>CM039674.1:473164890-476001821 GCA_022496015.1 Hordeum marinum
CTCATAAGAAGTATGAGGGTTTCGGACAAAAACTCATCTATCACAAAGGGATTTCATTTTAATAACCTTTTTTAACTCCAACTTTTGTTTGTTCAATATACACCATTCGAAGCACATCACCAATTTTCAACCCTTTCTAACTTCATTTGATATTTTTCATGCATTAATGATTTATTTTGGCTAAATGACCCTGAATTTGAAAAACAATGAACTCCGAAAAGGTTGTAACTTGGCATGACATCTTCTAATTTCACCCACACAGCAAACTTCTAAAGAGGAGAGGGTTACGGCAAAAAACTGGATCCACTTCGTGTACAATTGGACAATCTCATAAGAAGTATGAGGGTTTCGACGAAAACTCATCTATCACAAAGGGATTTCATTTTAATAACTTATTTGAACTCCATACTTTTTGGTGTTCATATGCACCCATTCGAAGGAACATCACCAATTTTTCACCCCTTTCTGACTTCATTTGATATTTTTCATTGCATTTAATGATTTACTTTTGAGCTAAATGACCCTGAATTTGAAAAGCATTACAAATGAACTCCGAAAAGGTTGTAACTTGGCATGACATCTTAATTTCACCCACATAGCAACTTCTAAAGAGTTTAGAGGGTTACGGCAAAAACTAGATCCACTTCGTGTGCAAATTGGACAATCTCATAAGAAGTATGAGGGTTTCGCACGAAAACTCATCTATCACAAAGGGATTTCATTTTTAATAACTTATTTTAACTCCATACTTTTTATGTGTTCAATATGCACCATTCGAAGGCACATCATCAATTTCGAAACCTTTCTGAATTCTTTTGATATTTTTCATGCGTTTAATAATTTATGTTGAGCTAAATGACCCTGAATTTGAAAAGCATTAAAATTGAACTCTGAAAAGGTTGTAACTTGGCATGACATCATAATTTCACCCACATAGAAGGTTTTAAAGAGTTGAGAGGCTTATGGCAAAAACTAGATCCACTTCGTGTACAAATTGGGCAATCTCATAAGAAGTATGAGGGTTTCGGACGAAAGCTCATCTATTACAAAGGGATTTCATTTTTAATAACTTATTTTAACTCCTAACTTTTGTGTGTTCAATATGCACCATTCGAAGGCACATCACCAATTTTCAACCCTTTCAGACTTCATTTGATATTTTCATGCATTTAATGATTTATTTTGAGCTAAATGACCCTGAATTTGAAAAGCATTACAAATGAACTCTGAAAAGGTTGTAACTTGGCATGACATCATAATTTCACCCACATAGCAACTTCTAAAGAGTTGAGAGGGTTACGGCAAAAACTGGATCCACTTCGTGTACAAATTGGACAATCTCATAAGAAGTATGAGGGTTTCGGACAAAAACTCATCTATCACAAAGGGATTTCATTTTTAATAACTTATTTTAACTCCACAGTTTTTGTGTGTTCAATATACACCATTCGAAGGCACATCACCAATTTTCAACCCTTTCTGACTTCATTTGATATTTTTCATGCATTTAATGATTTATTTTGAGCTAAATGACCCTGAATTTGAAAAGCATTAAAATTGAACTCTGAAAAGGTTGTAACTTGTCATGACATCATAATTTCACCCACATAGAAGGTTTTAAAGAGTTGAGAGGCTTATGGCAAAAACTGGATCCACTTCGTGTACAAATTGCGCAATCTCATAAGAAGTATGAGGGTTTCGGACGAAAGCACATCTATTACAAAGGGATTTCATTTTTAATAACTTATTTTAACTCTAAGCTTTTGTGTGTTCAATATGCACCATTCGAAGGCACATCACCAATTTTCAACCCTTTCGGACTTCATTTGATATATTTCATCCATTTAATGATTTATTTTGAGCTAAATGACCCAGAATTTGAAAAGCATTACAAATGAACTCTGAAAAGGTTGTAACTTGGCATGACATCATAATTTCACCGACATAGCATCTTCTAAAGAGTTGAGAGGGTTACGGCAAAAACTGGATCCACTTCGTGTACAAATTGGACAATCTCATAAGAAGTATGAGGGTTTTGGACGAAAAACTCATCTATCACAAAGGGATTTCATTTTTAATAACTTATTTTAACTCCACACTTTTTGTGTGTTCAATATACACCATTCGAAGGCACATCACCAATTTTCAACCCTTTCTGACTTCATTTGATATTTTTCATGCATTTAATGATTTATTTTGAGCTAAATGACCCTGAATTTGAAAAGCATTACAAATGAACTCCGAAAAGGTTGTAACTTGGCATGACATAATAATTTCACCCACATAGCAACTTGTAAAGAGTTGAGAGGGTTACGTCAAAAACTGGATCCACTTCGTGTACAAATTGGACAATCTCATAAGAAGTATGAGGGTTTCGGACAAAAACTCATCTATCACAAAGGGATTTCATTTTTAATAACCTTTTTTAACTCCAAACTTTTTGTTTGTTCAATATACACCAGTCGAAGGCACATCACCAATTTTCAACCCTTTCTAACTTCATTTGATATTTTTCATGCATTTAATGATTTATTTTGAGCTAAATGACCCTGAATTTGAAAAGCATTACAAATGAACTCCGAAAAGGTTGTAACCTTGCATGACATCATAATTTCACCCACACAGCAACTTCTAAAGAGTTGAGAGGGTTACGGCAAAAACTGGATCCACTTCGTGTACAAATTGGACAATCTCATAAGAAGTATGAGGGTTTCGGACGAAAACTCATCTATCACAAAGGGATTTCATTTTTAATAACTTATTTGAACTCCATACTTTTTGTGTGTTCTATATGCACCATTCGAAGGCACATCACCAATTTTCAACCCTTTCTGACTTCATTTGATATTTTTCATGCATTTAATGATTTATTTTGAGCTAAATGACCCTGAATTTGAAAAGCATTACAAATGAACTCCGAAAAGGTTGTAACTTGGCATGACATCGTAATTTCACCCACATAGCAACTTCTAAAGAGTTAGAGGGTTACGGCAAAAACTGGATCCACTTCGTGTGCAAATTGGACAATCTCATAAGAAGTATGAGGGTTTCGCACGAAAACTCATCTATCACAAAGGGATTTCATTTTTAATAACTTATTTTAACTCCATACTTTTTATGTGTTCAATATGCACCATTCGAAGGCACATCATCAATTTTCAAACCTTTCTGAATTCTTTTGATATTTTTCATGCATTTAATAATTTATTTTGAGCTAAATGACCCTGAATTTGAAAAGCATTAAAATTGAACTCTGAAAAGGTTGTAACTTGGCATGACATAATAATTTCACCCACATAGCAACTTGTAAAGAGTTGAGAGGGTTACGTCAAAAACTGGATCCACTTCGTGTACAAATTGGACAATCTCATAAGAAGTATGAGGGTTTCGGACAAAAACTCATCTATCACAAAGGGATTTCATTTTTAATAACCTTTTTAACTCCAAACTTTTTGTTTGTTCAATATACACCATTCGAAGGCACATCACCAATTTTCAACCCTTTCTAACTTCATTTGATATTTTTCATGCATTTAATGATTTATTTTGAGCTAAATGACCCTGAATTTGAAAAGCATTACAAATGAACTCTGAAAAGGTTGTAACTTGGCATGACATCATAATTTCACCCACATAGCAACTTTAAAAAGTTGAGAGGCTTACGGCAAAAACTGGATCCACTTCGTGTACAAATTGGGACAATCTCATAAGAAGTATGAGGGTTTCGGACGAAAACTCATCTATTACAAAGGGATTTCATTTTTAATAACTTATTTTAACTCCATACTTTTTGTGTGTTCAATATGCACCATTCGAAGGCACATCACCAATTTTCAACCCTTTCTGACTTCATTTGATATTTTTCATGCATTTAATGATTTATTTTGAGCTAAATGACCCTGAATTTGAAAAGCATTACAAATGAACTCCGAAAAGGTTGTAACTTGGCATGACATCATAATTTCACCCACATAGCAACTTCTAAAGAGTTGAGAGGGTTACGGCAAAAACTGGATCCACTTCGTGTACAAATTGGACAATCTCATAAGAAGTATGAGGGTTTCGGACGAAAACTCATCTATCACAAAGGGATTTCATTTTTAATAACTTATTTTAACTCCATACTTTTTGTGTGTTCAATATACACCATTCGAAGGCACATCACCAATTTTCAACCCTTTCTGACTTCATTTGATATTTTCATGCATTTAATGATTTATTTTGAGCTAAATGACCGTGAATTTGAAAAGCATTACAAATGAACTCCGAAAAGGTTGTAACTTGGCATGACATCGTAATTTCACCCACATAGCAACTTCTAAAGAGTTGAGAGGGTTACGGCAAAAACTGGATCCACTTCGTGTACAAATTGGACAATCTCATAAGAAGTATGAGGGTTTCGGACGAAAACTCATCTATTACAAAGGGATTTCATTTTTAATAACTTATTTTAACTCCATACTTTTTGTGTGTTTAATATGCACCATTCGAAGGCATATCATCAATTTTCAACCCTTTCTGAATTCTTTTGATATTTTTCATGCATTTAATAATTTATTTTGAGCTAAATGACCCTGAATTTGAAAAGCATTACAAATGAACTCCGAAAAGGTTGTAACTTGGCATGACATCATAATTTCACCCACATAGCAACTTCTAAAGAGATGAGAGGGTTACGGCAAAAACTGGATCCACTTCGTGTACAAATTCGACAATCTCATAAGAAGTATGAGGGTTTCGGACGAAAACTCATCTATCACAAAGGGATTTCATTTTTAGTAACTTATTTTAACTCCATACTTTTTGTGTGTTCAATATACACCATTCGAAGGCACATCACCAATTTTCAACCCTTTCTAACTTCATTTGATATTTTTCATGCATTTAATGATTTATTTTGAGCTAAATGACCCTGAATTTGAAAAGCATTACAAATGAACTCCGAAAAGGTTGTAACTTGGCATGACATCATAATTTCACCCACATAGCAACTTCTAAAGAGTTCAGAGGGTTACGGCAAAAACTGGATCCACTTCGTGTACAAATTGGACAATCTCATAAGAAGTATGAGGGTTTCGGACGAAAACTCATCTATTACAAAGGGATTTCATTTTTAATAACTTATTTTAACTCTAAACTTTTTGTGTGTTCAATATGCACCATTCGAAGGCACATCACCAATTTTCAACCCTTTCTGACTTCATTTGATATTTTTCATGCATTTAATGATTTATTTTGAGCTAAATGACCCTGAATTTGAAAAGCATTACAAATGAACTCCGAAAAGGTTGTAACTTGGCATGACATCGTAATTTCACCCACATAGCAACTTTCTAAAGAGTTCAGAGGGTTACGGCAAAAACTGGATCCACTTCGTGTACAAATTGGACAATCTCATAAGAAGTATGAGGGTTTCGCACGAAAACTCATCTATCACAAAGGGATTTCATTTTAATAACTTATTTTAACTCCATACTTTTTCTGTGTTCAATATGCACCATTCGAAGGCACATCATCAATTTTCAACCTTTCTGAATTCATTTGATATTTTTCATGCATTTAATAATTTATTTTGAGCTAAATGACCCTGAATTTGAAAAGCATTACAAATTGAACTCTGAAAAGGTTGTAACTTGGCATGACATAATAATTTCACCCACATAGCAACTTCTAAAGAGTTGAGAGGGTTACGGCAAAAACTGGATCCACTTCGTGTACAAATTGGACAATCTCATAAGAAGTATGAGGGTTTCGGACAAAAACTCATCTATCACAAAGGGATTTCATTTTTAATACACTTATTTAACTCCATAACTTTTTGTGTGTTCAATATACACCATTCGAAGGCACATCACCAATTTTCAACCCTTTCTAACTTCATTTGATATTTTTCATGCATTTAATGATTTATTTTGAGCTAAATGACCCTGAATTTGAAAAGCATTAAAATTGAACTCTGAAAAGGTTGTAACTTGGCATGACATCATAATTTCACCCACATAGCAACTTTTAAAGAGTTGAGAGGCTTACGGCAAAAACTGGATCCACTTCGTGTACAAATTGGGCAATCTCATAAGAAGTATGAGGGTTTCGGACGAAAACTCATCTATCACAAAGGGATTTCATTTTTAATAACTTATTTTAACTCCATACTTTTTGTGTGTTCAATATGCACCATTCGAAGGCACATCACCAATTTTCAACCCTTTCTGACTTCATTTGATATTTTTCATGCATTTAATGATTTATTTTGAGCTAAATGACCCTGAATTTGAAAAGCATTACAAATGAACTCCGAAAAGGTTGTAACTTGGCATGACATCATAATTTCACCCACATAGCAACTTCTAAAGAGTTGAGAGGGTTACGGCAAAAACTGGATCCACTTCGTGTACAAATTGGACAATCTCATAAGAAGTATGAGGGTTTCGGACGAAAACTCATCTATCACAAAGGGATTTCATTTTTAATAACTTATTTTAACTCCATACTTTTTGTGTGTTCAATATACACCATTCGAAGGCACATCACCAATTTTCAACCCTTTCTGACTTCATTTGATATTTTCATGCATTTAATGATTTATTTTGAGCTAAATGACCCTGAATTTGAAAAGCATTACAAATGAACTCCGAAAAGGTTGTAACTTGGCATGACATCGTAATTTCACCCACATAGCAACTTCTAAAGAGTTCAGAGGGTTACGGCAAAAACTGGATCCACTTCGTGTACAAATTGGACAATCTCATAAGAAGTATGAGGGTTTCGGACGAAAACTCATCTATCACAAAGGGATTTCATTTTTAATAACTTATTTTAACTCCATACTTTTTGTGTGTTCAATATGCACCATTCGAAGGCACATCATCAATTTTCAACCCTTTCTGAATTCATTTGATATTTTTCATGCATTTAATGATTTATTTTGAGCTAAATGACCCTGAATTTGAAAAGCATTACAAATGAACTCCGAAAAGGTTGTAACTTGGCATGACATCATAATTTCACCCACATAGCAACTTCTAAAGAGTTGAGAGGGTTACGGCAAAAACTGGATCCACTTCGTGTACAAATTGGACAATCTCATAAGAAGTATGAGGGTTTCGGACGAAAACTCATCTATCACAAAGGGATTTCATCTTTAACAACTTATTTTAACTCCATACTTTTTGTGTTTTCAATATACACCATTCGAAGGCACATCACCAATTTTTAACCCTTTCTAACTTCATTTGATATTTTTCATGCATTTAATGATTTATTTTGAGCTAAATGACCCTGAATTTGAAAAGCATTACAAATGAACTCCGAAAAGGTTGTAACTTGGCATGACATCATAATTTCACCCACATAGCAACTTCTAAAGAGTTCAGAGGGTTACGGCAAAAACTGGATCCACTTCGTGTACAAATTGGACAATCTCATAAGAAGTATGAGGGTTTCGCACGAAAACTCATCTATTACAAAGGGATTTCATTTTTAATAACTTATTTTAACTCTAAACTTTTTGTGTGTTCAATATGCACCATTCGAAGGCACATCACCAATTTTCAAACCTTTCTGACTTCATTTGATATTTTTCATGCATTTAATGATTTATTTTGAGCTAAATGACCCTGAATTTGAAAAGCATTACAAATGAACTCCGAAAAGGTTGTAACTTGGCATGACATCATAATTTCACCCACATAGCAACTTCTAAAGAGTTGAGAGGGTTACGGCAAAAACTGGATCCACTTCGTGTACAAATTGGACAATCTCATAAGAAGTATGAGGGTTTCGGACGAAAACTCATCTATTACAAAGGGATTTCATTTTTAATAACTTATTTTAACTCTAAACTTTTTGTGTGTTCAATATGCACCATTCGAAGGCACATCACCAATTTTCAACCCTTTCTGACTTCATTTGATATTTTTCATGCATTTAATGATTTATTTTGAGCTAAATGACCCTGAATTTGAAAAGCATTACAAATGAACTCCGAAAAGGTTGTAACTTGGCATGACATCATAATTTCACCCACATAGCAACTTCTAAAGAGTTGAGAGGGTTACGGCAAAAACTGGATCCACTTCGTGTACAAATTGGACAATCTCATAAGAAGTATGAGGGTTTCGGACGAAAACTCATCTATCACAAAGGGATTTCATTTTTAATAACTTATTTTAACTCCATACTTTTTGTGTGTTCAATATGCACCATTCGAAGGCACATCACCAATTTTCAACCCTTTCTGAACTTCATTTGATATTTTTCATGCATTTAATGATTTATTTTGAGCTAAATGACCCTGAATTTGAAAAGCATTACAAATGAACTCCGAAAAGGTTGTAACTTGGCATGACATCATAATTTCACCCACATAGCAACTTCTAAAGAGTTGAGAGGGTTACGGCAAAAACTGGATCCACTTCGTGTACAAATTGGACAATCTCATAAGAAGTATGAGGGTTTCGGACGAAAACTCATCTATCACAAAGGGATTTCATTTTTAATAACTTATTTTAACTCCATACTTTTTGTGTGTTCAATATGCACCATTCGAAGGCACATCACCAATTTTCAACCCTTTCTGAACTTCATTTGATATTTTTCATGCATTTAATGATTTATTTTGAGCTAAATGACCCTGAATTTGAAAAGCATTACAAATGAACTCCGAAAAGGTTGTAACTTGGCATGACATCATAATTTCACCCACATAGCAACTTCTAAAGAGTTGAGAGGGTTACGGCAAAAACTGGATCCACTTCGTGTACAAATTGGACAATCTCATAAGAAGTATGAGGGTTTCGGACGAAAACTCATCTATCACAAAGGGATTTCATTTTTAATAACTTATTTTAACTCCATACTTTTTGTGTGTTCAATATACACCATTCGAAGGCACATCACCAATTTTCAACCCTTTCTAACTTCATTTGATATTTTTCATGCATTTAATGATTTATTTTGAGCTAAATGACCCTGAATTTGAAAAGCATTACAAATGAACTCCGAAAAGGTTGTAACTTGGCATGACATCATAATTTCACCCACATAGCAACTTCTAAAGAGTTGAGAGGGTTACGGCAAAAACTGGATCCACTTCGTGTACAAATTGGACAATCTCATAAGAAGTATGAGGGTTTCGGACGAAAACTCATCTATCACAAAGGGATTTCATTTTTAATAACTTATTTTAACTCCATACTTTTTGTGTGTTCAATATGCACCATTCGAAGGCACATCACCAATTTTCAACCCTTTCTGAACTTCATTTGATATTTTTCATGCATTTAATGATTTATTTTGAGCTAAATGACCCTGAATTTGAAAAGCATTACAAATGAACTCCTGAAAAGGTTGTAACTTGGCATGACATCATAATTTCACCCACATAGCAACTTCTAAAGAGTTGAGAGGGTTACGGCAAAAACTGGATCCACTTCGTGTACAAATTGGACAATCTCATAAGAAGTATGAGGGTTTCGGACGAAAACTCATCTATCACAAAGGGATTTCATTTTTAATAACTTATTTTAACTCCATACTTTTTGTGTGTTCAATATACACCATTCGAAGGCACATCACCAATTTTCAACCCTTTCTGAACTTCATTTGATATTTTTCATGCATTTAATGATTTATTTTGAGCTAAATGACCCTGAATTTGAAAAGCATTACAAATGAACTCCGAAAAGGTTGTAACTTGGCATGACATCATAATTTCACCCACATAGCAACTTCTAAAGAGTTGAGAGGGTTACGGCAAAAACTGGATCCACTTCGTGTACAAATTGGACAATCTCATAAGAAGTATGAGGGTTTCGGACGAAAACTCATCTATCACAAAGGGATTTCATTTTTAATAACTTATTTTAACTCCATACTTTTTGTGTGTTCAATATGCACCATTCGAAGGCACATCACCAATTTTCAACCCTTTCTGACTTCATTTGATATTTTTCATGCATTTAATGATTTATTTTGAGCTAAATGACCCTGAATTTGAAAAGCATTACAAATGAACTCCGAAAAGGTTGTAACTTGGCATGACATCATAATTTCACCCACATAGCAACTTCTAAAGAGTTGAGAGGGTTACGGCAAAAACTGGATCCACTTCGTGTACAAATTGGACAATCTCATAAGAAGTATGAGGGTTTCGGACGAAAACTCATCTATCACAAAGGGATTTCATTTTTAATAACTTATTTTAACTCCATACTTTTTGTGTGTTCAATATACACCATTCGAAGGCACATCACCAATTTTCAACCCTTTCTAACTTCATTTGATATTTTCATGCATTTAATGATTTATTTTGAGCTAAATGACCCTGAATTTGAAAAGCATTACAAATGAACTCCGAAAAGGTTTTAACTTGGCATGACATCGTAATTTCACCCACATAGCAACTTCTAAAGAGTTTAGAGGGTTACGGCAAAAACTGGATCCACTTCGTGTACAAATTGGACAATCTCATAAGAAGTATGAGGGTTTCGGACGAAAACTCATCTATCACAAAGGGATTTCATTTTTAATAACTTATTTTAACTCCATACTTTTTGTGTGTTCAATATGCACCATTCGAAGGCACATCATCAATTTTCAACCCTTTCTGAATTCTTTTGATATTTTTCATGCATTTAATAATTTATTTTGAGCTAAATGACCCTGAATTTGAAAAGCATTACAAATGAACTCCGAAAAGGTTGTAACTTGGCATGACATCATAATTTCACCCACATAGCAACTTCTAAAGAGTTGAGAGGGTTACGGCAAAAACTGGATCCACTTCGTGTACAAATTGGACAATCTCATAAGAAGTATGAGGGTTTCGGACGAAAACTCATCTATCACAAAGGGATTTCATTTTAATAACTTATTTTAACTCCATACTTTTTGTGTGTTCAATATACACCATTCGAAGGCACATCACCAATTTTCAACCCTTTCTAACTTCATTTGATATTTTTCATGCATTTAATGATTTATTTTGAGCTAAATGACCCTGAATTTGAAAAGCATTACAAATGAACTCCGAAAAGGTTGTAACTTGGCATGACATCATAATTTCACCCACATAGCAACTTCTAAAGAGTTCAGAGGGTTACGGCAAAAACTGGATCCACTTCGTGTACAAATTGGACAATCTCATAAGAAGTATGAGGGTTTCGGACGAAAACTCATCTATTACAAAGGGATTTCATTTTTAATAACTTATTTTAACTCATAACTTTTTGTGTGTTCAATATGCACCATTCGAAGGCACATCACCAATTTTCAACCCTTTCTGAACTTCATTTGATATTTTTCATGCATTTAATGATTTATTTTGAGCTAAATGACCCTGAATTTGAAAAGCATTACAAATGAACTCCGAAAAGGTTGTAACTTGGCATGACATCATAATTTCACCCACATAGCAACTTCTAAAGAGTTGAGAGGGTTACGGCAAAAACTGGATCCACTTCGTGTACAAATTGGACAATCTCATAAGAAGTATGAGGGTTTCGCACGAAAACTCATCTATCACAAAGGGATTTCATTTTTAATAACTTATTTTAACTCCATACTTTTTGTGTGTTCAATATGCACCATTCGAAGGCACATCATCAATTTTCAACCCTTTCTGAATTCATTTGATATTTTTCATGCATTTAATGATTTATTTTGAGCTAAATGACCCTGAATTTGAAAAGCATTACAAATGAACTCCGAAAAGGTTGTAACTTGGCATGACATCATAATTTCACCCACATAGCAACTTCTAAAGAGTTGAGAGGGTTACGGCAAAAACTGGATCCACTTCGTGTACAAATTGGACAATCTCATAAGAAGTATGAGGGTTTCGGACGAAAACTCATCTATCACAAAGGGATTTCATTTTTAATAACTTATTTTAACTCCATACTTTTTGTGTGTTCAATATACACCATTCGAAGGCACATCACCAATTTTCAACCCTTTCTGACTTCATTTGATATTTTTCATGCATTTAATGATTTATTTTGAGCTAAATGACCCTGAATTTGAAAAGCATTACAAATGAACTCCGAAAAGGTTGTAACTTGGCATGACATCATAATTTCACCCACATAGCAACTTCTAAAGAGTTGAGAGGGTTACGGCAAAAACTGGATCCACTTCGTGTACAAATTGGACAATCTCATAAGAAGTATGAGGGTTTCGGACGAAAACTCATCTATCACAAAGGGATTTCATTTTTAATAACTTATTTTAACTCCATACTTTTTGTGTGTTCAATATGCACCATTCGAAGGCACATCATCCAATTTTCAACCCTTTCTGAACTTCATTTGATATTTTTCATGCATTTAATGATTTATTTTGAGCTAAATGACCCTGAATTTGAAAAGCATTACAAATGAACTCCGAAAAGGTTGTAACTTGGCATGACATCATAATTTCACCCACATAGCAACTTCTAAAGAGTTGAGAGGGTTACGGCAAAAACTGGATCCACTTCGTGTACAAATTGGACAATCTCATAAGAAGTATGAGGGTTTCGGACGAAAACTCATCTATCACAAAGGGATTTCATTTTAATAACTTATTTTAACTCCATACTTTTTGTGTGTTCAATATACACCATTCGAAGGCACATCACCAATTTTCAACCCTTTCTAACTTCATTTGATATTTTTCATGCATTTAATGATTTATTTTGAGCTAAATGACCCTGAATTTGAAAAGCATTACAAATGAACTCCGAAAAGGTTGTAACTTGGCATGACATCATAATTTCACCCACATAGCAACTTCTAAAGAGTTGAGAGGGTTACGGCAAAAACTGGATCCACTTCGTGTACAAATTGGACAATCTCATAAGAAGTATGAGGGTTTCGGACGAAAACTCATCTATCACAAAGGGATTTCATTTTTAATAACTTATTTTAACTCCATAACTTTTTGTGTGTTCAATATGCACCATTCGAAGGCACATCACCAATTTTCAACCCTTTCTGAACTTCATTTGATATTTTTCATGCATTTAATGATTTATTTTGAGCTAAATGACCCTGAATTTGAAAAGCATTACAAATGAACTCCGAAAAGGTTGTAACTTGGCATGACATCATAATTTCACCCACATAGCAACTTCTAAAGAGTTGAGAGGGTTACGGCAAAAACTGGATCCACTTCGTGTACAAATTGGACAATCTCATAAGAAGTATGAGGGTTTCGGACGAAAACTCATCTATCACAAAGGGATTTCATTTTTAATAACTTATTTTAACTCCATACTTTTTGTGTGTTCAATATACACCATTCGAAGGCACATCACCAATTTTCAACCCTTTCTAACTTCATTTGATATTTTTCATGCATTTAATGATTTATTTTGAGCTAAATGACCCTGAATTTGAAAAGCATTACAAATGAACTCCGAAAAGGTTGTAACTTGGCATGACATCATAATTTCACCCACATAGCAACTTCTAAAGAGTTGAGAGGGTTACGGCAAAAACTGGATCCACTTCGTGTACAAATTGGACAATCTCATAAGAAGTATGAGGGTTTCGGACGAAAACTCATCTATCACAAAGGGATTTCATTTTTAATAACTTATTTTAACTCCATACTTTTTGTGTGTTCAATATGCACCATTCGAAGGCACATCACCAATTTTCAACCCTTTCTAACTTCATTTGATATTTTTCATGCATTTAATGATTTATTTTGAGCTAAATGACCCTGAATTTGAAAAGCATTACAAATGAACTCCGAAAAGGTTGTAACTTGGCATGACATCATAATTTCACCCACATAGCAACTTCTAAAGAGTTGAGAGGGTTACGGCAAAAACTGGATCCACTTCGTGTACAAATTGGACAATCTCATAAGAAGTATGAGGGTTTCGGACGAAAACTCATCTATCACAAAGGGATTTCACTTTTAATAACTTATTTAACTCCACACTTTTTGTGTGTTCAATATACACCATTCGAAGGCACATCACCAATTTTCAAGCCTTTCTAACTTCATTTGATATTTTTCATGCATTTAATGATTTATTTTGAGCTAAATGACCCTGAATTTGAAAAGCATTACAAATGAACTCCGAAAAGGTTGTAACTTGGCATGACATCATAATTTCACCCACATAGCAACTTCTAAAGAGTTGAGAGGGTTACGGCAAAAACTGGATCCACTTCGTGTACAAATTGGACAATCTCATAAGAAGTATGAGGGTTTCGGACGAAAACTCATCTATCACAAAGGGATTTCATTTTAAATAACTTATTTTAACTCCATACTTTTTGTGTGTTCAATATACACCATTCGAAGGCACATCACCAATTTTCAACCCTTTCTAACTTCATTTGATATTTTTCATGCATTTAATGATTTATTTTGAGCTAAATGACCCTGAATTTGAAAAGCATTACAAATGAACTCCGAAAAGGTTGTAACTTGGCATGACATCATAATTTCACCCACATAGCAACTTCTAAAGAGTTGAGAGGGTTACGGCAAAAACTGGATCCACTTCGTGTACAAATTGGACAATCTCATAAGAAGTATGAGGGTTTCGGACGAAAACTCATCTATCACAAAGGGATTTCATTTTTAATAACTTATTTTAACTCCATACTTTTTGTGTGTTCAATATACACCATTCGAAGGCACATCACCAATTTTCAACCCTTTCTAACTTCATTTGATATTTTTCATGCATTTAATGATTTATTTTGAGCTAAATGACCCTGAATTTGAAAAGCATTACAAATGAACTCCGAAAAGGTTGTAACTTGGCATGACATCATAATTTCACCCACATAGCAACTTCTAAAGAGTTGAGAGGGTTACGGCAAAAACTGGATCCACTTCGTGTACAAATTGGACAATCTCATAAGAAGTATGAGGGTTTCGGACGAAAACTCATCTATCACAAAGGGATTTCATTTTAATAACTTATTTTAACTCCATACTTTTTGTGTGTTCAATATACACCATTCGAAGGCACATCACCAATTTTCAACCCTTTCTAACTTCATTTGATATTTTTCATGCATTTAATGATTTATTTTGAGCTAAATGACCCTGAATTTGAAAAGCATTACAAATGAACTCCGAAAAGGTTGTAACTTGGCATGACATCATAATTTCACCCACATAGCAACTTCTAAAGAGTTGAGAGGGTTACGGCAAAAACTGGATCCACTTCGTGTACAAATTGGACAATCTCATAAGAAGTATGAGGGTTTCGGACGAAAACTCATCTATCACAAAGGGATTTCATTTTTAATAACTTATTTTAACTCCATACTTTTTGTGTGTTCAATATACACCATTCGAAGGCACATCACCAATTTTCAACCCTTTCTGAACTTCATTTGATATTTTTCATGCATTTAATGATTTATTTTGAGCTAAATGACCCTGAATTTGAAAAGCATTACAAATGAACTCCGAAAAGGTTGTAACTTGGCATGACATCATAATTTCACCCACATAGCAACTTCTAAAGAGTTGAGAGGGTTACGGCAAAAACTGGATCCACTTCGTGTACAAATTGGACAATCTCATAAGAAGTATGAGGGTTTCGGACGAAAACTCATCTATCACAAAGGGATTTCATTTTTAATAACTTATTTTAACTCCATACTTTTTGTGTGTTCAATATGCACCATTCGAAGGCACATCATCAATTTTCAACCCTTTCTGAATTCATTTGATATTTTTCATGCATTTAATGATTTATTTTGAGCTAAATGACCCTGAATTTGAAAAGCATTACAAATGAACTCCGAAAAGGTTGTAACTTGGCATGACATCATAATTTCACCCACATAGCAACTTCTAAAGAGTTGAGAGGGTTACGGCAAAAACTGGATCCACTTCGTGTACAAATTGGACAATCTCATAAGAAGTATGAGGGTTTCGGACGAAAACTCATCTATCACAAAGGGATTTCATTTTTAATAACTTATTTTAACTCCATACTTTTTGTGTGTTCAATATACACCATTCGAAGGCACATCACCAATTTTCAACCCTTTCTAACTTCATTTGATATTTTTCATGCATTTAATGATTTATTTTGAGCTAAATGACCCTGAATTTGAAAAGCATTACAAATGAACTCCGAAAAGGTTGTAACTTGGCATGACATCATAATTTCACCCACATAGCAACTTCTAAAGAGTTGAGAGGGTTACGGCAAAAACTGGATCCACTTCGTGTACAAATTGGACAATCTCATAAGAAGTATGAGGGTTTCGGACGAAAACTCATCTATCACAAAGGGATTTCATTTTTAATAACTTATTTTAACTCCATACTTTTTGTGTGTTCAATATACACCATTCGAAGGCACATCACCAATTTTCAACCCTTTCTAACTTCATTTGATATTTTTCATGCATTTAATGATTTATTTTGAGCTAAATGACCCTGAATTTGAAAAGCATTACAAATGAACTCCGAAAAGGTTGTAACTTGGCATGACATCATAATTTCACCCACATAGCAACTTCTAAAGAGTTGAGAGGGTTACGGCAAAAACTGGATCCACTTCGTGTACAAATTGGACAATCTCATAAGAAGTATGAGGGTTTCGGACGAAAACTCATCTATCACAAAGGGATTTCATTTTTAATAACTTATTTTAACTCCATACTTTTTGTGTGTTCAATATAGCACCATTCGAAGGCACATCACCAATTTTCAACCCTTTCTGAACTTCATTTGATATTTTTCATGCATTTAATGATTTATTTTGAGCTAAATGACCCTGAATTTGAAAAGCATTACAAATGAACTCCGAAAAGGTTGTAACTTGGCATGACATCATAATTTCACCCACATAGCAACTTCTAAAGAGTTGAGAGGGTTACGGCAAAAACTGGATCCACTTCGTGTACAAATTGGACAATCTCATAAGAAGTATGAGGGTTTCGGACGAAAACTCATCTATCACAAAGGGATTTCATTTTTAATAACTTATTTTAACTCCATACTTTTTGTGTGTTCAATATACACCATTCGAAGGCACATCACCAATTTTCAACCCTTTCTAACTTCATTTGATATTTTTCATGCATTTAATGATTTATTTTGAGCTAAATGACCCTGAATTTGAAAAGCATTACAAATGAACTCCGAAAAGGTTGTAACTTGGCATGACATCATAATTTCACCCACATAGCAACTTCTAAAGAGTTGAGAGGGTTACGGCAAAAACTGGATCCACTTCGTGTACAAATTGGACAATCTCATAAGAAGTATGAGGGTTTCGGACGAAAACTCATCTATCACAAAGGGATTTCATTTTTAATAACTTATTTTAACTCCATACTTTTTGTGTGTTCAATATACACCATTCGAAGGCACATCATCAATTTTCAACCCTTTCTGAACTTCATTTGATATTTTTCATGCATTTAATGATTTATTTTGAGCTAAATGACCCTGAATTTGAAAAGCATTACAAATGAACTCCGAAAAGGTTGTAACTTGGCATGACATCATAATTTCACCCACATAGCAACTTCTAAAGAGTTGAGAGGGTTACGGCAAAAACTGGATCCACTTCGTGTACAAATTGGACAATCTCATAAGAAGTATGAGGGTTTCGGACGAAAACTCATCTATCACAAAGGGATTTCATTTTTAATAACTTATTTTAACTCCATACTTTTTGTGTGTTCAATATACACCATTCGAAGGCACATCATCCAATTTTCAACCCTTTCTGAACTTCATTTGATATTTTTCATGCATTTAATGATTTATTTTGAGCTAAATGACCCTGAATTTGAAAAGCATTACAAATGAACTCCGAAAAGGTTGTAACTTGGCATGACATCATAATTTCACCCACATAGCAACTTCTAAAGAGTTGAGAGGGTTACGGCAAAAACTGGATCCACTTCGTGTACAAATTGGACAATCTCATAAGAAGTATGAGGGTTTCGGACGAAAACTCATCTATCACAAAGGGATTTCATTTTTAATAACTTATTTTAACTCCATAACTTTTTGTGTGTTCAATATGCACCATTCGAAGGCACATCACCAATTTTCAACCCTTTCTGACTTCATTTGATATTTTTCATGCATTTAATGATTTATTTTGAGCTAAATGACCCTGAATTTGAAAAGCATTACAAATGAACTCCGAAAAGGTTGTAACTTGGCATGACATCATAATTTCACCCACATAGCAACTTCTAAAGAGTTGAGAGGGTTACGGCAAAAACTGGATCCACTTCGTGTACAAATTGGACAATCTCATAAGAAGTATGAGGGTTTCGGACGAAAACTCATCTATCACAAAGGGATTTCATTTTTAATAACTTATTTTAACTCCATACTTTTTGTGTGTTCAATATACACCATTCGAAGGCACATCACCAATTTTCAACCCTTTCTAACTTCATTTGATATTTTTCATGCATTTAATGATTTATTTTGAGCTAAATGACCCTGAATTTGAAAAGCATTACAAATGAACTCCGAAAAGGTTGTAACTTGGCATGACATCATAATTTCACCCACATAGCAACTTCTAAAGAGTTGAGAGGGTTACGGCAAAAACTGGATCCACTTCGTGTACAAATTGGACAATCTCATAAGAAGTATGAGGGTTTCGGACGAAAACTCATCTATCACAAAGGGATTTCATTTTTAATAACTTATTTTAACTCCATACTTTTTGTGTGTTCAATATACACCATTCGAAGGCACATCACCAATTTTCAACCCTTTCTAACTTCATTTGATATTTTTCATGCATTTAATGATTTATTTTGAGCTAAATGACCCTGAATTTGAAAAGCATTACAAATGAACTCCGAAAAGGTTGTAACTTGGCATGACATCATAATTTCACCCACATAGCAACTTCTAAAGAGTTGAGAGGGTTACGGCAAAAACTGGATCCACTTCGTGTACAAATTGGACAATCTCATAAGAAGTATGAGGGTTTCGGACGAAAACTCATCTATCACAAAGGGATTTCATTTTTAATAACTTATTTTAACTCCATACTTTTTGTGTGTTCAATATACACCATTCGAAGGCACATCACCAATTTTCAACCCTTTCTAACTTCATTTGATATTTTTCATGCATTTAATGATTTATTTTGAGCTAAATGACCCTGAATTTGAAAAGCATTACAAATGAACTCCGAAAAGGTTGTAACTTGGCATGACATCATAATTTCACCCACATAGCAACTTCTAAAGAGTTGAGAGGGTTACGGCAAAAACTGGATCCACTTCGTGTACAAATTGGACAATCTCATAAGAAGTATGAGGGTTTCGGACGAAAACTCATCTATCACAAAGGGATTTCATTTTTAATAACTTATTTTAACTCCATACTTTTTGTGTGTTCAATATACACCATTCGAAGGCACATCACCAATTTTCAACCCTTTCTAACTTCATTTGATATTTTTCATGCATTTAATGATTTATTTTGAGCTAAATGACCCTGAATTTGAAAAGCATTACAAATGAACTCCGAAAAGGTTGTAACTTGGCATGACATCATAATTTCACCCACATAGCAACTTCTAAAGAGTTGAGAGGGTTACGGCAAAAACTGGATCCACTTCGTGTACAAATTGGACAATCTCATAAGAAGTATGAGGGTTTCGGACGAAAACTCATCTATCACAAAGGGATTTCATTTTTAATAACTTATTTTAACTCCATACTTTTTGTGTGTTCAATATACACCATTCGAAGGCACATCATCAATTTTCAACCCTTTCTGAATTCTTTTGATATTTTTCATGCATTTAATAATTTATTTTGAGCTAAATGACCCTGAATTTGAAAAGCATTACAAATGAACTCCGAAAAGGTTGTAACTTGGCATGACATCATAATTTCACCCACATAGCAACTTCTAAAGAGTTGAGAGGGTTACGGCAAAAACTGGATCCACTTCGTGTACAAATTGGACAATCTCATAAGAAGTATGAGGGTTTCGGACGAAAACTCATCTATCACAAAGGGATTTCATTTTTAATAACTTATTTTAACTCCATACTTTTTGTGTGTTCAATATACACCATTCGAAGGCACATCACCAATTTTCAACCCTTTCTAACTTCATTTGATATTTTTCATGCATTTAATGATTTATTTTGAGCTAAATGACCCTGAATTTGAAAAGCATTACAAATGAACTCCGAAAAGGTTGTAACTTGGCATGACATCATAATTTCACCCACATAGCAACTTCTAAAGAGTTGAGAGGGTTACGGCAAAAACTGGATCCACTTCGTGTACAAATTGGACAATCTCATAAGAAGTATGAGGGTTTCGGACGAAAACTCATCTATCACAAAGGGATTTCATTTTTAATAACTTATTTTAACTCCATACTTTTTGTGTGTTCAATATACACCATTCGAAGGCACATCACCAATTTTCAACCCTTTCTGACTTCATTTGATATTTTTCATGCATTTAATGATTTATTTTGAGCTAAATGACCCTGAATTTGAAAAGCATTACAAATGAACTCCGAAAAGGTTGTAACTTGGCATGACATCATAATTTCACCCACATAGCAACTTCTAAAGAGTTGAGAGGGTTACGGCAAAAACTGGATCCACTTCGTGTACAAATTGGACAATCTCATAAGAAGTATGAGGGTTTCGGACGAAAACTCATCTATCACAAAGGGATTTCATTTTTAATAACTTATTTTAACTCCATACTTTTTGTGTGTTCAATATACACCATTCGAAGGCACATCACCAATTTTCAACCCTTTCTGAACTTCATTTGATATTTTTCATGCATTTAATGATTTATTTTGAGCTAAATGACCCTGAATTTGAAAAGCATTACAAATGAACTCCGAAAAGGTTGTAACTTGGCATGACATCATAATTTCACCCACATAGCAACTTCTAAAGAGTTGAGAGGGTTACGGCAAAAACTGGATCCACTTCGTGTACAAATTGGACAATCTCATAAGAAGTATGAGGGTTTCGGACGAAAACTCATCTATCACAAAGGGATTTCATTTTTAATAACTTATTTTAACTCCATACTTTTTGTGTGTTCAATATACACCATTCGAAGGCACATCACCAATTTTCAACCCTTTCTAACTTCATTTGATATTTTTCATGCATTTAATGATTTATTTTGAGCTAAATGACCCTGAATTTGAAAAGCATTACAAATGAACTCCGAAAAGGTTGTAACTTGGCATGACATCATAATTTCACCCACATAGCAACTTCTAAAGAGTTGAGAGGGTTACGGCAAAAACTGGATCCACTTCGTGTACAAATTGGACAATCTCATAAGAAGTATGAGGGTTTCGGACGAAAACTCATCTATCACAAAGGGATTTCATTTTTAATAACTTATTTTAACTCCATAACTTTTTGTGTGTTCAATATGCACCATTCGAAGGCACATCACCAATTTTCAACCCTTTCTGACTTCATTTGATATTTTTCATGCATTTAATGATTTATTTTGAGCTAAATGACCCTGAATTTGAAAAGCATTACAAATGAACTCCGAAAAGGTTGTAACTTGGCATGACATCATAATTTCACCCACATAGCAACTTCTAAAGAGTTGAGAGGGTTACGGCAAAAACTGGATCCACTTCGTGTACAAATTGGACAATCTCATAAGAAGTATGAGGGTTTCGGACGAAAACTCATCTATCACAAAGGGATTTCATTTTTAATAACTTATTTTAACTCCATACTTTTTGTGTGTTCAATATGCACCATTCGAAGGCACATCATCAATTTTCAACCCTTTCTGAATTCATTTGATATTTTTCATGCATTTAATGATTTATTTTGAGCTAAATGACCCTGAATTTGAAAAGCATTACAAATGAACTCCGAAAAGGTTGTAACTTGGCATGACATCATAATTTCACCCACATAGCAACTTCTAAAGAGTTGAGAGGGTTACGGCAAAAACTGGATCCACTTCGTGTACAAATTGGACAATCTCATAAGAAGTATGAGGGTTTCGGACGAAAACTCATCTATCACAAAGGGATTTCATTTTTAATAACTTATTTTAACTCCATACTTTTTGTGTGTTCAATATACACCATTCGAAGGCACATCACCAATTTTCAACCCTTTCTAACTTCATTTGATATTTTTCATGCATTTAATGATTTATTTTGAGCTAAATGACCCTGAATTTGAAAAGCATTACAAATGAACTCCGAAAAGGTTGTAACTTGGCATGACATCATAATTTCACCCACATAGCAACTTCTAAAGAGTTGAGAGGGTTACGGCAAAAACTGGATCCACTTCGTGTACAAATTGGACAATCTCATAAGAAGTATGAGGGTTTCGGACGAAAACTCATCTATCACAAAGGGATTTCATTTTTAATAACTTATTTTAACTCCATACTTTTTGTGTGTTCAATATGCACCATTCGAAGGCACATCATCAATTTTCAACCCTTTCTGAATTCTTTTGATATTTTTCATGCATTTAATGATTTATTTTGAGCTAAATGACCCTGAATTTGAAAAGCATTACAAATGAACTCCGAAAAGGTTGTAACTTGGCATGACATCATAATTTCACCCACATAGCAACTTCTAAAGAGTTGAGAGGGTTACGGCAAAAACTGGATCCACTTCGTGTACAAATTGGACAATCTCATAAGAAGTATGAGGGTTTCGGACGAAAACTCATCTATCACAAAGGGATTTCATTTTTAATAACTTATTTTAACTCCATACTTTTTGTGTGTTCAATATGCACCATTCGAAGGCACATCACCAATTTTCAACCCTTTCTAACTTCATTTGATATTTTTCATGCATTTAATGATTTATTTTGAGCTAAATGACCCTGAATTTGAAAAGCATTACAAATGAACTCCGAAAAGGTTGTAACTTGGCATGACATCATAATTTCACCCACATAGCAACTTCTAAAGAGTTGAGAGGGTTACGGCAAAAACTGGATCCACTTCGTGTACAAATTGGACAATCTCATAAGAAGTATGAGGGTTTCGGACGAAAACTCATCTATCACAAAGGGATTTCATTTTTAATAACTTATTTTAACTCCATACTTTTTGTGTGTTCAATATACACCATTCGAAGGCACATCACCAATTTTCAACCCTTTCTGAACTTCATTTGATATTTTTCATGCATTTAATGATTTATTTTGAGCTAAATGACCCTGAATTTGAAAAGCATTACAAATGAACTCCGAAAAGGTTGTAACTTGGCATGACATCATAATTTCACCCACATAGCAACTTCTAAAGAGTTGAGAGGGTTACGGCAAAAACTGGATCCACTTCGTGTACAAATTGGACAATCTCATAAGAAGTATGAGGGTTTCGGACGAAAACTCATCTATCACAAAGGGATTTCATTTTTAATAACTTATTTTAACTCCATACTTTTTGTGTGTTCAATATACACCATTCGAAGGCACATCACCAATTTTCAACCCTTTCTAACTTCATTTGATATTTTTCATGCATTTAATGATTTATTTTGAGCTAAATGACCCTGAATTTGAAAAGCATTACAAATGAACTCCGAAAAGGTTGTAACTTGGCATGACATCATAATTTCACCCACATAGCAACTTCTAAAGAGTTGAGAGGGTTACGGCAAAAACTGGATCCACTTCGTGTACAAATTGGACAATCTCATAAGAAGTATGAGGGTTTCGGACGAAAACTCATCTATCACAAAGGGATTTCATTTTTAATAACTTATTTTAACTCCATACTTTTTGTGTGTTCAATATGCACCATTCGAAGGCACATCACCAATTTTCAACCCTTTCTAACTTCATTTGATATTTTTCATGCATTTAATGATTTATTTTGAGCTAAATGACCCTGAATTTGAAAAGCATTACAAATGAACTCCGAAAAGGTTGTAACTTGGCATGACATCATAATTTCACCCACATAGCAACTTCTAAAGAGTTGAGAGGGTTACGGCAAAAACTGGATCCACTTCGTGTACAAATTGGACAATCTCATAAGAAGTATGAGGGTTTCGGACGAAAACTCATCTATCACAAAGGGATTTCATTTTTAATAACTTATTTTAACTCCATACTTTTTGTGTGTTCAATATGCACCATTCGAAGGCACATCACCAATTTTCAACCCTTTCTGAACTTCATTTGATATTTTTCATGCATTTAATGATTTATTTTGAGCTAAATGACCCTGAATTTGAAAAGCATTACAAATGAACTCCGAAAAGGTTGTAACTTGGCATGACATCATAATTTCACCCACATAGCAACTTCTAAAGAGTTGAGAGGGTTACGGCAAAAACTGGATCCACTTCGTGTACAAATTGGACAATCTCATAAGAAGTATGAGGGTTTCGGACGAAAACTCATCTATCACAAAGGGATTTCATTTTTAATAACTTATTTTAACTCCATAACTTTTTGTGTGTTCAATATACACCATTCGAAGGCACATCACCAATTTTCAACCCTTTCTGACTTCATTTGATATTTTTCATGCATTTAATGATTTATTTTGAGCTAAATGACCCTGAATTTGAAAAGCATTACAAATGAACTCCGAAAAGGTTGTAACTTGGCATGACATCATAATTTCACCCACATAGCAACTTCTAAAGAGTTGAGAGGGTTACGGCAAAAACTGGATCCACTTCGTGTACAAATTGGACAATCTCATAAGAAGTATGAGGGTTTCGGACGAAAACTCATCTATCACAAAGGGATTTCATTTTTAATAACTTATTTTAACTCCATACTTTTTGTGTGTTCAATATACACCATTCGAAGGCACATCACCAATTTTCAACCCTTTCTGAACTTCATTTGATATTTTTCATGCATTTAATGATTTATTTTGAGCTAAATGACCCTGAATTTGAAAAGCATTACAAATGAACTCCGAAAAGGTTGTAACTTGGCATGACATCATAATTTCACCCACATAGCAACTTCTAAAGAGTTGAGAGGGTTACGGCAAAAACTGGATCCACTTCGTGTACAAATTGGACAATCTCATAAGAAGTATGAGGGTTTCGGACGAAAACTCATCTATCACAAAGGGATTTCATTTTTAATAACTTATTTTAACTCCATAACTTTTTGTGTGTTCAATATGCACCATTCGAAGGCACATCACCAATTTTCAACCCTTTCGGACTTCATTTGATATTTTTCATGCATTTAATGATTTATTTTGAGCTAAATGACCCTGAATTTGAAAAGCATTACAAATGAACTCCGAAAAGGTTGTAACTTGGCATGACATCATAATTTCACCCACATAGCAACTTCTAAAGAGTTGAGAGGGTTACGGCAAAAACTGGATCCACTTCGTGTACAAATTGGACAATCTCATAAGAAGTATGAGGGTTTCGGACGAAAACTCATCTATCACAAAGGGATTTCATTTTTAATAACTTATTTTAACTCCATACTTTTTGTGTGTTCAATATGCACCATTCGAAGGCACATCATCCAATTTTCAACCCTTTCTGAATTCTTTTGATATTTTTCATGCATTTAATGATTTATTTTGAGCTAAATGACCCTGAATTTGAAAAGCATTACAAATGAACTCCGAAAAGGTTGTAACTTGGCATGACATCATAATTTCACCCACATAGCAACTTCTAAAGAGTTGAGAGGGTTACGGCAAAAACTGGATCCACTTCGTGTACAAATTGGACAATCTCATAAGAAGTATGAGGGTTTCGGACGAAAACTCATCTATCACAAAGGGATTTCATTTTTAATAACTTATTTTAACTCCATAACTTTTTGTGTGTTCAATATACACCATTCGAAGGCACATCACCAATTTTCAACCCTTTCTGAACTTCATTTGATATTTTTCATGCATTTAATGATTTATTTTGAGCTAAATGACCCTGAATTTGAAAAGCATTACAAATGAACTCCGAAAAGGTTGTAACTTGGCATGACATCATAATTTCACCCACATAGCAACTTCTAAAGAGTTGAGAGGGTTACGGCAAAAACTGGATCCACTTCGTGTACAAATTGGACAATCTCATAAGAAGTATGAGGGTTTCGGACGAAAACTCATCTATCACAAAGGGATTTCATTTTTAATAACTTATTTTAACTCCATACTTTTTGTGTGTTTAATATGCACCATTCGAAGGCACATCACCAATTTTCAACCCTTTCTGAACTTCATTTGATATTTTTCATGCATTTAATGATTTATTTTGAGCTAAATGACCCTGAATTTGAAAAGCATTACAAATGAACTCCGAAAAGGTTGTAACTTGGCATGACATCATAATTTCACCCACATAGCAACTTCTAAAGAGTTGAGAGGGTTACGGCAAAAACTGGATCCACTTCGTGTACAAATTGGACAATCTCATAAGAAGTATGAGGGTTTCGGACGAAAACTCATCTATCACAAAGGGATTTCATTTTTAATAACTTATTTTAACTCCATACTTTTTGTGTGTTCAATATACACCATTCGAAGGCACATCACCAATTTTCAACCCTTTCTGAACTTCATTTGATATTTTTCATGCATTTAATGATTTATTTTGAGCTAAATGACCCTGAATTTGAAAAGCATTACAAATGAACTCCGAAAAGGTTGTAACTTGGCATGACATCATAATTTCACCCACATAGCAACTTCTAAAGAGTTGAGAGGGTTACGGCAAAAACTGGATCCACTTCGTGTACAAATTGGACAATCTCATAAGAAGTATGAGGGTTTCGGACGAAAACTCATCTATCACAAAGGGATTTCATTTTTAATAACTTATTTTAACTCCATACTTTTTGTGTGTTCAATATACACCATTCGAAGGCACATCACCAATTTTCAACCCTTTCTGAACTTCATTTGATATTTTTCATGCATTTAATGATTTATTTTGAGCTAAATGACCCTGAATTTGAAAAGCATTACAAATGAACTCCGAAAAGGTTGTAACTTGGCATGACATCATAATTTCACCCACATAGCAACTTCTAAAGAGTTGAGAGGGTTACGGCAAAAACTGGATCCACTTCGTGTACAAATTGGACAATCTCATAAGAAGTATGAGGGTTTCGGACGAAAACTCATCTATCACAAAGGGATTTCATTTTTAATAACTTATTTTAACTCCATACTTTTTGTGTGTTCAATATACACCATTCGAAGGCACATCACCAATTTTCAACCCTTTCTAACTTCATTTGATATTTTTCATGCATTTAATGATTTATTTTGAGCTAAATGACCCTGAATTTGAAAAGCATTACAAATGAACTCCGAAAAGGTTGTAACTTGGCATGACATCATAATTTCACCCACATAGCAACTTCTAAAGAGTTGAGAGGGTTACGGCAAAAACTGGATCCACTTCGTGTACAAATTGGACAATCTCATAAGAAGTATGAGGGTTTCGGACGAAAACTCATCTATCACAAAGGGATTTCATTTTTAATAACTTATTTTAACTCCATACTTTTTGTGTGTTCAATATACACCATTCGAAGGCACATCACCAATTTTCAACCCTTTCTAACTTCATTTGATATTTTTCATGCATTTAATGATTTATTTTGAGCTAAATGACCCTGAATTTGAAAAGCATTACAAATGAACTCCGAAAAGGTTGTAACTTGGCATGACATCATAATTTCACCCACATAGCAACTTCTAAAGAGTTGAGAGGGTTACGGCAAAAACTGGATCCACTTCGTGTACAAATTGGACAATCTCATAAGAAGTATGAGGGTTTCGGACGAAAACTCATCTATCACAAAGGGATTTCATTTTTAATAACTTATTTTAACTCCATACTTTTTGTGTGTTCAATATACACCATTCGAAGGCACATCACCAATTTTCAACCCTTTCTAACTTCATTTGATATTTTTCATGCATTTAATGATTTATTTTGAGCTAAATGACCCTAAATTTTAAAAGCATTACAAATGAACTCCGAAAAGGTTTTAACTTGGCATGACATCGTAATTTCACCCACATAGCAATTTCTAAAGAGTTTAGAGGGTTACGGCAAAAACTGGATCCACTTCGTGTACAAATTGGATAATCTCATAAGAAGTATGAGGGTTTCGGACGAAAACTCATCTATCACAAAGGGATTTCATTTTTAATAACTTATTTTAACTCATACTTTTTGTCTGTTCAATATACACCATTCAAAGGCACATCACCAATTTTGAACCCTTTCTAACTTCATTTGATATTTTTCATGCATTCAATGATTTATTTTGAGCTAAATGACCCTGAATTTGAAAAGCATAACAAATGAACTCCCAAAAGGTTGTAACTAGGCATGACATCATAATTTCACCCACATAGCAACTTCTAAAGAGTTGAGAGGGTTACGGCAAAAACTGGATCCACTTCGTGTACAAATTGGACAATCTCATAAGAAGTATGAGGGTTTCGGACGAAAACTCATCTATCACAAAGGGATTTCATTTTTAATAACTTATTTTAACTCCATACTTTTTGTGTGTTCAATATACACCATTCGAAGGCACATCACCAATTTTCAACCCTTTCTAACTTCATTTGATATTTTTCATGCATTTAATGATTTATTTTGAGCTAAATGACCCTGAATTTGAAAAGCATTACAAATGAACTCCGAAAAGGTTGTAACTTGGCATGACATCATAATTTCACCCACATAGCAACTTCTAAAGAGTTGAGAGGGTTACGGCAAAAACTGGATCCACTTCGTGTACAAATTGGACAATCTCATAAGAAGTATGAGGGTTTCGGACGAAAACTCATCTATCACAAAGGGATTTCATTTTTAATAACTTATTTTAACTCCATACTTTTTGTGTGTTCAATATACACCATTCGAAGGCACATCACCAATTTTCAACCCTTTCTAACTTCATTTGATATTTTTCATGCATTTAATGATTTATTTTGAGCTAAATGACCCTGAATTTGAAAAGCATTACAAATGAACTCCGAAAAGGTTGTAACTTGGCATGACATCATAATTTCACCCACATAGCAACTTCTAAAGAGTTGAGAGGGTTACGGCAAAAACTGGATCCACTTCGTGTACAAATTGGACAATCTCATAAGAAGTATGAGGGTTTCGGACGAAAACTCATCTATCACAAAGGGATTTCATTTTTAATAACTTATTTTAACTCCATACTTTTTGTGTGTTCAATATGCACCATTCGAAGGCACATCATCAATTTTCAAACCTTTCTGAATTCATTTGATATTTTTCATGCATTTAATGATTTATTTTGAGCTAAATGACCCTGAATTTGAAAAGCATTAAAATTGAACTCTGAAAAGGTTGTAACTTGGCATGACATCATAATTTCACCCACATAGCAACTTTTAAAGAGTTGAGAGGCTTACGGCAAAAACTGGATCCACTTCGTGTACAAATTGGGCTAATCTCATAAGAAGTATGAGGGTTTCGGACGAAAACTCATCTATTACAAAGGAATTTCATTTTTAATAACTTATTTTAACTCTAAACTTTGTGTGTGTTCAATATGCACCATTCAAAGGCACATCACCTAATTTTCAACCCTTTCAGACTTCATTTGTTATTTTTCATGCATTTAATGATTTATTTTGAGCTAATGACCCTGAATTTGAAAAGCATTACAAATGAACTCAGAAAAGGTTGTAACTTGGCATGACATCATAATCTCACCCACATAGCAACTTCTAAAGTGTTGAGAGGGTTACGGCAAAAACTGGATCCACTTCGTGTACAAATTGGACAATCTCATAAGAAGTATGAGGGTTTCGCACGAAAACTCATCTATCACAAAGGGATTTCATTTTTAATAACTTATTTTAACTCCATAACTTTTGTGTGTTCAATATGCACCATTCAAAGGCACATCACCAATTTTCAAGCCTTTATAACTTCATTTGATATTTTTCATGCATTTAATGATTTATTTTGAGCTAAATGACCCTGAATTTGAAAAGCATTACAAATGAACTCCGAAAAGGTTGTAACTTGGCATGACATCATAATTTCACCCACATAGCAACTTCTAAAGAGTTGAGAGGGTTACGGCAAAAACTGGATCCACTTCGTGTACAAATTCGACAATCTCATAAGAAGTATGAGGGTTTCAGACAAAAACTCATCTATCACAAAGGGATTTCATTTTTAATAACTTATTTTAACTCCATACTTTTTGTATGTTCAATATGCACCATTCGAAGGCACATCATCAATTTTCAACCCTTTCTGAACTTCATTTGATATTTTTCATGCATTTAATGATTTATTTTGAGCTAAATGACCCTGAATTTGAAAAGCATTACAAATGAACTCCTGAAAAGGTTGTAACTTGGCATGACATCATAATTTCATCCACATAGCAACTTCTAAAGAGTTGAGAGGGCTTACGGCAAAAACTGGATCCACTTCGTGTACAAATTGGGCTAATCTCATAAGAAGTATGAGGGTTTCGGACGAAAACTCATCTATTACAAAGGGATTTCATTTTTAATAACTTATTTTAACTCTAAGCTTTTTGTGTGTTCAATATGCACCATTCGAAGGCACATCACCAATTTTCAACCCTTTCAGACTTCATTTGATATTTTTCATGCATTTAATGATTTATTTTGAGCTAAATGACCCTGAATTTGAAAAGCATTACAAATGAACTCAGAAAAGGTTGTAACTTGGCATGACATCATAATCTCACCCACATAGCAACTTCTAAAGAGTTGAGAGGGTTACGGCAAAAACTGGATCCACTTCGTGTACAAATTGGACAATCTCATAAGAAGTATGAGGGTTTCGCACGAAAACTCATCTATCACAAAGGGATTTCATTTTTAATAACTTATTTTAACTCCATAACTTTTGTGTGTTCAATATGCACCATTCGAAGGCACATCATCAACTTTCAAACCTTTCTGAATTCTTTTGATATTTTTCATGCATTTAATAATTTATTTTGAGCTAAATGACCCTGAATTTGAAAAGCATTAAAATTGAACTCTGAAAAGGTTGTAACTTGGCATGACATCATAATTTCACCCACATAGCAAATTTTAAAGAGTTGAGAGGCTTACGGCAAAAACTGGATCCACTTCGTGTACAAATTGGGCAATCTCATGAGAAGTATGAGGGTTTCGGACGAAAACTCATCTATTACAAAGGGATTTCATTTTTAATAACTTATTTTAACTCTAAAATTTTTGTGTGTTCAATATGCGCCATTCAAAGGCACATCACCAATTCTCAACCCTTTCGTACTTCATTTGATATTTTTCATGCATTTAATGATTTATTTTGAGCTAAATGACCCTGAATTTGAAAAGCATTACAAATGAACTCAAAAAAGGTTGTAACTTGGCATGACATCATAATTTCACCCGTATAGCAACTTCTAAAGAGTTGAGAGGGTTACGGCAAAAACTGGATGCACTTCGTGTACAAATTGGACAATCTCACAAGAAGTATGAGGGTTTCGGACGAAAACTCATCTATCACAAACGGATTTCATTTTTAATAACTTATTTTAACTCCATACTTTTTGTGTGTTCAATATGCACCCTTCGAAGGCACATCACCAATTTTCAACCCTTTCTGAATTCATTTGATATTTTTCATGCATTGAATGATTTACTTTGAGCTAAATGACCCTGAATTTGAAAAGCATTACAAATGAACTGTGAAAAGGTTGTAACTTGGCATGACATCATATTTTCACCTACATAGCAACTTCTAAAGAGTTCAGAGGGTTACGGCAAAAATTGGATGCACTTCGTGTACAAATTGGACAATCTCATAAGAAATATGAGGGTTCCGGACGAAAACTCATCTATCACAAAGGGATTTCATTTTTAATAACTTATTTTAACTCCATACTTTTTGTGTGTTCAATATGCACCGTTGGAAGGCACATCACCAATTTTCAACATTGTCTGCATTCATTTGATATTTTCGATGCATTTAATGATTTATTTTGAGCTAAATGACCCTGAATTTGAAAAGCATTAAAATTTGAACTCTGAAAAGGTTGTAACTTGGCATGACATCATAATTTCACCCACATAGCAACTTCTAAAGAGTTCAGAGGGTTACGACAAAAACTAGATGCACTTCGTGTAAAAATGGGACAATCTCATAAGAGGTATGAGGGTTTCGGACGAAAACTCATCTATAACATAGGGATTTCATTTTTAATAACTTATTTTAACTCCATACTTTTTGTGTGTTCAATATGCAACATTCGAAGGCACATCACCAATTTTCAACCCTTTCTTACTTCATTTGATATTTTTCATACATTTAATGATTAATTTTCAGCTAAATGACCCTGAATATGACAAGCATTACAAATGAACTCTAAAAAGGTTGTAACTTGGCATGACATCATAATTTCACCTACATAGCAACTTCTAAAGAGTTTAGAGGGTTACGGCAAAAACCGGATGCACTTCCTGTACAAGTTGGACAATCTCATAAGAAGTATGAGGGTTTCGGCCAAAACTCATCAATCACAAAGGGATTTCATTTTTAATAACTTATTTTAACTCTAAGCTTTGTGTGTGTTCAATATGCACCATTCAAAGGCACATCACCAATTTTCAACCCTTTCAGACTTCATTTGTTATTTTTCATGCATTTAATGATTTATTTTGAGCTAATGACCCTGAATTTGAAAAGCATTACAAATGAACTCAGAAAAGGTTGTAACTTGGCATGACATCATAATCTCACCCACATAGCAACTTCTAAAGTGTTAAGAGGGTTACGGCAAAAACTGGATCCACTTCGTGTACAAATTGGACAATCTCATAAGAAGTATGAGGGTTTCGCACGAAAACTCATCTATCACAAAGGGATTTCATTTTTAATAACTTATTTTAACTCCATAACTTTTGTGTGTTCAATATGCACCATTCGAAGGCACATCATCAATTTTCAAACCTTTCTGAATTCTTTTGATATTTTTCATGCATTTAATAATTTATTTTGAGCTAAATGACCCTGAATTTGAAAAGCATTAAAATTGAACTCTGAAAAGGTTGTAACTTGGCATGACATCATAATTTCACCCACATAGCAAATTTTAAAGAGTTGAGAGGCTTACGGCAAAAACTGGATCCACTTCGTGTACAAATTGGGCAATCTGATGAGAAGTATGAGGGTTTCGGACGAAAACTCATCTATTACAAAGGGATTTCATTTTTAATAACTTATTTTAACTCTAAAATTTTTGTGTGTTCAATATGCGCCATTCAAAGGCACATCACCAATTCTCAACCCTTTCGGACTTCATTTGATATTTTTCATGCATTTAATGATTTATTTTGAGCTAAATGACCCTGAATTTGAAAAGCATTACAAATGAACTCAAAAAAGGTTGTAACTTGGCATGACATCATAATTTCACCCATATAGCAACTTCTAAAGAGTTGAGAGGGTTACGGCAAAAACTGGATGCACTTCGTGTACAAATTGGACAATCTCACAAGAAGTATGAGGGTTTCGGACGAAAACTCATCTATCACAAAGGGATTTCATTTTTAATAACTTATTTTAACTCCATACTTTTTGTGTGTTCAATATGCACCCTTCGAAGGCACATCACCAATTTTCAACCCTTTCTGAATTCATTTGATATTTTTCATGCATTTAATGATTTACTTTGAGCTAAATGACCCTGAATTTGAAAAGCATTACAAATGAACTCTGAAAAGGTTGTAACTTGGCATGACATCATATTTTCACCTACATAGCAACTTCTAAAGAGTTCAGAGGGTTACGGCAAAAACTGGATGCACTTCGTGTACAAATTGGGCAATCTCACAAGAAGTATGAGGGTTTCAGACGAAAACTCATCTATCACAAAGGGATTTCATTTTTAATAACTTATTTTAACTCCATACTTTTTTTGTGTTCAATATGCACCATTCGAAGGCACATCACCAATTTTCAACCCTTTCTGACTTCAATTGATATTTTTCATGCATTTAATGATTTAGTTTGAGCTAAATGACCCTGAATTTGAAAAACATTACAAATGAACTCTTAAATGGTTGTTACTTGGCATGACATCATTATTTCACCCACATAGCAATTTCTAAAGAGTTGAGAGGGTTACGGCAAAAACTGGATGCACTTCGTGTACAAATTGGACAATCTCATAAGAAGTATGAGGGTTTCGGACGAAGACTCATCTATAACGAAGGGATTTCATTTTTAATAACTTATTTTAACTCCATACTTTTTGTGTGTTCAATATGCACCATTCTAAGGCACATCACCAATTTTGAACCATTTCTGACTTCAATTGATATTTTTCATGCATTTAATGATTTAGTTTGAGCTAAATGACCCTGAATTTGAAAAACATTACAAATGAACTCTTAAATGGTTGTTACTTGGCATGACATCATAATTTCACCCACATAGCAACTTCTAAAGAGTTCAGAGGGTTACGACAAAAACTAGATGCACTTCGTGTAAAAATGGGACAATCTCATAAGAGGTATGAGGGTTTCGGACGAAAACTCATCTATAACATAGGGATTTCATTTTTAATAACTTATTTTGACTCCATAATTTTTGTGTGTTCAATATGCAACATTCGAAGGCACATCACCAATTTTCAACCCTTTCTTACTTCATTTGATATTTTTCATACATTTAATGATTAATTTTCAGTTAAATGACCCTGAATATGAAAAGCATTACAAATGAACTCTGAAAAGGTTATAACTTGGCATGACATCATAATTTCACCTACATAGCAACTTCTAAAGAGTTTAGAGGGTTACGGCAAAAACCGGATGCACTTCCTGTACAAATTGGACAATCTCATAAGAAGTATGAGGGTTTCGGACGAAAACTCATCTATCACAAAGGGATTTCATTTTTAGTAACTTATTTTAACTCCATACTTTTTGTGTGTTCAATATGCACCATTTGAAGGCACATCAGCAATTTTCAACCCTTTATGAATTCTTTTGATATTCTTCGTGCATTTAATAATTTATTTTGAGCTAAATGACCCTGAATTTGAAAAGCATTACAAATGAACTCTGAAAAGGTTGTAACTTGGCATGACATCATTATTTCACCCACATAGCAACTTCTAAAGAGTTCAGAAGGTTACAGCAAAACCTGGATGCACTTCCTATACAAATTTGACAATCTCATAAGAAGTATGAGGGTTTCGGACGAAAACTCATCTATCACAAAGGGATTTCATTTTTAATAACTTATTTTAACTCCATACTTTTTGTGTGTTCAATATGCACCCTTCGAAGGCACATCACCAATTTTCAACCCTTTCTGAATTCATTTGATATTTTTCATGCATTTAATGATTTACATTGAGCTAAATGACCCTGAATTTGAAAAGCATTAAAAATGAACTCTGAAAAGGTTGTAACTTGGCATGACATCATATTTTCACCTACATAGCAACTTCTAAAGAGTTCAGAGGGTTACGGCAAAAACTGGATGCACTTCGTGTACAAATTGGACAATCTCACTAAGAAGTATGAGGGTTTCAGACGAAAACTCATCTATCACAAAGGGATTTCATTTTTAGTAACTTATTTTAACTCCATACTTTTTTTGTGTTCAATATGCACCATTCGAAGGCACATCACCAATTTTCAACCCTTTCTGACTTCAATTGATATTTTTCATGCATTTAATGATTTAGTTTGAGCTAAATGACCCTGAATTTGAAAAGCATTACAAATGAACTCTTAAATGGTTGTTACTTGGCATGACATCATAATTTCACCCACATAGCAACTTCTAAAGAGTTCAGAGGGTTACGACAAAAACTAGATGCACTTCGTGTAAAAATGGGACAATCTCATAAGAGGTATGAGGGTTTCGGACGAAAACTCATCTATCACATAGGGATTTCATTTTTAATAACTTATTTTAACTCCATAATTTTTGTGTGTTCAATATGCAACATTCGAAGGCACATCACCAATTTTCAACCCTTTCTTACTTCATTTGATATTTTTCATACATTTAATGATTAATTTTCAGCTAAATGACCCTGAATATGAAAAGCATTACAAATGAACTCTGAAAAGGTTGTAACTTGGCATGACATCATAATTTCACCTACATAGCAACTTCTAAAGAGTTTAGAGGGTTACGGCAAAAACCGGATGCACTTCCTGTACAAATTGGACAATCTCATAAGAAGTATGAGGGTTTCGGACGAAAACTCATCTATCACAAAGGGATTTCATTTTTAGTAACTTATTTTAACTCCATACTTTTTGTGTCTTCAATATGCACCATTTGAAGGCACATCAGCAATTTTCAACCCTTTCTGAATTCTTTGATATTCTTCGTGCATTTAATAATTTATTTTGAGCTAAATGACCCTGAATTTGAAAAGCATTACAAATGAACTCTGAAAAGGTTGTAACTTGGCATGACATCATTAATTTCACCCACATAGCAACTTCTAAAGAGTTCAGAGGGTTACAGCAAAACCTGGATGCACTTCCTGTACAAATTTGACAATCTCATAAGAAGTATGAGGGTTTCGGACGAAAACTCATCTATCACAAAGGGATTTCATTTTTAATAACTTATTTTAACTCCATACTTTTTGTGTGTTCAATATGCACCCTTCGAAGGCACATCACCAATTTTCAACCCTTTCTGAATTCATTTGATATTTTTCATGCATTTAATGATTTATTTTGAGCTAAATGACCCTGAATTTGAAAAGCATTACAAATGAACTCTGAAAAGGTTGTAACTTGGCATGACATCATAATTTCACCCACATAGCAACTTCTAAAGAGTTGAGAGGGTTACGGCAAAAACTGGATCCACTTCGTGTACAAATTGGACAATCTCACAAGAAGTATGAGGCTTTGGGACGAAAACTCATCTATCACAAAGGGATTTCATTTTTAAGAACTTATTTTAACTCCATACTTTTTTGGTGTTCAATATGCACCATTCGAAGGCACATCACCAATTTTCAACCCTTTCTGACTTCAATTGATATTTTTCATGCATTTAATGATTTAGTTTGAGCTAAATGACCCTGAATTTGAAAAACATTACAAATGAACTCTTAAATGGTTGTTACTTGGCATGACATCATAATTTCACCCACATAGCAACTTCTAAAGAGTTGAGAGGGTTACGGCAAAAACTGGATGCACTTCGTGTACAAATTGGACAATCTCATAAGAAGTATGAGGGTTTCGGACGAAGACTCATCTATAACAAAGGGATTTCATTTTTAATAACTTATTTTAACTCCATACTTTTTGTGTGTTCAATATGCACCATTCTAAGGCACATCACCAATTTTGAACCATTTCTGACTTCAATTGATATTTTTCATGCATTTAATGATTTAGTCTTAGCTAAATGACCCTGAATTTGAAAAACATTACAAATGAACTCTTAAATGGTCGTTACTTGGCATGACATCATAATTTCACCCACATAGCAACTTCTAAAGAGTTCAGAGGGTTACGACAAAAACTAGATGCACTTCGTGTAAAAATGGGACAATCTCATAAGAGGTATGAGGGTTTCGGACGAAAACTCATCTATAACATAGGGATTTCATTTTTAATAACTTATTTTAACTCCATTATTTTTGTGTGTTCAATATGCAACATTCGAAGGCACATCACCAATTTTCAACCCTTTCTTACTTCATTTGATATTTTTCATACATTTAATGATTAATTTTCAGCTAAATGACCCTGAATATGAAAAGCATTACAAATGAACTCTGAAAAGGTTGTAACTTGGCATGACATCATAATTTCACCTACATAGCAACTTCTAAAGAGTTTAGAGGGTTACGGCAAAAACCGGATGCACTTCCTGTACAAATTGGACAATCTCATAAGAAGTATGAGGGTTTGGGACGAAAACTCATCTATCACAAAGGGATTTCATTTTTAGTAACTTATTTTAACTCCATACTTTTTGTGTGTTCAATATGCACCATTTGAAGGCACATCAGCAATTTTCAACCCTTTCTGAATTCTTTTGATATTCTTCGTGCATTTAATAATTTATTTTGAGCTAAATGACCCTGAATTTGAAAAGCATTACAAATGAACTCTGAAAAGGTTGTAACTTGGCATGACATCATTATTTCACCCACATAGCAACTTCTAAAGAGTTCAGAGGGTTACAGCAAAACCTGGATGCACTTCCTGTACAAATTTGACAATCTCATAAGAAGTATGAGGGTTTCGGACGAAAACTCATCTATCACAAAGGGATTTCATTTTTAATAACTTATTTTAACTCCATACTTTTTGTGTGTTCAATATGCACCCTTCGAAGGCACATCACCAATTTTCAACCCTTTCTGAATTCATTTGATATTTTTCATGCATTTAATGATTTACTTTGAGCTAAATGACCCTGAATTTGAAAAGCATTACAAATGAACTCTGAAAAGGTTGTAACTTGGCATGACATCATATTTTCACCTACATAGCAACTTCTAAAGAGTTCAGAGGGTTACGGCAAAAACTGGATGCACTTCGTGTACAAATTGGACAATCTCACAAGAAGTATGAGGGTTTCAGACGAAAACTCATCTATCACAAAGGGATTTCATTTTTAATAACTTATTTTAACTCCATACTTTTTTTGTGTTCAATATGCACCATTCGAAGGCACATCACCAATTTTCAACCCTTTCTGACTTCAATTGATATTTTTCATGCATTTAATGATTTAGTTTGAGCTAAATGACCCTGAATTTGAAAAACATTACAAATGAACTCTTAAATGGTTGTTACTTGGCATGACATTATTTCACCCACATAGCAATTTCTAAAGAGTTGAGAGGGTTACGGCAAAAACTGGATGCACTTCGTGTACAAATTGGACAATCTCATAAGAAGTATGAGGGTTTCGGACGAAGACTCATCTATAACAAAGGGATTTCATTTTTAATAAGTTATTTTAACTCCATACTTTTTGTGTGTTCAATATGCACCATTCTAAGGCACATCACCAATTTTGAACCATTTCTGACTTCAATTGATATTTTTCATGCATTTAATGATTTAGTTTGAGCTAAATGACCCTGAATTTGAAAAACATTACAAATGAACTCTTAAATGGTTGTTACTTGGCATGACATCATAATTTCACCCACATAGCAACTTCTAAAGAGTTCAGAGGGTTACGACAAAAACGAGATGCACTTCGTGTAAAAATGGGACAATCTCATAAGAGGTATGAGGGTTTCGGACGAAAACTCATCTATAACATAGGGATTTCATTTTTAATAACTTATTTTAACTCCATAATTTTTGTGTGTTCAATATGCAACATTCGAAGGCACATCACCAATTTTCAACCCTTTCTTACTTCATTTGATATTTTTCATACATTTAATGATTAATTTTCAGCTAAATGACCCTGAATATGAAAAGCATTACAAATGAACTCTGAAAAGGTTGTAACTTGGCATGACATCATAATTTCACCTACATAGCAACTTCTAAAGAGTTTAGAGGGTTACGGCAAAAACCGGATGCACTTCCTGTACAAATTGGACAATCTCATAAGAAGTATGAGGGTTTCGGACGAAAACTCATCTATCACAAAGGGATTTCATTTTTAGTAACTTATTTTAACTCCATACTTTTTGTGTGTTCAATATGCACCATTTGAAGGCACATCAGCAATTTTCAACCCTTTCTGAATTCTTTTGATATTCTTCGTGCATTTAATAATTTATTTTGAGCTAAATGACCCTGAATTTGAAAAGCATTACAAATGAACTCTGAAAAGGTTGTAACTTGGCATGACATCATTATTTCACCCACATAGCAACTTCTAAAGAGTTCAGAGGGTTACAGCAAAACCTGGATGCACTTCCTGTACAAATTTGACAATCTCATAAGAAGTATGAGGGTTTCGGACGAAAACTCATCTATCACAAAGGGATTTCATTTTTAATAACTTATTTTAACTCCATACTTTTTGTGTGTTCAATATGCACCCTTCGAAGGCACATCACCAATTTTCAACCCTTTCTGAATTCATTTGATATTTTTCATGCATTTAATGATTTATTTTGAGCTAAATGACCCTGAATTTGAAAAGCATTACAAATGAACTCTGAAAAGGTTTTAACTTGGCATGACATCATAATTTCACCCACATAGCAACTTCTAAAGAGTTGAGAGGGTTACGGCAAAAACTGGATCCACTTCGTGTACAAATTGGACAATCTCACAAGAAGTATGAGGCTTTGGGACGAAAACTCATCTATCACAAAGGGATTTCATTTTTAAGAACTTATTTTAACTCCATACTTTTTTGGTGTTCAATATGCACCATTCGAAGGCACATCACCAATTTTAAACCCTTTCTGACTTCAATTGATATTTTTCATGCATTTAATGATTTAGTTTGAGCTAAATGACCCTGAATTTGAAAAACATTACAAATGAACTCTTAAATGGTTGTTACTTGGCATGACATCATTATTTCACCCACATAGCAATTTCTACAGAGTTGAGAGGGTTACGGCAAAAACTGGATGCACTTCGTGTACAAATTGGACAATCTCATAAGAAGTATGAGGGTTTCGGACGAAGACTCATCTATAACAAAGGGATTTCATTTTTAATAACTTGCTTTAACTCCATACTTTTTATGTGTTCAATATGCAACATTCGAAGGCACATCACCAATTTTCAACACTTTCTAACTTCATTTTATATTTTTCATACATTTAATGATTAATTTTCAGCTAAATGACCCTGAATTTGAAAAGCATTACAAATGAACTCTGAAAAGGTTGTAACTTGGCATGACATCATAATTTCACCTACATAGCAACTTCTAAAGAGTTTAGAGGGTTACGGCAAAAACCGGATGCACTTCCTGTACAAATTGGACAATCTCATAAGAAGTATTAGTGTTTCGGACGAAAACTCATCTATCACAAAGGGATTTCATTTTTAGTAACTTATTTTAACGCCATACTTTTTGTGTGTTCAATATGCACCATTCGAAGGCACATCACCTATTTTCAACCCTTTCTGAATTCTTTTGATATTTTTCATGCATTTAATAATTTATTTTGAGCTAAATGACCCTGAATTTGAAAATCATTACAAATGAATTCTGAAAAGGTTGTAACTTGGCATGACATCATTATTTCACCCACATAGCAACTTCTAAAGAGTTCAGAGGGTTACGGCAAAAACTGGATGCACTTCCTGTACAAATTTGACAATCTCATAAGAAGTATGAGGGTTTCGGACGAAAACTCATCTATCACAAAGGGATTTCATTTTTAATAACTTATTTTAACTCCATACTTTTTGTGTGTTCAATATGCACCCTTTGAAGGCACATCACCAATTTTCAACTCTTTCTGAATTCATTTGATATTTTTCATGCATTTAAAGATTTATTTTGAGCTAAATGACCCTGAATTTGAAAAGCATTACAAATGAACTCTGAAAAGGTTGTAACTTGGCATGACATCATAATTTCACCCACATAGCAACTTCTACAGAGTTGAGAGGGTTACGTCAAAAACTGGATCCACTTCGTGTACAAATTGGACAATCTCACAAGAAGTATGAGGGTTTCGGACGAAAACTCATCTATCACAAAGGGATTTCATTTTTAAGAACTTATTTTAACTCCATACTTTTTTGTGTTCAATATGCACCATTCGAAGGAACATCACCAATTTTCAACCCTTTCTGACTTCATTTGATATTTTTCTTGCATTTAATGATTTATTTTGAGCTAAATGACCCTGAATTTGAAAAGCATTACAAATGAACTCTGAAAAGGTTGTAACTTGGCATGACATCATAATTTCACCCACATAGCAACTTCTAAAGAGTTGAGAGGGTTACGGCAAAAACTTGATGCACTTCGTGTACAAATTGGACAATCTCATAAGAAGTATGACGGTTTCGGACGAAAACTCATCTATCACAAAGGGATTTCATTTTTAAGAACTTATTTTAACGCCATACTTTTTGTGTGTTCAATATGCACCATTCGAAGGCACATCACCTATTTTCAACCCTTTCTGAATTCTTTTGATATTTTTCATGCATTTAATAATTTATTTTGAGCTAAATGACCCTGAATTTGAAAATCATTACAAATGAATTCTGAAAAGGTTGTAACTTGGCATGACATCATTATTTCACCCACATAGCAACTTCTAAAGAGTTCAGAGGGTTACGGCAAAAACTGGATGCACTTCCTGTACAAATTTGACAATCTCATAAGAAGTATGAGGGTTTCGGACGAAAACTCATCTATCACAAAGGGATTTCATTTTTAATAACTTATTTTAACTCCATACTTTTTGTGTGTTCAATATGCACCCTTGGAAGGCACATCACCAATTTTCAACTCTTTCTGAATTCATTTGATATTTTTCATGCATTTAAAGATTTATTTTGAGCTAAATGACCCTGAATTTCAAAAGCATTACAAATGAACTCTGAAAAGGTTGTAACTTGGCATGACATCATAATTTCACCCACATAGCAACTTCTAAAGAGTTGAGAGGGTTACGTCAAAAACTGGATCCACTTCGTGTACAAATTGGACAATCTCACAAGAAGTATGAGGGTTTCGGACGAAAACTCATCTATCACAAAGGGATTTCATTTTTAAGAACTTATTTTAACTCCAGACTTTTTTGTGTTCAATATGCACCATTCGAAGGAACATCACCAATTTTCAACCCTTTCTGACTTCATTTGATATTTTTCTTGCATTTAATGATTTATTTTGAGCTAAATGACCCTGAATTTGAAAAGCATTACAAATGAACTCTGAAAAGGTTGTAACTTGGCATGACATCATAATTTCACCCACATAGCAACTTCTAAAGAGTTGAGAGGGTTACGGCAAAAACTTGATGCACTTCGTGTACAAATTGGACAATCTCATAAGAAGTATGACGGTTTCGGACGAAAACTCATCTATCACAAAGGGATTTCATTTTTAAGAACTTATTTTAACTCCATACTTTTTTGTGTTCAATATGCACCATCCGAAGGCACATCACCAATTTTCAACCCTTTCTGACTTCATTTGATATTTTTCATGCATTTAATGATTTAGTTTGAGCTAAATGACCCTGAATTTGAAAAACATTACAAATGAACTCTTAAATGGTTGTTACTTGGCATGACATCATTATTTCACCCACATAGCAATTTCTAAAGAGTTGAGAGGGTTACGGCAAAAACTGGATGCACTTCGTGTACAAATTGGACAATCTCATAAGAAGTATGAGGGTTTCGGACGAAGACTCATCTATAACAAAGGGATTTCATTTTTAATAACTTATTTTAACTCCATACTTTTTGTATGTCCAATATGCAACATTCGAAGCCACATCACCAATTTTCAACCCTTTCTAACTTCATTTGATATTTTTCATGCATTTAATGATTTATTTTGAGCTAAATGACCCTGAATTTGAAAAGCATTACAAATGAACTCTGAAAAGGTTGTAACTTGGCATGACATCGTATTTTAAGCTACATAGCAACTTCTAAAGAGTTGAGAGGGTTACGGCAAAAACTGGATGCACTTCGTGTACAAATTGGACAATCTCATAAGAAATATGAGGGTTCCCGACGACAACTCATCTATCACAAAGGGATTTCATTTTTAATAACTTATTTTAACTCCATACTTTTTGTGTGTTCAGTATGCACCATTAGAAGGCACATCACCAATTTTCATCCCTTTCTGACTTCATTTGATATTTTTCATACATTTAATGATTAATTTTCAGCTAAATGACCCTGAATTTGAAAAGCATTACAAATGAACTCTGAAAAGGTTGTAACTTGGCATGACATCATAATTTCACCTACATAGCAACTTCTAAAGAGTTGAGAGGGTTACGGCAAAAACTGGGTGCACTTCCTGTACAAATTGGACAATTCCATCAGAAGTATGAGAGTTTCGGACGAAAACTCATCTATCACAAAGGGATTTCATTTTTAGTAACTTATTTTAACTCCATATTTTTTGTGTGTTCAATATGCACCATTCGACGGCACATCACCAATTTTCAACCCTTTCTGAATTCTTTTGATATTTTTCATGCATTTAATAATTTATTTTGAGCTAAATGACCCTGAATTTGAAAAGCCTTACAAATGAACTCTGAAAAGGTTCTAACTTGGCATGACATCATAATTTCACCCACATAGCAACTTCTAAAGAGTTGAGAGGGTTACGGCAAAAACTGGATGCACTTCGTGTACAAATTGGAAAATCTCATAAGAAGTATGAGGGTTTCGGACGAATACTCATCTATCACAAAGGGATTTCATTTTTAATAACTTATTTTAACTCCATACTTTTTGTGTGTTCAATACGCACCCTTCGAAGGCACATTACCAATTTTCAACCCTTTCTGAATTCATTTGATATTTTTCATGCATTTAATGATTTATTTTGAGCTAAATGATCCTGAATTTGAAAAGCATTACAAATGAACTCTGAAAAGGTTGTAACTTGGCATGACATCATAATTTCACCCACATAGCAACTTCTAAAGAGTTGAGAGGGTTACGGCACAAACTGGATGCACTTCGTGTACAAATTGGACAATCTCACAAGAAGTATGAGGGTTTCGGACGAAACTCATCTATCACAAAGGGATTTCGTTTTTAATAACTTATTTTAACTCCATACTTTTTGTGTGTTCAATATGCACCATTCGAAGGCACATCACCAATTTTCAACCCTTTCTCACTTCATTCGTTATGTTTCATGCATTTAATGATTTATTTTGACCTAAATGACCCTGAATTTGAAAAGCATTACAAATGAACTCTGAAAAGGTTGTAACTTGGCATGACATCATAATTTCACCCACATAGCAACTTCTAAAGAGTTGAGAGGGTTACGGCAAAAACTGGATGCACTTCGTGTAAAAATTGGACAATCTCATAAGAAGTATGAGGGTTTCGGACGAAAACTCGTCTATTACAAAGATATTTCATTTTTAATAACTTATTTTAACTCCTTAATTTTTGTGTGTTCAATATGCACCATTCGAAGGCACATCACCAATTTTCAACCCTTTCTAACTTCATTTGATATTTTTCATGCATTTAATGATTTATTTTGAGCTAAATGACCCTGAATTTGAAAAGCATTACAAATGAACTCTGAAAAGGTTGTAACTTGGCATGACATCGTATTTTAAGCTACATAGTAACTTCTAAAGAGTTGAGAGGGTTACGGCAAAAACTGGATGCACTTCGTGTACAAAATTGACAATCTCATAAGAAATATGAGGGTTCCCGACGAAAACTCATCTATCACAAAGGGATTTCATTTTTAATAACTTATTTTAACTCCATACTTTTTGTGTGTTCAATATGCACCATTCGAAGGCACATCACCAATTTTCATCCCTTTCTGACTTCATTTGATATTTTTCATACATTTAATGATTAATTTTCAGCTAAATGACCCTGAATTTGAAAAGCATTACAAATGAACTCTGAAAAGGTTGTAACTTGGCATGACATCATAATTTCACCTACATAGCAACTTCTAAAGAGTTGAGAGGGTTACGGCAAAAACTGGGTGCACTTCCTGTACAAATTGGACAATGCCATCAGAAGTATGAGAGTTTCGGTCGAAAACTCATCTATCACAAAGAGATTTCATTTTTAGTAACTTATTTTAACTCCATATTTTTTGTGTGTTCAATATGCACCATTCGACGGCACATCACCAATTTTCAACCCTTTCTGAATTCTTTTGATATTTTTCATGCATTTAATAATTTATTTTGAGCTAAATGACCCTGAATTTGAAAAGCCTTACAAATGAACTCTGAAAAGGTTCTAACTTGGCATGACATCATAATTTCACCCACATAGCAACTTCTAAAAGGTTGAGAGGGTTACGGCAAAAACTGGATGCACTTCGTGTACAAATTGGAAAATCTCATAAGAAGTATGAGGGTTTCGGACGAATACTCATCTATCACAAAGTAATTTCATTTTTAATAACTTATTTTAACTCCATACTTTTTGTGTGTTCAATACGCACCCTTCGAAGGCATATTACCAATTTTCAACCCTTTCTGAATTCATTTGATATTTTTCATGCATTTAATGATTTATTTTGAGCTAAATGATCCTGAATTTGAAAAGCATTACAAATGAACTCTGAAAAGGTTGTAACTTGGCATGACATCATAATTTCACCCACATAGCAACTTCTAAAGAGTTGAGAGGGTTACGACACAAACTGGATGCACTTCGTGTACAAATTGGACAATCTCACAAGAAGTATGAGGGTTTCGGACGAAACTCATCTATCACAAAGGGATTTCGTTTTTAATAACTTATTTTAACTCCATACTTTTTGTGTGTTCAATATGCACCATTCGAAGGCACAATACCAATTTTCAACCCTTTCTCACTTCATTCGTTATGTTTCATGCATTTAATGATTTATTTTGACCTAAATGACCCTGAATTTGAAAAGCATTACAAATGAACTCTGAAAAGGTTGTAACTTGGCATGACATCATAATTTCACCCACATAGCAACTTCTAAAGAGTTGAGAGGGTTACGGCAAAAACTGGATGCACTTCGTGTAAAAATTGGACAATCTCATAAGTATGAGGGTTTCGGACGAAAACTCATCTATCACAAAGGGATTTCATTTTGGATAACTTATTTTAACTCCATACTTTTTTTGTGTTCAATATGCACCATTCGAAGGCACATCACCAATTTTCAACCTTTTCTGACTTCATTTGATATTTTTCATGCATTTAATGATTTCGTTTGAGCTAAAGGACCCTGAATTTGAAAAACATTACAAATGAACTCTGAAATGGTTGTTACTTGGCATGACATCATAATTTCACCCACATAGCAATTTCTAAAGAGTTGAGAGGGTTACGGCAAAAACTGGATGCACTTCGTGTACAAATTGGACAATCTCATAAGAAGTATGAGAGTTTCGGCCGAAAACTCATCTATCACAAAGAGATTTCATTTTTAGTAACTTATTTTAACTCCATATTTTTTGTGTGTTCAATATGCACCATTCGACGGCACATCACCAATTTTCAACCCTTTCTGAATTCTTTTGATATTTTTCATGCATTTAATAATTTATTTTGAGCTAAATGACCCTGAATTTGAAAAGCCTTACAAATGAACTCTGAAAAGGTTCTAACTTGGCATGACATCATAATTTCACCCACATAGCAACTTCTAAAAGGTTGAGAGGGTTACGGCAAAAACTGGATGCACTTCGTGTACAAATTGGAAAATCTCATAAGAAGTATGAGGGTTTCGGACGAATACTCATCTATCACAAAGTAATTTCATTTTTAATAACTTATTTTAACTCCATACTTTTTGTGTGTTCAATACGCACCCTTCGAAGGCATATTACCAATTTTCAACCCTTTCTGAATTCATTTGATATTTTTCATGCATTTAATGATTTATTTTGAGCTAAATGATCCTGAATTTGAAAAGCATTACAAATGAACTCTGAAAAGGTTGTAACTTGGCATGACATCATAATTTCACCCACATAGCAACTTCTAAAGAGTTGAGAGGGTTACGACACAAACTGGATGCACTTCGTGTACAAATTGGACAATCTCACAAGAAGTATGAGGGTTTCGGACGAAACTCATCTATCACAAAGGGATTTCGTTTTTAATAACTTATTTTAACTCCATACTTTTTGTGTGTTCAATATGCACCATTCGAAGGCACAATACCAATTTTCAACCCTTTCTCACTTCATTCGTTATGTTTCATGCATTTAATGATTTATTTTGACCTAAATGACCCTGAATTTGAAAAGCATTACAAATGAACTCTGAAAAGGTTGTAACTTGGCATGACATCATAATTTCACCCACATAGCAACTTCTAAAGAGTTGAGAGGGTTACGGCAAAAACTGGATGCACTTCGTGTAAAAATTGGACAATCTCATAAGTATGAGGGTTTCGGACGAAAACTCATCTATCACAAAGGGATTTCATTTTGGATAACTTATTTTAACTCCATACTTTTTTTGTGTTCAATATGCACCATTCGAAGGCACATCACCAATTTTCAACCTTTTCTGACTTCATTTGATATTTTTCATGCATTTAATGATTTCGTTTGAGCTAAAGGACCCTGAATTTGAAAAACATTACAAATGAACTCTGAAATGGTTGTTACTTGGCATGACATCATAATTTCACCCACATAGCAATTTCTAAAGAGTTGAGAGGGTTACGGCAAAAACTGGATGCACTTCGTGTACAAATTGGACAATCTCACAAGAAGTATGAGAGTTTCGGCCGAAAACTCATCTATCACAAAGAGATTTCATTTTTAGTAACTTATTTTAACTCCATATTTTTTGTGTGTTCAATATGCACCATTCGACGGCACATCACCAATTTTCAACCCTTTCTGAATTCTTTTGATATTTTTCATGCATTTAATAATTTATTTTGAGCTAAATGACCCTGAATTTGAAAAGCCTTACAAATGAACTCTGAAAAGGTTCTAACTTGGCATGACATCGTAATTTCACCCACATAGCAACTTCTAAAGAGTTGAGAGGGTTACGGCAAAAACTGGATGCACTTCGTGTACAAATTGGAAAATCTCATAAGAAGTATGAGGGTTTCGGACGAATACTCATCTATCACAAAGTAATTTCATTTTTAATAACTTATTTTAACTCCATACTTTTTGTGTGTTCAATACGCACCCTTCGAAGGCATATTACCAATTTTCAACCCTTTCTGAATTCATTTGATATTTTTCATGCATTTAATGATTTATTTTGAGCTAAATGATCCTGAATTTGAAAAGCATTACAAATGAACTCTGAAAAGGTTGTAACTTGGCATGACATCATAATTTCACCCACATAGCAACTTCTAAAGAGTTGAGAGGGTTACGACACAAACTGGATGCACTTCGTGTACAAATTGGACAATCTCACAAGAAGTATGAGGGTTTCGGACGAAACTCATCTATCACAAAGGGATTTCGTTTTTAATAACTTATTTTAACTCCATACTTTTTGTGTGTTCAATATGCACCATTCGAAGGCACAATACCAATTTTCAACCCTTTCTCACTTCATTCGTTATGTTTCATGCATTTAATGATTTATTTTGACCTAAATGACCCTGAATTTGAAAAGCATTACAAATGAACTCTGAAAAGGTTGTAACTTGGCATGACATCATAATTTCACCCACATAGCAACTTCTAAAGAGTTGAGAGGGTTACGGCAAAAACTGGATGCACTTCGTGTAAAAATTGGACAATCTCATAAGTATGAGGGTTTCGGACGAAAACTCATCTATCACAAAGGGATTTCATTTTGGATAACTTATTTTAACTCCATACTTTTTTTGTGTTCAATATGCACCATTCGAAGGCACATCACCAATTTTCAACCTTTTCTGACTTCATTTGATATTTTTCATGCATTTAATGATTTCGTTTGAGCTAAAGGACCCTGAATTTGAAAAACATTACAAATGAACTCTGAAATGGTTGTTACTTGGCATGACATCATAATTTCACCCACATAGCAATTTCTAAAGAGTTGAGAGGGTTACGGCAAAAACTGGATGCACTTCGTGTACAAATTGGACAATCTCATAAGAAGTATGAGGCTTCGGGACGAAAACTCATCTATCACAAAGGGATTTCATTTTTAATAACTTATTTTAACTCCATACTTTTTGTGTGTTCAATATGCACCATTCGAAGGCACATCACCAATTTTCAACCCTTTCTGACTTCATTTGATATTTTTCATGCATTTAATGATTTATTTTGAGCTAAATGACCCTGAATTTGAAAAGCATTACAAATGAACTCTGAAAAGGTTGTAACTTGGCATGACATCATAATTTCACCCACATAGCAACTTCTAAAGAGTTGAGAGGGTTACGGCAAAAACTGGATGCACTTCGTGTACAAATTGGACAATCTCATAAGAAGTATGAGGGTTTCGAACGAAAACTCATCTATCACAAAGGGATTTCATTTTGGATAACTTATTTTAACTCCATACTTTTTTTGTGTTCAATATGCACCATTCGAAGGCACATCACCAATTTTCCACCCTTTCTCACTTCATTTGATATTTTTCTTGCATTTAATGATTTATTTTGAGCTAAATGACCCTGAATTTGAAAATCATTACAAATGAACTCTGAAAAAGTTTTAACTTGGCATGACATCATAATTTCACCCACATAGCAACTTCTAAAGAGTTGAGAGGGTTACGGCAAAAACTGGATGCACTTCCTGTACAAATTGGACAATCTCATAAGAAGTATGAGGGTTCCGGACGAAAACTCATCTATCACAAAGGGATTTCATTTTTTAATAACTTATTTTAACTCCATACTTTTTGTGTGTTCAATATGCACCCTTCGAAGGCACATAACCAATTTTCATCCCTTTCTGACTTCATTTGATATTTTTCATGCATTTAACAATTTAGTTTGAGCTAAATGACCCTGAATTTGAAAAGCATTACAAATGAACTCTGAAAAGGTTGTAACTTGGCATGACATCATAATTTCACCTACATAGCAACTTCTAAAGAGTTGAGAGGGTTACGGCAAAAACTGGGTGCACTTCCTGTACAAATTGGACAATGTCATCAGAATTATGAGAGTTTCGGACGAAAACTCATCTATCACAAAGGGATTTCATTTTTAGTAACTTATTTTAACTCCATATTTTTTGTGTGTTCAATATGCACCATTCGACGGCACATCACCAATTTTCAACCCTTTCTGAATTCTTTTGATATTTTTCATGCATTTAATAATTTATTTTGAGCTAAATGACCCTGAATTTGAAAAGCCTTACAAATGAACTCTGAAAAGGTTCTAACTTGGCATGACATCATAATTTCACCCACATAGCAACTTCTAAAGAGTTGAGAGGGTTACGGCAAAAACTGGATGCACTTCGTGTAGAAATTGGAAAATCTCATAAGAAGTATGAGGGTTTCGGACGAATACTAATCTATCACAAAGGGATTTCATTTTTAATAACTTATTTTAACTCCATACTTTTTGTGTGTTCAATACGCACCCTTCGAAGGCACATTACCAATTTTCAACCCTTTCTGAATTCATTTGATATTTTTCATGCATTTAATGATTTATTTTGAGCTAAATGATCCTGAATTTGAAAAGCATTACAAATGAACTCTGAAAAGGTTGTAACTTGGCATGACATCATAATTTCACCCACATAGCAACTTCTAAAGAGTTGAGAGGGTTACGGCAAAAACTGGATGCACTTCGTGTACAAATTGGACAATCTCACAAGAAGTATGAGGGTTTCGGACGAAAACTCATCTATCACAAAGGGATTTCATTTTTGATAACTTATTTTAACTCCATACTTTTTTTGTGTTCAATACGCACCATTCGAAGGCACATCACCAATTTTCAACCTTTTCTGACTTCATTTGATATTTTTCATGCATTTAATGATTTCGTTTGAGCTAAAGGACCCTGAATTTGAAAAACATTACAAATGAACTCTGAAATGGTTGTTACTTGGCATGACATCATAATTTCACCCACATAGCAATTTCTAAAGAGTTGAGAGGGTTACGGCAAAAACTGGATGCACTTCGTGTACAAATTGGACAATCTCATAAGAAGTATGAGGGTTTCGGACGAAAACTCATCTATCACAAAGGGATTTCATTTTTAATAACTTATTTTAACTCCATACTTTTTGTGTGTTCAATATGCACCATTCGAAAGCACATCACCAATTTTCAACCCTTTCTGACTTCATTTGATATTTTTCATGCATTTAATGATTTATTTTGAGCTAAATGACCCTGAATTTGAAAAGCATTACTAATGAACTCTGAAAAGGTTGTAACTTGGCATGACATCATAATTTCACCCACATAGCAACTTCTAAAGAGTTGAGAGGGTTACGGCAAAAACTGGATGCACTTCGTGTACAAATTGGACAATCTCATAAGAAGTATGAGGGTTTCGAACGAAAACTCATCTATCACAAAGGGATTTCATTTTTAATTACTTACTTTAACTCCAGACTTTTTGTGTGTTCAATATGCACCATTCGAAGGCACATCACCAATTTTCCACCCTTTCTCACTTCATTTGATATTTTTCTTGCATTTAATGATTTATTTTGAGCTAAATGACCCTGAATTTGAAAATCATTACAAATGAACTCTGAAAAAGTTGTAACTTGGCATGACATCATAATTTCACCCACATAGCAACTTCTAAAGAGTTGAGAGGGTTACGGCAAAAACTGGATGCACTTCGTGTACAAATTGGTCAATCTCATAAGAAGTATGAGGGTTTCAGACGAAAACTCATCTATCACAAAGGGCTTTCGTTTTTAATAACTTATTTTAACTCCATACTTTTTGTGTGTTCAATATGCACCATTCGAAGGCACATCACCAATTTTCAACCCTTTCTCACTTCATTCGTTATGTTTCATGCATTTAATGATTTATTTTGACCTAAATGACCCTGAATTTGAAAAGCATTACAAATGAACTCTGAAAAGGTTGTAACTTGGCATGACATCATAATTTCACCCACATAGCAACTTCTAAAGAGTTGAGAGGGTTACGGCAAAAACTGGATGCACTTCGTGTAAAAATTGGACAATCTCATAAGAAGTATGAGGGTTTCGGACGAAAACTCGTCTATTACAAAGATATTTCATTTTTAATAACTTATTTTAACTCCTTAATTTTTGTGTGTTCAATATGCACCATTCGAAGGCACATCACCAATTTTCAACCCTTTCTGACTTCATTTGATATTTTTCATGCATTTAATGATTTATTTTGAGCTAAATGACCCTGAATTTGAAAAGCATTACAAATGAACTCTGAAAAGGTTGTAACTTGCATGACATCATAATTTCACCCACATAGCAACTTCTAAAGATTTGAGAGGGTTACGGCAAAAACTAGATGCACTTCGTGTAAAAATTGGACAATCTCATAAGAAGTATGAGGGTTTCGGACGGAAACTCATCTATTACAAAGGGATTTCATTTTTAATAACTTATTTTAACGCTAAACTTTTTTGTGTTCAATATGCACCATTCGAAGGCACATCACCAATTTTCAACCCTTTCTGACTTCATTTGATATTTTTCATGCATTTAAAAATTTATTATGAGCTAAATGACCCTGAATTTGAAAAGCATTACAAATGAACTCCGAAAAGGTTGTAACTTGGCATGACATCAAAATTTCACCCACATAGCAACATCTAAAGAGTTGAGAGGGTTACGGAAAAAACTGGATCCACTTCGTGTACAGATTGGACAATTTAAAAAGAAGTATGAGGGTTTCGGACGAAAACTCAGCTATCACAAAGCGATTTCATTTTTCATAACTTATTTTAACTCCATACTTTTTGTGTGTTCAATATGCAACATTCGAAGGCACATCACCAATTTTCAACCCTTTCTGACTTCATTTGATATTTTTCATGCATTTAATGATTTATTTTTAGCTAAATGACCCTGAATTTGAAAAGCATTACAAATGAACTCTAAAAAGGTTGTAACTTGGCATGACATCATATTTTCACCTGCATAGCAATTTCTAAAGAGTTGAGAGGGTTACGGCAAAAACTGGACGCACTTCGTGTACAAATTGGACAATCTCATAAGAAGTATGAGGGTTTCGGACGAAAACTCATCTATCACAAAGGGATTTCACTTTTAATAACTTATTTTAACTCCATACTTTTTGTCTGTTTAATATGCACCATTCGAAGGCACATCACCAATTTTCAACCCTTTCTGAATTCTTTTGATATTTTTCATGCATTTAATAATTTATTTTGAGCAAAATGACCCTGAATTTGAAAAGCATTAAAATTGAACTCTGAAAAGGTTTTAACTTGGCATGACATCATAATTTCACCCACATAGCAACTTCTAAAGAGTTGAGAGGGTTACCGCAAAAACTAGATGTACTTCGTGTAAAATTTGGACAATGTGAGAAGAGGTATGAGGGTTTCGGACGAAAACTCATATATAACAAAGGGATTTCATTTTTAATAACTTACTTTAACTCCATAATTTTTGTGTGTTCAATATGCAACATTCGAAGGCACATAACCAATTTCCAGCCCTTTGTGACTTCATTTGATATTTTTCATACATTTAATGATTAATTTTTAGCTAAATGACCCTGAATTTGAAAAGCATTACAAATGAACTCTGAAAAGGTTGTAACTTGGCATGACATCATAATTTCACCCACATAGCAACTTCTAAAGAGTTGAGAGGGTTACGACAAAAACTGGATGCACTTCCTGTACAAATTGGACAATCTCATAAGAAGTATGAGGGTTTCGGACGAAAACTCATCTATCACAAAGGGATTTCATTTTTTAATAACTTATTTTAAATCCATACTTTTTGTGTGTTCAATATGCACCCTTCGAAGGCACATCACCAATTTTCATCCCTTTCTGACTTCATTTGATATTTTTCATGCATTTAACAATTTAGTTTGAGCTAAATGACCCTGAATTTGAAAAGCATTACAAGTGAACTCTGAAAAGGTTGTAACTTGGCATGACATCATTATTTCACCCACATAGCAACTTCTAAAGAGTTCAGAGGGTTACGGCAAAAACTGGATGCACTTCCTGTACAAATTTGACAATCTCATAAGAAGTATGAGGGTTTCGGACGAAAACTCATCTATCACAAAGGGATTTCATTTTTAATAACTTATTTTAACTCCATACTTTTTGTGTGTTCAATATGCACCCTACGAAGGCACATCACTAATTTTCAACCCTTTCTGAATTCATTTGATATTTTTCATGCATGTAATGATTTATTTTGAGCTAAATGACCCTGAATTTGAAAATCATTACAAATGAACTCTAAAAAGGTTGTAACTTGGCACGACATCATTATTTCACCCACAAAGCAACTTCTAAAGAGTTGAGAGGGTTACGGCAAAAACTGGATGCACTTCGTGTACAAATTGGACAATCTCACAAGAAGTATGAGGGTTTCGGACGAAAACTCATCTATCACAAAGGGATTTCATTTTTAATAACTTATTTTAACTCCATAATTTTTTTGGGTTCAATATGCACCATTCGAAGGCACATCACCAATTTTCAACCCTTTCTGACTTCATTTGATATTTTTCATGCATTTAATGATTTAGTTTGAGCTAAATGACCCTGAATTTGAAAAACATTACAAATGAACTCTGAAATGGTTGTTACTTGGCATGACATCATAATTTCACCCACATAGCAATTTCGAAAGAGTTGAGAGGGTTACGGCAAAAACTGGATGCACTTCGTGTACAAATTGGACAATCTCATAAGAAGTATGAGGGGTTCGGATGAAAACTCATCCATCACAAAGGGATTTCATTTTTAATAACTTATTTCAACTCCATACTTTTTGTGTGTTCAATATGCACCATTCGAAGGCACATCACCAATTTTCAACCCTTTCTGAGTTCATTTGATATTTTTCATGAATTTAATGATTTATTTTGAGCTAAATGACCCTGAATTTGAAAAGCATTACAAAGGAACTCTGAAAAGGTTGTAACTTGGCATGACATCATAATTTCACCCACATAGCATCTTCTAAAGAGTTGAGATGGTTACGACAAAAACTGGATGCACTTCGTGTACAAATTGGACAATCTCATAAGAAGTATGAGGGTTTCGAACGAAAACTCATCTATCACAAAGGGATTTCATTTTTAATAACTTATTTTAACTCCATACTTTTTTCGTGTTCAATATGCACCATTCGAAGGCACATCACCAATTTTCCACCCTTTGTCAATTCATTTGATATTTTTCTTGCATTTAATGATTTATTTTGAGCTAAATGACCCTGAATTTGAAAAACATTACAAATGAACTCTGAAAAGGTTGTAACTTGGCATGACATCATAATTTCACCCACATAGCAACTTCTAAAGAGTTGAGAGGGTTACGGCAAAAACTGGATGCACTTCGTGTACAAATTGGACAATCTCATAAGAAGTATGAGGGTTTCGGACGAAAACTCATCCATCACAAAGGGATTTCATTTTTAATAACTTATTTTGACTCCATACTTTTTGTGTGTTCAATATGCAACATTCGAAGGGACATCACCATTTTTCAACCCTCTCTGACTTCATTTGATATTTTTCATGCATTTAATGATTTATTTTGAGCTAAATGACCCTGAATTTGAAAAGCATTACAAATTAACTCTGAAAAGGTTGTAACTTGGCATGACATCATATTTTCACCTACATAGAAACTTCTAAAGAGTTGAGAGGGTTACGGCAAAAACTGGATGCACTTCGTGTACAAATTGGACAATCTCATAAGAAGTATGAGGGTTTCGAACGAAAACTCATCTATCACAAAGGGATTTCATTTTTAATAACTTATTTTAACTCCATACTTTTTTCGTGTTCAATATGCACCATTCGAAGGCACATCACCAATTTTCCACCCTTTGTCAATTCATTTGATATTTTTCTTGCATTTAATGATTTATTTTGAGCTAAATGACCCTGAATTTGAAAAACATTACAAATGAACTCTGAAAAGGTTGTAACTTGGCATGACATCATAATTTCACCCACATAGCAACTTCTAAAGAGTTGAGAGGGTTACGGCAAAAACTGGATGCACTTCGTGTACAAATTGGACAATCTCATAAGAAGTATGAGGGGTTCGGACGAAAACTCATCCATCACAAAGGGATTTCATTTTTAATAACTTATTTCAACTCCATACTTTTTCTGTGTTCAATATGCACCATTCGAAGGCACATCACCAATTTTCAACCCTTTCTGACTTCATTTGATATTTTTCATGAATTTAATGATTTATTTTGAGCTAAATGACCCTGAATTTGAAAAGCATTACAAAGGAACTCTGAAAAGGTTGTAACTTGGCATGACATCATAATTTCACCCACATAGCATCTTCTAAAGAGTTGAGATGGTTACGACAAAAACTGGATGCACTTCGTGTACAAATTGGACAATCTCATAAGAAGTATGAGGGTTTCGAACGAAAACTCATCTATCACAAAGGGATTTCATTTTTAATAACTTATTTTAACTCCATACTTTTTTCGTGTTCAATATGCACCATTCGAAGGCACATCACCAATTTTCCACCCTTTGTCAATTCATTTGATATTTTTCTTGCATTTAATGATTTATTTTGAGCTAAATGACCCTGAATTTGAAAAACATTACAAATGAACTCTGAAAAGGTTGTAACTTGGCATGACATCATAATTTCACCCACATAGCAACTTCTAAAGAGTTGAGAGGGTTACGGCAAAAACTGGATGCACTTCGTGTACAAATTGGACAATCTCATAAGAAGTATGAGGGTTTCGGACGAAAACTCATCCATCACAAAGGGATTTCATTTTTAATAACTTATTTTGAGTCCATACTTTTTGTGTGTTCAATATGCAACATTCGAAGGGACATCACCATTTTTCAACCCTCTCTGACTTCATTTGATATTTTTCATGCATTTAATGATTTATTTTGAGCTAAATGACCCTGAATTTGAAAAGCATTACAAATTAACTCTGAAAAGGTTGTAACTTGGCATGACATCATATTTTCACCTACATAGAAACTTCTAAAGAGTTGAGAGGGTTACGGCAAAAACTGGATGCACTTCGTGTACAAATTGGACAATCTCATAAGAAGTATGAGGGTTTCGAACGAAAACTCATCTATCACAAAGGGATTTCATTTTTAATAACTTATTTTAACTCCATACTTTTTTCGTGTTCAATATGCACCATTCGAAGGCACATCACCAATTTTCCACCCTTTGTCAATTCATTTGATATTTTTCTTGCATTTAATGATTTATTTTGAGCTAAATGACCCTGAATTTGAAAAACATTACAAATGAACTTTGAAAAGGTTGTAACTTGGCATGACATCATAATTTCACCCACATAGCAACTTCTAAAGAGTTGAGAGGGTTACGGCAAAAACTGGATGCACTTCGTGTACAAATTGGACAATCTCATAAGAAGTATGAGGGTTCCGAACGAAAACTCATCTATCACAAAGGTATTTCATTTTTAGTAACTTATTTTGACTCCATACTTTTTGTGTGTTCAATATGCAACATTCGAAGGGACATCACCATTTTTCAACCCTCTCTGACTTCATTTGATATTTTTCATGCATTTAATGATTTATTTTGAGCTAAATGACCCTGAATTTGAAAAGCATTACAAATTAACTCTGAAAAGGCTGTAACTTGGCATGACATCATATTTTCACCTACATAGAAACTTCTAAAGAGTTGAGAGGGTTACGGCAAAAACTGGATGCACTTCGTGTACAAATTGGACAATCTCATAAGAAATATGAGGGTTCCGGACGAAAACTCATCTATCACAAAGAGATTTCATTTTTAATAACTTATTTTAACTCCATACTTTTTGTGTGTCCAATATGCACCATTCGAAGGCACATCACCAATTTTCAACCTTTTCTACATTCATTTGATATTTTCGATGCATTTAATGATTTTTTTTGAGCTAAATGACCCTGAATTTGAAAAGCATTAAAATTTGAACTCTGAAAAGGTTTTAACTTGGCATGACATCATAATTTCACGCACATAGCAACTTCTAAAGAGTTCAGAGGGTTACGGCAAAAACTAGATGCACTTCGTGTAAAAATGGGACAATCTCATAAGAGGTGTGAGGGTTTCGGACGAAAACTCATCTATCACAAAGGGATTTCATTTTTAATAACTTATTTTAACTCCATACTTTTTGTGTGTTCAATACGCAACATTCGAAGGCACATCACCAATTTTCAACCCTTTCTGACTTCATTTGATATTTTTCATGCATTTAATGATTTATTTTTAGCTAAATGACCCTCAATTTGAAAAGCATTACAAATGAACTCTGAAAAGGTTGTAACTTGGCATGACATCATATTTTCACCTACATAGCAACTTCTAAAGAGTTGAGAGGGTTACGGCAAAAACTGGATGCACTTCGTGTACAAATTGGACAATCTCACAAGAAGTATGAGGGTTTCGGACGAAAACTCATCTATCACAAAGGGATTTCATTTTTAATAACTTATTTTAACTCCATACTTTTTGTGTGTTCAATATGCACCATTCGAAGGCACATCACCAATTTTCAAGCCTTTATAACTTCATTTGATATTTTTCATGCATTTAATGATTTATTTTGAGCTAAATGACCCTGAATTTGAAAAGCATTACAAATGAACTCTGAAAAGGTTGTAACTTGGCATGACATCATTATTTCACCCACATAGCAACTTCTAAAGAGTTCAGAGGGTTACGGCAAAAACTGGATGCACTTCCTGTACAAATTTGACAATCTCATAAGAAGTATGAGGGTTTCGGACGAAAATTCATCTATCACAAAGGGATTTCATTTTTAATAACTTATTTTAACACCATACTTTTTTCGTGTTCAATATGCACCATTCGAAGGCACATCACCAATTTTCCACCCTTTGTCACTTCATTTGATATTTTTCATGCATTTAATGATTTAGTTTGAGCTAAATGACCTTGAATTTGAAAAACATTACAAATGAACTCTGAAATGGTTGTTACTTGGCATGACATCATAATTTCACCCACATAGCAATTTCGAAAGAGTTGAGAGGGTTACGGCAAAAACTGGATGCACTTCATGTACAAATTGGACAATCTCATAAGAAGTATGAGGGTTTCGGACGAAAACTCATCTATCACAAAGGGATTTCTATTTTAATAACTTATTTTAACTCCATACTTTTTGTGTGTTCAATATGCACCATTCGAAGGCACATCACCAATTTTCAACCCTTTCTGACTTCATTTGATATTTTTCATGCATTTAATGATTTATTTTGAGCTAAATGACCCTGAATTTGAAAAGCATTACAAATGAACTCTGAAAAGGTTGTAACTTGGCATGACATCATAATTTCACCCACATAGCAACTTCTAAAGAGTTGAGAGGGTTACGGCAAAAACTGGATGCACTTCGTGTACAAATTGGACAATCTCATAAGAAGTATGAGGGTTCCGAACGAAAACTCATCTATCACAAAGGTATTTCATTTTTAATAACTTATTTTAACTCCATACTTTTTGTGTGTTCAATATGCAACATTCGAAGGCACATCACCAATTTTCAACCCTTTCTGACTTCATTTAATATTTTTCATGCATTTAATGATTAACTTTGAGCTAAATGACCCTGAATTTGAAAATCATTACAAATGAACTCTGAAAAGGTTGTAACTTGGCATGACATCATAATTTCACCCACATAGCAACTTCTAAAGAGTTGAGAGGGTTACGGCAAAAACTGGATGCACTTTGTGTACAAATTGGACAATCTCACAAGAAGTATGAGGGTTTCGGACGAAAACTCATCTATCACAAAGGGATTTCATTTTTAATAACTTATTTTAACTCCATACTTTTTGTGTGTTCAATATGCACCATTCGAAGGCACATCACATATTTTCATCCCTTTCTGACTTCATTTGATATTTTTCATGCATTCAATGATTTATTTTGAGCTAAATGACCCTGAATTTGAAAAGCAATACAAATGAACTCTGAAAAGGTTGTAACTTGGAATGACATCATAATTCACCCACATATCAACTTCCAAAGAGTTGAGAGGGTGACGGCAAAAACTGGATGCACTTCGTGTACAAATTGGACAATCTCATAAGAAGTATGACGGTTCCGGACGAAGACTCATCTATAACAAAGGGATTTCATTTTTAATAACTTATTTTGACTCCATACTTTTTGTGTGTTCAATATGCAACATTCTAAGCCACATCACGAATTTTCAACCCTTTCTGACTTCATTTGATATTTTTCATACATTTAATGATTTATTTTGAGCTAAATGACCCTGAATATGAAAAGCATTACAAATGAACTCTAAAAAGGTTGTAACTTGGCATGACATCATATTTTCACCTACATAGCAACTTCTAAAGAGTTGAGAGGGTTACAGCAAAAACTGGATGCACTTCGTGTACAAATTGGACAATCTCATAAGAAATATGAGGGTTCCGGACGAAAACTCATCTATCACAAAGATATTTCATTTTTAATAACTTATTTTAACTCCATACTTTTTGTGTGTCCAATATGCACCATTCGAAGGCACATCACCAATTTTCAACCTTTTCTGCATTCATTTGATATTTTCGATGCATTTAATGATTTTTTTTGAGCTAAATGACCCTGAATTTGAAAAGCATTAAAATTTGAACTCTGAAAAGGTTGTAACTTGGCATGACATCATAATTTCACGCACATAGCAACTTCTAAAGAGTTCAGAGGGTTACGGCAAAAACTAGATGCACTTCGTGTAAAAATGCGACAATCTCATAAGAGGTATGAGGGTTTCGGACGAAAACTCATCTATCACAAAGGGATTTCATTTTTAATAACTTATTTTAACTCCATACTTTTTGTGTGTTCAATATGCAACATTCGAAGGCACATCACCAATTTTCAACCCTTTCTGACTTCATTTGATATTTTTCATGCATTTAATGATTTATTTTTAGCTAAATGACCCTCAATTTGAAAAGCATTACAAATGAACTCTGAAAAGGTTGTAACTTGGCATGACATCATATTTTCACCTACATAGCAACTTCTAAAGAGTTGAGAGGGTTACGGCAAAAACTGGATGCACTTCGTGTACAAATTGGACAATCTCACAAGAAGAATGAGGGTTCCGGACGAAAACTCATCTATCACAAAGGGATTTCATTTTTAATAACTTATTTTAACTCCATACTTTTTGTGTGTTCAATATGCACCATTCGAAGGCACATCACCAATTTTCATCCCTTTCTGACTTCATATGATCTTTTTCATGCATTTAATAATTTATTTTGAGCTAAATGACCCTGAATTTTAAAATCATTACAAATGAACTCTGAAAAGGTTGTAACTTGGCATGACATCATAATTTCACCCACATAGCAACTTCTAAAGAGTTGAGAGGGTTACGGCAAAAACTCGATGCTCTTCGTGTACAAATTGGATAATCTCATAAGAAGTATGAGGGTTTCGAACGAAAACTCATCTATCACAAAGGGATTTCATTTTTATTAACTTATTTTAACTCAGGACTTTTTGTGTGTTCAATATGCACCATTCGAAGGCACATCACCAATTTTGCACCCTTTCTCACTTCATTTGATATTTTTCTTGCATTTAATGATTTATTTTGAGCTAAATGACCCTGAATTTGAAAATCATTACAAATGAACTCTGAAAAGGTTGTAACTTGGCATGACTTCATAATTTCACCCACATAGCAACTTCTAAAGAGTTGAGAGGGTTACGGCAAAAACTGGATGCACTTCGTGTACAAATTGGTCAATCTCATAAGAAGTATGACAGTTTCGGACGAAGACTCATCTATAACAAAGGGATTTCATTTTTAATAACTTATTTTGACTCCATACTTTTTGTGTGTTCAATATGCAACATTCGAAGGCACATCACCAATTTTCAACCCTTTCTGACTTCGGTTGATATTTTTCATACATTTAATGATTTATTTTGAGCTAAATGACCCTGAATTTGAAAAGCATTACAAATGAACTCTGAAAAGGTTGTAACTTGGCATGACATCATATTTTCACCCACATAGCAACTTCTAAAGAGTTGAGAGGGTTACGGCAAAAACTGGATGCACTTCGTGTACAAATTGGACAATCTCATAAGAAGTATGAGGGTTTCGAACGCAAACTCATCTATCAAAAAGGGATTTCATTTTTAATAACTTATTTTAACTCTAAACTTTTTTGTGTTCAATATGCACCATTCGAAGGCACATCACAAATTTTCAACCCTTTCTGACTTCATTTGATATTTTTCACGCATTTAATGATTTATTTTGAGCTAAATGAGCTAGAATTTGAAAACCATTACAAATGAACTCTCAAAAGGTTGTAACTTGGCATTACATCATAATTTCACCCACATAGCAACTTCTAAAGAGTTGAGAGGGTTACGGCAAAAACTGGATGCACTTCGTGTACAAATTGAACAATCTCATAAGAAGTATGAGGGTTCCGAACGAAAACTCATCTATCACAAAGGGATTTCATTTTTAATAACTTATTTTAACTCAGGACTTTTTGTGTGTTCAATATGCACCATTCGAAGGCACATCACCAATTTTCCACCCTTTCTCACTTCATTTGATATTTTTCTTGCATTTGATGATTTATTTTGAGCTAAATGACCCTGAATTTGAAAATCATTACAAATGAACTCTGAAAAGGTTGTAACTTGGCATGACTTCATAATTTCACCCACATAGCAACTTCTAAAGAGTTGAGAGGGTTACGGCAAAAACTGGATGCACTTCGTGTACAAATTGGTCAATCTCATAAGAAGTATGAGGGTTTCGGACGAAAACTCATCTATTACAAAGGGATTTCATTTTTAATAACTTATTTTAACTCTAAACTTTTTTGTGTTCAATATGCACCATTCGAAGGCACATCACCAATTTTCAAGCCTTTATAACTTCATTTGATATTTTTCATGCATTTAATGATTTATTTTGAGCTAAATGACCCTGAATTTGAAAAGCATTACAAATGAACTCTGAAAAGGTTGTAACTTGGCATGACATCATTATTTCACCCACATAGCAACTTCTAAAGAGTTCGGAGGGTTACGGCAAAAACTGGATGCACTTCCTGTACAAATTTGACAATCTCATAAGAAGTATGAGGGTTTCGGACGAAAACTCATCTATCACAAAGGGATTTCATTTTTAATAACTTATTTTAACACCATACTTTTTTCGTGTTCAATATGCACCATTCGAAGGCACATCACCAATTTTCCACCCTTTGTCACTTCATTTGATATTTTTCATGCATTTAATGATTTAGTTTGAGCTAAATGACCTTGAATTTGAAAAACATTACAAATGAACTCTTAAATGGTTGTTACTTGGCATGACATCATAATTTCACCCACATAGCAATTTCGAAAGAGTTGAGAGGGTTACGGCAAAAACTGGATGCACTTCGTGTACAAATTGGACAATCTCATAAGAAGTATGAGGGTTTCGGACGAAAACTCATCTATCACAAAGGGATTTCATTTTTAATAACTTATTTTAACTCCATACTTTTTGTGTGTTCAATATGCACCATTCGAAGGCACATCACCAATTTTCAACCCTTTCTGACTTCATTTGATATTTTTCATGCATTTAATGATTTATTTTGAGCTAAATGACCCTGAATTTGAAAAGCATTACAAATGAACTCTGAAAAGGTTGTAACTTGGCATGACATCATATTTTCACCTACATAGCAACTTCTAAAGAGTTGAGAGGGTTACGGCAAAAACTGGATGCACTTCGTGTACAAATTGGACAATCTCGCAAGAGGTATGAGGGTTTCGGACGAAAACTCATCTATCACAAAGGGATTTCATTTTTAATAACTTTTTTTAACTCCATACTTTTTGTGTGTTCAATATGCACCATTCGAAGGCACATCACCAATTTTCATCCCTTTCTGACTTCATTTGATCTTTTTCATGCATTTAATAATTTATTTTGAGCTAAATGACCCTGAATTTGAAAATCATTACAAATGAACTCTGAAAAGGTTGTAACTTGGCATGACATCATAATTTCACCCACATAGCAACTTCTAAAGAGTTGAGAGGGTTACGGCAAAAACTCGATGCTCTTCGTGTACAAATTGGACAATCTCATAAGAAGTATGAGGGTTTCGGACGAAAACTCATCTATCACAAAGGGATTTCATTTTTAATAACTTATTTTGACTCCATACTTTTTGTGTGTTCAATATGCACCATTCAAAGGCACATCACCAATTTTCAACCCTTTCTGACTTCATTTGATATTTTTCATGCATTTAATAATTTATTTTGAGCTAAATGAGCCAGAATTTGAAAATCATTACAAATGAACTCTCAAAAGGTTGTAACTTGGCATGACATCATAATTTCACCCACATAGCAACTTCTAAAGAGTTGAGAGGGTTACGGCAAAAACTGGATGCACTTCGTGTACAAATTGAACAATCTCATAAGAAGTATGAGGGTTTCGAACGAAAACTCATCTATCACAAAGGGATTTCATTTTTAATAACTTATTTTAACTCAGGACTTTTTGTGTGTTCAATATGCACCATTCGAAGGCACATCACCAATTTTGCACCCTTTCTCACTTCATTTGATATTTTTCTTGCATTTAATGATTTATTTTGAGCTAAATGACCCTGAATTTGAAAATCATTACAAATGAACTCTGAAAAGGTTGTAACTTGGCATGACTTCATAATTTCACCCACATAGCAACTTCTAAAGAGTTGAGAGGGTTACGGCAAAAACTGGATGCACTTCGTGTACAAATTGAACAATCTCATAAGAAGTATGAGGGTTCCGAACGAAAACTCATCTATCACAAAGGGATTTCATTTTTAATAACTTATTTTAACTCAGGACTTTTTGTGTGTTCAATATGCACCATTCGAAGGCACATCACCAATTTTCCACCCTTTCTCACTTCATTTGATATTTTTCTTGCATTTGATGATTTATTTTGAGCTAAATGACCCTGAATTTGAAAATCATTACAAATGAACTCTGAAAAGGTTGTAACTTGGCATGAGTTCATAATTTCACCCACATAGCAACTTCTAAAGAGTTGAGAGGGTTACGGCAAAAACTGGATGCACTTCGTGTACAAATTGGTCAATCTCATAAGAAGTATGAGGGTTTCGGACGAAAACTCATCTATCACAAAGGGATTTCATTTTTAATAACTTATTTTAACACCATACTTTTTTCGTGTTCAATATGCACCATTCGAAGGCACATCACCAATTTTCCACCCTTTGTCACTTCATTTGATATTTTTCATGCATTTAATGATTTAGTTTGAGCTAAATGACCTTGAATTTGAAAAACATTACAAATGAACTCTGAAATGGTTGTTACTTGGCATGACATCATAATTTCACCCACATAGCAATTTCGAAAGAGTTGAGAGGGTTACGGCAAAAACTGGATGCACTTCGTGTACAAATTGGACAATCTCATAAGAAGTATGAGGGTTTCGGACGAAAACTCATCTATCACAAAGGGATTTCATTTTTAATAACTTATTTTAACTCCATACTTTTTGTGTGTTCAATATGCACCATTCGAAGGCACATCACCAATTTTCAACCCTTTCTGACTTCATTTGATATTTTTCATGCATTTAATGATTTATTTTGAGCTAAATGACCCTGAATTTGAAAAGCATTACAAATGAACTCTGAAAAGGTTGTAACTTGGCATGACATCATAATTTCACCCACATAGCAACTTCTAAAGAGTTGAGAGGGTTACGGCAAAAACTCGATGCACTTCGTGTACAAATTGGACAATCTCATAAGAGGTATGAGGGTTCCGAACGAAAACTCATCTATCACAAAGGTATTTCATTTTTAATAACTTATTTTAACTCCATACTTTTTGTGTGTTCAATATGCAACATTCGAAGGCACATCACCAATTTTCAACCCTTTCTGACTTCATTTAATATTTTTCATGCATTTAATGATTAATTTTGAGCTAAATGACCCTGAATTTGAAAATCATTACAAATGAACTCTGAAAAGGTTGTAACTTGGCATGACATCATAATTTCACCCACATAGCAACTTCTAAAGAGTTGAGAGGGTTACGGCAAAAACTGGATGCACTTCGTGTACAAATTGGTCAATCTCATAAGAAGTATGAGGGTTTCGGACGAAAACTCATCTATCACAAAGGGATTTCATTTTTAATAACTTATTTTAACACCATACTTTTTTCGTGTTCAATATGCACCATTCGAAGGCACATCACCAATTTTCCACCCTTTGTCACTTCATTTGATATTTTTCATGCATTTAATGATTTAGTTTGAGCTAAATGACCTTGGATTTGAAAAACATTACAAATGAACTCTGAAATGGTTGTTACTTGGCATGACATCATATTTTCACCCACATAGCAATTTCGAAAGAGTTGAGAGGGTTACGGCAAAAACTGGATGCACTTCGTGTACAAATTGGACAATCTCATAAGAAGTATGAGGGTTTCGGACGAAAACTCATCTATCACAAAGGGATTTCATTTTTAATAACTTATTTTGACTCCATACTTTTTGTGTGTTCAATATGCACCATTCGAAGGCACATCACCAATTTTCAACCCTTTCTGACTTCATTTGATATTTTTCATGCATTTAATGATTTATTTTGAGCTAAATGACCCTGAATTTGAAAAGCATTACAAATGAACTCTGAAAAGGTTGTAACTTGGCATGACATCATATTTTCACCTACATAGCAACTTCTAAAGAGTTGAGAGGGTTACGGCAAAAACTGGATGCACATCGTGTACAAATTGGACAATCTCGCAAGAGGTATGAGGGTTTCGGACGAAAACTCATCTATCACAAAGGGATTTCATTTTTAATAACTTATTTTGACTCCATACTTTTTGTGTGTTCAATATGCACCATTCGAAGGCACATCACCAATTTTCAACCCTTTCTGACTTCATTTGATATTTTTCATGCATTTAATGATTTATTTTGAGCTAAATGACCCTGAATTTGAAAAGCATTACAAATGAACTCTGAAAAGGTTGTAACTTGGCATGACATCATAATTTCACCCACATAGCAACTTCTAAAGAGTTGAGAGGGTTACGGCAAAAACTCGATGCACTTCGTGTACAAATTGGACAATCTCATAAGAGGTATGAGGGTTCCGAACGAAAACTCATCTATCACAAAGGTATTTCATTTTTAATAACTTATTTTAACTCCATACTTTTTGTGTGTTCAATATGCAACATTCGAAGGCACATCACCAATTTTCAACCCTTTCTGACTTCATTTAATATTTTTCATGCATTTAATGATTAATTTTGAGCTAAATGACCCTGAATTTGAAAATCATTACAAATGAACTCTGAAAAGGTTGTAACTTGGCATGACATCATAATTTCACCCACATAGCAACTTCTAAAGAGTTGAGAGGGTTACGGCAAAAACTGGATGCACTTCGTGTACAAATTGGTCAATCTCATAAGAAGTATGAGGGTTTCGGACGAAAACTCATCTATCACAAAGGGATTTCATTTTTAATAACTTATTTTAACACCATACTTTTTTCGTGTTCAATATGCACCATTCGAAGGCACATCACCAATTTTCCACCCTTTGTCACTTCATTTGATATTTTTCATGCATTTAATGATTTAGTTTGAGCTAAATGACCTTGGATTTGAAAAACATTACAAATGAACTCTGAAATGGTTGTTACTTGGCATGACATCATATTTTCACCCACATAGCAATTTCGAAAGAGTTGAGAGGGTTACGGCAAAAACTGGATGCACTTCGTGTACAAATTGGACAATCTCATAAGAAGTATGAGGGTTTCGGACGAAAACTCATCTATCACAAAGGGATTTCATTTTTAATAACTTATTTTGACTCCATACTTTTTGTGTGTTCAATATGCACCATTCGAAGGCACATCACCAATTTTCAACCCTTTCTGACTTCATTTGATATTTTTCATGCATTTAATGATTTATTTTGAGCTAAATGACCCTGAATTTGAAAAGCATTACAAATGAACTCTGAAAAGGTTGTAACTTGGCATGACATCATATTTTCACCCACATAGCAACTTCTAAAGAGTTGAGAGGGTTACGGCAAAAACTGGATGCACTTCGTGTACAAATTGAACAATCTCATAAGAAGTATGAGGGTTTCGAACGAAAACTCATCTATCACAAAGGGATTTCATTTTTAATAACTTATTTTAACTCAGGACTTTTTGTGTGTTCAATATGCACCATTCGAAGGCACATCACCAATTTTGCACCCTTTCTCACTTCATTTGATATTTTTCTTGCATTTAATGATTTATTTTGAGCTAAATGACCCTGAATTTGAAAATCATTACAAATGAACTCTGAAAAGGTTGTAACTTGGCATGACTTCATAATTTCACCCACATAGCAACTTCTAAAGAGTTGAGAGGGTTACGGCAAAAACTGGATGCACTTCGTGTACAAATTGAACAATCTCATAAGAAGTATGAGGGTTCCGAACGAAAACTCATCTATCACAAAGGGATTTCATTTTTAATAACTTATTTTAACTCAGGACTTTTTGTGTGTTCAATATGCACCATTCGAAGGCACATCACCAATTTTCCACCCTTTCTCACTTCATTTGATATTTTTCATGCATTTAATGATTTAGTTTGAGCTAAATGACCTTGAATTTGAAAAACATTACAAATGAACTCTGAAATGGTTGTTACTTGGCATGACATCATAATTTCACCCACATAGCAATTTCGAAAGAGTTGAGAGGGTTACGGCAAAAACTGGATGCACTTCGTGTACAAATTGGACAATCTCATAAGATGTATGAGGGTTTCGGACGAAAACTCATCTATCACAAAGGGATTTCATTTTTAATAACTTATTTTGACTCCATACTTTTTGTGTGTTCAATATGCACCATTCGAAGGCACATCACCAATTTTCAACCCTTTCTGACTTCATTTGATATTTTTCATGCATTTAATGATTTATTTTGAGCTAAATGACCCTGAATTTGAAAAGCATTACAAATGAACTCTGAAAAGGTTGTAACTTGGCATGACATCATATTTTCACCTACATAGCAACTTCTAAAGAGTTGATAGGGTTACGGCAAAAACTGGATGCACTTCGTGTACAAATTGGACAATCTCGCAAGAGGTATGAGGGTTTCGGACGAAAACTCATCTATCACAAAGGGATTTCATTTTTAATAACTTATTTTAACTCCATACTTTTTGTGTGTTCAATATGCACCATTCGAAGGCACATCACCAATTTTCATCCCTTTCTGACTTCATTTGATCTTTTTCATGCATTTAATGATTTATTTTGAGCTAAATGACCCTGAATTTGAAAAGCATTACAAATGAACTCTGAAAAGGTTGTAACTTGGCATGACATCATAATTTCACCCACATAGCAACTTCTAAAGAGTTGAGAGGGTTACGGCAAAAACTCGATGCTCTTCGTGTACAAATTGGACAATCTCATAAGAAGTATGAGGGTTTCGAACGCAAACTCATCTATCACAAAGGGATTTCATTTTTAATAACTTATTTTAACTCAGGACTTTTTGTGTGTTCAATATGCACCATTCGAAGGCACATCACCAATTTTGCACCCTTTCTCACTTCATTTGATATTTTTCTTGCATTTAATGATTTATTTTGAGCTAAATGACCCTGAATTTGAAAATCATTACAAATGAACTCTGAAAAGGTTGTAACTTGGCATGACTTCATAATTTCACCCACATAGCAACTTCTAAAGAGTTGAGAGGGTTACGGCAAAAACTGGATGCACTTCGTGTACAAATTGAACAATCTCATAAGAAGTATGAGGGTTTCGAACGAAAACTCATCTATCACAAAGGGATTTCATTTTTAATAACTTATTTTAACTCAGGACTTTTTGTGTGTTCAATATGCACCATTCGAAGGCACATCACCAATTTTGCACCCTTTCTCACTTCATTTGATATTTTTCTTGCATTTAATGATTTATTTTGAGCTAAATGACCCTGAATTTGAAAATCATTACAAATGAACTCTGAAAAGGTTGTAACTTGGCATGACTTCATAATTTCACCCACATAGCAACTTCTAAAGAGTTGAGAGGGTTACGGCAAAAACTGGATGCACTTCGTGTACAAATTGAACAATCTCATAAGAAGTATGAGGGTTCCGAACGAAAACTCATCTATCACAAAGGGATTTCATTTTTAATAACTTATTTTAACTCAGGACTTTTTGTGTGTTCAATATGCACCATTCGAAGGCACATCACCAATTTTCCACCCTTTCTCACTTCATTTGTTATTTTTCTTGCATTTGATGATTTATTTTGAGCTAAATGACCCTAAATTTGAAAATCATTACAAATGAACTCTGAAAAGGTTGTAACTTGGCATGACTTCATAATTTCACCCACATAGCAACTTCTAAAGAGTTGAGAGGGTTACGGCAAAAACTGGATGCACTTCGTGTACAAATTGGTCAATCTCATAAGAAGTATGAGGGTTTCGGACGAAAACTCATCTATCACAAAGGGATTTCATTTTTAATAACTTATTTTAACACCATACTTTTTTCGTGTTCAATATGCACCATTCGAAGGCACATCACCAATTTTCCACCCTTTGTCACTTCATTTGATATTTTTCATGCATTTAATGATTTAGTTTGAGCTAAATGACCTTGGATTTGAAAAACATTACAAATGAACTCTGAAAAGGTTGTAACTTGGCATGACATCATATTTTCACCTACATAGCAACTTCTAAAGAGTTGAGAGGGTTACGGCAAAAACTGGATGCACATCGTGTACAAATTGGACAATCTCGCAAGAGGTATGAGGGTTTCGGACGAAAACTCATCTATCACAAAGGGATTTCATTTTTAATAACTTATTTTGACTCCATACTTTTTGTGTGTTCAATATGCACCATTCGAAGGCACATCACCAATTTTCAACCCTTTCTGACTTCATTTGATATTTTTCATGCATTTAATGATTTATTTTGAGCTAAATGACCCTGAATTTGAAAAGCATTACAAATGAACTCTGAAAAGGTTGTAACTTGGCATGACATCATAATTTCACCCACATAGCAACTTCTAAAGAGTTGAGAGGGTTACGGCAAAAACTCGATGCACTTCGTGTACAAATTGGACAATCTCATAAGAGGTATGAGGGTTCCGAACGAAAACTCATCTATCACAAAGGTATTTCATTTTTAATAACTTATTTTAACTCCATACTTTTTGTGTGTTCAATATGCAACATTCGAAGGCACATCACCAATTTTCAACCCTTTCTGACTTCATTTAATATTTTTCATGCATTTAATGATTAATTTTGAGCTAAATGACCCTGAATTTGAAAATCATTACAAATGAACTCTGAAAAGGTTGTAACTTGGCATGACATCATAATTTCACCCACATAGCAACTTCTAAAGAGTTGAGAGGGTTACGGCAAAAACTGGATGCACTTCGTGTACAAATTGGTCAATCTCATAAGAAGTATGAGGGTTTCGGACGAAAACTCATCTATCACAAAGGGATTTCATTTTTAATAACTTATTTTAACACCATACTTTTTTCGTGTTCAATATGCACCATTCGAAGGCACATCACCAATTTTCCACCCTTTGTCACTTCATTTGATATTTTTCATGCATTTAATGATTTAGTTTGAGCTAAATGACCTTGGATTTGAAAAACATTACAAATGAACTCTGAAATGGTTGTTACTTGGCATGACATCATATTTTCACCCACATAGCAATTTCGAAAGAGTTGAGAGGGTTACGGCAAAAACTGGATGCACTTCGTGTACAAATTGGACAATCTCATAAGAAGTATGAGGGTTTCGGACGAAAACTCATCTATCACAAAGGGATTTCATTTTTAATAACTTATTTTGACTCCATACTTTTTGTGTGTTCAATATGCACCATTCGAAGGCACATCACCAATTTTCAACCCTTTCTGACTTCATTTGATATTTTTCATGCATTTAATGATTTATTTTGAGCTAAATGACCCTGAATTTGAAAAGCATTACAAATGAACTCTGAAAAGGTTGTAACTTGGCATGACATCATATTTTCACCCACATAGCAACTTCTAAAGAGTTGAGAGGGTTACGGCAAAAACTGGATGCACTTCGTGTACAAATTGAACAATCTCATAAGAAGTATGAGGGTTTCGAACGAAAACTCATCTATCACAAAGGGATTTCATTTTTAATAACTTATTTTAACTCAGGACTTTTTGTGTGTTCAATATGCACCATTCGAAGGCACATCACCAATTTTGCACCCTTTCTCACTTCATTTGATATTTTTCTTGCATTTAATGATTTATTTTGAGCTAAATGACCCTGAATTTGAAAATCATTACAAATGAACTCTGAAAAGGTTGTAACTTGGCATGACTTCATAATTTCACCCACATAGCAACTTCTAAAGAGTTGAGAGGGTTACGGCAAAAACTGGATGCACTTCGTGTACAAATTGAACAATCTCATAAGAAGTATGAGGGTTCCGAACGAAAACTCATCTATCACAAAGGGATTTCATTTTTAATAACTTATTTTAACTCAGGACTTTTTGTGTGTTCAATATGCACCATTCGAAGGCACATCACCAATTTTCCACCCTTTCTCACTTCATTTGATATTTTTCATGCATTTAATGATTTAGTTTGAGCTAAATGACCTTGAATTTGAAAAACATTACAAATGAACTCTGAAATGGTTGTTACTTGGCATGACATCATAATTTCACCCACATAGCAATTTCGAAAGAGTTGAGAGGGTTACGGCAAAAACTGGATGCACTTCGTGTACAAATTGGACAATCTCATAAGAAGTATGAGGGTTTCGGACGAAAACTCATCTATCACAAAGGGATTTCATTTTTAATAACTTATTTTGACTCCATACTTTTTGTGTGTTCAATATGCACCATTCGAAGGCACATCACCAATTTTCAACCCTTTCTGACTTCATTTGATATTTTTCATGCATTTAATGATTTATTTTGAGCTAAATGACCCTGAATTTGAAAAGCATTACAAATGAACTCTGAAAAGGTTGTAACTTGGCATGACATCATATTTTCACCTACATAGCAACTTCTAAAGAGTTGATAGGGTTACGGCAAAAACTGGATGCACTTCGTGTACAAATTGGACAATCTCGCAAGAGGTATGAGGGTTTCGGACGAAAACTCATCTATCACAAAGGGATTTCATTTTTAATAACTTATTTTAACTCCATACTTTTTGTGTGTTCAATATGCACCATTCGAAGGCACATCACCAATTTTCATCCCTTTCTGACTTCATTTGATCTTTTTCATGCATTTAATGATTTATTTTGAGCTAAATGACCCTGAATTTGAAAAGCATTACAAATGAACTCTGAAAAGGTTGTAACTTGGCATGACATCATAATTTCACCCACATAGCAACTTCTAAAGAGTTGAGATGGTTACGGCAAAAACTCGATGCTCTTCGTGTACAAATTGGACAATCTCATAAGAAGTATGAGGGTTTCGAACGCAAACTCATCTATCACAAAGGGATTTCATTTTTAATAACTTATTTTAACTCAGGACTTTTTGTGTGTTCAATATGCACCATTCGAAGGCACATCACCAATTTTGCACCCTTTCTCACTTCATTTGATATTTTTCTTGCATTTAATGATTTATTTTGAGCTAAATGACCCTGAATTTGAAAATCATTACAAATGAACTCTGAAAAGGTTGTAACTTGGCATGACTTCATAATTTCACCCACATAGCAACTTCTAAAGAGTTGAGAGGGTTACGGCAAAAACTGGATGCACTTCGTGTACAAATTGAACAATCTCATAAGAAGTATGAGGGTTTCGAACGAAAACTCATCTATCACAAAGGGATTTCATTTTTAATAACTTATTTTAACTCAGGACTTTTTGTGTGTTCAATATGCACCATTCGAAGGCACATCACCAATTTTGCACCCTTTCTCACTTCATTTGATATTTTTCTTGCATTTAATGATTTATTTTGAGCTAAATGACCCTGAATTTGAAAATCATTACAAATGAACTCTGAAAAGGTTGTAACTTGGCATGACTTCATAATTTCACCCACATAGCAACTTCTAAAGAGTTGAGAGGGTTACGGCAAAAACTGGATGCACTTCGTGTACAAATTGAACAATCTCATAAGAAGTATGAGGGTTCCGAACGAAAACTCATCTATCACAAAGGGATTTCATTTTTAATAACTTATTTTAACTCAGGACTTTTTGTGTGTTCAATATGCACCATTCGAAGGCACATCACCAATTTTCCACCCTTTCTCACTTCATTTGTTATTTTTCTTGCATTTGATGATTTATTTTGAGCTAAATGACCCTAAATTTGAAAATCATTACAAATGAACTCTGAAAAGGTTGTAACTTGGCATGACTTCATAATTTCACCCACATAGCAACTTCTAAAGAGTTGAGAGGGTTACGGCAAAAACTGGATGCACTTCGTGTACAAATTGGTCAATCTCATAAGAAGTATGAGGGTTTCGGACGAAAACTCATCTATCACAAAGGGATTTCATTTTTAATAACTTATTTTAACACCATACTTTTTTCGTGTTCAATATGCACCATTCGAAGGCACATCACCAATTTTCCACCCTTTGTCACTTCATTTGATATTTTTCATGCATTTAATGATTTAGTTTGAGCTAAATGACCTTGGATTTGAAAAACATTACAAATGAACTCTGAAATGGTTGTTACTTGGCATGACATCATATTTTCACCCACATAGCAATTTCGAAAGAGTTGAGAGGGTTACGGCAAAAACTGGATGCACTTCGTGTACAAATTGGACAATCTCATAAGAAGTATGAGGGTTTCGGAAGAAAACTCATCTATCACAAAGGGATTTCATTTTTAATAACTTATTTTGACTCCATACTTTTTGTGTGTTCAATATGCACCATTCGAAGGCACATCACCAATTTTCAACCCTTTCTGACTTCATTTGATATTTTTCATGCATTTAATGATTTATTTTGAGCTAAATGACCCTGAATTTGAAAAGCATTACAAATGAACTCTGAAAAGGTTGTAACTTGGCATGACATCATATTTTCACCTACATAGCAACTTCTAAAGAGTTGAGAGGGTTACGGCAAAAACTGGATGCACATCGTGTACAAATTGGACAATCTCGCAAGAGGTATGAGGGTTTCGGACGAAAACTCATCTATCACAAAGGGATTTCATTTTTAATAACTTATTTTAACTCCATACTTTTTGTGTGTTCAATATGCACCATTCGAAGGCACATCACCAATTTTCATCCCTTTCTGACTTCATTTGATCTTTTTCATGCATTTAATAATTTATTTTGAGCTAAATGAGCCAGAATTTGAAAATCATTACAAATGAACTCTCAAAAGGTTGTAACTTGGCATGACATCATAATTTCACCCACATAGCAACTTCTAAAGAGTTGAGAGGGTTACGGCAAAAACTGGATGCACTTCGTGTACAAATTGAACAATCTCATAAGAAGTATGAGGGTTTCGAACGAAAACTCATCTATCACAAAGGGATTTCATTTTTAATAACTTATTTTAACTCAGGACTTTTTGTGTGTTCAATATGCACCATTCGAAGGCACATCACCAATTTTGCACCCTTTCTCACTTCATTTGATATTTTTCTTGCATTTAATGATTTATTTTGAGCTAAATGACCCTGAATTTGAAAATCATTACAAATGAACTCTGAAAAGGTTGTAACTTGGCATGACTTCATAATTTCACCCACATAGCAACTTCTAAAGAGTTGAGAGGGTTACGGCAAAAACTGGATGCACTTCGTGTACAAATTGAACAATCTCATAAGAAGTATGAGGGTTCCGAACGAAAACTCATCTATCACAAAGGGATTTCATTTTTAATAACTTATTTTAACTCAGGACTTTTTGTGTGTTCAATATGCACCATTCGAAGGCACATCACCAATTTTCCACCCTTTCTCACTTCATTTGATATTTTTCTTGCATTTGATGATTTATTTTGAGCTAAATGACCCTGAATTTGAAAATCATTACAAATGAACTCTGAAAAGGTTGTAACTTGGCATGAGTTCATAATTTCACCCACATAGCAACTTCTAAAGAGTTGAGAGGGTTACGGCAAAAACTGGATGCACTTCGTGTACAAATTGGTCAATCTCATAAGAAGTATGAGGGTTTCGGACGAAAACTCATCTATCACAAAGGGATTTCATTTTTAATAACTTATTTTAACACCATACTTTTTTCGTGTTCAATATGCACCATTCGAAGGCACATCACCAATTTTCCACCCTTTGTCACTTCATTTGATATTTTTCATGCATTTAATGATTTAGTTTGAGCTAAATGACCTTGAATTTGAAAAACATTACAAATGAACTCTGAAATGGTTGTTACTTGGCATGACATCATAATTTCACCCACATAGCAATTTCGAAAGAGTTGAGAGGGTTACGGCAAAAACTGGATGCACTTCGTGTACAAATTGGACAATCTCATAAGAAGTATGAGGGTTTCGGACGAAAACTCATCTATCACAAAGGGATTTCATTTTTAATAACTTATTTTAACTCCATACTTTTTGTGTGTTCAATATGCACCATTCGAAGGCACATCACCAATTTTCAACCCTTTCTGACTTCATTTGATATTTTTCATGCATTTAATGATTTATTTTGAGCTAAATGACCCTGAATTTGAAAAGCATTACAAATGAACTCTGAAAAGGTTGTAACTTGGCATGACATCATAATTTCACCCACATAGCAACTTCTAAAGAGTTGAGAGGGTTACGGCAAAAACTCGATGCACTTCGTGTACAAATTGGACAATCTCATAAGAGGTATGAGGGTTCCGAACGAAAACTCATCTATCACAAAGGTATTTCATTTTTAATAACTTATTTTAACTCCATACTTTTTGTGTGTTCAATATGCAACATTCGAAGGCACATCACCAATTTTCAACCCTTTCTGACTTCATTTAATATTTTTCATGCATTTAATGATTAATTTTGAGCTAAATGACCCTGAATTTGAAAATCATTACAAATGAACTCTGAAAAGGTTGTAACTTGGCATGACATCATAATTTCACCCACATAGCAACTTCTAAAGAGTTGAGAGGGTTACGGCAAAAACTGGATGCACTTTGTGTACAAATTGGACAATCTCACAAGAAGTATGAGGGTTTCGGACGAAAACTCATCTATCACAAAGGGATTTCATTTTTAATAACTTATTTTAACTCCATACTTTTTGTGTGTTCAATATGCACCATTCGAAGGCACATCACATATTTTCATCCCTTTCTGACTTCATTTGATATTTTTCATGCATTCAATGATTTATTTTGAGCTAAATGACCCTGAATTTGAAAAGCAATACAAATGAACTCTGAAAAGGTTGTAACTTGGCATGACATCATAATTCACCCACATATCAACTTCCAAAGAGTTGAGAGGGTGACGGCAAAAACTGGATGCACTTCGTGTACAAATTGGACAATCTCATAAGAAGTATGACGGTTCCGGACGAAGTCTCATCTATAACAAAGGGATTTCATTTTTAATAACTTATTTTGACTCCATACTTTTTGTGTGTTCAATATGCAACATTCTAAGCCACATCACGAATTTTCAACCCTTTCTGACTTCATTTGATATTTTTCATACATTTAATGATTTATTTTGAGCTAAATGACCCTGAATATGAAAAGCATTACAAATGAACTCTAAAAAGGTTGTAACTTGGCATGACATCATATTTTCACCTACATAGCAACTTCTAAAGAGTTGAGAGGGTTACAGCAAAAACTGGATGCACTTCGTGTACAAATTGGACAATCTCATAAGAAATATGAGGGTTCCGGACGAAAACTCATCTATCACAAAGATATTTCATTTTTAATAACTTATTTTAACTCCATACTTTTTGTGTGTCCAATATGCACCATTCGAAGGCACATCACCAATTTTCAACCTTTTCTGCATTCATTTGATATTTTCGATGCATTTAATGATTTTTTTTGAGCTAAATGACCCTGAATTTGAAAAGCATTAAAATTTGAACTCTGAAAAGGTTGTAACTTGGCATGACATCATAATTTCACGCACATAGCAACTTCTAAAGAGTTCAGAGGGTTACGGCAAAAACTAGATGCACTTCGTGTAAAAATGCGACAATCTCATAAGAGGTATGAGGGTTTCGGACGAAAACTCATCTATCACAAAGGGATTTCATTTTTAATAACTTATTTTAACTCCATACTTTTTGTGTGTTCAATATGCAACATTCGAAGGCACATCACCAATTTTCAACCCTTTCTGACTTCATTTGATATTTTTCATGCATTTAATGATTTATTTTTAGCTAAATGACCCTCAATTTGAAAAGCATTACAAATGAACTCTGAAAAGGTTGTAACTTGGCATGACATCATATTTTCACCTACATAGCAACTTCTAAAGAGTTGAGAGGGTTACGGCAAAAACTGGATGCACTTCGTGTACAAATTGGACAATCTCACAAGAAGAATGAGGGTTTCGGACGAAAACTCATCTATCACAAAGGGATTTCATTTTTAATAACTTATTTTAACTCCATACTTTTTGTGTGTTCAATATGCACCATTCGAAGGCACATCACCAATTTTCATCCCTTTCTGACTTCATATGATATTTTTCATGCATTTAATAATTTATTTTGAGCTAAATGACCCTGAATTTGAAAATCATTACAAATGAACTCTGAAAAGGTTGTAACTTGGCATGACATCATAATTTCACCCACATAGCAACTTCTAAAGAGTTGAGAGGGTTACGGCAAAAACTGGATGCACTTCGTGTACAAATTGGACAATCTCATAAGAAGTATGAGGGTTCCGAACGAAAACCCATCTATCACAAAGGGATTTCATTTTTAATAACTTATTTTAACTCCATACTTTTTCTGTGTTCAATATGCAACATTCGAAGGCACATCACCAATTTTCAACCCTTTCTGACTTCATTTGATATTTTTCATGCATTTAATGATTAATTTTGAGCTAAATGACCCTGAATTTGAAAATCATTACAAATGAACTCTGAAAAGGTTGTAACTTTGCATGACATCATAATTTCACCCACATAGCAACTTCTAAAGAGTTGAGAGGGTTACGGCAAAAACTGGATGCACTTCGTGTACAAATTGGACAATCTTACAAGAAGTATGAGGGTTTCGGACGAAAACTCATCTATCACAAAGGGATTTCATTTTTAATAACTTATTTTAACTCCATACTTTTTGTGTGTTCAATATGCACCATTCGAAGGCACATCACAAATTTTCATCCCTTTCTGACTTCATTTGATATTTTTCATGCATTCAATGATTTATTTTGAGCTAAATGACCCTGAATTTGAAAAGCAATACAAATGAACTCTGAAAAGGTTGTAACTTGGCATGACATCATAATTCAACCACATAGCAACTTCCAAAGAGTTGAGAGGGTGACGGCAAAAACTGGATGCACTTCGTGTACAAATTGGACAATCTCATAAGAAGTATGACGGTTTCGGACGAAGACTCATCTATAACAAAGGGATTTGATTTTTAATAACTTATTTTGACTCCATACTTTTTGTGTGTTCAATATGCAACATTCGAAGGCACATCACCAATTTTCAACCCTTTCTGACTTCATTTGATATTTTTCATACATTTAATGATTTATTTTGAGCTAAATGACCCTGAATTTGAAAAGCATTACAAATGAACTCTGAAAAGGTTGTAACTTGGCATGACATCATATTTTCACCTACATAGAGACTTCTAAAGAGTTGAGAGGGTTACGGCAAAAACTGGATGCACTTCATGTACAAATTGGACAATCTCATAAGAAATATGAGGGTTCCGGACGAAAACTCATCTATCACAAAGAGATTTCATTTTTAATAACTTATTTTAACTCCATACTTTTTGTGTGTCCAATATGCACCATTCGAAGGCACATCACCAATTTTCAACCTTTTCTGCATTCATTTGATATTTTCGATGCATTTAATGATTTATTTTGAGCTAAATGACCCTGAATTTGAAAAGCATTAAAATTTGAACTCTGAAAAGGTTGTAACTTGGCATGACATCATAATTTCACGCACATAGCAACTTCTAAAGAGTTCAGAGGGTTACGGCAAAAACTAGATGCACTTCGTGTAAAAATGCGGCAATCTCATAAGAGGTATGAGGGTTTCGGACGAAAACTCATCTATCACAAAGGGATTTCATTTTTAATAACTTATTTTAACTCCATACTTTTTGTGTGTTCAATATGCAACATTCGAAGGCACATCACCAATTTTCAACCCTTTCTGACTTCATTTGATATTTTTCATGCATTTAATGATTTATTTTTAGCTAAATGACCCTCAATTTGAAAAGCATTACAAATGAACTCTGAAAAGGTTGTAACTTGGCATGACATCATATTTTCACCTACATAGCAACTTCGAAAGAGTTGAGAGGGTTACGGCAAAAACTGGATGCACTTCGTGTACAAATTGGACAATCTCGCAAGAGGTATGAGGGTTTCGGACGAAAACTCATCTATCACAAAGGGATTTCATTTTTAATAACTTATTTTAACTCCATACTTTTTGTGTGTTCAATATGCACCATTCGAAGGCACATCACCAATTTTCATCCCTTTCTGACTTCATTTGATCTTTTTCATGCATTTAATAATTTATTTTGAGCTAAATGACCCTGAATTTGAAAATCATTACAAATGAACTCTGAAAAGGTTGTAACTTGGCATGACATCATAATTTCACCCACATAGCAACTTCTAAAGAGTTGAGAGGGTTACGGCAAAAACTCGATGCTCTTCGTGTACAAATTGGACAATCTCATAAGAAGTATGAGGGTTTCGAACGCAAACTCATCTATCACAAAGGGATTCCATTTTTAATAACTTATTTTAACTCTAAACTTTTTTGTGTTCAATATGCACCATTCAAAGGCACATCACCAATTTTCAACCCTTTCTGACTTCATTTGATATTTTTCATGCATTTAATGATTTATTTTGAGCTAAATGAGCCAGAATTTGAAAATCATTACAAATGAACTCTCAAAAGGTTGTAACTTGGCATGACATCATAATTTCACCCACATAGCAACTTCTAAAGAGTTGAGAGGGTTACGGCAAAAACTGGATGCACTTCGTGTACAAATTGAACAATCTCATAAGAAGTATGAGGGTTTCGAACGAAAACTCATCTATCACAAAGGGATTTCATTTTTAATAACTTATTTTAACTCAGGACTTTTTGTGTGTTCAATATGCACCATTCGAAGGCACATCACCAATTTTCCACCCTTTCTCACTTCATTTGATATTTTTCTTGCATTTAATGATTTATTTTGAGCTAAATGACCCTGAATTTGAAAATCATTACAAATGAACTCTGAAAAGGTTGTAACTTGGCATGACTTCATAATTTCACCCACATAGCAACTTCTAAAGAGTTGAGAGGGTTACGGCAAAAACTGGATGCACTTCGTGTACAAATTGGTCAATCTCATAAGAAGTATGACGGTTTCGGACGAAGACTCATCTATAACAAAGGGATTTCATTTTTGATAACTTATTTTGACTCCATACTTTTTGTGTGTTCAATATGCAACATTCGAAGGCACATCACCAATTTTCAACCCTTTCTGACTTCAGTTGATATTTTTCATACATTTAATGATTTATTTTGAGCTAAATGACCCTGAATTTGAAAAGCATTACAAATGAACTCTGAAAAGGTTGTAACTTGGCATGACATCATATTTTCACCCACATAGCAACTTCTAAAGAGTTGAGAGGGTTACGGCAAAAAATGGATGCACTTCGTGTACAAATTGGACAATCTCATAAGAAGTATGAGGGTTTCGAACGCAAACTCATCTATCAAAAAGGGATTTCATTTTTAATAACTTATTTTAACTCTAAACTTTTTTGTGTTCAATATGCACCATTCGAAGGCACATCACAAATTTTCAACCCTTTCTGACTTCATTTGATATTTTTCATGCATTTAATGATTTATTTTGAGCTAAATGAGCTAGAATTTGAAAATCATTACAAATGAACTCTCAAAAGGTTGTAACTTGGCATGACATCATAATTTCACCCACATAGCAACTTCTAAAGAGTTGAGAGGGTTACGGCAAAAACTGGATGCACTTCGTGTACAAATTGAACAATCTCATAAGAAGTATGAGGGTTCCGAACGAAAACTCATCTATCACAAAGGGATTTCATTTTTAATAACCTTTTTTAACTCCAAACTTTTTGTTTGTTCAATATACACCATTCGATGGCACACCACCAATTTTCAACCCTTTCTAACTTCATTTGATATTTTTTATGCATTTAATGATTTATTTTCAGCTAAATGACCCTGAATTTGATAAGCATTAAAAATGAACTCTGAAAAGGTTGTAACTTGGCATGACATCATAATTTCACCCACATAGCAACTTCTAAATAGTTCAGAGGGTTACGGCAAAAACTGGATCCACTTCGTGTACAAATTGGACAATCTCATAAGAAGTATGAGGGTTTCGGACGAAAACTCATCTATCACAAAGGGATTTCATTTTTAATAACTTATTTTAACTCCATACTTTTTGTGTGTTCAATATACACCATTCGAAGGCAAATCTCCAATTTTCAACCCTTTCTAACTTCATTTGATATTTTTCATGCATTTAATGATTTATTTATAGCTAAATGACCTTGAATTTGAAAAGCATTACAAATGAACTCCGAAAAGGTTGTAACTTGGCATGACATCATAATTTCACCCACATAGCAACTTCTAAAGTGTTCAGAGGGTTACGGCAAAAACTGGATCCACTTCGTGTACAAATTGGACAATCTCATAAGAAGTATGAGGGTTTCGGACGAAAACTCATCTATTACAAAGGGACTTCATTTTTAATAACTTATTTTAACTCAGGACTTTTTGTGTGTTCAATATGCACCATTCGAAGGCACATCACCAATTTTCAACCCTTTCTGAATTCATTTGATATTTTTCATGCATTTAATGATTTATTTTGAGCTAAATGACCCTGAATTTGAAAAGCATTACAAATGAACTCCGAAAAGGTTGTAACTTGGCATGACATCGTAATTTCACCCACATAGCAACTTCTAAAGAGTTTAGAGGGTTACGACATAAACTGGATCCACTTCGTGTACACATTGGACAATCTCATAAGAAGTATGAGGGTTTCGCACGAAAACTCATCTATCACAAAGGGATTTCATTTTAAATAACTTATTTTAACTCCATACTTTTTGTGTGTTCAATATGCACCATTCGAAGGCACATCATCAATTTTCAAACCTTTCTGAATTCTTTTGATATTTTTCATGCATTTAATAATTTATTTTGAGCTAAATGACCCTGAATTTGAAAAGCATTAAAATTGAACTCTGAAAAGGTTGTAACTTTGCAAGACATAATAATTTCACACACATAGCAACTTGTAAAGAGTTGAGAGGGTTACTTCAAAAACTGGATCCACTTCGTGTACAAATTGGACAATCTCATAAGAAGTATGAGGGTTTCAGACAAAAACTCATCTATCACAAAGGGATTTCATTTTTAATAACCTTTTTTAACTCCAAACTTTTTGTTTGTTCAATATACACCATTCGATGGCACACCACCAATTTTCAACCCTTTCTAACTTCATTTGATATTTTTCATGCTTTAATGATTTATTTTCAGCTAAATGACCCTGAATTTGATAAGCATTAAAATTGAACTCTGAAAAGGTTGTAACTTGGCATGACATCATAATTTCACCCACATAGCAACTTCTAAATAGTTCAGAGGGTTACGGCAAAAACTGGATCCACTTCGTGTACAAATTGGACAATCTCATAAGAAGTATGAGGGTTTCGGACGAAAACTCATCTATCACAAAGGGATTTCATTTTTAATAACTTATTTTAAGTCCATACTTTTTGTGTGTTCAATATACACCATTCGAAGGCACATCTCCAATTTTCAACCCTTTCTAACTTCATATGATATTTTTCATGCATTTAATGATTTATTTATAGCTAAATGACCCTGAATTTGAAAAGCATTACAAATGAACTCCGAAAAGGTTGTAACTTGGCATGACTTCATAATTTCACCCACATAGAAACTTCTAAAGAGTTCAGAGGGTTACGGCAAAAACTGGATGCACTTCCTGTACAAATTTGACAATCTCATAAGAAGTATGAGGGTTTCGGACGAAAATTCATCTATCACAAAGGGATTTCATTTTTAATAACTTATTTTAACTCCATACTTTTTGTGTGTTCAATATGCACCCTTAGAAGGCACATCACCAATTTTCAACCCTTTCTGAATTCATTTGATATTTTTCATGCATTTAATGATTTATTTTGAGCTAAATGACCCTGAATTTGAAAAGCATTACAAATGAACTCCGAAAAGGTTGTAACTTGGCATGACATCATATTTTCACCCATATAGCAACTTCTAAAGAGTTGAGAGGGTTACGGCAAAAACTGGATGCACTTCGTGTACAAATTGGACAATCTCACAAGAAGTATGAGGGTTTCGGACGAAAACTCATCTATCACAAAGGGATTTCATTTTTAATAACTTATTTTCACTCAGGACTTTTTGTGTGTTCAATATGCACCATTCGAAGGCACATCACCAATTTTCAACCCTTTCTGACTTCAGTTGATATTTTTCATATATTTAATGATTTATTTTGAGCTAAACGACCCTGAATTTGAAAAGCATTACAAATGAACTCTGAAAAGGTTGTAACTTGGCATGACATCATATTTTCACCTACATAGCAACTTCTAAAGAGTTGAGAGGGTTACGGCAAAAACTGGATGCACTTCGTGTACAAATTGGACAATCTCATAAGAAATATGAGGGTTCCGGACGAAAACATATCTATCACAAAGAGATTTCATTTTTAATAACTTATTTTAAGTCCATACTTTTTGTGTGTCCAATATGCACCATTCGAAGGCACATCACCAATTTTCAACCTTTTCTGCATTCATTTGATATTTTCGATGCATTTAATGATTTTTTTTGAGCTAAATGACCCTGAATTTGAAAAGCATTAAAATTTGAACTCTGAAAAGGTTGTAACTTGGCATGACATCATAATTTCATGCACATAGAAACTTCTAAAGAGTTCAGAGGGTTACGGCAAAAACTAGATGCACTTCGTGTAAAAATGCGGCAATCTCATAAGAGGTATGACGGTTTCGGACGAAAACTCATCTATCACAAAGGGATTTCATTTTTAATAACTTATTTTAACTCCATACTTTTTGTGTGTTCAATATGCAACATTCGAAGGCACATCACCAATTTTCAACCCTTTCTGACTTCATTTGATATTTTTCATGCATTTAATGATTTATTTTTAGCTAAATGACCCTCAATTTGAAAAGCATTACAAATGAACTCTGAAAAGGTTGTAACTTGGCATGACATCATATTTTCACCTACATAGCAACTTCTAAAGAGTTGAGAGGGTTACGGCAAAAACTGGATGCACTTCGTGTACAAATTGGACAATCTCACAAGAAGTATGAGGGTTTCGGACGAAAACTCATCTATCACAAAGGGATTTCATTTTTAGTAACTTATTTTAACTCCATACTTTTTGTGTGTTCAATATGAACTATTCGAAGGCACATCACCAATTTTCATCCCTTTCTGACTTCATTTGATATTTTTCATGCATTTAATAATTTATTTTGAGTTAAATGACCCTGAATTTGAAAATCATTACAAATGAACTCTGAAAAGGTTGTAACTTGGCATGACATGATAATTTCACCCACATAGCAACTTCTAAAGAGTTGAGAGGGTTACGGCAAAAACTGGATGCACTTCGTGTACAAATTGGACAATCTCATAAGAAGTATGAGGGTTTCGAACGCAAACTCATCTATCACAAAGGGATTTCATTTTTAATAACTTATTTTAACTCTAAACTTTTTTGTGTTCAATATGCACCATTCGAAGGCACATCACCAATTTTCAACCGTTTCTTACTTCATTTGATATTTTTCATGCATTTAATGATTTATTTTGAGCTAAATGAGCTAGAATTTGAAAATCATTACAAATGAACTCTCAAAAGGTTGTAACTTGGCATGACATCATAATTTCACCCACATAGCAACTTCTAAAGAGTTGAGAGGGTTACGGCAAAAACTGGATGCACTTCGTGTACAAATTGAACAATCTCATAAGAAGTATGAGGGTTCCGAACGAAAACTCATCTATCACAAAGGGATTTAATTTTTAATAACTTATTTTAACTCAGGACTTTTTGTGTGTTCAATATGCACCATTCGAAGGCACATCACCAATTTTCCACCCTTTCTCACTTCATTTGATATTTTTCTTGCATTTGATGATTTATTTTGAGCTAAATGACCCTGAATTTGAAAATCATTACAAATGAACTCTGAAAAGGTAGTAACTTGGCATGACTTCATAATTTCACCCACATAGCAACTTCTAAAGAGTTGAGAGGGTTACGGCAAAAACTGGATGCACTTCGTGTACAAATTGGTCAATCTCATAAGAAGTATGAGGGTTTCGGACGAAAACTCATGTATTACAAAGGGATTTCATTTTTAATAACTTATTTTAACTCTAAACTTTTTTGTGTTCAATATGCACCATTCGAAGGCACATCACCAATTTTCAACCCTTTCTGACTTCATTTGATATTTTTGATTTATTATGAGCTAAATGACCCTGAATTTGAAAAGCATTACGAATGAACTCCGAAAAGTTTGTAACTTGGCATGACTTCATAATTTCACCCACATAGAAACTTCTAAAGAGTTCAGAGGGTTACGGCAAAAACTGGATGCACTTCCTGTACAAATTTGACAATCTCATAAGAAGTATGAGGGTTTCGGACGAAAATTCATCTATCACAAAGGGATTTCATTTTTAATAACTTATTTTAACTCCATACTTTTTGTGTGTTCAATATGCACCCTTAGAAGGCACATCACCAATTTTCAACCCTTTCTGAATTCATTTGATATTTTTCATGCATTTAATGATTTATTTTGAGCTAAATGACCCTGAATTTGAAAAGCATTACAAATGAACTCTGAAAAGGTTGTAACTTGGCATGACATCATATTTTCACCCATATAGCAACTTCTAAAGAGTTGAGAGGGTTACGGCAAAAACTGGATGCACTTCGTGTACAAATTGGACAATCTCACAAGAAGTATGAGGGTTTCGGACGAAAACTCATCTATCACAAAGGGATTTCATTTTTAATAACTTATTTTAACTCAGGACTTTTTGTGTGTTCAATATGCACCATTCGAAGGCACATCACCAATTTTCAACCCTTTCTGACTTCAGTTGATATTTTTCATACATTTAATGATTTATTTTGAGCTAAATGACCCTGAATTTGAAAAGCATTACAGATGAACTCTGAAAAGGTTGTAACTTGGCATGACATCATATTTTCACCTACATAGCAACTTCTAAAGAGTTGAGAGGGTTATGGCAAAAACTGGATGCACTTCGTGTACAAATTGGACAATCTCATAAGAAATATGAGGGTTCCGGACGAGAACTCATCTATCACAAAGAGATTTCATTTTTAATAACTTATTTTAACTCCATACTTTTTGTGTGTCCAATATGCACAATTCGAAGGCACATCCCCAATTTTCAACCTTTTCTGCATTCATTTGATATTTTCGGTGCATTTAATGATTTTTTTTGAGCTAAATGACCCTGAATTTGAAAAGCATTAAAATTTGAACTCTGAAAAGGTTGTAACTTGGCATGACATCATAATTTCACGCACATAGCAACTTCTAAAGAGTTCAGAGGGTTACGGCAAAAACTAGATGCACTTCGTGTAAAAATGCGGCAATCTCATAAGAGGTATGAGGGTTTCGGACGAAAACTCATCTATCACAAAGGGATTTCATTTTTAATAACTTATTTTAACTCCATACTTTTTGTGTGTTCAATATGCAACATTCGAAGGCACATCACCAATTTTCAACCCTTTCTGACTTCATTTGATATTTTTCATGCATTTAATGATTTTTTTAGCTAAATGACCCTCAATTTGAAAAGCATTACAAATGAACTCTGAAAAGGTTGTAACTTGGCATGACATCATATTTTCACCTACATAGCAACTTCTAAAGAGTTGAGAGGGTTACGGCAAAAACTGGATGCACTTCGTGTACAAATTGGACAATCTCACAAGAAGTATGAGGGTTTCGGACGGAAACTCATCTATCACAAAGGGATTTCATTTTTAATAACTTATTTTAACTCCATACTTTTTGTGTGTTCAATATGCACCATTCGAAGGCACATCACCAATTTTCATCCCTTTCTGACTTCATTTGATATTTTTCATGCATTTAATAATTTATTTTGAGCTAATGACCCTGAATTTGAAAATCATTACAAATGAACTTTGAAAAGGTTGTAACTTGGCATGACATCATAATTTCACCCACATAGCAACTTCTAAAGAGTTGAGAGGGTTACGGCAAAAATTGGATGCACTTCGTGTACAAATTGGACAATCTCATAAGAAGTATGAGGGTTTCGAACGCAAACTCATCTATCACAAAGGGATTTCATTTTTAATAACTTATTTTAACTCTAAACTTTTTTGTGTTCAATATGCACCATTCGAAGGCACATCACCAATTTTCAACCCTTTCTGACTTCATTTGATATTTTTGATTTATTATGAGCTAAATGACCCTGAATTTGAAAAGCATTACGAATGAACTCCGAAAAGTTTGTAACTTGGCATGACTTCATAATTTCACCCACATAGAAACTTCTAAAGAGTTCAGAGGGTTACGGCAAAAACTGGATGCACTTCCTGTACAAATTTGACAATCTCATAAGAAGTATGAGGGTTTCGGACGAAAATTCATCTATCACAAAGGGATTTCATTTTTAATAACTTATTTTAACTCCATACTTATTGTGTGTTCAATATGCACCCTTAGAAGGCACATCACCAATTTTCAACCCTTTCTGAATTCATTTGATATTTTTCATGCATTTAATGATTTATTTTGAGCTAAATGACCCTGAATTTGAAAAGCATTACAAATGAACTCTGAAAAGGTTGTAACTTGGCATGACATCATATTTTCACCCATATAGCAACTTCTAAAGAGTTGAGAGGGTTACGGCAAAAACTGGATGCACTTCGTGTACAAATTGGACAATCTCACAAGAAGTATGAGGGTTTCGGACGAAAACTCATCTATCACAAAGGGATTTCATTTTTAATAACTTATTTTAACTCAGGACTTTTTGTGTGTTCAATATGCACCATTCGAAGGCACATCACCAATTTTCAACCCTTTCTGACTTCAGTTGATATTTTTCATACATTTAATGATTTATTTTGAGCTAAATGACCCTGAATTTGAAAAGCATTACAGATGAACTCTGAAAAGGTTGTAACTTGGCATGACATCATATTTTCACCTACATAGCAACTTCTAAAGAGTTGAGAGGGTTATGGCAAAAACTGGATGCACTTCGTGTACAAATTGGACAATCTCATAAGAAATATGAGGGTTCCGGACGAAAACTCATCTATCACAAAGAGATTTCATTTTTAATAACTTATTTTAACTCCATACTTTTTGTGTGTCCAATATGCACAATTCGAAGGCACATCCCCAATTTTCAACCTTTTCTGCATTCATTTGATATTTTCGGTGCATTTAATGATTTTTTTTGAGCTAAATGACCCTGAATTTGAAAAGCATTAAAATTTGAACTCTGAAAAGGTTGTAACTTGGCATGACATCATAATTTCACGCACATAGCAACTTCTAAAGAGTTCAGAGGGTTACGGCAAAAACTAGATGCACTTCGTGTAAAAATGCGGCAATCTCATAAGAGGTATGAGGGTTTCGGACGAAAACTCATCTATCACAAAGGGATTTCATTTTTAATAACTTATTTTAACTCCATACTTTTTGTGTGTTCAATATGCAACATTCGAAGGCACATCACCAATTTTCAACCCTTTCTGACTTCATTTGATATTTTTCATGCATTTAATGATTTTTTTAGCTAAATGACCCTCAATTTGAAAAGCATTACAAATGAACTCTGAAAAGGTTGTAACTTGGCATGACATCATATATTCACCTACATAGCAACTTCTAAAGAGTTGAGAGGGTTACGGCAAAAACTGGATGCACTTCGTGTACAAATTGGACAATCTCACAAGAAGTATGAGGGTTTCGGACGAAAACTCATCTATCACAAAGGGATTTCATTTTTAATAACTTATTTTAACTCCATACTTTTTGTGTGTTCAATATGCACCATTCGAAGGCACATCACCAATTTTCATCCCTTTCTGACTTCATTTGATATTTTTCATGCATTTAATAATTTATTTTGAGCTAAATGACCCTGAATTTGAAAATCATTACAAATGAACTTTGAAAAGGTTGTAACTTGGCATGACATCATAATTTCACCCACATAGCAACTTCTAAAGAGTTGAGAGGGTTACGGCAAAAATTGGATGCACTTCGTGTACAAATTGGACAATCTCATAAGAAGTATGAGGGTTTCGAACGCAAACTCATCTATCACAAAGGGATTTCATTTTTAATAACTTATTTTAACTCTAAACTTTTTTGTGTTCAATATGCACCATTCGAAGGCACATCACCAATTTTCAACCCTTTCTGACTTCATTTGATATTTTTCATGCATTTAATAATTTATTTTGAGCTAAATGACCCTGAATTTGAAAATCATTACAAATGAACTCTCAAAAGGTTGTAACTTGGCATGACATCATAATTTCACCCACATAGCAACTTCTAAAGAGTTGAGAGGGTTACGGCAAAAACTGGATGCACTTCGTGTACAAATTGAACAATCTCATAAGAAGTATGAGGGTTCCGAACGAAAACTCATCTATCACAAAGGGATTTCATTTTTAATAACTTATTTTAACTCAGGACTTTTTGTGTGTTCAATATGCACCATTCGAAGGCACATCACCAATTTTCCACCCTTTCTCACTTCATTTGATATTTTTCTTGCATTTAATGATTTATTTTGAGCTAAATGACCCTGAATTTGAAAATCATTACAAATGAACTCTGAAAAGGTTGTAACTTGGCATGAATTCATAATTTCACCCACATAGCAACTTCTAAAGAGTTGAGAGGGTTACGGCAAAAACTGGATGCACTTCGTGTACAAATTGGTCAATCTCATAAGAAGTATGAGGGTTTCGGACGAAAACTCATCTATTACAAAGGGATTTCATTTTTAATAACTTATTTTAACTCTAAACTTTTTTGTGTTCAATATGCACCATTCGAAGGCACATCACCAATTTTCAACCCTTTCTGACTTCATTTGATATTTTTCATGCATTTAATGATTTATTATGAGCTAAATGACCCTGAATTTGAAAAGCATTACAAATGAACTCCGAAAAGGTTGTAACTTGGCATGACTTCATAATTTCACCCACATAGAAACTTCTAAAGAGTTCAGAGGGTTACGGCAAAAACTGGATGCACTTCCTGTACAAATTTGACAATCTCATAAGAAGTATGAGGGTTTCGGACGAAAATTCATCTATCACAAAGGGATTTCATTTTTAATAACTTATTTTAACTCCATACTTTTTGTGTGTTCAATATGCACCCTTAGAAGGCACATCACCAATTTTCAACCCTTTCTGACTTCATTTGATATTTTTCATGCATTTAATGATTTATTTTGAGCTAAATGACCCTGAATTTGAAAAGCATTACAAATGAACTCTGAAAAGGTTGTAACTTGGCATGACATCATATTTTCACCCATATAGCAACTTCTAAAGAGTTGAGAGGGTTACGGCAAAAACTGGATGCACTTCGTGTACAAATTGGACAATCTCACAAGAAGTATGAGGGTTTCGGACGAAAACTCATCTATCACAAAGGGATTTCATTTTTAATAACTTATTTTAACTCCATACTTTTTTTGTGTTCAATATGCACCATTCGAAGGCACATCACCAATTCACAACCCTTTCTGACTTCATTTGATATTTTTCATGCATTTAACGATTTATTTTGAGCTAAATGACCCTGAATTTGAAAAACATTACAAATGAACTCTGAAATGGTTGTTACTTGGCATCACATCATAATTTCACCCACATAGCAATTTCTAAAGAGTTGAGAGGGTTACGGCAAAAACTGGATGCACTTCGTGTACAAATTGGACAATCTCATAAGAAGTATGAGGGTTTCGGACGAAAACTCATCTATCACAAAGGGATTTCATTTTTAATAACTTATTTTAACTCCATACTTTTTGTGTGTTCAATATGCACCATTCGAAGGCATATCACAAATTTTCAACCCTTTGTCACTTCATTTGATATTTTTCATGCATTTAAAGATTTATTTTGAGCTAAATGACGCTGAATTTCAAAAGCATTGCAAATGAACTCTGAAAAGGTTGTCACTTGGCATGACATCATAATTTCACTCACATAGCAACTTCTAAAGAGTTGAGAGGGTTACGGCGAAAACTGGATGCACTTCGTGTACAAATTGGACAATCTCATAAGAAGTATGAGGGTCTCGAACGAAAACTCATCTATCACAAAGGGATTTCATTTTTAATAACTTATTTTAACTCCATACTTTTTTTGTGTTCAATATGCACCCTTCGAAGGCACATCACCAATTTTCAACCCTTTCTGAATTCATTTGATATTTTCATGCATTTAATGATTTATTTTGAGCTAAATGACCCTGAATTTGAAAAGCATTACAAATGAACTCTGAAAAGGTTGTAACTTGGCATGACATCATAATTTCACCCACATAGCAACTTCTAAAGAGTTGAGAGGGTTACGACAAAAACTTGATGCACTTCGTGTACAAATTGGACAATCTCACAAGAAGTATGAGGGTTTCGGACGAAAACTCATCTATCACAAAGGGATTTCATTTTTAATAACTTATTTTAACTCCATACTTTTTTTGTGTTCAATATGCACCATTCGAAGGCACATCACCAATTTACAACCCTTTCTGACTTCATTTGATATTTTTCATGCATTTAATGATTTATTTTGAGCTAAATGACCCTGAATTTGAAAAACATTACAAATGAACTCTGGAATGGTTGTTACTTGGCATGACATCATAATTTCTCCCACATAGCAATTTCTAAAGAGTTGAGAGGGTTACGGCAAAAACTGGATGCACTTCGTGTACAAATTGGACAATCTCAGAAGAAGTATGAGGGTTTGGGACGAAAACTCATCTATCACAAACGGATTTCATTTTTAATAACTTATTTTAACACCATACTTTTTGTGTGTTCAATTTGCACCATTCGAAGGCACATCACCAATTTTCAACCCTTTCTGACTTCGTTTGATATTTTTCATGCATTTAATGATTTATTTTTAGCTAAATGACCCTGAATTTGAAAAGCATTACAAATGAACTCTGAAAAGGTTGTAACTTGGCATGACATCATATTTTCACCTACATAGCAACTTCTAAAGAGATGAGAGGGTTACGGCAAAAACTGGATGCACTTCGTGTACAAATTGGACAATCTCATAAGAAATATGAGGGTTCCGGACGAAAACTCATCTATCACAAAGAGATTTCATTTTTAATAACTTATTTTAACTCCATACTTTTTGTGTGTCCAATATGCACCATTCGAAGGCACATCACCAATTTTCAACCTTTTCTGCATTCATTTGATATTTTGGATGCATTTAATGATTTTTTTGAGCTAAATGACCCTGAATTTGAAAAGCATTAAAATTTGAACTCTGAAAAGGTTGTAACTTGGCATGACATCATAATTTCACGCACATAGCAACTTCTAAAGAGTTCAGAGGGTTACGGAAAAAACTAGATGCACTTCGTGTAAAAATGCGGCAATCTCATAAGAGGTATGAGGGTTTCGGACGAAAACTCATCTATCACAAAGGGATTTCATTTTTAATAACTTATTTTAACTCCATACTTTTTGTGTGTTCAATATGCAACATTCGAAGGCACATCACCAATTTTCAACCCTTTCTGACTTCATTTGATATTTTTCATGCATTTAATGATTTATTTTTAGCTAAATGACCCTCAATTTGAAAAGCATTACAAATGAACTCTCAAAAGGTTGTAACTTGGCATGACATCATATTTTCACCTACATAGCAACTTCTAAAGAGTTGAGAGGGTTACGGCAAAAACTGGATGCACTTCGTCTACAAATTCGACAATCTCACAAGAAGTATGAGGGTTTCGGACGAAAACTCATCTATCACAAAGGGATTTCATTTTTAATAACTTATTCTAACTCCATACTTTTTGTGTGTTCAATATGCACCATTCGAAGGCACATCACCAATTTTCATCCCTTTCTGACTTCATTTGATATTTTTCATGCATTTAATAATTTATTTTGAGCTAAATGACCCTGAATTTGACAATCATTACAAATGAACTCTGAAAAGGTTGTAACTTGGCATGACATCATAATTTTACCCACATAGCAACTTCTAAAGAGTTGAGAGGGTTACGGCAAAAACTGGATGCACTTCGTGTACAAATTGGACAATCTCATAAGAAGTATCAGGGTTTCGAACGCAAACTCATCTATCACAAAGGGATTTCATTTTTAATAACTTATTTTAACTCTAAACTTTGTTGTGTTCAATATGCACCATTCGAAGGCACATCACCAATTTTCAACCCTTTCTGACTTCATTTGATATTTTTCATGCATTTAATGATTTATTTTGAGCTAAATGAGCCAGAATTTGAAAATCATTACAAATGAACTCTCAAAAGGTTGTAACTTGGCATGACATCATAATTTCACCCACATAGCAACTTCTAAAGAGTTGAGAGGGTTACGGCAAAAACTGGATGCACTTCGTGTACAAATTGAACAATCTCATAAGAAGTATGAGGGTTCCGAACGAAAACTCATCTATCACAAAGGGATTTCATTTTTAATAACTTATTTTAACTAAGGACTTTTTGTGTGTTCAATATGTACCATTCGAAGGCACATCACCAATTTTCCACCCTTTCTCACTTCATTTGATATTTTTCTTGCATTTAATGATTTATTTTGAGCTAAATGACCCTGAATTTGAAAATCATTACAAATGAACTCTGAAAAGGTTGTAACTTGGCATGACTTCATAATTTCACCCACATAGCAACTTGTAAAGAGTTGAGAGGGTTACGGCAAAAACTGGATGCACTTCGTGTACAAATTGGTCAATCTAATAAGAAGTATGAGGGTTTCGGACGAAAACTCATCTATTACAAAGGGATTTCATTTTTAATAACTTATTTTAACTCTAAGCTTTTTTGTGTTCAATATGCACCATTCGAAGGCACATCACCAATTTTCAACCCTTTCTGACTTCATTTGATATTTTTCATGCATTTAATGATTTATTATGAGCTAAATGACCCTGAATTTGAAAAGCATTACAAATGAACTCCGAAAAGGTTGTAACTTGGCATGACCTCATAATTTCACCCACATAGAAACTTCTAAAGAGTTCAGAGGGTTACGGCAAAAACTGGATGCACTTCCTGTACAAATTTGACAATCTCATAAGAAGTATGAGGGTTTCGGACGAAAATTCATCTATCACAAAGGGATTTCATTTTTAATAACTTATTTTAACTCCATACTTTTTGTGTGTTCAATATGCACCCTTAGAAGGCACATCACCCATTTTCAACCCTTTCTAAATTCATTTGATATTTTTCATGCATTTAATGATTTATTTTGAGCTAAATGACCCTGAATTTGAAAAGCATTAGAAATGAACTCTGAAAAGGTTGTAACTTGGCATGACATCATATTTTCACCCATATAGCAACTTCTAAAGAGTTGAGAGGGTTACGGCAAAAACTGGATGCACTTCGTGTACAACTTGGACAATCTCACAAGAAGTATGAGGGTTTCGGACGAAAACTCATCTATCACAAAGGGATTTCATTTTTAATAACTTATTTTAACTCCATACTTTTTTTGTGTTCAATATGCACCATTCGAAGGCACATCACCAATTCACAACCCTTTCTGACTTCATTTGATATTTTTCATGCATTTAATGATTTATTTTGAGCTAAATGACCCTGAATTTGAAAAACATTACAAATGAACTCTGAAATGGTTGTTACTTGGCATCCCATCATAATTTCACCCACATAGCAATTTCTAAAGAGTTGAGAGGGTTACGGCAAAAACTGGATGCACTTCGTGTACAAATTGGACAATCTCATAAGAAGTATGAGGGTTTCGGACGAAAACTCATCTATCACAAAGGGATTTCATTTTTAATAACTTATTTTAACTCCATACTTTTTGTGTGTTCAATATGCACTTCGAAGGCACATCACCAATTTTCAACCCTTTGTGACTTCATTTGATATTTTTCATGCATTTAATGATTTATTTTGAGCTAAATGACGCTGAATTTCAAAAGCATTACAAATGAACTCTGAAAAGGTTGTCACTTGGCATGACATCATAATTTCACCCACATAGCAACTTCTAAAGAGTTGAGAGGGTTACGGCGAAAACTGGATGCACTTCGTGTACAAATTGGACAATCTCATAAGAAGTATGAGGGTCTCGAACGAAAACTCATCTATCACAAAGGGATTTCATTTTAATAACTTATTTTAACCCCATACTTTTTGTGTGTTCAATATGCACCCTTCCAAGGCACATCACCAATTTTCAACCCTTTCTGAATTCATTTGATATTTTCATGCATTTAATGATTTATTTTGAGCTAAATGACCCTGAATTTGAAAAGCATTACAAATGAACTCTGAAAAGGTTGTAACTTGGCATGACATCATAATTTCACCCACATAGCAACTTCTAAAGAGATGAGAGGGTTACGGCAAAAACTGGATGCACTTCGTGTACAAATTGGACAATCTCATAAGAAATATGAGGGTTCCGGACGAAAACTCATCTATCACAAAGAGATTTCATTTTTAATAACTTATTTTAACTCCATACTTTTTGTGTGTCCAATATGCACCATTCGAAGGCACATCACCAATTTTCAACCTTTTCTGCATTCATTTGATATTTTGGATGCATTTAATGATTTTTTTGAGCTAAATGACCCTGAATTTGAAAAGCATTAAAATTTGAACTCTGAAAAGGTTGTAACTTGGCATGACATCATAATTTCACGCACATAGCAACTTCTAAAGAGTTCAGAGGGTTACGGCAAAAACTAGATGCACTTCGTGTAAAAATGCGGCAATCTCATAAGAGGTATGAGGGTTTCGGACGAAAACTCATCTATCACAAAGGGATTTCATTTTTAATAACTTATTTTAACTCCATACTTTTTGTGTGTTCAATATGCAACATTCGAAGGCACATCACCAATTTTCAACCCTTTCTGACTTCATTTGATATTTTTCATGCATTTAATGATTTATTTTTAGCTAAATGACCCTCAATTTGAAAAGCATTACAAATGAACTCTCAAAAGGTTGTAACTTGGCATGACATCATATTTTCACCTACATAGCAACTTCTAAAGAGTTGAGAGGGTTACGGCAAAAACTGGATGCACTTCGTCTACAAATTGGACAATCTCACAAGAAGTATGAGGGTTTCGGACGAAAACTCATCTATCACAAAGGGATTTCATTTTTAATAACTTATTCTAACTCCATACTTTTTGTGTGTTCAATATGCACCATTCGAAGGCACATCACCAATTTTCATCCCTTTCTGACTTCATTTGATATTTTTCATGCATTTAATAATTTATTTTGAGCTAAATGACCCTGAATTTGACAATCATTACAAATGAACTCTGAAAAGGTTGTAACTTGGCATGACATCATAATTTCACCCACATAGCAACTTCTAAAGAGTTGAGAGGGTTACGGCAAAAACTGGATGCACTTCGTGTACAAATTGGACAATCTCATAAGAAGTATCAGGGTTTCGAACGCAAACTCATCTATCACAAAGGGATTTCATTTTTAATAACTTATTTTAACTCTAAACTTTGTTGTGTTCAATATGCACCATTCGAAGGCACATCACCAATTTTCAACCCTTTCTGACTTCATTTGATATTTTTCATGCATTTAATGATTTATTTTGAGCTAAATGAGCCAGAATTTGAAAATCATTACAAATGAACTCTCAAAAGGTTGTAACTTGGCATGACATCATAATTTCACCCACATAGCAACTTCTAAAGAGTTGAGAGGGTTACGGCAAAAACTGGATGCACTTCGTGTACAAATTGAACAATCTCATAAGAAGTATGAGGGTTCCGAACGAAAACTCATCTATCACAAAGGGATTTCATTTTTAATAACTTATTTTAACTAAGGACTTTTTGTGTGTTCAATATGTACCATTCGAAGGCACATCACCAATTTTCCACCCTTTCTCACTTCATTTGATATTTTTCTTGCATTTAATGATTTATTTTGAGCTAAATGACCCTGAATTTGAAAATCATTACAAATGAACTCTGAAAAGGTTGTAACTTGGCATGACTTCATAATTTCACCCACATAGCAACTTGTAAAGAGTTGAGAGGGTTACGGCAAAAACTGGATGCACTTCGTGTACAAATTGGTCAATCTAATAAGAAGTATGAGGGTTTCGGACGAAAACTCATCTATTACAAAGGGATTTCATTTTTGATAACTTATTTTAACTCTAAGCTTTTTTGTGTTCAATATGCACCATTCGAAGGCACATCACCAATTTTCAACCCTTTCTGACTTCATTTGATATTTTTCATGCATTTAATGATTTATTATGAGCTAAATGACCCTGAATTTGAAAAGCATTACAAATGAACTCCGAAAAGGTTGTAACTTGGCATGACTTCATAATTTCACCCACATAGAAACTTCTAAAGAGTTCAGAGGGTTACGGCAAAAACTGGATGCACTTCCTGTACAAATTTGACAATCTCATAAGAAGTATGAGGGTTTCGGACAAAAATTCATCTATCACAAAGGGATTTCATTTTTAATAACTTATTTTAACTCCATACTTTTTGTGTGTTCAATATGCACCCTTAGAAGGCACATCACCCATTTTCAACCCTTTCTAAATTCATTTGATATTTTTCATGCATTTAATGATTTATTTTGAGCTAAATGACCCTGAATTTGAAAAGCATTAGAAATGAACTCTGAAAAGGTTGTAACTTGGCATGACATCATATTTTCACCCATATAGCAACTTCTAAAGAGTTGAGAGGGTTACGGCAAAAACTGGATGCACTTCGTGTACAACTTGGACAATCTCACAAGAAGTATGAGGGTTTCGGACGAAAACTCATCTATCACAAAGGGATTTCATTTTTAATAACTTATTTTAACTCCATACTTTTTTGTGTTCAATATGCACCATTCGAAGGCACATCACCAATTCACAACCCTTTCTGACTTCATTTGATATTTTTCATGCATTTAATGATTTATTTTGAGCTAAATGACCCTGAATTTGAAAAACATTACAAATGAACTCTGAAATGGTTGTTACTTGGCATCCCATCATAATTTCACCCACATAGCAATTTCTAAAGAGTTGAGAGGGTTACGGCAAAAACTGGATGCACTTCGTGTACAAATTGGACAATCTCATAAGAAGTATGAGGGTTTCGGACGAAAACTCATCTATCACAAAGGGATTTCATTTTTAATAACTTATTTTAACTCCATACTTTTTGTGTGTTCAATATGCACTTCGAAGGCACATCACCAATTTTCAACCCTTTGTGACTTCATTTGATATTTTTCATGCATTTAATGATTTATTTTGAGCTAAATGACGCTGAATTTCAAAAGCATTACAAATGAACTCTGAAAAGGTTGTCACTTGGCATGACATCATAATTTCACCCACATAGCAACTTCTAAAGAGTTGAGAGGGTTACGGCGAAAACTGGATGCACTTCGTGTACAAATTGGACAATCTCATAAGAAGTATGAGGGTCTCGAACGAAAACTCATCTATCACAAAGGGATTTCATTTTAATAACTTATTTTAACCCCATACTTTTTGTGTGTTCAATATGCACCCTTCCAAGGCACATCACCAATTTTCAACCCTTTCTGAATTCATTTGATATTTTCATGCATTTAATGATTTATTTTGAGCTAAATGACCCTGAATTTGAAAAGCATTACAAATGAACTCTGAAAAGGTTGTAACTTGGCATGACATCATAATTTCACCCACATAGCAGCTTCTAAAGAGTTGAGAGGGTTACGGCAAAAACTGGATGCACTTCGTGTACAAATTGGACAATCTCACAAGAAGTATGAGGGTTTCGGACGAAAACTCATCTATCACAAAGGGATTTCATTTTTAATAACTTATTTTAACTCCATACTTTTTTTGTGTTCAATATGCACCATTCGAAGGCACATCACCAATTTACAACCCTTTCTGACTTCATTTGATATTTTTCATGCATTTAATGATTTATTTTGAGCTAAATGACCCTGAATTTGAAAAACATTACAAATGAACTCTGGAATGGTTGTTACTTGGCATGACATCATAATTTCTCCCACATAGCAATTTCTAAAGAGTTGAGAGGGTTACGGCAAAAACTGGATGCACTTCGTGTACAAATTGGACAATCTCAGAAGAAGTATGAGGGTTTGGGACGAAAACTCATCTATCACAAACAGATTTCATTTTTAATAACTTATTTTAACACCATACTTTTTGTGTGTTCAATTTGCACCATTCGAAGGCACATCACCAATTTTCAACCCTTTCTGACTTCGTTTGATATTTTTCATGCATTTAATGATTTATTTTTAGCTAAATGACCCTGAATTTGAAAAGCATTACAAATGAACTCTGAAAAGGTTGTAACTTGGCATGACATCATAATTCACCCACATAGCAACTTCCAAAGAGTTGATAGGGTTACGGCAAAAACTGGATGCACTTCGTGTACAATTTGGACAATCTCATAAGAAGTATGAGGGTTTCGAACGAAAACTCATCTATCACAAAGGGATTTCATTTTTAATAAGTTATTTTCACTCCATACTTCTTTTGTGTTCAATATGCACCCTTCGAAGGCACGTCACCAATTTTCAACCCTTTCTGAATTCATTTGAAATTTTTCATGCATTTAATGATTTATTTTGAGCTAAATGACCCAGAATTTGAAAAGCATTACAAATGTACTCTGAAAAGGTTGTAACTTGGCATGACATCATAATTTCACCCACATAGCAACTTCTAAAGAGTTGAGAGGGTTACGGCAAAAACTGGATGCACTTCGTGTACAAATTGGACAATCTCACAAGTAGTATAAGGGTTTCGGACGAAAACTCATCTATCACAAGGGGATTTCATTTTTAATAACTTATTTTAACTCCATACTTTTTTTGTGTTCAATATGCACCATTCGAAGGCACATCACCAATTCACAACCCTTTCTGACTTCATTTGATATTTTTCATGCATTTAATGATTTATTTCGAGCGAAATGACCCTGAACTTGAAAAACATTACAAATGAACTCTGAAATGGTTGTTACTTGGCATGACATCATAATTTCACCCACATAGCAATTTCTAAAGAGTTAAGAGGGTTACGGCAAAAACTGGATGCACTTCGTGTACAAATTGGATAATCTCATAAGAAGTATGAGGGTTTCGGACGAAAACTCATCTATCACAAAGGGATTTCATTTTTAATAACTTATTTTAACTCCATACTTTTTGTGTGTTCAATATGCACCATTCGAAGGCACATCACCAATTTTCAACCCTTTCTGACTTCATTTGATATTTTTCATGCATTTAATGATTTATTTTGAGCTAAATGACGCTGAATTTGAAAAGCATTACAAATGAACTCTGAAAAGGTTGTCACTTGGCATGACATCATAATTTCACCCACATAGCAATTTCTACAGAGTTGAGAGAATTACGGCAAAAACTGGATGCACTTCGTGTACAAATTGGACAATCTCATAAGAAGTATGAGGGTCTCGAGCGAAAACTCATCTATCACAAAGGGATTTCATTTTTAATAACTTATTTTAACTCCATACTTTTTGTGTGTTCAATATGCACCATTCGAAGGCACATCACCAATTTTCAACCCTTTCTGACTTCGTTTGATATTTTTCATGCATTTAATGATTTATTTTTAGCTAAATAACCCTGAATTTGAAAAGCATTACAAATGAACCCTGAAAAGGTTGTAACTTGGCATGACATCATAATTTCACCCACATAGCAATTTATAAAGAGTTGAGAGGGTTACGGCAAAAACTGGATGCACTTCGTGTACAAATTGGACAATCTCAGAAGAAGTATGAGGGTTTGGGACGAAAACTCATCTATCACAAAGGGATTTCATTTTTAATAACTTATTTTAACTCAGGACTTTTTGTGTGTTCAATATGCACCATTCGAAGGCACATCACCAATTTTCCACCCTTTCTCACTTCATTTGATATTTTTCTTGCATTTAATGATTTATTTTGGGCTCAATGACCCTGAATTTGAAAATCATTACAAATGAACTCTGAAAAGGTTGTAACTTGGAATGCCATCATAATTTCACCCACATAGCAACTTCTAAAGAGTTGAGAGGGTTACGGCAAAAACTGGATGCACTTCGTGTACAAATTGGTCAATCTCATAAGAAGTATGAGGGTTTCAGACGAAAACTCATCTATGACAAAGGGATTTCGGTTTTAATAACTTATTTTAATTCCATACTATTTGTGTGTTCAATATGCACCATTCTAAGGCACATCACCAATTTTCAACCCTTTCTCACTTCATTTGTTATGTTTCATGCATTTAATGATTTAGTTTGAGCTAAATGACCCTGAATTTGAAAAGCATTACAAATGAACTCTGAAAAGGTTGTCACTTGGCATGACATCATAATTTCACCCACATAGCAACTTCTAAAGAGTTGAAAGGGTTACGGAAAAAATTGGATACACTTCGTGTACAAATTGGACAATCTCATAAGAAGTATGAGGGTTTCGAACGAAAACTCATTTATCACAATGGGATTTCATTTTTAATAACTTATTTTTACTCCATACTTTTTGTGTGTTCAATATGCACCCTTCGAAGGCACATCACCAATTTTCAACCCTTTCTGAATTCATTTGATATTTGCATGCATTTAATGATTTATTTTGAGCTAAATGACCCTGAATTTGAAAAGCATTACAAATGAACTCTGAAAAGGTTGTAACTTGGCATGACATCATAATTTCACCCACATAGCAACTTCTAAGGAGTTGAGAGGGTTACGGCAAAAACTGGATGCATTTCGTGTACAAATTGGACAATCTCAGAAGAAGTATGAGGGTTTCGGACGAAAACTCATCTATCACAAAGGGATTTCATTTTTAATAACTTATTTTAACTCCATACTTTTTTTGTGTTCAATATGCACTATTCGAAGGCACATCACCAATTTACAACCCTTTCTGACTTCATTTGATATTTTTCATGCATTTAATGATTTATTTTGAGCTAAATGACCCTGAATTTGAAAAACATTACAAATGAACTCTGAAATGGTTGTTACTTGGCATGACGTCATAATTTCACCCACATAGCAATTTCTAAAGTGTTGAGAGGGTTACGGCAAAAACTGGATGCACTTCGTGTACAAATTGGTCAATCTCATAAGAAGTATGAGGGTTTCGGACGAAAACTCATCTATCACAAAGGGATTTCATTTTTAATAACTTATTTTAACTCCATACTTTTTGTGTGTTCAATATGCACCATTCGAAGGCACATCACCAATTTTCAACCCTTTCTGACTTCATTTGATATTTTTCATGCATTTAATGATTTATTTTGAGCTAAATGACGCTGAATTTGAAAAGCATTACAAATGAACTCTGAAAAGGTTGTCACTTGGCATGACATCATAATTTCACCCACATAGCAATTTCTACAGAGTTGAGAGAATTACGGCAAAAACTGGATGCACTTCGTGTACAAATTGGACAATCTCATAAGAAGTATGAGGGTCTCGAGCGAAAACTCATCTATCACAAAGGGATTTCATTTTTAATAACTTATTTTAACTCCATACTTTTTGTGTGTTCAATATGCACCATTCGAAGGCACATCACCAATTTTCAACCCTTTCTGACTTCGTTTGATATTTTTCATGCATTTAATGATTTATTTTTAGCTAAATAACCCTGAATTTGGAAAGCATTACAAATGAACTCCGAAAAGGTTTTAACTTGGCATGACATCGTAATTTCACCCACATAGCAACTTCTAAAGAGTTTAGAGGGTTACGGCAAAAACTGGATCCACTTCGTGTACAAATTGGACAATCTCATAAGAAGTATGAGGGTTTGGGACGAAAACTCATCTATCACAAAGGGATTTAATTTTTAATAACTTATTTTAACTCAGGACTTTTTGTGTGTTCAATATGCACCATTCGAAGGCACATCACCAATTTTCCACCCTTTCTCACTTCATTTGATATTTTTCTTGCATTTAATGATTTATTTTGAGCTCAATGACCCTGAATTTGAAAATCATTACAAATGAACTCTGAAAAGGTTGTAACTTGGAATGCCATCATAATTTCACCCAGATAGCAACTTCTAAAGAGTTGAGAGGGTTACGGCAAAAACTGGATGCACTTCGTGTACAAATTGGTCAATCTCATAAGAAGTATGAGGGTTTCAGACGAAAACTCATCTATGACAAAGGGATTTCGGTTTTAATAACTTATTTTAATTCCATACTATTTGTGTGTTCAATATGCACCATTCTAAGGCACATCACCAATTTTCAACCCTTTCTCACTTCATTTGTTATGTTTCATGCATTTAATGATTTAGTTAGCTAAATGACCCTGAATTTGAAAAGCATTACAAATGAACTCTGAAAAGGTTGTCACTTGGCATGACATCATAATTTCACCCACATAGCAACTTCTAAAGAGTTGAAAGGGTTACGGCAAAAATTGGATACACTTCGTGTACAAATTGGACAATCTCATAAGAAGTATGAGGGTTTCGAACGAAAACTCATCTATCACAATGGGATTTCATTTTTAATAACTTATTTTAACTCCATACTTTTTGTGTGTTCAATATGCACCCTTCGAAGGCACATCACCAATTTTCAACCCTTTCTGAATTCATTTGATATTTGCATGCATTTAATGATTTATTTTGAGCTAAATGACCCTGAATTTGAAAAGCATTACAAATGAACTCTGAAAAGGTTGTAACTTGGCATGACATCATAATTTCACCCACATAGCAACTTCTAAGGAGTTGAGAGGGTTACGGCAAAAACTGGATGCATTTCGTGTACAAATTGGACAATCTCAGAAGAAGTATGAGGGTTTCGGACGAAAACTCATCTATCACAAAGGGATTTCATTTTTAATAACTTATTTTAACTCCATACTTTTTTTGTGTTCAATATGCACTATTCGAAGGCACATCACCAATTTACAACCCTTTCTGACTTCATTTGATATTTTTCATGCATTTAATGATTTATTTTGAGCTAAATGACCCTGAATTTGAAAAACATTACAAATAAACTCTGAAATGGTTGTTACTTGGCATGACGTCATAATTTCACCCACATAGCAATTTCTAAGGAGTTGAGAGGGTTACGGCAAAAACTGGATGCACTCCGTGTACAAATTGGACAATCTCATAAGAAGTATGAGGGTTTGGGATGAAAAATCATCTATCACAAAGGGATTTCATTTTTAATAACTTATTTTAACTCCATACTTTTTGTGTGTTCAATATGCACCATTCGAAGGCACATCACCAATTTTCAACCCTTTCTGACTTCATTTGGTATTTTTCATGCATTTAATGATTTATTTTGAGCTAAATGACCCTGAATTTGAAAAGCATTACAAATGAACTCTGAAAAGGTTGTAACTTGGCATGACATCATAATTTCACCCACATAGCAACTTCTAAAGAGTTGAGAGGGTTACGGCAAAAACTGGATGCACTTCGTGTACAAATTGGACAATCTCATAAGAAGTATGAGGGTTTCGAACGAAAACTCATCTATCACAAAGGGATTTCATTTTTAATAACTTATTTTAACTCCATACTTTTTTTGTGTTCAATATGCACTATTCGAAGGCACATCACCAATTTACAACCCTTTCTGACTTCATTTGATATTTTTCATGCATTTAATGATTTATTTTGAGCTAAATGACCCTGAATTTGAAAAACATTACAAATGAACTCTGAAATGGTTGTTACTTGGCATGACGTCATAATTTCACCCACATAGCAATTTCTAAAGAGTTGAGAGGGTTACGGCAAAAACTGGATGCACTTCGTGTACAAATTGGTCAATCTCATAAGAAGTATGAGGGTTTCGGACGAAAACTCATCTATCACAAAGGGATTTCATTTTTAATAACTTATTTTAACTCCATACTTTTTTTGTGTTCAATATGCACTATTCGAAGGCACATCACCAATTTACAACCCTTTCTGACTTCATTTGATATTTTTCATGCATTTAATGATTTATTTTGAGCTAAATGACCCTGAATTTGAAAAACATTACAAATGAACTCTGAAATGGTTGTTACTTGGCATGACGTCATAATTTCACCCACATAGCAATTTCTAAAGAGTTGAGAGGGTTACGGCAAAAACTGGATGCACTTCGTGTACAAATTGGTCAATCTCATAAGAAGTATGAGGGTTTCGGACGAAAACTCATCTATCACAAAGGGATTTCATTTTTAATAACTTATTTTAACTCCATACTTTTTGTGTGTTCAATATGCACCATTCGAAGGCACATCACCAATTTTCAACCCTTTCTGACTTCATTTGATATTTTTCATGCATTTAATGATTTATTTTGAGCTAAATGACGCTGAATTTGAAAAGCATTACAAATGAACTCTGAAAAGGTTGTCACTTGGCATGACATCATAATTTCACCCACATAGCAATTTCTACAGAATTGAGAGAATTACGGCAAAAACTGGATGCACTTCGTGTACAAATTGGACAATCTCATAAGAAGTATGAGGGTCTCGAGCGAAAACTCATCTATCACAAAGGGATTTCATTTTTAATAACTTATTTTAACTCCATACTTTTTGTGTGTTCAATATGCACCATTCGAAGGCACATCACCAATTTTCAACCCTTTCTGACTTCGTTTGATATTTTTCATGCATTTAATGATTTATTTTTAGCTAAATAACCCTGAATTTGAAAAGCATTACAAATGAACCCTGAAAAGGTTGTAACTTGGCATGACATCATAATTTCACCCACATAGCAATTTATAAAGAGTTGAGAGGGTTACGGCAAAAACTGGATGCACTTCGTGTACAAATTGGACAATCTCAGAAGAAGTATGAGGGTTTGGGACGAAAACTCATCTATCACAAAGGGATTTCATTTTTAATAACTTATTTTAACTCAGGACTTTTTGTGTGTTCAATATGCACCATTCGAAGGCACATCACCAATTTTCCACCCTTTCTCACTTCATTTGATATTTTTCTTGCATTTAATGATTTATTTTGAGCTCAATGACCCTGAATTTGAAAATCATTACAAATGAACTCTGAAAAGGTTGTAACTTGGAATGCCATCATAATTTCACCCAGATAGCAACTTCTAAAGAGTTGAGAGGGTTACGGCAAAAACTGGATGCACTTCGTGTACAAATTGGTCAATCTCATAAGAAGTATGAGGGTTTCAGACGAAAACTCATCTATGACAAAGGGATTTCGGTTTTAATAACTTATTTTAATTCCATACTATTTGTGTGTTCAATATGCACCATTCTAAGGCACATCACCAATTTTCAACCCTTTCTCACTTCATTTGTTATGTTTCATGCATTTAATGATTTAGTTAGCTAAATGACCCTGAATTTGAAAAGCATTACAAATGAACTCTGAAAAGGTTGTCACTTGGCATGACATCATAATTTCACCCACATAGCAACTTCTAAAGAGTTGAAAGGGTTACGGCAAAAATTGGATACACTTCGTGTACAAATTGGACAATCTCATAAGAAGTATGAGGGTTTCGAACGAAAACTCATCTATCACAATGGGATTTCATTTTTAATAACTTATTTTAACTCCATACTTTTTGTGTGTTCAATATGCACCCTTCGAAGGCACATCACCAATTTTCAACCCTTTCTGAATTCATTTGATATTTGCATGCATTTAATGATTTATTTTGAGCTAAATGACCCTGAATTTGAAAAGCATTACAAATGAACTCTGAAAAGGTTGTAACTTGGCATGACATCATAATTTCACCCACATAGCAACTTCTAAGGAGTTGAGAGGGTTACGGCAAAAACTGGATGCACTTCGTGTACAAATTGGACAATCTCATAAGAAGTATGAGGGTTTGGGATGAAAAATCATCTATCACAAAGGGATTTCATTTTTAATAACTTATTTTAACTCCATACTTTTTGTGTGTTCAATATGCACCATTCGAAGGCACATCACCAATTTTCAACCCTTTCTGACTTCATTTGGTATTTTTCATGCATTTAATGATTTATTTTGAGCTAAATGACCCTGAATTTGAAAAGCATTACAAATGAACTCTGAAAAGGTTGTAACTTGGCATGACATCATAATTTCACCCACATAGCAACTTCTAAAGAGTTGAGAGGGTTACGGCAAAAACTGGATGCACTTCGTGTACAAATTGGACAATCTCATAAGAAGTATGAGGGTTTCGAACGAAAACACATCTATCACAAAGGGATTTCATTTTTAATAACTTATTTTAACTCCATACTTTTTTTGTGTTCAATATGCACTATTCGAAGGCACATCACCAATTTACAACCCTTTCTGACTTCATTTGATATTTTTCATGCATTTAATGATTTATTTTGAGCTGAATGACCCTGAATTTGAAAAACATTACAAATGAACTCTGAAATGGTTGTTACTTGGCATGACGTCATAATTTCACCCACATAGCAATTTCTAAAGAGTTGAGAGGGTTACGGCAAAAACTGGATGCACTTCGTGTACAAATTGGTCAATCTCATAAGAAGTATGAGGGTTTCGGACGAAAACTCATCTATCACAAAGGGATTTCATTTTTAATAACTTATTTTAACTCCATACTTTTTTTGTGTTCAATATGCACTATTCGAAGGCACATCACCAATTTACAACCCTTTCTGACTTCATTTGATATTTTTCATGCATTTAATGATTTATTTCGAGCTAAATGACCCTGAATTTGAAAAACATTACAAATGAACTCTGAAATGGTTGTTACTTGGCATGACGTCATAATTTCACCCACATAGCAATTTCTAAGGAGTTGAGAGGGTTACGGCAAAAACTGGATGCACTTCGTGTACAAATTGGACAATCTCATAAGAAGTATGAGGGTTTGGGATGAAAAATCATCTATCACAAAGGGATTTCATTTTTAATAACTTATTTTAACTCCATACTTTTTGTGTGTTCAATATGCACCATTCGAAGGCACATCACCAATTTTCAACCCTTTCTGACTTCATTTGGTATTTTTCATGCATTTAATGATTTATTTTGAGCTAAATGACCCTGAATTTGAAAAGCATTACAAATGAACTCTGAAAAGGTTGTAACTTGGCATGACATCATAATTTCACCCACATAGCAACTTCTAAAGAGTTGAGAGGGTTACGGCAAAAACTGGATGCACTTCGTGTACAAATTGGACAATCTCATAAGAAGTATGAGGGTTTCGAACGAAAACTCATCTATCACAAAGGGATTTCATTTTTAATAACTTATTTTAACTCCATACTTTTTTTGTGTTCAATATGCACTATTCGAAGGCACATCACCAATTTACAACCCTTTCTGACTTCATTTGATATTTTTCATGCATTTAATGATTTATATTGAGCTAAATGACCCTGAATTTGAAAAACATTACAAATGAACTCTGAAATGGTTGTTACTTGGCATGACGTCATAATTTCACCCACATAGCAATTTCTAAAGAGTTGAGAGGGTTACGGCAAAAACTGGATGCACTTCGTGTACAAATTGGTCAATCTCATAAGAAGAATGAGGGTTTCGGACGAAAACTCATCTATCACAAAGGGATTTCATTTTTAATAACTTATTTTAACTCCATACTTTTTTTGTGTTCAATATGCACTATTCGAAGGCACATCACCAATTTACAACCCTTTCTGACTTCATTTGATATTTTTCATGCATTTAATGATTTATTTTGAGCTAAATGACCCTGAATTTGAAAAACATTACAAATGAACTCTGAAATGGTTGTTACTTGGCATGACGTCATAATTTCACCCACATAGCAATTTCTAAAGAGTTGAGAGGGTTACGGCAAAAACTGGATGCACTTCGTGTACAAATTGGTCAATCTCATAAGAAGTATGAGGGTTTCGGACGAAAACTCATCTATCACAAAGGGATTTCATTTTTAATAACTTATTTTAACTCCATACTTTTTGTGTGTTCAATATGCACCATTCGAAGGCACATCACCAATTTTCAACCCTTTCTGACTTCATTTGATATTTTTCATGCATTTAATGATTTATTTTGAGCTAAATGACGCTGAATTTGAAAAGCATTACAAATGAACTCTGAAAAGGTTGTCACTTGGCATGACATCATAATTTCACCCACATAGCAATTTCTACAGAATTGAGAGAATTACGGCAAAAACTGGATGCACTTCGTGTACAAATTGGACAATCTCATAAGAAGTATGAGGGTCTCGAGCGAAAACTCATCTATCACAAAGGGATTTCATTTTTAATAACTTATTTTAACTCCATACTTTTTGTGTGTTCAATATGCACCATTCGAAGGCACATCACCAATTTTCAACCCTTTCAGACTTCGTTTGATATTTTTCATGCATTTAATGATTTATTTTTAGCTAAATAACCCTGAATTTGAAAAGCATTACAAATGAACCCTGAAAAGGTTGTAACTTGGCATGACATCATAATTTCACCCACATAGCAATTTATAAAGAGTTGAGAGGGTTACGGCAAAAACTGGATGCACTTCGTGTACAAATTGGACAATCTCAGAAGAAGTATGAGGGTTTGGGACGAAAACTCATCTATCACAAAGGGATTTCATTTTTAATAACTTATTTTAACTCAGGACTTTTTGTGTGTTCAATATGCACCATTCGAAGGCACATCACCAATTTTCCACCCTTTCTCACTTCATTTGATATTTTTCTTGCATTTAATGATTTATTTTGAGCTCAATGACCCTGAATTTGAAAATCATTACAAATGAACTCTGAAAAGGTTGTAACTTGGAATGCCATCATAATTTCACCCAGATAGCAACTTCTAAAGAGTTGAGAGGGTTACGGCAAAAACTGGATGCACTTCGTGTACAAATTGGTCAATCTCATAAGAAGTATGAGGGTTTCAGACGAAAACTCATCTATGACAAAGGGATTTCGGTTTTAATAACTTATTTTAATTCCATACTATTTGTGTGTTCAATATGCACCATTCTAAGGCACATCACCAATTTTCAACCCTTTCTCACTTCATTTGTTATGTTTCATGCATTTAATGATTTAGTTAGCTAAATGACCCTGAATTTGAAAAGCATTACAAATGAACTCTGAAAAGGTTGTCACTTGGCATGACATCATAATTTCACCCACATAGCAACTTCTAAAGAGTTGAAAGGGTTACGGCAAAAATTGGATACACTTCGTGTACAAATTGGACAATCTCATAAGAAGTATGAGGGTTTCGAACGAAAACTCATCTATCACAATGGGATTTCATTTTTAATAACTTATTTTAACTCCATACTTTTTGTGTGTTCAATATGCACCCTTCGAAGGCACATCACCAATTTTCAACCCTTTCTGAATTCATTTGATATTTGCATGCATTTAATGATTTATTTTGAGCTAAATGACCCTGAATTTGAAAAGCATTACAAATGAACTCTGAAAAGGTTGTAACTTGGCATGACATCATAATTTCACCCACATAGCAACTTCTAAGGAGTTGAGAGGGTTACGGCAAAAACTGGATGCACTTCGTGTACAAATTGGACAATCTCATAAGAAGTATGAGGGTTTGGGATGAAAAATCATCTATCACAAAGGGATTTCATTTTTAATAACTTATTTTAACTCCATACTTTTTGTGTGTTCAATATGCACCATTCGAAGGCACATCACCAATTTTCAACCCTTTCTGACTTCATTTGGTATTTTTCATGCATTTACTGATTTATTTTGAGCTAAATGACCCTGAATTTGAAAAGCATTACAAATGAACTCTGAAAAGGTTGTAACTTGGCATGACATCATAATTTCACCCACATAGCAACTTCTAAAGAGTTGAGAGGGTTACGGCAAAAACTGGATGCACTTCGTGTACAAATTGGACAATCTCATAAGAAGTATGAGGGTTTCGAACGAAAACTCATCTATCACAAAGGGATTTCATTTTTAATAACTTATTTTAACTCCATACTTTTTTTGTGTTCAATATGCACTATTCGAAGGCACATCACCAATTTACAACCCTTTCTGACTTCATTTGATATTTTTCATGCATTTAATGATTTATTTTGAGCTAAATGACCCTGAATTTGAAAAACATTACAAATGAACTCTGAAATGGTTGTTACTTGGCATGACGTCATAATTTCACCCACATAGCAATTTCTAAAGAGTTGAGAGGGTTACGGCAAAAACTGGATGCACTTCGTGTACAAATTGGTCAATCTCATAAGAAGTATGAGGGTTTCGGACGAAAACTCATCTATCACAAAGGGATTTCATTTTTAATAACTTATTTTAACTCCATACTTTTTTTGTGTTCAATATGCACTATTCGAAGGCACATCACCAATTTACAACCCTTTCTGACTTCATTTGATATTTTTCATGCATTTAATGATTTATTTTGAGCTAAATGACCCTGAATTAGAAAAACATTACAAATGAACTCTGAAATGGTTGTTACTTGGCATGACGTCATAATTTCACCCACATAGCAATTTCTAAGGAGTTGAGAGGGTTACGGCAAAAACTGGATGCACTTCGTGTACAAATTGGACAATCTCATAAGAAGTATGAGGGTTTGGGATGAAAAATCATCTATCACAAAGGGATTTCATTTTTAATAACTTATTTTAACTCCATACTTTTTGTGTGTTCAATATGCACCATTCGAAGGCACATCACCAATTTTCAACCCTTTCTGACTTCATTTGGTATTTTTCATGCATTTAATGATTTATTTTGAGCTAAATGACCCTGAATTTGAAAAGCATTACAAATGAACTCTGAAAAGGTTGTAACTTGGCATGACATCATAATTTCACCCACATAGCAACTTCTAAAGAGTTGAGAGGGTTACGGCAAAAACTGGATGCACTTCGTGTACAAATTGGACAATCTCATAAGAAGTATGAGGGTTTCGAACGAAAACTCATCTATCACAAAGGGATTTCATTTTTAATAACTTATTTTAACTCCATACTTTTTTTGTGTTCAATATGCACTATTCGAAGGCACATCACCAATTTACAACCCTTTCTGACTTCATTTGATATTTTTCATGCATTTAATGATTTATATTGAGCTAAATGACCCTGAATTTGAAAAACATTACAAATGAACTCTGAAATGGTTGTTACTTGGCATGACGTCATAATTTCACCCACATAGCAATTTCTAAAGAGTTGAGAGGGTTACGGCAAAAACTGGATGCACTTCGTGTACAAATTGGTCAATCTCATAAGAAGTATGAGGGTTTCGGACGAAAACTCATCTATCACAAAGGGATTTCATTTTTAATAACTTATTTTAACTCCATACTTTTTTTGTGTTCAATATGCACTATTCGAAGGCACATCACCAATTTACAACCCTTTCTGACTTCATTTGATATTTTTCATGCATTTAATGATTTATTTTGAGCTAAATGACCCTGAATTTGAAAAACATTACAAATGAACTCTGAAATGGTTGTTACTTGGCATGACGTCATAATTTCACCCACATAGCAATTTCTAAAGAGTTGAGAGGGTTACGGCAAAAACTGGATGCACTTCGTGTACAAATTGGTCAATCTCATAAGAAGTATGAGGGTTTCGGACGAAAACTCATCTATCACAAAGGGATTTCATTTTTAATAACTTATTTTAACTCCATACTTTTTGTGTGTTCAATATGCACCATTCGAAGGCACATCACCAATTTTCAACCCTTTCTGACTTCATTTGATATTTTTCATGCATTTAATGATTTATTTTGAGCTAAATGACGCTGAATTTGAAAAGCATTACAAATGAACTCTGAAAAGGTTGTCACTTGGCATGACATCATAATTTCACCCACATAGCAATTTCTACAGAATTGAGAGAATTACGGCAAAAACTGGATGCACTTCGTGTACAAATTGGACAATCTCATAAGAAGTATGAGGGTCTCGAGCGAAAACTCATCTATCACAAAGGGATTTCATTTTTAATAACTTATTTTAACTCCATACTTTTTGTGTGTTCAATATGCACCATTCGAAGGCACATCACCAATTTTCAACCCTTTCTGACTTCGTTTGATATTTTTCATGCATTTAATGATTTATTTTTAGCTAAATAACCCTGAATTTGAAAAGCATTACAAATGAACCCTGAAAAGGTTGTAACTTGGCATGACATCATAATTTCACCCACATAGCAATTTATAAAGAGTTGAGAGGGTTACGGCAAAAACTGGATGCACTTCGTGTACAAATTGGACAATCTCAGAAGAAGTATGAGGGTTTGGGACGAAAACTCATCTATCACAAAGGGATTTCATTTTTAATAACTTATTTTAACTCAGGACTTTTTGTGTGTTCAATATGCACCATTCGAAGGCACATCACCAATTTTCCACCCTTTCTCACTTCATTTGATATTTTTCTTGCATTTAATGATTTATTTTGAGCTCAATGACCCTGAATTTGAAAATCATTACAAATGAACTCTGAAAAGGTTGTAACTTGGAATGCCATCATAATTTCACCCAGATAGCAACTTCTAAAGAGTTGAGAGGGTTACGGCAAAAACTGGATGCACTTCGTGTACAAATTGGTCAATCTCATAAGAAGTATGAGGGTTTCAGACGAAAACTCATCTATGACAAAGGGATTTCGGTTTTAATAACTTATTTTAATTCCATACTATTTGTGTGTTCAATATGCACCATTCTAAGGCACATCACCAATTTTCAACCCTTTCTCACTTCATTTGTTATGTTTCATGCATTTAATGATTTAGTTAGCTAAATGACCCTGAATTTGAAAAGCATTACAAATGAACTCTGAAAAGGTTGTCACTTGGCATGACATCATAATTTCACCCACATAGCAACTTCTAAAGAGTTGAAAGGGTTACGGCAAAAATTGGATACACTTCGTGTACAAATTGGACAATCTCATAAGAAGTATGAGGGTTTCGAACGAAAACTCATCTATCACAATGGGATTTCATTTTTAATAACTTATTTTAACTCCATACTTTTTGTGTGTTCAATATGCACCCTTCGAAGGCACATCACCAATTTTCAACCCTTTCTGAATTCATTTGATATTTGCATGCATTTAATGATTTATTTTGAGCTAAATGACCCTGAATTTGAAAAGCATTACAAATGAACTCTGAAAAGGTTGTAACTTGGCATGACATCATAATTTCACCCACATAGCAACTTCTAAGGAGTTGAGAGGGTTACGGCAAAAACTGGATGCATTTCGTGTACAAATTGGACAATCTCAGAAGAAGTATGAGGGTTTCGGACGAAAACTCATCTATCACAAAGGGATTTCATTTTTAATAACTTATTTTAACTCCATACTTTTTTTGTGTTCAATATGCACTATTCGAAGGCACATCACCAATTTACAACCCTTTCTGACTTCATTTGATATTTTTCATGCATTTAATGATTTATTTTGAGCTAAATGACCCTGAATTTGAAAAACATTACAAATGAACTCTGAAATGGTTGTTACTTGGCATGACGTCATAATTTCACCCACATAGCAATTTCTAAGGAGTTGAGAGGGTTACGGCAAAAACTGGATGCACTTCGTGTACAAATTGGACAATCTCATAAGAAGTATGAGGGTTTGGGATGAAAAATCATCTATCACAAAGGGATTTCATTTTTAATAACTTATTTTAACTCCATACTTTTTGTGTGTTCAATATGCACCATTCGAAGGCACATCACCAATTTTCAACCCTTTCTGACTTCATTTGGTATTTTTCATGCATTTAATGATTTATTTTGAGCTAAATGACCCTGAATTTGAAAAGCATTACAAATGAACTCTGAAAAGGTTGTAACTTGGCATGACATCATAATTTCACCCACATAGCAACTTCTAAAGAGTTGAGAGGGTTACGGCAAAAACTGGATGCACTTCGTGTACAAATTGGACAATCTCATAAGAAGTATGAGGGTTTCGAACGAAAACTCATCTATCACAAAGGGATTTCATTTTTAATAACTTATTTTAACTCAGGACTTTTTGTGTGTTCAATATGCACCATTCGAAGGCACATCACCAATTTTCCACCCTTTCTCACTTCATTTGATATTTTTCTTGCATTTAATGATTTATTTTGAGCTAAATGACCCTGAATTTGAAAATCATTACAAATGAACTCTGAAAAGGTTGTAACTTGGCATGACTTCATAATTTCAACCCTTTCTGACTTCATTTGATATTTTTCATGCATTTAATGATTTATTTTGAGCTAAATGACCCTGAATTTGAAAAGCATTACAAATGAACTCTGAAAAGGTTTTCACTTGGCATGACATCATAATTTCACCCACATAGCAACTTCTAAAGAGTTGAGAGGGTTACGGCAAAAACTGGATGCACTTCGTGTACAAATTGGACAATCTCATAAGAAGTATGAGGGTTTCGAACGAAAACTCATCTATCACAAAGAGATTTCATTTTTAATAACTTATTTTAACTCCATACTTTTTGTGTGTTCAATATGCACCCTTCGAAGGCACATCACCAATTTTCAACCCTTTCTGACTTCATTTGATATTTTTCATGCATTTAATGATTTATTTTGAGCTAAATGACCCTGAATTTGGAAAGCATTACAAATGAACTCTGAAAGGGTTGTAACTTGGCATGACATCATAATTTCACCTACATAGCAACTTCTAAAGCTTTGAGAGGGTTACGGCAAAAACTGGATGCACTTCCTGTACAAATTGGACAATCTCATAAGAAGTATGAGGGTTTCGAACGAAAACTCATCTATCACAAAGGGATTTCATTTTTAATAACTTATTTTAACTCCATACTTTTTGTGTGTTCAATATGCACCCTTCGAAGGCACATCACCAATTTTCAATCCTTTCTGACTTCATTTGATATTTTTCATGCATTTAATGATTTATTTTGAGCTAAATGACCCTGAATTTGGAAAGCATTACAAATGAACTCTGAAAGGGTTGTAACTTGGCATGACATCATAATTTCACCTACATAGCAACTTCTAAAGAGTTGAGAGGGTTACGGCAAAAACTGGATGCACTTCCTGTACAAATTGGACAATCTCATAAGAAGTATGAGGGTTTCGGACGAAAACGCATCTATCACAAAAGGATTTCATTTTTAATAACTTATTTTAACTGCATACTTTTTGTGTGTTCAATATGCACCATTCTAAGGCACATCACCAATTTTCAACCCTTTCTGACTTCATTTGATATTTTTCATGCATTTAATGATTTATTTTGAGCTAAATGACCCTGAATTTGAAAAGCATTAGAAATGAACTCTGAAAAGGTTGTAACTTGGCATGACATCATAATTTCACCCACATAGCAACTTCTAAAGAGTTGAGAGGGTTACGACAAAAACTAGATGCACTTCGTGTAAAAATTAGACAATCTCATAAGTAGTTGAGGGTTTCGGACAAAAACTCATCTATTACAAAGGGATTCCATTTTTAATAACTTATTTTAACTCTAAACTTTTTGTGTGTTCAATATGCACCATTCGAAGGCACATCACCAATTTTCAACCCTTTGTGAGTTCATTTGATATTTTTCATGCATTTAATGATTTAATTTGAGCTAAATGACCCTGAATTTGAAAAGCATTACAAATGAACTCCGGAAAGGTTGTAACTTGGCATGACATCATAATTTCACCCACATAGCAACTTCTAAAGAGTTGAGAGGGTTATGGCAAAAACTGGATGCACTTCGTGTACAAATTGGACAATCTCATCAGAAGTATGAGGGTTTCGGACGAAAACTCATCTATCACAAAGGGATTTCATTTTTAATAACTGATTTTAACTCCATACTTTTTGTGTGTTCAATATGCATTATTCAAAGGCACCTCACCAATTATCAACCCTTTCGGACTTCTTTTGATATTTTTCATGCATTTAATGATTTATTTTTAGCTAAATGACCCTGAATTTGAAAAGCATTACAAATGAACTCTGAAAAGGTTGTAACTTGGGATGACATCATCATTTCACCCACATAGCAACTTCTAAAGAGTTAGAGGGTTACGAAAAAACTGGATGCACTTCGTGTACAAATTGGACAATCTCATAAGAAGTATGAGGGTTTCGGACGAAAACTCATCTATCACAAAGGGATTTCATTTTTAATAACTGCTTTTAACTCCATACTTTTTGTGTGTTCAATATGCATTATTCAAAGGCACATCACCAATTATCAACCCTTTCGGACTTCATTTGATATTTTTCATGCATTTAATGATTTATTTTTAGCTAAATGGCCCTGAATTTGAAAAGCATTACAAATGAACTCTGAAAAGGTTGTAACTTGGGATGACATCATCATTTCACCCACATAGCAACTTCTAAAGAGTTAGAGGGTTACGAAAAAAACTGGATGCACTTCTTGTACAAATTGGACAATCTCATAAGAAGTATGAGGGTTCCGGACGAAAACTCATCTATCACAAAGGGATTTCATTTTTAATAACTTATTTTAACTCCATACTTTTTGTGTGTTCAATATGCAATATTCGAAGGCACATCACCAAGTTTCAACCCTTTCTGACTTCATTTGATATTTTTCATGCATTTAATGATTTATTTTTAGCTAAATGACCCTAAATTTGAAAAGCATTACAAATGAACACTGAAAAGGTTGTAACTTGGCATGACATCATAATTTCACCTACATAGCAACTTCTAAAGAGTTGAGAGGGTTACGGCAAAAACTAGATGCACTTCGTGTACAAATTGGACAATCTCATAAGAAGTATGAGGGTTTCAGATGAAAACTCATCTATCACAAAGGGATTTCATTTTTAATAACTTATTTTAACTCCATACTTTTTGTCTGTTCAATATGTACCATTCGAAGGCACATCACCAATTTTCAACCCTTTCTGACTTCATTTGATATTTTTCATACATTTAATGATTTATTTTGAGCTAAATGACCCTGAATTTGAAAAGCATTACAAATGAACTCTGAAAAGGTTGTAACTTGGAATGCCATCATAATTTCACCCACATAGCAACTTCCAAAGAGTTGAGAGGGTTACGGCAAAAACTGGATGCACTTCGTGTACAAATTGGACAATCTCATAAGAAGTATGAGGGTTTCGGACGAAAACTCATCTATCACAAAGGGATTTCGTTTTTAATAACTTATTTTAACTGCATACTTTTTGTGTGTTCCATGTGCACCATTCGAAGGCACATCACAAATTTTCAACCCTTTGTGACTTCATTTGATATTTTTCATGCATTTAATGATTTATTTTGAGCTAAATGACCCTGAATTTGAAAAGCATTACAAATGAACTCTGAAAAGGTTGTAACTTGGCATGACATCATAATTTCACCCACATAGCAACTTCCAAAGAGTTGAGAGGGTTACGGCAAAAACTATATGCACTTCGTGTACAGATTGGACAATCTCATAAGAAGTATGAGGGTTTCGGACGAAAACTCGTCTATCACAAAGGGATTTCATTTTTAATAACTTATTTTAACTCCATACTTTTTGTGTGTTCAATATGCACCATTCGAAGGCACATCACCAATTTTCAACCCTTTGTGACATCATTTGATATTTTTCATGCATTTAATGATTTATTTTGAGCTAAATGACCCTCAATTTGAAAAGCATTACAAATGAACTCTGAAAAGGTTGTAACTTGGCATGACATCATATTTTCACCCATATAGCAACTTCTAAAGAGTTGAGAGGCTTACGGCAAAAACTGGATGCACTTCGTGTACAAATTGGACAATCTCACAAGAAGTATGAGGGTTTCGGACGAAAACTCATCTATCACAAATGGATTTCATTTTTAATAACTTATTTTAACTCCATACTTTTTTTTTGTGTTCAATATGCACCATTCGAAGGCACATCACCAATTCACAACCCTTTCTGACTTCATTTGATATTTTTCATGCATTTAATGATTTATTTTGAGCTAAATGACCCTGAATTTGAAAAACATTACAAATGAACTCTGAAATGGTTGTTACTTGGCATCACATCATAATTTCACCCACATAGCAATTTCTAAAGAGTTGAGAGGGTTACGGCAAAAACTGGATGCACTTCGTGTACAAATTGGACAATCTCATAAGAAGTATGAGGTTTTCGGACGAAAACTCATCTATCACAAAGGGATTTCATTTTTAATAACTTATTTTAACTCCATACTTTTTGTGTGTTCAATATGCACCATTCGAAGGCACATCACCAATTTTCAACCCTTTGTGACTTCATTTGATATTTTTCATGCATTTAATGATTTATTTTGAGCTAAATGACGCTGAATTTCAAAAGCATTACAAATGAACTCTGAAAAGGTTGTAACTTGGCATGACATCATATTTTCACCCATATAGCAACTTCTAAAGAGTTGAGAGGGTTACGGCAAAAACTGGATGCACTTCGTGTACAAATTGGACAATCTCACAAGAAGTATGAGGGTTTCGGACGAAAACTCATCTATCACAAAGGGATTTCATTTTTAATAACTTATTTTAACTCCATACTTTTTTTTGTGTTCAATATGCACCATTCGAAGGCACATCACCAATTCACAACCCTTTCTGACTTCATTTGATATTTTTCATGCATTTAATGATTTATTTTGAGCTAAATGACCCTGAATTTGAAAAACATTACAAATGAACTCTGAAATGGTTGTTACTTGGCATCACATCATAATTTCACCCACATAGCAATTTCTAAAGAGTTGAGAGGGTTACGGCAAAAACTAGATGCACTTCGTGTACAAATTGGACAATCTCATAAGAAGTATGAGGGTTTCGGACGAAAACTCATCTATCACAAAGGGATTTCATTTTTAATAACTTATTTTAACTCCATACTTTTTGTGTGTTCAATATGCACCATTCGAAGGCACATCACAAATTTTCAACCCTTTGTGACTTCATTTGATATTTTTCATGCATTTAATGATTTATTTTGAGCTAAATGACCCTGAATTTGAAAAGCATTACAAATGAACTCTGAAAAGGTTGTAACTTGGCATGACATCATAATTTCACCCACATAGCAACTTCCAAAGAGTTGAGAGGGTTACGGCAAAAACTATATGCACTTCGTGTACAGATTGGACAATCTCATAAGAAGTATGAGGGTTTCGGACGAAAACTCGTCTATCACAAAGGGATTTCATTTTTAATAACTTATTTTAACTCCATACTTTTTGTGTGTTCAATATGCACCATTCGAAGGCACATCACCAATTTTCAACCCTTTGTGACTTCATTTGATATTTTTCATGCATTTAATGATTTATTTTGAGCTAAATGACCCTCAATTTGAAAAGCATTACAAATGAACTCTGAAAAGGTTGTAACTTGGCATGACATCATATTTTCACCCATATAGCAACTTCTAAAGAGTTGAGAGGGTTACGGCAAAAATTGGATGCACTTCGTGTACAAATTGGACAATCTCACAAGAAGTATGAGGGTTTCGGACGAAAACTCATCTATCACAAAGGGATTTCATTTTTAATAACTTATTTTAACTCCATACTTTTTTTTTGTGTTCAATATGCACCATTCGAAGGCACATCACCAATTCACAACCCTTTCTGACTTCATTTGATATTTTTCATGCATTTAATGATTTATTTTGAGCTAAATGACCCTGAATTTGAAAAACATTACAAATGAACTCTGAAATGGTTGTTACTTGGCATCACATCATAATTTCACCCACATAGCAATTTCTAAAGAGTTGAGAGGGTTACGGCAAAAACTGGATGCACTTCGTGTACAAATTGGACAATCTCATAAGAAGTATGAGGGTTTCGGACGAAAACTCATCTATCACAAAGGGATTTCATTTTTAATAACTTATTTTAACTCCATACTTTTTGTGTGTTCAATATGCACCATTCGAAGGCACATCACCAATTTTCAACCCTTTGTGACTTCATTTGATATTTTTCATGCATTTAATGATTTATTTTGAGCTAAATGACGCTGAATTTCAAAAGCATTACAAATGAACTCTGAAAAGGTTGTAACTTGGCATGACATCATATTTTCACCCATATAGCAACTTCTAAAGAGTTGAGAGGGTTACGGCAAAAACTGGATGCACTTCGTGTACAAATTGGACAATCTCACAAGAAGTATGAGGGTTTCGGACGAAAACTCATCTATCACAAAGGGATTTCATTTTTAATAACTTATTTTAACTCCATACTTTTTTTTGTGTTCAATATGCACCATTCGAAGGCACATCACCAATTCACAACCCTTTCTGACTTCATTTGATATTTTTCATGCATTTAATGATTTATTTTGAGCTAAATGACCCTGAATTTGAAAAACATTACAAATGAACTCTGAAATGGTTGTTACTTGGCATCACATCATAATTTCACCCACATAGCAATTTCTAAAGAGTTGAGAGGGTTACGGCAAAAACTAGATGCACTTCGTGTACAAATTGGACAATCTCATAAGAAGTATGAGGGTTTCGGACGAAAACTCATCTATCACAAAGGGATTTCATTTTTAATAACTTATTTTAACTCCATACTTTTTGTGTGTTCAATATGCACCATTCGAAGGCACATCACAAATTTTCAACCCTTTGTGACTTCATTTGATATTTTTCATGCATTTAATGATTTATTTTGAGCTAAATGACCCTGAATTTGAAAAGCATTACAAATGAACTCTGAAAAGGTTGTAACTTGGCATGACATCATAATTTCACCCACATAGCAACTTCCAAAGAGTTGAGAGGGTTACGGCAAAAACTATATGCACTTCGTGTACAGATTTGACAATCTCATAAGAAGTATGAGGGTTTCGGACGAAAACTCGTCTATCACAAAGGGATTTCATTTTTAATAACTTATTTTAACTCCATACTTTTTGTGTGTTCAATATGCACCATTCGAAGGCACATCACCAATTTTCAACCCTTTGTGACTTCATTTGATATTTTTCATGCATTTAATGATTTATTTAGAGCTAAATGACCCTCAATTTGAAAAGCATTACAAATGAACTCTGAAAAGGTTGTAACTTGGCATGACATCATATTTTCACCCATATAGCAACTTCTAAAGAGTTGAGAGGGTTACGGCAAAAACTGGATGCACTTCGTGTACAAATTGGACAATCTCACAAGAAGTATGAGGGTTTCGGACGAAAACTCATCTATCACAAAGGGATTTCATTTTCAATAACTTATTTTAACTCCATACTTTTTTTTTGTGTTCAATATGCACCATTCGAAGGCACATCACCAATTCACAACCCTTTCTGACTTCATTTGATATTTTTCATGCATTTAATGATTTATTTTGAGCTAAATGACCCTGAATTTGAAAAACATTACAAATGAACTCTGAAATGGTTGTTACTTGGCATCACATCATAATTTCACCCACATAGCAATTTCTAAAGAGTTGAGAGGGTTACGGCAAAAACTGGATGCACTTCGTGTACAAATTGGACAATCTCATAAGAAGTATGAGGGTTTCGGACGAAAACTCATCTATCACAAAGGGATTTCATTTTTAATAACTTATTTTAACTCCATACTTTTTGTGTGTTCAATATGCACCATTCGAAGGCACATCACCAATTTTCAACCCTTTGTGACTTCATTTGATATTTTTCATGCATTTAATGATTTATTTTGAGCTAAATGACGCTGAATTTCAAAAGCATTACAAATGAACTCTGAAAAGGTTGTAACTTGGCATGACATCATATTTTCACCCATATAGCAACTTCTAAAGAGTTGAGAGGGTTACGGCAAAAACTGGATGCACTTCGTGTACAAATTGGACAATCTCACAAGAAGTATGAGGGTTTCGGACGAAAACTCATCTATCACAAAGGGATTTCATTTTTAATAACTTATTTTAACTCCATACTTTTTTTTGTGTTCAATATGCACCATTCGAAGGCACATCACCAATTCACAACCCTTTCTGACTTCATTTGATATTTTTCATGCATTTAATGATTTATTTTGAGCTAAATGACCCTGAATTTGAAAAACATTACAAATGAACTCTGAAATGGTTGTTACTTGGCATCACATCATAATTTCACCCACATAGCAATTTCTAAAGAGTTGAGAGGGTTACGGCAAAAACTAGATGCACTTCGTGTACAAATTGGACAATCTCATAAGAAGTATGAGGGTTTCGGACAAAAACTCATCTATCACAAAGGGATTTCATTTTTAATAACTTATTTTAACTCCATACTTTTTGTGTGTTCAATATGCACCATTCGAAGGCACATCACCAATTTTCAACCCTTTGTGACTTCATTTGATATTTTTCATGCATTTAATGATTTATTTTGAGCTAAATGACGCTGAATTTCAAAAGCATTACAAATGAACTCTGAAAAGGTTGTCACTTGGCATGACATCATAATTTCACCCACATAGCAACTTCTAAAGAGTTGAGAGGGTTACGGCGAAAACTGGATGCACTTCGTGTACAAATTGGACAATCTCATAAGAAGTATGAGGGTCTCGAACGAAAACTCATGTATCACAAAGGGATTTCATTTTTAATAACTTATTTTAACCCCATACTTTTTGTGTGTTCAATATGCACCCTTCGAAGGCACATCACCAATTTTCAACCCTTTTTGAATTCATTTGATATTTTCATGCATTTAATGATTTATTTTGAGCTAAATGACCCTGAATTTGAAAAGCATTACAAATGAACTCTGAAAAGGTTGTAACTTGGCATGACATCATAATTTCACCCACATAGCAACTTCTAAAGAGTTGAGAGGGTTACGGCAAAAACTGGATGCACTTCGTGTACAAATTGGACAATCTCACAAGAAGTATGAGGGTTTCGGACGAAAAGTCATCTATCACAAAGGGATTTCATTTTTAATAACTTATTTTAACTCCATACTTTTTTTGTGTTCAATATGCACCATTCGAAGGCACATCACCAATTTACAACCCTTTCTGACTTCATTTGATATTTTTCATGCATTTAATGATTTATTTTGAGCTAAATGACCCTAAATTTGAAAAATATTACAAATGAACTCTGGAATGGTTGTTACTTGGCATGACATCATAATTTCTCCCACATAGCAATTTCTAAAGAGTTGAGAGGGTTACGGCAAAAACTGGATGCACTTCGTGTACAAATTGGACAATCTCAGAAGAAGTATGAGGGTTTGGGACGAAAACTCATCTATCACAAACGGATTTCATTTTTAATAACTTATTTTAACACCATACTTTTTGTGTGTTCAATTTGCACCATTCGAAGGCACATCACCAATTTTCAACCCTTTCTGACTTCGTTTGATATTTTTCATGCATTTAATGATTTATTTTTAGCTATATGACCCTGAATTTGAAAAGCATTACAAATGAACTCTGAAAAGGTTGTAACTTGGCATGACATCATAATTCACCCACATAGCAACTTCCAAAGAGTTGATAGGGTTACGGCAAAAACTGGATGCACTTCGTGTACAATTTGGACAATCTCATAAGAAGTATGAGGGTTTCGAACGAAAACTCATCTATCACAAAGGGATTTCATTTTTAATAAGTTATTTTCGCTCCATACTTCTTTTGTGTTCAATATGCACCCTTCGAAGGCACATCACCAATTTTCAACCCTTTCTGAATTCATTTGAAATTTTTCATGCATTTAATGATTTATTTTGAGCTAAATGACCCTGAATTTGAAAAGCATTACAAATGTACTCTGAAAAGGTTGTAACTTGGCATGACATCATAATTTCACCCACATAGCAACTTCTAAAGAGTTGAGAGGGTTACGGCAAAAACTGGATGCACTTCGTGTACAAATTGGACAATCTCATAAGAAGTATGAGGGTTTCAGATGAAAACTCATCTATCACAAAGGGATTTCATTTTTAATAACTTATTTTAACTCCATACTTTTTGTCTGTTCAATATGTACCATTCAAAGGCACATCACCAATTTTCAACCCTTTCTGACTTCATTTGATATTTTTCATACATTTAATGATTTATTTTGAGCTAAATGACCCTGAATTTGAAAAGCATTACAAATGAACTCTGAAAAGGTTGTAACTTGGAATGCCATCATAATTTCACCCACATAGCAACTTCCAAAGAGTTGAGAGGGTTACGGCAAAAACTGGATGCACTTCGTGTACAAATTGGACAATCTCATAAGAAGTATGAGGGTTTCGGACGAAAACTCATCTATCACAAAGGGATTTCGTTTTTAATAACTTATTTTACCTGCATACTTTTTGTGTGTTCAATGTGCACCATTCGAAGGCACATCACAAATTTTCAACCCTTTGTGACTTCATTTGATATTTTTCATGCATTTAATGATTTATTTTGAGCTAAATGACCCTGAATTTGAAAAGCATTACAAATGAACTCTGAAAAGGTTGTAACTTGGCATGACATCATCATTTCACCCACATAGAAACTTCCAAAGAGTTGAGAGGGTTACGGCAAAAACTATATGCACTTCGTGTACAAATAGGACAATCACATAAGAAGTATGAGGGTTTCGGACGAAAACTCATCTATCACAAAGGGATTTCATTTTTAATAACTTATTTTAACTCCATACTTTTGGTGTGGTCAATATGCACTATTCGAAGGCACATCACCAATTTTCAACCCTTTCTGACTTCATTTGATATTTTTCATGCATTTAGTAATTTATTTTGAGCTAAATGACCCTGAATTTGAAAAGCATTACAAATGAACTCTGAAAAGGTTTTAACTTGGAATGCCATCATAATTTCACCCACATAGCAACTTCCAAAGAGTTGAGAGGGTTACGGCAAAAACTGGATGCACTTCATGTACAAATTGGACAATCTCATAAGAAGTATGAGGGTTCGGACGAAAACTCATCTATCACAAAGGGATTTCATTTTTAATAACTTATTTTAACTCCATACTTTTTGTGTGTTCAATATGCACCATTCGAAGGCACATCACCAATTTTCAACCCTTTGTGACTTCATTTGATATTTTTCATGCATTTAATGATTTATTTTGAGCTAAATGACCCTGAATTTGAAAAGCATTACAAATGAACTCCGAAAAGGTTGTAACTTGGCATGACATCATAATTTCACCCACATAGCAACTTCTAAAGAGTTGAGAGGGTTACGGCAAAAACTGGATGCACTTCGTGTACAAATTGGACAATCTCATAAGAAGTATGAGGGTTTCGAACGAAAAGTTCATCTATCACAAAGGGATTTCATTTTTAATAACTTATTTGAACTCCATACTTTTTGTGTGTTCAATATGCACCATTCGAAGGCACATCACCAATTTTCAACCCTTTCGAACTTCATTTGATATTTTTCATGCATTTAATGATTTATTTTGAGCTAAATGACCCTGAATTTGAAAAGCATTACAAATGAACTCTGAAAAGGTTGTAACTTGGCATGACATCATAATTTTACCCACATAGCATCTTCTAAAGAGTTGAGAGGATTACGGCAAAAACTGGATGCACTTCGTGTACAGATTGGACAATCTGATAAGATGTATGAGGGTTTCGGACGAAAAACTCATCTATCACAAAGGGATTTCATTTTTAATAACTTATTTTAGCTCCATACTTTTTGTGTGTTCAACATGCACCATTCGAAGGCAGATCACCAATTATCAACCCTTTCGGACTTCATTTGATATTTTTCATGCATTTAATGATTTATTTTTAGCTAAATGACCCTGAATTTGAAAAGCATTACAAATGAACTCTGAAAAGGTTGTAACTTGGAATGCCATCATAATTTCACCCACATAGCAACTTCTAAAGAGTTAGAGGGTTACGAAAAAAACTGGATGCACTTCTTGTACAAATTGGACAATCTCATTAGAAGTATGAGGGTTCCGGACGAAAACTCATCTATCACAAAGGGATTTCATTTTTAATAACTTATTTTAACTCCATACTTTTTGTGTGTTCAATATGCACCATTCGAAGGCACATCACCAATTTTCAACCCTTTGTGGCTTCATTTGATATTTTTCATGCATTTAATGATTTATTTTGTGCTAAATGACCCTGAATTTGAAAAGCATTACAAATGACCTACGAAAAGGTTGTAACTTGGCATGACATCATAATTTCACCCACATAGGAACTTCTAATGAGTTGAGAGGGTTACGGCAAAAACTGGATGCACCTCGTGTACAAATTGGACAATCTCATAAGAAGTATGAGGGTTTCGAATGAAAAACTCATCTATCACAAAGGGATTTCATTTTAAATAACTTATTTTAACTCCATACTTTTTGTGTGTTCAACATGCACCATTCGAAGGCACATCACCAATTATCAAACCTTTCTGAATTCTTTTGATATTTTCCATGCATTTAATAATTTATTTTGAGCTAAATGACCCTGAATTTGAAAAGCATTACAAATGAACTCTGAAAAGGTTTTAACTTGGAATGCCATCATAATTTCACCCACATAGCAACTTCCAAAGAGTTGAGAGGGTTACGGCAAAAACTGGATGCACTTCATGTACAAATTGGACAATCTCATAAGAAGTATGAGGGTTTCGGACGAAAACTCATCTATCACAAAGGGATTTCATTTTTAATAACTTATTTTAACTCCACACTTTTTGTGTGTTCAATATGCACCATTCGAAGGCACATCACCAATTTTCAACCCTTTGTGACTTCATTTGATATTTTTCATGCATTTAATGATTTATTTTGAGCTAAATGACCCTGAATTTGAAAAGCATTACAAATGAACTCCGAAAAGGTTGTAACTTGGCATGACATCATAATTTCACCCACATAGCAACTTCTAAAGAGTTGAGAGGGTTACGGCAAAAACTGGATGCACTTCGTGTACAAATTGGACAATCTCATAAGAAGTATGAGGGTTTCGAACGAAAAGTTCATCTATCACAAAGGGATTTCATTTTTAATAACTTATTTGAACTCCATACTTTTTGTGTGTTCAATATGCACCATTCGAAGGCACATCACCAATTTTCAACCCTTTCGGACTTCATTTGATATTTTTCATGCATTTAATGATTTATTTTGAGCTAAATGACCCTGAATTTGAAAAGCATTACAAATGAACTCTGAAAAGGTTGTAACTTGGCATGACATCATAATTTTACCCACATAGCATCTTCTAAAGAGTTGAGAGGATTACGGCAAAAACTGGATGCACTTCGTGTACAGATTGGACAATCTGATAAGATGTATGAGGGTTTCGGACGAAAAACTCATCTATCACAAAGGGATTTCATTTTTAATAACTTATTTTAGCTCCATACTTTTTGTGTGTTCAACATGCACCATTCGAAGGCAGATCACCAATTATCAACCCTTTCGGACTTCATTTGATATTTTTCATGCATTTAATGATTTATTTTTAGCTAAATGACCCTGAATTTGAAAAGCATTACAAATGAACTCTGAAAAGGTTGTAACTTGGAATGCCATCATAATTTCACCCACATAGCAACTTCTAAAGAGTTAGAGGGTTACGAAAAAAACTGGATGCACTTCTTGTACAAATTGGACAATCTCATTAGAAGTATGAGGGTTCCGGACGAAAACTCATCTATCACAAAGGGATTTCATTTTTAATAACTTATTTTAACTCCATACTTTTTGTGTGTTCAATATGCACCATTCGAAGGCACATCACCAATTTTCAACCCTTTGTGACTTCATTTGATATTTTTCATGCATTTAATGATTTATTTTGTGCTAAATGACCCTGAATTTGAAAAGCATTACAAATGACCTACGAAAAGATTGTAACTTGGCATGACATCATAATTTCACCCACATAGCAACTTCTAATGAGTTGAGAGGGTTACGGCAAAAACTGGATGCACTTCGTGTACAAATTGGACAATCTCATAAGAAGTATGAGGGTTTCGAATGAAAAACTCATCTATCACAAAGGGATTTCATTTCAAATAACTTATTTTAACTCCATACTTTTTGTGTGTTCAACATGCACCATTCGAAGGCACATCACCAATTATCAAACCTTTCTGAATTCTTTTGATATTTTCCATGCATTTAATAATTTATTTTGAGCTAAATGACCCTGAATTTGAAAAGCATTAAAATTGAACTCTGAAAAGGTTGTAACTTGGCATGACATCATAATTTCACCCACATAGAAACTTCTAATGAGTTGAGAGGGTTACGGCAAAAACTGGATGCACTTCTTGTACAAGTTGGACAATCTCATAAGAAGTATGAGGGTTTCGGACGAAAACTAATCTATCACAAAGGGATTTCATTTTTAATAACTTATTTTAACTCCATACTTTTTGTGTGTTCAATATGCACCATTCGAAGGCACATCACCAATTTTCAACCCTTTGTGACTTCATTTGATATTTTTCATGCATTTAATGATTTATTTTGAGCTAAATGACCCTGAATTTGAAAAGCATTACAAATGAACTCTAAAAAGGTTGTAACTTGGGATGACATCATCATTTCACCCACATAGCAACTTCTAAAGAGTTAGAGGGTTACGAAAAAAACTGGATGCACTTCTTGTACAAATTGGACAATCTCATAAGAAGTATGAGGGTTCCGGACGAAAACTCATCTATCACAAAGGGATTTCATTTTTAATAACTTATTTTAACTCCATACTTTTTGTGTGTTCCATATGCAACATTCGAAGGCACATCACCAAGTTTCAACCCTTTCTGAGTTCATTTGATATTTTTCATGCATTTAATGATTTAATTTGAGCTAAATGACCCTGAATTTGAAAAGCATTACAAATGAACTCCGGAAAGGTTGTAACTTGGCATGACATCATAATTTCACCCACATAGCAACTTCTAAAGAGTTGAGAGGGTTATGGCAAAAACTGGATGCACTTCGTGTACAAATTGGACAATCTCATCAGAAGTATGAGGGTTTCGGACGAAAACTCATCTATCACAAAGGGATTTCATTTTTAATAACTGATTTTAACTCCATACTTTTTGTGTGTTCAATATGCATTATTCAAAGGCACCTCACCAATTATCAACCCTTTCGGACTTCTTTTGATATTTTTCATGCATTTAATGATTTATTTTTAGCTAAATGACCCTGAATTTGAAAAGCATTACAAATGAACTCTGAAAAGGTTGTAACTTGGGATGACATCATCATTTCACCCACATAGCAACTTCTAATGAGTTAGAGGGTTACGAAAAAAACTGGATGCACTTCGTGTACAAATTGGACAATCTCATAAGAAGTATGAGGGTTTCGGACGAAAACTCATCTATCACAAAGGGATTTCATTTTTAATAACTGATTTTACCTCCATACTTTTTGTGTGTTCAATATGCATTATTCAAAGGCACATCACCAATTATCAACCCTTTCGGACTTCATTTGATATTTTTCATGCATTTAATGATTTATTTTTAGCTAAATGACCCTGAATTTGAAAAGCATTACAAATGAACTCTAAAAAGGTTGTAACTTGGGATGACATCATCATTTCACCCACATAGCAACTTCTAAAGAGTTAGAGGGTTACGAAAAAAACTGGATGCACTTCTTGTACAAATTGGACAATCTCATAAGAAGTATGAGGGTTCCGGACGAAAACTCATCTATCACAAAGGGATTTCATTTTTAATAACTTATTTTAACTCCATACTTTTTGTGTGTTCCATATGCAACATTCGAAGGCATATCACCAAGTTTCAACCCTTTCTGACTTCATTTGATATTTTTCATGCATTTAATGATTTATTTTTAGCTAAATGACCCTGAATTTGAAAAGCATTACAAATGAACACTGAAAAGGTTGTAACTTGGCATGACATCATAATTTCACCTACATAGCAACTTCTAAAGAGTTGAGAGGGTTACGGCAAAAACTAGATGCACTTCGTGTACAAATTGGACAATCTCATAAGAAGTATGAGGGTTTCAGATGAAAACTCATCTATCACAAAGGGATTTCATTTTCAATAACTTATTTTAACTCCATACTTTTTTTCTGTTCAATATGTACCATTCAAAGGCACATCACCAATTTTCAACCCTTTCTGACTTCATTTGATATTTTTCATACATTTAATGATTTATTTTGAGCTAAATGACCCTGAATTTGAAAAGCATTACAAATGAACTCTGAAAAGGTTGTAACTTGGAATGCCATCATAATTTCACCCACATAGCAACTTCCAAAGAGTTGAGAGGGTTACGGCAAAAACTGGATGCACTTCGTGTAAAAATTGGACAATCTCATAAGAAGTATGAGGGTTTCGGACGAAAACTCATCTATCACAAAGGGATTTCGTTTTTAATAACTTATTTTACCTGCATACTTTTTGTGTGTTCAATGTGCACCATTCGAAGGCACATCACAAATTTTCAACCCTTTGTGACTTCATTTGATATTTTTCATGCATTTAATGATTTATTTTGAGCTAAATGACCCTGAATTTGAAAAGCATTACAAATGAACTCTGAAAAGGTTGTAACTTGGCATGACATCATCATTTCACCCACATAGCAACTTCCAAAGAGTTGAGAGGGTTACGGCAAAAACTATATGCACTTCGTGTACAAATAGGACAATCACATAAGAAGTATGAGGGTTTCGGACGAAAACTCATCTATCACAAAGGGATTTCATTTTTAATAACTTATTTTAACTCCATACTTTTGGTGTGTTCAATATGCACTATTCGAAGGCACATCACCAATTTTCAACCCTTTCTGACTTCATTTGATATTTTTCATGCATTTAATGATTTATTTTGAGCTAAATGACCCTGAATTTGAAAAGCATTACAAATGAACTCTGAAAAGGTTTTAACTTGGAATGCCATCATAATTTCACCCACATAGCAACTTCCAAAGAGTTGAGAGGGTTACGGCAAAAACTGGATGCACTTCATGTACAAATTGGACAATCTCATAAGAAGTATGAGGGTTTCGGACGAAAACTCATCTATCACAAAGGGATTTCATTTTTAATAACTTATTTTAACTCCATACTTTTTGTGTGTTCAATATGCACCATTCGAAGGCACATCACCAATTTTCAACCCTTTGTGACTTCATTTGATATTTTTCATGCATTTAATGATTTATTTTGAGCTAAATGACCCTGAATTTGAAAAGCATTACAAATGAACTCCGAAAAGGTTGTAACTTGGCATGACATCATAATTTCACCCACATAGCAACTTCTAAAGAGTTGAGAGGGTTACGGCAAAAACTGGATGCACTTCGTGTACAAATTGGACAATCTCATAAGAAGTATGAGGGTTTCGAACGAAAAGTTCATCTATCACAAAGGGATTTCATTTTTAATAACTTATTTGAACTCCATACTTTTTGTGTGTTCAATATGCACCATTCGAAGGCACATCACCAATTTTCAACCCTTTCGGACTTCATTTGATATTTTTCATTCATTTAATGATTTATTTTGAGCTAAATGACCCTGAATTTGAAAAGCATTACAAATGAACTCAGAAAAGGTTGTAACTTGGCATGACATCATAATTTTACCCACATAGCATCTTCTAAAGAGTTGAGAGGATTACGGCAAAAACTGGATGCACTTCGTGTACAGATTGGACAATCTGATAAGATGTATGAGGGTTTCGGACGAAAAACTCATCTATCACAAAGGGATTTCATTTTTAATAACTTATTTTAGCTCCATACTTTTTGTGTGTTCAACATGCACCATTCGAAGGCAGATCACCAATTATCAACCCTTTCGGACTTCATTTGATATTTTTCATGCATTTAATGATTTATTTTTAGCTAAATGACCCTGAATTTGAAAAGCATTACAAATGAACTCTGAAAAGGTTGTAACTTGGAATGCCATCATAATTTCACCCACATAGCAACTTCTAAAGAGTTAGAGGGTTACGAAAAAAACTGGATGCACTTCTTGTACAAATTGGACAATCTCATTAGAAGTATGAGGGTTCCGGACGAAAACTCATCTATCACAAAGGGATTTCATTTTTAATAACTTATTTTAACTCCATACTTTTTGTGTGTTCAATATGCACCATTCGAAGGCACATCACCAATTTTCAACCCTTTGTGACTTCATTTGATATTTTTCATGCATTTAATGATTTATTTTGTGCTAAATGACCCTGAATTTGAAAAGCATTACAAATGACCTACGAAAAGGTTGTAACTTGGCATGACATCATAATTTCACCCACATAGCAACTTCTAATGAGTTGAGAGGGTTACGGCAAAAACTGGATGCACGGCGTGTACAAATTGGACAATCTCATAAGAAGTATGAGGGTTTCGAATGAAAAACTCATTTATCACAAAGGGATTTCATTTTAAATAACTTATTTTAACTCCATACTTTTTGTGTGTTCAACATGCACCATTCGAAGGCACATCACCAATTATCAAACCTTTCTGAATTCTTTTGATCTTTTCCATGCATTTAATAATTTATTTTCAGCTAAATGACCCTGAATTTGAAAAGCATTACAAATGAACTCTGAAAAGGTTTTAACTTGGAATGCCATCATAATTTCACCCACATAGCAACTTCCAAAGAGTTGAGAGGGTTACGGCAAAAACTGGATGCACTTCATGTACAAATTGGACAATCTCATAAGAAGTATGAGGGTTTCGGACGAAAACTCATCTATCACAAAGGGATTTCATTTTTAATAACTTATTTTAACTCCACACTTTTTGTGTGTTCAATATGCACCATTCGAAGGCACATCACCAATTTTCAACCCTTTGTGACTTCATTTGATATTTTTCATGCATTTAATGATTTATTTTGAGCTAAATGACCCTGAATTTGAAAAGCATTACAAATGAACTCCGAAAAGGTTGTAACTTGGCATGACATCATAATTTCACCCACATAGCAACTTCTAAAGAGTTGAGAGGGTTACGGCAAAAACTGGATGCACTTCGTGTACAAATTGGACAATCTCATAAGAAGTATGAGGGTTTCGAACGAAAAGTTCATCTATCACAAAGGGATTTCATTTTTAATAACTTATTTGAACTCCATACTTTTTGTGTGTTCAATATGCACCATTCGAAGGCACATCACCAATTTTCAACCCTTTGTGACTTCATTTGATATTTTTCATGCATTTAATGATTTATTTTGAGCTAAATGACCCTGAATTTGAAAAGCATTACAAATGAACTCTGAAAAGGTTGTAACTTGGCATGACATCATCATTTCACCCACATAGCAACTTCCAAAGAGTTGAGAGGGTTACGGCAAAAACTATATGCACTTCGTGTACAAATAGGACAATCACATAAGAAGTATGAGGGTTTCGGACGAAAACTCATCTATCACAAAGGGATTTCATTTTTAATAACTTATTTTAACTCCATACTTTTGGTGTGTTCAATATGCACTATTCGAAGGCACATCACCAATTTTCAACCCTTTCTGACTTCATTTGATATTTTTCATGCATTTAATGATTTATTTTGAGCTAAATGACCCTGAATTTGAAAAGCATTACAAATGAACTCTGAAAAGGTTTTAACTTGGAATGCCATCATAATTTCACCCACATAGCAACTTCCAAAGAGTTGAGAGGGTTACGGCAAAAACTGGATGCACTTCATGTACAAATTGGACAATCTCATAAGAAGTATGAGGGTTTCGGACGAAAACTCATCTATCACAAAGGGATTTCATTTTTAATAACTTATTTTAACTCCATACTTTTTGTGTGTTCAATATGCACCATTCGAAGGCACATCACCAATTTTCAACCCTTTGTGACTTCATTTGATATTTTTCATGCATTTAATGATTTATTTTGAGCTAAATGACCCTGAATTTGAAAAGCATTACAAATGAACTCCGAAAAGGTTGTAACTTGGCATGACATCATAATTTCACCCACATAGCAACTTCTAAAGAGTTGAGAGGGTTACGGCAAAAACTGGATGCACTTCGTGTACAAATTGGACAATCTCATAAGAAGTATGAGGGTTTCGAACGAAAAGTTCATCTATCACAAAGGGATTTCATTTTTAATAACTTATTTGAACTCCATACTTTTTGTGTGTTCAATATGCACCATTCGAAGGCACATCACCAATTTTCAACCCTTTCGGACTTCATTTGATATTTTTCATTCATTTAATGATTTATTTTGAGCTAAATGACCCTGAATTTGAAAAGCATTACAAATGAACTCTGAAAAGGTTGTAACTTGGCATGACATCATAATTTTACCCACATAGCATCTTCTAAAGAGTTGAGAGGATTACGGCAAAAACTGGATGCACTTCGTGTACAGATTGGACAATCTGATAAGATGTATGAGGGTTTCGGACGAAAAACTCATCTATCACAAAGGGATTTCATTTTTAATAACTTATTTTAGCTCCATACTTTTTGTGTGTTCAACATGCACCATTCGAAGGCAGATCACCAATTATCAACCCTTTCGGACTTCATTTGATATTTTTCATGCATTTAATGATTTATTTTTAGCTAAATGACCCTGAATTTGAAAAGCATTACAAATGAACTCTGAAAAGGTTGTAACTTGGAATGCCATCATAATTTCACCCACATAGCAACTTCTAAAGAGTTAGAGGGTTACGAAAAAAACTGGATGCACTTCTTGTACAAATTGGACAATCTCATTAGAAGTATGAGGGTTCCGGACGAAAACTCATCTATCACAAAGGGATTTCATTTTTAATAACTTATTTTAACTCCATACTTTTTGTGTGTTCAATATGCACCATTCGAAGGCACATCACCAATTTTCAACCCTTTGTGACTTCATTTGATATTTTTCATGCATTTAATGATTTATTTTGTGCTAAATGACCCTGAATTTGAAAAGCATTACAAATGACCTACGAAAAGGTTGTAACTTGGCATGACATCATAATTTCACCCACATAGCAACTTCTAATGAGTTGAGAGGGTTACGGCAAAAACTGGATGCACGGCGTGTACAAATTGGACAATCTCATAAGAAGTATGAGGGTTTCGAATGAAAAACTCATTTATCACAAAGGGATTTCATTTTAAATAACTTATTTTAACTCCATACTTTTTGTGTGTTCAACATGCACCATTCGAAGGCACATCACCAATTATCAAACCTTTCTGAATTCTTTTGATATTTTCCATGCATTTAATAATTTATTTTGAGCTAAATGACCCTGAATTTGAAAAGCATTACAAATGAACTCTGAAAAGGTTTTAACTTGAATTGCCATCATAATTTCACCCACATAGCAACTTCCAAAGAGTTGAGAGGGTTACGGCAAAAACTGGATGCACTTCATGTACAAATTGGACAATCTCATAAGAAGTATGAGGGTTTCGGACGAAAACTCATCTATCACAAAGGGATTTCATTTTTAATAACTTATTTTAACTCCACACTTTTTGTGTGTTCAATATGCACCATTCGAAGGCACATCACCAATTTTCAACCCTTTGTGACTTCATTTGATATTTTTCATGCATTTAATGATTTATTTTGAGCTAAATGACCCTGAATTTGAAAAGCATTACAAATGTACTCCGAAAAGGTTGTAACTTGGCATGACATCATAATTTCACCCACATAGCAACTTCTAAAGAGTTGAGAGGGTTACGGCAAAAACTGGATGCACTTCGTGTACAAATTGGACAATCTCATAAGAAGTATGAGGGTTTCGAACGAAAAGTTCATCTATCACAAAGGGATTTCATTTTTAATAACTTATTTGAACTCCATACTTTTTGTGTGTTCAATATGCACCATTCGAAGGCACATCACCAATTTTCAACCCTTTCGGACTTCATTTGATATTTTTCATGCATTTAATGATTTATTTTGAGCTAAATGACCCTGAATTTGAAAAGCATTACAAATGAACTCTGAAAAGGTTGTAACTTGGCATGACATCATAATTTTACCCACATAGCATCTTCTAAAGAGTTGAGAGGATTACGGCAAAAACTGGATGCACTTCGTGTACAGATTGGACAATCTGATAAGATGTATGAGGGTTTCGGACGAAAAACTCATCTATCACAAAGGGATTTCATTTTTAATAACTTATTTTAGCTCCATACGTTTTGTGTGTTCAACATGCACCATTCGAAGGCAGATCACCAATTATCAACCCTTCCGGACTTCATTTGATATTTTTCATGCATTTAATGATTTATTTTTAGCTAAATGACCCTGAATTTGAAAAGCATTACAAATGAACTCTGAAAAGGTTGTAACTTGGAATGCCATCATAATTTCACCCACATAGCAACTTCTAAAGAGTTAGAGGGTTACGAAAAAAACTGGATGCACTTCTTGTACAAATTGGACAATCTCATTAGAAGTATGAGGGTTCCGGACGAAAACTCATCTATCACAAAGGGATTTCATTTTTAATAACTTATTTTAACTCCATACTTTTTGTGTGTTCAATATGCACCATTCGAAGGCACATCACCAATTTTCAACCCTTTGTGACTTCATTTGATATTTTTCATGCATTTAATGATTTATTTTGTGCTAAATGACCCTGAATTTGAAAAGCATTACAAATGACCTACGAAAAGGTTGTAACTTGGCATGACATCATAATTTCACCCACATAGCAACTTCTAATGAGTTGAGAGGGTTACGGCAAAAACTGGATGCACTTCGTGTACAAATTGGACAATCTCATAAGAAGTATGAGGGTTTCGAATGAAAAACTCATCTATCACAAAGGGATTTCATTTTAAATAACTTATTTTAACTCCATACTTTTTGTGTGTTCAACATGCACCATTCGAAGGCACATCACCAATTATCAAACCTTTCTGAATTCTTTTGATATTTTCCATGCATTTAATAATTTATTTTGAGCTAAATGACCCTGAATTTGAAAAGCATTAAAATTGAACTCTGAAAAGGTTGTAACTTGGCATGACATCATAATTTCACCCACATAGAAACTTCTAATGAGTTGAGAGGGTTACGGCAAAAACTGGATGCACTTCTTGTACAAGTTGGACAATCTCATAAGAAGTATGAGGGTTTCGGACGAAAACTAATCTATCACAAAGGGATTTCATTTTTAATAACTTATTTTAACTCCATACTTTTTGTGTGTTCAATATGCACCATTCGAAGGCACATCACCAAATTTCAACCCTTTGTGACTTCATTTGATATTTTTCATGCATTTAATGATTTATTTTGAGCTAAATGACCCTGAATTTGAAAATCATTACAAATGAACTCCGAAAAGGTTGTAACTTGGCATGACATCATAATTTCACCCACATAGCAACTTCTAAAGAGTTGAGAGGGTTACGGCAAAAACTGGATGCACTTTGTGTACAAATTGGACAATCTCATAAGAAGTATGAGGGTTTCGAACGAAATCTCATAAGAGTTGAGTAGCTGTACAAACTGGATGCACTTCATGTATAAACTATTACAAAGATACCATGCTAGGAAATGCATGCATGCCCTTCACATATATAGAAACTAATGACGGTGAAGCCGGTCACATCCCAGAGTGGGATCTCGTGCTGTAAGACGTTTTCTGCGTGTTTGTCCCTTGCTTATGAATGCACCGTAACCATGGATAATCTTCATCATTTAACAGGATGCTTGGGTCAGTCTTCACTTTGAAGGGAGGGATTTCATGAAACTTTTCATAATCTTCTGACATGTCTGTCTTGTCCTCCACTCCCACAATGTTTCTTTTCCGTGAAAGAACTATGTGGCGCTTTGGCTCATCGTAAGATGTATTCGCTTCCTTAACTTTTTTTCTCCTCGGTTTGCTAGACATGTCCTTCACATAGAAAACCTAATCCACATCATTGGCTAGGACGAATGAGTCGTCTATGTATCCAAGATTGTTGAGATCCACTATTGTCATTCCGTACTGCGGGTCTACCTGTACCCCGCCTCCAGTATATTTGAACCATTTGCACCTAAACAAAGGGACCTTAAGATCAGGTCCATAGTCAAGTTCCCATATCTCCTCTATGTAACCATAATATGTGTCCTGGTTGCATCATAGCGGATACCACTGTTTTGGTTGGTGCTCTTTTTATCTTGGGCGATCGTGTAAAATGTATTCCCATTTATCTCGTACCCTTTAAAAGTCGTTACAGTCGAACTTGGCGTCTTGGCCAACCAGTACAGTTCATCTGGGACATCGTTGTCATTGATGAGCTTTGTTTGCAACCAACCGGCAAAAGTCTCCATGGGTTTACGTTCAATCCAGGGGTCAGACTGCTCCGGGTTCTTGGACCATACAATATCCTTGTGTTCCTCCATATATGGAGTCACGAACGTGGAATTTTGTAGAACCGTGTAGTGTGCTTGAGTGAAAGAATGCCCGTCCATATTTATTGCTTCTTTCTTTCCTAATGTGCCTTTTCCACCCAGTCTCCCCTCATGTCGCGATTCAGGAAGACTAATCGGCTTAATGTTAGGAACAAAGTCAACACAAAACTCAATAACCTCCTCTATTCCATATCCCTTGGCGATGCTTCCTTCTGGCCTAGCACGGTTATGAACATATTTCTTTAAGACTCCCATGAACCTCTCGAAGGGGAACATATTGTGTAGAAATACAGGACCCAGAATGTTATTCTCTTCGAGTAGAACGTGCGTCATAATATTGAAGAAGGATGGAGGGAACACCAACTCGAAACTAACAAGACACTGGACCAGGTCATTCTGTAACCTTGGTAGGATTTTTGGATCGATTACCTTCTGAGAAATTGCATTGAGGAATGCGCATAGCTTCACAATGGCTAATCGAACATTTTTCGGTAGAAGCCCCCTAAGTGAAACCGGAAGTAATTGCGACATAATCACGTAGCAGTCATGAGACTTTAGATTTTGAAATTTTTTCTCTGCCATATTTATTATTCCCTTTATATTCAATGAGAAGCCAGACGGGACCTTGATACTAAGAAGGCATTCAAAAAAGATTTCCTTCTCTGCCTTCGTAAGAGCGTTGCTGGCAGGACCTTGATACTGCTTTGGAGGCATGCCGTCTTTTTCGTTAATTCTTTGCTTGTCCTCCCGTGCCTCAGGTGTATCTTTTATCTTTCCATACACACCCAAGAAGCCTAGCAGGTTCACACAAAGATTCTTCGTCACATGCATCACGTCGAGTGCATTGCGGACCTCTAGGGCTTTCCAATATTCAAGTTCCCAAAATATAGATTTCTTCTTCCACATGGGTGCGTGTCCGTTGGCGTCATTCGGAACAGATTGTCCGCCATGACCCTTTCCAAAGATTACCTGTAAATCCTTGACCATATCAAATATATATTCACTAGTATGGAGGCCAGGCTTCTTCCGGTTATCTGGCTTACCTTTGAAATGGTTGCCTGCCTTTCTTAAGATATGTTTGATCGGTAGAAATCGACGATGTCCCAAGTACACATTCTTCCTACATTTATCCAAATATATACTTTCAGTATCATCTAAATAGTGCGTGCATGCATTGTATCCCTTGTTTGTATGTCCTGAAAGGTTACTAAGCGCAGGCCAATCATTGATGGTTACAAACAGCAACACTCATAGGTCAATTTCCTTTTGTGTGTGTGTATCCCATACACGTACACCTGGTTTTTTCCACAACTGTAGAAGTTCATCAACTAGTGGCCTTAGGTATACATCAATGTCGTTGTCGGGTTGCTTAGGGCCTTGGATGAGCGCTGGCATCATAATGAACTTCCGGTTCATGCACAATCAAGGAGGAAGGTTGTAGATACATAGAGTCACGGCCCAGGTGTTGTGACTGGAGCTCTGCTCTCCAAAAGGATTCATGCCGTCTATACTAAGACCAAACCATAAGTTCGTTGCGTCGGCTGCAAAGTCCTCGAACTCCCTCTCGATTTTTCTCCACTGTGACCCATCAGCGGGTGCTCTCAACATCCCGTCTTTCTTACGTTCTTCTTTGCGCCATTGCAACAACTTGGCATGCTCTTTGTTTTGAAACAAATATTTCAACCGTGGTATTATAGGAGCATACCACATCACCTTGGTAGGAACCCTCTTCCTGTGGCGTTCGCCCTCCACATCACCAGGGTCATCGCGGGGGATCTTATAGCGTAGTGCACCGCATACCGGGCATGCATTCAAATTCTCGTACTCCTCACCGTGGTAGAGGATGCAGTCATTAGGGCATGCATGTATCTTCTGCACATCTAATCCTAGAGGGCATACAACCTTCTTTGCTTCATACGTACTTTCAGGCAATTCTTTATCCTTTGGAAGCATCTTCTTTATCATTATCAGCAATTCTTGAAATCCCTTGTCAGTTACACCATTCTTCGCCTTCCATTGCACCAATTCCAGCGTGGTACCCAGATTTTTTTGGTCATCTTCTCAATTTGGATACAATAATTTCTTGTGATCCTCTAACATGCGTTTCAACTTCAACCTCTCCTTGTCACTTTCGCAGTTTCTCTTTGCATCAGCAATGACCCGACCCAAATCATCAATGGGCTCATCAGATGCCTCTTCTTCAGCTTTCCCCATTGATGCCTCTTCTTCAGCTTCCCCCATTGTTGTATCGGCAAAAGGATAGTTGTCATCATCCTATTCTTCTTCGTTGTCTTCCATTATAACCCCTCTTTCTCCGTGCTTCGTCCAACAACTATAGCCGGACATGAAACCGGACTTCAGTAGGTGGTAGTGAAGGGTTTTTGAGGTAGAGTAATTCCTATCATTCTTACAGTCACGACATGGACAACACAGGAAACCATTCTTCTTGTTTGCCTCAGCCACACGAATAAAATCATGCAGGCCATTAAGAAACCCTGGACATAGTCGGTCACTACACAACATCGAAATGACCAAATTAATACAACTCATCATCACATTACAACCAAAAGTAGAGCTAGCATTGACCAAATGTCATTACTGCAAATAATAGATACTTAGAGTTCATACATACATCTCATGAAACAATATACAACTATCTAAAACATGTAAATGCAACAACAAATGCGATCATAATTGCAACTAAAGTAACAATTGAGCCAACGGCATAATGATACCAAGCCTCTTTATCAATGGCATGTTTTCTAATCTTTCTAAGCTTCAAGCGCATTCCAGCCATCTTGTTCTTGTGATCATCGACAATATCGACAACATGCAACTCCAATCCCATCTTCTCATCTTCAGTCCTTTTCAATTTTTCTTTTAAATGATCAACTTCTTTTTCAGCTTGTGTTAGTTTCTCGAGCAGAATTGCATAGTCGGTTGGAATTTTTGGTTCAACTACTTCCTATAGATAAAAACATCTACGCCAATTAGGTGGCATAATTAATTGTCATAGACATTAGATGATGTGTGAAATATTTATAAAAGATAACGACATACCACATCTGGATCATAGACTGGACGAGGGCCGACGTGGGCTGATACCATAACCATGACACTGTAGAATAACTAACAATAATACAAGTAAGTATATCTTACACGCAGGTATCTAAATCATACAAATAATTTTTTTAACAAAAAGGTTTTAAGAAGAACAAGAGGCTCACCAAGGTGGCCGGTGCCGCGACGAGACAGTGCGGACGATCGACGGTGGTTAGGACGGGGATGGGAAGGCGCACCAAATAAACCACACCTACACATATGCAACCTAACAAGTTAATTTGAGCTCAAATTGCATATAAATCAAAAAACTCCCACATTGATCACTCCTCCAAAACCTAGCTAAAACCCACATATCACATATCTTTGAGCATACCACAAGCTAATCTAGCAATGAGAGATGAAGGGTCAAAGTTGCTATCCTTTGTGAACACTTGGAGAGATGGGGTGCCTTCCAATCTTGACAAACCCTTAGCAAAATGGAGGATGAGCTTCGAGCAAGAAGAAGGGGAGAAAACAGAGAAATGAGAGCATCTTCGATCGGCTGAGGACGAAGAGTATATAGGAAGTCTTTAGTACCGGCTGGTGACACGAGCCGGTACTAAAGGTTGCCCTTTAGTACCGGCTCGTGCCACCAGCCGGTACTAAGGAGGCACGCGGGGCCCAGGTCTGACCAAAGGCCTACCACGGCCCCTTTAGTACCGGCTCGTGTCACGAACCACTACTAAATATCACTCATGAGCCGGTACTAAAGATCACACTACTCCTAGCCGTTGGAGCCGGCACGAACCGGTACTAATACCATATTTAGTACTGGCTCGTGACCAGACCGGTTCTAATGCTCAGGACAAAAGGTCTATTTTCTACTAGTGTGTCCAAGGAAATAATGCTTCATCTTGCGATTTGCCATGAACATTCCATATATCAGCTTTTGCCAATGAGAGTATCTTTGTTTGGACTCTATCAAGATCTCACTAACATAATAAACCGATCGCTGAACCGGATATTCTTTCCATGCTTCCTTATGGTCCACAAAAACTGCAGCATTGACTTCCGTGTTATTAGCCGCCACAAATAGGAGCAAAGGTTCCTTCTCCGCTGGAGCAGCCAAAACCGGAGTGCCTCATCTATAGCCTTACTCCAGACGAACTCGTCCGTCTTTTTCATCATCTGATACAAAGGAATATCCTTCTCGCCCAGGCGACTGATGAAGCGGATTAAAGTAGCGATTTGACCCGCCAAGCGTTGTACATCGTTAATGCTCGCCGACTTAGACAAGGAGGTGATGGCCTTTATCTTATCCAGGTTAGCCTCAATTCCCTGCTCTGAAACCAGAAAGCCAAAAGCTTGCCTGCGGGTACACCAAAAACACACTTAGCCGGATTAAGCATCGTCTTATAAACCCGCAAGTTATCAAAAGCCTCCTTCAAATCATCAAGCACTATCTCCTTCTTCCTTGACTTGACCACAATATCATCCACATAAGCACGAACATTGCGCCAAATCTGACTATGAAGACAATTTTGCACACAACATTGATAAGTTGCCTGTGCGCTTTTGCGCCCAAAAGGCATAGACACATAGCAGAAAGCCCCAAAAGGTGTTATTAAAGATGCATTATCTTGTTCTTTGACTGCCATCTTGATATGATGATAACCCAAATAAGCGTCCAGGAAGCACAAACTCTCACAACCCACCGTTGCATCAATGATTTGGTCGATACGAGGGAGAGGAAATGGAACAACTAGACAGGCCTTGTTAAGATCCGTGTAATCCACACAAATGCACCATGTGTCATTCTTCTTGAGTACAAACACGGATTAGCCAACCACTACGGGTGAAAAACCTCCATGCTGAACCCTGCTGCCAAGAGCCGGGCCACTTCTTCCCCAATAGCCTTACGCCACTCTTCATTAAAACGATGGAGGAACTACTTAATCGGCTTAAACGTTGGGTCCACATTAAGGTGGTGCTCAGCGAAATCTCTCAGTACACTCCATGTCAGGTTTCCATGCAAAGATGTCTCGATTGTCACAGATGAATTTGATGAGCGCGCTTTCCTAAGCGGGGTCCAGATTTGCCCCGATAGTAAACTGCTTTGATGACACGCCGGGAGAAAAATACAATAACCTTGTATCCTCTACTGCTGGTGGTGAACTCCTTGATTACCTTGTCCCTGATAGCTTGAACTTGAGCCACCTCCACTGAAACCTGACCCTTGAAAGCCGGATCCTGACGCACCAGATGGCTCGTTGTCGTTATTTTGATGATGATTAAGGCTGTAGTTCCGGAACTCCCACAATATAGCAGTCCCTCCAGGCGTGTCTAGATGGCCTGCCGGGCTGACTGTGCTCCGAGAAAGGTTTTTAAGAATCTCCTCCATATTAAAGGGGGCTTTAGGCTTGCCGAAAGGCGGCTTACCGTTACCTCTAGCACGAATATTCCCAGCGCCGATGTTGGCTACCAAATCTGACCCGTCGTCCTGGTTCTTCCTTTTTCCACCATTGCCAGGGTTGTTAATCCCCACCCCCTTCTGCTGTTGGCCCTTGCCACCATTGTTCTTCTTACCCTTAGACGATTTCTCCTTGTCAGACCCTGGGTCGTTAGTAGTATCTGAATCTGGATATTTGGTAAGAGCCGACATGAGCTCATCCATGTCCTGAAAGGAAATTTCAGCCGCCCGAGCTTCTGCTTGAGGGGTAAGAAGTGACAATTTTTCTCCAAAATCAGGACTGCTTGAGCCGCCGATATATTATGAGGCGTGTGGATGACAGTCGAGACCCGTCGGACCCAATGATGGGCCGACTCATCCTCCTCCTGCACATAGTGATCGAGGTCAACAATTGTCATAGGTTGCTTGCATGTCCCTCAGAAATTCTTGATAAAACGTGCTTTTAACTCAGCCTAGGAAGCAATGGTATTGGGGGGCAGACCCTTCAACCATGTGCGAATGGGTCCTTCCAACATCATGATGAAATTTTTTGCACAAGCTGCCTCACTGACGTCTAACATCTCCATGGCAAGCTCATAACTCTCGACCTAGGCCTCTGGGGTCAGTCGGTCATGTAGTTAGGCACCTTACACATCCTCTTATAGTCCTAAGGCAAACACTCATTACGTAGTGCTGCTGCCAAACAAGGCACACCAACGCCCCTTGACGAGACTCTGGCTCCTACCAAGGTCGACGGGGTTACAGGGGCCGACTCGGGAATTTCTGGGTAATCTGTCACCGGTGTCCCTCCTCGATGGGTTCTACCTTTGTCTACAATCTCCTATAAATTGGTACACGGTGGGTCATCATAGGGCGGGTTGCGTCATTGCTCGCTGCTGGAAACTGTTGGCGACTCTATGCGCCGGCTATAGCTATGGCTTGGGATTGGCATGGAGTGCACACGGCTTCGGCTGTACGTGTACTTTTCTTGCCAAGACACCACTGTCTGCAGTAACCCAATGGCGTTTTGTGCCTCCTCAGTGAACATCGTCCCTTTTGCGAGAGGGAGCGCATTGAGCCTAGCAGCCACTGCTATCATGTTCTCCACTAGGTTAGAGTAATTGCCAGGTGGTGTCACAAGGTGCCGCGGCGGGGTCCGATACCTCCGAGGCGGGTCTGGCTGCCATGGTGCCTCCATGGCCCGGGTTATGACTAGTGGCACGCTCGGACCTGCCCCGGGGGTGTTAAAAAGGTTTCGGGGTTGAATCTGCACTGGGGGCCCGACTTGGGTCCTCCTCCGAAGAACTGCCTTTGATGTCCGCTCGTCCAAGTTGAACCAGAGAGCCTCTGCCCTCAAACGCTCTGACTCAACATTCATCTGATCTTGCAATGTGTTGATATCCTCCTGGGCCTTGGTTATCAACATCTTGATCCTGGTAATCTCTGCATTACTCTCTGCCTGGTTTCTGGCTGTGAATTCGGTTCCCATCAAGGTTGTCAGATCCTCCATCAGATCCAGCAAAACTTGAGCCGACGGCCTAGATGACCTGACATCTGGCGAGGTGGCTCCTGTCACCGCCCCGAACATCGTGCTATTGAGAGTCGGCGTTGTGCCTGCCATGAAGATGGCGGCTCGACTGGGCGGGTCGTAGGGATCCGGAATACTGTCACTATCGGCATAGCCCCCAAGACTACCAACCTGAAGTTGAGAGACGATTCCACATCCCCACTAGAGGACCCATCATCTGAGAGGGCAAGGGTTTCTCCTCCCGACATAGAGCCTTCCACTCCTTGCGTGAAGCCAACGAAGACGCTCCTTCACCCAGGCCGAACACGAGCGGGTTTCTCATGCCGGGCCGGCTCGACGAGGTTGGTGCAGATGTCCGGCCCAGACATAGATCCATCGATCTTGCCAATGAAAACGTGAATTCCGCTGAAGGGGACCCAGTACCGGTACTCGATTGAGTCGGCCTCCGGACTCCATCCAGCGTCATCTATGTAGCGCCTGCCGCAACGACTCTTAGTCATCCTGCCGACGACATATCCCTGAATCCCTGGGAGAGAGCCCTTCCTGAACTTCACACCACCGCGCGCTAGCCCCACGGTGGGGGCAACTGTCGTGGATTTGTCACGACTAAGGTCCTAGAGAAAGAACTTAGGTTCGAGGCTATCGCTAAGGCGGTGGACCCGGAGGGGTTGATCTGGACGAGAGACACAAATTTACCCACGTTCGGCCCCTCGGAAAGAGGTAAAAGCCTACGTCCCGCTTTGTGTGTATTGATTGAGTATCAAGTACAAGGGAGCGGATTCGCTTGACCTAGCTATCGATGGGTTCTTTCGTACCCTAAGCCGCCGCAGGTTATATAGGTAGGTCGAGGCCGTGGACTTACAAGAGTCCAGACCGGCTTATATAGAGTATCCAATCATGTCTCTATGTCGTCTTGCTTTCCTGGACAAGTCACGTTTTGGGCGGCTCACACGCCCGTGCCTCACGCTATCTTTCGGCTCTGGGCCTTTATCCAGGCCCATCTGGCGAGTCGCCTCTTAGACTTGTCTTCCACCTTCAGGCCCACTCAAGGCCTTGATTATGAGTCGCCTGGTATGACCCGGTCCCTCCTGGTTGGGTGTCACCACGAGGTTATATCCCCAACAACTACCTACCCCAATTTCATCTTATTGTTCTCCGCTAGATAGGAACTTTGGAGTGATTGTTTGTTGCACGTTGAGGGATGATCGTATGATTCGACTGTGTTAGCATTTTTGGGAGATTGCACAAGTGAAAGTATGAACCCTAGGCCTTATTTCCAAGCATTTATACAATGTTTTGTTCGTTGTTTACTATTTATTACCTTGCTTTTTTATATTTTCAGATTATAAAAACCTATATCTATCATCCATATTGCACTTGTATCACCATCTCTTCGCCGAACTAGAGCACCTATACAATTTCCCATTGTATTTGGTGTGTTGGGGACACAAGAGATTTCTTGTATTTGATTGCAGGGTTATTTGAGAGAGACAATCTTCATCCTACACCTCCCACAGATTGATAAACCTTAGATCATCCACTTGAGGGAAAATTGCTACTATCCTAAAAAACTCTGCGCTTGGAGGCCCAACATACTCGACAAGAATAAAGTTGCATAGTAGATATCAACCTCTTTTCTAGCACCATTCCGGCGAGGTGAGTGCTTGAAGGTATATATTTAGATCTTGTAATTAAATATTTTAGTTTCTTGTTTTTCACTAGTTTGGTTTTATAGATGAAAAACTACAAAAGTATGGAGTTTATGTTGCATCAATTGTTTTGTCTTTATAAAGTCTTCCGTGAAAATGATGGTTCAGAAAATTGTGTTCAATTGGTAGAGGAAGAATTTATGAAAAATACTTAATGAGAATTCTTCCAATGATGAGAATGAAAGGAATATTGTTAGTATGAATTCTCTGAATATCCATGATGCTAACAATGTGCAAAGCTAGAAGCTTGGGGATGCTATGTTTGATGAAGATGGAATTTTTAGTCCCCGAAGTTTTGTTGAGAAAATTTGTTACGATGTTGGCATGCCTCATATGTATGATGATTATTGTGATGAGATGTATGATATAAAGAGTGCCAGTAACCACAAAACTTATCATCATGATTTTAATATTTAAAGTGGTTATGTCAATCAAGTACCTCATGATAGTTATTTTGTTGAGTTTGCTCCCACTATTATGGATGAGAAGAAGTTTGCTTATGTGGAGAGTGATAATTTTCTATGCTTGTAGATCATTAAAAGAATGCTTTATTTGATAGTAATATTGTTGAATTCCTTCATGATTCTATTGAAAATTAATATGAGGGAGTAACATATGCTTGTAGGAATTGTAATAATATCATGTTTCCTCCCTATGTGTTTATTTATTGAAGATATCCTTGTTTTGACTTCCTATGCTAGTTGATTCTTGCTCCCATAAACTGTTTGCTCAGAAAATCCCTATGCATAGGAAGTGGGTTAGACTTAAATGTGGTTGTCATGTGATTCATGATGCTGTCTTGCATTTTCAACTTTTATTCCTATACGAGAATCACTGAAATCATCATGCCCAACTAAAAGGCTTTAAATAAAAGCGCTTGTTGGGAGACAACCCAACACTTTTTTACTTTCTATTTTTATATGTTTGCATGATTAATATACTTTAGCAATCCGGTTTTGTGTGTTTTATTTCAATAAAGTGCCAAGTAAAGCCTTTGGGATAGTGTGGAAAGTTGTTAGTTTGATTCTGAGCAAAAACAGAAACTTTTGCCTCTAGTAAAGAATTTATCTAATTTTACTGGAGCTTCGGAAAAATCGAAAATTTTGAAAAAAAATCCATGCAAATTATCTGCATTGTCCTAATTGGTCTGAATTTTTAGAGTCAGGAAAGTATGATGTTCAGTCAAATCTTCATAGACTGTTCTGTTCTTGACATATTCTGTTCTGCATGCATAGTTTGCTTGTTTCAAGTGTTTCTATAGCTTATATTGAGTGATATAAATTATGTTAATGTTGTAATACATTAGGTATTATGTTAGAACAATTATGAATCTTGTCTTAATAGTACCTAAGTTAATGATCTATATTTACTATACTAACCCATCTCACGAAGTTCCGTTAAGTTTTTTGTGATTGAAGTTTTAACGTTTTGGGTGAGAGACTGATATAAGAAGAATAAGGAGTGGTAAGACCCTACGCTTGGGAATTACCAAAGCACCCCCATGGTAATATCCAAGGAAGACTCAAGCGCCTAATTAAGCTTCCGGCGCATCGCCTCTTTCGTCTTCAACATTATCGATATATCTTACTTAGAGCTATATTTTTATTCATCACATAATATGTGCTTTGCTTGGATCATAATTATATTTTTCTATTTTCTGTTAGGTGTTATTTATTATCTTGTTTTTCAATAAAAAGTTCCAATAATCGCCTCTTAGGATGCTTGAGCTACATGTTTGATATGTGTTGTATAAAAACTGAACCTTTTGTTCTAGCGTTTAAATTTTCTTATTTTACTGGAATGTGGAAAGTTTCTGAAATTTTTATACAGTATTTTAATATGAATTCTTTATCATGTCCTAAATTTTTATAATGTTTTGCGCTACATAAGTACACTGGTTTAATCAATTGCTACAAACTATTCTATTTCGAAAGATTGTTGTCATAGTTTTGTTATCTACTTATCCTATAGTTCCCATAGCCTATATTGGTAGGTATAAATTGTGGAAACAATAGTAGACATTATATTATGTTTGAAAATTATTTTCAAACTTGTCTTCATAGTACATGAAGTTTGCATGGATTTATTTTTATGTGTACTAACCTATCTCATGAGTTCTTTTCGAGTTTTGTGTGGATGAATTTTTTGGGAATAGGTGAAACCGTGATATGAGAGGATTGAACGAGATACGAAAGCTCAAGCTTGGGGATTCCCAAGGCACCCCAAGTAAATATTTCAAGAATTCTTAAGCATCTAAGCTTGGGGATTCTACGCATCCCACCTCTCATCATCAACAATTAGCGGTTAGCCTATGTTGAGCCTAAATTTTTATTTGTCCACATGATATGTGGTATTATTGGAGTTCTATTTCTCTTTTGATATCTGTTTAAATAAGATACTCAGGTCTGAAAATCTTTATTGAGAGAGAGTCCTCACATAGCTACTTTATTGTTTGACTACTCGTTGACCTTCACTTATATCTTTTGAAGAGTAGTTTGATGTTTACTCTTGTGCTTCACTTATATCCTACGAGTAAATTTTGAATCAATGAAATATCATAAATCTGAAATTATCAATGTGCTTTATGATTAGTAGTAACATCACACCTGGTTTATAAAGTAAAATCTATTGAAGTTTGACTATCACTTTATTGGTCATATGAGCAATTCATGACTGATTAGTATAAGAAAGAGAACTTTCACATATAAATGTATTATATTCAACATGTTTTATGATTTTGTATACCTATCAATTATTTCCAAACTTGATCAAATAGTTGAAGTTGAACAAGAAAGACAATGTAATGGTTATGTTTGGGTATATTTGCATACAGGTTATATTGTTATGGATCCTCCAACGTGTGATGCTTGTGTAGAACCTTTTGCTAGCCAAAACCTCATACTAAGTGGAGATACTACGTGTGCATCCAAATCCTTGAGCCAAGTTTCTTCCATGAGAGTCCACCATACCTACCTATATATGGTATTTCACTGCCATTTCAAGTAAATTTGCATGTGCCACCTCTAAAACATTCAAATAAACATTCGTTTTGTGTGCTCGTACCGCTTATGGAGAGATGGGGCGGTCATTATCATACATGCTAGAGATTTATTCTCAATATGAGTGTGCATTCACTTGTCATTGCACGAGAGAGGCTCGTAAAAAGGATTCCTAGTCCTACATAACATAAAAATAAGTAAACAAAAAATCCTCCTAGAAAGTTGATTGTTTGGAGGGCAACCGTGGGTTCGGCCAGCCATGGAATGTGTTTGAATGGTGGAGGGGGAGTAAAATTTTAATTGTGTTTGGCAACCGCCTATAATTTGATTAGCATGGAAGATTGAAAACTCTGTTGGGACGTTGACAGGAAAAGCATCATGTAGTGGGGAAAGATCCAAACATATATCTATAAATATATTTGATCATGATTCATTATTGTTGACAATTATCTCTATCATCAGTATGTTGGGAGGCGAAACATGAAGCCCCTATCTTTCTATGTATTCGATGGATATTGTTTGTTCTAAAAAATATGACTTGAGAATTAGCAATCATAAAAGACTATATGATAATGTATGTGGAGCTCTTAGTTAGACTTGATGGTGCATTGAAATTGTTTGGTGAGCAAGAGCATAGATTATTAAGTTTCAATAGAATGCATTATTTCAACCAAGACATGTGAATTGATTGCTACTCTATCATGATGATTTTTATGAGAAAAGGCTGTTGGTTATGATGCTAGAAAAGTGACTGAAATTATCGATGATCAAAACTATTCACTAAGCTAGCATTCACACTTCATAAATTGTTTCTTTTATCATTTACCTACTCAAGGAAGAGCAGGAATTAAGCTTGGGGATGCTGATACTTCTCCAATGTATCAATAATTTATGAAGTATTCATTCTGTATTTGCCTATGTTGACAATACTTTTATATCGTTTTGATGCACTTTATATGATTTATTTAGAACTAACCCGGACTGGCACTATTTTCAGTAGAATTACTGTGGTGTGGTTTTTTGTGTAGAAAATTAAAGTTCTCGGAATCGCCCGAAACATTTTTGTGATTTTTTCTTGAGGAAATAAGCCACGTTAGAGCGAAGAACCACCACAGGGGGGCACCCTTGGGACAAAAGATATCTTCCCCCCAGTGGCGCGGCTAAATATGTGGTGGGCCCCTTATGGCTCCGTTTGTCGTGATTCCAACGCTGAAAAATCCTATAAATCCCAGAATCCCTAGAAATAAAGAGAGACTCCTTGTTTTGCCGATGCAACTCTCTTTATTAATGAAAAACCAATTTGGAGATGTTCCAGTACCCTGCTAGAGGGGGTAATTCCTCTCTGGTGGCCATCTTCATCATCCCGACGGAGGCCATGACGAGGAGGGAGTAGTCCACCCTCGGGACTGACGATTTGCACTAGCAGCTATGTGTTCATATATATATATATATATATATATATGTATATATATATATGTATATATATATATATATATCGTGTTCTTGATATTGCAAGATCTTGATGTATCACGGGCTTTGTTAATATAGTTGGATCATATGATGTTTATCCCTTGCTATCATGTTGCACTACTAGGGAAAAGCCTAGTAGTAGCGCTGGTTTTGAGCCTACTAGTAGCGCTGGGACCAGCACTACTGCTAAGGCGCTACAGCTAAGTTGTAGTAGTAGCGCTGGTTGGTGCAGCGCTACTGCTAAGTCTGGTTAGCAGTAGCGCTGCACTGATCCGCACTACTGCTAAATATCTGTAGCGCTGCCTAAAGACAAGCGCTGTTGCTAATCCAGCGCTGCTGCTATATGTATTCCAGCGCTGCTGCTATAACTCCTGCTGTCACTGATTCATATCCTCTCTATGTATTCATTATGTATTTATACAGGCTCTATACAGTAGTTTCATCAGGTCACAATAAACATACACTATTATCATCATATCATACACATATAGTAGTCTCGTCATACCATCATCACCATCATTCAACACAAATATCATCACATCTCGAAAATAGCGATACACAAGTCATATCATGTCTCGAATAAGTGCGACTGCATGGTCATGGCACACACACAAGTTTCATCATCTCTATCTAAACCATGATGTACAAGAGAAGAGCGATCAACATCATCAAGACCGCGACTATGTAGTACTTGAGGCACCGGCGGTTCCGCCCCGGCTCCTGCTGGAGCGTCCACCTCAAGTAACTCCTTTCCTCTTCGGCTCTGCTGTCGAACCCTCTGTGGCTAGCACCCGGGAACTTGTCGACCTAGGCCTAAGCGTCTGGCCAGTGGTCGTAGACTCCTGGAACCTTCCAAACGAACACGGCGTAGCAGCCCTTCGCCATCTATTATCTATGTACCTGCATTGTGAACGATAATATGCAACTTAATGTACTTAAGAACACAAAGAGGCATAATTAGAAAAATACAAGCAACCTATAGTAAGTAAACATAAATGACGAAGTTCCTCATACCCAAACTAATTAACTAGAGCGATCTACGCTAGTTCAGGACCACGGTTTAATTACATCACATTGTTTCGTCTGGACGCTAGTGACACATATATTGTGAACGATAATCAGTCCTCGGTCCAATCTTCATAGTCAGGGAGGAAGGACCCGAGCTTCTTGAAAGGCTTCAGGTCCAGACGCTGAGCGATTAGCAGTGCTCGGACATCATCCTGCGTGATTGGCCCATGGTAGAACATCCCTGTTTGTTCGAGGACCCGCTTCATGATCACTTGGGCAAGTTCACACCGCACGTGATAAAACTCAGCTCAGATTCGATGATCCGGTGTCTTTCCTATGCTTGTGGCCCAGTTGATAATTTCGGCATCGTTGGTATTAGCTGACATACGAAGGCATTGATTATCCCTTCTGGACTCGAGCAGGTGATGCATGAGGTAGAATCCATCAGCCTTACTGGTGTGCGGTTGCTGGATGCAGCAGAAGTCGGTCTTATGGCTGAAAACCAGCCCGTTCCTCCTATACTTTTTGTCCTTGATATATCCACCAGACATGCTGAAGGTTAACAGGGCACTATCAAGAACACTCTTTATGTGCTTGTAATCCTTTTTGTTGATGTTCTTCGATGCACTACTAGAAAAAAGGGCTATAGCTAATATAGACATTAGTGGCGCACTATGTATGTGGTGCGCCACTGCTAAATAGCAGTGGCGCACCACACGTGGTTGCACCACTAATGTTTATATTACTAATGGTGCACCTTGTGTGTGGTGCGCCACCGCTAAGTTTCTCCTGGGCACACCCCCCTCCCCAGACTTACCAGTGGCACACCGGGGTTTGGTGCGCCATTACTAGTTTTAACTAGTAATGGCGCACCACACCCACGGTGCGCCACTACTAACAATTTTTTTCATTTTTTTTTCAAAACTAGTAATGGCGCACCACACACCAGGTGCGCCATTAGTAACCCTGGTTACCAATGGCGCATTCTTAGGAGGTGCGCCATTGGTAACCTGAGAGCAGCTAGATATTTTTGACAGCCACCTACCACACTCACTTTCCCCACTTCATTCCCTCCACCTCTACCAAGTTTGGTCTTGGATGCCTCCTCCTCCTCACCTCATTTGCACCATAGATTCACCCAAATTAAGTGGTTAAATTTCCTTTTTTTGATAGGTAAGTAAGGGGAAAGCTTTCTTTATGTTCTAGATCTACTTTTTTCTCCCTCCAACGTACACACTTTTTATGGCCTAGATATACGTATGTTTTTGGTGTTGCATATGTTTGTGTTTGCAGATACCGGTATTTGAAATGCGATAGTTGCCAATATTTTGTCGGAATGTTGATTCATTTCCGTTTCGGCGAGAATTTGGCACTATGCTTTCTTTTTTGTCCTATTTTTAGGCAAAGTCATGCCAAATTTTTTTGGTTCTAAAATATCGTTTTGCTCTACCCCGTAGGCGACCATGGTCCGCACGATGACCGAAGGCATCGTGAATAGGTTTTTGAGCTCCGCGATGGCCGAGATGCTTTAAAAGAACGAGACAGAGATAAGATGTCCGTGTCGAAGATGCAAGCTAAAGAGCCTTATGGACCCGGATTCCAGACAGGTGCGGGACCACCTGCTCATGCGTGGTTTCACGGATGGCTATCGGTGGCAAGGTGATGAAGATGATTATGAATTCGTCCATGGGGGCTGGGCAAGACAATAGCGGCGAGGGCGGGCGAGAAGACGAAGAATCTCCAGGACATGATCACGAAGTAGATGCAGGACACAGTCATCATGTAGAAGATGCCGGACATGATGATGAGGAAGATCAAGACGAAGGGCATGATCATGAAGATGAAGATGCCGGAGCAGACGACGATGCACCATCAATGGGCTAGGTGCAGGACCCTCATATTCAAGAGCTGCTTCTCAAGCAGACGGGTAACGCAAGAGCTGCCGCCCGAGAGAAAGCCAAGATGGATCAACTGGAGATAGACGCGGTTACTCCATTGTATGAAGGATGCAGGCCCGAGGATACCCGCCTGAAAGTAACGCTCATGGCTCTAGAGATGAAGGTAAAACACAAAATGACCGACGCATGCTTCGACGAGAACATGTCATTCTGGCACGAACATCTTCCCAAGGGGAACAAAGTGCACGACCAGTTTCGAGGAAGCGAAGAATATCGTGTGTCCTCTGGATTTACCACACGTGAAATACCATGTGTGCATGAATGATTGTATCATTTATGGGGACGAGCACGCGGAGTCTACCATATGTCCGGTGTGCGGCATCACTCGATACAAGAAGAGGAAGAAAGCTCCTCGAAAAGTGGTGTGGTACTTTCCGATCACTCCTCGTCTGCAACGGTATTGCACAGACCCTAAGCTAGGAAAGCTCCTGCGTTGGCACGCGGATATGGAGGAGAAGAAGTGAGAAGATGACGGAAATGATCTGGAGATAAATAAAAAAGACAAGATGCTGAGTCACCCTAAGGATGCGAGCCAGTGGCAAGCGTTGAACTTCGAACACCCAGAATTTGGGGACAATCCAAGGAACATCATGCTGGGCGCGAGCACTGATGGAGTCAATCCGTTTGGCAGCCAGAGAAGCACACATAACACCTGGCCTGTGTTTGTGTGGATGTACAACCTTCCCCCTGGATGTACATGAAGAGGAAGGACATTCACATGAGTATGCTAATTGAAGGGCCGAAACAACCAGGGAATGACATCAATCTGTATCTGGGGCTGCTGAAAGAGGAGCTAGACACGTTGTGGAAAACGCCAGCCAATACGTGGGACGCCGCAGCGAAACAATATTTCCCTATGAGAGCCGCACCGCTCACGACGGTGCACGACTATCTCGGTTACGGATATGTCGCGGGGCAGGTGGTCCACGGATTTTGTGCATGCGTCAGGTGCATGGATGACACAACGTATCGCCAGCTAGATAGAGATCCCGCGTCTTCGAAAACCGTGTTCATGGGACATTGAAGTTGGCTTCGCGACGATGACGCATGGAGAAAATGCAAGGATTTGTTCGATGGTGAAACCGAACCCCGAAGACCCCCACGTACGAGGAGCGGCGAGGAAATAGACGAGTTATTGAAAAAATGGAAAGAGTGCCCACTGTTGGGAAAGAAGCAAAAGGCTCCAGAGCCGCAGCTGAAGGTATGGAAAACGAGGTATGTTTTCTACGAGTTGCCGTATTGGAAGATCCTTCATGTGCCTCACGGCCTTGATGTCATGCATATCACGAAGAACGTGTGCGAGAGTCTGCTTGGTACCCTGCTCAACATGCCAGAGAGGACCAAAGATTGCCCGAAAGCAAGGGCAGACTTGCAATCAATTGGCATCAGGGCCCTAATGATGATTATGATGATGATGATGATGAGGCGAAGTACACGAAAAGTCGTCGCAAAGGCAAAAAGGCCAAGAAGATCGAATATGACTGCCCTCCCACGTGCTTCACTCTAAGTCAAAAGGAGATCGAGCAGTTTTTCACCTGCCTCGTAGGAGTAAAACTTCCTTACGGTTACGCGAGGATGATAAGTAGATACCTAGACTCAGCGAAGCAGAAGTTCAGCGGGATGAAGTCTCATGACTGTCACGTCCTGATGACGCAGATACTTCCAGTTGCAATCCGTGGGATCATGGACGCGCACGTCCGTGAAATGCTATTTGTCCTATGCAACTTTTTCGACGTCATCTCTCAGAAGTCGGTTTGCATGAGGCAACTCAGAAGGCTACAGGAAGAGATCGTGGTGATACTATGCGAGCTTGAGATGTACTTCCCACCCGCATTCTTCGATGTTATGGTGCATCTGCTGGTCCATATCATGGAGGATATCATCCAACTCGGGCCGACGTTCCTGCACAGCATGATGCCGTTCGAAAGGATGAATGGTGTCATCAAAGGATACATTCGCAACAGGGCACGTCCAGATGGAAGCATAGCCAAGGGCATTCCGACCGAAGAGTGCATCTCCTTATGCACGAATTATCTAGGCATCGAGAACCCTGTTGGTTTGCCCGTCAACAGGCACCTCGATAGGCTCACTGGATGGGGTCACCGCGAGGGTCGCCGCAAAATGCAATGCGACTTCAAGGGTCGACTCGCCGACTTTGAAAGAGCAAACCTAGTCGCGCTACAACTCATAGACGTGGTCGATCCTTGGGTGGTAGAGCACAAAACCTTTAGTGAGAAGACGTACAATGATCGAGGCCAACAGAGGACGGACAGAGATATAATCAAAGAGCACAACTCATGTTTCACGCGTTGGTTCAAGGACAAGCTTCTGTCGTACCCTTTACATGAGGATTCTTCTGCGGAAGAAAAACTCATATTCGCCTTGTCACAGGGCGCCGAGCACAACCTGATGACCTATGAGGCGTACAGTATCAACGGCTACACATTCTACACCCAGGAAAAGGACATGAAGAGCGATTATCAGAACTCCGGGGTAACGATGGAATCCTACACCGGTAACGACAAGGACAGATACTACGAAAGGATCGAGGAGATCTGGGAGCTGAGTTACGCTGAAGAGGAGGTCCCGATGTTTCGTGTCAGATGGGCCAAGAGCGTCCTAAAAGAAGATCGGTATTTCACCACCATGGTTATACCCAAAGCCAAATCCAAGACCACGGGCGCAAACGTCACGGCGAACAATGAGCCATGGGTACTAGCTTGCCAAGTGGACCAATGCTTCTTCATTACCGACTCGTCAAAGCCCAGTCGTGTTGTCGTGAGGAGAGGCAAAAGGAACATCATCGGAATGGATGGAGTTTCCAATGAGCAAGACTTTGACAAGTACGGCGACCCGAAGATGGAAGGTGACGACGACGATGAAGTACCATACACCACAAGAAGAAGCAGGACCACCCTACCTAAAGGGCTTCCATTCAAGAGAAGAATTCAAGGGGTTCTGGGGCTAAATTATTCAACCGCGAGAAAGAAGGGCAAGAAGATTGTGAAAAGAGAGCTAAGATAGAATCACGACGTGTCGGCCGCGTGTGTGTGTCAGTGGCAAGCTCAATCTTTGATGACTGTTATTTCATGTCACTTGATTTCAACCATGTCATCTAATTCTAAATCTTTGCACAATGGTTTCATCACTCCATTTGCATTTTCCTTTTATTTTATCTCAAATCTTAAATTATTACATGCAACTAAAATTCCAAAAAAATAAAAAAATGTTAGTAATGGCGCACCAGGAGAAGGTGCGCCATTGCTATCACAGTTTTTACGGCGCACCCCTAAAAGGTGCGCCATTGATATACCAATAAAAAAAAGTTAGTAATGGCGCACCAGGAGAAGGTGCGCCATTGCTATCATGGTTTCTATGGCGCACCCCTAAAAGGTGCGCCATTGCTAACCCTCCCCCCACTACGGCTGCCCTCCCTCCCCTCCCGCCTCCCGCCTTCCCCTTCTTTCACAACTGGCTAGGGTTTCGCCCTCCCACCCCCGCTCCGCCATCGCCTCCCACCCCCGCCCTTGCCGCCCTCGCCTCCCGCCTCCCACCTCCCGACTCCCGCATACTCTCCTTTTTCTTCTTCTCTCTCTGAAAGGAAAAACAATTGCGTCTCTGTTGCCAGATCCCCCGTCGCCGCCCGCCGTAGCCTGCCTCGCCGCCTCGTCCAGCCCGTCCCCCAATCGTTAACTGCGGTAAGTGCCTCTCTACCTGCTCCCTGCCCCCTTCCAACAATACTCCGATTCCGCTCATCTACTCTGGTCGTCGCGCGCTGCCGATCCGGTCCGGGCCTCCCTGTGCCCCTAACCCTTGTTACCAATCCGCCCTAAACCCTAAATATAATCTGAGCAAGTAGCCGCCCCGAATTTTATGAGAGCTCTTATTATGAGAGATCTTATTGTGTTTGGTATTGTTGACTTGTATCCCTGTCCGCGACTCTGTTCTGCATATGGGCTGTTTTGTTGTTTGTTCTATTGAAACAAAAAAACATTCCTTGATGCGTTGCAGACACTAGGATATGATCCACCAGATACTGGACCAGACTCCATCTTGCATTGGCTGGTCAACTCCTCGATCTGTTAGTCCTTATCTGCATTTTCCCACATTGTTCATGTATCTGATCCACCATTGCTTGTGGTAGTTTGTCAAGAATACAGGTCTATATAGAAGAGAGATCACTACAAGCTAAACACCTCAATCTATTAGTATTTGTCTGCATTTTTGCACATTGTTCTTGTATATCTGATCTACCATTGCTTGTACTAGTAGTCTGTCCAAAATACAGGTCTGTATATGGTATAACAGAGATAGCACCACAAGCTAAACACCTTCTTTGTTGGGAACTCTCATCTGAATCCTTTTTTACAGTCCATTTGTTCTAATATATGTTCTTTTGATTTATTTGATGCATTCTGGACCCTAGAGATGAATGAGACTGTTGATTCCGCGTTTCGAATTATGATTGTTGCATGATCTCTTGTTACATATGATGTTCATGTTGATGCATTGACACTCTTGTAGTCAACCATACCATTACCAGGTTGACACTCTTTAATGTCGGGATTCTGTTGTTTTGGTTTATGTTACCGTGATCCACCTATATGCATGGTAAAATGAAGAGAACTCTTACTTGTCCAGTGCTTCAGCTCATGCATCTGCACGGTTCATTTGGACTGCAAACACTGTTGTTTACCCATTTGGTAAAAGCGTCATGAAATGGTACTGCAGTAGTGCTTGTTTAGTTAATCTTACTCTAGACATGATAATGGGCAATCCTGGTCAATCTGCTGATGCAATTTGTTTGTTGGGCTTTCGTGGAAATGTGCAATAACTTTCCTGAAAGTTAAGCAATTTGTGTGGTTAAGAACTGGACCATCTTTATGACTAGATGGTGATGCTAGCATGCACATTGAGTAGACGTGTTGATGTATCCTTGCTGTCAATTGGATCACGCTTCCTTAGTTTTCATTGGTCAGCCTGTCAATTTTCTTGTGGAATGTGGGTCTTGACTCGAACTTGCTGTCGATTGGAATATAGGATCATCCTTCTTTAGGTTTCATTGGTTGGCCTGTCAATCTGTTTGTTGCCATCATTGTATAGTAAAACTGGCTGATTAGGTTTCTGTTTAACCTCAGAATGATTTCAGTTCTGTTTTGTCAGGCTGATATGGACACTACTATTTAGTTTTTACAATGGTTACCTAGAAAATTTATCTTCCTCTTTGCAAATATATTAGATAAATGGTTAGCCTGAAAGTTGGACATCAGTTTTCGGTTTATACAATGGGACTGTATAATTTGCCTATAAAAACACTTGTTTGGTCATGTTAATTTAAACAGGGCATTGATGTAGTATGGGTGCACGTTTCCATTTCGATGTCTCATCTCCTAGTAGCATGCCTTGTTGCCTCCCTGTTTATCCAGAAGGTGGCTGGCCCCTGGTTTTTTAATGAAAGGAGTGTATGGAGCGCTGGATGCATAGGCCTGTCAATATTTTAAATTGCTAAGCACCCGTGTGTCCTGGAATGTTGACGCCAGGACAAATAGTTACCCCTTTCTCCTGAAATGTTGATTAATTTCCGTTTCGGTTGAGAATGGGGTAATCCTAGGTCATGAAAATTAGCAAAGGTCATGCGTAATTTTCTTGACCTAGAAGGTTCCCGATTCTCAACCGAAACAAAAATTAATCAACATTTATAGACAATGTTTTATTCTCAGTTTTCCTCTAAATCTGAGAAGAATAGATACTACCCTGATCTCATCCAATAACTCTTGTAGCCTTTTTTCCTATTTAGAGCGAACATGGCCGACAACGATGAGGCCGGCGGTTCGGGCAAGCCATTCTGGGAGCTGTCCCAGGAGATGGAGGAAGAACCTCACCACTATGAGGACGCCGCGGAAGACATCGATCCTGACTACACAACCCCTAGTGGCGTCGGGGAGGACACCACTTATGGTGCCGCCGGGGATGCCAGCACAGATGATGGCAGCGAACGCACAGATGGCAGCCAACCGAAGAGGCAACGGAAGGACCGGCGCCCGAACGTGCTCGGCACCGTCAAGGAGGAATTTACTAAAGTGTCCTCCAGTGGGCATCCAATAGCGCCCAAAGAATTAGTTCGTGGGTACGCGGGACAACACGGGTGCATTATCCGGAGCACCGCCTCGATCAACACCGAGAAACTAAGGCATCGTGACCGAGGGAATTTGCGCAGCCTCCTCTTCACGAAGCTGCACGAACGATACAAGTTCCCCGATGACTTCGCAAATGCACGCCTCTCAGGGAATAAAGTGAACAGGGCCCCCTCACGAAGATGAGCACGGGCCTGGCTACTTGGAGAGCCGTGGTGAAGAGAAGCATTCTAAGTGGTGATAGTTATGAGAAGATCAAGGAGACAAATCCTTCGATCAGCAAAGCTGACTACTTGGAGTTCAAGATCAAGTGCGAGAGCAACGCATCCGCGGAATCAAGTCAGTGGGGGAAAGATATGCAGGACTTGAACTTAGGGGTCCACAAACTCAGTCCCGGTGGTTATAGAGTGGCGGAATCTAAATGGGACAAGCAGGATGCGGAACGTGCCGAGCAAGGCCTGCCGCCCCTCTTTGATAAATACAATGAAAAGCAGACCAGGAACTATGTCAGGTCCCGGTACAAGGTGGACCCAGTAACAGGGGAGCTTACCACGGATCCGAAGGTGAAGGAGCTTGAGCGTATTCTGGTAAGGAATACACCCCCGCGTAATTATCTCCATATGGTTGCATTCTAATTAATGAAGCCAAATTTCTAAATGGTTCACGTTCCTTCTGCAGGAAACTGAAAGCAGTAGCACAGGGTCTCAGAGCTCCCCGTCTGCCCTTGGGACACCACTTTAAATAGGGCGTTGAACGTAATGAAACAAAAGGATAAGTTCAGTAAGCCGTCGTCAGCTAGTCGTGTGGCCGGCGAAGGCTTGTCCATGAAATGGTCGGAATACTATAAGGCTGGGCGAAAGGAGAGAAAGACCAGCTCGGAAAGCCAGGAGCACGAGGTTAAAGAACTCAAGACACAAGTGGCGCGGATTTCGGAGATAGTTCAAGAGAAAGTGCGAGACCAACATGGAGCGACGATCATCGCCATTATGCCTTCCTTGCTTGAGGGGCTGCGGGGGTGGATTGCGGGCGGCCAACAGGGGCCGCCCCCGATTCCCAGCTTCATGGGAAGCAACTCGCACAAAGCGCCGACATTGGTGTCTCCGGCGGAGGCGGCATTGGTGTCTCCGGCGTCGGCGCCAGTATTGGAGATTAATGCACCCGGGTGTGGGAAGAATACGCCGGCCGGCACCTCGGCAGCAAGCGTCCCCTCCGTCACTTGCACGCCCGCCATTGGCGGTGCCTCGACATTAGCCAAGCTCTATGCCATCACGGTAACTAAGCCTCGGCCGATGACTACTTCATCTCCTTGCCTTTGACTGGGCATCCCTGACGCCCTACATGTTTTCGCAGGGCGTCGCCAACGTTCCATGCACTCTCCTGCACTTTGTGGATGGTGAGTTGATCGATGTCGCCAAGGAAAAAATCGTTGAACTGGGCAACCGCGTGTTCCACGGTAATCCGATGCCACCCACCGTGTATAGGGTTCAACTGGTTCGGGTGCTGAGGGGCTGCGACGACTTGTTACCTCCGCATCGACCCCCTAGGGCCGACGAAGATGATGTGATGACCCTCAGTGCCTGCTTAAATTGGTCCATGCTTTGGCCGAAGAGCCAGATTCATTTGGGGGCAGGGGACACCACCCCACAGACAACACCGCCAGTCGTGCCGACGCGAAGACATGGCAAGACCGCCGCAACGCTACTGCCGTCAGCTGACCCGGACATGCATATGGCACAGGATCTGGACGAAAACGACGGTACATTTTCCAATGTCGATAAGTACATCAACGAAGATGGGTATGGTGACGAATTCTTCGGGCCTCCTTCTCAAGAACCCAACCCTGCAAAATACGATCGCGATCTGGCTGGTACCGCGGAGAAACCCAATTGCAACAGGCGTCATCTGTTCAGTTCTCAGGAGACGCCTCTAGCTGCCGCCTTCACCGAGACTCAAATAGTCGAGGTGCGAAATATTATCAGCCCCAACACACTCAAGAAGGTGGTGTCTGAGCAGAACTCGATCCCATTACAGCAGAAGAAGCAAAAGGGACGAAAAAGAAAAAATTAACAAGGGTGCGAGCCAGCCGGCACCGAGTACGATCTGTGCTCAGGACGGGCCACCAATACTTAAGGATATCTCGAGGAGGGTGCATGTGGCGGGTAGGCCGATGCTACCAACTAATCTGCTCAATGCTACAACCGGTGCTATGCGGAGTCTGCATGATGGTGTTTTTTCTATGGAGAAGCGGCGTCTCTACGAGAATGATGTGGCATACCCGGTTTTCGTGGCCAAGGTGCCAGAGGGCAAGGGCTTTGTCGATAGCACTATCGGGTGTATGATCGTCCTGCGGTTTGATGACATCTTCGCTATGTTTAACCTTATCCGCTGCACTTCACCTTCGTTCGGCTGTTTTCACTTAGTATGGAGTTGCGGATCATTAGAGACAAGACCCTGGACATCGTGATAGTCGACCCCTTCTACATGTGTGCCAAGATCTTGGGCAGCGCTGGGGACCGGCAAGTCACGAGTTCATACCTCGAAGGCATCATTCTGGCGAACCCAGATAAGGATAACTTCCTCGTGCCTTACTTTTCCGAGTAAGTCATCCCCTCACCGCTCCGTAACATATGATTTCTTAGATTTCGGTCGTTCTTTTTTTTCTAACATTCAGTGTTTTGTGCAGTGACACACATTGCACACTCATCCTCTTAAGCCCGAAATATTCCATGGCCACGTATTTCGACTCGAACCGTCAGTCGAATAAATACACAAATATCAAGAAAGTTCTTGATGATGCTCTCCCCGGCTACGCCAAATCTGGAGGCACCTTCAGGAGGCCAATTTGTAGGTACGGCAAGCACATGTTCACCCACATAACGACGTTCCCCTGCGTCAAGCAGCTGCCTGGCAGTTAGAAGGATGCCTACTATGCCCTCCATCACATGTGGGCGATCGTACGGGACCTTCATCACCTTATGCTACCAAATAATCTCAAAGAATGGGCCGCACGCTTGTCGGCAATCCATGACACGGACATCAGACAAGAATTCTTCTGCATCCAGTTGGAGTTTGCGGAAATCATCTATCAAGATGTCCTTCGTACCTCGGGGCAGTTCTACCTCAAATATCAACCGTCCAACAGTGAAATAGAAACAACGCTACAAATGTAGGCTGACAACGACCGCACATTCATGACCATCACGAAAGATGGCGGCTTCATCCACACTTCGGTCCCTGAGTCGATTCGAAAGTATTGATGCTATGTAGTTCTGAAATATCGATTATCTCATGTTGTAATTAAACATTAATGAACTTGTATGTCTGTTTAGTTTGGACAGTCGTTCAACTTATATGTAATCGATGGTATTATTAGTAGGACCATGAATCGTGCTATTAATGTGTTGCTTTTCTCTTCCGCTCCTTTTGTTGCATATTTATATATTGCTTATATATTATCTGTGAATTTCTACTAACATTTTGTTTGTCTAGTGCATAGAGATACCATCGTATGTCGTGTGCAAGGGTAAGGTTCTCGGAGTCTACGACGACTGGGAGGAGTGTTGGAGACAAGTTCACCATTTCAGCGGTAACAGTTACAAAGGGTACACCACTAGGGCGGAGGCGGAAGCTAGATATGCCCGCTATCTAGTGGGAGAGAGGAGGGAGCGGAGGAGGAACCGGATGAAGACCAGTTTCATCGGGATGATGCTCATCATGAACGCAGCTCTCTTCTATGTGATGGTAGTTTAGATGATCGATATCGACTTTGTAATGTGACGACAAACTTGGCTAATATCATGAACTTTGATAATATCTCGATACCTAAACTTGGCTAATGTTTGAACTTTGTTCGCTATTTCGAATTTGGAGACTAATATGATGAATTCTATTGTGTGATGTTTATATTCTGTGCTGTAACGTATTTTGTAACCTGTGCAAATACCAGAAAAGCAAAAAAATATACTAATATTCATAGTAGTGGCACACCATATTTAGAATTAGTGGCGCACCAAGATAAATACCGGTGGCGCATTATCAGGCATAGTAATGGCGCACTTGGGGCATAGGTGAAGGAAAATATGGCCCCAGTAGTGGTGCACCATAATGAGCATTAGTGGCGCACCAAGGCTAAATACCAGTGGCGCATTATAGGCCATAGTAATGGCGCACTTAGGGGCATACATGAAGGTAAATATGGCCCCCTAGGAGGCATCGTAATGGCGCATTGTTGGACATAGTAATGGCGCACTATGTGGTGCGCCACTATTATCTGGGATACTAATGGTGCACTAGAGGTGCGCCATTACTATTTGTTACTAGTGGCGTGGTAATAGTGGCGCACCTATAGTGCGCCATTAATAGCAAAAACTGGTGCACCACTAACAGCCTTTTTTCTAGTAGTGATGAGTCCAAGTATATAGCATGGGAGTATTCTAGGTACAGAACGATGACGATGGCGCCCCCCCCCCCCCCCCCCGCTGTGCAAATTAAGTACGCCTCAAATTAGACTCCATGCTTGCAAAGGATTGATTAACACTTATGAAAGGATATGCGTGAATGACTTACATGGGATGATAAGGCAGGAGAATCGCTTCCTTGTCCTTATTAGCGATCATGAAGCCGCCGATGTACTGGCTCGCATAGTCACGATGCTATTTGCAGATATCCAAGAAGCTCTCGTGCATATGGTATGGGTCCGGGACGCAGATATATTTGGTGTTCTCGATCCTGATGATGTAGTTGAGATACAGCGCATGTGGAAATCCAGCTTGGTCATGTGGAACATGTCATAGATGTTGTCAAATCGTAGGATGAACTTATTCGCGGGCCATCCCTCGACGTACAACATCCCACCCGGCACCTGAGCCGCATAAAGCCGGTATCCTGGTTTTCCCGAGATGAGAATGCTTTTCTCTTTGGCCAGCACATCATCATGAAGTCTCCTTAGATCATTGTTCAGTATGTCCTCTAGCGTTTTTTGAGGTAGGATCGGGTGGCCGGAGACATGGATTCACTCCGCACCTATGACAGGTATTCTGTCTACCTCCCAGGGCTTCAGAGGCGGCTGGCTGCTTGAAGCAGCTCTGGCGCCTTTAGGGCCTTTCTTCTTCGGTCTCCTCCTTTGCTTCTTGCCGGGTGGCGGTAGTGAGGCCACCATACCTTCCCTAACTGTCACCCCCAGTGTCGTCGGGCTAAACAGTGGACAGCCCTTGGGTTGTTGCTAGGTAGAGGCGGCATCTGGAGGCATCTCCTGCGAGGATCGCTTGAAGAGAGACTTTTTGCATCCCGCCTTAGGACGTTCCGACTCCGGCAAATCAAGCAGCATCAAGTCATCATCTCCAAGCTCAAAGCTTGAGTCTTCGTTGTCCTGAGCCATCAATCCTCCATCATCATAGGTGGTATTGAAATACTTGTCTGAGTCATCATCATCCTCCTCCATGTCATCATCAGCATTTGCTTCTTCGACAACGGGGGCGACGTCATATGGCACTAATGGAGGCTCTCCCTCGCGTCGTCCGCTATAACCCGCCACGACGGGTGCAGGTAATTTGGTAGGTGGGGTGGTGTTCATACCTTCTTGAGAAGCTGTCGTTGGTGTGATACTGGGCGCCTTGACACAAAGAAGAGTCTTCGGCCAAGGAAAGAACCAGCTCTTGCATGCGCCAATCCGTTGAGGTGTCTCCTCGTCATCGACTGGTACCGGAGGAGTCAAATCCTCGAAGCCCGCTAAGACACTGGCCACGTTAACCTTGGAGACACCATCGGGCATCTCTCGGATGTGGAACATGCGGTCCTTCGGCTTCACGATCGTTGCCTCTCCCATGGCCACCTTCTGGCCCTTGATGTCGTACAGTAGGGTGCATGGGGTATCGTTGGCCTACGAAGACATGTCTGCAACGTCAAACATCCGAAAGGCAATTGAAATGGAAGACTATATAGACATGCTGGTGAAAAGGGTATGACGCGTAATTACCGTGAGGGCGTCGAGCTCGGCCATAGACAAAGGCCTGTCGAGTTGGCCAGAGACGGAGGACGGGCTGGTATGAACAGGAGCGGGAGCATTTGCGGTGGCATGAGCAGGTGCTGGTGGTGCGATGTTCACCGAATTGCTCCCGACGTAGCTGGGAACCGAAAAGTCCGCTGGCCCTTTATCTGGATTGTTCTTCGCCCATTCAAAACATGCCGGAAGCAAGCTGGAAATGCCAGAAGCAACCGCTGCAGCAACACTTGCTTCGACCTTCTGGTCGAAGGTCTGTTCCAACTCAGCTTTGGACTTATTGAACGCAAGCGCGACCTTCTGGTCGATGGTCTGTTGAGTAAGCAACTTTCTCTTCTTTCTTTCCTCTAGATCCTCGTGGTAGCACGTCTTCCACGAGGTGCCATCTCCGACGCCGTGCACACATCCATAGGACGGCGGTGTGGCCTCCGGGAACTTTTTCAGTATGTTCAGGGCCCGGTTGAAATGGGTGTCCCACTTGGGCCTCGCCGACGATTGTGACGACTCGTCGCTTTCTGATGCCTTTTGGTGCTGCTCTTTCTGCAAAAGGAACGTGGATGGTTCACTAATAATGTGACAAACTTGTAGTCGAATTGATTGGAAGCTAATATGATAATGTGGTAATATAACAATTACCAGAAGTCTCATGAACTCCCTCGTGTTTGGGTCCGTGTAAAAGGTCTTCTTGATGCGGTCCCACTTGTACTGGGCCCTGATCCAGTCACGCTCCAGCGGGTCGGTTAACTCCGCCAAGGGGTCTGGGATTCCGTGAAGTTCATGTTCGATTTCCTCCTTGGCCCATATGTGCCTCTTCCCCTCGTAACCACAGCTTCCGAGGCGGTGGGGAGGCATGTTCCTGGCCTGGAGTGCCTTAATTTTCTCTGACTTTTTCTTGGTTTCATCCTTAGCGCAAGTCTCCTTGAATTTTTCAAAGTCCTCTTCCGTAAGTGATGGATTTTCAGCATGAATCTTGGACCACGGTTCATTTTATCAATCGCTTTTTTCACCCGAACTTTCCAGGCGGACAAGTCGTTGGTGAACGTCACCATCGCCTTGTTGTTTATCTTTGTCATGGCGTCATCGTTCCACGGATCTTTGCTTTCTGTGCGGTCGGGGAACAAGAACCTATTTTGCAACTTCTTTATGAGCATCGTCACATCGTGCGACACGGAACATCGTCGCATCATGCAATCGAATATAGTCAAGCTCCCAGATCTCTTCGACCCTTCCGTATAATCTTTCAGTTGTGTCGTTAGCGTCGGTCATGCATTCAATCGTCACCCCGGAGTTCTGGTAATCACTGTCCATGTCTTTGGCCTCCGTGTAGAACGTGTACCCGTTGATATCATATGACTGATAGCTCGCGAGTTTGGGTGCGGGGCCATGTGCTAAGGCGTGTATGAGCAATCCGTACGAAGTGTCCTCTTTTGGGGGATTTTTAAGAACTTGCTCTTTGAACCAACGCAAGAAAGTGGCGTTCTGCTCTACAGTAACTTCGTCGTCCGTCTTGAGCATCCCCTTATCAGGGTACTTATTTGCGATGGTTTCTTTGTGCCGTGCCACAGAATCATCTACCACATCTAGGTATTGTAGCACTACTAAGTTAGCCCTGTCAAAGTCGTTCCGTCGATCCGAGTAGTCCACGTGCAATTCCCTCCGACCGTTGTTGTGACCTTCTCCTTCTAGCCTCCCATCATGATTGTTGATGGGCAAACCAACAACAGGGTCTCTGATTCCTATATAAATCTCGCAAAAGGAGATGCACTCATGCGTCAGATACCCCTAGACGATGCTCCCATCGGGACGGGCCATGTTACGAAAGAATGCTTTGATGACCCCATTTATCCTCTCGAACGGCATCATGCTGTGAAGGAATGTCGGACCAAGTTCGACGATGTCGTCCATGATGTGGACACACAGATGGACCATGACGTCAAAGAACGCGGGCGGGAAGTACATCTCAAACTCACGTAGTATGACAATGATCTCTTCCTGTAGCCTTCAGAGCTGCTTCACACTTATTCATCAGCAGGTGCGCCTTCAAGCTGCCATGATCATAAGGGTCCAAAAGGACTCCTTCTTTGCATCTTGTACACGGACATCTAATCCTAGTCTGATTATTTGCATGCATGTCCATTACCGCGGATTGCATGCATCGCTCCACCTTCCATCCACTCACCTTCATGACCAACTTCATGCATAGTCTAACAAGCAAAAGGGTTATAAACAAAATGCATGCATGCATAAAAGTCATATAAAAATTTGGCATGACCTAGCTAGCCTAAAAATAGGACATATCGCGTTTGCTCGAAATTCACTGAAACGGAAATAAATCGTCATTTCGGCAAAACATAAGCAACTCGGGGGCATGCCACTCGCACAAATCTCTCCATATCCCAAACACACATATTCCCATTCACACACACATATTCCCATTCTTGAAATGAACAACTTTTTACTCACCTATATCAAGCTAGATCTAGCTACATCTAGTTGTTGGGGACATATCAATAGCTAGCTAGATCAAGTTGTTTGGGAGGAGAGATGACTCTAGGTAACTAATGGAGAGGGAGAGATATGAGCTACCCAGATCTATATCTAGGTAGCGCTCTTTTTGTTTACAGCGCTACTGCTAAGTCTTTACTTGTAGCGCTTGGTAAATACAGTGCTACTGATAATTATCAGCAGCGCCTGTTACATTCCAGCGCTACTGATATTGTCCTGCCTATAAGGTTTTCCCTAGTAGTGTTGTGACGAATTGAATCTTTCCCTTTGAGATCTCATTATATTGGATTGAATATTTTGGTTTGAGAACACTTGATGTAAGCCTTGCGTGGGATACCCGTAGTGACATTGGGTTATTCTATTGATTCACTTGATATATGTTTAGGCATCAACATGCGGATTCCAATGTCCTTGGGGATCTATGCATAGGGGTTGATTGCATGTTTTCATACCATGTTCTCCGATAGAAATCTTGGGGTGATCCTTGAAGTTCTTTGTGTTGGATTGAATATGACGGATCTGAAATTGTTTGATGCATGTTGCATTATTTACCAACTGATACTTGAGGTGACATTGGAGTATCTAGATGACATTAGGGTTGATTGATATGTATGATTGGTGTTATTTTACTACGCACTCTAGGGTTGTTTTGATACTTATAGGAATAGCCCAAAATATTGATGGGAAAGGATAACTTTGAGGTGGTTCTACAACCTACACCAATTTCATCTTACTGTTCTCCACTAGATAGGAACTTCGGAGTGATTCTTTGTTGCACGTTGAGGGATAATCATATGATTCAACTGTGTTAGCATTGTTGGGAGATTGCACTAGTGAAATTATGAACCCTAGGCCTTATTTCCAAGCATTTATACACCGTTTTGCTCGCTGTTTACTATTTACCTTGCTTCTTTAATATTTTCAAATTACAAAAACCTATATCTATCATCCATATTGCACTTGTATCGCCATCTCTTCGCCCAACTAGCGCACCTATACAATTTGCCATTGTATTGGCTGTGTTGGAGACACAAGAGATTTCTTGTATTTGATTGCAGGTTTTTTTGAGAGAGACCATCTTCATCCTACACCTCCCATGGATTGATAAACCGTAGGTCATCCACTTGAGGGAAAATTGCTACTGTCCTACAAAACTCTGCACTTGGAGGCCCAAGATAGTCTACAAGAATAAAGTTGCATAGTAGATATCAGTAACTTATAAAGAACAGTATGGGGAAAACTAATAGGCATTGGATCAGTGGATTCGTTGGATGATATTCATCATATAATAGTCCTAACCTGGGGTGACACAAAATTAGCTCCAGTTCATAAATATAATGTAGGCATGTATTCCGTAAATAGTCATACGTGCTTATGGAAAAGCACTAGTGTGACATATTTTGTCCTACCCTCCAGTGGCAGCGGGGACCATAAGGAAACTAAGGGATATTAAGGCCCCCTTTAAATGGAGAACCGGAACAAGGCATTAACACAGAGTGAATACATGAACTCCTCAAACTACGGTAATCACCAGAAAGTATCCCAACTATTGTCACTTTGGGGTTTACGGATCAGAACACATAATAAGTGCATATGACTTGCAAGATTGGATCAAGAACATAGATATAATGGTGAAAACATAAATGGTACAAATCAGAAATCAGGGCACCAGGGCCCTAGTGACAAGCATTAAGCATGGCAAAGTCTTAGCAACATCAATATCAAGACATAGTTGATACTAGGGATCAAGCCCTAACAAAACTAACTCGATTAGATGATGAATATCATCCAAATCCTCACCGATGAGCGAGCCTACGAAGGAATTACTCACTCACTGTGGGGAGCATCATGGAATTGGTGACAAAGGAGGATTGGTGATGGCGAAGACCGAAGATTCTCCTCTCCGGATCCCCAAAAGGGCTCCAGATCTGGCCTCCCGATGAAGAATAGGAGGCTGCGGTCGCTCCATATTGTAAAACACGATGAAACTTCTTCTCCTATTTTTTCTCCAAAAATAGGTATTTATAGTGTTGGAATTAGGGTCAACGGAGCCACGAGGGCCCCACAACCCATCACGGCGCGCCTAGTGGGGCTAGCATGCCCTGGTGTCTTGTGAGCACCCAGGGGACCCCCTCTGGTGGTTCTTGGATCTAGTATTTTTTTATTAGTTGTAAAATAATTCTCCAAAAAGTTTCATCCAATTCCTAGAACTTTTATTTCTGCAAAAAAACAACACCATGGTAGTTATGTTGGAAACAACACCAGTCTGGGTTAGTGTCATTCAAATCATGCAAATTAGAGTCCAAAACAAGAGAAAAAGCGTTATGAAAAGTAGATACGATGGAGAAGTATCAACTCCTCCAAGCTTAACCCATTGCTTGTCCTCGAGAAATACAGTTGACAATCTGAAAGTGATAAAGAAAAAATTTTATGAACTCTTTTGTTCTTGTTTAAATACAAATTCTTAAATAGGACCCGGGTTTTCAGCAAAGATTATGACTAACCACGCCAACAATAACTCTAAAAATTATTTCAAATGCAAACACTTTGTCAAAAGAATCATGATATAATATGACACCAGTGATATCTCGCTAGCCTTTTCCATGACCGCAAAACATAAATGTAGAGCACCTCCAAAGTTCAAGCGGCGACTAAACATGGTAATTCATGGTAGAAAAGATCCAGTCATGATGCATTCAACATTAACTATACACAATGCATGAGGATGACAATAGTGCTCTCATATCTGGCGCTTGATTGAGATGGTGATGACTGAACATAAAATTAAATAGATAGTCCCTACACAGAAGGAAGCAGGGATTTGCAGAGGTGCCAGAGCTCAAGGCTTAAATCAGAGATAAATAAATTTTTGGGAAGTGCACCCTTCTTGTTTACGTCACGAAAATTATTATCAATATCTTCCATGCTAAACACATTAGCGGCGGTTCCCAAGCGATAAAAGTAAAGGTTTACTCCCCCTTCACCAACAAACACATTCCATGACTAGTCGAATCCACGGGTACCGTCCATACGAACAACGGTCCTCGAGGAGTTTGGTTGAATTATTTGGAATGTTTGATTTCAGGACTGGGCATCCCTTTTATCGCCCCCTCTCATGCAAGGACGAGTGAATAAACATTCATCATGAGAATAACCCGCATAGCATGCAAGATACTGACTACCCCTTCTCGCTCCATGAACAATCTAGGCACACAAACCAAACGTTCATTTCAAATTTTAGAGGTGGCACATGAAAATTTACTTCGAACGGTAGGGTAATACCGCATATGGGTAGATATAGTGGACTCATCTGGAATAACTTTGTTTTAAGGATTTTTTATGCACAAGCAGTATTCCCACTTAGTATAGGCGAGGGCAAGCAAATAGGTTGAGAAGCGGCCAGCTAGAGAGCAAAAATCGTCATGAATATGCATTATGAATAATAAACATTGAATACTAGCATGAGTAGGATATGGACACCATGAACATAAATATCATGAAGGCTATGTTGGTTTTGCTTCAACTACATGTCTCAAAATGTGCCAAGTTAAGCCACTTGAAACATTCAGGGAAGGATACCATATAATTATACTACATCACAATCATTTTAATTCATGTTGACATCCAAGATAAATCATTATTCACTCCTAGCTACTTGACACTGCGTCGGTATTTCCCCAAAGAGGAAGGGATGATGGAGCACAGCGACGGTAAGTATTTCCCTCAGTTATGAAACCAAGGTTATCGAACCAGTAGGAGGATCACCAACACCCAATAAGCAGCACCTGCACACAAACAACAAATACTTGCAACCCGACGTGAAAGAGAGGTTGTGAATCTCTCTACGGTAATAAGATAGATTAAGTAGTGATAGATAGGAGAGACAGATATCTCAAGAACACAAAATAAATAGAGTAAATATGCAGCAATATATTTTGGTTTTTTTTGGTTTTGTAGATCTGAAAACAAAATTGCAAAAAAGTAGACTCGGGGGGCGTAGGGTTCACTAGTGGCTTCTCTCCTGACTATAGTGCATGGTGGGTGAACAAATTACTGTTGGGAAATTGATAGAAAATCGAATATTCATGACGATATACAAGGCAATGATCATTATATAGGCATCACGTCCAAGATAAGCCGACCGACTCCTGCCTACGTCTGCCACTATTACTCCACACATCGACCACTATCCAGCATGCATCTAGTGTATTAAGTTCATGGAAAAATGGAGTAATGCAATAAGAACAATCACATGATGTAGACAAGATCTATTAATGTAGAAATAAACCCCATCTTGTTATCCTTAATAGAAAGGATACATGTGTCTCTTGCTTCCCCTTCTGTCAGTGGGAAAGAACACCAGAAGATCAAACCAATCACAAAGCACGTATTCCCATGGCAAGAAAAACGATCTAGTTGGCCTAACTAAACCAAAGATTCAAGAAGAAATACAAGGCTATAAGCAATCATGCATATAATAGATCAAAGAAGACTCAAACAATATTCATGGATAGAAACTGATCATGAACTCAAAACTCATCGGATCCCAACAAACACACCACTATAGTTTACATCAAATAGATCTCCAAAAGACAACTGTATTGAGAATCATAAGAGAGAGAGAGAGAGAGAAGAAGACATCTAGCTAGTGCCTACGGACCCGCAGGTCTATGGTGGACTACTCACGCATCATCGGAGAGGCACCTAGATGAAGATGAACCCCTCTGTGATGGTATTTAGATTGGATCTTGAGGCTCTAGAACTTGCGGTGGCTGGAATTGTGTTTCCTCGACTCCCCTAGGATTTTTAGAATATTTGGGATTTTATAGGCATTAGAGGCAGTGCAGAGGGTCCCCGAGGAGGGCACAACCCACCAAGGCATGCCGCCCCCTAGCGTGGCCTTGTGGGTTGTGGTCTCCTCGGCCCATTCCATCGGCACTTCTTTGGTCCACTGGGTGTCTTCTGGTCAAGAATAAATCTCCAATTTCTTTTGTCGCGATTGGACTTTGTTTTGTATTAATTTTCTGTGAAGTAAAAAAACAAACAAAAATAGCAACTGGCACTTTGGCACTATGTAAATAGGTTAGTCCCAAAAAATGATATAAAGTGGTAATAAAATGATGGTAAAACATCCAAGAATGATAATATAACAACATGGAACAAGCAAAAAATACAGATATGTTGGAGATGTATCAGCATCCCCAAGCTCAATTCCTACTCGTCCTTGAGTAGGTAAATTATAAAACATAGTATTTTTGATGTGGAATGCTGCCTAACATGTTCATCACAATCTTTCTTTTGTATAGTATGGACATTTGGACTTATAATGATTCAAAGCAATAGTCTACTTTTAACATAATGACTTTAATACTCAAGCATGTCAGCAAACAACCATGTCTTTCAAAATATCAAAACTAAAGCAAGTTATCCCTAGCCCATCATGCCAATCATTGATCCATTCGTGAAACATCCTCAAATATTAGCTACGCACAATGCTCAAGTACAATCATAGTGCCCCCTACTTGGTGCTTATAGGACAAGATGGAGACTCAAAGAAAAAAATATAAATTTCATAAATTAAATAGATAGGCCCTTCGCAAAGGGAAGTTGGGATTTGTAGAGGTGCCAGAGCATAAGGTCTAAATTCAGAGAGAAAAATACTTTGGGTGGCATGCTTTTCCTGTCAACGAAAACGACAAAGTAGCTAACAATACTTCCATGCTAGATATATCATAGGTGGTTCCCAAACAAAAAATAAAGTTTATTCCTTTTTTCCACCCAACTTTCACTTTCCATGGCGGGCCGTATCCACGGTTGCCATCCATACCAACACTTTCCAAGGAATTTATTATTTGACAACATAAAGTAAATATTATTTTTGTTTTTCATTTCGGGAATGGGCATCCCTATTACCGCCGCACTCTCATGCAATGACATGTGAATAAACACTCATCTTGAGAATAACACATCTAGCACGGAAAAATATTGGATACTCCCCACTGTTTCATGAGTGGTACGGGCACACAAAAGAGAAAAAATATTTTGAAAATTTAGAGATGGCACACTTGCTTGGAACGACATGGAAATACCGCATATAGGTAGGTATGGTGGACTCATCAGGCAAAACTTGGTTTAAGGATTTTGGATGCACAAGTAGTATTTCTACTTAGTACAAGTGAAGGCTAGCAAATAGATTCGGAAGCAACCAAACGAAGAAACAAAAATTCACATAAGTTAGCATTGAACATAACTAACACCGAATAATGCACCACAAGTAGGATTTAACTTCATTGCATAACTATTGACTTCCATGCATGCATAGGGAATCACAAAACTTAACACCAATATTCCTACTAAGCATAATTACTTGTCAACATGACTCACATATTACTATCATCATGTTTAAAAACTATTACAAGGAATCAAGTTTAATTTGTCCAATGATGTTCATGAAAGTTGTTTTTATATCCTCCTTGGATATCTATCACTTTGAGACAAATTTCAGATGTTGCCATTGCTTTTTGGCAACCTCAAACAAATTTAAGTGATGCACATGAGCACAAAGATTTCATCTCTCAAAATAGTATAAGTGAAGCATGAGAGTATTTTTTTCAAAATTTAATAACTCCCAAATGAATCTAAGTGAAGCATGACAATATTTCCACAAAAAAATTCCAAGCACACTATTCTCAAAAAGATATAAATGAAGCACTAGAGCAATTCTATAGATCAAAAAAGTTTAAGTGAAGCACATAGAGCAATTCGAACAAAAGATAACATAATTTTGGTTCTCTCAAATAGGTGTGTCCAGCAAGAATACATACTGAAAACAAACAAGCAAAACAAGCAAAGATAGAGTACGCTCTAAGCAAGACTCATGATATGTGATGAATAAAAATATTGTTCCTAGTAAAATACCGATGGTCGTTAGAAGAAAGAGGGGATGCCACTCGGGGCCATCCCCAAGCATAGTTGCTTGTTACTCTTCAAATATATCTTGGGGGTCCGGTAGCTGACGTGGCTTGAGACTGCGTCGGTATTTCCCCAAAGAGGAAGGGATGATGCAACATGGCGAAGGTAAGTATTTCCCTCGATTATGAAACCAAGGTTATCAAACTAGTAGGAGGATCACAACACGTAAAAAGCAGAACATTCACACAAACAACAAATACTTGCAACCTGATGCGAAAGAGAGTAAATAGAGTAAATATGCAGTAATATATTTTTGGTTTTTTTTGGTTTTGTAGATCTGAAAAGAAAGAGTGCAAAAATGTAGATTGGAAAGCACTACGATGGAAAAGTAGACCCAGGGGCCATAGGTTTCACTAGTGGCTTCTTTCATGAGTATATCGCACGATGGGTGACCAAATTACTGTTGGGCAATTGATAGAAAATCGAATAGTCATGACAAAATCCAAGGCAATGATTGTTATATATGCATCACGTCCAAGATAAGTAGACTGAGTCCTGCCTGCATCTACCACTATTACGCCACACATCGACCTCTATCTAGCATGCATCCAATGTATTAAGTTCATGGGAAAACGGAGTAATGCAATAAGAACGATGACGTGATGTAGACAAGATCCATTCATGTAGGAATATACCCCATCTTCTTACCTTTAATAGCAACGATACATGCCTGTCTTGCTGCCCCTTCTATCTCTTGAAAAGAACACCGCAAGATCGAACCCATCACAAAGCACCTCTTCCCATGGCAAGAAAAATCAATCTAGTTGACCTAACTAAAGAAAACATTCAAAGAAGAAATACGAGGCTATTAGAAATCATGCATATAAGAGATCAAAGAAGACTCAAATAATATTCATGGATAGAAACTGATTAGGAACTCAAAATGCATCGGAACCCAACAAACACACCACAAAAGTTTACACCAAATAGATCTCCAAGTCACCATTGTATTGAGAATCATAAGAGATAGAGAAGAAGCCATATAGCTACTACCTACGGACCTGTAGGTCTATGGTGGACTAATAATGCATCATCGGAGAGGTACCTACGATGAGGATGAACCCCTCCATGATGGTGTTTAGATTGGATCTTGAGATTCTGGAACTTGCAGCGGCTTGAATTGTGCTTCGTCGAATCCCCTAGGGTTTTTGGAATATTTTGGAATTTATAGGCATCAGTGGTGGTGGAGAGGGGTATCGAGGAGGGCATAACACACCAGGGCGTGCCGCCCCCCCCCCCCCGGCATGGCCTGGTGGGTTGTGGTCTGCTAGGCCCACTACCCCGGCACTTCTTTGGTCCATTGGGCGTGTTCTGGTCCAGAAAAAATCCCCAAAAAGTTTTGTCGCGATTGGACTCCGTTTGGTATTGATTTTATGCGAAGTAAAAAAATAAACAAAAATAGCAACTGGCACTTTGGCACTATGTCAATAGGTTAGTCCCAAAAAATGATATAAAGTGGCAATAAAATGATGGTCAAAAAATCCAAGAATGATAATACAACAGCCTGGAACAAGAGAAAAATATATATACGTTTGAGACGTATTAGCGTACCCAAGTTTAATTCCTACTCGTCCTTGAGTAGGTAAATGATAAAAACAAAATTTTAGATTCGGAATGTTGCCTAATATGTTCATCACATTCTTTTATTTTGTAGAGCATGGACATTTACACTAATAATGATTCAAAGCAATAGTCTAGTTTTAACATAATGGCATCAATACTCAAGCATGTCAACAAACAACCACGTCTTTCAAACTATCGACACTAAAGAAAGTTATCTCTAGCCCATCATGCTCAATCATTGATCCATTCGTGAAACACACTCAAATATTAGCTATGCCCAATGCTCAAGTACGATCACAGTGCCCCCTAGTTGGTGCTTATAAGAGAAGATGGAGACTCAAAGCAAAAATAAAAATTGCATAAGGTAAATAGATAGGCCCTTCGCAGAAGGAAGTAGGGATTTGTAGAGGTGCCAGAGCTCAAGGTTTAAATTGAGAGAGAGAAATATTTTGGGTTGCATGCTTTTCTTATCAAAGAAAATGACAAAGTATCTCACAATACTTTGCATGCTAGATATATTATAGGCGGTTCCCAAACATAAAATAAAGTTTATTCCTTTGCCACCCAACTTTCACTTTCCATGGCGGGCGTATCCACGGTTGCCTTCCATACCAACACTTTCCAAGGAATTTATTATTTGACAACATAAAGTAAATAGTTTTTCTCTTTCATTTCAGGAATGGGCATCCCTAATACCGCCACACTCTCGTGCAATGACAAGTGAATAAACACTCATCTTGAGAAGAACACATCTAGCATGGAAAAATATTGGATACTCCCCACCGTTTCGTGAGTGGTACGTAAAATAGAAATTTTATTTTGAAAATTTAGAGATGGCACATACAAATTTTCTTGGAACAACATGGAAATACCACATATAGGTAGGTATGGTGGACTCATAAGGCAAAACTTGGTTAAAAGATTTTGAATGCACAAGTAGTATTTCTACTTAGTACAAGTGAAGTCTAGCTAATAGATTGGGAAGCAACAAAACCAAGAAACGAAACACATAAGTGAGCATTGAACATAACTAACACCGAATAATGCACCACAAATATGATGTAACTTCATTGCATAACTATTGACTTCTGTGCATGCATAGGGAATCACAAACTTTAACACCAATATTCCTACTAAGCATAATTACTCATCAACATGACTCACATATTACTATCATCATGTTTCAAAACTCTTACAAGGAATCAACTTTAATTTGTCCAATGATCTTCATGAAAGCTTTTATTATATCCTCCTTGGATATCGATCACTTTGGGACTAATTTCGTATATTGCCATTGCTTTTTGGCAACCCAAAAAAATTTAACTGATGCACATGAGCATAAAGATTTCATCTCTCAAAAAGTTATAAGTGAAGCACATGAGCATAAAGATTTCATATCTCAAAAAGTTATAAGTGAAGAATGAGAGGATTTCTTTAAAATTTAGTATCTCTCAAATTAATCTAAGTGAAGCATGACAGTATTACTACAAAAATTTCCGAGCACACCATGCTGAAAAAGATATAAGTGAAACACTAGAACAATTTCTATAGCTCAAAAAGTTTAAGTGAAGTACATAGAGCAATTCCAAAAACTGCTAGCACGATTTCGGCTCTCTCAAATAGGTGTGTATAGCAAGGATACAAAGGAAAACTAACAAACAAAGCAAGCAAAGATAGAAGATGCTCCAAGAAAAACACATGATATCTCACGAATAAAATATAGCTCCACGTACAATACCGATGGTCGTTAGAAGAAAGAGGGGATGCCACTCGGGGGCATCTCCAAGCTTAGTTTCTTGTTTCTCTTTGGATATATCTTGGGGGTGCAGTAGCATCCCTAATCTTAGGATTTTTCTACTCCTTATTCCTTCATCCATCATGACCTCACCCAAAACTTGAAAACTTCAATCACACAAAACTCAACAAAATCTTCGTGAAATCCATTAGTATAAGAAAGCAAATCACTACTTTAGGTACTGTTGCAAACCCATTCATATTTTGTTATTGCATTATACCTACTGTAATTTAACTTTACCTTCGCTTATACCCCCCAATACAAATCATAGATTCATCAAAACAAGCACACGATGCAAGGAAAATAGAATATATCTTAAACACAATAGTCTGTAGTAATATGTACTATAACCATACTTCTGTAACTCGAAAAATTCTGAAAAATTAGGAAATCGTACATAATTTGTATAGCAACACTCTGTTAAAAGTTTAGCTCAATATTATGTACTAGTAAAAATTGAAAATTCATATACTAGACACAAAGTTCTGTTTCAGATTCAACATCACTTCTACTCATCCTATGAATCATCCTAAAGGCTTTACTTGGCACAAACACTAAATAAACCATAAAAACACAATCATAACAGATGTATAATTGTGTCAACACAAAAAATCAGAAAGGAAAAAAGAAAAAACTTACTTATTCATGGTTTGACTCCCAACAAGTGCTATCGTTTCATTCCCTTAGCTAGGCATGATGATTTCAGTGATGCTCACATAAAAAGTAGTAAATGGAATATCCAAGAGAGCATCATGAATCTCATGAAAAGCACATTTAAGTCTAACCCACTTCCTATGCATAGGGATTTTGTGAGCAAACTATTTACGGGAACAAGAATCAACTCGCATATGAAGGCAAAAACAAGCATAACTTCAAAACTTTGAACACATAGAGAGGAAACTTGATATTATTGCAATTCCTACAAGCATATGTTACTCCCCCATAACAAATTTCAGTAGCATCATGAAGGAATTCAACAATATAACTATCACATAGATCATTCTTTTTCATGATGCACAAGCACATAATTTTCATTACTATCCAAATAAGCAAATTCCTTTTCATCCATCGTAGTGGGAGCAAACTCAACGAAATAACTATCAAGAGACACTTCATTGACATGACCACTTTGCAAATTAAAACCATGTTGATAAGTTTCATGGTTATCATTACTCATTATAGAATACATATAATCACCATCATCATGAATAGAAGGCATGCAATCATCATAATAAATTCACTCATAAAAACTTGGGGGAATAATAATATAGTCTTCATCAAACATAGCATCCCCAAGCTTGTCGCTTTGTATATCAATAGAATCATGGATATTTAGAGAATTCATACAATCAACATTTCAATCATGCTTTCCAATCAAGGAGCTATCACTAATCACCTTACAAATCTCTTCTTTCAACACTTCATAAAAAAATTCAGATTCATGATTTTCAAACAAAACTTCATGGAGATAATAAAGTGCACTCAACTCACTAACAATTGGTTCATCATAATTTGGTATTTTGAAAATATTAGCAAGTGGATGAGGATCCATATCAATAGATTTATAGCAAGCGAAGATGCAAACAAATAGAAGGCACATGGCAACACAAGAAAAGATGATGATGCTTCCTCCCCAGAAACGGTGCTAGAAATTCCTTTGACGTGGCTTGAGACTGCGTCGGTATTTCCCCAAAGAGGAAGGGATGATGTAGCAAAGCGACAGTAAGTATTTCCCTTAGTTATCAAACCAAGGTTATCGAATGAGTAGGAGGATCACCAACACCTAATAAGCAGCACATGCACACAAACAACAAACACTTGCAACCCGATGTGAAAGAGAGGTTGGCAATCTCTCTACCGTAATAAGATAGATTAGGTAGTGATAGATAGGATAGATAGATCTCTCAAGAACATACACAAAATAGAGTAAATATGCTGCAATATATTTTTGGGTTTTGGGGTTTTGTAGATCTAAAAACAAAGAGTGCAAAAACGTAGATTGGAAAGCAATATGATGGAAAAGTAGACCCAGGGGCCGTTGGGTTCACTAGTATCTTCTCTCCTGACTATAGTGCATGGTGGGTGAACAAATTACTATTGGGAAATTGATAGAGAATCGAATAGTCATGATGATATCCAAGGCAATGATCATTATATAGGCATCATGTCCAAGACAAGTAAACCGACTCCTGCCTGCATCTACAACTATTACTCCACACATCGACCACTATCCAGCATGCATGTAGTGTATTAAGTTCATGGAAAAACGGAGTGATTCAATAAGAACAATGACATGATGTAGACAAGATCTATTCACGTAGGAATAGACCCCATCTTGTTATCCTTAATAGCAACGATGCATGTGTGTCTTGCTGCCCCTTCTGTCACTAGGAAAGAACACCGCAAGATCGAACCCATCACAAAGCACATCTTCCCATGGAAAGAAAAATCGATCTAGTTGGCCTACCTAAACCAAAGATTCAAAGAAGAAATACGATGCTATAAGCAATCATGCATATAAGAGATCAAAGAAGGCTCAAATAATATTCATCGATAGAAACTGATCATTAACTCAAAATTCATCGGATCCCAACTAAGTCATCACAAAATTGTACATCAAATAGATCTACAAGAGACCATTGTATTGAGAATCATAAGAGAGAGAAGAAGCTATATATCTAGCTACTGCCTATGGACCCGTAGGTCTATGGTGGACTACTCATGCATCATCAGAGAGGCACCTATGATGAAGATGAACCCCTCCATAATGGTGTTTAGATTGGATCTCGAGGTTCTGGAACTGGCTGTGGCTGGAATTGTGTTTCGTCGACTCCCTAGGGTTTTTGGAATATTTGGGAATTTATAGGTATCAGAGGGGGTGGAGAGGATCCCCGAGGCGGGCACAAAACACCAGGGCGTGTTGGGCCCCCCCTGGGGCGGCCTGGTGGGCTGTGGTCTTCTTGGCCCACTCACTCAGCCTCCTTGGTCCACTAGATGTCTTCTGATCTAGAAACAATCTCCAAAAAGTTTCGTCACGATTGGACTCGGGTATTTATTGATGTTCTGTGAAGTAAAAAACAAGCAAAAACCTCAACTGTCACTTTGGCACTATGTCAATAGGTTAGTCCCAAAAATGATATAAAGTGGTAATTAAATGATGGTAAAACAACCAAGAATGATAATATTGTTGGAAATATGCCCTAGAGGCAATAATATATTGGTTATTACCATATTTCCTTGCTCATGATAATCGTTTATTATCCATGCTATAATTGTATTGATCGGAAACTTAGATACATGTGTGGATACATAGACAACACTATGTCCCTAGTATGCCTCTAAGAGACTAGCTCGTTGATCAAAGATGGTCAAGGTTTCCTAGCCATGGACATGAGATGTCATTTGATAATGGGATCACATCATTAGGAGAATGATCTGATGGACAAGACCCAAACTACAAATGTAGCATATGATCGTATCAGTTTATTGCTACTGTTTTCTGCATGTCAAGTATATGTTCCTATGACCATGAGATCATGCAACTCACTGACACCGGAGGAGTACCTTGTGTGTATCAAACGTCACAACGTAACTGGGTGACTATAAAGGTGCTCTACAGGTATCTCCGAGGGTGTCTGTTGGGTTGGCATGGATCAAGACTCGGATTTGTTACTCCGTGTGACGGAGAGGTATCTCAGGGCCCACTCGGTAATACAACATCACAATAAGCCTTGCAAGCAATGTGACTAAGTGTTACTCACGGGATCTTGTGTTACGAAACAAGTAAAGAGACTTTTCGGTAATGAGGTTGAACTAGGTATTGAGATACCGACGATCGAATCTCGGGCAAGTAACATACCGAAGAACAAAAGGAACATCATACGGGATTAACTGAATCCTTGACATATTGGTTCGACCGATAAAGATCTTTGTAGAATATGTGGGAACCAATATGGGCATCCAGGTCCCACTATTGGTTATTGACCGTAGAGGTGTCCCAGTCATGTCTACATAGTTCTCGAACCCGTAGGGTCTGCACACTTAAGGTTTGGTGACGTTTTGGTAGTATAGAGTTATGCATGGTGGTGACCGAAGGTTGTTCTGAGTCCCGGATGAGATCACTGACGTCACGAGGAGCTTCAGAATGGTTTGGAGGTAAAGTATGATATATAAGAAGTCCTGTTTTGGTCGCCGGAAAAGTTTCGGGCTCATCGGTAGTGTAACGGGAATGCCGATAGTGTATCGGGGGACCATCGGGAGGGGTATTTCGACCCAAGAGGCTACATGGTCTATGGGATGATAAATACCAGCCCTTACTGGTCTTGTCGAAGTCCCACACAAGGCCCATGCAGATGGGAAGAAAAGCCCAAAAGGAAAAAGGTGGAAAAAGGCAAAAAGGGCTAGATAAGGAAGGAGTCATAATCCTACTAGGAGTGGAGGAGAAGGACTCCTCCCTCCTAGTTCGGCCGAAGCCTAGGAGGGCTGGCCCTTGTGCCAGCCTCCTCCTCCGCCTCTCCTCCTATATATACTAGAGGATATTTGGGCAGCCCTAACCCTAATTGCCACGTGCTCTCTCTACTTCCTCTAGATCGTAGTTTCTCCTCTAGATCGGTTTTCATTGGTGCTTAGGCGAAGCCCTGCTGGAACAGCTCCACCACCATCACCGCAACATCGTCGCGCTGCTAGAGAACTCTCCACTTCCTCTTGCTGTATCAAGAAGGTGGAGGTGTCATATGTTCGGTGCTAGATCGGAAGGACCATGATCGAAATCGCGAGACGGATCGTGATGAGATCGCAAGACAGATCGTGATGAGTTCGCGGGACGGATCGTGATGAGATCGCGGGATGGATCGTGATTGGATCGTGGGACGCTTGGCGATTCGGATCGCGAAGACCGTTGGCTACATCTACCGCGTTTCTTAACGCTTCCCGCTTAGCGATCTACAAGGGTATGTAGATCCACTCTCCCTCTCGTAGATGCTCATCACCATGGATAGATCTTGCGTGTGCGTAGAATTTTTTTTGTTTCCCATGCAACATTCCCTAACAGTGGCATCATGAGCTAGGTCTATGTGTAGATGAGATCTCGAGTAGAACACAAAGAGTTTGTGGGTGTTGATGCTTAGACCCTTGGTCATGTTTTGGTCCAGCGGTATTGTGGGATGAAGCGGGCCCGGACCAACCTTACTCGTACGCTTACGATTGACCGGTTCCATCGACTGACATGTAACTTCGTTGCACAAAGATGGCTGGCGGATGTCTGTTTCTCCTACTTTAGTTGGATCGGATTCGACTAAGGCGGTCCTTGAGAAGGTTGAAAAGCAACTTATGTATCACCGTTGTGGTTTATGCGTAGGTGAGATGTTTTCTTGCTAGATACCCGTAGCAGCCACGTAAAACTTGCAACAACAATTAGAGGACGTATAACTTGTTTTTGCAGGGTATGCTGCGATGTGATATGACCAATTACATGATGAGATATATGTGATGTATGAGATGATCATGTGATGTATAGAATTTCACGACTTGCATGTCGATGAGTACGGCAACCGGTAGGAGCCATAGGGTTGTCTTTAATTATTATATGACCTGTGTGTCACTCATTAAGCGCTATGTAATGCTTTACTTTATTGCTAAACGGTAGCAATAGTAGTATGAGCATGGTGGGCACGACAACCCCGATGGCGACACGTTGATGGAGATCATGGTGTCATGCCGGTGACAATGGAGATCATGCCGCCGCTTTCAAGATGGGGATCAAAAGCACAAGTTCATGGCCATATCATGTCACTTATGATTTGCATGTGATGTTAAACCTTTTATACACCTTGTTTCGCTTAGGACGACGGTAGCATTATAAGGTGATCCCTCACTTCAATTTCAAGATAAATTTTGTTCTCCCCGAGTGTGCACCATTGCGAAAGTTCGTCGTGTCGAGACACCACGTGATGACCGGGTGTGATAGACTCTACATTCACATACAACGGGTGCAAGCCAGTGTTGTACATGCAGAACACTCAGGTTAAACTTGACAAGCCTAGCATGTACAAACATGGCCTCGGAACACAAGAGACCAAAAGGTCGAACATAAGTCATATAGTAGATATGATCAACATGATGATGTTCACCATTGAAACCACCTCTACTCACGTGATGTTCGGACTTGATTTGGTGAATTTGGATCATGTATAACTCGAATGACCGGAGGGATCTCAATTTGAGTGGGAGTTCTTAAGTAATATGATTAATTGAACTCGTTATCATGAACGTAGTCAGTTGTGTCTTTGCAAATTATGTTGTAGATTGCTAGCTCACGCTATAGATCCCTTGAATTTTTATATGTTCCTAGAGAAATAGATTGAATGATGATGTTAGCAATATTGTGGACTGGGTCCATGATCCGAGGATTGTCCTCACTGCTGCACAAAAGGCTTATGTCCTTAATGCACCGCTCGGTGCGCCACCCCCCTCTAGCGTCGTCTATAGATGTTGTGAACATCTGACAGACACGTTTTGATGACTACTTGACAGTTTAGTGCGTCATGCTTTACGGCTTAGAATTGAGGCTCCAAAAACGTTTTGAACGTCATGGAACGTATGAGATGTTCTAAGAGCTGAAATTGGGATCTCAGGCTCGTGCCCATGTTGTGAGATAGGAGATCTTCAACAAGATTCTTTGCCTGCAAGATGAAGGAGAATAGCTCAATCGTTGAGCAAGTGTTCAGATTGTCTAGGTGCTACAATCGCTTGAATCGAGTGGGAGTTGATCTTCCAGATAAGAAAGTGATTGATATAGTTTTCCATGTCACTGTCACTAAGCTACTAGAGCTTCATGGTGAACTATAAAATGCCAGGGATGGAAATGATGATCCCTAAGCTATTCGCGATGTTTCACACCGCGAAGGTAGAAATCAAGAAGGAGCATCAAGTGTTGATGGTTAGTAAAACCACTTGTTTCGAGAAGGGCAAGGGCAAGGAGGGAAACTTCATGGCCTGCAAGTCAGCTACCGCTCCAGTGAAGCAACCGAAAGTTGAACCCAAACCCAAGACTAAGTGCTTCTATTATGAGGAGAGCGGTCACAGAAGCGGAACAACCCTAGATACTTGGTAGATAAGAAGTCTGGCAACGTCGACAGAAGTATATTTTGATATACGTGTTATTGTTGTGTACCTTGCTAGTACTCCTAGTAGCACCTGGGTATTCGATACCCGTTCGATTCCTAAATGTTAGTAACTCGAAATAAAAGCTACGGAGTAAATGGAGACTAGCTAAGGGTGAGGTGATGATGTGTGTTGGAAAAGTTTCCAAGGTTGATGTGATCAACATCGCATGCTCTCTCTACCTTCGGGATTAGTGACAAACCTAAATAAATGTTATTTGGTGTTTGCGTTGAGCATGAATTTGATTAGATCGTGTTTATTGCAACACAGTTATTCATTTAAGTTAGAGAATAGTGGTTATTCTGTTTACATGAATAATACCTTCAATGGTCATGCACCCAGTGAGAATGGTTTGTTGAATCTTGATCGTAGTAATACACATGTTCATAACATTGATGCCAAAAGATACAAAGTTAATAATGATAGTACCACATACTTATGACACTATAGCTAAATGTCATATTGGTATAAATCACATGAAGAAAGTCCATGCTGATGGATCTTTGGACTCATTCGATTTCAAATCGGTTGAGACACGCGAACCATGCCTCTTGAGCAAGATGACTAAGGACCCCGTTTTCCAGTTTGATGGAGTGGGCAAGTGATTTATTGGAAATGATACATATTGGTGTATGCAATCCAATGAGTCTTGTAGCGAGTGGTGGATATCGTTATTTTCTTACCTTCACTGATGATTTGAGTAGATATAGTGTATATTTACTTAATGAAACACTAGTCTGAATCGTTTAAAAAGTTCAAGCATATTCAGAGTGAAGTTTAAGATCATCATGACAAGAAGATAAAAATGTCCGCGATATGATCGTGGAGGTGAATATCTGAGTTGCGAGTTTGGCATACAACTTTAGACAATGTGAAAGTTGTTTCACAACTCACGCCACCTGGAACACCATAGTGTGATGGTGTGTTCGAACGTCATAGTCGTGCTCTATTGGATATGGTGCATACTATGATGTCTCTTATCGTTTTGCCACTTTCGTTTTCGGGATATGCATTAGAGACAACTACATTCACTTTAAATAGGGCACCATCTAAATCCATTGAGATGACACCGTGTGAATTATGGTTTGATAGAAACCTAAGCTGTCATTTATTTATGTTTGGGGCTGCGACGCTTGTGTGAAAAATATTTTCACCTAATGAGCTCGAACCCAAAGCGGACAAATGCATCTTCATAGAATGCCCTAAGAACAGTTGGGTGAACCTTCTATCTCAGATCCAAGCATAAAGTGGTTGTTGCTAAAACTGGGTCCTTTCTCGAGAAAAACTTTCTCTAGAAAGAATTGAGTGGGAGGAAGATGGAACTTGATGAGGTTGTTGAACCTTTGCTTCAACCAGAGAGTAGCGCAGCACAGAAAGATGTTTCTGTGGAACCTACGTCAGTTGAAGAGGAAGTACATGATGATGATCATGAAGCTTCAGATCAAGTTACTATCAAACCTCGTAGGTTGACAAGGATGCATACTGCTCCTGAGTTGTACGACAACCCTATCTTGGAGGTCATGTTTTTTGGACAACAATGAGCATACGAGCTATGGAGAAGCGATGATGGGCCCGGATTCCGACAAATGGTTAGAGGCCATGAAATCCGAGAAAGGATCCATGTATGAAAACCAAGTATAGACTTTAGTAGACTTGCTCGTTGGACGGCAGGTCGTCAAGTACAAATGGACCTTTAAGATGAAGACAAACGCTGATGGTGAATGTCACCATTCATAAAGCTCGACTTGTCGGAAAGTAGTTTCCGCCAATTTCAAGGAGTTGACTACGATGAGACTTTCTCACTCATAGCGATGCTAAAGTCTGTTGGAATTATGTCAGCAGTTGCTACATTTTTCAATTATGAAATCTGGCAGATGAATGTCAAAACGTCGTTTCCTTGACAATTTACTTGTGGAAAGGTTGTATGTGATACAACCAGAAGGTTTTGTCAGTCCTAAGGATGCTAAAAGGTGTGCGACCTCGAGCAATCCTTCTATGGGCTGGAGCAAGCATCTTGGAGTTGGAATATACGCTTTGATGAGGTGATCAAAGTTTTTGCGTCTATACAAAGTTTATAAGAAACTTGTATTTACAGTAAAGTGAGTGAGAGCACTATAGAGTTTCTGATAAGCATATGTAGATGACATATTGTTGATCAGAAATGTTGTAGAATTTCTAGAAAGCATAAAGGGTTGTTTGAAAAGAGTTTTTCAAAGGAAGACCTGGATAAAGCTACTTATTTGTTGAGCATCAACATCTATAGAGATGGATCAAGATGCTTGATGAGACTTTGAATGAGTACATACCTCCACAAGATTTTGAAAGAGTTCAAAATGGATTAGTCAGAGAAAGAGTTCTTGCTTGATTTTTAAGGTGTGAAGTTGAGTGAGACTGAAAGCTCGACCACGGCATAAGAAATAGAAAGGACGAATGTCGTCCCCTATGCCTTAGCCATACGCTCTATATTATGCCATGCTGTGTACCGCACCTGGTGTGCCTTGACATGAGTCAGTCAAGGGATACAAGAGTGATCCAGGACTGGATCACTGGATAGCGGTCAAAATTATCCTTAGTAACCAGAGGACTACGAAAATGTTTCTCAATTATGGAGGTGATAAAGAGTTCATTGTAAAGAGTTACGTCGATGCAAGCTTTAACACCAATCCGGATGACTCTTAGTAGCAATCCAGATACGTATAGTGGAGCAAACATTTGGAATAGCTCCAAGTGGAGTGTGGTAGTAGTGTCTACAGTATGACATAGAGATTTGCAAAGTACACACGGACCTGAATGTCTCAGACCCATTGACTAAAAGACCTCTCTCACATGCAAAGCATGATCGAGCCCAAGAACTCATTGGATGTTAGATTCATAACAATTCGAATCACATGGTGATGTGAACTGGAGTATTGACTCTAGTGCAAGTGGGAGACTATTGGAAATATTCCCTAGAGGCAATAATAAATTGGTTATTATCATATTTCCTTGCTCATGATAATCGTTTATTATCCATGCTATAATTGTATTGATCGGAAACTTAGATACATGTGTGGATACATAGACAACACCATGTCCCTAGTATGCCTCTAATAGACTAGCTCATTGATCAAAGATGGTCAAGGTTTCCCAGCCATGGACATGAGATGTAATTTGATAACGGGATCACATCATTAGGAGAATGATGTGATGGACAAGACCCAAACTACAAACGTAGCATATGATCGTATCAGTTTATTGCTACTGTTTTCTGCATGTCAAGTATATGTTCCTATGACCATGAGATCATGCAACTCACTGACACCGGAGGAGTACCTTGTGTGTATCAAACATTGCAACATAACTGGGTGACTATAAAGGTGCTCTACAGGTATCTCCGAGGGTGTCTGTTGGGTTGTCATGGATCAACACTGGGATTTGTTACTCCGTGTGACGGAGAGGTATCTCAGGGCCCACTCGGTAATACAACATCACAATAAGCCTTGCAAACAATGTGACTAAGTGTTAGTCATGGGATCTTGTGTTAAAAAATGAGTAAAGAGACTTGCCGGTAACGAGGTTGAACTAGGTATTGAGATACCGACGATCGAATCTCGGGCAAGTAACATACCGAAGAACAAAAGGAACATCATACAGATTAACTGAATCCTTGACATATTGGTTCGACCGATAAAGATCTTCGTAGAATATGTAGGAACCAATATGGGCATCCAGGTCCCTCTATTGGTTATTGACTGTAGAGGTGTCTCGGTCATGTCTACATAGTTCTCGAACCCGCAGGGTCTGCACACTTAAGGTTCGTGACGTTTCGGTAGTATAGAGTTATGCATGGTGGTGACTGAAGGTTGTTCCGAGTCTCGGATGAGATCCCGGACGTCGTGAGGAGCTCCACAATGGTACGGAGGTAAATATTGATATATAGGAAGTCCTATTTTGGTCGCCGGAAAAGTTTCGGGCTCATCGGTAGTGTATTGGGAGGGCCGGTAGTGTATCGAGGGACCATCGGGAGGGGTATTTCGACCCAAGAGGCTACATGGGTTGTGGATGGTAAATACCATCCCTTAGTGGGCTGGTGGAAGTCCCACACAAGGCCCATGTGCCTGGGAAGAAAAGACCAAAAGTTAAAAGGTGGAAAAAGGCAAAAAGGGCTGGATAAGGAAGGACTCCTAATCCTACTAGGAGTGGAGGAGAAGAACTCCTCCCTCCTGGTTCAGCCGAAGCGTAGGAGGTCTGGCCCTTGCGCCAGCCTCCTCCTCCTCCTCTCCTCCTATATATACTAGAGGATTTGAGGGAAGCCCTAACCCTAATTGCCATGTGCTCTCTCTACTTCCTCTAGATCGTAGTTTCTTCTCTAGATCGGTTTTCAGCGGTGCTTAGGCGAAGCCCTGCTGGAATAGCTCCACCACCATCGCTGCAACGCCGTAACGCTGCCGGAGAACTCATCTACCTCTCCGCTTCCTCTTGCTGGATCAAGAAGGCAGAGATCGTCATCGAGCTGTACGTGTGCTGAACGCGGAGGTGCCTCCGTTCGGTGCTAGATCGGAAGGACCGTGATCAAAATCGCGAGACGGATCGTGATGAGATCGCAAGACGGATCGTGATGAGTTCGCGGGACAGATCGTGATGAGATCGCGGGACGGATCATGATTGGATCGCGGGATGCTTGGCGATTTGGATCGCAAAGGCGTTTGACTACATCAACCGCGTTTCTTAACGCTTCCCGCTTAGCGATCTACAAGGGTATGTAGATCCACCCTCCCTCTCGTAGATGCTCATCACCATGGATAGATCTTGCGTGTGCGTAGACAATTTTTTGTTTCCCATGCAACATTCCCTAACAAATATAACATCATGGAACAAGCAAAATTATAGACACGTTGGAGACTTATCAGTAGCATCCCCAAGCTTAGGCTTTTATCACTCCTTATTCCTTCATCCATCGTGCTCTCACCCAAAACTTGAAAACTTCAATCACACAAAACTCAACAAAATCTTCGTGAGATCTGTTAGTATAATAAAAAATCACTACTTTAGGTGCTATTGCAAACCCATTCATGTTTTATTATTGCATTATACCTAATGTATTTTAACTTAAACATGGCTCATACCCTTCAATATAACCCATAGATTCATCAAAACATGCACACAATGCAACGAAAACAGAATCTGTATCACACAAAAAAGTCTTTAGTAATCTGTACTCTAGCCATACTTCTGAACCTCTAAATTTTTTGAAAAATAAGAAAACGTCAAGAAATTGTTCAGAAATAACATCTCAAAATTTCAGCGTAATATAACGTTCCAGTAAGAAATTAAAATTCGTACACTAGGAACAAAGTTTTTGTTTCACATTCAACATTGTTTCTACTCATCTTAGGAATCATCCTAAAGGCTTTACTTGGCACATGCACTAATTAAAACATAAAAACACAATCATAACATAGGCATAATTGTGCAAACACTCAAAAACAGAAAGGGAAAGATAAAAAAAATAAGTCATTGGGTTGCCTCCCAACAAGCGCTATCGTTTTACGCCCCTAGCTAGGCATGATGATTTCAATGATGCGTGCATAAAGGTAAAGGGTTGAAACATAAAGAGAGCATCATGAATCACATGGCAAGCATATTTAAGTCTAACCCACTTCCTATGCATAGGGATTTTGTGAGCAAACAAATTATGGGAACAAGAATTAATTAGCATAGGAATGCAAAACAAGTATAACTTCAAAATTTCCAACACATAGAGAAGAAACTTGATATTATTGCAATATGTATAAGTATATGTTCCTCTCTCATATTAATTTTTAGCAGCATCATGAATAAGTTCAACTATATAACAATCACATAAGGCATTCTTTTCATGGTCGACATGCATAAAAGTCTTACAATCTTCCAAGGTATTGGTATTAACATTAACTAAAGTCATGACCTCTCCAAAGCCACTTTTATCAAAAAATTCATAAGACTTGAACACTCTCCAAATATGTGGGATTATTTTTACCTAAAGTTGATGCTCTCCCAAACCAACTTTAGATACTATTGCAAACATTATTATTAATAACATATTCAATGTATGGCTTTAATAAATTATCAAGATCATAAGAAGCATTATCACCCCAATCATGATCATTGCAATAAGAAGTGGACATGACAATAATTCAATCCCCAAGCTTGTAGTTTTGTTTATCATTAACATAATTTACATTAATAGAATTTATAGTAACAACATTGCAATCATGCTTTTGAATCAAGGAGCTATCATGGATTTCTTCTTTCAACACTTCATCAAAAAATTAAGATTCATGATTTTCAAACAAAATTTCATAGAGATAATCAAGTGCACTCAACTCACTAGCAATTGGTTCATCATAATTTGGTGTTTTGAAGAGATTAGCAAGTGGATGAGGATCCATATCAATAGATTTTTAGCAAGCGAATATGCAAGCAAATATATGGAACATGGCAACACAAGCAAACATAGCAAGCAAGCAAGAGACCTGACGAGAAAAAGGCAAACGAAAAAGAGGGAGAATAGAACGGAAAATTGGTGAAGTGGGGGAAGCAAAACGTGAGGAAAATGGCAAATAATGTAATTGCAAAGAGTTGATATTTGCGATTAGGAACCTAGTTGATGAGATTGCTTCCTCCCCGACAACAGCGCCGAAAAATCCTTAAACATGGCTTGAGACTGCATCGTTATTTCCCCAAAGAGGAAGGGATGATGCAGCATAGCGACGGTAAGTATTTCCCTGAGTTATGAATTTAAGGTTATCGAACCAGTAAGAGGATCACCTACACCCAATAAGCAGCACCTGCACACAAAGAACAAATACTTGCAACCCGACGCGAAAGAGAGGTTGTCAATCTCTCTACGATAATAAGATAGATTAGGTAGTCTAGATAGGAGAGATAGATCTCTCAAGAACACAAAATAAATAGAGTAAATATGCAGAAATATATTTTTGCGTTTTTTGGTTTTGTAGATCTGAAAACAAACAGTGCAAAAACATAGATCGAAAAGCAATATGATGGAAAAGTAGACCCAGGGGCCGTTGGGTTCACTAGTGTCTTCTCTCATGACTATAGCGCATGGTGGAGAAACAAATTACTGTTGGAAATTGATAGAGAATGGAATAGTGATGATGATATCCAAGGAAATGATCATTATATAGGCATCACGTCCAAGATAAGTAGACCGACTCCTGCCTGCATGTACCACTATTACTCCACACATCAACCGCTATCCAGGATGCATCTAGTGTATTAAGTTCATGAAAAAATGGAGTAATGCAATAAGAATGATGAAATGATGTATAAAAGATCTATTCATGTAGGAATAGACCCCATCTTGTTATCCTTAATAGCAACGATACATCCGTTTCTTGCTTCCGCTTCTGTCATTGGGAAAGAACACCGCAAGATCGAACCCATCAGAAAGCACCTCTTACCATGGCAAGAAAAGTCGATCTAGTTGGCCTAAATAAACAAAAGATTCGAAGACGAAATACGAGGCTATAAGAAATCATGCATATAAGAGATAAAAGAAGAGTAAGATAATATTCATGAATAGAAACTGATCATGAACTCAAAATACACCGGATCCCAATAAACACACCGCAAAATTTAACATCAAATAGATCTCCAAGAGACCATTGTACTGAGAATCATAAGAGAGAGAGAGAATAAGCTATCTAGCTACTGCCTACGGACCCAGGTCTATAGTGGACTACTCCACATCATCAGAGAGGCACCTACGATGAAGATGAACCCCTCTGTGATGGTTTTTAGATTCGATCTCAATGTTTCGAAACATGCGGCGGCTGCAATTATGTTGCATTGACTCCCCTAGGGTTTTTGGAATATCTGGGAATTTATAGGCATCAGAGCCAGTGGAGAGGGCCCCCGAGGAGGGCACAACCCACCAAGGCACGTCGGGGTCCCCCTGGCGCGGCCTGGTGGGTTGTGGTCTCCTCGACCCACTCCCCCGACACTTCTTTGGTCCATTGGGTGTATGTTGGTCTAGAAAAAATCTCCAAAGAGTTTTTTCACGACTGGACTCCGTTTGGTATTGATTTTTTGCAAACTAAAAAACAGGCAAAAACAGCAACTGTCGCTTTGGCACTATGACAATAGGTTAGTCCAAAAAATGATATAAAGTGGTAATAAAATGATGGTGAACCATCCAAGAATGTTAATATAACCACATGGAACAAGCAAAAATCATTGATACGTTGGAGACGTATCGGTAGCATCCCCAACCTTAGGCTTTTATCACTCCTTATTCCTTCATCCATCGTGATATCACCCAAAACATGAAAACTTCAATCACACAAAACTCAACAAAATCTTCGTGAGATCGGTTAGTATTATAAAGCAAATCACTACTTTAGGTGCTATTGCAAATCCATTCATATTTTATTATTGCATTATACCTAATGTATTTTAACTATAACTTGGCTCATACCCTTCAATATAACCCATAGATTCATCAAAACAAGCACAGAATGCAACAAAAACAGAATCTCTTTCGGATAGAACAGTCTTGTCACATCCCTAGCTAGTTGTCATAGGACAGCTTGTGTGTTTGCATCATATTTGAATTTGCATCAACTTGAATTGGGGATTAAAAGAAACCTCAAACACTCATTGGAATCAAACCAATTTTAAGTTTCTGAAAAATCAACAAATCCAAAATACCAATCTAAAATGTCCCCTATGTCTGATAAATATGGACATGAATATATCAGGGACCATTTTAAATATTTGAACAATTATGGAAATTTAAAAATAAATAACAAAGCTTCTGACAATACCAAATAAAGCAATATCAATATTTTAGATTTCAAAATATCCTAAAACTTTTTATAAAAGTCTAAAATATTCAAACTTAATGTTATAAAATATTTGGGATATTTATTACTAGTATTTGTACCTGGAAAACAAATAAAACAAATGTGAGAAATTAGAAAATAAAACAAATAAAGAAAAGGGGGAGAGGACCCACCTGGCTTACCTGGCCCATCAAGCAGCCCAGCCCACCAGGGGCATCGTCGTCTTCTTCCTCCTGCTAGTACGTAGAGGAGAAGGAGGCCACGGCGCCGCGGCCTCGCGCCACGCCGGTAGCTACCTGGCTACCTCGCTGGCCAGCGCGACGAGGGGATAGACTCCCGCGCCACCTGGTTCCCGTCCTTCCTCGCCATTCCTTCCCCTCGCGCCCTCCGTCGCCTCTGCTCGCCATGGCTGAAACCACCGCCGCCCTGCTGCCATCGCTGTCGCCTAGCTAGAGCCCCCCTGCCATGCCCCAGAGCTTCACCATGAACCCCTCTTCGTCCCCGTGGACCCAGAAGCCGCCGAGAGCCCCTCTACGTCGAGACTACCACCGTCTTCAAGCTCCAGCTCCGGCGCTCCTCTTCGGCGATTCGCGGCCATCTACACGTCCCCGAGCTCGCCGTCTTCCCCAACCACCTTGTTGTGAGCCCCTCCATCGTTTCCCCCTAACCCTGCGGCCTGCCCCTCGCTGTAGACATCGCCCCTTGTTGCCTGAAACTTGCCGCCGCCCAGCTCATCGCCAACCGTAGCTCCGGTGGTCCCGAGTCCTGTATGTTGTCCCTTTGGATGCGTGCGTGCGCGGGTTACCTTCTGGTGCCCTCAGCGCACTAAATGACCGTCAAAAGTGCAAGTCCGGCGAGTTGCCGCCTCGCTCTTTCGTCACTACCGGCTGGCCTCCGGCGTGGTGACGTGGCCAGGCCATCAGGGCTAATTACCCTGCTAACCGGCCCCCCAACCACTGACAGTGGGCCCCAGAGGTGGGTCAAACCTCGGTCAGCACGGGGATTAGCCCCCTGATGCTGACATGAGGGCCCCAGCCTATCAGGTTTGACCTGGCAGGTTTGATGACCAACAGACGTCACAGTGACATCAGGCTGACGCAATAATCAATTTTTATTATTAAAACAAATCAGGAAATTCCAAAAAATGTTTAAAACTTCTAAAATTCATATAAATTAATCTGTAAATCAGATGAAAATAATTTATATATGAAAATTGATCAGAAAAATCCAATGAATCCAATGGTGCTATTATCATGCATGTTAGAGAAACCTATGAAGGTGAACATTGACATTTACTAATAGGTTGACTTATGAAATATAAAATGGAGAAACACTTTGAACCTATATTCAAACTCACTTCATTTAACTTGGACAATAGTTGCATTAATTCATCCATACATGTTGCCATGCCATGATCATGCATCATATTGTTGCACTTGCATGTATTGATTGTTGTTTATCTGCATTGCGGTAGGCCCTACTTCTGAGGATACCCACGAGTATTCCAATGAAGGAGAGAACCCCTTCGCTTCCCAGCAAGGCAAGCAACCCCTTTGATCATTCCGTTAATATCCCACTCTCTCGCTCCTGCTCTTGTTTATTGCATTAGGACAAACGATCACATGTCAGTCATACACGGTAGATGGACCCATTCCTTCGCATGACCTGTCATTGTCAAAGTAAATAGCTAAACCTTGCAACCTAGCATACCTAGTAGATGCTTGTGCCAAGATGTGCTTAGCTTACTTTGCCTGCTATGCTTGGTATGCTTAGAGTTGTGTCAGGTCTGATTCATTTGGGTGATGAACTGGAGTGAAACAATATTGTTCTAATGTGATAAGCCTAAGATGAACTCGATTTGGTAAAAGGTAGCGATGAGGGGCTATGTAGGAGTACATAGCGGGTTGCCTTATTGGGACCGTTCTTAGGAACTGAGTTCCGTGTTTGTGATCCAAGGCTAGATACTACCACATGCTGGGCCTTGAAATATGACCCTGCTTGACTTATCATTCGCTTAGTCCTTGGTCCAGGAGTTGCAAGTAGTTTCTGGTGTTTATAGCTTGCTGGAGGCCGTGCGTAGCGCTGACCCTAGGGGTGGGTTACGACGCGGTAGGCAGTGGCATGGTGTACCAAGGGTCACTCGAATGGTGGGCTTGGGAACCCTACACACATCGTTTGGGGCTGTAGCGGAAACTTCGTCCGGACTTCCGTGCGGGTTCAATCTCAAATAGGCGATAGCCTGGACTAGAGGTCTTATGTGATTGACGGTCGTGGACGACTCCCTCACTGGGCTTCCGCTTGAAGGTTGCTGAGGTGCATGGTTTTATGAGCACACAACGATAAGTGGCAAGGGCGTGCATGAATAAGTACACCCCTGCAGGGTATGAAACTATTCGAATAGACGTGTCCTCGGATATGGACTACTTGGAGAACTTATGTTGTTCATAGATAATCAAATGGATACTCATAAAAATATCAAGACAAGTGCGAGTACCGTGGATGGCACTCTCGTAGGAGACGGAAGTGAATCCATGGTAGTGTATTGATGTGGAGTTAGTGGACTCATGTGTGATATCTAAAATGAACACAGAGTTAAAATTGAGTAGTATAGGTTAGCCATGAGTCAAAGCTGGCATTGCTGCATAAACTCCACCACTTCCCTTGTTGATACATAAGCATGAATAGACTAGGTCTGCTTTAAAGACTTGTTGAGTACATTTGTACTCATGTTTGCTTAATAAATGTTGCAGACGAGACCCAGGACCCATCAGGTGGGTTCTTTCTAGACATTGACGATGCCGAGTAGCTGGTGTCCCAGCTGCGACCCATGCCCTATGGCGGGCTATAGATAGTCAGGCCATGTGCCTTTTTACCCTTTCCACTGTCTGTACTCATACGACTTTAAGCTTCCGTTGGTTTGTATGAACATGTTTGTATGACTTGAGTGTTGGGTCATGTGACCCCTATCTGTAAGAACATATTATGCAAGACTCTTCTGAGTCTCTTAAATAAAAGTTGTGTAGTGTATGGTTATGTTGTGATGCCATAGTTGTATCTATGCATATTGGGCATATCGTGTGTACGTGTGACGTGCAACGGTATGTATGGGATTCAACACCTAGTCATGTGCTTTTAGTAGTACTCTTTACGGGAAACTGCCCCTTTGTGCTTCCATCAAGCCCTGGTAGCTTGCTAATGCTCCGGACACATTGGTTGACCGACATGTATCCTTCTTTGCTGTTGTGTCTGTCCCTTCGGGGAAATGTCTCGCAGTGTAATGGAGTCCCTGTACCCTACTACGACTCGTCTGTGTGCAGTGTTGGCATTTATGTCACACGGCGTAATGGAGTCCTTGTAGCTTGCTATGACTCGCCTACACACGCTTGAGATCGACACCTGCATTGCTGGGTTACGTATGCCTATTTCCGTACAGATGTACCACTTGGGTTCTATGACTAGTCATGTCGTCCTGGGATCTCTGTCGTTTAATTGCCAGCGACATGTTCACATAGGTGAGAAAAAATACGCAATCGGTCCCAGCTAAGGTAAGGCTGCAGCCGTGGAGTTTACCGTGGGTGAGGCCGCAAAGTGATGTGATATGTTACAGCCTAGATTCATATGACTTAGGATCGGCGCCTGGACAAGTCTGTAGTAATCTGTACTCTAACTATACTTCTGAAACTCTAAAAATTCTCAAAAATTAGGAAAACATCAAGAATTTGTATAGAAATAATGTGTTAAAATTTCAGCCTAATATCAGAGCATCTATAGCTGGACGCCTCAAATGACCCCTCATACGCCCGTGGACGTGCCCGATCAGTCGCCGGACAGGAGAGAGAAGGAAAAAGTGACCCAGCCAGACCCCTCATATCATCCCTATACACCCGGGCTGTCTGCGAACCCTCATATCCATCTCAAATATGGGGAGGATATGAGGGCTCGCGGACGTGCCCGGTCAGTCCGCCACGTAGGACGCGACCCAACCCCGAACCACCTTTTTCTTTTCTTTATTCATTCTTTTCTTTCTCTCTTCCTCTCCACCAATCATGTGCAAGTGACCGGACATATGAGGAAGAAAATGAGGAGTGTGTATGTGCGGACGGACAAAAAGGGAACACGCCCGGTATCTGACTGGGCGCGTCCACAGGCGTTTAGGGTGTCATATTTGCAATGTTCGGCTTTAGATGCTCTAACGTTCGAGTAAAAAATGAAAATCCGTGCACTTGGAAGAAAGTTTCTCTTTCAGATTCAACATTGTTTCTACTCATCTTAGGAATCATCCTAAAGGCTTTAATTGGCACAAACACTAATTAAAACATAAACAACACAACCATAACACAGGCATAATTATGCAAACACTCAAAAAATATAAAGGGAAATATACAAATAATTTTGTTCATTGGGTTGCCTCCCAACAAGCGCTATCGTTTTACGCCCCTAGCAAGGCATGATGATTTCAATGATGCTTGCATAAAGGTAAATGATTGAGACATAAAGAGACCATAATGAATCACATGGAAAGCATATTTAAGTCTAACCCACTTCCTATGCATAGGCATTTCATGAGCAGACAAATTATGGGAACAAGAATCAATTAGCATAGGAAGGCAAAGCAAGTATAACTTCAAAATTTCCAACACATAGAGAACAAACTTGATATTATTACAATATGTAAAAGTATATGCTCCTCTCTCATAGTAATTTTCAGCAGCGTCATGAATAAAATGAACAATATAACAAGCACATAAAAGCATTATTTTCATGAGCCACATGCATAAAAGTGTTACAATCTTCCTAGGTAGCGGGATTAACATTAGCTAAAGTCATGACCTATCCAAACCCACTTTTATCAATATATTCATAATACTGAACAATCTCCAAATATGTGGGATTCTTTTTACCTAAAGTTGATGCTCTCTCAAACCCACATTTGATACTATTGCAAGCATTATTATTAATAACATATTCAACATAATGATTAAATAAATTTTCAAGATCATAAGAAGCATTATCACCCCAATCATGATCATTGCAATAAGAAGTGGTCATGACAAAATTATCATCCCCTAGCTTGTAGTTTTGGATATTATTAACATAATTGATATTAATAGAATTTATAGTAACAACATGGCAATCAAGCTTTTCAATCAAGGAGCTATCACGAATTTCTTCTTTCAACACTTCATCAAAATTTTCAGATTCATGATTTTCAAACAAAACTTCATATACATAATCAAGTGCACTCAACTCACTAGCAATTGGTTCATCATAATTTGGTATTTTGAAGAGATTAGAAGGTGGATGAGGATCCATATCAATAGATTTTTAGCAAGCGAATATGCAAGAAAATATAAGGGACATGGCGACACAAGCGAACATAGCAAGCAAGCAAGAGATCCGACGAGAAAAATGCAAATGAAAAAGAGGGCGAATAAAAATGGAAAATTGGTGAAGTGGGTGACAAGAAAATGAGAGGAAAATGGCAAATAATGTAATAGTAAGGAGGCGATATTTGTGATTAGGAACCTAGTAGATGAGATTGCTTCCTCCCCGGCAATGACGCCAAAAATTCCTTTGACGTGGCTTGCGACTGCATCGGTATTTCCCCAAAGAGGAAGGGATGATGCATCAGGCGACGGAAAGTATTTCCGCGAGTTACGAATTCAAGGTTATCTAACCAAAAGGAGGATCACCAACACCTAATAAGCAGCACCTGCACACAAACAACGAATACTTGCAACCCGACGCGAAAGATAGGTTGTCAATCTCTCTACGATAATAAGATAGATTAGGTAGTCATAGATAGGAGAGATAGATGTCTCAAGAACACAAAATAAATAGAGTAAATATGCAGCAATATATTTTTGGGTTTTTTGGTGGTGTAGATCTGAAAACAAAGAGTGCAAAAACATAGATCGGAAAGCAATATGATGGAAAAGTAGACCCAGGGGCCGTTGGGTTCACTAGTATCTTCTCTCCTGACTATAGTGCATGGTGGGTGAACAAATTATTATTGGGAAATTGATAGAGAATCGAATAGTCATGATGATATCCAAGGCAATGATCATTATATAGGCATCACGTTCAAGATAAATAGACCGACTCCTGCCTGCATCTACCACTATTACTCCACACATCGACCGCTATCCAGCATGCATCTAGTGTATTAAGTTCATGGAAAAACGGAGTAATGCAATAAGAATGATGAAATGATGTAGATAAGATCTATTCATGTAGGAATAGACCCTATCTTGTTATCCTTAATGGCAACGATACATCCCTTTCTTGCTGCCGCTTGTGTCATTGCGAAAGAACACCGCAAGATCGAACCCATCACAATGCACCTCTTACCATGGCAAGAAAAGTTGATCTAGTTGGCCTAACTAAACCAAAGATTCAAAGAAGAAATACGAGGCTCTAAGAAATCATGCATATAAGAGATAAAAGAAGACTGAAATAATATTCATGAATAGAAACTGATCATGAACTCAAAATACATCGGATCCCAACAAACACACCGCAAAAGTTAACATCAAATAGATCTCCAAGAGATCATTGTATTGGGAATCATAAGAGAGAGAGAGAGAGAGAGAGAAAGAATAATCTATATAGCTACTGCCTACGGACCCAGGTCTATGGTGGACTACTCACACATCATCGGAGTGGCACCTATGATGAAGATGAACCCCTCCGTGATGATTTTTAGATTCGATCTCGATGTTCCAGAACTTGCAGCAGCTGCAATTGTGTTTCGTCAACTCCCCTAGGGTTTTTGGAATATTTGGGAATTTATAGGCATCAGACGCAGTGGAGAGGGCCCCCGAGGAGGGTACAACCCACCAAGGCGTGCCGGGGTCCCCTTGGCACGGCCTGGTGGGTTGTGGTCTCCTCGACCCACTCCCCCGACACTTCTTTGGTCCATTGGGTGTCTGTTGGTCTAGAAAAAGTCACCAAAGAGTTTTCTCACGACTGGACTCCGTTTGGTATTGATTTTTTGTGATGTAAAAAACAGGCAAAAACAACAACTGTTGCTTTGGCACTATGACAATAGGTTAGTCCAAAAAATGATATAAAGTGCTAATAAAATGATGGTAAACCATCAATGAATGGTAATATAACCGCATGGAACAAGCAAAAATCATAGATACGTTGGAGACCTATCAGTAGCATCCCTAACCTTAGGCTTTTATCACTCCTTATTCCTTCATCCATCGTGTTATCACCCAAAACATGAAAACTTCCATCACACAAAACTTAACAAAATCTTCGTGAGATCGGTTAGTATAATAAAGCAAATCACTACTTTAGGTGATATTGCAAACCCATTCATATTTTATTATTGCATCATACCTAATGTATTTTAACTATACCTTGTCTCATACCCTTCAATATAACCCATAGATTCATCAAAGCAAGCACCCAATGCAACAAAAACAGAATCTGTTTTGGACAAAACAATCTGAAGTAATCTGTACTCTAACTATACTTCTGAAACTCTAAAAATCCTGAAAAATTAGGGAAACGTCAAGAATTTGTATAGAAATAACGTTATAAAAATTTGGCCTAATATAAGAGCATCTACAGGTGGACGCCTGAAATGACCCCTCATACGCCCGTGGACGCGCCCGGTCAGTCGCCGGACAGGAGCGAGGAGGAAAAACGTGACCCAACCAGACCCCTCATATCATCCCTATATGCCCGGGCTGTCCGCGAACCCTCATATCCATCTCAAATATGGGGACGATATGAGGGCTCGCGGACACGCTTGGTCAGTCCGGCACGTAGGATGCGACCCAACCTCGGACCAACTTTTTCCATTCTTTATTCATTCTTTTCTTTCTCTCTTCCTCTCCACCAATCGTGTGCAAGTGACCAAACATACGAGGAAGAAAATGAGGAGTGTGGATGTGCGGACGGACAAAAAAGGAACACGCCCGGTATCTGACTGGGCGTGTACGCATGCGTTTAGGGGGTCATATTTGCAATGTCCGGCTTTAGGTGCTCTTACGTTCCAGAAAAAATGAAAATCTGTGCACTTGGAAAAAGTTTCTGTTTCATATTCAGCATTGTTTCTACTCATCTTAGGAATCATCCTAAAGGCTTTACGTGGCACAAACATTAATTAAAACATAAAAAACACAACCATAACACAGGCATAATTGTGCAAACACTCAAAAACATAAAGGGAAATATAAAAATAATTTTGTTCATTGGGTTGCCTTCCAACAAGCGCTATCGTTTTACGCCCCTAGCAAGGCATGATGATTTCAATGATGCTTGCATAAAGGTAAAGGATTGACACATAAAGAGAGCATAATGAATCACATGGAAAATATATTTAAGTCTAACCCACTTCCTATGCATAGGGATTTTGTGAGCAGACAAATTATGGGAACAAGAATCAATTAGCATAGGAAGGCAAAGCAAGTATAACTTCAAAATTTCCAACACATAGAGAAGAAACTTGATATTATTGCAATGTGTAAAAGTATATGTTCTTCTCTCATAGTAATTTTCATTAGGATCATGTATAAATTGAACAATATAACTAGCACATAAAAGCATTATTTTCATGAGCCACATGCATAAAAGTCTTACAATCTTCCTATGTAGTGGGATTAACATTAGCTAAAGTCATGACCTCTCCAAACCCACTTTTATCGAAAAATTCATAATATTAAACAATCTCCAAATATGTGGGATTCTTTGTACCAAAAGTTGACGCTCTCTCAAACCCACATTCGATAGTATTGCAAACATTATTATTAATAACATATTCAACATAATGCTTAAATAAATTTTCAAAATCATAAGAAGCATTATCACCCCAATCATGATCATTGCAATAAGAAGTGGTCATGACAAATTATCATCCCCTAGCTTGTAGTTTTGCATATCATTAAAATAAATGATATTAATAGAATTTATAGTAACAACATTGCAATCATGCTTTTCAATCAAGGAGCTATCATGAATTTCTTCTTTCAACACTTCATCAAAATTTTCAGATTCATGATTTTCAAACAAAACTTCATATAGATAATCAAGTGCACTCAACTCACTAGCAATTGGTTCATCATAATTTGGTCTTTTGAAGAGATTAGCAGGTGGATGAGGATCCATATCAATAGATTTTTAGCAAGCGAATAGGCAAGAAAATATATGGAACAAGGCGACACAAGCAAACATGGCAAGCAAGCAAGAGATCTGACAAGAAAAGGGCAAACGAAAAAGAGGGCGAATAAAATGGAAAATTGGTGAAGTGGGGGACAGGAAAACGAGAGGAAAATGGCAAAGAATGTAATTGCAAGGAGATGATATTTGCAATTAGGAACCTGGTAGATGAGATTGCTTCCTCCCCGGCAACGACGCCAAAAATTCCTTTGACGTGGCTTGAGACTGCATCGGTATTTCGCCAAAGAGGAAGGGATGATGCAGCACGGCGGCGGTAATTATTTCCCTGAGTTATGAAACCAAGGTTATCTAACCAGTAGGAGGATCACCAACACCCAATAAGCAGCACCTGCACATAAACAACGAATACTTGCAACCCGATACGAAAGAGAGGTTGTCAATCTCTCTACGGTAATAAGATAGATTAGATAGTCATAGATAGGAGAGATAGATCTCTCAATAAAACAAAATAAATAGAGTAAATATGTAGCAATATATTTTTGGGTTTTGTGGTTTTGTAGGTCTGAAAACAAAGAGTGCAGAAACATAGATTAGAAAGCAATATGAGGGAAAAGTAGACCCAGGGGCCGTTGGGTTCACTAGTGGCTTCTCTCATGACTATAGCGCAAGAGGGCGAGGCTTGAGCCTCAAAGATTTGCAATTCAGCGTCCACCTCAGAGCCTTACTTTTAAGACAAATTTAGGCCAGCTCTAGAACCACCACAATACTGAGCCCCAGGTCCCAACTACAATCAGAATAGATGTGCTACCTGTGGTATGAGTGGTCATGTGGTAAAGGACGGTACTAGACCCGAGATCATCTGTTATGGATGTGGGGAACCCGGGCACATTAAAACAATGTGTCCAAATGCATCCAAAGGAGGAGCTGTTGGAGGAAGTAGGCCACCAATGCCAAACCCACCCAGGACGAGGAATCATAGACCTAATGTCAACCAAGGAAAAACTCAAGGGAAGCCTTATGGACAACCAAACTACACTAACATGGAGCAAGCTAGCGCTGCCAACAACATCTTAATGGGTAGACTCAGCATCCTAACTTTATATGGGAAAGTCTTATTTGATTTGGGAGCAACTACATCTTTCATTTCAGCAAGTTTTGCAGAGAGATTAGGGAACCAATACCATGCCCTGCAACATTCTATTAACATTAGGTCAGCTGGAGGAACAGTCGTAGGCACACGCATCATTATGGAGCAGATGATTACCATCTGTGACCGCGTGTACTACACCGATCTCCTTATCCTATCGTTAACTGGATTAGGTGTTATATTAGAAATGGACTGGCTGACAAACCATGGAGTTGTGATCAACTCTAAAGATAAGAGTGTGTCTATTAGAGATCCTTATGGAGGTCGTATCAAGTACTTTGGAGATCATTATGTGGAAACCGGAAAGGGTTATCAGTCGAATGCACTTCAGGAAGTGAAACTCAAGGATATACCGATAGTAAGGGAATTTCCGGATGTTTTCCTAGATGAATTACCTGGTCTGCCACCAGACAGGGAAATAGAGTTCACAACTGACTTGAAAACTGGAACAACTCCAATAGTGCAAAGACTATACAAGATAGGACCACAGGAAATGGCAGAGTTAAAGGAGCAGATAGATGATTAGTTAGCATAGGGATTCATCAGAGGGAGTGTGTCCCCATGGCGAGCACCCATCATCTTCGTGGATAAGAAGGAAGAAGGAAAAACAATGTGTGTTGATTTTTGGAATCTCAACAACATGACAATTAAGAACAAGTATCCACTACCTAGAATTCAGGATTTCTTTGATCAAGTATGGGGAGCTGGAGTATTTTTCAAGTTGGATTTGAGGTCAGGATACCATCAAATCAAAATGAAGCTGGAGGATATACCCAAGACTGGATTTGTTTCTCGATACGGGCATCACGAATACCTTGTGGTACCATTCGGGTTAACAAATGCATTGACTATCTTCATGAATTTGATGAACAAGATCTTCATGCCGTATCTGGAAAAGTTTGTGATCATCTTCATTGACGCCATTCTAATATATTCTCGGAATAAGGAGGAACATGCAGAGCATCTAAGGTGTTTTGTAGACTTTGAGAGAACATCAGCTCTATGCTCGTTATAGCAAGTGTGAATTTTGGCTTGATGAAGTGAAATACCTTGGTCATGTCATTAGCAAGGATGGAATTGCCGTGGATACTAGTAAAATTGAGGTGGTAACTAATTGGAAATCACCCAAGAATGTGGGAGAAATCAGAAGCTTCTTAGGAATGGCAGGGTATTATCAGAAATTTGTCGAGAATTTCTCAAAAATTGCCGCACCAATGACCCGATTGACCAGGAAAGGAGTGAAATCCATATGGACAGAGGAGTGTGAGAAGAGTTTTCAAGAGTTAAAGCACCGACTTACGTCTACACCCATCCTAACGGTGTTAGATAGTGATAAGGATTACATAGTTTACTGTGATGCTTCCAAGCAAGGACTTGGATGTGTGTTGATGCAAGATCGAAAAGTCATTGCATATGGAACTAGCAGCGGTTGTTTTTGCACTGAAATCATGGAGGCATCATCTTTATCGGGCAAGGTGTATCTTATACACGGATCACAAGAGTCTGAAGTATTTCTTCACTCAGAAAGAACTCAATATGAGGTAGAGAAGATGGGTATAATGGATCAAAGATTATGACCTGACTATCGAACATACCCCAGGAAAGGCCAATGTAGTAGCTGATGCATTGATTCGAAAGTCGACAGAGCAACATGCTAGTACCGTGATGATATCCAGAAGGATGCCAGAGGAAATGGAACAACTTGGTTTCGAGCTTATAACCATTGAGAGGAGGGAAAGTTTGTTGCTTATGAAAATGTAACCGAAACTACTAGAGATCATCAAGTCAAGGTAGAAGGAGGATGCATTCATCACAGAGGAAAACCCAAAGGATTACGGATGGGGAACCATCGGTGTTCACATTAAAGGAAGACAAATCACTATGGTTTCAGGGAAGGATTTGTGTGCCCAATGTCTCAGGCGTCAAAAGTTTTATACTAAAGGAAGCTCACCAGACACCGTATTCAATACATCCTGGGAGTACTAAGATGTATATGGATCTGAAAAACACATTCTGGTGGAACAACATGAAGAGAGAAATAGCCAAGTTTGTAGCTGAATGTCACACTTGTCAACAAGTCAAGGCGGAACATCAGAACCCAGTAGGATTACTACAACCATTGTCGATACTGGAATGGAAGTGGGATGAGATAGGAATGGATTTTGTTACAAGATTGCCGATGGCCAGGAAACACAAGGATGCAATTTGGGTTATCGTGGACCGATTAACCAAGAGTGCACACTTCTTGGCCATCAAACAGGCGGATACCGGGGAGAAGCTAATCCAATGGTATGTTGATGAAGTTGTTAGTAAACATGGAGGTCTGAAAAAGATATGGTCGGATCGAGGATTGATCTTTACATCAACATTTTGGAAGAAGTTGCAAGCAGCCCTAGGATCAGAATTGGAATATAGTATTGCATACCATCCACAAACTTGAGGGAAAACTGAAAGGACCAACCAGATCCTCGAAGATATGTTAAGAGCTTGTGCTCTCGAGTTTGGAGGATCGCGGGATGAACATTTGCCATTAGAACAGTTTTCGTACCACAACAATTATCAAAGCAGCATCAAGATGGCACCATTTGAGGCATTATAAGAAAGGAAATGCCGACCACCGATATGTTGGTCTGAAACGGGAGAGAACAAGGAGTTTGACCCCGATTACATCCGTGAAAGGCAAGACATTATAAGTACCATCCGTGAACGTATGAAAATAGCTCAGAGTCGACAAAAGAGTTATGCGGATTTGAAACGAACGACATGGGAAGATGAAGTAGACGAACACCTGCGCGGGGTACTCGTCAGCGGCCGAAGTCTCGGCGAGGTTGAGCCTGCCAAAGCTCTCGGTGAGCGCGTCGATGTCGGCCAAGAGGCCGACGGAGTTGCCCGCAGGGCGTGCCGGAGGAAGCCCCACGAGCCCGCAGGTTTGCTTGGACGTGCGGCAACGGCGGGGAATGGCGAGGGGTCCCGCCCGGAGCATGAATCCAGCCGGCTCCGCGTACGGCCCCACGGTGGGCGCCAACTGTCGTTGTTTTCTCACGACAGATGCCATAGGGTGGCTTATCGTAGGTGGTTGGGTCCTAAGGACCCCGACGGGCTCCGGGTGCGAGATTGTTCAAAAGCGGTGTTGACACACGATGTACCTAGGTTCAGGGCCCTCCGGAGGAGGTAATACCCCTAGTCCTACTTGGTTTAGTTGGATGGGTGGGTATAGATACAATGGTGCTCCTGGAGCTGTGTCTAGAGGAGGAAGAAGGGGCAGCCGGCTCCTCTTCCTCCATTGCTAGAAGGGATTGCATGGGGGACTTGGGGGGTTTTATAGGTCAACCCTCATCTCTTATAATATGTTCTAAGTACAAAGGTGGGGGGACCCGGCTGGCAGTCACTCCGGCTGGCCAGAGGGTGCCGCCATTCATGCCGTCTTGTCGTTGGTGGGGTCCGTCGGCCGAGCGGTCCCATCCACCATTGGGGCCTTCCTGTCAGCTCTACGATTGGCCCTCGCCCACCTGTCGCGACACGGGTCGCCCGGGGGGGCGTCGTCTAGCGCCAGCCGGCCGAAGTCTCCTGTATGGACGGCCGCGCTGTAGCCACGCCGGGGTAAGTAATCGAGTGGCAAGGGTGTGCCAGCACTGTTCCCACGCCCGGTCACGCTTGCCGAGGTCAGCGGCTAGGATGGTTGGACTGTAGCCACGCGTTGCAGTGCGTCAGCGGCCGTTGTAGCCACAAGGCCGCCCGTCGTGCTGATTGCGTCGTGTCGTTGTATCCACGTGCAAAGGGACGGGACGTCACATGTCCATCCCAAGGTAAACAGAAGAGCCGGCCTGGAGGCAGCCGGTCATGCCTAGCCGACCGAGGGTCCAGCCGTCTCCTCGACCAACCGTCCGGGGCGCCAGCCGGCATCGACTTGTGCTGGACGTCCTCCAACCGGCCACGGCTAGCCGGCCGCATAGTTATTCTTCGAAGCGAAAGGGGGAAGACTCCGTTGCTTTGGCATACCTAGGGGTAATAACCCCGTCAGCCCGGATCGGGCCGCGTGTCCCCTGCAGCGAGAACGACGCCCGCAACTGCATCGACCACCTCACGCAGTCTGCCCCCCTCGAGGAGGAGGGCTTGATTGGTCCGGCTTGTTTCGGCCCTCGGATCTGCAACGAGCCATTCTCGACCGGCTTCATGCTCCCCCGAGACACTCCGAAGTACAATGGGGCCGCCAAGCCCGAGGACTGGCTGATCGATAGCACCACCGCGGTCGGCATCGCCAGGGGGAACAAGCGCGTAGCCGTTCGCTACGCCCCCCTCATGTTGATCGGCTCGGCCCGCACCTGGCTCAACAGCCTGGTGGCCGGCAGCATCAACACTTGGACAGACTTCGAGGAGGCCTTCGTCCGCAACTTTACCGGCACCTACAAGCGGCCCGACCGCCCCCACGAACTCGCCATGTGCGTTCAAGGGCCGGATGAATCCCTCCGCGATTACCTTACACGGTGGACCAAGCTTTGCAACTCCTGCGAGGTGGTGCACGAGGTACAAGCCATGCAGTACTTCATTGAAGGCTGCCGCGATGGCACCCCCTCTCAAGCACAATATTCTGTGCTCCGAGCCAGCCATGCTTGCCAAGCTCATGACCAAGGCGGATAAGTACGCCACGGCCGATTCGGCCATCCGGGTCAAGATGACATCGCCTGCCAAGGCGACGACGACACCGTCCACGACCGATTCAGCCATCTGGGTCAAGACGATCTCGCCCGCCAAGGCGACGACGACACCGGCCACGACCCGGACGGCTGCCGACAGCCGGCAGCCGCAAAACAACAAGCATAAGAACGACCAGCCGGATACCCGCTACGGGAGCCGGCAGGTCAATACCATCGAGGAGCAGGAGCCGACTGCCCAGCCTTCTAGCCAGCGCCAGCGCACTGGCAAGGCTGCCTGGCAACCGAAGCTCACCATCGAGCAAATGCTCAACCTCTCCTGCAAGAACCACTTAGGGGCCAAATCCTCTATGCACACGCTCCGGCAGTGCAGCTTCTCACAGCGATTGGCCGTAGGGGACGGCCTTCCGGCTCCTCCTACGCCGTCGGTCCGTGCGCCGGCCCTGGCCCAAGCTATTGCCCCGCCGCCGACTCAGGCTCCTGCCCAGAATGACGGTCGTTTGATCGACCAGTTCCCCAACCAAGACGACAGTTACATCGTCTTCACTGGTGAAGAGACGGGCAAACATGGTCAACGCCAGCTCCGTCGTGCGGTGAACGCCACCATGCTGGCAACTCCCCAGTTCATGCACTGGTCGGAGAAGCCGGTCACTTGGAGCCAGGCCAATCACCCAGCTGTGATGACGAATCCTGGCAACTACCCCTTGGTCCTCGACCCCACCATCGCCACCAAGGAATGAACTTGCCGCTTCTCACGGGTGCTGATAGATGGTGGCAGCAGCATCAACATCCTCTACCTCGACACTATGCACAAGCTGGGGCTGAAGATAGAAGACCTGCAGGCGAGCCGGACGGTCTTCCATGGCATCGTTCCTAGGAAGTCCTGCTTCCCTGTCGGCAAGATCACGCTTGATGTCCTCTTTTGTGGACCCGACCACTTTTGCCGCGAGCCGGTGTTGTTCGAGGTCATGGACCTCGCAAGCCCCTACCATGCGCTGTTAGGTCGGCCGGCCCTTGTCAGCTTCATGGCGGTCCGCCATTACGCCTACCTCAAGCTCAATATGTCGGGCCGCAAGGGAATCATCACCATCACGGGTGACTACAAGAGGCGCTCGAGATGGCAGCCGATTGGCTGAGGCCCTGGAGATCGTCGAGGAGGAACGGTAGCTCGACCGGCTCCTGGCCCTTGCTGCCAGCAAGTTGGCCGTGTCGGCTCCTCCCTCGCAATCTGTCGGCGAGGCCTCCTTCCAGCCATCCAAAGACACCAAGCAAATCCCGCTCGACCCGGCCAACCCGGCTTAGTGCGTCACCATCGGCTCCCGTCTCCACAGCAAATAGGAAGGCGAGCTCATCGACTTCCTCCATGAGAATCGGGACATCTTCACATGGTCCCCCAAGGACATGTCGGGTGTTCCGAGGAAGTTTGACGAGCACAAACTCCACGTCTAGCCGGACGTCAAGCCGGTCAAGCAACCCCTGCACCGCTTCTCTGAGGAGAAACGACATACCATAGGCAAAGAGATCGCCCGGCTGCTCGTAGCCGGGTTCATCATGGAAATGTTCCACCCGGACTGGCTGGCCAACACATTCCTGGTGCTAAAGAAGAACAAGACCCGGCGCATGTGCATCGACTACACTAGCCTAAACAAGGCATGTCCCAAGGACCCATTTGCTCTGCCGCAGATCAATCAAGTCATTGACTCCACGGTCAGCTATGACTTGCTGTCCTTCCTGGACGCCTACTCCGGATACCACCAGAAGACCGGCTCAAGACCTCCTTCATCACGCCCTTTGGGGCCTACTGCTACATCACCATGTCCTTCGGCCTAAAGACCGCAGGCAACACCTTGCAACGGTGCATGCAGAAGTACCTCCTGTCTCAGATAGGCAGGAATGTCCACATCTACATCGATGACATCGTTGTTAAAACCAATAAGCATTTCAGCCTCCTCGACGACCTCCGGGAGACCTTCGTAAACTTGCGCGAGTACAAGATCAAGCTCAACCCGGAGAAGTGTGTCTTCGGTGTCCCAGCCAGTCAACTCTTAGGTTTCTTCGTGTCCGCTCGCGGTATCGAGCGCACGCCCAAGCCGACCTGGCTCCGCAACGTCCAGAAGTTCACCGGCTGCCTTGCCTCACTCAACCGGTTCATCAGCCGGCTGGGGGAGAAGTCCTTGCCCCTCTACGGGCTCCTTCGCAAGATGGCTCTAATCAAGCCGGGTCAAACCAAGAAGTCGGGCATGTTCGACTAGCCCGACGAGGTGAACAAGGCTTTACGCGGCCTCAAGAAGGCTCTCACCCATGCGCCCATCCTGGACGCACCTGCTGAGAAGGAACCCCTGCTCGTCTACATCGCGGTGACCACCTGCATCATCAGCGTCGTTCTGGTGGTCGAAAGCTGGAGGAGGGCAAGTTCCTACTGGTCCAGTGACTCGTCTACTACTTCCGCGAGGTCCTCTCCGCGTCCAAGCAGAACTATCCTCACTACCAGAAGATGTGCTATGGCATATACTTCGCTGCCAAGAAGGTCAAGCAGTACTTCCAAGAGCATTTCATTACCATGGTGAGCACGGCCCCGCTCGGCAAGATCATGAGCGGATGGGACTCCACGGGCCGGATCGCCAAATGGGTCATTTCCCTTGCCGATCAAGAGATCTGGTACGAGACAAGAACCTCCATCAAGTCACACGCGTTGGTTGACTTCCTCGTCGACTAGGCAGAGACGGAGTTTGTGCCGCCTCCCCTAGACTCCACGCATTAGTGCATGGATTTTGATGGCTCAAAACTAAAGACCGGCCTCGGTGCCGGCATAGATCTCTCCTCCCCAAAGGGTGACTAGCTCAAATACGCCCTCCAGATCCACTTTGCCGCCTCCAACAACGTGTCCGAGTACAAGGCCATCATCCATGGCCTCTGGCTCGCCATGGAGGTCGGCATCAGGCGCATTCTCTACTTCGGCAACTCTAACCTCGTGGTGCAGCAAGTCTCTGGCGAATGGGATGCCAGGGACGCCAACATGGCCATCTACCACTTCCTCGTACAACAGCTCACCGGCTCCTTTGAGCGCTGTGAGTTTGATCACATCCTACAGGCGGACAACGAGGCGGCGGACACGCTGGCAAAGATCGGCTCCACCCGGTAGGCCATCCCAGCCGGCGTCTCCGTTGAGCGGCTTCTCAAGCCGTCGATCCAGCCTTCATTAGAATCAAAGTCAATCTTCGTGCCAGCGGCTCCCGAACCATCGGCCGCCCGGTCGGCACCAATCGATCCGGCGGCCTCCAAGGCGGTCGGCTCCAACGACACGACCGTCATGATGATCATCGACCAGCCGGCCCCGAGGGCTGGCGAGTTGGTCCCAGGGACTGATCATCCAGTCCTGGGGGCTCCCAAGCCGGTCCCGGGGACTAGCGAGCCGGTCCCGGGGGCTGGTCATCCGGCCCCGGGGGCTCCCGAGTCGGCCCCCGTCACGGCCCCCTCATGGGCCCAACCCATCCTGGCGTTTCTTCTACGGGGCGAGCTGCCCCTGGACGAGGCTTTGGCAAGGCAAATCCAACGCTGGGCCATGGCGTACGGCATCATCAACAACGAGCCCGTCCACCGCAGCACCACCAGCGTCTTCCAGCGATGTGTCAAGTCGAAAAAGGGTCTAGAGATCCTCCTCGACATCCACTAGGGTGAGTGGGGGCACCAGGCTCCCTCCAGGACCCTGGTAGCCAAGGCTTTCCGCCATAGTTTCTTCTGGCCGACTGCTCTCGAGGCGGCCAAGAAACTGGTCAAAGAATGCGAGGGCTACCAACGCTTCAGCACGTAGAGCCACCTGCCGACAACAGCCCTCCAAACCATCCCCCTCTCGTGGCCCTTTGCCATTTGGGGGCTGGACATGGTGGGCCCATTCAAGACCGCTCGAGGCGGCATGATGCACTTGTTGGTGGCTGTCGACAAATTCACCAAGTGGATCGAGGCGCAGCCAATCAAGAAGCTGGACGGCCCCACGACCATCCGGTTCATCGACGACATCACGGTGCACTACGACATTCCACACAGCATCATCTCCGACAACGGCACGAAATTTGCCAAGGGAGCACTCGTGTGTTTTTGCTCCAAACAAGGAATCCGGCTCGACCTGGCCTCCGTCGCTCATCCACAGTCAAACGGCCAGGTCGAGAGGGCAAACAGCCTCATTCTGTCCGGCATCAAGCCCCGGCTCATGACGCTGCTGGTAAGGTCGGTCGGCTGCTAGATCGATGAGCTGCCGGCCATCCTTTGGATTCTCAGGACCACTCCAAACCGTTAAATCGGCTACACTCCCTTCTTCCTTGTGTAAGGGTCCGAGGCGATCATCCCCACCGACATTGGGTTCGATTCGCCTCGGGTCGCCCTATACATGGAGAAGGACGCAAAGGAGGTAAGAGAAGACGGCGTCGACCTACTCGAGGAAGCTCGCGAGCTGGCCTTGAGCCGGACAACAATCTACCAGCAGATGCGTCGGCATTACCATAGCAAGCGGATCCGGTCACTCTCCTTTCGTGAAGGGGACCTGGTCCTCAGGCGGATCCAACGAATAGCCGGACAACACAAGTTGTCCTCCCAATGGGAGGGCCCGTTCATCATCAGCAAGGCATTACACAACAATGCGTACTACCTGATAGATGCCTAGAAGCCAAAGAAACGCAAGAGAGATGCCTCCGGCGAGGAGACGGAGCACCCATGGAACGCGGCGCTCCTCCGCCTGTTCTACTACTGAAAAAGCTGATGTATGTATGTATCCCTACCCATTTGGGCTTATGAATGCAATGGGTGCCCCAGGCCGGCTCTTGGGGAATGCCTTGTTTCATTTCCTCCAAAAGATTCCTCGCTCACCGGCTCCCCGACCAGGCTCGCCGACTGGTCTTAGGTCGTTTCTCCCAAAAATTGCCTAACTAGTGTGAGCCGGCCAAACAACCCCACCCCTACCAGCTACAGAACCGGCTCCTGGCTGTCCGGCTGACAGGGCCTCGGGGCCGCAAGGTTTTGCTCACACGAAGAGTCAAACGAAAGGGGATCCCGACTAGGCCCAGCCGGACCACCGCCTTGCATCTACCACTCTAGGCGGACTCCCTGACCCAGCTACAGACCGGCCCCCAGCTATCAGGCTGGCGGGGCCGAAACCTAAGGGGAAAAGGAGAAGTACCAAAAAAAACAGGATGAAAAGGGATAAGGACGAGTCGGCGGGAGTAATAAGGCGAACACACTAGATTTCACAACACAAACGTTAAGACAAAAGTGGCCCATGGCCAGCATGGTTCGTTACATAAACACCCCCAGTGCGTCGACTTGAGCATAACTTGCATGAAACAAAAAAAGATAGACAAAAATGCCTGGGGGCTCAAGCCACCGGCGCGTCGCCAGCCGGCATGCCCCCAACCGGCGCATTGCTAGGCGGCATGATTCTCGCCTCGGAGGTGGTCGCGGCCTTCGAAGAGGCCTCCATGGTCCCGTTCGTCTCGCCGCTCGAGTCGGTGCTCTCGTCAGCGACCTCCTCGTCCGCTGGGCCTTGGAGAATGTCGAAGGAGTCTTCGGGTAGCGGCTCGCCGTCCTTGCCCAATGCCGGCAGGAACTCGTCCGCGTCGACATACGACGTGAGCTCGTTGGCTCAGAGGACGAGGGCCGGCTCACGGGCCTCCCGCTCTACGGCCGGCTCGTCGCGCATGATGGCCAGCCGGTCCAGATCGACACCTCGGTACCATGAGGTGACAAACCGGAGCGCCATCTGCGCACCAGCCTGGGCCGCCGACGCTTTAGGCCTCGAGCCGGGCCACGGCCTGCTCTAGCCACAAGGCCACGCGGTTTGCCAGAGCTCCCCCGCGGCCCGGGCACAGATCAGCGATGATCTCCTTTCCGGCCGTCTTCAGTCGGTCCATGCTTCGCTCGAGATGGGTCATCCGGTACTCGATGGAGACCCCAATATCGTCCACGTCCCATGGGGCCTCCTGCTCAATGGAGCGACCCTACTCCCGAAGGTACTCCCGGTTCTCCTCGACGGCACGCGCAACGCGACGCTGAGTCTCTTGGAAGCACCCTAAGGGAAAGAAGAAGAAGAAAGAAAGGCAAATCAAAACACAAGAACTAGCAAAGGAAAAAGCGACCGGCTGGAGAAGAGAAACAAAGGCACTTACCCTCAATGGCGTCGTCCACCACAAGGGCGAAGTTGAGCGCCGACGTCCGTTCTGTCTCCATAGCCACCTCCGACGTGGCAAGGGAGCCCCGGACCTCCTCGAGCGTCCTCTCGAGGCGGGTCACTTCATCTTGGAGGGCGGCGGTCCTCCGAACAGCATCAGCCGCCTCCTTGACGGCCGTCTCCCGGGCCGCCACCTCCTTCGCCGCCTAGGCCTTGAGCCAGTCCCGGGCCGCCTCCCCATCCGACAGCAGCGCGGTCGGCCAGTCCTTCTCATTTGTGGCCGCCTGGATGTCTTGCACGAGCCAGTCCCGCTCGTAGACGAGCCCGGTCTTCTCGTCCTGAAGGGCAGAGAGGTCACCTGCGAGGCAAAGTCGCAAGCGCCAGTCGGCTCCCGGGGGCTGCGCTCCCCTCCCGCGAAGCTCAATTGACCTCGCACACGCGTAAGCTCCTCATCCAAGAGGTGGCGGACATGTTCGCGACGGACGTGGATTGCGAACGCCTCCTCGAATAGCTTCTGTCGCAGTGAGGTTCCCTCTTGTCATGAGGAGGCAAAGATCAGGGCATGCTCAAAAGAGATCCGGCCCGGCTGCCCATCAGCTGGTTAGCCAGCCCGCATCTCGGGCGCTACACCCAGTGGGTGTGCTTGCGCGCCCCCAGTTTGAATCCTAAGACAATGCAAAATGACCGTTCTTACCTCGGCATGCTGCAGGGCGGCGTCTGCTGCCTCAGCGAATCGGGCAAGCTCCTGCCGGCACCGGTCGAGGACGCTCCCCAAATCCCCGAAGGAGGGGACCGATCCGCCCGCCTGGGGAGCCAGCAGGGCCCGCACGTACGCCATCGCTTTCCAATCTTGGAGCACCTCCTGTATTGTGCGTGGGGTCCTCCGGGCTCGACCGCCGTTGCCACTTGGGCTTGCTGCGGCACTGGCCGCTAGGGGCGGGTTGATGACGGCAGGGGTCCAAGAGTCGCCTCCTGCTGGCCCTCCGCCCGATGCTGTCGCCCCCTCCGCCTCCTGCCGCTTCGGCGCGACAATCGCAATGAAGGGCGCCTCCTCCTCCGTGGCCGCCACCTCCGGTGCCACCTCCGACGTCGCCTCTAGGGCCGGCAGGGCCTCCAGCACATCAGCCCGAGCCGGCGGGGTCACGACGGGCACTTCGGTCCGGGCCGCCTCGGGAGCCGGCTCCACCGTCATCGCCCTCTCTTGGGACGCCTCCTCCGCGGATGGAGGCACCGGTGGTTCCATGGCCGCCCCTTGCGACTCGATTAAGCTAGGCTGCGACATCCGGGTCGACTCTGCCGCCGAGTCAGACGCCCGCGAGGGATCCACGGACCCCCTCCACCTCCGGCTGCTTGAGGTTCCGGAGTGGGAGGCTCCTCCTCGCGTGCCGGGCTTAGAGGCTCGTAGCTTTGCGAGCCTCCACTTCTCCTCCCGCTGGGTTGTCGTGTGCTCGTGGGTGGGCAAGTTGGCTGGCGGCGTGTTTTGCATCCCCTTCCGGCTCCCCCTCGTGGAGCTCGATGGGGTCCCTGCAACGCTCAAGGACCGGTTACCTACTGGCTCACAACCCTGAAAAAGAACAAACAAACGGACGCAAGACATACCCGGTGACAAGGGGCAAGGCCCGCTTGTCACGCGGCGGTAGCTTCTGTGCCACCACCTTCACCCGCTTGGGGACTGGCGGTGGGGCTGCCGACCCCTCCTGGGCCGGCCTCTTCGTTCGGCCGGCTGCTCCGGCCACCGGGTCTTGAGCCGGCCGCTCCTCGCTCCTCTGACCCTGGCGTGCTGATGGAGGAGGCTCGTTCAGAATCATTATGTCATCGTCATCATCGTCGTCCGTCCAGTCCCCGATCGAAGGGGCAAGAGGGAACTCACCCACTCCGCTGGGCTCCCCAGCCGTGCCGGATCCTCCGGCTCCACTGGGGGCGCCGGCTCGCGTGTCTGCTGGCTCTTCAGCCCCTCCTGAGGAGTCCACCTCCGCCTCCAAAGGGCCTCCCGTCTCATAGTCTTCAGAGTTGGAGTTTTCACGCTCCGCCTCGAAGATCTGAGGGTGTGGGCCGTCCGGCGTGTTCTGTCATACCAGCAGTTGCGGTCAGCATGACTAAGTAAGTTCTCCAGCCGGCTACCGGCTAGGAAGTATCAAATGAAGGAAGGACCGCCTCGGCGAAAGACTTACCGGGGGGCGGTTGATGCGGTCGTATGGCTCCATGCCGAAGGACCATGACGCGGGCTTCAGCTTGAACATCGTAAGGACGTTCACTCGCTTCGCCACCTGAGCCGGCGTCAGATTGACAGTGGACAGCCGGCAGGGGTCACGCCGGCCGGACATGTCGCGGATCCGGTGCGGCCTCATCCGGAGGGGCAACACCCTGCACGAGAAGAACGTCGCTACCAAATCGGCGGCGACCAGCCCTCGAATCTCTTCAGCAGCGCGAGCCGCCCGAGCTCCTCCAGGGCCACGTTGCACGGGGCAGACCCCAGCCAGTTCATCTGGCTAGACTACACGTCGACGAACGGCGGTAGCCGGATGTAGTTCGTGTTTGGGTTGGCGTTCTTCACATAGAAGAATGTTCGGTGCCACACCTTGACGGAGTTGATGAGGGAAAGAGGGGGGAAGCACGCAACGCTACGGCAGCACACCATCGTGCCCCCGCAGGCACTAACTTTCAACGGCTTCAGATAGAAGAGCGCGTTGAAGAAGTCAATGAAGGGAAGAACGCCGAGGTACCCCTTGCACAACGTCATGAAGGGAGAGAGATACAAAATCACGTTGGGACCAAGATGATGCGGCTGGAGGTCGAAGGTATCAAGAACAAGGAGGAAGAAGAGACTCACCAGGAGCCCGAAGCCCCGGGAGAAGTGCCAGAGGAACACGACGTGTTCCCCTGGCTGTGGCGTCGGCGCCATCTCATCGCCTGGTGTGCGCGCCACCACCCGTTCTGCCGGTAGTAGCTTGCGCGCGCGGTGGAGCTTCGCAATATCAGCCTCTCTGACGACGGAGCCGACCCAGCTCCCTCCGCGACCATCAGCAATCTCGACGGTGGGGCGACGCGCGGGCACGAATGCAGGCTCGGGCATAGTGACACGCGAGGGGGTGAGGAGGATGAAGAAAAGCAAGAAGATGAATAGCAAGAGAGCAAGCGGGACGCGGGTGTCTCCGCCCGCCGCCCTCCCTCCCCTTTTATAGGGGAGGCCACGATCGGGGGATGTGGGATTAACTATGCCTGCTTCCCCGGAAATTCCGCACACGTGGGTGGCCCCGCGTAGTAACAGCCGTTTCGGGGCGCAGAGGATCCCGACCTGTGCCCCGAGTCCTACCGGGCTACGACCAGGACCTAGCGGGCTAGGCCCAGGCCGACGTCCCATCTCCCCTATGTGCACGGGGCTTGTCGCATCATTACTTGCCGTGTGGCGCGCGGCGAGCCGATGCGGGTCTCGGGGCGATGCACCTGTACCCGAGGCGTCGGATCCAACAGCCGATCCGGCTGCCCTTTCGGCTTCGCGCAGGAGGCGGGTATCGCTGGGGGGAAACCGCTGGCTCCCCTCCGTCCGTCGGACGGAGGCCCCCACCGGCTTCGGGGACAACTGACGGTGATATTACCCCTAGGTATGCCAAAGCAACAGGGTCATTCCCCTCCCGCTTCAAAGAAGAACAACGCGGACCGGCTGGTCGTGGCCGGCTGGAGGACGTCCGGCTCGAGCCGACGCCGGCTAGTACTCCGGACGGCTGGTCAAGGAGCCAGCTCGACCCACGGCCGACTCGGCGCGGTCGGCTGCCTCTGGGACGCCTCTTCCATTGACCTTGGGAGGGACATGCGATGTCCCATCCCTCTGCGTGCGGGTATGACGACATGAAGCGACCGGCACGACGGGCGGCCCTGTGGCTACAGTGGCCGCTGACGCACTACAGCGCATCGCTACAGTCCGGCCGTCCCAACCGCTGACTTCGGCGAGCGCGACCGGGCGACGGAACAATGACGGCACACCCTCGCCCACTCGATTACCTGCCTCGGCGTGGCTACAATACCGCCGGCCATACCGGAGACCTCGGCCGGCTGGCGCTAGCTAGAGGACGCCTCTCAGGCGACCCATGCCATGGCAAGTGAGCGAGAGCCAATTGCAGGGCCGGCTGGCGGGCCCGGAGGGGGAAAGGACCTCTCAGCCGATGGACCCCATAGACAATGAGACGGCGCAAATGGTGGGACCCCCTGGCCAGTCGGAGAGACTGCCAGCCGGGTCCCCCCACCCCAGTAGTTTAGATATATTGTAGAGCCGGGGGGTTGGCCTATAAAACCCCTCGAGCCCCCCATGCAACGGGGACAGACGATCACTCTCGCACATCCGCAGAACTCCCAAAAAACCCCTAGTAGCATAGGAAGACGAGCCGGCTGCTCCTTCTTCCTCCTCTAGACACAGCTCTATGAGCACCCTTGTACACATACCCATCCATCCAAATAAGCCAAGTAGGACTAGGGGTGTTACCTCCCACGGAGGGCCCTAAACCTGGGTACATCGTGTGTCACCACCGCTCGTGCCCAATCTCGCACCCGGAGACCGTCGACGTCCTCCGGCCCCAACCACCTATGATAAGCCACCCTATGGCATCTGTCGTGAGAAAATGATGACAGGGAGACTGTTGGAAATATGCCCTAGAGGCAATAATAATTTGGTTATTATTATATTTCCTTGTTCGTGGTAATCGTTTATTATCCATGCTATAATTTAATTAATTGGAAACTAAATACATGTGCGGGTATATAGACAACATTATGTCCCTAGTATGCCTCTCGTAGACTAGCTCGTTGATCAAAGATGGTCAAGGTTTCCTAGCCATGGACATGAGATGTCATTTGATAATGGGGTCACATCATTAGGAGAATGATGTGATGGATAAGACCCAATCTATAAATGTAGCATATGATCATGTTAGTTTATTGCTACAGTTTTCTGCATGTCAAGTATATGTTCCTATGACCATGAGATCATGCAACTCACTGACACCGGAGGAGTGCCTTGTGTGTATCAAATGTCGCAACGTAACTGGGTGACTATAAAGGTGCTCTATAGGTATCTCCGAGCGTGCCTGTTGGGTTGGCATGGATCAAGACTGTGATTTGTTACTCTGTGTGACGGAGAGGTATCTCGGGGCCCACTCAGTAATACAACATCAGAACAAATCCATGCAAGCAATGTGACTAAGTGTTTTCCATGGGATCTTGTATTATGGAACGAGTAAAGATACTTGTCGGTAATGAGATTGAACTTGGTATAAAGATACCGATGATCGAATCTCGGACAAGTAACATACCGAAGAACAAAGGGAACAACATATGGGATTAATTGAATCCTTGACATAGAGGTTCAACTGATAAAGATCTTCATATAATATGTAGGAACCAATATGGGCATCCAGATCCTGCTATTGGTTATTGACCGTAGAGGTGTCTCGGTCATGTCTGCATAATTCTTGAACCCGTAGGGTCTACACACTTAACAATTGGTGACGATATAGGTATAGTTGAGTTATTATGTTGGTGACCAAAAGTTGTTTGGAGTCCCGGATGAGATCCCAGACATGACTAGGAGATCCAGAATAGTCCGGAGATAAAGATTGATATATGGGATAATAGTGTTTTGTCTCCAAAAGAGTTTCAAAATTCACCGAAATAGTTTTAGATGTTTCCCGAAATGTTCGGGGTACAAGAACACTTTGTTTGGGACCAATGACAAGCTCTCTCTCTCTCTCTCTCTCTCAGGAAACGAAGGGGTTTTCCTAATTAAAACACAGCAAACAAAACTAAAATCCCAGCAAGAGGAATTAAAGCAGAAATAAAAATAGTTTTGAGATGCTGAAATAGACCTGATTTTATAAAATTGGTTTGAGGATTTTTCTAGAAAGTGAAAAAATCACATATTATTAACATTTTAATCTGTTTTGTAAACTTATTAACATGCAACCATATCAAAACAGGTTTGAGAGGTAACTTCCAATTGTAGCCAGAATATCTTAGATAAGTTCACCACTTTTAAGGAGGTGAACCAACAAGTTTATACAACACATATAGCCTTATTAGGGAATAGGAGAAGTGGCAGTGGTTTTGGAGGAAATTGAGGAGAGGGTTTTTCAAGACTAGATGCACACCACACCACAACACACACACTCACAACCACAACACCGTACTATGAAGAAGTCGGTGTGACCTTGAAGATATGAACAAGGACTATGAAGCGTGAAGACTTTTGTTTTCGTAGTTTCATTACCTTTCTTTGAATCATAGGAAACCCCGTACTATTAAAGGTGGCCGAGGTAATACTAAGTAAAATTTTCAACTGATACTCAACTCCAAAATCATCAACCTATCCAATCCTTTGAGTGAAGCCTTTGGAAATATCTTACGGTTTAGTCAAGTTCATCAGTGACAGAGACGAAGTTCTTTTGGTCTCTAAGGAAATTGATCTGACTGAGGAGTTAGGATTTCGCCAGTGCGAATTGCCTACAAGTGAGGAACATGATAAGCCTGAGGACTTTCATAGTTCAAAATTCCGACCGTTGTTGTGCTTAGCGCCAGCTGTGCCCAATCATAACATCAACATAACACTCATATCATTGGGGGCATTTATGTCTTATCATGTCAAGTTGCACCCTGGCTATAAATAGCCACCCCCCACAACGACTAGTTGGCTGGCTGCTCTGAGAGAGAACTGACACTTGTCATTTGAGAGCAACCCATCCTCCCAGGACTTTGACAAAAAATCATGAGTGAGGAAAAACCCACAACCAAACCCATAGTGATTGAGCATCACTGAAGAAATTCCTGTGTGGAACCGACGCTTGTTACCTTTGAGGACTGTGCATCCTCCAGACAGTTAAGCGCCATAGTCTAGTGCATCCTGCAGTCAATTGGGGATCACAAAGTGGCCTTGTTCTAGAGCATCCAAGAGTAACTTGTGGATCGTCGGGTGACCAGTTTGTGAGGGTTTTGGAAGTCTACCCAGAAGACTTACCACGAGTGTTGGGCGAGGACTGTGTGACCTTAGCTCATGGAGAATACGGTAAGGACTGTGTGTCCTCTAGTTTAAATACCAGGCTGCTCGAAACCAGACGTACGACTGTCACAGCAGTTGGAACTGGGTCATCAAACCATCGTCTTCATCGAGCTACCTGGTTCTATTTCCTCAACCCCCTTATTCCTCGTATATTTGTTGATGAAATTGATCGTTTCTGTTTGAAGAATTTGATTGAAGACTTTCACAATTTCCTCACCTCAAATTCTTCAAGTTACCTTGTTCATCGCTGCCTATCCTGCATCACGCTACCTGTAATTTGTGCATGTTCATTTCATCATCATGACTATGTTGTTGCTATGTTCCTCAACCACTTGATTACTTATTACACTGCTAGTTATTCATCACATTTCAAATTCCTCAAGTTGAAATTCCTCAAGTGATGAATTTGTAAAGATCGCCTATTCACCCTCCCTCTAGTCGATATAACGCACTTTCAATTGGTATCAGAGCAGGTACTCCCTTGCTCTGTGTGATTTTGGTTTAACCACCTGAAGTTCTAGTTATGTCGACTGCAGGTATGATCAAGGTTTCCGCGGGTGTCCTACCTTCGATGGGATGGACTACCCCTACTAGAAGAACAAGATACGCATGCATCTGGAAGCTATTGACAACGATCTCGGGTATGTTGTGGAAAATGGTGTTCCCTTTGTTACTCCCACCATCAACGCTGCTGATGTGAAGGGATTCAAGCAACTCCATTCTCAAGCGAAGAATATCATCTGTGGCCATCTAAGCAAAGGTCAGTATGGCAGAGTGAGTGCTTTGGCTGCTGTTAAGCTTATCTGGGATAGGTTGTCCAAAGTTAACAAAGGTGTTTCCACTCAACGTGACTCTCGTGTTGATGTTCTTCGCAATCTCTTCAACCACTTCAAGAGACCTGACAATGAAAATGTTCAGCAAACTTTTGATCGTCTCACTGATATCTCCAATGAGCTTCAAGCATTGGGTGCCACCGATATCACTGATCATGAAGTGGTGAAGAAACTGCTAAGATCTCTTGACTCCTCATTCGATACTTTGGCTTTGATGATTCAAGAAAGTGGAGACTACAAGTCACTTGATCCTGATGAAATTCTTGAGACACCCAATACTCATGAATTCCAACAAGCTGAGAAGAGAGACCTCTACGGGCCAAGCTATGGAAGATCTCATGCTCTGAAGGCAAAAGAAATTTCCTCATCCAAAGAAGAAGATTCTGACAGTAGCCTTGGTGATCCTGAAGAACTAAGTCAGGAGCTAGCAATGCTCATGAGGAAATTCCAGAAGTTCTCAAGGAGAGGTGGATTTGGAAAGTTATCAAAGAATGGTTTGATGAAATTATATTCCTTAGATGACTACAAGAAAAGTGAAAGTGCGTTATATCGACTAGAGGGGGGTGAATAGGCGATTTTTACAAATTCATCACTTGAGGAATTTCAACTTTGAGGAATTTGAAATGTGATGAATAACTAGTAGCGGAATAAGTACTCAGTGCATGAAAAACATAGCGACAGCATAGCATCATGATGAAATGTAACATGCACAGATTACAAGTAGCGTGATATGGGATAAACAGTGATGAACAAGGTAACTTGAAGAATTTGAGGTGAGGAAATTGTGAAAGTCTTCAGTCAAATTCTTCAAACAGTAGAGATCAATTTCATCAATAGGTATATAAGGAATAGGGGGGTTGAGGAAATAGAACCAGGTGGCACGATGAAGACAATGGTTTGATGACCCAGTTCCAACTGTTGTGACAGTCGTACGTCTGGTTTGGAGCGGCTTGGTATTTAAACCAGAGGACACACAGTCCCAGGACACACAGTCCTTATCGTATTCTCCTTGAGCTAAGGTCACACAGTCCTCGCCCAACACTCGTGGTAAGTCTTTAGGGTAGACTTCCAAAACCCTCACAAACTGGTCACCCGGCAATCCACAATTTATTGCTGGATGCTCTAGACCAAGGTCACTTCGTGATCCCCAATTGACTGCAGGATGCACTAGACCATGATGCCTAACCGTCTGGAGGATGCACAATTCTCAAAGGTAACAAGCGTTGGTTCCACACAGGAATTTCTTCAGTGATGCTCAATCACTATGGGTTTGGTGGTTTGGTTGTGGGTTTTCCTCACTGATGATTTTCTCTCAAAGTCCTCGGAGGATGGGTTGCTCTCAGATAACAAGTGTCAGTTCTCTCTCGGAGCAGCCAACCAACTAGTGGTTGTGGGGGCGGCTATTTATAACCAGGGTGCAACCTGACATGATAAGACATAAATGCCCCCAATGATATGACCGTCATGTGGATGTTATGATTGGGGACAGCTGGCGCTAAGCACAGCAACGGTCGGAATTTCGAACTATGAAAGTCCTCGGGCTTATAATGTCCCTCACTTGTAGGCAATTCGTAGTGGCAAAATCCTAAATCCTCAGTCAGATCGATTTCATCAGAGACCTGAAGAACTTTATCTCTGTCACTAAAGAACTTGACTAAGCCACAAGAGATTTCCAAAGGCTTCACTCAAAGGATAGGATAGGTTGAGGATTTTGGAGTTGAGCATCAGTTGGAAATTTTCCTTAGTATTACCTCGGCCCCTTTAACAGTATGGTGATTCATATGACTCAAAGAAAGAAAATGGAACTAAGAAAACAAACATCTTCACGCTTCATAGTCCTTGTTTATATCTTCAAGGTCACACCACCATCTTCAATTTCAAAGTCTTCACATAGTCTTCAGCAAAGCCTTCATCAAAGTCTTCACCAAAGTCTTCAATTGAAGACATACATTTTTAGGGGTCGGTAATCTCCAAATTTATCAAACTCCTCATTGACTTGTAGAGCCTGTGTACACTCACAAACACATTAGTTCCTTAACCTATAAGTCTTCAATACACCAAAATCACTAAGGGGCACTAGATGCACTAACAATAAGAACCTGTCATCGTTGCAAGAAACCTGGTCACTTTATCTCTGACTGTCCTCTCTGGGAAAAAGGTTTAAAGAATAAGAAGAAATACAAGGATGATAGTTCTGATGACTCGAAGAAAAAGAAGAAATCTTCAAAGTCCTCATCTGCAAAGTCCTCATCTTCAAAGTCCTCAATGCACAAGAAGAATGGTTCCAGAAAGGCTCGGCCATTCATTGGCAAGGAAATGGATTCTGAAGAAGAATATCAAGAATATGAAGAAGAGGAAGAATCTGAGGTAGAATCTGAATCTGGTGTCGCTAGCCTTGCTCTTTCTACTACTTTCGTCAGCAAGTCCATCTTCAACGATGAAGAAAATGACTACTCCAACGACTCTGATGTCAGCAATGATGATTATGCTCCCACCTATTGCTTCATGGCAAAAGGCTCAAAGGCACACAAACATCATTCCTCATCTAAATCAAGTGAAGGTGAATATGTGAAACCTAGCTATGCTAAACTTGTGAAACTTGCCACTAAGAAACAAAGTGCTCTTGAAAAGCTTTAGAAAATGCTAGAGAAAAGCGATGATCTATTGAACAATGAACTGGATCGGACTCAAACTCTGTCTGACGATCTGAAAAGTCTTCAGACAAAGTATGATAACCTTCAGAGCCATCATAATGCTCTCTTAGCCGACCATGAGAAGCTTTCTTATGAATTTCTTCAAATAAAGCAAGATCTTGAGAAACTAAGGGTGTCACATGAGGATCTCCAAAGGGAAAACGATTCCTTACTGGCTCAACAGATCAGTACCACTCAGGAAGAATTTGTTCCACCTTGTTTGAAATGCATCAAACGTGAAACTGATAATTCTTCACCTGAATGTTCAAATGCTTCTATTGCTTCAAATTCTTCAACTATTCCAGTGGTCTCAAATTCCTCATCTAAGGATACCACAAGTATCACTGACGAAAATGCAGGGCTGAAGGAATTGTATGTGACAGGCATGTACAAAAGTCTCAAAGGGCATCAAACCCTTTGTGACGTCCTCAAAAAGAAGATTCTGAACACGAACCCTAGGAAAGAGGGTGTTGCCTAAACTCAACGTGATGGATCCTACTGGACACTTGAGCAGTACCCCAAAACCTCATGGGCTGCTACAAAAGGACCTCCTATAGATCCATCCACTTTATCTGTCTTTACTTGTGAAACTTCATATTCATCTGATGAGTCGCTTGACTCAAAGTACAAGTTCTTCAAAAATCAAAAAGCTAAAGTATATGCTAGATTTGTTGGAACTAACTGCAGGAACGGTTCACCTATGAAGAAAATCTGGGTTCCCAAGAGCTACCTACAAAATCTTCAAGTGAATGTCCTCATGACACCAGTCATGAAGAACAAGAACCCCAGATCAAATTCCTCATATGGACCAAAGTATTCACTTGGACCAAATTCCTCAAATGGTCAAAAATATCATTCTCGTGCTAATGCTTCCGTTTCGCAGGGAAAATCTAAGAGTTATGAATACGTGCATTATTCTTCAAACCATTATGTTCATAAGTCCTCGAAGAATTTTTCTGTTTATTCATATGAGTACTCTAACCCTCGCCCTGTGAAACAAAGTGCACTTGCTTCAATGCCTCCCTTCTCATATGGTGCTTGCAGAATGATGAACTCTTTGCCACCCCTCTAGATGTGGGTGGTGAAGAAATTGAATTAATTTCTTCTATAGGGTCAGGTCTCCAAATGAACTTGAATATCTGATGAATTTGCTAGAGACGTGAGGAAATGCTTGAAAGGACGCAAGCTAACCATGTAGAAATGAATTCCTCATTTCTCACGTCCTCACACTACTTGCTTACTATCTTGTGTGATGCAATTATGTATGATGAATATGATGTCATATACTTTACTCTAAAGCATATGAGTTCGTAAGTTGTACTAATTCATCTGTAGGATGAACCTCCAAAAGCTACTGAGTGGGTCCTCGATAGTGGATGCACAAACCACATGACTGGTGACAAGAATCTTCTGATGAATTTGCCACTTTCTCCATCTCATCTGAAGCATATCACCTACGCTGACAAAGGAAAAAAGCAAGGTATTGGGTCTAGGTAAGGTTGCAATCTCAAAGGACCGAACCATGGATAAGGTGATGCTTGTCGAATCCCTTGGGTTCAACCTTATGTCTGTCTCGATGATTTGCGATCTTGATATGATTGTTGTATTTGGAAAATATGGATGTGTTGTCATCATGGAATCTGACAACTCCAAAGTCTTCGAAGGCTTTAGGAGAGGAGACTTGTATATTGTTGATTTCTCTACAGGTCCTTAGCCTGCCACATGCCTACTTGCAAAGTCCTTAGAAGGTTGGCTATGGCATCGACGACTTGGATAGGCTGGTATGAGGAACTTGCACACACTCGTGAAGAAAAAGCACGTTATTGTCATTGAAGGTGTCAAATTCCTCAAGGACCACCTCTGTGGTGCATGTGAGTCTAGGAAGATGACCAGATCCAAGCATCCCTCGAAGATAATCATGACCACGACTCGACCCTTTGAATTGCTTCACATGGATCTCTTTGGCCCCACTATTACTCCACACTAACAAATTTGTAAAGCTTGTATGGCTTTGTCATTGTTGATGATTACTCTCGTTACAATTGGGTGCATATTATTCTGTACAAGTCTGAAGTGCAGGATGTCTTCAGACATTTGCTTCAAGGGCCTCCACGAACTTCGGCATCAATATCAAGCATATCAGGAGTGATAATGGGACTGATTTCAAGAAAACCAATCTTGATGAATATCTTGATGAACTTGGTAATACTCATGAGTTATCTGCCCCTTATAATCCTCAGTAGAATGGTGTCGTGGAGCGCAATAATAGGACTCTTGTTGAGATGGCTCGAACCATGCTTGATGAATACAAGACTCCTTGTCGCTTCTGGCCTGAGGCAATTGATACTGCATGTCACATCATCAACAGGGTATATCTTCACAAATTCTTCAAGAAGACTTCATATGAACTTACGGCTGGAAAGAAACCCAATGTAAGTTATCTCAAAATCTTTGGTGCAAAATGCTTGATTAGAGATCCTCCCCATAGTTCTAAATTTGCACCGAAAGCACATGAAGGTTTTATGCTTGGTTACGGAAAGGACTCGCACACCTACAGAGTCTTCAACACCTACCACCACAAGGTTGTTGAAACTATAGATGTGCGATTTGATGAAACTGATGGCTCGCAAAGAGAGCACCTGCCTTCTGTGCTAGATGAACAGTCTACTAAGGAATCCATTAAGCTGAAGGATACTGAAGACATCATACCCACCGAGGAAATCATTCCAACGAATGAAGACGTTCATGCTGATACACCTGAAGAAAATGGTGCTGAAGAAAATCCTTAGCCACGTCAACCTGCTCACCCAAGAGTTGCAAATGAAGTGCAGATTGACAAATTCATTGATGACATCAATGCACCAGGTCCCCTCACTCGCTCAAGAGCTTGACATTTGACTAAATTTTGTGGGCACTTTGCCTTTGTCTCAATCATAGAGCCCACCAAAGTTGATGAAGCTTTCAAGGATCCTGAGTGGATTCAAGCTATGCAAGAGGAACTGCATCAATTCAAGCTCAACAACGTGTGGGAACTTGTCAAGCGCCCAGATCCTCGCAAGCATAACATCATAGGTACCAAGTGGATCTACCGCAACAAGCAAGATTAAAATGGCCTTGTGGTAAGGAATAAGGCTCGTCTTGTAGCTCAAGGCTACACACAGGTTGAGGGAATTGACTTTGATGAAACTTTTGCACCTGTTGCTAGACTTGAAGCTATTCCTCAATGCTAACCATCATGATATCATCTTATGCTAACCATCATGATATCATCTTATATCAAATGGATGTGAAAAGTTCATTCCTCAATGGTAAGCTTGAGGAAGAAGTATATGTTTCTCAACCCCCAGGTTTTGAAGACCCTAAGCATCCTGACAAAGTCTTTAGACTCAACAAGGCCCTTTATGGCCTCAAGCAGGCCCCTCGAGCGTGGTACGACACTCTGAAGGAATTCCTCATGAAGAAAGTCTTCAAACCTGGTTCACTCGACCCAACTCTTTTCACAAAGTCCTATGACAATGAACTGTTCATATGCCAAATATATGTAGACGATATTATCTTTGGCTGTACAGACAAATGTTATAGTGATGAATTTGCCTATATGATGAGTGAAGAATATCAAATGTCTATGATGGGAGAGTTGAAATTTTTCTTAGGTCTTCAAATTCGTTAGCAAGACAATGACATCTTCATATCTCAAGAGAAATACCTCAAGGATGTTCTGAGGAAATTCGAAATGCAAGATTGCAAAGGCGTCAAAACTCCAATGCCTTCAAAAGGCCACCTCTCCACTGATGAAAATGGTAAAGATTTTGATCAGAAGGTATATCGCTCCATGATTGGCTCATTATTGTGCATCTAGGCCTGATATTATGCTGAGTGTTTGCATGTGTGCCTGATTCCAAGCAACACCAAAGCAATCACACCATAAGGCTGTGAAACATATTCTTCGATACTTAGCTCACACACCAATGCTTGGATTATGATATCCCAAGGGCTCAAATCCTCACCTCGTCGGATACTCTGATGCTGACTATGCTGGAGATAGTGTGGATCGCAAGTCAACCTCAGGCACATGTCATTTCCTCGGACGATCCTTAGTTTGTTGGTCCTCAAAGAAGCAAAACTATGTGTCACTATCTACTGCTGAAGTTGAGTACATTGCTGCTAGTTCATGTTGCTCTCAGTTGCTGTGGATGAAGCAAACCCTCAAGGACTATGGCATGTTGAAGAATGTGCCTCTCTACTGTGACAAACCAGTTCAACATTCCAAGACCAAGCACATCCAGATTAGTCATCACTTTCTTCGAGATCATGTACTCAAGGGCGACATCTCCATCGACCACATCCCTACTGGAGAACAACTGGCCGACATCTTCACAAAGCCCCTGGATGAAAAGAGATTTTGCAAGTTGCAGTGTGAGCTAAATATCTTAGAATCTTCGAATGTTCTTCGGAAAAGGACACACATCCTAACACTTATGCAAAATTGATGACTTAGATGTGCAACACACGAAGTAACATTTTTCTTCAATCAATGAAGAATAACCCTCTAAGTGTGAAGAAATTAATGAAGACTTTGATTCTAAGAAACCTATGACAATTGTATGCGGTGTCTGAAGTCATCATTCTTATACGGTGGGTCACGCCACCAACCTTAGTTGAAATTTTTCAAAGTTGTGTTTTTCGTCATTTTGCAAATTCTTGAAATTTTCAAATTCCTCAAGTTTGCAAATTCCTCAACTTTTCAAATTCATCAACTTTTCAAATTCTTCAAACTATGAAACTCATGTTCTTCATTAACTATATATATATGAGTTTTCAAAGTCCTCAACAGAATTCACTTATTGCTAATTCTTCAAGTTGATTTTCATCTAAGTGAACGTGATCGGACCCTTTCCTCCTCTATGCTAAAATCAACCCAGTCTGTTCACAAATTCTTCATATGCGTTCTACTTTAAAACTCGTTCAAAGTCTTCACTGTGCCCTTGACAGATGAAGAATTTGTGAATGGAAACTTTAAAATTTTCACTATCAAAATTTTCGATATTTCCCGCTCAAACTGTTCTGATTCCCATGTCTGGATAAACGACAATCCCCCATTATTGCCACTTCTCGATACGTGGGTGACACATGTCGCGTGGAGAGCAAGGGTCAGGGGCAATCTTGTCCAAAATCTTCGGACAGATTGGTTTTCACCTCCGCTATAAATACCCCTTCCCTTTCACTCTGCTCGGTTACTCCTCACTCCTACTCTCTCCCGAGCTCAAACCTAGCACCACCGCTAAACTCATCGCCGCCGGTGTGGAAGAGCTTCACTGCCTCAACCTCGCCGTCGTCGTACTCGCATCGGTCGTGAAAGTCCTCACCCCGCCATCGTTGTAGCTGTCTCCCTCTACCAAGCTAGGGCGTGGGAGATCTGGACTAACAAAGTTCCTAGATTTCTTCTCACAGTTCGTCGTGTTCTTCATCAGGGTAAATAAAATCTATTTTTACTACCCTTGTTTGATCTTCAGTTATTCCTCAATTTTCTCAAAGGTGTTTATTCTTCAAGAATCTCATTCTAGAGCACCTTACATGTTCATACACTTGATGTTTTTCCCTAAGTTATGATTTTCTTCAAGATTCCTCAATTGTGTGAATCCTCAAAATTTGCACAACTCTGGAACCTAAGACAAAGAACACTTCGTGAAATTCCTCAAGACACCCAAGGTCAAATTACTCACACTTGATTTTATTGAAAAACTTCTGAGAACGCATATGACCTCTTCAAATTCCTTGCACCTATACTTTGTTCACAGGTACAAACATGTCTGCTGATGAATCACTAGGTTCTCATCAACTTAACTCATTTGCAGCGTTTCTTGAGGAAAAACTGTGCACCTCTTCAGAATCTTCAAGAGTTCAGAATCCTCCACCGAAGAAAATGGTTGATGGAAAGAAGCCACGGAAAGGTGGAAATAAACCAGATGTGCAGACTGCTTTTGAGATACCTGATGACTTGTATGAGGACTATTGCACGCCTGATGAAAAAACTCGTGGCAAAGAGACAACTAAGCAGAGAAAGATTCGTCTGCAGAAAATTGAGAGAAGATGGGCAAAGGAGTGGAAAGAATATCGTTATGTCACTCCTAAGTATATGATGAAATTCGCTGTGAAACCCCCTTGCAGCAGGCCTCCCTTGGCTCTCAACCAAAGAGCTAATCCCACTAGTCTCGAGATTGGTAATGACTTTCCTCATGTATGGGAGGAACAGCAAGCCAAGCTAGCGAAGAAAGCAAAAGAGGCTGTGAAGAAATTCAACGAAGACTCTGCTACTACTGCCACTACCGGAGCCTCTACAAGTGCTCCAAACAAATCAATGGTGAAGAAATCTGCTGTGAAGTCAAATTCTTCAACTTCAAAATCATCACGGCAGATTCCTCAAGCTCAGTCCTCAAAGGCCTCAGCCGCTGGTTTAGTAGCTGCTCAGTCCTCTACTGCTGCTACAAAGTCCTCAACTCCTGTGCACCTTGCATCATCTCAGGGCACAGAGGTATTATCAATTGTTTCAAAGGTCTCTGCAAGCCCCTCTACTCAAGCAAAGTCTTCAACAAGTCCTATTGTGTTGAAACTGAAGAAAACTGTTGGATGAGGTCAAAGACCAAGTCCTCACACAAGCAAAGTTGTGGTGACTGTACCCTTAGGATCTGAGGATGATGATGAAGGTGATGATGAAGAATTGGAAGAAATCATCAGAGAAAGTTAGCAAAAGGCTGATATAGCCAAAGGCAGCTCTGTTCCTCTCAAGCTGGATCCCAAGATGATACTCAACTTTATTGACATATGGCATGAGGATCCAAGCACCCCACTTTCCTCACTGAACCAGCCTCTTGGTGTGGACCATGTCCTCACCCACTTTATTGATGAGGAAAAATGGAAAAGAGATCAAGCTCAGAGATCTAAGAGGAACAAGGCTCAAAAAGAAAATTTTCTGAGGAATAACATGATGAATTTGACTCCAAATCAACTCATCACTGTTCAATCTGAAATTCGCTCCCTCTCTGAGGAACAAGAAAAATATGATGCTGAATGGAAGGACACCAAGGTGAGATTCGTCAGGGCAGACAAAGCTATTGTTAAGGACCATAACACCAGGGTTGCAGCTCGATCGCAACCACAAATTCCTCGGGCTAAAGAAACTGCTCAGCCTGCTGAGGAAACTGCCAGTGCAGCTGAAGAAAGTCAGACTACTGAAAAACCTGCCAGGACAACCTCCATTGTCGCGCCTGATGAAACTAAACTCACAAGGAAGACTGCATCAGTCGTGCCTGAAGAAACTGCTGCCCCTCAACCTCCTATGAAATTCCAAAATCTTCAAGGGTGAAGACAATCAACCTTCCTTCTGCATCAGAAGCGAAGAAGACCAAGGATGTTGAGAATAAGGCACTAAAACGGAAAGCAACAACTTCAGATTCCTCAGCTGCACTAGTAGAAAGCAGACCTTTCATCCGCCTCATTAGTCGTGGTTGGCTTTTGAACCGGCACTAATGTGCTCATTAGTGCTTGTTCATGATGGGGATCATTAGTGCCGGTTCATTATGGACCTTTAGTCCCGGTTCGTGCCATGAACCGGCACTAAAGGTGTGGTGGCAGGCTGGCGTCAGCCTGGGGCCCCATGGGAACCTTTAGTCCCGGTTGGTGGCTCCAACCACAACAATAGGCTAACCTTCAGTCGCGGTTGGAGCCACCAACAGGGACTAAAGGTCCCCCTATATTGAAACCCTTCGGCGCCAGCCCGAGCAGAGTCCTCTGTTCTTCCCCTTTCCTCTCCTCTCTGTTCTTCCTCTCTTCCTCAAGCTCATCCTCCATTTTTGCCAAAATTTGTCAACATTTGGAGGCATCCCATCCATCCAAGTGTTCACAAAGGTTAGCAACTTTGTCCTTTCATCTCTCATTGCTAGATTAGCTCTTGCAATGCTCTATAAGTATAGTAATTTATGGGTTTTAGTTTGTATGTGGTAGTTTATTTGATTTATGCAATTTGAGCTCAAATTAAATTCTTACCTTGCATTTGTAGGTGTGGTTTACTTAGTGCCTTCCCGTCCCCGTCCTAACCACCGTCGATCGCCCGCACTGTCCCGTCTTCGACACCTCCTTGGTGAGCCTCTTGTTTTTATCCTTTTTATAAAAAAACCATGTTTGTAAGATTTAGTTTGTTACTTGTATAGTTTTCTTACCTATATGGTTGTTTGTTATACATAGTGTCATGGTTTTGAAATCCGTCCCCGTCGGCCCTCCTTCGGTTTATGATGCGGATGTGGTATATACTCTCTTTTATAACTCTTTGTTGCATTTTGTGTTTATGAAAATTATGCCGATCAAGTTGACATAGATATTTTTATCTAGGAGGCATGTGAACCGGAGATTCCAACCGACATAGATATTCTTGTCAAGAAGTTAAATTTAGTTGAAAAATAAAATGAGTATTTGAAAGAAAAATTGAAAAGAGTTGAAGAAGATAAGATGAAACTAGAGTTGTATGTTGCCGATGTCGTCGATGATCACAAGATCAAGATGGGTGCAATGCGCTTGAAGATTAGAAAATTTAAAAGATATGCCATTGATAGTGAGGCTTGGTATCACTATGCTGTTGGATCAATTATTACCTTAGTTGCGATGTTGATCGCATTTGTTGTTGCATTTAAATGCTTTAGCTAGATAGTTTGTATGTTCTTTTATGAGAACAAATGTGTATGAACTTTATTTACGAACTTGTATTAACTTGGTCTTTCCGGTGTTGTGTAATGAAGATGAGTCGTCAATGGATGTACGAGGACTGATGCTCTCCCCAGTTCATTAATGGCGTGCATACTTTTCTGCTTGCGGCTGAGGCAAACAAGTGGCCGGATGGTTTTATGTATTGTCCATCTGCTGGCTGTAAGAATGATCGAAATTACTCTAACTCAGGAACCATTCACGTCCACCTATTTGAGTCCGGTTTCATGTCCGGCTATAACTGTTGGACCAAGCACAGAGAAAGAGGAGTCCTAATGTAAGAGAATGAAGAAGAAGAGGATGACGACAGCTATCCTGCCCATGGGTTCCATGAATACGATGGTACACCTATGGGGGAAGAAGTTGAGCCGACAATGTGGGAAGGAGCTGAACAAGAGTTATCAAATGAGCCCGCTGATGATCTTGGTCGGGCCATTGCCAATGCAAAGTGAAACCGTGCAAGTGAAAAGGAGAAGCTGAAGTTGCAGCGCATGTTAGAGGATCACAAAAAAAAGGTTCTACCCAAATTGCAAAGGTGACAATAAAAAGCTTGGTACCACACTGGAATTGCTGCAATGGAAGGCACAGAATGGTGTATCTGACAAGGCATTTCAAAAGTTGCTGATGATGTTAAAGAAGATGCTACCAAATGACAACAAATTGCCAGAGAGTACGTAGGAAGCAAAGAAGGCTGTCTACCCTCTAGGATTAGAGGTTCAGAAGATACATGCATGCCCTAATGACTACATCCTCTACCACGGTGAGTACGAGGATTTGAATGCATGCCCGGTATGTTGTGCATTGCGCTATAAGATTGGCCACGATGACCCTGTTGATGTGGAGGGCGAGCCCCCCAGGAAGAAGATTCCTGCCAAGGTGATGTGGTATGCTCCTATAATACCACAATTGAAACATTTGTTCCAAAACAAAGAGCATGCCAAGTTGATGCGCTGGCACAACAAAGACCGTAAGAAAGACGAGAAGTTGAGAGTGCCAGCTGACGGGTCACAGTGGACAAAAATCAAGAGAAAGTGGAAGGACTTTGCAAAGGATGCAAGAAACGTATGGTTTGTTTTAAGTGCAGATGGCATTAATCCTTTTGGGGAGCAAAACAGCAATCATACCACACGGCCTGTGACTCTATGTATCTATAATCTTCCTCCTTGGTTGTGCATGAAGCGGAAGTTCATTATGATTCCAGTGCTCATACAAGGCCCCAAGCAACCCGGCAACGACATTGATGTGTACCTAAGGCCATTGGTTGAAGAAATTTTACAGCTGTGGAATGGAAAAGGTGTACGTGCGTGGGATGCGAAAGATCAAGAGGAATTTGACCTACATGTGTTGCTGTTTGTAACCATCAATGATTGGCCTGCTCTCAGTAACCTTTCAAGACAAACAAACAAGGGATACCACGCATGCACGCACTGTTTAGATGGTACCGATAGTATATATTTGGATAAATGTAAGAAGAATGTGTATCTAGGGCATCGTCGATTTCTTCAGAGTAGGCATCCCATAAGAAAGAAAGGCAAGCATTTCAAAGGTGAGGCAGATCACCGGAAGAAGCCTCGCCACCGTACGGGTGATGAAATACTTGATATGGTCAGGGATTTAAAAGTAATCTTTGGCAAGGGTCCTGGTGTACAATCTATTCCGATGACGCTGACAAACACGCACCCATGTGGAAGAAGGAATCTATATTTTGGGACCTACCGTATTGGAAAGACTTCGAGGTCCGCTCTGCAATCGATGTGATGCACGTGACGAAGAATCTTTGTGTGAACCTGCTAGGCTTCTTGGGAGTGTATGGGAAGACAAAAGATACACCGGAGGCACGTGAGGACCAGCAACGTATGCACGGAAAAGACGGCATGGATCCAAAGCAGTTTTAGGGTCATGCCAGCTACGCTCTTACCAAAGAAGAGAAGGAAATCTTCTTCGAATGCCTGCTCGGTATGAAGGTCCCATCTGGCTTCTCGTCGAAGATAAAGGGAATAATAAATATGGAAGAGAAAAAGTTCTAGAACCTAAAGTCTCATGACTGCCACGTGATTATGATGCAACTGCTTCCGGTTGCATTGAGGGGGCTTCTATCGGAAAAGGTTCGATTAGCCATTGTGAAGCTATGTGCATTCCTGAATGCAATCTCTCAGAAGGTGATCGATCTAGAAATCCTACCAAGGTTAGAGAATGATTTGGTGCAATGTCTTGTCAGTTTTGAGTTGGTGTTCCCACCATCCTTCTTCAATATCATGACGCATGTCCTAGTTCACCTAGTCGAGGAGATTGCCATTCTAGGTCCTGTATTTCTACACAATATGTTTCCCTTTGAGAGGTTCATGGGAGTCTTAAAGAAATATGTTCATAATCGTCCTAGTCTAGAAGGAAGCATCTCCAAGGTCCATGAAACAGAGGAGTTCATTGAATTTTGTGTTGACTTTATTCCTAACATTAAGCCGATAGGTGTTCCTGAATCGCAGCATCAGAGCAGACTCGGTGGAAAAGGCACGCTAGGAAAGAATTCACTAATATGCCGAGACGGGCATTCTTTGGTGCAAGCACACTACATAGTTCTACAAAGTTCCACCTTGGTGGCTCCATATATCGAGAAACAGAAGAATACTCTATGTTCCAAACAGCCTGAGAAGTTTGACGACTGGATTACACATGAACAAACGGTGACTTTCACCGGTTGGTTGCAGACACGTCTCATGCATGACAACTCTGTTGAAGATGACCTGTACTTGCTGTCCAAATTACCATCTTCGACTATATTGAGTTTCAAAGGGTACGAGATAAATGGGATTAAATTTTACCCGATCGCCCAAGATAAAAAGAGCGCCAACCAAAACAGTGGTGTCCGCTTTGATGCAGCAAACAACAATGGGCCAAAGGACACATACTGTGGTTACATAGAGGAGATATGGAACATGACTATGGACTTGATTTGAAGGTCCCTTTGTTTAGGTGCAAATGGGTCAATCTGATAGGAGGTGGGGTAAAGGAAGACCCGCAGTACGGAATGACAACAGTGGATCTCAATAATCTTGGGTATGCAGACGAACCATTCGTCCTAGCCAATGATGTGGCGCAGGTTTTCTATGTGAAGGACATGTCTACCAAGCCGAGAGAAAGAAAAGATAAGGAAGAAAATACATCATGTGATGAGCCAAAGTGCCACATAGTTCTTTCAGGGAAAAGAAACATCGTGGGAGTGGAGGACAAGACAGACATGTCAGAAGATTATGAAAAGTTTCATGAAATTTCTCCCTTCACAGTGAATGTTGACCCGAGCATCAAGTTAAACGATGAATATTGTCCATGGTTACGACGCAAAGGGACACACACAAAGAAAACGTTTTACATCCAAAGATCCCACTTTAGTATGTGACCAGCTTCTCTAGATAGTTTCTGGACTTATATATCTAGAAAGTCCCACTTCGGACAAACCGAAGGGAATCTTTTTAATAGTAGTGTACTTATGTGTTTATTGCGTTTAGTATGCACCATTCGAAGGGAGGCCATCAATTTTCAACCCTTTTCGACTTCATTTGCTATTTTTCATGCATTTACTGATATTTTTTAGCTAAATGACCCTGAAATTGATAAGCACTACAAATGAACTCTGAAAAGGTTGAAAGTTGGCATGGTATCATCATTTCACCCACATAGCATGTGCTACAATGTTGAGAGGATTATGGCAAAAACTGGATGCACTTCGAATACAAAATGGACAATCTCTTTCGAAGTATTAGGGTTTCAGATGAAAACTCGCCTATTACAAAGACATTTCATTTCTTTAACTTATTTCAAATCCAGACTTTTTGTGTGTTCAGTATGCACCATTCGAAGGGAGGCCATCAATTTTCAACCATTTCCGACTTCATTTGCTATTTTTCATGTATTTACTGATTTTTTGAGCTAAATAACCTTGAAATTGATAAGCACTACAAATGAATTCTGTAAAGGTTGAAAGTTGGCATGGTATCATCATTTCACCCAGATAGCATGTGCTAAAAATTTGAGAGGGTCAAGGCAAAAACTGGATGCACTTCGTGTACAAAATGGACAATCTCTTTCGGAGTATTAGGGTTACATACGAAAACTCGCATGTTACAAAGACATTTCATTTTTTTAACTTATTTCAACTCCAGACTTTTTGTGCGTTCAGTATGCACCATTCGAAGGGAGGCCATCAATTTTCAACCCTTTCTGACTTCATTTGCTATTTTTCATGCATTTACTGATTTTTTGAGCTAAATGACCCTGAAATTGATAAGCACTACAAATGAACTCTGAAAAGGTTGAAAGTTGCTATGGTATCATCATTTCACCCACATAGAATGTGCTAAAAAGTTGAGAGGGTTACGGCAAAAACTGGATGCACTTCGTGTACAAAATGGACAATCTCATTCGAAGTAATAGGGTTCCAGATGAAAACTCGCATGTTACAAAGGCATTTCATTTTTTAAATAACCTAAGAATTACCAAATTGGATATAATGATAAAACATGATAATTTTAAACAGTAGAAAAAAGAATCATTCGAAAATTTATTTTTAAAGTAAAGTTATTCACAAACTAGTGATTCACACAAATTTCAAATAATTCAAATTTAAACTATTCGAATTTGAAAACTACTGCCACTAACAGAAAGTTTATAATTTTTTTGACCTAAACCAAAAGATTAACTCATTAACTCTCAATAAAGCACAAAAAACTGAGAAAAAAATAAAATGAAAAAATGAAAAATGAAAAAATGAAAAAAAAATCCCGCCAACTGGGCCGCCACGGCCTACATACGACTAGACACCCAACCTAGGCCAAGATGCAGGCCCACAAGGCCCAGTAGGCCCACAAAGAATCGCAGCAGAGGTAGGCCCAGAAGGCCTCCATTAGAGAGGAGCTCAATGTAGTGCCCGCGACGACGCTTATAAACTCGTCGAGGCGCCCCTCGACTAGCGAGGCGGGACTAAACTTCCACCGTAGTGCGTCGTGCCAGGAACACACCTTCAGTCATGGTTGGTGACTCTAACCGCGACTAAAGACCCCACTTTAGTCGCGGTTGGAGCCACCAACCGCGACTAAAGGTTTTCGCTTCCCGCCGCCCACGCCCGCTGAAATTCACCTTTAGTCGCGGTTGGTTGCTCCAACCACGACTAAAGGGGGATCTTTAGTCGCGGTTGGAGCCACCAACCGTGACTAAAGGTCTCCTTATATATACTACACTTCAAAAAAAATTAGTTACTCTGCATTCTTCTCGTCTTCGCGACATCGGCGTCGTCGCCGTCTCGCCTCCCCGACGCCACCCGCGTCGTAACCGTCTCGTTGCTCCGTCGCCATCTCGCCTCCCCGATGCCACCCGCGTCGTAACCGTCTCGTTGCTCCGTCGCCGTCTCGCCTCCTCGCGCCGATCTTCGATATCACCCGCGCATGTTCCTCCCCGAGCCCGGCCGGACACCGCCCGCGCCCGCTCCTCCAGCCCCGAGCTCCTCACCATCGCTGCCCCTGACTCGCCTCGCCTCGACGTCACCCCATCGCCCCGCTGTGAGCTCCCCCCTCTCCACCCTCTCCTCGCCCCCTGTGCCGCCATGGCAGCCGCCGGCCCCTCCCCAGCCCGAACCCCCCCCCCCATTTTTTGATGAACACACACACACATTTTTGATAGTTAGATGATTAATTAGATGTATAGATGATTAGATGATTAGATGCAAGAATTTTGATGTATAGAAAAAACTTAAGGAATTTCTCAATTGACGAATTTTGACATAGATGCATGAATTTTGACATTTTTTCACTAGAAGGAATTTTGACATTTGAGGAATTTTTACATTTTGATCCAATATATGTATAGAAAAAAGTTGATGAATTTTGACATTTGATCCAATGTATAGCAATTAGTATTTGCAAAATTTGCATATTTTAATGTTTTCTATTTTTTGTTTTCCATATTTTAATGTTTTTTTGGTTATATGTACGATACTATTCGAGATGTATTAGTGATACTATTCGACGATGTACGTACACAAGAGATGATTTAGTTTTGCTTATTGAATGCATGTTAATTTGAATATTAATTTGTTTTATGATTTATTTTTACTTATTGAATGCACATATGTTTCAACTATGAACATAGGAAATGTCTTTTGCTACAATGTAGGACATATCGAGTGCTTGTGATTTGCTAGTCATTCCGGCAAAACATAGGGCATTTTTTCTATGTCATTGCTTGATATATGGAACGGGTTGAATTTACATTTGTTTTGGCTCCTTGTGTGTCTTTCAATGAGGGAGAGTGTCCACCATATATGTGTGTGTGTGTGTGTGAGAGAGAGAGAGAGAGGAAGAATCCCGACTGCTGCCATGGGGGTCACTTCTCCTTCGTTCCCGTGTGTTTGACATTTTGGTGTAATGCACTCGGGGATGAATGGAGGAGCCACCATCACCGGCGGTCGCAATATCAGAAGGAGTGCCCACCATATACGTGAGATGAGAGTTTAGGAAGGAAAGACTCGGCAGACCTAAAGTCAACCTGTTGCATATTGAGCAATAGTGATCTCTATGTTGATAAGTTTTCTCGTAGTTTCATTCGATCGATTTAAATGTTTCAACTATGAACATAGGAAATGTCTGACGACGAAAGGGAATTCGCTATGTGCGAATACTGTGAAGACGAGTGCGGCCTGTGTGACAAGCCTTACCTAGTTGATGGTAGGCGCTTCAGCATCATGCTGGATGAGACCTTCGAAGTGGATACAGTAAGTCACAATGACAAGTCTTTTTCGTTATTAAGCATGACTTCTCCTTCTTTTTCTTCAACTTATAATTTTAATTTTTTACTATTCTACTATCGTATCCCCTGCCATGCAAGAATTTATGTCTTGGATAAGATTGGTTTCAATACTAAAAAAGTATGGAGGTAAAGAGAGTTCACTTGAGGACCGAGCTTGGTTATAGTTTTGCTGTAAAATTGTACAATGAAGACACATACTCCTATTTTGAATGCAAAAGTTAGAGAGCACTATGCAAGGCTTATGCATTTGAGCCTAGTATGCTTATCACCTTTGATATTCGTCCGGAAGATGAAATTGAAGGTAATATCGACATCGGGTCGATGTGCAGACGCTTCCAGTTCTACCATTATGTGAGTTTCTCAACCATATTTATTAATTAATTTATACTCCCTCCATAAACTAATATAAGAGTGTTTAGAATACTATTTTAGTAATCTAAATGCTCTTATATTAGTTTATAGAGGGAGTATTGTTTATTTAAAAATAGTTGACAACTTATTTCCATTGACAACTTATTTTCAATCTTCAAAAAATGTATGGAAGATGGTAGACAGAACCTACTACTACAATGATGAAGCAGAATTAACTTATAAGGAGAAAAATCATCTTATCGCATTTCTTAATGATCTTGAGAATTACAATAGCTATTATCAAACTCCTCCACGTTATGGTAAATACGTGCCACAAGTGCACGTGGTGAACTACGGTAACATCCATGGAGATTGCATGGTAAGATTTTCTACTATTACGACATCCGTACATCTTTTGCATAAATTCTTCTAAAACTAAACTACATTGCTAACTACAAAGTTATTACTATGTTTTTCAACAGAAAATCCCAAAGGATTGTGTACCTTCTCTGATGTTTCTGAGAGGACGTGTTGATGTTATGAGCTTACGGCCAGGTCAGCCTACGCATCACTCCTGTCCATACCGGATTTCTAAAACCGATGAAGACATGACAATCAAAGATTGGAAAAAATGCATTGTCAATCGTAGAGAGCTACTTGGAAGCAACATTGTGCGTAGGCCAAGAATTGGAGACAGGATGATCTCCATTCTCCATAATGGAGAGTTAGGGCCTATATTGTTTTATGATATTGTACCTAAGAGAGGGTAGACTAGGTCCTATGAGAGAGGAGTAGGTCCTAGGTATAATGTGTTATTATGTTCTACAATGTGTTAGAGTTGATGATGATGTGGAGGAGGAATTGTGATTATGACTAGTGACCAACTTATTATATGATGTCTCATTGACGCAAATGATGATTAAATAGTGTTGGTGGTAATGACTATAATGATTATTAGCTATAGTGTTGTTGGTGATGATATGATGCAAGAGTTTCTATATATATATGATCATGATGTTGATCTTGATTATCAGGATGATTTATTATATCATTGGGGGAAGGAAAGCGGATTAGATTCATGTGGATGGATCAAAAGTGACCAAAAGTTGAATTACTAGGATCATCGTCCTACTAATTCAACTTTTGATCACTTTTTATTCATTTGGATGAATAAAATCTGTGTTTCTTCCTCACAATGATATAATAATTCATCATGAACATAATGATATATGTTTGAAATGAAAATTAATTAAATGGAAAACACAAGATTAAAAGGGAAATTAAATCATAATTAATTCATAAACCCCTAAATAATTAAAAGGAAAAATAAAAATAACAATAAAAAAACAAAATACTTTTAGTCCTGGTTGGTTTTACCAACCAGGACTAAAGGTCCCCCAGCCCACGGCGCCGTCGGATGCCATGTGGAGGGCCTTTGGTGCCGGGTCATGTTGAACCGGCACTAACGGGGGGCAGGCTTTAGTCCCCACACTTTAGTGCCAGTTCGAGAATCGGCACTAAAGGCCCTTACGACCCGCAACTATAGGCCGGTTGTGCACTAGTGCTGCGAAGAAATTGAAGACAGTGCCAAGTTCTTCAAAAGAACCAGTTGATGCTACCCCAATTTGCTTAGCACCAGCCTATGAAATCGTGCCATTCGGTGTTGACTACGTCATCCCGAATGATGATCAAGAAGAAAAGAATCAATCTGCTGCTAATTCAGAGCGGATTGATGAAGAGATTGAAGTGGAAGCAAAAGCTTCAACTCCACAGGTATCATCGCCCTAGCCTTAGTTAACTGCTGAAGAGGCCGGTGTTGAAGAAATTGATGAGGATGTGGACATTGGCAATACAACTCCTGTCATCAATGACAAATATTGGGAAGCTACTCACCCAAATTCCCTAATGACCACTCCTCTATCACAGATTCCTCAGTCCCCAGCCCAGACTGAAGAAATTCATGAAGGATCTGATGACATGGCAGCTCCAGCCACTAAAGAAATTCCAGCTGCATCAGCTGATGACATTGCTGCTCCAACTGCCATTGAGGAAACTGCTCCACAAATTCCTCAGTCCGAAGAAATTCCTCCTATGCCTAAGGAGATTAAGGGCTGCTTCTAGCCAAACCTTCAGCCGAAGCCGAGGATGCCATTCAAAGGCTCAAAGCACCCCAAATTCCTCAAGTCCAATTTCTTCTATGAGCACATTTTCTTCACTGGCCCTAATCCATATGACTCAGCAAGGGCCGATCGCACCAGATTCTGGACTCCAACTCAGATGAATTATTATGCATCAGTTCTGTTTGACAAGAAGAAAGTCTTTGAGCACCATCAAATTCCTCATGCTGATACGAAAACAATTCCATCCTTCACGCTGGTGCTCGTAGTTCTTCATGATGCAGGACTTCTTCCCTTCTGTGTGGACATCTGCGATTGGAATGAAGAGCTAGTTCTTCAATTCTATGCCACACTGCACAGCACATGCGATGCCTTTGACATCAACTCCTGGGTCTTGGACTGGATGACCGGGTCTAGTCACCTCACTGCTCCAGCATCTGAATTGCTTCGGTTAGTACCAGTCCCAATCCCTTCAGAAGAAGCATGTTGCATGTTTGATGAACCTGCTCTACCCCACCAACTGATGCAAGTGCTGATGAAGCCATGGCTCCTAGAAAACCTCAACCGACCACCTTCCTTGTGAAGGATTTGCTCTATGTGCCTAGGACGGTCTATCGCATTCTCACAACCACCCTATGTCCTCAGAAGGGCCACAACTCCGAAGAAGAAGAAGTGGAGGGAGTCATGAAGAACATGGTATTCAACATCATTCATCGGATTCCCATCGACTTTCATGATTTCTTCATGAGGACATTGGCGAATGCAGCTCTAGCCCCATTTGAACTGAAGCCTTATGCTCCCTGGATCATGAAGTTCATCAGATCAAGTTCTTCAGTTCCCTTCAAGGCAGACTTCCAGAATCACTTTGGCTTCTTGCCCGCGATTGAAGTCCTCAAGAGCACAATTGCCTTAGTTGAAGGAAAAGGTAAAGCTGTCATTGATGAAGGCACTCGTCCATTGGATGGTCAGTTTCCCAAAGTTGCATCTTTCTCCACCAATGATGACACTACAACCCAGGATTCTGCTACAAAGGCCTCACCGCAAAATCCTCCAGAGTCTGCCCCTCGTGTGATGACTGATCGTGAGGTTCTCATAAGTCTTCATGAGAAGGTCAATCGCAATAACAAGTGGGTAAAGCGTAAGTTGGCTTCCATTGTTCAAAACATGACTGTGATGCAGAACTCTGTGAGGAAAAATCACTACTATGTTCATGAAATCTTCGATCGCGCATGGGACATTCTAGCACACCTCAAAACTCTTGAGGAACTCAAGGAAATGGACTTTCAGCAAAACTTTGACTGGTCTCATCCTCCTCAGAAGAAATTCAAGAAGTTTCAAGTTCCTCTCATGGTTACAACTTCATATTCTTCATCGCGTGAGACGGGTGAAGCTGAGGACATTGACGACACTGCGGCAGGCCCTGCATCGATAAACGACCCTGACAACGCTGGCACTCCTTCCTCACCAACAAGATGAAATTATTCACGAGGCATTAGTCCTCACTTTTTCATACCTTTTGGTATTCGATGACAAAGGGGGAGAAAATTGGAGTTAGTCTTCAAGCGGGTCTCTATATATGGGTTGTGTTTTTTGTTTAAGTTACAACTCTCGCTCTTCTGAAGCTTTTGTTGGTTGAGTTGTAAACTTAAGTCCGATGGTGGTCTAACTCTTTTGAACTACTTTCCGCATGCTTATTTCCTCAAGCACCTTAATGCATGCATGCTGAATTTTGTCAGACACCATTTTCATCATGCATTTCAAATTCTTCATATCATGTGTTAAATGCATGTTTGAATTACAAGATATAGGGGGAGTTCTCCATGTTTCTAACCTGCCATGTGCATTTGCACTCCAAAGCAAATTCCTCAAATATGCACATCTTCAGAGGGAGTTCTTCTGTATCTTGCAATCAAATTCCTCAAACTCGGTATTTACACTTCATAGTATATCCCCGTTGAAACTTAACCTGTTTGTCATCGTTCACCAAAAAGTGGGAGATTGTAAGTGCATCTAGTGCCCCTTAGTGATTTTGGTGTATTGGAGACTTATAGGTTAAGGAACTAATGTGTTTGTGAGTGTACACAGGCTCTATAAGTCGATGAGGAGTTTGATATATTCGGAGATTATCAACCCCTAAAAATGTATGTCTTCAACTGAAGACTTTGGTGAAGACTTTGCTGACGACTTTGGTATTCCCTGAAGACTTTGAAAATGAAGAAGTTGGTGTGACCTTAAAGATACGAACGAGGACTATGAAGCATGAAGACTTTTGTTTTCGTAGTTTCATTTCCATTCTTTGAGTCATAGGAAACACCATACTGTTAAAGGGGGCCGAGGTAATACTAAGGAAAATTTCCAATTGATGCTCAACTCCAAAAGCCTCAACCTATCCAATCCTTCGAGTGAAGCCTTTGGAAATATCTTGCAGTTCAGTCAAGTTCTTTAGTGAAAAAACGATGTTCTTTAGTGAACTGAGGAGATAGGATTTCGCCAGTGCGAATTGCGTACAAGTGAGGAACATGATAAGCCTGAGGACTTTCATAGTTCAAAATTCCGATCATTGTTGTGCTTAGCGCCAGCTGTCCTCAATCATCACATCCACATAACGGTCATATCATTGGGGGCATTTATGTCTTATCATGTCAGGTTGCACCCTGGCTATAAATAGCCACCCCCCACAACCACTAGTTGGTTGGCTGCTCCAAGAGAGAACTGACACTTGTCATTTGAGAGCAACCCATCCTCCGAGGACTTTGAGAGAAAATCATCAGTGAGGAAAAACGCAAATCCAAACCACCAAACCCAAAGTGATTGAGCATCACTGAAGAGATTGTTCCTATGTGGAACCAATGCTAGTTACCTTTGAGGACTGTGTATCCTCTAGACGGTTAGGCGTCATGGTCTAGTGCATCCAGTAGTCAATTGGGGATCACGGAGTGATCTTGGTCTAGAGCATCCAGCAGTCAATTGTGGATCGCCAAGTGACTAGTTTGTGAGGGTTTTGGAAGTCTACCCTGAAGACTTACCACGAGTGTTGGGCGAGGACTTTGTGACCTTCGCTCAAAGAGAATAGGCTAAGGGTTGTGTGTCCTGGGACTGTGTGTCCTCTTGTTTAAATACCAGGCCGATCCAAACCAGATGTACGATTGTCACAGCAGTTGGAAATGGGTCATCAAACCATTTTCTTCGTCGAGCTACCTGGTTCTATTTCCTCAACCCCTCTATTCCTTGTATACTTGTTAATGAAATTGATTGTTACTGTTTGAAGAATTTGACTGAAGACTTTCACAATTTCCTCACCTCAAATTCTTTAAGTTACCTTGTTCCTCACCTGCTTATCCTGTATCACGCTACTTGTAATTTGTGCATGTCTCATTTAATCATGATGATTATGTTGTCGCTATGTTTCTCATGCGCTTGAGTACTTAATCCGCTGCTAGTTATTCATCACATTTCAAATTCCTCAAGTTGAAATTCCTCAAGTGATGAATTTGTAAAAATCACCTATTCACCCCCCCCCTCTAGTCGATATAACGCACTTTCACAACTCTCTTCCACTACATGTGGATCTCGTCCCAACATCTAAGAATGAAAGAACTCTGGAAATTCAGAACAGAGAAGATCCTCATGTTCCCAAGTGGCTTCTTTCTCAGAGTGATGAGACCACTTCACCTTGAGAAACTTGGTTGACTTGTTGTGAGTCTTATGCTCAGTTTCTTCAAGAATAGAAACTGGTTGCTCATGATAGGATAGGTCTTCCTAGAGATCAATGTTTTGGAGGTCAATGGTACGCCAGGGAGACTTGAAGCACTTCCTGATCTAAGAGACATGAAACACGTCATGAACATATGAGAAATTTGGAGGAAGCTCGAGTTGGTAGACAAGGTCACCTCTCTTTCCCACAATTTTGAAAGGACCCACAAAGTGAGGGGCGAGCTTCCCTTTGAGGCCAAAATGTTGAGTGCCCTTCATGGGAGAAACTCTCAGATAGACAAAATCATTGAGTTGAAAGGAGACATCCCGATGTTTGTTATCATAATAGCTCTTCTGGCGGGATTGAGCTACTTTGAGATTCTCATGAAAGACATGGCACATCTCTTCTGCTTCAATGATCATGTCATTTCCAAGAATTTGATGCTCACCGGTTTCAGACCAATTGAGCGGGGTGCGGCACTTCCTGCCGTAGAGAATCTCGAATGGAGCATTTCTGGAACTAGCTTGGAAGCTGTTGTTGTATGAAAATTTGGCGAACAGGAGGCAGTCTTCCCACTTCATGAAAAAAGGGATCACACAGGCCCTAAGCATGTCTTCGAGGATTTGATTGACTATCTCAACTTGGCCACTTGTCTAAGGATGGAAGGTCGTGCTAAAACGGATCTTAGTAACCATAGGAGTCTGGAAGGAGTCCCAGAACTTGGAAGTGAAGAGGCTTCCACGATCTAAGGAAATGGGCTGCGGAACACCGTGCAAAGAGACTATCCTTGAAGTGTACAGCTCTGCCAGCTGAGCTGCCGAGATAGACTCTTTGACCGGAAGGAAATGGGCAACTTTGGTTAGCTTGTCGATAACCACAAAGATGGCATCATTACCCCTCTTGGACTTAGGGAATCCAGTGATGAAATCCATCTCCACATGATCGAATTTCCACTATGGAATAGGCAAAGGTTGAAGGAGACCTGCTGGACATTGATGTTCTCCCTTCACTCTGCGACAAACATCACACTCGCTTACGAACTGAGCAATTTCATGCTTCATGCGAGTCCACCAGAAGGTTTGCTTGAGGTCCTGATGTTGGAAATATGCCCTAGAGGCAATAATAAATTAGTTATTTTCATATTTCCTTGTTCATGATAATCATTTATTATCCATGCTTGAATTGTATTGATGGGAAACTCAGATACATGTGTGGATACATAGACAACACCATGTCCCTAGCATGCCTCTAATAGATTACCTCGTTGATCAAAGATGGTTAAGGTTTCCTAGCCATGGACATGAGATGTCATTTGATAACAAGATCACATAATTAGGAGAATGATGTGATGGACAAGACCCAAACTATAAACATAGCATATGATCGTGTTAGTTTATTGCTATAGTCTTCTGCATGTCAAGTATCTGTTCCTATGACCATGAGATCATGCAACTCACCGACACCGGAGGAGTACCTTGTGTGTATCAAACGTCGCAACGTAAATGGGTGACTATAAAGGTGCTCTACAGGTATCTCCAAGGGTGTCTATTGGGTTGGAATGGATCAAGACTGGGATTTGTTACTCCGTGTGACGGAGAGGTATCTCAGGGCCCACTCGGTAATACAACATCACAACAAGCCTTGCAAGCAATGTGACTAAAGTGTTAGCCACTAGATCTTGTATTACATAATGAGTAAAGAGACTTGCCGGTAACGAGATTGAACTAGGTATGGAGATGCCAACAATCGAATCTCGGGCAAGTAACATACCGAAGAACAAAGGGAACAACATACGGGATTAACTGGATCCTTGACATAGAGGTTCAACCGATAAAGATCTTCATAGAATATGTAGGAGCCAATATGGGCATCCAGGTTCTGCTTTTGGTTATTGACCATAGAGGTGTCTCGGTCATGTCTACATAGTTCTCGAACCCGCAGGGGCTGCACACTTAAGCTTCGGTGACGCTTCGGTAGTATAGAGTTATGTATGGTGGTGACTGAAGGTTGTTTGGAGTCCCGGATGAGATCATGGACGTCACGAGGAGCTCCGAATGGTCTGTAGGTAAAGATTTATATGTATGAAGTCCTGTTTTGATCACCAGAAAAGTTTTGGGCTCATCGGTAGTGTACCGGGAGTGCCGGGAGGGTACCGAGGGACCATCGGGAGGGGTGTCTCGACCCAAAGGGCCTCATGGGCTGTGGGAGGAGTCAAGCCAGCCCTTAGTGGGCTGGCCGAGCCCCTCACTAAGGCCCATGCGGCTAGGGGTGGGAATATCCAAAGGTGGAGAGGTGGGAAGAGTTTCCAAGTGGAAAGGAGGAATCCTACTCCTAATTGGATTCGTGTAGGACTCCTCCACCTCCAATTTTGGCCAACTCTTGAGGGTTTGAGGTTGCTTCCTCCCTCCCTCCCTCCTATATATACTAGAGGATTTAGAGGGGAAAGCTAAGCCTAATTTCCACGTGCTCCCTCTAATTCATCTAGATCGGTTTTCTCCTCTAGTCTAGTTCGGTGGTGCCACTAGTAGAAAAAAGACCTCTCATCCAAAGCATTAGTCTCGGTCTGGTTACGAGCCGATTATAAAGAGGCTATTAGTCCCGGTTCGTTCCGGCTCCAACGGCTAGGAGCAGGGTGACCTTTAGTATCGGCTCGTAAGGGATCTTTAGTACCGGTTCGTGTCATGAACTGGTACTAAAGGGGGCATGGCAGGCTTTTGGTCAGACCTAGGCCACGCGTGCCTCTTTAGTACTGGTTGGTGGCATGAGCCGGTACTAAAGGTTTCCTTTTAGTACCGGTTGGTGACACTAACCGGTACAAAAGACTTCCTATATATATGCTTCGTCCGCAGCCGATCGAAGGGGCTCTCATTTCTCTATTTTGTCCCTTGTTCTTCTTCTTGCTCGAAGCTCATCCTCCATTTTGCCAAGGATTTGTCAAGATTTGAAGGCACCACATCTATCCAAGTGTTCACAAAGGTTAGCAACTTTTCCCCTTCATCTCTCATTGCTATATTAGCTTGTGGTATGCTCAAAGATATGTGATTTGTGGGTTTTAGCTAGGTTTTGGGGGAGTGATCATTATGTGGGAGTTTGTGAGATTTATATGCAATTTGAGCTCAAATTAACTTGTTAGGTTGCATATGTGTACGTGTGGTTTATTTTGTGCCTTCCCATCCCCGTCCTAACCACCGTCGATCGTCTGCATCGTCTTGTCGCGGCACCGGCCACCTTGGTGAGACTCTTGTTCTTCTTAAAACCTTTTTGTTAAAAAAAATTACTTGTATGATTTAGATAGTTGTGTGTGTGATTTACTTACTTGTATTATTATTAGTTATTCTATAGTGTCATGGTTATGGTATCCGCCCACGTCGGCCCTCATCCAGTCTATGATTCAGATGTGGTATGTCGTTATCTTTTATAACTATTTCACACATCATCTAATGTCTATGACAATTAATTATGCCACCAAATTGACGTAGATGTTTTTATCTATAGTAAGTAGTTGAACCAAAAATTCCAACCGACTATACAATTCTGCTCGAGAAGTTAACACAAGCTGAAAAAGAAATTGATCATTTGAAAGAAAAAATTGAAAAGAACCGGAGATGAGAAGATGGGATTGGAGTTGCATGTTGCCGATATAGTCGATGATCACAAGAACAAGATGGCTGGAATGCGCTTGAAGCTTAGAAAGATTAGAAAATAGGCCGTTGATAAAGAGGCTTGGTATCATTATGCTCTTGGCTCAATTGTTACCTTAGTTGTGATTATGATCGCATTTGTTATTGCATTAAATGTTTTAGATAGTTCTATGTTGTTTTATGAGATGTATGTATGAACTATAAATATCTATTATTTGCAGTAATAACATTTGGTCACTGCTAGCTATACTTTGGTTGTAATGTGATGATGAAGTTGTATTAATTTGGTCACTTTGATGTTGTGTAGTGAACATGAGCCGGCAATGGATGTACGATGACCGACTAAGTCCAGGGTTCCTTAATGGCCTGCATGATTTTATTCGTGTGGCTAAGGCAAACAAGTAGAATGGTTTCATGTGTTGTCCATGTCGTGACTGTAAGAATGATAGGACTTACTCTACCTCAAAAACCTTTCACAACCACCTGCTAAAGTCTGGTTTCATGTCCGGCTAAAGCTGTTGGACCGAGCACGAAGAAATGGGGATTATAATGGAAGACAATGAAGAAGAAGAGGATGATGACAACTATCCTTTCACCTATACAACAATGGGGGAAGCTGAAGAAGAGGCATCAATGGGGGAAGCTGAAGACGAGGCATCACATGAGCCCGCTGATGATTTGGGTCGGGTCATTGCTGATGCAAAGAGAAACTGCGAAAGTGACAAGGAGAGGTTGAAGTTGAAGCACATGTTAGAGGATCACAAGAAATTCTTGTATCCAAATTGTGAAGATGACCAGAAAAAGCTGGGTACCACGCTGGAATTACTGCAATGGAAGGCGAAGAATGGTGTAACTAATAAGGGATTTCAAGAATTGCTGATAATGATAAAGAAGATGCTTCCAAAGGATAACGAATTGCCTGAAAGTACATACAAAGCAAAGAAGGTTGTCTACCCTATAGGATTAGAGGTGCAGAAGATACATGCATGCCCTAATGACTGCATCCTCTACCGCGGTGAGGAGTACGAGAATTTGTATGCATGCCCGGTATGTGGTGCACTGCGCTATAAGATGCCCCGCGATGACCCTGGTGATGTGGAGGGAAAATGCCATAGGAAGAGGGTTCCTACCAAGGTGATGTGGTATGCTCCTATAATACCACGGTTGAAACATTTGTTCCAAAACAAAGAGCATGCCAAGTTGTTGTGATGGCATAAAGAAGAACGTAAGAAGGACGGGATGTTGAGAGCACCCGCTGATGGGTCGTAGTGAAGAAAAATCGAGAGGGAGTTCGAGGACTTTGCAGCTGACGCAAAGAACTTATGGTTTGGTCTTAGTACAGACGGCATGAATCCTTTTGGGGAGCAGAGCTCCAGTCACAGCACCTGGCCCGTGACTCTATGTATCTACAACCTTCCTCCTTGGTTGTGCATGAAGTGGAAGTTCATTATGATGCCAGTGCTCATCCAAGGCCCTAAGCAACCCGGCAACAACATTGATGTATACCTAAGGCCACTAGTTGATGAACTTCTATAGTTGTGGAAAAAACCAGGTGTACGTGTGTGGGATGCACACACACAAAAGGAAATTGACCTACGAGCGTTGCTATTTGTAACCATCAATGATTGGCCTTCTCTTAGTAACCTTTCAGGACATACAAACAAGGGATACAATGCATGCACGCACTGTTTAGATGATACTGAAAGTATATATTTGGATAAATGTAAGAAGAATGTGTACCTAGGACATTGTTGATTTCTACCGATCAAGCATATCTTAAGAAAGGCAGGCAACCATTTCAAAGGTGAGCCAGATAATCGGAAGAAGCCTCGCCTCCGTACTGGTGAATATATATTTTATATGGTCAAGGATTTACAAGTAATCTTTGGAAAGGGTCCTGGGAGACAATCTGTTCTGAATGACGCCAACGGACACACACCCATGTGGAAGAAGAAATCTATATTTTGGGAACTTGAATATTGGAAAGCCCTAGAGGTCCGCAATGCAATCAACGTGATGCATGTGATGATGAATCTTTGTGTGAACCTGCTAGGCTTCTTGGACGTGTATGGAAAGACAAAAGATACACCGGAGGCACAGGAGGACAGGCAAAGAATTAACAAAAAAGACGGCATGCCTCCAAAGCAGTATCAAGGTCCTGCCAGCTATGCTCTTACGAAAGAAGAGAAGGAAATCTTTTTTGATAGCCTGCTCGGTATCAAGGTCCCGTCTGGCTTCTCATCGAATATGAAGGGAATAATAAATATGGCAGAGGAAAAAATTCAAAATCTAAAGTCTCATGACTGCCACGTGATTATGATGCAATTACTTCCGGTTGCACTTAGGGGGCTTCTACCGGAAAATGTTTGATTAGCCATTGTGAAGCTATGCGCATTCCTCAATGCAATTTCTCAGAAGGTAATCAATCCATAAATCCTACCAAGGTTACAGAATGACCTGGTCCAATGTCTTGTCAGCTTCGAGTTGTTGTTCCCTCCATTCTTCTTCAATATTATGATGCACGTCCTAGTTCACCTAGTCGAAGAGATTAACATTCTGGGTCATGTATTTCTACACAAATGTTCCCCTTCGAGAGGTTCATGGGAGTCTTAAAGAAATATGTTCATAACCGTGCTAGACCAGAAGGAAGCATCGCCAAGGGATATGGAACAGAGGAGGTTATTGAGTTTTGTGTTGACTTTCTTCCTGACATTTAGCCGATTGGTCTTCCTGGATCGCGACATGAGGGGAGACTGGGTGGAAAAGGCACACTAGGAAAGAAAGAAGCAATAAATATGGACGGGCATTCTTTCACTCAAGCACAATACACGGTTCTACAAAATTCCACTTTGGTGACTCCATATATCGAGGATACAAGGATATTGTACGGTCCAAGAACCCAAAGCAGTTTTACCCCTAGATTGAACATAAACACATGGAGACTTTCGCCGGTTGGTTGAAAACAAAGCTCATCAATGACAACGATGTTCCAGATTAACTGTACTGGTTGGCCAAGACACCAAGTTCGACTGTAATGACTTTCAAAGGTTACGAGATAAATGGGAATACATTTTACATGATCGTCCAAGATAAAAAGAGCACCAACCAAAACACTGGTGTCCGCTATGATGCAACCAACTTTCAAGACACATATTATGGTTACATAGAGGAGATGTGGGAACTTGACTATGGACCTGATCTTAAGGTCCCTTTGTTTTGGTGCAAATGGGTCAAATATACTAGAGGCGGGGTACAGGTAGACCCGCAGTACGAAATGTCAACAGTGGATCTCAACAATCTTGGGTACACAGATGACTCATTCGTCCTAGCCAATGATGTGGCTCAGGTTTTCTATGTGAAGGACATGTCTAGCAAACCGAGGAGAAAAAAAGATAAGGAAGTGAATACATCATACGATGAGACAAAGAGCCAAATAGTTCTTTCAGGGAAAAGAAACATTGTGGGAGTGGAGGACAAGACAGACATGTCAGAAGATTATGAAAATTTTCATGAAATCCCTCCCTTCAGAGTGAATACTCACCCAAGCATCCTGGTAAATGATGAAGATTCTCCATGGTTACGGTGCAATCATAAGCAAGGGACAAACACACAGAAAAAGTCTTATACCACGAGATCCCACTCTAGGATGTGACCGGCTTCACCTTCATCACTTTCTATGTGAAGGACAGGCATGCATTTTATAGCATGGTATCTTTGTAACAGTTTGTACACGAAGTGCATCCAGATTTTGCCCTAACCCTCTCAACTCTTTAGAAGTTTGTATGTGGGTGAAATTTTAATGTCATGCCAAGTTTCAACCTTTTCAGAGTTCATTTGTACTGCTTTTAAATTTTAGGGTCATTTAGCTCAAAATAAATCATTAAATGCGTGAAAAATATCAAATGAAGTCAAAAAGGTTGAAAATTGATGATGTGCCTTCGAATGGTGCATATTGAACACACACAAAGTATGGAGTTGTCACACCTTGTGTTTGTAGCACATTGTTATGTTTGGTTTTATAAAAATTGGACCCATCTAAAACTTTTTCTATGTGTTTGTGCTTGCTTGTTGATTGTGTTTGATGGCACCACTAGGCTCTATTCCCCTTCATAATCATATTACTTGATCCAAAACCCTTGCTCAATGATCATGCCATGTGAATAGTGTCCAAAACTATTTTTATCAAATTTTGTATTAACCTGAAATGATTTATTTAAATTAAGTTTCCAAAACCCCCTGAAATGAGGTTTGCACTGCAAGTCCTCAAATCAGGTGGGCACTTCTATTCCAAAGGCTTTATTTCAAACCTACTATACATATGACTTCTCAAAACCACCAAATTTTATTTTTAAAGGTTATTTTCTTATTTTATTTAAAGGCTTCTTCTTAAGGCCAGAAATGGTTTTTCCTAAGGAAAAACTATTTAAATGCTTTAAAAATATTTGAGAAAAATTAGAGAAACTCAATGGACATATATTTTTCCATATATATGAGTTTCAACACAAGGGCATGATCAGATCATAGGCAAAACCCCTCAAAACCCTTTCTGTTCAGATCAAACTTTTGGAATATTTCTATAAATTCCAGGAAAATTTTAGCAAGTCAACACTATCATGGGTGATGATATTGCAAAGTTTCATCCCAATCCAATTTGGTTTGGTTCATCAAACCATCCCAAACCCATCTCTGTCCAGAATCAAATTTGAGCAACTTTACATTGTGAAGTGTCTCCCCTTGGCCTCAAACTTTGTGGGCATGCTCTAATGGCCAAATAGTGATGATACACTAAGTGGTGCATCAAGGGGTAAAGCCTAGCATCATTGGATCTGCAAAAATCAGTTTTTGCCAATTTCTAGAGTTCACCAAATTTCCATTATCAACTTTTTCCCCTTGAGCTCAAATTTGGTGGAGCATCTCATTTTCCCTTAGCCTTTGATCCCGGTAAATATCTCTGTAAGGTAGAAGCATCTTCTTGCCCAAAACCTTATCAAACACCTTCTGGTGATTCTGTTGGAAATATGCCCTAGAGGCAATAATAAATTAGTTATTATCATATTTCCTTGTTCATGATAATCGTTTATTATCCATGCTATAATTGTATTGATCGGAGACTTAAATGCATGTGTGGATACATAGACAAAACCATGTCCCTAGTATGCCTCTAATGGACTAGCTCGTTGATCAAAGGATGGTTAAGGTTTCCTAGCCATGGACATGAGATGTCATTTGATAACGGGATCACATCATTAGGAGAATGATGTGATGGATAAGACCCAAATTACAAACATAGCATATGATCGTGTCAGTTTATTGCTACTGTTTTCTGCATGTCAAGTATATGTTCCTATGACCATGAGATCATGCAACTCACGGATATCGGAGGAGTGCCTTGTGTGTATCAAACGTCGCAACGTAACTGGGTGACTATAAAGGTGCTCTACAGGTATCTCCGATGGTGTTTGTTGAGTTGGCATGGATCGAGACTGGGATTTGTTACTCCGTGTGACGGAGAGGTATCTCAGGGCCCACTCGGTAATACAACATCACAACAAGCCTTGCAAGCAATGTGGCTAAGTGTTAGTCACGGGATCTTGTATTACGGAACGAGTAAAGAGACTTGCCAGTAACGAGGTTGAACTAGGTATGGAGATACCGACGATCGAATCTCGGGCAAGTAACATACCGAAGAACAAAGGGGACGTTATACGGGATTAACTAAATCCTTGACATAGAGGTTCGACCGATAAAGATCTTCGTAGAATATGTAGGAACCAATGTGGATGTCCAAGTCCCGCCATTGGTTATTGACCGTAGAGGTGTCTCGGTCATGTCTACATAGTTCTCGAACCCGCAGGGTCTGCACACTTAAGGTTCGGTGACGTTTCGGTAGTGTAGAGTTATGTATGGTGGTGACCGAAGTTTGTTCGGAGTCCCGGATGAGATCCCGGACATCACGAGGAGCTCCGGAATGTTCCGGAGGTAAAGATTCATATATAGGAAGTCCCAGTTTGGTTTTCGGAAAAGTTTCGGGCTCATCGGTAGTGTACCGGGAGTGCCGGTAGTGTACCGGGAGTGCCGGTAGTGTACCGGGAGGCCTCCGGGAGGGGTATTTCGACCCCAAGAGGTCCATGGGCTGTGGGAGAATAATAACCAGCCCTTAGTGGGCTGGGAAAACAGCCACAAAGGCCCATGGCGCAGGAGAGAAAGTCCTAAAGCAAAAAGTGGAAAATCAGCCAATAGGAGGCAATCCTACTCCAACTAGGATTGGAGGTGAAGTAGGATTTCTTCCCACCTCCTATTTCGGCCGACCCAAAGGCCTTGGCTGCCTCTCCTCTCCTCTCCTCCTATATATACTAGTGGATTGGGTGGTTTTTGGACAGAATTTCCGGCCACGTGCTACCCGTTTCACCGGTGCACAGTTTCTCCTCTAGATCGGTTTTCCGCAGCGCTTAGGCGAAGCCCTGCCGGAATCACTCGACCACCATCACCGGAGCGCCGTCACGCTGCCGGTGAACTCTCTCTCCTCTCCACCTCCTCTTGCTGGATCAAGACGGTGGAGATCGTCATCAAGCTGCACGTGTGCTGAACGCGGAGGTGCCGTCCGTTCGGCGCTAGATCGGAAGGACCGTGATCGAGATCGCGAGACGGTTCGTGATGAGATCGCGGAACGGATCGTGATGAGTTCGCGGGACAGATCGTGATCAAGATCGTGAGATGGATCGTGATGAGATCGCGGGACGGATCGTGATGGGATCGCGGGACGGATCGTGATGAGATCGCGGGACGCTCGGCGATTTGGATCGCGAAGATGTTCGACTACACCAACCGCGTTTCTTAACGCTTCCCGCTTAGCGATCTACAAGGGTATGTAGTTCCACTCTCCCTCTCGTAGATGCTCATCACCATGGATAGGTTTGCGTGTGTGTAGGAAAATTTTTGTTTCCCATGCGACGTTCCCCAACAGTGGCATCATGAGCTAGGTTGATGGTTCGATGAGATCTCGAGTAGAACACAAAAGGTTTGTGGGCGTTGATGCTTAGATTGCTTCCTCCCTTGGTCGTATTTTGGTTCAGCGGGATTGTGAGATGAAGCGGCCCGGACCAACATTACTCGTACGCTTACGAGAGACCGGTTCCCTCGACGCAACTTGTTGCTTAGATGGCTTGCGGGTGACAGTTTCTCTCACTTTAGTTGGATCGGATCCGACAAAGGCGGTCCTTGAGAAGGATGAAAAGCAATCTATGTATCACCGTTGTGGTTTATGCGTAGGTGAGAATCGTTCTTGCTAGATACCCGTAGCAGCCACGTAAAACATGCAACAACAATTAGAGGACGTCTAACTTGTTTTTGCAGGGTATGTTGTGATGTGATAAGGCCAATTACATGATGAGATATATGTGATGTATGAGATGATCATGTGATGTATAGAATTTCACGACTTGCATGTCGTTGAGTACGGCAACCGGCAGGAGCCATAGGGTTGTCTTTAATTATTGTAGAACCTGCGTGTCAATCATTAAGCGCTATGTAATGCTTTACTTTATCGCTAAGCAGTAGCAATAGAAGTAGAAGCAGGGCTGGCGCCACAACCCCAATGGCAACACATTGATGGAGATCAAGATGATGGAGATCATGGTGTTGTGCCGGTGATGATGGAGATCATGCCGGTGTTTCGAAGATGGAGATCTTAAACACAAGTTCATGGCCATATCATGTCACTTATGAATTGCATGAGATGTTAATCCTTTTTATGCACCTTATTTTGCTTAGGACGACGGTAGCATTATAAGGTGATCCCTCACTTAATTTCAAGCTAAATTGTGTTCTCCCCGAGTGTGCACCGTTGCGAAAGTTCGTCGTGTTGAGACACCACGTGATGATCGGGTGTGATAGACTCTACGTTCACATACAACGGGTGCAAGCCAGTGTTGCACATGCAGAACACTCGGGTTAAACTTGACGAGCCTAGCATGTACAGACATGGCCTCGGAACACGAGAGACCGAAAGGTCGAACATGAGTCATATAGTAGATATGATCAACATAATGATGTTCACCATTGCAGCCACCTCAACTCACGTGATGATCGGACTTGAGTTGGTGAATTTGGATCATGTATCACTCGAATGATCGGAGGGATGTCAATTTGAGTGGGAGTTCTTAAATAATATGATTAATTGAACTCATTATCATGAACATAGTCAAAGTGTCTTTGCAAATTATGTTGTAGATTACTAGCTCGCGTTGTGGCTCCCTTGTATTTTTATATGTTCCTAGAGAAATAGAATTGAAAGATGTTGGTAGCAATATTGCGGACTGGGTCCGTGATCTGAGGATTGTCCTCATTGCTGCACAGAAGGCTTATGTCCTTAATGCACCGCTCGGTGCGCCACCCCCTCTAGCGTCGTCTATAGATGTTGTGAACATCTGACAGGCACGTTTCGATGACTACTTGATAGTTTTGTGCGTCATGCATTACGGCTTAGAATTGAGGCTCCGAAACGTTTTGAACGTCACGGAACATATGAGATGTTCTAGGGGCAGAGATTGTGATCTCAGGCTCGTGCCTGTGTTGCGAGATATGAGATCTCCAACAAGATTCTTTGCCTGTAAGATGAAGGAGAATAGCTCAATCGTTGAGCATGTACTCAGATTGTCTGGGTACTACAATCGCTTGAATCAAGTGGGAGTTGATCTTCCAGATAAGATAGTGATTGATATAGTTCTCCAAGTCACTGTCACTAAAGCTACTAGAACTTAAGTGATGAACTATAATACACCAGGGATAGAAGTATTGATCCCTGAGCTGTTCGCGATGTTTGACACCGCGAAGGTAGAAATCAAGAAGGAGCGTCAAGTGTTGATGGTTAATCAAACCACTAGTTTCGAAAAGGGCAAGATCAAGGAGGGAAACTTCATGGATAGCAAGTCAGTTGCTGCTCCAGTGAAGCAACCCAAAGTTGAACTCAAACCCGAGACTAAGTGCTTCTATTATGAGGTGAGAGGTCGCTGAAGCGGAACAACCCTAGATACTTGGTAGATAAGAAGGCTGGCAACATTGATAGAAGTATATTTGATATACGAGTTACTAATGTGTACCTTGCTAGTACTCTTAGTAGCACCTGGGTATTGGATACCGGTTCGGTTGCTAAATGTTAGTAACTCGAAATAAAAGCTACGGAATAAACGGAGAACTAGCTAAGGGTGAGGTGACGATATGTGTTGGAAGTGTTTCCAAGGTTGATGTGATCAACATCGCACGCTCTCTCTACCTTCAGGATTAGTGACGAACCTAAATAAATGTTATTTGGTGTTTTGCGTTGAGCATGAACATGATTAGATCATGTTTATTGCAATACGGTTATTCATTTAAGTTAGAGAATAATGGTTATTCTGTTTACATGAATAATACCTTCAATGGTCATGCACCCAGTGAGAATGGTTTGTTGAAATCTTGATCGTAGTATTACACATGTTCATAACATTGATGTCAAAAGATACAAAGTTAATAATGATAGTACCACATACTTGTGGCACTGCCGCTAAATGTCATATTGGTATAAAGCGCATGTAGAAACTCCATGCTGATGGATATTTGGACTCATTCGATTTCCAATCGGTTGAGACATGCGAACCATGCCTCTTGGGCAAGATGACTAAAGGACCCCGTTGGATGGAGCGGGCAAGTGATTCATTGGAAATGATACATGTTGATGTATGCAATCTAGTGAGTCTTGTAGTGTGCAGTGGATATCGTTATTTTCTTACCTTCACTGATGATTTGAGTAGATATAGTGTATATTTACTTAATGAAACACAAGTCTGAATCGTTTGAAAGGTTCAAGCAAATTCAGAGTGAAGTTTAAAGATCATCGTGACAAGAAGATAAAAATGACTGCGATATGATCGTGGAGGTGAATATCTGAGTCACGAGTTTGGCATACAACTTAAGACAATGTGAAAGTTGTTTCACAACTAAACGCCACCTGGAACACCATAGTGTGATGGTGTGTCCGAACATCATAGTTATGCTCTATTGGACATGGTGCGTGCTATGATGTCTCTTGTCGTTTTACTACTATAATTTTGGGGTTATGCATTAGAGACAACTACATTCACTTTAAATAGGGCACCATCTAAATCCGTTGAGATGACACCATATGAATTATGGTTTGATAGAAACCTAAGCTGTCGTTTCTTAATACTTGGGGCTGCGGCACTTGTGTGAAAAATGTTTTCACCTAATGAGGTCGAACCCAAGGCGGACAAATGCATCTTCATAGAATACCCTAAGATCAGTTGGGTGAACCTTCTATCTCAGATCCGAGTGCAAAGTGGTTGTTACTAAAACGGATCCTTTCTCAAGGAAAGGTTTCTCTCGAAAGAATTGAGTGGGAGGAAGATAGAACTTGATGAGGTTGTTAAACCTTTGTTCAACCAGAGAGTAGCGCAGCGCAGAAAGATGTTTCTGTGAAGCCTACGTTAGTTGAAGAGGAAGTTAATGATGATGATCATGAAGCTTCAGGATCAAGTTACTATCGAACTTCGTGGGTCGACAAGGATGTGTACTGCTCCTAAGCGGTACGACAACCCTGTCTTCGAGGTCATGTTGTTGGACAGCGATGAACCTACGAGCTATGGAGAAGCGATGATGGGCCCGGATTCCGACAAATGGTTAGAGACCATGAAATCCGAGATAGGATCCATTTATGAAAACCAAGTATAGACTTTGGTAGACTTGCTCGTTAGACGGCAGGTCGTTGAGTACAAATGGACCTTTAGAATGAAGACAGACACTGATGGTGAATGTCACCATTTGTAAAGCTCGACTTGTTGCAAAGTTGTTTGTGACAAGTTCAAGGAGTTGACTGCGAGGAGGCTTTCTCACTCGTAGCGATGCTAAAAGTCTGTTGGAATTATGTTAGCAGTTGCTGCATTTTCAATTACGAAATCTGGCAGATGGATGTCAAAACGTCGTTTCCTTAACGGTTTACTTAAGGAAAGGTTGTATGTGATACAACCAGAAGGTTTTGTCAGTCCTAAGGATGCTAAAAGATGAGAGAGCTTCAGTGATCCTTCTATGGACTGAAGCAAGCATCTCGGAGTTGGAATATACACTTTGATGAGGTGATCAAAGTTTTTGTAGTTTATACAAAGTTTACGAGAAACTTGTATTTGCAATAAAGTGAGTGGGAGCACTATAGAGTTTCTGATAAGTATATGTGGTTGACATATTGTTGATCGGAAATAATGTAGAATTTCTGGAAGGCATAAAAGGTTGTTTGAAAAGTGGTTTTCAAATGAAGACCTGGATAAAGCTACCTAATTGTTGAGCATCAAAATCTATAGAGATAGATCAAGATGCTTGATGAGACTTTCAATGAGTGCATACCTTGACAAGATTTTGAAAGAGTTCAAAATGGATCAGCCAGAGAAATAGTTCTCGTCTGATTTGTAAGGTGTGAAGTTGAGTGAGACTCAAAGCTCGACAACGGCAGAAGAAAGAGAAAGGATGAATGTCGTCCCCTATGCCTTAGCCATAGGCTCTATATTATGCCATGCTGTGTACCGCACCTATGTGTGCCTTGCCACGAGTCTGTCAGGGGGTACAAGAGTGGTCCAGGAGTGGATCACTGGACAGCGGTCGGAATTATCCTTAGTAACCAGAGGACTAAGGAAATGTTTCTTGATTATGGAGGTGATAAAGAGTTCGTCGTAAAGAGTTACGTCGATGCAAGCTTTAACACCTATCCAGATGACTAGTAGTAGCAATCTGGATACGTATAGTGGAGCAGCCATTTGGAAATAGTACCAAGTGGAGTGTGGTAGCAGTGTTTACGGTTTGACATAGAGATTTGCAAAGTACACACGGATCTGAATATCGCGGACCCGTTGACTATAAGACCTCTCTCACATGCAAAGCATGATCGAGCCCCAAAACTCATTGGGTGTTAGATTCATAACAATGCGAATCACATGGTGATGTGAACTAGATTATTGACTCTAGTGCAAGTGGGAGACTGTTGGAAATATGCCCTAGAGGCAATAATAAATTAGTTATTATCATATTTCCTTGTTCATGATAATCGTTTATTATCCATGCTATAATTGTATTGATCGGAGACTTAAATGCATGTGTGGATACATAGACAAAACCATGTCCCTAGTATGCCTCTAATGGACTAGCTCGTTGATCAAAGGATGGTTAAGGTTTCCTAGCCATGGACATGAGATGTCATTTGATAACGGGATCACATCATTAGGAGAATGATGTGATGGATAAGACCCAAACTACAAACATAGCATATGATCGTGTCAGTTTATTGCTACTGTATTCTGCATGGCAAGTATATGTTCCTATGACCATGAGATCATGCAACTCACGGATATCGGAGGAGTGCCTTGTGTGTATCAAACGTCGCAATGTAACTGGGTGACTATAAAGGTGCTCTACAGGTATCTCCGATGGTGTTTGTTGAGTTGGCATGGATCGAGACTGGGATTTGTTACTCCGTGTGACGGAGAGGTATCTCAGGGCCCACTCGGTAATACAACATCACAACAAGCCTTGCAAGCAATGTGGCTAAGTGTTAGTCACGGGATCTTGTATTACGGAACGAGTAAAGAGACTTGCCAGTAACGAGGTTGAACTAGGTATGGAGATACCGACGATCGAATCTCGGGCAAGTAACATACCGAAGAACAAAGGGGACGTTATACGGGATTAACTAAATCCTTGACATAGAGGTTCGACCGATAAAGATCTTCGTAGAATATGTAGGAACCAATGTGGATGTCCAGGTCCCGCCATTGGTTATTGACCGTAGAGGTGTCTCGGTCATGTCTACATAGTTCTCGAACCCGCAGGGTCTGCACACTTAAGGTTCGGTGACGTTTCGGTAGTGTAGAGTTATGTATGGTGGTGACCAAAGTTTGTTCGGAGTCCCGGATGAGATCCCGGACATCACGAGGAGCTCCGGAATGTTCCGGAGGTAAAGATTCATATATAGGAAGTCCCAGTTTGGTTTTCGGAAAAGTTTCGGGCTCATCGGTAGTGTACCGGGAGTGCCGGTAGTGTACCGGGAGTGCCGGTAGTGTACCGGGAGGCCTCCGGGAGGGGTATTTCGACCCCTAGAGGTCCATGGGCTGTGGGAGAATAATAACCAGCCCTTAGTGGGCTGGGAAAACAGCCACAAAGGCCCATGGCGCAGGAGAGAAAGTCCTAAAGCAAAAAGTGGAAAATCAGCCAATAGGAGGCAATCCTACTCCAACTAGGATTGGAGGTGAAGTAGGATTTCTTCCCACCTCCTATTTCGGCCGACCCAAAGGCCTTGGCTGCCTCTCCTCTCCTCTCCTCCTATATATACTAGTGGATTGGGTGGTTTTTGGACAGAATTTCCGGCCACGTGCTACCCGTTTCACCGGTGCACAGTTTCTCCTCTAGATCGGTTTTCCGCAGCGCTTAGGCGAAGCCCTGCCGGAATCACTCGACCACCATCACCGGAGCGCCGTCACGCTGCCGGTGAACTCTCTCTCCTCTCCACCTCCTCTTGCTGGATCAAGACGGTGGAGATCGTCATCAAGCTGCACGTGTGCTGAACGCGGAGGTGCCGTCCGTTCGGCGCTAGATCGGAAGGACCGTGATCGAGATCGCGAGACGGTTCGTGATGAGATCGCGGAACGGATCGTGATGAGTTCGCGGGACAGATCGTGATCAAGATCGTGAGACGGATCGTGATGAGATCGCGGGACGGATCGTGATGGGATCGCGGGACGGATCGTGATGAGATCGCGGGACGCTCGGCGATTTGGATCGCGAAGATGTTCGACTACACCAACCGCGTTTCTTAACGCTTCCCGCTTAGCGATCTACAAGGGTATGTATTTCCACTCTCCCTCTCGTAGATGCTCATCACCATGGATAGGTTTGCGTGTGCGTAGGAAAATTTTTGTTTCCCATGCGACGTTCCCCAACAGATTCTGTAAAACCAACATTTTCACCTCTTAACCTTTTACCCTTGGCCACAGCCTCTCTAAGTTACTGGCTACCTCCAGTAACTCTCCCTAGCCAAAGCTCCATGGGTAAGTGAGGTAAAATCCCCATTTTCACCTATGGACAGCCCCATTTCTTCTCTTTCTCTCATTTTTCCTTCTCTCCTAAGGCATCCCGTAGCATCCAATGCCATATTCCCTATTTGTAAAACCCCTAGACCCCTCTAGACATAGTCGGCCAACCGCGGGGCTCGCACGTGCGTGCTCCCCCGCCCCCTCTCTCCTCTCCATCTGGTCATGGGCAACGCCCAGGAACGCCCCTGACCCATTCTTTCCCTTCCCCGAGCCCTCCAGCGTGTGCCACACACTGGCCGGCGCATCGCGGCTCGGTGGACTCGCCCCCTCCTATAAAAGGGACTCCCGAGCCTCTCTCTCCCCTTCTCTGGATCCTCTCCTCCTCTATCGACCACCCCAAGCCCCCATGTGAGCTCCCCGAGCACCAGTGCTCGAGATCGACCGAGGCACCGCTGCGGCGGGGCTCCGTCGATCTTGGGACACACGCCCGCTTCGGCGCTCCCCTCTCCTCCTTTGAGCCCGCGGCTCACTCTTGGATCGTTTCCCCCTCTTCCCCGCTCATTTTGAGGCAGGAAACGTCGTCCCCGGCCCCTTCTCGAATCGCTCTCCATCGCGGGTGCTCGTCGCCGGCAGCTATGACCTCCTCCGGCCACCCTTCCACCTCCAGAGGACCGGCGGGTCATCTCCGAGCCCGTCCGCGCTCTCAGATCCCCTCGTTGTGCTCTCTTTCGCCGCTAGTGAGCCCTCCCTCCTCTCTGTCCCGAGCAGGAAGAAGGACCCGACAGGTGGAGCCCACTTGTCGGGCTCTCTTCCCCTCTCCCACGCTCTCTCTCCTCCCCTCGTGTCGCTGGCGACCGGGCCCCGGGCGTCAGGTTTGAACCTGACCGCGCACAAGGCCGGCTAGCTGGCCAGCTGGGCCGGCCCAGCCTCTAGCCGCCCCTGGCCAGGTCCCAGTGGCCTTTCTTTTCCTTTTTCTTTTTCTGTGGACTTTGCAAAAATCCACAGAATGAAATATTTGTCCAATGACAATATTTCTTCCACCTAAATTCATGATATAATCCCTAGACTTTAATAGTGTCATTTGTAAAAATGTTTGAAAATGTTTTTAGTACTTCTTTATTTTAAAACCTATAAATAGGCACCTTTTTGCCTCTGTTATTTTATTTCAAAAATGGTTTTCACAACAAAACTCTAAGAAGATATTTTTAGTGTTACTTTTAGTATTTATCAGAGTAGGTGGACATTTTTGGTAGTGGTTTGAGTGCTCTGTTTTGTGTGTTTACTTATTTTTATCGTTATATTTCGCGACGATAGATTGCATCGTTGATGAAGAAGTTGGACCCGAAGACTTCGAAGACCCCAGAAACTTTGTTGAGCTAGGCAAGCATCCCTTTGACCATGATAAGAAACCATTTTATTGCATGTCATATAGCACATTAATTTCATCTCATTTGATCATGTGGTGTGGTGTTCCCCTTTCGGTGGGATGCCTCCGGTACTTTTCCGTTGACACCTGCATCGTGCATGACCCTACCACCTTATGAGGGTTGTGCGGGTGGGAGTAGTTAGGTTGCTAATAGATGCTACGCAAAATGGGATGGGACTTATGCATATTGATTATAAGAAAGATATGATTTCAAAGACTTCTCAAAAAAACATCGGGTGCCACTAATGCCCGAGGGAGATGACAATGACATGGGTGACCACTTGAGAAAGAAGTGGTGTGCCGGAATAAGAAGAGTATGTGTTTTCGAAAACGGAGAGTTCTAAGGTCTACTGACCGACCCAACATTACATGCGCAACCATGATACCCCTTATGGGACGGGGCTTTGTTGATTACCTTGGTAGGTACTGGCAATGAGCCCGCATTACTAGTGGCGGGAGTGGCATGGTCACTCTCGAGATGGGGTCATACCAGTATGTATGATCATGCGCTGTCTTTACAGGCACCGGGCACAGGGTTGGTCCCCTCATGGATGGTACGATTAGAGTGAGGCTCGTGTGATGTATATCGTGAGGGCTGGGTACCAATCGAGTGGACTCTTTGTTTAGTATCGCTAGGGGAAAGGCATTGTTCGGGTGCTTACCTCGGGTATGTTATATACCGCGAGTCATGGATGAAACAGAAGTTCCCCGAGTCTTGTGGGTAAAGTGTGCAACCTCTGCAGAGTGTAAAACTATTCGAATAGCCGCGTCCGCGGTCATGGACAGTTGGAGGTCCTTCTTAGACTACGTCTAGATGTTTTCGTAAACCTTGGTGTGTGTATGGATATGATGGTGACAAGAGGTCACATGAGCTAAGTCCGATGACTGAGCAAGAGAATTGAACTAAGTCCGATGACTTAGCGTGAACATGAGATGTTCAACCAAAACTTATGAAGATATCTGCAGTTCGTTCACATGAATACATGCTAGTTGTTGATGCATGCTTGCTAGTCACTTGATCATGACATTGCATTCAAAATTAGCTTTCCGCCAATTACCTACTTAGTGCTATATCATGCATCTTTGTACCTCGTTCCACACTTGGGTTGCTTGCGAGTACATTCAAAGTACTCATTGGCTTGCCACTGGTTATTTAATTGGCCAGGCATGGAAGAACAGGAGTATGTTGAAGAGTTCGTTGGAGACGAACATGCGAACTAGGACGCTTACCAGTCAGAATGCCTGTAGGTTAAGGCAAATGGCATGGGTTCACGCTTTTGACCAAGATTTCTGTTGTTTGTTCTATTTTAAGTGTTTGGCCAGTGTGGCCCTATCTATGTAAGACTAAGACCTCCATGGTCACTATTTGTGTAAGACGTTAAGTATGGATGTAAGATTCTTGTTATTCAGCTTCTATGTGTTCAGAGAGCATTGATCTCTGGGATCACTATACACGTGCATTCGGTGACCACGACTTATGAGTCGGGCTCCCCACAGAAGTTAAAATAAGTTATTAAAAATGAAATCCCTTTGTAATAGATGCATTTTCGTTCGAAACCCTCATACTTCGAAAGAGATTATCCAGTTTGTACACGAAGTGCATCCAGTTTTTGTCGTAACCCTCTCAACTCTTTAGAAGTTGCTATGTGGGTGAAATTATGATGTCATGCCAAGTTTCAACATTTTCACAGTTCATTTGTAGTGCTTTTCAATTTCAGGGTCATTTAGCTCAAAATAAATCATTAAATGCATGAAAAATATCAAATGAAGTCAGAAAGGGTTGAAAATTGATTGTGTGCCTTTGAATGGTGCATATTGAACACACAAAAAGTATGGAGTTAAAATAAGTTATTAAAAATGAAATCCCTTTGGAATAGATGTGTTTTCGTCCGAAACCCTCATACTTCGAAAGAGATTGTCTAGTTTCTACACAAAGAGCATCCAGTTTTTGCCATAACCCTCTCAACTCTTTAGAAGTTGCTATGTGGGTGAAATTATGATGTCATGCCAAGTTACAACCTTTTCAGAGTTCATTTGTACTGCTTTTCATACTGCAAATATTACATTTCAAATGCCATTTAATCAAATTGTCTTATACAGCAATTTAAGTTGTTCAAACATGCATGGAAATGCCATAAATAGATTCTTTATATGTTTCTGATATTTTTCCATTATTATTTATTTCCATTGGAGTCATAGATTTTTCTATGATTTTCTAACGTTTAGGTTTTTTTTTGAAAATAATAATTAATAATGAATTAGAAAAACCTTTAGTACCGGTGCGAGCCACGCACCGGTACTAAAGGTCCACCGCCCCGCGCATTTTTTTGGGAGGACCTTTAGTACCAGTGTGTGGCTTGCACCGGTACTAAAGGGTCTTTAGTACCAGTGCGAGCCACGCACTGGTACTAAAGGCTTGCTTGGTATAAATAGAATCGCCCTTGTCCCGTGCCGAGCCACGCACCGGGAGAAGATCGATTTGCGCCGCCAGGCAGCCAAAATCCGCCGTCGCCGCCGCCCGCCGCCCCGACGCCGTGCGCCGCCCTGAGCCCGCCGCGCCGACGACGTGCCTCCCTCGAGTAGATTTGCACGGCTACACCCTCGGTGGGCCTCTCCCCTCACCCTTGCCCGCCGCCCCGACCCCCGCATGCTCACCGGAGCTCACAGGCCCCCACCGCGTGCCACCCTGACGTGGCCGGCCAGCCCACCCCCAGGGTTTGCGGCTCGCCGGAGCAACTCCGGCGCGGCCTACTAACGTGACCGGCCAGGCCCACCCCCAGGGTTTGCGGCTCGCCGGAGCAACTCCGGCGCTGCCTACTGACGTGACCGGCCAGCCCGGCCCACCCCCGGGGTTTGCGGCTCGCCGGAGCAACTCTGGCACGACCTACTAACATGGCCAGCCAACCCCACTCCCAGGGTTTGCGGCTCGCCAGAGCAACTCCGGCGCGGCCTACTAACGTGTCCGGCTAGCCCCACCCCCAGGATTTGTGGTTCGCCGGAGCAACTCTGGCGCGGCCTACTGACATGGCCGGTCAGCCCCACCCCTAGGGTAGTTGGCCAGTGGGCCCGCAGGCCCCAGTTGACTAGTTGACCCAGTCAACTGTGCTGACTAGGCAAGCCCCAATCAATGACAAGTGGGGCTGCCCCCCTAATCCACTGATTAATTAAAATGAGTAAGTGTTTTGTTAGATGTTAAGTGCTATTTTGCTAAGTGTTTTGTTAGATGTCAATGACAAGTGGGGTTCCCCCCCTAATCCACTGACAAGTGGGGCCGCCCCCCTAATCCACTAATTTTGCTAAGTGTTATTTAGTTTGTTAGTTGCTAAGTGTTAATTTTGCTAAGTGTTATTTAATTTGTGTTCATAATTAAGTGTTTTTTCTCGACGTCGACGATGCCGATTCCGCATTCTCGTCATCGAGTCGGCGGAGGAGGTATGTTGCTTGAGCCGAGGGGCCCTGTTCGGGGCTGGGCTCCGCCGGGCTGGTACTGGGAGGTGCTGCCTTCTAGGCAGCACAGCTTGGTGAGGAGTCAGCACGTCATCGACCCGGAGGTTCTGTGGTGGCGGTCGCATGGGCCACGGACGATTCGGAGGCTTGAGTCCCCCGTGGAGGTGGTACAATACCATGTCAGCAAGGAGAACGAGCACATCCGTCGCTACATGGCAGCTTTCGAGGCCAGGTCCGACAATACCTGGCAGATTCTTCGGGGATCTCACTAGAGCTATGCTCCTGTGATGGTTCCTTCTCTTTGGGTGTCCATCGCCTGCCCCAATATCCGTCGGTCGCTAGGGTTCTAGCTAGATCGATATATTAGCTACTATATATGTATTATTATGATGTATTAGCTAGATCGATGGATTAGCCGATGTATTAACTATTATTCGAGATTATGATGAGATCTTTTCTAAGAACTACTATATATGTACTCGATAATGCATTATTAATTAACTATTAGTTATTTTGCTTCTTGAATGCATGCTAATTTGAATACTCATTTGTTTTATCTATATTATAATGGATTAGTTATTAAGCTATGGACAATACCGGTAGAGCTCATGAAGAGGACATCTTCGACATGATACGCTCCACCGAAAACCCAGCGGACCTTCTGGGTGAATCACATGATGATGATGGCTCACAATATCTGAACGATTACGCTGATGGATGTGAGTCCGAGGAAGAACAACTTATGTTCCAAAATCCGAAAAAACTAACAATGTCCGCCGAGGTATATACATATTAGCCTCTGGTGATCATTACATGTGTATTAATTGATTTGTATATATATATATATCTTAACAAATCTTTCTTCTTTTAATTATCAGCCCTCTAGATCGAGCCAATCTAGTATAAAGGTACGAGGCGATGCCAAAATATTGGACGACAACGTAAAGCTCAATCTTGATGCTTTCAAACATGATGGCGAACCGACTCACCCTGAAGCCAATGCCAAGACATTTGTGCGTAAATGTGGAGTGGTTGTTAGGGACGGAGTCCCGATCACAATGCAAGAATGGATTTAGCCAAACCAAACAAAACCAGGAGTGAATTATGTCGATAAAAGTATTAAAGATGCCCTTTGGCGAGAGCTCATGGAGCATTTCATCCTACCAGATTCTCTCTCGGAGCGCCAAAGGGACAAAGTCAAGGAGTTTGCTCTCCATAAGATGGCCGGCGTGTTCTAGACTTGGAAGAAAAGATTATGGACCGAGTACAACGCTAGAGGCAAGAAGGCGTCCGAATTCATAGGAATATACGAGAAGGTAAGGAATCACTGGGACGCATTTATCAAGTACAAGACATCAAAAGCTGCTAGGGAGAAGTCGGCAAAGAATAAGATAAATGCGGAGAAAAAAAAGTATCACCATAAACTAGAGACAGGTGGATACAAGTCATCCATTCCTAAGTGGGATGCATTAGAGAATAAGATGCATGCTGAAGGGATCACTCCAGTAACCTTCCACTGGCCCCGGAGGTGCAGGAATTGGTTTTTTTTTGCATGGGGGAAAGTTGGACCCAGCAACAGGGAAGTTTATTGCACTGCCCAGTCTGAAGCATGCATCAGATGAGTTGATTGAAGCAATAAAAGCTGCCCAAGAAGGACGGTTTCACCCCGATAGAGAGAACGACGAGCTTACACGTGCCCTCGGGAATCCCGAACACGAAGGAGGAACACGAGGCATGGGCGTTGTTCCATGGTATGAGGGGTTTGCGGGCTGGAAGGATAGTTATAAAAGCTGTTCAAGAAAAAAGAAGGTGGAAGCAGACTGACTTTCAAAGTTGGAACAGAAGTATGAGCAGCAGCAGCTGCAGATACAGTTACTGACCCAGCAAAGGGCAACTCCACGACAGGAGGCATCAGAACCCGTCCCATCTACACTATCGAAAAGCAGCATGGGTTCCACGGGGGCACCGCTGGGTCACAGCCCCGTGGATGATATCACCGAGAAGACATCTTGTGAGATAATCCAGAAAACGAAGAACATACCCATGCGGGTCGCGACGGGCTATGCTTTACCAAATACACCTGATGTTCTCTGGCATTTCAATCCGGTTCCAGCTGGGTATGCTCGTGTCGCGGTGGACGCAATAGAACCAGGATATGATGAACTATAGCTTGACATCTCTGGAGGTGAGGGGGAGTCCACACTGGCAGAAGCCAGCCGTGGTCTCATTCTATGGAGTAAGGACTGCATCGTCTTTCCACACTTGACGCTAAGGCCACCGGCTCCTCCGAGTATCGATGTCCGGCGCGAGGGATCCCAACAAGAGGCATCGTAGCGCCAACAGTCCTCCACACCTCGAGAGGCGTCCCACTTCAATAGGGATCCCAGCGCGAGTCTACCCAACCTTGGGACGGAGCATGACATGAGTCCATATCGTCGATATCGATCTCCGCCGCGTAAGCCGACTCCACCCCGGCAGCGGTCCCGCCGGCAGGGCTCCCAAAAGAGGAAGGCCATCAGCAGTCCTCTTCGGAAGAAAGCAAAGAAGAAACCCGAGCCTCCGGCCAAAGAGAAGCTGCCTTACGACATGACACCAGAGGAAAACAAAATCGAAAGCGATCGCCAAGTGAAAGCCTTTTTTGCGAAGAAGCCCCTGTCGCCAAAGGAGGTAATACCCAAGGAAGTCAAAGAACACTTTAGGGAACACTTTATTGATCGACCCCCGGCATATGTCGAGCATATGCCGACAGACTATGAGCGACAGATTCATAAGGCAAGTGAGAAGACAAGTCGGCCCAGCCCAAGGAAGAAGTCGGGAAGTATGACATCAACGACGGGTGGTACTACTAGCGGGAAAACAGTTCCCCGGCTCGAAGAACAATCCAAGCAATCGATCTCTCCGCTCAAGGTGAGTACCAATCCAAGCAAGCAATCGATCAAAGCAATCGACGTTGCTGGCAACCCAATCGACCTCAAAGAAGTAGAGGCTGCAGGTCTCACTCTTGGCCAAATCCTCGGCACCGAGGAAATCCACGGGTATGGTGAAGCTGAGTACGCAATGAAATATGTCGTCGGAAAACAACTTGTCACACCCGAGCAGTACAAGGAACTACCAACTGCGATGCGACAGTTGCATGATTGGTACCTGCGTGAAGCAAAGCGAGGGGAGACGGCGGTCATGGTCAACGTAAGGAAAGAGCATTACATCAATGGATGTGAAATATGTCTTGAATTCTCAGAACTTTTCCAGTTATACCACATGGACTCTATCGACAAAACTCTAATCGGTTGCTATTGTCTGTAAGTGATTTATATCTTTAATAATTTAAGTCTCTAGCTCAGATATCCTTCATTGGCTTATCCTCACTATATATGTTCTTTTCTATGCTATTATGCAGATTGAAGATGTGGGAATTGAAACAAGAGGGAATCGATGACATTGGGTTCATCGACCCAAATACTGTTGATGGTCATGTGGTAAAACATTTTGCCAAGGACACAGAAGAGCTCTTGGAAAAATATCTAGAGTCAATGAATACCAAATCTACTATAATATTTCCTTACAACATGGGGTGAGTGTTTACTCTCTTGTATACTACAACTTCTATTTTTGCTTACTAGCTCACTATCAAGTGTAGTTGATGAGTTATATGCATACCTACTTAATTATATAAACTTCTGCGCAGAGACCACTATATCCTCCTAAATATTATCCTCGCGAATGGACTTGTTGAAGTGTACGACTCACTAGATACACTAGAACAATCATACTGGACTTGCATTTTATGATAGAACGGTAATTTCAACCTTTATCGACCTCGCTTTCTTTCATTATTTCCTGATAACAAAAGTAATTATAATAACTCTTTTGTTCTTTTTCTTTGCCGCGTAGTGTTTGGAAAAAGATCATAGAAAAAAACCATCACGGTCGTCAATGGAAACCGAAGCTGAAGTGGAAAAAGATGCTGGTAATTAAGTAGTAGTACTAGGTCCGCGCATCTCTTTAATTCTAGTTTCAATACCATTATCATGCTTGATTATTAATTATCTTATTGAATTCTACTCTTTTGCAAAGTGCGCGAAGCAGCCACAGGGGACAAATTTATGTGGATACTTCCTTTGTGAGAACATTCGCATCCAAACCGAATGTCATATACGTCGCAGAAGAGCACGTGAAAGACAACTCGAGTTTGGCAGATGATGTCAAAGCTCTCACCACAGAAACGCTTTGTAGCACTTCAAGAGGAATTTGCGGCATTTCTTCTTTGACATGTCATTGATGTAAACGGAGAGCACTATTCCTTACCGCCGCCTCAATAATGCCACAAAATCAGTAGTAGAAAACTGAGATTTCATCCGAAGCACTAGCTAGCTAGTCCCGGCTGGGTTTTGGGCCTTAATTTATAAGTCCAGAATATATATGCATGGATGTGTAATTTCATTTGTATATATATTGTGTATGAGATATTGTATATTATATTACATATATATATGCATCAACTTGTGTACTGTTTACAGTATGTAGCATCGTAAGATAAATTTGAAATGAATGGAAAACACAAAAAATAGAGAGGAAAATTAAAACCTAAAAGCTAAAACAAAAAAGCAGAACACTTAGTACCGGTTGGTATCACCAACCAGTACTAAAGGTCCTCCACCACTAGCCCACGCAGGCAGCCATGTGGTGGGCCTTTTAGTACCGGTCCTTGGGCCAAGCAGTACTAAAGGTCTGGACCTTTAGTCCCGACCCTTTAGTACCGGTTGGGGAACCGGTACTAAAGGCCATCCCGACCGGGATTACAGACAGACATTCTACTAGTGTGCTTAGGCAAAGCCTTGCCAGAATAGTTCCACCACCATCGCCGCCATGCCGTCATGCTGCCGGAGAACTCACCTACCTCCCCGCTCCCTCTTGCTGGATTAAGAAGGCGGAGATCGTCATCGAGATGTACGTGTGCTGAACACGGAGGTGCCATCTGTTTGGCGCTAGATTAGAAGGACCATGACCAAGATCGCAAGATGATTCATGATTGGATCGCAGGACGGATCATGATGGGATCGCGGGACGGGTCGTGATTGGATCGCGAGATGGATTGTGAGGGGATCGCGGGACGCTCGGCGATTTGGATCACGAAAATGTTCGACTACAGCAACCGCATTTCTTAACGGCTTAGCGATCTACAAGGGTATGTAGATCCACTCTCCCTCTCTTAGATTCTCATCATCATGGATAGATCTTGCGTGTGCGTAGGAATTTTTTTCCCATGCAACGTTCCCCAAGACCTGATACATTTTGGAACTACCTCGATGAATGGACATGAGAGAATTGTGTGCTTCATCCATGATAACCTTTCTGAGATAACCTTTTGGAACCACCAGACGGTCCTCAAAGAACAAGGTATCTTTTTCATCAACACGGAAGCACTTATACTTCGGAATGCTCTAGGCCACACCTTTCTTCACTTTCTTCACCATAGCATCAAGAAGTTGAGCTTGGTGAATCTAATCTTCCAGAGTCTAAGAGACTTGAAGATTGGCAAGAAATCTTTGATGAACAATTTGGAGATTGAGCTTGCGGAAGGCTTCACAAAGCTCGGGTTGAAGAGGCTTCAGGATAAGACTGTTGGAGTACGCCTTTTGGCTGAGCGCGTCTACAATGACATTTGCTTTTCCAGGAGTATACTCAATGCTTGGATTGTACTCCTCAATCATTTCCACCCAACGGGTTTGCCGAAGATTGAGATTCGGTTGAGTGAAAATGTACTTCAAGCTCTTGTGGTCGGTGAACACCTCAACTGGTATTCCCAACAATAAATGTCTCCACGTGAACAGAGCATGAACAACTGCCGCCAACTCAAGATCGTGAGTGGGGTAGTTCCTCTCGCTAGGATTCAACTGACGCAAGGTATAAGCAACAATCTTCTTATCTTGCATGAGAACGCCACCAATACCTTGGAGGGAAACATTGCAGAACACTTGGAAAGGCTTTGATTGCTCGAGAGGAACAAGAACTAGAGCTGAAGTCAGCTTCTCCTTGAGTGTATTGAACACCACATCACACTCAGGAGACCAGGCATACTTGACATTCTTCTGGAGGAGGTTGGAGAGAGGCTTAGCAATTTGAGAGAAATTCTCCACAAATCTTCTACAGTACCTTCAAGCCCGAGGAAGCTACGAAGCTGCTTGACATTCTGAGGAGGCTCCCATTTCAAGATGGCCTCAACTTTCTTAGGGTGCACCTTGATGACCTCGACAGAGATGATGTGCCCAAGGTAAACCACTTCATTGAGCCAAAACACACACTTGCATAACTTCGCATAGAACTGATGCTCTCTTAGCTTGTCTAGCACAAGCCGGAGATGCACTGCATGCTCTTCTTCGGTCTCCGAGAAAAAATGATTGTCATCCAAATACACCAAGATGAACTCATTTTTGAAAGGAGAGAATATAAAGTTCATCATTATGGAGAAGGTCAGAGGAGCATTAGCGAGACCACAAGACATGACGGTGTACTCATAAGAGCCAAAACTCGTCCTGAAAGCAGTCTTTGGAATATCTTCTTCACAGATGTGAATCTGATGATAGCCCATGCAAAGATCTATCTTTGATAAAACCTTGGCCCCTTTCAGTTGCTCAAACAACTCACTGATGTTGGGAAGTGGGTACTTGTTCCTGATTGTCTTCTTATTCAATGGACGGTAATCGACACAAAGTTGGTCCATGCCATCCTTCTTCTTGACGAACAGAACGCCACAACCCCATGGTGAAGAACTTGGTCTGATCAGACCTAGACGTTCTTGTTCATCTAGTTGTTTCTTCAATTCTTTCAGCTCTTCAGGGGCAAGCTTATAAGGATGCTTGCAAACCGGCTCAGTTCCATGCTCGAGATCAATTACGAACTCTACTGGTCGGTGCGGAGGCATTCCTTGCAATTCTTCCGAAAAGACATCTTCATACTCACAAACAACCGGAATATGAGAAATGGATGAGATTTCACCCTTCTCATTGAGAGAAAAGAGACGAATCGTGTCATTGCGGGCTTCGAAAATGACCAGGTCTTCTAAAGGATGAGTGAATTTGACTTCTTTGGCTTGACAATCAACATATGCCTTGTTCATAGCGAGAAAATCCATGCCAAGAATGAGATCAATATCTAACTAGCCGAGAACGATTGGAGAGGCCAGGAAAGGATAGCTGCCCATCTTGATAGAAACATCCAAAATGCACACATTGGAAGTCATTTGCAAACCCAGAGAAATAACATTTAATGGCCTAGGAGTCTTCTCCATCACCAAATGATGCTTAGCAACAAAAGGTCTTGATATGAATGAATGCGATGCACCAGTATCAAACAAAACTTTTGCAGGAAAAGAATTAACTGAGAGATTACCCATGATCACTTGAGAAGAACCCTCTGCTTCAGCTGCATTCACATGGTTCACCCTTACAAACTTGGCATTGTGCTTCACCATAGCATTGCCTGGAGGTCTGACTAGAGGAGGGGGCGGAAGACGCCGCTGGTTGGTGCACTTGTTTGAGTAGTGACCCTTCTAACCACACTTGTGACAAGTAACCTCTGAGAGCAGACGAAAGTTGCCTGGAGGAGGAGCATTTGCTGACTTGGGTGCCTAGGGCCTCTGCTGAAATCCTGGGTTGGGTGGGTGGGAAGGACCACGACCATCGTGCTGCCTCTGCTGCTAAGGAGAACGAAACAGAGGTGGAGGATGAACCCAATACTTCTGATGCTTAGGAACCATCTAAGAGCTGGAAGAAGAAGAGTAGGATTCCCTGGAACGCTTCCTTGAGTTCTCTAACCTGAGCTGAGTTGCCTTGACCTTCAATGCCATGTTGTAGAACTAATCAAAGTCACTAGGCTCTTGCAGGACTAGACCCAGAAGAAGTTCATCCTCGAGACCACCTCTGAACCGATATATCTTGGACTTCTCATCAGGAACATCTTGTTTAGCATAGCGGGCCAAATTCTGGAACTCGATGTTATATGTATAGACAGACTTGCTCCCTTGCTTCAGATGCCTGAACTTCTCACGCATCTCCTTTAGAAAGCTCGTCGGGATGTGATGGGCTCTGAAGTCACAGCAGAAATCATCCCAGCTGATAACACGATCGTCCCTGGAGTCCTTGTACTGCTGCCACCAATCTGCTGCCTGACCCTGAAGATGGAAGGTCGCAAACCTGACATAGTCCACAAGCCTGACATTGCCGCACTCGAAATGCTTGTTCATGTCACGTGACCAATCATGGACACCCAAAGGCTGCTCACAACAGGTGAAAGATTTGGGCTGGTTGGCGAGGAACTGGTTGAGGTTTGTGAACTAGGGTTGATTCTGGGAATTCCCTTCATGACCTTGCAGTCACTGATCTCTCTCTTGGAACAACCTGAGCAGCATCTGAGTATTTGCATTGGTCGCGGCCATCAGAGCTTACCAAGCTTCTGGAGGAGGAGGCGGTGGGGGTGGTGGAGGGTTAGACTACTCCCCATCATGACCCGGATTCCCGCGAATTAATGGAGCAATCCTGGAGACGGACAAGAACATCAGCACACCATTGACAAAGATGATTGAAATAAGCTTAATCAAATGGCATGTAAGAAATTGCAATGAATCTCATCAGATGCATTCCTACTGAAAATTAGGAAGAACGCCTACTTCGTGTTTGTGATAACATCATTAGATTTTGAAGCCACTTGAATAAACACAACAAGGTATTGAGCTAAGAAGTGCTCAGAACAAATGTATGGACCCTCATACACCTGAAGAAAGATGATCCTAGGTAACTACTAGAATTCCCACCTAAGAATTTCCGAAATCTTTCTTGTTTATGCGATTCGGGTTGCGGAACCAGGAACCTACCCTAGGTAATCAGCTGCAATTGCACCCTCAACCTTCCACGCCACAATTCAAGGAACTCTGCAAATTTGACTACCTTAGACGCTCGTAATCACAATGATACTAAACATGGCAGTACCTCGGACGCCTCCCTAGTACTTGGTGACTCCGATCTTATCTCGCCACGATAAGTATTGAAGCAATTTCGAACACCCTCCGTCCTGAGATACTAAGGAAACTGAATGATAACGATGTGGAGAAATCTCTCGAAGCTCTACTCCTTGATAACAGGAGGCACCAAGTACAGAACTCCGTCACATCGGCGTCATATAGTTTTCAAAATACCCGTGTGATCCTCAATTGTTTTTTGAGCGAGAAGAGGAGTACAATTAAAATTCCTAAGTCGAATTCCTCACCAGAGAATAGAAGAGGAGTAAAAGAAACCAACTCTCTGATATAACTAGACCCAAAATAGTTTTACTAGACTTGACTCGGCCAAGTTCGATCAAGCAAGGGGCTCCTATGGTCGGTATGGCTCTGATACCAACTTGTAACGCCCAATATGCGGTCATATCCTTATTTTGGCACAAGGGCCTCGACATGGATAGAAGCGCATCTCGTTGTTTCGCAAGTGCAGCAAAAATTGCATACATGTAGGAAGAGATGAGTATATGAGTTGGCTTACACTCGCCACAAGCTATCTTACAAGTCACACAAATTATTCATACATCATCAAGAAGACAGGGTCCGACTACGGACGAAATCAAATGAAGAAAAGAAGCAATGTAAAACTGCATTGCTATCCCAGGATCACCACCAAGAAGCTCCCTACTCGTCGGGATAGGTAACATACATACACCTACTTTCTTCATCATATTCCCACTGGAGATGAGTCACATCTTCTGGCACGTACTCATCAACACCTGCACTTGTATTGTTGTAATCTGTGAGCCACAGGGACTGAGCAATCTCATAACCCAGGTACCGAAACTATGTAAGCTTTTGGGTGAGGAAGGGTAAGTGGTGAGGCTGCAGCAAGCACTAAGCATGTATTTGGTGGCTAACTTATGGGAACATGAATGTAAATATGGTGCCCTACGTAAGACGGTCGTGATCTAGCATGATCACTAAGTGATCCTGAACACCTACTTACGTCAATCATAACCCCACCGTGTTCTCTCTCGGTTCATGTACACGAGCAGAGACTATCAAGGTTACGCACACAGTTGGTGTATTTTATTTGAGTTTACTTCAAGTTAACTATAACCGGGTGTTAAACAAATCTCCAAGTTGCCACATAACCGTGGGCACGGCTTTCCAAAAAGATTAAACCCTGTAGGGGTGCTCCAACTCATCCATCACAAACTAACCACATGCCGCGGAAATAACCTTCACCAGGAATCTCATGATCCTCCTAAGCAATTCCACTGGGAAACCGCCACCTCGAGATAGCTTGAAGAAAAAACGGATGTCCTCGCGCAAGACATTCGAGAAAGGTAAAACAAGTCCAGCAAGACCTCCTGACGTGTCGACGAACCCGATAAGAGCCGCGTATCTCATTCTCAGGACATGCCTGGATGAACACTACATACATCAGCCTGATATATATCCCTCGAGTTTCCCCGAGGTGGCCCCACAACTGGCTCTGGGTTGAACCAACACTCATGAGGAGCACTGGCCCGGGTTGTTGATTAATTATCCACGGGGTTGCAAAGCCCTATGCATTTTTATTAGGTTGTTTAGCAAATGTAGTACCAATGTTGGGCCTTGCCAGACAAGCTTTAATCTCAAACGAATAATCAAGGGGGTCCCCATAACAACCCCGAGCATGTTAGGAGCGCAAAATATGGAACATAACGCCGGTAATAAGTAACTATGGCGGCAAAAGTGGAAAAAATACCGAGCAAAAGGCCAAGACTTCCACCTTACCAAGATATATAGGTGCATTAAATTAAATAGCAGTAATATTGTGATATCTCTAGATATCCATGTTATCACATGGAAACAACCTGCACCTGCAACTAGGAACGCTGTAAGAGGGGCTGAGCAGCGCTATCTTAGCCAAACAAGGTTTGCTAGGTAGTGGAGGGGTTAGAGGCTTTCATGGAAATGTAGGAGGCTTGACAAGTAAGGGGTAGGTCACAAAAACATAACGATAAGAGCAAGGCAAAAATAGTGTCGGGATTCGTGTACGGTCATCTTGCCTCTTGGTTCTTAAGAGGGACAAAGAGTTGGGTCCTCGTAATTGTACTCTCCTGGATCCTCGTACTCAGGCTCAACACTCGTGTCTACCCAAAGAGAAATAGCACCAAATAAACAAACAACCATGGTGCAATGCTCAAACAAGATGATGCATGATCCACTTGAAGTTTTTAACATGGCAACCCTAAGCCAGTCATGTTTCTCATGCAATTGTTAAGTTATTCGAATTCTGGACAGAACCTCATGTTTAGTTGTGGGAACATGAATGAACATGGAAAATATGAATGCTTCATGAAAAATCGATGCAAATGCATATGTAGAATGTCTCAAACGGAGTACCGTAGCTCACGGGGCGCTCATGGCAAGGTACGATCTCTAACAAAGACAAAACACAAGATAAGGAAGGCCATGGGATATTCCTTGGTATTCCAAGGATGCCACTCGATAGGAAATGAAAAACTAGCAACAATAGAGCTAAAGACCAAGCAAAACTATGGAGCATAGCTCACACAAGTCACAAAACAAAACCACACACATCCTGTCCAAAACAACAACATAGCAACTTGCACAACACAGATCCCAAGCTACAGGAGGTTTCCAGCCACAACCAAAGTAGGTACAGAATCTAAACATCATGCTTAAAAAATCATCAAACTACACAAACTTGAAAGGAAGCAAGGATCACTAAGCAATGGAGCTCACAAGAAGGCATAATGAAATAGATTTCAGGGACTTAGTGAGAACTCCAGTTTTTTTGGAATCTGAGTTAAGCTGATAGCAACTTGACAGCAGCAAACAGTGATTCTAGAGACCATCTTATGGCATGAAATTTAATAGGTTGAAAGAGGACAACATCTACTACAAAACACTAGCACTGAGCTTGAGCTAAAACATCACAGATCACTTGGTAGCATGCTCTAAACATGGCATAAAAATAGCTACAAATTCTCAGACTTAGACAAATTTCACCAAGAGGACAACAACAGTTTATTTCCACATAGCATCTTAGACAGGATATAACTACAAGATGAGGCAACCATATGGAAAAGTAAATACCCCAAATAACAGAGGGTGACAAGCACAATAATTCATGGCATTGGACCAACCCCAAAGGAAAACTATGTTCATGGGGATCATCAAGACAATATGCTATCATGCTAACATATATCCAACAGTTAGAAATTTTATGGACAATTGAAGACAAAATTTTAGTGGGATGTTTGCATCAAGTTTCCTACTCATCACATGAACTAACATGGCAAGCAAAAATACCAGGCACTAGAGCACACCCAAATGAACATATAACATGTTGGCAAGTTCCACAAATCATGCAAGGATTAAAACATACAAAAAACAACAAATGCCACCCCATCACAAAATAGCACTTTTGCAAACTTTCTCAAAATCCAAAACCAATTGCACCATTGGATTCCTTGGGAGGTTCTACCCCAAAATCATATACCACACTCATATATTTGCATCTATAAGACTCCCAAAACTCAATTTGAAAATTCCTACACACACTTATAAGTCAAAAGTTGCCCTAAATAGCCACTGCAAAAAATGGCCATGTCCAGATCTAGACATATCCCAGAAATGGAATATTTCAAAACACAAAAAAGAAAAACAGAAATACAATGAAAAAATAAAAAAGGAGGAGACCCACCTCGCAATGAGCCAGGGCCCCCTGTGAGTATGACAAGGTGGCCCCACTAGCCCACCTATCACCACAGATTGATAGTGCTACCCTGCATTTTGGTACTAGTAGTTTGAATCATTTCAATGTTGGATCTTTGTTTGAATAAGTTTTTAATATAATGATGGTTTGGACCCGCTATGGTTCTGTTGTACACTCTGAGGGATATAAGGTTCACGAGACGATGTCTTGTGGGCGTTATATGAACGAGGGGCATAGTACATCATGCACTGGTATGCTAGGTCACCGTAGACCTTCACGGTGTCGATGAAGGTGCCATCCGGCCACTCGATGCAGGGGAGCTTGCTGATTACCATCCCTCCATAGTCCGTGTGTTGAATGTTGATGATCTTCGACTTGGCATTGAAGATTTTCAGCCACAAGTCGAAGTGTGGCTAGACCCGCAGGAAGGCCTCACATATGAGGATGAATGCCGAGATGTGCATGAAAGAATTTGGGGAAGATCATGGAAATCTAACCCATAGAAGAACATAAGCCCTCGGACGGATGACGCAGGAAGCTGAGCCCTTTAGAAAATGGGGATGAATACCACCCTCTCGCCCGACCGCGGCATGGGGATGACCTGGCCCTCTTCGGGGGCATGGTGGATGATGTTGGCTGAGAGGTACCTCACATGTTTCAGCTCGATGATGTCATTATGGGTGATGCGGGAAACCTCCCGCTTGCCCTTCGAGCCTAAGTCGGCCATGGACAAACTGAGGGTATGGCTGAGGAGGGTAGGGGAAACTTGATCTGAGTGCTGGAGTTGTGAAGCATGTGGAGGCTTGGGTGGTTTTTTCCCCTTTTGTAGGTGGTCGTAATACCAAGACTCCCTCTATTGCGCTGCGAACCTCGCCACGTCCCTATAAAATTGCGCTGTTATGGGCGCATGGGATAACCCAAAACATTGATCATATCCCGCAAAGAACAGGGCACGATTTCCTTATTGATGGGGTGTGCCACTAAAGAGGCGGCCTCGAGCCGCGGATCGAGTTTTTCTGACTGGTCAGGAGTCATGACTGGTCGTGATCCTTCACTGAGAGTTGTCAAGATGAAGGCAATATTCATGCCCGAGCTGATAGCCCTTATGACTGGAAGCGCACAATATTCATACAATGGAGAATCATCGTTGGCCAGACTAACAACTACCGAATATAAAGAAGAGTGAGAACTCACCCCGCAAGCCGAAGACTTTTTTACAGGACAGTTGGTGATCAAGAACCTTGACACTGGAGGCTAGTTTGGGGGATACCGAGGGAGTCAGGGACTAAGGGGTCCTCGGGCCTTCGACCTATTTCCTATAGGCCGGACAGATGGACCGCACTTGGCCCAAAACATGAAGGCCAAACTACAAGCCAACCTCATGTTCGGGAAGGAAAGTTTAGATGTCCCGGTGTGTCCTTCAAGTCAAGATGGCAAGAACAAAAGGTTTACCCCTTGATGATAACTGACCATGTGCAACCCTAGGTACCCCTGGTGTCTATATAAACTAGAGGGTTTAGCTCGTATAGGAAAGAACCATTACTCTGATTCATCTAGGGTTTAGTTCATCTAATCTCATCATAGATCAACCCTGTAATCATCATACACCCATCAATACAATTAAAGCAGGACGTAGGGTTTTACCTCCTAGAGAGGGACCGAACCTGGCTAAATATCATCTCTAGTTATCTGTTACGCATCGATCCAAGATCTACAACTCGGGACCTCCTACCCGAGATATGCCGGTTTTGGCACCCACAACCACATCAACGCACCCCTCTGATCGAAGAAATATCAATCTAGTTGGCCAAACTATTTCAATAGGTCAGAGTGATTTATGAAGCTATAATAATCATGCACATAAGAATCATAATTAGAATTCAGAGAAGACCCAAATATTTATAATGAATAATATGAAAATAAACCCACAATTCATTGGATCCCAACAAATGCACCGCACAAAAGAAATACATCAGATAGATCAAAGCGAAGATGCGATGATCATTGTATTGAAGATCAAGAGAGAGAGAGATAAAGAGAAAGAGAGACATCTAGATATTAACTACGGGCCTGTAAGTCTGTGGTGAACTAGCCACACATCACCATGGGAGCAGCAAGGATGATGTAGAGGCCATCCGTGATCGACCCCCCCCCCTTCGACAGGGCACTGGAAAGGGACTCTGGTTGGGATCGCAGCGGAACAGAGACTTGCGGCGGCGGAAAAAGTGTTTTGGGATGCTCCCTATGGTTTATGGGATATATAGGAATTTATAGGCCAAAGATCGAGGTTGGGAGAGCCACGAGGGGTCCACCAGATATCAGGGCACGCCGACCCCCTAGCCTGCCCTATTGTGTGATGCCTCCCTCGTGTAGCGTCTGGTCTCCTCCCGAAGCTTCTAGGTCTTCTTTTGGTCTAAAAAACCATATAAGAGTTTCAGGGCAATTGGACTTCATTTGGTACTATAACCTGAATAGACAAAAACATGCAGAAAACAGCAACTGGCCCTGTGCACTGGGTTAATATGTTGGTGCTAAAAATAATATAATTTGGTAAATAAATACTCAAAAAGTACCCTAGAATGTTAATATTATAGCACATGCAGAAAACAACAACTGGCACTTGGCACTAGGTTAATACGTTAGTGCTAAAAATAATAGAAATTGGTAAATAAATACTCAAAAATTACCCTAGAATGATAATATAATAGCATGGAACAATAAAAAATTATAGATACATTGGAGACGTATCACATGTCCAACCTGAAAGCATAACTGGCATTGTGGGGATCCTGACGCTGCCTCACTCGTGGCTTTTAGGGGGCACATGTCTGAATGTTGTGTCCTAATTCATTGAACTGCTTGCAGTGAAGAGACCTTTTTTCAGCCCTTGGCTTTCTTGATGTTGTTGGTTTCTTCTCTTGTTGTTTCGCCTTCTTGATTTGTTCATCATCTTGCTGCTCTACCAGCGTTTTCTTTCTCTTCTCTTTGTTAGTTGGCCGACCTTTCTTAGGAACATGAGCTGGGTTTTGTAGCATATGGAGCTTTCATGTTGTCGCAGGTCATCATTCAATGTTATCATTGCTGCAACGGTTGGTGTTGAGGATTCACTCTGTTGTGTTGCTTGTTGATCTAGCAGTGCTCCTCTTTTCACTGCTGCTATGGCAGGCTCAAGAACTTTTATTGATTCATTTATAATTCTGTAGGCATCATCATTGCAACATGTATTAGAGGCAAGGCATGTTAACCTTTGGCACAAGGAGTTGTATTTCAGCATGTTCGTCGATGGGTGCCCGAAGTTGAGCAATCATCCAGTCCCGCCCATGCTTGTTGTGTCTGCTTCAGACCACCTCTCCAAAATGTACTACTGTGGAATTACTTGGACATTCAGATGAACCATTGCCCTTATTATGTGTGCACAAATCAGCCTATTCCTCTCGAAGTAGTGGCAGCTACATTCACACACCCCTTCATCCATCATAACATGCACAGAATAGAACTTTGGGTTCTCATAGGAGCTTGATTTTATCTCAAACAGGAGGCCTTACCTTTGGTACCAAGTGTCTTGGTTGATTATGAAGCATGTAGATGCAGTCACCTATTTCTAGAACTTCCCAAAGACGGTGCGTGTGTAGTAAGCATTAGCTTGGCGCTCAATGCTGTACCTGCAACATCACATGAAATAGTTCATGAACCACATTACACCGAAACTCTGCACAACAACAACATTTTTTTGCTTGTTAGGTAAAGCTCAAAAGTGTGCGTATGTAAAGTATAGTGGCAGAGCTGTTGTTTCACCAGTGAATCCAAGATTGTCCTGTCAATCAAGCATAGTTTCTTGGCACATTTCATATTGCTGCACAAACCTCCAAACAGAATCAGAGGGTCGAATCAGTGTCTTGAAATATGAGTTGAGCCCCTCAGACCTATCCTTGTGCTCATGAACGGAAGAATTTGATCTTGAAGTATGCTGGAGCCCACATGTGCCTTGTTCGCCACATATTCTTCACATGTTTGTTCTCAGCCACATCAAAATAATGCAACATGTGCTACCATGTTTCCCCAAATTTGTCAATAGTTTCAGATTGATTGATACAAGTGTAAAACACATATGCAATACCTCATCTCTGCTCAACAACCTTGCCAACTTAGAACGTCTGTTGCTAAGCACATGAAACTTGCAACACCTATGGCATGTGTTTGGGAACACCCGATCAATATCTGTTGCCATCGCTTGGTCCTGGTCAGTCATGATGTTGGTAGGATGCTCGTTATCCATCACAACCATCCACTGCTCAAACACCCACTTAAATATTTCAATAGTTTCATCCGGAAACAAGGCACAACCGAGTGCAATGGTCTAGAGGTGGTTGTTGACATCAACTATAGATGGCATGTTGTATCCATGGGTGCAGAAGGTTGTATCTAAGAACACACAATCGGTACAATGCCCTTGTTCTTCCATCAACCCTAAATAAGGCATTCACCGAGTTTGTTGCAGGATCTTTTTGCTTCGCATAGAAAAACTCTGGATTCTCAGCCTTCCTCCTCTTACTTCAGTGTCATATCCATGTCTCGGAATGTTAACCCTTTCCGGAGCTTTGCATGTTCATTTGAAACTTATCTCTTCACATACGGTAGTATCCTAGTGTCACCTCCATGGATCCTACCAAGGATGCCCGTGCAATCTGAATTTGAGAGGTTCACACCATGCAACATTAAGAAGAGTTGGTAAACCTCAGCAGGTATGTTGCGGGGCGAGCGGTAGTACCTAACACGGTCTGGTTGTTCCATCAATGGATGTATATGCTTTGATACAAAGCAAGTCACTGTCCATCTCTCCTCCCTTAACCCAACAATCATATGCGCCTTGCAAACATGACAAAGCATCCTTTTTGCACGTTTTCTTGTTACATCCATCCCTTCACCAGGCTGCCACCTAGAGTTGCTATTTTCTGTTACAAAGCTCTCCAATGTGCCACTCGTTTCCGTTTTGTCGGGATTTCTAGCATGCACATTCTCAAAGACCCTCTTTATAAGTATTGCATCCTCTTTCTTTTGGCCTCTCTTCTAATTGAATTTTGAAGTAGATATCCGTGTCCCAAAACCCAACTTGAAGGCATATTCATTGTCGAATTTCTTAGCATCCCAGATTGTGTCAAACACCATCCAACATAGGGCGGCAGTGGCTGCGATGAAACATCTCCATCATATGAATTGTCTTGGATTGCATCATTAGCATGGAACAACCCCTCTGTATCTTCACCACCAGCAACAAAAAATGCCTTGGACATAGCTCCCTTCTCCTTCAGTTCCAGGTTCCTGCAACAGAGTTGTCAGTTCATCTCTCCATGGAATCAGCAAATTTTTATCTTGTTTCAGCACAACAGAAACACGCAACATACTCGAATCAACAGAAACTCTACATTTTATCTTGTCATTTTTTCGGTGGTCCATGAACATGCAACATACACAATGAAATCATACCATAAACATGCATCATACACACTCAAATCATACCATAAACATGCAACATACCCAATGTGTTTTTTCTTGAAACAACATACACAATCAAATCAAAACGGAGGTGTTGTTCTGTTATCAACAACAAGTTTCAGAATATGTGAGAATGCAACTACAAATTTTGAGGCTCATGTTTTAGAAATGCATCAAACAGGACATGGCAACATAGCTAATGTTTCAGAAAATTTAGAGGCTCAAAATTGGGAGGCTCGTTACTCTGGGTTTTTTTCACACGGGGTTTCATGTGTTCTGAGTGGAACAGAGCGAACGTTTCAGAAACAGGATATCGTCGAGGATTGTTGATGGGATCTGCTCGATGGAGCTTCAGGAAATGCCACTGAGGGATTTGGGAACCAAGACAAATATCCAGCTCGCGGCTGAAGGCCCCCGGCGATGCATGGAGCTGAGAAAGATGCCCGGGTTTGTTCTCGAAGCAGGGCCCCTTAGTGAGCTAGATTTGTGTCAGATCCCACCATCTGGAGCGTGATATGGTGTGCCATGGTGTTGCAAAGAGGTCCCCACACGCCGGGCGGCTGGTTTTGGGGCGGTTGGGGAATGGTTCCGCACTGGGCACTCGTCTATCGGGGTCGGTGACAAAGCCGTTGTTTCTGCAACATCCCTCATGTTGCAGGAATTAATGAGGGGCTGGGGGACAAGCGGGGTGTGGGCAGGAGATTGATCGGACAGCTGTCAGCGCGGAGATCAATCGACCATCTATGTGGCGGATTTTGACTAGACGTCTACCGTCGGACGCGAAGCAGTGCCAAAAAACAAAACAAGAAAAAACAAAACAGGAGATAATCCGGGTCAGGAACGTGCTAGAGGTTATGTAAACCTAAATGATAACGCCCACACGTGTGGTACGATGCAATATGGTCCAAATGCCTCCATTACCAACCATTTTGCCATATCAAAATAGATGACATCACCCAAAAACTTTTTTGTATTTCAAACGTAAAAATGGTTTATCTCTTAAATAAAGAGTCCGATTAAAAATCCGTTTTCACCAATAAATCCATCTCGACGAGATCTCCAAAACTAGACCCTATAGTGATATGTTTTGACAAACTTTCTTGGCCTCAAAAGTTGCCATGATGTTTACACTATAGTTGCCATCGAGTTTACACTAAAGTTCTCAGAATATGTTTTGTTAATTTTCTTCTTATAAATTTAAAGCTACTATTGCATTTTTTAATTATTTTTCTTGGCAAATTCTATTAATTAACCATGGCAATTTTAATAATTAACCACGGCAAATTTAATTCATCGATCATGGCAATTTTTAGAATTCATCATGGCAATTTTAATTGATATATTATGGCAAATTTAGTTCATAGATCATGGCAATTCTAGTATTTTGAACAAGATTTTTTTTTTGTATGAATCATGGCAAATTTTAGTGCATGTATCATGGAATTTTTAAGTAATTCACAATGGCAATTTTAATTTATGGTTCATGGAAAATTTGACCCATTGATCATACATTTCTAAAGTAATTGACGACATATTTCTTTTTCTTTATGAATCATGTCAAAATTATTTCATGTATCATGTCAAATTTTAGTAATACATCTTGGCAAGTTTTGTTTCTTAATTTTTTTATAACATGTCAAATTTACTTCAAACATAAAGAAAAAATTAGTTCAAATATATCATGACAACTTCAGTGTAACCATGATGTCAATTTATGTGCAATAGAGATGACAACTTTTAACGGGAAAAAAATCGTTGAAACATATCGATATGGGATTCGAAGATCTCGTCGTGATGGATTTAATGGTGAAAACGGTTTTTAACCGGATTTTTATTTAAAACATAAAACATCTTAAAAACTAAAGAGACAAAAGATTCATGTTGACATCATCAGTTTCGTCACTTGTGCATGCATGTGATGATGTGGTGCAATCTGTGGTCATCGAGCGTGTGGTCAGTTGTTGTTCCGATCACACGTGTGATCATTATGGCGACCCTACGCAAAACCGTAAAAACCTAGTTAGGAATAGCTCGAAGGTTTCCAAAACCGAGAACGCTGAAAACACTTAACTAGATCGGCCCAATCTGAACATCGCTCGATCTCTTGTGCGAAACAACAACATTTTGACGCAAAATGAGTCACATAAGAATTTCTTTCTTTGCCAGCGTGCAAGTCGCTGTATAAACACCACTATTTTAGTCTAAACTTGGGAGCTCCTGTTCGAGGTTGTTGGCGCCCTCTGTAGCGCCTTGTTGGGTCGGCTGACGAAGGCATAGCGCAGCGAATATACATCACCAAAAAATCGCAACGATGTGGCTCCTCCAAGAGTGACCACTACAGCCATTGCCATTGGACACTTGTGATTTTATTAGCATTAATTGTGTATGGACGAGTATGGCCGCCTTATTCATTTATCACTTAGATTTCTTAATTAATTTTTAAAATCGTGAATTTTAAAACGTTCATCGATATTGAGACAAAAGTTCACAAATTTAAAAAAACCTCACTGATTTTGAGAAACAGTTCATCATTTTTGAAGAAAAGTTCACACACTTAAAAAAGTTCATCGACTTTGAAAAAAAGTTTATGATTTTTTTTAAAAGTTCATCGCTTTCGATAGATGATCATTTTTGAAGAAAAGTTCACACACTTAAAAAAGTTCATGGATTTTTCAAAAAAACTTTATGAAAAAGTTTAAAAAGTTCATTGTTTTCGAAAAATGTTCAACACTTTTGAAAAAAGTTCATCGATTTTGACAAAAAGTTCAACGTCTTTACAAAAAAGTTCATTGAGTTTGAAAAACAATTCATCAATTTTTGAAAAAAGTTCAACGGATGACACAAAAGTTCGTTTAGTTTGAAAAAAGTTCATCGATTTTGAAAAAAGTTCACAGATTTGAAAGAAAAATTCATCAATCTTGAAAAAGCTTCATCAAATTTAAAAAAATATCTGGTTTGGAAAAAAGTTCGTCGATTTTGGAAAAAAATCATCAAATTTGGAAACAAACTTTATCAAATTTGAAAAAGTTCATCAATTTTTAAAAAATATGAATTCGAAAAAGAAGCATCGAGCGAGGTAGAAGAAAAATAAAAATGAAACTGAAAACAGGAAAAAAAGAAAAAAAACGAAAGAAAATATGATAAGGTAGAGAAAACGATGGAACTTAGCTCATCAAGTGCCCGTGGCGGGATGATTACCACATTTCACACTGAACCAGCAAATCCTCGATTCGTTTCCAACTCTAGCTGATTTGTTGCGCTTTGGAAGGACGTGAGCAAAAGATACGGTGGGTTGGATGGGAGGCGAACGAAATAGGCTGTGTCCAGCTAACGCGGTTGTATGCGCTAGTTTGCAGAAACAGTAATAATAGGGGGCCTTCACCGTCAAATAGGGTTTGCCTCTAAACTCGCTGTATAAACACCAGTAACGTGTTATTTCAAGTTGATGAAGTTAACTCAAAAAAAAAAGTGCCGGCCCGATGGTGATTGTAACTGTCTCTCACGGCCCGTAACGTGAAGCGTGTCCATCCTTGAATTTAGTTCTTTCTTTCTAAAAAAAATCTAACATGTTTTTTCTTTACTTTCTGAAAATAAAATCCTTGGTTTGTTTTGAGAACGAGCCCATCTTTGATATGTGAAAGTCATCGTGGTTTGCACGTCAATCTTAATTTTTAGACTCTGCCACCACGGAAAGAAGACCACTTCTCGAAGTCGGATCGAGGCAAACGTATTATACCCCCACACCAAACCGAGTCCTTACATACCATTAACATCAGAGAGGTCCATCAACCCACCGAAGACACCCCCCGCCCCACCTACAATTTCTACCATTTCGGGGTGGAAACCCTCGTTTCTCCTTTCGGCGGCGGCGGCGGCGCGCAGTCGTCGGAATGGAAGCCGCCGCCCAATCCCCTGCCCCCCCCTGCCCCTCGTCCCTCACGTCGGGCGAAGCAGCCAGGCTCCACCTCTCGCGAGGGCGAAGGAGGAGGAGGAGGAGGAGCCGATAGAAGGAGAAGACCGTCTCGGCATGGCGGTCCCACGAAGCGAGGAAGAGGGCGGCCTCATCATCTTCTGCGACCTTGCTCCAGCCGCCCCCCCAATTGGGGGGCGACGCGCGTACGTACAGCCGCAGCGGCAGCGCTCAATACCAGCAACCAAGATCTGTCATCAACCTCCGCTCAGATCCAGATCGTCGAAGGGGGGGACTTTCCCCCTCAACCTGCGCTCAGATCCAGATCGTCCCCTCCCGGGGATGTGACGATGAATTGAATCCAAGGAAGAAACATCTGCTGCGCCCTAGTCTCTCCATCATCCAGAAGCGAGGAAGAAGACGTCATCATCATCTTCTGCGACCTCACTCCAGCCAGCTTCACGATTCGAAGATACCAGGGCAGAAACATATGCTGCGCCCCCCTTGCCTTTCCATCCGGCCGCCCCCAAATTATTGTTGGGGGGCAAAACGCTCGCGGACGAACAACAACAACTGGTACGTCAAAATCATTTCTTGTCGACCCCCGGGATATGATGATTATGACTCCCATTCTTCTTTGCGCACAGGAGGGACTGGTCGAACCTAGGCGATGAGCCGGCAGGTCTGATAGCCGAGCGCGTCCTCGCATTTGACGTCGCCGACTATCTCCGCTTCCGTGCCGTGTGCCGCCCATGGCGGCACTGTTCCACAGAACCGCACACTCATGGCGGGCTTGACCGCCGGTTCCATCCCTGGCGGTGGGTCCTGCTCCGCGAACCACTTGCTGCTCCAAACCGCCGTTGCTTCCTGAACTCCTTCACCGGCGAGTTCATCCAAGTGGACATCCCGGAGCTACTTGATCATGAGCTTCTTGCTGTCACCCCGGAGGGCCTACTTGTCCTGCTCCACGACCACAACCACGTCCGCCTGCTCAACCCGCTGACGCGTCACCTCACAGAGCTACCACCGCTCACCACGCTGCTTCCCTCTGAATACCATGTCATGCTTTCCTATTTCAGCATAGACAACTTCTTAGCGACAGGCTCTGGCATTGCTAGTGATGATTCAACAGTGGTGCTCTGCTTCCATAGGTTCCGCATCCTTGGCATGGCCACTGGATTTTGCTGAAGTACAACCATGATGGGTTTACATACACGCCCTTAATGTTTGCAGGGCGCTTCTACCATGTTAAGGTTGATGGTGTCATGGCGCTGCAAATCTGTCCAAACCAGCCACCACGGCTGGAGGTGGCTGCCAAGCTGAATATGCGTGTCTCACCAATTTCAGAAGGGTTTCACCTCGTCAACAGTTGTGGTGACTTATGCTGATCCACCGTCGGATGACGTCGCGGGGTAAATCGTGTTATCTGTACAACATGTATCAAGTGAATTTGGATACCGGAACACTATTACCAGTCAAGAGCTTGGGTGGTGGTGCAGGGCGAGCGATGTTCTGGGGCATGCATTGCTCTTTCTCGGTGCCTCTAGATGTTTTCCCCTCTGGCTCCATTAACGCTGACACCATCTACCCGAGCTTTGACTTTACTGAGAGAAGCCTGTTAGAAGTTGGAGCATATCATCTCGTGGATGGAAGCATCGAACGACCATCTGGCTTGCTGCAGCGGCCGAATACTCTGGTTGACTGTCTATCTTTGTGCATTACGGTCCAGCTGTAGTCTACCCCAGTTCCTTTGATAATTTAGCATGCATGGTTATGCAGTATGGACTTTTTGTCCCATTATTGCCAGCATTTGAGTGATTGTATCTCGGTAGAGCTGAAGTTGAATCAACACATTGTTTCTTTGCTGTGCTAAAAAATCTGTACCCGTAACACAAATTCGATGCAGATAATAAGAAATCTTTGCTGCTACTCTTTTCTATTTATTTATTTACTTATGAAACAAGGTAATTGTGTAATTTCAGTTTTTCCACCGGGGCTGCTGTCTAATCTAAGATGTGAATATTGAGTTCACTTAGACTGCATACAGTCTACAGTTTGCTTTTCCATTTCAATTCCATGTCATTTTCTAATGCCATGTCATTGCTGCCGTACCAAAATATTGGACGTTGACTGTGCCTTCGGCCCTCGTTTGGATGAACGCCAAATTATTGGCACGCCAGCCGACTCAGCCTTTTCTATCTACTTCTACGTCAAATTGCGGGCGAATCGGGGGCGGCCAAGTAACTCGCCCATATTTAGTCGTAAACAACTTTTAAAAACCATGAACATAGTTTTAAACTCGTGATCATATTTGAAATTGTTAGTGTTTTTAACATTCACAAATATTTTCTAAATCATTTTTTTAATTCATGAACATATTATACTATTTGCACACATTTTTTAAAACTTCTTTCTTTAATCGGCGAACATTTCTAGAGTTGACCGATTTTTTTTGGTATTTGATGGAACAATTTTCGAAATCAATGAGTATTTTTTAAACTGCATGATCCTTTTATAATCAGTGAATATTTTATGAATTAGTAAAATATATATTTTAATTTATGAAAAGTTCTTTATTTTCTATGATTTTTTTAGATACGTGAGTATTTTTTGAACTGGCAAAATTTTGTGAAATTTCAAAACAATTTCTAATACACGAATTTTTTTAGACAAACACATGAACGTATTTTTATTTCCTGAATATTAATTACAAAATTCGAGAATATTTTTTAAAAATCGCAAACATTTTCTGAAGCCACAAGCATTTATGAATTATTAAACATCTATTTCAAAATTCTCATTTTTTAATTATCGAACTGTTTGAAATTCTCAAATTATTTAAAATAGAAGAAAACAACGACGTAAAAGAGAGACCAAAAATTGAAAATTGGTTGTTAATACATGGGCCTGTCCAAACTGACAAGCCGTGTGTTTTTCTAACGCGTGGAGCGCAGTATAGGAGGTTCCTACATGGGTCGGCCTGTCTGGAAATTTTCTGTGTGAAACATTTTTTATATGGCATTGATGGGTAAAATTTTACAATTTCAAGGACAATTACGATGACGTACAGTCAGAAAGACTTCGTACTTTATTATATATATATATATATATATAAACTATATATATTCATATAGTTTAAGTTTAAATTGGAATTGATAGGAATTATGGGATATGTAGCGAGTACTTTTTCTAATAAGCCTAAAGTCCATGTAGGCCTAATCATTGTACTAAATTTTGTACATTTAGTTACGAGGCCTATCTTTTTGAGATCACTAATTGACGAGTACATCTTTCAAAGATTGCTCCCATCTTTTCAGTTTGCGACAAATGACACATTGCATGTGTGCCACTTGTCGCAATCTGGGAGTTTTTTTCGTAGATGTGTATTTTTAAAACATTTTTAGCTCTTAAACCACGCGTCCAAATCTCAAACCATTTTCATCGTTGGTTCCTCGCATCAAGATCTTCAAAACTAGATCCCATGTTGATAGGTTTTGACAAACTTTTATTTTTCACGAAAAAATCGGATGAAAAAACCGTGCCTCTCGCGATAGAAAAAAAACAGAAAACACGTTTTCACCTTTCTGAGAGGCACAACCGTGCCTTAGGTAAAGGCAAAACCATGTCTCTCACGGAAATAAAACCGTGCTCTCGCAAAAAGAAAAAAAACATAAAACATATTTTTTTCTTTCCGAGACGAAAGCAAAACCGTGCCTCTTGAAAAAAAAAAAAAGAAAAAACATGTTTTTCCTTTCCTAGAGGCACGGTCATGCCTCTCGCGAAAGCAAAACCGCGCCTCTTACGAAAACATAAAAAACGCGTTTTCCCCTTTTCGAGAGGTACGATGAAAGAACAACAACAGAAAAAGCGTTTTGGTTCCCAGGCTCATCTACACCCGTTCGGTAAAAAGGTCAAAAAAATACTAAACAAATTCAAAAAAATTCAATTATTTCGGGGTGTAAGATAATTTCATGTGTGAGTTTCGCTTCAATTTTTGTATCATTTGAACATTTGAGCAGCTCTCAGCAAGAAAAAAACAAATCAGGTCAAAACAGTGCGTGAACAGTAAACTTTTTTAGAGACCCTGAATTTGTCTTTTTGCCGAGAGCTGCTCAGATGTTCAAATGATACAAAAATTGAAGCGAACCTCATGCATGAAATTATGTACCACCAATTTTTTTTAATATTTATTTTGTTTTTTTTACTCAGCGGGGTGCAGTTGAGACCGGGCTCAGAAATGGATTTTCGCGTATTGCTCCCTAATATATTTGTTGCCCCACCATCATCAAGGCAACACTGGCACAGACGCATCAACCGGGTGCACATGAACGGCACACCCTACACGAGGCCACGATGAGCGGGACTGGTTCACCACTGCCCACGAACACCCCATGCCATGGAGAGTGTAGCCAGTGCGGCCAACGAGCGGGACCAGGAGCAGTACCGGCCCACCTTTCATCGTGATGTGGGCACAGAAACCGGGTGCGCATGCGTCGGTCAGCCCCTCCGGTATTGAATATGGTCCGCGGTGCACTTAACTCGAAAGAGGTTCAAAAAGAAAAGATTGATCAATAAATTACTCAAGACCGCTGCAGGAAAAGTAACTCACTAGAGTATACATTTAAGTGGTAAGATCTTCCATACGATATGTGTTTAAGTCATTGGTCATGAGTGCCTACCGAACAACAAATGATGTTGGTCACTTCTCCGGTATTTATAAAGATAGCATTATAGGTTCAGTTGTTCTAATACATTGGCATAAATGTGTTGTGTAGGATGATACAAACCTCTTGCTCGATACAAACACTCAAATATTTGCATTAGAATTGTGAGGTGTCGGGAAAAAATAACGTGCCAACGTGAGCGCCGTTTCTACCAAGTTAACACATATGGTGTCATGGTGCTGGAAATTTGTACAAACCAGCCACCACAGCTTGAGGTGGCTGCCAAATTGAATATGCTTGTCTTACCAATTTCGTTAAGCACGTAACTCATCAACTATTGTGATGAGTTGATCTTGGTGGAGCATCAAATCGTACCACCGACGTTGTAAAATAAATCGGGCTACCGATACAACATGTGTATCAAGTGAACTTGGATACCGAGACACAATTCAGCTTAGGCAATGGCAGCACAAGGCGAGTGATGTATTGCTCTTCCTTGGTGTCTCCAAGGGGTTTACCCTCTGGTTCCATTAGCGTTAGTACCATCTACCCGAGTTTTGATTTTGACAAACAAAGGCTGTTAAAAGTTGGAAAGGGAAAAGGGAACATATATCTGCAGGATCCTAGTGCAACGTATGTGGACAATTTTTACTGTTAACGTAAATCCTACCTTGCACTACTACATGACTACCCTGTACTAGAGGGCGCTAAAAGCCTAGTAGTGATGGGCAAGGTTGATATGGAATCCTGCCACTGGTTTTCTTTCACTGGTATCATCACCTTAGTGGTGGGTGCTCTGCCTGCCATAGATAGCACTATAACTGATGGTCCTGGCAAAACGCTTGTCACTAACGTTGATCGTGTAGCAATGGTGGGCAACAATCAATTGCGGGTGCCAATGTGCACCCATCATTGTTGTGTAGAGTACGTGCGGCGGGTTGTTGGTTCCGCCCACCACTGGTTACTGCTCCAGGCTGCAATGACAAACGTTGCCACGACCTCATACATTACTGTCAGGAATGCGTTAGCTGATGCAAGTAGCGAACAATTATCATTCAATGGGATTACATCAGAAATAAAACTAATGATAATAACTTAGAACAAAAGACGAGAAGTACATTAATAATAAACGAGTAACAAAAAATACATAGTCATCACATATAATGTGTTGGTCAAGTTAAACAACATAATATACCAGACATGTTTAGTCACGCATGGATGCAGTAGTGTAAGCTTTAATAAGCTAGCTAGGTTCGCATCTCTTATTTGTTTAACTCATCATCGGTGTTATTATAGAACATTTCGGACAACAAGTGGACCTCTTTGTTTGTGATCTCTACGAAACATGGCTTGGAGTTGTTCGAACATTAAGCCTGCTTTGAACGGCTTGTTTTGTAGTTCTTTACCCCATTTGAGGATTTAACCATGCAGGCGCAACCTTTTCACGAAGGGAATATATTCTTCCATGTGATGCCACACGTAGAACCACACTTAAGAGCAACCTCTAGTTGTTTCCTACAACCTTATTGTTCCATTTGAAGGCAATTTGTCTCCTGCTTTCATCGCCTTTGTAGAATTTTTAAACCGTATGGCTTCATGTAAGACTCCAGTCGAACAGACATTCATTGAGAAGGTCCTTGAGGAGCGACCAGTCATTTGTAGAGCTATTACTGAAATCCATCAAGCAACAAATTGAACCTTGGCGGTCTTAACAGTAGGAGAACCCAATGGTTACTAGTAGAAAACAGGGCATTGGTTCGGGCCTCCTAATCCCATTAATCCCGGTTCGCTCACGAACCGGGACCAAAGGTGGCAACCGTCCCGGTTCGTGAGCCCAGGGGGCCGGCCGGGCAACGTGGGCCATTGGTCCCAGTTCGTTTGGCCCCTTTGGTCCCGGTTCTAGGCACGAACCAGGACCAATGCGCCTCGCTCCTGGCCCACGACCATTGGTCCCGGTACGTGGATGGAACCGGGACCAAAGGGAGACCTATTGTACCGGTTCCAGCCACGAACCGGAACCAATGGTCTTCCTATATAAACCCTCGCCCGCCGCTAGCAGAGCCATGGAGTGCTCTGTTTTTCCAGGACAATAGTGTTAGAGCTTTGTGGTGCTCTAGCCCACCTCCTATGCACATGAGGTGTTTGATGAAATGCCCGAGCCACACTTAAGCTTTCTCCTCTCGAAGCTCTTTGTCCAAACTCCATTTTCGTCAAGATTTGTCTAGGTTTGGCGGTCCGTCCTGTCCCGTCCCCGTCCTGAAACCGCCGTCGATCGCCCGCGCTTGGTGAGCCTCTTGATCTTATCTTCTTTCTAAAAGAAAATATACTTACTCGTATGATTTTCTTACTTTTATTATTGTTTGTTATTATATAGTGCCATGGTTATGGTATCCGCCCACGTCGGCCCTCGTCCAGTCTATGATTCAGATGTGCTATATTATCTTTTATACCTATTTCACACATCTAATGCCTATGAAAATTAATTATGCCACCAACTTCACGTAGATGTTTTTATCTATAGGAAGTAGTTGAACCAGAAATGGATACCGACTATGCAATTCTGCTCGACAAGTTAACTAAAGCTGAAAAAGAAATCGATCATTTGAAAGAAAAATTGAAAAGAACTGAAGATGAGAAGATGGGATTGGAGTTGCATGTTGCCGATATCGTCGATGATCACATGACCAAGCTGGATGCAATGCGCTTGAAGCTTAGAAAGTTACCAACGATCGAATATCGGGCAAGTAACATACCGAAGAACAAAGGGAATGTTATACGGGATTAACTGAATCCTTGACATAGAGGCTCAACCGATGAAGATCTTCATAGAATATGTAGGAACCAATGTGGACGTCCAGGTCCCGCCATTGGTTATTGACCGTAGAGGTGTCTCGGTCATGTCTACATAGTTCTCGAACCCGCAGGGTTTGCACACTTAAGGTTCGGTGACGTTTCGGTAGTGTAGAGTTATGTATGGTGGTGACCGAAGGTTGTTCGGAGTCCCAGATGAGATCCCGGATGTCACGAGGAGCTCCGGAATGGTCCGGAGGTAAAGATTCATATATAGGAAGTCCCAGTTTGGTTTCCGGAAAAGTTTCGGGCTCATCGGTAGTGTATCGGGAGACCTTCGGGAAGGGTATTTCGACCCTAGAGGGACCATGGGCTGTGGGAGAGTATTAACCAGCCCTTAGTGGGCTGGTAAATCAGACACAAAAGGCCCATGGTGCAGGGAGAGAAAAAGGCTAAGGAAAAGGTGAAAAATCAGCCAATAGGAGGCAATCCTACTCCAACTAGGATTGGAGGTGAAGTAGGATTGTTTCCCACCTCCTGTTCGGCTGAACCAAAGGCCTTGGCTGCCTCTCCTCTCCTCTCCTACTATATATACTGGTGGAATAGCTAGGGTTTGGCTTACAATTACGGCCACGTGCTACCCATTTCACCGGTGCTCCTCTAGATCGGATTTCTGCAGCGCTTAGGCGAAGCCCTGCCGGAATCACTCCACCACCATCACCGGAGCGCCGTCACGCTGCCGGTGACCTCTCTCTCCTCTCCACCTCCTCTTGCTGGATCAAGACGGTGCAGATCGTCATCAAGCTGCACGTGTGCTGAATGCGGGGGTGTCGTCCGTTCGGCACTAGATCGGAAGGACCATGATCGAGATCGCGAGACAGTTTGTGATGAGATCGCGGGACGGATCGTGATGAGTTCGCGGGACAGATCGTGATCAAGGTCGTGAGACGGATCATGATGAGATCGCGGGACGCTCGGCGATTTGGATTGCGAAGATGTTCGACTATACCAACCGCGTTTCTTAACGCTTCCCTCTTAGCGATCTACAAGGGTATGTAGATCCACTCTCCCTCTCGTAGATGCTCATCACCATGGATAGGTTTGCGTGTGCGTAGGAATTTTTTTGTTTCCCATGCGACATTCCCCAACAGTGGCATCATGAGCTAGGTTGATGGTTCGATGAGATCTCGAGTAGAACACAAAAGGTTTGTGGGCATTGATGCTTAGATTGCTTCCTCCCTTGGTCGTATTTTGGTCCAGCGGGATTATGAGATGAAGCGGCCTGGATCAACATTACTCGTACGCTTACGAGAGACCGGTTCCCTCGACGCAACTTGTTGCCTAGATGGCTTGCGGGTGACAGTTTCTCTCACTTTAGTTGGATCAGATTCGACAAAGGCGGTCCTTGAGAAGGTTGAAAAGCAAACTAGTGTATCACCGTTGTGGTTTATGCGTAGGTGAGAATTGTTCTTGCTAGATACCCGTAGCAGCCACGTAAAACATGCAACAACAATTAGAGGACGTCTAACTTGTTTTTGTAGGGTATGTTGTGATATGATATGGCCAATTACATGATGTGATATATGTGATGTATGAGATGATCATGTGATGTATAGATTATCACGACTTGCATGTCGATGAATACGGCAAACGGCAGGAGCCATAGGGTTGTCTTTAATTATTGTATGACCTGCGTGTCAATCATTAAGCGCTATGTAATGCTTTACTTTATCGCTAAGCGGTAGCAATAGTAGTAGAAGCATGCAGGGCGTGACAACCCTGATGGCGACACGTTGATGGAGATCAAGATGATGGAGATCATGGTGTCATGCCGGTGACGATGGAGATCATGCCGGTGCTTTCTAGATGGAGATCAAAAGCACAAGTTCATGGCCATATCATGTCACTTATGATTTGCATGTGATGTTAATCATTTTTATGCACCTTGTTTGCTTAGGACGACGGTAGCATTATAAAGTGATCCCTCACTTAATTTCAAGATAAATTGTGTTCTCCCCGAGTGTGCACCGTTGCGAAAGTTTGTCGTGTTGAGACACCACGTGATGATCGGGTGTGATAGACTCTACATTCACATACAACGGGTGCAAGCCAGTGTTGCACATGCAGAACACTCGGGTTAAACTTGACGAGCCTAGCATGTACAGACATGGCCTCGGAACACGAGAGACCGAAAGGTCGAACATGAGTCATATAGTAGATATGATCAACATAATGATGTTCACCATTGCAGCCACCTCAACTCACGTGATGATCGAACTTGAGTTGGTGAATTTGGATCATGTATCACTCAAATGACCGGAGGGATGTCAATTTGAGTGGGAGTTCTTAAGTAATATGATTAATTGAACTCATTATCATGAACATAGTCAAAGTCTCTTTGCAAATTATGTTGTATATTACTAGCTCACGCTGTAGCTCCCTTGTATTTTTATATGTTCCTAGAGAAATATGATTGAAAGATGATGATAGTAATATTGCGGACTGGGTCCGTGATCTGAGGATTGTCCTCATTGCTGCACAGAAGGCTTATGTCCTTAATGCACCGCTCGGTGCGCCACCCCATCTAGCGTCGTCTGTAGATGTTGTGAACATCTGACAGGCACGTTTCGATGACTACTTGATAGTTTAGTGCGTCATGCATTAAGGCTTAGAATTGAGGCTCCAAAATATTTTGAACGTCACGAAACATATGAGATGTTTCTAAGAGCTGAAATTAGGATCTCAGGCTCGTGCCCGTGTTGCGAGATATGAGATCTCCAACAAGATTCTTTGCCTGCAAGATGAAAGAGAAGAGCTCAATCGTTGAGCATGTACTCAGATTGTCTGGGTGCTACAATCGCTTGAATCAAGTGGGAGTTGATCTTCCAGATAAGATAGTGATTGACATAGTTCTCCAAGTCACTGTCACTAAGCTACTAGAACTTAGTGATGAACTATAAATTGCCAGGGATAAAAATAATGATTCCTGAGCTGTTCGCGATATTTTGACACCGCGAATGTAGAAATCAAGAAGGAGCGTCAAGTTTTGATGGTTAATCAAACCACTAGTTTCGAGAAGGGCAAGATGAAGGAGGGAAACTTCATGGATAGCAAGTCAATTGCTGCTCCAGTGAAGCAACCCAAAGTTGAACTCAAACCCGAGACTAAGTGCTTGTGTTATGAGGTGAGCGGTCGCTGAAGCAGAACAAACCCTAGATACTTGGTAGATAAGAAGGCTGGCAACATTGATAGAAGTATATTTGATATACGAGTTATTAATGTGTACCTTGCTAGTACTCTTAGTAGCACCTAGGTATAGGATACCGGTTCGGTTGCTAAATGTTAGTAACTCGAAATAAAAGCTACGTAATAAACGGAGAACTAGCTAAGGGTGAGGTGACGATATGTGTTGGAAGTGTTTCCAAGGTGGATGTGATCAACATCGCACGCTCTCTCTACCTTCAGGATTAGTGACGAACCTAAATAAATGTTATTTGGTGTTTTGCGTTGAGCATGAACATGATTAGATCATGCTTATTGCAATACGGTTATTCATTTAAGTTAGAGAATAATGGTTATTCTGTTTACATGAATAATACCTTCAATGGTCATGCACCTAGTGAGAATGGTTTGTTGAAATCTTGATCGTAGTAGTACACATGTTCATAACATTGATGTCAAAAGATACAAAGTTAATAATGATAGTACCACATACTTGTGGCACTGCCGCTAAATGTTATATTGGTATAAAGCGCATGAAGAAACTCCATGCTGATGGATATTTGGACTCATTCGATTTTGAATCGGTTGAGACATGCGAACCATGCCTCTTGGGCAAGATGACTAAAGGACCCCGTTGGATGGAGCGGGCAAGTGATTCATTGGAAATGATACATGTTGATGTATGCAATCTAGTGAGTCTTGTAGCGTGGAGTGGATATCGTTATTTTCTTACCTTCACTGATGATTTAAGTAGATATAGTGTATATTTACTTAATGAAACACAATTTTGAATCGTTTGAAAGGTTCAAGCAAATTCAGAGTGAAGTTTAAGATCATCATGACAAGAAGATGAAAATAACTGCGATATGATCATGGAGGTGAATATCTGAGTTACGAGTTTGGCATACAACTTAAGACAATGTGAAATTTGTTTCACAACTAACGCCACCTGGAACACCATAGTGTGATGGTGTGTCCAAACATCATAGTCATGCTCTATTGATATAGTGCATACTGTGATGTCTCTTATCGGTTTACTACTATAATTTTTGGGGTTATGCATTAGAGACAACTACATTCACTTTAAATAGGGCATCATCTAAATCCGTTGAGATGACACCGTGTGAATTATGGTTTGATAGAAACCTAAGATGTCATTTCTTAATGTTTGGGGCTGCGACACTTGTGTGGAAAATGTTTTCACCTAATGAGGTCGAACCCAAGGCGGACAAATGCATCTTCATAGAATACCTAAGAATAGTTGGGTGAACCTTCTATCTCAGATCCGAGTGCAAAGTGTTTGTTGCTAAAACTGGGTCCTTTCTCGAGAAAAGTTTCTCTCATAAGAATTGAGTGGGAGGAAGATAGAACTTGATGAGGTTGTTAAACCTTTGTTCAACCAGAGAGTAGCGCAGCGCAGAAAGATGTTTCTATGAAGCCTACGTTAGTTGAAGAGGAAGTTAATGATGATGATCATAAAGCTTCAGGATCAAGTTACTATCGAACTTCGTAGGTCGACAAGGATGTGTACTGCTCCTAAGTGGTACGACAACTCTGTCTTGGAGATCATGTTGTTGGACTACGATGAACCTACGAGCTATGGAGAAGCGATGATGGGCCCGGATTCCGACAAATGGTTGGAGGCCATGAAATCCAAGATAGGATCCATGTATGAAAACCAAGTGTATAGTTTGGTAGACTTGCTCGTTGGACGGCAGGTCGTTGAGTACAAATGGATCTTTAAAATGAAGACAGACACTGATGGTGAATGTTACTATTTGTAAAGCTCGACTTGTTGCAAAGATGTTTGTGACAAGTTCAAGGAGTTGACTACGATGAGACTTTCTCACTCGTAGTGGTGCTAAAGTCTGTTGGAATTATGTTAGCAGTTGCTCTGTTTTCAATTATGAAATCTGGCAGATGGATGTCAAAACATCATTTCCTTAACGGTTTACTGGAGGAAAGGTTGTATGTGATACAACAAGAAGGTTTTGTCAGTCCTAAGGATGCTAAAAGGTGTGCAAGCTTCGGTGATCCTTCCATGGACTGAAGCAAGCATCTCGGAGTTGGAATATACGGTTTGATGAGGTGATCAAAGTTTTGATGTTTATACAAACTTTACGAGAAACTTGTATTTGCAATAAAGTGAGTGGAAGCACTATAGAATTTCTGATAAGTATATGTGGATGACATATTGTTGATCAGAAATAATGTAGAATTTCTAGAAAGCATAAAACGGTTATTTGGAAAGTGATTTTCAAAGGAAGACCTGGATGAAGCTACCTAATTGTTGAGCATCAAAATCTATGGAGATAGATCAAGATGCTCGATGAGACTTTCAATGAGTGCATACATTGACAAGATTTTGAAAGAGTTCAAAATGGATCAGTCAGAGAAAGAGTTCTCGCCTGATTTGTAAGGTGTGAAAGTTGAGTGAGACTCAAAGCTCGACAACGGCAGAAGAAAGAGAAAGGACGAACGTCGTCCGATATGCCTTAGCCATAGGCTCTATATTATGCCATGCTGTGTACCGCACCTGTGTGTGCGTTGCCATGAGTCCATCAGGGGGTACAAGAGTGAACCAGGAGTGGATCACTGGATAGCGGTAAAGATTATCCTCAGTAACTAAGAGACTGAGGAGATGTTTCTCTATTATGGAGGTGATAAAGAGTTCGTCGTAAGGAGTTACGTCGATACAAGCTTTAACACTAATCCGGATGACTCGTAGTAGCAATCTAGATACGTATAGTGGAGCAGCCATTTGGAATAGTACCAAGTGGAGTGTGGTAGCAGTGTTTACAGTTTGACATAGGGATTTGCAAAGTGTACACGGATCTGAATGTTACAGACCCGTTGACTATAAGACCTCTCTCACATGCAAAGCATGATCGAACCCCATAACTCATTGGGTGTTAGATTCATAACAATGCGAATCACATGGTGATGTGAACTAGATTATTGACTCTAGTGCAAGTGGGAGACTGTTGGAAATATGCCCTGGAGGCAATAATAAATTAATTATTATCATATTTCCTTGTTCATGACAATCGTTTATTATCCATGCTATAATTGTATTGATCGGAGACTTAAATGCATATGTGGATACATAGACAAAACCATGTCCCTAGTATGCCTCTAGTAGACTAGCTCGTTGATCAAAAGATGGTTAAGGTTTCCTAGCCATGGACATGAGATGTCATTTGATAACGGGATCACATCATTAGGAGAATTATGTGATGGACAAGACCCAAACTACAAACGTAGCATATGATCGTGTCAGTTTAATGCTATTGTTTTCTGCATGTCAAGTATATGTTCCGATGACCATGAGATCATGCAACTCACGGATATCGGAGGAGTGCCTTGTGTGTATCAAACGTCACAATGTAACTGGGTGACTATAAAGGTGCTCTATAGGTATCTCCGATGGTGTCTGTTGAGTTGGCATGGATCGAGACTGGGATTTGTTACTCCGTGTGACAAAGAGGTATCTTAGGGCCCACTCGGTAATACAACATCACAACAAGCCTTGCACACAATGTGGCTAAGTGTTAGTCGCGGGATCTTGTATTACGGAACGAGTAAAGAGACTTGCCGGTAACGAGATTGAACTAGGTATAGAGATACCGACGATCGAATCACGGGCAAGTAACATACCGAAGAACAAAGGGAACGTTATACGGGATTAACTGAATCCTTGACATAGAGGTTCAACCGATGAAGATCTTCGTAGGATATGTAGGAACCAATGTGGACATCCAGGTCCTGCCATTGGTTATTGACCGTAGAGGTGTCTCGGTCATGTCTACATAGTTCTCGAACCCGTAGGGTCTGCACACTTAAGGTTCGGTGACGTTTCGATAGTGTAGAGTTATGTATGGTGGTGATTGAAGGTTGTTCGGAGTCCCGGATGAGATCCCGAACATCACGAGGAGCTCCGGAATGGTCCGGAGGTAAACATTCATATATAGGAAGTCCCACTTTGGTTTCTGGAAAAGTTTCGGGCTCATCGGTAGTGTACCGGGAGTGCCGGTAGTGTACCGGGAGGCCTCCGGGAAGGGTATTTCGACCCTAGAGGGACCATGGGCTGTGGGAGAGTATTAACCAGCCCTTAGTGCGCTGGTAAATCAGCCACAAAAGGCCCATGGCACAGGGAGAGAAAAAGGCTAAGGAAAAGGTGAAAAATCAGCCAATAGGAGGCAATCCTACTCCAACTAGGATTGGAGGTGAAGTAGGATTGCTTCCCACCTCCTAAGGAAAAGGTGCCAATAGGAGGCTGAACCAAAGGCCTTGGCTGCCTCTCCTCTCCTCTACTCCTATATATACTGGTGGAATAGCTAGGGTTTGGCTTACAATTACGGCCACGTGCTACCCGTTTAACCGGTGCTCCTCTAGATCGGATTTCTGCAGCGCTTAGGCGAAGCCCTGTCGGAATCACTCCACCACCATCACCGGAGCGCCATCACGCTGCCGGTGAACTCTCTCTCCTCTCCACCTCCTCTTGCTGGATCAATACGGTGGAGATCGTCATCAAGCTGCACGTGTGCTGAACGTGGAGGTGCCGTCCGTTCGATGCTAGATCGGAAGGACCGTGATCGAGATCGCGAGACAGTTTGTGATGAGATTGCGGGACGGATCGTGATGAGTTCGCGGGACAGATCGTGAGACGGATCGTGATGAGATCGCGGGATGCTCGGCGATTTGGATCGCGAAGATGTTCGACTACACCAACCGCGTTTCTTAACGCTTCCCGCTTAGCGATCTACAAGGGTATGTAGATCCACTCTCCCTCTCGTAGATGCTCATCACCATGGATAGGTTTGCGTGTGCGTAGGAATTTTTTTGTTTCCCATGCGACATTCCCCAACAGATGAACCGGCAATGGATGTACGGTAATAGACGCACCGACGAGTACATTAAGGGGGTGCATCATTTTCTCGAACTGGCCGAGGCAAACAAGCAGAATGGTTTTATATGTTGTCCATTCCCTACATGTGGGAATTTGAAGTCTTAGTCTGACCAGAAAATCCTTCACAGCCACCTGTTTGTGAAGGGTTTCATGCCACACTATAATGTTTGGACCAAGCACGGAGAAATCGGGGTTATGATGGAAGACGGCGAAGAAGAAGAGGATGATGACAACTATGTGCCCCCGAATACGGTGATGCTGCAACCGGGGAAGCTGAAGATCAAGAGGAACCAGACGATGTGCCCGATGATGATCTTTGCCGGGTCATTGTTGATGCAAAGAGACAGTGCGAAAGTGAAAAGGAGAAGCTGAAGTTCGATCGCATGTTAGAGGATCACAAAAAAGGGTCGTACCCCAATTGCGAAGATGGAAACACAAAGCTCGGTACCACACTGGAATTGCTGCAGTGGAAGGAAGAGAATGGTGTACTTGACAAAGGATTTGCGAAACTACTGAAAATATTAAAGAAGAAGCTTCCAAAGGATAACGAATTGCCCAAAAGTACGTACACAACAAAGAAGGTTGTATGCCCTCTAGTATTGGAGGTGCAGAAGATACATGCATGCCCTAATGACTGCATCCTGTACCGTGGTGAGTACGAGCAACGGAACGCATGCCCAGTATGCGGTGCATTGCGCTATAAGATCAGACGCGATAACCCTGGTGATGTTGAGGGCGAGCGCCCCAAGAAGAGGGTTGCTACGAAGGTGATGTGGTATGCTCCTATAATACCACGGTTGAAACATCTATTCAGAAACAAAGAGCATGCCAAGAATATGCAATGGCACAGAGAGGACCGTAAGAAAGACGGGAAGTTAAGAGCACCCGCTGACGGGTCGCAGTGGAGAAAAAATGAGAGAAAGTACTAGAAGGAGTTTGCAGGTGACGCAAGGAACGTATGGTTTAGTTGAAGCGCGGATGACCTTAATCCTTTTGGGGAGCAGAGCAACAATCATAGCACCTGGCCCGTGACTCTATGTATCTATAACCTTTCTCCTTGGCTGTGCATGAAGCGGAAGTTCATTATGATGCCAGTTTTCATCCAAGGCCCTAAGCAACCCGGCAACGACATTGATGTGTACCTAAGGCCATTAGTTGAAGAACTTTTATAGCTGTGGAATGGAAAATGTGTACGCGTGTGGGATGAGCACAAATAGGAGGATTTTGACATGCATGCGTTGCTGTTTGTAACCATCAATGATTGGCCTGCTCTCAATAACCTTTCAGGACAGACAAACAAGGGATACCACGCATGCATGCACTCTTTAGATGACACCAAAAGTATATACCTGGACAATTGTAGGAAGAATGTGTACCTGGGGCATCGTCCATTTCTTCTGACCAACCATCATTGTCGAAAGAAAGGCAAGCATTTGAAAGGCGAGGCAGATCACCGGAAGAAGCCCGCCATCCGTACCGGTGTCACATACTTGCTATGGTCAATGATTTACAAGTAATCTTTGCAAAGGGTCCCGATGAACTATCTGTTCTGAATGACGCTGAGGGACACGCACCCATGTGGAAGAAGAAATCTATATTTTGGGACCTACCCTACTGGAATGACCTAGAGGTCCGCTCTGCAATCGACGTGATGCACGTGACAAAGAATCTTTGCGTGAACCTGCTAGGCTTTTTGAGCGTGTATGGGAAGACAAAAGATACACCGGAGGCACGGGAGGACCAGCAACGTGTTCACGAAAAAGACGGCATGCCTCCAAAGCAGTATGAAGGTCCTGCCAGCTACGCTCTAACCAAAGAAGAGAAGGAAATCTTCTTTGAGTGCCTGCTCAGTATGAAGGTCCCGTCTGGCTTCCCGTTGAATATAAAGGGAATAATAAATATGGCAGAGAAAAAGTTCCAGAACCTAAAGTCTCATGACTGCCACGTGATTATGACGCAACTGCTTCCGGTTGCATTGAGGGGGCTTCTACCGGAAAACGTTCCATTAGCCATTGTGAAGCTATGTGCATTCCTCAATGCAATCTCTTAGAAGTTGATCGATCCAAAAATCCTACCAAGGTTAAGGAGTGATGTGGTGCAATGTCTTGTTAGTTTTGAGTTGGTGTTCCCACCATCCTTCTTCAATATCATGACGCACGTCCTAGTTCATCTAGTCGACGAGATTGTCGTTCCGGGCCCTGTATTTCTACACAATAAGTTCCCCTTTGAGAGGTTCATGGGAGTCCTAAATAAATATGTCCGTAACCGTGCTAGGCCAAAAGGAAGCATCTCCATGGGCCATTATAAAGAGGATGTCATTGGGTTTTGTGTTGACTTCATTCCGGACTTGAAGAATATTGGTCTCCCTCAATCGCGATATGAGGGGAGACTGACTGGAAAAGGCACGCTAGGAGCAAAGTCAATAATATGTGGGGGCGGGCATTCTTGGTCTCAAGCACACTACACAGTTCTACAGAATTCTACCTCGGTGACCCTGTATGTCGATGAACACAAGAACATTCTGCGCTCCAAACACCCAGAGCAGTGTGACGACTAGATTACACGTGAAGACATCAAGACTTTTGGCAGTTGGTTGCAAACACGTCTCAGGTGTGACAACATTGTTTCTGAAGAGCTGTACTCGTTGGCCAGGAGACCATCTTTGACGGTATTGACTTACAAAGGGTACGAGATAAATGGGAATACATTTTACATGATCGCCCAAGATCAAAGGAGCACCAACCAAAACAACGGTGTCCGCTTTGATGCAGCAACGACCAATGGGAAGGTCGACACATATTATGGTTACATAGAGGAAATATGGTAACTTGACTATGGACATGATTTGAAGGTCCCTTTGTTTCGATGCAAATGTGTCAATCTTACAAGAGGCGGGGTACAGGTAGACCCGCATTACGGAATGACAACAGTGGATCTCAACAATCTTGGGTACACAGACGAACCATTCGTCCTACCCAATGATGTGGCGCAGGTTTTCTATGTTAACGACATGTCTACCAAACCGAGAAAAAGAAAAGATAAGGAAGTGAATACATCATACGATGAGCCAAAGCGTCACATAGTTCTTTTAGGCAAAAAAGACATCGTGGGATTGGAGGGCAAGACAGACATGTCTGAAGATTATGAAAAGTTTCAGGAAATTCCTCCCTTCAAAGTCAAGGCTGACCCAAGCAACCTGTTAAACAATGAAGATTATCCATGGTTACGACGCAATAAGCAAAGGGCACAAGCGGAGAAAAAGTGAAGACTTTATCTCCACAACTATTATGATGATGCCTTTGATCTAGAATATCACTGTAGTTATATGTGAAGAAATGAAATGCCTTTTGTAACAGACGAGTTTCCGTCCGAAACCTGATACTTCAAAAGAGACTGTCCGTTTTGTACACGAAGTGCATACAGCTTTTACCGTAACCCTCTAAATTTTTTAGAACATGCTATGTGGATGAAATGATGATACCATGCCAACTTCTAACCTTTTCAGAGTTCATTTGTAGTGCTTTTCAATTTCAGTGTCATTTAGCTCAAAAAAATTAATAACCGCATGAAAAATAACAAATGAAGTCGGAAAGGGTTGAAAATTGATGATGTGGCTTCGAATGGTGCATTTTGAACACACAAAAACTCTAGAGTTCAAATAAGTTCAAGAAAATGAAATCCATTTGTAACAGATGAGTTTTCGTCCGAAACCCTCATACTTCGAAAGAGATTGTCCATTTTGTTCACGAAGTGCATCCAGCTTTTTTGTAACCCTCTCAACTTTTTAGCACATGCTATGTGGGTGAAATTATGATACCATGCCAACTTTCAACCTTTTCAGAGTTCATTTGTAGTGCTTTTCTATTTCAGGGTCATTTAGCTCAAAGAATGAACTAATAGCAAAAAGAATCAACTAATTTTTTTATGAAACCCTAATATCAAAAAGAATGAACTAAAAATAATCAATTTAAATATTATATTATGAACTATAATATTCTTCAATAGCAAAAAGAATCAACTAAAAAACTTTTATAAAACTCTAATAGCAAAAAGAAACTCTAAAAGCTTTTATAAACCACTAGTATTTTTGAAACTAAAATTATATAAAATTTATGCAACTAAAATTATCAAAATATTTTTTTCAAAACATTAATAGAAAAAAGAATTTTTAAAGAAACTTTTTGTTAGAAACTTTAATAGCAAACTAAAATAACAAAATCTGTTTTTGATTTAGACAACCATTTAAAATAACCTAAAAATGACCAAATTGAATATAATGTTAAAACAAAGTAATATTAAATAGCAGGAAAAAATAATCACTCAAAAATCTATTTTTATAGTAAAGTTATTCACAAAGTAGTGATTCACATAAATTTCAAAGAATTCAAATCTAGACTATTCAAATTTGAAAACTAATGGCACTAACAGAAAGTTTATAATTTTTGTGACCTAAAAGAAAAAAGAATCACTGAAAAACTATAAGTAGAAACAAAATAAAATAAATAAAGCAAAAAAACAAAACAAAAAACAGGATTTGTTTTTAAAAAAATGCCACGTACTCGGCCACCATGGCCTGAATACGACTAGAATCCCAGCCAAATATTTGGGCCAGGATTCAGGCCCGCAGCATGCCGAGTAGGCCCACAGGCAGAGGAGTGTGCTATTAGGCCCGTAAGCCTGCAGTTGAGAGGAGCTCGAGTGGGTTGGCGCAGCAGCGCTTATAAACCACTCTCGAGCCCTCTCAGCTAGCGAGGTGGGACTAAACATTTGTCCCCGGGAAGCACCCCCCTTTCGTCGCGGTTCATGGCACGAACCGGGACCAATACCCACGTTTGGTCCCGGGTCGTGCCACCAATCGGGACAAAAGGGGGGTGCTTCCCGGGGACATCTAGTTGGATCCCTTTCGTCCCGGTTGGTGGCACGACCCGGGACCATTACCCACGTTTGGTCCCGGTTCGTGCCACCAACCAGGACGAAAGGGGGGTGCTTTCGTGCACTTTGGGCTGCTGAAAACAGGGCTTTGGTCCCGGTTGGTGGTACGAACCGGGACCAAAAGCGGGCATTGATACCGGTTCGTGCCACCAGCCGGGACCAAGGCTCCCTGTATTAAACCCCACACTTCGCAGTTTTCGACCCATTCGCTCCCCTGAAGGCCTGATCCCCAACCACGCCGTTAGGCTGCCCAAATCTCGCGCAATCTTCGTCGCCGTCGCCGCCGCCGGCCGGGATCCCCGACCTTGCTCCGGCCGGCCCGCCCCGCGCCACCCCGCTCCGGCCGCCCCGACCCGCGCCACCCCGCTCCAGCCGCCCCGCCCCGCTCTGGCCGCCCCGCCCCGCTCCGGCCGCCCCGCTCCGTCCACCCCGCCCTGCTCCGGCCACTGCTCTGCCCTGCTTCGGCCACACCCCCTCCCCTATAGTGAGGATGATTTTTTGTTTTTTGTTTGTATGATATTTTTTGTTCATATATATGTGTATGATGTTTTTTGTATGTGTTCATATATGTGTATGTATGTGTTCATATATGTGTATGTGTATGTATGTGTTCATATATGTGTTCATGTATGTATGTGTTCATATATGTGTATGTGTATGTGCGTTTTATTATATTAGCTCTCATTACATGTTATTTATAGAAATTGCCGTATCCCGTATCGCCGTATCGATGTTCCCGTATCGGTGCTTTGTAGGTTACCGCCGCCGCGTGATGATATGTCCGGCTAACATTTGTTTTGTTCATATAGAAAACTCCATTAATTTCGACATGAGGGGGGACATCGATCAACCCCCCTCCCGCCCGACCAACTCTCGAGTCCGCCTAAACCGAGATATCCCTAGAAGCGTCGAGGCCACCCAATATCCCTAGAAGCGTTGTCGAGGCCACCCCAAACCGTAGAAGCATCGAGGCCACTAATATGATCCCTTGTCTATGTTTGCCACTAATTAATATATCCATCTCTCTTGTTTGTATATTAATTGCCATGTTGTAGTATTTGCAGAAACCATGGATCCAACCATGAACAGAGACTTTGAAGCAGAAGCATTGTTGGGGGACATGATCCGCGGAGGCGGTGATATCTTCTCGTTCATCAATTTTGACACAGAAGAGCTAGGACATGATGATGACGGCTCCGGTCGCCGAATGCTGGAGGAAGAAGGAGAACATGATGACGGCTGCGATGACCGAGAGCCGGAGTAAGAAGGAGACCATGATGACGGCTCCGGTGACCGAACGGAGGGAGCTGTTGCAAAGTCGTCCGGCGAGGTATATATATTAATTAAGCATGTGCTGACTAATTGATGCATTAATTGTTTTGGTATTGTACATATATTAACTCATCTTGTTTCTTCTTTTATAGCCCTCCGGATTGACCGAAACTTTGGTAACGAGACGAGCCCCGAAGGAAATGTTGCGCGCTGATGAAAAGTTCACGATCACCTTAATCGCGAACGATGGCCAACCGATTAAACCAAAGAAGACCAAGCATGCATTTTCTGCTCAGTGTGGAGCTATTGTCAAGGACAACATCCCGATCAACATCCAGCAATGGAATGAGCCGGCTAAGAACGCTAAGAACTATGACCCTCAAGTTTCTTATGTCACGGATAGAAAGAAAGAATATCTTTGGAAGGACCTGAAGGAAAATTTCACCCTACCGCCAGAGGAGGATGGGAGTAATACAGTTATAGAGCCACTGGTCAGGTCGTGTGCTCTTAAGAAGATGGAAGATCTTTTCAGGAGGTGGAAGAATGAGTTGAAAGCTAAGTTTGTCGACCAAGAGAAGACTCCAGTATACATCGGCCGATATGCGGGGATAAGAGATCAATGGGACGCGTTTGTGGCCTACAAGACTTCTGAAAATAGTAAGAAAATGTCAGCGATAAACAAGAAAAATGCTGAGAAGAAGGAGTATCACCATCGCACGGGGTCAGGTGGCTACCTCAGAGCCCGACCATTGTGGGCCAAATGTGAGGATGACCTGCGAGCTAAAGGGGTCAAACTAGAGAAAGCGAACTGGCCAGACCGTTCAAGGACTTGGGGGAACTTTGGACCCTGAAACAGGGAAGTGCGTTTGGACGGACGAGCATCTTGCAATACCCGTCAGGAAGCTTCAGCAAGTAATCAAGGAAGCACTGGAAGGGAGGTTCATTCCCAACAGAGAGAAGGACGAGCTGACTGAGGCCCTCGGGAATCCTGAGCACCCTAGACGAACATGAGGCACACCAGGATCCGTTCCGTGGAAGCATTGGTTTTCGGCGCAGGCGGTTACAAAAGCCGGGAGAGGAAGAGGAAATAGGAGCTGAGCATTGTGCAGCAGCTCAATGCAAGAGTACGAAGGCTAGAGGAAGAATTTATGAGCCGGTGAGCTCCCAACCAGCAACTTGATCAGGGGCAGGAAGCTACCCTGCCATCTCAACGGAGAAGCAGCTTGGCTTCCATGGAGCTCCTTCAACAGCCTGACTTCATGACTCCTAGCTACCCCGTGGATGCTATCACAGATGGCCAACATTGCGAGCTTATGACAAAATGCATTAACCTCACCCTCAAGGTGGCTCACGACTTTGTTGCACCTCCTCGAACCGACGAAACTTTTCACCACGGTCAGATTCCACATGACTATGTTGTTGTGCATGTGGATGAAATAATGGGGGGATTTGAGGAGCTCCAGCTTGAACACCCCACAGGTGAAGGGGAGACTCAGCTGAGATTTGCTTTGAGGAGTACATGTCTATGGCGGAAGGAGCACATCAAGCTTCCGAACTAGACGCCTCCTCCTCCTCCTCCTCCTCCGGGGAGGGATCAAGGCACTCCGCCTCCTCCTCCTCCTCCTCCGGCGAGGGATCAAGGCACTCCGCCTCCTCCTTCGCCTCGTCTGGCACGTAACGTCAATGATCAAGGCACTTCGCCTCCTCCTCCGCCTCCTCCGGTGTGTTCGAGCAGTCCGGATCCTCAGCAATGGCAGAAGATAGTCACCACCACTCCTCCTCCTCCTCCGCCTCCTCCTTCGGCGCGTCAGAGCACTCCTCCTCCTCCTCCGCCTCGTAAGCAACAACAGAAGAGAGACGTCGTCGCTCCGGCTGCTAGTAGTACAGCCAGTGGCGGGAGGCCATACGAATACGGTCCTAAGTCTCTCAAGCCATTGGAAAAGTTGCCATATGAGAGGACCGTAGAGGAAACTGCGAAGATCTCTCAAGACTAAGTGAGGGCCCATTTTGCAAAGAAAGCTCCACCTCCAAAGCAGAACATAGATCCGGTGGCAGCGAAGCGCACTGTCGAGGCCCTGAAGCGACCGCCATCGCTTCCGTTGGATACCAACTATGTCCGCGCTACTAAATAGGCATATCAAAATGTGGTGCAGACGGGGACTACTTCTAGTGATGAGAGGTTAGCAAAATGAAGAAGTGGGAAAAAAATTCCCCACCTCGGCGAACAGGCTAACCAATCGTGCCCCCCACTGAAGGTGTCTACCGATATCGCCGCTGATCATCCGGGTTGGTGCCCGGTACCAATCCTGCTGATTACATGAGCGATGATGTAGTGTTTGAGCCGTTGGAGGTGGACGTTTTCAAGATGGAAGTCCTCCTCTAGGAACAATGATGAGACAATTGCATGATTGGTACATGAAAACCTGCAACGAGTCTGGGATTGATTGTTTGATGACGAGTATTAAAGAGAAGCATGACTTCTTTGGCCAGGAGGTGATTAATGTTGAATTTGACGAGCTTTTCCAGTTCTACAATCAAAAGGACATCGACATACAAATCATGACTTGCTACTGTCTATAAGTCCTTATGTAATTAAGTCTCTATATATAGCTCACCTCTTTCATTGCATGTATATATATAATTATCCTCATCACTATATTATGCAGATTGAAGATCGTCGAATGCAGAAAAGCAAAAATGTATGACATTGGGTTCATTAACCCAAATATCATAGATGAAGTGACGGTTCAAAAGTATCCCGAAGAAACCGAGGTGAACTTGCTACAATCGATGCTTAAAAATCAAAACAAAGACAAAATACTCTTTCCTTACAACTTCAAGTGAGTGTTCCTATCTTGTGCATATTCGGTTTCTCCCTTATTACTCGTGGGTATAGTAATGTAATTGATGAGTTATGCATGTGTGCACAGCCACCACTTTATTCTACTAGAGATTAAGCTTGAGTGGGGAGTAGTAACCGTCTTAGACTCGAGACGAAATAACTCCGAGTTTTATGCGAACCTGACCAAAATGCTCCAGAGGTAAGTTCAATCGATCATTATCGCACCATATCAGCAACTTTGTTCATTTGCTGATATATATCAAGTAATTATTTTCTTTGTCTTGCAGGGTTTGGAAAGATTTCACCAAAATTGCTCTGGGACTGCCTACCGAGCTACAATTTAGACACCCGATTGTAAGTAATATATACTACCTAGTTCCGCCCATCTCCCATTGATTCTAGATAGTTTCATCAATATATATCATTTAGCATGCTTGCTTATCAGTTTGATTAACTTCTATTTCTCGTATAGTGCTTGTTGCAGGAACAAGGGACTAGCTTTTGTGGATACTACGTTTGCGAGTTCATCTACAACGCGGCGAATCCTAATAAGTGGGGTTACACTGAAAAAGAATATGAAGTGCGTAAGCAAAAATATTCACAATTTTATTTTATTACAATCATTTGTGTTGAGTTTCATTCATATACATGTATTGACCCTCTTCTTCAATTTAGATGTGGCGGATGCAGGATGAACTCCTACCACAAGATCGCATACGAGCAATTCAAGAGGAATTGGCGGGATTCTTTATTGACCACGTCATCAATAAAGCCAGAGAATACCATATGGAACTCGAAATTAGATGTTAGGGATTGTAACATATGATAAATATACGAAAACTTGTTGTTTGACCAATCTCTCGGAGAAGGAGGAGGTCGATCATATATCTCTGTATATGTTCATGACGATCCTGTGTACTTAATGGTTTCCTTCATTTGCTTACTAACTAGCGTGTCGCGAGTTCTCTCTATATGTATAGTACATAGCGTCGTGACCAAGCACGGAGATAAGAGAGGTCATCTCTATTAGCTAGATAACAAAAGATATGAAACCCCTAAATTAACCCTCCAAAACCCTCACCCCCTCTTTAAAAAAAACAGCTCCCGAGCTGCTGACGCGTGGACGCTCTTTGGTCCCGGTTGGTGTTACCAACCGGGACCAAAGGCCCTCCTGCCTGGGCTCGGCAGAGCGGCCACGTGTAGCCCCATCTGTCCTGGTTCGTAAGCGAACCGAGACTAAAGGTCATGGGCTTTAGTCCCGACACTTTAGTCCCAGGTCTAGAACCAGAACAGATGGACCTCTGGAACTGGGACAAATGGGCCTTTTTCCACTAGTGGGTTCCTGCGCAAAACAGGAGAAACGTATCGTGAACATGAGAAATTTTACAAAATTTGAGACGTGAAAACATATACGAAGAAAAAAGATAAGAAAGCAAAAGCATAAGCAAGAGAAGAACGTACATCGGTCAGTAGGGCATGAGGAGGAAGTTTTTCAGCTTGTTAGTTGCATGAAATTCATAAGATAACTCTTCATGCACCACCCACCATCCTCATTTTTAGGTTGTCCTCTTCATGAGATAAGGTTCGGCTATCGTGACATTGGAAACAATCTGTCATCTTAGCTTCGTTGCTTGAAAAAGCGCCCATAGCCTCATTAGGAAAATTTCAAGACCAAAAAATGAGCATATAGAAGATCTCTTTGATATCTATGTATATTTTATCCTAGCTAAATTTTTCAAAGAAACTATAACCCTCCGGCACTTCATCGCGTAATGTGTTAGGTTAATGATGGCTTCTTACTTCTGATTGGCTAGCTCAGAATCTATGATTTTTCATGTAGAATCTTAATCTCAATCCTAAGTTTCTCATACACACTGTCTCGTACCATTCTCTTACCCGGGCTATAGAGATGTGTCATTCGATTGTCAGCTCATTGTTTGTATGCCAAAGACTTCTTCAGTGCCTTACTCCGTAGCTGTGCTCTATTATTTGCACGAGTGGCGACAAAAGTCTTTCCCTAAATATTCATTTCCGCATCCTTTTGATGCGTCTTCCTATTTTTCACTGGTTGGACGGAAGCGGGTGGACAAGCAATGATTTTGGACCACCACCTTCTTTAGTGTTGTTGGAGTAATTTTGTATTTGAAGGTTGCATCTCAGGATGGGTTGGTAGTGTCTCCTGATACGTTGGGTTATAATTAATTCTTGTGTGGGCCAAACTACTCATATGTAATTTTGTTGTTATAATGAAAATTGTGATTGTTCTATGGTTTGCGTTTCAAATAAAATTATAGCCCCGCAACATGTGGCTCTATCAAAAACCAAAATTGTAATTAGCCACAAAGGAAAGCGGTTAACTCAGAAGAGGCTCAAGAAAATAGTTTGGTTAATAAATCACTCAAGATCGCTGTAGAAATATGTGTTGAAGTCACTAGTCATGAATGGCTTCCAAACAACAAATGATATTGGGCACTTCTCCAGTATTTATAAAGGTAACAACATAGGTTCAATGTTCTAATTCGTTGGCATAAATGTGTGTTGTGTCGGGAAAAGATAACATGGCAGCGAGATCTTCACTTCTACCAAGTTAAGAGCATATCTAGTAGACCCCTTATATCGCGCACCATACAGGACGAAAACAGCCACGACAAAACAGAAACCGAATATGGACCCGCAAAGTTTTAAATCACACTTTCGTGTGAGAAATTAAACTAGTTCCTCAGTAGAACTACTAGCACTTGATCATCTTGAAAAGTCATACAAACTAGAAATTTTACAAGTAATATTTGGAGGACCACTCGCCACCGTAACCCGAATTACAAAATTGGGCTTACTAAAGCTGGGGAGATTGCGGTGGTGACGCTACGGTGTGGGGGAGCTTAGTTCTCTTCGTCGGACATGAGGTCAATATAGACCTCTTCCTGCTGCTTGGCTACGAGGCGCCACTCTTCTTTGTTGGTGGAAACTCCTGTGCTGCCGCAATTCCCTGCTCGAGGAAGATCTTGTCAATATCGTGTCTTGTCAACAACGTTACTCCGCCTCCTCCTCCTCCCTTGTAGAGTGCGTGACGATGGCCGCCTCCATGGCGTCCTTCTCCATCGGTGGCAGGTAATCCTCCGGCCTGATGATGCCCCGCCACTCCGGCTCCCTCTTCACTCAGCGGAGCGCGGGAGCTTCTTAAACTCTCTTTTGAGTGGCATGAGCGACTGAAAGGACATGGATGCCGCCTAGGGGGGGGGGCTGAATAGGTGATTTGAAATAATCATGGTTTAGGCTTGAACAAATGCGGAATAAAACTATCGTTTAATTAGTCAAGCACAAAACCTAAAACAAATAGGCTCACCTATGTGCACCAACAACTTATGCTAAGCAAGATAAACAACTCAGTGATAGCAAGATATATAACATGAAACAATATGGCTATCACAAAGTACATTGCATAAGTAAAGGGTTCGGGTAAGAGATAACCGATGCACGCGAAGACGACAATGTATCTCGAAGTTCACACCCTTGTGGATGCTAATCTCTGTTTGGAGGCACAATGCTCCCCAAGAAGCCACTAGGGCCACCGTAATCTCCTCACGCCCTCGCACAATGAAAGATGTCGTGATTCCACTAAGGCACCCTTGAGGGCGATCACTGAACCCATACAAACAAGGCTGGGGTAATCTCCACAACTTAATTGGAGGCTCCCAACAACACTACAAAGCTTCACCACAATGTATTGTGGCTCCGAGGTGACCTCAAATGCTCGGGGCAATCTCCACAACCTAATTGGAGACCCCGACGCTTGCCCGGAGCTTTGCACCACAATGATTGAGCTCCAAGGCACCACCAATAATCTAGGGCGCCAAAGCACCCAAGAGGAATAAGCTCTAGGGTACCAAGCACCCAAGAGTAATAATCTTCTCAACTATTGACTTCCACGTATCACCATGGAGAAATCAAACTGATGCAATTAATGCAATGGAAAGAACACATGAAGTGGTCAAGTTCCTCACTCACAAATTCCACCACCACAAAAAATCTATGGAGGAATATGAGAGGAAGAACAAGGATCTCATAAAGAACTCCAAGATCTAGATCCAAGGGGTTCCCCTCACATAGTGGAGAAAGTGATTGGTGGAAATGTGAATCTAGATCTCCTTAAATAGGCCCCCACGAATCTACCTGTTATCTGCAGAATAACATAGGAGTGGTGCAACCGCTATGCACACCGGTACAACCGGTCAAAGAAGGGAAACCTACCTGTAGGAAAAGCAATAAGTAGTACGACCACCCAAGGCACCGGTAGTACCGGTTAAACCGGATCAACCGGCCCAAAGCCGCCCAAGAACCGCTCCACAACAAAAACTGGTGCAGTGGTAGAGCGGTACATGGCCGGTACAACCTTTGAACCAATGATGGATCCGACACAATAGCTCGAAACACCGGTTGTATCGGTCAACCAGTACAACCTCTCTATGAACCGGTTCAACCTCTCAGTGTAAAACTGGTAAGAAAAAAACAACCATAACTTTCGCATGTGAGCTGCGATTTGAGCAAACTCAAGATTGTTGGATAAAGGACAACAAGATCTATCCAACAAGAGTTATACTAAGAACAAGCAATGGATAATAGATGCCACAAGGATAAGGAAGATTACCCTCCCAATAATTATCCGACAAACTCTCCATCATCAAAAACATCATAGAAGATGCATATGGACTCTGTTTTCGATGAAGTCGAGCTTGTCATGAACATGACCATAAGCTCTAAAACTCACAAAGAGAAAAACCAAACAAGAACGATGAAAAATGGTTTGAGCTTTGAACGAACGATACAATCAAGCTACTCACTTGAGAGCCCCCCTTGATAGTACGACAATCAATCCTATAACCCGGTCTCCCAACTACAACCATGAGACCTGTAAAATAGAAAACCTATCAAGGGCAAACCTATACCTTGCACATGGTTCACTTGAGCTATATGATGACGATCTTTACTTCCTCAAGATGGACCACCTTTCTTGGTTGTGCATGCTCGATGAAGACTAGTTGGTTGCTCCCCCGTACTCCACTATGGGTGAGCCACTCTTCAGCACATCTTCACAAGTCCATTGTCACCATAATGGACAAGAAGCTTCAAGAACGATCTCTTCGTGATGCTCCACTTGACCTTGCACACCGCAATCTTGATGACGATCACCACTTGATACCATCCTCCATGGTTTGTATGTGATCTTCCTCTTGACGCAAGCCCATGGAAACATACCTAAACCCACAAAGAACTCTCACATAGACCATGGGTTAGTACACAAAGCATAATGGACAATGCTTACCATACCATGAGATCACTTGATCCCTCTCAGTACATCTTGTATGCTTTGTATGTTGATTAATTTGATTCACTCTTTTACTTAGTATTGATCAACCTTATATCTTATCTTCTATCTTCATAAAGACGATATATTAAAGGTAAACATGAAATCTCATACAGTCTTCTTCTTCAAGACATGCTTGCAATAATCTCAACTCTCACATTACCAATCTTTGGATAAAACCTTGAATACAACCTTGGTCACCATATAAACTCCTTGAAACCAACTGATTGACTTCAAGAAGTGTCCATGGGACAATCCTTCGAATATAACTCAAGGCAACCATTACTTCATAGGGATTGTCATTAATTACTTCATAGGAAAATCTGAGTTTATTATAAGTATCAAACTTCTCAATTTTTATAATTTGGAATTCTTGGTTTATTTCTAATAGCATCGAAATATCCTAGTTTTATAAAAAATATTGGGCCCTCTGCTATTTCAATTTGAACTTCTAGAGTTTTTCTAATTTTAGAAACGATGACAACCCTTTTTATGATTTTGAACTTCACTATTTTCAAAATTTAAACTTCTTGTTTTTTAAATTTGAACTTCTAGAGTTATTTTAATTTGAACTTCTTAGTTTTACTCTTTAGACATCAAACTTCTTGCTTTTATTTTTTAATAATGTGAAAAATCAGAATTTTTATAGACATCAAACTTCACCATTTTTGAAATTTGAACTTTTTCGTTTTATTGGTTAGTAACGGGGAAAATTCTTTTTTATATAAACAATGAAACTGCACTGTTATTTTAATTTGAACTTTTAGTTTTTATAGAATGGGGACACCTAGTTGGGAAAAACTAGTGGTCAATTCTTGATGTCAAAAAAAAAACAATGCTCAATCCTCAATTGAAAACGTGGTGCCGTCCCCCCCACATTCCAATCTTATCCTATTCCCCCTCACACATTTCAATCTTATCCTCTCATTGTTTCTATGTGCTCCCATTCTCTCTCTCTGACTTTGTTTTCCTCTCCAGCATACTATGAAATCCATAGCATAAAGCAGTAGTCGTTTGATATGAAAAAAGTCCAATGTAATTTCTTGTTGCTGCTCGATCCTTGGTGGATGAAGCAAGGAGCAGCAAGCTAGCGGGGTAGGCCATTCGCTCGCCTCTAGCAGCAGCGCAACTGACATCAAGCAAATTCAGAAGCAGCTCGGTTGGGGAACGTTGCATGGGAAACAAAAATTTTCCAATGCACACGCCGATCTATCCATGATGATGAGAAATTACGAGCGGGAAGCGTTAAGAAACGCGGTTGGTGTAGTCGAACGTCTTCACGATCCAAATCGCCGAGCGTCCCGTGATCCAATCACGAACCTTCCTCACGATCTGTCCCGATCAAGCACTGAATGGACGGCACCTCCGCGTTCAGCACACATACAACTTGATGATGATCTCCACCTTCTTGATCCAGAAAGAGAGAGCAGAGAGGACGAAGAGTTCCCCAGCAGCGTGACGGCGCTCCGGCGATGGCGGTGGAGCTATTCCGGCAGGGCTTCGCCTAAGCACTGCAGAAAACCGATCTAGAGGAGAAACTATGCACCGGTGGAACGGGTAGCACGTGGCCGTAAAATCAAGTGTAAAACCCTCAATACCACTAGTATATATAGGAGGAGAGGAGGGAGAGTCTTGGCAAAATGGCCAAGCCTCCTTTCTTTGGCCGAATAGGGGAGGAGAGGAGGACTCCTCCTCCAATCCTAGGAGGACTAGGATTCTTCCTTTTTTGGCCTTTTTTTCCACCTTTTTTCTTTGGGATTTTTTCTCCCAGTCGCATGGGCCTCTTGTGGTTGTTCCACCAGCCCAGTAAGGGATGGTTTCCACTCTCCCACAGACCATTAAGCCTCTTGGGTCGAAATACCCCTCCGGGAGGTCTCCCGATACACTACCGGCACTCCCAACACACTACCGATGAGCCCGAAACTTTTCCGGCGACCAAAACAGGACTTCCTATATATGAATCTTTACCTCCGAACCATTCTAGAGATCCTCGTGACGTATGGGATCTCATCTGGGACTCTGAACAAACTTCGGTCACCACCATACATAACTCTATACTACCGAAACGTCACCAAACCTTAAGTGTGTAGACCCTGCGGGTTCGAGAACTATGTAGACATGACCGAGACACCTCTACGGTCAATAACCAATGGCGGGACCTGGATGTTCACATTGGTTCCTGCATATTCTACGAAGATCTTTATCGGTCGAACCTCTCATGTCAAGGATTTAGTTAATCCCGTATAACGTTCCCTTTGTTCTTCGGTATGTTACTTGCCCGAGATTCGATCGTCGGTATCTCCATACCTAGTTCAACCCCGTTACCGGCAAGTCTCTTTACTCGTTCCGTAATAAAAGATCCCGTGACCTACACTTAGTCACATTGCTTGCAAGGCTTGGTGTGATGTTGTATTTCCGAGTGGGCCCTGACATACCTCTCCGTCACACGGAGTAACAAATCCCAGTCTTGATCCATGCCAACCCAACAGACACCCACAGAGATACCTGTAGATCACCTTTATAGTCACCCAGTTATGTTGCGACATTGGATACACACAAGGTATTCCTCCGGTGTCAGTGAGTTGCATGATCTCATGGTCATAGGAACATATACTTGACATGTAGAAAATAGTAGCAATAAACTGACACGATCATATGCTATGTTTGTAGTTTGGGTCTTGTCCATCACATCATTCTACTAATGATGTGGTCCTAGTATCAAATTACATCTTATGTCCATGGTCAGGAAACCATAACCATCTTTTATAAACAAGCTAGTTCACTAGAGGCATACTAGGGACACTGTGTTGTCTATGTATCCAAAGATGTATCCATGTTTCCAATCAATACAATTCTAGCATGGAAAATAAAAAATTATCGTGAACAAGGAAATATAATAATAAACACTTTATATATTGCCTCTAGGGCATATTTCCAACAGTCTCCCACTTGTACTAGAGTCAGTAATCTAGTTCACATCACTATGTGATTTACATTGTAATGAATCGAACACCCATGCAATTCTGGTGTTGATCATGTTTAGCCCTTGGAAGAGGTGAAGTCAACGGGTCTGCAACATTCAGATCCGTGTGCACTTTGCAAATATTTATGTCCTTCTCCTCGATGTAATGTCGGATGGAATTGAAGCGTCGCTTTATGTGTCTGGTTCTCTTGTGAAACCTTGGTTCCTTGGCCAGAGCAATGGCACCAGTGTTGTCACAGAACAGGCTCATAGAATTCAGTGCACAAGGCACTACTCCAAGATCTGTCATGAACTGCTTCATCTAGACACCTTCCTTCGCCGCCTCCGAGGCTGTGATGTACTCCGCTTCGCACGTAGAATCGGCTACCACGCTTTGCTTGGAACTACACCAGCTTACCGCTCCCCCGTTGAGAATAAATACATATCTGGTTTGCGACTTAGAGTCATCCGGATCAGTGTCAAAGCTTGCATCGACGTAACCCTTTACGACGATCTATTCATCCCCTCCATAAACGAGAAACATTTCCTTGCTCCTTTTCAGGTACTTAAGGATATTCTTGACCGCTTGCCAGTGCTCCATTCCAGGATAACTTTGAAACCTACCGGCCATACTTATGGCAACGCTGACATCGGGTCTTGTGCACAACATTGCATACATGATAGAACCTATGGCTGAAGCATAGGGGATGGCGCTCATCTTTGCTCTATCTTCTGCAGTCACTGGGCAATGAGTCTTACTCAACTTCACACCTTGTAACATAGGCAAGAACCCCTGCTTTGACTGTTCCATTTTGAACTTCTTCAAAACTTTATCTAGGTATGTACTTTGTGAAAGTTCTATTAAGCGTCTCGATCTATATCTATAGATCTTAAAGCCTAATATGAAAGCAGCTTCTCCTAGGTACTTCATTGAAAAACTCTTGTTCAAATACTCCTTCACGCTTTCCAGCATTTCTATATTGTTTCCAATCAGCAATATGTCATCCACATATAATATTAGAAATGCTATAGAGCTCCCACACACTTTCTTGTAAATACAAGATTCTCCATAAACTTGTATAAACTCAAACACTTTGATCACCTCATCAAAGCGCTTATTCCAACTCCGAGATGCTTGCACCAACCCATAAATGGATCTTTGGAGTTTGCAAACTTTGTCAGCATTCTCTAGATCGACAAAACCTTCTGGTTGCATCATATACAACTCTTCCTCAAGGAAACCGTTGAGGAACGCTGTTTTGACATCCATCTGCCAAATTTCATAGTTGAAATAAGCAGCTATTGCTAACATGATTCTGACAAACTTAAGCATCGCTACGAGTGAGAAGGTCTCATCGTAGTCAACTCCTTGAACTTGCGAAAAACCCTTTGCCACAAGTCGAGCTTTATAGACGGTGACATTACCGTCCGCGTCTGTCTTCTTCTGAAAGATCCATTTATTCTGAATGGCCTTTCGCCCCTCAGGTAATACTTCCAAAGTCCACACTTTGTTTTCATACATGGATCCCATCTCGGATTTAATGGCCTCTAACCATTTCTCGGAATCCGGGCCCATCATCGCTCCTTCATAGCTCGTAGGTTCATTGTTGTCCAACAACATGACCTCCAAGAGAGGGTTGCCGTACCACTCAGGAGCAGTACGCGTGCTTGTCGACCTACGAGGTTTAGTAGTAACTTGATTCGAAGTTTCATGATCATCATCATTAACTTCCTCTTCAATCGTCATAGGCTCCAAAGAAACATATTTCTGTGCTGCGCTACTCTCTGGTTGAAGTAAAGGTTCAACAACCTCATCAAGTTCTATTTTCCTCCCACTCAATTCTTTTGAGAGAAATTCTTTCTCAAGAAATGTTCTGTTCTTAGCAACAAACAATTTGCCTTCGGATATGAGATAGAAGGTGTACCCGACTGTCTCTTTTGGGTATCCTAAGAAGACACATTTCTCCGCTTTGGGTTCCAGCTTTTCAGGATGAAGCTTTTTGACATAAGCATCACATCCCCAAACTTTAAGAAACGACAACTTTGGCCTCTTGCCAAACCATAGTTCATATGGCGTCGCCTCAATGGATTTCGATGGTGCCCTATTTAAGGTGAATGCAGGTGTCTCCAATGCATAACCCCAAACAAATAGTGGCTAATCAGCAAGAGACATCATAGAACGCACCATATCTAGTAAGGTTTGATTACGATGTTTAGACACACCATTACGCTGTGGTGTTCCGAGCGGTGTCAACTGTGAAACAATTCCACACAGTCTTAAGTGATTTCCAAACTCATAACTTAGATATTCACCTCCTCGATCAGATCGCAAGAACTTAATCGTCTTGTTACGATGATTCTCAACTTCACTCTGAAATTGCTTGAACTTTTCAAACATTTCAGACTTGTGTTTCATTAAGTAAATATACCCATATCTACTTAAGTCATCAGTGAAGGTGAGAAAATAACGATATCCACCACGGGCTGTAACATTCATTGGACCGCACACATCAGTATGTATGATGTCCAATGTATCACTTGCCCATTCCATTGTTCTAGAGAACGGTGTTTTAGTCATCTTGCCCATGAGGCATGGTTCGCATGTGTCAAGTGATTCAAAATCAAGTGACTCCAAAAGTCCATCAACATGGAGCTTCCTCATGCATTTTACATCAATATGACCTAAACGGCAGTGCCACAAGAAAGTGGTACTATCATCATCAACTCTACATCTTTTGGCATCAATCTTATGAACATGTGTGTCATCACTATCAAGATTCAATATGAATAAACCCCTCACATTGGGTGCATGTCCATAAAAGATATTACTCATGTAAATAGAACAACCTTTATTCTCTGATTTAAATGAGTAACCGTCTCGCAATAAACAAGATCCAGATATAATGTTCATGCTTAACGCAGGCACTAAATAACAATTACTCAGGTTCATCACTAATCCCCATGGTAATTGAAGAGAGAGCGTGCCGACGGCGATCACATCAACCCTGGAACCATTTCTCACGCGCATCGTCACTTTGTCCTTTGCCAGCCTCTGTTTATTCCGTAGTTCCTGTTTTGAGTTGCAAATGTGAGCAACCGAACCGGTATCAAATACCCAGGCACTACTACGAGAGCTAGTAAGGTACACATCAATAACATGTATATCATATATACCTTGTTTGTCGTTGGCCACCTTCTTGTCAGCCAGGTACTTGGGGCAGTTCCGCTTCCAGTGACAAGTTCCCTTGCAATGAAAGCACTCAGTTTCTGGCTTAGGTCCATGCTTAGGCTTCTTTATAGGAGTAGCAACTGCTTTGCCATCCTTCTTGGTTTTACCCTTCTTGCCTTTGACCTTGCCATTTTTCTTGAAACTAGTGGTTTTATTGACCATCAACACTTGATGTTCTTTCCGGATTTCAGACTCGGCGACTTTCAGCATCGCAAACAGATCGGCGACTGACTTGTTCATCCCGTGCATGTTATAGTTCATCACAAAGCTTTTGTAGCTAGGTGGCAGTGATTGAAGAACTCTGTGAGTGATCGCCTCTGGTGGAAGGACAATTCCCAACTCTGCCAGACGAGTCGAGTACCCAGACATTCTGAGTATATGTTCACTGATAGACCTGTTCTCCTTCATTTTGCAAGCATAGAACTTATTAGAGGTCTCATACCTCTCGATTCGGGCATTCTTCTCAAAGATGAACTTCAACTCCTGGAACATCTCATATGCTCCATGACGTTTAAAACGTCTTTGAAGTCCCGGTTCTAAGCCATACAAAATTGCATACTGAACTATTGAGTAATCTCCAGAATGTGTCTCCCAAGTGTTCTTAACGTCTTCGGATGACATGTCTTTGGGTTGGTTACCAAGCGGTGCATCAAGGACATATAGTTTCTGGAAAGCCGTGAGGATAATCCTCAGATTATGGGCCCAGTCAACAAAGTTACTTCCATCATCTTTCAGCTTAGCTTTCTCTAGGAACACATGAAAATTCAGGGGTGCTACTGTGCGAGCCATTGATCTACAACATAAATATGCAAAGGTTACTTAGACTATTGTTCAGGATAATGAGTTCAATTAATCAAATTACTAAAGCTCCCACTCAAATTGACATCCCTCGGGTCATCTGAGTGTCACATGATCCAAATTCACTAACTCAAGTCCGATCATCATCTGAGTTGAGGTGGCTTCAATGGTGAACATCATTATGTTGATCATATCTACTATATGACTCATGTCCGACCTTTCGGTCTCTTGTGTTCCGAGGCCATGTATGTACATGCTAGGCTCGTCAAGTTTAACCTGAGTGTTCTGCGTGTGCAACACTGGCTTGCACCCGTTGTATGTGAACGTAGAGTCTATCACACCAGATCATCACGTGGTGTCTCGACACGACGAACTTTCGCAACGGTGCACACTTGGGGAGAACACAATTCATCTTGAAATTTAAGTGAGGGATGACCTTATAATGCTACCGTCGTACTAAGAAAAACAAGGTGCATAAAAGGATTAGCATCACATGCAATTCATAAGTGACATGATATGGTCATGAACTTGTGCTTTACATCTCCATCTTGAAAGCACCGGCATGATCTCCATCGTCACCAGCACGACACCATGATCTCCATCATATTAATCTCCATCAACGTGTCGCCATCGGGATTGTCATGTCCTGCATGCTTCTACTACTATTGCTACCGTTTTGTGATAAAGTAAAGCATTACATCGCTCTTAATGATTGACACGCAGGTCATACAATAATTAAAGACAACCCTATGGCTCCTGCCGGTTGCCGTACTCATGGACATGAAAGTCGTGATATTCTATACATCACATGATCATCTCATACATCACATATATCACATCATGTAATTGGCCATATCACATCACAACATACCCTGCAAAAACAAGTTAGACGTCCTCTAATTGTTGTAGCATGTTTTACGTGGCTGCTACGGGTATCTAGCAAGAACAATTCTCACCTACGCATAAACCACAACGGTGATACACTAGTTTGATTTTAAACCTTCTCAAGGACCGCCTTTGTCAAATCTGATCCAACTAAAGTGAGAGAAACTGTCACCCGCAAGCCATCTATGCAAAAAGTTGTGGTCGAGGGAACAGGTCTCTCATAAGCGTACGAGTAAGGTTGGTCCGGGCCGCTTCATCTCACAATACTGCTGAACCAAAACACGACCAAGGGAGGAAGCAATCTAAGCATCAACGCCCACAAACCTTTTGTGTTCTACTCTAGATCTCATCTACTCATAGACCTAGCTCTGATACCACTCTTGGGGAACATTGCATGGGAAACAAAAAATTTCCTACGCACACGCAGATCTATCCATGGTGATGAGCATCTACGAGAGGGGGAGTGAATCTACATACCCTTGTAGATCGCTAAGTGGGAAGAGTTAAGAAACGTGGTTGTTGTAGTCGAACATCTTTGCGATCCAAATCGCCGAGCGTCCTGCGATTCAATCACGAACCGTCGTCACGATCCGTCCCGATCAAGCACCAAACGGACGGCACCTCCGCGTTCAGCACACGTATAGCTTGATGATGATCCTCGACTTCTTGATCTAGAAAGAGAGAGCAGAGAGGAAGAAGAGGTCTCCGGCAGCGTGACGGCGCTCCGGCGATGGTGGTGGAGCTATTCCGGCAGGGCTTCGCCTAAGCACTGCAGAAAACCGATCTAGAGGAGAAACTATGCACCGGTGGAACGGATAGCACGTGGCCGTAAAATAAAGTGTAAAACCCTCAATACCACTAGCATATATAGGAGGAGAGGAGGGAGAGGATTGGCACAATGGCCAAGCCTCCTTGCTTCAGCCGAATAGGGGAGGAGAGGAGGACTCCTCCTCCAATCCTAGGAGGACTAGGATTCTTCCTTTTTTGGCCTTTTTTCCCACCTTTTTCCTTTGGGCTTTTTCTCCCAGTCGCATGGGCCTCTTGTGGTTGTTTCACCAGGCCACTAAGGGCTGGTTTACACTCTCCCACAGCCCATTTAGCCTCTTGGGTCGAAATACCCCTCCGGAAGGTCTCCCGGTACACTCCCGGCACTCCCGGCACACTACCGATGAGCCCGAAACTTTTCCGGCGACCAAAACAGGACTTCCTATATCTGAATCTTTATCTCCGAACCATTCCGGAGCTCCTCGTGACGTCTAGGATCTCATCTGGGACTCTGAACAAACTTCGGTCACCACCATACATAACTCTATACTACCAAAACGTCACCAAACCTTAAGTGTGTAGACCCTGCGGATTCGAGAACTATGTAGACATGACTGAGACACCTCTGCGGTCAATAACCAATGGCGGGACCTGGATGTCCACATTGCTTCCTTCATATTCCATGAAGATCTTTATCGGTCGAACCTCTCATGTCAAGGATTCAGTTAATCCCGTATAACGTTCCCTTTGTTCTTCGGTATGTTACTTGCCCGAGATTCGATCGTCGGTATCTCCATACCTAGTTCATCCTCGTTACTAGCAAGTCTCTTTACTCGTTCCGTAATACAAGATACCATGACCAAAACTTAGTCACATTGCTTGCAAGGCTTGTTGTGATGTTGTATTACCGAGTGGGCCCTGAGATACCTCTCCGTCGCACGGAGTAACAAATCCCAGTCTTGATCCATGCCAACCCAACAGACACCCTCAGAGATACCTATAGAGCACCTTTATAGTCACCTAGTTATGTTGCGATGTTTGATACACACAAGGTATTCATCCGGTGTCAGTGAGTTGCATGATCTCATGGTCATAGGAACATATACTTGACATGCAGAAAACAATAGCAATAAACTCACACGATCATATGCTATGTTTGTAGTTTGGGTCTTGTCCATCACATCATTCTCCTAATGATGTGATCCTATTATCAAATGACATCTTATGTCCATGGTCAGGAAACCATAACCATGTTTGATAAACAAGCTAGTTCACTATAGGCGTACTAGGGACACTGTGTTGTCTATGTATCCACACATGTATCCATGTTTCCAATCAATACAATTCTAGCATGGATAATAAAAAATTAGCATGAACAAGGAAATATAATAATAAAAACTTGATATATTGCCTCTAGGGCATGTTTCCAACAGTCTCCCACTTGCACTAGAGTCAATAATCTAGTTCACATCACTATGTGATTTACATTGTAATGAATCGAACACCCATGCAATTCTAGTGTTGATCATGTTTAGACCTTGGAAGAGCTTTAGCCAACGGGTATGCAACATTCAAATACGTGTGCACTTTGCCAATATTTATGTCCTTCTCCTCGATGTAATATCGGATGGAATTGAAGCGTCACTTTATGTGTCCGGTTCTCTTGTGAAACCTTGGTTCCTTGACCAGAGCAATGGCACCAGTCTTGTCACAGAATAGGCTCATAGGATTCAGTGCACTGGGCAATACTCCAAGATCTGTCATGAACTGCTTCATCCAGACACCTTCCTTCGCCGCCTCCGAGGCTGCGATGTATTCCGCTTCGCACGTAGAATCGGCAACCACGCTTTGCTTAGAACTGCACCAGCTTACCGCTCCCCCGTTGAGAAAAATACGTATCCTGTTTGTGACTTAGATTCATCCGGATCAGTGTCAAAGCTTGCATCGACTAACCCTTTAGGACGAGCTCTTCATCACCTCCATAAATGAGAAACATTTCCTTAGTCCTTTTTAGGTACTTAAGGATATTCTTGACCGCTTGCCAGTGCTCCATTCCAGGATCACTTTGAAATCTTCCGGCCATACTTATGGCAAGGTTGACATCGGGTCTTGTGCACAACATTGCATACATAATAGAACCTATGGCTGAAGCATAGGGGATGACGCTCATCTTTTCTCTATCTTGTGTAGTCACTGGGTATTGAGTCTTACTCAACTTCAAACCTTGTAAGATAGGCAAGAACCCCTTCTTTGAGTGTTCCATTTTGAACTTCTTGAAAACTTTATCAAGGTATCTGCTTTGTGAAAGTGCTATTAAGCATCTTGATCTATATCAATAGATCTTAATGCCTAATATGAAAGCAGCTTCTCCTAGGTCCTTCATTGAAAAACTCTTGTTCAAATACTCCCTCACGCTTTCCAGCATTTCTATATTGTTTCCAATCAGCAATATGTCATCCACATATAATATTAGAAATGCTATAGAGCTCACACTCACTTTCTTGTAAATCCAAGCTTCTCCATAAACTTGTATAAACTCAAACGCTTTGATCACGTTATCAAAGCACTTATTCCAACTCCGAGATGCTTGCACCAACCCATAAATGGATCACTGGAGTTTGCAAACTTTGTCAGCATTCTCTAGATCGACAAAACCTTCTGGTTGCATCATATACAACTATTCCTCAAGGAAACCATTGAGGAATGCTGTTTGGACATCCATCTGCCAAATTTCATAGTCGAAATAAGCAGCTATTGCTAACATGATTCTGACAGACTTAAGCATCGCTACGGGTGAGAAGGTCTCATCGTAGTCAACTCCTTGAACTTGTGAAAAACCCTTTGCCACAAGTCGAGCTTTATAGGCGGTGACATTACCGTCCACGTCTGTCTTCTTCTTAAAGATCCATTTATTCTCAATGGCCTTTCGCCCTTCAGGTAATACTTCCAAAGTCCACACTTTGTTTTCATACAAGGATCCCAATCTCAGATTTCATGACCTCTAACCATTTCTCGGAATCCGGGCCCATCACCGCTCCTTCATAGCTTGTAGGTTCATTGTTGTCCAACAACATGACCTCCAAGACAGGGTTGCCGTACTACTCAGGATCAGTACGCGTCCTTGTCGGCCTACGAGGTTCAGTAGTAACTTGATCCGAAGCTTCATGATCATCATCATTAACTTCCTCTTCAATCGTCATAGGCTCCATAGAAACATCTTTCTGCGCTGCGCTACTCTCTGGTTGAAGTAAAGGTTCAACAACCTCATCAATTTCTATTTTCCTCCCACTCAATTTTTTCGAGAGAAACTCTTTCTCAAGAAATGTTCCGTTCTTAGCGACAAACAATTTGCCTTCGGATCTGAGATAGAAGGTGTATCCGACTGTCTCTTTCGGGTATCCTATGAAAACACATTTCTTTGCTTTGGGTTCCAGCTTTTCAGGCTGAAGCTTTTTGACATAAGCATCACATCCCCAAACTTTAAGAAATGACAACTTTGGCCTCTTGCCAAACCATAGTTCATATGGCGTCGTCTCAACGTATTTCGATGGTGCCCTATTTAAGGTGAATGCAGCTGTCTCTAATGCATAACCCCAAAACGATAGTGGCAAATCAGGAAGAGACATCATAGAATGCACCATATCTAATAAGGTTTGATTACGACGTTCGGACACACCATTACGCTATGGTGTTCCGGGCGGTGTCAACTATGAAACAATTCCACACTGTCTTAAGTGATTGCAAAACTCATAACTCAGATATTCACCTCCTCGATCAGATTGCAGGAATTTAATCTTCTTGTTATGATGATTCTCAACTTCACTCTGAAATTGCTTGAACTTTTCAAATGTTTCAGACTTGTGTTTCATTAAGTAAATATACACATATGTACTTAAGTCATCAGTGAAGGTGAGAAAATAATGATATCCACCACGTGCTGTAACATTCATTGGACCGCACACATCAGTATGTGTGATTTCCAATATGTCACTTGCCCGTTCCATTGTTCTAGAGAACGGCGTTTTAGTCATCTTGCCCATGAGGCATGGTTCACATGTGTCAAGTGATTCAAAATGAAGTGACTCCAAAAGTCCATCAGCATTGAGCTTCCTCATGCGTTTTACACCAATATGACCTAAATGACAGTGCCACAAGAAAGTGGTACTATCATTATCAGCCCTACATCTTTTGGCATCAATGTTATGAACATGTGTGTCATCACTATCAAGATTCAATATGAATAAACCCCTCACATTGGGTGCATGACCATAAAAGATATTACTCATGTAAATAGAACAACCTTTATTCTCTGATTCAATATGATTTCAACGACATGCGCCACGGAAGGTCGGTGAAAGACGCCCAAGCCGGTCACGCGCGAGGATGGCAAACATATTATAGAGGGAATATCGAAGGAGCTGCACTGCATCCTAGTCATCAAGCACTCGTGAGTTCAAATCAAAATTTCCAGTCAGTACGAATAAACGGAGTTGTTGCTTTGAAGATGAACAAGAACATGGGTCGACTGCTACTGCTTGAAGAACAAGAACAGATGGTTGCGGGGTGATGAAGCCGGCGGCTATGGGCGACTTTTGCGGGCACGACGATAGTTGTCGGTTGAGGTCACTGATTGAGGTCCAACGGCTGCAGGCACGTCTGGGTCGAGGGCAGCGACGGGAGGTGGGGTGGCCGGCGATGGGAGGCACACTAGGGGAGGTGATGGGCCGAGGTGGCCGGCGGTTGTAGGCGCATCGGGGTTGGGTGGCCGGCGGCGGGAGGTGCAAGGCAGTCGGCGCGTCGATGGGAGGAGGGGTAGCCAATGGTGGTAGGCGCGTCGGGGTCCGAGGCCGGCGACGGGAGGCGGGTTGGCCGGCGGAAGGAGGCTCGCCGGAGCCAGAGGGCCGGCGGTGGCTGGAGGCGGCACTAGATCGAGGGAGGTGGGGATAAGGGAGGAGGTGGGGGATCGGGCAGGAGGAGCTGAGGGACGTGGGTCGTGGGCTTTTTTTTCCTTCTTCGCGGGTGCCAGTTCGGGAGGATGTGCATCGGCCCTATATAGGGCTGCTGTGATCCAAATAACTATTCTAATCCTGGGATTAGAATAGTGCTGTCCTATATATATATATGTATATGTATATATAAATGGGAGCCCTTGAGTTAGAGGGATCAAGTAATAAGGAAACAAACCCTCGAGAGCTAGGTTAGCGATTTGGCACTCTTGTAATCGAGATCATCATCAATATACACAAAGCAGGACGTAGGCTATTATCTCCATCGAGAGGGGCCGAACCTGGGTAAACTCGTCCCCCTTTCCCGATCAACCCTTTTGAGTCGCCACTAGCGGCGATGGACTCACACTTAAGTTCTCCTATGAGGACATCTGTCCTGACAAAACCACGACAGTCGGCCACCCGGTCTGGTCCTGCTTCGCTGTAGACGATGCTTGTAACCGCACCTTGGCTCCCCCTTCGGTGGAGTCGGGAATGGTTGACTTTGGGGAAGCAGTCGAGGCCTGCTCTGGGCAGTCACCGGACTGGTCTTTGGAGCCTCATCTTGAGGAGTCTCCGGAGCGTTCTTCAAGACGGGCTCCCGGGCAATTTACGGAGCGGTCTTAGGGATGAGCTCAGATCCTCCGGGCTCCCCACTTTTATTCAGTAGGAGGGAACTTCCCTCCTGGTCTTCGATGACCAAGGTACTAACCTCGGCCTTGATGTCGCCACCACCACCACCCATATTCCACACGGGAGGGGTCCTTCGGGACAACAGCTCTGCGGCCTCGTCAGCAGCAAGGAGAGGGGTGGTACGTGATAACCCACAAGTATAGGGGATCGCAACAGCTTTCGAGGGTAGAGTATTCTATCCAAATTTATAGATTCGACACAAGGGGAGCCTAAGAATATTTGTAAGTATTAGCAGGTGATTTTTCAATTCAACCACACTAGAGATTAAATATCTGTAGCAAAGTGATCAGTAGCATGGTAATATGAGAGTTTGATAGCAGTGGTAACAGTAGTAGTGACGTTAACAGTGGCAATAGCAGTAGTAGTTGATACGTCTCCAACGTATCGATAATTTGTGAAGTATTCATGCCATATTTTTCTATGTTTACAATACTTTTATTTTGTTTTGATGCACTTTATATGATTTATTTAGAACTAACCCGGACAAATGTTGTTTTCACTAGAATTATCGTGGTGTTGTTTTTTGTGCAGAAAATGAAAGTTCTCAGAATCGCCCGAAACTTTTTTGTGATTTTTCTGGAGGAAATAAGCCACAATGCAGCAAATAACTAGCGGAGGGGGGGGACTCCCTTGGGACACAAGCTATCTGCCCCCTAGTGGTGCGACCAGATATGTGGTGGGCCCCTCATGGCTCCGGTTGATGTGATTCCAACGCTGAAAATCCTATAAATCCTAGAAACCCTAGAAATAAAGAGAGACTCCTTGTTCCTCCACCACAACTCTCTATATTGATGAAAAGCCAATCTAGAGGCGTTCCAGTACCCTGCCGGAGGGGGTAATTCATCTCCGGTGGCCATCTTCGTCATCCTGGCAGAGGCGATGATGATGAGGGAGTAGTCCACCCGCGGGGCTGGCGTTTTGTACCAGATGCTATGTGTTCAATCTCTCTCTATCATGTTCTTGAGATGGGAAGATCTTTATGTATCACGGGCCTTGTTAATATAGTTGGATCATATGATGTTTGTCCCTTGCTATCATGTTGTGATGAATTGAATCTTTCCCTTTGAGATCTCGTTATGTTGGATTGAATATTTTGGTTTGAGAACACTTGATGTATGTATTGTGTGGGATACCCGTAGTGACATTGGGTTATTCTATCGATTCACTTGATATATGTTGAGGCATCAACTTGCAGATTCCGTTGACCTTGCGGATATATGCATAGGGGTTGATTTCACGTTTTCATACCAGGTTCTCCGATACAAATCTTGGGGTGCTCCTTGAAGTTCCTTGTGTTGGATTGAATATGATAGATCTGAAATTGATTGATGCATGTCGCATAATTTACTCATGGATACTTGAGGTGACATTAGAGTATCTAGGTGACATTAGGGTTGATTGATGTGTATCATTGGTGTTATTTTACTACGAAGTCTAGGGCTATTTGTGACACTTATAGGGATAGCACAAAAGATTGATTGGAAAGCATAACTTTGAGGTGGTTCTACTACTATCGTGGATTTGTCATGGCAGATGTCCTAGAGGAAGGACTTAGGTTCGAGGCCATCGCTAAGGCGATGGACCCAAAGGGGTTGATCGGGACGAGAAACACGAGTTTACCCAGTTTCGGCCCCTCGGAAAGAGGTAAAAGCCTACGTCCTACTTTGTGTGTATTGATTGAGTATCGATTACAAGGGAGCAACGCTTGACCTAGATATCGATGAGTTGTTTCGTACCCTAAGATGCCACAGGGGCTCACCTTTATATAGGTAGGTCGAGGCCCTGGGCTTACAAGAGTCCAGACCGGCTTATACAAAGTATGCGATCCTATCCCTAAGTTGTCTGGCTTTCCTAGACAAGTCACCTTCTGGGCGGCTCACGCGCCCAGGTCACGCGCTACCTTCCAGCTGTAGGCCTTCATCCAGGCCCATTTAGGGAGTCGCCTCTTAGACTTGTCTTCCACCTTCAGGCCCACTCAAGGCCTTGATTATGAGCTGCCTGGTATGACCTGATCCCTCCTGGGCGGGTCTCACCACAGGGTTATATCCCCAACATTAGGCCCATGATTGATTTGAACCCGTTCATGTCAATCTTCAAATTCATCTGGCGGTGACTCTCACACCTTTGTTTACCTGAAAGTAAAACTTTGTAACTCGCCATATAAAATGGATGACGTCATCTTGAATATGTTCAGAAAAGATTCCGTGACGTCAGAATGGATCATCTCATTAAACGGTCAACCAAAAAATCGAGGCGTCTCCCTTGGTCAATCATCATTGCGTCTCCTCAATTCTCGCATGGACTATTGGTTTCCCATCTCATAAATAGGCAGGGGCGGGGTCCCATTTCTTTTTACCGCCCCACCTCCACTTTCCTTCTTCTTCTTCCTCCTCTAGCGCCTGCGCAACTAAAGCTCCGCTGCCGTTGCCGGTCCATCCTCGTCTTCGCCAACAAGGGCCACTGCATCAACCTGATCGGACCAGAGTTCACCGGCATTCAATCATCTCTCCGACATCCTTCACGTTCTTGTGTTCTCCTCCTTGTAGATCTACCTTGCTGATCCTAAGCTGCCCAACCCCCAACCGACGACTGAAGGCATGGCTTCTCATGAAGAAGTTACTATTACCGGGGCGGCTTATACATCTCTAGCTCCCTCCAATGTGCTATACAAACATATCAAAGAAGACGAGGTGGCTCCTCTTAAGGAAGAGAGGATTCAGTTTGATCTTCCTAAATTAGAAAGACTTACTACTGACGAGTTGCACTCTGGCTATCTAAGACGTCTCTCTGCAAGCCGGGACATGGAGACCAAACTTGTTGGCATGATGAAGAAAAATATGAGGTACTCCCCCTTACCTTGTCTTCCATATATCCTTACGTAGCCCCCAAGAGCCGGTTTAGTATGAAAAAGAAGTAGACCGGGTCTTCAACTCTTTGTATGTTGTTAGTAGCATGACAAGTAGCCCCCAAGGACTGGGTTATTATGCAAATGATGAGCCGAAACTTACTATCTGAAGAAGCACCAAGTGTAGCCCCCAAGGGTCGAGTCATTATGTAAATAATGAGCTGGCACTCAAACATAGAGTAAGATCCAAGTGTAGCCCCCAAGGGTCATGTCATCTTCCTGAAGATGATCAGGGTCTTGCTTGAAATATAACCCTTGAAAAAACTTATACACATTAGCCCCCGAGTGTCAAGTATATTGGCTACAATCTGCTTGAGACTTGTATTGTCTTTCCTCATTGCCCCTATATGCTTGTCATATATTGTTCTGGTGGCTTAAAATAAAAATAAACATGTTCTTGATTACTTTGCAGGAATCTTTAAACACAGCCAGGTCTAGCTTGGTTGATCTAAAAAACGATTTGTCTTCACAACAAGATGCCCGAGTTGAAGCCGAGGAAAAATGGCGTCTCACTTCCATAGAGATCGAGAAATTCAAGGTGGACTTTGAGGATTTCAAACAATCTAATGAAATGGAATAAGCCACTTTACTCAAACGGGCAGAAGACGTAGAGGGTAAATTGCAACCCATAACAGAAGAACTTAGCACTCTGAAACACCAGATATCGCGGATGATTGGAGCCATCTTTGTTAAGTATTTGATAACTATTAGTGATCCTTGCAAAAATAATCCTCTCTATCCTTCAGTAACTTCTAGGCGGTTTATAAGCTTTGACCTTGGCGGCTTACAAAATTTGTCTTGCTTGTAGGTAAACAAAGCCGCCAACTTTCACACAACAATCTGCTAAAGTTGAAGGCTTTATATTCTCTTACAAAACAACTATATGTCGGATCCCTTTACACCATTAAGGCTGTTATGACCGAGAAGGGTGTTCAAAAGTTCATGAAAGGTGTGATAGAAACCTTCTCCACCATCCCTATGCAGATAGAGGAGCTGAAGAGATCAGCCGCCCATAAGGGTGCAATGGTTGTTTGAGACGGTCGCTGACTTATGCCTCGGAGCTTAACTCGACAGAGATGATGGATGGCTTTCCTCAAGTTAAAATCGATGGCTCTCAATTCACTCAAGAAGATTACGTCCTTTGCATGAAGGCGTCACGAGTATTAGCAAGCCGGCTGGCCGCAGAGGCTAGTCTATCCTCCTATCAGGCGACTTACTCTGAAGAGAGCAAATGAGTTTGAGGATGCACTTTTGAAGCTAGAAGCTTGATACCTTAATGCCGTAAGCATCTCTTTGCTCCTGACATTGACCCGTCTCTAATCTTGCATGATGAAGCTGAATTTGAAGCTTTAACAAACTGCAACTGGGATGAGGACAACCTTCAGATCCAGGACTCCGAAGACCCGACGCAGGATGACCCGGCGGTGAGTTAATCAAAGAGCTAGCTCCATATGAATGTAACCCGGCCTTGTTGGATGTGTCAGGTTATAATTTTATGGAAAAAACTTGAAGTTCGCATATTTCGGGTCTTCGATAGCCTTGTAATAGCAATAGTAAGACTGATTGCCTTTGTCGTGCCTTCGTGCATGTTTGTAGTTTGAATAGTTTTAATTAAACGTATCCATCCATCCTTTTTCCTGGCCATGATCATCTTTTCCTGATACTTGGTAGTGGCTTATCATAAAAGACAAGACCTACAAAAACAACAAGACAGAAAATATATTCTCTATCATTGTTAAGGTGTCTTTGAAGGCACAACCTAAAGAGGTTAACTCTTACTTATATTCTTGCGTAAAACTTAAGGTTTATTTTCTCAAAACTTAGGCATAACTTCCTAAACCTCATATGTCGGCTCTCACATGGCACAGATTCATCGTTTTAACCTTAACTAGTTCAGGGTCTTTAAGAAGATTGACTGTTAAGAGTACGACGAGCCATATAACAGAGAGACTACATTTGGGCATGAGTACCCCCGAAACCCATAAGCCGGCTCTCACATGACATAAATCCATCGTTTTAACCTTAAACAGTTTAGGTCTTAAAAAAGATTGATCGTAGAAGAGTACGAACGAACCACATGGCGGAGAGACCACAGGAGACATGAGATTTTATCCTAGCTTTTTGTAAGCCGACCCTCTCGTGACATAAGCCGCCGTTTTAACCTTAACCAGTACATGGTCTCATTGCAAGATTGACTGTCAAGAACATTGACCAGTTTAGGGTCTTTAATTTTGAGATTAACTGATAAGAGTTCGGCAGGTCACCTAATGGAGTAGCAAGTTGCAAACAAGCAGGTTTAACCCGGATTTGGCTTCGAAGCCGATCAAGAGGTTATGAAAGCTAAACCCAGGGGGTTGGATGCCCCCAAGTGTCCCGTTGAATTATCAACTCTTTCGCACAATCTTGTTGCATGAAAAAATGTCAGAGGCCCCGACTTGTGAGGATGCCAAGTTTATTATATTAAAAGGGTATATACGATGACAAATGTATGTACATGACGAGAATCAATGACTCAAGTGTAGTAAGGCCGGAGATGAGCAATATGTTGGGAGACGTAGTAGCAAATCAAAATTTTTCCTATGTGTCACCAAGATATATCTATGGAGAAACTAGCAAAGAGCAAGGGGGGTGCATCTTCATACCTTTGAAGATCACAAAGCGGAAGCGTTACTAGAACACGGTTGGTGGAGTCATACTCATAGCGATTCAGATCGTGGTGGATTCCGATCTAAGCGCCAAACAACGGCGCCTCCGCATTCAATACACGTGCAGTCCAGTGATGTCTCCTACTCCTTGATCCAGCAAGGAGGAAGGAGAGGTTGAGGGAGAACTCTGGCAGCACGATGGCGTGGTGACGGTGGAGCTGCGTGGTACTCCTGCAGGGCTTTGCCAAGCACTACGGAGTACGAGGAGGACAAGGGGTAGGGCTACGTCGAGAGGGAGAGAAACTTGTGTGTTGCAGCCCCCCAAAGCCCTCACTATATAGGAGGAGGAGGAGTAGGAGGGGTGCACCCCCTAGGGTTCCCACCCTAGGGCGGCGACCGGCCCTAGATGGCCTTTGGGCGCGGTGGCCAAAGGAGGGGAGAGGGGTGCGGCAGCCCTAGCCTCCCTAGGGTGGGCCTAGGGCCCATCATGGCCTAGTGTTTGCCCCCTCTCTCCTTTGCTGCTTCTTAGGCTAGGTGGAGGCGCACCAGCCAACCTAGGGGTTGGTTCCCTCCCACCTTTGGCCCACGCAGCCCTCCGGTGCCGGTGGCCCCACACGGTGGACCCCCGGAACCCCTCCTGTGGTCCCGGTACGTTACCGGTGATGCCCGAAACACTTCCGGTGACGAAAACCTCACTTCCTATATATGAATCTTTACCCCTGGACCATTTCGAAACTAATCGTGAGGTCCGAGATCTCATCCGGGACTTCGAAAAACCATCGGTAACCACATACACAATTTCCCTATAACCCTAGCGTCATCGAACCTTAAGTGTGTAGACCCTACAGGTTCGGGAGGCATGTAGACATGACCGAGACACCTCTCCGGTCAATAACCAACAACGGGATATGGATACCCATGTTGGCTCCCACGTGCTCCACGATGATCTCATCGGATGAACCATGATGTTAGGGATTCAATCAATCCTGTATACAATTCCCTTTGTCTATCGGTATGACCTGCCCGAGATTCGATCGTCAGTATCCCTATACCCTGTTATTTTTCGTTACCGGCAATTCTCTTTAGTCATTCCGTAACACATCATCCCATGGCTAACTCCTTAGTCACATTGAGCTCATCATGATGATGTCTTACCGAGTGGGCTCACAGATACCTCTTCGTCACACGGAGTGATAAATCCCAGTCTCGATTCGTGCCAACCCAACAGACACTTTTGGAGATACCGTAGTGTACCTTTATAGCCACCCAGTTACGTTGTGACGTTTGGCTCACCCAAAGTCTTCCTATGGCATCAGGGAGTTGCACAATCTCATGGTCTAAGGAAATGATACTTGACATGAGAAAAGCTTTAGCAGACGAACTACACGATCTTGTGCTATGCTTAGGATTGGGTCTTGTCCATCACATCATTCTCCTAATGATGTGATCCCATTATCAACGACATCCAATGTCCATGGTCATGAAACCGTGACCATCTATTGATCAACAAGCTAGCCAACTAGAGGCTCACTAGGGACATGTTGTGGTCTATGTATTCACACATGCATTACGGTTTCTGGTTAATAAAATTATAGCATGAACAATAGACAATTATCATGAACAAGGAAATACAATAATAACCATTTTATTATTTCCTCTAGGGCATATTTCCAACAGTCTCCCACTTGCACTAGAGTCAATAATCTAGTTTCATTATGATGTATCGAACACCCATAGAGTTCTGGTGTTGATCATGTTTCGCTCGTGAGAGAGGTTTACTCAATGGATCTACGACATTCAGATCCGTATGTACTTTACAAATATCTATATCTCCTTCCTGAATGTAATCACGAATGGAGTTGAAGTGGAGTTTGATGTGTCTTGTCTTCTTGTGAAACCTGGGCTCCTTGGCAAGGGCAATAGCTCCAGTGTTGTCACAAAATAGAGTCATTGGGCCTGACGCGCTGGGAAACACTCCTAGGTCGGTGATGAACTCCTTCATCCAGACTCCTTTCTTTGCTTCTTCCGAAGAAGGTATGTACTCCGCTTCACATGTAGATGCTGCCATGATGCTTTGCTAGCTGCTGCACCAGCTGACTGCCCCTCCGTTCAAAATATACACGTATCCGGTTTGTGACTTGGAGTCATCCGGATCTGTGTCGAAGCTAGCATCGACGTAACCCTTTACGACGAGCTCTTCGGCACCTCCATATACGAGAAACATGTCCTTGGTCCTTTTCAGGTATTTCAGGATATTCTTGACTATTGTCCAGTGTTCCGCTCCGGGATCACTTTGGTACCTCCCTACCAAACTTATGGCAAGCTTCACATTAGGTCTGGTACACAACACGACATACATAATAGAGCCTAAGGCTGAAGCATAGGGGATGACACTCATCTCTTCTCTATCCTTTGCCGTGGTCGGGCATTGAGTCGTACTCAATCTCACACCCTGTAACATAGGCAAGAACCCCTTCTTGGACTGATCCATATTGAACTTCTTCAATATCTTGTCAAGTTATGTGCTTTGTCAAACACCTATGAGGCGTTTCAATCTATCTGTATAGATCTTGATGCCTAATATGTAAGCAGCTTCTCCTAGGTCCTTCATTGAAAAACACTTATTCAAGTAGGCCTTTATGCTTTCCAAAAGTTCCATATCATTTCCCATCAACAATATGTCATCCACATATAATATGAGAAATGCTACAGAGCTCCCACTCACTTTCTTGTAAATACAGGGTTCTCCATAAACCTGTATAAACCCAAACACTTTAATCACCTCATTAAAGCGAATGTTCCAACTCCGAGATACTTGCACCAGCCCATAGATTGACCGCTGGATCTTGCATACCTTGTTAGCATCTTTAGGATCGACAAAACCTTCCGGTTGCATCATATATAGTTCTTCCTTAAGGAAACCATTAATGAATACCGTTTTGACATCCAATTTCAAGATTTCATAATCATAAAATGCGGCAAATGCTAACATGATTCGGACAGACTTCAACATCGCTACGGGTGACAAAGTCTCATCATAGTCAACTCCTTGAACATGTCGATAACCCTTAGCGACAAGCCGAGCCTTATAGACAGTTACATTACCATCCGCGTCAGTCTTCTTCTTAAAGATCCATTTATTTTCTATGGCTCGCTTATCATCGGGCAAGTCCACCAAAGTCCATACTTTGTTCTCATACATGGATCCTATCTCGGATTTCATGGCTTCAAGCCATTTGTTGGAATCCGGGCCCGCCATCACTTCTCCATAGTTCGAAGGTTCACTGTTGTCCAGCAACATGATCTCCAGGACTGAGTTGCCTACCACTCTGGTGCGGAACGTGTCCTAGTGGACCTCCGAATAGCAACTTGATCTGAAGTTTCTTGATCATCATCATTAATTTCCTCTCCAGCCGGTGCAGGCTCCATAGAAACAACTTCCTGTGCTGCGCTACTCTCCGGTTCGAGTGGAGTTACAATTACCTCATCAAGTTCTATTTTCCTCCCACTTACTTCTCTCGAGAGAAACTCTTTCTCTAGAAAGGATCCATTCTTGGCAACAAAGACTTTGCCTTCAGATTTGAGGTAGAAGGTATACCCAACAGTTTCTTTAGGGTATCCTATGAAGACGCACCTTTCCGCTTTGGGTTCGAGCTTCTCAGGTTCAAGTTTCTTCACATAAGCATCGCATCCCCAAACTTTCAGAAACGACAGCTTAGGTTTCTTTCCAAACCATAATTCATACGGTGTCGTCTCAACGGACTTACACGGTGCACTATTTAAAGTGAATGCGGAAGTCTCTAATGCATATCCTCAAAATGATAGCGGTAAGTCGGTAAAATACATCATAGATCGCACCATATCCAATAGAGTGCGATTACGACATTCAGACACACTGTTTCGCTGAGGTTTGCTAGGCGGCATGAGTTGTGAAACCATTCCACTTTTCCTTAGGTGCATGTCAAACTCATGATTTAAATATTCTCCGCCACGATCAGATCGTAGGCACTTTATTTTCCTGTCATGTTGATTCTCTACCTCACTCTAAAATTCCTTGAATTTTTCAAAGGTTTCAGACTTGTGTTTCATTAAATAGACATACCCATATCTACTCAAGTCATTAGTGAGGGTGAGAACATAACGGTAGCCACCGCGAGCCTCAATGCTCATTGGACTGCATACATCAGTATGTATTATCTCCAACAAGTCAGTTGCTCACTCCATTGTTCCAGAGAACAGAGTCTTGGTCATCTTGCCCATGAGGCATGGTTCACACGTGTCAAATGATTCAAAGTCAAGAGACTCCAAAAGTCCATCAGTATGGAGTTTCTTCATGCGTTTGACACCAATATGACCAAGGAGACAGTGCCACATGTAAGTGGGACTATCATTATAGACCTTACACTTATTGGTACTCACACTATGAACATGTGTAACATCACATTCGAGATTCATAAAAAACAAACCATTGACCAGTGGGGCATGACCATAAAACATTTATCTCATATAAATAGAACAACCATTATTCTCAGATTTAAATGAGTAGCCATCTCGCATCAAACGAGATCCAGATACAATGTTCATGCTCAAAGCTGGTACTAAATAAAAATTATTGAGGATTAAAACTAATCCCGAAGGTAGATGTAGAAGTAGCGTGCCGACGGTGATCACATAGACCTTGGAACCATTCCCGACGGGCATCATCACCTCGTCCTTCGCTAGTCTCCGCTTATTCCGAAGCTCCTGCTTGGAGTTACAAATGTGAGCAACTGCACCGGTATAAAATACCTAGGAGCTACTACGAGCACTGGTAAGGTACACATCAATAACAAGTATATCACATATACCTTTAACGTTGCCAGCCTTCTTATCCGCTAAGTACTTGGGGCAGTTCCGCTTCCAGTGACCGGTACCCTTGCAATAAAAGCACTCAGTCTCAGGCTTGGGTCCATTCTCGTTCTTCTTCCCGGCAACTTGCTTACCGGGTGCGGCAACTGCTTTGACGTCCTTCTTGAAGTTCTTCTTACCCTTGCCTTTCTTCAAACTAGTGGTCTTATTCACCATCAACACTCGATGCTCCTTTTTGATCTCGACCTCCTCTGATTTCAGCATCGAGTACAACTTAGGAATGGACTTCTCCATACCCTACATGTTGTAGTTCTTCACAAAGCTCTTGTAGCTAGGTGGTAGCGACTGGAGGATTCTGTCAATAACCGAGTCATCCGGAAGATTAACTCCCAGCTGAGACAAGTGGTTGTGCAACCCAGACATTTTGAGTATGTGCTCACTGATAGAACTATTTTCCTCCATCTTACAACTCAAGAACTTGTCGAAGACATCATATCTCTCGACCCGGGCATGAGCTTGGAAAACCAACTTCAGCTCTTGGAACATCTCAAATGCTCCATGTGTTGGGGAACGTTGCATCGGAAACAAAAAATTTCCTACGCACACGCAGACCTATCCATGGTGATGAGCATCTACGAGAGGGAGAGTGGATCTATGGACCCTTGTAGATCGCTAAGCGGGAAGCATTAAGAAACGTGGTTGGTGTAGTCGAACATCTTCGCGATCCAAATCGCCGAGCGTCCCGCGATCCAATCACGAACCGTCCCGCTATCCAATCACGAACCGTCCCGCGATCTCATCACGATCCGTCCCACGATCCAATCACGATCGTCTTGTGGCCTTGATCACGATCCTTCCGATCTAGTACCGAACAGATGACACCTCCGCGTTCAGCACACGTGCAGCTTGATGAAGATCTCCATCGTCTTGATCCAGAAAAAGGGAGCGGAGAGGTAGAAGAGTTCACCGGTAGCATGACGGCGGTCCGGCGATGGTGGTGGAGCAATTCCGGCAGGGCTTCGCCTAAGCACTACGGAAATCCGATCTAGAGGAGCACCGGTGGAACGGGTAGCACGTGGCCGTAAAAACTAGTGCAAAAACCCTCAAGTCCACCAATATATATAGGAGGAGAGGAGGAGAGCCTTGGCGCAAGGGCCAAGGCTCCTAGGAGTCAGCCTAAGTGGGAGGGAGAGGAGGACTCTCCTCCTCCAATACTAGTAGGACCAGGATTCCTCCTTTTTGGCCCTTTTTCCACCTTTTTCCTTTGGGTTTCTTTCTTCCAGCCGCATGGGCCTATCGTGGTTGTTCCACCAGCCAACTAAGGGCTGGTTTTCACTCTACCACAGCCCATGAAGCCTCTTGGGTCGAAATACCCCTCCCGGAGGTCTCTCGGTACACTACCGACACTCCCGGTACACTACCGATGAGCCCGAAACTTTTCCGGCGACCAAAACAGGACTTCCTATATATGACTCTTTACCTCCGGACCATTCCTAAGCTCCTCATGACGTTCGGATCTCATCCGAGACTCCGAACAAACTTCGGTCACCAACAGACATAACTCTATACTACCAAAACGTCACCAAACCTTAAGTGTGTAGACCCTGCGGGTTCGAGAACTATGTAGACACGACCGAGACACCTCTACGGTCAATAACCAATGGCGGGACCTGGATGTCCACATTGGTTCTTACATATTCTACGAAGATCTTTATCGGTCGAACCTCTTATGTCAAGGATTCAGTTAATCCCGAATAACGTTCCCTTTGTTCTTTGGTATGTTACTTGCCCGAGATTCGATCGTCGGTATCTCCATACCTAGTTCAATCTTGTTACCGGCAAGTCTCTTTACTTGTTCTGTAATACAAGATCCCGTGGCTAACTCTTAGTCACATTGCTTGCAAGTCTTGTTGTGATGTTGTATTGCCGAGTGGGCCCGGAGATACCTCTCCGTCACACGGAGTAACAAATCCCAGTGTTGATCCATGCCAACCCAATAGACACCCTCGGAGATACCTGTAGAGCACCTTTATAGTCACCCAGTTACATTGTGGCGTTTGATACACACAAGGTATTCCTCCGGTGTTAGTGAGTTGCATGATCTCATGGTCATAGGAACATATACTTGACATGCAGAAAACAGTAGCAATAAACTGACACGATCATATGCTACATTTGTAGTTTGGGTCTTGTCCATCACATCATTCTCCCAATGATGTGATCATGTTTATCAAATGACATCTTATGTCCATGGTCAGGAAACGATAACCATCTTCGATAACAAGCTAGTTCACTAGAGGCATACTAGGGACACTGGGTTGTCTATGTATCCACACATGTATCCATGTTTCCAATTAATACAATTCTAGCATGGATAATAAACGATTATCACGAACAAGGAAATATAATAATAAACACTTTATTTACTGCCTCTAGGGCATATTTCCAACAGTCTCCCACTTGCACTAGAGTCAATAATCTAGCTCACATCACTATGTGATTTACATTGTAATGAATCGAACACCGATGCAGTTCTGGTGTTGATCATGTTTAGACCTTGGAAGAGGTTTAGTCAACGGGTCTGCAACATTCAGATCCGTGTGCACTTTGCAAATATTTATGTCCTTCTCCTCGATGTAATATCGGATGGAGTTGAAGCGTCGCTTTATATGTCTGGTCCTCTTGTGAAACCTTGGTTCCTTGGCTAGAGCAATGGCTCCAGTGTTCTCATAGAACAGGCTCATTGGATTAAGTGCACCGGGCACCACTCCAAGTTCTTTCATGAACTGCTTCATCCAGACACCTTCCTTCGCTGCCTCCAAGGCTGCGATGTATTCCGCTTCGCACGTAGAATCAGCTACCACGCTTTGCTTGGAACTGCACCAACTTACCGCTCCCCCGTTAAGAATAAATATGTACCCGGTATGTGACTTAGAGTCGTCCAGATCAGTGTCAAAGCTTGCATCGACGTAACCCTTTACGATGAGCTCTTCATCACCTCCATAAACATGAAACATTTCCTTAGTCCTATTTAGGTACTTAAGGATATTCTTGACCGCTTGCTAGTGCTCCATTCCAAGATCACTTTGAAACCTTCCGGCCATACTTATGGCAAGGCTGACATCAGGTGTTGTGCACAACATTGCATACATGATAGAGCCTATGGTTGAAGCATAGGGGATGACACTCATCTTTTCTTTATCTTCTGCAGTCACTGGGCATTGAGTCTTACTCAACTTCACACCTTGCAACACAGGCAAGAACCCCTTCTTGGACTGTTCCATTTTGAACTTGTTCAAAACTTTATCAAGGTATGTGCTCTATCAAAGTGCTATTAAGCCTCTTGATCTATCTCTATACATCTTAATGCTTAACATGAAAGCAGCTTCTCCTAGGTCCTTCATTGAAAAACTTTTGTTCAAATATTCCTTCACGCTTTCCAGCATTTCTATACTGTTTCCAATCAACAATATGTCATCCGCATATAATATTAGAAATGATATAGAGCTCCCACACACTTTCTTGTAAATACAAGCTTCTCCATAAACTTGTATAAACCCAAACGCTTTGATCACCTCATCGAAGCGCTTATTCCAACTCCGAGATGCTTGCACCAGTCCATAAATGGATCGGTGGAGTTTGCAAACTTTGTTAGCATTTTCTGGATTGACAAAACCTTCAGGTTGTATCATATACAACTCTTCCTCAAGGAAACCGTTGAGGAATGCTATTTTGACATCCATCTGCCAAATTTCATAGTCGAAATAAGCAGCCATTGCCAACATGATTCTGACAGACTTAAGCATCGCTATGGGTGAGAAGGTCTCCTCGGAGTCAACTCCTTGAACTTGTGAAAAACCCTTTGCCACAAGTCGAGCTTTATAGATGGTGACATTACCGTCCGCGTCCGTCTTCTTCTTAAAGATCCATTTGTTCTGATTGGCCTTTCGCCCTTCAGGTAATACTTCCAAAGTCCATACTTTGTTTTCATACATGGATCCCATCTCGGATTTCATGGCCTCTAACCATTTCTCGGAATCCGGGCCCATCACCGCTCCTTCATAGCTCGTAGGTTCATTGTTGTCTAACAACATGACCTCCAAGACAGGATTGCCATACCACTCAGGAGTAGTACGCGTCCTTATCGACCTACGGGGTTCATTAGTAGCTTGATCCGAAGCTTCATGATCATCATCATTAACTTATTCTTCAACCGCCGTAGGCTCCACAGAAACATCTTTCTGCGCTGCGCTACTTTCCGGTAGAAGCAAAGGTTCAATAACCTCATCAAGCTCTATTTTCCTCCCACTCAATTCTTTCGAGAGAAACTCTTTCTCAAGAAATGTTCCGTTCTTAGAGACAACACTTCGCCTTCGGATATGAGATAGAAGGTGTACCCGACTGTCTCTTTCGGTTATCCTATGAAGACGCATTTCTCCGCTTTGGGTTCCAGCTCTTCAGGCTAAAGCTTTTTGACATAAGCATCACATCCCCAAACTTTAAGAAACGACAACTTTGGATTCTTGCCAACCACAGTTCATATGGAGTCGTCTCAACGGATTTTGATGGTGCCCTATTCAAAGTGAATGCAGCTGTCTCCAATGCAAAACCCCAAAATGATAGTGGCAAATCAGCAAGAGACATCATAGAACGCACCATATCTAATAAGGTCCAATTACGACGTTCAGACACACCATTACGTTGTGGTGTTCCGGGCGGTGTTAACTGTGAAACAATTCCACACTATCTTGAGTGACTACCAAAATCGTAACTCAGATATTCACCTCCTCGATCGGATCGCAGGAATTTAATCTTCTTGTTACGATGATTTTCAACTTCACTCTGAAATTGCTTGAACTTTTCAAACGTTTCAGACTTGTGTTTCATTAAGTAAATATACCCATGTCCACTTAAGTCATCAGTGAAGGTGAGAAAATAACGATATCCACCACGCGCTACAACATTCATTGGACCACACACATCGGTATGTATGATTTCCAATAAGTCGCTTGCCCGTTCCATTGTTCCAGACAACGGCGTTTTAGTCATCTTTCCCATGAGGCATGGTTCACATGTGTGAAGTGATTCAAAATCAAATGACACCAAAAGTCCATCAGCATGGAGCTTCCTATTGCGCTTTACACCAATATGACCTAAACGACAGTGCCACAAGAAAGTGGTACTATCATTATCAAGTCTACATCTTTTGGCATCAATGTTATGAACATGTGTATCATCACTATCAAGATTTAAGATGAATAAACCCCTCACATTGGGTGCATGACCCTAAAAGATATTACTCATATAAATATAACAACCTTTATTCTCTGATTTGAATGAGTAACCGTCTCGCAATAAACAAGATCCAGATATAAAGTTCATGCTTAACGCAGGCACTAAATAACAATTATTCAGGTTCATCAACCTTGGAACCATTTCCCACGCGCATCATCACTTCGTCCTTCGCCAGCCTCCGTTTATTCCGTAGTTCCTGCTTTGAGTTGCAAATGTGAGCAACCGAACCGGTATCAAATACCCAGGCACTACTACGAGAGCTAGTAAGGTACACATCAATAACATGTATATCATATATACCTTGTTTGTTTTTGGCCGCCTTCTTGTCAGCCAGGTACTTGGGGCAGTTCCGCTTCCAGTGACCAGTTTCCTTGCAATGAAAGCACTCAGTCTCCGACTTAGGACCATGCTTAGGCTTCTTTACAGGAGTAGCAACTGCTTTGCCATCCTTATTGGTTTTACCCTTCTTTCCTTTGCCTTTGCCTTTGCCGTTTTTTCTAGAAACTAGTGGTTTTATTGACCATCAACACTTGATGTTCGTTCTGGATTTCAGACTCAGCAACTTTCAGCATCGCAAACAGCTCGGGGACTGACTTGTTCATCCCCTGCATGTTATAGTTCCTCACAAAGCTCTTGTAACTAGGTGGCAGTGATTGAAGAACTCTGTCAGTGATCGCCTTTGGCGGAAGGGCAATCCTTAACTCCGCCAAACGAGTCGACTACCCAGACATTCTGAGTACATGTGCACTGATAGATCCGTTCTCCTCCATCTTGCAAGCATAGAACTTATCAGAGGTCTCATACCTCTCGATCCGGGCGTTCTTCTCAAAGTTAAACCTCAACTCCTGGAACATCTCATATGCTCCATGACGTTCAAAACGTCTTTGAAGTCCCGGTTCTAAGCCGTACAATATTGCGCACTGAACTATTGAGTAATCTCTAGCATGTGCCTCCCAAACGTTCTTAACGTCTTCGGATGACACGGGAGCGGGTGGGTCACCAAGCGGTGCATCAAGGACATATAATTTCTGGGAAGCCGTGAGGATAATCCTCAGATTACGGGCCCAGTCAAAAAAGTTACTTCCATCATCTTTCAGCTTAGCTTTCTCTAGGAACGCATTAAATTTCAGGGGTGCTACAGCGCGAGCCATTGATCTAGAACATAAATATGCAAAGGTTACTTAGATTATTGTTAAAGATAATGAGTTTAGTGTTGGGGAACGTCGCATGGGAAACAAAAATTTTCCTACGCACACGCAAACCTATCCATGGTGATGAGAATCTACGAGAGGGAGAGTGGAACTACATACCCTTGTAGATCGCTAAGCGGGAAGCGTTAAGAAACGCGGTTGGTGTAGTCGAACATCTTCGCGATCCAAATCGCCGAGCGTCCCGCGATCTCATCACGATCCGTCCCGCGATCCCATCACGATCCGTCCCGCGATCTCATCACAATCCGTCTCACGATCTTGATCACGATCTGTCCCGCGAACTCATCACGATCCGTTCCGCGATCTCATCACGAACCGTCTCGCGATCTCGATCACGGTCCTTCCGATCTAGCGCCGAACGGACGGCACCTCCGCGTTCAGCACACGTGCAGCTTGATGACGATCTCCACCGTCTTGATCCAGCAAGAGGAGGTGGAGAGGAGAGAGAGTTCACCGGCAGCGTGACGGCGCTCCGGTGATGGTGGTGGAGTGATTCCGGCAGGGCTTCGCCTAAGCGCTGCGGAAAACCGATCTAGAGGAGAAACTGTGCACCGGTGAAACGGGTAGCACGTGGCCGGAAATTCTGTCCAAAAACCACCCAATCCACTAGTATATATAGGAGGAGAGGAGAGGAGAGGCAGCCAAGGCCTTTGGGTCGGCCGAAATAGGAGGTGGGAAGAAATCCTACTTCACCTCCAATCCTAGTTGGAGTAGGATTGCCTCCTATTGGCTGATTTTCCACTTTTTGCTTTAGGACTTTCTCTCCTGCGCCATGGGCCTTTGTGGCTGTTTTCCCAGCCCACTAAGGGCTGGTTATTATTCTCCCACAGCCCATGGACCTCTTGGGGTCGAAATACCCCTCCCGGAGGCCTCCCGGTACACTACCGGCACTCCCGGTACACTACCGGCACTCCCGGTACACTACCGATGAGCCCGAAACTTTTCCGGAAACCAAACTGGGACTTCCTATATATGAATCTTTACCTCCGGACCATTCCGGAGCTCCTCGTGATGTCCGGGATCTCATCCGGGACTCCGAACAAACTTCGGTCACCACCATACATAACTCTACACTACCGAAACGTCACCGAACCTTAAGTGTGCAGACCCTGCGGGTTCGAGAACTATGTAGACATGACCGAGACACCTCTACGGTCAATAACCAATGGCGGGACCTGGACATCCACATTGGTTCCTACATATTCTACGAAGATCTTTATCGGTCGAACCTCTATGTCAAGGATTTAGTTAATCCCGTATAACGTCCCCTTTGTTCTTCGGTATGTTACTTGCCCGAGATTCGATCGTCGGTATCTCCATACCTAGTTCAACCTCGTTACTGGCAAGTCTCTTTACTCGTTCCGTAATACAAGATCCCGTGACTAACACTTAGCCACATTTCTTGCAAGGCTTGTTGTGATGTTGTATTACCGAGTGGGCCCTGAGATACCTCTCCGTCACACGGAGTAACAAATCCCAGTCTCGATCCATGCCAACTCAACAAACACCATCGGAGATACCTGTAGAGCACCTTTATAGTCACCCAGTTACGTTGCGACGTTTGATACACACAAGGCACTCCTCCGATATCCGTGAGTTGCATGATCTCATGGTCATAGGAACATATACTTGACATGCAGAAAACAGTAGCAATAAACTGACACGATCATATGCTATGTTTGTAGTTTGGGTCTTATCCATCACATCATTCTCCTAATGATGTGATTCCGTTATCAAATGACATCTCATGTCCATGGCTAGGAAACCTTAACCATCCTTTGATCAACGAGCTAGTCCATTAGAGGCATACTAGGGACATGGTTTTGTCTATGTATCCACACATGCATTTAAGTCTCCGATCAATACAATTATAGCATGGATAATAAACGATTATCATGAACAAGGAAATATGATAATAACTAATTTATTATTGCCTCTAGGGCATATTTCCAACAGTCTCCCACTTGCACTAGAGTCAATAATCTAGTTCACATCACCATGTGATTCGTATTGTTATGAATCTAACACCCAATGAGTTTTGGGGCTCGATCATGCTTTGCATGTGAGAGAGGTCTTATAGTCAACGGGTCTGCGATATTCAGATCCGTGTGTACTTTGCAAATCTCTATGTCAAACCGTAAACACTGCTACCACACTCCACTTGGTACTATTTCCAAATGGCTGCTCCACTATACGTATCCAGATTGCTACTACTAGTCATCTGGATAGGTGTTAAAGCTTGCATCGACGTAACTCTTTACGACGAACTCTTTATCACCTCCATAATCAAGAAACATTTCCTTAGTCCTCTGGTTACTAAGGATAATTCCGACCGCTGTCCAGTGATCCACTCCTGGACCACTCTTGTACCCCCTGACAGACTCGTGGCAAGGCACACATAGGTGCGGTACACAACATGGCATAATATAGAGCCTATGGCTAAGGCATAGGGGACGACATTCATCCTTTCTCTTTCTTCTACCGTTGTCGAGCTTTGAGTCTCACTCAACTTCACACCTTACAAATCAGACGAGAACTATTTCTCTGGCTGATCCATTTTGAACTCTTTCAAAATCTTGTGAAGGTATGCACTCATTGAAAGTCTCATCAAGCATCTTGATCTATCTCTATAGATTTTGATGCTCAACAATTAGGTAGCTTTATCCAGGTCTTCATTTGAAAAACACTTTTCAAACAACCTTTTATGCCTTCCAGAAATTCTACATTATTTCCGATCAACAATATGTCAACCACATATACTTATCAGAAACTCTATAGTGCTCCCACTCACTTTATTGCAAATACAAGTTTCTCGTAAACTTTGTATAAACTACAAAAACTTTGATCACCTCATCAAAGTGTATATTCCAACTCCGAGATGCTTGCTTCAGTCCATAGAAGGATCACTGAAGCTCTCTCATCTTTTAGCATCCTTAGGACTAACAAAACCTTCTGGTTGTATCACATACAACCTTTCCTTAAGTAAACCGTTAAGGAAACGACGTTTTGACATCCATCTGCCAGATTTCGTAATTGAAAATGCAGCAACTGCTAACATAATTCCAACAGACTTTTAGCATCGCTACGAGTGAGAAAGCCTCCTCGCAGTCAACTCCTTGAACTTGTCACAAACAACTTTGCAACAAGTCGAGCTTTACAAATGGTGACATTCACCATCAGTGTCTGTCTTCATTCTAAAGGTCCATTTGTACTCAACGACCTGCCGTCTAACGAGCAAGTCTACCAAAGTCTATACTTGGTTTTCATAAATGGATCCTATCTCGGATTTCATGGTCTCTAACCATTTGTCGGAATCCGGGCCCATCATCGCTTCTCCATAGCTCGTAGGTTCATCGCTGTCCAACAACATGACCTCGAAGACAGGGTTGTCGTACCGCTTAGGAGCAGTACACATCCTTGTCGACCCACGAAGTTCGATAGTAACTTGATCCTGAAGCTTCATGATCATCATCATTAACTTCCTCTTCAACTAACGTAGGCTTCACAGAAACATCTTTCTGCGCTGCGCTACTCTCTGGTTGAACAAAGGTTTAACAACCTCATCAAGTTCTATCTTCCTCCCACTCAATTCTTTCGAGAGAAACTTTTTCTCGAGAAAGGACCCAGTTCTAGCAACAAACACTTTGCACTCGGATCTGAGATAGAAGGCATACCCATCTGTTCTTAGGGTATTCTATGAAGATACATTTGTCCGCTTTGGGTTCTAGCTTATTATGTGAAAACATTTTCCACACAAGCATCGCAGCCCCAAACATTAAGAAATGATAGCTTAGGTTTCTATCAAACCATAATTCACACGGTGTCATCTCAACGGATTTAGATGATGCCCTATTTAAAGTGAATGTAGTTGTCTCTAATGCATAACCCCAAAAATTATAGTAGTAAAATGATAAGAGACATCACAGTATGCACTATATCAATAGAGCATGACTATGATGTTCGGACACACCATCACACCACGGTGTTCCAGGTGGCGTTAGTTGTGAAACAAATTTCACGTTGTCTTAAGTTGTATGTCAAACTCGTAACTCAGATATTCACCTCCACAATCATATCGCGGTCATTTTTATCTTCTTGTCACGATGATCTTTAAACTTCACTCTGAATTTGCTTGAACCTTTCAAACGATTCAGACTTGTGTTTCATTAAGTAAATATACACTATATCTACTCAAATCATCAGTGAAGGTAAGAAAATAACGATATCCACTGCACGCTACAAGACTCACTAGATTGCATACATCAACATGTATCATTTCCAATGAATCACTTGCCCGCTCCATCCAATGGGGTCCTTTAGTCATCTTGCCCAAGAGGCATGGTTCGCATGTCTCAACCGATTCGAAATCGATGAGTCCAAATATCCATCAGCATGGAGTTTCTGCATGCGCTTTATACCAATATGACATTTAGCGGCAGTGCCACAAGTATGTGGTACTATCATTATTAACTTTGTATCTTTTGACATCAATGTTATGAACATGTGTACTACTACGATCAAGATTTCAACAAACCATTCTCACTGGGTGCATGACCATTGAAGGTATTATTCATGTAACCAGAATAACTATTATTCTCTGACTTAAATGAATAACCGTATTGCAACAAACATGATCTAATCGTGTTCATGCTCAACGCAAAACACCGAATAACATTTATTTAGGTTCGTCACTAATCCTGAAGGTAGAGAGAGCGTGCGATGTTGATCACATCAACCTTGGAAACATTTCCAACACACATTGTCACCTCACCCTTAGCTAGTTCTCTGTTTATTCCGTAGCTTTTATTTCGAGTTACTAACATTTAGCAACCGAACCGGTATCCAATACCCAGGTGCTACTAGGAGTACTAGCAAGGTACACATCAATAACTCGTATATCAAATATACTTCTGTCGATGTTGCCAGCCTTCTTATCTACCAAGTATCTAGGGTTGTTCCGCTTCAGCGACCTCTCACCTCATAATAGAAGCACTTAGTCTCGGGTTTGAGTTCAACTTTGGGTTGCTTCACTGGAGCAGCAACTGACTTGCTATCCATGAAGTTTCCCTCCTTGCTCTTGCCCTTTTCGAAACTAGTGGTTTGACTAACCATCAACACTTGACGCTCCTTCTTGATTTCTACCTTTGCGGTGTCAAACATCGCGAACAGCTCAGGGATCAATACTTCTATCCCTGGTGTATTATAGTTCATCACTAAGTTCTAGTAGCTTTAGTGACAGTGACTTGGAGAACTATATCAATCACTATCTTATCTGGAAGATCAACTCCCACTTGATTCAAGCGATTGTAGTACCCAGACAATCTGAGTACATGCTCAACGATTGAGCTATTCTCCTTCATCTTACAAGCAAAGAATCTTGTTGGAGATCTCATATCTCGCAACAAAGGCACGAGCCTGAGATCACAATCTCTGCTCCTAGAACATCTCACATGTTCCGTGACGTTCAAAACGTTTTGGAGCCTCAATTCTAAGCCGTAATGCATGACGCACTAAACTATCAAGTAGTCATCAAAACGTGCCTGTTAGATGTTCACAACATCTATAGACGACGCTAGAGGGGGTGGCGCACCGAGCGGTGCATTAAGGACATAAGCCTTCTGTGCAGCAATGAGGACAATCCTCAGATCACGGACCCAGTCCGCAATTTTGCTACCAACATCTTTCAATTCTATTTCTCTAGGAACATATAAAAATACAAGGGAGCTACAGCGCGAGCTAGTAATCTACAACATAATTTGCAAAGACACTTTGACTATGTTCATGATAATGAGTCCAATTAATCATATTACTTAAGAACTCCCACTCAAATTGACATCCCTCCGATCATTCGAGTGATACATGATCCAAATTCACCAACTCAAGTCCGATCATCACGTGAGTTGAGGTGGCTGCAATGGTGAACATCATTATGTTGATCATATCTACTATATGACTCATGTTCGACCTTTCGGTCTCTCGTGTTCCGAGGCCATGTCTGTACATGCTAGGCTCGTCAAGTTTAACCCGAGTGTTCTGCGCGTGCAAATCTGGCTTGCACCCGTTGTATGTGAACGTAGAGTCTATCACACCCGATCATCACGTGGTGTCTCAACACGACGAACTTTCGCAACGGTGCACACTCGGGGAGAACACAGTTCATCTTGAAATTCAAGTGAGGGATCATCTTATAATGCTACCGCCGTACTAAGCAAAACAAGGTGCATAAAAGGATTAACATCTCATGCAATTCATAAGTGACATGATATGGCCATGAACTTGTGTTTAAGATCTCCATCTTCGAAACACCAACATGATCTCCATCGTCACCGGCACAACACCATGATCTCCATCATCTTGATCTCCATCAATGTGTTGCCATTGGGGTTGTCACGCCCTGCATGCTTCTACTACTATTGCTACCGTAGCGATAAAGTAAAGCATTACATAGCGCTTAATGATTCACACGCAGGTCATATAATAATTAAAGACAACCCTATGGCTCCTGCCGGTTGCCGTACTCATCGACATGCAAGTCGTGATAATCTATACATCACATGATCATCTCATACATCACATATATCTCATCATGTAATTGGCCATATCACATCACAACATACCCTGCAAAAACAAGTTAGACGTCCTCTAATTGTTGTTGCATATTTTACGTGGCTGCTATGGGTATCTAGCAAGAACGATTCTCACCTACGCATAAACCACAACGGTGATACACTAGTTTGATTTTCAACCTTCTCAAGGACCGCCTTTGTCGAATCCGATCCAACTAAAGTGAGAGAAACTGTCACCCGCAAGCCATCTAGGCAACAAGTTGCGTCGAGGGAACCGGTCTCTCGTAAGCGTACGAGTAATGTTGGTCCGGGCCGCTTCATCTCACAATCCCGCTAAACCAAAATACGACCAAGGGAGGAAGCAATCTAAGCATCAACGCCCACAAACCTTTTGTGTTCTACTCGAGATCTCATCGAACCATCAACCTAGCTCATGATGCCACTGTTGGGGAACGTCGCATGGGAAACAAAATTTTTCCTACGCACACGCAAACCTATCCATGGTGATGAGCATCTACGAGAGGGAGAGTGGAACTACATACCCTTGTAGATCGCTAAGCGGGAAGTGTTAAGAAACGCGGTTGGTGTAGTCGAACATCTTCGCGATCGAAATCGCCGAGCGTCCCGCGATCTCATCACGATCCGTCCCGCGATCCCATCACGATCCGTCCCGCGATCTCATCACGATCCGTCTCACGATCTTGATCACGATCTGTCCTGCGAACTCATCACGATCCGTTCCGCGATCTCATCACGAACCGTCTCGCGATCTCGATCACGGTCCTTCCGATCTAGCGCCGAACGGACGGCACCTCCGCGTTCAGCACACGTGCAGCTTGATGACGATCTCCACCGTCTTGATCCAGCAAGAGGAGGTGGAGAGGAGAGAGAGTTCACCGGCAGCGTGACGGCGCTCCGGTGATGGTGGTGGAGTGATTCCGGCAGGGCTTCGCCTAAGCGCTGCGGAAAACCGATCTAGAGGAGAAACTGTGCACCGGTGAAACGGGTAGCACGTGGCCGGAAATTCTGTCCAAAAACCACCCAATCCACTAGTATATATAGGAGGAGAGGAGAGGAGAGGCAGCCAAGGCCTTTGGGTCGGCCGAAATAGGAGGTGGGAAGAAATCCTACTTCACCTCCAATCCTAGTTGGAGTAGGATTGCCTCCTATTGGCTGATTTTCCACTTTTTGCTTTAGGACTTTCTCTCCTGCGCCATGGGCCTTTGTGGCTGTTTTCCCAGCCCACTAAGGGCTGGTTATTATTCTCCCACAGCCCATGGACCTCTTGGGGTCGAAATACCCCTCCCGGAGGCCTCCCGGTACACTACCGGCACTCCCGGTACACTACCGGCACTCCCGGTACACTACCGATGAGCCCGAAACTTTTCCGGAAACCAAACTGGGACTTCCTATATATGAATCTTTACCTCCGGACCATTCCGGAGCTCCTCGTGATGTCCGGGATCTCATCCGGGACGCTGAACAAACTTCGGTCACCACCATACATAACTCTACACTACCGAAACGTCACCGAACCTTAAGTGTGCAGACCCTGCGGGTTCGAGAACTATGTAGACATGACCGAGACACCTCTACGGTCAATAACCAATGGCGGGACCTGGACATCCACATTGGTTCCTACATATTCTACGAAGATCTTTATCGGTCGAACCTCTATGTCAAGGATTTAGTTAATCCCGTATAACGTCCCCTTTGTTCTTCGGTATGTTACTTGCCCGAGATTCGATCGTCGGTATCTCCATACCTAGTTCAACCTCGTTACTGGCAAGTCTCTTTACTCGTTCCGTAATACAAGATCCCGTGAATAACACTTAGCCACATTGCTTGCAAGGCTTGTTGTGATGTTGTATTACCGAGTGGGCCCTGAGATACCTCTCCGTCACACGGAGTAACAAATCCCAGTCTCGATCCATGCCAACTCAACAAACACCATCGGAGATACCTGTAGAGCACCTTTATAGTCACCCAGTTACGTTGCGACGTTTGATACACACAAGGCACTCCTCCGATATCCGTGAGTTGCATGATCTCATGGTCATAGGAACATATACTTGACATGCAGAAAACAGTAGCAATAAACTGACACGATCATATGCTATGTTTGTAGTTTGGGTCTTATCCATCACATCATTCTCCTAATGATGTGATCCCGTTATCAAATGACATCTCATGTCCATGGCTAGGAAACCTTAACCATCCTTTGATCAACGAGCTAGTCCATTAGAGGCATACTAGGGACATGGTTTTGTCTATGTATCCACACATGCATTTAAGTCTCCGATCAATACAATTATAGCATGGATAATAAACGATTATCATGAACAAGGAAATATGATAATAACTAATTTATTATTGCCTCTAGGGCATATTTCCAACATTTAGTTAATCAAATTACTAAAGCTCCCACTCAAATTGACATCCCTCAGGTCATCTTAGTGTCACATGGTCCAAATTCACCAACTCAAGTCCGATCATCACGTGAGTTAAGGTGGCTTCATTGGTGAACATCATTATGTTGATCATATCTACTATATGACTCATGGTCGACCTTTTGGTCTCTTGTGTTTCGAGGCCATGTCTGTACATGCTAGGCTCGTCAAGTTTAACCCGAGTGTTCCGCGTGTGAAAAAACTGTCTTGCACCCATTGTATGTGAACGTAGAGTCTATCACACCCGATCATCACGTGGTGTCTCAACACGATGAACTTTCGCAACGGTGCACACTCAGGGAGAACACAATTTTATCTTGAAATTTAAGTGAGGGACCACCTTATAATGCTACCGTCGTACTAAGCAAAACAAGGTGCATAAAAGGATTAACATCACATGCAATTCATAAGTGACATGATATGGCCATGAACTTGTGCTTAAGATCTCCATCTTCACAGCACCGGCATGATCTCTATCGTCACCGGCACAACACCATGATCTCCATCATCTTGATCTCCATCATCTTGATCTCCATCAATGTGCTGCCATAGGGGTTGTAGTGCCAGCTGGTTCTACTTCTATTGCTACCATTTAGCGATAAAGTAAAGCATTACATAGCGCTTAATGATTAACACGCAGGTCATACAATAATTAAAGACAACCCTATGGCTCCTGCCGGTTGCCGTACTCATCGACATGCAAGTCGTGATATTCTATACATCACATGATCATCTCATACATCACATATATTTCATCATGTAATTGGCCATATCACATCACAACATACCCTGCAAAAAAAAGTTAGACGCCCTCTAATTGTTGTTGCATGTTTTACGTGGCTGCTACGGGTATCTAGCAAGAATGATTCTCACCTACGCATAAACCACAACGGTGATACAGAGTTTGCTTTTCAACCTTCTCAAGGACCGCCTTTGTCGGATCCGATCCAACTAAAGTGAGAGAAACTGTCACCCGCAATCCATCCAAGCAACTGAGGGAACCGGTCTCTCGTAAGCATACGAGTAATGTTGGTCCGGGCCGCTTCATCTCACAATACCGCTGAACCAAAATACGACCAAGGGAGGAAGCAATCTAAGCATCAATGCCCACAAACCTTTTATGTTCTACTCGAGATCTCATCGAACCATCAACATAGCTCTGATACCACTGTTGGGGAATGTTGCATGGGAAACAAAAAATTTCCTACGCACACACAAACCTATCCATGGTGATGAGCATCTATGAAAGGGGGAGTTGATCTACGTACCCTTGTAGATCGCTAAGCGGGAAGCATTAAGAAACGCGGTTGGTGTAGTCGAACTTCTTCGAGATCCAATCGCCAAGCTTCCCGCGATCAAATCACGAACCGTCCCGCGATCCAATCCAGAACCGTCCCGCGACCTCGTCATGATCTGTCCTACGATCCAATCACGATTGTCTCGTGGCCTTGATCACGATCCTTCCAATCTAGTACCGAACGGACGACACCTCCGCGTTCAGCACACGTGCATCTTGATGATGATCTCCACCGTCTTGATCCAGCAAGAGGAGGTGAAGGGGAGTTAGAGTTCACCGGCAGGGTGACGGCGCTCCGGGGATGGCGGTGGAGCAATTCCGGCAGGGCTTCGCCTAAGCGCTGCGGAAAACCGATCTAAAGGAGCACCAGTGGAACGGGTAGCACGTGGCCGTAAAAACTAGTGCAAACCCCTAGTAATCCACCAGTATATATAGGAGGGAGGTATAGGCAGCCCTTGGCGCAAGGCCAAGGCCTCCTAGGAGTCAGCCGAAGCTAGAGGGGAGGAGTCCTCCACCTCCTCCAATCCTAGTAGGAGTAGGACTCTCCCTTTTTGCCTTTTTCCACCTTTTTCCTTAGGACTTTTTCCTCCTGGCGCCATGGTCCTTTTGTGGCTGTTCCGCCAGCCTACTAAGGGCTGTTTATTACTCTCCCACAGCCCATGGACCCTCTGGGGTCGAAATACCCCTCCCGGAGGTCTCCCGGTACACTACCGGCACTCCCGGTACACTACCGATGAGCCCAAAACTTTTCCGGCGACCAAAATGGGACTTCCTATATATGAATCTTTACCTCTGGACCATTCCGGAGCTCCTCGTGATGTCCAGGATCTCATATGGGACTCCTAACAACCTTCGGTCATCACTATACATAATTCTATACTACCGAAACGTCACCAAACCTTAAGTGTGCAGACCTGCGGGTTCGAGAACTGTGTAGACATGAACGAGACACCTCTACGGTCAATAACCACTAGCGGGACCTAGACGTCCACATTGGTTCCTACATATTCTATGAAGATCTTTATCGATCGAACCTCTATGTCAAGGATTCAGTTAATCCCGTATATCGTTCCCTTTGTTCTTCGGTATGTTACTTGCCCGAGATTCGATCGTCGGTATTCCCATACCTAGTTCAACCTCGTTACCGGAAAGTCTCTTTACTCGTTCTGTAATACAAGATCCCCTGACTAACACTTAGTCACATTGCTTGGAAGGCTTTTTTGTGATCTTGCATTACCGAGTGGGCCCTGAGATACCTTTCCGTCACACGGAGTAACAAATCCCAGTCTTGATCCATGCCAACCCAACAGACACCCTCGGAGATACGTGTAGTGCATCTTTATAGTCACCCAGTTACGTTGCAACGTTCGATACACACAAAGTATTCCTCCGGAGTCAGTGAGTTGCATGATCTCATGGTCATAGGAACATATACTTGACATGCGGAAAACAGTAGCAATAAACTGACACGATCATATGCTACGTTTGTATTTTGGGTCTTGTCCATCACAGCATTCTCCCAATGATGTGATCCCGTTATCAAATGACATCTCATGTCCATGTGTAGGAACCTTAACCATCCTTTGATCAACGAGCTAGTTCACTAGAGGTATACTAGGGACATAGTGTTTTGTCTATGTATCCACACATGTATCTATGTTTCCAATTAATACAATTCTAGCATGGATAATAAACAATTATCATGAACAAGGAAATGCAATAATAAACACTTTATCTATTGCCTCTAGGGCATATTTCCAACACAAACACCTCGGTGACTGACTTGTTCATCCAGTGCATGTTATATTTCATCACAAAGGTTTTGTATCTAGGTGGCAGTTATTGTAGAACTCTGTCAGTGATTGCCTCTGGCGGTAGGGCAATTCCCAACTCCGCCAGACGAGTCGAGTACCCAGACATTCTGAGTATATGTTCACTGATAGACCCGTTCTCCTCCATTTTATAAGCATAGAAGTTATCGGAGGTCTCATACCTCTCGATCCAGGCATTCTTCTCAAAGATAAACGTCAACTCCTGGAACATCTCATATGCTCCATGATGTTCAAAACATCTTTGAAGTCCTGATTCTAATCCATACAAAATTGCACACTGAACTATTGAGTAATCTCCAGTACGTGTCTCCCAAGCGTTCTTAACGTCTTCGGATGACATGTCTGCGGGTTGGTCACCAAGCGGTGCATCAAGGATGTATAGTTTCTAGGAAGCCGTGAGGATAATCCTCAGATTACAGGCCCAGTCAACAAAGTTACTTCCATCATCTTTCATCTTAGCTTTCTCTAGGAACGCATTAAAATTCAGGGGTGCTACTTCGCGAGCCATTGATCTACAACATAAATATGGAAAGGTTACTTAGACTATTGTTCAGGATAATGAGTTTAGTTAATCAAATTACTAAAGCTCCCACTCAAATTGACATCCCTCAAGTCATCTGAGTGTCACATGATCCAAATTCTCCAACTCAAGTACGATCATCATGTGAGTTAAGGTGGCTTCAATGGTGAACATCATTATGTTGATCATATCTACTATATGACTCATGTTCGACCTTTTGGTCTCTTGTGTTCAGAGGCCATGTTTGTACATGCTAGGCTCTTCAAGTTTAACCCGAGTGTTCTGCATGTGCAACACTGGCTTGCACCCGTTGTATGTGAACGTAGAGTCTATCACACCCGATCATCACGTGGTGTCTCGACACGACAAACTTTCGCAACGGTGCACACTCGGGGAGAACACAATTCATCTTGAAATTTAAGTGAGGGATCACCTTATAATGCTACCGCCGTACTAAGAAAAACAAGGTGCATAAAAGGATTAACATCACATGCAATTCATAGGTGACATGATATGGCCATGAACTTGTGCTTTAGATCTCCGTCTTGAAAGCACCGACATGATCTCCATCGTCACCAGCATGACACCATGATCTCCATCATCTTGATCTCCATCAACGTGTCGCCATCAGGGTTGTCACGCCCTGCATGCTTCTACTACTGCATGTAAAGTAAAGCATTACATAGCGCTTAATGATTGACATGCAGGTCATACAATAATTAAAGACAACCCTATGGCTCCTGCCGGTTGCCGTACTCATCGACATGCAAGTCGTGATATTCTATACATTACATGATCATCTCATACATCACATATATCACATCATGTAATTGGCCATATCACATCACAACATACCCTGCAAAAACAAGTTAGACGTCCTCTAATTGTTGTTGCAAGTTTTACGTGGCTGCTACGGGTATCTAGAAAGAATGATTCTCACCTACACATAAACCAAAACGGTGATACATAATTTGCTTTTCAACCTTCTCAAGGACTGCCTTTGCCGGATTCGATCCAACTAAAGTGAGAGAAACTGCCACCCGCAAGCCATCTAGGCAACAAGTTGCATCGAGGGAACCGGTCTCTCGTAAGCGTACGAGTAATGTTGGTCCGGGACGCTTCATCTCACAATACCGCTGAACCAAAATACAACCAAGGGAGGAAGCAATCTAAGGATCAATGCCCACAAACCTTTTGTGTTCTACTCGAGATTTCATCGACACATAGATCAAGCTCACGATGCCAATGTTGGGGAACGTTGCATGGGAAAGAAAATTTTTCCTATGCACACGCAGACCTATCCATGGTGATGAGCATCTACGAGAGGGAGAGTGGATCTACGTACCCTTGTAGATCGCTAGGCAGGAAGTGTTAAGAAACACGGTTGGTGTAGTCGACCGTCTTCGCATCCAAATCGCCGAGTGTCCCGCAATCCAATCACGAACCGTCCCGCTATCCAATCACGAACCGTCCCGCGATCTCATCACGATCTGTCCCGCGATCCAATCACGATCATCTCGTGGCCTTGATCACGATCCTTCCGATCTAGTACCGAACGGACGACACCTCCGCGTTCAGCACACGTGCAGCTTGATGACGATCTCCGCCGTCTTGATCTAGCAAGAGGGAGTGGAGAGGTAGAAGAGTTCCCCGGTAGCATGACGGCGCTCCGGCAATGGTGGTGGAGATTTTCCGGCAGGCACTACTAGAAAAAGGCATGCTAGTGGCGCACCTGTTTTGGCTACCAATGGCGCACTATAGGTGCGCCACTAGCATCACGCCATTAGAATTTTTTACTAATGGCGCACCATGGGTGTGCCATTAGTATCTGGTATACTAATGGCGCACCAGGCAGTGCGCCATTACTATGTGACTTAGTAATGGTGCACCGCATAGAAGTGCGCCATTACTAACAATTTTTTTTCAATTTTTTTTTCAATTTTTTCCATCACACTAATGGCGCACCTGCACATGGTGCGCCACTGCTATATAGTAGTGGCGCACCACATGTCTGGTGCACCATTAGTGTCTATATTATCTATAGCCCTTTTCCTAGTAGTAAGGGCTTCGCCCAAGCACTGCGGAAATCCGATCTAGAGGAGCACCGGTGGAACGGGTAGCACGTGGCCATAAAAACTAGTGCAAAAAACCTCAAGTCCACCAATATATATAGGAGGAGAGGAGGAGAGCCTTGGCGCAAGGGCCAAGGCTCCTTGGAGTCGGCCGAAGTGGGAGGGAGAGGAGGACTCTCCTCCTCCAATCCTAGTAGGACCAGGATTCCTCCTTTTTGGCCTTTTTTCCACCTTTTTCCTCTTGGTTTCTTTCTTCGAGATGCATGGGCCTATCGTGGTTGTTCCACCAGCCCACTAAGGGCTGGTTTTCACTCTCCCACGGGCCATGAAGCCTCTTGGGTCGAAATACCCCTCCCGGAGGTCTCCCGGCACTCCCGGTACACTACCGATAAGCCCGAAACTTTTCCGGCGACCAAAACAGGACTTCCTATATATGAGTCTTTACCTCCAGACCATTTCAGAGCTCCTCGTGATGTCCGGCATCTCATCCAGGACTCCGAACAAACTTCGGTCACCACCAGACATAACTTTATACTACCGAAACATCACCAAACTTTAAGTGTGCAGACCCTGCGGGTTCGAGAACTATGTAGACATGACCGAGACACCTCTACGGTCAATAACCAATGGCGGGACCGGGCTGTCCACATTGGTTCCTACATATTCTACGAAGATCTTTATCGACCAAACCTCTTAGGTCAAGGATTCAGTTAATCTTGTATAACGTTCCCTTTGTTCTTTGGTATGTTACTTACCCGAGATTCGATCGCCGGTATCTCCATACATAGTTCGATCTCATTACCTGCAAGTCTCCGTACTCATTCCGTAATACAAGATCCCGTGGCCAACACTTAGTCACATTTCTTGCAAGGCTTGTCGTGATGTTGTATTGCGGAGTGGGCTCTGAGATACATCTCCGTCTCACGGAGTAACAAATCCCAGTCTTGATCCATGCCAACCCAACAGACACCCTCGGAGACACCTGTAGAGCACCTTTATAGTCACCTAGTTACGTTGTGATGTTTGATACACACAAGGTATTCATCCGGTGTCAGTGTGTTTCATGATCTCATGGTCATAGGAACATATACTTGACATGCAGAAAACAGTAGCAATAAACTGACACGATCATATGCTACGTTTGTAGTTTGGGTCTTGTCCATCACATCATTCTCCCAATGATGTGATCCTGTTTATCAAATGACATCTTATGTCCATTGTCAGGAAACCATAACCATCTTTGATAAACAAGCTAGTTCACTAGAGGCATACTAGGGACACTGGGTTGTCTATGTATCCACACATGTATCCATGTTTCCAATTAATACAATTCTAGCATGGATAATAAACGATTATCATGAACAAGGAGATATAATAAAAACACTTTATTTATTGCCTATAGGGCTTATTTCCAAACCATGTTGCTCAAAACGCTTTTGGATCTCCGGTTCTAAGCTGTAAAGCATGCCGCACTGAACGATGGAGTAATCATTACAACGCGACCGCCAGGTGTTCATAACGTCTTGATCCGCTGGGAAAATGGGTGCGTCATATAGCGGTGCATCAAGGACATATAATATTTTGGAAGTTATGAGGATGATCCTCAAGCTATGGACCCAGTCCGTAAGTTGCTTCCATCATCTTTCAGCTTGGTTTTCTCTAGGAATGTGTTGAAGTTGAGGGCAACATTAGCGTTGGCCATTGGATCTACAAGATAGATTGTAAAGACAATTTTAGACTAAGTTCATGATATTTAAATTCACATAATCAAATTATTTAATGAACTCCCACTTAGACAGACATCTCTCTAGTCATCCAAGTGACACATGATCCACGTCAACTAGCCCGTGTCGGATCATCACATGAGACGGACTAGTCATCAATGGTGAACATCTTCATGTTGATCGTATCTTCTATATGACTCATGTTCGACCTTTCGGTCTCCCGTGTTCCGAGGCCATGTATGTACATGCTAGGCTTGTCAAGTCAACCTAAGTGTATTGCGTGTGTAAATTTGGCATCCACTCGTTGTATGCGAATGTTAGAACCTATCACACCCGATCATCACATGGTGCTTCGGAACAACATACCTTAGCAACCGTGCACAGTTAGGGTGAACACATATCTTGAAATTTTGTGAGAGATCATCTTATTTGGCTACCATCGTTCTAAGAAAATAATATGTAAACATGATAAACATCACATGCAATCAATATAGTGACATGATATGGCCAATATCATGTTGCTCCTTTGATCTCCATATTCGGGGCCTCGTGATCATCATTGTCACCGGCACGACACAATGATCTCCATCATCGTGTCTTCGTGAAGTTGTCTCGCCAACTATTACTTCTACTACTATGGCTAACGATTAGCAATAAAGTAAAGTAATTACATGGCGTTTCTGATTGACACGCAGGTCATACAATAAATTAAGACAACTCCGATAGCTCCTGCCGGTTGTCACGACATATGCTTCAAAAACAAGTTAGACGTCTTCTAATTTTTTGTTGCAAGTTTTTACGTGGCTGCTATAGGTTTCTACCAAGAACGTTTCTTACCTACGCAAAAACCACAATGTGATATGCCAATTTCTATTTACACTTCATAAGGACCCTTTTCATCGAATCCGATCAGACTAGAATGGGAGAGACAGACACCCGCTAGCCACCTTATGAAACAAGTGCATATCAGGCGGTAGAACCAGTCTCACGTAAGCGTACGTGTAAAGTCGGTCCGGGCCGCTTCATCCGACAATACCTTCGAATCAAGATAAGACTAGTAACGGCAACACAATTGACAAAATTGATGCCCACAACACCTTGTGTTCTACTCATGCATAGATTATATGCATAAACTTAGCTCTGATACCACTGTTGGGAGACGTAGTAGTAAATCAAAAAAATTCCTACGTGTCACCAAGATCTATATATGGAGAAACCAGCAACGGTCAAAGGGGGAGTGCATCACCTTTGAAGATCGCAAAGTGGAAGCGTTATTAGAACGCGGTTGGTGGAGTCATACTCGCAGCAATTCAGATCGTGGTGGATTCCGAACTAAGCGCCAAACAACGGCACCTCCACGTTCAACACACGTGCAGCTCGGTGACGTCTCCTACGCCTTGATCCAGCAAGGAGGAAGGAGAGGTTGAGGGAGAGCTCCGACAACACGATGGCATGGTGATGGTGGAGCTGCGTTGTACTCCGGCAGGGCTTCGCCAAGCACTACGAAGGGCGAGGAGGAGAAGGGGTAGGGCTGCGCCGGGAGGGAGAGAAACTTGTGTGTTTCAGCCCCCAACAGCCCTCACTATATATAAGAGGATAAGGAGGAGGGGCACACGCCCTAGGGAGCCCACCCTCGTGCAGCGGCCGACCCTAGATGGCCTTTTGGGCGCGGCGACCAAGGGAGGTTAGAGGGGTGCGGCAGCCCTAGCTGCCCTAGGGTGGGCCTAGGGTTTGCCCCCTCTCTCCTTTATTCTTCTTGGGCCAGGTGGAGGTGCACCAGCCAACCTAGGGGATGGTTCCCTCCCACCTTCGGCCCATGCAGCCCTCTGGTGCCGGTGGACCCACACGGTGGACCCCCGGAACCCTTCCGGTGGTCCCGATACGTTATCGGTGATGCCCGAAACACTTTCGGTGACCAAAACCTCACTTCCTATATATGAATCTTTACCGCCGGACCATTACAGAGCTCCTCGTGACATTCGAGATCTCAATCGGGACTCCAAACAACCTACGGTAACCACGTACACAATTTCCCTATAACCCTAGCATCATCGAACCTTAAGAGTGTAGACCCTAGGAGTTCGGGAGGCTTGTAGACATGACCGAGACACCTCTCCGGTCAATAACCAACAATGGGATCTAGATACCCATGTTAGCTCCCACATGCTCCACGATGATCTCATCGAATCAACCACGATGTCGGGGATTCAATCAATCCCGTATACAATTCCCATTGTCTATCGGTATGACACTTGCCCGAGATTCGATCGTCGGTATCCCTATACCTTGCTCAATCTCGTTACCGGAAAGTCTATTTACTTGTTCCGTAACACATCATCCCGTGGCTAACTCCTTAGTCACATTGAGGTCATTATGATGATGTCTTACCGAGTGGGCTCAGAGATACCTCTCCGTCACACAAAGTGACAAATCCCAGTCTCGATTCGTGCCAACCCAACAGACACTTTCGGAGATACCCGTAGTGAACCTTTATAGCCACCCAGTTACGTTGTGAAGTTTGGCACACCCAATGTATTCCTACGGTATCAGAGAGTTGCACAATATCATGGTCTAAGGAAATGTTACTTTACATTAGAAAAGGTTTAGCAGACGAACTACACGATCTTGTGCTATGCTTAGGATTGGGTCTTGTCCATCACATCATTCTCCTAATGATGTGATCCCGTTATCAATGACATCCAATGTCCATGGTCATGAAACTGTGACCATCTATTGATCAACGAGCTAGCCAACTAGAGGCTCACTAGGGACATGTTGTGGTCTATGTATTCACACATGCATTACGGTTTCCGGTTAATACATTTATAGAATGAACAGTAGACAATTATCATGAACAAGGAAATACAATAATAACCATTTTGTTATTGCCTCTAGGGAATATTTCCAACACAATATTCCACGGCTGAAGGGTCTCTTGTCCGAAAGTCCGTGACTCATCGCTCTCCCATATATCAATGAGATACTATGACCCATTGTTGAGATTCTTGCTGACCATGAAAGGTCCTTCCGAAGGGGGAGATAACTTGCGCATATCTGTCTGATGTTGAATCAAACGCAACACTAAGTTGCCTTCTTGGATCGTCCGGGTCTTGACCCTACGGCTATGATATCGATGCGGGTCTTGTTGATAAATCGCTGATCGTGTTGCTACAAGATCTTGCTCCTCATCCAAAGCATCTGGTGCGCCCTGACTCACCGTCTCATTTTCAGTTTGAACATAAGCCGCCACTCTGGGCGATTCATGCCGCATATCACTTGGGAGGACAACTTCTACACCATAAACCATGAAGAAAGGCGTATAGCCTATAGATCTATTGGGGGTGGTCCTGATACTCCAAAGAACTGAAGGCAACTCTTCCTCCCAACAACCCGGCATTCTCTCCAAAGGAACCATAAGCCGTGGTTTTATCCCTCTCAAAATCTCTTGATTTGCACGCTCTGCTTGCCCATTGGACCGTGGACGAGCCACGGCTGAAGCATCAAAGCGGATACGTTCTTCTTCACATAATGCTTTCATGGCTCCGTTAGATAGATTTTTTCCGTTGTCAGTAACGATACTGTGAGGGTAACTAAAACAAAAAAAAAATCAGCTTTTTGAAAAATTGAACCACCATGGCCGTATCGCACTTGCTGACCAGCTCTGCCTCAACCCACTTGGTAAACTTATCAACCGCCACCAAAAGGTGGGTCTTCTTATTTTTTGACCTCCTGAAAGGCCCAACCATATCTAGCCCCCAGACCACAAACGACCAAGTGATTGGAATCATCCTCAATTCTTGAGCCGAAACATGAGCATGCCGCCCAAATTTCCAACACCCGTCATATTTGCTGACTATTTCCTCTGCATCTACACGAGCCATCAGCCAGTAAAAACCATGACGAAAAGCTTTCGTTACCAAGGACTTTGAGCCGACTTGATGATCACAGTTGCCGGAATGTCTCTCATGTAAAATTTCCTGGCCTTCCTCAGGCGACATCCAACGCTGAAAAATGCCAGTCACACTGCACCTATGTAACTCCCCATTGATAATAGTCATGGACTTGGATTGCTTCATGATCTACTATGCCAAGGTCTCATTCTCGTGTAACTCACCGCGAGTCAGATATGTCAAATAAGGCAACGTCCAATCCAGAGTGGCACGGAGAACCGCCACCAATTGCCACTCTGGGCAGGTATAGCTAGATCCTCCTCAGAAGGCAATTTAACAGAAGGATTATGCAGCACGTCCAAAAAGACGTTAGGAGGTACCGGCTTACGCTGAGATCCTAGCCTTGACAACGCATCAGCCACCTCATTCTTCCGACAGTCAATATGGTCCACCTACTAACCTTTGAAGTGACCAGCAATGATATCAACCACCTGACAGTAAGCCACCATCTATGGGTCCTTAGAATCCCACATGCCCGAAACATGTTGATCCACCAAGTCTGATTCGCCCAGGCCCTAACCCGGCCCAGGTTCATCTCCTTGGCCACACGGAGCCCATGAAGCAAAGCTTCATACTCAGCCGCATTCTTAGTACAAGGAAACATTAGTCTTAACACATAACAAAAAATTTCACCTCGAGGGGAGGTTAGGACAATTCCAACCCCCGAGCCTTCCAATTGTCTGGATCTATCAAAGTGAATTGTCCAATATGTACTATCCAGCTTCTTCTCTCGCACCTAGCTCTCCGTCTAGTCATTTATGAAATCCACCAAGGCTTGCGACTTGACAGTCGTGCGATGCACATACTTCAAATTAAGAGGCCCAAGTTCCAGTGCCCACTTAGCGATTCTTTCGGTGGCCTCTTTATTCTGAATGATATCACCCAAAGGAGGAGAGCTAACCATCATGATCCGTTGTCCAAGGAAATAATTCTTCATCTTGCGATTTGCCATGAACACTCCATATATCAGCTTTTGCCAATGAGAGTATCTTTGTTTGGACTCTATCAAGATCTCACTAACATAATAAACCGACCGCTGAACCAGATATTCTTTCCATGCTTCCTTACTCTCCACAAAAATTGCAGCATTGACTGCGTTGTTATTAGCCGCCATGAATAGGAGCAAAGGTTCCTTCTCTGCTGGAGCAGCCAAAACCAGCGGCTCAGCCGACTATTTCTTGAGTGCCTCATCTACAGCCTTACTCCAGATGAACTCGTCCATCTTTTTCATCATCTGATACAAAGGAATATCCTTCTCGCCCAGGTGACTGATGAAGCGGCTTAAAGTAGCGATTTGACCCGCCAAGCGTTGTACATCATTAATGCTCGCCGACTTAGACAAGGAGCTGATGGCCTTTATCTTATCCGGGTTAGCCTCAATTACCTGCTTTGAAACCAGAAAGCCAAAAGCTTGCTTGCTGGTACACCAAAAACACACTTAGCCGGATTAAGCATCATCTTATAAAGCCGCAAGTTATCAAAAGTCTCCTTCAAATCATCAAGCACTATCTCCTTCTTACTTGACTTGACCACAATATCATCTACATAAGCACGAACATTGCGCCAAATCTAACTATGAAGACAATTTTGCACACAACATTGATAAGTTGCCTGTGCGATATTGCGCCCAAAAGGCACAGACACATAGCAGAAAGCCCCAAAAGGTGTTATAAAAGATGCATTATCTTGTTCTCTAACTGCCATCTTGATATGATGATAACCCGAATAAGCGTCCAGGAAGCACAAACTCTCACAACCCACCGTTGCATCAATGATTTGGTCGATACGAGGGAGAGGAAATGGATCAACTCGACAGGCCTTGTTAAGATTCGTGTAATCCACACAAATGCACCATGTGTCGTTCTTCTTGAGTACAAGCACGGAATAGCCAACCACTACGGGTGAAAAACCTCCATGCTGAACCCTGCTGCCAAGAGCCGGGCCACTTCTTCCCCAATAGCCTTATGCCACACTTCATTAAAATGGCGGACGAACTGCTTAATCGGCTTAAACGTTGGGTCCACATTACGGTGGTGCTCAGCGAAATCTCTCAGTACACCCTACATGTCAGAAGGTTTCCATGCAAAGATGTCTCGATTCTCATGGATGAATTTGATGAGCGCGCTTTCCTACGCGGGGTCCAGATTTGCCCCGATAGTAAACTGCTTTGATGACACGCCGGGAGCAAAATCCACTAACTTTGTATCCTCTGCTGCTGCTGGTGACCTCCTTGATTACCTTGTCCCTAATACCCTGAACTTGAGCCTACTCCATTGAAACCTGACCCTTGAGAGCCGGATCCTGACGCACCAGATGGCTCATTGTCATTATTTTGATGATGATTAAGGCTGTAGTTCCGGAACCCCCACAATATAGCAGTCCCTCCAGGCATGTCTAGATGGCCTGCCGGGCTGACTGTGCTCCGAGAAAGGTTTTTCAGAATCTCCTCCATATTAAAGGGGGCTTTTGGCTTGCCGAAAGGCGGCTTACTGTTACCTCTGGCACAATTATTCCTAGCGCCGGTGTTGGCTACCAAATCTGACCCGTCGTCCTGGTTCTTGCTTTTTCCACCATTGCCAGGGTTGTTACTTCCTGCCCCATTCTGCTGTTGGCCCTTGTCGCCATTGTTCTTCTTACCCTTAGACGATTTCTCCTTGTGAGACCCTGGGTCGTTAGTAGTATCTGAATCTGCATATTTGGTAAGAGCCGACATGAGCTCACCCATGTCCTGAAAGGAAATTTCAGCCGCCCGAGCTTCTGCTTGAGGGGTAAGAAGTGACAATTTTTCTCCAAAATTAGGACTGCTTGAGCCGCTGATATATTATGAGACAAGTGGATGACAGTCAAGACCCGTCGGACCCAATGATGGGCCGACTCATCCTCCTGCTGCACATAGTGATCGAGGTCAACAACTGTCATAGGTTGCTTGCATGTCCCTCAGAAATTCTTGATAAAACTGTTGGGGAATGTTGCATGGGAAACAAAAAATTCCTATGCACACGCAAACCTATCCATGGTGATGATGATCTACGAGAGGGGGAGTTGATCTACATACCCTTGTAGATCGCTAAGCGGGAAGCGTTAAGAAACGCGGTTGGTGTAGTCGTACTCCTTCGCGATCCAAATCGCCGAGCGTCCCGCGATCCAATCACGAACCGTCCCACGATCCAATCACGAACCGTCCCACGATCTCATCACGATCTGTCCCACGATCCAATCGTGATCGTCTTGTGGCCTTGATCACGATCCTTCCGATCTAGTCCCGAACGGACGACACCTCCGCGTTCAGCACACGTGCAGCTTGATGACGATCTCCATCGTCTTGATCCAGCAAGAAGAAGTGGAGAGGTAGAAGAGTTTTCCAGCAGCGTGATGGTGCTCCGGCGATGGTGGTGGAGCACTTCCGGCAGGGCTTTGCCTAAGCACTGCGGAACTACGATCCAGAGGAGAAACTATGCACCGGTGGAACGGGTAGCACGTGGCCGGAAATTCTGTCCAAAAAACACCCAGTCCACCAGTATATAAAGGAGGGAGGGAGCAGCAGCCTTGGCGCAAGGCCAAGTCCCCCAAGGAGTCGGCCGACTAGGGAGGGAGGAGTCCCACTCCTCCTCCAATCCTAGTTGGACTAGGATTGCTCCCTATTGGCTGATATTCCATTTTTTCCTTTAGGACTTTCTCCCCCTGCGCCATGGGCCTTTGTGAATGTTTCCCCAGCCCACTAAGGGCTGGTTATGATTCTCCCACAGCCCATGGACCTCTTGGGGTCGAAATACCCCTCCCGTAGGTCTCCTGGTACTCTATCGGCACTCCCGGTACACTACCGATGAGCCCAAAACTTTTCCGACGACCAAACTGGGACTTCCTATGTATGAATCTTTACCTCCGGACCATTCCGGAGCTCCTCGTGACCTCCGGGATCTCATCCCGGACTCCGAAATACCTTTGGTCACCACCATACATAACTCTATACTAGTGAAACGTCACCAAACCTTAAGTGTGCAGACCCTGCGGGTTCGAGAACTATGTAGACATGACCGAGACACCTCTACGGTCAATAACCAATGGCGGGACCTGGACGTCCACATTGGTTCCTACATATTCTACGAAGATATTTATCGGTCGAACCGCTATGTCAAGGATTCAGTTAATCCCATATAACGTTCCCTTTGTTCTTCGGTATGTTACTTGCCCGAGATTCGATCATCGGTATCCCAATACCTAGTTCAACCTCGTTGCCGGCAAGTCTCTTTACTCATTCCGTAATGCAAGATCTCGTGGCTAACATATTAGTCACATTGCTTGCTAGGCTTGTTGTGATGTTGCATTACCGAGTGGGCCCTGAGATACCTCTCCGTCACACGGAGTAACAAATCCGAGTCTCGATCCATGCCAACCCAACAGACACCCTCAGAGATACCTATAGTGCACCTTTGTAGTCACCCAGTTACATTGCGACGTTTGATACACACAAAGCATTCCTCCGGTGTCAGTGAGTTGCATGATCTCATGGTCATAGGAACATATACTTGACCTGCGGAAAACAACAACAATAAACTGACACGATCATATGCTACGTTTGTAATTTGGGTCTTTGTCCATCACATCATTATCCTAATGATGTGATCCCGTTATCAAATGACATCTCATGTCCATGGCTAGGAAACCTTAACCATCCTTTGATCAACGAGCTAGTTCTCTAGAGGTATACTACGGACATAGTGTTTTCTCTATGTATCCACACATGTATCCATTTTTCCAATAAATACAATTCTAGCATGGATAATAAACGATTATCATGAACAAGGAAATGCAATAATAAACACTTTATTTATTGCCTCTAGGCCATATTTCCAATAGTCTCCCACTTGCACTTGATTTACATTGTAATAAATCGAACACCCATGCAGTTCTGGTGTTGATCATGTTAGCTCTTGGAAGAGGTTGAGTCAACGGATCTGCAACATTCAGATCCATGTGCACTATGCAAATATTTATGTCATTCTCCTCGATGTAATACCGGATGGAGTTGAAGCATCGCTTTATATGTCTGGTCCTCTTGTGAAACCTTGGTTCCTTGGCTAGAGCAATGGCACCAGTGTTGTCACAGAACATGCTGATCGGATTCAGCGCACCAGGCACTACTCCGAGATCTGTCATGAACTGCTTCATCCAGACACCTTTGTTCGCCGCCTACGAGGCTGCGATGTACTCTGCTTTGCACGTAGAATCAGCTACCACGTTTTTCTTGGAACTGCACTAGCTTACCGCTCCCCCGTTAGGATTAAATACGTATCTGGTTTGCGACTTAGAGTCGTCCGGATCAGTGTCAAAGCTTGCATCGACGTAACCCTTTACAACGAGCTCTTCATCACATCCATAAACGAGAAACATGTCCTTAGTTCTGTTAAGGTACTTAAGGATATTCTTGACCGCTTGCCAGTGCTCCATTGCAGGATCACTTTGAAACCTTCCAACCATACTTATGGCAAGGCTGACATCGGGTCTTGTGCACAGCATTGCATACATGATAGAGCCTATGGCTGAAGCATAGGGGATGAGACTCATCTTTTCTTTATCTTGTGCAGTCACTGGGCATTGAGTCTTACTCAACTTCTCACCTTGTAACACAGGCAAGAACCCCTTCTTGGACTGTTCCATTTTGAACTTCTTCAAAACTTAATCAAGGAATGTGCTCTGTGAAAGTGCTATTAAGCGTCTTGATCTATCTCTATAGATCTTAATGCCTAATATGTAAGCAGCTTCTCCCAGGTCCTTCATTGAAAAACTCTTGTTCAAATATTCCTTCACGCTTTCCAGCAATTCTATACGGTTTCCAATCAGCAATATGTCATCCACATACAATATTAGAAACGCTATAGAGCTCTCACTCACTTTCTTGTAAATATAAGCTTCTCCATAAACTTGTATAAACACAAACACTTTGATCACCTCATCGAAGCGCTTATTCCAACTCCGAGATGCTTGCACCAGTCCATAAATGGATCGCTGGAGTTTGCAAACTTTGTTAGCATTCTCTGGATCGACAAAACCTTATGGTTGCATCATATACAACTCTTCCTCAAGGAAACCATTGAGGAACGCTGTTTTGACATCCATCTGCCAAATTTCATAGTCGAAATAGGCAGCTATTGCTAACATGATTCTGACAGACTTAAGCATCGCTATGGGTGAGAAGGTCTCATTGTAGTCAACTCCTTGAACTTGTGAAAAACCCTTTGCCACAAGTCGAGCTTTATAGACGGTGACATTACAGTCCGCGTCTGTCTTCTTCTTAAAGATCCATTTATTCTGAATGGCCTTTCGCCCTTCAGGTAATACTTCCAAAGTCCATACTTTGTTTTCATACATGGATCCCATCCCGGATTTCATTGCCTCTAACCATTTCTCGGAATCTGGGCCCATCACCACTCCTTCATAGTTCGTAGGTTCATTGTTGCCTAACAACATGACCTCCAAGACAGGATTGCCGTACCACTCAGGAGTAGTACGCGTCCTTGTCGACCTACGAGGTTCATTAACAACTTGATCCGAAGCTTCATGATCATCATCATTAACTTCTTCTTGAACCGTCGTAGGCTCCACAGAACAACTTTCTGCGCTGCGCTACTTTCTGGTAGAGCAAAGGTTCAACAACCTCATCAAGTTCTATTTTCCTCCCACTCAATTCTTTCGAGAGAAACTCTTTCGCAAGAAATGTTCCATTCTTAGCAACAAACACTTTGCCTTCGGATCTGAGATAGAAGGTATACCCAACTGTCTCTTTCGGGTATCCTATGAAGACGCATTTCTCCGCTTTGGGTTCCAAATTTTCAGGCTAAAGCTTTTTGACATAAGCATCACATCCCCAAACTTTAAAAATGACAACTTAGACCTCTTTCCAAACCACAGTTCATACGGCGTCGTCTCAACAGATTTCGAGGTGCCCTATTTAAAGTGAATGCAGCTGTCTCTAATGCAAAACCCCAAAACGATAGTGGCAAATCAGCAAGAGACATCATAGATCGCACCATATCTAATAAGGTCCGATACGACGTTCAGACACACCATTACATTGTGGTGTTCCGGGCGGTGTTAACTGTGAAACAATTCCACACTGTCTTAAGTGATTACAAAACTCGTAACTCAAATATTCACCTCCTCGATCGGATCGTAGGAACTTAATCTTCTTGTTACGATGATTTTCAACTTCACTCTGAAATTGCTTGAACTTTTCAAACGTTTCAGACTTGTGTTTCATTAAGGAATATACCCATATCACCTTAAGTCATCAGTGAAGTTGAGAAAATAACGATATCCACCACACGCTACAACATTCATTGGACCGCACACATCGGTATGTATGATTTCCAATAAGTCGCTTGCCCGTTCCATTGTTCTAGAGAACGGCGTTTTAGTCATCTTGCCCATGAGGCATGGTTCACATGTGTCAAGTGATTCAAAATCAAGTGACTCCAAAAGTCTATCAGCATGGAGCTTCCTCATGCGTTTTACACCAATATGACCTAAACGACAGTGCCACAAGAAAGTGGTACTATCATTATCAACTCTACATCTTTTGGCATCAATGTTATGAACATGTGTATCATCACTATCAAGATTTAAGATGAATAAACCCCTCACATTGGGTGCATGACCATAAAAGATATTACTCATATAAATAGAACAACCTTTATTCTCTGATTTAAACGAGTAACCGTCTTGCAATAAACAAGATCCAGATATAATGTTCATGCTTAACGCAGGCACTAAATAACAATTATTCAGGTTCATCTCTAATCCCGATGGTAATCGAAGAGAGAGCATGCCGACGGCGATCACATCAACCTTGGAATCATTTCCCACGCGTATCGTCACTTCGTCCTTCGCCAGCATCCGTTTATTCCGCAGTTCCTGTTTTGAGTTGCAAATGTGAGCAACCGAACTGGTACCAAATACCCGGGTACTAGTACGAGAGCTAGTAAGGTACACATCAATAACATGTATATCATATATACCTTGTTTGTCTTTGGCCGCCTTCTTGTCAGCCAGGTACTTGGGGCAGTTCCGCTTCCAGTGACCAGTTCCCTTGCAATGAAAGCACTCAGTCTCCGGCTTAGGTCCATGCTTAGGCTTCTTTACAGGAGTAGCAACTGCTTTGCCATCCTTCTTGGTTTTACCCTTCTTGCCTTCGCCTTTGCCATTTTTCTTGAAACTAGTGGTTTTATTGACCATCAACACTTGATGTTCTTTCTAGATTTCAGACTCAGCGACTTTCAGCATCGCAAACAGCTCGGGGACTGACTTGTTCATCCCGTGCATGTTATACTTCATCACAAATCTTTTGTAACTAGGTGGCAGTGATTGAAGAACTCTGTCAGTGATCGCCTCTGGCAGAAGGATAATTCCTAACTCCGTGAAACGAGTCGAGTACCAAGACATTCTGAGTACATGTTCACTGATAGATCCGTTCTCCTCCATCTTGCAAGCATAGAACTTATCGAAGATTTCATACCTCTCGATCCGGGCATTCAAAATGCTCCATGACGTTCATATGCTCCATGACGTTCAAAATGTCTTTGAACCTCAACTCCTAGAACATCTCATATGCTCCATGACGTTCAAAATGTCTTTGAAGTCCCGATTCTAAGCCATACAATATTGCACACTGAACTATTGAGTAATCTCCAGCAAGTGTCTCCCAAACGTTCTTAACGTCTTCGAATGACACGGGAGCGGGTGGGTCACCAAGCGGTGCATCAAGGACATATAATTTCTGGGAAGCCGTGAGGATAATCCTCATATTATGGGCCCAGTCAACAAAGTTACTTCCATCATCTTTCAGCTTAGCTCTCTCTAGGAACGCATTAAAATTCAGGGGTGCTACTGCGTGAGGCATTGATCTACAACATAAATATGCAAAGGTTACTTAGACTATTGTTCAAGATAATGAGTTTAATTAATCAAATTACTAAAGCTCCCACTCAAATTGACATCCCTCAGGTCATCTGAGTGTCACATGATCCAAATTCACCAACTCAAGTCCGATCATCACGTGAGATAAGGTGGCTTCATTGGTGAACATCAATATGTTGATCATATCTACTATATGACTCATGCTCGATCTTTCGGTCTCTTGTGTTCCGAGGCCATGTCTGTACATGCTAGGCTCCTCAAGTTTAACCCGAGTGTTCCGCGTGTGCAGAACTGTCTTGCACCCGTTGTATGTGAACGTAGAGTCTATCACACCCGATCATCACGTGGTGTCTCAACACGACGAACTTTCGCAACGGTGCACACTCGGGGAGAACACAATTTTATCTTGAAATTTAAGCGAGGGATCACCTTATAATGCTACCGTCGTACTAAGAAAAACAAGGTGCATAAAAGGATTGACATCACATGCAATTCATAAGTGACATGATATGGCCATGAACTTCGGCTCAAGATCTCCATCTTCACAGCACCGGCATGATCTCCATCATCACCGGCATGACACCATGATCTCCATCATCTTGATCTCCATCAATGTGCTGCTATAGGGGTTGTGGCGCCAGCTGCCTCTACTTCTATTGCTACCATTTAGTGATAAAGTAAAGCATTACATAGCGCTTAATGATTGACACGCAGGTCATAAAATAATTAAGACAACCCTATGGCTCCTGCCGGTTGCCGTACTCATCGACATGCAAGTCGTGAAATTCTATACATCACATGATCATCTCATTCATCACATATATCTCATCATGTAATTGGACATATCACATCACAACATACCCTGCAAAAACAAGTTAGACGTCCTCTAATTGTTGTTGCAAGTTTTACGTGGCTACTACAGGTATCTAGCAAGAACGATTCTCATCTACGCAAAGCCACAACGGTGATACGTAGTTTGCTTTTCAACCTTCTCAAGGACCGCCTTTGTCGGATCCGATCCAACTAAAGTGAGAGAAACTGTCACCCGCAAGCCATCTAAGCAACAAGTTGCGTCGAGGGAACTGGTCTCTCGTAAGCGTACGAGTAATGTTGGTCCGGGCCGCTTCGTCTCACAATACCGCTGAACCAAAATACGACCAAGGGAGGAAGCAATCTAAGCATCAACGCCCACAAACCTTTTGCGTTCTACTCGAGATCTCATCGAACCATCAACCTAGCTCATGATGCCACTATTGGGGAATGTTGCATGGGAAACAAAAAATTTCCTACGCACACACAAACCTATGCATGGTTATGATCATCTACGAGAGGGGGAATTGATCTACATACCCTTGTAGATCGCTAAGCGGGAAGCATTAAGAAACGCGGTTGGTGTAGTCGTACTCCTTCTCGATCCAAATCGCCGAGCATCCTGCAATCCAATCATGAACCGTCCCACGATCCAATAACGAACCGTCCCGCGATATCGTCACGATCCGTCCCACGATCCAATCATGATCGTCTCGTGCCCTTGATCACGATCCTTCCGATCTAGTACCAAACTGACGGCACCTCCGCCTTCAGCACACATGCAGCTTGATGACGATCTCCACTATCTTGATCCAGCATGAAGAAGTGGAGAGGTAGAAGAGTTCTCCGGCAGCATGACGGTGCTCCGGCGATGGTGGTGGAGCACTTCCGGCAGGGCTTCGCCTAAGCACTGCGGAACTACGATCTAGAGGAGAAACTATGCACCGGAAATTCTGTCTAAAAAACACCAAATACACCAGTATATAAAGGATGGAGGGAGAAGCAGCCTTGGCGCAAGGCCAAGGCCCCCATGGAGTCGGCCGGCTAGGAAGGGAGGAGTCCCACTCCTCCTCCAATCCTAGTTGGACTAGGATTGCTCCCTATTGGCTGATTTTCCACTTTTTCCTTTAGGACTTTCTCCCCCTACGCCATGGGACTTTGTGGCTATTTCCCCAGCCCACTAAGGGCTGGTTATTATTCTCCCACAGCCCATGGACCTCTTGGGGTCGAAATACCCCTCCCGGAGGTGTCCCGGTACACTACCTGCACTCCCGGTACACTACCGATGAGCCCAAAACTTTTTCGGCGACCAAACTGGGACTTCCTATATATGAATCTTTACCCCTGGACCATTACGGAGCTCCTTGTGATGTCCGGGATCTCATCCGGGACTCTAAACAACCTTCGGTCACCACCATACATAACTCTATACTACTGGAACATCACCAAACCTTAAGTGTGCAAACCCTGCGGGTTCGAGAACTATGTAGACATGACCAAGACACCTCTACGGTCAATAACCAATGGCGGGACCTGGATGTCCACATTAGTTTGGGTCTTGTCCATCACATCATTCTCCTAATGATGTGATCCTGTTATCAAATGACATTTCATGTCCATGGCTAGGAAACCTTTACCATCCTTTGATCAACAAGCTAGTTCACTAGAGCTATACTAGGGACGTAGTGTTTTGTCTATGTATCCACACATGTATCCATTTTTCCAATAAATACAATTCTAGCATGGATAATAAATGATTATCATGAACAAGGAAATGCAATAATGAACACTTTATTTATTGCCTCTAGGGCATATTGCCAACAAAAACGTGCTTTTAACTCAGCCTAGGAAGCAATGGTATTTGGGGGCAGACCATTCAACCATGTGCGAACAGGTCCTTCCAACATCATGATGAAATATTTTGCACAAACCGCCTCACTGATGTCCAACATCTCCATGGCAAGAGCATAACTCTCGACCTAGGCCTCTGGGGTAAGTCGGTCGTGTAGTTAGGCACCTTACGCATCCCCTTACAATCCTTAGGCAAACACTCATTACGTAGTGCTACTATCAAACAAGGCACACCAACGCCCCTGGACGAGACTCTGGCTCCTACCGAGGTCGACGGGGTTACCAGGGCCGACTCAGGAATTTCTGGGTAATCTGTCACCGGTGTCCCTCCTCGATGGGTTCTGCCTCTGTCTACAATCTCCTATAAATTGGTATGCGGTGGGTCATCATAGGGTGGGTTGCGTCATTGCTCGCTGCTGGAAACCGTTGGCAACTCTATGCGCCGGCTGTAGCTATGGCTTGGCTTTGGCATGGAGTGCACACGGCTTCGGCTGTACGTGTACTTTTCTTGCCGAGCCACCACCGTCTGCAGTAAACCAATGGTGTTCCATGCCTCCTGAGTGAACATTGTCCCTTTTGTGAGAGGGAGCGCATTGAGCCTAGCAGCGGCCGCTATCATGTTCTCCACTAGGTTAGAGTAATTGCCAGGCGGTGTCACAAGGTGCCGCGGCAGGGTCCAATCCCTCCAAGGCGGGTCTGGCTGCTGTGGTGCCTCCATGGCCCGGGTTATGACCAATGGCACGCTCGGACCTGCCCCTGGGGTGTTAAAAAGGTTTCGAGGTTGAATCTGCACTGGGGGGCCGACTTGGGTCCTCCTCCAAAGAACTGCCTTTGATGCCTGATGGTCCAAGTTGAACCAGAGAGCCTCTACCCTCAAACGCTCTGACTCAGCATTAATCTGATCTTGCAATGTGTTGATATCCTCCTGGGCCTTGGTTATCAACTTCTTGATCCTGGTAATCTCTGCATTACGCTCTGCCTGGTTTCTAGCTGTGACTTCGGTTCCCATCAAGGTTGTCAGATCCTTCATCAGATCCAGTAAAACTTGAGCCGACGGCCTAGATGACCTGACATTTGGCGAGGTGGCTCCTATCGCCGCCCCGAACATCGTGCTGTTGAGAGTCGGCGCTGTGCCTGGCATGAAGATGGCAGCTCGATTGGGCGGGTTGTAGGGATCCGGAATACTGTCACCATCGGCATAGCCCCCAAGACTACCATCCTGAAGTTGATAGATGATTCCACATCCCCACTAGAGGACCCATCATCTGAGAGAGCAAGGGTTTCTCCTCCCGACACAGAGCCTTCCACTCCTTGCGTGAAGCCAACGAAGATGCTCCTCCGCCCGGGTCGAACACGAGCAGGTTGCGCATGCCGGGCCGGCTCAACGAGGTTGGTGCAGATGTCCGGCCCAGACATAGATCCATCGAGCTTGCCAATGAAAACGTGAATTCCGCTGAAGGGGACCCATTACCGGTACTCGATTGAGTCGGCCTCCAGACTCCATCCAGTGTCATCTATGTAGAGCTTGCCGTGACGACTCTTAGTCATCCTGCCGACGGCATATCCCTCAATCCCTGGGAGAGAGCCCTTCTTTAACTTCACACCACCGTGCGCTAGCCCCACGGTGGGCGGCAACTGTCGTGGATTTGTCACGACTGAGGTCCTAGAGAAAGAACTTAGGTTCGAGGCAATCGCTAAGGCGGTGGACCCGGAGGGGTTGATCGGGATAAGAGACACAAGTTTACCCAGGTTCGGCCCCTCGGAAAGAGGTAAAAGCCTACGTCCTGCTTTGTGTGTATTGATTGAGTATCGAGTACAAGGGAGCGGATTCGCTTGACCTAGCTATCGATGGGTTCTTTCGTACCCTAAGCCGCCGCAGGTTATATAGGTAGGTCGAGGCCGTGGGCTTACAAGAGTCCAGACCGGCTTATATAGAATATCCAATGCTGTCTCTATGTCATCTTGCTTTCCTAGATAAGTCACGTTCCGGGCGGCTCACACGCCCATGTCTCACGCTATCTTTCGGTTTTGGGCCTTCATCCAGGCCCATCTGGCGAGTCGCCTCTTAGACTTGTCTTCCACCTTCATGCCCACTCAAGGCCTTGATTATGAGTCGCCTGGTATGACCCGGTCCCTCCTGGTTGGGTGTCACCATGAGGTTATATCCCCAACAACTACCTACACCAATTTCATCTTATTGTTCTTCGCTAGATAGGAACTTTGGAGTGATTATTTGTTGTACGTTGAGGGATGATCGTATGATTCGACTGTGTTAGCATTGTTGGGAGATTGCACGAGTGAAAGTATAAACCCTAGGCCTTATTTCCAAGCATTTATACAATGTTTTTCTTGTTGTTTACTATTTATTACCTTGCTGTTTTTATATTTTCAGATTATAAAAACCTATATCTATCATCGATATTGCACTTGTATCACCATCTCTTCGCCAAACTAGTGCATCTATACAATTTGCCATTGTATTGGGTGTGTTGGGGACACAAGATATTTCTTGTATTTGATTGCAGGGTTATTTGAGAGAGACCATCTTCATCCTACACCTCCCACAGATTGATAAACCTTAGATCATCCACTTGAGGGAAAATTGCTACTATCCTAAAGAACTCTGCGCTTGGAGGCCCAACATACTTGACAAGAATAAACTTGCATAGTAGATATCAAGCTCTGTTCTGGCACCATTGCCGGGGAGGTGAGTGCTTGAAGGTATATCTTTAGATCTTGTAATTAAATATTTTAGTTTCTTGTTTTTCACTAGTTTGGTTTTATAGAAGAAAAACTACAAAAGTATGGAGTTTATGTTGCATCAATTGTTTTGTCTTTATAAAGTCTTCCGTGAAAATGATGGGTCAGAAAATTGTACTCAATTGGTAGAGGGAGAATTTGATAGTTATTTAAAGTGGTTATGTCAATCAAGAACCTCATGATAGTTATTTTGTTGAGTTTGCTCCCACTATTATGGATGAGAAGAAGTTTGCTTATGTGGAGAGTGATAATTTTCTATGCTTGTAGATCATTAAAAGAATGGTTTATTTGATAGTTATATTGTTGAATTCCTTCATGATTCTATTGAAAATTATTATGAGGGAGTAACATATGCTTGTAGGAATTGTAATAATATCATGTTTCCTCCCTATGTGTTGATTTTTTTGAAGATATGCTTGTTTTGACTTCCTATGCTAGTTGATTCTTGCTCCCATAAAATGTTTGCTCACAAAATCCCTATGCATAGGAAGTGGGTTAGACTTAAATGTGGTTGTCATGTGATTCATGATGCTCTCTTGCATTTTCAACTTTTATTCCTATACGAGAATCACTGAAATCATCATGCCCAACTAAAAGGCTTTAAATAAAAGCGCTTGTTGGGAGACAACCCAACACTTTTTTACTTGCTATTTTTATATGTTTGCATGATTAGTATACTTTAGTAATCATGTTTTGTGTGTTTTATTTCAATAAAGTGCCAAGTAAAGCTTTTGGGATAGTGTGGAAAGTTGTTAGTTTGATTCTGAGCAAAAACAGAAACTTTTGCCTCTAGTAAAGAATTTCTCTAATTTTACCGGAGTGTCAAAAAAATCACAAATTTTGAAAAAAAATTCCATGCAAATTCTCTGCATTGTCCTAATTGGTCCGAATTTTTAGAGTCAGGGAAGTATGCTGTTCAGTCAGATCTTCATAGACTGTTCTGTTTTTGACATATTCTGTTTTGCATGCATAGTTTGCTTGTTTCAAGTGTTTCTATAGCTTATATTGAGTGATATAAATTATTGTAATGTTGTAATACAATAGTTATTATGTTAGAACAATTATGAATCTTGTCTTAATAGTACCTAAGTTAATGATCTATATTTACTATACTAACCCATCTCACGAAGTTCCGTTAAGTTTTGTGTGATTGAAGTTTTAAAATTTTGGGTGAGACACTGATATAAGAAGAATAAGGAGTGGTAAAACCCTACGCTTGGGAATTACCAAAGCAACCCAATTTAATATCCAAGGAAGACGCAAGCGCGTAATTAAGCTTCCGGGGCATCGCCTCTTTCGTCTTCAACATTATCGGTATATCTTACTTAGAGCTATATTTTTATTCATCCCATAATATGTGCTTTGCTTGGATCGTAATTATATTTTTTATTTTCTGTTAGGTGTTATTTATTATCTTATTTTTCAATAAAAAGTTCCAATAATTGCCTCTTAGGACGCTTGAGCTACATGTTTGATATGTGTTGTGTAAAAACCGAACCTTTTGTTCTAGTGTTTAAATTTTCATATTTTACTGGAACATGGAAAGTTTCTGAAATTTTTATACAGTATTTTAATATGAATTATTTATCATGTCCTAAATTTTAGAATGTTTTGAGCTACATAAGTACACTGGTTTAATAGGTTGCTACAAACTGTTCTATTTGGAAAGATTGTTGTCATAGTTTTGTTATCTACTTATCCTATAGTTCCCATCGACTATATTGGTTGGTATAAATTGTGGAAACAATAGTAAACATTAGATTATGTTTGAAAATTATTTTGAAACTTGTCTTCATAGTACATGAAGTTTGCATGGATTTATTTTTATGTGTACTAACCTATCTCATGAGTTCTTTTCGAGTTTTGTGTGGATGAATTTTTTGGGAATAGGTGAAACCGTGATATGAGAGGATTGAACGAGATACGAAAGCTCAAGCTTGGGGATTTGCAAGGCACCCCAAGTAAATATTTCAAGAATTCTCAAGCATCTAAGCTTGGGGGTTCTATGCATCCCACCTCTCTTCATCAACAATTATCGGTTAGCCTATGTTGAGCCTAAATTTTTATTTTTCCACATGATATGTGGTATTATTGGAGTGCTATTTCTCTTTTGATCTCTGTTTAAATAAAATACTCAGATCTGAAAATCTTTATTGAGATAGAGTCCTCACATAGCTACTTTATTGTTTGACTACTCATTGACCTTCACTTATATCTTTTGAAGAGTAGTTTGGTGTTTACTCTTGTGCTTCACTTATATCCTGATTAAATTTTGAATCAATGAAATATAATAAATCTGCAATTATCAATGTGCTTTATGATTAGTAGTAACATCACACCTGGTTTATAAAGTAAAATCTATTGAAGTTTGACAATCACTTTATTGGTCATATGAGAAATTCATGACTGATTAGTATAAGAAAGTGAACTTTCACATATAAATATACTATCTTCGACATCTTTTATTATTTTGTATGCCCATCAATTATTTCCAAACTTGATCAAATAGTTGAAGTTGAACAAGAAAGACAATGTAATGGTTATGTTTGGGTATATTTGCATACAAGTTATATTGTTATGGATCCTCCAACGTGTGGTGCTTGTGTAGAACCTTTTGCTAGCCAAAACCTCGTACTAAGTGGAGATACTACGTGTGCATCCAAATCCTTGAGCCAAGTTTCTTCCTTTAGAGTCCACCATACCTACCTATATATGGTATTTCACTACCATTTCAAGTAAATTTGCATGTGCCACCTCTTAAGCATTCAAATAAACATCCGTTTTGTGTGCTCATAACGCTTATGGAGAGATGGGGCAGTCATTATATTCCATGCTAGAGAGTTATTCTCAATATGAGTGTGCATTCACTTGTGTTTGCACGAGAGAGGCTGTTAAAAAGGATTCCCAGTCCTGCATAACATAAAAATAAATAAAAAAAATCCTCCTAGAAAGTTGATTGTTTGGAGGGCAACCGTCGGTTCGGCCAGCCATGGAATGTGTTTGAATGGTGGAGGGGGAGTAAAATTTTAATTGTGTTTGGGAACTGCCTATAATTTGATTAGCATGGAAGATATTGAAAACTCTGTTGTGACATTGACAGGAAAAGCATCATGTAGTGGGGAAAGATCCAAACATATATATAAATATATTTGATCATGATTCATTATTGTTGACAATTATCTCTATGATAAGTATGTTGGGAGGCGAAACATGAAGCCCCTATCTTTCTATGTATTTGATCGATATTGTTCGTTCTAAAAAATATGACTTGAGAATTAGCAATCATAAAAGACTATATGATAATGTGTGTGGAGCTCTTAGTTAGACTTGATGGTGCATTGAAATTGTTTGGTGACCAAGAGCATAGATTATTAAGTCCAATAGAATGCATTGTTTCAACCAAGACATGTGAATTGATTGCTACTCTATCATGATGATTTTGATGAGAAAAGGTTGCTGTTTATGATGCTAGAAAAGTGACTGAAATTATCGATGATCAAAACTATTCACTAAGCTAGCATTCACACTTCATAAATTGTTTCTTTTATCATTTACCTACTCGAGGACGAGCAGGAATTAAGCTTGGGGATGCATATACTTCTCCAATGTATCAATAATTTATGAAGTATTCATTCTATATTTGCCTATGTTTACAATACTTTTATATGGTTTTGATGCACTTTATATGATTTATTTAGAACTAATCCGGACTGGCGCTGTTTTCAGTAGAATTACCGTGGTGTGATCTTTTGTGCAGAAAATGATAGTTCTCGGAATCGCTCGACACTTTTTTGTGATTTTTCTTGAGGAAATAAGCCACGTTAGAGCGAAGAACCACCGGAGGGGGGCACCCTTGGGCAAAAGATATCTTCCCCCCAGTGGCGCGGCTAAATATGTGGTGGGCCCCTTGTGGCTCCGTTTGTCGTGATTCCAACGCTGAAAAATCCTATAAATCCCAGAACCCCTGGAAATAAAGAGAGACTCCTTGTTTCGTTGCTGTAACTCTCTGTATCAATGAAAAACCAATCTAGAGATGTTCCAGTACCCTGCTAGAGGGGGTAATTCCTCTCTGCTGGCCATCTTCATCATCCCAACGGAGGCCATGACGAGGAGGGAGTAGTCCACCCTCGGGACTGACGGTTTGCACTAGTAGATATTTGTTCAATCTCTCTCTCTCTCTATATATATATATATATATATCGTGTTCTTGATATTGCAAGATCTTGATGTATCACGGGCTTTGTTAATATAGTTGGATCATATGATGTTTATCCCTTGCTATCATGTTGCACTACTAGGGAAAAGCCTAGTAGTAGCGCTGGTTTTCAGCCTACTAGTAGCGCTGGGACCAGCGCTACTGCTAAGGCGCTACAGTAAGTTGTAGCAGTAGTGCTGGTTGGTGCAGCGCTACTGCTAAGTCTGGTTAGCAGTAGCGCTGCACTGATCCGCGCTACTGCTAATTATCTGTAGTGCTGCCTAAAGACAAGCGGTGCTGCTAATCCAGCGCTGCTGCTATATGTATTCCACCACCGCTGCTAAAACTCCTGCTGTCACTGATTCATATCTGCTCTACGTATTTGTTATGTATTTATACAGGCTCTATACAGTAGTTTCATCAGGTCACAATAAACATACACTATTATCATCATATCATACACATACAGTAGTCTCGTCATACCATCATCATCATCATTCAACACAAATATCATCACATCTCGAAAATAGCGATACACAAGTCATATCATGTCTCGAATAAGTGCGACTGCATGGTCATGGCACACACACAAGTTTCATCATCTCTATGTAAACCATGATGTACAAGAGAAGAGCAATCAACATCATCAAGACCGCGACTATGTAGTAATTGAGGCACCGGCGGTTCCGCCCCGGCTCCTGCTGGAGCGTCCACCTCAAGTAACTCCTTTCCTCTTCGGCTCTGCTACCGAACCCTCTATGGCTAGCACCCGAGAACTTGTCCACCTGGGCCTGAGCATCTGGCCAGTGGTCGTGGACTCCTGGAACCTTCCCAACGAAAATGACGTAGCAGCTCTTCGCCATCTCTTATCTATGTACCTGCATCGTGAACGATAATATGTAACTTAATGTACTTAAGAACACAAAGAGGCATAATTAGCAAAATACAAGAAACCTATAGTAAGTAAACATAAATGACGAAGTTCCTCATACCCAAACTAATTAACTAGAGCGATCTACGCTAGTTCAGGACCACGGTTTAATTACATCACATAGTTTCGTCTGGACGCTAGTGACACATATATTGTCAACGACAATCAGTCCTCGGTCCAATCTTCATAGTCAGGGAGGAAGGACCCGAGCTTCTTGAAAGGCTTCAGGTCTAGACGCTGAGCGATTAGTAGTGCTCGGACATCATCCTGCATGATTGGCCCATGGTAGAACATCCTCGTTTGTTCGAGGACCTGATTCATGATCACTTGGGCAAGTTCACACTGCACGTGATAAAACTCATCTCGGATTCGATGATCTGGTGTCTTTCCTATGCTTGTGGCCCGGTTGACAATCTCGGCATCGTTGGTAGTAGCTGACATGCGAAGGCGTTGATTATCCCTTCTAAACTTGAGCAGGTGATGCATGTGGTAGAATCCATCAGCCTTACTGATGTGCGGTTGCTGGATGTAGCAGAAGTCGGTCTTATGGCTGAAAACCAGCCCGTTCCTCCTATACTTTTTGTCCTTGATATATCCACCAGACATGCTGAAGGTTAACAGGGCACTATCGAGAACACTCTTTATGTGCTTGTAATCCTTTTTCTTGATGTTTTTTGATGGACTACTAGAAAAAGGGCTATAGCTAATATAGACATTAGTGGCGCACTATGTATGTGGTGCGCCACTGCTAAATAGCAGTGGGGCACCACACATGGGTGCGCCACTAATGTTTATATTACTAATGGAGCACCTTGTGTGTGGTGCGCCACCGCTAAGTTTCTCCTGGGCACACCCCCTCCCCAAACTTACCAGTGGCGCACCGGGGTTTGGTGCGCCATTACTAGTTTTAACGAGTAATGGCGCACCACACCCACAATGCGCCACTACTAACAATTTTTTTTCATTTTTTTTCAAAACTAGTAATGGCGCACCACACACCAGGTGTGCCATTAGTAACCCTGGTTACCAATGGCGCATTCTTAGGAGGTGTGTCATTGGTAACCTGAGAGCAGCTAGATATTTTTGACAGCCACCTACCACACTCACTTTCCCCACTTCATTCTCTCCACGTCTACCAAGCTTGGTCTCGGCTGCCTCCTTCTCCTCACCTCATTTGCACGATAGATTCACCCAAATTAAGCCGTTAAATTTCCTTTTTTTGATAGGTAAGTACGGGGAAAGCTTTCTTTATGTTCTAGATCTACTTTTTTTGTCCCTCCAACGTACACACTTTTTATGGCCAAGATCTACGTATGTTTGTGGTGTTGCATATGTTTGTGTTTGCAGGCACCGATATTTGAAATGCGATAGTTGCCAATTATTTTGCCGAAATGTTGATTCATTTCCGTTTCGGTGAGAATTTGGCACTATGCATTCTTTTTTGTCCTATTTTTAGGCAAAGTCATGCCAAATTTTTTTGGTTCTAAAACATTGTTTTGCTCTACCCTGCAGGCGACCATGGTCCGCATGATGACCGACGGCATCGTGAATAGGTTTTTGAGCTCCGCGAAGGCTGAGATGCTTCAAAAGAATGAGACGGAGATAAGATGTCCGTGTCGAAGATGCAAGCTGAAGAGCCTTATGGACCCGGATTCTAGACAGGTGCGGGACCACCTGCTCGTGCATGGTTTCATGGATGGCTATCGGTGGCAAGGTGAAGAACTTGATTATGAATTCGTCCATGGGGGCCAGGCAAGAAATAAGGAAGGGCAGCAAGACAATAGCAGCGAGGGCGGGCGAGAAGACGAAGAATCTCCAAGACATGATCACGAAGTAGATGCAGGACACAACCATCATGTAGAAGATGCCAGACATGATGATGAGGAAGATCAAGATGAAGGGAATGATCATGAAGATGAAGATGCCGGAGCAGACGACGATGGACCATCGAAGGGCTGGGTGGAGGACCCTCATATTCAAGAGCTGCTTCTCAAGCAGACATGTAACACAAGAGCTACCGCCCGAGAGAAAGCCAAGGTGGATCAACTAGAGATAGACGCGGTTACTCCATTGTATGAAGGATGTAGGCCCGAGGATACCCGCCTGAAAGTAACGCTCATGGCTCTAGAGATGAAGGTAAAACACAAAATGACCGACACATGCTTCGACGAGAACATGTCATTCTGGCACGAACATCTTCCCAAGGGGAACAAGTGACCGACCAGTTTCGAAGAGGCGAAGAAAATCGTGTGTCCTCTGGATTTACCGCACATGAAATACCATGTGTGCATTAATGATTGCAGCATTTATCGGGACGAGCATGCGGAGTCTACCATATCTAGTGTGTTGCGTCACTCGATACAAGAAGAGGAAGAAAGCTCCTCGAAAAGTGGTGTGGTACTTTCCGATCACTCCTCGTCTCCAGCAGTATTTCGCAGACCCTAAGCTAACAAAGCTCTTGCGTTGGCACGCGGATAGGGAGGAGAAGAAGCGAGAAGATGACGGAAATGATCCGGAGATAAATAAAAAAGACAAGATGCTGAGTCACCCTAAGGATGCGAGCCAGTGGCAAGCGTTGAATTTCGAACACCCAGAATTTGGGGACGATCCAAGGAACATCGTGCTAGGTGCGAGCATCAATGGAGTCAATCCGTTTGGCAGCCAGAGAAGCACACATAGCACCTAGCCTGTGTTTGTGTGGATGTACAACCTCCCCCCTGGATGTGCATGAAGAGAAAGTACATTCACATGAGTATGCTAATTGAAGGGCCGAAACAACCAGCGAACAACATCAATTTGTATTTGGGGCTACTGAAAGAGGAGCTAGACACACTGTGGAAAACGCTAGCCAATACGTGGGACGCCACAAAGAAACAATATTTCCCTATGAGAGCCGCACTGCTCACGACGATGCACGACTATCTTGGTTACGGATATGTCGCGGGGCAGGTGGTCCACGGATTTTCTGCATGCGTCAGGTGCATGGATGACACAATGTATCGCCAGCTAGATAGAGATCCCGGGTCTTCGAAAACCGTGTTCATGGGACATCGAAGGTGGCTTCGCGATGATGACGCATGGAGAAAACGCAAGGATTTGTTCGATGGTGAAACTGAACCCCGAAGACCCCCACGTATGAGGAGCGGCGAGGAAATAGACGAGCTGTTGAAAAATTGGAAAGAGTGCCCATCATCGGGAAAGAAGCAACAGACGCCAGAGCCGCTGCTGAAGGTATGGAAAACGAGGTCTGTTTTTTGGGACTTGTCGTACTAGAAGATCCTCCGTGTGCCTCATGGCCTTGATGTCATGCATATCACGAAGAACGTGTGCGAGAGTCTGCTTGGTACCCTAGTCAACATGCCAGAGAGGACCAAATATGGTCTGAAAGCAAGGGCAGACTTGCAATCAATGGGCATCAGGGAGGAGCTTCACGCAAAACGCCCTAATGAAGATGATGAGGCGAAGGACACGAAAAGTCGTCGCAAAGGCGAAAAGGCCAAGAAGATCGAATATGACTGCCCTCCGGCGTGCTTAACTCTAAGTCATAAGGAGATCGAGTAGTTTTTCACCTCCCTCGTAGGAGTAAAACTTCCTTGCGTTTACGCGGGGAAGATAAGCAGATACCTAGACTCAACGAAGCAGAAGTTCGGTAGGATGAAGTCTCACGACTGTCACGTGCTGATGACATAGATACTTCCAGTTGCAATCTGTGGGATCATGGACGCGCACGTCCGTGAAACGCTATTTGGCCTATGCAACTTTTTCGACGTTATCTCTCGGAAGTCGGTTGGCATGAGGCAACTCAGAAGGCTACAGGAAGAGATCATGGTGAAACTATGCGAGCTTGAGATGTACTTCCCGCCCGCATTCTTCGACGTTATGGTGCATCTGCTGGTCCATATCATGGAGGATATCATCCAACTCAGGCCGACGTTCCTGCACAGCATGATGTCGTTCGAAAGGATGAATGGTGTCATAAAAGGATACGTTCTCAACAGGGCATGTCCAGATGGAAGCATATCCAAGGGCGTTCAGACCGAAGAGTGCATCTCCTTCTGCACGAATTATCTAGGCATCGAGAACCCTGTTGGTCTGCCCGTCAACAGGCACCTCGGTAGGCTTGCTGGATGGAGTCACCGCGAGGGTCACTGCGAAATGCAATGCGACTTCAAGGGTCGACTCGCCGACTTTGAAAGAGCAAACCTAGTCGGGATACAACACATAGACATGGTCGATTGGGTGGTAGAGCACAAAACCTTTATTGAGAAGACGTACAATGACCGAGGCCAACAGAGGATGGACGAAGATATAATCAAAGAGCACAACTCATGTTTCACGCGTTGGTTCAAGGACAAGCTTCTGTCGTACCCTTTACATGAGGATTCTTCCGCGGAAGAAAAACTCATATTCGCCTTGTCACAGGGCGCCGAGCACAACCTGATGACCTATGAGGTGTACAATATCAACGGCTACACATTCTACACCGAGGAAAAGGACATGAAGAGCGATTATCAGAAATCCGGGGTAACGATGGAATCCTACACCGCTAACGACAAGGACAGATACTACAGAAGGATCGAGGAGATCTGGGAGCTGAGCTACGCTGGAGAGAAGGTCCCGATGTTCCATGTTAGATGGGCCAAGAGTGTACTAAAATAAGACTGATATTTCACCACCATGGTTATACCCGAAGCTGAATCCAAGACCGCGGGCGCAAACGTCACCGCGAAAAATGAGCCATGGGTACTGGCTTGCCAAGTGGACCAATGCTTCTTCATTACCGACCCGTCAAAGCCCAGTCGTGTTGTCATGAGCAGAGGCAAAAGGAACATCATCGGAATGGATGGAGTCGCCCATGAGAAAGACTTCGACAAGTACGGCGACCCGAAGATGGAAGATAACGACGACGATGAAGTACCATACACCACAAGAAGAAGCAGGACCACCCTACCTAAAGGACATCCATCCAAGAGAAGAATTCAAGGGGTTCCGGGGCTAAATTATTAAATCGCGATAAAGAAGGGTAAGAAGATTGTGAAAAGATAGCTAAGATCGAATCACGACGTGTCGGCCGCGTGTGCGTGTGTCAGTGGCAAGCTCAACCTTTGATGTCTGTTATTTCATGTCACTTGATTTCAACCATGTCATATAATTCTAAATCTTTGCACAATGGTTTTATCACTCCATTTGCATTTTCCTTTTCTTTTATCTCAAATCTTAAATTATTACATGCAACTAAAAATCCAAAAAAATAAAAAAAAGTTAGTAATGGCACACCAGGAGAAGGTGCGCCATTGCTATCACGGTTTTTATGGCGCACCCCTAGAAGGTGTGCCATTGATATACCAATAAAACAAGTTAGTAATGGCGCACCAGGAGAATGTGCGCCATTGCTATCATGGTTTTTATGGTGCACCCCTAAAAGGTGCGCCATTGCTAACCCTCCCCCACTACGGCCTTCCCTTCCTCCCCTCCCGCCTCCCGCCTTCCCCTTCTTTCACAACCGGCTAGGGTTTTGCCCTCCCACCCCCACTCCTCCGTCGCCTCCCATCCCCGCCCTCACCGCCCTCGCCTCCCGCCTCCCGCCTCCCGACTCCCGCATACTCTCCTTCTTCTTCTTCTCTCTCTAAAAGGAAAAACGCATGTGTCTCTGTTGCCGGATCCCCCGCCGCCGCCCGCCGGAGCCGCCTTGCCGCCTCGTCCAGCCCGTCCCCCAATTGTTAACCACGGTAAGCGCCTCTCTACCTGCTCCCTACCCCCTTCCAGCAATACTCCGATTCCACTCATCTGCTCCAGTCGTCCCGCGTTGCCGGTCCGGTCCGGGCCTCCCTGTGCCCCTAACCCTTGTTACCAATCCGCCCTAAACCCTAAATATAAGTTGAGCAAGTAGCCGCCCCCAATTTTATGAGAGCTCTTATTATGAGAGCTCTTATTGTGTTTGGTATTGTTGACTTGTATCCCTATCCGCGACTCTGATCTACATATGGGCTTTTTTGTTGTTTGTTCTATTGAAACAAAAAAATGTTCCTTGATGCGTTCCAGACACTAGGATATGATCCATCAGATAGTGGACCAGACTCCATCTTGCATTGGCTGCTCAACTCCTCGATCTGTTAGTCCTTATCTGCATTTTCCCACATTGTTCATGTGTCTGATCCACCATTGCTTGCAGTAGTTTGTCAAGAATATAGGTCTGTATAGAAGACAGATCACTACAAGCTAAACACCTCAATCTGTTAGTATTTGTCTGCATTTTTGCACATTGTTCTTGTATATCTTATCTACCATTGCTTGTACTGGTAGTCTGTCCAAAATATAGGTCTTTATAGGGTATAGCAGAGATAGCACCACAAGCTAAACACCTTCTTTGTTGGGAGCTCTCATCTGAATCCTTTTTTACAGTCCATTTGTTCTAATATATCTTCTATTGATTTATTTGATGCATTCTGGACCCTAGAGTTGAATGAGACTACTGATTCCGCGTTCCGAATTATGACTGTTGCATGATCTCTTGTTACATATGATGTTCATGTTGATGCATTGACACTCTTGTAGTCAATCATAGCATTACCAGGTTGACACTCTTTAATGCCGGGATTCTGTTGTTTTGGTTTATGCTACCGTGATCCACCTATATGTATGGTAAAATGAAGAGAACTCTTACTTGTCCAGTGCTTCAGCTCATGCATCTGCACGGTTCATTTGGACTGCAAACACTATTGTTTACCCATTTGGTAAAAGCATCATGAAATGGTACTGCAGTAGTGCTTGTTTAGTTAATCTTACTCTAGACATGATAATGGGCAATCCTAGTCAATCTGCTGATGCAAATTGTTTGGTGGGCTTTCGTGGAAATGTGCAATAACTTTCCTGAAAGTTAAGCAATTTGTGTGGTTAAGAACTGGACCATCTTTATGACTAGATGGTGATGCTAGCATGCACATTGACTAGACGTGTTGACGTGTACTTGGTGTCAATTGGATCACACTTCTTTAGTTTTCATTGGTCAGCCTGTCAATTTGCTTGTGGAATGTGGGTCTTGACTCAAACTTGCTGTCGATTGGAATATCGGATCATCCTTCTTTAGGTTTCATTGGTTGGCCTGTCAATCTGTTTGTTGCCATCGTTGTATAGTAAAACTGGCTGATTAGGTTTCTGTTTAACCTCAGAATGATTTCAGTTCTGTTTTGTCAAGACGATATGGACACTACTGTTTAGTTTTTACAATGGTTACCTAGAAAGTTTATCTTCCTCTTTGCAAATATATTAGATAAATGGTTAGCTTGAAAGTTGGACATCAGTTTTCGGTTTATACAATGGGACTGTATAATTTGCCTATAAAAACACTTGTTTGGTCATGTTAATTTAAACAGGGCATTGATGTAGTGTGGGTGTAGGTTTCCATTTCGATGTCTCATCTCCTAGTAGCTTGCCTTGTTGCCTCCCTGTTTATCCAGAAGGTGGCTAGCCCTTGGTTTTTTAATGGAAGGAGTGTCTGGAGCACTGGATGCATAGGCTTGTCAATATTTTAAATTGCTAAGCACCCGTGTGTCCTGGAATGTTGATGCCAGGACAAATAGTTACCCCTTTCTCCTGAAATGTTGATTATCTTCCGTTTCGGTTGACAATGGGGCACTCCTAGGTCAAGAAAATTAGCAAAGGTCATGCCCAATTTTCTTGACCTAGAAGGTGCCCGATTCTCAACCGAAACAAAAATTAATCAACATTTAGAGACAATGTTTTATTCTCAGTTTTCCTCTTAATCTGAGAAGAATAGATACTACCCTGATCTCATCCAATAACTCTAGTAGCCATTTTTCCTATTTAGAGCGAACATGGCCGACAACGATGAGGCCGGAGGTTCGGGCAAGCCATTCTGGGAGCTGTCCCAGGAGATGGAGGAAGAACCTCAGCGCTATGAGGACGCCGCTTAAGATACCAATCCCAACTACACAATCCTAGTGGTGTCGGGGAGGACACCACTGATGGTGCCACTAGGGATGCCACCACTGATGATGGCAGCGAACGCATAGAGCCGCTAGGGATGCCACCACTTATGATGGCAGCGAACGCACAGATGGCAACCAACCGAAGAGGCAACGGAAGGACCGGCGCCTGAATGTGCTTGACACCGTCAAAGAAGAATTTACCAAAGTGTCCTCTAGTGAGCATCCAATAGAGCCCAAAGAATTAGTCCGTGGGTACGCAGGACAACCCGGGTGCATTATCCGGAGCACCGTCTCGATCAACACCGAGAACCTAAGGCATTGTGACCGAGGGAATTTGCGCAACCTACTCTTCATGAAGTTGCATGAACGATACAAGTTCCCCGGTGACTTCACAAACGCATGCTTCTTAGGGAATAAAGTGAATAGTGCCGCCCTCACGAAGATGACCACAGCCCTGGCTACTTGGAGAGCCGCGGTGAAGAGAAGGATTCTAAGTGGTGATAGTTATGAGAAGATCGAGGAGACAAATCCTTCGATCAGCCAAGCTGACTACCTGGAGTTCAAGATCAAGTGCGAGAGCAACGCATCCGCAGAATCAAGTCAGTGGGGGGAATATATGCAGGACTTGAACTTAGGGGTCCACAAACTCAGTCCCGGCGGTTACAGAGTGACGGAATCTAAATGGGACAAGGAGGACGCAGAACGTGTCGAGCAATGCCTACCGCCCCTCTTTAATAAATACCATGAAAAGCAGACCAATAACTATGTCAGGGCCCAAGACAAGGTGGACCCGGTAACAGGGGAGCTTACCACGAATCCAAAGGTGAAGGAGCTTGAGCGTGTTCTGGTAAGGAATACACCCCCCGCGTAATTCGCTCCATATGGTTGCATTCTAATTAATGGAGCCAAATTTCTAAATGGTTCACGTTCCTTCCGCAGGAAACTGAAAGTAGTAGCGCGGGGTCTCAGAGCTCCCCGTCTGTCCCTTGGGACACCACTTTAAATAGGGCGTTGAACGTAATGAAACAAAAGGATAAGTTTAGTAAGCCGTCGTCAGCTGGTCGTGTGGCCGGCGAAGGCTTGTCCATGAAATGGTCAGAATATTCTAAGGCTGGGCGAAAGGAGAGAAAGACTAGCTCGGAAAGCCAGGAGCGTGAGGTTAAAGAACTCAAGGCACAAGTGGCGCGGATTCTGGAGATAGTCCAAGAGCAAGTGCGAGACCAACTGGGAGCGACAATCACCGCCATTATGCCTTCCTTGCTTGAGGGGCTGCGGGGGTGGATTGCGAGTGGCCAACAGGGGCCGCCCCCGATTCCCAGCTTCACGGGCAGCAACTCGCCGGCATTGGTGTCTCCGACGGAGGCGGCGTTGGTGTCTCCGGCATCGACGCAGGTATTGGAGCTTAATGCACCCGGGTGTGGGAAGAATACGCTGGCCGGCACCTCGGCAGCAAGCGGCCCCTCTGTCACTTGCACGCCCGCCGTTGGTGGTGCCTCGACATTAGCCGAGCTTGACGCCATCATGGTAACTAAGCCTCAGCCGAGGACTACTTCATCTCCTTGCCTTTGACTGGGCATCCCTGACGCCCTATATGTTTTCGCAAGGCGCCGCCAACGTTCCATGCACTCTCCTGCACTTCATGGATGGCGAGTTGATCAATGTTGCCAAGGCCAAAATCGTTGAACCGGCAACCGTGTGTTCCACGGTAATCCGATGCCACCCACCGTGTATAGGGTTCAACTGGTTCAGGTGTTGCGGGGCTGCGACGACTTGTTACCTCCGTATGGACCCCCTAGGGCCGACAAAGATGATGTGATGACCCTCAGCCCCTGCTTAAACTGGTCCATGCTTTGGCCGAAGAGCCAGATTCGTTTGGGGGCTGGGGACACCACCCCACAGACAACACCGCCAGTCGTGCGGGCGCCAAGACATTGCAAGACCGTCGCAACGCTACCGCTGTCAGCTGATCCGGACATGGATATGGCACAAGATCCGGACGACGATGATGGTACATTTTCCAACTTCTATAAGTACATCAACGAATATGGGTACAGTGACGAATTCTTGGGGCCTCCTTCTCAAGAACCCAACCCTACAAAAGACGATCGCGATCTAGCTAGTACCGCGGAGAAACCCAAGTGCAACAGGCGTCGTCTGTTCAGTTCTCAGGAGACGCCTCTAGCTGCCGCCTTCACCGAGACTCAAGTAGCCGAGGTGCAAAATATTATCAGCCCCAACACACTCAAGAAGGTGGTCTCTGAGTAGAACTCGATCCCATTACAGCAGAAGAAGCAGAAGGGATGGAAAATAAAAAATAACAAGGGTGCGAGCCAGCCGGCACCGAGTACGATCCATGCTCAGGACGGGCCACCAATACCTAAGGATATGTCGAGGAGGGTGCATGTGGTGGGTAGGCCGATGCTACCGACTAATCTGCTCAATGCTGCAACTGGTGCGATGCGGAGTCTGCATGACGGTGTTCTTTCTATGGAGAAGCGGCGTCTCTCCGAGAATGATTTGGCATACCTGGTTTTCATGGCCAAGGTGCCAGAGGGCAAGGGCTTTGTCGATAGCACCATCAGGCGTATGATCGTCCTGTGGTTTGATTACATCTTTGCTATGTTTAACCTTTATCCGCTGCACTACACCGTCGTTTGGCTATTTTCGCTCAGTATGGAGATGCGGATCATTAGAGACAATACCCCGGACATCGTGATAGTCGTCCCCTTCTACATGCGTGCCAAGATCTTAGGCAGCGCTGGGGACCGGCAAGTCGCGAGTTCATACCTTGAAGGCATCATTCTGGCGAACCTAGGTAAGGATAACTTCCTCGTGCCTTACTTTTCCGAGTAAGTCATCCCCTCACCTCCCCGTAACATATGATTTCTTAGATTTCGATCGTTCTTTTTTTTCTAACAATCCATGTTTTGTGTAGTGACACACATTGCACACTCATCCTCTTAAGCCCGAAATATTCCCTGGCCACGTATTTCGACTCAGACCGTCAGTCGAATAAAGACTACACAAATATAAAGAAAGTTCTTGATGATGCTCTCCCCGGCTACGCCAAATCTGGAGGCACCTTCAGGAGGCCAATTTGTACGTACGACAAGCACGTGTTCACCCACGTAACGACGTTCCCCTGCGTCAAGCAGCCGCCTGGCAGTCATAAGAATGCCTACTACGCCCTCCATCACATGCGGGCGATCGTACGGGACCTTCATCACCTTATGCTACCAAATAATCTCAAAGAATGGGCCGCGTGCTTGTCGGCAATCCAAGACACGGACATCAGACAAGAATTCTTTCGCATCCAGTCGGAGTTTGCGGAAATCATCTATCAAGATGTCCTTCGTACCTCGGGGCAGTTGTACCTGAAATATCAACCGTCCAACAGTGAAATAGAAACAACACTACAAATGCAGGCTGACAACGGTCGCACATTCATGACCATCATGAAAGACGGCGGCTTCATCCACACTCCGGTCCCTGAGTCGAGTCGAAAGTATTGATGCTATGTAGTTCTGAAATATCGATTATCTCATGTTGTAATTAAACTTTAATGAACTTGTATGTCTCTTTAGTTTGGACAGTCGTTCAACTTATATGTAATTGATGCTATTTATTAGTAGGACCATGAATCATGCTATTAATGTGCTGCTTTTCTCTTCCGATCCTTTTGTTGCATACTTATATATTGCTTATATATTATTTGTGAATTGCTACTGACGTTTTGTTTGTCTAGTGCATAGAGATGCCGTCGTATGTCGTGTACAAGGGTAAGGTTTCCGGAGTCTACGACGACTGAGAGGAGTGTCGAAGACAGGTTCACCATTTTGGCGGTAACAGTTACAAAGGGTACACTACTAGGGCGGAGGTGGAAGCTAGATACGCGTGCTATCTAGTGGGAGAGAGGAGGGAGCGGAGGAGGAACCGGATGAAGACTAGTTTCATCGCGATGATGCTCATCGTGACCGCAGCTCTATTCTATGTGATGGTAGTTTAGATGATCGATATCGACTTTGTAATGTGATGACAAACTCGGCTAATATGATGAACTTTGCTAATGTCTCAAGACCTAAACTTGGCTAATGTTTGAACTTTGTTTGCTATTTTGAATTTGGAGACTAATATGATGAATTCTATTGTGTGATGTTTATAATCTGTGCCGTAACGTATTTTGTAACCTGTGCAAATACCAGAAAAGCAAAATAATAATAATTCCTAATATTCATAGTAGTGGCGCACCATATTGAGAATTAGTGGCGCACCAAGATAAATACCTGTGGCGCATTATCAGGCATAGTAATGGCGCACTTGGGGCATAGGTGAAGGCAAATATGGCCCCCAGTAGTGGCGCACCATATTGAGCATTAGTGGCGCACCAAGGCTAAATACTAGTGGTGCATTATGGGGCATAGTAATGGCGCACTTAGGGGCATACGTGAAGGTAAATATGCCCCCCTAGGAGGCATAGTAGTGGCGCACTGTTGGACATAGTAATGGCGCACTATGTGGTGCGCCACTATTATCTGGGATACTAATGGCGCATTAGAGGTGCGCCATTACTATTTGTTACTAGTGGCGTGTTAATAGTGGCGCACCTATAGTGCGCCATTAGTAGCAAAAACTGGTGCGCCACTAACAACCTTTTTTCTAGTAGTTATGAGTCCAAGTATATAGCATGGGAGTATTCTGGGTACAGAACGATGAGGACGCCCCCCCCCGCTGCGCAAATTAAGTACGCCTCAAATTAGACTCCATGCTTGCAAAGGATTGATTAACACTTATGAAAGGATATGCGCGAATGACTTACGTGGGATGATAAGGCAGGAGAATCGCTTCCTTGTCCTTATTAGCGATCATGAAGCCGCCGATGTACTCGCTTTGGTAGTCACGGTGCTCTTTGCAGACATCCAAGAAGCTCTCGTGCATATGGTATGGGTCCGCGATGCAGATATATTTTATATTCTCGATCCTGATGATGTAGTTGAGATACAACACATACATGCGGATGAACTGGAAATCCAGCTTGGTCATGTGCAGCATGTCGTAGATGTTGTCAAATCGCAGGATGAACTTATTCGCGGGCCATCCCTCGACGTACAACTTCCCACCCGGCACCTGAGCCGCGTAAAGCTGGTATCGTGGTTTTCCCGAGAAGAGAAGGCTTTTCTCTCTGGCCAGCACATCATCATGAAGTCTCCTTAGATCATTGTTCAGTATGTCCTCTAGTGCTTTCTGAGGTAGGATCGGGTGGCCGGCGACATGGATTCGCTCCGCACCTACGACAAGTATTCTGTCTACCTCCCGGGGCTTCAGAGGCGGCTTGCTACTTGAAGCAGCACTGGCGCCTTTCGGGCCTTTCTTCTCCGGTCTCCTCCTTTGCTTCTTGCCGGGTGGCGGTAGTGAGCCCACCATACCTTCCCTAATTGTCACCCCCAGTGTCGTCAGGCTAATCAGTGTACGGCCCTTGGGTTGTTGCTGGGCAGAGGCGACATCTGGAGGCGTCTCCTGCGAGGATCACTTGATGAGAGAATTTTTATATTCCGCCTTAGGACGTTCCGACTCCGACAAATCAGGCAGCATCAAGTCATCATCTCCAAGCTCAAAGCCTGAGTCTTCGTTGTCCTGAGCCATCAATCCTCCATCATAGGCGGTATTGAAATACTTGTCTGGGTCATCATCATCCTACATGTCATCATCAGCATTTGCTTCTTCGACAACGGGGGCGACGTCATTTGGCACTAATGCATGTGACATCACCCGCCACGACAGGTGCAAGTAATTTGGTAGGTGGGGTGGTGTTCATACCTTCTTGAGAAGCTGTCGTTCATGTGATACTAGGCGCCTTGACACGAAGAAGAGTCTTCAGCCAAGGAAAGAACCAGCTCTTGCATGCGCCAATCCGTTGAGGTGTCTCCTCGTCATTGACTGGTACCGGAGGAGTCAAATCCTCGAAGCCCCCTAAGACACTGGCCACATTAACCTTGAAGACGCCATCGGGCATCTCTCGGTTGTGGAACATGCGGTCCATCGGCTTCTCGATCGTTGTCTTTCCCACGGCCACCTTCTGGCCCTTGATGTCATACAGTAGGATGCATGGGGTATCGTTGGCCTACGAAGACATGTTTGCAACATCAAACATCCGAAAGGCAATTGAAACGGAAGACTATATAGACATGCTGGTGAAAAGGGTACGACGCATAATTACCTTGAGGGCGTCGAGCATGTGTATGAACAGGAGCGGGAGCATGTGTGGTGGCATGAGCAGGTGCTAGTGGTGCGATGTTCACCGAATTGCTCCCGATATAGCTGGGAACCGGAAAGTCCGTTGGCCCTTTATCTGGATTGTTCTTCGCCCATTCAAAAAATGCCGTAAGCAAGCTAGAAATGTCGGAAGCAACCGCTGCACTGACCCTTGCTTCGACCTTCTGGTCGATGGTCTGTTCCAACTCAGCTTTGGACTTATTGAACGCAAGCGCGAACTTCTGGTCGATGCTCTGTTGAGTAAGCAACTTTCTCTTCCTTCTGTCCTCTAGATCATCATGGTAGCACGTCTTCCACGAGGCGCCATCTCCGACGCCGTGCACACGTCCATAGGACGGAGGTGTGGCCTCCGGGACCTTTTTTAGTATGTTCAGGGCCCGGTTGAAATGGGTGTCCCACTTGGGCCTCGCCGACGATTGTGATGACTCATAGCTTTCGGCTGCCTTTTGGTGCTGCTCTTTCTGCAAAAGGAACGTGGATGGTTTACTAATAATGTGACAAAACTTGTAGTCGAATTGATTGGAAGCTAATATGATAATGTGGTAATATAACAATTACCAGAAGTCTCATGAACTCCCTCGTGTTCGGGTCCGTGTAAAAGGTCTTCTTGACGCGCTCCCACTTGTACCGGGCCCTGATCCAGTCACGCTCCAGCGGGTCGGTGAACTCTGCCGCGGGGTCTAGGATTCCGTGAAGTTCACGTTCAGTATCCTCCTTGGTCCATATGTGCCTCTTCCCCTCGTAACCATGGCTTCTGAGGCGGTGGGGAGGCGTGTTCCTGGCCTGGAGCGCCTTCATTTTCTCTGAATTTTTCTTGGTTTCATCCTTAGCGCAAGTATCCTTGAATTTTTCAAAGCCCTCTTCCGTAAGTGACGGATTGTCAGCATGAATCTTGGACTACGGTTCATTCTTATCAATCGCTTTTTTCACCCAAACTTTCCAGGCGGACAAGTCGTTGGTGATCGTCACCATCGCCTTGTTGTTTATCTTTGTCATGGCGTCATCGTCCCATGGATCTTTGCTTTCTGTCCGGACGGGGAACAAGACCTATTGTGCAACTTCTTTAGGAGCATCGTCGCATCGTGCGACACGGAACATCGTCGCATCGTGCAATCCAGTATAGTCAAGCTCCCAGATCTCTTCGACCCTTCCGTAGAATCTTTCAGTTGTGCTGTTAGCGTCGGTTACGCATTCAATCGTCACCCCGGAGTTCTGGTAATCACTCTTCATGTCTTTGGCCTCCGTGTAGAACGTGTACCCGTTGATATCATATGAACGATAGCTCGCGAGTTTGGGTGCGGGGCCATGTGCTAAGGCGTGTATGAGCAATCCGTTCGAAGTGTTCTCTTCCCAGGGATTTTCAAGAACTTGCTCTTTGAACCAACGCAACAAAGTGGCGTTGTGCTCTATAGTAACTTCATCGTCCGTCTTGAGCATCCCCTCATCAGGGTACTTATTTGTGATGGTTTCATTGTGCCGTGCCACATAATCATCTACCACATCTAGGTATTGTAGCACTACTAAGTTAGCCCTATCAAAGTCGTTTCGTCGATCCAAGTAGTCCACGTGCAATTCCCTCCGGTCGTTGTTGTGACCTTCTCCATCTAGCCTCCCATCGTGCTTCTTGACAGGCAAACCAACAACAGGGTCTCCAATGCCTATATAATTCTCACAAAAGGAGATGCACTCATGCGTCAGATACCCCTGGACGATGCTCCCATCGGGACGGGCCATGTTACGAATGAATCCTTTGATGACCCCATTCATCCTCTCGAACGACATCATGCTGTGAAGGAATGTCGGCCCGAGGTCGATGATGTCGTCCACGATGTGGACACACAGATGGAACATGACGTCAAAGAACGCGAGCGGGAAGTACATCTCAAGCTCACATAGTATGACAACAATCTCTTCCTGTAGCCTTCGGAGCTGCTTCACACTTATGGACTTTCGAGAGATAATGTCGAAGAAGTTGCAGAGACCAGTAAGCGTGTCACGGACGTGCTTGTCCATTATCCCTCTAATGGCAACTGGGAGTATCTGCGTCATCATCATTTGACAGTCATGAGACTTCATCCCGCTGAACATTTTCTTCTTGGGGTCTAGAAATCTGCTTATCTTCCCACAGTAACCGGAACTGACTTTGATTCCCATAAGGCACTTGATGAATTGATCGATCTCCTTCGCACTTAAGGTGAATCTAGAAGGGGGCAATAATTCTCCTCCTCCTTGTTGACTTTTCTGCCCCTTTCCCTCTCCTGTGTCTCCGTCTCCGTCTCCTCCGTCGACTTTTTACGGTGGAGATCTTTCCTCATCTTCAAATCATCCTAGTCTTTCCTTGCCTTCGGCCCGTCCTTGGTCTTCTCCGGCATGTTCATCAGTGTGCCAAGCAAGCTCTCGAGGACATTCTTCGTGATATGCATTTGATCAAGGAAATGAGGCATGTAGTGATTGGGCCAATACTCCATGTCCCAGAAAACAGACCTCGTTTTCCATACCTTCAATAGCGGCTCCGGTGCCTTTTTCATCGTTCCCGGCGTGGGACACTGTCCCAGTTATTCAACAGCTCGTTGATTTCAGTGCCGCTTCTCTTACGTGGAGGTCCTCGATGCTCAGTCAACCCATTTAATAGATCTCCACGCTTTCTCCACGGGTCATCCTTCTCGAGCCATCTACGATGCCCCATGTACACGATTTTCCAAGACCCGCCATCTTTCGTCGACGTAAGCTGCTGAGACATTGTATCATCCATGCACCTCGTGCATCCATAATATCCGTGGCACACCTGGCCTGAGGTGTACCCGTAACCGAGATAGTCGTGCACCGTCGTCATTAGCGCGACTCTCATATAGAAATACTCAAGTTTGCTGGCGTCCCATGTCCATGTCGGTGTTTTCCATAACGTGTCTAGATCCTCTTTCAAAAGCCCCTTATACAGGTTAATATTATTTCCCGGTTGTTTCGGCCCTTGAATCAGCATGCTCATGTGTATGTAGTTTGTCTTCATACACTTCCAAGGGGGAAGGTTGTACATCCATACAAAGACGGGCCATGTGCTGTGATTGGTATTTTGGTTTCCAAAGGGATTCATGCCATCCGTACTTAGACCAATCATGATGTTCCTTGGATCTTCTGTAGCAAACCCATATACGATGTTGAATGCTCTCCACTGGCTACCATCTACGAGGTATCTCAGCTTCGGATCATCTCCATCGTCGGGCTTCTTCCTCTCCGCGTGCCAGCGCATGAGCTTTGCTTCCTTAGGATCTACGAAATACCGCTGCAGATGGGGAGTGATCGGAAAGTACCAAAAAACTTTCTAAGGAGCTTTCTTTCCTTCCTTCTTGTATTGAGAAGCATTGCACACTGGACAGCTATTTTTTTCCGCGTGCTCCCCCCGATAAATGATGCAATCGTTGATGCATGCATGGTACCTAATGCGCAGCAAATCAAAAGGGCAAACGATTTTCTTGGCCTCATCGACACTAGTAGGACATAGGTTCCTGCCGGGAAGAACTTCATTATTTAGATACTTCAAATGCTCATCGAGGCTTTTGTTTGTACATTTGTTTTTGGTCTATGTCTTTAGAAGTTCGAGCGTGAAACTCAAGCAGGTCACCTCGGGATCGCAACCGTCATACAATGGAGTCTTCGAGTCTACTTCAAGTTGCGCCAGCTTGGCCTCCTCTCTAGAAGCAGCTTTGTCGCTAGTCGTACTCTTGCGAAGGAGGTCTCGAACATGAGGGTCCTGCACGACTACACTTAGTCATGTCGAAGACTGCGGCGTGACCGCCGCCTCTGCTTCGCCGTGTCCGGAATCTTCTCCGCTGCCATGTTCGGAATCTTCTCCGCCACTGTCATTTAACTTTTCCCCGCCGCCATGTCCGACGCCATCGTCTTCATGTCGATTGTTTATCTCTTCGTCTAGCCCCATGTAGTTATTCCCTGCCATGTGGACGTCCCCATCATCATCATCTTCACTTATCCACCGAGTATAGCCATCCATGAAACCATTCATCAGCAGGTGTGCCTTCAAGCTACCATGATCATAAGGGTCCAAAAGGACTCCTTCTTTGCATCTTGTACACGGACATGTAGTCCTAGTCCGATTATTTGCATGCATGTCCATTACCGCGGATTGCATGTATCGCTCCACCTTCCATCCACTCACCTTCATGACCAACTGCATGCACAGTATAACAAGAAAAAGGGTTATAAACAAAATTCATGCATGCATCAAAGTCATATAAAAATTTGGCATGACCTAGCCTAAAAATAGGACATATCGAGTTTGCTCGAAATTCACCGAAACGGAAATACATCGACATTTCGGCAAAACATAAGCAACTCGGGGGCATGCCACTCGCACAAATCTCTCTATATCCCAAACACACATATTCCCATTCACACACACATATTCCCATTCTTGAAATGAACAACTTTTTACTCACCTATATCAAACTAGATCTAGCTACATCTAGTTGTTGGGGACATATCAATAGCAAGCTAGATCAAGTTGTTGGGGAGGAGAGATGTCTCTAGGTAACTAATGGAGAGGGAGAGAGATGAGCTACCTAGATCTATATCTAATGGAATGGAGGGAGAGCCAAACAAATGAGATAGGGGGACATTTAATTATGGAGCTAGCTAGACATGAGAAGGCTATTTATGGAGAAGAGTTATGGTGGAGGGGGGAATTAATGGGGAGAGAAAAGAGGTAGGAGGAAGAGAGAAGAAGGGCAACAATGGTGAGGGGATAGGGGAAAGGAGGTGGAGAGAGGGCAATGGGAAGGAGGGGAGAGGGGGGGGTGGAAAGGTGGCACCAGCCACGCATAGCAGTAGCGCTGTTTTTCAGCAAGCGCTACTGCTGTGTTACTTAGTAGTAGCGCTTTCCAAAAAGAAGTCTACTATTAAGTGGGCCCCATTATCAGTAGTGGTTCCACCAAGTAAAGCGCTACTACTAAGCTCTACTACTAAAGTATTAGTAGTAGCGCTTAATTCTGGACATCGCTGCTACTACCAATAGTGTCGGTGGGCTTGTCTGTTCCCGCTTAGCAGTAGCGCTCTTTTTGTTTACAGCACTACTGCTAAGTCTTTACTTGTAGTGCTTGGTAAATACAGTGCTACTGATAATTATCAATAGTGCCTGTTACATTCCAGCGCTACTCATATTGTCCTGCCTATAAGGCTTTCCCTAGTAGTGTTGTGACGAACTGAATCTTTCCCTTTGAGATCTCATTATATTGGATTGAATATTTTGGTTTGAGAACACTTTATGTACGCCTTGCGTGGGATACCCGTAGTGACATTGGGTTATTCTATTGATTCACTTGATATATGTTCAGGCATCAACATGCGGATTCCGATGTCGTTGGGGATCTATGTATATGAGTTGATTGCATGTACTCATACCATGTTCTCCGATAGAAATCTTGGGGTGCTCCTTGAAGTTCTTTGTGTTGGATTGAATATGACAGATCTGAATTTTTTTGATGCATGTTGCATTATTTACCCACTGATACTTGAGGTGACATTGGAGTATCTAGGTGACATTAGGGTTGATTGATATGTATGATTGGTGTTATTTTACTACACACTCTAGGGTTGTTTTAAGACTTATAGGAATAGCCCAAAATATTGATGGGAAAGGATGACTTTGAGGTGGTTCTACTACCTACACCAATTTCATATTATTGTTCTCCGCTAGATAGGATCTTTGAGGTGATACTTTGTTGCACGTTGAGGGATGATCATATGATTCAACTGTGTTAGCATTGTTGGGAGATTGCACTAGTGAAATTATGAACCCTAGGTCCAAGCATTTATACACCGTTTTGCTTGCTGTTTACTATTTATTACCTTGCTGTTTTAATATTTTCAAATTACAAAAACCTATATCTATCATCCATATTGCACTTGTATCGCCATCTCTTCACCTAACTAGCGCACCTATACAATTTGCCATTGTATTGGCTGTGTTGGAGACACAAGAGATATCTTGTATTTGATTGCAGGTTTTATTTAGAGAGACCATCTTCATCCTACACCTCCCATGGATTGATAAACTTTAGGTCATCCACTTGAGGGAAAATTGCTACTGTCCTACAAAACTCTGCGCTTGGAGGCACAAGATAGTCTACAAGAATAAAGTTGCATAGTAGATATCAGTAACTTAGAAAGAACAGTATGGGGAAAACTCATAGGCATTGGATCAGTGGATTCGTTGGATGATATTCATCATATAACAGTCCTAACCTGGGGCGACACAGAACTAGCTCCTGTTCATAAATATAATGTAGGCATGTATTCCGTAAACAGTCATACGTGCTTATGGAAAAGCACTTGTGTGACATATTTTGTCCTACCCTCCAGTGGCAGCGTGGTCCATAAGGAAACTAAGGGATATTAAGGCCCCCTTTTAATGGAGAACCGGAACAAAGCATTAACACATAGTGAATACATGAACTCCTCAAACTACGGTAATGACCGGAAAGTATCCCAACTATTGTCACTTTGGGGTTTACGGATCAGAACACATAATAAGTGCATATGACTTGCAAGATTGGATCAAGAACATAGATATAATGGTGAAAACATAAATGGTACAAATCAGAAATCATGGCAGCTGGGCCCTAGTGACAAGCATTAAGCATGGCAAAGTCTTAGCAACATCAATCTCAAGACATAGTTGATACTAGGGATCAAGCCCTAACAAAACTAACTCGATTACATGATGAAAATCATCCAACTCCTCACCGACGAGCGAGCCTATGAAGGAATTACTCACTCACTGTGAGGAGCATCATGGAATTGGTGATGAAGGAGGATTGGTGATGGCGAAGACCGAAGATTTTCCTCTCCGGATCCCCAAACGGGCTTCAGATCTGGCCTCCCGATGAAGAACAGGAGGCTGCGGCGGCTCCATATTGTAAAACGCGATGAAACTTCCTCTCCTATTTTTTCTCCAAAAAAAGGTATTTATAGTGTTGGAATTAGGGTCAACGGAGCCCAGAGGGACCCACAACCCATCAGGGCATGCCTAGTGGGGCTCGCATGCCCTGGTGTCTTGTGAGCACCCAGGGACCCCCCTCTGGTGGTTCTTGGATCTAGTATTTTTTATTAGTTGTAAAATAATTCTCCAAAAAGTTTCAACCAATTCCTAGAACTTTTATTTCTGCAAAAAAACAACACCATGGTAGTTCTATTGAAAACAACACCAGTCTGGGATAGAGTCATTCAAATCATGCAAATTAGAGTCCAAAACAAGACAAAAGGCGTTATGAAAAGTAGATACAATGGAGAAGTATCGACTCCCCCAAGCTTAACCCATTGCTTGTCCTCGAGAAATTCAGTTGCCAATCTGAAAGTGATAAAGAAAAACTTTTATGAACTCTTTTGTTCTTGTTTAAATACATATTCTTAAATAGCACCCGGGTTTTCAGCAAAGATTATGACTAACCACGCCAACAATAACTCTAAAAATAATTTCAAATGCAAACACTTTGTCAAAACAATCATGATATAATATGACACCAGTGATATCTCGCTAGCCTTTTCCGTGACCGCAAAACATAAGTCTAGATCACCTCCAAAGTTCGAGCGGCGACTAAACATGGTAATTCATGGTAGAAAATATCCAGTCATGATGCATTCAACATTAACTATACACAATGCATGAGGATGACAATAGTGCTCTCATATCTGGCGCTTGATTGAGATGGTGATGACTGGACATAAAATTAAATAGATAGTCCTACACAGAAGGAAGCAGGGATTTGCAGAGGTGCGAGAGCTCAAGGCTTAAATCAGAGATAAATAAAATTTTGGGAAGTGCACCCTTCCTGTTTACATCACGAAAAAAATTATCAATATCTTCCATGCTAAACACATTAGCGGCGGTTCCCAAGCGATAAAAGTAAAGGCTTACTCCCCCTTCACAAACAAACACATTCCACGACTAGTCGAATCCACGGGTACCTTCCATACCAACAACGGTCCTCGGGGAGTTTGGTTGAATTATTTGGAATTTTTTATTTCAGGACTGGGCATCCCTTTTATCGCCCCCTCTCATGCAAGGACGAGTGAATAAACACTCATCATCAGAATAACCTGCATAGCATGCAAGATACTGACTATCCCTTGTCGCTCCATGAACAATCCAGGCACACAAACCAAATGTTCATTTGAAATTTTAGAGGTGGCACATGCAAATTTACTTCGAACGGTAGGATAATACCACATATGGGTAGATATAGTGGACTCATCTGGTATAACTTTGTTTTAAGGATTTTTTATGCACAAGCAGTATTCCCGCTTAGTATAGGCGATGGCAAGCAAATTGATTGAGAAGCGGCCAGCTAGAGAGCAAAAACGGTCATGAACATGCATTATGAATAATAAACATTGAATACTAGCATGAGTAGGATATGGACACCATGAACATAAATATTGTGAAGGCTACGTTGGTTTTGCTTCAACTACATGTCTCAAAATGTGCTAAGTTAAGCCACTTGACACATTCAGAGAAGGATACCATATAATTATCCTACATCAAAATCATTTTAATTCATGTTGACATCCAAGATAAATCATTATTCACTCCTAGCTACTTAAGCATTAACGTGGCTTGAGACTGCGTTGGTATTTCCCCAAAGAGGAAGGGATGATGGAGCACAGCGATGGTAAGTATTTCCCTCAGTTATGAAACCAAGATTATCGAACTAGTAGGAGGATCACCAACACCCAATAAGCAGCACCTGCACACAAACAACAAATACTTGCAACCCAACGCGAAAGAGAGGTTGTCAATCTCTCTACGGTAATAAGATAGATTAGGTAGTGATAGATAGGAGAGACAGATATCTCAAGAACACAAAATAAATAGAGTAAATATGCAGAAATATATTTTGGGTTTTTTGGTTTTGTAGATCTGAAAACAAAGAGTGCAGAAACGTAGATCGGAAAGCAATATGATGGAAAAGTAGACTCGGGGACCGTAGGGTTCACTAGTGGCTTAATGTTGGGAAATTACTGTTAGGAAATTGATAGAAAATTGAATAGTCATGACGATATCCAAGGTAATGATCATTATATAGGCATCACGTCCAAGATAAGTCGACCGACTCCTGCCTACATCTGCCACTATTACTCCACACATCAACCACTATCTAGCATGCACCTAGTGTATTAAGTTGATGGAAAAATGGAGTACTGCAATAAGAACAATCACATGATGTAAACCAGATCTATTCGTGTAGAAATAAACCCCATCTTGTTATCCTTAATAGAAAGGATACATGTTTCTCTTGCTTCCCCTTCTGTTACTGGGAAGAACACCAGAACATCAAACCCATCACAAAGCACGTCTTCCCATGGCAAGAAAAATGAGGCTATAAGCAATCATGCATATAAGAGATCAAAGAAGACTCAAACAATATTCAGGGATAGAAACTGATCATGAACTCAAAACTCATCGGATCCCAACAGACAAGATCCATTCATGTAGGAATATACCCCATCTTCTTACCTTTAATAGCAATGATACATGCGTGTCTTGCTGCCCCTTCTATCACTTGGAAAGAACACCGCAAGATCGAACCCATCACAAAGCACCACTTCCCATAGCAAGAAAAATCAATCTAGTTGGCCTAACTAAACCAAAGATTCGAAGGAGAAATACGAGGCTATTAGAAATCATGCATATAAGAAATCAAAGAAGACTCAAATAATATTCATGGACAGAAACTGATCAGGAACTCAAAATTCATCGGACCCCAACAAACACCCAAAACTTTACATCAAATAGATCTCCAAGAGACAATTGTATTGAGAATCATAAGAGAGAGAGAAGAAGCCATCTAGCTACTGCCTACGGACCTGCAGGTCTATGGTGGACTACTCACGCATCATCGGAGAGGCACCTATGATGAAGATGAAACCCTCTATGATGGTGTTTAGATTGGATCTTGAGGCTCTGGAACTTGCTGTGGTTGGAATTGTGTTTCCTGGACTCCCCTAGGATTTTTAGAATATTTGGGATTTTATAGGCATTAGAGGCAATGCAGAGGGTCCTCGAGGAGGGCTCAACCCACCAAGGCACTGCCCCCCTAGCGCGGCCTGGTGGGTTGTGGTCTCCTCAGCCCATTCCATCGGCACTTGTTTGGTCCATTGGGTGTCTTCTGGTCAAGAAAAAATCTCCAATTTTTTTGTCGCGATTGGACTTCGTTTGGTATTGATTTTCTTTGAAGTAAAAAAACAAACAAAAATAGCAACTGGCACTTTGGCACTATGTCAACAGGTTACTCCCAAAAAATGATATAAAGTGGTAATAAAATGATGGTAAAACATCCAATAATGATAATATAACTCTTGGGGAACGTCGCATGGGAAACAAAAAATTTCCTATGCACACGCAAACCTATCCATGGTGATGAGCATCTACGAGAGGGAGAGTGGGTCTACGTACCCTTGTAGATCGCTAAGCAGGAAGCGTTAAGAAACGCGGTTGGTGTAGTCGAACATCTTCGCGATCCAAATCGCCGAGCGTCCCGCAATCTCATCACGATCCGTCCCACGATCCAATCACGATCCGTCCCGTGAACTCATCACGATCCGTCCTGCGATCTCATCATGATCCGTCTCACGATCTTGCTCATGATCCGTCCCGCGAACTCATCACGATCCGTTCCATGATCTCATCACGAACCGTCTCGCGATCTCGATCACAGTCCTTCTGATCTAGCACCGAACGGACGGCACCTCCGCGTTCAGCACACGTGCAGCTTGATGACGATCTCCACCATCTTGATCCAGCAAGAGGAGGTGGAGAGGAGAGAGAGTTCACCGGCAGCGTGACGGCGCTCCGGTGATGATGGTGTAGCAATTCCGGCAGGGCTTCTCCTAAGCACTGCGGAATTACGATCTAGAGGAGAAACTATACACAGGTGGAACGGGTAGCACGTGGCCGGAAATTCTGTCCAAAAACCCTCTATGCCACTAGTATATATAGGAGGAGAGGATAGGAAGAGGGGCTGGCGCACAAGGCAGCCAATCAGCCTTTTGCGCCAAGGAGGAGAGGAATCCTACTTCTCCTCCAATCCTAGTTGGACTAGGATTCCTTCCTATTGGCTGATTTTCCACTTTTCCTTTAGCCTTTTCTTCTCCTGCGCCATCAGCCTTATTGTGGCTGTTTCTCCAGCCCACAAAGGGCTGGTTATCACTCTCCACAGCCCATGGACCCTCTAGGGTCGAAATACCCCTCCCGGAGGTCCCCCGGTACACTACCGGCACTCCCGGTACACTACCGATGAGCCCGAAACTTTTCCGGCGACCAAACTGGGACTTCCTATATATGAATCTTTACCTCCGGACCATTCCGGAGATCCTCGTGACGTCCGGGATCTCATCCGGGACTCCGAAAAACCTTCGGTCACCACCATACATAACTCTACACTACCGGAACGTCACCAAACCTTAAGTGTGCAGACCCTGCGGGTTCGAGAACTATGTAGACATGACCGAGACACCTCTACTGTCAATAACCAACGGCGGGACCTGGACGTCCACATTGGTTCCTACATATTCTACGAAGATCTTTATCAGTCAAACCTCTATGTCAAGGATTCAGTTAATCCCGTATAACGTTCCCTTTGTTCTTCGGTATGTTACTTGCCCGAGGTTCGATCGTCGGCATCTCCATACCTAGTTCAACCTCTTTACCGGAAAGTCTCTTTACTCGTTCCGTAATACAAGATCCCGCAACTAAGAATTAGTCACATTGCTTGCAAGGCTTAGTGTGATGTTGCATTACCGAGTGGGCCCCAAGATACCTTTCCGTCACACGGAGTAAAAAATCCCAGTCTCGATCCATGCCAACTCAACAGACACCATCGGAGATACCTGTAGAGCACCTTTATAGTCACCCAATTACGTTGCGACGTTTAATACACACAAGGCACTCCTCCGATATCCGTGATTTGCATGATCTCATGGTCATAGGAACATATACTTGACATGCAGAAAACAGTAGCAATAAAATGACACGATCATATGCTACGTTTGTAGTTTGGGTCTTGTCCATCACATCATTCTCCTAATGATGTGATCCCGTTATCAAAAGACATCTTATGTCCATGGCTAGGAAACCTTAACCATCCTTTGATCAACGAGCTAGACCATTAGAGGCATACTAGGGACATGGTTTTGTCTATGTATCCACACATGCATTTAAGTCTCTGATCAATACAATTATAGCATGGATAATAAATGATTATCATGAACAAGGAAATATGATAATAACCAATTTATTATTGCTTCTAGGGCATATTTCCAACAGTCTCCCACTTGCACTAGAGTCAAGAATCTAGTTCAAATCACTATGTGATTCGCATTGTGAATCTAACACCTAGTGAGTTCTGGGGCTCGATCATGCTTTGCATGTGAGAGAGGTCTTTTAGTCAACGGGTCTGCGATATTCAGATCCATGTGTACTTTGCAAATCTCTATGTCAAACCATAAACACTGCTACCACACTCCACCTGGTACTATTTCCAAATGGCTGCTCCACTATACGTATCCAGATTACTACTACGAGTCATCCGGATTGGAGTTAAAGCTTGCATCGACGTAACTCTTTACGACGAACTCTTTATCACCTTCATAATCGAGAAACATCTCCTTAGTCTTTAATTACTAAGGATAATCTTGACCGCTGTCCAGTGATCCACTCCTGGATCACTTTTGTACCCCTTGACTGACTCATGGCAAGGCACACACACAGGTGCGGTATACAGCATGGCATACTATACAGAGCCTATGGCTAAGGCATAGGGGACGACATTCGTACTTTCTCTTTCTTCTGCCGTGGTCGAGCTTTGAGTCTCACTCAACTTCATACCCTACAAATCAGGTGAGAACTCTTTCTCTAACTGATCCATCTTGAACTCTTTCAAAATCTTGTCAAGGTATGTACTCATTGAAAGTCTCATCAAGTCATCTTTGATCTATCTCTATAGATCTTGATGCTCAACAATTAGGTAGCTTTATCCAGGTCTTCCTTTGAAAAACTCCTTTCAAACACCCGTTTATGCTCTCTGGAATTTCTACATCATTTCCGAATAGCAATATGTCATCCACATATACTTATCAGAAACTCTATAGTGCTCCCACTCACTTTATTGCAGATACAAGTTTCTCGTAAACTTTGTATAGACTCAAAAACTTTGATCACCTCATCAAAGTGTATATTCCAACTCCGAGATGCTTGATTTAGTCCATGGAAGGATCACCGAAGCTTGCACACCTTTTAGCATCCTTAGGACTGACAAAACCTTCTGGTTGTATCACATACAACCTTTCCTCAAGTAAACCGTTAAGGAAACGATGTTTTGTCATCCATCTGCCAGATTTCATAATTGAAAATGCAGCAACTGCTAACATAATTCCAACAGACTTTAGCATCGCTACAAGTGAGAAAGTCTCATCGCAGTCAACTCCTTGAACTTGTCACAAACAACTTTGCAACAAGTCAAGCTTTACAAATGGTGACATTTACCATCAGTGTCTGTCTTCATTTTAAAGATCCATTTGTACTCAACGACCTGCCGTCCAACGAGCAAGTCTACCCAAGTCTATACTTGGTTTTCATACATGGATCCTATCTCGGATTTCATGGCCTCCAACCATTTGTCGGAATCCGGGCCCATCATCGCTTCTCCATAGCTCGTAGGTTCATCGTTGTCCAACAACATGACTTCCAAGACAGGGTTGCCTTACTGCTCTGGTGCAATACACATCCTTGTCGACCTACGAAGTTCGATAGTAACTTGATCCTGAAGCTTCATGATCATCATCATTAACTTCCTCTTCAACTAACATAGGCTTCACATAAACAACTTTCTGCGCTGCGCTACTCTCTGGTTGAACAAAGGTTCAACAACCTCATCAAGTTCTATCTTCCTCCCACTCAATTCTATCGAGAGAAACATTTCCTCAAGAAAGGATCCGTTTAAGCAACAAACACTTTGCACTAGGATCTGAGATAGAAGGTTCACCCAACTGCTCTTAGGGTATTCTATGAAGATGCATTTGTCCGCCTTGGGTTCGACCTCATTAGGTGAAAACATTTTCCACACAAGTGTCGCAGCCCCAAATATTAAGAAATGACAGCTTAGGTTTCTATCGAACCATAATTCACACGGTGTCATCTCAACGGATTTAGATGATGCCCTATTTAAAGTGAATGTATTTGTCTCTAATGCATAACCCCAAAATCATAGTAGTAAAACGATAAGAGACACCACAATATGCACCATATCCAATAGAGCATGACTATGATGTCCGGACACACCATCACGCTATGGTGTTCCAGGTGGCGTTAGTTGTGAAACAAATTTCACATTGTTCAAAGTTGTATGCCAAACTCGTAACTCACATATTCACCTCCACGATAGTATCGCAGTCATTTTATATTCTTGTCACGATGATCTTAAACTTCACTCTGAATTTGCTTGAACCTTTCAAACGATTCAGACTTCTGTTTCATTAAGTAAATATACACTATATCTACTCAAATCATCAGTGAAGGTAAGAAAATAACGATATCCACTCCACGCTACAAGACTCACTAGATTGCATACATCAACGTGTATCATTTCCAATGAATCACTTGCCTGCTCCATCCAACGGGGTCCTTTAGTCATCTTGCCCAAGAGGCATGGTTCGCATGTCTCAACCGATTCGAACTCGAATGAGTCCAAATATCCATCAGCATGGAGTTTCTTCATGCGCTTTATACCAATATGACATTTAGCGGAAGTGCGACAATTATGTGGTACTATCATTATTAACTTTGTATCTTTTGACATCAATGTTATGAACTAGTGTATTACTACGATCAAGATTTCAACAAACCATTCTCACTGGGTGTATGACCATTGAAGGTATTATTCATGTAAACAGAATAACCGTTATTCTCTGACTAAATGAACAACCGCATTGCAACAAACATGATCTAATCATGTTCATGCTCAACGCAAAACACCAAATAACATTTATTTAGGATCGTCACTAATCCTGACGGTAGAGGGAGCGTGCGATGTTGATCACATCAACCTTGGAAACATTTCTAACACACATCGTCACCTCACCCTTAGCTAGTTCTCCATTAATTTTGTAGCTTTTATTTCGAGTTACTAACATTTAGACCAAACCGGTATCCAATACCCAGGTGCTACTAGGAGTACTAGCAAGGTACACATCAATAACTCGTATTCAAATATACTTCTGTCGATGTTGCCAGCCTTCTTATCTACCAAGTATCTAGGGTTGTTCCGCTTCAGCGACCTCTCACCTCATAATAGAAGCACTTAGTCTCGGGTTTGAGTTCAACTTTGGGTTGCTTCACTGGAGCAGCAACTGACTTTCTATCCATGAAGTTTCCCTCCTTGCTCCTGCCCTTCTCGAAACTAGTGGTTTGACTAACCATCAACACTTGACGCTCCTTCTTGATTTCTACCTTCGCGGTGTCAAACATCACGAACAGCTCAGGGATCATTATTTCTATCCCTGGCATTTTATAGTTCATCACCAAGTTCTAGTAGCTTTAGTGACAGTGACTTGGAGAACTATATCAATCACTATCTTATCTGGAAGATCAACTCCCACTTGATTCAAGCGATTGTAGTACCCAGACAATCTGAGTAGATGCTCAACGATCGAGCTATTCTCCTTCATCTTACAGGCAAAGAATCTTGTTGGAGATCTCATATCTTGCAACACGGGCATGAGCCTGAGATCACAATCTCAGCTCCTAGAACATCTCATATGTTCCGTGACGTTCAAAACATTTCGGAGCCTCAATTCTAAGCCGTAATGCATGACACACTAAACTATTAAGTAGTCATCAAAACGTGCCTGTCAGATGTTCACAACATCTACAGACGACGCTAGAGGGGTTGGCGCACCAAGCGGTGCATTAAGGACCTAAGCCTTCTGTGCAGCACTGAGGACAATCCACAGATCACGGACCCAGTCTGCAATATTGCTATCATCATCTTTCAACTCTATTTCTCTAGGAACACATAAAAATTAAGGGAGCTACAGTGCGAGCTAGTAATCTACAATATAATTTAAAAAACCCAACTATTGCCTACGTTCATGCTAATGAGTTCAATTAATCATATTACTTAAGAACTCCCACTCAAATGGACATCCCTCTGATCATTCGAGTGTTACATGATCCAAATTCACCAACTCAAGCCAATCATCAGGTGAGTTGAGGTGGTTACAATGGTGAACATCATCATGTTGATCATATCTACTATATGACTCATGTTCGACCTTTCGGTCTCTTGTGTTTCGAGGCCATGTCTGTACATGCTAGGCTCGTCAAGTTTAACCTGAGTGTTCTGCACGTGCAAATCTGGCTTGCACCCGTTGTATGTGAACGTAGAGTCTATCATACCCGATCATCACGTGGTGTCTCAACACAACGAACTTTTGCAAAGGTACACACCCGGGGAGAACAGAATTTATCTTGAAATTAAGTGAGGGATCACCTTATAATGCTACCGTTGTCCTAAGCAAAACAAGGTGCATAAAAAGGATTAACATCACATGCAAATCATAAGTGACATGATATGGCCATGAACTTGTGCTTTAGATCTCCATCTTGAAAGCACCGGCATGATCTCCATCGTCACCGGCACGACACCATGATCTCCATCATCTTGATCTCCATCAACGTGTCGCCATCGGAGTTGTCACGCCCTGCATGCTTCTACTACTATTGCTACCGTTTAGCGATAAAGTAAAGCATTAAATAGCGCTTAATGATTGACACGCAGGTCATACAATAATTAAAGACAACCCTATGGCTCCTGCCAGTTGCCGTATTCACCGACATGCAAGTCGTGAAATTCTATACATCACATGATCATCTCATACCTCATATATATCACATCATGTAATTGGCCATATCATATCACAACATACCCTGCAAAAACAAGTTAGACGTCCTTTAATTGTTGTTGCATGTTTTACGTGGCTGCTACGGGTATCTAGCAAGAACAATTCTCACCTACGCAAAAACCACAACGGTGATACACTAGTTGCTTTTCAACCTTCTCAAGGACCGCCTTTGTCGAATCCGATCCAACTAAAGTGAGAGAAACTGGCACCCACAAGGCATCTATGCAACAAGTTGCGGTTGAGGGAACCGGTCTCTCGTAAGCGTACGAGTAATGTTGGTCCGGGCCGCTTCATCTCACAATACCGCTGAACCAAAATCCGACCAAGGGAGGAAGCAATCTAAGCATCAACGCCCACAAACCTTTTGTGTTCTACTCGAGATCTCATCGAACCATCAACCTAGCTCTGATACCACTGTTGGGGAACGTCGCATGGGAAACAAAAAATTTCCTACGCACACGCAAACCTATCCATGGTGATGAGCATCTACGAGAGGGAGAGTGGATCTACGTACCCTTGTAGATCGCTAAGAGGGAAGCGTTAAGAAATGCGGTTGGTGTAGTCGAACATCTTCGCGATCCAAATCGCTGAGCGTCCCGCGATCTCATCACGATCCGTCCCGTGATGGTGGTGTAGCAATTCCGGCAGGGCTTCGCCTAAGCACTGCGGAACTACGATCTAGAGGAGAAACTATGCACCGGTGGAACGGGTAGCACGTGGCCGGAAATTCTGTCCAAAAACCCTCTATTCCACTAGTATATATAGGAGGAGAGGATAGGAAGAGGGGCTGGCACACAAGGCAGCCAATCAGCCTTTTGCGCCAAGGAGGAGAGGAATCCTACTTCTCCTCCAATCCTAGTTGGACTAGGATTGCTCCCTATTGGCTGATTTTCCACTTTTCCTTTAGCCTTTTCTTCTCCTGCGCCATGGGCCTTATTGTGGCTGTTTCTCCAGCCCACAAAGGTCTGGTTATCACTCTCCACAGCCCATGGACTCTGGGGTCGAAATACCCCTCCCGGAGGTCCCCCGGTACACTACCGGCACTCTCGGTACACTACCGATGAGCCTGAAACTTTTCCAGCGACCAAACTGGGACTTCCTATATATGAATCTTTACCTCCGGGCCATTCCGGAGCTCATCGTGACCTCTGGGATCTCATCCGGGACTCCGAAAAACCTTTGGTCACCACCATACATAACTCTACACTACCGAAACGTCACCAAACCTAGTTCAACCTCGTTATGTTACTTGCCTGAGGTTCGATCGTCGGCATCTCCATACCTAGTTCAACCTCGTTACCGGCAAGTCTCTTTACTCATTCCGTAATACAAGATCCGGCAACTAACAATTAGTCACATTGCTTGCAAGGCTTAGTGTGATGTTGCATTACCGAGTGGGCCCCAAGATACCTTTGTGTCACACGGAGTAACAAATCCCAGTCTCGATCCATGCCAACTCAACAGACACCATCGGAGATACCTGTAGAGCACCTTTATAGTCACCCAGTTACATTGCGACGTTTGATACACACAAGGAACTCCTCCGATATCCGTGAGTTGCATGATCTCATGGTCATAGGAACATATACTTGACATGTAGAAAACAGTAGCAATAAACTGACACGATCATATGCTACGTTTGTAGTTTGGGTATTGTCCATCACATCATTCTCCTAATGATGTGATCCCATTATCAAATGACATCTTATGTCCATGGCTAGGAAACCTTAACCATCCTTTGATCAACGAGCTAGTCCATTAGAGGCATACTAGCGACATGGTTTTGTCTATGTATCCACACATGCATTTAAGTCTCCGATCAATACAATTATAGCATGGATAATAAACGGTTATCATGAACAAGGAAATATGACAATAACCAATTTATTATTGCCTCTAGGGCATATTTCCAACAATAACAACATGGAACAAGCAAAAGATATAGATATGTTGGAGACGTATCAGCATCCCCAGGCTCAATTCCTACTCGTCCTCGAGTATTTAAAAGATAAAAAATAGTATTTTTTATGTGGAATGTTTCCTAACATGTTCATCACAATCTTTTCTTTTTTATAGTATGGACATTTGGACTTATAATGATTCAAAGCAATAGTCTACTATTAACATAATGACTTCAATACTCAAGCATCTCAACAAACAACCATCTATTTCAAAATATCAAAACTAAAGCAAGTTATCCCTAGCCCATCATGCCAATCATTGATCCATTCGTGAAACACCCTCAAATATTAGCTACGCCAAATGCTCAAGTCGATCATAGTGCCCCCTACTTGGTGATTATAGGACAAGATGGAGACTCAAAGAAAAAAATATAAATTGCATAAATTAAAAAGATAGGCCCTTCGCAAAGGGAAGTTGGGATTTGTAGAGGTGCCAGAGATCAAGGTCTAAATTCAGAGAGAGAAATATTTTGGGTGGCATGCTTTTCCTGTCAACGAAAACGACAAAGTAGCTCACAATAGTTCCATGCTAGATATATCATAGGTGGTTCCCAAACAGAAAATAAAGTTTATTCCTTTTTTCCACCCAACTTTCACTTTCCATGGCGGGCCGTATCCACGGTTGCCTTCCATACCAACACTTTCCAAGGAATTTATTATTTGACAACATAAAGTAAATATTATTTTTGTTTTTCATTTCGGGAATGGGCATCCCTCTTACCGCTGCACTCTCATGCAATGACTAGTGAATAAACACTCATCTTGAGAATAACACATCTAGCACGGAAAAATATTGGATACTCCACACTGTTTCATGAGTGGTACGGGCACACAAAAGAGAAAAATATTTTGAAAATTTAGATATGGCACATACAAATTTGCTTGGAACGACATGGAAATACGGCATATAGGTAGGCATGGTGGACTCATAAGGCAAAACTTTCTTTAAGGATTTTGGATGCACAAGTAGTATTTCTACTTAGTACAAGTGAAGGCTAGCAAATAGATTCGGAAGCAACCAAACCATGAAACGAAAATTCACATAAGTTAGCATTGAACATAACTAATACCGAATAATGCACCACAAGTAGGATTTAACTTCATTGCATAACTATTGACTTTCATGCATGCATAGGGAACCACAAACCTTAACACCAATATTCCTACTAAGCATAATTACTTATCAACATGACTCACATATTACTATCATCATGTTTACAAACTATTACAAGGAATCAAGTTTAATTTGTCCAATGATCTTCATGAAAGTTTTTTTATATCCTCCTTGGATATCTATCACTTTGGGACTAATTTCATATGTTGCCATTGCTTTTTGGCAAGCTCAAACAAATTTAAGTGATGCACATGAGCATAAAGATCTCATCTCTCAAAACAGTATAAGTGAAGCATGAGAGTATTTTTTCAAAATTTAATAACTCTCAAATGAATCTAAGTGAAGCATGACAATATTTCCACAAAAAAATTCTAAGCACACTTTTCTCAAAAATATATAAATGAAGCACTAGAGCAATTCTATAGCTCAAAAAAGTATAAGTGAAGCACATAGAGCAATTCGAACAAATGATAACATAATTTTGGCTCTCTCAAATAGGTGTGTCCAGCAAGAATACATACTAAAAACAAACAAGCAAAACAAGCAAAGATAGAATACGCTCTAAGCAAAACTTATGATATGTGATGAATAAAAATATTGTTCCTAGTAAAATACCGATGGTCGTTAGAAGAAAGAGGGGATGCCACTCGGGGGCATCCCCAAGCATAGTTGCTTGTTACTCTTCAAATATATCTTGGGGGTCTGGTAGCTGACATGGCTTGAGACTGCGTCGGTATTTCCCCAAGGAGGAAGGGATGATGCAACACGGCGAAGGTAAGTATTTCCCTCAGTTATGAAACCAAGGTTATGAAACCAGTAGGAGGATCACCAACACGCAAAAAGCAGAACATTCACACAAACAACAAATACATGCAACCCGACGTGAAAGAGAGGTTGTCAATCTCTCTATGGTAATAAGATAGATTAGGTAGTGACAGATAGGAGAGATAGATCTCTAAAGAACAAAAAATAAATAGAGTAAATATGCAGTAATATATTTTTGGTTTTTTCGGTTTTGTAGATCTGAAAAGAAAGAGTGCAAAAATGTAGATCGGAAAGCAATACGATGGAAAATTAGACCCGGAGGCCATAGGTTTCACTAGTGGCTTCTCTCATGAGTATAGCGCACGATGGGTGAACAAATTACTGTTGGGCAATTGATAGAAAATCGAATAGTCATGATGATATCCAAGGCAATGATCATTATATATGCATCACGTCCAAGATAAGTAGACCGACTCTTGCCCGCATCTACCACTATTACCCCACACATCGACCTCTATCTAGCATGCATCCAATGTATTAAGTTCATGGGAAAACGGAGTAATAAGAACGATGACGTGATGTAGACAAGATCCATTCATGTAGGAATATACCCCATGTTCTTACCTTTAATAGCAATGATACATGCGTGTCTTGCTGCCCTTCTATCACTTGGAAAGAACACCGCAAGATCGAACCCATCACAAAGCACCTCTTCCCATGGCAAGAAAAATCAATCTAGTTGGCCTAACTAAACCAAAGATTCAAAGGAGAAATACGAGGCTATTAGAAATCATGCATATAAGAGATCAAAGAAGACTCAAATAATATTCATGGATAGAAGCTGATCAGGAACTCAAAATTCATCGGACCCCAACAAACATACCAGAAAAGTTTACATCAAATAGATCTCCAAGAGACAATTGTATTAAGAATCGTAAGAGAGAGAGAAGAAGCCATCTAGCTACTGCCTACGGACCTGCAGGTCTATGATGGACTACTCACGCATCATCGGAGAGGCACCTATGATGAAGATGAAACCTTCTATGATGGTGTTTAGATTGGATCTTGAGGCTCTGGAACTTGCGGTGGCTGGAATTCTGTTTCCTCAACTCCCCTAGGATTTTTAGAATATTTGGGATTTTATAGGCATTAGAGGTAGTGCAGAGGGTCCTCGAGGAGGGCACAACCCACCAAGGCATGCCGCCCCCCTAGCATGGCCTGGTGGGTTGTGGTTTCCTCGGCCCATTCCATCGGCACTTCTTTGGTCCATTTGGTGTCTTCTGGACAAGAAAAAATCTCCAATTTTTTTTGTCGTGATTGGACTTCGTTTGGTATTGATTTTCGATGAAGTAAAAAACAAACAAAAATAGCAACTGGCACTTTGGCACTATGTCAATAGGTTAGTCCCAAAAAATGATATAAAGTGCTAATAAAATGATGGTAAAAAAATCCAAGAATGATAGTATAACAGCCTGGAACAAGCAAAAAATGTATATACGTTGGAGACGTATCGGCGTTCACAAGTTCAATTCCTACTCGTCCTTGAGTAGGTAAATGATAAAAACAGAATTTTTGATGTGGAATGTTGCCTAATATGTTCATCACATTCTTTTATTTTGTAGAGCATGGACATTTAGAATAATAATGATTCAAAGCAATAGTCTAGTTTTAACATAATGGCATCAATACTCAAGCATGTCAACAAACAACAACGTCTTTCAAAATATCGACACTAAATAAAGTTATCTCTAGCCCATCATGCTCAATCATTGATCCATTCGTGAAACACACTCAAATATTAGCTATGCCCAATGCTCAAGTATGATCATAGTTCCCCCTAGTTGGTGCTTATAAGAGAAGATGGAGACTCAAAGCAAACGTAAAAGTAGCATAAGGTAAATAGATCGGCCCTTCGCAGAAGGAAGTAGGGATTTGTAGAGGTGCCAGAGCTCAAGGTTTAAATTGAGAGAGAGAAATATTTTGGATTACATGCTTTTCTTGTCAACGAAAATGACAAAGTATCTCACAATAATTTCCATGCTAGATATATCATAGGCGGTTCCCAAACATAAAATAAAGTTTATTCCTTTTTCCACGCAACTTTCACTTTCCATGGCGGGCCGTATCCACGGTTGCCTTCCATACCAACACTTTTCAAGGAATTTATTATTTGACAACATAAAGTAAATAGTTTTTCTCTTTCATTTTCTCTTTCATTTCGGGAATGGGCATCCCTAATACCGCCGCACTATCGTGCAATGACAAGTGAATAAACACTCATCTTCAGAAGAACACATCTAGCATGGAAAAATATTGGATACTCCCCACCATTTCGTGAGTGGTACGTAAAATAGAAATTTTATTTTGAAAATTTAGAGATGGCACATAGAAAATTTCTTGGAACAACATGGAAATACCACATATAGGTAGGTATGGTGGACTCATAAGGCAAAACTTTGTTAAAAGATTTTGGATGCACAAGTAGTATTTCTACTAAGTACAAGTGAAGGCTAGCTAATAGATTGGGAAGCAACAAAACCAAGAAACGAAAATTCACATAAGTGAGCATTGAACATAACTAACAGCGAATAATGCACCACAAATAGGATGTAACTTCATTGCATAACTATTGACTTTTGTGCATGCATAGGGAATCACAAACTTTAACACCAATATTCCTACTAAGTATAATTACTCATCAACATGACTCACATATTACTATCATCATGTTTCAAAACTATTACAAGGAATCAACTTTAATTTGTCCAATGATCTTCATGAAATCTTTTATGATATCCTCCTTGGATATCGATCACTTTGGGACTAATTTCGTATATTGCCATTGCGTTTTAGCAAGCCCAAAAAATTTAAGTGAAGCACATGAGCATAAAGATTTCATCTCTCAAAAAGTTATAAGTGAAGCATGAGAGGATTTATTTAATATTTACTAACTCTCGAATTAATCTAAGTGAAGCATGACAGTATTACTACAAAATTTTCCAAGCAAACCATGCTGAAAAAGATATAAGTGAAACACTAGAACAATTTCTATAGCTCAAAAAGTTTAAGTGAAGTACATAGAGCAATTATAAAAACTGATAGCACGATTTCGGCTCTCTCAAATAGGTGTGTATAGCAAGTATACAAAGGAAAACTAACAAACAAATCAAGCAAAGATAGAAGACGCTCCAAGAAAAACACATGATATCTGACGAATAAAATATAGCTCCACGTAAAATGCCGATGGTCGTTAGAAGAAAGAGGGGATGCCACTCGGGGGCATCTCCAAGCTTAGTTTCTTGTTTCTCTTTGGATATATCTTGCTGGTGCGGTAGCATCCCCAATCTTAGTATTTTTCTACTCCTTATTCGTTCATCCATCATTAGCTCACCCAAAACTTGAAAACTTCAATCACACAAAACTCAACAAAATCTTCGTGAAATCCATTAGTATAAGAAAGCAAATCACTACTTTAGGTACTATTGCAAACCCATTCATATTTTGTTCTTGCATTATACCTACTGTACTTTAACTTTACCTTGGCTTATACCCCCCAATACAAATCATAGATTCATCAAAACAAGCACACAATGCAAGGAAAATAGAATATATCTTAAACACAATAGTATGTAGTAATAGGTACTATAACCATACTTTTGTAACTCGAAAAATTCTGAAAAATTAGGAAATCGTACATAATTTGTATAGCAACACTCTGTTAAAAGTTTAGCTCAATATTACGTACTAGTAAAAATAGAAAATTCATATACTGGACATAAAGTTCTATTTCAGATTCAACATCACTTCTACTCATCCTATGAATCATCCTAAAGGATTTACTTGGCACAAACACTAAATAAACCATAAAAACACAATCATAACAAAGGTATAATTGTGTCAACACACAAATACAGAAAGGAAAAAGCAAAAATTTACTTATTCATGGGTTGACTCCCAACAACTGCTATCGTTTCATTCCCTTAGCTAGGCATGATGATTTCAATGATGCTCACATAAAAAGTAGTAAATGGAATATCCAAGAGAGCATCATGAATCTCATGACAAGCACATTTAAGTCTAACCCACTTCCTATGCATAGGGATTTTGTGAGCAAACTATTTATGGGAACAAGAATCAACTCGCATATGAAGGCAAAACAAACATAACTTCAAAACTTTGGACACATAGAGAGGAAACTTGATATTATTGTAATTCCTACAAGCATATGTTACTCCCCCATAATAAATTTCAGTAGCATCATTAAGGAATTCAACAATATAACTATCACATAGATCATTCTTTTTCATGATTCACAAGCATAGAATTTTCATTACTATCCAAATAAGCAAATTCCTTTTCATCCATGGTAGTGGGAGCAAACTCAACAAAATAACTATCACGAGACACTTCATTGACATGAACACTTTACAAATTAAAACCATGTTGATAAGTTTCATGGTTATCATTACTCACTATAGCATACATGTCATCACCATCATCATGAATAGAAGGCATGTAATCATCATAATAAATTCACTCATAAAAACTTGGGGGACTAATAATATAATCTTCATCAAACATAGTATCCCCAAGCTTGTGACTTTGTATATCAATAGAATCATGGATATTTAGAGAATTCATAAAAGCAACATTTCAATCATGCTTTTCAATCAAGGAGCTATCACTAATCACCTTACAAATCTCTTGTTTCAACACTTCATAAAAAAATTCAGATTCATGATTTTCAAACAAAACATCATGGAGATAATAAACATCATGGGTCCGTAGGTAAAGATTGATATATAGGAAGTCCTGTTTTGGTCACCGGAAAGTTTTCGGGCTCATCGGTAGTGTACCGGGAGTGCTGGGAGGGTGCCGGAGGAACCCCGAGAGGGGTGTGACGACCAAAGGACCTCATGGCCCCTCAGAGGAGGTGTGCCAGCCCATATTGGGTCAGCCAAGACCATCTATGAGGGCCCATGCGGCTGGACATAAGGAGATAAGGCAAAAAGGATTCAAAAGGAAGAGTTCCACCTCCCTTGTGGGAGGTGGACTCTCCCCTTAATTCAGCCGACCCTTTCCTCTTTGGAGTAGAGGCCAAGCCAGCCCTCCACGTCCCTCCTCCTATATATACTTGAGGTTTTGGATGTTTTGAGACAAGATTTGATCTCTCTCTCTCTCACGGCGAAGCCCTACCTCTCTTCTTCCTCCTCCGCAGCGCTTAGGCGAAGCCCTGTCGGAATACCTTGCTACTCCACCACCACCACGCCGTCGTGCTGCTGTTGGAGCCCTTACCCAACCTCTCCTTCCTCTTTGCTGGATCAAGGTGTTGGAGACGTCGCCGGGCTGCACGTGTGTTGAACGTGGAGGTGCCGTCCGTTCGGCACTTGATCGGATCTACTGCGATCTGAATCGCTGCGAGTACGACTCCATCAACCGCGTTCTTGTAACTCTTCCGCTTAGCGATCTTCAAAGGTATGAAGATGCAATCTCTCCCCTCTCGTTGCTGGTTTCTCCATAGATAGATCTTGGTGAACGTAGGAAATTTTTGATTTACTACTACGTCTCCCAACAGTGGTATCAGAGCTAGGTCTATGCGTAGAATCTATGCACGAGTAGAACACAAAGCTGTTGTGGGCGTTGATTTTGTTAATATGCTTGCCGTTACTAGTCTTATCTTGATTCGACGGTATTGTGGGATGAAACGGCCCGGACCAACCTTACACGTACGCTTACGTGAGACCGGTTCCACCGCCTGACATGCACTAGTTGCATAAGGTGGCTAGCGGGTGTCTGTCTCTCCCACCTTAGTTGGATTGGATTCGATGAAAAGGGTCCATATGAAGGGTAAATAATAATTGGCAGATCACATTGTGGTTTTGACGTAGGTAAGAAACGTTCTTGCTAGAAACCTATAGCAACCACGTAAAAACTTGCAACTACAAATTAGAGGACGTCTAACTTGTTTTTGCAGCATATGCTGTGTGATGTGATATGGCCAAAAGGATGTGATGTGATGCATTGTGATGTATGAGATTGATCATGTTCTTGTAATAGGGTTCACGACTTGCATGTCGATGACTATGACAATCGGCAGGAGCCATAGGAGTTGTCTTATATTATTGTATGACCTGCATGTCAATCATAAACGCCATGTAATTACTTTACTTTATTGCTAAACGTTAGCTGTAGTAGTAGAAGTAATAGTTGGAGAGACAACTTCATGAAGACACAATGATGGAGATCATGATGATGGAGATCATGGTGTCGTGCCGATGACAGTGATGATCATGGTGCCCCAAAGATGGAGATCAAAGGAGCAAGATGATATTGGCCATATCATGTCACTATATTGATTGCATGTGATGTTTATCATGTTTACATCTTATTTGCATAGAACGACGGTAGTAAATAAGATGATCTCTCAATAAAATTTCAAGAAAGGTGTTCACCCTAACTGTGCACTGTTGCTAAGGATCATCGTTCCGAAGCACCACGTGATGATCGGGTGTGATAGGTTCTAACGTTCGCATACAACGGGTGTAAGCCAGATTTACACATGCGAAACACTTAGGTTGACTTGACGAGCCTAGCATGTACAGACATGGCCTCGGAACACGGAAGACCGAAAGGTCGAACATGAGTCGTATAGAAGATACGATCAACATAGAGATGTTCACCATGGATGACTAGTCCGTCTCACGTGATGATCGGACACGGGCTAGTTGACATGGATCATGTATCACTTGGAAGACTAGAGAGATGTTTATCTAAGTGGGAGTTCATTAATAATTTGATTAAATGAACTTAATTATCATGAACTTAGTCTAAAAATGTCCTTGCAAATTATGTCGTAGATAGCTCGCGTTGTAGCTCCACAGTTTTATTGATACAATCCTAGAGAAAAGTAAGTTGAAAGTTGATGGTAGCAATAATGCGGACTGGGTCCGTGATCGGAGGATTGTCCTCATTGCTGCACAAAAAGCTTATGTTTTTGATGTACCGCTAACTGCACCACTCCCTCAAGCGTTGTGTGTAGATGTTGTGAACATATGACAGGCCCTTTTTGGTGACTACGTGATAGTTCAATGCGTCATGCATTACGGCTTAGAATTGAGGCTCCAAAATGTTTTGAACTTCACGGAACATGTGAGATGTTCTAGGAGCTGAGATTGTGATCTCAGGCTCATGCCTATGTTGAGAGGTATGAGACCAACAAGATTCTTTGCTTGCAAGATAAAGGAGAATAGCTCTATCGGTGAGTGTGTGCTCAGATTGTCTGGGTGCTACAATCACTTGAATCAAGTGGGAGTTAATCTTCCAGATGAGATAGTGATTAATGCAGTTCTCCAAGTCACTTCCACCAAGCTACTAGAGCTTCGTGATGAACTATAACATGCCAGGGATGGATAAGATGATCCCTGAGTTGTTCGTGATGTTTGACACCACGAAGGTAGAAATCAAGAAGGAGCATCAAGTGTTGATGGTTAAGTGAAACCACTAGTTTCGAAAGGGGGCAAGGGCAAGAAGGGAAAACTTCAGGAATGGCAAGTCAGTTGTTGCTCTAGTGAAGAAACCCAAGGTTGAGCCCGAACCCGAGACTAAGTGCTTCTGTTATGAGGAGAATGTTCGCTGAAGCGGAAAAACCCTAGATACTTGGTAGATAAGAAGGCTAGTAATGTCGATGGAAGTATATTTGATATACGTGTTAGTGATGTGTACCATGCTTGTACTCCTAGTAGCACCTGGGTATTGGATGCCGGTTCGGTTGCTAAGTGTTAGCAACTCGAAATAAAAGCTACAGAATAAACGGAGACTAGCTAGGTGAAAGGTGACGATGTGTGTTGGAAGTGTTTCCAAGATTGATGTGATCACCATCGCACGCTCTCTCTACCTTCGGGATTTGTGATAAACCTAAATAAATGTTATTTGGTGTTTGCGTTGAGCATGAACGTGATTAGATCATGATTAGTGCAATACGGTTATTCATATAAGTTAGAGAATAATGGTTATTCTGTTTACATGGATAATGCCTTCAATGGTCATGCGCCCACTCGGAATGGTTTATTGAATCATGATCATAGTAGTACACATGTTCATAACATTGGTACCAAAAGATATAAAGTTAATAATGATAGTACCACATACTTGTGGCACTACCGCTAAATGTCATATTGGTATAAATCCCATGGAAGAAACTCCATGCTGATGGATTTTTTGACTCACTCAATTTTGAATCGGTTGAGACATGCGGGCCATGCCTTTTTGGCAAGATGACTCATACCCCGTCTTCCGGTATGATGGAGTGGACTAGTGGCTTATTGGAATCAATACATGTTGATGTATGTGGTCCAATGAGTGTTATAACACACAGTGGATATTGTTATTTTTCTTTACCTTCACTGATGATTTGAGTTAATATGGGGATATTTACTTAATTAAACACAAGTTTGAAATGTTTGAAAGGTTCAAGGAGTTTCACAGTGAACATAAAGATCATCGTGACAAGAAGATGAAATGTCTACGATATGATCGTGGAGGTGAATATCTAAGTTACGAGTTTGGTATGCAATTTTAGACAATGTGGAAATTGTTTCACAGCTCACACCTCCTGGAACATCATAGTGTGATGGTGTGTTCGAACGTCGTAGTCGTGCTCTGTTGGATAGTACTATGATGTCTCTTATCGTTTTGCCAGTATCATTATGGGGTTATGCATTAAAGACAAATCCATTCACTTTAATAGGGCACCATCTAAGTCCGTTGAGATGACACCGTGAGAATTATGGTTTGACAAAAGCCTAAGCTGTCATTTCTTAATGTTCGGGGCTGCGACGCTTATGTGAAAATGGGTTTTTCACCTAGCTAGCTCGGACCCAAAGCAGACAAATGCATCTTCATAGAATACCCTAATGAGACATTAGGTATACCTTCTATCTCAGATCCAAGTGCAAAAGATGTTTGTTGCTAAGAACGGGTCTTTTCTTGAGAAAGAGTTTCTCTCAAAAGAATTGAGTGGGAGGAAGATAGAACTTGATAAGGTTGTTGAACCTTTGTTTCAACCAGAGAATAGCGCAACACAGAAAGATGTTTCTGTAGAGCCTACGTTAGTTGAAAAGGAAGTTAATGATGATGATCGTGAAGCTTCGGATCAAGTCACTATCGAATGTCGTAGGTCGACAAGGACGTGTACTGCTCCTGAGTAGTATGACAACCCTGTCTTGGAAATCATGTTGTTGGACAACGATGAACCTACGAACTATGGAGAAGCGATGGTGGGCCCGGATTCCAACAAATGGCTGGGAGCCATGAAATCCGAGAAAGGATCCATGTATGGACTTTAGTAGACATGCATGTTGGATGGCAGGTCGTTGAGTACAAATGGACCTCTGAGATGAACATAGACGCTAATGGTGAAATGTCACCGTTTATAAAGCTCGACTTGTCGCAAAGAAGTTTCTGCCAAGTTCAAGGAGTTGACTGCGATGAGATTGTCTCATCTGTAGCGATGCTAAAAGTCTATTAAAATTATGTTAGCAGTTGCTGCATTTTTCGATTATGAAATCTGGCAGATGGATGACAAAAAAAAGTTTCCATAATAGTTTCAGCGAGGAAGAGTTGTATGTGATACAACGAGAAAGTTTTGTCAATCCTGAGGATGCTAAGAAGTATGCAAACTCTAGCAATCCATCTATGGACTAGAGCAAGCATCTCGGAGTTGGAATATATGCTTTGATGAGGTGATCAAAGTGTTTAAGTTTATACAAAGTTTGTGAGAAACTTGTATTTGCAAGAAAGTGAGTGGGAGCACTATAGAATTTCTTATAAGAATATGTAGTTGACATATTATTGATCGGAAATGATGTAGAATTTCTGGAAGAGCATGAAGGGTTTTTTCAAAAGAGTTTTTTTTTCAAAGGAAGACCCAGATAAAGCTACTATTTTATTGAGCATCAAGATCTATAGGGATAGATCAATTCGCTTGATAAGTTTTTTCGACGAAGACATACCTTGACAAGTTTTTGAAGAAGTTCAAAATAGATGGGTCAAAGAAGGAGTTCTTGACTGTATTGTATGGTGTGAAATTGAGTAAGACTCAATACCCGACCACGGCAGAAGATAAAGAAAAGATGAGTGTCATCTCCTATGCTTTAGCCATAGGCTCTATATAGTATGCCATGTTGTGTACCGCACCTGTGTGTGCCTTGCCATGAGTCTGTCAAGGGGTACAAGAGTAATCCAAGAGTGGATCACTGGACAACGGTCAAAGTTATCCTTAGTAACTTGAGAACTAAGGAAATATTTCTCGATTATGGAGGTAATAAAGAGTTCATCGTAAAGGGTTACGATGATGCAAGCTTCAACTCCAATCCGGATGACTCTTAGTAGAAATCTGGCTACGTATAGTGGAGCAACCATTTGGAATAGCTCCAAGTGGAGCATGGGATCAGTATCTACAAATATGACATGGAAAGTTTGCAAGGTACACACGGATCTAATTGTCTATTGTTCATGCTATAATTGTGTTAACCGGAAACCATGATACATGTGTGAATACATAGACCACAACATATCCCTAGTGAGCCTCTAGTTGACTAGCTCATTGATCAATAGATGGTCACGGTTTCATGGCCATGGATATTGGATGTCGTTGATAACGGGATCACATCATTAGGAGAATGATGTGATGGACAAGACCCAATCCTAAGCATAGCACTAGATCGTGTAGTTCATTTGCGAAAGCTTTTCAATGTCAAGTATCGTTTCCTTAGACCATGAGATTGTGCAACTCCCGGATACCGTAGGAATGCTTTGGGTGTGCCAAACGTCACAACGTAACTGGGTGGCTATAAAGGTGCACTACGGGTATCTCCGAAAGTATCTGTTGGGTTGGCATGAATCGAGACTGGGATTTATCACTCCGTGTGACGGAGAGGTATCTCTGGGCCCACTCGGTAAGACAACATTATAATGAGCTCAATGTGACTAAGGAGTTAGCCACGGGATGATGTATTACAGAACGAGTAAAGAGACTTGCCGGTAACGAGATTGAACAAGGTATAGGGATACTGACGATCGAATCTCGGGCAAGTATCATACCGATAGACAAAGGGAATTGTATACGGGATTGATTGAATCCCCAACATCGTGGTTCATCTGATGAGATCATCGTGGAGTACGTGGGAGCCAACATGGGTATCCAGATCCCACTGTTGGTTATTGGCCAGAGAGATGTCTCGGTCATGTCTACGTGTCTCCCAAACCCGTAGGGTCTACACACTTAAGGTTCGATGACGCTAGAGTTATAGGGAAATGGTATACGTGATTACCGAAGGTTGTTCGGAGTCCCGGATGAGATCCTGGACGTCACGAGGAGCTCCGGAATGGTCCGGAGGTAAAGATTGATATATAGGAAGTCCTGTTTTGGTCACCGAAAAGTTTTCGGGCTCATCGGTAGTGTACCGGGAGTGCCGGGAGGGTGCCGGAGGACCCCCGAGAGGGGTCTGACGACCAAAGGACCTCATGGGCCCTTAGAGGAGGTGTTCCAGCCCATATTGGGTCGGCCAAGACCATCTATGAGGGCCCATGCGGCTGGAGATAAGCAGATAAGGCAAAAAGGATTCAAAAGGAAGAGTTCCACCTCCCTTGTGGGAGGTGGACTCTCCCGTTAATTCGGCCGACCCTTTCCTCTTTGGAGTAGAGGCCAAGCCAGCCCTCCACGTCCCTCCTCCTATATATACTTGAGGTTTTGGATGTTTTGAGACAAGATTTGATCTCTCTCTCTCACGGCGAAGCCCTACCTCTCTTCTTCCTCCTCCGCGGCGCTTAGGCGAAGCCCTGTCGGAATACCTTGCTACTCCACCACCACCATGCCGTCGTGCTGCTGTTGGAGCCCTTCCCCAACCTCTCCTTCCTCCTTGCTGGATCAAGGTGTTGGAGACGTCACCGGGCTGCACGTGTGTTGAACGCGGAGGTGCCGTCCATTCGGCACTTGATCGGATCTACTGCGATCTGAATCGCTGCGAGTACGACTCCATCAACCGCGTTCTTGTAATGCTTCCGCTTAGCGATCTTCAAAGGTATGAAGATGCAATCTCTCCCCTCTCGTTGCTGGTTTCTCCATAGATAGATCTTGGTGAACGTAGGAAATTTTTGATTTACTACTACGTCTCCCAACAGAAGGCTTATGTCCTTAATGCACCGCTCGATGCGCCACCCCCCTCTAGCGTCGTCTGTAGATGTTGTGAACATCTGAAAGGCACATTCCGATGACTACTTGATAGTTTAGTGCGTCATGCTTTACGGCTTAGAACTGAGGCTCCAAAAACATTTTGAACGTCATAGAATATATGAGATGTTCTAAGAGCTGAAATTGGGATCTCAGGCTCGTGCCCATGTTGTGAGATATGAGATATCCAACAAGCTTCTTTGCCTGCAAGATGAAGGAGAATAGCTCAATCGTTGAGCATGTGCTCAGATTGTCTGGGTGCTACAATCGCTTGAATTGAGTGGGAGTTGATCTTCCAGATAAGAAAGTGATTGATATAGTTTTCCAAGTCACTGTCACTAAGCTACTAGAGCTTCGTGATGGACTATAAAATGCCAGGGATGGAAATGATGATCCCTGAGCTATTCGCGATGCTTGATACCGCGAAGGTAGAAATCAAGAAGGAGCATCAAGTGTTGATGGTTAGTAAAACCACTAGTTTCGAGAAGGGCAAGTGCAAGGAGGGAAACTTCATGGCCTGCAAGTCAGCTGCCGCTCCAGTGAAGCAACCCAAAGTTGAACCCAAGCCCAAGACTAAGTGCTTCTATTATGAGGAGAGCGGTCACAGAAGTGGAACAACCCTAGATACTTCGTAGATAAGAAGTCTGGCAACATTGATAGAAGTATATTTTGATCTACGTGTTATTGATGTGTACCTTGCTAGTACTCCTAGTAGCACCTGGGTATTGGATACCTGTTCGATTACTAAATGTTAGTAACTCGATATAAAAGCAACGAAATAAATGGAGACTAGCTAAGGGTGAGGTGATGATGTGTGTTGGAAATGTTTCCAAGGTTGATGTGATCAACATCGCATGCTCTATCTACCTTCGGGATTAGTGACAAACCCAAATAAATGTTATTTGGTGTTTGCGTTGGGCATGAACGTGATTAGATCGTGTTTATTGCAACACGGTTATTCATTTAAGTTAGAGAATAGTGGTTATTCTGTTTACATGAATAATACCTTCAATGGTCATGCACCCAGTGAGAATGGTTTGTTGAATCTTGATCGTAGTAATACACATGTTCATAACATTGATGCCAAAAGATACAAAGTTAATAATGATAGTACCACATACTTATGACACTGCAGCTAAATGTCATATTGGTATAAATCGCATGAAGAAACTCCATGCTGATGGATCTTTGGACTCATTCGATTTAGAATTGGCCGAGACAGGCGAACCATGCCTCTTGGGCAAGATGACTAAGGACCCCATTTTCCAGTTTGATGGAGTGGGCAAGTGATTTATTGGAAATGATACATATTGGTGTATGCAATCCAATGAGTCTTGTAGCGGATATCGTTATTTTCTTACCTTCACTGATGATTTGAGTAGATATAGTGTATATTTACTTAATGAAACACTAGTCTGAATCGTTTGAAAAGTTCAAGCATATTCAGAGTGAAGTTTAAGATCATCATGACAAGAAGATAAAAATGTCCGTGATATGATCGTGGAGGTGAATATCTGAGTTGCGAGTTTGGCATACAACTTAAGACAATGTGAAAGTTGTTTCACATCTCACGCCACCTGGAACACCATAGTGTGATGGTGTGTTCGAATGTCATAGTCGTGCTCTATTGGATATGGTGCATACTATGATGTCTCTTATTGTTTTGCCACTTTCGTTTTTGGGATATGCATTAGAGACAACTACATTCACTTTAAATAGGACACCATCTAAATCCGTTGAGATGACACCGTGTGAATTATGGTTTGATAGAAACCTAAGGTGTCATTTCTTTAAGTTTGGGGCTGCGACGCTTGTGTGAAAAATATTTTCACCTAATGAGCTCGAACCCAAAGCGGACAAATGCATCTTCATAGAATACCCTAAGAACAGTTGGGTGAACCTTCTATCTCAGATCCAAGCATAAAGTGGTTGTTGCTAAAACTGGGTCCTTTATCGAGAAAAAGTTTCTCTCGAAATAATTGAGTGGGAGGAATATGGAACTTGATGAGGTTGTTGAACCTTTGCTTGAACCAGAGAGTAGCACAACACAGAAAGATGTTTCTGTGGAACCTACGTCAGTTGAAGAGGAAGTAAATGATGATGATCATGAAGCTTCTGATCAAGTTACTATCAAACCTCATAGGTCGACAAGGATGCATACTGCTCCTGAGTGGTACGACAACCCTGTCTTGGAGGTCATGTTGTTGGACAACAATGAACCTACGAGCTATGGAGAAGCGATGATGGGCCCGGATTCCGACAAATGGTTAGAGGCCATGAAAACCGAGAAAGGATCCATGAATGAAAACCAAGTATAGACTTTGGTAGACTTGCTCGTTGGACGGCAGGTCGCCAAGTACAAATGGACCTTTAAGATGAAGATAGACACTGATGGTGAATGTCACCATTCATAAAGCTCGACTTGTCCGAAAGTAGTTTCCGGCAAGTTCAAGGAGTTGACTACGATGAGACTTTCTCACTCGTAGCGACGCTAAAGTCTGTTGGAATTATGTTAGTAGTTGCTGGATTTTTCAATTATGAAATCTGGCAGATGGATGTCAAAACGTTGTTTCCTTGACGGTTTACTTGGGGAATGGTTGTATGTGAAACAACCAGAAGGTTTTGTCAGTCCTAAGGATGCTGAAAGGTGTGCGACCTCTAGCAATCCTTCTATGGGCTGGAGCAAGCATCTCGGAGTTGTAATATACGCTTTGATAAGGTGATCAAAGTTTTTGCGTCTATACAAAGTTTATAAGAAACTTGTATTTACACTAAAGTGAGTAAGAGCACTATAGAGTTTCTGATAACAATATGTAGATGACATATTGTTGATCGAAAATGTTGTAGAATTTCTGGAAAGCATAAAGGGTTGTTTCAAAAGGGTTTTTCAAAGGAAGACCTGGATAAAGCTACTTAATTGTTGAGCATCAAGATCTATAGAGATGGATCAAGATGCTTGATGAGACTTTAAATGCATACATACCTCCACAAGATTTTGAAAAGATCAAAATGCATCAGCCAGAGAAAGAGTTCTTGCCTGATTTGTAAGGTGTGAAGTTGAGTGAGACTCAAAGCTCAACCACGGGATAAGAAAGAGAAAGGATGAATGTTGTCCCCTATGCCTTAGCCATAGGCTCTATATTATGCCATGCTGTGTACTACACCTGGTGTGCCTTGCCATGAGTCAGTCAAGGGGTACAAGAGTGATCCAGGATTGGATCACTCGATAGCGGCCAAAATTATCCTTAGTAACCAGAGGACTAAAGAAATGTTTCTCAATTATGGAGGTGATAAAGATTTCGTCGTAAACAGTTACGTCGACGCAAGCTTTAACACCAATCCGGATGACTCTTAGTAGCAATCCGGATACGTATAGTGGAGCAGCCATTTGGAATAGCTCCAAGTGGAGTGTGGTAGTAGTGTCTACAGTATGACATAGAGATTTGCAAAGTACACATGGATCTGACTGTCTCAGACTCATTGACTAAAAGACCTCTCTCACATGCAAAGCATGATCGAGCCCCAAAACTCATTGGGTGTTAGATTCATAACAATTCGAATCACATGGTGATGTGAACTGGATAATTAACTCTAGTGCAAGTGGGATACTATTGGAAATATGCCCTAGAGGCAATAATAAATTGGTTATTATCATATTTCCTTGCTCATGATAATCGTTTATTATCCATGCTATAATTGTATTAATCGGAAACTTAGATACATGTGTGGATACATAGACAACACCGTGTCCCTAGTATGCCTCTAATAGACTAGCTCGTTGATCAAAGATGGTCAAGGTTTCCTAGCCATGGACATGAGATGTAATTTGATAACGGGATCACATCATTAGGAGAATGATGTGATGGACAAGACCCAAACTACAAACATAGCATATGATCGTATTAGTTTATTGCTACTGTTTTCTGCATGTCAAGTATATGTTCCTATGACCATGAGATCATGCAACTCACTGACACCGGAGGAGTACCTTGTGTGTATCGAACGTCGCAACGTAACTGGGTGACTATAAAGGTGCTCTACAGGTATCTCCGAGGGTGTCTGTTGGGTTGGCATGGATCAAGACTGGGATTTGTTACTCCGTGTGACGGAGAGGTATCTCAGGGCCCACTCGGTAATACAACATCACAATAAGCCTTGCAAGCAATTTGACTAAGTTTTAGTCATGGGATCTTGTGTTAAGAAATGATTAAAGATACTTGCCGGTAACAAGGTTGAAGTAGGTATTGAGATACCGATGATCGAATCTCGGGCAAGTAAAATACCGAAGAACAAAAGGAACATCATACAGGATTAACTGAATCCTTGACATATTGGTTCGACTCATAAAGATCTTCATATAATAGGTAGGAACCAATATGGGCATCCAGGTCCCGCTATTGGTTATTGATCGTAGAGGTGTCTCGGTCATGCCTACATAGTTCTCGAACCCGCAAGGTCTGCACACTTACGGTTTGGTGATGTTTCAGTAGTATAGAGTTATGCATGGTGGTGACCGAAGGTTGTTCGGAGTCCTAGATGAGATCCCGGAAGTCACGAGGAGCTCCTAAATGGTCCGAAGGTAAAGATTGATATATAGGAAGTCCTATTTTGGTCACCGGAAAAGTTTTGGGCTCATCGGTAGTGTACCTGGAGTGCCGGTAGTGTATCGGGGGACCATCGGGAGGGGTATTTCGTCCCAAGAGGCTACATGGACGGATCGTGATTGGATCGCGGGACGCTTGGTGATTTGGATCGTGAAGACATTTGACTACATCAATCGAGTTTCTTAATGCTTCCCGCTTAGCGATCTACAAGGGTATGTAGATCCACTCTCCCTCTCGTAGATGCTCATCACCATGGATAGATCTTGCGTGTGCGTAGGGAATTTTTTGTTTCCCATGCAACATTCCCTAACAAATATAACATCATGGAACAAGAAAAATTATAGACACGTTGGAGACTTATCTATAGCATCCCCAAGATTAGGCTTTTATCACTCCTTATTCCTTCATCCATCGTGATCTCACCCAAAACTTCAAAACTTTAATCACACAAAACTCAACAAAATCTTCGTGGGATCTGTTAGTATAATAAAAAAATCACTACTTTAGGTGCTATTGAAAACCCATTCATATTTTATTATTGCATTGTATCTACTGTATTTTAACTTAAACATGGCTCATACCCTTCAATATAACCCATAGATTCATCAAAACATGCACACAATGGAACAAAAACAGAATATGTATCACATAGAAAAGTCTTTAGTAATCTGTACTCTAGCCATACTTATGAAACTCTAAAAATTCTGAAAAATAAGACAAACGTCAAGAATTTGTACAGAAATAATGTGTCAAAATTTCAGCGTAATATAACGTTGCAGTAAGAAATAAAAATTCATGCTCTGGGAACAAAGTTTTTGTTTCAGATTTAACATTGTTTCTACTCATCTTAGGAATCATCCTAAAGGCTTTACTTGGCACATGCACTAATTAAAACATAAAAACCCAATCATAACATAGGCATAATTGTGCAAACACTCAAAAACAGAAAGGTAAAGATAAAAATAAATTTAGTCATTGGGTTGCCTCCCAACAAGCGCTATGGTTTTACGGCCCTAGCTAGGCATGATGATTTCAATGATGCTTGCAGAAAGTTAAAGGGTTGAAACATAAAGAGAGCATCATGAATCACATGGCAAACATATTTAAGTCTAACCCACTTCCTATGCATAGGGATTTTGTGAGCCAAAAAATTATGGGAACAAGAATTAATTAGCATAGGAATGCAAAACAAGTATAACTTCAAAATTTCCAACACATAGAGAAGAAACTTGATATTATTGCAATATATATAAGTATATGTTCCTCTCTCATAGAAATTTTCAGCAGCATCACGAATAAATTCAACTAAGGCATTCTTACTATCACATAAGGCATTCTTTTCATGGTCGACATGCATAAAAGTCTTACAATCTTCCAAGGTATTGGTATTAACATTAACTAAAGTCATGACCTCTCCAAACCCACTTTTATCAAAAAATTCATAAGACTTGAAAACTCTCCAAATATGTGGGATTATTTTTACCTAAAGTTGACGCTCTCCCAAACAAACTTTAGATACTATTGCAAACATTATTATTAATAACATATTCAACGTAAGGCTTTAACAAATTATCAAGATCATAGGAAGCATTATCACCCCAATCATGATCATTGCAATAAGAAGTGGACATGACAATAATTTCATCCCCAAGCTTGTAGTTTTGCTTATCATTAACATAAATGACATTAATATAATTTATAGTAACAACATTGCAATCATGCTTTTGAATCAAGGAGCTATCATGGATTTCTTCTTTCAACACTTCATCAAAAATTTCAGATTCTCAAACAAAACTTGATAGAGATAATCAAGTGCACTCAACTCACTAGCAATTGGTTCATCATAATTTGGTGTTTTGAAGAGATTAGTAAGTGGATGAGGATCCATATCAATAGATTTTTAGCAAGCAAATATGCAAGCAAATATAAGGAACATGGCAACACAAGCAAACATAGCAAGCAAGCAAGAGATCTGACGAGAAAAAGGCAAACGAAAAAGATGGCGAATAGAACGGCAAATTGGTGAAGTGGGGGCAAGAAAACGAGAGGAAAATGGAAAATAATGTAATTGCAAAGATATGGAACCTGGTTGATGAGATTGCTTCCTCCCCGGCAACAGCACCGAAAAATCCTTAAACAAGGCTTGAGACTGCATCGGCATTTCCCCAAAGAGGAAGGGATGATGCAACACAACAACGGTAGGTATTTCCCTAAGTTATGACTTCAAGGTTATCAAACAAGTAGGAGGATCATCAACACCCAATAAGCAGCACCTGCACACAAACAACAAATACTTGCAACCCGATGCGAAAGAGAGGTTGCCAATCTCTCTACGATAATAAGATAGATTAGGTAGTCATAGATAGGAGAGATAGATCTCTCAAGAACACAAAATAAATAGAGTAAATATGCAGCAATATATTATTGCATTTTTTGGTTTTGTAGATCTAAAAACAAAGAGTGCAAAAACATAGATCGAAAAGCAATATGATGGAAAAGTAGACCCAGGGGCCATTAGGTTCACTAGTGTCTTCTCTCATGACTATAGCGCATGGTGGGAAACAAATTACTGTTGGAAATTGATAGAGAATGGAATAGTCAAGATGATATCCAAGGCAATGATAATTATATAGGCATCACGTCCAAGATAAGTAGACCGACTCCTGCCTGCATCTACCACTAGTACTCCACACATCAACCGCTATCCAGCATGATTATAGTGTATTAAGTTCATGGAAAAATGGAGTAATGCAATAAGAACGATGAAATGATGTAGAAAAGATCTATTCATGTAGGAATAGACCCGATCTTGTTATCCTTAATAGCAATGATACATTCGTTTCTTGCTTCCGCTTCTGTCATTGGGAAAGAACACCACAAGATCGAACCCATCACAAAGCACCTCTTACCATGGCAAGAAAAGTCGATCTAGTTGGCCTAACTAAACAAAAGATTCGAAGAAGAAATACGAGGCTATAAGAAATCATGCATATAATATATAAAAGAAGACTAAAATAGTATTCATGAATAGAAACTGATCATGAACTCAAAATACAACGGATCCCAACAAATACACCGCAAAAGTTAACATCAAATAGATCTCCAAGAGACCATTGTACTGTGAATCATGAGAGAGAGCGTGAGAGAATAAGCTATCTAGCTACTGCCTATGGACCCAGGTATATAGTGGACTACTCACACATCATCGGAGAGGCACCTATGATGAAGATGAATCCCTCCATGATGGTTGCAGCGACCCGACTCAAAATGAGTCAAGCCTCTGTGTTTTCCGTGCCATCCCTGGATCAGTATGCTCGCACACACAATACATCAATGTATATATCAAAGTGCAATCACATGTAAATAACATAAAACTTATATATACCTTAAAATCTCAGCGAAAGCGGTCAACGGGAGTGGAGTCCCCATAACACCAACGGCAAGTTGAGTGCAGATTGTAACCCTGAATCGTACTCTTACTCGTCGTAGAAGAGTATCTACAACATAAGACATTGCAGCCGTGTAGGTCAGTACATTGAATGTACGAGCAAAGTCACGAAGAGAGGGGGGTGACAAAGTAATCATCTATTCTACATGCAGAATAGCAGGTGGGGTAGTAAGTTTTTGCATAAAGCCAATTTTCTTCCTACAACAAGAGGGGGCTAAGCAGAAATTATTACTAAGTTGGTTGATTAATGAGATGGTTCGGCCAACCAATTCCCATACCCAAGTTATTAATAATACCCTCATCAATATAATTCTTGGTGTTGAGAATTCCAGATAGTTCAGTTCCTTTGGCTCAAATTGTCCATGACCGTGGACACGGCTAATCGATTAGGTTTGCGTACTCTGTAGAGTTTTGCACACGTTCCCCACAAGATTTGATCGCCTTCGTTGATTTCCTCGCACTTCAGGGTGTTTGAGGAACGGATGACCAAAACATGGTCTTCTAAGGGGTTCCACTAAGACTCGGTCGGTGCCCATCCTTTCCTAGCGTTCTTCTACATCTCGTAGCACCGCCTGTCCAGTGTCGCCAAAATATCCAACCAAGCCAGAGCCCATAATGGCTTGTGGCTCTGCAGGTAAGCCTTGGGTCTTGAAGCATCCTTCCATCCCTTCGTTCCTGGGTGGACCATTCCGCATGAATACTAGCACTTCCCCAGCAACACCTAGGCTAACCACTGGTTTCTCCAGGGTGCCCTTCCAACCATCATCCACCCAGAGGTAATATTGAAAACTCGGAGTCTTGAAGTCTTGATCATCTTGTAGGTCTTGAAATTATTACCTCACAACTCTCATGAATCACACAACCAACCCCGGATACTAATAGCATAGCAAAATGCAATCAACGTTTCTCAGGGCCAATTGTCAAGGGTTGAGGTGTGCCTACCACATCATACTTCATCAAGTAACCAAGTTTCCAATTACCTACTTTGCATGCAATTGGGGGGGGAGATGGTAGAACTAATTTAATAAAAACATGGGTAAACTTGATCAAAGTGACTTGCCTATACTGTTGATGAAGATGAGATATCGCTCTCAGAAATAACTTGATAGAACTATTCATCACTCTCCGATGAAAATCTATACAGTCAAACATTGCATTCATATAAGCAATCACACTAGCAATCAATTCTAACACTCAATAGGAAAACACAAGACTAAAGACAACAAGGTTGTGATGAAGGAAATACTTAAGACAAAAGTTGAAATCAACAAAAACTACTTCAACACAATTAAGGTGGTGATGAAGGAAATACTTAAGACAGAACTCAAAATAACAAAACTAAATCAACAGAACTAAGGTTGGTTTTCCCCTACAAACAACTACTTTCAACAGTAACAAAGCAAAAACAAAGTAAAATATATCAAAAGTATTTTAGAAAATATTTTACTTAGCAAAAGAATTACTTTTGAAGAAGAACTAGATGTCATGAAAACAACACTATAAACAAACATAGGTTTTTGCACAATAAACTTGGCAACAAGAAAACAATTTAAAACAACCAATAGTAAAATACATAACAACTAAGTTAACAGAAAGTAAAACTTTGTAGAACAATTATTTTGAATATTTTCAAATAAAAGACAATTAGCAATACTAGAGCACTCAACAAAAACAAAACAAAGCAATGGACTCGAGGGTTAGGTGGCTAACTACTATTAATATAAAACTATTATTTTGTATCCAAACTAATAGTTAATAGAAAAGAAAATAATAAAAACTCTTTATTAAAAAAGAATTAAATCATCTAAAACTTTTGTGAAAATAATTTCTATTAATACTAAGTTGTTTTATAATACATTACCTAATGAAGAGGAATATAGATTCCTATGATAATAGAGTAAACTAAACTAGTTTTGTTTAAAATATTTCTTAACAGAAAAGAATTACTAAAACTTTATTAGAAAACATAATCTAATTACTTAAAACTTTTGTTAAGAGAATCATTACTAACTAATTTGTTTTTAATAAAATATGCCTAAATGAAAAAGGGTATAGGTTGCTACAATAATAATTTAATACACTAATCAAATTATTTTTGTTAACAACAAGTATATTACTAAAGTTGAGAACAACAGAAACTAATGAAGTCTACCACAGTAAGTTCAATCAAGGCAGATTTCAAATTGAACCAAAGAAAATCAAACTAACTAAAACTAATAGAAAAACTAAAAAGATTCTGTTTTTAATTTAAATCCTAATCAAATTTATTCTAAAAATTCTCAAACATTACCTACTGATAACTTAGATCACTAGTGACAAGTTGCAGAAAGATTCAACTAAAACTACATTTTTGAACTCAAGATATCCAGAAAACAAAATTTAAATCAAAATGACTTCGAATTTATATTTCTTCATTTTTATATGGAAAGAAATTATTTTACTCTATTTTCCATATATTTTAATTTTGCAGAAAATACATTTTTAAAACCACTTTCAAAATGGCTTTGAAACCTAATATGAAATATCTCAGTTTTTCTGAGTTTTATAAATTCAAAAATGGTTCAAATGACCCCTGGGTTGGAGTGTCATATTACTCCTCTCAAAACTTTGCCAAGGGTTTTTAATATTTGAAATTCGACATGGAACCAAATATGGAAATGAATTCCATATACTTCCCTTTAAAACTTCCAACTCATATTTCATATAATTTTGAAGAAGTCATATTATCCTCTCTCATGAAAATCATTGAGTTGCATAAAGTTTTTTTCTGAAATATATTTTCAAGTGGAACTCTAACCATTTTCATAACCCTTTTCATTTTCTCAAATGGAAGAAGTCATATAATCTTCACTCTAGGGTTATGTGATGGAATGGATTTGTATTCCTGGGGATGAAGAATGCAGAGTAAAATTTAGGGAATGTCAGTTCATTCCCTCTCATTCAAAAGTTTTAAAAAAGTTCCAGATTTCACTCTCTTTCAATCACTCAAGCAAACAAACAATCATTCTAATATTTATTATAACATTCCAAAATTTGGGATGTTACAAACCTACCACACTTAAAATGAATCTCGTCCTCGAGATTTGAAGAGGCTAGAAAGAAAAGGTTAGGGTTTGGGTGTCTTCTCACAAATCCACTGTCCTGGACGGTGCGGGGGCTACCACACTTAAAATGAGAGTTACTGGTCCTCCAAAGTCATGACACATCCGGTGGTGCATCTGTCTGTTCACATTCTTCACAATATCTTCCTTGGTGATGATCTTCCATTATATCAAAATCTTGTGTTCTCACAACAAAATGTACTTCCTCCAATACTGGGTCTTCTTAACTGACAGGTCTCGTGATCATTCTAACAACTTATCGATGATCTCATGGTGGTCTACAATTAATGGTTGTCCTGCAGTGAAATGGGTCATGGTTTCATTCCTCACCGTAAAATTCCTACGTGTGACAGCAACTGTCAGGTACAAGGGTTTCTCTTCATACCATTCTAAGGCTTGAACAAAAGCTTCAAAGAACGTCGTCTCTTTACTATGGGTAAGTCACTCAGATTTACCATTCCGAATAGCAAGAGAATGATAAGAGTAAGTCGTCCTGGTGTCCAAGCCATGTCGCAATGAAATCATTACCTTGTATAAGGTTTAGTGAATCTCGTATTCTAACACGTAGGCTTCCTCACAAGCATTGCAGAAATTTCTCTTGTCAACGAACGAAGTTTGGGTAATCCATTGATTCTGCAAGCTGAACAAAAGATCTAGCATTCCTTCACACAAGAAACATGTCACCTGCCCAGTCGGGCATTCCTCGGCAGGGTGATTTTCTTCACAATAAGAACATCTTTCCTTGTTCTTCCTGGGTGTGTCCTATCTCTCCACATATCTTGCATGCACAAATCTTCCTCACATCTTTGCAACAGGGCTTCTGGGTGTTGGTGACAACATGAGATCTTTGTAGAGTCATCTTGAATTCTTCCCAAGTGATTGATGCTTGCCTATCATAGATAGTTTTATGCATCTTCCACCAATTTGCACCACCTTCTGCAAAGTACCGCAGAGCATACCGGACCATCTCGTTCTTTGCAACCTAGTTACTCCTTCGGTGATACTCCATGTTCTGAATCCATTCTTCTGTCTCTAGTCGAGTCATCGATCCAGAATACATGAGTCCAGCTTCATTCATCATCTATTCGGTTCGAGATTTTGGGACGAGATGAGAGAGAGAAAGGAGGGATACACACCATACAAACAATGGTTGTTTTTGAAAATATATTTTATTTGTGGCTGTCAAAAATATACACACAAGTGACAACTCACAAATCATCGTATCTAACGTAAGTATACAACAGGGGTTTGGTCTTCTAGGGGCATGATATCTTGAAAATTCTTCATGGTCTTCAATTCCTTTAGGTCTTTATAGTGTTCAATATTTTGTAACTCCTTCCATAATGGAGTGCATCCTTGTCTGAGTTGGTCACCAGTTGTCTGATATCTTGTCCTTCTTGGAGTGGCTTCAGTTGATCCTTCGTGTGGTCAGAATGGGGAAGGGATATATTCTGTCTAGTTGAGGTAAGAAAGACTATTTGGTAAAATCAGAGAAGACAAGAAGTAAAGAATCTTTTTAGAAGATAAAGTTTTTAGAGATATCCTGTCCTAGGGATTTCCAGCTGTCTAGGGTCACGTCCTACAGTCAACATGTGCTCTGATACCATTTCTGTAGCGACCCGACTCAAAACGAGTTAAGCCTCTGTGTTTTCTGTGCCATCCCTGGATCAGTATGCTGGCACACACAGTACATCAATGTATATATCAAAGTGCAATCACATGTAAATAACGTAAAACTGATATACCTTCAAATCTCAGCGGAAGCGGTCAACGGTAGTGGAGTCCCCATAACACCAACGGCAAGTTAAGTGCGGACCTTAACCCTGAGTCGTACTCTTACTCGTCGTAGAAGAGTATCTACAACATAAGACGTTGCAGCCATGTAGGTCAGTACATTGAATGTACCGGCAAAGTAACTAAGAGAGGCGGGTGACAAAGTAATCATCTATTCTACATGCATAATGGTAGGTGGGGTAGTAAGTTTTTGCATGAATTCAAATTTTTTCCTACAACAAGAGGGGGCTAAGCAGAAATTATTACTAAGTTGGTTGATTAATGAGATGGTTCCGCCAACCAATTCTCATACCCAAGTTATTAATAATACCCTCATCAATATAATTCTTGGTGTTGAGAATTCCAGATAGTTCAGTTACTTTGGCTCAAATTGTCCATGACCGTGGACACGGCTAATCGATTAGGTTTGAGTACTCTACAGAGTTTTGCACACGTTCCCCATAAGATTTGATCGCCTCCGTTGATTTCCTCGCACTTCATGGTGTTTGAGGAACGGATGACCAAAACATGGTCTTCTAAGGGGTTCCACTGAGACTCTGTCGGTGCCCATCCTTTCCTACCATTCTTCTACATCTCATAGCACCGCCTGTCCAGTGTCGCCACAATATCCAACCAAGCCAGAGCCCATAATGGCTTGTGGCTGTGCAGGTAAGCCTTGGGTCTTGAAGCATCCTTTCATCCCTTCATTCCTGGGTGGACCTTTCCGCGTGATTACTGGCACTTCCCCAGCAACACCTAGGCTAACCACTGGTTTCTCCAGGGCGCCGTTCCAACCATCATCCACCCAGAGGTAATATTGAAAACTCGGAGTCTTGAAGTCTTGATCATCTTGCAGGTCTTGAAATTATTACCTCACAACTCTCACGAATCACACAACCAACCTCGTCTACTAATAGCATAGCAAAATGAAATCAACGTTTCCTGGGGCCAAGTGTCAAGGGTTGAGGTGTGCCTACCACATCATACTACATCGAGTAACCAAGTTTCCAATTACCTACTTTGCATGCAATTGGGGGGGAATGGTAGAACTAATGCAATAAAAACATGGGTAAACATGATCAAAGTGACTTGCCTGTACTGTTGATGAAGATGAGATATCGCTCTCAGAAATAACTTGATAGAACTATTCGTCACTCTCCGATGAAAATCTATATAGTCAAACATTGCATTCATATAAGCAATCATACTAGCAATCAATTCTAACACTCAATAGGAAAACACAAGACTAAAGACAACAAGGTTGTGATGAAGGAAATACTTAAGACAAAAGTTGAAATCAACAAAAACTAATTCAACACAATTAACGTGGTGATGAAGGAAATACTTAAGACAAAACTCAAAATAACAAAACTAAATCAACAGAACTAAGGTTGGTTTTCCCCTACAAACAAATACTTTCAATAGTAACAAAGCAAAAACAAAGTAAAATATATCAAAAGTATTTTAGAGAATATTTTACTTAGCAAAAGAATTACTTTTGAAGAACAACTAGATGTCATGAAAACAACACTATAAACAAACATAGATTTTTCGCAATAAACTTGGGAACAAGAAAACAATTTAAAACAACCAATAGTAAAATACATAACAACTAAGTTAACAGAAAGTAAAACTTTGTAAAACAATTATTTTGAATATTTTCAAATAAAAGACAATTAGCAATACTATAGCACTCAACAAAAACGAAACAAAGCAATGGACTCGAGGTTTAGGTGGCTAACTACTATTAATATAAAACTATTATTTTGTATCCAAACTAATAGTTAACAGAAAAGAAAATAATAAAAACTCTTTATTAAAACAGAATTAAATCATCTAAAACTTTTGTGAAAATAATTTCTATTAATACTAAGTTGTTTTATAAAACATTACCTAATGAAGAGGAATATAGATTCCTATGATAATAGAGTAAACTAAACTATTTTTGTTTAAAACATTTCTTAACAGAAAAGAATTACTAAAACTTTATTAGAAAACATAATCTAATTACTTAAAACTTTTGTTAAGAGAATCATTACTAACTAATTTGTTTTTAATAAAATATGCCTAAATGAAAAAGGGTATAGGTTGCTACAATAATAATTTAATACACTAATCAAATTATTTTTGTTAACAGCAAGTATATTACTAAAGTTGAGAACAACTGAAACTAATGAAGTCTACCACAGTAGGTTCAATCAAAGCAGATCAAACTAACTAAAACTAATAGAAAAACTAAAAAGATTATGTTTTTAGTTTAAATCCTAATCAAATTTATTCTAAAAATTCTCAAACATTACCTACTGATAACTTAGATCACTAGTGACAAGTTGCAAAAAGATTCAACTAAAAATACATTTTTGAACTCAAGATATTCAGAAAACAAAATTTAAATCAAATTTGTTTAAATTCAAACATAGCCCAACTTTATATCTACAGAAACTAGAATAAATGTTTGACACAATGCAAAAAGAATCAAGTTAAAACACCTAAAAACATAAAAGATATGCTAAAAACAAAAACAGAACTAAATCTCTTTTTAAAACAGAAACAGAAAAATGAAATGTCTAACTAATGGACAGGGGGGGATACGTGGCATGCTCTGGTTGGTTGAAGGGTGTGTGTGCATGGTGTTAACGAGCGGATGACCGCAACTTAATAGAAATCGTTTTGGTTAAAATAATTAAACAGAAAACCGGCCAGTTCATTCGAAATAAACCGAAAGGGTACGTATGATCTAATATGGGCCGTTTGCTCTAGATCTAATGGTGGGACAGGGGTAAGAGCTCACCGCGGTGGTGGTGAAGTCCGGCGAGCTCCGGCGAAGTCCGACGACGGCGAGGTCAATGGGGACTTCACTCCGGCGGTCCTCCGGCGACGGCGTCTGCACTAGATGATTCGGACGAGCACGGCGACGTGGTAGGTGGCGTTAGCGGGGCTCGGGGGTGACGGTGTCGACGGTGGCGAGCTACGAGCTGGTGGTGGTGTTTCAGAAGGTCGTCGGGGAAAGGTCTTCGGTGGTTTTTAGGGCACGGCGAGTGCACGGGGAGGTGAGGGCAAGGGTGGTGGAGAGGATGGCGTGCTCGGGTAGCGAGAGGGGTGGCTAGGGCGAGTAAGGGAGCGGCAATGGTGCCGTGGCATCTGGTGGTTTCTGGCGAGTGATAGCGACGAGGAGAGGGCACGGGCAGAGGGGAAAATGGCTGGAACGAGTCGCGGAGAGGGGCGGGGTTATTATAGGGTCTCGGCGTGCTCGGAAAGGAAGGGGAGACGGGACCATGGCGCGGTGGTCTCGCCGGCATGAAGAGGGGAGCGGGAGGAGGGGGTTGACCACCGGGATTGCTCGGTTGGGCGGTGGGGTCGCATGGTCAGTGAGAGAGAGAGAGAGGGCGCAGTCAGCGGGCGACCGATCCGGAGGGGTTTCGGGAATTAAAGACTGTGTGCCGGCCCGTTTCTATTTAAAACGTTTCCTTTTCTATTTCCAACGGTGTAAAAACTCTTTTAATGCATTCAAATTTTTTCCAAACCTAGGCAATACATATATCAAAATGATCGGAAATTTTTTCCTAAATCATGAACATAATTTCAGTGTAAAATAAAATACTACAAACTCAGAAAAAAATCAAACAGTGCTACTGTTTTAAATAAAAGGCAAATAAAACATTTTGAAAATATCAAAATGACTTCAAATTTACATTTCTTCATTTTTATATTGAAAGAAATCATTTTACCCTATTTTACATATATTTTAATTTTGGAGAAAAATACATTTTTAAAACCACTTTCAAAATGGCTTTGAAACCTAATACGAAATATATTAGAAATAGTTTTTCTGTGTTTTATAAATTCAAAAATGGTTCAAATGACCCCTGGGTTGGAGTGTCATATTACTCCTCTCAAAACTTTGCCAAGGGTTTTGAATATTTGAAATTCGACATTGAACCAAATTTGGAAATGAATTCCATATACTTCTTTTTAAAACTTCCAACTCATATTTCATATAATTTTGAAGAAGTCATATTATCCTCTCTCATGAAAATCATTGAGTTGCATAAAGTTTTTTTCTGAAATATATTTTCAAGTGGAACTCTAACCATTTTCAAAACCCTTTTCATTTTCTCAAATGGAAGAAGTCATATCATCTTCACTCTAGGGTTTTGTGATGGAATGGATTTGAATTCCTGGGGATAAAGAATGCAGAGTAAAATTTTGGGAAAGTCATTTCATTTCCTCTCATTCAAAAGTTTTCAATAAGTTTCAAATTCCACTCACTTTCAATCACTCAAGCAAACAAACAATCATTTTAATATTTATTATAACATTCCATAATTTGGGATGTTACAATGGTTTTTAGATTCGGTCTCGATGTATCGGAACATGCGGCGGCTGCAATTGTGTTTCGTCGACTCCCGTAGGGTTTTTGGAATATCTGGGAATTTATAGGCATCAAAGGCGGTGGAGAGAGCCCTCGAGGAGGGCACAACCCACCAAGGCACATCGGGGTCCCCCTGGCACGGCCTGGTGGGTTGTGGTCTCCTCGACCCACTCCCCCGACATTTCGTTGGTCCATTGGGTGTCTGTTGGTCCAGAAAAAAATCTCCAAAGAGTTTTTTCACGACTAGACTCCACTTGGTATTGATTTGCGAAGTAAAAAATAGGCAAAAACAGCAACTGTCGCTTTGGCACTATGACAGTAGGTTAGTCCAAAAAATGATATAAAGTGGTAATAAAATGATGGTAAACCATCCAAGAATGATAATATAACCGCATGGAACACACAAAAATTATAGATACGTTGGAGACGTATCAGTAGCATCCCCAACTTAGGCTTTTATCACTCATTATTCCTTCATCCATCCTCATATCACCCAAAACATGAAAACTTCAATCACACAAAACTCAACAAAATCTCCGTGAGATCGGTTAGTATTATAAAGCAAATCACAACTTTAGGTGCTATTGCAAACCCATTCATATTTTATTATTGCATTATACCTAATGTATTTTAACTATACCTTGGCTCATACCCTTCAATATAACCCATAGATTCATCAAAACAAGCACAGAATGCAACAAAAACAGAATCTCTTTCGGACAGAACAGTCTTGTCACATCCCTAGCTAGTTGTCATAGGACAGCTTGTGTGTTTGCATCATATTTCAATTTTGCATCAACTTGAATTGGGGATTAAAAGAAACCTCAAACACTCATTTGAATCAAACCAATTTTAAGTTTGTGAAAAATCAACAAATCCAAAATACCAATCTAAAATGTCTCCTATGTCTCATAAATATGGACATGAATATATCAGGGACCATTTTAAATATTTGAAGAATTATGTAAATTTAAAAATAAATAACAAAGCTTCTGAAAATACCAAATAATGCAATATCAATATTTTAGATTTCAAAATATCCTAAAACTTTTTATAAAAGTTTGAAATATTCAAACTTAATGTTGTAAAAACTTTGGGATATTTATTACTAGTATTTGTACCTGAAAAACAAATAAAACAAATGTTAGAAATTAGAAAATAAAACAAATAAAGAAAAGGGGGAGAGGACCCACCTAGCTTACCTGGACCATCAGGCAGCCCAGCCCACAAGAGGCATCGTCGTCTTCTTCCTCCTTCTAGTAGGGAGAGGAGAAGGAGGCCACGGCGCCGCGGCCTCGCGCCATGCCGGCAGCTGCCTGGCTGCCTCGCTGGCCAGCACGACAAAGAGATAGACTCCCACGCCGCCATGTTCCTGTCCTTCCTCGCCATTCCTTCCCCTCGCGCCCTCCGTCGCCTCTGCTCGCCATGGCTGAAACTACCGCCACCCTGCTGTCATCGCTGCCGCCTAGCTAGAGCCCCCTTGCCATGCCCCAGAGATCCTCCACGAACCCCTCTTCCTCCCCGTGGACCCAGAAGCCGCCAGGAGCCCCTCTACGTAAAGGTTTCCACCGTATTCAACCTCCATCTCTAGCGCTCCTCTCCCGCTATTCACGGCCATCTGCACGTCCCCGAGCTCGTCGTCTTCCCCAACCAACTTGCCGTGAGCCCCTGCATCATTTCCCCCTAACCCTGCGGCCTGCCCCTCGCTTTAGACATCGCCCCTTGCTGCCTGAAACTTGCCGCCACCCAGCTCGTCGCTGGCCGTAGCTCCGGTGGTTCCCTTGTCCCCTATGTTGTCCCTTTGGATGCGCGCGTGCGCGGGCTACCTTCTGGTGCCCTAAACTCACTAAATGACTGCCGTAAGTGCAAGTTCGGCGAGTCGCCGCCTTGCTCTTTGGTCGCTGCCAGCTAGCCTCCGGCGTGGTGACGTGGCCAGGCCATCAGGGCTAATTACCCTGCTAACCGGCCCCCAACCACTGATAGTGGGCCCCAGAGGTGGGTCAAACCTCGGTCAGCGCAGGGATTAGCCCCCTGACGCAGACATGAGGGCCCCACCCTGTCAGGTTTGACCTGGCGGGTTTGATGACCAGCTGACATCACAGTGACATCAGGCTGACGCAGTAATCAATTTTTATTATTAAAACAAATCAGGAAATTCTAGAAAATGTTTAATACTTCTAAAATTCATATAAATTAATCTGTAAATCAGATGAAAATAATTTATATATGAAAATTGATCAGAAAAATCCAATGAATCCAGTGGTGCTATTAGCATGCATGTTAAAGCAACCTATGAAGGTGAATATTGGCATTTACTAATAGGTTGACTTATGAATATAAAATGGAGAAAGACTTTGAACCTATATTCAAACTCGCTTCATTTAACTTGGACAATAGTTGCATTAGTTCATCCATACATGTTGCCATGCCATGACCGTGCATCATATTGTTGCACTTGCGTGTATTGATGTTGTTTATCTACATTGCGGCAGGCCCTACTTCTGAGGATACCCATGAGTATTCCAACGAAGGAGAGAACCCCTCCGCTTCCCAGCAAGGCAAGAAACCCCTTTGATCATTCCGATAATATCCCACTCTCTCGCTCCTGCTCTTGTTTATTGCATTAGGACAAATGATCACATGTCAGTCATACACGATAGATGGACCCATTCCTTTGCATGACTTGTCATTGTCACAGTAAATAGCTAAACCTTGCAACCTAGCATACCTGGTAGATGCTTGTGCCAAGATGTGCTTAGCTTACTTTGCCTGCTATGCTTGCTATGCTTAGAGTTGTGTCAGGTCTGATTCATCTGGGTGATTAGCTGGAGTGAAACAATATTGTTCTGATGTGATAAGCCTAGATGAACTCGATTTGGTAAAAGCTAGCGATGAGGGGCGATGAGGGGCTATGTAGAAGATCTTTATCGGTCGAACCTCTATGTGAAGGATTCAGTTAATGCCGTATGATGTTCCCTTTGTTCTTCGGTATGTTACTTGCCCGAGTTTTGATCGTCGATATCTCCATACCTAGTTCAACCTTGTTACCGGCAAGTCTCTTTACTCGTTCCGTAATACAAGATCCTGTGGCTAACACTTAGTCACATTGCTTGCAAGGCTTGTCGTGATGTTGTATTACCGAGTGGGCCTGGAGATACCTCTCCATCACACGGAGTAACAAATCCCAGTCTTGATCCATGCCAACCCAACAAACACCCTCGGAGATACCTGTAGAGTACCTTTATAGTCACCCAGTTACGTTGCGACGTTTGATACACACAAGGCACTCCTCTGGTGTCCGTGAGTTGCATGATCTCATGGTCATAGGAACATATACTTGACATGCAGAAAACAGTAGCAATAATCTGACACGATCATGTGCTACGTTTGTAGTTTGGGTCTTGTCCAACACATCATTCTCCTAATGATGTGATCCCGTTATCAAATGACATCTCATGTCCATGGCTAGGAAACCTTAACCATCTTTGATCAACGAGCTAATCTATTAGAGGCATACTAGGGACATGGTTTTGTCTATGTATCCACACATGCATCTAAGTCTTCGGTCAATACAATTATAGCATGGATAATAAACGATTATCATGAACAAGGAAATATGATAATAACTAATTTATTATTGCCTCTAGGGCATATTTCCAACAGTATTCCACTTGCACTAGAGTCAATAATCTAGTTCACATCACCATGTGATTCACATTGTTATGAATCTAACACCCAATGAGTTTTGGGGCTCGATCATTCTTTGCATGTGAGAGAGGTCTTATAGTCAACGGGTCTGCGACATTAAGATACGTGTGTACTTTGCAAATCTCTATGTCAAACTGTAAACACTGCTACCACACTCCACTTGGTACTATTCCAAATGGTTGCCCCACTATACGTATCCAGATTGCTACTACAAGTCATCCGGATCGGTGTTAAAGCTTGCATCGACGTAACTCTTTACGACGAACTCTTTACCACCTCCATAATAGAGAAACATCTCCTTAGTCCTTTAGTTACTAAGGATAATCTTGACCGTTGTCCAGTGATCCACTCCTGGATCACTCTTGTACCCCTTGAAGGACTCATGGCAAGGCACACATAGGCGCGGTACACAGCATGGCATACTATACAGAGCCTATGGCTAAGGCATAGGGGACGACATGCGTCCTTTCTCTTTCTTCTGCCGTTGTTGAGCTTTGAGTCTCACTCAACTTCACACCTAACAAATCAGGTAGGAACTCTTTCTCTGACTGATCCATTTTGAACTCTTTCAAAATCTTGTCAAGGTATGTACTCATTGAAAGTCTCATTAGTTAGTCAAGGTATGTACTCATTGAAAGTCTCATTCAAAATCTCTATAGATCTTGATGCTCAATTATTAGTTAGTTTTATCTAGGTCTTACTTTGAAAAACTCTTTTCAAATAACTCTTTATGCTTTCCAGAAATTCTACATCATTTCCGATCAACAATATGTCAACCACATATGCTTACCAGAAACTCTATAGTGCTCCCACTCACTTTATTGAAAATACAAGTTTCTCGTAAAGTTTGTATAAACTACAAAACTTTGATCACCTCATCAAAGCGTATATTCCAACTCCGAGATGCTTGCTCCAGACCATAGAAGGATTGCTGGAGCTCGTACACCTTTTAGCATCCTTAGGACTGACATAACCTTCTGGTCGTATCACATACAACCTTTCCTCAAGTAAACTGTTAAGGAAACACTGTTTTGTTGTCCATCTGTCAGATTTCATAATTGAAAAATGCAGCAACTGCTAACATAATTCCAACAGACTTTAGCATCGTTACGAGTGAGAAAGTCTCATCGCACTCAACTCCTTGAACTTGTCGAAAACTAATTTGCGACAAGTCGAGCTTTATAAATGGTGACGTTCACCATCAGCATCTGTCTTCATCAAAAATCCATTCGTACTCGACGACTTCTCATCGTCCAACGAGCAAGTCTACCAAAGTCTATACTTGGTTTTCATACGTGGATCCTTTCTCGGATTTCATGGCCTCTAACCATTTGTCGGAATTCAGTCCCATCATCGCTTCCCGATAGCTCATAGGTTCATCATTGTCCAACAACATGACCTCTAAGACAGGGTTGTCGTACCACTCAGGAGCAGTACACGTCCTTTGTCGACCTATGAGGTTCGATAGTAACTTGATCTGAAGCTTCATGCTCATCATCATCAACTTCCTCTTCAACTAACATAGGCCTCACAGAAACAACTTCCTGCGCTTTGCTACTCTCTCATTGAAACAAAGGTTCAATGACCTCATCAAGTTCTATCTTCCTCCCACTCAATTCTTTCAAGAGAAACCTTTTCTCGGGAAAGGACCCATTTTAGCAACAAACACTTTGCACTCGGATCTGAGATAGAAGGTATGCCCAACTATTCTTAGGGTATTCTATGAAGATGCATTTGTCCGCTTTTGGGTTCGAGCTCATTAGGTGAAAACATTTTCCACACAAGCTTCGTAGCCCCAAACATCAAGAAATGACAGCTTAGGTTTCTATCAAACCATAATTCACACGGTGTCATCTCAATGGATTTAGATGGTTCCCTATTTAAAGTGAACGTGGTTGTCTGTAATGCATAACCCCAAAACGATAGTGGCACAATGATAAGAGACATCATAGTATGTGCTATATCAAACAACGCACGACTACGACGTTCGGACACACCATCACACTATGGTGTTCCAGGTGGCGTGAGTTGTGAAACAACTTTCACATTGTCTAAATGTGTATGCCAAACTCGTAACCCAGGTATTCACCTCCACGATCATATCATAGAAATTTTTATCTTCTTGTCACGATGATCTTAAACTTCACTCTGAATTTGCTTGAACCTTTCAAACGATTCAGACTTGTGTTTCATTAAGTAAATATATACTATATCTAATCAAATCATCAGTGAAGGTAAGAAAATAATAATATCCACCGCAAGCTACAAACACTCATTGGACCGTATACATCAACATGTATTGTTTCCAGTAAGTCACTATCCCGTTCTATCAAGCCGGAAAACGGGGTTTAGTCATCTTGCCCAAAAGGCATGGTTCGCTTGTCTCAACCGATTGGAAATCGAATCAGTCCAAAGTTTGATCTGCATGGAGTTTCTTCATGCGCTTTACACCAATATGACATTTTAGCTTCAGTGCCACAAATATGTGGTACTATCATTATTAACTTTGTATCTTTTGGCATCTATGTTATGAACATGTGTACTACTACACTCAAGATTCAACAAACCATTCTCACTGAGTGCATGAACATTGAAGGTATTATTCATTTAAACAGTATAACCATTATTCTCTAACTCAAATGAATAACCGTGTTGCAATAAACACGATCTAATCACGTTCATGCTCAACGCAAAACACCCAATAACATTTATGTTTGTCACTAATGCCGAAGGTAGAGAGAGCGTGCGATGTTGATCACATCAACCTTGGAAACATTTCCAACACACACCATCACCTCACACTTAGCTAGTTCTCCGTTTATTTCGTAGCTTTTATTTCGTGTTACTAACATTTAGCAACCGCACCGGTATCCAATACCCAAGTGCTATTAGGAGCACTAGCAAGGTACACATCAATAACACGTATATCAAGTATAATTCTGTCGACGCTGCCAGCCTTCTTATCTACCAAGTATCTAGGGTTGTTCCGCTTCGGTGACCGCTCTCCTCATAATTGAAGCACTTAGTCTCGGGTTTGGGTTCAATTTTTGGGTTTCTTCACTGGAGCGGCAACTGGCTTGCCATCCACGAAATTTCCCTCCTCGCCCTTGCCCTTCTCGAAACTAGTGGTTTTACTAACCATCAACACTTGATGCTCCTTCTTGATTTCTACCTTCACGGTGTCAAACATCGCGAACAGCTCAGGAATCAGTATTTCTATCCCTGGCAATTTACATTTCATCACCAAGTTCTTGTAGCTTAGTGATAGTGACTTGGAGAACTATGTCAATCACTATCTTATCTGGAAGATCAACTCCCACTCGATTCAAGCGATTGTAGCACCCAGACAATCTGAGTTCATGCCCAACGATTGAGCTATTCTCTTTCATCTTGCAAGCAAAGAATCTTGTTGGAGATCTCATATCTCGCAACACGGTCATGAGCCTGAGATCACAATCTCAGCTCTTAGAACATCTCATAAGTATCCGTGACGTTCTAAACATTTCGGAGCCGTAATTCTAAGCCGTAATGCATGAAGCAGTAAACTATCAAGTCGTCATCGGAACGTGCCTGTCAGATGTTCCCAACATCTAGAGACGACGCTAGAGGGGGTGGCGCACCGAGCGGTGCATTAAGGACATAAGCCTTTCTGTGCAGCAACGAGGACAATCCTCAGATCACGGACCCAGTCCGCAATATTGCTACCATTATCTTTCAACTCTATTTCTCTAGGAATATAAAAAAAGAAGGGAGCTACAGCATGAGCTAGTGATCTACGACACAATTTGCAAAGACACTATTGACTATGTTCATGATAATGAGTTCAATTAATCATATTACTTAAGAACTCCCACTCAAATTGACATCACTTAGGTCATCTGAGTGTCACATGATCCAAATTCACCAACTCAAGTCCGATCATCACGTGAGTTAAGGTGGCTTCATTGTTGAACATCATTATGTTGATCATATCTACTATATGACTCATGCTCTACCTTTCGGTCTCTTGTGTTCCGAGGCCATGTCTGTACATGCTAGGCTTGTCAAGTTTAACCCGAGTGTTCCGCGCGTGCAACACTGGCTTGCACCCGTTGTATGTGAACGTAGAGTCTATCACACCCGATCATCACGTGGTGTCTCAACACGACGAACTTTCGCAACGGTGCACACTCGGGGAGAACACAATTTATCTTGAAATTTAAGTGGGGGATCACCTTATAATGCTACCGTCGTACTAAGCAAAACAAGGTGCATAAAAGGATTAACATCACATGCAATTCATAAGTGACATGATATGGCCATGAACTTGTGCTTAAGATCTCCATCTTCAAAGCACCGGCATGATCTGTATTGTCACCGGCACGTCACCATGATCTTCATCATCTTGATTTTCATCAATGTGCTGCCATAGGGGTTGTGGTGCCAGCCCTGCTTCTACTTCTATTGCCACCGTTTAGCGATAAAGTAAAGCATTACATAGCGCTTAATCATTGACACGCAGGTCATACAATAATTCAAGACAACCCTATGGCTCCTACCAGTTGCCGTACTCATCGACATGCAAGTCGTAAAATTCTATACATCACATGATCATCTCATACATCCCATATATCTCATCATGTAATTCGCCATATCACATCACAGCATACCCTGCAAAAACAAGTTAGACGTCCTCTAATTGTTGTTGCATGTTTTATGTGGCTGCTACGGGTATATAGCAAGAACGATTCTCACCTACGCATAAACCACAATGGTGATACATAGTTTGCTTTTCAACCTTCTCAAGGACTGCCTTCATCGGATCCGATCCAACTAAAGTGAGAGAAACTGTCACCCGCAAGCCATCTAAGCAACAAGTTGCGTCGAGGGAACCGGTCTCTCGTAAGCGTACGAGTAATGTTGGTCTGGGCCGCTTCATCTCACAATACCGCTGAACCAAAATACGACCAAGGGAGGAAGCAATCTAAGCATCAACGCCCACAAACCTTTTGTGTTCTACTCGAGATCTCATCGAACCATCAACCTAGCTCATGATGCCACTGTTGGGGAACGTTGCATGGGAAACAAAAAAATTCCTACGCACAAGCAAACCTATCCATGGTGATGAGCATCTACGAGAGGGAGAGTTGATCTACATACCCATGTAGATCTCTAAGCGGGAAGCGTTAAGAAACGCGGTTGGTGTAGTCGAACATCTTCGCGATCCAAATCGCTGAGCATCCCGTGATCTCATCATGATCCGTCCCGCGATCTCATCATGATCCGTCCCGTGAACTCATCATGATCCGTCCCGCGATCTCATCACAATCCGTCTCGTGATCACGTCACGATCCGTCCCGCGATCACGTCACGGTCGTCTCGTGTCCTTGATCACGATTCTTCCAATCTAGTACCGAACGGACGGCACCTCCGCGTTCAGCACACGTGCAACTTGATGACGATCTCCACCGTCTTGGTCTAGCAAGAGGAAGTGCAGAGGAGGAAGATTTCACCGGCAACATGACGGCGCTCCGGCGATGGTGGTGGAGCAATTCCGGCAGGGCTTCGCCTAAGCACTGCGGAAAAACGATCTAGAGGAGCACCGGTGGAACGGGTAGCACGTGGCCGTAAAAACTAGTGCAAAAACCCTCTATTCCACCAATATATAGGAGGAGAGGAGAGGCTGGCCGCAAGGGCTGGCCCTCTTTGGATTCGGCCAAGACAAGGAGGGAGAAGAGGACTCTCCTCCTCCAATCCTAGTAGGACTAGGATTGCTCCTTTTTGGCCTTTATCCACCTTTTTCCTTTGGGTCTCTTTCTTCCAGCCACATGGGACTTATGTGGAGGTTCCACCAGCCCACTAAGGACTTGTTAATACTTTCCAACAGCCCATGAAGCCTCTTGAGTCGAAATACCCCTCCCGGAGGTCTCCCGGTACACTACCGGCACTCTCGGTACACTACCGATGAGCCTGAAACTTTTCCGGCGACCAAACTGGGACTTCCTATATATGAATCTTTACCTCTGGACCATTCTGGAGCTCCTCGTGATGTCTGGGATCTCATCCGAGACTCTGAACAACCTTCGGTCACCACCATACAGAACTCTACACTACCGAAACGTCACCAAACCATAAGTGTGCAGACCCTACGGGTTCGAGAACTATGTAGACATGACCGAGACACCACTACGGCCAATGACCAATAGCATGCCCTAGATGACCATATTGGTTCCTACATATTCTACGAAGATCTTTATCAGTCGAACCACTATGTCAAGGATTCAGTTAATCCCGTATAACGTTCCCTTTGTTCTTCGGTATGTTACTTGCCCGAGATTTGATCGTTGGTATCTCCATACCTAGTTCAACCTCGTTACCAGCAAGTCTCTTTACTCAGTCCGTAATGCAAGATCCCGTGGCTAACACTTTAGTCACATTGCTTGCAAGGCTTGTTTGTGATGTTGCATTACTGAGTGGGCCCTGAGATACCTCTCTGTCACAAGGAGTAACAAATCCCAGTCTTGATCCATGCCAACCCAACAGACACCCTCGAAGATACCTGTAGAGCACCTTTATAGTCACCCAGTTATGTTCCGATGTTTTATAAACACAAGGTACTCCTCCGTTGTCAGTGAGTTGCATGATCTCACGGTCATAGGAACATATACTTGACATGTAGAAAACAGTAGCAATAAACTGACACGATCATATGCTACGTTTATATTTTGGGTCTTGTCCATCACATCATTCTCCTAATGAGGTGATCCCGTTATAAAATGACATCTCATGTCCATGGCTAGGAAACCTTAACCATCTTTGATCAACGAGCTAGTATATTAGAGGCATACTAGGGACATGGTTTTGTCTATGTATCCACGCATGCATCTAAGTCTCCGATCAATACAATTATAGCATGGATAATAATCGATTATCATGAACAAGGAAATATGATAATAACTAATTTATTATTGCCTCTAGGGCATATTTCCAACAATATTTAGCTTAGTTTGCTCCTAAATGACATAATAAGTTGAGTTAGCTCCTAAATGGCCTATTTTATCAAAAAGGTCCTATATTTAGCTTAGTTCTGTCCTAAATGACATAATAAGCTTACCTAGCTCCAAAATGGCCTATTTTACCTAGCTGAGCTATTAAATGACCTATACCTAGCTTACTTAGCTCCAAAATGGCATAATAAGCATAGTTAGCTCCTAAGTGACCCATTTTTAGCTAAGTTAGCTCTAAAATGACATATAGTTAGCTTAGTTTCCTCCTAAATGACGTAGTAAGCTGAATTACCTCCAAAATGTCCTATTTTATCAAAAATGACCTATACTTCGCTTAGTTAGCTCCAAAATGGCATAATAAGCTTAGCTAGATCCAAAATTACCTATTTTACCCAAGTTAGCTATTAAATGACCTATAATTACCTTACTTAGCTTCAAAATGTCATAATAACCTTGGCTCCTAAGTGACCTATTTTTACCTAAGTTAGCTCTAAAATGACATATATTTAGCTTAGTTTCCTCCTAAATGACATAGTAAGCTGAATGAGCTCCTAAATGGCCTATTTTATCAAAAATGTCCTATATTTAGCTTAGTTATCTCCTAAATGATATAATAAGGTTACCTAGCTCCAAAACGACCTATTTTACCTAGCTTAGCTATTAAATGACCTATACTTAGCTTACGTTTCTCCAAAATGGCATAATAAGCATAGTTACCTCCTATGTGACCTATTTTTACCTAAGTTAGCTCTAAAATGACATATAGTTAGCTTAGTTTCCTCCTAAATGTTGTAGTAAGGTAAATTAGCACCAAAATGTCCCATTTTATAAAAAATGACCTATACGTCGCTTAGTTAGCTCCAAAATGACATAATAAGCTGACCTAGCGCCAAAATGGCCTATTTTACGTAGCTTAGCTATTAAATGACCTATACTTAGATTACTTAGCTCCAAAATGGCATAATAAGCATAGTTAGATCCTAAGTGACCTATTTTTACCTAAGTTAGCTCTAAAATGACATATAGTTAGCTTAGTTTCTCCTAAACGACGTAGTAAGCTAAATTAGCTCCAAAATGGCCTATTTTATCAAAAATGACCTATACTTCGCTTAGTTAGCTCCAAAATGGAATAATAAGCTTAGATAGCTCCAAAATTACCTATTTTACCAAAGTTAGCTATTAAATGACCTATAATTAGCTTACTTAGCTTCAAAATGGCATAATAATCATAGTTAACTCCTAAATGACCTATTTTACCTTCTCTTCTTCATCTAGTGTTCTTATAATTTTGGAGCTTCCCATTTTGCAGATTACATTTACTTCACGGAAGTTTGCATTGATGGAGTGCTTGGGTTACTTGTATTTTTATTTTGTATCGATGAACAATGTGACACTTGCTACATATGTATATGAAACTATGTATGTATGGATGAAACTATTGTAATATTGTTGGGTACGAATGAAACTTTCATAATATGTATGGATGAAACTTATTGGAATATGGTTATCAGTATGGCAACTTATTTATTTCTGTGATATATATATATGTCATATTGCTATGAAAATTGTTGTGCAAACTGTTTTAATAAAAAATAAAAAAGGAAAATCGCCTTACTCTTTGCCGTTGGTGGGCTGACGACAAAGGGGGGCCCTAGGCAGACGGCGAAGGGAGGTCACACGGGGCAAATGGCCTTACTCTTTGTCGTCGGCCTACCGATGGCAAAGGGGGCACAAGGCTCACGGCAAAGCGGGGAGGGCCAAGGCCGACGACAAAGGTGGAGCCCAAGGTTGATGACAAAGGGGGACCCGAGGGGGAAAGGGACTTAACCTTTGTCGTTCTCCCATTGATGGCAAAGGGGGGCATAAGGCCGACGACAAAGGGAGCGGACAACAAAGAACTGCTGTTAACACTTGACAGCCGTAGCCCCTGGGTCTACCGTCGAAACTCTTTGCCGTCCGCTCCCCCACGGCAAAGATTCTTTGCCGTCCGTGGTCCTAAGACCGACGGGAAAGGGCCGCTTTACCGGGTTTTTCTTTGCCATGATGTTTGCCGTCTACTGACGGACGGCAAAGGCCTTTGGCGTCCGGTGTCCTTCCCTTTGCCGTCAGCCATGGCAGACGACAAATTCCCTGATTCTTGTAGTGAACTCACGCGACCTGGAACACCATAGTGTGATGATGTGTCCCAACGTCATAGTCATACTCTATTGGATATGGTGCATACTATGATGTCTCTTATCGTTTTGGAACTATCATTTTTGGTTTATGCATTAGAGACAACTACATTCACTTTAAATAAGGCACCGTATAAATCCGTTGAGATGAGACCGTCTGAATTCTGGTTTGATAGAAACCTAATCTGTCATTTCTCAGAGGTTTTGAATGTGACACTTATGTCTCATATCGAACGCAAATCGGAAAAGTGCAACTTCATAGGATACCCTAAGAACAGTTGGGTATACCTTGTATCTTAGATACGAGTGCAAAGTGTTTGTTGCTAAAAATATGCCCTTTCTCGACAAACAGTTTCTCTCGAAAGAATTGTATGGGAGGAAAATAGAACTTGATGAGGTTGTTGAACCTTTGTTTCAACCATAGAGTAGCGCAACACAGAAAGATATTTCTATGGAACCGACATCAGTTGAAGAAGTTAATGATGATGATCATGAAGCTTCAGATTAAGTTACTATCAAAGCTCGTAGGTCGACAAGGACGCGTACTGCTCATGAGTGGTACAGCAACCCTATCTTGGAGGTCATGTTGTTGGACAACGATGAACCTACAAACTATTGAGAAGCGATGATGGGCACGGATTCCAACAAATGGTTAGAGGCCATGAAATCCGAGAAAGGATCCATGTATGAAAACTAAGTATGGACTTTGGTAGACTTGCCCGTTGAACGATAGGTCGTTGAGTACAAATGGACCTTTAAGATGAAGATAGACGCTGATGGTGAATGCCATAATTTATAAAGCTTGACTTGTCGCAAAGAAGTTTCCGCCAAGTTCAAGGAGTTGACTACGATGAGACTTTCTCACCCGTAGCGATGCTAAAATTCGGTTGGAATTATGTTAGCAGTTGCTGCATTTTTCAATTATGAAATCTGGTAGATGGATGTCAAAACATCGTTTGCTTAACGGTTTACTTGAGGAAAGGTTGTATGTGATACAACCAAAAGGTTTTTTTAGTCCTAAGGATGCTAGAAGGTGTGCAAGCTACAGCAATCCTTCTATGGGCTGGAGCAGGCATCTCGGAGTTGGAATATACACTTTGATGAGGTCACCAAAGTTTTTGGGTTTATACATAGTTTACGAGAAACTTGTATTTACAAGAAAGTGAGTTGGAGCACTATAGAATTTCTGATAAGTATATGTGGTTGACATATTATTGATCGGAAATGATGTAGAATTTCTGGAAAGCATAAACACTTGTTTGAAAAGAGTTTTTCAAAGGAAGACCTGGATAAAGCTACCTAATTGTTGGGCATCAAGATCTATAGAGATAGATCAAGATGCCTGATGATACTTTCAATGAGTACATACCTTGACAAGATTTTGAAAGAGCTCAAAATGGATCAGTAAAAGAAGGAGTTCGTGCCTGATTTGTAAGGTGTGGAGTTGAGTGAGACTCAAAGACTGACCACGGCAGAATAAAGAGAAAGGACGATGGGCATCCCCTATGCCTTAGCCATGGGCTCTATAATATGACATGCTGTGTACCGCACCTGTGTGTGCCTTGCCATGAGTCTGTCAAGGGGTACAAGAGTGATCCAGGAGTGGATCACTGGATAGCTGTCAAAATTATCCTTAGTAACAAGAGGACTAAGGAAATATTGCTCGATTATGGAGGTGACAAAGAGTTCGTCATAAAGGGTTATATAGGTGCAAGCTTTAACACCAATCTGGATGACTCTTAGTAGTAATCCACATACATATAGTGGAGCAACCATTTGGAATAGCTCCAAGTGGAGTGTGGTAGCAGTTTCTAAAGTATGACATAGAGATTTGCAAAGTACACACGGATCTGAATGCCGCAGACCCATTGACTAAAGACCTCTCTCACATGCAATGCATGATCGAGCCCCAGAACTCATTGGGTGTTGGATTCATAACAATGTAAATCACATGGTGATGTAAACTAGATTATTGACTCTAGTGCAAGTGGGAGACTATTGGAAATATGACCTAGAGGCAATAATAAATTGGTTATTATTATATTTCCATGTTCATGATAATCGTTTATTATCCATGCTAGTGTATCGATCGGAAACTCAGATACATGTGAGGATGCATAGACAACACCATGTCCCTAGTATGCCTCTAATATACTAGCTCGTTAATCAAAGATGGTTAAGGTTTCCTAGACATGGACATGAGATGTCATTTGATAACGGGATCACATCATTAGGAGAATGATGTGATGGACAAGACCCGAACTATAAACATAGCATATGATCATGTCAAATTACTGTCACAGTTTTCTGCATGTCAAGTATCTGTTCCTATGACCATGAAATCATGCAACTCACTGACACCGGAGGAGTACCTTGTGTGTATCAAACATCGCAAAGTAACTGGGTGACTATAAAGGTGCTCTACAGGTATCTCCGAGGGTGTCTGTTGGGTTGGCATGGATCAAGACTGGGATTTGTTACTCCGTGTGATGGAGAGGTATCTCAGGGCCCACTCAGTAATACAACATCATAATAAGCCTTGCAATCAATGTGACTAAGTGTTATCCACGAGATCTTGTATTAGGAAACGAGTAAAGAGACTTGCTGATAACGATATTGAACTAGGTATGGAGATACCGACGATCGAATCTCGGGCAAGTAACATAACGAAGAAAAAAGGGAACATCATATGAGATTAACTGAATCCTTGACATAGAGGTTCAATCGATAACGATCTTCATAGAATATGTAGGAAACAATATGGGCATCCAGGTCCCACTATTGGTTATCGACCATAGAGGTGTCTCGGTCATGTCTACCTAGTTTCTCAAACCCGCAGGGTCTACACACTTAAGGTTCGGTGACATTTTGATATAGTAGAGTTATGTATGGTGGTGACCGAAGGTTTGTTCGGAGTCCCGGATGATATCGTCTACGTCACGAGGAGCTCCGGAATGGTCCGGAGGTAAAGATTGATATATAGGAATCATATTTTGGTCACCGGAAAAGTTTCGGGCTCATTGGTAGTGTACCGGGAGTGCCGGGAGGGTACCGGGGGACCATCGGGAGAGGTGTCCCGACCCAAGGGGCCACATGGGCTGTGGGGGGAGGCAAACCAGCCCCTGGTGGGCTGGCCGAAGCCCCACTAAAGGCCAACATGGCTGTGGTGGAGAAACCCGATGGTGGAAGAGGTGGAAAGGGTTTCCAAAGTGAGAGAAGCAATCCTACTCCTAGTAGGATTGGAATAGGACTCCTCCACCTCCAATTTCGACCAAACCTTGAGGGTTTGAGGCTGCCTCCTCCCCTCCCTACCTCCTATATATACTGGAGGATTTAGAGGGTATAGCTAACCCTAATTGCCACGTGCTCCCTCTACTTCCTCTAGATCGTTTTCTCCTCTAGTCTAATTTCGGCGGTGCTTAGGCGAAGCCCTGCTGAAATAGTTCCACCACCATCACAGGCACGCCATCACGCTACCCGATAACACATCTACCTCTCCACTCCCTCTTTCTGGTTCAAGAAGGCGGAGATCGTCATCGAGCTGTACGTGTGCTGAACGTGGAGCTGCCGTCCGTTCGACGCTACATCAGAAGGACCGTGATCAAGATCGCGAGGCGATTCGTGATTTGATCGCGGGACATATCGTGATGGGATCGTAGGACAGATCGTGATTGGATTGTGAGATGGATCTTCATGGGATCACGGGACGCTCGGCTATTTGGATCGCAAAGATGTTCGACTACATCAACCACGTTTCTTAACACTTCCCGCTTAGAGATCTACAAGGATATGTAGATCCACTCTCCCTCTCGTAGATGCTCATCACCATGGATAGATCTTGCGTGTGCATACGAATTTTTTTTCCCATGCAACGTTCCCCAACACTTCATTGCATAACTATTGACTTTCGTGCATGCATAGGGAATCACAAACCTTAGCACCAATATTCCTACTAAGCATAATTACTCATCAACATGACTCACATATTACTATCATCATGTTTCAAAACTGTTACAAGGAATCAAGTTTAATTTATCCAATGATCTTCATGATTTATTATATCCTTCTCGGATATGTATCACTTTGGGACTAGTTTCATATATTGCCATTGCTTTTTGGCAAGCTCAAACAAATTTAAGTGAGGCACATGAGCATAAAGATTTCATCTCTCAAAAAGGTATAAGTGAAGCATGAGAGGATTTATTCAAAATTTACCAACTCTCAAATTAATCTAAGAGAAGCATGAGAGTATATCTAACAACAGTTCCCAAGCACACCGTGCTCAAAAAGATATAAGTGAAGCACTAGGGCAATTCCTTTGCTCAATAGATTTAAGTGAAGCATGAGGAGCAATTCTAACAAATGATAGCATAATTTTGGCTCTATCAAATAGGTGTCTACAGCAAGGATACAAAGGGAAAACTAACAAAAAATCAAGCAAAGATACAAGACGCTCCTTGCAAAACTCATGATATGTGACGAATAAAAATATAGCTCCAAGTAAAATACTGATGGTCGTTAGATGAAAGAAGGGATGCCACTTAGGGGCATCCCCAAGCTTAGTTGCTTGTTTCTCTTTGGATATATCTTGGGGGTGCGGTAGCATCCCCAAGCTTAGGATTTTGCTACTCCATATTCCTTCACCCATTGTGATCTCACCCAAAACTTGAAAACATCAATCACACAAAACTCAACAAAATCTTCGTGAGATCCATTAGTATAAGAACGCAAATAACTACTTTAGGTACTATTGCAAACACAGTCATATTTTGTTATTGCATTATACCTAATGTATTCTAACTTTACAATGACTTATACCCCCAAATACAAGCCATAGGTTCACCAAAACAAGCACACAATGCAACGAAAACAAAATCTGTTTCAAACAGAACAGTCTGTAGTAATCTGTACTCTACCCATACATACGTAACTCTAAACATTCTGAAAAATTAGGAAAACATAAAGAATCAGTATAGAAATATTGTGTTAAATTTTCACCTCCATATCACGTTCTAGTAAAAAAATGAAAATTCATATACTAGACACAAAGTTTTTGTTTCAGATTCAACATCGTTTCTACTCATCCTATGAATCATCCTAAAGGCTTATTTGGCACAAACACTAAATAAACCATAAAATACAATCATAACAGAGAAATAATTGTGTCAACACACAAAAACTGAAATAAAAAATAAAAAATATATTTATTCATTGGGTTGCCTCCTAACAAGCGCTATCATTGTATGCCCCTAGCTAGGCATGACGGATAGATTCAAGAGTTTTCATCCTTCTTCATTTTCTTCATAGCTGAGTTTTCGTCAAAGGATTTTGTGAATACGACTTGGAACACATTATCCATAGAAATTTTGGGATATTCAAGTTGTCCATATATATATCCTCTTTGATTACCGGCTACGATGCAAGAGTACTGTTGATTGACATCATTAAAAGTTTGTTGGATCATATCTAAAACGGGAACTTCCGTACGAAGATTCTCATCAAAGATTTAATTATTACCAAGTAAGTATCTCAACATATAATCGCTTTCATAAAGGATTTCATCTATTATCATTTTTTAATGACTCTTACCATAATGATCAAAAATTTCCCTAGCTTCTCATACGATGTGATCAAATTCATTCATGAGAACAAGGGTAGCTAACTTTTTAGCTTTCGGATTCTTTATGACGGGTAGCTCGTAAAACAATCTTTGCAAGGTAGGATGGGTACGAATAAATCTATTTTCAAGTTCTAAAACTAGTACCAAGATAGCTTCCACATAGGATTTATTTCTTTTCAATATAGAAGTATCACCGAGAGTCAAATTCCCAACACAACTGAAAACTTCTTGGATAGTCTCTTTTCCTACAATGTTCCCTTGCCCCAGAACAAAAATTTTAGAATCAAGATTAGTAGAACATCCAATTTTAGGAGTCCTACTATACCAAAAACACTCATGGTGACAAGCAAACAAGGGATCTGACGAGAGAAAAGGCAAACAAAAAAGAGAGGGAGAATAAAACTGCAAAATGGTGAAGTGGGGGAGAGGAAAACGAGAGCCAAATGGCAAATAATGTAATTGGAAGAAAATGATATTTGTGATTAGGAACCTGGTAGATGAGATTGCTTCTTCCCTGGCAACGGCGTCATAAATTCCTTTGACGTGGCTTGAGACTGCATCGATATTTCCCCAAAGAGGAAGGGATGATGCAGCACAATGACGGTAAGTATTTCCCTCAGTTATGAAACCAAGGTATCAATCCGTAGAGGAATATCACTCACCCACGTAAACAACACCTACACACAAACAAGAAATACTTGCAACCCGATGCGAAAGAGAGGTTGTCATGATCTCTACGATAATAAGATAGATTAGGTAATGAGAGGTAGGAGAGATAGATCTCTCAAGAACAAAAAATAAAAATAGTAAATATGCAGCAATATATTTTTGGGTTTTCGGTTTTGTATATCTGAAAACAAAGATTGCAAAAACATAGACCAGAAAGTAATATGATGGAAAAGTAGACCAGGGGTCGTAGGGTTTACTAGTGGCTTCTCTCATGAGTATAGCGCACGGTGGGTGAACAAATTACTGTTGGGAAATTGATAGAAAATCGAATAGTCATGAAGATATCCAAGGCAATGCTCATTATATAGGCATCACGTCGAAGATAAGTAGACCGACTCCTGCCTGCATCTACCACTATTACTGCACACATCGACCGCTGTCCAACATGCATCTAGTGTATTAAGTTCACGGAAAAACAGAGTAATGCAATAAGAACGATGACATGATGTAGACAAGATATATTCATGTAGGAAAGACCCCATCTTGTTATCCTTAATAGTAACGATACATGCGTGTCTTGCTACCCCTTCTATCACTCGGAAAGAACACCGCAAGATCGAAACCATCACAAAGCACCTCTTCGCATGGAAAGAAAAAACGATCTAATTGGCCTAACTATACCAAAGATTCGAAGAAGGAATACGAGGCTATAAGCAATCATGAATATAAGAGATCAAAGAAGACTCAAATAATATTCATGGATAGAAACTGATCATGAACTCAAAAATCATCTTATCCGAACAAACACACATCAAAATTTTACATCAAATAGATCTCCAGGAGACCATTGTATTGAGAATCATAAGAGAGAGAGAGAGAGAGAGAGGAAAACATCTAGATACTGCCTACGGAGCCGTAGGTCTATGGTGGACCACTCAGGCATCATCGGAGAGGCACCTATGATGAAGATGAACCCCTCCGTGATGGTGTCTAGATTAGTTCTCGAGGTTCTGGAACTTGCGATAGCTAGAATTGTGTTTCGTCGACTCCCTTAGGGTTTCTGGAATATTTGGGAATTTATAGGCATCAGAGGCAGTGGAGAGGGGTCCCGAGGAGGGCACAACCCATCAAGGCATGGGCAGGCCCCCCTGGCGTGGCTTGGTGGGTTGTGGTATCCTCGGCCCTCTCCCCCGACACTTCTTTAGTCCATTGATTGGCTTCTGGTCTAGAAAAAATCTCCAAAAAGTTTCGTTGCGATTGGAATCCTTTTGATATTGATTTTCTACAAAGTAAAAAACAAGCAAATACATCAACTAGCACTTTGGCGCTATGTCAATAGGTTAGTTCCAAGAAATGATATAAAGTGGTAATAAAATGATGGTAAAACATGCAAGAATAACAATATAACAGCATGTAACAAGCAAAAATTATAGATACATTGGAGATGTATCAGGACCCTTGAGGGCGGTCACCGAACCCGTACAAACAAGGTTGGGGCAATCTCCACAACTTAATTGGAGGCTCCCAACAACACCACAGAGCTTCACCACAATGGATTATGGCTCCTAGGTGACCTCAAATGCTAGGGGCAACCTCCACAATCTAATTGGAGACCCTGGTGCTTGCCCCGAGCTTCTCAACTATTCACTTCCTCGTATCACCGTGGAGAAGTCAAATCGATGCAACTAATGCAATGGCAAGAACACATGAAGTAGTCAAGTCTCTCACTCCCAAATTCCACTACCACAACAAAAGCTATGAAGGAATATGATAGGAAGAACAAGGATCTCGCAAAGAACTCGAAGATCTAGATCCAAGGGGTTCTGCTCACATAGAGGAGAAAGTGATTGGTGGAATGTGTATCTAGATCTCATGTCTCTTTTCCCTCAAAAATGATCAAGAATCATTGGAGGGATTGTGAGTTAGCAAGCTCTAAGAAGGTCAACAATGGGGGAAGAACACGAGCTCAAAGGATAGGGCCATTGGGGAAGAAGACCCCCTTAAATAGGCCCCCACAAATCTGCCTGTTATGTGCAAAATAACATAGGAGCGGTACAATCGCTGTGCGCACCGGTACAACTGGTCAAAGCAGAGAAACCTAACTATAGGAAAAGCAATAAGCGGTACAATCACCCGGGGCACCGGCAGTACCAGTTAAACCAGAACAACCGGCCCAAAGCCGCCCAAGAACCACTCCACAATAGAAACTAGTCCGGTGGTGGAGCGATACATGGCCGGTACAACCTTCGAACCAATTCTGGAGCCAACACAACAACTCCAAACAAGGGTTGTACCGGTCGACTGGTACAACCTCTCTATGAACCGGTAGAACATCTTAGTGCAAAACTGGTAAGACAAAAACAACCATAACTTTCACATCCGAGCTCCTATTTGAGCAAACTCAAGCTTGTTGGATAAAGGACAACAAGAGCTATCCAACAACAAGGAATGGATAGTAAATGCCACTAGAATTAGGAAGATGACCTTCCCAATAATTATCCGGCAAAATCTCCAACATCGAAAACATCATAGAAGAGGCATATGGACTCTGTTGTCGGTGAGCTTGAGGTTGTCATGAAGATGAACATAAGCTCTAAAACTCACAAAGAGAAACAACAAACAAGAACCAAGAAAGATGATGCAAGGATGCAAATGGTTTGAGATCTCAATGAACGATATGACCAAGCTACTCACTTGAGAGCCCCCCTTGATAGTACAACAATTGATCCTATAACTTGGTCTCCCAACTACCATGATGAGATCGGTAAAATAGAAAATCTATCAGGGGAAAACCTATACCTTGCACATAGTCCACTTGAGCTATATGATGACGATCTTGACTTCCTCAAGATGGACAACCTTTCTTGCTTGTGCATGCTCGATGAAGACTAGTTGATTGCTCCCCCATACTCCACTATGGGTGAACCACTCTTCTGCACATCTTCACAAGTCCACTGTCACCACAATGGACAGCAAGCTTAAAGAATGATCTCTTCATGATGCTCCACTTGAACTTGCGCACCACAATCTTGATGATGATTGCCACTTGATGTCATCCTCCATGGGTTGTATGAGATCTTCCACTTGATGCAACCGCATGGAAACATACCTAACCCCACAAAGAACTCTCACATAGACCACGGGTTAGTACACAAAGCATGACGGACAATGCTTACCATACCATGGGATCACTCGATCCTCTCGGTAGATCTTGCATGCTTTGTATGTTAATTAACTTAATTCACTCTTTTACTTAGTCTTGATCAATCTTATATCTTGTCTTCTCTCTTCATAAATATGATCACTTGAAGGTAAACATGAAATTTCATACAGTCTTCTTCTTCAAGACATGCTTGCAATAATCTCAACTCTCACATGACCAATCTTTGGATAAAACCTTGAATACAACCTTGGTCACCATATAAACTCCTTGAAAGCAATAGATGGACTTCAAGAAGTGCATATGGACAAATCCATCAAATATAACTCAAGGCAACCATTAGTTCATAGGGATTGTCATTAATTACCAAAACCATACACGGAGAAATGTGCTCTTACAGTGGCGTCCGTGAGCTCGAGGCATTGGCGGAGGAGATGGAGGATAACCCACAACCTGTTGGGGAACGTTGCATGGGAAACAAAAAAATTCCTACACACACGCAAGATCTATCCAAGGTGATGAGCATCTACGAGAGGGAGAGTGGATCTACATACCCTTGTAGATCGCTAAGCGCGAAGCGTTAAGAAACGCGGTTGATGTAGTCAAACGTCTTTGCGATCCAAATCGCCAAGCGTCCTGTGATCTCATCACGATCCATCCTGCAATCCCATCACGATCCGTCCTGCGATCAAATCACGAATCGTCTCGCGATCTTGATCATGGTCCTTCCGATCTAGCGCCGAACAGACGACACCTCCGCGTTCAACACACGTCCAGCTCGATGACAAACTCCGCCTTCTTGATCCAGCAAGAGGGAGCGGAGAGGTATATGAGTTCTCCGGCAGCACGACGGCATGGCGGCGATGGTGGTGGAACAATTCCAGCAGGGCTTTGCCTATGCACCGCTGAAACGATCTAGAGGAGAGAACCGATCTAGATGAACTAGAAGGAGAACGTGTCAATTAGGGTTAGCTTTCCCCTCTAAATCCTCTAGTATATATATGAGGGAGTAAGGGGAGGATCCAGCCTCAAACCCTCAAGAGTTGGCCGAAATTAGAGGAGGAGGAGTCCTACTCCAATCCTATTAGAAGAAGGATTTCTCCTTTCCATTTGGAAACTCATTCCACCTCTCCACCTTTGGATTTTTTCCTTCTCAAACCTCATGGGCTTTAGTGAAGGCTTCAAAAAGAACACTGAGGCTGGTTTGTCTCCTCCCACATCCCATGAGTCCCCTCCGGGCGTGACACCCCTCCCGATGGTCCCCCGGTACCCTCCCGACACTCCCGATACACTACCGATGAGCCCAAAACTTTTCCGGCGACCAAAACAGGACTTCCTATATATCAATATTTACCTCCGGACCATTCCGGTGCTCCTCGTGACATCCGAGATCTCATCCGGGACTCCAAAAAACCTTCGGTCACCACCATACATAACTCTATACTACTGAAACATCACCGAACCATAAGTGTGCAGACCCTGCGGGTTCGAGAACTATGTAGACATGACCGAAACAGCTCTACGGTTAACAACCAAAAGCGGGACCTGGATGCCCATATTGGTTCCTACATATTCTACGAAGATCTTTATCGGTTGAACCTCTATGTCAAAGATTCAGTTGATCCCGTATGATGTTCCCTTTGTTCTTCGGTATGTTACTTGCCCGAGATTCGATCGTCGGCATCTCCATACCTAGTTCAATCTCGTTACAGGCAAGTCTCTTTACTCATTACGTAATACAAGATCATGTGTCTAACACTTTAGTCACATTGCTTGCAAGGCTTGTTGTGATGTTGTATTACCGAGTGGGCCCTGAGATACCTCCCCATCACACGGATTAACAAATCCCAGTCTTGATCCATGCCAACCCAACAAACACCCTCGGAGATACCAGTAGAGCACCTTTATAGTTACCCAATTACATTGCGACATTTGATACACACAAGGTACTCCTCCGGTGTCAATGAGTTGCATGATCTCATAGTCATAGGAACATATACTTGACATGCAGAAAACTGTAGCAATAAACTGACATGATGATATGCTACATTTATAGTTTGGGTCTTGTCCATCACATCATTCTCCTAATGATGTGATACCATTATTGAATGACATCTCATGATCATGGCTGGGAAACCTCAACCATTTTTTATCAACGAGCTAGTCCATTAGAGGCATACTAGGGACATGGTGTTGTCTATGTACTCACACATGTATCTGAGTTTCCGATCAATACAATTCTAGCATGGATAATAAACGATTATTACGAACAAGGAAATATGATAATAACTAATTTATTGTTGCCTCTAGGGCATATTTCCAACAGTCTCTCCCTTGCACTAGAGTCAATAATCTAGCTCACATTGCCATGTGATTTGTTATGAATCTCACACCCAATGAGTTCCGGGGTTCGATCATGGTTTGCATGTGAAAGAGGTTTTAGTGAATGGGTCTGACACATTCAGATCCGTGTGTACTTTGCAAATCTCTATGTCATACTGTAAACACGGCTACCAGACTCCACTTGGAGCTATTTCAAACGGCTACTCAACTATACGTATCTGGACTGCTACTAAGAGTCATCCGGATTGGTGTTAAAGCTTGCATCGAGGTAACTCTTTACGATGAACTCTTTATCACCTCCATAATCGAGAAACATCTACTTATTCCTCCGGTTACTAAGGATAATTTTAACCGCTGTCCAGTAATCCACTCCTGGGTGACTCTTGTACCCCTTGACAGACTTATGGCAAGGCACACACAGGTGCGGTACACAACATGGCATAGTATATAGAGCCTATGGCTAAGGCATAGGGGACGACATTCGTCCTTTCTCTTTCTTCTTCCATGGTCGAGCTTTGAGTCTCACTCAACTTCGCACCTTACAAATTAGGCAAGAACTCTTTCTTTGACTGATCCATTTTGAACTCTTTCAAACTCTTGTCAAGGTATGTACTCATTGAAAGTCTAATCGGATGTCTTGATCTATCTCTATAGATCTCGATGCACAACAATTAAGTAGCTTTATCCAGGTCTTCCTTTGAAAAACTCTTTTCAAACAACCCTTTATGCTTTCCAAAAATTCTACATCATTTTCGATCAACAATAGGTCATGCACATATGCTTATCAGAAACTCTATAGTGCTCCCACTCACTTTATTGTAAATACAAGTTTCTCGTAAACTATGTATAGACTCAAAACATTTGATCACCTCATCAAAGCGTATATTCCAACTCCGAGATGCTTGCTTCAGTCCATATAAGGATCACTGAAGATTGCACACCTTTTAGCATCCTTAAGACTGACAAAACCTTTTGGTTGTATCTCATACAACCTTTCCTCAAGGAAGGACTCAATGTTTTGACATCTATCTGCTAGATTTCATAATTGAAAAATGCAGCAACTGCTAACATAATACCAACAGACTTTTGCATCGCTACAAGTGATAAAGTCTCATTGTAGTCAACTCCTTGAACTTGGCAGAAACTTCTTTGTGACAAGTCGAGCTTTATAAATGGTTACATTCACCATGAGCGTCTGTCTTCATCTTAAAGGTCCATTTGTACTCAACGACCTACCATCCAACGAGCAAGTCTACTAAAGTCTATACTTGTTTTTCATACATGGATCGTTTATCGGATTTCATGGCTTCTAACCATTTGTCGGAATCCGAGCCCATCATCTCTTCTCCATCGTTCATAGGTTCATCGTTGTCCAACAACACGACCTCTTAGACAGGGTTACCGTACCACTCGGGAGTAGTACGCGTCCTTCTCGACCTACAAGGTTCAATATTAACTTGATCTAACATTTCTTGATCATCATCATTAACTTCCTCTTCAACTAACGTAGGCTTCATAGAAACATCTTCCTGCGCTGCGCTACTCTGTGGTTGAAACAAAGGTTCAACAACCTCATCAAGAGAAACTTTTTCTCGAGAAAGGACCCAATTTTAGCAACAAACACTTTATAATTGGATCTGAGATAGAAGGTTCACCCAACTATTCTTAGGGTATTCTATGAAGATGCATTTGTCCCCTTTGGGTTCGAGCTCATTAAGTGAAAACATTTTCTCACACAAGCATCACAGCCCCAAACATTAAGGAATGACATCTTAGGTTTCTATCAAACCATAATTCTCACGTTGTCATCTCAACGGATTTAGATGGTTCCCTATTTAATGTGAATGTTGTTGTCTCTAATGCATAACCCTAAAACTATAGTGGCACATCGATAAGTGACATCATAGTTCGCACCATATCCAATAGAGCACGACTACAACATTCGGACACACCATCACACTATGGTGTTCTAGGTGGCGTGAGTTGTCAAAAAACTTCCACTTTGTCTTAATTTGTAAACCAAACTCATAACTCAGATATTCATCTCCATGATCATATCATAGACATTTTATCTTCTCGTCACGATGATCTCAAACTTCACTCTTATTTGGCTTGAACTTTTCAAACGATTCAGACTTGTGTTTCATTAAGTAAAGATACACTATATCTACTCAAATCATCAGTGAAGGTAAGAAAATAACGATATCCAACGCACGCTACAACACTCATCGGACCGCACACATCAACACGTATTATTTCCAATAAGTCACTTGCCCGTTCCATCAAGTCGGAAAATAGGGTTTTAGTCATCTTGCCCAAGAGGCGTGGTCCACATGTCTCAACCGATTCAAAATCGAATGAGTCCAAATATCCATCATCACGGAGTTTCTTCATGCGATTTATACCAATATGACATTTACCGACTGTGCCACAAGTATGTGATACTATCATTATTAACTTTGTATCTTTTGGCATCTATGTTATGAACATGTGTATAACTACGATCAAGATTTAACAAACCATTCTCATTGGGTGCATGACCATTGAAGGTATTATTCATGTAAATAGAATAACCATTATTCTTAACTTAAATGAGTAATTGTATTGCAATAAACACGATCTAATCATGTTGATGCATAACGCAAACACCAAATAGCATTTATTTAGGTTTGTCACTAATCCCGAAGGTAGAGAGAGCGTGCGATGTTGATCACATCAACCTTGGAGACATTTCCAACACACATCGTCACCTCACCCTTAGCTAGTCTCTGTTTATTCCATAGCTTTTATTTCGAGTTACTAACATTTAGCAACCGAACCTGTATCCAATACCCAGGTGCTACTAGGAGGTACACATCAATAACACTTATATCAAATATACTTCTGTCGACTATGCCGGCCTTCTTATCTACCAAGTATCTAGGGTTGTTCCACTTCAGTGACCGTTCTCCTCATAATAGAAGCACATAGTCTCGGGTTTGGGTTCAACCTTGGGTTTATTCACCGGAGCAACAACTGACTTGTCATCCATGAAGTTTCCCTCCCTGCCCTTTCCCTTCTCGAAACTAGTGGTTTCACTAACCATCAACCCTTGATGCTCCTTCTTGATTTCTACCTTCGTGGTGTCAAAAAATCGCAAATAGCCCAGGGATCATCATTTCCCTCCCTGGCATAATTATAGTTCATCACGAAGTTCTAGTAGCTTAGTGATAGTGACTTGGAGAACTATATCAATCACTATCTTGTCTAGAAGATCAACTCCCACTTGATTCAAGTGATTGTAGTACCCAGACAATCTGAGCACATGCTCAATGATTGAGCTATTCTCCTTCATCTTGCAGTCAAAGAATCTTGTTGGAGATCTCATATCTCACAACAGAGACACGACCCCGAGATCCCAATTTCAGCTCATAGAACATCTCATATGTTAAGCAACGTTTAAAATGTTTTGGAGCCTCAATTCTAAGACGTAATGCATGACACACTGAACTATCAAGTATTCATTGGAACGTGCCTGTCAGATGTTCATAACACCTACAAACGACGCTAGAGGGGGTGGTGCACCGAGCAATGCATTAAGGACATAAGCCTTTTGTGCAGCAACGCGAACAATCCTCAGATCACGAAACCAGTCCACAATATTGCTACCATCATCTTTCAGCTGTATTTCTCTAGGAACATATAAAAATTCAAGGGAGCTACAGCGTGAGCTACAACATAATTTGCAAAGACACTACTGACTATGTTCATGATAATGAGTTCAATTAATCATATTACTTAAGAACTCCCACTCAAATTGACATCCCTCCGGTCATTCGAGTGATACATGATCCAATTTCACCAACTCAAGTCCGATCATCACATGAGTTGAGGTGGTTTGAATGGTGAACATCATCATGTTGATCATATCTACCATATGACTCATATTCGACCTTTCAGTCTTTGGTGTTCTGAGGCCATGTCTGCACATGCCAGGCTCGTCAAGTTTAACCTGTGTGTTCTGCACGTACAACACTGGCTTGCACCCGTTGTATGTGTACGTAGAGTCTATCACACCCGATCATCACGTGGTGTCTCGACACGACGAACTTTCGCAACGGTACACACTCGGGGAGAACACAATTGATCTTGAAATTTTAGTGAGGGATCACCTTATAATGCTACCATCGTCCTAAGAAAAACAAGGTGCATAAACTTGTGCTTTAGATCTCCATCTTGAAAGCACTGGCATGATCTCCATCGTCACCGGCATGACACCATGATTTCCATCATCTTGATCTCTATCAATGTGTCGCCATCGGGGTTGTCGAGCCCACCATGCTTCTACTACTATTGCTACCGCTTACCGATAAAGTAAAGCATTACATAGCGCTTAATGATTGACACGTAGGTCATACAATAATTAAAGACAACCCTATGGCTCCTGCCGGTTGCCGTACTCATCGACATGGAAGTCGTGATATTCTATACAAGACATGATCATCTCATACATCACATATATCTCATCATGTAATTGGCCATATCACATCACAACATACCCTGCAAAAACAAGTTAGACGTCCTCTAATTGTTGTTGCAAGTTTTACGTGGCTGCTACGGGTATCTAGCAAGAACAATTCTCACCAACGCAAAACCACAAGGTGATAGATAAGTTGCTTTTCAACCTTCTCAAGGACCGCCTTTGTCGAATCTGTTCCAACTAAAGTAGGAGAGACTGACACCCGCCAGCCATCTTTGTGCAACGAAGATAGAAGTCAGTCGATGGAATTGGTCTCTCGTAAGCGTACGAGTAAGGTTGGTCCGGGTCGCTTCATCCCACAATACCGCTAAAGCAAAACACGACCAAGGGAGGAATCAATCTAAGCATCAATGCCCACAAACTCCTTTGTGTTCTACTCGAGATCTCATCTACACATAAACCTAGATCATGATGCCACTGTTGGGGAACGTTGCATGGGAAACAAAAAGTTTCCTACGCACACGCAAGATCCCTCCATTGTGCTAAGCATCTACGAGAGGATGACTAGATCTACATACCCTTGTAGATAGCTAAGCAGGAAGCGTTAAGAAATGCGGTTGATGTAGTCGAACGTCTTTGCGATCCAGATCTTCGAGCGTCCCACGATCCCATCATGCTCCATCTCGCGATCCCATCACGATCCGTCCCGCGAAGAAATCACGAATCGTCTCGTGATCTTGATCACGGTCCTTCCGATCTAGCGCCAAACGGACGGCACCTCCGCGTTCAACACACGTACAACTCGATGACAATGTCAACTTTCTTGATCCATCAAGAGGGAGCAGAGAGGTAGATGAGTTCTCCGGCAGCATGACGGTGTGGCAGTGACGCTGCTTGAACAATACAGCAGGGCTTAGCCTAAGCACCGCTGAAACGATCTAGAGGAGAGAACCGATCTAGATAAACTAGAGGGAGCACATGGCAATTAGGGTTAGCTTTCCCTTCTAAATCCTTTAGTATATATAGGAGGGGGAGGGGAGGAGGCAGCCTCAAACCCTCAAGATTTGGCCGAAATTGGAGGTGGAGGAGTCCTACTCCAATCCTATTAGGAGTAGGATTCCTTCTTTCCACTTGGAAACTCTTTCCACCTCTCCACCTTTGGATTTTTTTCCTTCTCAAACTCATGTGCTTTAGTGGAGGCTTAGGCCATACCACTAGGGGATGGTTTGTCTCCTCCTACATCCCATGAGGCCCCTCGGGGCGTGACACCCCTCCCGATGGTCCCCCGGTACCCTCCCGTCACTCTCGATACACTACCGATGAGCCTAAAACTTTTTCAGCGACCAAAACAGGACTTCCTATATATCAATATTTACCTCCGGACCATTTTGGAGCTCCTCATGATGTACGGGATCTCATCCGGGACACTGAACAACCTTCGATCACCACCATACATAATCCTATACTACCGAAACGTCACCGAACCTTAAGTGTGTTGACCCTGCGGGTTCGAGAACTATGTAGACATGATCGAGACACCTCTACAGTCAATAACCAATAGCAGGACCTGGATGCCCATATTGGTTCCTACATATTGTACGAAGATCTTTATTGGTTGAACCTCTATGTCAAGGATTCAGTTAATCCCGTATGTTGTTCCCTTTGTTCTTCGGTATGTTACTTGCCCGAGATTCGATCATCGGCATCTCCATACCTAGTTCAATCTTGTTACAGGCAAGTCTGTTTACTCATTACGTAATAAGAGATCATGTGTCTAACACTTTAGTCACATTGCTTGCAAGGCTTGTTGTGATGTTGTATTACCGAGTGGGCCCTGAGATACCTCTCCGTCACACGGAGTAACAAATCCTAGTCTTGATCCATGCCAACCCAACAGACACCCTCGGAGAGACCTGTAGAGCACCTTTATAGTCAACCAGTTACGTTGCGACATTTGATACACACAAGGTACTCCTCCTGTGTCAGTGAGTTGCATGATCTCATGGTCATAGGAACATATACTTGACATGCAGAAACTGTAGGAATAAACTAACACGATCATATGCTACGTTTATAGTTTGGGTCTTGTCCATCATATCATTCTCCTAATGATGTGATCCCGTTATCAAATGACATCTCATGCTCATGGCTAGGAAACCTTAACCATCTTTGATCAACGAGCTAGTCCATCAGAGGCATACTAGGGACATAGTGTTGTCTATGTATCCACACATGTATCTGAGTTTCCGATCAATACAATTCTAGCATGGATAATAAACGATTATTATGAACAAGAAAATATGATAATAACTAATTTATTATTGCCTCTAGGGCATATCCCAACATAACTAAGGAGAGCCTACATGCGGTCATACTCCTCCCTTTCGCGGCGGATTATAGACTATGGCGGCTCTAGTACGCGGTTCCTGTACCTTCGGGCGGCCCTCTTCCTCACTACGTCGGAGGCGTCGCGCCGCTGCCGCTCTAGGTCATCACCTCCACCTATGCCATAGCCCGGCGACCACATTACCTGCCACATCACGAGGGGAGAGGGGGGGTTGAAGTTGCTGGTGGCGAGAAATCAAGGGGGGAATTGGGAATTACGGTGGCACGCGGATAGGGTTTCGACACGTATCTCAACCAGAAACCCTTAGATATACCGTGTGGGGGAGGGGGGATTTACGTGCCACTGTAAATGTATTTATGGGTCGGGCAACTATACATGCTCTAGTCTGACCCAAAAAACGGGCCAAGATCATATAGTCGCTAGATTTTTATAGTTCGCCGCATTTCAAGAGGTCAGCTAGAGATGCTCTAATGCCAATAATGTCATGGTTCTCCAAATTCGTCAAAATCAGCCACCACATCTTGAGGTGGCTACTATGTTGAATATGCTTAACTCAGCAATTTCCCAAAGTATGCAACTCATAGAAAGTTGTGCTGAGTTGATCTTGGTGGAGCATCACGTCGTACGACTGACATTGCTGGGATAAATCGGGAGGGGGGATTGAAGTCGGCGGCGGCCAGAAATCGAGGGGGAAATTGGGAATTACAGCGATGCGTGGTTAGGGTTTTGACGTGTATCTCAACCGCAAACCCTTATATATACTGCGCGGGCAGATTTGCGGTCCACAATAATAATATTTACGGGCCATGCGACTATACGGGCTTTGTTCAGACCCAAAAAGGGCCAAACTCGTATAGTCGTCATATTTTTACAGTTCACCCCATTTTAGACGTATGCTAGAGATGCTCTAACGCCAGTGATGTCATGGTTCTCCAAATTCGTCAAAACTAACCACCACATCTATAGTTGGATGCTTATGTTGAATATGCTTCTCCCTCACCAATATTGCAAAGTACGCAACTCATAAAAAGTTGTGGTGAGTTGATCTTGGTGGAGCATCACATCGTACGATTGACATTATCGGAATAAATCGGAAGGGGGGATTGAAGTTGTCGGCGGGTCACTGTAAAAATATTTACGGGCCGGGCAACTATATGGGCTCTGGTCTAATAAAAAAAAAGGCCAAACCCGTATAGTCGCCGGATTTTTACAGTTCACGCCATTTTAAGGTGTCTGATAAAGATGCTCTAACGCCAATCGTGTTATGGTTCAACAAATTCTAGAGGTGGCTGTTGTGTTGAATATGTTTGTCTCACCAATTTCGCAAAGTACACAACTCATCAAAAATTGTGGCGAGCTAATCTTAGTGGAGCATCACATCATACCATTGACATTGTCAGAATAAATCGGGCAATCAGTACAACATATTCTTTTGCATTTCCCGTTTTCGCTTCTCTCTCCTCTACCCTTGAGAGTCGCTCTTATCCTCTTTCTGGGTCGGCCCAAGGCCTTTCCGGCAGGCGTTGCCGGTTGCAGATGGCTAAGGACGAACGCTGGCATAGCTAGGTTGTATAGTAGGTATCAGACTTGTCCCTGACTGGTGTCTTGGAGTACAGCGCGGGCTCCCATCATCCGGATCTGATGCCTGCTCGTCTTGGTATTTGTCGATGTGCAGCTCTGGTGGCGGGAGCTGTTGCAAGCGGTGGAGCTAAGGCAAGAGATCTCTGAAAATAAGGCCATCTTTCCCATCTTTTTGAGATCGTCTGTCCTGGTGCTGAGGTGCTGCGTTAGGTGGTGGCGGCTCAATATATCGGCCATGCTTTCAAGGAGGAAGACGGTAGGGGGGTGCTTGGCTATGGCTCGATTCAATAAGCATCGATTTCCCTTCTCTGTTTCTACTGTGCTGCTACATTGATTCCCCTTCTGGCCTGCCGTGCTGGCGAGGGGAAGTGGTTGCTCGATCTGGTGCCTTTGGTGGCAAAGGAGCTCGGGAAAGTTGCAATACTATGCATAGCTGGAGAAGATTCTCGGTGGTCCGAGTTTGGCTGCCGACTAGATGTTGATAGACAGCATCTCCGAACCTTGACGTCGGTGTTGTGTCAGGCTTCATCAACCTCCATCGGAGGCCTTCTAGATGACTCGCGGGGGCACTTCACTCTGGCCTTGCATCAAGTGGTTTCGTCCCCGATGCTCGTGTGGGGAGCTGTCGTTTGAGGCCTTGTTTCTTCAGTGGCGATGAAGGACTCCATTGCTTTTCTTCCTTTACGTCCAAGGTATGTGTTCTAATTGTCAAGGGCTGTTTTATTATTATTGTATTTCCGAAGGTCCTTTCTGTAAGTTGTACAGCTCCGCTGGAATATAAATGCAATATCTAAGCCCTTCGGGCCGCTCCTTATTCAAAAATAATAATAATCGGTACAACATGTGTACCAAGTGAACTTGGATACTGGGAATCTGGGATACTATACATACTATTCATATTTGATAGAGGCAATACAGGGCGAGCGATCTTCTTGGACATGTATTGCTCTTTCTCCGTATCTCCGAGAGTTATTCCCTCTGGTTCATTAGCGTTGGTACCATCTACTCGAGCTTTTGATTTTGATGAGAGAAGGATTTTAAAAGTTGGACAAGGCAAAGGGGACAAATATCTGTAGGATCCTGGGGTAACATGTGACAGCCTGACTTATTAGGGATTATGGACTACTCATATCAATAAGGAATTCCTTGTTTTTCGGAAGCCCATTCGAACACAACTCCCAGGTTAAGCGGGCTTGGCTTGGAGTAGTTCTAGGATGGGTGACTGACCAGAAATTTGGTCCCGGGTGCGCATGAGTGAGGACAAAGTGCGAAGAAAAGACTAGTTTTGATCTGCGAGGCCAGTCTAGATCTCGCCAGGAGTAACGACCGCCGGCAGGTGGCTCTGAGGTGTTACAAGTTGGTATCAGAGCTGACCCTCCACTAGTGGAAAAAGGCTCATTTGTCCTGGTTCCATAGGCCCATCTATCCCGGTTCTGGACCCGGGACTAAAGCCCATGACCTTTAATCCCGGTTCACTTACGAACCGAAACAGATGGGGCTACACGTGGCCGTTCCGTCGAGCCCAGGCAGGAGGACCTTTGGTACCGGTTGGTAACAAAGAGCATCCACGCGTTAGCAGCTCAAGAGCTGTTTTTTTAAGGAGGGGGGTGAGGGTTTTGGAAGGTTAATTTAGGGGCTTCATATCTTTTGTTAGCTAGCTAATAGAGAGAAGTGACCTCTCTTATCTCCGTGCTTTGTCGCGACACTACGTACTATACGTATAGAGAGAACTCGCGACACGCTAGTTACTAAGCAAATGAAGGAAACCATTAAGTACACAAGATCATCATGAACATAGATATACAGAGATAAGTGATCGACCTCCTCCTTCTCCGAGAGATTGGTCAAACAACAAGTTTTCGTATGTCTATCCTATGTTATAATCCCTAACATCTAATTTCAAGCTCCAAATGGTATTCTCCGGCATTATTGATGGCGTGGTCAATAAATAATCCCACCAATTCCTCTTGAATTGCTCGTATACGATCTTGTGGTTGGAGTTCATCCTGCATCCGCCACATCTAAATTGAGGAAGATGCATGGTCAATACATATATATGAATGAAACTCAACACAAATGATGGTAATAAAATAAAATTGTGAATATTTTTGCTTACGCACTTCATATTCTTTTTCAGTGTAGCCCCGCTTATTAGGATTCGTCGCGTTATAGATGAACTCGCAAATATAGTATCCACAAAAACTAGTCCCTTGTTCCTGCAACAAGCACTATACGAGAAATAGAGGTCAATCAAACTGATAAGCAAGCATGCTAAATGGTATATATTGATGAAACTAGCTAGAATTAATGGGAGATGGGCGGAACTAGGTAGTATATATTACTTACATTCGAGTGTCTAAATTGTAGCTCGGTAGGAAGGCCCAGAGCAATTTTGGTGAAATCTTTCCAAACCCTATGATACAAAGAAAATAATTACTTGATATATATCAGGAAATGAACAAAGCTGCCGATATGGCGCGATAATGATCGATTGAACTTACCTCTGGAGCATTTCAGTCAGGTTCGCATAAAACTCGGGGTTATTTTGTCTCGAGTCTAAGACGGTTACTACTTCCCGCTCTTAAGCATAATCTCTAGTAGAATAAAGTGGTGGATGCGCACACATGCATAGCTCATCAATTACATTACTATACCCTCGAGTAATAAGGGAGAAACCGAATATGCACAAGATAGTAACACTCACTTGATGTTGTAAGGAAAGAGTATTTCGTCTTTGTTTTGATTTTTAAGCATCGATTGTAGCAAGTTCTCCTTGGTTTGTTCGGGATACCTTTCAACCGTCACTTCATGTATGATATTTGGGTTAATGAACTCAATGTCATACATTTCTGCTTTTCTGCATTCGACGATCTTCACACTACAAGGGATCTGGTATATTGTGACGAGCTACTATCATCATGCAATATCCAAGAACGTCATGGAAAACCTCATTGTGACGTATTTTGAGCGTCACGAGCATCGTCACTGAATCACCGTCACAGATTCCTCCTAGAGACGCAGCGCGCGAAAGACTATCACCGAATATGGGACCTTCAGTGACGATGCAAATGGTGCACCGTCACTGGCATAACACCTAGGAGTCCATCCCATCGCCCTAAAACATCATTGATTAGCGTCACCGAAGGTGGATGACGTCATCTATGATGTCATGTAATTTGTTAGAATTTATTTCTCTAAAAAATTGAAATTATTTTTCATTTTTCTGGAAAAAATTCCAATTTTTTAATAATTATTTATTTTTGGAATATTTTTGTCAATTACATTTTCATTAAAAAATAATTTTTCCCAAATATTTTCAAACATTATTTTGTAGATTATTTTGTGAGTGTAATATTAATTATTTTCTAATTTAATTTTATATCATATTATTTTTTATAACACTTCCAAATTTACTTTACTACAAATTTTGAATCAAAATTCAATGTCAATAGATACAACAATATATACTCGACTGCCAAGTAACAATATATATGTAACACAACCAAATATCATCGTACATTGAAAGAAAATGACAATAAATAACTTGCAATATGAAACTAACATAATTAAAGAAAAGCAAACTATGTATGTTCTAGATATCACCACCATGTAATGAAACCAACATAACTAAAGAAAGCAAACTATGTTGTTCTAGATATCACCACCACGTAATGGTGGCCTTCATGAACCAGTAGGTATGTTTCTTAGTTTTGAGTTGCATGTTTTCGTAAGAGCAAACTGATAAGGTTGTCTGTTTCCTCTTGCTTCTTTTCATAGGATTTCATCTTCTCTTCCTAGCTCTTCTTCAAAGCTTCCATTTCTTGTTGTTGCTTCTTTTGCATCTCTTCAAGTGCGGACTCTTGCACTTTAACTCTTTGCTGATACATCTGGAGTGCCTCAATTGCCTCTCTCTTCTGTTGCTCAACTCTTTCTTCTAGCTCTCGAACACGTTCTGTGGAAGCGGAGGCCCTAGACCTCCCAGATCTTGATTGGTAGCCCATAGTGGAAAGAAAGGTGCTTGAGGAGCTGTGCTCCTTTAGAACATCAGCCACAATCTGTGTATCAGATACTGGCTGCTCATCTTCTATTTGTGCTTCACTCTTTTTATTTTGCACGGCGGTCTGTACAAGAAAGTATTCTTTCATAAGTTAGAGGGACATGAAAGGTTAGATTATACACTTATAAAAGCATAGATAATAACCGTAAACACCTATAGGACTGAGATACATGTATGTATGATATTAAGTATGGTTCCCCAAATAAAGTAATCTGACACTTGCAACACATATATGAGGGAGGCTTTTCATCTGAAGCATAGCTAGCAGCAGCCAATAGCAGAAAAAGCAACATATATAGGAAGTAGACAAAGCAAACAAAGATAAAACCAGAAGCATACAACAATGGAAGGGATCATCACAACAGCAATATAAGTAGCAGCCAATAGCAAAAGAGTGAGGCAACACCACCAGGTATTCAATTCATCGAGAAAACAAAAAGAAAACTCACATAAGTATTAAGTGCAGCCGTGCTCATACTTCCAGTCTTTCTTTTCATATGGGTCTCTTTGAAAAATTCAATTGGACTAGGGTCCTCATTGTTGTACTTGTCTTTTTTCTACAAGTTGTCCGAAATAATCATTATTCCATATATGAAGTCATGTTGTATTTGACATGGGACGACAATGAGTTAGCTAGAATACTTACAATTTGGTGGAAATGGGAAGGATAAGACCTAGACCCTGTAGTTTGTTGATGCTTGACAGCGTCTCTGCTATCCTTGTTCTTTTGACAAAGTTCCTGTATGAAACAAATGAATATTAGTATTATAAGTAGTGTTGTTGCTCATATCAAAGTCACAACAAAAGGAAAATCGCAAGGAAGGTAAACTCAAGATTCAATATAGATGTTTGTAGTGGCATATTTGACTACAGACCTTGTTTCTTGGATCTCACCATTTGTTGACAAGGGCTTCCCAATTTTCCTGACTCACCTTGGGTGGCTTATTGGCTAACGCTTCTTCAAAGGTAAGGCCATTTTTATAATCCCTCTTCAACCTATACCGTTGTTGCCGAATACTTTTCTGGAGTATATTTTTGCATACACTTCTGGACAGCTCCTCTTTTGGATCCATTTCAAAATGTTTCTGAAAACAATGAGTGGTAATGTACATCATCAAATAACAACATGACATGCGAAAATGATAATCTGAAGAGTGAACAAAAATGTCTCACCGCTCCATGACCAATAGCCTTAGGAAGATGATGGTCTAGGCCGTCTTTCCTGTAATCTTTCCAATGTGTAGCAACATGCATGTCGCTACGGACATGTATACCACACTGAGAAGTAAGCTTGGCTGCTTGGACAGGGTCAAGAGGTCTCACTCTACCAGCTGAGAACTCAATCTTCATCTTCCTCCCTCCGTTCCTTTTAGCATAATCCTGTAGTCCATGCCCCATGGTTGGTCTACGTTTACCCCTCTTTGAGGTTTCTGGATTAGTTGGACGAGTGGAGCATACTACAACACCTACATCACAAGGTAGCAGAAAAGGTCGAACTTTGTTATTTCCAAGTGGAAACTAGAATGCAAACTCTGTTAAGTGATGATGTTGCCTATACCTTGGCCACGTAGTGTAACTGTGCTATCAATTTGGCAAGAGGTGTTTGTCATGTCTTGAGAATGTTGCATCTCCGTATCAGCCTGAGGTGTATTGTTGTCCTTGGAAGTTTGGAGAAGTGTACTGTCATTGTCACCCGATGGGATCTGTTCTGTCTAGTTAGGTTTTGATTTTGATGCTCTTGTGGTTCTTGTGGTAATAGGTACAATAGGTTCGGGCCCAGCATGCTTTCTCCCTTGTGGCTTTGCAGACGCTTGCTTTTCCTAATTCAAATAAGTTGGGAAAACATTGACGTTTACGTTGCTAGAACAATTCAACAGAGGATACCAATTCATTGTGTAACTTAGTTGGCACTATAATTTACACATGATATGAACAACTTTCAGATTTAGGTGGTGTACCAACACTGATAAACACATGATTATGAACAGGTTAGAAAGAAATGTATGATGATCTACTATGTACTACACTAATATATAGTACTCTTGCCTTTGAGATAAGTAGAGTTGGCTCATGCTGCTCTTCTTACCAAGAATCCTCATTGGCATCATCAGCCTCCTCCTCATCATTTGGCTCATATTCAGAGCCACTACTAGCATTTTTACCTCTGTTCCTTTGTTCTTCATGACCACTCCCACCGTATACCAGTTGACCGGCTAATTTTTTAATGTGCGCAAGAGGCGCTTCACCTTCTGCCATGTTCCTCGCAATTCTTGCCAACCTGTTCCTCTCATACTCCGGTGTTGCCGGCATGGTCGTACTACATTGGAAAATAAGGATATCATGAAAATTAGGAAGCAATATGTTAACATATGGTGCATAGTCAAAGTTGCGTAGACATAGTTCGGTTCATGACTAAAAAGACAAAAATTATCCATACAAGTATACAGATAGTAACATCACAGTTCAAGCTGGAAAGAGTTCAAAAGAGTTACTGTTCATAGGTATTTCAGCAAACAAAATCTCCTAAGAACCAAGTTATCTCTGAGTATATTTGAATAGAATGTTGAACAAAACTACTTAGAAACAGAGAGCATGCAACTGTAGGTGCAGATTTCAGTTAAATAGGTGTTACTTGTTTAGAAGAACACATTGGAGGTAATCCAATAGAAGTCATGTTCAGACAAAGGGAAAATGGTTAAAACATTTGAACGAGTAAGCCTTCACATGCATATATAAGACTCATGAGTTATACAAGTTCACTTTATTTTCTAAAAGACAGGAAACAACAGAATACAACATTAGTTTTTTAAACTATCTAAACCAGTCTGACTAACCTTGTTAGGCAGCACCTAATTTAGCTTGGCCATCCTGTAGTTTAGCTTATCTGCAGCAAAACAAGTAAGATTTGTCAAGGGTCAGGCAACTATGTAATCCACTCTTAGCAAGTCTGTTTATCTAGATCACCTAAATACCAACACACAACACTACTGGATGCTCCTAGATTTTAGATAGATGAGGCAAGAAAAATACAAGAACTGAGCATACCTAGAAAACCAACACAAACACTGAAGAGCATCAACCATAAGTAGATGTAATTAAAATGCACAGGAACCATATTATTTTAGTAACTACTCTAAGAGCATAAATTAAACATGTACGTATTTTGATAATCGGACCAAAGCAGCTACTGGGGCTCAATGCGAGTCAGGGTGTAGGCACACAACATTCTGATTTGATTGGAGTGTAGTATACTGGAACAAAACGCACAATACTCTCCTGTCGAAGATTGTAGTATAATCAACCCCAGACCCACATGAATGAATCGATCAACACATCACCTTTCAGAATTTGGATCAGTTGGTAACGGAATAAACACACACTGTCTACAGATCTCATCTTATACAGTCTGTCACATGGCATGTCTACTAGAGTCCGCATAGAGCAGGAGCAGATTGTACACCCGCATGTACAGCAAAGCAATTGGCATGAAACACATGCAGAAAGAATGGCGAGATCGGGGACAGTTAACAAATCATGTACCTAACGAGATCGACGAACTTGTGGCCGGTGGCAGCACGTTCTCTAGTGCAGGCGGCGGCGTTCTCGCGGGTGAGGCCGGTGGCTCCTATCCCGCCAGTGAGAAGGGCGGAAGCGTTCGAGTTTACTAGAGCGCGGAGGAAAAGCTCGCGAGTTAGGCGGCGGCCGGAATCCCATAGATGAGGAGGGGGCGGCTCACGACCTGGCTGGGGCAAGTGGATTGGAGGACCTCCGATTTGCTGGTGGTGATAATGGGGAAGTGGAGATGGCCACGACAGGATATGAAGGAAGGGTAAATTGCTACGCATGGGAATAGATCGTGGGGGCTGACATTTTTGTGGTGACCGACAGGTGGGGTAGGATGCCAAAAAAAATTCAAAAATGGAGGGAACATGTTTTTTTGGTGAAGGGAAACTAATTTTTTGACGTAATAAACATATAATATATTTTCAGAAAGCTAGAGGCAATAGTTATTTAGGTGAAGAAAAAAATGGGCAATGCTACGCGTGATCCAATGGATTTTTTTTAAAGATCCTACACATGTCGAGCTATAGGATTCAACGCGTGGAGCTGTCAGATTCAACACGAGCTTTCCAACAAGGATGGTGTTGCGTTCGGACGTGTGCAACAGAGTTCATATTGCGGAACTTTTGCAACAAAGGTGTTGCCGCAAATGAGCGTTGGACCGCCAACAAGGTCGCCTCGCCGCCATTCTCCTCTTCGACGAAGTGGCTACACCGCGCGTGGTTGACGGACATGGTGGATATAGTGATGCGGATAATTATAATTATATATATATACATGCAATGAAAGAGGTGAGCTATATATAGAGACTTAATTACAGAAGTACTTACAGACAGTAGCAAGTCATGATTTGTATGTCGATGTCCTTTTGATTGTAGAAGTGGAAAATCTCTTGAAATTCAACATCAATCACCTCCTGGCCATGGAAGTCATGCTTCCCTTTAATACTCATCATCAAACAATCAATCCCAGACTCGCTGCAGGTTTTCATGTACCAATCATGCAATAGTCTCATCATCGTTCCTAAAGGAGGACTTTCATCTTTGACGAGAGGCTTCCTGTACCGGTATTTGAAAACGTCCACCTCCAACGGCTCAAACACTACATCATCGCTCAAGTAATCACCAGGATTGGTACCGGGCACCATCCCCGGATGATCAGCGGCGATATCGGTAGACACCTTCAGTGGGGGGCACGATTGGTTAGCCTGTTTGCCGAGCTGGGGAATTTTTTTCCCACATCTTCGTTTTGCTAACCTCTCATCACTAGAAGTAGTTCCCGTCTTCACCGCATTTTGATATGCCTTTTTAGTAGTGCGGACATAGTTGGTATCCTGCGGAGGCAATGGTGGTTGCTTTAGGGCCTCGACAGTGCGCTTCACTGCCACCGGATCTAGGGTCTGCTTCGGAGGTGGAGCTTTCTTTGCAAAATGGGCTCTCACTTGGTCTTGAGAGATCTTCGTGGTTTCCTCCGCGGTCCTCTCATATGGCAACTTTTCCAGTGGCTTGAGAGACTTAGGACCGTATTCGTATGGCCTCCCGCCACTGGCTGTATTGCTAGCAGTTGGAGCGATGACGTCTCTCTTCAGTCGTTGCTTACGAGGCATAGGAGGAGGTGGAGTTCTCCGACGCGCCGGAGGAGGAGGCGGAGTGCTCCGACGCGCCAGAGGAGGAGGAGGAGCGGTGGCGACTATGTTCCGCCATTGCTGAGGAGGCGGAGGAGGAGGCGGACTGCTCGAACACGCGAAGGAGGCAAAGTGCCTTGATCATTGATGTCACGTGCCGGACGAGGCGAAGGAGGAGGCGGAGTGCCTTGATCCCTCACCGGAGGAGGAGGAGGATGAGTGCCTTCTATTGGGAGACGTAGTAGTAAATCAAAAAAATTCCTACGATCACCAAGATCTATCTATGGAGAAACCAGCAACGAGTGGGAAGAGATTGCATCTTCATACCTTTGAAGATCGCTAAACGGAAGCATTACAAGAACGCGGTTGGTAGAGTCGTACTGGCAGCGATTCAGATCACGGTGGATTCCGATCTAAGCGCCGAACAACGGCACCTCCGCGTTCAACACACATGCAGACCGGTGACATCTCCTATGCCTTGATCCAGCAAGGAGGAAGGAGAAGTTCGGAAGAGATCCAACAACAGCACGACGACGTGGTGGTGGTGGAGTAGCAAGGTATTCCGGCAGAGCTTCGCCTAAGCACTGCGGAGGAGGAAGAAGAGAGGTAGGGCTTCGCCGTGGGAGAGAGAGATCAGATCTTGTCTCAAAACAGCCAAAACCTCAAGTATATATAGGATGAGGGAGAGGGATGGCTGCCTTGGCCCCTCCTCCAAGGAGGAGAGCTTCGGCCGAAGGAGGGGAGGATTCCACCTCCCACAACGGAGGTGGATCTCCTCCTTTCAAACTCCTTTTGGCCATATCTCTTTATCCCTATGCGCATGGGCCTTTACAAAAGGTCTTGCCCAGCCCAATAAGAGCTGGCACACTTTATCTAACAGCCCATAAGGTCCTTTGGTCGTCAGACCCCTCCCGGGGGTGCTCCGGCACCCTCTCGGCACTCCCGGTACACTACCGATGAGCCTGATAACTTTCCGGTGACCAAAACAGGACTTCCGATATCTCAATCTTTACCTTCGGACCATTCCGGAGCTCCTCGTGACGTCCGGGATCTCATACGGTACTCCGAGCAACCTTCGGTAATCACGTATACCATTTCCCTATAACCCTAGCGTCATCGAACCTTAAGTGTGTAGACCCTACGGGTTCGGGAGACACATAGACATGACCGAGACACCTCTCCGGTCAATAACCAACAGCGGGATCTGGATACCCATGTTGGCTCCCACATGCTCCACGATGATCTCATCGTATGAACCATGATGTCAGGGATTCAATCAATCCCTTATGCAATTCCCTTTGTCTACTGGTATGATACTTGCCCGAGATTCAATCTTCGGTATCCCTATACCTTGTTCAATCTCGTTACCGGCAAGTCTCTTTACTTGTTACGTAGTACATCATCCTGTGGCTAACTCCTTAGTCACATTGAGCTCATTATGATGATGTCTTACCGAGTGGGCCCAGAGATACCTCTTCGTCACACGGAGTGACAAATCCCAGTCTCGATTCGTACCAACCCAACAGACACTTTTGGAGATACCTATAGTGTACCTTTATAGCCACCCAGTTACGTTGTGACGTTTGGCGCACCCAAAGCATTCCTACGGTATCCAGGAGTTGCACAATCTCTTGGTCTAAGGAAACGATACTTGACATTGGAAAACCTTTAGCAAACGAACTACACGATCTAGTGCTATGCTTAGGATTGGGTCTTGTCCATCACACCATTCTCCTAATGATGTGATCTCATTATCAATGACATCCAATGTCCATGATCATGAAACCATGACTATCTATTGATAAACGAGCTAGCCAACTAGAGGCTCACTAGGGACATGTTGTGGTCTATGTATTCACACATGTATTACGGTTTCCGGTTAACACAATTATAGCATGAACAATAGACAATTATCATGAGCAAGGAAATAAAATAATAATCATTTTATTATTGCCTCTAGGGCATATTTGCAACAGTCTCCCACTTGCACTAGAGTCAATAATCTAGTTACATTGTGATGAATCGAACACCCATAGCATTCTGGTGTTGATCATGTTTTGCTCGTGAGAGAGGTTTAGTCAACGGATCTGCGACATAAAGATCTATATGTACTTTACAAATATCTATATCTGCCTCCTGAATGTAATCACGGATGGAGTTGAAGCAGCGCTTGATGTGTCTTGTCTTCTTGTGAAACCTGGGCTCCTTCGCAAGGGCAATAGCTCCACTGTTGTCACAGAGTAGAGTCATTGGGCCCGACGCATTGGGAATCACTCCTAGGTCGGCGATGAACTCCTTCATCCAGACTCCTTCCTTTGCTGCTTCCGAAGCAGCTATGTACTCCGCTTCACATGTAGACGCCGCCACGATGCTTTGCTTGCTGCTGCACCAGTTGACTGCCCCTCCGTTCAAAATATACACGTATCCGGTTTGCAACTTGGAGTCATCCGGATCTGTGTCGAAGATAGCATCGACGTAACCCTTTACGATGAGCTCTTCGGCACCTGCATATACGAGAAACATGTCCTTTGTCCTTTTCAGGTACTTCAGGATATTCTTGCACTACTAGGAAAAGGCTATAGATAATATAGACACTAATGGCGCACCTGCACATGGTGCGCCACTGCTATGATGCGCCATTAGTGTGATGGACACTAATGGCGCACCACACACACGGTGCGCCACTACTAACAAACTTTTTTTATTTTTCCAAAAGTACTAATGGCGCACCAGGGCAGACTGCGCCATTACTAGTTTAACTAGTAATGGCGCACCACTAACCAAGTGCGCCACTACTATATATTTTTTTTTGCAAAACTACTAATGGCGCACCACCAGCTGGTGCGCCATTAGTAACCAGGGTTACTAATGCCGCATTTGTAGGTGGTTCGCCATTAGTAACCTGGGACCAGCTAGATATTTTGGACAGCCACTTACCATACTCACTTTCCCTACTTTCATTCTCTCCACCTCCTCCTCCAAGCTTGTCTCGGGTGCCTCCTCCTCCTCACCTCATTTGCATCATAGATTCACCCAAATTAAGTGGTTAAATTACCTTTGTTTGATAGGTAAGTAAGGGGAAAGCTTTTATGTTGCAGATCTACTTTTTTCTCCCTCCAACAACGTGCACATGCACTTTTTATGGCCTAGCTAGATCTACGTATGTTTGTGGTGTTGCATATGTTTGTGGTGTTGCATATATGTTTGTGTTTGCAGGTACCGGTATTTGAAATGCAATAGTTGCCAATATTTTGCCGGAATCTTGATTGGCTCATGTTGTAATATTGGCTCATGTTGGCGGCTTCGTAAAATCCAGGTACCGGCGGCTTCATCCATGCTCCGGTCCCTGAGTCGAGTCGAAAGTAGTGATGCTATGTAGTTCTGAAATGTCCATTGGCTCATGTTGTAATATTAAACTTTAATGAACTTGTATGTCTCTTTGGTTTGGACAGTCGTTCAACTTATATGTAATCGATGCTATTTATTAGTAGGACCATGAATCGTGCTATTAATGTGTTGCTTTTCTCTTCCGATCCTTTTATGCATACTTATATATTGCTTATGTATTGTCTGTGAATTGCTACTAACGTTTTGTTTGTCCAGTGCATAGAGATGCCGTCGTATGTCGTGTATAAGGGTAAGGTTCCCAGAGTCTACGATGACTGGGAGGAGTGTCGGAGACAGGTTCACCGTTTCAGCGGTAACAGTTACAAAGGGTACACAACTAGGGCGGAGGCGGAAGTTAGATACGCGCGCTATCTAGCGGGAGAGAGGAGGGAGCGTTGGGGGAACCGGATGAAGACCAGTTTCATCACGATTATGCTCATCGTGATGACCGTAACTCTCTTCTATGTGATGGTAGTTTAGATGATCGATATCGACTTGTAATCTGAAGACAAACTCGCTAGTCGCGGTCTCGAGACTTGTAATGTTCTAACGTTGTTCGGTATTTTAAATTCGGAGACTAATATGATGAATTGTATTCGGAGACTATTCTTCTATTGTATTCGATAAGTCTGTTGTTTATATGTTATGCTCTCTATATGCTGTGCAGTAATATGTTTTGTAACCTGTGCAAATATCAGAAAAGAAAAAAAAATACCTAATATTCATACTAGTGGCGCACCACTCAGCACATTAGTGGCGCACTGCAAAAAGCACACTAGTGGCGCATCCTCAACCAGTGCGCCATTAGTAAGCCAGAGCACATGGGTAAATATGGCTCCTGGGAGGCATACTAATGGCGCACCATGAGCTATACTAATGGTGCACTTCCTGGTGCGCCATTAGTATACCAGATACTAATGGCGCACCTGTGGTGCGCCTTTAGTAAAAAATTCTAATGGCATGGTGCTAGTGGCGCACCTGTAGTGTGCCATTAGTAGCCAAAACAGGTGCGCCACTAGCATGCCTTTTCCTAGTAGTGTTGACTGTTGTCCAGTGTTCCACTCCGGGATCACTTTGGTACCTCCCTACCAAAGTTATGGCAAGGTTCACATCAGGTCTGGTACACAGCATGGCATACATAATAGAGCGTATGGCCGAGGCATAGGGGATGACACTTCTCTATCCTTTGCCGTGGTCGGGCATTGAGTCGTACTCAATCTCACACCCTGTAACACAGGCAAGAACACCTTCTTGGACTGATCCATATTTAACTTCTTCAATATCTTTTTAAGGTATGTGCTTTGTGAAAGACCTATGAGGCGTCTTGATCTATCTCTACAGATCTTGATGCCTAATATGTAAGCAGCTTCTCCAAGGTCCTTCATTGAAAAACACTTATTCAAGTAGGCCTTTATACTTTCCAAGAGTTCTATATCATTTTTCATTATCAGTATGTCATCCACATATAATATCAGAAATGCTACAGAGCTCCCACTCACTTTCTTGTAAATACAGGGTTGTCCATAAACCTGTACCAACCCAAACGCTTTAATCACCTCATTAAAGCGAATGTTCCAACTCCGAGATGCTTGCACCAACCCATAGATGTAGCGCTGGAGCTTGCATACTTTGTTAGCATCTTTAGGATCGACAAAACCTTCCGGCTGCATCATATACAGTTCTTCCTTGAGGAAGCCATTGAGGAATGCCGTTTTGACATTCATTTGCCAGATCTCATAATCATAAAATGCGGCAATTGCTAACATGATTCGGACAGACTTCAGCATCGCTACGGGTAAGAAAGTCTCATCGTAGTCAAGTCCTTGAACTTGTCGATAACCTTTAGCGACAAGCCGAGCCTTATAGACGGTTACATTACCATCCGCATCAGTCTTCTTCTTAAAGATCCATTTATTTTCAATGGTTCGCTTATCATCAGGCAAGTCCACCAAAGTCCATACTTTGTTCTCATACATGGATCCTATCTCGGATTTCATGGCTTCAAGCCATTTGTTGGAATCCGGCCTGCCATCGCTTCCTCATAGTTCGAAGGTTCACCGTTGTCTAACAACATGACCTCCAGGACAGGGTTGTCGTACCACTCTGGTGCGGAACGTGTCCTAGTGGAAATTCAAATAGCAACTTGATGTGAAGTTTCATGATCATCATCGTTAACTTCCTCTCCAGCCGGTGTAGGCTCACGGGAAACAGCTTCCCGTGCTGCGCTACTCTCCGGTTCTAGTGGAGGTATGATTACCTCACCAAGTTCTATTTTCCTCCCACTTACTTCTTTCGAGAGAAACTCTTTCTCGACAAAGGATCCATTCTTGGCAACAAATACTTTACCTTCGGATCTGAGGTAGAAGGTGTACCCAATAGTCTCTTTGGGATATCCTATGAAGAAGTGTTGGAAATATGCCCTAGAGGCAATAATAAATTGGTTATTATCATATTTCCTTGCTCATGATAATCGTTTATTATCCATGCTATAATTGTATTGATCGGAAACTCAGATACATGTGTGGATACATAGACAACACCATGTCCCTAGTATGCCTCTAATAGGCTAGCTCGTTGACCAAAGATGGCTATGGATTCCTAGTCATGGACTTGAGATGTCATTTGATAATGGGATCACATCATTAGAAGAATGATGTGATGGCCAAGACCCAAACTACAAACGTAGCATATGATCGTGTCAGTTTATTGCTACTATTTTATGCATGTCAAGTATGTGTTCCTATGACCATGAGATCACGCAACTCACTGACACCGTAGGAGTACCTTGTGTGTATCAAACGTCACAACGTAAGTGGGTGACTATAAAGGTGCTCTACAGGTATCTCCGAGGGTGTCTGTTGGGTTGGCATGGATCAAGACTGGGATTTGTTACTCGGTGTGACGGAGAGATATCTCAGGGCCCACTTAGTAATACAACATCACAATAAGAATTGCAAGCAATGTGACTAAGTGTTATTCATGGGAGCTTGTATTACGGAATGAGTAAAAGAGATTTGCCGGTAACAAGGTTGAACTAGGTATGAAGATACCGACAATCGAATCTCGGGCAAGTAACATACCGAAGAACAAAGGGAACATCATACGGGATTAACTGAATCCTTGACATACAGGTTCGACCGATAAAGATCTTCGTAAAATATGTAGGAACCAATATGGGCATCCACGTCCCGCTATTGGTTATTGACCGTAGAGGTGTCTCGGTCATGTCTACAAAGTTCTCGAACCCGTAGGGTCTGCACACTTAAGGTTTGGTGACGTTTCGGTAGTATAGAGTTATGCATGGTGGTGACCAAAGGTTGTTCAGAGTCCCGGATGAGATCCCGGACATCACGAGGATCTCCGGAATGGTCCAAAAGTAAAGGTTGATATGTAGGAAGTCCTATTTTGGTCGCCGGAAAAGTTTCGGGCTCATCGGTAGTGTACCGGGAGTGCCGCTAGTGTACCGAGGGACCATCGGGAGAGGTATTTCGACCCGAGAGGCTACATGGGATGTGGGAGGATGAATACCAGCCCTTAGTGGTCTGGTGGAAGTCCCACAAAGGCCCATGCGGCTAAAGTGGAAGAAAAAAGAAAAAAGGCCAAGGTGGAAAGAGTTTCCAAGTGGGAAAAGGATGAATCCTAGTCCTACTAGGATTCCTCCTCTCCTCCTTGGTGCAAGAGGCAAGTGGGATGGCCCTTGTGCGCCAGCCCCTCCCCTCTCTCCCTCTTATATATACTGGAGGTTTTAGGGTTTTTTGCACTAGATTTTCAGCCACCTGCTACCCGTTCCTCTAGTGCATAGTTTCTCCTCTAGATCGAATTCCTGCAGTGCTTAGGCAAAGCTCTGCCGGAACAGCTCCACCACCACCGCCGGAGTGCCATCATGCTTTTGCAGAACTCTTCTACCTCTCCGCTCTTTCTTGCTGGATCAAGAAGGCGGAGATCGTCATCGAGCTGTACGTGTGCTGAATGCGGAGGTGTCATCCGTTCGGCGCTAGATCGGAAGGACCGTGATCAAGATCGCGGGATGGATCATGATGAGATCGCGGGACGGATCTTGAGGGGATCGTGGGACTGATCGTGATGAGATCGCGGGACGCTCGGTGATTTGGATTGCGAAGACGCTCGACTACACCAACTGCGTTTCTTAACGCTAACCGCTTAGCGATCTACAAGGGTATGTAGATCCACTCTCCATCTCGTAGATGCTCATCACCAAGGATAGATCTTGCGTGTACATAGGAAATTTTTTGTTTCCCATGCAACGTTCCCCAACAAGACGCACTTTTCCGCTTTGGGTTCGAGCTTCTCAGGTTGAAGTTTCTTCACATAAGCATCGCATCCCCAAACTTTTAGAAACGACAGCTTAGGTTTCTTTCCAAACCATAATTCATACGGTGTCGTCTCAACGGATTTTGACGGTGCCCTATTTAAAGTGAATGCGGCAGTCTCTAATGCATATCCCCAAAATGATAGTGGTAAATTGGTAAGAGACATCATAGATCGCACCATATCCAATAACGTGCGATTACGATGTTTAGACACACCATTTCGCTGAGGTGTGCCAGGCGGCGTGAGTGATGAAACAATTCCACATTTCCTTAGGTGCGTGCCAAACTCGTGACTTAAATATTCTCCGCCATGATCAGATCGTAGGCACTTTATTTTCCTATCATGTTGATTCTCCACCTCACTCTGAAATTCCTTGAACCTTTCAAAGGTTTTAGACTTGTGTTTCATTAAGTAGACATACCCATATATGCTCAAGTCATCAGTGAGGGTGAGAACATAACTTGTGTTTCCTTCATGTTGATTCTCCACCCTCAATGCTCATTGGACCGCATACATCGGTATGTATTAGCTCCAACAAGTTAGTTGCTCGCTCCATTGTTCCGGAGAACGGAGTCTTGGTCATCTTACCCATGAGGCATGGTTCGCACGTGTCAAATGATTCGAAATCAAGAGACTCTAAAAGTCCATCAGCATGGAGCTTCTTCATGCGTTTGACACCAATATGACCAAGGCGGCAGTGCCACATGTAAGTGGGACTATCGTTGTCAGCCTTACACTTTTTGGTACTCACACTATGGACATGTGTAACATCATGTTCGAGATTCATCAAAAATAAATCATTGACCAGCGGGGCATGACCATAAAACATTTATCTCATGTAAATAGAACAACCATTATTCTCAGATTTAAATGAGTAGCCATCTCGAATCAAACGAGATCTAGATACAATGTTCATTCTCAAAGCTGGTTCTAAATAACAACTATTAATGTTTAAAACTAACCCCGAAGGTAGATGTAGAGGTAGCATGCCGACGACGATCACATCGACCTTGGAACCTTTCCCGACGTGCATCATCACCTCGTCCTTTGCGAGCCTCTGCTTATTCCGCAGCTCCTGCTTGGAGTTACAAATGTGAGCAACTGCACCGGTATCAAATACCCAGGAGCTACTACGAGAGCTGGTTAGGTACACATCAATAACAAGTATATCGCATATACCTTTAACGTTGCCGGCCTTCTTATCCGCCAAGGACTTGGGGCAATTCCGCTTCCAGTGACCGGTACCCTTGGATTAAAAGCACCCAATCTTAGGCTTGGGTCCATGCTTGTTCTTCTTCCCGACAACTTGCTTACCGGGCGCGGCAACAGCTTTGCCGCCTTTCTTGAAGTTCTTCTTGCCCTTGCCTTTCTTGAAACTAGTGGTCTTATTCACCATCAACACTTGATGCTCCTTTTTGATCTCGACCTCCGCTGATTTCAACATCGAGTACAACTCAGGAATGGACTTCTCCATACCCTGCATGTTGTAGTTCATCACAAAGCTCTTGTAGCTAGGTGGAAGCGACTGGAGGATTCTGTCAATGACCGAGTCATCCGGAAGATAAACTCCCAGCTGAGTCAAGCGGTTGTCCAACCTAGACATTTTGATTATGTGCTCACTGACAAAACTATTCTCCTCAATCTTGCAGCTGAAGAATTTGTTAGAGACGTCGTATCTCTCTACCCGGGCATGAGCTTGGAAAACCAATTTCAGCTCTTGGAACATCTCATATGCTCCGTGTTGCTCAAAACACATTTGGATCCCCGGTTCTAAACTATAAAGCATGCCGCACTGAACAAGGGAGTAATCATCACAGCATGACTGCCAAGCGCTCATAACGTCTTGATCTGCTGGGAAAATGGGTGCGTCACCTAGCGGTGCATCAAGGACATACAATCTGTTGGAAGCTATGAGGATGATCCTCAAGCTACGGACCCAGTCCGCATAGTTGCTTCCATCATCTTTAACCTTGGTTTTCTCTAGGAACGCGTTGAAGTTGAAGCTGACATTTGCGTTGGCCATTGGATCTACAATACAGATTGTAAAGACAATTTTAGACTAAGTTCACGATAATTAAGTTCACATAATCAAATTATTTAATGAACTCCCACTTAGACAGACATCTCTCTAGTCTTCCAAGTGATAAATGATCCATGTCAACAAGCCCGTGTCCGATCATCACGTGAGACGGACTAGTCATCCATGGTGAACCTCTCTATGTTGATCGTATCTTCTATGTGACTCATGTTCGACCTTTCGGTCTTCCGTGTTTCGAGGCCATGTCTATACATGATAGGCTCGTCAAGTCAACCTAAGTGTTTCGCGTGTGTAAATCTAGCTTACACCCGTTGTATGCGAATGTTAGAACCTATCACACCCGATCATGACGTGGTGCTTCGGAACAACGATCCTTAGCAAAGGTGCGTAGTTAGGGTGAACACATCTCTTGAAATTTTATTGAGAGATCATCTTATTTACTACCATCGTTCTAAGCAAATAAGATATAAACATGATAAACATCACATTCAATCAATATAGTGACATGATATGGCCAATATCATCTTGCTCCTTTGATCTCCATCTTCGGGGCACCATGATCATCACTGTCACCGTCACGACACCATGATCTCCATCATTATGATCTCCATCATCGTGTCTTCATGAAGTTATCTCGCCAACTATTACTTCTACTACTATGGCTAACGTTTAGCAATAAAGTAAAGTAATTACATGGCATTTATGATTGACACGCGGGTCATACAATAAAATAAGACAACTCCTATGGCTCCTGCCGGTTGTCATACTCATCGACATGTAAGTCGTGAATCCTATTACAAGAACATGATCAATCTCATACATCACAATGCATCACATCACATCCTTTGGCCATATCACATCACAAGGCATATGCTGCAAAAACAAGTTAGACGCCCTCTAATTTGTAGTTGCAAGTTTTTACGTGGCTGCTATAGGTTTCTAGCAAGAACGTTTCTTACCTACGCAAAAACCACAACGTGATATGCCAATTTCTATTACCCTTCATAAGGACCCTTTTCATCGAATCCAATCCGACTAAGGTAGGAGAGACAGACACCCGCTAGCCACCTTATGCAAAAAGTGCATGTCAGGCGGTGGACCCAGTCTCATGTAAGCGTATGTGTAAAGTTGGTCCGGGCCGCTTCTTCCCACAATACCGCCGATTCAATATAAGACTAGTAGAGGTAAGCAAATTAAGAAGATCGCTGCCCACAACTGCTTTGTGTTCTACTCGTGCATAGATTCTACGCATAGACCTAGCTCATGATGCCACTATTGGTAGACGTAGTAGTAAATCAAAAATTACCCTACAATCACCAAGATCTATCTATGGAGAACTAGCAACAAGTGGGAAGAGATTGAATCTTCATACCTTTGAAGATCGCTAAGCGGAAGCGTTACAAGAACGCGGTTGGTGGAGTCGTACTCGCAGCGATTCAGATCGCAGCCCGGTGACGTCTCCTATGCCTTGATCCAGCAAGGAGGAAGGAGAAGTTGGGAAGAGCTCCAATAGCAGCACGACGGTGTGGTGGTGGTGGAGTAGCAAGGTATTCTGGGAGGGCTTCGCCTAAGCACTGCGGAGGAGGAAGAAGAGAGGTAGGGCTTCACCGTGGGAGAGAGAGATCAGATCTTGTCTCAAAACAGCCAAAACCTCAAGTATATATAGGAGGAGGGAGAGGGAGGGTTGCCTTGGCCCCTCCTCCAAGGAGGAGAGCTTCAGCCGAAGGAGGGGAGGAGTCCACCTCCCACAAGGGAGGTGGATCTCCTCCTTTCAAACTCCTTTTGCCCTTATCTCTTTATCCCTATGTGCATGAGCCTTTAGAAAAGGTCTTTTCCAGACCAATAAGGGCTGGCACACTTTATCTAACAGCCCATAAGGTACTTTGGTCGTCACACCCCTCCCATGGGTCCTCTGCCACCCTCTCGGCACTCCCGGTACACTACCGATGAGCTGAAAAACTTTCCAGTGACCAAAACAGGACTTCCTATATATCAATATTTATCTCCGAACCATTCCAGAGCTCCTCGTGATGTCCGGGATATCATTCAGGACTCTGAACAACCTTCGGTAATCACGTATACCATTTCCTTATTACCCTAGCGTCGTCGAAGCTTAAGTGTGTAGACCCTACGGGTTCGGGAGACACGTAGACATGACCGAGACACCTCTCCGGTCAATAACCAACAACGGGATATGGATACCCATGTTGTCTCCCACATGCTCCACGATGATCTCATTAGATGAACCACGATGTCGGGGATTCAATCAATCCCATATGCAATTCCCTTTGTCTACCAGTATGATACTTGCCCGAGATTCGATCGTCAGTATCCCTATACCTTGTTCAATCTCGTTACCAGCAAGTCTCTTTACTCGTTCCGTAATACATCATCCCGTGGATAACTCCTTAGTCACATTGAGCTTATTATGATGATGTCTTACCGAGTGGGCCCAGACATACCTCTCCGTCACACGGAGTGACAAATCCCAGTCTCGATTCGTACCAACCCAACAGACACTTTCGGAGATACCTGTAGTGTACCTTTATAGCCACCCAGTTACGTTGTGACGTTTGGCACAACCAAAGCATTCCTACGGTGTCCGGGACTTGCACAATCTCATGGTCTAACGAAACGATACTTGACATTGGAAAAGCTTTAGCAGACGAACTACACGATCTAGTGCTTCTTAGGATTGGGTCTTTTCCATCACATCATTCTCCTAATGATGTGATCCCGCTATCAATGACATCCAATGTCCATGATCACGAAACCGTGACCATCTATTAATCAACGAGCTAGCCAACTAGAGGCTCACTAGGGACATGTTGTGGTCTATGTATTCACACATGTATTACAGTTTTCGGTTAACACAATTATAGCATGAACAATAGACAATTATCATGAGCTAGGAAATACAATAATAATCATTTTATTATTGCCTCTAGGGCATATTTCCAACACCTTCATCACTCGCCGGAGGAGGAGGAGGAGGAGGAGGCGGAGTGCCTTGATCCCTCGCCGGAGGAGGCGGAGGAGGAGGATGAGTGCCTTCATCACTCGCCGGAGGAGGAGGAGGAGGAGGAGGCAGAGGCTTCTAGTTCGGAAGCTTGATGCGCTCCTTTCGCCATAGACATGTACTCCTCAGAGCAAATCTCAGCCGAGTCTCCCCTTCACCTGTGGGGTGGTCAAGCTGGAGCTCCTCAAATCCCCCATTATTTCATCCACATGCACAACAGCATAGTCATGTGGAATCTGACCGTGGTGAAAAGTTTTGTTGGTTCGAGGAGGTGCAACAAAGCTGTCAGCCGCCTTGAAGGTGAGGTTAACGCATTTTGTCATAAACTTGCAATGTTGGCCATCTGTGATGGCATCCACGGGGTAGCTAGGACTCATGAAGTCGGGCTATTAAAGGAGCTCCGTGGAAGCCACGCCGCTTCTCCACTGAGATGGCGGGGTAGTTCCGGGGTAGTTTCTTGCCCCTGATCAAGTTGCTGGTTGGGATCTTGCCAGCTCATAACTTCTTCCTCTAGCCTTCGAACTCTTGCATTGAGTTGTTGCACAATGCTTAGCTCCTGTTTCCTCTTCCTCTCCCGACTTTTGTAACCGCCTGCGCCGGGAAACCCATGCTTCCACGGAACGGAGCCTGGTGTGCCTCGTGTTCGTCCAGGGTGCTCAGGATTCTAGAGGGCCTCAGTCAGCTCGTCCTACTCTCTGTTGGGAATGAACCTCCCTTCCAGCGCTTCCTTAATAACTTGCTGAAGCTTCCTGACGAATACTGGAGTTTTCTCTTGGTCGACAAACTTAGCTTTCAACTCATTCTTCCACCTCCTGAAAAGATCTGCCATCTTCTTAAGAGCACACAACCTGACCAATGGCTCTATAACTGGATTACTCTCATCCTCCTTTGGCGGTAGGGTAAAATTTGCCTTCAGGTCCTTCCAAAGATCTTCTTTCTGTCTATTAGTGACACAAGAAACTTGAGGGTCGTAGTTCTTAGCGTTCTTAGCCGGCTCAATCCATTGCTGGATGGTGATCGGGATGCTGTCCCTGACAATAGCTCCACACTGAGCAGAAAATGCATCCTTGGTCTTCTTCGGTTCAATCGGTTGGCCATCATTCGCGATTAAGGTGATCGTGAACTTTTCATCAGCGCGCAACGTTTTCTTTGGGCCTCGTCTCATTATCGAAGTTTCGGTCGATTCGGAGGGCTATAAAAGAAGAAACAAGCTCAGTTAATATATGTATATACCAAAACAAGTAATGCATCAATTAGTCAGCACAGGCTTAATTAATATATATACCTCGCTGGACGACTTTGCAACAGCTCCCTCCGTTCGGTCACCGGAGCCGTCATCATGGTCTCCTTCTTCCTCCGGCTCTCGGTCACCAGAGCCGTCACCATGTTCTCCTTCTTCCTCCAGCATTTGGTGACCGGATCCATCATCGTCATGTCCTAGCTCTTCTGTGTCAAAATTGATTAACGATAAGATCTCACCGCCGCGGATCATGTCCACTAACAACGCTTTTGCTTCAAAGTCTCTCTTCATGGTTGGATCCATGGTTTCCGCAAATATTACAACATGGTTGGATCCAATTAATATACAAACATGAGAGATGGATATATTAATTAGTGGCAAACATAGACAAGGGATCATATTAGTGGCCTCGATAACGCTTGATATCTTGGTTTAGGCGGACTCGACAGTTGGTCAGGCGAGAGGGGGTTGATCGACGTCTCCCCCCCCATGTTGAAATTACCGGAGTTTTCTATATGAACAAAAAAAACTGTCATCCGGACATATCATCACGCGGCGGCGGTAACCTACAAAGCACTGATATGGCAACATAGATACGGTGATACAGGATACGGTAATTTCTATAAATAACATGTAATTCATGAGAGCTAATATAATAAAATGCACATACACATACACATATGTGAACATATACATACATGAACACATATATGAACACATACATACACATACACATATATGAACACATACATACACATATATGAACTCACATACAAAAAACATCATATACATATATATGAACAAAAAATATCAAACAAATAAAAAACAAAAAATCATCCTCGCTATAGGGGAGGGGGATGTGGCCGGAGTGGGGCGGAGCAGTGCCCGGAGAGGGGCGGGGCGGCCGGCGCGGGGCCGGGTGGCGCGAGGCGGGGCGAGCAGAGCGGGGTGGCATGGGGCGGGGCGACCAGAGGGAGGTCGGGGACGGCGACTGGCGGTGGCAACGGCAACGAAGAGCGCGCGAGATTTGGGCATCCCGACGACATGGGTGGGGATCTGGCCTTCGGGGGAGCGAATGGGTCGAAAACTGTTAAGTGTGGGCTTTTATACAGTTAGCATTGGTCCTGGTTGGTGGCACCAACCGGGACCAATACCCCCCTTTGGTCCCGGTTCGTGTCACTAACCAGGACAAAAGCCCTGTTTTCAGCAGCCCAAAGGGCGGGAAAGCACCCCCGTTTCATCCCGGTTGGGGCACGAACCGGGACCAATACCCACCTTTGGTCTCGGGTCGTGCCAACAACCGGGACGAAAGGGATCCAACTAGATGTCCCCAGGAAGCACCCCCCTTTCGTCCCCGTTGGTGGCATGACCCGGGACCAAAGGTATGCATTGGTCCTGGTTCGTGCCCCCCAACCGGGACGAAAGGGGGCTGCTGCCCGGGGACAAATGTTTAGTCCAACCTCGCTAGCTGAGAGGGATCGAGAGTGGTTTATAAGCGCTGTTGCGCCAACCCTCTCGAGCTCCTCTCAATTGCAGGCTTACGGGCCTAATCGCACACTCCTCTACCAGCGGGCCTACTAGGCCTGCTGCAGGCCTGAATTCTGGCCGAACTAGCTGGTTGGGTTTCTAGTCGTATTCAGGCCGTGGTGGCCCAGTAGGCGGCATTTTTTTAATTTTTTTCCTGTTTTTTGTTTTGTTTTTTGCTTTTTTTATTTTATTTTGTTTCTACTTATAGTTTTCAGTGATTCTTTTTGCTTTTAGGTCACAAAAATTATCAACTTACTGTTAGTGCCATTAGTTTTCAAATTTGAATAGTTTAAATTTGAATTCTTTGAAATTTGTGTGAATCAATAGTTTGTGAATAACTTTACTATAAAATAGATTTTTGAGTGATTCTTTTTTCCTGCTATTTAATATTACTTTGTTTTAACATTATATTCAATTTGGTAATTTTTAGGTTGATTTAAATGGTTGTTTAAATCAAAATAGATTTTGTTATTTTAGTTTGCTATTAAAGTTGAAAAGCACTACAAATGAACTCCGAAAAGGTTGAAAGTTGGCATGGTATCAACATTTCACCCACATAGCATGTGCTAAAAAGTTGAGAGGGTTACGGCAAAAGCTGGATGCACGTCGTGAACAAAATGGACAATCTCTTTCGAAGTATCAGAGTTTCGGACGGAAACTCATCTGTTGCAAACGGATTTCATTTTCTTGAACTTATTTGAACTCCGGACTTATTGTGTGTTCAAAATGCACCATTCAAAGCCACATCATCAATTTTCAACCCTTTCCGATTTCATTTGTTATTTTTCATGCAGTTATTGATTTTTTGAGCTAAATGGCACTGAAATTGAAAAGCACTACAAATGAACTCTAAAAGGTTGAAAGTTGGCATGGTATCATCATTTCACCCACATAGCATGTGCTAAAAATTTGAGAGGGTTACGACAAAAGTTGGATGCACTTCGTGTACAAAACGGACAGTCTCTTTTGAAGTATCAGGTTTCGGATGGAAACTCATCTGTTACAAAAGGCATTTCATTTCTTCACATGTAACTGCAATGATATTCTAGATCAAAGGCATCATCATAATAGTTGTGGAGAGAAAGTCTTCACTTTTTCTTCGCTTGTGTCCTTTGCTTATTGCGCCGTAACCATGGATAATCTTCATTGTTTAACAGGGTGCTTGGGTCAGCCTTGACTTTGTAGGGAGAAATTTCCTGAAGATTTTCATATTCTTTAGACATGTCTGTCTTGCCCTCCAATCCCATGAGGTCTCTTTTGCCTGAAAGAACTATGTGACGCTTTGGCTCATCGTATGATGCATTCGCTTCCTTATCTTTTCTTTTTCTCGGTTTGGTTGACATGTCGTTTACATAGAAAACCCGCGCCACATCATTGGCTAGGATGAATGGTTCGTCTGTGTACCCAATATTGTTGAGATCCACTGTTGTCATTCCATAATGCGGGTCTACCTGTACCCTGCCTCTTGTAAGATTGACCCATTTGCATCGAAACAAAGGGACCTTAAAATCATGTCCATAGTCAAGTTCCCATATCTCCTCTATGTAACCATAATATGAGTCGGCCTTCCCATTGGTCGTTGCTGCATCAAAGCGGACACCGTTGTTTTAGTTGGTGCTCCTTTGATCTTGGGCGATCGTGTAAAATGTATTCCCATTTATCTCGTACCCTCTGTAAGTCAATACCGTCAAAGATGGTCTCTTGGCCAATGAGTATAGCTCATCAGAAACAGTGTTGTCACACCTGAGACGTGTTTGCAACCAACTGCCCTAGGTGTTTGGAGTGAAGAATGTTCTTGTGTTCATCGACATACGGGGTCACCAAGGTAGAATTCTATAGAACTGTGTAGTGTGCCTGAGACCAAGAATGCTCGTCCCCACATATTATTGACTTTTCTCCTAGCATGCCTTTTCCAGTCAGTCTCCCCTCATACCGCGATTGAGGGAGACCAATCTTCTTAAGGTCAGGAATGAAGTCAACACAAAACCCAATGACATTCTTTGTTTGATGGCCCATGGAGATTCTTCCTTCTGGCCTAGCGCGGTTATGGAGATATTTCTTTAGGACTCCCATGAACCTCTCAAAGGGGAACATATCGTGTAGAAATACAGGGCCCAGAACGACAATCTCGTCGACTAGATAAACTAGGACGTGTGTCGTGATATTGAAGAAGGATGGTGGGAACACCAGCTCAAAATTGACAAGACATTGCGCCACATCACTCCTTAACCTTGGTAGGATTTCTGGATCGATCACCTTCTAAGAGATTGCATTGAGGAATGCACATAGCTTCACAATGGCTAATCGAACGTTTTTCGGTAGAAGCCCCCTCAATGCAACCGGAAGCTGTTGCGTCATAATCATGTGGCAGTCATGAGACTTTAGGTTCTGGAACTTTTTCTTTGCCATATTTATTATTACCTTTATATTTGACGAGAAGCCAGACGGGACCTTCATACTAAGCAGGCATTCAAAGAAGATTTCCTTATCTTCTTTGGTAAGAGCGTAGCTAGCAGGACCTTCATACTGCTTTGTAGGCATGTCGTCTTTTTCGTGAACACGTTGCTGGTCCTCCCGTGCCTCCAGTGTACCTTTTGTCTTCCCATACACGCCCAAGAATCCTAGAAGGTTCACTAAAATATTCTTCGTCACGTGCATCACGTCGATTGCAGAGTGGACCTCTAGGTCTTTCTAGTAGGGTAGGTCCCAAGATATAGATTTCTTCTTCCACATGGTTGCGCGTCCCTTAGTGTCTTTCGGAACAGATAGTCCACCGAGACCCTTTCCAAAGATTACTTGTAAATCATTGACCATAGCAAGTATGTGATCACCGGTATGGATGGCGGGCTTCTTCCGTTGATCTGCCTCGCCTTTGAAATGCTTGCCTTTATTTCGACATTAATGGTTGGTCGGAAGAAATTGACGATGCCCCAGGAACAAATTCTTCCTGCAATTGTCCAGGTATATACTTTCGATGTCATCTAAACAGTGCGTGCATGCATGGTGTTCCTTGTTTGTCTGTCCTGAAAGACACAAAGAGCAGACCAATCATTGATGGTTACAAACAGCAACGCATGCAGGTCAAAATCCTCCTGTTTGTGCTCATCCCACACGCGTACACCGTTTCCATTCCACAGCTGTAAAAGTTGTTCAACTAATGGCCTTAGGTACACATCAATGTCATTGCCGGGTTGCTTAGGGCCTTCGATGACAACTGGCATCATAATGAACTTCCGCTTCATGCACATCCAAGGAGGAAGGTTAAAGATACATAGAGTCACGGGCCAGGTGCTATGATTGCTACTCTGCTCCCCAAAAGGATTAATGCCATCCACGCTTAAAGCAAGCCATACGTTCCTTGTGTCACCTGCAATCTCCTTCTAGTACTTTCTCTCGATTTTTCTCCACTGTGACCCGTCAACGGGTGCTCTCAACTTCCCGTTTTTCTTACGGTCCTCTTTGTGCCATCGCATATTCTTGGCATGCTCTTTGTTTCTAAACAGATGTTTCAACCGTGGTATTATAGGAGCATACCACATCACCTTGGCAGCAACCCTCTTCCTTAGGAGCTCGCCCTCAACATCACCAGGGTCATCGTGTCTGATCTTATAGCGTAATGCACCGCATACCGGGCATGCGTTCCGTTCCTCGTACTCAGCACGGTACAGGATGCAGTCATTAGGGCATGCATGTATCTTCTGGACCTCCAATCCTAGAGGGTATACAACCTTCTTTGCTGCGTACGTACTGTCGGGCAATTCTTTATCCTTTGGAAGCTTCTTTTTTAATTTTTTCAGTAGTTTTTAAAATCCTTTGTCAGGTACACCATTCTCTACCTTCCACTGCAGCAATTCCAATGTGGTACCGAGCTTTGTGTTGCCATCTTCGCAATTGGGGTACAACCCTTTTTTGTGATCCTCTAACATGCGATCGAACTTCAGCTTCTCCGTTTCAATTTCACATTGTCTCTTTGCATCAACAATGACCCGACAAAGATCATCATCGAGCACATTGTCTGGTTCCTCTTGATCTTCAGCTTCCCCGGTTGCAGCATCACCATATTCAGGGGGCACATAGTTGTCATCATCCTCTTTTTCTTCGCCGTCTTCCATCATAACCCCTATTTCTCCGTGCTTGGTCCAAACATTATAGTGTGGCATGAAACCCTTCACAAATAGGTGGTTGTGAAGGATTTTCTGGTCAGAGTAAGACTTCGAATTCCCACATGTAGGGCATGGACAACACATAAAACCATTCTGCTTGTTTGCCTCGGCCACTTCAAGAAAATGATGCACCCCCTTAATGTACTCGTTGGTGCGTCTGTTACCATACATCCATTGCCGGTTCATCTGCGTGCATTATATATAATTAAGGGTGTCAAAAACCATTACAGAACATCAGGAATATAGAAGTGACCAAATTAATAGAAGTTCATCATCACATTAAAACCAAAGTAGATACATAGTTCTTGTTGACCAACATATAGCTCTCTAGAGCATTTTATTAAACAATACATTGAAACTATTTAAAACATTTCAATGCAACAACAAATGTGATCATAATCAGAACTAAGGTAACAATTGATCCAACGACATAATGATACCAAGCCTATTTATCAATGGCATATTTTCTAATCTTTCTAAGTTTCAAGCGCATTGCAGCCATCTTGGTCCTGTGATCATCGACGATATCGGCAACATGCAACTCCAATCCCATCTTCTCATCTTTAGTTCTTTTCAATTTTTTCTTTCAAATGATCGATTTCTTTTTCAGCTTTAGTTAACTTGTCGAGCAGAATTGCATAGTCGGTATCCATTTCTGGTTCAACTACTTCCTATAGATAAAAACATCTACGTGAAGTTGATGGCATAATTAATTGTCATAGACATTAGATGTGTGAAATAGTTATAAAAGATAATATACCACATCTGAATCAGAGACTGGACGAGGGCTGACGTGGGCGGATACCATAACCATGGCACTATATAATAACAAACAATAATAAAAGTAAGAAAATCATACGAGTAAGTATATTTTCTTTTAGAAAGAAGATAAAAGATCAAGAGGCTCACCACGCGTGGGCGATCGACGGTGGTTTCAGGACGGGGACGGGACAGGACGAACTGCCAAACCTAGACAAATCTTGACGAAAATGGAGTTTGGACAAGGAGCTTCTAGAGGAGAAAGCTTAAGTGTGGCTCGGGCATTTCATCAAACACCTCATGTACATAGGAGGTGAGCTAGAGCACCACAAAGCTCTAACACTGCGCGCCTGAAAAAACAAAGCACTCCACGGCTCTGCTAGCGAGAGGGTTTATATAGGCAAACCATTGATCCCGGTTCGTGGCTGGAACCGGGACAATAGGTCTCCCTTTGGTCCCGGTTCCATCCACGAACCGGGACCAATGGTCGTGGGCCAGGAGCGAGGCGCATTGGTCCCGGTTCGTGTCTGGGACCGGGACCAAAGGGGACGGACGAACGAGGACCAATGGCCCATGTGGCCTGGCCGGCCCCCTTGGCTCATGAACCGGGACGGTTGCCACCTTTGGTCCTGGTTCGTGAGCGAACCGGGATTAATGGGATTAGGAGGCCCGAACCAATGCCATGTTTTCTACTAGTGCTCAGGGTTACACGGATGTTTCCGGACAATTGCAAGGTCATGTTGTTCATGACATTTGTGACCCGTTGTGGCAAACGGCATGGCACATGTACTGGACCGGATGCACAAACGTTTGTGCCAACAGGGAATGTTCCTGTGACCCGACGAGGATGTCGGTTCCTTTGAGTGGGGGTGTATGTGATAGCCTGGATTATTAGGAATTATAGAGTACTCATATCAATAAGGAATTCCTTTTTTCTAGAAGCCCACTCGAACAGAACTCCCAAGTTAAGTGTTCTTGGCCTGGAGTAGTTCTAGGACGAGTAACCGATCGGGAAGTTGGTCCCGGGTGCACAAGAGTGAGGACAAAGTGCATAGAAAAGACTAGTATTGATATGTGAGGTCAGTCTAGATCCGCCAGGAATAACGACCATCGACACATGTGCCCCGCGCGTTACATAACACATGTGGACTTTTTTTACTATGAACCTCACTCTTCTTTGTCCTTCACCCATTATCTTTATCTCCTAAATCTACCTTGCACTACTACATGCTTTTCGTGTAGTGAAGGGGCTAAAAGCCTATAAGTGACGCGCGAGACTGCTAGGGGTGCCCGCCACTGGTCTCCTGTCATTGGTAACATACCTTCAGTGGCGGGCGCTCCGTCCATCACATGTAACACTATAACAGTGACGGGCATGGCAAACTGCCCGACATCGATCTAGTAATAGTGGTGGGTGTTACTATCAATTGTGGGCTGCTTTGTGCACCTGCCACTGTTGTCTAGATCTATGTGTGGTGGGTTGTACGATTAGGAAGCCCCATAGTTTATCACATCGCGGGATATCCGACCGGAGCTTCATGGCATCCATGGACGACGTGGTTTATTCGATGGAGATAGGCGTCGGGGCGGTGGCCCCGGATTTCTGACGACCACGGCTGCCGATGTGGCCACGAGAGCGACACGGCGACTAGATCGGGGGGCTCATTGCGGCTTAGCTACTCATCTCCGCATGGTGTGGGTGCTGGCGGCGTTGCCCGCTGAGATTTCTGGCCTGTTGTAAGGAACCAGCGGGTGACATGTCCCTGGGTTTCTTTTTCTCTAAGATGGTGTTTTGTCGGTTGCAGACTCTCATGGATATGTACGTTGACGAGTTCTAGAATGCTCCACCAGATATCTTTGTTGGGTGCTTGACCCCTATAGATTTCTGGAACGGATGGGATTCGGTCGTTCATGTCCCTACACTAGCACAATATTGGTTGAACTGAATAATAATAATAATAATAATAATAGTAATAATAACAATAATAATAATAATAATAATAGTAATAATAGTCACAATAATATAATTATTCTTTAAGCTAGCAAAAGTTTTATTAGCTGTTACGACCGAGATAGAAAAACCGAAACACGTATTTTACACTTAGTTTTATGATATCTTTTCCAGAATTGAAATTCATATTATTCAGTACATCCAAAAATTTAGTGTGGTGGTCGAAAGAAAAAAAATACGAGAGTATTCTTTTTAAAAATGCCTATATAAAATATCATATCACCCTAGCCCAAAAATAACACGTAAAATCAAGCGAACATTTTTTTGCGGGGTAAGTGAAACATTTGATTAATTCTCTACTAAAAATGAAGGATGTAAAGAAAGAAAAAAGAAAATTAACGAGAAAAACAATATATACCATTTATTTAACGAATCACCTTTATCTTGCAGGTCGTCCTCGTACCACAACTGTTATAGTCAAACATATTTAATGATTCAAACACATTACAGGAAAACAAACCACCAAGCTAGTACAGCCACTTAGTGCACTCCCTTTGAAAGAGTCAAGCACCGTTCAGAATCGTTATTAGATTCTAAGAGCATCTTCAATAGACTGTCCATATGTAAAAGTAATCAACTTTTAGATCTTTCAAGGCAAAAAATAGCTTTCCAACAGATGGTCCATATGCAAAAAAATAAAACATTTATGTCTCGCTAAGATGTAAAATACAACACCACACAGTGCAAATTTACATCTTCAGAGGTAGGAGATGTGAAAACCACGGCAACGCGCCAACGCCAAACCGCCCTTCAATTAATTCCCCCTTCTTCCTCCCGCCCGTCGCCGTCCCGCCATAGCTCCCTACTCAGCCGCCGCCCCGCCCCAGATCCAGCCCCGCCCCTACCCCACCGCTGATTCCGCCCTACCTGGGCTGCCGCCCACCGTCGTACGGGCAGAACGGCCATCACCGCACTGCACTGCCCTGGCCCCGTCCGCCTCCGCTTTGGTTGGCTCCGCCTCGCCCCGGCCCCGTCTTCTTCAACCTTCGCCCCGACCCTGCCCGGCCCTGCCCGCCTCCGCCTCGCCGCCGCCCCGCTCCGTCCGCCTTCGCCCCGCATCGCATGTCGTCATCCGCTCCCCGCCCGGCCGCCGCCCCGACCTCTTTCCACCCACCATCACCCAGACTCGCTCCGGCCGCCGCCGCCACCTGATGGCGCCGAAGAAGACGGCGGAGGGCAAGTCGGGTTTCTTCGGCGTGAGGGCAAAGCCCTCCGGGAACTTCGGAGTGGAGTTTTCCGACGTTGGGCGGCGTTGGTGGAGTTCTCCGAGGTGAAAATAGAAGGAGGAGGTGAAGAAGGAGGACGAGGCCGGCCCCTCGATGGTGATCCTCATCGAGTCATCGTCGGAGGAGGATGAGGAGTTTTGGGGGCTCTCGGATGACTTCGAAGAGTCGTACTGGATGTCCTCAAACTACGAGTAGTTCTGCTAGTTTAAATTTATGTCATCTATGTTTGAACTATGTTTGAATTTGATGTTTGAACTATGTTGAGATGAAGTAGTAGTTGGTAATTTTTAGAATTTTACATCTTCATTTTGGACCATCTGTTGGAGTTGCTCTTTTACATCTCCATGTTGGACCATCTGTTGAAGTTGATTCTTTATCAGAGATGTAAAAAACACTTTTTGATGATGTAAATTTTTATATCATCAGTTTGGAGCACCAAAATATACGTCATCTATTGAAGATGCTCTAAGCTCCCAGGAAATGAGAGCTTCTCCTGAGTCTGGGCGATGGTCAACGCTCGTGGCCCCATCCGTACGGTGCAAGGGATGACTACAGAGCTACACACAGAAAGCGAAACAACACGGTGAAGGCGTTAAGGTGAGAGCCATACTTGTCGAATGAGCCAGCGAGGGTCCAAGCTAGAGGAGGGAGGCTGACCGCGGTGTCCAGAATAGCCACGGACGTCGAGCCCCCCGCTAGGATGGAAGGGAGAAGGCCTTTCAAAGGCAGCTAGAGAAGTTCTGGTAAAATCGGGGTGAAGAGCTGCACCGGCGTCGAATTAAGCCCGGAGTCTTCTGTCCAGCGTGCGGAAGGGAAGAATCAAACTACCACCGATTCTGGGGTTGCCCACACTCGGTTTTATTCTGGAAGAAAATGCAATTGGAAAAGGGAATTTCGGTGGCGATCCCACTGTGTCAGGTTGATTCCCAGAGTACATTAGCAAGGTGGCTGCTCGAGTGGTTCGCCGGTGCTTCCGAAGACGACCGGGCCATTATGGTGCAAGCTGAATATGCCCTGTGGTTTGCCCGTAATGAGGCCCGGGACGGACACGTCGCATCGAGGAACCACATGGAATAGTGAACCGAGTGCTGGCGTATATTGATGAATGGAAGAATATACATGGGCAGCATGCTGTTGAGAGGACACCAAAGGTAGGTGTGAAATGGGAGGACCCTCATGAAGGATGGATGAAAGCCAATTCTGATGGTGCAATATCAAAGTCTAGAAGGATGGGAGGAGGTGGAGCAGTGATACGAGATCACTACGGGGCTTTTCGTGCAGCGGCAACTCACTGCTTCATAGAGGTCACGGAGCCGGAAGAGGGCGGAAATCATGGCGTGCAGACTGGGCCATCCAGGTGGCGATGGAACTTAATGTCCAAAACCTGCACCTGGAGCTTGATAATGCCGCTGTGGTGGCTATGATAAACAACCAGGAGAGGTGCCTTGCAGAGGTGGGCCCAGTTATTGAAGAGATCAAGGTGATGCTTCGGCAGTTTGTGCTTGTGAAAGTCACTTGGGTTAGGAGAGAAGCGAATCAGGCAGCGGATAAATTAGCAAAACTAGGTTTAGGTGATGAACTTAGCAAAGTTTGGTTTCCTGTATCACCAGAGTTTATCTTGGAGAACATCTCGGACGAGATCCCTAGTTTGCATTAATTTATTGGAGTATTCATCCTAAAAAAAAAGGGATGACTGCTTAGCACGATCTGATTTGAGTCGGTTTCGAGTCATCGTCGGTTTCCTCCCATGCGATGACGAGTTACATGGCCGCGAGCCCCTGACCCCTCCCTCTCGGAAATTAATCCTATACGACCCTGTGAGGAGCGACCCAGCCGTGGTCACATCCGATCCCCTCTTTCTCTCTCGCAAAGCGAGGCATGGAGGCGACGAGACCACCGCCGGCGGGGACAAAGAGACAGTGCAACCGAAGGAGAAGGAGCCATCGTCCTTCCTCCTCCAAATCCCCCTCCCCTTCAACCCACGAGCACTGCATCGGACCACACTCGGTGGTGACGCGGAGAAGCGGTGGCGCGTACCTTGTGGTGACTGCGGCAAACCCATCACCGGCGTCCCTCTGCAGAGGCAGTGGACCCGTAAGCCTCTCCTCCTCCATTTTTTCAATCCCTTGTCACCGGTTAATTTTACGGTTCATTCATATTTAGGGTTCTGGCCTCTTTGATCAGCTCTTCTTCGGGGCATGGCTCCTTTTAGAAAGCAAATCGTCCTGAAAGGACAAGCCATCTCAACACCTTAATTTCTTGGGAGGGCATGACTTCTCTTTGAGATCCATTCGCATCCTCCCTCCTCCTCCTCCCCTCTCCATTTCCTTTGCGGCGGCGGTGATGGGGGGACCGGAGAGCGGATAAGCGTCCGCTGGCGGCGGGGGAGTTGGAGGCTGAGCAGCGGCGCGAGAAGAAACTTCGAGACAAGGCAAAAAGAGCTCTATGTGCGGTCGGCAGCGTGGCCGTGAGGATCTCAAGGTGCGCGGCTCTTCTGCAGCGCAAGGAGGGCGTGAGGGGGATTGGGGTCCTCCTCCCCCTTGGTGGATCCAGCAGCAGGAGCGGAAGAGGCTGAAGAAGGCGGGGCATAGGCAAAGGTCAGGGCGGACGTGACGAGCAGACTTTTGGCCCGGCTCGCGGCCAGTTATGGACCGGACCGTGCGGTCCTGGTTCGCTGAATAATATATATGGCCGATCCGATCCGTGAAAATAAGACCGAAATTCGGTCGGTCCGGTCCGGTCCGAGCTCGGTCCGGCTCGAAGGACCAAAGGACACCTTCGTCGTCAGTCACCTCCCCCGTCCTTGGTCATCGCCGCCGTTGCGACTCCATGCTCTCTCTCTCTCCCTCGTCCATGTTCTGCAGCACTGCACGCATACACGTAACGCAGGCCACCATCTAGGAGAAGCACTCGATCTGCCGTGATTTTCGGATCATGGGAGAAACGCTCAATCGCGATTTTCGCCTTCACCGGTTCACCCCACGTTCCAGTTTCATTTTATTCTCTTGAGCAGGAAACAAAAATACGAGAGAGTCACGGTTTGATCCGAAAATTATGGCGCCATTTGAGAAAGAATTCGACGTCAGATTTGATCCTCTAATCCCGGCAAGGCCCGCAAACAGAAAATCGTTGCCTCATACACGTCCTCCAGTACTTGCATGCAATAGGAAAAACTGCTAATGAATAAATATGTGCAGTTTCATGGTTAACAGCCGCGCCGCCCAGTGCATAAGGCGCACACCTTGCCGACGGCGCTCGCGCATGCCGCCCACCTCGACACAACACCCGCGCATGTCGCACACCTCGCTACCGCACCCGTGTAAGTTGTCGCCGGTTGTCATTGGCCGGTCTGCTCGGTCCGGCCCGGGCTTCGTCGCCACCGGTCCGGTCCCTAAAATCAGGACCGTCATCCTACTCGGTCCGGTCCGGTTCGGACCGCCGACGACCGTTCCAAACAACGGCTCGGACCGGGACGGGACCGGACCGAACCGTGTCCACCCTGAGGCCAAGGGAGCTAAGGGAGCTGGAGAGGAAACCATGGCGCACCCCAACTGTGGTGGTGGTCATGGTGATCCGTTGGCCAAAAAGCCACGGGCCAATGCGGAGTCGCTAGCCGTGGCGCCTACGGCTTCCTCCAAAGGTACGGCCGCCGAGCCCATTCCGGTTGAGGAGATTCCGGACGTGGAGTGCTTCAAATGTGGGCGCTTGGAGCACTATCAGTCCAAATGAATGTACAAGCTGCTCTGCATGCTGTGCAAGGAGGAGGGACACGCTTCGGCCTACTGTCCGTCGCGTGGGAAGCCCCTCAACCTCCAGATCACGGGAAGTGACATCTCGGGTGAGGGCTTCTTCTGTCTCCAGTTTGAGGAGGATGCGGAGACCGACGGCAGCTCGGATCTGAAGTTCGACAATGCAGTGATCATTTCTGCAGATCCTAGTCGGCTTTCGCTCCATATTCTCAAGTAGGAGCTAAAGCACATGGTGGCCGGCGACTGGGATTGGCAATTATCTCAGGTGGGGGACGGCGACTATTCGATGATCTTTCCCTCGGCCGATCTGCTGCACATGGCCAAATCAAGCGGCAAGCTCTTCCTATCTATCAATGACATAACTGCGTGGGTGAGGGACTCCCTTCATGAGGAGATTGTGCCAATGGTGATGCCAGAGATGTGGGTGCGGATCCACGGCATTCCAAAAAAGCTTCGTAACGTGGAATGTTTGATGGAAGGGCTGAAGATGCTGGGGCGTCCTATAGTGGTGGATGAACTCTCTCTCATAAGGTTGGGGCCGGTGAGGATGAAGTTGGTGTGCAATTCGCCAGACAGCTTAACGGCTTCGTAGAGGTGTGGTTTAATGAAGAAGCCTATCAAGTCAAGGTGGAGGTGGAGCGGCTACCGAGGCGTACTTGTGAGGGCTGTTCCAGTGGCGCTGGCCCTTCTGAAAACCGCCTGCCTCCTTCTCTAACAAAGATGGTCGGCCGCGGGATGCGGGGATCGGTTCCAAGCCGCTGAGGGGTGGCAAGGACTCGTCAAAGCAAGGCGGGGTGCTCGGTTCTACAACGCCCAAAGATGTGGTGATGGGAGGTCAGGATAAGGAGCTTGATGACTGTATTCATGGCACCTCGATCGATACTGAGACCTGGGACAAGCTTGGGATGTTGGCGGGGGGCTCGATGTTCGTGGCTATTCTGGACACTGTGGTCAGCCTCCCTCCTCTAGGTTGGACCCTCACTAGCTCATTCGACAAGTATGGCTCTCACCTTGGGATGCCGTCCTTGGATCCCATGGAGATGGACCTATACTCAGGTGGCACTGGGGTTGAGGCTCCTCGGTCCCCGCAAGCCACTAGTTGAGCGGATGCTGGCTGTGTGCTCAACGAAGACTCTGATCCCACCCCTTCCTCGAGACATCAGGGCTCGGGTTGTTCGGGCAGACCCCCCAAGAAGATGGAGTGCAGGAAACCAGTGGCTAAGGTGGGTATGGTGGCGGCGGCTGAGACGTCCTAGGGCGATCTGGGGGCAGCATTGGCATCGGTGGACGCTGGTGCTAAGGCCAAGCGCTCCAAGGCAACTCCTGTGGCGCAGCGGGCAGCGAGTGCGTGTGCCAAGGCCAAGCTAGGGGACCTATCTTCTCCGAAGAGCGCCACTGCTGACAAGAACCTGCAGGTCTCAGGTAATCCTCTACCCTCTTACAAAATTCTTAATGCTTTCTCGGATGATCATCTTGCGCGGGTTCTGAATGATAGTGGGATAGTCGCGTCTGTTTCCAATGATGAGATCATCTCTCTGGTTCGTGCGCGTGAAGAGGCCCAAGCGGCGCTCGCTGAGGCTGCCGCTCGGTGTGTGCTTGCAGGTTCGTCGGAGTTGGTACCAGTAGGGGCTGGTGCTGCCTCCTTTCTTGAAGAGGGAGCAGAGGCAAGGGTGGCTTCTGATCTGCCTTCTTCCAACCGTGCTCTGGCTCGAAAGAGTTTTTCCAAGGCGGTGACCTCTAGAGGGGTCCGCCTGCGGAACCGTATTATCTGATGTGGTACCTGTTCTGGAATATTAGGGGTTGTGGCCACGAGGGACGACGTACACAACTTAGAGAATATATGGCTAAGGAGCGTATCGATATTGTAGCCCTCTAAGAAATGATCAAATCTAACTTCTCCTTTCGTGATATGCTGGCTTTTGATCTTCTCAATCATTTTGAGTGGCACTGGCTGCCTTCGTTGGGTCACTCGGGGGTATCTTGGTCGGCTGCAACCGTGACATTTGTGAGATCCTCACTTGGGAGCAAGGCATGTTTTCTGTCGCTGCTACTATTCGCCACAATGTCTCGGGGATGATTTGGGTGGTGGTATGTTTCTATGGACCTGCTGACCACTCGCACTCTACTTCTTTCCTGGAGGAGGTCACGGCCTTGGTTGGGGCCAAGCGCGCGGCTAACCTCTCGCTGGTCATTGGTTGCGACTTTAATCTGATCCGCTTGGGTGCGGACAAAAACAATGACAGGGTGAACCAGACAAGGGTGTCCATGTTCAATACTGCCATTGCGGCGGTAGCGCTCCGCGCGGCTTGAACTGAGGCCAGGTTCACCTAGACTAACAAGCAGCTGGCCTCGATTCGTAGTGTCTTGGACCGGGTGTTTTTCAACCTGGAGTGGGAGGTACTTTTCCCTCTTTGCACTCTGGTGGCGGAAACCCGCATTGGTTCGGACCATGTCCCGCACATTTTCTCTTTAGGGGAAGAGAGGGCTCGCCGCAGCAGCCGTTTCTTCTTTCAAACGGTCTGGTTTGAAGCAGAGGGCTTCATACCTATGGTTCAGGACCACCGGGAGCAGATTTTAACCCAGTGGGGCGCAAAGGGGACCGGTGGAATGCTGGTCGGCTGCTGCTACGGTCGTGCGGGCTTTCCTCCAGGGATGGGGAGCCAATCATGGTAGTGTCTCGAAGCGAGAGCGTGAGAGGCTAGTAGAGGAAATTGTTGTCCTTGATGATCAGGCTGACGCTTGATCCTTTTCGGAGGACGAGTGGGCTCATCGTTATGAACTGGAGCATAAGGTTCGGGCGATCCTCCACGCGGAAGAAGAATACTGGCATCGCAGGGGCGGCATTAAATGGGCAACTAAGGGAGATGCAAATACTATGTATTTTCATGCTTATTCTAATGGCAGAGAGCGTAAGAGTGTGATCCTCCGCCTCCAACCGGAGAAGGGCCTCCTCCTCTCCCAGGGAGATATTTCTCATCACATTTATGAGTATTTCGTCGGTCTTTTGGGAACGGCCGATGAGAAAAAGCTATCTATCCGAGAGGATTTGTGGGATCCCGAGTATAGGGTGTTGAACCAGAAGAACGAGAGCCTTGCGCCCTCTTTCCTTCCTGAGAAGTTGATGCGGCTCTCATGGGGATGAAGAAAGCCACAGCCCCGGGTCCAGATGGGTGGCCGGTGGAATTCTTTTGTAAATTCTGGCCTATTCTTCAACACCTTTTCTTTGATATTGTGAATGGATTTTCCCTAGGTATGGTAAATGTGCCCCGTCTCAACTACGGGGCGATCAACCTCATCCCTAAAGTTGTTCAAACCGATCACTCTCATCAATGTCCCATTTAAGATATGTGCTAAGGCATATGCGTCCCGCCTAGCTCCGGTGGCCCAATGGGTGATCCTCAAAAGCCAAACTGCCTTTTTGAAAGGCCGGAACATCCTGGAGGGCCCTATCATTGTCCTTGAAATTGTTCATGAGCTAAAGTAGATGAAGCAGCAAGGGGTGTTGCTCAAGCTAGATTTTGAAAAATCCTATGACCGTGTAAACTGGGAGTTTGTACGGGAGGTTCTCCTCAAAAAGGGTTTTGAGGCCGGATTTGTGCGCCATATCATGAATTTGATTAATAGTGATCATATAGATGTTTTGATCAATGGGGAATTGGGTAAGTTCTTTCACAACAAAAAAGGTTTAAGACAAGGAGACCCGCTATCTCCTATCGGTTTTAATTTTTTTTGCGGATGCATTGTGAGCTATGCTGTCTAAGGCTAGGGCAGCTGGGCACATCAAAGGGCTGGTGCCTCACCTCATCCCGGGTGGAGTGACTCACCTCCAATAGGCAGATGATACAATGTTGCTTTTTGAACTGGATGACAATAGTATTGCCTCGATCAAGCTCCTGCTGCTTGCTTTCGAACTGCTTTTCGGGTTCAAGATCAACTTCCCTCAAAAGCGAGGTCATTACCAAGGGGATGGATGATCAAGCGAGTCTGCTGGTGGCCAATCTACTTAACTGCAAACTAGGGGGTCTGCCTATCAAGTACCTTGGCTTGCATGTTTCCCATCGGAGGCTTTCCATTAAGGAGTGGGAGCCTCTATATGGTAAAGTAGCGCGTAGGGTAATCCCGTGGCGAGGGAGATTTATGTCTTCAGCTGCTAGGCTCATTCTGACCAACTCTAGCATATCTTCTCTCCCAATGTTTACCATGGAAATGTTTCTTTTAGCAGATGGGGTGCATGCTAAAGGGCACCACGATCTCGGTTCTTCTGGGAAGGAACTGGTATCAAGCGGAAGTACCATCTTGTTAAGTGGGCCGCGGTCTGCTGGCCGAAAAAATTTGGGGGCCTGGGTATTCTAAATTCCAAACTTATGAATGTCGCTCTCCTATCCCGGTGGTGGTGGAGGCTGGCCCAAAATGAGTCGGGACTCTCGGCTGACCTCCTTAAGGCAAAATATTTCCCTGATGGCAATGTTTTCTCCGCAAAAAGACGGGCTCCTCTTTTTGGAATGGGATCCAGGTTGTGCGACCCGCCTTCTTCGTAGGGGCAAAGTTCCATGTCAATAACGGCCAATCTGCTACATTCTGACTCGACTCTTGGATTGGTTCTTCTCCTCTTTGGCAGAGTCACCCGACTCTTTTTCAAGTGGACTCTAACACTGAGTTGCTGGCCGACGATGCTCTGCAGACCTCTCCGTCTTGTGTTAATTTCTTGAGGCCCTTGCTTCTGGCCGAGGAGGCCAATTGGGGCGACATGACGATCCTGATCGGCCAACGCAGAACCAGCCTGGGCGCCGATGAGGTTTCTTGGAAACTCTTTGCTTCGGGAGTGTTCTCTGTTAAAATGTTGTACAGTAAGCTTTCCGAGGGCGTTGTGTTGGACATAGCTAGGGGGCTATGGAAGACTGACCTCCCGCTTAAGATTCTTCCTTTGGCAGATGTTCCCAAACCGTCTCCCGACGACTGACAACATTGCAAAACGCAATGGGCCCTTTGACGGTTCCTGTGTGGTGTGCGGAACTATGGAAGATGGTAACCATGCATTTTTCTAGTGCCATCTAGCTTGGTTTGCCCTGAGCGCTATTCATTCTTTGTTCCAGCAAAACTGGAACCCCATGTCTGGCTCTGACCTTTTACAAATTATCCTAACACAAAAGGGGGCTAGTGCGAGGATTGTTTGGCGATGCGTTGGGGCGCTGCTGTTGGCTTTATGGACTATGCGTAATAAAATGACCATTGAGAAGAAATTTCCTTCTCACCCTGCAGATGTTCTGTTTAAATGTCACCTCTTCTTACAGACTTGGACACCTTTGGGGAAACATCGTGATGAGGAGCGCATGGCCGAGACGATGGAACGGATCCGGAGAATTCAGGTGGAAGCTCGCCAAGTGGTGGCGCAAGACTAATCCCTTTTTGCTTTCCTTTCGTCGCTTTTCCTTCTGTTTATTGCCTGTCGATGACTTAGTTCTAGCCTGCACTGCTAATGATGATGGGGTGATGTTTATTTGGCTGTTGATATAATGAATATGCTGGTTAGTCGTTTGTATGTCTTAAACTATGTTACGTTTGTATTCCTTTGGCGTCTTTGTTCCAAAAAAAAAGAAAATCATCCCTCAACTTACCATAAGACCCCTGCTCTATTGAATGACAACTAGCTATTCTTCCTATTCCACAATTGTTTTTTTAATCTATGGAGAGAAATGTATTATGGATGGAAAGAGACCAATTGCTGACACTGAAATCTAATCTGCTCCTTGCATATGAGAGCATACATTTGTAGTGTGTGTTTCGAGGAATGTTGATTATGTGGTAAGCGTGTAAGAGTATGAATAGTGTAATTTATTTTTAAGGATTATATCCCAGTAATCTCCTTGTTCATACTAGTAGAAAATGGGACATTAGTCACGGTTCGTAAGGGCCTTTAGTCTCAGTTGAACAATCGAGACTAAGCAATCGGGGCTAAAGGCCACCCTTTTAGTCCCGGTCGTGTTACGAACCGGGACTAAAGGGGATCCACGTAGCGCTCGGGGAGGAGGACCTTTAGTCCCAGTTGATAACACCAACCGGGACTAAAAGGTCGGTGGGGTTTTGGAGGGTTTAGGGGTTTAGGGATTTTGGAGTTAGGGGTTTGGGAGGGAATAGGGGTTCCATTTTATGTTTTCCATTCAACTCGTCGCTACTACATATATATAGCAAGGAGAGAACCATTACACAATATTTTGATGAATATAGAGAAGTGACCTCTTTCTCCGTGCTTGTTAGTCGGACAATAAGTTTTCATATATTTATTCGACGCTACTACAATAGTACACATTCATGCATATATATAATATAATATCCCTTACCATCTCTAATATCTAATTACCAAAACTAGCATATAGTTCCCGATGGCATTCTCCATTTCTATGTATGACCTCTTCAAGTAAGAGTCCCGCCAATTCCTCTTGAATTGCTCGGAAGCAATCCTTTGGTATGAGTTCATCCCGCATCCACTGGATCTAATTTAAAGAAGGGGTTCAATATATATATGAATGAAAATCAACACAATTGATGGAAATAAAATAAATTTGTGAATATTGTTTACGTACTTCAAGTTGTTCGAAGAATCTTCCCCTCTCACAGGTCGTCTGCCGAATGAACTCACATACGTGGTATCCACATAAATTATTGGCGGATCCCTGCCTCGAGCACTTTACGAGAATAGAATTCGATAAAAATAATAATCAAGCATCATAATGGTATTGAAACAAGAATCAAAAAGATGCGCGGACCTAGCTAGTACTACTTACATTATGTGGTCAAAATTGCAGCTCTCCTTTCCATTCACCCCTAGCCTTCTTGGTGAACTCTTTCCAAACACTGTTCGGCAAAGAAAATGAATATAGGAGTTATTGATTACTGAAATAAGGAAATGGACGAAAGTTGCCAATAGAGTGCGATAATGATTGAAATTACCTCTGGAGCATTTTTTCAGGTCCGCCCACATCTCAGGGTCTTTACGTAACATGTCCATGACAAGTACTGTTTCTACATCAAACTGAATGACTACCAGAATAAAATGGAACCCGCGCATACATAAGTCATCAATTACACTTAACATTGAATAAGCGAAACAGAATGTGTACAAGACAATAGAGCACTCACTTGAAGTTGTAAGGAAACAATATTTCCCTTTTGGTTTGTTATTTAATTAACGCCCTGAGCAAGATCGTCTTTGTATCCTTGGCATTCATTTGTACCGTAACTTCATTAATAGTATTTGGGTTAGTGAACCCAATGTCATATATAGATTCCCCTGTTTTTGCATTCGATGATCTTCTTTCTGCATAATATAGTGAGGATAATTATACATGCAATGAACGAGCTGCGCAAGAGGCTTAATTACAGAAATGATACTTACAAATAATAGCAACTGACAATAGATTTGTTGATGGCCTCTTGATTGTATAACTGAAATAATTCTTCAAATGCAATGTAAATCTCCTCCTCTCCATTCAAGTAATGCTCATCTTTAATTCCCACAATGATATGGTTGGTCCCTTCCTTTGAGGCTTCCATGTACCACTCATGCAATTTTCGGATTTGTGTTGGTACATGATTTAGCTCCTCACGTCTAACCAGAGGCTTCTCGAGCTTGTATCTATAAGCTAACTTGGCCATGGGGAATTGTACATCCTCGCCTAAGTAATCACTAAGAGTGAAACCAATATTAGTGGCCGCTACCCCCGGATCATTAGCAATATCAGTAAACACCTTGAGCAGGAGGCACGGTTGATTTTTCTGTTCGCTGATTTTTCTATTCGCCGAGCTGGGGAATTGTTTTCGCCCTTGCACTACTACTACTCCCCTATCACTGATGTTCTCTATGTGACTTGATAATACAATGGTCATAGTCTGATAGTAGTGGATGCGCGGTGGTTTTGTGAGGTTTTCCAGATAGCGCTTCACTTTTTTCAGATCTATTTTCTCCTTTCGCTCAGGTTGTTTCGATGCAAGCCGGTGTTTCATATCAGCAGCCACGACCTTATTGAGTTCCTCATCACTCAGTTCATATGCTAACTTGGCAGGAGCCTCCTTGACGCTTATTTTAACTGCTCTCAATTTCTTCCTAGTTGTACTACTAGCCACCAAAGCAGCGATTCTCTTCCGCCGATGCCGAGTCTGTTGAGGAGGCGGTGTCTGCTGAGGGGCCCCCTCCTATGAAGTCTGCTGACGTCGAGGAGGAGACAACTAAGGGGCCTCCTCCGGTGGAGTCTACTAACGTTGTGCCGGAGACAGCTGAGGCGGCGGAGTGTGCTGAGGCGGCGAAGACGGTTGAGGCGGCGGAGATAGAGCTGGACTATGAGGAGTCTACTGAGGGGCCTTCTTCTGCGGAGTCTGCTAACACGATGTCCAATGTGGAAGCACGATGTGTTCCTTTCTCCATAGAATAGTAGTCCTTAGGGCATGTCCTAGTGCAGTCTCCTCTCCCTCAGTGGCCAACAACTCAAATCCGTTGAGAACTTCATCCAGCCCGACAACAACATAGCGATCTGGAATCGGCCTGCAATCGTAAGTTCCATCAGACACAAGGGGCATAACCGATCGCCACCTTCTGGGATATGTTCATGCATTTCACACATAGATCACAATGTTCCCTCTGTGTGATATCATCCACGGGGTAGCGAGGAGCCATGATATCATCTGTGGGCCGAACAACCTCTGTGGAAGCCATGCTGCGTTTTTGTTCAGATGGTGGGGTAGTGTCATGTTTTCTCATGACAGATGCCATGGGGTGGGTTATCGACAGTGGTTGGGGCCAATGGATGCCGATGGGCTCCGTGAGCAGGATTAGGGACAACGGCGTGAGACACACGATGTACCCAGGTTCGGGACCCTCCGAGGGAGGTAATTCCCCTAGTCCTGTTGGTCTCGTTGATATGCCATGGGGATCTACAATTGTGCTCATGGAGTAGTATTGGTACAGGAGGAAGAAGGAGCTAGCCTGCCTTGCCTCTCTATGCGATTGCATGTGTGCGTGTGGAAAGAATGATCGCCCCTGCATGGGGGAGCTCCGAGGTGTTTTATAGGCCACCCCCGTCGGAATACAATATGAGTAGAGGATGTCGGCAGGCCCCAGCTGGTGGTCTCTCTAGCCGGCCATGAGGGCCCCGGCTGAGGGTTCTTGTCGCCTGTAGGGCCCACCGGCTATGGGGTCCCATCGGGAGCCGGAGGGAGCCCACCTGGTAGGCCCCCGTGCCCATTGCATCGAGGCGTCGTCTAGTGGCAGCCGACCACGGTCAGCAGTACGGCCGGCCGCATTGGAGCCATGCCGGGGCAGGTAATGGAGTGGTTGACGGCGTGTCGGCACTGTGCCGTATGGCTGTCGCAATCGGCTAGGGGCAGAGGCACTGTTGCCTCCACTTTGGCCATGCGGGCGCTGGCCCCCGATGCGTTGGGGGCCAATGTAGCCATGCGTGTCATGACCATAGCATCCAATGTGTCGTCGGCTAGAGAGCCAGGAGTCTCCGCCTCTAGCCGGCCATCCAGTCACAGCCGGCAGCGCGGAGCCGGACTGTAGGGGAGGCGGCTCGTCCTGCAGTCGTTTCGACAAGTTGTAGTAGAGGGCCGGTTGAGGCTACCCCGGGGTTATCCCCCCGTTAGTAGTCCCCGAAGAAGGGGAGGCCTGCCGGTAAGCTGCGGTGGACCTTGTCGGCTTGAGTCTCGTGTTCTTGTATTATTGCGTGATCCAGGATCCGGAAGGCGTGGGTGCGTGGCGGCCGGCTCAGCCGGCCGCCACTCCACATGACGCCTCGGGTGCCCGGACGGGTACAAGAGACGCGCTACATGGGGAGTGCAGCAGGACATGGACTGATAAGCCACACGGTGGACAAGAATGGGCCGTGGGGCGAGGCCCACTTCGGCCGCGGCCTCGGCCCGCATGTGCGGATCTTCTGTGGCTCGGGACATCGGTTGGTGTTCCCGAGCGCATTAACACCCTTCCTGCGCATGGCAGAGGTAGTGGGGATCATGCGCGACATATCCGCTCACCATTACTCATCGCGCGAGGTTTAAATGGAGGGGGGAGAGGAGCAGAAAGGCACATTCACTCCCTCCGCCCCAATTGCCTCGTCTTCGTCTCCCCTCCCCTCTCTCTTTCAAGAGAGAGAGGAAGAGCAAAAGCCATGCATTTGCCGATCCACCGTCCACCGCCATCGGAGGGCCGAACCACGACTGAGCCCTTGTGCCCACCCTCGCGACCGTGAGTCCTTTTGAGAGCCATGGCAAGCAAGGGAGCTTGGGACGGCAGCAACTTCAATGAGCACTTCATCGGGAATCTCCGTCACCGCCGCAAGTTGCCGTCGGATGAGCACGTGGAGGCACGCGTCGCCGGGGCAGAGAACGCTCCGACGCCGGGAGGGGGCGAGGTGGTGGTGTTCGCCGAGCACTTCCTCCACGGGCTTGGACTGCCAGCGAGGACCTTTTTCTGGCAGTTTCTTACGCGGTTCGCCCTGTAGCTGCATCATCTCACCGCCAATGCTGTCTTGAAGCCGACGGCGTTCGTCACTCTCTGTGAGGGTTTCTTGGGGTGGAGCTGTTGGAAATATGCCCTAGAGGCAATAAATAAAGTGTTTATTATTGCATTTCCTTGTTCATGATAATCGTTTATTATCCATGCTAGAATTGTATTTATTGAAAAAATGGATACATGTGTGGATACATAGACAAATCACTATGTCCCTAGTATACCTCTAGTGAACTAGCTCGTTGATCAAAGGATGGTTATGGTTTCCTAGCCATGGACATGAGATGTCATTTGATAACGGGATCACATCTTTAGGAGAATGATGTGATGGACAAAGACCCAAATTACAAACGTAGCATATGATCGTGTCAGTTTATTGCTGCTGTTTTCCGCATGTCAAGTATATGTTCCTATGACCATGAGATCATGCAACTCACTGACACTGGAGGAATACTTTGTGTGTATCAAACGTTGCAACGTAACTAGGTGACTACAAAGGTGCACTACAGGTATCTCCGAGGGTGTCTGTTGGTTTGGCATGGATCAAGACTGGGATTTGTTACTCTGTGTGACGGAGAGGTATCTCAGGGCCCACTCGGTAATGCAAGATCACAAACAAGCCTTGCAAGTAATGTGACTAAGTGTTAGTCATGTGATCTTGTATTACGGAATGAGTAAAGAGGCTTGCCGGCAACGAGGTTGAACTAGGTATTGGGATACCGACGATCGAATCTCGGGCAAGTAACATACCGAAGAACAAAGGGAACGTTATACGGGATTAACTGAATCCTTGACATACAGGTTCGACCGATAAAGATCTTCGTTGAATATGTAGGAACCAATGTGGACGTCTAGGTCCCGCCATTGGTTATTGACCGTAGAGGTGTCTCGGTCATGTCTACATACTTCTCGAACCCGCAGAGTCTGCACACTTAAGGTTTGGTGACGTTTCGGTAGTATAGAGTTATGTATGGTGGTGACCGAAGGTTGTTCGGAGTCTTGTATAAGATCCTAGACATCACGAGGAGCTCCGGAATGGTCCGGAGGTAAAGATTCATATATAGGAAGTCCCAGTTTGGTCGTCGGAAAAGTTTCGGGCTCATCGGTAGTGTACCGGGAGACCTCCGGGAGGGGTATTTCGACCCCAAGAGGTCCATGGGCTGTGGGAGAATAATAACCAGCCCTTAGTGGGCTGGGGAAACAGCCACAAAGTCCCATGGAGCAGGGGGAGAAAGTCCTAAAGGAAAAAGTGGAAAATGAGCCAATAGGGAGCAATCCTTGTCCAACTAGGATTGGAGGAGGAGTGGGACTCCTCCCTCCCTAGCCAGCCGACTCCTTGGGGTCCTTGGCCTTGCGCCGAGGCTGCCTCTCCCTCCCTCCTTTATATACTGGTGGATTGGGTGTTTTTTGGACAGAATTTCCGGCCACGTGCTACCCGTTCCACCGGTGTTTCTCCTCTAGATCGTAGTTCCGCAGTGCTTAGGCGAAGCCCTGCCGGAATTGCTCCACTACAATCGCCGGAGCGCCGTCATGCTGCCGGCGAACTCTTCTAACTCTCCACTTCTTCTTGCTGGATCAAGATGGTGGAGATCGTCATCAAGCTGCACGTGTGCTGAACGCGGAGGTGCCGTCCGTTCGGTACTAGATCGGAAGGATCGTGATCAAGGCCACGAGACGATCGTGACGAGATCGCGGGATGGTTCATGATTGGATCGCGGGACGGTTCGTGATTGGATCGCGGGACGCTCGGCTATTTGGATCGTGAAGGAGTACGACTACAGCAACCGCGTTTCTTAACGCTTCCCGCTTAGCGATCTACAAGGGTATGTAGATCAACTCTCCATCTCATAGATGATCATCACCATGGATAGGTTTGCGTGTGCGTAGGAAATTTAGTTTCCCATGCAACATTCCCCAACAGTGGCATCATGAGCTAGGTTGATGGTTCGATGAGATCTCGAGTAGAAAACAAAAGGTTTGTGGGCGTTGATGCTTAGATGGCTTCCTCCCTTGGTCGTATTTTGGTTCAGCAGTATTGTGAGACGAAGCGGCCCGGACCAACATTACTCGTACGCTTACGAGAGACCGGTTCCCTCGACGCAACTTGTTGCTTAGATGGCTTGCAGGTGACAGTTTCTCTCACTTTAGTTGGATCGGATCCGACAAAGGCGGTCCTTGAGAAGGTTGAAAAGCAAACTACGTATCACTGTTGTGGCTTTGAGTAGGTGAGAATCGTTCTTGCTAGATACCCGTAGCAGCCACGTAAAACTTGCAACAACAATTAGAGGACGTCTAACTTGTTTTTGTAGGGTATGTTGTGATGTGATATGTCCAATTACATGATGAGATATATGTGATGTATGAGATGATGATGTGATGTATAGAATTTCACGACTTGCATGTCGATGAGTACGGCAACCGACAAGAGCCATAGGGTTGTCTTTAATTATTGTATGACCTGCGTGTCAATCATTAAGCGTCATGTAATGCTTTACTTTATCGCTAAACGGTAGGAATAGAAGTAGAGGCTGCTGGTGCCACAACCCCTATGGCAGCACATTGATGGAGATCAAGATGATGGAGATCATGGTGTCGTGCCGGTGAAGATGGAGATCATGCCGGTGCTGTGAAGATGGAGATCTTAAGCACAAGTTCATGGCCATATCATGTCACTTATGAATTGCATGTGATGTTAATCCTTTTATGCAGCTTGTTTTGCTTAGTACGATGGTAGCATTATAAGGTGATCCCTCACTTAAATTTCAAGATAAAATTGTGTTCTCCCCGAGTGTGCACCGTTGCAATAGTTCGTCGTGTTGAGACACCACGTGATGATCGGGTGTGATAGACTCTACGTTCACAGACAACGGGTGCAAGATAGTTTTGCACACGCGGAACACTCGGGTTAAACTTGATGAGCCTAGCATGTACAGATATGGCCTCGGAGCACAAGAGACCGAAAGGTCGAGCATGAGTCATATAGTAGATATGATCAACATAATGATGTTCACCAATGAAGCCACCTTAACTCACGTGATGATTGGACTTGAGATGGTGAATTTGGATCATGTGACACTCAGATGACCTGAGGGATGTCAATTTGAGTGGGATCTTTAGTAATTTGATTAACTAAACTCATTATCTTGAACAATAGTCTAAGTAACCTTTGCATATTTATGTTCACCGTTTATAAACCTCGACTTGTGGCAAAGGGTTTTTCTCAAGTTCAAGGAGTTGACTACGATGAGACCTTCTCACCCGCAGCGATGCTTAAGTCTGTCAGAATCATGTTAGCAATAGCTGCCTATTTCAACTACGAAATTTGGCAGATGGATGTTAAAACGGCGTTCCTCAATGGTTTCCTTGAGGAAGAGTTGTATATGAGGCAACCAGAAGGTTTTGTCGATCCAGAGAATGCTAACAAAGTTTGCAAACTCCAGCGATCCATTTATGGACTGGTGCAAGCATCTCGGAGTTGGAATAAGCGCTTCGATGAGGTGATCAAAGCGTTTGGGCTTATACAAGTTTATGGAGAAGCTTGTATTTACAAGAAAGTGAGTGGGAGCTCTATAGCGTTTCTAATATTGTATGCGGATGACATATTGCTGATTGGAAATAGTATATAATTACTGGAAAGCGTGAAGGAATATATGAACAAGAGTTTTTCAATGAAGGACCTGGGAGAAGCTGCTTACATATTAGGCATTAAGATCTATAGAGATAGATCAAAACACTTAATAGCACTTTCACAGAGCACATACCTTGATAAAGTTTTGAAGAAGTTCAAAATGGAACAGTCCCAAAAGGGGTTCTTGCCTGTGTTACAAGGTGTGAAGTTGAGTAAGACTCAATGCCCAGTGACTGCAGAAGATAAAGAAAAGATGAGTCTCATCCCGTATGCTTCAGCCATAGGCTCTATCATGTATGCAATGCTGTGCACAAGAACCGATGTCAGCCTTGCCATTAGTATTACTGGAAGGTTTCAAAGTGATCCTGGAATGGAGCACTGGCAAGCGGTCAAGAATATCCTTAAGTACATTAACAGCACTAAGGACATGTTTCTCGTTTATGGAGGTGATGAAGAGCTCGTCGTAAAGGGTCACGTCGATGCAAGCTTTGACACTGATCCGGACGACTCTAAGTCGCAAACCGGATACGTATTTATTCTTAACGGGGGAGCGGTAAGCTGGTGCAGTTCCAAGCAAAGCGTGGTAGCTGATTCTATGTGCGAAGTGGAGTACAACGCAGCCTTGGAGGCGGCGAAGGAACGTGTCTGGATGAAGCAGTTCATGACAGATCTCGGAGTAGTGCCCAGTGCACTGAATCCGATGAGCCTATTCTATGACAACAGTGGTGCCATTGCTCTAGCCAAGGAACCAAGGTTTCACAAGAGGACCAGACATATAAAGCGACGCTTCAACTCCATCCGGTATTACATCGAGGATAAGGACATAAATATTTGCAAAGTGCACCGGATCTTAATGTTGCAGACCCATTGACTAAACCTCTTCCAAGAGCTAAACATGATCAACACCAGAACTGCATGGGTGTTCGATTCATGACAATGTAAATCACATAGTGATGTGAGCTAGATTATTTACTCTAGTGCAAGTGGGAGTCTGTTGGAAATATGCCCTAGAGGCAATAAATAAAGTTTTTATTATTGCATTTCCTTGTTCATGATAATCGTTTATTATCATTGCTAGAATGGCATTTATTGGAAAAATGGATACATGTGTGGGTACATAGACAAAATACTATGTCCCTAGTATACCTCTAGTGAACTAGGTCGTTGATCAAAGGATGGTTAATGTTTCGTAGCCATGGACATGAGATGTCATTTGATAATGGGATTACATCATTAGGAGAATGATGTGATGGACAAAGACCCAAATTACAAACGTAGCATATGATCATGTCAAGTATATTTTCCTATGACCATGAGATCATGCAACTCACTGACACCGGAGGAATACTTTGTGTGTATCAAACATCGCAATGTAACTGGGTGACTATAGAGGTGCACTACAGGTATCTCCGAGGGTGTTTGTTGGGTTGGCATGGATCAAGACTGGGATTTGTTACTCCGTGTGACGGAGAGGTATCTCAGGGCCCACTCGGTAATGCAATATCACAACTAGCCTTGCAAACAATGTGACTAAGTGTTAGTCACGGGATCTTGTATTACGGAATGAGTAAAGAGACTTGCCAGTAACGAGGATGAACTAGGTATGGAGATACCGACGATCGAATCTCGGGCAAGTAACATACCGAAGAACAAAGGGAACGTTGTACGGGATTAACTGAATCCTTGACATGGAGGTTCGACCGATAAAGATCATCGTAGAAAATGTAGGAACCAATGTGGACGTCCAGGTCCCGCCATTGGTTATTGACCGCAGAGGTGTCTCAGTCATGTCTACATAGTTCTCGAACCTGCAGGGTCTGCACACTTAAGGTTTGGTGACGTTTCGGTAGTGTAGAGTTATGAATGGTGGTGACCGAAGGTTGTTCAGAGTCCCAGATGAGATCCCGGATGTCACGAGGAGCTCCGGAATGGTCCGGAGGTAAAGATTCATATATACGATGTCCCAGTTTGGTCACCGGAAAAGTTTTGGGCTCATCTGTAGTGTACCGGGATTGCCGGTAGTGTACCGGGAGACCTCCGGGAGGGGTATTTCGACCCAAGAGGCTTCATGGGCTGTAGGGAAGGATTAACCAGCCCAACACAACAGGCCCATGCGGCTGGAGGGAAGAAACCCAAAGGGAAAAGGTGGGAAAAAAGGCAAAAAGGGAGAGTCCTACTCCTACTAGGATTGGAGGAGTAGGACTCCTCCCCCTCGCTTCGGCCGACTCCAAGAGGGGCTTGGCCCTGCACCAAGGCCTCCTCTCCCTCCCTCCTATATATACTAGTGGAATAGAGGGGTTTTGCACAGGATTTCCGGCCACGTGCTACCCGTTCCACCGGTGCATAGTTTCTCCTCTAGATCGTATTTCCGCAGTGCTTAGGCGAAGCCCTGCCGGAATTGCTCCACCACCAGCGCCAGAGCGTCGTCATGCTGCCGGTGAACTCTTCCTCCTCTCCACTTCCTCTTGCTGGATCAAGACGGTGGATATCATCATCAAGCTGCATGTGTGCTGAACGCGGAGGTGTCGTCCGTTCGGTACTAGATCGGAAGGATCGTGATCGAGGCCACGAGACGATTGTGATTGGATCGTGGGATGGATCATGACGAGATTGCGGGACGGTTCGTGATTGGATCGCGGGATGGTTCGTGATTGGATCGCGGGATGCTCGGCGATTTGGATTGCGAAGAAGTTCGACTACACCAACCGCGTTTCTTAACGCTTCCCGCTTAGCGATCTACAAGGGTATGTAGATCAACTCCCCCTCTCGTAGATGATCATCACCATGGATAGGTTTGCGTGTGCGTAGGAAAATTTAGTTTCCCATGCAACGTTACCCAACAGTGGCATCAGAGCTAGGTTGATGGTTCGATGAGATCTCGAGTAGAACACAAAAGGTTTGTGGGCGTTGATGCTTAGATTGCTTCCTCCCTTGGTCGTATTTTGGTTTAACGGTATTCTGAGATGAACCGGCCCAGACCAAAATTACTCAAACGCTTAGGAGAGACCGGTTCCCTCAACGCAACTTGTTGCTTATATGGCTTGCTGGTGGCAGTTTCTCTCACTTTAGTTGGATCGGATCCGACAAAGGCGGTCCTTGAGAAGGTTGAAAAGCAAACTAGTGTATCACCGTTGTGGTTTATGCGTAGGTGAGAATTGTTCTTGCTAGATACTCATAGCAGCCACGTAAAACATGCAACAACAATTAGATGACGTCTAACTTGTTTTTGCAGGGTATGTTGTGATGTGATATGGCCAATTGCATGATGTGATATATGTGATGTATGAGATGATCATGTGATGTATAGAGTTTCGTTACTTGCACGTCGATGAGTACGGCAACCGGCAGGAGCCATAGGGTTGTCTTTAATTATTGTATGACCTGCATGTCAATCATTATGCGCTATGTAATGCTTTACTTTATCGCTAAACGGTAGCAATAGAATTAGAAGTAGGGCTGGCGCCACAACCCCTATGGCAGCACATTGATGAAGATCAAGATGATGGAGATCATGGTGTCGTGCCGGTGTCGATGGAGATCATGCCGGTGCTTTGAAGATGGAGATCTTAAGCACAAGTTCATGGCCATATCATGTGACTTATGAATTGCATGTGATGTTAGTCCTTTTGTGCACCTTGTTTTTCTTAGTACGATGGTAGCATTATAATGTGATCCCTCACTTTAATTTCAAGATACAGTGTGTTCTCCCCGAGTGCGCACCATTGTGAAAGTTTGTCATGTCGAGACACCATGCGATGATTGGGTGTGATAGACTCTACTTTCACATACAACGGGTGCAAGCCAGTGTTGCACACGCAGAACACTCGGGTTAAACTTGACGAGCCTAGCATGTACACACATGGTCTCGGAACACGAGAGATTGAAAGGTCGAGCATGAGTCATATAGTAGATATGATCAACATAATGATGTTCACCATTGAAGCCACCTTAACTCCCGTGATGATCGGACTTGAGTTGGTGAATTTGGATCATGTGACACTCAGATGACCTGAGGGATGTCAATTTGAGTGGGATCTTTAGTAATTTGATTAACTAAACTCATTATCTTGAACAATAGTCTAAGTAACCTTTGCATATTTATGTTGTAGATCAATGGCTCGCGTAGTAGAACCCCGGAATTTTAATGCGGTCCTAGAGAAAGCTAAGCTGAAAGATGATGGAAGTAACTTTGTTGACTGGGCCTGTAATCTGAGGATTATCCTCACGGCTTCCCAGAAATTATGCGTCCTTGATGCACCGCTTGGTGACCAACCCGCAGACATGTCGTCCGAAGACGTTAAGAACGTTTGGGAGACACGTGCTGGAGATTACTCAATATTTCAGTGTGCGATTTTCTATGGCTTAGAACCGGGACTTCAAAGACATTTTGAACGTCATGGAGCATATGAGATGTTCCAGGAGTTGAAGTTTATCTTTTAGAAGAATGCCCGGATCAAGATATATGAGACCTCCCATAAGTTCTATGCTTGCAAAATGGAGGAGAACGGGTCTATTAGTGAACATGTACTCAAAATGTCTGGGCACTCGACTCGTCTGGCGGAGTTGGGAATTGCCCTTCCGCCAGAGGCAATCACTGACAGAGTTCTTCAATCACTGCTACCTAGCTACAAAAGCTTTGTGATGAACTATAACATGCACGTGATGAACAAATCAGTCGCCGAGGTGTTTGCGATGCTGAAAGTCGCTGAGTCTGAAATCCAGAAAGAACATCAAGTGTTGATGGTCAATAAAACCACTAGTTTCAAGAAGAATGGCAAGGGCAAAGGCAAGAAGGGTAAAAACAAGAAGGATGGCCAAGCTGTTGCTGCTCCTGCTAAAAAGTCTAAGCATGCACCTAAGCCAGAAACTAAGTGCTTTCATTGCAAGGGAACTGGACGCTGGAAGCGGAACTGCCCCAAGTACCTGGCTGACAAGAAGGCGGCCAAAGACAAACAAGGTATATTTGATATACATGTTATTGATGTGTACCTTACTAGCTCTCGTAGTAGTACCTGGGTATTTGATATTGGTTCGGTTGCTCACATTTGCAACTCAAAACAGGAACTGCGGAATAAACGGAGGCTGGCGAAGGACGAAGTGACGATGCGCGTGGGAAATGGTTCCAAGGTTGATGTGATCGCCGTCGGCACGCCCTCTCTTCGATTACCATCGGGATTAGTGATGAACCTGAATAATTGTTATTTAGTGCCTGCGTTAAGCATGAACATTATATCTGGATCTTCTTTATTGCGAGACGGTTACTCATTTAAGTCAAAGAATAAAGGTTGTCCTATTTACATGAGTAATATCTTTTATGGTCATGCACCCGATGTGAGGGGTTTATTCATATTAAATCTTGATAGTGATGACACACATGTTCATAAGATTGATGCCAAAAGATGTAGAGTTGATAATGATAGTACCACTTTCTTGTGGCACTGTCGTTTAGGTCATATTGGTGTAAAACGCATGAGGAAGCTCCATTCTGTTGGACTTTTGGAGTCACTTGATTTTGAATCACTTGACACATGTGAACCATGCCTCATGGTCAAGGTGACTAAAACGCCGTTCTCCGATACAATGGAACGGGCAAGTGACTTGTTGGAAATCATACATACTGATGTGTGGGGTCCAATGAATGTTACAGCGCGTGCTGGATATCGTTATTTTCTCACCTTCACTGATGACTTAAGTAGATATGGGTATATTTATTTAATGAAGCACAAGTCTGAAATGTTTGAAAAGTTCAAGCAATTTCAGAGTGAAGTTGAGAATCATCGTAACAAGAAGATTAAATTCCTGCGATCTGATCGAGGAGGTGAATATCCGAGTTATGAGTTTGGCAGTCACTTAAGACAGTGTGGAATTGTTTCAGAGTTAACACCGCCCGGAACACCACAGCGTAATGGTGTGTCCGAACGTCGTAATCGAACCTTATTAGATATGGTGCGGTCTACGATGTCTCTTGCTGATTTGCCACTATAGTTTTGGGGTTATGCATTAGAGATGGCTGCATTCACTTTAAATAGGACACCATCAAAATCCGTTGAGACGACGCCAAATGAACTGTGGTTTGGAAAGAGGCCAAAGTTGTCATTTCTTAAAGTTTGGGGATGTGATGCTTATGTCAAAAAGCTTCAACCTGAAAAGCTGGAACCCAAAGCAGAGAAACGCGTCTTCATAGGATACCCGAAAGAGACAGTCAGGTATACCTTCTATCTTAGATCCAAAGGCAAAGTGTTTGATGCTAAGAACGGAACATTTCTTGAGAAAGAGTTTCTCTCGAAAGAATTGAGTGGGAGGAAAATAGAGCTTGATGAGGTTGTTGAACCTTTGCTTCAACCAGAGAGTAGCGCAGCGCAGAAAGATGTTTCTATGGAGCCTACGACGCTTGAAGAAGAAGTTAATGACTATGATCATGAAGCTTCGGATCAAGTTACTAATGAACCTCGTAGGTCGACAAGGACGCGTACTACTCCTGAGTGGTATGGCAATCCTATCTTGGAGGTCATGTTGTTAGGCAACAATGAACCTACGAGCTATGAAGGAGTAGTGATGGGCCCGAATTCCGAGAAATGGTTAGAGGCCATGAAATCCGAGATGGGATCCATGTATGAAAGCAAAGTATGGACTTTGGAAGTATTACCTGAAGGGTAAAAGGCCATTCAGAAATAAATGGATCTTTAAGAAGAAGACAGATGCGGATGGTAATGTCACTGTCTATAAAGCTCGACTTGTGGCAAAGGGTTTTTCACAAGTTCAAGGAGTTGACTACGATGAGACATACTCACCCGTAGCGATGTTTAAGTCTGTTAGAATCATGTTAGCAATAGCTACTTATTTCGACTATGAAATTTGGCAGATGGATGTCAAAACAGCGTTCCCCAACGGTTTCCTTCAGGAAGAGTTGTATATGATACAACCAGAAGGTTTTGTCGATCCAGAGAATGCTGACAAAGTTGGCAAACTCCACCGATCCATTTATGGACTGGTGCAAGCATCTCGGAGTTGGAATAAATGCTTCGATGAGGTGATCAAAGCGTTTGGGTTTATACAAGTTTGTGGAGAAGCTTGTATTTACAAGAAAGTGAGTGGGAGCTCTATAGCATTTCTAATATTATATGTGGATGACATATTGTTGATTGGAAACAATATAGAAATGCTGGAAAGCGTGAAGGAATATTTGAACAAGAGTTTTTCAATGAAGGACCTGGGAGAAGATGCTTACCTATTAGGCATTAAGATCTATAGAGATAGATCGAGACGCTTAATAGCACTTTCACAGAGCACATACCTTGATAAGGTTTTGAAGAAGTTCAAAATGGAACAGTCCAAGAAGGAGTTCTTGCTTGTCTTACAAGGTGTGAAGTTGAGTAAGACTCAATGGCCAGTGACTGCAGAAGATAAAGAAACGATGAGTGTCATCACCTATGCTTCAGCCGTAGGCTCTATCATGTATGCAATGCTGTGCACAAGACCTGATGTCAGCCTTGCCATAAGTATGGCTGGAAGGTTTCAAAGTGATCCTGGAATGGAACACTGGCAAGCGGTCAAGAATATCCTTAAGTACCTTAACAGGACTAAGGAAATGTTTGTCATTTATGGAGGTGATGAAGAGCTCGTCGTAAAGGGTTACGTTGATGCAAGCTTTGACACTGATCCGGACGACTCTAAGTCGCAAACCCGATACGTATTTATTCTTAACGGGGGAACCATAAGCTGGTGCAGTTCCAAGCAGAGCGTGGTAGCAGATTCTACGTGCGAAGCAGAGTACATCGCAGCCTCGGAGGCAGCGAAGGAAGGTGTCTGGATGAAGCAGTTCATGACAGATCTCGGAGTAGTGCCCAGTGCACTGAATCCAATGAGCCTGTTCTGTGACAACACTTGTGCCATTTCTCTAGCCAAGGAACCAAGGTTTCACAAGAGGACCAGACATATAAAGCGACGCTTCAACTCCATCCAATATTACATCGAGGAGAAGGACATAAATATTTGCAAAGTGCACACAGATCTGAATGTTGCAGACCCGTTGACTAAACCTCTTCCAAGAGGTAAGCATGATCAACACCAGAACTGCATGGGTGTTCGATTCATTACAATGTAAATCACATAGTGATGTGAGCTAGATTATTGACTCTAGTGCAAGTGGGAGACTGTTGGAAATATGCCCTAGAGGCAATAAATAAAGTGTTTATTATTGCATTTCCTTGTTCATGATAATTGTTTATTATCCATGCTAGAATTGTATTCATTGGAAACATGGATACATGTGTGGATACATAGACAAAACACTATGTCCCTAGTATGCCTCTAGTGAACTGGCTCGTTGATCGAAGGATGGGTAAGGTTTCCTAGCCATAGACATGAGGCGTCATTTGATAATGGGATCACATCATTAGGAGAATGATGTGATGGACAAGACCCAAACTACAAATGTAGCGTATGATCGTGTCAGTTTATTGCTACTGTTTTCCACAAGTCAAGTATATGTTCCTATGACCATGAGATCATGCAACTCACTGACACCGGAGGAATGCTTTGTGTCTATCAAATGTCACAACGTAACTGGGGTGACTATAAAGGTGCTCTACAGGTGTCTCCGAGGGTGTCTGTTGGGTTGGCATGGATCAAGATTGGGATTTGTTACTCCGTATGACGGAGAGGTATCTGAGGGCCCACTCGGTAATGCAATATCGCAACAACCTTGCATGCAATGTGACTAAGTGTTAGTCACGGGATCTTGTATTATGGAACGAGTAAAGAGACTTGCCGGTCACAAGGATGAACTAGGTATGGAGATACCGACGATCGAATCTCGGGCAAGTAACATACCGAAAAACAAAGGGAACGTTGTACGGGATTAACTGAATCCTTGACATGGAGGTTCGACCGATAAAGATCTTTGTAGAATATCTAGGAAACAATGTGGACGTACAGGTCCCGCCATTGGTTATTGACCGTAGAGGTGTCTCGCTCATGTCTACATGGTTCTCGAACCCACAGGTTGATCAGAGGTGTAGAGTTATGTATGGTGGTGACCAAAGGTTGATTGGAGTCCCGGATGAGATCCCGAACGTCATGAGGAGCTCTGTAATGGTCCGGAGGTAAAGATTCATATATAGGAAGTCCCAGTTTGGTCGCCGGAAAAGTTTCGGGCTCATCGGTAGTGTACCAGGAGTGCCGGTAGTGTACCGGGGGGGTATTTCGACCCAAGAGGCTTCATGGGCTGTGGGAAACTATTAATCAGCCCTTAGTGGTCTGGTGTAATAGCCACAACAGGCCCATGCGGCTGGAGGGAAGAAACCCAAAGGGAAAAGTTGGAGAAAAGGCAAAAAGGGAGAGTCCTACTCCTACTAGGATTGGAGGAGGAGTAGGACTCCTCCCCCTTGCTTCGGCCGACTCCAAGAGGGGCTTGGCCCTGTGCCAAGGCCTCCTCTCCCTCCCTCCTATATATATACTAGTGGAATAGAGGGATTTTCCACAGGATTTCCGACCACGTGCTACTTGTTCCACAGGTGCATAGTTTCTCCTCTAGATCGTATTTCGCAGTGCTTAGGCGAAGCCCTGCCGGAATTGCTCCACCACCATCGCCGGAGCATCGTCACGCTGCCGGTGAACTCTTCCTCCTCTCCACTTCCTCTTGCTGGATCAAGATGGTGGAGATCGTCATCAAGTTGGGCGTGTGCTGAACGTGGAGGTGCCGTGTGTTCGGTACTAGATCAGAAAGATCGTGATCAAGGGCACGAGACGATCATGATTGGATCGCGGGACGGATCGTGACCAGATCGCAGGATGGTTTGTGATTGGATCACGGGACGGTTCGTGATTGGATCGTGGGATGCTCGGCGATTTGGATTGCGATGAAGTTCGACTACACCAACCGCGTTTCTTAACGCTTCCCACTTAGCGATCTACAAGGGTATGTAGATCAACTCCCCATCTCGTAGATGATCATCACCATGGATAGGTTTGCATGTGCGTAGGAAAACTTTCTTTTCCATGCAACGTTCCCCAACAAACTTTCTTTAGCACGAGGACTAGGTTGGCTAACCAGTCCGGGTGGAACACTTCCATGATGAACCCGGCTGCGAGCAGCCAGGCGATCTCATCTCCTATAGTACGCCGCTTCTCCTAAGAGAAACAACGCAAGGCTTGCTTGACCGACTTCGCATCCGGCCGCACAAGAAGTCTGTGCTCGATGTACTTCCCTGGAACACAGGGCATGTCTTTGAGAGACCATGCAAGATTTCCCAATAAACATGGAGGAAGTCAATGAGCTCGCCTTCCTATTTGCTGTTGAGGTTGGTATCAATGGTGACACACTGCTTGGGGTTGGCTGGGTCGAGCGGCACTTGCTTGGTATCCTTAGATAGCTGGAAGGACGCCTCGCCCACCGTCTGGGACGGGGGAGCCGGCAAGGCCAGCTGCTCGGCAGCGTGAGCCACGAGCCGGCCGAGTTGCCGCCTCTCCTTCGTGATCACCAGGGCTTCGGCCAACCGGCTACCATCGCACGCGCACCCCATGGACAGCCTTGTAGTTGCCATCGATGGTGATGATGCCCTTCGTGCCCGGCATCTTGAGCTTGTGGTAGGCGTAGTGGGGTATCGCCATGAACTTGACCAGGGCCAGACGTCCCAACAATGCGTGGTAGGGGCTATCATGGTCCAGCACTTCAAACCAGATCGTCTCTTGGCAGAAATGGAGCTTGGCGTCGAAGAGGACATCGAGACGGATCTTGCCAATGGGAGAGCAGGGCTGCCCAGGCACGATGCTGTCGAAGAACGTCCGGCTCGACTACAGGTCCTTCTCCTTCAGTCCCAGCTTGAGTAGGGTGTCGCGGTAGAGGATGTTGATGCTGCTACCACCATCGAAAAGCACCCATGAGAACCGACAGGTGCACCTCTGAGAGGAAGTGGTAGGATCGAGGCCGAGGGCGTGGTTGCCGGGGTTCGGCATCACCGCTGGGTGGTCCGCCCGACTCCAGGTGACAGGCTTCTCGGATCAATGCATGAACTGGGGGGTCGAAGGCACGGTGGCGTTCACCTCATGTTGGAGCCGGCATTGGGTGTGCTTGTCCGTCTCCTCACTGGCGAAGTTGACGTAGGCCCTGTCCTAGTCGGGGAACTGATCGTGCAGGCGGCCATCGCGTGGAGCCGGAGCCGGAGCCGGTGCTCGGGGAGGCAGCGGCAGCAGAGCCGGAAGGCCTTCGCCCCAGGCCAACCGTTGCGCTAAGATGCACTGCTAGAGCATGTGTGTTGATGTCTTGGCCCCTCGAGTGGTGCTCGCAGGGCGCGTGGAGCATCTTCTCAAAGGTGAGCTTGGGCTACCATGCGGCCTTGCTGGTGCGCCGACAATGGCTGGGAGCCTGGGCAGCCGGCTGCTCTTCTTCGATGGTGGGTACCTTCCGGCTCCTGTAGCGAGGATCCGGCTGGTTGGTTTTGTGCTTTTTGTTCTGCGGCTGCCGGTTGTCGGCAGCCGGTTGTGCATAGACGGTGTCGGTGTCAAAACCGGCGGATCTCGGGTAGGCGGTCCCAAGCTGTGATACTAGGAACGATGGTAACAAGGGACGAATGAGGCGATGTTTTACCCAGGTTTGGGCCCTCCAATGGAGGTAAAACCCTACGTCCTGCTCGATTATATTGATGGTATGAAGGTTACAGAGTTGATCTTGTTGGGTAACGTTGCATGGGAAAGAAAAAAAATTCCTACGTACACGCAAGATCTATCCATGGTGATGAGCATCTACGAGAGGCAGAGTGGATCTACGTACCCTTGTACATTGCTAAGAGGGAAGCGTTAAGAAACGCGGTTGATGTAGTCGAGCGACTTCGCAATCCAAATCACCGAGCATCCCGCGATCCAATCACGATCCGTCCCAATCTAGCACCGAACGGACGGCACCTCCGCGTTCAGCACACGTACAGCTTGATGACGATCTCTGCCTTCTTGATCCAGCAAGAGGGAGTAGAGAGGTAGACGAGTTCTCCAGTAGCGTGATGGCGCTGCGGCGATGGTGGTGGAGCTATTCCGGTAGGGCTTTGCCTAAGCACTACAGAAAATTAATCTAGAGGAGAAACTATGCACTGGAGGAGAGGGTAGCACGAGGCTGAAAAACTAGTGCAAAACCCCTCAAATCCACTAGTATATATAGGAGGAGGGGAGGGGAAGGCTTGAACCTCGAGGGTCCAGCCCTAGGCTTCGGTCGAAGCAAGGAGGGAGGAGTGCTCCTCCTCCACTACTAGTGGGATTAGGACTCCTTCCTTATTTTGCCTTTTTGCCTTTTTCCACCTTTTTCTCCTTGGGCTTTTCTTCCCAGCTGCATGGGCCTTCTGTGGGACTTCCACTAGCCCACTAAGGGCTGGTATTCACCCTCCCACAGCCCATGTAGCCTCTTGGGTCGAAATACCCTCTCCTGATGGTCCTCGGTACCCTCCCGGCACTCCCGATACACTACCGATGAACCCAGAACTTTTCCAGTGACCAAAATAGGACTTCCTATATATAAATATTTACCTCCGGACCTTTCCGGAGCTCCTCGTGACATTTGGGATCTCATCCGAGACTGCGAAAAACCTTCGATCACCACCATACATAACTCTATACTACCGAAACATCACCAAACCTTAAGTGTGCTGACCTTGCGGGTTTGAGAACTATGTAGACATGACCGAGACTCCTCTATGGTCAATAAACAACAGTGGGACTTGGATGCCCATATTGGTTCCTACATATTCTACGAAGATCTTTATTGGTCGAACCTCTGTGTCAAGGATTCACTTAATCTCGTATGATGTTCCCTTTGTTCTTCAGTATGTTACTTTCCCGAGATTCGATCGTCGGTATCTCCATACCTAGTTCAACCTCATCACCGAAAAGTCTCTTTACTCATTCCGTAATACAAGATCCCATGACAACACTTAGTCACATTGCTTGCAAGGCTTATTGTGATGTTGTATTACCGAGTGGGTCTGAGATACCTCTCCGTCACACGGAGTAACAGATCCTAGCCTTGATCCATGCCAACCCAACAGACACCCTCGGAGATACCTGTAGAGCACCTTTATAGTCACCCAGTTACGTTGCGATGTTTGATACACACAAGGTAATCCTCCGGTGCAGTGGGTTGCATGATCTCATGGTCATAGGAACATATACTTGACATGCAGAAAACAGTAGCAATAAACTAACATGATCATATGCTACGTTTATAGTTTGGGTCTTGTACATCACATCATTCTCCTAATGATATGATCTCGTTTATCAAATGACATCACATGTCAATGGCTAGGAAACATTGACTATCTTTGATCAACGAGGTAGTTCACTAGAGGCATACTAGGGACAAAGTGTTGTCTATTTATCCACACATGAAATGTGTTTCCAATCAATACAGTTATAGCATGGATAATAAACAATTATCATGAACAAGGAAATATAATAATAAACACTTTATTTATTGCCTCTAGGGCATATTCCCAATAGTCTCCCACTTGCACTAGAGTCAATAATCTAGTCCACATCACTATGTGATTTACATTGTAATAAATCGAACACCCATGCTGTTTTGGTGTTGATCATGGTTTGCCCTTGGAAGAGGTTTAGTCAATGGGTTTGCAACATTCAGATCCGTGTGCACTTTGCGAATATTTATGTCCTTCTCCTCCATATAATCGCGGATGGAATTGAAGCGTCGCTTTATGTGTCTGGTACTCTTGTGAAACCTTGGTTACTTTGCTAGAGCAATGGCACCAATGTTGTCACAAACCAGTGTCATTGGATCCAGTGTACTGTGCACTACTCCAAGATCTGTCATGAACTGCTTCATCCAGACACCTTCCTTCGCTACCTCCGAGGCTGCGATGTACTCTGCTTCGCATGTAGAATCGGCTACCACGATTTGCTTGGAACTGCACCAGCTTACCGCTCCCCCGTTGAGAATAAATACGTATCCAGTTTATGACTTAGAGTCATCTGGATCAATGTCAAAGCTTGCATCGATGTAACCCTTTACGACAAGCTCTTCATCACCTCCATAAATGACAAACATTTCCTTAGTCCTTTTCAGGTACTTAAGGATATTCTTGACCGCCGTCTAGTGCTCCATTCCAGGATCACTTTGAAACCTTCCGGCCATACTTGTGGCAAGGCTGACATCGGGTCTTGTGCACATCATTGCATACATGATAGAGCCTATGGCTAAAGCATAGGGGATGACACTCATCTTTTCTCTATCTTCTGCAGTCACTGGGCATTGGGTCTTACTCAACTTCACACCTTGTATCGCAGGCAAGAACCCCTTCTTGGACTGATCCATTTTGAACTTCTTCAAAACTTTATCAAGGTATGTGATTTGTCGAAGTGCTATTAAGAGTCTCGATGTATCTCTATAGATCTTAATGCCTAATATGAAAGCAGCTTCTCCTAGGTCCTTCATTGAAAAACTCTCACATATTCCTTCAGGCTTTCCAGCATTTCTATATTGTTTCCAATCAGCAATATGTCATCCACATATAATATTAGAACGCTATAGAGCTCCCACTCACTTTCTTGTAAATACAAGCTTCTCCATAAACTTTAATAAACCCAAACGCTTTGATCACCTCATCAAAGCACTTATTCCAACTCCGAGTGCTTGCACCAGCCCATAAATGGATCGCTGGAGTTTGCAAACTTTTCCAACATTCTCTGGATCGACAAAACCTTCTGGTTGCATCATATACAACTCTTCCTCAAGGAATCCATTGAGGAACGCTGTTTTAACATCCATCTTCCAAATTTCATAGTCGAAATAAGGAGCTATTGCCAAGATGATTCTGACAGACTTAAGCATCGCTACGAGTGAGAAGGTCTCATCGTAGTCAACTCCTTGAACTTGTGAAAAACCCTTTGCCAAAAGTCGAGCTTTATAGACGGTGACATTACCGTCCGCGTCCGTCTTCTTCTTAAAGATCCATTTGTTCTGAATGGCCTTTCCCCTTCAGGTAATACTTCCAAAGTCCATACTTTGTTTTCATACATGGATCCATCTCGGATTTCATGGCCTCTAACCATTTCTCAGAATCCGAGCCCATCATCGCTCCTCCATAGCTCATAGGTTCATAGTTGTCCAACAACATGACCTCCAAGACAGGGTTGCCGTACCACTCAGGAGCAGTACGCGCCCTTGTCAACCTACGAGGTTCAATAGTAACTTGATCCGAAGCTTCATGATCATCATCATTAACTTCCTCTTCAATTGTCGTAGGCTCTATAGAAACATCTTTCTGCGTGGCGCTACTCTCTGGTTGAAGGAAAGGTTCAATAACCTCATCATGATCTATTTTCCTCCCACTCAATTCTTTCGAGAGAAACTCTTTCTCAAGAAATGTAACATTCTTAGTGACAAACACTTTACCTTCGGATCTGAGATTGTAGGTATACCCGACTGTCTCTTTCGGGTACCCTATGAAGATGCATTTCTCTGCTTTGGGTTCCAGCTTTTCAGGTTAATGCTTTTTGACATAAGCATCACATCCCCAAACTTTAAGAAACGACAACTTTGGACTCTTCCCAAGCCACAGCTCATATGGTGTCGTTATTGGGGAACGTTGCATGGGAAAAAAAATTCCTATGCACATGCAATATCTATCCATGGTGATGAGCATCTACGAGAGGGAGAGTGGATCTACGTACCCTTTTAGATCGCTAAGTGGAAGCGTTAAGAAACGCGGTTGGTGTAGTCGAACGTCTTCGCAATTCAAATCGCCGAGCGTCCCGTGATCCAATCACGATCTGTCCCGATCAAGTACCGAACGGACGGCACCTCCGCGTTCAGCACATGTGCAGCTTGATGAAGATATCCGCCTTCTTGATCTAGCCAGAGGGGTGGAGAGGTAGACGAGTTCTCCGGCAGCGTGATGGTGCTCCGGTGATGGTGGTGTTGCTATTCCTGCAGGGCTTCGCCTAAGAACAGCAGAAAACCGATCTAGAGGAGAAACTATGCACTTGAGGTTAGGATTGCACGTGGAAGAATCCCTTGTGCAAAAACCCTCAAACCCTCTAGTATATATAGGAGGAGAGGAGGAGGAGGATGGGCTGGCACAAGGGCCAGCCCTCACCTGATTCAGCCGGCTAGGGAGGAGTCCTCCTCTTCCCACTCCAAGTGGGATTAGGACTCCTTCCATATATAGCCCTTTTTGCCTTTTTCCGCCTTTCTCCTTTTGGGATTTTCCTCCCAGCCACATGGGATTTGTGTGGGACTTCCACTAGCCCACTAAGGGATGGTATTCACCCTCCTACAGGCCATCTAGCCTCTTGGGTCAAAATACCCCTCGATGGTCCCCCGGTACACTACAGGCACTCCCGGTGCACTACCGATTAGCCTGAAACTTTTCCGGTGACCAAAATAGGACTTCCTATATATCAATATTTACCTCCGGACCATTACGGAGATCCTCATGACGTCCGGGATCTCATCCGGGACTCCGAACAAACTTTGGTCACCACCATTCATAACTCTATACTACCGAAACGTCACCAAACCTTAAGTGTGCAGACCCTGCGAGTTCGAGAACTATGTAGACATGACCGAGACACCTCTACGGTCAATAACCAATGGCGGGACCTGGATGTCCACATCGGTTCCTACATATTCTATTAAGATCTTTATCGGTCGAACCTCTATGTCAAGGATTCAGTTAATCCCGTATAACGTTCCCTTTGTTCTTCGGTATGTTACTTGCCCGAGATTCGATCGTCGGTATCTCCGTACCTAGTTCAACCACGTTATCGGCAAGTACCTTTAGTCGTTCCATAATACAAGATCCCGTGAAATTGCTTGCAAGGCTTGTTGTTATATTGCATTGCCGAGTGGGCCTTCCAATACCTCTCCGTCACACGGAGTAACAAATCCGAGTCTTGATCCATGCCAACTCAACACACACCATCGGAGATACCTGTAGAGTACCTTTATAGTCACCCAGTTATGTTGCAACGTTTGACACACACAAAGCATTCCTCCGGTGTCAGTGAGTTGCATGATCTCATGGTCATAGAAACATATACTTGACATGCGGAAAACAATAGCAATAAACTGACACGATCATATGCTACGCTTGTAGTTTGGGTCTGGTCCATCACATCATTCTCCTAATGATGTGATCCTATTATCAAATGAAATCTCATGTCCATGGTTAGGAAACCTTAACCATCCTTTGATCAACGAGCTAGTTCACTAGAGGCATACTAGGGACATTGTGTTTGTCTATGTATCCACACATGTGTCCATGTTTCCAATTAATACAATTCCAACATGGATAATAAACAATTATCATGAACAAGGAAATATAATAATAAACACTTTATTTATTGCCTCTAGGGCATATTTCCAACAGTCTCCCACTTGCACTAGAATCAATAATCTAGCTCACATAACTATGTGACTTACATTGTAATGAATCGAACACCCGTGCAGTTCCGGTGTTGATCATGTTTAGCTCTTGGAAGAGGTTTAGTCAACGGGTCTGCAACATTTAGATCCGTGTGCACTTTGCAAATATTTATGTCCTTCTCCTCGATGTAATATCGGATGGAGTTGAAGCGTCACTTTATATGTCTGGTCCTCTTGTGAAACCTTGGTTCCTTGGCTAGAGCCATGGCACCAGTGTTGTCACAGAACAGGTTCATTGGATCGACTGCACTAGGCACTACTCCAAGATCTATCATGAACTGCTTCATACAGACACATTCCTTCGCCGCTTCCGAGGTTGCGATGTATTCCGCTTCGCACGTAGAATCTGCTACCACGCTCTGCTTGGAACTAGACCAGCTTACCGGTCCCCCGTTTAAAATAAACACGTATCTGGTTTGCGACTTAGAGTCGTCCGGATCAGTGTCAAAGCTTGCATGGACATAACCCTTTACGATGAGCTCTTGATCACCTCCATATACGAGAAAACTTTCCTTAGTCCTTTTCAGGTACTTAAGGATATTCTTGACTGCTTGCCAGTGCTCCATTCCAGGATCACTTTGAAACCTTGCATCCATACTTATGGCAAGGCTGACATCGGGTCTTGTGCACAACATTGCATACATGATAGAGCCTATGGCTGAAGCATAGGGGATGACACTCATCTTTTCTTTATCTTCTGCAGTCACTAGACATTGAGTCTTACTCAACTTCACACCTTGTAACACAGGCAAGAACCCCTTCTTGGACTAATCCATTTTGAACTTCTTCAGAACTTTATCAAGGTATGTGCCGTGTGAAAGTGCTATTAAGTGACTGCCAAACTCATAACTCAGATATTCACCTCCTCGATTAGATCGCGGGAATTTAATCTTCTTGTTATGATGATTCTCAACTTCACTCTGAAATTGCTTGAACTTTTCAAATGTTTCAGACTTGTGTTTCATCAAGTAAATATATCCATATCTACTTAAGTCATCAGTGAAGGTGAGAAAATAATGATATCCACCATGCGCTGCAACATTCATTAGACCACACACATCAGTATGTATGCTTTCCAATAAGTCACTCACCCGTTCCATTGTTCCAGAGAACGACGTTTTAGCGATCTTGCCCATGAGGCATGGTTCACATGTGTCAAGTGATTCAAAATCAAGTGACTCTAAAAGTCCATCATCATGGAGCTTCCTCATGCGTTTTACACCAATATGACCTAAACGGCTGTGCCACAAGAAAGTGGTACTATCATTATCAACTTTACATCTTTTGGTATGAATGTTATGAACATGTGTATCATCACTATCAAGATTCAGGATGAATAAACCCCTCACATTGGGTGCATGACCATAAAAGATATTACTCATATAAATAGAACAACCTTTATTCTCAGATTTAAATGAGTAACCGTCTCGCAATAAACAAGATCCAGATATAATGTTCATGCTTAACGCATGCACTAAATAACAATTATTTAGGTTCATCACTAATCCCGATGGTAATCGAAGAGACAGCGTGCCGATGACGATCACATCAACCTTGGAACCATTTCCCATGCGCATCGTCACTTCGTCCTTTGCCAGCCTCCGTCTATTCCGTAGTTCCTGTTTTGAGTTGCAAATGTGAGCAACCGAACCGGTATCAAATTCCCAGGCACTACAACGAGAGCTAGTAAGGTACACATCAATAACATGTATACCATATATCCCTTGTTTGTTGTTGGCCGCCTTTTTGTCAGCCAGGTACTTGGGGCAGTTCCGCTTCTAGTGACCAGTTCCCTTGCAATGAAAGCACTCAGTCTCCGGCTTAGGTCCATGCTTAGGCTTCTTTACAGGAGTAGCAACTGCTCTGCCATCCTTCTTGGTTTTACCCTTCTTGCCTTTGCCCTCGCCGTTTTCTTGAAACTAGCGGTTTTATTGACCATCAACACTTGATGTTCTTTCTGGATTTCAGACTCAGCGACTTTCAGCATCGCAAACAGCTCGGTGAGAGACTTGTTCATCCCATGCATGTTATAGTTCATCACAAAGATTTTCTAACTAGGTGGCAGTGATTGAATAACTCTATCAGTGATCGCCTCTACCGGAAGGGCAATTCCCAACTCAGCCAGACGAGTTGAGTACCCAGACATTCTAAGTACATGTTCACTGATAGACCCGCTCACCTCCATTTTGCAAGCATAGAACTTATCAGAGGTCTCATACCTCTCGATTCGGGGATTCTTCTCAAAGATAAACTTCAACTCCTGGAACATCTCATATGCTCCATGACGTTCAAAATATCTTTGAAGTCCCGGTTCTAAGCCATACAATATTGCACACTGAACTATTGAGTAATCTCCAGAACGTGTCTCCCAAGCATTCTTAACGTCTTCGGATAACATGTCTGCGGGTTGGTTACCGAGCGGTGCATCAAGGACATATAATTTGTGGGAACCGTAAGGATAATTCTTAGATTACGGGCCCAGTCCACAAAGTTAGTTCCATCATCTTTCAGCTTAGCTTTCTCTAGGAACACATTAAAATTCAGGGGTGCTACTGCACGAGCCATTGATCTACAAGATAAATATGCAAAGGTTACTTAGACTATTGTTCAAGATAATGAGTTATCGGGACCCTGATCCTAAGTCATATGATTCCATACTGTAACAAGTCACATCACTTTGCGGCCTGACGCATGGTAAGCTCCGGCTGCAGCCTTACCTTAGCCGGGACCGTTTGCGTCTTTTGGCACACGTATGTGATCATGTCGGTGGCAATGACACAATAGAGAACCCGGGCCGACATGACTAGTCATAGAACCCAAGTGGTACATCCGTACGGAAACAGGCATACGTAACCCAGCAATGCAGGTGTCGATCTCAAGCGTGTGTAGACGAGTCATAGCAAGCTACAAGGACTCCATTACGTCGTATGACATAAATGCCAACACTGCACGTAGATGAGTCGTAGCAGGCTATAGGGACTCCATTACACCGCGAGACATCTCCCCGAGGGGAAAGACATAGCAGCAAAGAAGGGTACATGTCGGTCAACCAATGTGTCCGGAGCAGTAGCAAGCTACCAGGGCTCGATGGAAGCACAAAGGGGCAGTTTCCCGTAAAGAGTACTACCAGGTGTCGAATCCAATACATACCGTTGCTAGTCACACGTACGCACGACATGCCCGATATGCATAGATACAACTATGGCATCACAACATAACCATACATTAATACAACTTTTATTTAGAAGACTCAGAAGAGTCTAGCATAATATGTTCTTACAGGCAGGGGTCTCATGACCCATCACACAAGTCATACAAACAGGTTCATACAAGCCAGCGGAAACTTAAACTATCCGAGTACAGACAGTGAAATGGAAAAGAGGCACATGGCCTGACTATCTACAGCCCACCACACGGGAAAGATCGTAGCTGGGACTCCAGCTATTCAGCATCATCAACGTCTAGAAAGAACCCACCTGATGGGTCCTGGTTCTCTTCCGCAACATTAATTAAGCAAGGATGAGTACAATCGTACTCAGCAAGTCTTTAAATCAGAACTAGTCTATTCATGCTCATGTATCAATAAGGGAGGGGTGGTGTTTATGCAGAAAGCGAACTTTTGACTCTTGGCTAACCTACACTAATCAATTGTTATTCTTTCGTTAACATTTTTATTACCGCACACGAGTCCACTAACTCCATATCGATACACCACCATGGATTCACTTCCGTCACCTACGGGAGTGCCATCCACGGTACTCACACTTATCTTGATATTTTTATAGGTATCCAGTTGATTATCTATGAATAGTATAAGATCTCCATGTAGTCCATATCCGAGGACGCGGCTATTCGAATAGTTTCATAACCCTGCAAGGGTGTACCTCTTCACACACGCTCTTGCCACTTATCGATGTGTGCTCATAAAATCCATGCACCTCGGCAACCTTCAAGAGGAAGCCCAGCGAGGGAGTCGGCCACGACCGTCAATCACATAAGACCTCTAGTCCAGGGTACTGCCTATTTAAGACTTAACCCGCACAGAAGTCCGACCGAAGTTTCCGCAACGGCCCCAAACGATGTGCGCAGGGTTCCCAAGCCCACCATTTGGGTGACCCTTGGTACACCGTGCCACTGCGTACCGCGTCGTAACCCACCCCTAGGGTCAGCGCGACGCATGGCCTCCAGCATGCTATAAACACCAAAAACTACTTGCAATACCTCGACGAAGGACTAAGCGATTGATAAGTCGAGAGGGTCAATTAAGTATCCCAACGTGTGGTAGTATCTAGTCTTGGATCTCAAGCACGGAACTCAGTTCCTAAGAACGGTCCCGATGAGACAACCCGCTATGTACTCCTACATAGCCTCTCATCGCTACCTTTTACCAAATCGGGTTCATCTTGATCATATCACATTAGGGACACATTGTATCACTCCAGTTCATCACCCAGATGAAACAGACCTGACAACACTCTAAGCATAGCAAGCAAGTAGGCAAGGTAAGCTAAGCACATCATGTCACAAGCATCTACCAGGTATGCTAGGTTGCAAGGTTTAGCGATTTACTGTGACAAGATCAGGTCATGCAGAAGAATAGGTTCATCTATCGTGTATGACTGACATGTGTTCAACGTCCTAATGCAATGAACAAGAGCAGGAGCGAGAGAGTGGGATATTATCGGAATGATCAATGGGGTTGCTTGCCTTGCTGACTTGCGGAGGAGTGCTCTCCTTTGTCAGGATACTCGGTGATATCGTCTGGATTAGGGCCTACCGCAACGCAGATAAGAACATTCAATACACGTAGATGCAACAATATGATGCATGATCATGGCATAGTAATATGCATGGGTGATCATGTCAATTTGAAATGGATTTGAATATAGGTTCAAAGTTGTTCATCTTTTCAAATTCCATATATTCACCTATTAGCAAATGTCCATGTTCACCTATTTATATTGCTCTAACATGCATGACAACAGCACCATTGAATTCATTGGATTTTCCTGATCAATTTTCATATATAAATTATTTTCATCTGACTTACAGATTATTTTATATGAATTTTCAAAGTTTTAAACAATTTCTAGAATTTCCTGATTTATTTTTATTATAGAAATTGGTTATTGCGTCAGTTTGACGTCAGGCTTGCATCAGTAGGTCAGCAGACCCGCTCCAGGTCAAATCTGACCTGTGGGGCCCGTCTGTCATTGACTTATCACTAATCTAGGTTATTTGTGTTTTGTTTTAATTAATCAAACCGATTAGTTATTAAGACAGGGCCCACTATCAGTGACCCAGGTCAGTTAGTTAGTGGCTAACTACCTACTAATGACGTTGCCACGTCATCGTCACCGGTGGGCGATGCCGGTGACCAACAGAGCGGCGGAGGCTCGCCGGAAACTCGTTGGCGGCGGCGGGTTAGGGAGCTGAGGACACCAGAGCGTAGCCCTCGCTCGTCCGCATCCAACGGGGACCGTGGGAGGCCGCGAGGTCACCGGAGCTTGTCGGAAGCGAGCTCGTGGCGGCAGTCGGAGTTCGGCAATGATGGCAGCAACGCATATAGGGCACGAGAGGACCAGCTGATGGGCACGTGCGACTCGTGGGAGCAGCACGAGCACGATGACAACCTCAGGTGCGAGCTGGGGCAACTGCTTTGCTTGATGGCGACATGGGCGGCGACGAGGAGGATTCGGGTCCGGTGACTGAGCAAGCTAGGGCGCGCTAGAGAGAGGGAGAGCACGGGGAAGAGGAGGAGGATCTCACAATGACGTCGCTGAGCTGGCTAGTGGGCTCTGGGTCGACCTGGAGGCGATGAACACGATGGCAATCTCCGGGGGCCAGAGAGAAGGAAGATGCTCGGGGTCGTCGCTGCAGGGCCTCGGGCTTCGATTCACTTGGCGGAGAGCAGCAGTAGGTCACAGCGGAGCTTTTGTGCGGCTCGGCACGAGAGGGGAGCGGAGGAATCGAGCTAACGGCGGCGAGCTTCGAGGTCGGCCATGGAGGGAGCAGAGAGGGAGAGAATGAGCGGCGGGCGAGGGAGAGAGAGAGGAAGCGATGGGGACGGCACCCCGTGCTTATCCCCTCCTCGCCAGCGCGATGGGGAGGCAGGCAGGCTGCTGGCTGCATGGCAGCTCCGGCGAGCGCTCTTGGTGAGAACGCGCCATGCCTCCTGGCTGCCAGGAGGACGAAGACCTCCTGGGCTAGGTGGGCCGGCCTAGCCTCTTCTCTTTTCTTCTTCTTTTATTTCTTTTTGTTTCCTGTTTTTCTGACCTTGGTTTATTTTTGTTGCAGGTCCAAAAGACATTTCAAAATACCCCAACCATTTTCTAAAATAAAGTTTGAATATTTCAAACCTGTCCAAAAGGTTTCAGGGTATTTTGAAAATGATAATAATGATAATGATTTATTTATCAATTTCAGAGGCTTTAACCATTATTTTTAAATTGCTTCTGATGTTCAAATATTTTAACCTGTTATATCATTGCCCAAATTTATCAGACTTAGGGAACATTTTTAAGGGCATTTTGGATTTATTGAAAATTTCGCCAAACTTGGGTTGTTTTATTTCATTAAGTGCTTGGGGTTTCTTTCTTTCTCCCCATTTCATGTTGATGCAATGATGATGATGATGCAAACACAAGCTAAGCTATGACACCTAGTTAGGGATGTGACAACTCACCTCCACTCAAAAGAATCTCGTCCCGAGATTTTGAAGTCGTCGGGGAGAGCGTGGGGTACTCTAGTCGAAGACGATCTTCTCATTCCTATGTGGCCTCCTTCTCGGAATGATGTGACCACTGAACCTTGAGAAACTTGATGTTCCGTCGCCGAGTGGTACGCTCAGCTTGCTCAAGAATACCAAGAGGGTATTCCCGATATGTAAGGTTATCTTGGGGATCAAGCGCTTCATGGTCAACTTCACGGATAGGGTCCGAAAAGCAACGCCTAAGTTGCGAGACATGGAAGACATCATGAACCTTGGAAAGATGCGGCGTAAGTTCCAATTGGTAGGCAACCTCTCCTCGTTTGGCAAGAATGCGAAAGGGTCCAATGTAACGAGGAGCCAACTTGCCTTTGATACTGAATCGATGGGTACCCTTTAGAGGTGTAACCCGAAGGTAAGCCTTCTCGTCAACTTCATAAGTCACAGCCTTATGATGGCGATCATATTGGCTCTTTTGACGAGATTGGGCTGTTTTCAAGTTTTCACGAATAATGCGAACTTGCTCTTCTGCATCCTGAATCATATCCGGGGCAAAGAGTTGCCTCTGTCCGGTTTTTGACCAGTTAAGAGGTGTTGACACCTTCGTCCATAGAGAACTTCTAAAGGGGCTTTGCCCAAGCTTGCTTGATAACTATTGTTATATGCAAACTCGGCAAATGGAAGACATTTCTCCCAGTTCATACCGAAGGATATAACACAAGCTCGAAGCATGTCTTGAAGAATTTGATTGACTCGTTCAACTTGACCACTTGATTGCGGGTGGAAAGCAGTGCTAAAAGATAGATGAGTCCCCATGGCGGTCTGGAAACTTTCCCAAAATCGAGAAGTAAAAATACTTCCACGGTCTGAGTTAATCTCGAAAGGAACACCATGAATAGAAACTATTCAAGAAACATACAACTCTGCTAGTTGGCTAGCAGTTATGCTCTCTCGAACAGGAAGGAAATGAGCCACTTTGGAAAGACGGTCAATGACCACAAAGATAGCATTATTCCCTCTCTTGGTCGAGGGAAATCCGGTGATGAAATCCATACCGACCTTATCCCATTTCTATTCAGGAATAGCTAATGGTTGAAGGGTGCCAGCAGGCCTATGATGTTCTGCTTTTACGCGACGACAAACGTCGCAGTTAGCAACGAACTGAGCAATTTCTCTCTTCATCCTAGTCCACCAGAACCTCTGGCGTAGGTCCTGATACATCTTAGAACTACCCGGATGAATGGTGAAAGGAGAATCATGGGCCTCTTTAAGAATCAACTGTCTTATTCGCCAGCTCTTCGGAAGCACCAACCGGTTCTGGAAGAACATGACACCCTGATCATCTTTGGAGAAATCTTTAGCGTTTCCGCTAGCAATATTCTCCTTGATTCAGGATATTCCCTTGTCATACCTCTGGACAAAAACTATTTGATCCTTAAGAGTAGGTTTCGCCACCAAGTTGGATAGGAATCCTTGAGGAAAAATGTGGAGATTCAACTTCCGAAATTCCTCATGGAGAAATGGTTGACCTTGTTGTAGCATCAGGTTGTTACAATAATACTTACGACTTAGTGCATCAGCCATGACATTGGCTTTCCCCGGGGTGTAAGTTATCCCTAAGTCATAGTCTGTAATCAACTCTACCCACCGTCTTTGCCTGAGATTCAAATCCGGCTAGGTGAAGATATATTTCAGACTTTGGTGATCAGTGTATATTTCGCAACGGTTACCCAGAAGGTAATGTCGCCATGTTTTCAATGCATGGACTACAACTGCAAGCTCAGGATCATGTGTGGGATAATTATCCTCATGTGGACGCAACTGACGAAATGCGTATGCAATCACATGACGGTCTTGCATGAGAATGTAGCCTAATCCTTGTCGCGAGGCGTCGCAGTAGATAATAAAGTCCATTGAGAAATCTGGTGGCACCAGAACGGGAGCAGAGGTCAGACGTCTTTTCAACTCCTGAATATTGTGCTCACACTGTGGAGTCCACTCGAACTTCTTATCTTTCTTGAGGAGTTTAGTTAGAGGTTTCGCAACCTTGGAGAAATTCTCGACAAAGCGGCGACAATAGCTCGGTAAGCCAAGGAAACTCCGTACTTGCTTAACCGATTCAGGTTCAGTCCAATCAAGGACAACCTGAACTCTCTCGGGATTGATAGCAATTCCTTCAACAGAGATTACGTGGCCTAAATAGGTCACTTCTGGCAACCAAAATTCACACTTGTAGAATTTGGCGTACAGGCGGTGCTCTCGAAGTTTCGTCAATACTAGCCTTAGATGCTCGGCATGTTCCTGTTCATTCTTCGAGTAGATGAGAATATCATCGAAGTAAACCACGACGAATTTATCCAGATACTCCATGAATATTGAATTCATGAAGCGAGAGAAGGTGGCTGGGGCATTAGTTAAACCGAAGGACATGATGGTGTACTCGTATTGGCCATAACGAGTAACAAAAGCCATTTTTGGAATGTCCCCATTTCTAATTCTAGTTTGATGGTATCCCAACCTCAAATCCATTTTGGAAAAGACAGAGGATCCAGTGAGTTCATCATACAAGTCGTTGATCCTGGGAAGCGGATAGTTGTTCTTAATGGTGACCAGATTCACTGGCCAATAATCCACAACCATCCGATCCGATCCATCCTTCTTCTTAACGAAGAGGACGGGACAAGCCCAAGGAGATGAACAAGGATGGATCAAACCTTTCTTCAAAGCTTCATCGAGTTGAATTTTAAGCTCGGCTAGTTCTAAGGGTGCCATCTTATAGGGTCTTCTGGCTATTGGAACAGTCCCTGGAATGAGTTCTATTACAAACTCGACATCTCTGACAGGTGGAATACCTGGCAGTTCCTCTGGAAAGACATCCGGAAAGTCACGGACTACCGAAACATCTTCTAACTCTAGGAGGGGGCTAGCATTGAGCGACTAGAGTTGGCGCTTGGCTTTTCAAGTAGAGACATTAACTATCCTACCCAAGGGATGTGTAAGTTGAACATTCCTAGTATGAGTATCAATCTTGGCATATGAGCTGACATCCAGTCCATACCCAAGATGATATTGACGTCCGAAGACTTAAGAGCTATCAAATATGCTAGGAAAACTAGTCTATCCACCAGGATCTCATTGCCATGGCTTACTCTAGAAGTTTGCCATTTTGAACCAGGAGTTTGAACTACTAGAGGTGTTGGCATATCACAAAAAGACACGTTATGCAACTGTGCATAACTTTCTGAGATGAATGAATGAGATGCCCCAGTATCAAATAGAGCAGATGCTGGATGGCTATTGACAAGGAGCGTACCTAGAAGGACATCAGGATCCTCCATAGCTTCTTCAGCAGACACATAATTAACTCGGCCACGGGTAGGAGTTGGCTTCACGAAGAAGGCTTTTCCTGGCTTTCCACGTCCAGCCGGCTTGATGTTGTTCTGAGCACACTCACGTGCATAATGTCCTGGCTCACCACACTTGTAGTATACCACAGGGGGACGGGGAGCGGTGTTGGTGGTTGGACCTCAAATGTCCTGACCGGAGGTTTAGGCTGAGCTGGGCGAGGCGCCTGAAAGGATGGCCTCGTGGTATATCTCGGTGGCAGGGCTGCATTGGGCACCCACACTCGGTGCTTATTGGAGCCTGAACCAGATGCAGGGCTAAAGTCACGGTTATGCTTCCTGGTTGCCTCATAGTCAGTCTGCCCAGTCTTGGCGTTGATTGCCTTATTAACAAGAGCTTGGAAGGTGGCGCACTCATGAAGGCACAGATCTCGGCAAAGATTTGGACTAAGTGCCTTGCGGAACCAAGCCTACTTCTTGGCATGAGTTCATACTTCCTCTGAGGCATAACGAGTGAGGTTACCAAACTCTTAGCTATAAGAATCTACGGTCAGTCTGCCCTGGGTGAAGGCACAGAATTCCTCTCTCTTTTGATCCATCAGCCCTTTCGGGATGTGATGGGTACGGAACACCTCACTGAAATCTGCCCAAGTTGGTGCGGGGCCTGCAGGTCGCATAGCTTCATAGTTCTCCCACCACAGGTTGGTGGGTCCTTCCAGAAAGTATGTTGCAAAGGTCACCTTGTTGGCCTCTAAAACATTGGCAGCCCAGATCTTATGGAACATACTAGTCAGCCAGTCATCCGCGTCAAGCGGGTCGACCGAATGATGAAATTTTGGTGGACACAGCTTAACAAAGTCTTGGAGGGACACACCCTCAACACAGTCATTACGGGGAGCGCGTGCAGTGTTCTTCTCAATTCTTTCTAGTAGCCTGTTGGTCTCCCTTTTATTCCGTTCAACATCTAACATCACCTCCACCAAAGAAGGCACACGGGGCAGGTCCTCCTGCCTTGGCTGGCCTCCTTCGCCCTGCTCGGGGGCATGCACAGGGGTATTCCTAGTTGCGTCCACCATCCTAGGAAAACAAACCCACAGCTTAGACATCAAGGATAACACTGTAAGGAAGAAGATAAGGAATGTACTGGACAACATGGCATGCAGGGGGTAACAACCCATTTAACATGGTAACAACAACTGCTATATACACCATGATTCATACACACCATGACATAGTTCAGTACAAGCCCAAGCTGGAATACAACCTACGGAGAGATGACACAACTCATCGGAGGCATTGCAAGCTGTCTATACATTTTCTATCTACACCTCCAGAACTCAACTCTCATCCTCCTCATATCTCACAAGATGCACAGGACTGTGATGATACGACTACTGCCATACTAGTACTAACATCCACGCACTCAAGCATCGCCATAGAATGCCTCATACAGGTTACCCCCATGACCCGGGAGCTGAACCTGAGGATCTGGAAACACTCTAGCCTGTGATTCCTGGAAACCGAAAGGTCACGGGTGTGGCCTGGGTCCCCTTGTTGGTGGCAACAGCGGTCCTCGAAGAGGTGTGATGCCTCCAACATCGGGCCAGTCTACGCGCGCTGGAAGATGTGTCCGCGATGGGTTCAACATCTCCAAATCTCCATAGCCTGTCTGCACGACAGGTGCTAACTGATTCAAGGCTGTCCAAAGACGCGCACGTGTAGCATAAAGCTCCATGCGAAGGGCACGTGCATCTCGATCCCTGTTCTCCAACATCTGAGCAGTCACCTGTAGCCTAAGGTCTTCATGAGAGTGATCATAGTAGGCTGCACTGAAATAGCTATCCTCTCCTCCCTGAGAAGCAGGAACATAGCAAAACTCTGTGGTCTGAAGCAGACCATGGTGAAACCTCTTGATAGTCAGGATAGTGAAAGCGGCCTCCTGAACTGCCATATCAATGGTGACACCTAATCCATAGGTCCAGTGAAGTGGCTCTGCAGCTCTAGGATAGGGTGGATAAATCCTAACGGTACACATATACTGACTCTGGTTGAAGTCCCGATACTGCTCCTCCACTATATACTCCGGGTACCAGCGATATCCAGCCTCCATCATGACTCTAACCAACATGGCCGTGTGACCCGGTACATCAATGCACCTACTCAGACGGACCACCTAACGGGAGGAAAGAGGGGGCATCTGAAACAGAGAAGGATGCAAAGACATTAGAGACTCTAGAAGAAATCGGACAACATAACGACTGTAATTGCTCAAAAAGGATTTTGAGACAACTGCAAAAGATTGGAAATGCATAACCACTCGACTATCTAGACTCGCTTATTTTCTCCATCTGATTGTCACACCAACAATACTCAAGTACTGACATACACTTGCAGTCAAGCTAGCTAGTGGTCCATGGCTAGTAACTCGTCATCCTAAGCATTAGAGAAGAAACCTAGTTCTTAAACCCATAGAATAGATGAGAATGACCCATCATAGAATAACTTGGGAAGAGGAGTAAAAAGAGTCTTACGTTCCCTTCCACAAACAATTCCCCTACTTTTCTATAGTGTTTCTAGACTCAACTTTGACTAGTTTGGCTTGGTAGTCCTACAGTCAGTCAGGCTCTGATACCAACATTGTCAGGACCCCGATCCTAAGTCATATGATTCCATGCTATAAACACCAGAAACTACTTGCAATACCTGGACCAAGGACTAAGCGATTGATAAGTCGAGAGGGTCAATTAAGTATCCCAACGTGTGGTGGTATCTAGTCTTGGATCTCAAACACGGAACTCAGTTCCTAAGAACGGTCCCGATGAGACAACCCGCTATGTACTCCTACATAGCCTCTCATCACTACCTTTTACCAAATCGTGTTCATCTTGATCATATCACATTAGGGTCACATTGTTTCACTCCAGTTCATCACCCAGATGAAACAGACCTGACAACACTCTAAGCATAGCAAGCAAGCAGGCAAGGTAAGCTAAGCACATCATGGCACAAGCATCCACCAGGTATGCTAGGTTGCAAGGTTTAGCTATTTACTATGACAAGATCAGGTCATGCAGAAGAATAGGTTCATCTACTGTGTATGACTGACATGTGTTCAACGTCCTAATGCAATGAACGAGAGCAGGAGCGAGAGAGTGGGATATTATCACAATGACCAATGGGGTTGCTTGCCTTGCTGAGTTGCGGAGGAGTGCTGTCCTTCGTCGGGATACTCGGTGATATCGTCCGGATTAGGTCCTACTGCAAGGCAGATAAGAACATTCAATACACGCAGATGCAACAATATGATGCATGATCATCCTATAGTAATATGCATGGGTGAGCTAATGAACTATTGATCATGTCAATTTGAAATGGATTTGAATATAGGTTCAAAGTTGTTCTTCTTTTCAAATTCCATATATTCACCTATTAGCAAATGTCCATGTTCACCTATTTATATTGCTGTAACATGCATGACAACAGCACCATTCGATTCATTGGATTTTTCTGATCAATTTTCATATATAAATTATTTTCATCTGACTTACAGATTATTTTATATGAATTTTCAAAAATTTTAAACAATTTCTGGAATTTCCTGATTTATTTTTATTACAGAAATTGGTTATTGCATCAGTCTGACGTTAGGCTTGCGTCAGCAGGTCAGCTGACCCGCTCCAGGTCAAATCTGACCTGTGAGGCCCATCTGTCATTAACTTATCACTAATCCAGGTTGTTTTCGTTTGGCTTTAATTAATCAAACTGATTAGTTATTAAGACAGGGCCCACTATCAGTGACCCAGGTCAGTTAGTTAGTGGATAACTACCTACTAATGACGTTGCCACATCATTGTCATCGGAGGGCGACGCCGGCGACCAAAAGAGCGGCGGAGGCTCGCCGGAAACTCGCTGGCGGCGTCGGGTTAGGGAGCTGAGGGCACCAGAGCGTAGCCCTCACTCGTACGCATCCAACGGGGACCATGGGAGGCCGCGGGGTCACCGGAGCTCGTCAGAAGGGAGCTCGTGGTGGCGGCCGGAGTTCGGCAACGATGGCCGCAATGCATACAGGGCACGAGAGGACCAGCTGATGGGCGCGTGCGACTCCTAGGAGCAGCATGAGCACGATGACAACCTTAGGCGCGAGCTGGGGCAACTGCTTTGCTCGATGGCGAGATGGCCGGCGGCAAGGAGGGTTCAGGTCCGACGACTGAGCTAGCTAGGGCGCGCGAGAGAGAGGGAGAGCACGGGGAGGAGGAGGAGGAGCTCACAGCGACGTCGATGAGCTAGCTAGCGTGCTCGGGGTCGACCTGGAGGCGATAAACATGACGGCGATCTCCGGTGGCTAGAGAGGAGGAAGAAGCTCGGGGTCGTCGCTGCAGGGCCTCGGGCATCGATTCACTTGGCGGAGAGCAGCAGCAGGTCACAGCAGAGCTTTTGCACGGTTCGGAGTGAGAGGGGAGCAGAGGAATCGAGCTAACGGCGGCAAGCTTTGAGGTCGGTCATGGAGGGAGCAGAGAGGGAGAGAATGAGCGGCGGGCGAGGGAGAGAGAGGAAGCGATGGGGACGGCACCACGTGCTTATCCCCTCCTCGCCAGCATGATGGGGAGGCAGGCAGGCTGCTGGCTGCGTGGCAGCTCCGTCGAGCGCGCTCGGTGAGCACACGCCATGCCTCCTGGCTGTCAGGAGGACGAAGACCTCCTGGGCCAGGTGGGCCAGCCTGGCCTCTTCTCTTTTCTTCTTCTTTTATTTCTTTCTGTTTCCTGTTTTTCTGACCTTTGTTTTTTTGTTGCAGGTCCAAAAGACATTTCAAAATACCCCAACCATTTTCTAAAATAAAGTTTGAATATTTCAAACCTGTCCAAAAGGTTTCAGGGTATTTTGGAACTGATAATAATGATAATGATTTATTTATCAATTTCAGAGGCTTTAACAATTATTTTTAAATTGCTTTTGATGTTCAAATATTTTAAATGATCCCTCTTATATCATTGCCCAAATTTATCAGACTTAGGGAACATTTTTAAGGGCATTTTGGATTTGTTGAAAATTTCACCAAACTTGGTTTTTTTTATTTCATTAAGTACTTGGGGTTTCTTTCTTTCTCCCCATTTCATATTGATGCAATGATGATGATGATGCAAACACAAGCTAACCTATGACACCTAGTTAAGGATGTGACATGAGTTTAGTTAATCAAATTACTAAAGCTCCCACTCAAATTGACATCCCTCAGGTCATCTGAGTGTCACATGATCCAAATTCACCAACTCAAGTCCAATCATCACGTGAGTTGAGGTGGTTGCAATGGTGAACATCATTATGTTGATCATATCTACTATATGACTCATCTTCGACCTTTCGGTCTCTTGTGTTCCGAGGTCATGTCTGTACATGCTAGGCTCGTCAATTTTAACCCGAGTGTGCCGCATGTGCAACACTAGCTTGCACCCGTTGTATGTGAACGCAGAGTCTATCACACCCGATCATGACGTGGTGTCTCGACACGACAAACTTTCGCAACGGTGCACACTCGGGGAGAACACAATTCATCTTGAAATTTAAGTGAGGGATCACCTTATAATGCTACCATCGTCCTAAGCAAAACAAGGTGCATAAAAGGATTAACATCACATGCAATTCATAAGTGACATGATATGTCCATGAACTTGTGCTTTTGATCTCCATCTTGAAAGCACTGGCGTGATCTCCATTGTCACCGGCACGACGCCATGATCTCTATCATCTTGATCTCCATTAACGTGTCGTCATCGAGGTTGTCGTGCCCACCATGCTTCTACTACTATTGCTACCATTTAGCGATAAAGTAAAGCATTACATAGCGCTTAATGATTGACACGCAGGTCATACAATAATTAAAGACAACCCTATGGCTCCTGCCGGTTGCCGTACTCATCGACATGCAAGTCGTGAAATTCTATACATCACATGATCATCTCATACATTACATATTTCTCATCATGTATTTGGCCATATCACATCACAACATACCCTGCAAAAACAAGTTAGACGTCCTCTAATAGTCGTTGCACGTTTTATGTGGCTGCTAAGGGGAATTAAGCAAGAACAATTCTCACCTACGCATAAACCACAACGGTGATACATAAATTGCTTTTCAACCTTCTCAAGACCGCCTTTGTCGATTCTGATCCAACTAAAGTAGGAGAAACTAACACCCGCTAGCCATCTTTTGCAACAAGTGCAGTTGAGGGAACCGGTCTCTCATAAGCGTACGAGTAAGGATGGTCCGGGACGCTTCATCCCACAATACCGCTGAACCAAAACATGACCAAGGGAGGAGGCAATCTAACCATCAACGCCCACAAACTCTTTGTGTTCTACTCGAGATCTCATCGACACATAGACCTAGCTAGTGAATGCCACTGTTGGGGAACATTGCATGGGAAACAAAAAATTTCCTACACACACGCAATATCTATCCATGGTGATGAGCATCTACGAGAGGGAGAGTGGATCTACGTACCCTTGTAGATCACTAAGCGAAAGTGTTAAGAAGTGCGGTTGGTGTAGTCGAATGTCTTCGCGATTCAAATTGCCCAGCGTCCCGTTATCCAATCACGATCCGTCCCGATCAAGTACCGAACAGACGGCACCTCCGCGTTCAGCACACGTGCAGCTTGATGACGATGTCCACCTTCTTGATCCAGCAAGAGGGGTGGAGAGGTAGACGAGTTCTCCGGCAGCATGACGGCGCTCCGGTGATGGTGGTGTTGCTATTCCTTCAGGGCTTCGCCTAAGCACTGCAAAAAACCGATCTAGAGGAGAAACTATGCACTGGAGGTTAGGATTGCACGTGGAAGAAGCACTTGTGCAAAAACCCTCAAACCCTCTAGTATATATAGGAGGAGAGGAGGAGGAGGAGGGTCCAGCACAAGGGCCATCCCTCACCTAATTCGGCTGTCTAGGGAGGAGTCCTCCTCTTCCCACTCCAAGTGGGATTAGGACTCCTTCCATATATAACCCTTTTTGCCCTTTTCCGCCTTTCTCCTTTTGGGATTTTCCTCCCAGCCACATGGTCTTTGTGTGGGACTTCCACCAGCCCACTAAGGTCTGGTATTTACCCTCCTACAGGCCATGTAGCTTCTTGGGTCGAAATACCCATCTCGATGGTCCCCCGATACACTACCGGCACTCCCGATGCACGACCGATTATCCCGAAACTTTTCCGGTGACCAAAATAGGACTTCCTATATATTAACATTTACCTCCGGACCATTCCGGAGCTCCTCGTGACGTCCGGAATCTCATCCGGGACTCGGAACAAACTTCGGTCACCACCATTCATAACTCTATACTACCGAAACGTCACCAAACCTTAAGTGTGCAGACCCTGTGGGTTCGAGAACTATGTAGACATGACCGAGACACCTGTACGGTCAAAAACCAATGGCAGGACCTGGATGTCCACATTGGTTCCTACATATTCTATGAAGATCCTTATCGGTCGAACCTCTATGTCAATGCTTCAGTTAATCCCGTATAACGTTCCCTTTGTTCTTCGGTATGTTACTTCCCCGAGATTCGATCGTCGGTATCTCCGTACCTAGTTCAACCACGTTATCGGCAAGTCCCTTTACTCGTTCCATAATACAAGATCCCGTGACTAACACTTAGACACATTGCTTGCAAGTCTTGTTATGATATTGCATTACCAAGTGGGCCCTGCGATACCTCTCCGTCACACGGAGTAACAAATCCCAGTCTTGATCCATGCCAACTCAACAGACACCCTCAGAGATACCTGTACAGTACCTTTATAGTCACCTAGTTATGTTGCAATGTTTGACACACACAAAGCATTCCTCCGGTGTCAGTGAGTTGCATGATCTCATGGTCATAGAAACATATACTTGACATGCGGAAAACAATAGCAATAAACTGACACGATATATGTTACGTTTGTAGTTTGGGTCTTTTCCATCACATCATTCTCCTAATGATGTGATACTATTATCAAATGACATGTCATGTCCATTGTTAGGAAACCTTAACCATCCTTTGATCAACGAGCTAGTTCACTAGAGGCATACTAGGGACATTGTGTTTGTCTATGTATCCACACATGTATCCATGTTTCCAATTAATACAATTCCAGCATGGATAATAAACAATTATCATGAACAAGGAAATATAATAATAAACACTTTATTTATTGCCTCTAGGGCATATTTCCAATAGTCGTCTCAACGGATTTCGATGGTGCCCTATTTACAGTGAATGCAGTTGTCTCTAATGCATAACCCCAAAACGATAGTGGCAAATCAGCAAGATACATCATGGAACGCACCATATCTAATAAGGTTCGATTACGACGTTCGGACACACCATTACGCTGTGGTGTTCCGGGCAGTGTCAACTATGAAACAATTCCACACTGTCTTAAGTGACTGCCAAACTCATAACTCAGATATTCACCTCCTCGATCAGATCGCAGAATTTAATCTTCTTGTCATGATGATTCTCAACTTCACTCTGAAATTGCTTGAACTTTTCAAACGTTTCAGACTTGTGTTTCATTCAGTAAATATACCCATATCTACTTAAGTCATCAGTGAAGGCGAGAAAATAATGATATCCACCGCGTGCTGTAACATTCATTGGACCGCACACATCAGTATGTATGATTTTCAATAAGTCACATGCCCATTCCATTGTTCCAGAGAACGACATTTTAGTCATCTTGCCCATTAGGCATGGTTTGCATGTGTCAAGTTATTCAAAATCAAGTGACTCCAAAAGTCCATCAGCATGGAGCTTCCTCATGTGTTTTACACAAATATGACCTAAACGGCAGTGCCACAAGAAAGTGGTACCATCATTATCAACCCTACATCTTTTGGCATCAATGTTATGAACATGTGTGTCATCACTATCAAGATTCAATATGAACAAACCCCTCACATTGGGTGCATGACCATAAAAGATATTACTGATATAAATAGAACAACCATTATTCTCTGATTTAAATGAGTAACTGTCTCACAATAAACAAGATCTAGATATAATGTTCATGCTTAATGCAGGCACTAAATAACAATTATTCAGGTTCATCAGTAATCCTGATGGTAATCGAAGAGAGAGCGTGCCGACGGCGATCACATCAACCTTGGAACCATTTGGCACGCGCATCGTCACTTCGTCCTTTGCCAGCCTTCGTCTGTTCCGTAGTTCCTGCTTTGAGTTGCAAATGTGAGGAACCGAACCGGTATGAAATACCCAGGTACTACAATGAGAGCTAGTAAGGTACACATCAATAACATGTATATCATATATACCTTGTTTGTTGTTGGCCACCTTCTTGTCAGCCAGGTACTTGGGGCAGTTCCGCTTCCAATGACCAATTCCCTTGCAATGAAAGCACTCAGTTTCTGGCTTGGGTCCAGCCTTGGGCTTCTTTATAGGAGTAGCAACTGCTTTGCCATCCTTCTTGGTTTTACCCTTCTTGCCCTTGCCCTTGCCATTCTTCTTGAAACTAGTGGTTTTATTGACCATCAACACTTGATGTTCTTTCTGGATTTTAGACTCAGCGACTTTTAGCATCGCAAACAGCTCGACGACTGACTTGTTCATCCCGTGCATGTTGTAGTTCATCACAAAGCTCTTGTAACTAGGTGGCAGTGATTGAAAAACTCTGTCAGTGATCACCTCTGCAGGAAGGGCAATTCCCAACTCCGCCAGACGAGCCGAATACACAGACATTCTGAGTATATGTTCACTGATAGACCCCTTCTCCTCCATTTTGCAAGCATAGAACTTATTGGAAGTCTCATACCTCTCGATGTAGGCATTCTTTTCAGAGATAAACTTCAACTCCTGGAACATCTCATATGCTCCATGACATTCCAAACGTCTTTGAAGTCCCGGTTCTAAGCCATACAATATTGCACACCGAACTATTGAGTAATCTCTAGAATGTGCCTCCCAAGCGTTCTTAACGTCTTCGGGTGACATGTCTTCTGGTTAGTCACCAAGCGGTGCATCAAGGACATGTGATTTCTGGGAAGCCGTCAGGATAATCCTCAGATTACAGGCCCAGTCAACAAAGTTACTTCCATCATCTTTCAACTTAGCTTTCTCTAGGAATGCATTAAAATTCAGCGGTGCTACTGCGCGAGCCATTGATCTACAACATAAATATGCAAAGGTTACTTAGACTATTGTTCAACATAATGAGTTTAGTTAATCAAATTACTAAAGCTACCACTCAAATTGACATCCCTCAGGTCATCTGAGTATCACATGATCCAAATTCACCAACTCAAGTCCGATCATCATGTGAGTTGAGGTGGTTTCAATGGTGAACATCATCATGTTGATCAGGTCTACTATATGACTTATGTTCGACCTTTTGGTCTCTTGTTTTCCAAGGCCATGTCCTTACATGCTAGGCTCGTCAAGTTTAACTCGAGTGTTCTGCATGTGCAACACTGACTTGCAACCATTATATGTGAACATAGAGTCTATCACACCCGATCATCACATGGTGTCTCGACACGACAAACTTTTGCAACGGTGCACACTCGGGAAGAACACAATTCATCTTGAATTTTAAGTGAGGGATCACCTTATAATGCTACTGTTGTCCTAAGAAAAACAAGGTGCATAAAACGATTAACATCACATGCAAATCATAAGTGACAGGATATGGCCATGAACTTGTGCTTTTGATCTCCATCTTGAAAGCACTGGCATGATCTCCACCGTCACCGGCACGACACCATGATCTCCATCATCTTGATCTCCATCAACGTGTCGCCATTGGGGTTGTCACGCCCTCCATGCTTCTACTACTATTGCTATCGTTTAGCAATAAAGTAAAGCATTACATAGCGCATAATGATTGACACGCATGTCATACAATAATTAAGGACAACCCTATGGCTCCTGCCGGTTGCCTTACTCATTGACATGCAAGTCATGATATTCTATACAACACATGATCATCTCATACATCACATATATCTCATCATGTAATTGTCCATATCATATCACAACATACCCTGCAAAAACAAGTTAGACGTCCTCTAAATGTTGTTGCATGTTTTACGTGGCTGCTACGGGTATCTAGCAAGAACAATTCTCACCTACGCATAAACCACAACGGTGATACATAAGTTGCTTTTCAACCTTCTCAAGGACCGCCTCTGTCAAACCCAATCCAAGTAAAGTAGGAGAAACAGACACTCGCCAGCCATCTTTGTGCAACGAAGTTACACGTCACTCAATGGAACCGGTCTCTCGTAAGCGTACGAGTAAGGTTGGTCCAGGCCGCTTCATCCCACAATACCGCTGAACCGAAACACGACCAAGGGAGGAAGCAATCTAGGCATCAACACCCACAAACTCTTTGTGTTCTGCTCGAGATCTCATCTACACATAGACCTAGCTCATGATGCCACTTTTGGGCAATGTTGCATAGGAAACAAAAAATGTCCTACGCAGATGCATCCATGCTGATGAGCATCTACGAGAGGGAGAGTGGATCTATGTACCCTTGTAGATTGCCTAGAGGGAAGCGTTAAGAAACGCGGTTGATGTAGTCGAACGTCTTCGCGATCCAAATCACCGAGCGTCCCACGATCCAATCACGATCCGTCCTGATCTAGCACCGAACGGACGGCACCTCCGCGGTCAGCACACGTACTGCTTGATGACGATCTCTGCCTTCTTGATCCAAAAAGAGGGAGCGGAGAGGTAGACAAGTTCTCTGGCAGCGTGATGGCGTTGCGGCGATGGTGGTGGAGCTATTCCGGCAAGTCTTCGCCTAAGCACTTCAGAAAACCAATCTAGAGGGGAAACTATGCACTGGAGGAGAGGGTAGCACGTGGCTGAAAAACTAGTGCAAAACCCCTCAAATCCACTAGTATATATAGGAGGAGGGGAGGGGAAGGCTTGGCCCTCAATGGGCCAGCCCTAGGCTTTGGCCGAAGAAAGGAGGGAGGAGTCCTATTCCTCCACTCCTAGTAGGATTAGGACTCCTTCCTTATTTAGCCTTTTTGCCTTTTTCCACCTTTTCCGCCTTGGGCTTTTCATCCCAGCCGCATGAACCTTCTGTGGAACTTCCACTGGCCCACTAAGGGCTGGTAGTCATCCTCCCACAGCCCATGTGTCCTCTTGGGTCGAAATACCCTCTCCCGATGGTCCTCGGTACCCTCCCTACACTCCCGGTACACTACCGATGAACCCCGAACTTTTTCGGTGACCAAAACAGGACTTCCTATATATCTATATTTACCTCCGAACCATTCCAGAGCTCCTCGTGACGTCCAGGATCTCATCCGGGACTCCGAACAACCTTCGGTCACCACCATACATAACTCTATACTACCGAAACGTCACCAAACGTTAAGTGTACAGACCCTGTGGGTTCGAGAACTATGTAGACATGACAAGTAACCTCTACATTCAATAAACAACAGTGGACCTGGAAGCCCATATTGGTTCCTACATATTCTACGAAGATCTTTATCAGTCGAACCTCTATGTCAAGGATTCAGTTTATCCCGTATGATGTTCCCTTCATTCTTCGATATGTTACTTGCCCAAGATTTGATCATCGGTGTCTCCATACCTAGTTCAACCTCATTATCGGCAAGTCTGTTTACTCGTTCCGTAATACAAGATCCCATGACTAACACTTAGTCACATTGCTTGCAAGGCTTATTGTGATGTTGTATTACCGAGTCGGCCCTCATATACCTCTCCGTCACACGGAGTAACAAATCCTAGTCTTGATCCATGCTCACCCAACACACCCTCGGAGATACCTGTAGAGCACCTTTATAGTCACCTAGTTATGTTGTGGCGTTTGATACACACAAGGTACTCCTCCAGTGTCAGTGAGTTGCATGATCTCATGGTCATAGGAACATATAGTTGACATGTAGAAAACAGTAGCAATAAACTGACATGATCATATGCTACGTTTGTAGTTTGGGTCTTGTCCATCACATCCTCCTCCTAATGATGTGATACCATTTATCAAATGACATCACATGTCAATGGCTAGGTAACCTTGACTATCTTTGATCAATGAGCTAGTTCACTAGAGGCATACTAGGGACAAACTGTTGTCTATTTATCCACACATGTAATGTCTTTCCAATCAATACAATTATAGCATGGATAATAAACAATTATCATGAATAAGGAAATATAATAATAAACACTTTATTTATTGCCTTTAGGGCATATTTCCAATAGATCTACCTCGAGATCATAAAGCTAGAACCCTAGATGACTTTCTCTGTCCTACAATCTAAAACCCTCTGGCTTATATAGACTTGAGGGTACCTAGGGTTTACACATGGTCAGTTGCATAATGAAGGGAAACACATGCCTATCAACTATTAAAAACTTGGAGGGAACTCCACGACTTCTGAAGCTTCCTCCCTCGTGACGTCACGGCAGATGCCATGGGTAGGCTTATCGAGAGGGGCCAAAAGGACGTCGGCGTACTCTGGGAGCGGGCTTAGGCACGAACGGTGGTGAACACGCGATGTACCCAGGTTTAGGGCCCTCCGTGGGAGGTAATACCCCTAGTCCTGCTCGATCTTGTTTAGGTTTGGGCTAGGTTACAATGGCGCTCCTTGAGCTGTATGGCCCGAGGAAGGAGGAGGGTCTGGCCGGCTCCTCTGCTATCCTACGGGCGTGTGAGAGTAGTGCGTGGGAGTGTGCGATCAATCGGTCGTCCCTCTGCATGGGGGTGTCCCGGGGGGCTTTATAGGCCAACCCCCATCCGGCAGCCTCCCTGGCCGGCTGTGGGGTCCGCTGGCCGTGGGGTCTTGTCGCCGGTGGATCCGCCGGTTGAACGGTTCGATCCGGACCCTCGTCGGGGCCCGCGTGGTGGGCCATGACGCTGGTCACGTCGCGGCACAGACCGCCTCTTGGGGCGTCGTCTTGCGGCCTCCGGCCGAAGTCAGCGGCGCGACCGGCTGCCCTGTAGCCACGCCGGGACAGGTAACGGAGTGGTGGAGGCAGGCCGGCACTGTGAGAGGTCCCGTCGCCATCAGCCAGGGCCGGAAGCCCCGACGCTTGACTATGGCCATGCGGGCGCTGACCCCTGATGAGATAGGGTCCACTATGGCCACGCAGGCCTTGACGCCTTCATTGTGTCCATGTGGGCGCTGACTCCTGATGCGATGGATCCCACTGTTGCCACGCTGGTCCTGACAGCGGTATCCAACGCCCGACCGGCTGGGGGGAGCAACCCAAGCCGGCTAGCGCTCGCAAGGGAGCGTTTGAGGCTACCCCGGGATCATCCCCCCATCAGTAGTCCCCGAAGCCGGGGAGGGCCGTCGTCAGGTGTCGGCGATCCTCGCCTGCTTGAAGATCGCTTGTGCATCGGGGGGGATGAGGGCGCTCTAGAAGTCGGGCGATGTCAGCAGGCGGCGGCCGGCTTCGCAGCCGGCCGGATCCAAGCGCGCCGCCGCGGGCCCCCTGTAGGGCAGAGGGGTCGCGCCACGCGGTGGGTGCAGCAGGGCGCCGCCTGACAAGACCCGCAGCGGAAAGGACCGGACCGCGGGGCGGCGGCCCTCCCCGGCTACGGCCTCGATCCGCACACGCGGGTGGTTTGCGTTCCCCAGCGCCATGATGGACGCCCCGCGCGCTTCAGGAGTCGTGGGGGTCATGCGCGACGGGTCCTCTCCCCACTACTGCCCTCGCGGGGTATAAATGGGAGAAGGGGGGCGAGAAGAGCGGCCTGTTTTCTCCCCTCGCCCCCGGTGATGCAATCTCGCCCTCCTGCGCCCCTTGCCGAGAGAGAGACAAAGAAAAGAGAGAAGAGGAGCAGGGCTCGTGGGGAGCCCTCGCCGCCGTCCGCCGAAATAGGGAGACCAAGCCGCCGCCGAGCTGCCGCATCACCCCCGCAGCTGCGCCACCCCACCATGGCCAAGGTGAGCAAGGGCATGTGGGACGGTAGTGATGTCGTGGAATCATTCATCGAGTACCTCCGCCACCGCCGCAAGCTTCCAGCAGATGAGTTCTTGGAAGCACGACTGCCCGGGGCGGAGAACTCCCCAGCGCCGCGCGACGACGAGGTCATGGTCTTCGCCGACCACTTCCACCATGGGGTAGGACTGTCGGAGAGCCCGTTCTTCCGACGGTTCCTGACGCGGTTCGGCCTGCAGCCGCATCACCTCGCCCCCAACGCCATCCTACAATTGGCGGCCTACGTCGTCCTCTGCGAGGGGTATCTGGGGGTCGAGCCGAGGCTCGACTTCTGGTGCCGGCTATTCTACCTGAAGCGGCAAACGGTGAAGGACCCGGCGATGCAGCAGAGGGTGATGACCGCTTGTGGGCACGCTTCGATCCAGATCCACGTAGGAACCGGCCTCTCCAAGCTTCCGCTGCATGAGTCGGTGAAGCGCTGGCAACGAGGGTTCTTCTACGTGAAGAACGTGAAGCCGGAGGAGGACTACATCAACCTCCCCGACTTTGACAACCACCCGCCGACCGCCATGCTGAACTGGCGGGCGATGCTGCCCCAGGCGCCCGAGACGGCCGACCATCTCAGCACCCGCCTCCTCGAGATGACCGGGTCGGGGGTCTGACGGCCATCGACCTGCCGGCCGCATCTCATCAGCCAGATGGGGGGACGCCATGATCCATGCTGTCTCTCCACCAAAGAGCTGAAGTCGGCTCACGTGGCGAGGTTGGTGAACACCGTCTCGATGACGGAGATGAAGGAGGAAGGTTGGCTATGAGGAAAGGTCCCCTACAGCCGGAGTAACCCGGCACCGCGGGTAAGCCTTCACCCGACCTCTTCCCCCACTCTTTCGCCGTGGTAGGGCTCCACCCCCTTTGATCTGATGGCGCCCCACCCGGCCTGTATGCAGATATTCCTGCTCCTGCAGAACTACGCGGAGCCCGCGCCCGACACGGCTGAGTCGGACCCCGAGGAGGTTGAGGACAACGTCGATGTGGAGCCGGTTGGCTCCGATCGAGCCAGCGCGTCGGGGGCGGGCGATGCCGAGACGGAAGGGGAGGAGGCCGACGAGGCCGACTCGACGAGTGAGTCCCTTGCCCTGGCAAACATACGGGACTGGCCCGACGACGATGCTGAGGAAGAGCCGCCACGAATTGCAGAGGCTTCGGAGGAGGAGGACCCGGCGCCGCTAAGGCATAAGCCACGAGCCGGTTGTAGCTCCAGCCGGGGGCCTCGGGCGTGGACGACAAGGGGAAAGGGCTGGCTGCCCCCAAGCCGGTGCCCAAGCGCGGGGCGATCGCGGAGTCAGGAGCAAGAGACAGAGGGTTGCCCCGTCGGGGCCCTCGAGGCGGGCAATTCCCGTCGTAGCCGGGTAAGTTTTATCCTCCTTCCCTGACTCTGCCCGCGCTCGACCATGCCCTCACCCTTCCCCTCATCTTGTTGTTGCCAGCGAAGCACACGCGCTGGGCAAAACCCTGGGAAGCGGGGTGGAGAGGACGGCGCCGCCGCCGACGGCTGAGGACAGGGAGCGCCAAGCCTGACTCGAGCTCGAGGAGGCCGAGCGGGAACGACGCGCCGAGGAGCGCCGCCGATGGGAAGAGGCGGTGGGGAAACGGTGGGGAGCCAGCGGGGAGGCCGCTGGCGAGGCATGGGAGAAGTTCCCCCAAGGCCCGGAGGAGGGGTCGTCGGACCGCCACAGCTCCGGGGGACCTGCGGGGGCCGGCAGGGAAGACACCGAGGAGGCAGTGGAGGGGGCCGTGGCGCCGGCCAGCCGACGGCGGATGGCGTGCCACCGGAAGCGAGCGACGTGCTGCCGGAAGCGGGCGACGTGCCGCCGGGGACGGAGGGGCCGCCCCCGGAAATGCCGGCGTCGGGGACGCCGGCCCATGAGGACCCGGCATTGGGGATGTGGGCCCTGGAATAGCCGGCGCAAGATATGCCGGATGCTGAGGTGCCGACGCCGGATGCGAGCCGTCCCGGAACCAGCGGAGGTGGAGCGCCCGACGCGGGGGCCATGGTGACCAAGGAGGTGGCCACGACGAAGACGGGGGCCAGTCCCATCGTGCATTCTGATGAGGGAGGCCCAGCAGACGGGGGACGTCCGCATTAGACGTGGGCAGCGGCAGGGAGCTCGGCCCCTGGCGAGCCGCCGAGTGCCCTTGGGGTGGCGGTGGCCGCCGTCGTGGACGCGTTTGCCGCTTGTTGCACCCAGGCAACACAGGACGATCGGGCTGCCAACGCCCGGTTGGTGAGCTTGCAGCAGGCGGTCGCGGTGTGTTTCCCTTTATTTTTTTCCTTCTTTTAACTTTTGTCTCATTTCCAGTGGGGGCGCGCCAGCACACCCACTAGGTGTAGCCCCCGAGGCTCGAGCCGGCTGGGGCGTAGGCGGGTCGAGCCTAAAGCGGCCATGTTGTTGCGGTTTTGCAGGCGACGCACGATCGCCAGGTGGTGGTGTACGGTTTGTACCGCAAGGCTGAGGACCAGCTCGTCGTCGCCTCTGCGGACCTGCGAGGTAAGTGTCTTTGCGCTTTCAGTGGGTGGGGTGTAGCCCCGGGGATCAAGCCGGCTGGGCTGACCTGTTGGAATGTTGCAAAGGAAACAAAAAATTTCCTACGCAAATGCAAACCTATCCATGGTGATGATCATCTACGAGAGGGGGAGTTGATCTACATACCCTTGTAGATCGCTAAGCGGGAAGCGTTAAGAAACACAGTTGGTGTAGTCGTACTTCTTCGAGATCCAAATCACCGAGCATCCCATGATCCAATCATGAACCGTCCCGCGATCTAATCACGAAACGTCCCGCGATCCAATCACGATCGTCTCGTGGCCTTGATCACGATCCTTCCAATCTAGTAGCGAACGCACGGCACCTCCGCATTCAGCACATGTGCAGCTTGATGACGATCTCTACCATCTTGATGCAGCAAGAAGAAGTGGAGAGGTATAAGATTTCGCCGGAAGCATGACCGCGCTCCGGCGATGGTGGTGGCGCAATTCCGGTAGGGCTTCGCCGAAGCACTGCGGAACTACGATCTAGAGGAGCACCCGTGGAACGGGTAGCATGTGGCCGGAATTTCTATGCAAAAACCTAGCCTTCCACTAATATATATAGGAGGACAGGAGGAGGCAGCCCTTGGCGCAAGGCCAAGGGCCTCTTTGATTCGGCCGGCTAGAGAGGGAGGAGTCCCACTCCTTCTCCAATCCTAGTTGAACTAGGATTGCTCCCTATTGGCCTTTTTTCCACCTTTTTCTTTAGCCTTTTTATCTCATGCGCCATGGGCCTTTTGTGTCTGTTTCTCCAGCCCACTAAGGGCTGGTTATCACTCTCCACAGCCCATGGAATCTCTGGGGTCGAAATACCCCTCCCATAGGTCTCCCGGTACACTACAGGCACTCCCAGTACACTACCGATGAGCCCGAAACTTTTCCGGCGACCAAACTGGGACTTCCTATATATGAATCTTTACCTCCGGACCTTTCGGAAGCTCCTCGTGACATCTGGGATCTCATCCGGGACTCCGAACAACCTTAGGTCACCACCATACATAACTCTATACTACCGAAACGTCACCAAACCTTAAGTGTGCAGACCCTGCGGGTAGGAGAACTATGTAGAAATGATCGAGACACCTCTACGGTCAATAACCAATGGCGGGACCTGGACGTCCACATTGGTTCCTACATATTCTACGAAGATCTTTATCGGTCGAACCTCTATGTCAAGGATTCAGTTATTCCCATATAACGTTCCCTTTGTTCTTCGGTATGTTACTTGCCCGAGATTCGATCGTCGGTATCCCAATACCTAATTCAACCTCGTTGCCAGAAAGTCTCTTTACTTGTTCCGTAATACAAGATCCTGTGACTAACACTTAGCCACATTGCTTGCAAGGCTTGTTTGTGATCTTGCATTACCGAGTGGGCCCTCAGATACCTCTCCGTCACACGGAGTAACAAATCCCAGTCTTGATCCATGCCAACCCAACAGACACCATCGGAGATACCTGTAGTGCACCTCTATAGTCACTCGGTTACGTTGTGACGTTTGATACACACAAACTATTCCTCCGTTGTCAGTTAGTTGTATGATCTCATGGTCATAGGAACATATACTTGACATGCGGAAAACAGCAGCAATAAACTGACACGATCATATGCTACGTTTGTATTTTGGGTCTTGTCCATCACATCATTCTCCTAATGATGTGATCCCGTTATCAAATGACACCTCATGTCCATGGCTAGGAAACCTTAACCATCCTTTGATCAACAAGCTAGTTCACTAGAGGTATACTAGGGACATAGTGTTTTGTCTATGTATGCACACATGTATCCATGTTTCCAATTAATACAATTCTAGCATGGATAATAAACGATTATCATGAACAAGGAAATGCAATAATAAACACTTTATTTATTGCCTCTAGGGCATATTTCCGGAGGTCGCCGTCGCCTCTGCGGACCTGCGATGTAAGGGTCTTTGCGCTTTCAGTGGGGGGGGTGTAGCCCCCGGGAATCAAGCCGGCTGGGCTGACCGTGGGAGTTTCTTTTCATCCAGCCGCCTACACCGAGACGGTCAGCCTCCGATGCCAGGTGAAGTTTGTCTGTGTGGAGCGAGACACCGTGGCGACAGAGTGCCGCATGTTCTGCGAGAAGACGGAGAGGGCGAGGGCGGAGCGAAAAACGCTCGAGGAGGCACACCACCAGGCGCTAGCGGACCGGGAGGTGGTCCTCCGTGGGGAGGCGGAGGAGCGAGAAAAGGTGCTCCAGGCGAAGCTGGAGGCCCAAGACGCCACGCTAGCCAAGGCGGCCAAGGAGGCAGCGGCGGCCTGAGACGAGAGCGAGCGCCGGCTCGAGGAGGTGGAGGCCAGGGAGGCGCGATGGCTGGAGCAGGGCCGCGAGGTGGACCAGATGTTGGGCCGTAAGTTTTCATCTCTTCTCCTTTTCGCGTCTTTCTCTTCTTTTCTGTCTCAAGCCCCCTACTCGCTTCTCCCCAGGGATCTTCCCCGGCACGCAGGAGGCCGCTGATGCGGTCGTGGAGGCTGCCCGTGAGGCCCGGCGAGCGAAGGGGGAAGCCATTGAGGAGCTTGCCCCTGGACCTTGGACGCCGCCGACGCACGCCTGACGGAAGTCGTTCACGCCCAGAAGCGGCTCCAGGCGGCAGGGCAGGCGCTGGTCCGCGTGCTTTGGCCGAGTGCGGTGGACCCGGGCTCCATGAACCGGCTTGCCCGGTGGCTGGAGGTTGGGACTGCGCGGGTGAACGCCTGGAGGGCCTCCACGGCACGCGCCGGCGTGGAGATGGCCCAGCTCCGCGTCGCCAAGTCATGGTACCCCGAGCTTGACTTAGGTCTGCTCGTGGCCCAGCACGCCGGCACCAACGCGGACTTGGAGGCGGTGGCTAACGAGCTGCAGGCGTGGGCGAGTGATCTTGCATCCTTCGCCGCATGAGATGAGTATGTCCCGGAGCGCGGCGCGGAAGGCACGGCGATCCCGGACCCGGAGGACAGCAAAGCCGAGGCGGAGGACGCTGGATCCGACACCGAAGATTATGCCCCGTTCGAGCCGGCCGCGGATGCGGAGGCGGGAGCCTCTACCTTGGCCGCCCCAGGAGCGCCGGCCTCGAAAGCGCTAGCACCGTCGGCTTCAGAGGCATGAACGCCGTCGGCTCAAGCAACGACGGCACCGGAGGAGGGCCAGCACGAAGCCGCCGCTGTCTTTAGGACTTCTCTTTTCCTTTTCCTACACTTTGTTTAGCATCTGAATTCCACCAACTGGGGGCGTATTTGCAATATCTGTAATTAACTCGTGGCCATGGGCCTATTATTGTTTATAACTTATGCTTGCCGTTTTTGAAAAGTGAGTGTGTGCCGGCTTTTCTTTCGCCCTTCTCCTTTTGACTTGTGCTTGCGTGCTAGGATTCCTTCCGGGTTCCGCCCCGCCTACCGGCCAGCTGGGAGCTGGTGTGGGACAGGGACGGGGCTTCTCCCTTGGGAAAAACAGCTAGTTAGAGTCAACCGGCTAGGACTAGGTCAAGCCGACAGAGGCCGGTTACTGAAGGTAACAAAGTGTGGTTGGGCTAGTCTGACCACCGCGCGTGAGCGGACCCTTGTGTGCGAAGCTCCTTCGTACCCCGCGATCCCTTGAGCCAGACAGCCGGGGGCCAGTCTGTGGCTGGTTAGGGCGGGGGAGGCGAAGGACTACTTGCCCACACATGTTCGTCCGCCTCGAAGGGGAGCCGGCCGAGCCCCCGGGCCCGCGAGCCGGACCCGGGTCTTAAATAGGAGTTGATCTTTGGAAGAAACAAAGAGGGGCTTGCCCCAAGCGCTGGCTTGGGGCCCCCGTTGTATTCATGATCCCAAAATGGAAAAGATACAGGGTACATACCCTGGTTCTTAGCAATAAAAGGGGCGGAGGAGCGCCGCGTTCCATGGGCGCTCCGTCTCTTCGCCGGAGGCGTCTCTCTTGCGCTTCTGCGACTTCTGGGCGTCTATCAGGTAGTACACGTTGTTATGTAGGGCCTGGCTAACGATGAACGGGCCCTCCCATGGGGAGGACAGCTTGTGCTGGCCGGCAGTTTGCTAGATCCGCCTGAGCACTAGGTCTCCCTCGTCGAAGGAAAGTGGTTGGATCCGCTTGCTGTGGTAGTGTTGGAGCTTCTGCTGGTAGATGGCCGTCCGGCTCAAGGCCTGCTCGCATGCTTCCTCGAGGAGGTCGACGTCGTCTTCTCGTGCCGCTCTTGCATCCTTCTCCGTATATAGGGCAACCCGAGGCGAATCGAACTCGATGTCGGTGGGGATTATCTCCTCGGACCCATAAATGTGGAAAAAAGGGGTGAAACCGGTCGACCGGTTGGGCATGGTGCGAGGGCTCCAATAGACAGCCGGCAACTCCTTGACCCGACAGCCGGCCGACCGGGCCAACGGCGTGACAAGCCGGGGCTTGATGCCGGACAGGAGCAGGCCGTTTGCCCTCTCGACCTGGCCGTTAGATTGCGGTGGGCAACGGATGCCAGGTCGAGCCGGATGGCCTATCGCGAGCAAAAACGTGCCACCGCGCCCTTGGCAAAATTCATGCCGTTGTCGGTGATGATGCTGTGTGGGACGCCTTAGCGTACCGTGACGTCTTCGATGAACCGGACAACGGGGAGGTGTCCAGCTTCTTGATGGGTCGCGCCTTGATCCACTTGGTGAACTTGTCGACGGCGACCAGCAGATGTGTCATGCCGCCCCAGGTGGTCTTGAAGGGTCCCATCATGTCCAGCCCCCAGACGGCAACGGGCCACGAGAGGGGGATGATCTCGAGGGCGGAGGCCGGCAGGTGGCTCTGCGTGCTGAAACGCTGACAGCCCTCGCATTTGTCAACCAGGCCCTTGGCCGCCACCAGGGCAGTCGGCCAGTAGAAACCATGGCAGAAAGCCTTGGCCACCAAGGACCTGGAGGCGGCATGATGCCCGCACTCGCCTTGGTGGATTTCAAGGAGGATCTCCAGCCCTTTCTCCGGCTCGATGCAGCGTTGGAAAACGTCGGTGGTGCTGCGGTGGACCAGTTCGCGGTTGATGATGCTGTAGGCCGAGGCCCGGCGCTGGATTTGCCTCTCCGTGGCCTCGTCAGGGGGAATTTCTCCACGTTGGAGGAACGCAAGGATGGGCTGCGCCCATGACGGAGCCGAGACGGGAGCCGGCCCCGGTCCCGTCGGGGCGTCGTCAGCCCCCGGGGCCGGCTCGTCAGTCCCCGGGGCTGGCGTAGGTGGAGCCTGCATTCTTCAAGCCAAAAGATATGGTGGTGTAGCAGTAGGCCCCAAAGGGTGTGATGAAGGAGGTCTTGAGCCGGTCCTCCAAATCCATCTTTATCTGGTGGTAGCCGAAGTAGGCATCCAAGAAGGATAGTAGGTCGCAGCCGGTCGTGGAGTCGATGACTTGATCGATCCACGGCAGGGCGAACGGGTCCTTGGGGCATGCCTTGTTCAGGCTTGTGTAGTCGATACACATACGCCAGGTCTTGTTTTTCTTTAGCACCAGGACTGGGTTGGCCAGCCAGTCCGGGTGGAACATTTCCATGATGAAGCTGGTTGCGAGCAGCCGGGCGATCTCTTCTCCGATGGTGCGCTGCTTCTCCTCGAAGAAACGGCGCGGGGGTTGCTTGACTGGTTTCGCATCCGGCCGTACGTGCAGCTTGTGCTCGGAGAACTTCCTCGGAACACCAGGCATGTCCTTGGGGGACCACGTGAAGATGTCCCGGTTCTCACGGAGAAAGTCAACGAGCTCGCCTTCCTATTAGCTGTTGAGGAGGGAGCTGATGGTCACGCACTGGGTGGGGTTGGCCAGATCGAGCAGCACTTGCTTGGTATACCTTGACAGTTGGAAAGAGCCCTCGCCGAACGATTGTGACGGAGGAGCCGACACGGCCGGCTGGGCAGATGTAAGGGCCACCACCAGGTCGAGCTACTACTTCTCCTCCGCTATCTCCAGGGCCTCAGCCAGCCGGCTGCCGTCGCGCGCGCACGCCATCGATATCTGGTACTTGCCGGCGATGGTGATGATGCCCTTCGGTCCCAGCATCTTGAGCTTGAGGTAGGCATAGTGGGGGACCGCCATGAACTTGACGAGGGCTGGCTGACTGAGCAGCGCGTGGTAGGGGTTGTCGAGGTCAACCACCTCGAACACGACCGGCTTGTGGCGGAAGTGGCTGGCATCACCGAAAAGGACGTCAAGCTTGATCTTGCAAATGGGGGTGCACGACTTCCTCGACACGATGCCGTGGAAGACGGTCCGGCTGGTCTTCAAATCCTCCACCTTGAGCCCCAGCTTAGTCAGGGTGTCAAGGTAGAGGATGTAGATGTTGTTGCCGCCGTCGACCAACACCCGCGAGAAGCGGCACGAGCGCCTCTCGGAGGTGATGGTGGGGTCAAGGACGAGGGCATAGCTGCCCGGGTGCGGCATTACGGCCAGGTGGTCTGCCTGGCTCCACGTAACCGGCTTCTCGGACCAGTGCATGAACTGGGGAGTCGTAGGCACGGTGGCGTTCACCTCACAATGGAGCTGGCGTTTGGTGTGCTTGTCCGTCTCTTTGCTCGTGAAGACGACGTAACAGCCGTCAGGCTCGGGATACTGGTTGAGCAGCCGGCCGTTGTTGCGAGCCGGGGCCGGGGTTGCTTGGGCCGGTCCGGGAGCCGGAGCCGGAGCTTGGGCTGGGGCCGAAACACGGGCTGGCTATGCGGGGGGAGCCAGGAGGCCGTCCCCCCAGGCCAATCGCTGCTAGAAGCTACACTGCCGGAGCATATGCGTGGCCGGTTTGGCACCGGAATGGATTTTGTAGGGGAGGTCAAGCATTTGCAGGGGAGGCGACCAGCCGGCTCCCCTAGCGGGAGTCGGGCTGGTTGTTCTTGCGCTTTCCGTTTTGCTGCTTCCGGTTGTCGGCTGCCGCCCGTGGCGCGGCAGGGCATGTAGCCGGCTTGGCTGATGCCTTAGCCTTCATCCTCATTGAGGAGTTGGTCGTGGCATATTTGTCCGCTTTGGAAATTTGGTTTGCCAGATAGGTTGGCTCGGAGCAGAGAAGCTTGTGCTTGAGGGGGGTGTCGTCGCGGCAGCCCTCGATGAAGTACTGGATGGCCTGCACCTCGTGCACGCCCTCACTAGAGTTGCGGAGTTCGGTCCAGCGCGTGAGATAGTCGCCGGGCGGGGGGATCCTTCGGCCCTTGGACGCACATGGCTAGCTCGCAAGGCCGGCCAGGCCGTTTGTAGGTGTCGATGAAGTTGAGTACGAAAGCTTCTTCGACGTCCGTCCAGGTGTTTATGCTGCCGGCAGCTAGGCTGTTCAGCCAGGTGCGGGCAGAGCCGATCAGCATGAGGGGGCGTAGCGGATGGCTACGTGCTTGTTCCCCCTACCGATGCCAACGGCGATGGTGTAGTCCATCAGCTAGTCCTCTGGCTTGGCGGCCCCGGTGTACTTCGGGGTGTCGCGGGGGAGCTTGAAGCCAGTAGGGAAAGGCTCGTTGCGGATTCGTGGGCCGAAGCAGGCCGTGCCAATCGAGCCCTCCTCCACGAGGAGGGATGACTGCGCCAGCCGGTCGAGGTGCAGCTGGGCGTCATTGTCACTATGGGGAACGCGTGGCCCGAGACGAGCCGCGATCTCGGGACGGACTGCCGGCGGGACAGACCGCACCAGCTCTTGTCAAGGAGGGGGAGTGTGTTCACGGCTACGCCGGCTTCCCCCGCCTGACGCCTCATCACGGCGGCGGCTACCGGCCGAGTTGTCGCTGCGCCAGCTGTTCACGGCCGGTTGCTCATTTCCACGAGACGGGGGACGCCGAGCGTTGCTCCCCCGAGCGTTCCGGCCGCAGGGACGAGGGGTGCTGGAGTGCTGAGCTGGCCGGCGGTCAGAAGCCCCAGAGGCCTCGCCCTCGGGGCGAGGAAATTCGGAGACAACCCCGCTAGGAGTGAGGGTGGCCTGTTGCGTGTTGGCGGTGTCCATGAGGTCTTTGATATGCCATTCGCATGCGGCCCGCTCCTCGCCCACCAAGGTTGTCAGGTCCTCGTAGGCTACCTTGGCGGCATGCAGGTTGGCTGCAGGATTGACTTAGACGGGAAGGTGACCGCCGAGGATTTCCTTGATCACGCGGCTGCGTTCCCGCACGGCCCCACACCGACTGGGCTCGGGGCCAGCCGGGGTGAGCCCGTACGCAGAGTTCTACTCCTGTTCCGCGACTTCCATTCGGCGCCACTCGGCAGCAAGGGCGCTGAGGTCTTTGAGTAGCTGGTGGAGGGCCGCCTCCAGCTCGGTTCTGCCAGCGGTCGGGTCTCCGTCGTGGTGATGGGGATGCCCAAACCCCGCAGGGTGGCGGCGAGCGGGTCTGAGATGCCGGCGGGGGCCGCGTCGGCCTTGGCCACTCGCACGTGGGCCGAAGTGGTTGCGGAGGCGGTGACCATCACCCCCACGCTGGCGTGGGAGCCGATGGCATCACTCGTGGCGAGCACGCCTACGTACGAGGGAGGGTCAGTGCAGTCAAGCACCCAGCTGGGGTACTCGTCAGCTGTCGGCGCGTCGGCGAGGCTCAGCATGCTGAACCGCTCGGTGAGCGTGGCGACGTCGAGCGCGAAGTTGCGGCGGAAACAATCGTAAGAGAGGCTGGCCGCATCGCTCGTAGGCCCCATCGGAGCGAGCCCTAGGAGCGCCCAGTTCAGCCGGAGCGGGGGATGGCCCAGAGAGGTGGTGACGACGGCCGCCGGTGCATCAGCGAGGCTCAGCTTGCTGAGCTACTCAATGAGCGCGGCGACGTCGAGCGCAATGTCGCAGCCGAGTCACTCGTTAGAGAGTCCGATCGCGACGCCAGCAGGGCCTCCCGGAGCAAGCCCCACGAGCACGCGGTTCCGCCCGGAGGCGAGGTGGCCGGGGGAGGTGGTGAAGGGCCCCGCCCAGAGCGTGACTCCGACCGGCGACGCGAACGGCCCCACTATGGGCGCCAATTGTCGTGGTATCGTCATGGCAGATGCCATGGGTAGGCTTATCAAGAGGGGCCGAAAGGACGCCGGCGGACTACGAGAGCGCGGTTAGGCACGAATGGTGGTGAACACGCAATGTACCCAGGTTCAGGGCCCTTCGTGGGAGGTAATACCCGTAGTCCTGCTGGATCTTGTTTAGGCTTGGGCTAGGTTACAATGGCGCTCCTTGAGCTGTATGGCCTGAGGAAGGAGGAGGGTCTGGCTAGCTCCTCTGCTCTCCTGCGGGCGTCTGAGAGTAGTGCCTGGGAGTGTGCGATCAATCAGTCGTCCCCCTGCATGGTGGTGTCCCGGGGGGCTTTATAGGCCAACCCCCCGGGTTACAATGTGGGTGGTAACTCGTGGGGGGGGGGCATCCGGCAGCCTCCCTAGCCAGCTGTGGGGTCCGCTGGCCGTTGGGTCTTGTCGCCGGTGGGTCCGCCGGCTGAAGGGTCCCATCTGTACCCTCATCGGGGCCCGCATGGCAGGCCCCAACGCTGGTCACGTCGCGGCACGGACCGCCTCTTGGGGCATCGTCTTGCGGACTCCGGCCGAAGTCAGCGGCGCAACCGGCTGCCCTGTAGCCACGCTGGGGCAGGTAACGGAGTGGTGGAGGCAGGTCGGCACTATGGGAGGTCCGGTCGCCATCAGCCAGGGCCAGAAGCCCCGACGCCTTTACTGTAGACATGCGGGCGCTGACCCCTGATGAGATAGGGTCCACTATGGCCACACGGGCCTTGACGCCTTCACTATGGCCATGCGGGCGCTGACTCCCGTTGGGATGGAGCCCACTGTTGCCACGCTGGTCCTTAGAGGGGTATCCAACGCCCGACCGGCTGGGGGGAGCATCCCCAAGCCGGCTAGCGCGCCCCAGCCTGCGATGGTGCGACCGGTTAGCCCTAGCCGAAAACTCAAGCCGGCAGGGCGTAGCCGGGCAGTCGAAGATAAGGGGCCGCTTGCCACCCACATTCGTCGGGCTCGCAAGGGAGCGTTTGAGGCTACCCTGGGGTCATCCCCCCATCACCTTTGATCAATCCAATGTTCAGGAAATGGCCCACATAGTCTGGCCCATGAGAAACAGGTCGGTCATCCGAGGACCCCTTAAACCAGGACTCCCTCAGTAACCCCCGGACTTGCCTCCAATGCGGAGGTATAATGTCCGGACAATCTTGCGTGTCAAAGTCTTCGGTTTGCGAGGCGAGTCCCTCTATACCTTCTTGTTCGGCAACCATCCCGTCATCAGCAAAATCCCATGCGTCACGAATTTGCAGGGTCCATTCTACATATCTCGGGCTTCGTCTCCCTTTGCGAGATGTTTCTAGGCTGCAAGGCACACGTTGAATTGTGGAGGAACTACTTTTGCCTCGTCCCTCGTACTCAGGGTAAGACAATTGTAGAGGTCAGAGGAGCCGAAATATGCCGCATAGCCGATATGGGGTATCCGGTGGGGACTGATGACCCACAAGTGTAGGGGATCTAAACTAGTCCTTTCGACAAGTAAGAGTGTCGAACCCAATGAGGGAAATAACAAGCGGTTTTCACTAAGGTATTCTTTGCAAGCACTGAAATTATCGCTAACAGATAGTTTTGTGATAAGATAATTCGTAATGAGTTAAAAGGAACAATATCAAAGGTGCAGCAAGGTATCCCAATCGTTTTTGTAGCAAAGTACAAGCCTGGAAAAACTCTTATATAAAGCAAAGCACTCCTGAGGACACATGGGAATTTCTATCAAGCTAGTTTTCATCATGCTTAGTTGATTCATGTTGCTACTTTGACAATTTGATATGTGGGTGGACCAGTGCTTGGGTGCTACTCTTACTTGGACAAAACTCCCACTTATGATTCACCTCTCTTGCAAGCATCCACAACTACGAAAAAAGAACTAAGATAAATCTAACCATAGCATGAAAGATATGTATCCAAATCAGCCCCTTACGAAGCAACGCATAAACTAGGGTTTAAGCTTCTGTCAGTCTAGCAACCCATCATCTACTTATTAATTTCCAATGCCTTCCCCTAGGCCCAAATAATGGTGAAGTGTTATTTAGTCGACGTTCACATAACACCACTAGGGGAGAGACAACATACATCTTATCAAAATATCAAACAAATACCAAATTCACATGATTACTTATAACAAGACTTATCCCATGTCCCCAGGAAAAAACGTAACTACTCACAAAGCATGCTCATGTTCATGATCAGAGGAGTATTAATTAACATTAAGGATCTGAACATATGATCTTCCACCAAGTAAACCAATTACCATCAACTACAAGGAGTAATCAACACTACTGGCAACCCACAGGTACCAATCTGAGGATTGAGACAAAGAACAGATACAAGAGATGAACTAGGGTTTGGACAGGAGATGGCAATGATGAAGATGTTGATGGAGATTGACCCCCTCTTGATGAGATGATCTTTGGTGACGATGATGGCTTCGATTCCCCCTCCAGGAGGGAAGTTTCCCTGGCAGAATAGCTGTATCGAAGCCCTAAATTGGTTCTGCCCAAGTTCCGCCTCGAGATGGCATTGCTTTGTCTTGAAACGTCTATTCTGATTGTTTCATTGCAAGTTCCACCCCATGTCAAAAAACTTCATATAGCAGAAGATGGGCGTCGGAGACCTGCCAGGTGGGTCACAAGCCACCTAGGCGTGGCCAATGGGGTGGCCGCGCCTGGCAGGCTTGTGACCTCCTGGTGGGCCCCCTCTGGTATTTGTTTCGCCCAATATTTTTTATATATTCCAAGACAATTATCCGTAACTTTTCAGAACTTTTGGAGTTGTGCAGAATAGGTCTCTCAGATTTGCTCCTTTTCCAGTCCAGAATTCCAGTTGCCGCCCTTCTCCCTCTTCATGTAAACCTTGTAATATAAGAGATAAAAGGCATAAGTATTGTACCATAACGTGTTATAACATACCATAATGCAATCAATAAAAATTTAAAATCATGATGCAAAATGTATTTATTAACTCCCCCAAGTTTAGAACTTGCTTTTCCTCAAGCAAAAGCCAAGATCAATAAATATGACCACATGTTTAGAGATAGAGGTGTTGATAAAATGAAATACAGACATGAGGGAATCATGATCATCTGTAGATCAGAAATACTTATTGATATATAATTTCTTATACTAGAGTAAAAATTCATTCACAAGAAAATGTATGAATCAAGAACTCTCTTGACAACCAACAAACTATGTTCTCAGTCATTGAAGCAATTTGTAATTTATCATAACATCGGAAAGAGTCAATATAAGAGCTTGTAAAGAAAATCCACATACTCAATCATCTTTTAATCATTCATAATTGCTAACACTCACATGGTACTCATGAGATGAAAGCTTCAATTGGACACAGAGAAAGATAGGGGCTTATGGTTTTGCCTCCCAACTATTCACCTCAAGGGTGATGTCAACAATAATAACTCATGATCACCCACATCCGAGTGGATATATATATATAGGTCATTCCCCCAACACATAATGCTTGCCAAGAGAGAAAGGCGAGATATAGGAAGTGGTGACCATGACTCTTTCATAAAGGTAAGTACGTATAAAGTAAAAGTAACAGATAGGCCCTTCGCAGAGGGAAGCAGAGATTGTCGTGCGCTTTTTGTTATTGGATGTGCAAACCCTTAATGCAAAGGAACACATCGTTGTACTGCCCTTTGTGATAGCAACTTTTATTATGCAATCCATCGTTTTTATTTCTTTACTATCACAAGTTCATACAATGCTTATTTTCCCTTACAATAAAAGATCATACATATTTAGGAGCAATTCTTATTGCTTTTTGCACCGGTGACATCTTACTTGAAGGATCTTACTCAATCCATAGGTAGGTATGGTGGACTCTCATGGCAAAACTGGGTGGAGGGTGTTTGGATGCACAAGTAGTATCTCTACTTAGTGCGAAAGTTTTGGCTAGTATGAAGTGGAAGCAAGCACTACATGTTGAAGGATCTATAACCAAATAACTTCTATTCCTAAATAAGCAAACATAACCCATTATGTTGTCTTCCTTGTCCAACATCAATTTCTTAGCATATAATAATTTAATGAGTGCTCACGATCATAAAAGATGCCCAAGATAATATATTTATGTGTGAACTTCTCGTTCTTTATTACTTCCTTTGAATTTCACCAATAACCAATCGCTATATTTGTCAACTCCCAACAAATTTCAATCGACATACCTCTTATATGTGAAGTCATCACTCCCCATAAGATCATCATATATAGTCTTCTCTTTTATTCTATTCTTCTATTATTATTTTTTCTCAAGAACATACCAATCAAGCAAAGCCCTCACATCAAAACTACTTTTCATTATATAACTCTCGGACGTGCTTATATAAAGGCAACAAAAAAACAAAAACTCAAAGATAGATCATACCAATACTTTATTCTATTAGATCAAGATAAAACTAAAAGGATCGAACTAAGAAAAACAAGAAAAGTAAAATGTGTGATGGTGATATGATATTGGGGCACCTCCCCCAAGATTGGCACAAGCCAAGGGGAGTGCCCATAGCATGTGCTTAGATGTCCTTCTTCGAAGGTGGCGGTATAGAAGGATCTTTCAGCTTGTTCAATTTCCTCTTAAGAATAAAAATTTGTTCCCTCAGATCGTCAACTTCTTGCTTGAGGTTCAATATCCTTTGAAATAATTCTTCCTTACTCTCCTGCAGAAAACGAGAAGGGATAAATAGAACCTTGGGTTTTCTCCTTGTGTTTAGGAGGCTTGATTTCCTCAACTCCATGTGCATATATCCTGGTTGAGGCAGAGGGATCTCTTCTTCATCGGAGTTTCCTTCATCATACATGCCTTCTTGTTCCTCCTCCGAAAATAATTCATAAGGATCTAGGTCCCCATAGAGCTTGTGACTGGCAAGATAATGCGATATATAGCTCTCCCCATCGGAGTCTTGGCACGACATATTGCTCTGTCTCTGCTGCAGAAACAACTCAAAACGAAAACAGGAGTTATTGTCGTGGTACGAAATTCCAAACCTCTGGGAGATTATATAATGAATTTTTACTGACCCAAAGGAGTGTATACCACAAGAAAATGGAGTCCGGAGGGTCCACGAGGTGGTCGCAAGCCACCTAGGAACATCCAGGGGGGTGCCCGCGCCTGGCAGGCTTGTCACCTCCTCGTGCGTCTTTCGGAATACTTTTACTTTTCCTAATTTATTAAGTATTCCAAAATGAAGAAAAATGCTATTGGGAAAGTTTTGGAGTCGGTTTGCTTACCGTACCACCTACCTATTCCTTTTCGGAGTCTGATAGGTCTCCCTAGTGTACTCCTACGGAGTTATGGTATTGAAGATATTAGTTTCAACATTTATGGGAGTACCTGAGATATAATGTTTGATTCTTTGTCCGTTTACCACCTTCAGATTTGTGCCTTTGGCGTTGTTGATCTTGATGGCACCGGAACGATATTGTAGTGACTCGACTCAAAACGAGTCAAGCCTCTGTGTTTTCTGTGCCATCCCTCGATTAGTATGCTGGCACGCACAGTACATCAATGTATATATCAAAGTGAAATCACATGTAAATAGCGTAAAACTGATATATACCTCTTAAATTACAGCGGAAACTGTCAACAGGAGTGGAGTCCCAATAAACACCAACGGCAGGTTGAGTGCAGACCGTAACCCTGAATCGTACTCTTACTCGTCGTAGAACTTATCTGCAACATAAGATGTTGCAGCCGTGTAGGTCAATACATTGAATGTACCGGCAAGATCACCATAGCAGAACAAAAGATAAAGACTATTCTATATGCAATAAGGCTTTGTGGCTGTGTGTCTGAGTTCTTGCATAAAAGACGATTTTATTTTCTTTTCCTACAACAAAGGATTACAAGGAGTTTCACTACAGAGTTATCTAGCATGACATGGTTCCGCTAACCGATGTCTGAATGCCCACAAGTATCAGAAGTTGCCCACAATTAATTATCAGTCCAGTGTTGAGAGTTCAGATATAGATCCAAGTCCAGAGGCGCAAAGTGTCCATAACCAGGGAAACAGCTAATCGATTAGGTTTAACTCTGCAGAGTGTTGTGTACTTTACCCACAAGATTCATTCCCTCCTTGTAAGTCCTCGCACTTCATGGTGTTTGAGAACAGGATGAACGAAACATGGTCTTTTAGAGTGTTTCCCTGACTACTGTCAGTGCCCATCCCATCCTAACATCGACTACATCTCGTAGCACTGCCTAGCGAAAGTCACAACAAATATCAACCAAGCCAGATCCCATAATGACTTGTGACTACACAGGTAAGCTACCAAGCATGAATTATTCATCTGTCTCTTTGAGTCTGGGTGAAGCTTTCCGCAAGATGTCATGGCGCTTCTCCATGCATCCCGGCCATCCACTGGTTACACTAGGGTGCCCATCAAAACCATCCTACACCCAGTATTGTGTATTGAAAAACTTGTTTCTCGAGTCTCAAAGTCTTGAGGTCTTGAAGATGCCTTCATGAAGTTGTAGTTTTGACGTGGAGTCCTCCTTCTCACACCACTCACGAACACTCATACCAGACCCCATCTACTTTAGCATAGCATTAAAATAACTAGTGTTCTCGGGGCTTTAGTAACAAGTCATGGGTTCCTACCTCATGCATTCTACTCAACTACAAGAATTTCAATAACACTACTGGAGGGATTTGTTGAATGATGTCACTACATGCAATAAAACATAGGTATGAAATAGATGGTCAAAGTGAACTTGCCTGGTAAGTTGAAGAAGATGTTCGCTCTTAGAAAATACTTGATAGAACTATTTGTCACTCTCCGATGAAATCTATATAATCAAACATTGCATTCATATAATCAATCATACTAGCAATCAACACTAATAATCAAAAAGTAACACAAAAGGGTTGTGATGAAAGAAATACTTAAGACAAAACATAAAATAATAAAACTTCATCAAATCAACCATGTGTAGTTTTCCCTATTTTCAAAAGTAACAAAACAAAAATAAGGTAAAATACAACAAAAGTATTTTAGTAAATATTTTACTAGCAAAAAGAATTACTTTTGAAGAACAAGTAAGAACTATGAAAACCAAACACTAAACACCATAACTTTTCTAGCTAATAAACTTAACAACAAGTAAAACAATAAATATTAAAATAACAGAAAACAAAATTTAGAACAACTAAGTTAATAGAAATTGAATCTTGTAACAAATATTGAAAATATTTTCAAATAAGAAAGCAAACTTGGTTGAAATACTACTGCTAACTAACATAAGCAAAGTAAAAAAATTCAACTAATATAGAAGAAAATAGCTTAAAATAATTTAAAAAAAAAGAAATAGAAATAAACATAAAAACAACTAAAACAGAATCTGTTTTGTTAAAAATACTAATTTAAAATATTCTAAAAAATTCTAAAATTCTACCTACTATTCAATAAAGTCACTAGTGACAAGTAGCAAGAAGAATCAACTCAAAACCTATTTTTAAACTCAAGTTATAAGAAAATTAGTGTTTGAAGCAAATCGGTTTGAATACAAATTTTCGAATTTCAAATATGGTCAAACTTGATATCTGCAGAAACTAGAACAAATTTTGACACAATTCAAAAAGAATCAAATTAAAATAATTAAAAACATAAAATATATAAAGAAAACAAAAACAGAACTATTCTGTTTTTAAAACAGAAAACAGAAAAAGAAAAATCTAACCTAGCGGACAGGGTGCTACGTGGCAGTTTCTCATTGGCTACAGGGGTGCGCGCTAGATGCAACAGAGCGAACGACAGGTACCTAAAAGAAAACGGCTCGTCTATTAAAATAAAACATGCAATCTAATCCTATCCGCTCATTTACGATCCGACGGGAGAGGAGGAAGGGGAGCTCACACTATGGAGGTGGCGGCACTCCGGCGATGTCGACGGTAGCAGCGGCTCGGTGGTGCTCGGGGGCAACGCTCCGGTTGTCGGGGACGGCGTCCGAGGGGTCCTGTCGATGGCGGGGGTCCTCCGGCGTTCATGGGTAGCGTCGGTGGGGCACGAGGGTGTTGGGGGCGACGGCTATGAGCTCGGGGAGCTTCGGTTGGAGATCGAACTCCGGCGAGGTGGTGGGGGGGCGTTCTGGTGAGGGATGCTCGATGTTTTGGGAAAAAATGGAGTGCGGGCGAGGCCAGGGTTTATATAGGGGTCTCGAGTGCTCCAGATGGCAAGGGGAGGGAGATCCAGGGCGCTCCGATCTTGCTCCAGCGAGGTATGAAAGGAGGGGGGGTCGGGGAAGGATGGTGACTGCAGGACGATTCGGTCGGGCGATGGGGCCTGTGCGTGAGAGAGGGGGAGAGGGTCTGCAGCGTCGGTGGCCGATCCTAAGGAGATTCGGATCCAATCTAGATCCGGATCAGGCCAAATTCGGTAGGTGGGCCGCGATGGGTTTTCTAATTTTGAGATTTGTTTCCTTTTATTTAAAAACAGAGAAAGGAAAGGTGATTTGGAGGATCATATGAAATCCAAAAATTAAAATCCTATATATCAAAATGATCAGGAGAATAAATTCAAAAAGGTGGACATTTTTCCACGGCCAAAATAAATACTTTAAAAAATGTTTCTTTCAGAAAATGCTCAAATGGGCTTTATTTCTTTTTTTGCAAATATTTTTAAAATAACCCCATGAGTTTTAAGGTTTAAATATTTCACAAAAATACCACTGGTTTGGAGGGTCATATTCCTCTACTCAAGATTTTTCAAGGGTTTGAATTCTTTCAACTTGAAATTGGAAATCAAATATGAAAGGAACTCAATATCAGAAAATTTCAAATGTTTTCAAATTCACTCTTCAAATCTTTTTATATTGGAGAAGTCATGTCATCTTCTCTCACTGATTTGAAATGTAGGAATTTGAATTCCAAAAGCATATGGGAAAGTCATGTCATTCCCTCTCATTCAAAAGTTTTTTGAAAGTTTTCAATTTTCACTCAAATTCAGTCACTCAATCAATCAAACAATCATTTATCTATTAATTAATATAACATTCCAAAATTTGGGATGTAACAAACCTACCACACTTAAAATGAATCTCGTCCTCGAGATTCGAAAGGGCTAGAAAGAAAGGGTTAGGTTTTGGGGGTCTTCTAGCAAATCCATTGTCCTGCAAAGTGTGGGTGCTACCACACTTAAAATGAGAGTTACTAGTCCCTCAAAAATGATAACAATCCTCTGGGGTCCTTGTCAATGTTTGTCCCCTCACATTCTTCGTAGTAACTCCTTTGGTGATGTTCTTCCGTTATATCAAAATATTGTGTTCTCACAACAAAATGTATTTCCTCCGATACTGGGTCTTCTTAACTCACAGGTCTCGTGATCATTCTAAATAACTTATTGATGATCTAATGGTGGTCGACCATTAGTGGTTATCCTGCAGTGAAATGGGTCTTGGGTTCATTCCTCACCGTAAAATTACTATGTGTGGCAACAACTGGCATATACAGGGGGTTTTCATCATACCATTCTATGGATTAAACAAAAGCTTCAAAGAACGGCGTCTCTATACTATGGGTAAGTCACTCAGATTTACCATTCCGAATAGCAACAGAATGATAAGAGTAAGTCGTCATGGTGGCCAAGCCATGTCGAACTGAAATCATTACCTTGTATAAGGTTTAGTGAATCTTGTATTCTATCACTTGGGCTTCCTCACAAGCGTTGCAGAAAATTTCTCTTGTCAACGAACAAAGTTCGGATAAATCCACTTATTCTGCAAGCCGAACAAAAACATCTATCATTTCTTCACAACTCTCAGGTTTTCGTAATGCTCCTAAGAAAAACGTTTGTTGAAAAGTAATAGCTTATCCCAAGTTTCTTCCTTCATAAAGGTAGTAGTTGATCCTTAACAATCCTGGGGTCTGTGAGTTGTGGGCTCACTTGAATACTTAAACAACTTCATCTCACCCTTGGGGTTACTATCGTTTCATATTCCAGCATTACCTTCAGTTCACTCCATCATACCCTTGAGGTAACAAATCACAGACTTATTATTGTCTGGATTCCACTCTGTGGAATTCATTTTCCTTTCCATTGGTATGTTTAACCTATAGAAGTTTTGGTTCATCAAAATCATATTCTTATCGTGTTCAATCCTTTGTTACATCCGCAATCACTTCTTAAAACTCCTAAAAATACTTTATTGCAAATGCTGTCATCCACATAGTTTGGCATGGTCCAGCATCACTCCCAACTTTATTCATTTATCCCCCGTTGGAGATATTTTAGTACCACTTGAACTTTGTGATGTGCCCCTTGAAATCATCCATCTTTTGCTTGATCAGGGTGGACATGAGCTTGATCTCCATCATCTCTGTATGCACCTCATGCAGGTATTCCTCAGTATGACGGAGTCTTGCTTCAAGTAGTTCTCCAACCCAACGTATGGCTTCCATGGCAACTCACGAACAGCGTCAAAGAAAGTTGCTCGTGGTACACGAGATATGAAAAAGTATTGTCCCACAGTCTTGGGCAAACTCCTTTCACACGGTGGAGGTGTACCTCCACATACTAGAGTTCCACTCCATTTTCCATGAATGGGTAGCATTTGTAGACTGCATCTCCTTCAAGATGGATGTGCTTCATCATATCCTTCTGGATCCTTGGTTAATCATGATCACTAGTCAGGGTCATGATCATCTCCGGGACCTTGAGGAAGACTCATAAAGGGTGGTCATCTGCGTGTGTTAGAAAAGGGTACTCAAAATTAACATATGTTTCTTCTTGGGTAAGCATCCATATCATCCGAACCAAGCTTATAATTCACTTCCCAACATCTTTCAGAGTATTGTCATCCTTAAATCAAAATGTAATGGGTTGTCCATTTACCATATTCTATTATATCCTTATACTTTAGAAAAATCCCAGTTTATGCATCAACAAATCATTTTCATCCATGGTTTGAATCCATACTTCTACCTCCATCTGGTTCATTGATCCAGAGAATTCAAGTCCAGCTTCATTCACCATCTATTGGGTCTAAGGTTTTGGGATGAGATACGAGAGAGATAAAGGAGGGGATACACACAACTCAAGGACACAAAACATCAAACTCAAGTCCACACATTCATAAAGTTCAATCGAACTATAGTATCGACACCCACCTAAGGTTGGTATGGTCAATCACTCCAATCGTAAAAACGTTTATCTTTTATTCTCTCATGGTGGGGCTGCTACTAAACTAGTCTACATCATGTCTTCGTCTTCAGTGGGCTTCTTCTGGTCATGCTTGATCTTCTCAAGTTCTTCTGCCAGATTTTCCCTGTTGATGCGGAGTTTCCGGTGTCGTCCCTGTAGTTCTAGGAGTTGGTTCTTGAGCTTCTAAATTTCAACATCTCCAGCATGTGCCATGGCCCAACTGTTCTTCAAGTCTTGACGAAGCTTCTAAATTTTGGGATCGTGTTTCTTCAGATTAGCTACCTTTAGCTTCTCAGCGTTGAGGTTCGCACGAAGTGTTTTGTTCTCAAATAACTCTGAGAGAAGGTCCATTTAAAGGTTCTTGATGTAGTGCTCTAGTTCTTGATTGTACACAAGTACAGGTGAAAACTTGATCTTCTATTCGTCTCTTAGGAGGATGTGTGCTCCATTAGGCTTCTGCCATCCAAGCCTTCCTAAGTAGTGGGCACTTAACTCATCATGATGACAATAGCTCAAACGTGCGATAGCATCATGGACGGCAGTGTTCATACCCATCTCACGTTCATGGCTCAATGTGCCATAGTTCATGTCTTTGGTCTTGGGGTCTTCTATTCGTCCAAAGACTTTAGTTCTGATGCCCCAGAATCCAGACTTCCTCTTATTCACCTTGATCTCAGGTATTGGCAGCTTCACCATCTGGACCAGCTCCATGAGGAATGGACCTCCGAGAACATATTCGTAGTCCTCTCTTTTGTTCAGGGTGTAGTTCTCCATCTATAGTTTGAAATAGGGAGGGTTCAGTAAAAAAATAGATGTTACGAGAGTAGTGAAAAAATGTTGTTCCTATCAAGGTCTTCATATCTCTAAGCCATTTCCTAGGGTCACGTCCTACAGTCAACATGTGCTTCGATACCATCTCTGTAGCGACCCAACTCAGAACGAGTCAAGCCTTTGTGTTTTCTGTGCCATCCCTGGATCAGTATGCTGGCACACACAGTACATCAATGTATATATCAAAGTGCAATCACATGTAAATAGCGTAAAACTGATATATACCTCTTAAATCACAGCGGAAACAGTCAACGGGAGTGGAGTCCCAATAAACACCAATGGCAGGTTGAGTGCATACCGTAACCCTGAATAGTACTCTTACTCGTCGTAGAACTTATCTACAACATAAGACGTTGCAGCTGTGTAGGTTAGTACATTGAATGTACCGGCAAGATCACCATAGCAGAACCGAAGATAAAGATTATTCTATATGCAATAAGGCTTTGTGGCTCTGTGTCTGAGTTTTTGTATAAAAGCCGATTTTAGTTTCTTTTCCTACAACAAAGGAATACCAGGAGTTTCACTATAGAGTTATCTATCATGACATGGTTCCACCAACCGATGTCTTAATGCCCACAAGTATCATAAGTTGCCCACTATTAATTATCAGTCTAGTGTTGAGAGTTCAGAGATAGATCGAAGTCTAGAGGCTCAAATTGTCCATAACCGGGGACACGGCTAATCGATTAGGTTTAACTCTGCAGAGTGTTGTGTACTTTACCCACAAGATTTGTTCCCTCCTTGGAAGTCCTCGCACTGCATGGTGTTTGAGAATAGGACGAAGGAAACATGGTCTTTCAGAGTGTAAGTGCCCATCCAATCCTAACATCGACTACATCTCGTAGCACTGCCCAGCCAGAGTCACAACAAAGATCAACCAAGCCAGAGCCCATAATGACTTGTGGCTACACAGGTAAGCTTCCGGGCATGAAGTATTCATCCGTCTCTTTGAGTCTGGGTGAAGCCTTCCACAAGATGTCATGGCGCTTCTCCATGCATCCCGGCCATCCACTGGTTACTCCAGGGTGCCCATCAAAACCATCCTTCACCCAGTAGTGTGTATTTAAAAACTTGTTTCTCGAGTCTTGAAGTCTTGAGGTCTTGAAGATGCATGACTTGAAACGATTATAAAAGAAATAGAAATAAACCTAAAAAGACCTAAAACAGAATATGTTTTGTTAAAAATAATAATTTCAAATATTCTAAAAAATTATAAAATTCTACCTACTGTTCAATAAAGTTACTAGTGACAAATAGCAAAAAGAATCAACTCAAATCCTATTTTTAAACTCAAGGTATAAGAAAAATAGTGTTTGAAGAAAATCTGTTTGAATACAAATTTGAAAATTTCAAATATGGTCAAACTTGATATCTTCAGGAACTAGAACAAATTTTTGACACAATTCAAAAATAATAAAATTAAAATAATTAAAAACATAAAAGTTATAAAGAAAACAAAAACAGAACTATTCTGTTTTTAAAACAGAAAAGAGAAAAAGAAAAATCTAACCTAGCGGACAGTGTGCTATGTGGCAGTTTCTCATTGGCTACACGGGTGTGCACTAGATGCAACGGAGCGAACGACCGGTAACTAAAATAAAATGGTTTGTCTATTAAAATAAAACACACGATCTAATCCTATCTGCTCGTTTACGATCCGACAGGAGAGGAGGAAGGGGAGCTCATAGCTGTGGAGGTGGCGGCGCTCCGGCGATGTCGACGGCGGCGCTCCGGCGATGTCGACGGCGGCGGCGGCTTGGTGGTGCTCGGGGGTGGCACGCCGGTGGTCGGGGATGGTGTCCGAGGGGTCCAGTCGACGGCGGGGGTCCTTCGGTGTTCGTGGGTGGCGTCGGTGGAGCACGGGGGTGTCGGGGGCGACAACTATGAGCTCGGGGAGCTTCGGTTGGAGCTCGAACTCCGGCGAGGTGGCGGTGGGGCGTTCTGGCAAGGGATGCTCGGGGTTTTGGGCAAAAACAGAGTGCGGGCAAGGCCGGGGTTTATATAGGGGGTCTCGGGTGCTCCAGATGGCAAGGGGAGGGAGATCCGGGGCGCTCCGATCTCACTCCGGCGAGGTATGGAAGGATGAGGGGTTGGGGAAAGAAGGTGACCGTTGGACGATTTAGTCGGGCGGTGGGGCCTGTGCATCAGAGAGAGAGGGGGAGAGGGTGTGCGGTGTCGGTGGCCGATCCGATGGAGATTCGAATCCGATCTGGATCCGGATCGGGCCAGATTCGGTAGGTGGGCCGTGGTGGGTTTCCTAATTTTGAGATTTGTTTCCTTTTATTTAAAAATAGAGAAAGGAAACGTGATTTGGAGAATCAAATCGAATTCAAAAATTAAAATCCTATGGATCAAAATAATCAGGAGAATAAATGCAAAAAGATGGACATTTTTCCACGGCCAAAATAAATATTTTAAAAAATGTTTTTTCTTCAAAAAATGCTCAAATTTGCTTTATTTCTTTTTTTCCAAATATTTTATATTGGTTTTATAAGCAATTTTATAAGCCCATAATGCATCATCAAGTTTCTTAGACCAATTCTTTCTAGATCTATTAACGGTCTTTTGCAAGATCAATTTAATTTCTCTATTTCTTAATTCTACTTGACCACTAGACTGAGGGTGATATGGGGATGCAATTCTATAATTAACGTCGTACTTAGTAAGCAATTTGCGGAAGGCACCATGAATAAAGTGTGAACCACCATCAGTCATTAAATATCTAGGGACTCCATATATAGGGAAAATAACTTCTTTTAGCATTTTAATAGAGGTGTTATGATCAGCGCTACTAGTTGGAATAGCTTCTACCCAATTAGTAACGTAATCAACAGCAACTATAATATGAGTATACCCGTTGGACATTGCAAAAGGTCCCATATAATCAAAACCCCAAACATCAAATGGTTCAATAATAAGAGAGTAATTCATAGGCATTTTCCGATGTCTACTAATATTGCCAATTCTTTAACATTCATCACATGACAAGACAAACTTATGAGCATCCTTGAAGAGAGTAGGCCAATAAAAACTAGATTGTAATACCTTGTGTGCAGTTCTATCTCCAGTGTGGTGTCCTCCGTAGGCCTCGGAATGACACTTGTGTAGGATCTGTTCCTATTCCTGCCCAGGTACACAACGTCTAATAACACCATCTACTTCTTCTTTATAAAGGTGTGGATCATCCCAAAAGTAATGTCTTAAATCATAGAAGAACTTTTTCTTTTGTTGGTATGTGAAACTAGGCGGTATAACTTTAGCAACAATGTAATTAGCATAATCAGCACACCATGGAACACTATGTGAAGCATTTATGACAGCTAATTGTTCATCAAGAAAGCTATCATCAATAGGTAGTGGGTCATTAGGAACATTTTCTAACCTAGACAAGTTATCCTCTAAGGAGTTATCAAGACCCTTTCTATCAACAATATGCAAATCAAATTCTTGTAGCAGAAGAACCCATCTAGTAAGTCTAGGTTTAGCATCTTTCTTTTCCATAACATATTTAATAGCAGCATGATTAGTGTGAATAGTTACTTTGGAATCAACAATATAAGGTCTGAACTTATCACAAGCAAACACAACTACTAAAAATTCCTTTTCAGTGGTAGCATAGTTTCTTTGAGCGTTTTATAGAGTTTTAGTGGCATAATGGATAATATTTAATTTCTTATCAACTCTTTGTCCTAGAACAGCACCAATGGCATAATCACTAGCATCACACATAATTTCAAACGGTAGGTTCCAATCAGGCGGTTGAACAATAGGTGCAGAAATCAAGGCGCTCTTAAGAATTTCAAATGCTTCTCACAATCATCATCAAAAACGAATGGAAAATCTTTTTGCAAACGATTGGCGAGAGGCCTAGAAATCTTAGAGAAGTAGGACATGACATTTTTCCAATAGCGTCAACTTTGGCTTTGTCAACTTCAATACCTCTTTCGGAGATTTTGTGTCCCAAGACAATACCTTCATTCACCATAAAGTGGCACTTCTCCCAATTCAAGAACAGATTAGTTTTTTCGCATCTCTGCAAAAGTCGATCAAGGTTACTCAAACAATCATCAAAAGTAGTTGAAAATCTCAACAATCCTTTGAAAAAAATCAGAGAATATAGCAGTCATACATCTTTGAAAGGTAGCAGGTGCATTGCATAAACCAAAAGGCATACATCTATAAGCGAAGGTACCGAAAGGGCAAGTAAAGGTGGTCTTCTCTTGGTCCTATTTTGACACAAGTATTTGAGAGAAGCCAGAATAACCGTCGAGAAAGCAAAAATGTGTGTGTTTAGATAGTATTTCTAGCATTTGATCAATAAAAGGTAGAGGGTAATGATCTTTCCTAGTGTCTTTATTTAATTTCCTAAATCCAATTACCATTCTATATCCTGTAACAATTCTTTGCAGGATCAATTCATTTTTATCATTAGACGGTAATACCTCCTTTCTTAGGGACGCATTGAACGGGACTAACCCATCTACTATCAGCAATAGGGTAAATGATACCTACCTCCAGAACCTTTAATATTTGATTTCTTACCAGTTCTTTCATTTTAGGATTTAACCGTCGTTGGTGATCAACAACTGGTTTAGCATCAGGCTCCATATTAATTTTATGCTAAAACAGAGTGGGATTAATCCCTTAAGATCATCAAGAGTATACTCAATAGCAGCACAGTGCTTCCTTAGAATTTTCAATAATCTCTATTCTTCATGCTATGAAAGGTTAGCACTAATAATAACAGGATATATCTTCTTTTCATCAAGAAAAGCATATTTAAGAGTATCCAATAATTGTTTAAGATCAAACACAGGATCACCCTTCAGTGGAGGAGGATCCCCAATTATTTCAATAGGCAAGTTGTGTTTTTAAATAGGACGCCGATCAAAGAAAATCTTATGTATTTCATTTCCTTTCATTCATATGCATATCATTTTCATGGTCTAGTAGATATTGTTCTAAGGGGTCAATAGGAGGCACAACAATAGAAGCAAGACCAATAATTTCATCCTTACTAGGCAATTCCATATCATGGGGTTGTCTACGAAATTTAGAGAAATCAAACTCATGAGACGTGTCCCCAAAACTTATAGTAACAATTTCCTTTTCACAATCTATCCTGGCATTAAGAGTATTCAAGAAAGGTCTACCAAATATAATGGGACAAAAATAATCTTGTGGGGAACCAAGGAAAAGAAAAACAGTAGGATATTGTATTTTCCCGCACAAGACTTCAACATCTCTAACAATCCCAACTCGTGTTATAGTATCTCTATTAGCAAGCTTAATTGTAACATCAATTTCCTCTAACTCAGCTGGTGCGATATCATTCATAATTTCTTATATAAGGTAAACATAATTTCACTCACAATGGCACCCATATCACGTCAGCCATGATAACAATGATATCCTCTTTTAACAGAAACAATAGGCATGCCAACAATAGGTCTATGTTTATCTTTGGCATCAGGTCTAGCAATTCTAGCCGCTTCATCACAAAATTGAATAACATGCCCATCAACATTATCAACCAAGAGATCTTTCACCATAGCAATACTAGGCTCAACTTTAATTTGTTCAGGGTGTCTAGGTGTTCTAACATAGCTCTTACAAACCACAATTGGAGCTTTATCATGTTCCTTTATCCTAACAGGGAAAGGTGGTTTCTCAATATAAGAAGTAGGAATAACAGGATCAACATTATAAGTAATAATTTCTTCTACAACTTTAATAGGTTCAACTACTTTCACTTCAACGGGAGGATGATATTTAAACCACTTCTCCTAAGGTAGATCCACATGAGCAGCAAAATATTCACAGAAAGAGGCTACTATCTTAGAGTCAAGTCCACATTTAGTGCTAAATTCACGAAAAGCATCTATGTCTATGACAGATTTAACACATTCAAACTTAAGGTTTATACCTGACTCCTTACCTTCGTCGAGTTCCCAATCTTTAGATTTGCATTTAATTCTTTCCAATAAGTCCCATTTAAAATCAATATCTTTCTTCATATAGGAACCAACACTAGAAGTATCGAGCATGGATTGATCATTATGAGAAAGCCGGGCATAAAAATTCTAAATAATAATTTTTCGTGAGAGCTCATGATTAGGGCATGAATATAAAATTGACTTAAACCTTTCCCAAGCTTGATCAATTCTTTCTCCTTCACGAGGCCAAAAATTATAGATATAATTCCGATCATGATGAACTAGATGCATAGATAGAACTTCTGATGAAATTCCATTTTCAATCAGTTGTAGCTCCATGATCCAATATCATCACATATCCTATACCATGTCAATGCCTTATCCTTCAAATATAAAGGAAAAAGCTTCTTCCTAACATGATCCTCGGGCACACCTGCAAGCTTAAATAATCCACAAACATCATCCACATAGATTAGATGCAAATTAGGATCTAGTGTTCCATCTCCTGCTTAAGGATTAGCCAGCAGTTTCTCTATCATACCCAAAGGAATTTCATAGAAAATATTTTCAGTAGGTTCAGTAGGTTGAGGGGAAATTCTTTGTTCTTCCGGTCGAGGTAAATATACCATGAACAAACCCCTCAAAGGATTACTTTCCATAGTAAGAACTGACAGTAAATTTCAGCACACTATATAAATTATTCCTTACCAGATTGCACTTACCAAACGTGCTTCACTTCCTGGCAACGGCGCTAGAAAAGAGTCTTGATGACCCACAAGTGTAGGGGATCTATCATATTCCTTTCGATAAGTAAGTGTGTCGAACCCAACGAGGAGCAGAAGGAAATGACAAGCGGCTTTCGGTAAGGTATTCTTAGCAAGCTCTAAAATTATCGGTAACAAATAGTTTTGTGATAAGATAATTCGTAACGAGTAACAATTAAAAAGTGTAGAAAAGGTGCAAGAAGGTAGCCCAATCCTTTTTGTAGCAAAGGATAGGCCTGGACAAACTCTTATCTAAAGCAACGCGCTCCCGAGGACACATGGGAATATTTGTCAAGCTAGTTTTCATCATGCTCACTTGATTCACATTCGCTACTTTGATAATTTGATATGTGGGTGGACCCGTTCTTAGGTGATGCCCTTACTTGGACAATCCTCCCACTTATGATTAACCTCTCTCGCAAGCATCTGCAGCTACGAAAGAAGAATTAAGATAAATCTAACCATAGCATGAAACATATGGATCCAAATCAGCCCCTTACAAAGCAACGCATAAACTCGGGTTTAAGCTTTTGTCACTCTAGAAACCCATCATCTACTTACTACTGCCCAATGCCTTCTCCTAGTCCCAAATAATGGTGAAGTGTTATGTAGTCGACGTTCACATAACACCACTAGAGGAGAGACAACATACATCTTATCAAAATATGAAAGGAATACCAAATTCATATGATTACTTATAACAAAAGTTATCCCATGTCCTTAGGAAAAAACTTAACTACTAAAAAAGCATGCTCATGTTCATGACCAGAGGAGTATTAATTATCATTAAGGATCTGGAGATATGATCTTCCACAAAGTAAACCAACTAGCATGAACTACAAGGAGTAATCAACACTACTAGCAACCCACATGTACCAATCTGAAGTTTGAGACAAAGCTCGGATACAAGAGATGAACTAGGGTTTGGAGAGGAGATGGTGCTGATGAAGATGTTGATGGAGATTGACCCCCTCTCGATGAGAGGATCATTGGTGACGATGATGGCTTCAATTTTCACCCTTCGGGAGGGAAGTTTCCCCGGCAGAACAGCTCCGCCGGAGCTCTAGATTGGTTCTGCCCAACTTCCTCCTCGAGACGGCGGCGCTTCGTCCCGAAAGCTCACTTATGATATTTTCCAGGTCAAAACCCTTCATATAGTAGAAGATGGGCATCTTAGACCTGCCAGGTGGGTCACAAGCCACCTAGGCGCGGTTAGGGGTGGTGGTCGTGCCTGGAAGGCTTGTGACCTCCTGGTGGGCCCCCTTTGGTATTTGCTTCGCCCAATTTTTTTTATATATTCCAAAACCATTCTCCGTAATTTTTTAGGACTTTTGGAGTTGTGCAAAATAGGTCTCTCAGATTTGCTCCTTTTCAAGTCCAGAATTCCAGCTGTCGGCATTCTCCTCTTCATGTAAACCTTGTAAAATAAAAAAGAATGGGAATAAGGATTGTACCATAACATGTAATAATAGCCCATAATGCAATAAATAACAATTTAAACGAATGATGCAAAATGGACGTATCAGGGACACCGAACAAGGAGTCCGAAGAATGCTATTCGCAATGGTTCTATATCGAGGACTTTCCCCTATTCGATCCATCTCGGAGGGGCTTGCCCGAATACTCCAATTCCCTCTTGAAGAAAAGGTACAACTGGTGACCGAAGAGATGATCCCATGAGGACAGCACCGAAGTGCAACGCCTAGCTGCCCACGTGAGGTTACTAGCTCATCATAAGTTGACCATGATAGACGTGATGTCCGCCGCCATCACTCGATGCGTTCAGCCTCTCTAGCAAAGAATACACCCTTTGTGGCCTTACAACGGGAAAAGCGAGACCACTCGCTCCCGATGGCTAGGTCTTGCTGGTCAAACAACATTAGAAGTCGTGCTTGCCGACCTATAGAAAGGGGAGAAAGAAGATTTTGTTCGGCTACCAACCAAGGAGGGCTAGTCAAATCACAATCCCATCGAATGGGTGAGCTTTTTGACGCTGTGACCCAAATTCGGATTTCACATTTTTCCCTTTCTGACTGAAGCCTTTAATCTGTGTGAACAAGAAAGGAGGAGCTTTGTCAAGACAATTAACTGTCCGCCCCCAACCCGAGAACTATTCTCGTCACGACGATCCGAGATTTCATGACGACCCGGAGCTATCAGTCGAGTTTGAAGATGGGGTCTTTTACAAAGAGAGCCTCTTCCACTCCCAGGTGGCTATCACCCGATTACCCCGAATCATTCGCTTCCCCTACTACAGGCAAGAAGAAGAAAATTCCATCTCGCAAAAGGCAAGTATCCTCCATCGACCCAAATGCGCCGACTCCAGCTCCCAAGCATCATCGGTCCGTGCGACCAACATCGACTATGATGGCAATGCCCGGACCGGGTAGCAACAGGGATCCGTCAAGTGAGACAGTCATGGAGACAGGCCCGACCACTCGTTCAGCTCAAAGGTACTTTGTTCGAGTGCTTAATTTATTATTATGATTGATAGGGCCTCACAAGAGATCTCATGTATAAATACTCAGGCAACAAGTTTGGCCATCTCCTGTTGAGGATGTTGCCAAGGTATTTGACGATGCTCATGATTCCAGTTCTTCTGCTCATGCTGGACCCACTGTGGAGGTTTCGGTGGTCAATCGGGCCCCTGAAGACTTCGGGGACGCGGTATCAGTTACTAAATCCAAAGTAGAGAGCGCGATGAATCACTGGTAGCAACGAGAAGCCCTGTTCCACCTAGTGTTCTCTGAACAAGAGTTCAATTCTCTACACTCGGCTCATGGACACATCGGAGAGCTTCCCGAGCTGGGTTTGGGAAAGCCATGAAACTAATATCGTCCAGCCTGTAGGTAAGTGATCAGCTATAAGAATCCGAACACACATGTAAACCTAGTAACCCCAAGCCTTGAATTTGTCCGAACAACCGAATTAAGGGTCCAATTATTGTTTTACTAATGATGCAGGCCTCAAGGTAGGAGATCGAGCAACTGACCAAGGAACTGGAGGCGAGCTGACCACAGGTGGAAACCGTGAAGGCCGAACTTGATAAAGTGAAGAATTTTAGCCGGGAGGCGCATGGTGAGTATATCTGTTCTGCCGATCTTTATTATATAATCCCATGCTGATGCAAGGGTACTATGTAGCGGCTGAATCAATAGGGCAGTTGAGAAAAGATTTAGATGCATCCCGAGAATCTCGGAGGTATGCCGAGTCCCAGCATGAGGTCGGCTGCCTTTCATTGCGATGAAATCTTGAGGAGAAGAAATGCCTCCAGGCGGAAAACAAGCAGCAGTAAGTGTGATTCTAACATCTGAGGGTACTTCTTATAGATGAAGCGTAATGGACATGCCTTTACTCGTGTATAGGTCTCCTAATCAGGCGGCCCGAAGAAGAGATCAGATCCTACCGGGGAAGCCTTATGAAGGAACTGTCTGCCGTTCATGAGCAGGCCCGAAAGGCTACGAGGAGCATGATAAAAGCGCTATGGCCTGCCGAGCAACCTCCAGAAGGGATGATCGAACATGCGAATCGGTTCAAGGGATCCCGGAGTCAGTTCGAGTTACGGAAGACATCGACCTGTCGGGAGGGAGCACGAGAGGTGTGGGCGATGATCAAGACACAGTAAACTGGCCTTAATCCCAAGCATATGGCTTGGGTTGGGCCCATGGGGCCTGATGGGCAAGAAGTGCCACTTCACTTGGTGTACGACCAAGCGATGCCAACCACTCATCTCTCGCAGGAAGACTGTACCCCTGATGCCTTAATAGAAAATATTGACTAGTAGCCAGATCTATGATTGTTTAGTAACTATGTACTGATAATCAAGAAATTTTATCATCTGTGTTGTAAACTTTTACTTAACCGACCATTGGCTTCGACCTCCCGTGCTAATAGCTTGGGAGTGTTCCTTATAAAACATCACATCGTTAAGAGTGAATTGTGTTTTGGGAACCAGGCAATCCGGCCATTTGGTGAGAAGAGACAAAAAGTGCACAGGGAGATATGCTATATTACTACTTAGCGTAAGAAACATCTTCCAAAGGAAATAGTACCTCTATCGGTACCTTCCTTCAGGCTACTACGTAAATCCTAGGTAGTGAAGCCGTATACTGCTAGTATGGGACTAATGACATTTGCTAGAAAAGAAGCACGAGTAATGGTGGTAACAACCATAATTTTATTTATTGTTCCCTTCGTAGCCGACCAATTTTCTGCTGAAGATAGCTAGCTTTTGGCTTCACTTGTCTTATGTACGTATTCGGATAACTCGGCCTTAACAATCACAGAGCTGCTCCCTTTACTCTCTAGCCAAACAATTGGGAACATAGAGGGTAAACACAGGAGCGAGGCTACCTAGCTTGGCAAAAATCTTAGTTCGAATTGATGCATTGAATGGCTTAAAAATCGCCAAGGGAAACGAGCACACACGATAAATGTGAATAGATGCTTAGAATATAAAATCATCGGCTTCGAGAAGAAGCCCCCAGGTGTTGTGTTCGTATGTAACATTTGAATATGTATGCCACAAATATTAATACAAGATCAGTTTAACCAAACATAAACTTGGGAAGAAAAGAAAAAAATCCAATCCTGCCTAAAATGAAAAAAATAAAAAGGAAAGAAAAGGAAGTTAAGGGTAAAGAATATGATGACACCGATTTATCAGTAGAAGCGACGAAGACGAGCTGCGTTCCATGGGTTTAGTTCAAGGCGGTTATCCGACGGGTTCTGAAAACGGTAAGCCCCTCCTACGAGTACTTCATCAATTATGAAGGGGCCCTCCCATTTTTGGTTTAGTTTATGCTTCTGCTTCTTCAGGAGCCATAAGATGAGTTCACCCACATTATACGATTTTTCCCTGACCTCCCTACTCTGGTAACTTCGGGCCTGTTGTTGATAAAAAGTAGAATGAGCTCGGGCTATGTCGCGCTCTCCTTCTAGGGTGTCTCGGTCGTCCTGCCGATCTAACTCGGCCTCCTTTTCCTCGTACATGCGCACCCTTGGTGCATCGTGAATAATGTCACAGGGGAGGGCTGCTTCTTCACCGTAGACCATGAAGAACGGTGTGTATCCCGTTGATCTATTCGGCGTGGTGTGCAGTCCCGACAGAACAGAGTCAAGCTCCTCTACCCAATGGCAGTCGGACTCATGCAGTGATAGGACCAAAAGTGGTTTAATGCCACTCATGATGAGGTCGTTTGCTTGTTCGACTTTTCCATTTGTCTGAGGGTGATACATGATGGGGGGATGACCCCGGGGTAGCCTCAACGCCCCTACTGCTTAAGGCCCGCCTACCAAGCTAACGGGCGGGCCACCTTCGAGGAGCCGGCCCGTCTATGCCTCGCAGGCTCCGACCTCCTGGCCCAGCGGGCCGGCTACCCGCTTGCCGGCTTCGGGGCGCTCGCCGGCTGGGGCCTCGCGCCCGGATCCCTCCTCCAGCCGGCCCAGCATTGGATGCTACCGACAAAGCCCTACGTGGCAATAGTGGCCCCCATCCCGTCGAGGGTCAGCGCCCGCATGGCAACAGTGGTTGCCGTCCCGTCGAGGGTCAGCGCCCGCATGGCCACCATGGCCCCCATCCCGTCGGCGGTCAGTGCCTGCATGGCCACAGTGGCCTCTCATCACTATTGGGCCGCGACTGGGCTTCCAACAGTGGTGGCCTGCCCCCAACCACTCCACCACCTGCCCCGGCATGGCTACAGGGTAGCCGGCCGGCCATTGACTCCGGCTGGGCTCCGCAAGACGACGCCACCCAGGGCAACCCGTGCCGCGATGCGGCCCGTCTTGGGGCCCACCCACGACGGGACCTTAAGTAGTGGTCCCCGCAGCCGGCTAGGGAGGCTGTCGGTTGGGCCCCCTCCATGACTGTTGTATACACATTGTAAGCCAGGGGGCTGGCCTATAAAGCCCCCCGGGTCTCCCCCATGCAAAGGGTTGGAACCTCCCGAGAGAAGACCTAGCTAGCCATACGTCCACCCTCCACATCGAGTGGCAGAAGCGCGGCCCTGCCCCCTTCTTCCTCCTCGATCCATATAGCTCAAGGAGCTCCGTTGTAACCTCCACTACCATCTCAACGAGACCAATAAGGACTAGGGGTATTACCTCCCATGGAGGGCCCCGAACCTGGGTACATCGCAAGTCGGTCACCGATTGTGCTCAACCCCGTTCCCGGAGCCCACCAGCGCCCTTTCGGCCCCTCTTGATTAGCCTACCCATGGCATCTGCCGTGAAGAAACCATGACAGTTGGCGCCCATCATGGGGCCTTCCGTGGCGCCGGACGGAGTTATGCTTCGGGCGGGGCCCTTCACCACCTCCCCCGGCCGCCCCAAGTCCGGGCGGAACCGCATGCTCGTGGGGCTTGCTCCGGCAGGCCCTACGGGTGACGCGGCCGGCCTCTCTTACGAGTGCCCTAGCCGTGACCTCGCGCCCGAGATCGCTGCTCTCACCGAGCTGTTCAGCAAGCTCAGCCTCGCCGATGAGGCGCCGGCTGACGGGTACCTTAGTAGGGTGCTCGACTACACCGATCCCCCCTCGTCTGTGGGCGCACTAGCTATGGGCGACGCGATCGGCTCCCACGCTCACGTTGGAAATATGCCCTAGAGGCAATAATAAATTAGTTATTATCATATTTCCTTGTTCATGATAATCGTTTATTATCCATGCTATAATTGTATTGATCGGAGACTTAAATGTGTGTGTGGATACATAGACAAAACCATGTCCCTAGTATGCCTCTAATGGACTAGCTCGTTTATCAAAGGATGGTTAAGGTTTCCTAGCCATGGACATGAGATGTCATTTGATAACGGGATCACATCATTAGGAGAATGATGTGATGGATAAGACCCAAACTACAAACATAGCATATGATCGTGTCAGTTTATTGCTACTGTTTTCTGCATGTCAAGTATATGTTCCTATGACCATGAGATCATGCAACTCACGGATATCGGAGGAGTGCCTTGTGTGTATCAAACGTCGCAACATAACTGGGTGACTATAAAGGTGCTCTACAGGTATCTCCAATGGTGTTTGTTGAGTTGGCATGGATCGAGACTGGGATTTGTTACTCCGTGTGATGGAGAGGTATCTCGGGGCCCACTCGGTAATGCAACATCACAATAAGCCTTGCAAGCAATGTGACTAATTTTTAGTTGCGGGATCTTGTATTACGAAACGAGTAAAGAGACTTGCCGGTAACGAGGTTGAACTAGGTATGGAGATACCGACGATCGAATCTCGGGCAAGTAACATACCGAAGAACAAACGGAACGTTATACGGGATTAACTGAATCCTTGACATAGAGGTTCGACTGATAAAGATCTTCGTTGAATATGTAGGAACCAATGTGGACATCCAGGTCCCGCCATTGGTTATTGACTCTAGAGGTGTCTCGGTCAAGTCTACATAGTTCTCGAACCCGCAGGGTCTGCACACTTAAGGTTCGGTGACGTTTCGGTAGTGTAGAGCTATGTATGGTGGTGACCGAAGTTTGTTCGGAGTCCCGGATGAGATCCTGGACATCACGAGGAGATCCGGAATGGTCCGAAGGTAAAGATTCATATATAGGAAGTCCCAGTTTGGTTTCCGGAAAAGTTTCGGGCTCATCGGTAGTGTACAGGGAGTGCCGGTAGTGTACCGGGAGTGTCGGTAGTGTACCGGGAGACCTCCGGGAGGGGTACTTCGACCCAAAGAGGTCCATGGGCTGTGGGAGAATAATAACCAGCCCTTAGTGGGCTGGGAAAACAGCCACAAAGGCCCATGGCGCAGGAGAGAAATCCTAAAGCAAAAAGTGGAAAATCAGCCAATAGGAGGCAATCCTCCTCCAACTAGGATTGGAGGTGAAGTAGGATTGCTCCCACGTCCTATTTCGGCCGACCCAAAGGCCTTGGCTGCCTCTCCTCTCCTCTCCTCCTATATATTCTAGTGGATTGGGTGGTTTTTGGACAGAATTTCCGGCCACGTGCTACCCGTTCCACCGGTGCATAGTTTCTCCTCTAGATCGTAGTTCCGCAGCGCTTAGGCGAAGCCCTGCCGGAATTGCTCCACCACCATCACCGGAGCGCCGTCATGCTGCCGGTGAACTCTCTCTCCTCTCCACCTCCTCTCTATGGATCGAGATGGTGGAGATCGTCATCAAGCTGCACGTGTGGTGAACACGGAGGTGCCGTCCGTTCGGCGCTAGATCGGAAGGACCGTGATCGAGATCGCGAGACGGTTTGTGATGTGATCACGGAATGGATCGTGATGAGTTCGCGGGACAGATCGTGATCAAGATCGTGAGACGGATCGTGATGAGTTCACGGGATGGATCATGATGTGTTCGCGGGACGGTTCGTGATTGGATCGCGGGACGCTCGGCGATTTGGATCGCGAAGAAGTTCGACTACACCAACCGTGTTTCTTAACGCTTCCCGCTTAGCGATCTACAAGGGTACGTAGATCCACTCTCCCTCTCGTAGATGCTCATCACCATGGATAGGTTTGCGTGTGCGTAGGAAAATTTTTATTTCCCATGCGACGTTCCCCAACAGTGGCATCATGAGCTAGGTTGGTGGTTCGATGAGATCTCGGGTAGAACACAAAAGGTTTGTGGGCGTTGATGCTTAGATTGCTTCCTCCCTTGGTCGTATTTTGGTTCAGCGGGATTGTGAGATGAAGCGGCCCGGACCAACATTACTCGTACGCTTACGAGAGACCGGTTCCCTCGACGCAACTTGTTGCCTAGATGGTTTGCGGGTGACAGTTTCTCTCACTTTAGTTGGATCGGATTCGACAAAGGCGGTCCTTGAGAAGGTTGAAAAGCAACTAGTATATCACCGTTGTGGTTTATGCGTAGGTGAGAATCGTTCTTGCTAGATACCCGTAGCAGCCACATAAAACATGAAACAACAATTAGAGGACGTCTAACTTGTTTTTGCAGGGTATGTTGTGATGTGATATGGCCAATTACATGATGAGATATATGTGATGTATGAGATGATCATGTGATGTATAGAATTTCACGACTTGCATGTCGTTGAATACGGCAACCGGCAGGAGCCATAGGGTTGTCTTTAATTATTGTATGACATGCGTGTCAATCATTAAGCGCTATGTAATGCTTTACTTTATCGCTACGGTAGCAATAGTAGTAGAAGCATGTAGGGTGTGACAACCCCGATGGCGACACGTTGATGGAGATCAAGATGATGGAGATCATGGTGTCATGCCAGTGACGATGGAGATCATGTCGGTGCTTTCTAGATGGAGATCAAAAGCACAAGTTCATGGCCATATCATGTCACTTATGATTTGCATGTGATGTTAATCCTTTTTATGCACCTTATTTTGCTTAGGACGACGGTAGAATTATAAGGTGATCCCTCACTTAATTTCAAGTTAAATTGTGTTCTCCCCGAGTGTGCACCGTTGTGAAAGTTCGTCGTGTTGAGACACCACGTGATGATCGGGTGTGATAGACTCTACGTTCACATACAACGGGTGCAAGCCAGTGTTGCACATGCAGAACACTTGGGTTAAACTTGACGAGCCTAGCATGTACAGACATGGACTCGGAACACAAGAGACAGAAAGGTCGAACATGAGTCATATAGTAGATATGATCAACATGATGATGTTCACCATTGCAGCCACCTCAACTCACGTGATGATCAGACTTGAGTTGGTAAATTTGGATCATGTATCACTCCAATGATTGGAGGGATGTCAATTTGAGTGGGAGTTCTTAAGTAATATGATTATTTGGACTCATTATCATGAACATAGTCAAAGTGTGTTTGCAAATTATGTTGTAGATTACTAGCTCGCACTGTAGCTCCCTTGTATTTTTATATGTTCCTAGAGAAATAGAATTGAAAGATGTTGGTATTAAAATTGCGGACTGGGTCCGTGATCTGAGGATTGTCCTCATTGCTGCACAGAAGGCTTATGTCCTTAATGCACCGCTCGGTGCGCCACCCCATCTAGCGTCCTCTGTAGATGTTGTGAACATCTGACAGGCACATTTCGATGACTACTTGATAGTTTAGTGCGTCATGCATTACGGCTTAGAATTGAGGCTCCAAAACGTTTTGAACGTCACGGAACATATGAGATGTTCTAAGAGCTGAGATTGTGATCTCAGGCTCGTGCCCGAGTTGCGAGATATAGGATCTCCAACGAGATTCTTTGCCTGCAAGATGAAAGAGAATAGCTCAATCGTTGAGCATGTGCTCAGACTGTCTGCGTACTACAATCGCTTGAATCGAGTGGGAGTTGATCTTCCAGATAAGGTAGTGATTGATGTAGTTCTCCAAGTCATTGTCACTGAGCTACTAGAACTTGGTGATTAACTATAAAATGCCAAGGAAAGAAATGTTGATCCCTGAGCTGTTCGCGATGTTTGACACCGCGAAGGTAGAAATCAAGAAGGAGCATCAAGTGTTGATGGTTAATCAAACCACTAGTTTCGAGAAGGGCAAGAGCAAGGAGGGAAACTTCATGGATAGCAAGTTAGTTGCTGCTCTAGTGAAGCAACCCAAAGTTGAACTCAAACCCGAGAGTAAGTGCTTCTGTTATGAGGTGAGCGGTCGCTGAAGTGGAACAACCCTAGATACTTGGTAGATAAGAAGGCTGGCAACATTAATAGAAGTATATTTGATATACGAGTTATTAATGTGTACCTTGCTAGTACTCTTAGTAGCAACTGGGTATTGGATACCGGTTCGGTTGCTAAATGTTAGTAACTCGAAATAAAAGCTACGGAATAAACGGAGAACTAGCTAAGGGTGAGGTGACGATATGTGTTGGAAGTGTTTCCAAGGTTGATGTGATCAACATCGCACGCTCTCTCTACCTTCAGGATTAGTGACGAACCTAAATAAATGTTATTTGGTGTTTTGCGTTGAGCTTGAACATGATTAGATCATGTTTATTGCAATACGGTTATTCATTTAAGTTAGAGAATAATGGTTATTCTGTTTACATGAATAATACCTTCAATGGTCATGCACCCAGTGAGAATGGTTTGTTGAAATCTTGATCATAGTAGTACACATGTTCATAACATTGATGTCAAAAGATACAAAGTTAATAATGATAGTACCACATACTTGTGGCACTGCCGCTAAATGTCATATTGGTATAAAGCGCATGTAGAAACTCCATGCTGATGGATATTTGGACTCATTCGATTTCGAATCGGTTGAGACATGCGAACCATGCCTCTTGGTCAAGATGACTAAAGGACCCCGTTGGATGGAGCGGGCAAGTGATTCATTGGAAATGATACATGTTGATGTATGCAATCTAGTGAGTCTTGTAGAGTGAAGTGGATATCGTTATTTTCTTACCTTCACTGATGATTTGAGTAGATATAGTGTATATTTACTTAATGAAACACAAGTCTGAATCATTTGAAAGGTTCAAGCAAATTCAGAGTGAAGTTTAAAGATCATCGTGACAAGAAGATAAAAATGACCATGATATGATCGTGGAGGTGAATATCTGAGTTACGAGTTTGGCATACAACTTAAGACAATGTGAAATTTGTTTCACAACTAACGCTACCTGGAACACCATGGTGTGATGGTGTGTCCAAACATCATAGTCATGCTCTATTGATATAGTGCATACTGTGATGTCTCTTATCGTTTTACTATTATAATTTTTGGGGTTATGCATTAGAGACAACTACATTCACTTTAAATAGGGCATCATCTAAATCCGTTGAGATGACACCATGTGAATTATGGTTTGATAGAAACCTAAGCTGTCATTTCTTAATATTTGGGGCTGTGACACTTGTGTGGAAAATGTTTTCACCTAATGAGGTCGAACCCAAGGCGGACAAATGCATCTTCATAGAATACCCTAAGATCAGTTGGGTGAACCTTCAATCTCAGATCCTAGTGCAAAGTGTTTGTTGCTTAAACGGATCCTTTGTCGAGGTAATGTTTCTCTTGAAAGAATTGAGTGGGAGGAAGATAGAACTTGATGAGGTTGTTAAACCTTTGTTCAAGCAGAGAGTAGCGCAGCGCAGAAAGATGTTTCTGTGAAGCCTACGTTAGTTGAAGAGGAAGTTAATGATGATGATCATGAAGCTTCAGGATCAAGTTACTATCGAACTTCGTGGGTCGACAAGGATGTGTACTGCTCCTAAGTGGTACGACAACTCTGTCTTGGAGATCATGTTGTTGGACAATGATGAACCTACGAGCTATGGAGAAGCGATGATGGGCCCGGATTCCGACGAATGGTTAGAAGCCATGAAATCCGAGATAGGATCCATGTATGAAAACCAAGTATAGACTTTGGTAGACTTGCTCGTTAGACGGCAGGTCGTTGAGTACAAATGGACCTTTAGAATGAAGACAGACACTGATGGTGAATGTCACCATTTGTAAAGCTCGACTTGTTGCTTGTTGAATGTCACCATTTGAGTACAAAAGTCTGTTGGAATTATGTTAGCAGTTGCTGCATTTTCAATTATGAAATCTGGCAGATGGATGTCAAAACATCGTTTCCTTAACGTTTTACTTAAGGAAAGGTTGTATGTGATACAACAAGAAGGTTTTTTCAGTCCTAAGGATGCTAAAAGATGAGCAAGCTTCAGTGATCCTTCTATGGACTGAAGCAAGCATCTCGGAGTTGGAATATACACTTTGATGAGGTGATCAAAGTTTCTGTAGTTTATACAAAGTTTACGAGAAACTTGTATTTGCAATAAAGTGAGTGGGAGCACTGTAGAGTTTCTGATAAGTATATGTGGTTGACATATTGTTGATCGGAAATAATGTAGAATTTCTGTAAGGCATAAAAGGTTGTTTGAAAAGTGTTTTTCAAAGGAAGACCTAGATAAAGCTACCTAATTGTTGAGCTTCAAAATCTATAGAGATAGATCAAGATGCTTGATGAGACTTTCAATGAGTGCATACCTTGACAAGATTTTGAAAGAGTTCAAAATGGATCAGCCAGAGAAATAGTTCTCGTCTGATTTATAAGGTGTGAAAGTTGAGTGAGACTCAAAGCTTGACAACGGCAGAGGAAAGAGAAAGGATGAACGTCGTCCCCTATGCCTTAGCCATAGGCTCTATATTACGCCATGCTGTGTACCGCACCTGTGTGTGCCTTGCCATGAGTCCGTCAGGGGGTACAAGAGTGAACCAGGAGTGGATCACTGGACAGCGGTCAAGATTATCGTCAGTAACTAAGAGACTGATGAGATGTTTCATGATTATGGACGTGATGAAGAGTTTGTCGTAAGGAGTTACGTCGATACAAGCTTTAACACTAATCCAGATGACTAGTATTAGCAATCTGGAGACATATAGTGGAGTAGCCATTTGGTAGTAGTACCAAGTGGACTGTGGTAGCAGTGTTTACGGTTCGACATAGAGATTTGCAAAGTACACACGGATCTGAATATCGCAGACCCGTTGACTAGAAAAGACCTCTCTCACATGCAAGCATGATCGAGCCCCAGAACTCATTGGGTGTTAGATTCATAACAATGCGAATCACATAGTGATGTGAACTAGATTATTGACTCTAGTGCAAGTGGGAGACTGTTGGAAATATGCCCTAGAGGCAATAATAAATTAGTTATTATCATATTTCCTTGTTCATGATAATCTTTTATTATCCATGCTATAATTGTATTGATCGGAGACTTACATGCATGTGTGGATACATAGACAAAACCATGTCCCTTGTATGCCTCTAATGGACTAGCTCGTTGAACAAAGGATGGTTAAGGTTTCCTAGCCATGGACATGAGATGCCATTTGATAACGGGATCACATCATTAGGAGAATGATGTGATGGATAAGACCCAAACTACAAACATAGCATATGATCGTGTCAGTTTATTGCTACTGTTTTCTGCATGTCAAGTATATGTTCCTATGACCATGAGATCATGCAACTCACGGATATCGGAGGAGTGCCTTGTGTGTATCAAACGTCGCAACGTAACTGGGTGACTATAAAGGTGCTCTACAGGTATCTCCGATGGGTGACTAGAGGTCCGTGGGCTGTGGGAGAATAATAGCCAGCCCTTAGTGGGCTAGGAAAACAGCCACAAAGGCCCATGGCGCAGGAGAGAAAGTCCTAAAGCAAAAAGTGGAAAATCAGCCAATAGGAGGCAATCCTACTCCAACTAGAATTGGAGGTGAAGTAGGATTGCTCCCACCTCCTATTTCGGCCGACCCAAAGGCCTTGGCTGCCTCTCCTCTCCTCTCCTCCTATATATACTAGTGTATTGGGTGGTTTTTGGACAGAATTTCCGGCCACGTGCTACCCGTTCCACCGGTGCATAGTTTCTCCTCTAGATCGTAGTTCCGCAGCGCTTAGGCGAAGCCCTGTCGGAATTGCTCCACCACCATCACCGGAGCGCCGTCACGCTGCCGGTGAACTCTCTCTCCTCTCCACCTCCTCTCGCTGGATCGAGACGGTGGAGATTGTCATCAAGCTGCACGTGTACTGAACGCGGAGGTGCCGTCCGTTCGGCGCTAGATCGGAAGGACCGTGATCGAGATTGCGAGACGGTTTGTGATTTGATCACGGAACGGATCGTGATGAGTTCGCGGGACAGATCGTGATCAAGATCGTGAGACGGATCGTGATGAGTTCACGAGACGGATCATGATGTGTTCGCGGGACGGTTCGTGATTGGATCGTGGGACACTCGGCGATTTGGATCGCGAAGAAGTTCGACTACACCAACCGCGTTTCTTAACGCTTCCCTCTTAGCGATCTACAAGGGTACGTAGATCCGCTCTCCCTCTCGTAGATGCTCATCACCATGGATAGGTTTGCGTGTGCGTAGGAAATTTTTTGTTTCCCATGCGACGTTCCCCAACAATGGTCACCGCCTCCTCCACCACTTCGGGCCACGTGCGAGCGGCCGAGGCCGGCGCGGCTGCCGCTCGCGCTGTTTGAAGACGCCAGCGCCCTCGTAGCCGAGCGGCACCAGATGGAGGCTCCGCAGTGGGAATACAACTCCACGTATGGCCTCACCCCGGCTGGCCCGGAGCCCAGCCGGCTTGGCGCCGTGCGGGAGCGTGGCCCCGTGGTCGCCGAGATCCTAGGCAGTCGCTTCGCCATCTACGACAATCCTGCCGCCAACCTGCGTGCCGCCAAGGTCACCTACAAAGACCTGGTGGCCTTGAAGGGCGAGGAGCGGGCCGCATGCAAGCGGCACATCAAGGACCTCATCAACACTGCCAACGCGCAGCAAGTCGCCCTCACTCCCGGAGGGGCCGTCTCCGAATTCCCCCGCCCCGAGGGCAAGGGCTCTGGTGCTGTTGACCATCAGTAGGCTCAGCACTCCAGTACTCCTCGTCCCTCTGGTCGGAACGCCCGGGGGAGAAACGCTCGGCGTCCCCCGTCACGTGGAAACGAACAGCCGGCTGTGAACAGCCGGCACAGTAGTCGCCCGGCTAGCAGCCGCCGCCATGATGAGGCGCCGGCTGGCGGGAGCCGGGGCAGCCGTGAGCACACCCCGCCTCCGCGGCAGGAACCGGCGCGGTCCATCCCACCGTCCGTCTGACCTGAGCTTGCGGACCGACTCGGGCCGCGCGTCCCCCACAGTGACAACGACGCCCGGCTCCGCCTCGACCAACTAGCGCAGTTGGCTCTCCTCGAGGAGGAGGGCTCCATTGGCCCGACCTGTTTTGGTCCGCGGATCCGCAACGAGCATTTCCCGCCCGGCTTCATGCTCCCCCGCGACTCCCCAAAGTAGACTGGGGCCGCCAAGCCGGAGGACTGGCTGGTCGACTACACCACCGCTGTCGGCATCGCCAGGGGAAACAAGCGCGTAGCCGTCCGCTACGCCCCCTGATGCTGGTCAGCTCTGCCCGCACCTGGCTGAACAGCCTGGCTGCCGGCTGCGTCAACACCTGGATGGACTTCGAGGAAGCCTTCCTCCGCAACTTCACCAGCACCTACAAGCGACCCGGTCGCCCTCGCGAGCTCGCCATGTGCGTCCAAGGCCAGGATTAGCCCCTCCGCGACTACCTCACGCGCTGGACCGAGATCCGCAACTCTTGCGGGTGCGTGCACGAAGTACAGGCCATCCAGTACTTCATCAAGGGATGTCGCGATGACACCCCCCTCAAGCACAAGCTCTTGTGCTTTGAGCCAACCTCCCTGGCGAGCTTGATGTCCAAAGCGGACAAATATGCCACGGCCGACTCCTCCATGAGGATGAAAGCCAAGGCACCAGACAAGCCGGCATCGGCTCCCACCAAGAGAGCCGTCGACAACCAGCAACAGCCCAACGGCAAACACAAGGACGACCAGCCCAACTCTCGATACGGGAGCAGGCTCATTGCCTCCATCGAGGAATAGGAGCCGGCTGGCCAGGCCCCCGGTAAGCGCCATCGCATCGGCAAGGCCGCCTGGCAGCCCAAGCTGACTTTCGAGCAGCTGTTCGACCTCCCATGCAGGAACCACTCCGGTGCCACACCAGCCACGCACACGCGCCGGTAGTGCAGCTTCTCACAGCGCCTGGCCCAGGGGAACGGCCTCCCGGCTCCCCCCGCGCCGCCGGCCCGTGCGCCGGCTCCGGCCCAGGCTCCGCCCCCGGCTCCCCCCGCGCCGCCGGCCCGTGCGCCGGCTCCGGCCCAGGCTCCGCCGCCGGCTCCCGGACCGGCCCACGCAGCCCCAGCCCCGGCTCGAAACGAGGGCCAGCTGCTTGACCAATACCCCGAGCCCGACGGCTACTACGTCGTATTCACGAGTGAAGAGATGGACAAGCACACCCAGCGCCGGCTCCACCATGAGGTGAACGCCACCATGCCCAAGACTCCCCAGTTCATGCACTGGTCTGAGAAGCCGGTCCCCTGGAGCCAGGCAGACCATCCAGCTGTGATGCCGGACCCGGGTAGCTATGCCCTCGTCCTCGACCCCACCATCGCCTCCGAGAGGTGCTCCTGCCGCTTCTCGCGGGTGCTGGTCGATGGCGGTAGCAGCATCAACATCCTCTACCTTGACACCCTGCTCAAGCTGGTGCTCAAGGTAGAGGACCTGAAGGCAAGTCGGACAGTGTTACACGGCATCGTGCCGGGCAAATCCTGAACCCCCCTCGGCAAGATCCGGCTCGACGTCGTCTTCGGCGACGCCTGTCATTTCCGCCGCGAGCCTATCTGGTTCGAGGTGGCGGACCTCTCCAGCCCCTACCACGCCCTGCTAGGCCGACCCGCGTTCGTCAAATTCATGGAGGTTCCCCACTACGCCTACCTCAAGCTCAAGATGCCGGGCCCCAAGGGCATCATCACCATTGCCGGAAAGTACTAGATGTCCATGATGTGCGCACGCGATGGCAGCCTGCTGGCCGAGGCCCTGGAGATAGCGGAGGAGAAACGACAGCTCGACCGGCTGATGACCCCGGAGTCGGCCCGTCTATGCCTCGCCGGCTCCGACCTCCCGGCCCAAGCGTAACGGCTGCCCGCTCGCCTGCTTTGGGGCGCTCGCCGTCTGGGGTCTCGCGCCCGGCTCCCTCCTCCAGCCAGCCTAGCATTGGATGCTACCGACAAGCCCTGCGTGGCAATAGTGGCCCCCATCCCGTCGGGGGTCAGCGCCCGCATGGCAACAGTTGCCCCCGTCCCATCGGGGGTCAGCGCCCGCATGGTCACACTGGCCGCCATCCCATCGGGGGTCAGCACCTGCATGGCCAAAGTGGCCTCTCGTCACTGTTGGGCGGTGACCAGGCTTCCAACAGTGGCGGCCTGCCCCCAACCACTCCAACGCCTGCCCCGGCATGGCTATAGGGTAGTCGGCCGGCCGCTGACTCCAGCCAGACTCCGCAAGACGACGCCGCCCAGGGAAATCCATGCCGTGACGCGACCCGTCTTGGGGCCCACCCACGACGGGACCTTAAGTAGTGGCCCCCGTAGCCGGCCAGGGAGGCTGTCGGCTGGGCCCCCTTCACGACTGATCTATACATATTGTAAGCCGGGGGGCTGGCCTATAAAGCCCCCCGGTTCTCCCCCATGCAAAGGGTTGGAACCTCTCGACAGAACACCTAGCTAGCCCTACGTCCACCCTCCACATCGAGAGGCAGAAGCGCGGCCCTGCCCCCTTCTTCCTCCTCGATCCATACAGCACTAGGAGCTCCGTTGTAACCTCCACTACCATCTCAATGAGACCAAGCAGGACTGGGGGTAGTACCTCCCACGGAGGGCCCCGAACCTGGGTACATCGCGTGTCGGTCACCATTTGTGCTCAACCCCGTTCCCGGAGCCCACCGGCGTCCTTTCGGCCCCTCTCGATTAGCCTACCCATGGCATCTGCCGTGAAGAAACCACGACAATACACCAATGCGTAATCAATCTGGATGCCTATTTTTGCGCACCAGTCTTTGACCTCATGCGCTGTGAAGTTGGATCCATTGTCCATTATTATATTGTGCGGGACGTCGTAACGATGTACCACGTCGGATATAAAGTCGATTACTGGTCCGAACTTGGCTGATTTGACAGGTTTTTCCACTATCCATTTGGTGAATTTATCCAACATGACCGGTAGGTATTTATTATTTTTGTCCCCCCTTTAAGTGGTCCGACCATATCCAGCCCCCAGACCGCAAAGGGCCACGTAATCCGAATAGTCTGAAGAGCTGTTGGGGGCATGTGACTTTGATTTGCAAAAAGTTGACACCCCATGCAGTGCTTGACAAGTGACTGGGCGTCTAGTCGAGTAGTGGGACAGAAGAAACCAGCCCGAATGGCCTTGCTCACTAAAGCACTTGCTGCGGCATGATGGCCGCCCATCCTTGAGTGGACTTTGACTAAGAGCTGTCGTCCTTCTTCCTCAGATATGCACCACTATAGTACTCTGGTGGTGCTTTTCTTGTATAACTCACCCTCGTGGACTTTATAGGCTTTGGATCGCTGAATTATGCGTCAAGCCTCCGTATGATCGTCGGAGAGTTCTTTACAAAGAAGATAGGAAAGGAAGGCTCGGTCCATGGCATGATTACTGCCATGACCTCATGAGCCGCGGGCGTTTTGTCCATTACGGAGTCGCTAATAATTTGGTCGTCCGATTCGTTTATAGGGGGAACAACCGCTTCCGCGCTAGTGAGACCGGCACCCTTATTATCGTCCTGCCAAACCACTGATTGTTGAAAGACTCATTCCAGGAAAGTGTTTTTTGGGACAGGGTCACATTTGGCCCCCATGAAGGCTATTATGTCAGTGGCTGGGTTATTGTCTCTAGCGACATGGTGGAGTTCTAGCCCCTCGAACCGAGCGGGTATCTTGAGGACAACATTTCTATATGCCGCCATCTTCTGATTTCTGGCATCCAATTCACCGTTTATTTGGGAGATGGCAAGGTTGGAGTCTCCCCTTACCTCTAGCCATTGTATGTACATTGAAGCTGCCATCTGAAGACCGTGCAAGAGTGCTTCATATCCGGCTGCATTGTTGGAATCAACATACATGATTTGCAACATGTATCAGATGTTGTCGCATGTGGGATGTGAGAATAACTCCATCCCCTAGTCCGGCCAAAGTTTTGGATCGGTCGAAGTTCATTGTCCAATGGGAGTATGTACTATATTCCTTGGGGAGCTTGGCCTCTGTCCATTCGGCGAGGAAATCAACCAGCACTTGAGATTTAATAGCTCGTCATGGCTTATAGGCAATTTCAAAAGGAAAGAGCTCAATGGCCCATTTGGCTATGTGGTATAGGCTATCTTCTGGTAATGTGGATATTGGGACATGCATTGCGTTAGAACTTTTGACACATAATAGACCGGCTTCTATATCCAGAATTTGTGACCCTCCTCCTCTCGTTCGACGATGAGCATTGCGCTAATAACTTGGTTGGTGGTTGATATGTACAATAACATTGGTTCACTAGCGTCTGGTGCTGTGAGTATGGGGTTACTTGCTTGTAGTGTTTTAATTTCTTCTAACGCATCCACTTCTTCATCGGTCCATTTGGAAATGTTGGTCCGTTCAGCAACCTGTAGAGCGGTAAAGACTTTTCACCGAGGAAGGAGATAATGCGTCTTAGCACCGCCACGCGACCCGCCAACCTCTGGACATGCTTTAGCTCCGTGGGAATTGCAAGTTCCGTTAGGGCGCGGATCTTAGCCGGGTTTTCTTCTATTCCTCTATGGGAAATAATGAATCCGAGCAGTTTACCAGCGGGAACTCCGAATACATATATATATGGATTGAGTCGTATATTGTACTCACGTAGGCTGGCAAAGGTTTTCCTTAGGTCATCAATCAACTAACTGACGTGTTTGGTTTAGATGACCACGTCCATGTATGCTTCGACGATCTTGCCAACCTTGTTGAGGTCTTTAAAGTCCACGCACAGCCGCCATGATTTATCTTTCTTCGGTACCATCACTAGGTTTGCCAGCCATTCAGTGTTCCTGATCTCCTGTATGAATCCGGACTCTAGCAGTTTGGCCAGTTCCTCGCCCATAGCTTGGTTTGGGCTCGGTGAAGCGGTGTAGGGTCTATTTGACGGGGCTGATGCTTGCGATAATGTTCGGAGTATGTTCTGCTAGCCGCCGTGGGATTCCTGGCATCAGAAGGGTGCCAGGCGAATATGTCCCAGTTTTCCTCGGACACTACATCCAGGGTGATACATCCTGAACAGCGTGCCTCTTTCCTAGGAATGATCCCCAGGAATGTTGTGTTACTATGCTTGATGCGAGATCAGTCAAACTACATTTTTTCTAGGATATCTTTGTAGATAAGATTTAGGCCATTGCCGCCATCCATTAGCACTTGATGCAACCTGAAGACATCGATAATGGGGTTTAAGACCAGTGCGGCCGTTGTATGACCGGTACGGATGGCCAGTCGGACACTCAATGGAGACGACTAAGTGAGTGATCGCGGGGATATGAATCTCCCTATGGCAGACGGCAAAGTTGCTGATTCCTGTAGTGCTATCGTCGGGTCTAAGACCGATCCGATCTTAGACTGAGGGCTGATCGTCAGACATGCCCATGGCTCAAATCCGACCAAGTAGCTCGTTTAACGATGAGACGTCGGCGGATCCTGGCACATCGACTAGGTTGGGCAATCTACAAAGCCCATGGGCGGAGGCCACCTTAGTGGTGAGGCCCTGTGCTCCCGACATCAATGCATCGGGATTTGCGGGCTCCTCCACGAGGGCTAAGGGTTCCATCCAAGTAAGTTCTCCCCGTGAATCAGCGATAAACTCTAGGGTTTTGAGACCGATTTCTTGATCTGGGCGAAAACTTCCGATCTGGCCCAGACAGCCAGTCGGATCAGCACACGGCAGAGTGTTGCCACCTGCGGGGATCTGAGAAGGGATGGAGATGTCCTTGTTGTAGATTCCGTTCCTCATGACGACGCAAGCCATCGATTCCTTTGGCAATCACAGTGGAACTCTCAATGAAAGCACCAATGTCGGTGTCAAAACCGGTGGATCTCGGGTAGGGAGTCCTGAGTTGTAATACTAGGAATGATGGTAACAAGGGATGAAGGAGGCGATGTTTTACCCAGGTTCGGGCCCTCCTATGGAGGTAAAACCCTATGTCCTGCTCGATTATATTGATGGTATGAAGGTTAAAGAGTTGATCTACCTCGAGATCGTATAGCTATAACCCTAGATGAGTTTCTCTATCCTACAATCTAAAACCCTCCGGCCAATATAGATGCCAAGGGTACCTAGCGTTTACATATGGTTGGTTGCACATGGAAGGGAAAAACATGCCTATCCACTATTAAAAAATTGGAGGGCACACCACGACTCCTGAATCTTCCTCCCTGGCGACGGGGCCTTTGATCAATCCAATGTTTAGCAAACGGCCCACATAGTCCGGCACATGAGAAACAGGTCGGCCATCCGAGGACCGTTTAAACCAGGACACCCTCAGCTGGCAGTGGAGCTGCCATGCCGCGCGTGCTGACCTTGACCCACATTGCAGAGTCGTCCATGGCGTACTTGTCCGCCTTGGCCATGAGGTCTGCCAGGGTTTGGCTCGGAGCAGAGGAGCTTGTGCTTGAGAAGGGTGCCGTCGCGGCAGCCCTCAATGAAGTACTGGATGGCCTGCACCTCATGCACCCCTTCGCAGGAGTTGCGCAGCTCGGTCCATCGGCTGATGTAGTTGCAGAGGGCCTCATCCGGTCCCTGAACACACAATCCTAGTTCACAAGGGTGGCTGGGCTGCTTGTAGGTGCATGTGAAGTTGCGAGCGAACGCTTCTTCGAAGTCCGTCCAGGTGTTGATGCTCCCAACCACCAGGATGTTTAGCCAGGCATGGGCTGAGCCGATCATCATGCGGGGGGGGGGGGCGTAGCGTATGGCCACGCGCTTGTTTCCCCGAGCTATGCCGACTGCGGTGGTGTAGTCAATCAGCCAGTCCTCCGGTTTGGCAGTGCCATTGTACTTCGGGGTGTCGCGGGGGAGCGTGAAGCCGGTCGTGAACATCTCATTGTGGATCTGGGGGCCGAAACACACCAGACCGATCGAGCCCTGCTCTTCGAGGAGGTCTGACTGTGCTAGTCGGTCGATGTGGGTGCAAGCATTGTTCTCACTTCGGGGGACGCATGTGCCAAGGTGAGCCGCGAGCTTGAGGCGGACCGATGGGGCAAGCGAAGGCCTGCGCTCCCGCCATAGAGGCGGGGTGTGCACGTACGAGCGTCGGTCGTCTCCGTCTGGCGCAGCAGCGCATCGTCTAGTGACAGTCGGCGGCTCATTTCCACGATGGGAACGCATGCAGCGGGAGCCCTCGCCGCGCCAGGCAGAGCCGCTAGGGGGGTGGCCTGTTGGGACGACCGGCGTTGGCTGGCAGTCTGCGTGCCGTCTCCGTCGGGAAGCGGGATCTCAAAGCCGAGGTTGGCATGGTCGAGGTGGGCCTGCTGCGCGTTGGCAGTATTTATGAGGTCCTGGATGCTGGTCCGGCATGACACGTTCCTCGACCTCCAAGCCGGCCAGGTCGACACAGGCCACCTGGGTGGCCCTCATGTTGGCTGCAAGCGTGTCGTAGGTGGGAACCCGGCCACCGATGATCTCCACGACTACGCGGCCGCGGCCGTGGACGTCATCCCACCGGATGGGCTCGCTGCGAGCTAGGGTGAGGTCGTAGGCAGAGTTGTACTTGCGTTGTGCGGACTGCATCCGGCGCTTCGCGGTAGCAAGGGAGGTAGCCATGGCAAACAACAGCTGGCGAGCTGCCTCCAGCTCGGTCGTGGCCGTAGCCATGTTAGCCGTTGGTGCGATGGGGGTGGTCAAGCCCCGAAGCATCGGGTTGATGGGGTCAGAGACGCTGGCCCCAGCAGCGGTGGCGGTTGCTTGCGCGCTCGCCCTGGCTAGGCCGGATGACGTGGAGGAGCTGGTGACGAGAACCTCCGTAAGGGTGTGAAAATCGGAGGCGTCAGTTGCGGCAGTTCCGCCCATGCATGGGGGCGGGTCACAACAGTCGAGTACCACACTGGGGTACTCGCCGAGCGTCGGTGCGTCATCAAGACGCAGCTCAGCGAAAAGCATGCAGAGGCTGGTGGAGTTGAGCGAATTGTCGACGCAGCTCGGCTCGAGGAAGGGGGAGCATCCGTAAGGGTAGACCCCACGGGCATGCTGATCAGTCCAGACTTGAGATGCTTGGTGGAGTTGGTGAGGGGTCCCGCCCGGAGTATGACTCCGTCCGGCGCCACGTTCGGTCCCACGGTGGGCGCCAAGGGACTCCGGGAGCGAGATCGGGGACAACAGCGTGAGACACACGATGTACCCAGGTTTGGGGGCCTCCGAGGGAGTTAATAGCCCTACTCCTGCTGGTCTGGTTGATATGCCATGGGGAGCTCCAATGGTGCTCATGGAGCTGTATTGGTAGAGGAGGAAGAAGGAGCTAGCCTGCCTTGCCTCTTTGCATGTGTGTGTGTGTGGATAGAGTGATCGCCCCTTGCATGGCGGAGCTACTGGGGGTTTTATAGGCCACCCCCTCAGAATACAATATGAGTTGAGGATGTTAGAGAGTCTGGGATGGTGGTCTCTCTAGCCGTCCATGGGGCCCCTAGCTGAGGGGTCTTGTTGCCTATAGGGCCCGCCGGCTGCGGGGTCTCGTCGGGAGACGGAGGGAGCCGGAGGGAGCCCACCTGGTAGGCCCCCACGCCCGTCACGTTGAGGCACGAGTCATCCTTTGAGGTGTCATCTCGTGGTAGCTGATCGCGGTCAGCGGTACGGCCGGCCGTGCTATAGCCACGCCGGGCAGGTAATTGAGTGGTTGAGGGCATGCCGGCACTGTGTTGTATGGCCGGTCGTAGTCAGCATGGGTCAGAAGCACTGTTGCCTCCACTATGGCCATGCGGGCGATGAACCCCGATGCGATGGGGGCCACTATAGCCACGCGTGCCCTGACCGTGGCATCCAATGCGGCGCCGGTTAGAGAGCCATCAGTCTCCACCTCTAGTTGGTCGGCCCGTCGCAGCCAGCAGTGCGGAGCCAGACTGCAGGGGGAGACGGCTCAACCTACAGTCATTTCGAAAAGTTGGAGTAGAGGGCCGGCTGAGCCTACCCCGGGGTTATCCCCTCGTCAGGTAGCTGTGTGCGCAGTACTGAATGTAGGATCTTCCTGCCGCTGAGATGTGTCGGTAGCTCGCTGGTTGGTAAGTACATTTATTTGCTTCTACTGCAATGCTACTATTTTCTTCAACCTTCTGCAACAGGTCTTTTTCCTGTTTCTTCTTTCTCCCTCGGCTTCTATAAGTGTCACTGCTGTCTGGAAACCAAACCTTCCAGGGGACAGAGCCTGATGTGCCTCGTGTTCGTCCAGAGTATTCAAGATTCCTGAGGTCGCGTGTCAGCTCGTCCTTCTCTCTGTCGGGATGGAACTTCCCTTCCCGCACGTTCTTCATTGTATCTTGAATGGATTTGATGGGTGTTGCAAGTTGAGCTTTTGTATAAACACACTTCCCTATTTCTGGGTTCAACAATCCCCCATGCTCGTAGAACCAAGCCTTTGCCCGTTCGTTCCACTCCAATGTCTCTGGATGGATCTGTTTGTCAAGAAGGTCGTTCTCACCTTTCTCCCACTTAGGCCTGGCAAACTTGTAGCCACCTGACCCCATAACATGGTGATATTTCTTCTTTGCAACAATTTGCTTGTTTATTTTTGACCTTTTCATACCTACCTACGATGTCTTATACACCACAAATGCGGGACAGTGATCTTTTAACTTCGCATCTGCTCCGATGATGTTGGAGTCTTATCTTTCAGGACGTAATCTTGGTGCAATCTGTCCTTCCAGTTGTTGAATTGCTGGGCCATCTTCTTAAGATCCCACGCCTTGATTTTTTTGCTCTATGACATTGTTATTTGGATCTATCTTTGGTGGTAGGGTGAAATTTGTCATGAGCGTATTCCAAAGAGTTTCTTTGGATCTATCATCGAAAAAAGAAACCCCACCATCCTCCTTTGGGTTATTCCATTCTTGCGTGCTGATCGGAATGTTGTCCCTAACAACAACCCCGCATTGACTTAGGAATATGTCTGCGGGCCGCTTGGGAACAGTCGGTCTGCCATCCGTAACGATTTCTCCGACCGTGAACCTTTCATTCTCGCGCAACATTTTCTTTGGGCCTCGTCTTTTTATAGAAGTTTGGCTCGATCCGGAGGGATAAAAGAAGAAAGAAGAGTTGATATATGTACATATAAATCAATTAATGCACCTAGTCAGAAGAGGCTTAATTAATATATATACTTCACCGGACTTTGCAACAGTTATGGCTCCAACACTAGAGCCGTCATCTTCTCCTTTTGTTCGATCACCGGAGCCGTCATCTTATCTTCCCTCACCATCGGAGTCATTGAGATAATGTGACGTGATATCATCATCTCCCTCGCGGATCATTTCCCCCAACATTTCTTCTGGTTCTAAGTCTCTATCGTGTTCCATAGTTTCTCCACATATTACAACATGGCAATATATAAACCATGAGAGATAAGCACCTTTAGAGCAAGATTTCTTAAGGACTATGCTAAAGATCAAACAATAGGTTCGTAAGCAATAGATCCGAATGATTGCTTAATTCCTTCGATCACCCTCACTGTCGAGTCCTCATTTCTTTTTTAAATGTGGATGGCGGTCGTAAAATCTAACTCAACGTGATTAGTTGTTAAAGTATTAAACATTCCGTTCCGCTTGCGAAGATCAGTGGCTCGTGTGCCATGCGGTGGCCGAGCTTATCACCTTGGAATTGACGTAGAATATTATCATATAATATCACTAATACATCTGGAATATTATCATATAATATCACTAATACATCTCGAGTAATCCAGTTAATGCATCATCGAATATTATCGTATAATATCACTAATACAGGTTGAATATTACTGACTAATCTAGTAGACTCGCGGTTCCTAAGGCATGGGCGATGGACACCCAAAGAGAAGGAACCATCACAGGATCATAGCTCGGGTGAGGTCCCTGAAGGAACTGCCAGGTATTGGAGAACCTGACGTCTAGCGCAACCATGTAGGACGGACGTGCTCATCCTCCTCCCTGACACAGCGACGTACCACCTCCTTGGTTGTCGGTTGCCTCCACACCAATAGTGGCCCACGCGATTGCCACCAAAGAAGCTCTGGGTCAATGGCGAGATCCAAATACCTCACCAAGCTGCAACCACAAAAGGTCGCACCTCCAAGTGCCAGCCTGACGGAGCCCAGTCCCGGACATGGCGCCTCTCAAACTGGTTGCCAGCGCCGAGTACACGACGAGGATTCGGGATGGGCACCGTCGATGAGAACAATTTGTGGCTAGGAAATAACATTTCATTTAACAACAATAAGAACAATACCATCTTTATAACAACTCCACACGCGCACACTCGCACAGAACAAATAACATTTTTCTAGCTATATTATATAGAACCAAAACATCTATGAACACAACATATACGACTAGCTAGCACATGAACGAGCAAAATGTCGTTTGCTCTTTTTTTAACTATTCTTTTCTTGATATTGTGAGCAATTTTGCAAATTGGAAACATTGTGAGGAATTCATAAAATGTTCGCATTTTGAAAAAGATGTTTGTAGTTTCAGAAAGTGTCTGTATTTTTAGTTTGTTCCTGTTTTCACAAAATGTTCCTATTTAAAAAAATGTGTTTCAAAAACTGTTCTCGTTTTTCAATTTTGCTCCTATTTAGCGCCGTCGGCGTCGGTGTTGGCTCGGGCTTGGGGGCGGCGACGGCGGCGCGGGCGGTGGTGACCGTGACCGCGCAGGGGGGGGGGGGTGATACGAGGACGAGGGGAACGGTGGCGGCTCACCTAGCGTTGCCGGGGAGCGGGGGCGGCGTGATATGTCCATTTTGCTTCATGTTTTACTACTATTATTTATAATGTTTTTATGCATAATAATGATTTGGGGAGTAATTCTAATGCCTTTGCTATCATATTTTGCAAGGTTTACATCAAGAGGGAGAATGCTGGCAAGTGGAATTCAGCACCTCGAAAAAGCACGTCAGAGATACCTATTCTGCACAACTCCAATGAAGCTGAAACTTTATGGAGATTTTTTACACAATAAATAAAAAATGCTAGATCTGAAAACTACCGGAGGGGGCCACCAGGTGCGCACACTCCACTAAGGCGCGCCAGGCCTACTAGGCACGCCCTAGTAGAGGGTGGGTAGCCTGGCCCACTTCTGGATCCCATCTTCTGGTATAAATTCCATAAAAACCTAAAAAAATTAAGGAGAGGACTTTCAGACGAAGCGCCGCCGTCTCGAGGCGGAACTTGGGCAGGAGCACTTTTGCCCTCCGGCGGAGCGATTTCACCGGGGGAACTTCCCTCCCGGCGGGGGAAATCGAAGCCATCATCATCACCAACAACCCTCTCATCTTGGGGAGGCCATTCTTCATCAACATCTTTAATAACACCATATCCTCTCAAACCCTAGTTCATCTCTTGTGTTCAATCTTTGTACCGGAACCTCAGATTAGTACCTATTGGTGACTACTAGTGTTGATTACCTTGTGTAGTTGATTACTATATGGTTTATTTGGTGGAAGATTATATGTTCAGATCCATTATGATATTCAATACACCTATGATCTTGTGCATTGATATGTCTCCAACTTATCTATAATTTTTAATGATGTCATGCTATTATATTATCTGTTTTGAATGTTTTATATGCATTAATATGCTACTTTATATTATTTTTGGGACTAACCTATCGATCTAGAGCCTAGTGCCTGTTTCTGTTTTTATCTTTTTTTAGTTTTGTAGATACGGAATATTAAACGGAGTCCAAACGGAATAAAATCTTTGAAATGATTTTTTCTGGAAGGAAAGAGATCTACCAGACTTGGCCGTGCCTAGCAGACTTGACGTCTCCTAGCAGGTCTCCGAACCCTATTCTTCATCCCATAAATATCCAAATATTTCCCCAACACCAAAGAGAGCCACACAAATACTTTTCCGCCGACGGAAGCCTCCGTTCCCAAGAGATCCAATCTTGGAGCCTTTTTCGGTAATCTGCTGGAGGGGCTTTCGATCACGGAGGGCATCAACATCAACTCCATTGCCCCTCCGATGATGTGTGAGTAGTCCACCACAGACCTATGGGTCCATAGCTAGTAGCTAGATGGCTTATTCTCTCTCTTCGATGTTCAATACCGTGTTCTTCATGATCTTCATGGAGATCTATCCGATGTAATACTCTTTTCTGGTGTGTTTGTCAAGATCCGATGAATTGTGGGTTTATGTTTAGATTATCCATCAATCTTATTTGAATCTTCTCTGAATTCTTATATGCATTCTTTCGTATCCTTGCAAGTCTCTTCGAGTTATTGGTTTGGTTTGGCCAACTAGATTGGTAATTCTTGCAATGGGAGAAGTGCTTGGTTTTGGGTTCAATCTTGCGGTGTCCTCACCGAGTGACATAGTAGGGGTAGCGAGGCACGTATTGTATTGTTGCTATCAAGGGTAACAAGATGGGGTTTTCATCACATTGCTTGAGTTTATCCCTCTACATCATGTCATCTTACTGTTGGGGAACGTCGCATGGGAAACAAAAATTTTCCTACGCACACGCAAACCTATCCATGGTGGTGAGCATCTACGAGAGGGAGAGTGGAACTACATACCCTTGTAGATCGCTAAGCGGGAAGCGTTAAGAAACGCGGTTGGTGTAGTCGAACATCTTCGCGATCCAAATCGCCGAGCGTCCCGCGATCTCATCACGATCCGTCCCGCGATCCCATCACGATCCGTCCCGCGATCTCATCACGATCCGTCTCACGATCTTGATCACGATCTGTCCCGCGAACTCATCACGATCCGTTCCGCGATCTCATCATGAACCGTCTCGCGATCTCGATCACGGTCCTTCCGATCTAGCGCCGAACGGACGACACCTCCGCGTTCAGCACACGTGCAGCTTGATGACGATCTCCACCGTCTTGATCCAGCAAGAGGAGGTGGAGAGGAGAGAGAGTCCACCGGCAGCATGACGGCGCTCCGGCGATGGTGGTGGAGTGATTCCGGCAGGGCTTCGCCTAAGCGCTGCGGAAAACCGATCTACAGGAGAAACTGTGCACCAGTGAAACGGGTAGCACGTGGCCGGAAATTCTGTCCAAAAACCACCCAATCCACTAGTATATATAGGAGGAGAGGAGAGGATAGGCAGCCAAGGCCTTTGGGTCGGCCGAAATAGGAGGTGGGAAGAAATCCTACTTCACCTCCAATCCTAGTTGGAGTAGGATTGCCTCCTATTGGCTGATTTTCCACTTTTTGCTTTAGGACTTTCTCTCCTGCGCCATGGGCCTTTGTGGCTGTTTTCCCAGCCCACTAAGGGCTGGTTATTATTCTCCCACAGCCCATGGACCTCTTGGGGTCGAAATACCCCTCCCGGAGGCCTCCCGGTACACTACCGGCACTCCCGGTACACTACCGGCACTCCCGGTACACTACCGATGAGCCCGAAACTTTTCCGGAAACCAAACTGGGACTTCCTATATATGAATCTTTACCTCCGGACCATTCCGGAGCTCCTCGTGATGTCCGGGATCTCATCCGGGACTCCGAACTAACTTCGGTCACCACCATACATAACTCTACACTACCGAAACGTCACCGAACCTTAAGTGTGCAGACCCTGCGGGTTCGAGAACTATGTAGACATGACCGAGACACCTCTACGGTCAATAACCAATGGCGGGACCTGGACATCCACATTGGTTCCTACATATTCTACGAAGATCTTTATCGGTCGAACCTCTATGTCAAGGATTTAGTTAATCCCGTATAACGTCCCCTTTGTTCTTCGGTATGTTACTTGCCCGAGATTCGATCGTCGGTATCTCCATACCTAGTTCAACCTCGTTACTGGCAAGTCTCTTTACTCGTTCCGTAATACAAGATCCCGTGACTAACACTTAGCCACATTGCTTGCAAGGCTTGTTGTGATGTTGTATTACCGAGTGGGCCCTGAGATACCTCTCCGTCACACGGAGTAACAAATCCCAGTCTCGATCCATGCCAACTCAACAAACACCATCGGAGATACCTGTAGAGCACCTTTATAGTCACCCAGTTACGTTGCGACGTTTGATACACACAAGGCACTCCTCCGATATCCGTGAGTTGCATGATCTCATGGTCATAGGAACATATACTTGACATGCAGAAAACAGTAGCAATAAACTGACACGATCATATGCTATGTTTGTAGTTTGGGTCTTATCCATCACATCATTCTCCTAATGATGTGATCCCGTTATCAAATGACATCTCATGTCCATGGCTAGGAAACCTTAACCATCCTTTGATCAACGAGCTAGTCCATTAGAGGCATACTAGGGACATGGTTTTGTCTATGTATCCACACACGCATTTAAGTCTCCGATCAATACAATTATAGCATGGATAATAAACGATTATCATGAACAAGGAAATATGATAATAACTAATTTATTATTGCCTCTAGGGCATATTTCCAACAGTCTCCCACTTGCACTAGAGTCAATAATCTAGTTCACATCACCATGTGATTCGCATTGTTATGAATCTAACACCCAATGAGTTTTGGGGCTCGATCATGCTTTGCATGTGAGAGAGGTCTTATAGTCAACGGGTCTGCGATATTTAGATCCGTGTGTACTTTGCAAATCTCTATGTCAAACCGTAAACACTGCTACCACACTCCACTTGGTACTATTTCCAAATGGCTGCTCCACTATACGTATCCAGATTGCTACTACTAGTCATCTGGATAGGTGTTAAAGCTTGCATCGACGTAACTCTTTACGACGAACTCTTTATCACCTCCATAATCAAGAAACATTTCCTTAGTCCTCTGGTTACTAAGGATAATTCCGACCGCTGTCCAGTGATCCACTCCTGGACCACTCTTGTACCCCCTGACAGACTCGTGGCAAGGCACACATAGGTGCGGTACACAGCATGGCATAATATAGAGCCTATGGCTAAGGCATAGGGGACGACATTCATCCTTTCTCTTTCTTCTGCCGTTGTCGAGCTTTGAGTCTCACTCAACTTCACACCTTACAAATCAGACGAGAACTATTTCTCTGGCTGATCCATTTTGAACTCTTTCAAAATCTTGTCAAGGTATGCACTCATTGAAAGTCTCATCAAGCATCTTGATCTATCTCTATAGATTTTGATGCTCAACAATTAGGTAGCTTTATCCAGGTCTTCATTTGAAAACCACTTTTCAAACAACCTTTTATGCCTTCCAGAAATTCTACATTATTTCCGATCAACAATATGTCAACCACATATACTTATCAGAAACTCTATAGTGCTCCCACTCACTTTATTGCAAATACAAGTTTCTCGTAAACTTTGTATAAACTACAAAAACTTTGATCACCTCATCAAAGTGTATATTCCAACTCCGAGATGCTTGCTTCAGTCCATAGAAGGATCACTGAAGCTCTCTCATCTTTTAGCATCCTTAGGACTGACAAAACCTTCTGGTTGTATCACATACAACCTTTCCTTAAGTAAACCGTTAAGGAAACGACGTTTTGACATCCATCTGCCAGATTTCGTAATTGAAAATGCAGCAACTGCTAACATAATTCCAACAGACTTTTAGCATCGCTACGAGTGAGAAAGCCTCCTCGCAGTCAACTCCTTGAACTTGTCACAAACAACATTGCAACAAGTCGAGCTTTACAAATGGTGACATTCACCATCAGTGTCTGTCTTCATTCTAAAGGTCCATTTGTACTCAACGACCTGCCGTCTAACGAGCAAGTCTACCAAAGTCTATACTTCGTTTTCATAAATGGATCCTATCTCGGATTTCATGGTCTCTAACCATTTGTCGGAATCCGGGCCCATTATCACTTCTCCATAGCTCGTAGGTTCATCGCTGTCCAACAACATGACCTCGAAGATAGGGTTGTCGTACCGCTTAGGAGCAGTACACATCCTTGTCGACCCACGAAGTTCGATAGTAACTTGATCCTGAAGCTTCATGATCATCATCATTAACTTCCTCTTCAACTAACGTAGGCTTCACAGAAACATCTTTCTGCGCTGCGCTACTCTCTGGTTGAACAAAGGTTTAACAACCTCATCAAGTTCTATCTTCCTCCCACTCAATTCTTTCGAGAGAAACCTTTCCTCGAGAAAGGATCCGTTTTAGTAACAACCACTTTGCACTCGGATCTGAGATAGAAGGTTCACCCAACTTATCTTAGGGTATTCTATGAAGATGCATTTGTCCGCCTTGGGTTCGACCTCATTAGGTGAAAACATTTTTCACACAAGTGCCGCAGCCCCAAGTATTAAGAAACGACAGCTTAGGTTTCTATCAAACCATAATTCATATGGTGTCATCTCAATGGATTTAGATGGTGCCCTATTTAAAGAGAATGTAGTTGTCTCTAATGCATAACCCCAAAATTATAGTAGTAAAACGACAAGAGACATCATAGCACGCACCATGTCCAATAGAGCATAACTATGATGTTCGGACACACCATCACACTATGGTGTTCCAGGTGGCGTTTAGTTGTGAAACAACTTTCACATTGTCTTAAGTTGTATGCCAAACTCGTGACTCAGATATTCACCTCCACGATCATATCGCAGTCATTTTTATCTTCTTGTCACGATGATCTTTAAACTTCACTCTGAATTTGCTTGAACCTTTCAAACGATTCAGACTTGTGTTTCATTAAGTAAATATACACTATATCTACTCAAATCATCAGTGAAGGTAAGAAAATAACGATATCCACTGCACACTACAAGACTCACTAGATTGCATACATCAACATGTATCATTTCCAATGAATCACTTGCCCGCTCCATCCAACGGGGTCCTTTAGTCATCTTGCCCAAGAGGCATGGTTCGCATGTCTCAACCGATTCGAAATCGAATGAGTCCAAATATCCATCAGCATGGAGTTTCTACATGCGCTTTATACCAATATGACATTTAGCGGCAGTGCCACAAGTATGTGGTACTATCATTATTAACTTTGTATCTTTTGACATCAATGTTATGAACATGTGTAATACTACGATCAAGATTTCAACAAACCATTCTCACTGGGTGCATGACCATTGAAGGTATTATTCATGTAAACAGAATAACCATTATTCTCTAACTTAAATGAATAACCGTATTGCAATAAACATGATCTAATCATGTTCATGCTCAACGCAAAACACCAAATAACATTTATTTAGGTTCGTCACTAATCCTGAAGGTAGAGAGAGCGTGCGATGTTGATCACATCAACCTTGGAAACACTTCCAACACATATCGTCACCTCACCCTTAGCTAGTTCTCCGTTTATTCCGTAGCTTTTATTTCAAGTTACTAACATTTAGCAACCGAACCGGTATCCAATACCCAGGTGCTACTAAGAGTACTAGCAAGGTACACATTAGTAACTCGTATATCAAATATACTTCTATCAATGTTGCCAGCCTTCTTATCTACCAAGTATCTAGGGTTGTTTCGCTTCAGCGACCTCTCACCTCATAATAGAAGCACTTAGTCTCGGGTTTGAGTTCAACTTTGGGTTGCTTCACTGGAGCAGCAACTGACTTGCTATCCATGAAGTTTCCCTCCTTGATCTTGCCCTTTTCGAAACTAGTGGTTTGATTAACCATCAACACTTGACGCTCCTTCTTGATTTCTACCTTCGCGGTGTCAAACATCGCGAACAGCTCAGGGATCAATACTTCTATCCCTGGTGTATTATAGTTCATCACTTAAGGTCTAGTAGCTTTAGTGACAGTGACTTGGAGAACTATATCAATCACTATCTTATCTGGAAGATCAACTCCCACTTGATTCAAGCGATTGTAGTACCCAGACAATCTGAGTACATGCTCAACGATTGAGCTATTCTCCTTCATCTTACAGGCAAAGAATCTTGTTGGAGATCTCATATCTCGCAACACAGGCACGAGCCTGAGATCACAATCTCTGCCCCTAGAACATCTCATATGTTCCGTGACGTTCAAAACGTTTCGGAGCCTCAATTCTAAGCCGTAATGCATGACGCACAAAACTATCAAGTAGTCATCGAAACGTGCCTGTCAGATGTTCACAACATCTATAGACGACGCTAGAGGGGGTGGCGCACCGAGCGGTGCATTAAGGACATAAGCCTTCTGTGCAGCAATGAGGACAATCCTCAGATCACGGACCCAGTCCGCAATATTGCTACCAACATCTTTCAATTCTATTTCTCTAGGAACATATAAAAATACAAGGGAGCCACAACGCGAGCTAGTAATCTACAACATAATTTGCAAAGACACTTTGACTATGTTCATGATAATGAGTTCAATTAATCATATTATTTAAGAACTCCCACTCAAATTGACATCCCTCCGATCATTCGAGTGATACATGATCCAAATTCACCAACTCAAGTCCGATCATCACGTGAGTTGAGGTGGCTGCAATGGTGAACATCATTATGTTGATCATATCTACTATATGACTCATGTTCGACCTTTCGGTCTCTCGTGTTCCGAGGCCATGTCTGTACATGCTAGGCTTGTCAAGTTTAACCCGAGTGTTCTGCATGTGCAACACTGGCTTGCACCCGTTGTATGTGAACGTAGAGTCTATCACACCCGATCATCACGTGGTGTCTCAACACGACGAACTTTCGCAACGGTGCACACTCGGGGAGAACACAATTTAGCTTGAAATTAAGTGAGGGATCACCTTATAATGCTACCGTCGTCCTAAGCAAAATAAGGTGCATAAAAAGGATGAACATCTCATGCAACTTATAAGTGACATGATATGGCCATGAACTTGTGTTTAAGATCTCCATCTTCGAAACACCGGCATGATCTCCATCATCACCGGCACAACACCATGATCTCCATCATCTTGATCTCCATCAATGTGTTGCCATTGGGGTTGTGGCGCCAGCCCTGCTTCTACTTCTATTGCTACTGCTTAGCGATAAAGTAAAGCATTACATAGCGCTTAATGATTGACACGCAGGTCATACAATAATTAAAGACAACCCTATGGCTCCTGCCGGTTGCCGTACTCAACGACATGCAAGTCGTGAAATTCTATACATCACATGATCATCTCATACATCACATATATCTCATCATGTAATTGGCCATATCACATCACAACATACCCTGCAAAAACAAGTTAGACGTCCTCTAATTGTTGTTGCATGTTTTACGTGGCTGCTACGGGTATCTAGCAAGAACGATTCTCACCTATGCATAAACCACAACGGTGATACATAGATTGCTTTTCATCCTTCTCAAGGACCGCCTTTGTCGGATCCGATCCAACTAAAGTGAGAGAAACTGTCACCCGCAAGCCATCTAAGCAACAAGTTGCGTCGAGGGAACCGGTCTCTCGTAAGCGTACGAGTAATGTTGGTCCGGGCCGCTTCATCTCACAATCCCGCTGAACCAAAATACGACCAAGGGAGGAAGCAATCTAAGCATCAACGCCCACAAACCTTTTGTGTTCTACTCGAGATCTCATCGAACCATCAACCTAGCTCATGATGCCACTGTTGGGGAACGTCGCATGGGAAACAAAAATTTTCCTACACACACGCAAACCTATCCATGGTGATGAGCATCTACGAGAGGGAGAGTGGAACTACATACCCTTGTAGATCGCTAAGCGGGAAGCGTTAAGAAACGCGGTTGGTGTAGTCGAACATCTTCGCGATCCAAATCGCCGAGCGTCCCGCGATCTCATCACGATCCGTCCCGCGATCCCATCACGATCCGTCCCGCGATCTCATCACGATCCGTCTCACGATCTTGATCACGATCTGTCCCGCGAACTCATCACGATCCGTTCCGCGATCTCATCACGAACCGTCTCGCGATCTCGATCACGGTCCTTCCGATCTAGCGCCGAACGGACGACACCTCCGCGTTCAGCACACATGCAGCTTGATGACGATCTCCACCGTCTTGATCCAGCAAGAGGAGGTGGAGAGGAGAGAGAGTTCACCGGCAGCGTGACGGTGCTCCGGCGATGGTGGTGGAGTGATTCCGGCAGGGCTTCGCCTAAGCGCTGCGGAAAACCGATCTAGAGGAGAAACTGTGCACCAGTGAAACGGGTAGCACGTGGCCGGAAATTCTGTCCAAAAACCACCCAATCCACAAGTATATATAGGAGGAGAGGAGAGGAGAGGCAGCCAAGGCCTTTGGGTCGGCCGAAATAGGAGGTGGGAAGAAATCCTACTTCACCTCCAATCCTAGTTGGAGTAGGATTGCCTCCTATTGGCTGATTTTCCACTTTTTGCTTTAGGACTTTCTCTCCTGCGCCATGGGCCTTTGTGGCTGTTTTCCCAGCCCACTAAGGGCTGGTTATTATTCTCCCACAGCCCATGGACCTCTTGGGGTCGACATACCCCTCCCGGAGGCCTCCCGGTACACTACCAGCACTCCCGGTACACTACCGGCACTCCCGGTACACTACCGATGAGCCCGAAACTTTTCCGGAAACCAAACTGGGACTTCCTATATATGAATCTTTACCTCCGGACCATTCCGGAGCTCCTCGTGATGTCCGGGATCTCTTCCGGGACTCCGAACAAACTTCGGTCACCACCATCCATAACTCTACACTACCGAAACGTCACCAAACCTTAAGTGTGCAGACCCTGCGGGTTCGAGAACTATGTAGACATGACCGAGACACCTCTACGGTCAATAACCAATGGTGGGACCTAGACATCCACATTGGTTCCTACATATTCTACGAAGATCTTTATCGGTCGAACCTCTATGTCAAGGATTTAGTTAATCCCGTATAACGTCCCCTTTGTTCTTCGGTATGTTACTTGCCCGAGATTCGATCGTCGGTATCTCCATACCTAGTTCAACCTCGTTACTGGCAAGTCTCTTTACTCGTTCCGTAATACAAGATCCCGTGACTAACACTTAGCCACATTGCTTGCAAGGCTTGTTGTGATGTTGTATTACCGAGTGGGCCCTGAGATACCTCTCCGTCACACGGAGTAACAAATCCCAGTCTCGATCCATGCCAACTCAACAAACACCATCGGAGATACCTGTAGAGCACCTTTATAGTCACCCAGTTACGTTGCGACGTTTGATACACACAAGGCACTCCTCCGATATCCGTGAGTTGCATGATCTCATGGTCATAGGAACATATACTTGACATGCAGAAAACAGTAGCAATAAACTGACACGATCATATGCTATGTTTGTAGTTTGGGTCTTATCCATCACATCATTCTCCTAATGATGTGATCCCGTTATCAAATGACATCTCATGTCCATGGCTAGGAAACCTTAACCATCCTTTGATCAACGAGCTAGTCCATTAGAGGCATACTAGGGACATGGTTTTGTCTATGTATCCACACATGCATTTAAGTCTCCGATCAATACAATTATAGCATGGATAATAAACGATTATCATGAACAAGGAAATATGATAATAACTAATTTATTATTGCCTCTAGGGCATATTTCCAACACTTACTTAATGTGTTACTCTGTTCTTCATGAACCTAATACTCTAGATGTAGGCAGTAGTCGGTCGATGTATGGAGTAATAGTAGTAGATGCAGAATCATTTCGGTCTACTTGAAACGAACGTGATGCCTATATGCATGATCATTGACTTGGATATCTACATGATTATTCGCTTTTCTATCAATTGCTAGATAGTAATTTGTTTATCCACCATGATATTTTCCTTCAAGAGAGAAGCCTCTAGTGAAATCTATGGCCCATGGGTCTACTTTCCATAACATATTTTCGGATCTATAAACCAAAAATACCAAAATACCTTGCTGCAATTTACTTATATTTTACTTTCCACTTTCGTTTACATCTATCTCTATCAGATCTAATCCTTGCAAATAACCATGAAGGGATTGACACCCCTTTATAGAGTTGGGTGCAAGAGTTTGATTGTTTGTGTAGATGCATCCATTGGTGACTTCGTTGTTCCTCCTACTGGATTGATACCTTGGTTCTCATCAACTGAGGAAAATACTTATCTACTTTACTGCATCATCATTTCCTCTTCATGGTAAAAACGCATGCTCAAGAGGTAGCAAGTACCCAAGCCGTTGTCGGGGAGGATACACATCAAGCCTACCAAGTACCCATCAAAAAATTATCTCTTGCATTTACATTATTTTCCATTTGCCTCTCGTTTTCCTCTCTCCCACTTCTAAAACAAGTTTCAGAAAATATTTGCATTTTTATTCGCCCTTCTTCCGTTCGCCTTTCGTTAGCCTTTTGCTCGCTTGTGTGCTTGCCACCATGTTGAAGATGTTGAGGTTACTACTGAAAATTTGGAGGGTATTGCTAGTACTAATCTTGAAGAAAAGTTTGAATCTTGTTCCCTAGATCATGAAATTGAACCTCCCCCTAACTGTAAAGCTAAAACTTTTCAAGTAGGACACGGTAATATTATTGGGAACAATGTTATTTGGAAATTCTTTGATTTTATGGGTTAATGCCTATGAGTAAGAGATCTATTCTTCTTAGCACAATTTTGCTCTATGTGCTTTACTTATATTTTTTAAAGCACAGTGGTATTTGTGTTTTATAGAAATTAACTAGCAGGGCGATCCGCGCATTCGCACATCTAGATTTGTCATGCATTACCATATACTTGATTACTTGTTTGTCTTCTACTGATTAATTGCTTTTATTTTTCTATGTAATTACATATGTACTTTTGTATTACCACGACATATTTAAGTTTAAATAGCTAAAAGGTAGCCAGAATATGTAGTTGGCGAATAAATGGTTATTGTTTAGGTAGAAAATATGATACAAAGTGTCATATGTTTTTAAATTTCTGTATTCATATGTTCTCATTTAGTCGTGTCTACATAGGTATTAGATAGACATGGACACTTATAGGGAAGTTTTGTATTGTAACTATACAATGCATAACTTATTCTGCACTATTTCTTGTTGTTTAATGATCCCGCATAAATGTTTTTGAATTAATACTAAAAAGTCCATGGAGGCATGAGGAAAACTATAGTGAAGCTGAGAGTGTCCATTTATATCTCTTGCACTCATCCATTGGTTTCTTTCTGTCGACATCTTATTAGGAGATTACACCACAAATTAAATTTTACTATTTTCCTTCTTATAAATCTTATCACTTTTAGCTTGTAGTCACTCTTTCTAATTTTCTATTTCATGGCGAGCTATCTAAGTCAAGTGTGAATATATGTGTTTTGTTAGAAAAGTTCTACAATATCTTTTCATTCACTCTTTCGGACTGTTTGTATTTGAACGGTGATGCGGAAGCGAATGTACATATCAGAGGTAAGCAGGAAGACGGGAAATAAGAAAGCAAGAAAGCGATCATAAATTGTATGGTAATAGATGTGTAAGAGATGGAAGAAAAAATATAGCATCTCGTGTGTGCCAGATCCATTGTTAAAATATGCCTGGTTCTCCCTAGCTATATCAGCTTGCTTTGTTTGTTTCTAACTTTCGGTACTCTTCTGTCAAAAAGACTATTTTGGTACTATTCGTAAAATTGTTTTTTTTTTGTGTGTGATATGCCCGGATACACATGTACATGGAGAAAATATAGCTCGGACAATCTCAAAAAAGTGTTAATTCCTTGTTTTGGAGATAATTCTCACTTCCATGAAGCATATTTTGAGAGAGATGAGAAAAGACCTACACACATAAAAAATACATGGATGATGGTTGTCACGCGTGCAGTGGAATTACATCTTAGGCTTAGTTTGCATACTCGCGTGTACTAAATTAGGCAACAAATCAACGTGAGTTTTTTTAGTTCCTCTTGTTTAGAAAATTTGATTGGGGATTGAACTCCAGCTCATCTCCTCACTACGTGGATGCAGAACATTGATTGCCCATCTCAGACATTATTTTTGACATGTGTATGTCTAGGAGGCTTATTTGTATATTCCTTGTATTAGGCCATGATAGGCTCGGTTCTAGGTGTCAATCGAAGACTTGTTTATTCGCAAAAAGAAAAATATAAAGCTTAATTGTGCGCCACAAATGTTGTACACAAATCTTTCATCATTTAATATCAACCGTCCTGCATACATTTTTCTAATTTTTAATATCGACCATCATAATTAGAATCAACAGAAAATACATTTTACCTGTATCTACTTTTTAGCAAAAAAATATACATATATCGATTGGTGTCTAGTCCAACTGGTCTTTTTTTTAAGAATAGTCTGTCCGGTATTATATTTAGAACAGTCTAACCAGGTATTTTTTTAGAACAGTCTGACCAGTTAATTTTTTAGAACAGTCCGACCAATATGTGTAACCGTGTAGAGATGTATGCGTAGTAGAGTTTTAGAAAATACTGCCTCCATACGTGACGATTGTTCAATCGGTTTTAGGAAATAATTGCTTTTTTTTGCATTGAGGAAATAGTTGCTTTGGGGCCAGTGGCTTTGACGTACACGCAACGTATATGCGGCAGTCTTTTTACGAAACGTCATGTACAGTACATGTAACTCTTTTGGAAAGCCCTCGCGAAGGTGCATCGTGCACAAGTTTGTGCCTGCTCAGGTCTTCTACTACCGTAAACAAATTGGTACTATTTGATTTCTCTATGACTCTCGTACGGATTAATGGTTTAATTTTTTTTAGCCCACGCATTGACCTAGCCGTGATAAATCTTTACCGTTCAACATCTAAACTTTATATAGTAATGAATCTTAACCGTTCGTTTTCTACCATTTTAATAATATAATATATATTATTTTGAGAGTCTTTAAACAACATGGTAATTGGTCTAGGTTATGAATTTAGTCCTAATTGTTGGGGAACGTTGCATGGGAAACAAAAATTTTACTACGCACACCTAAGAACTATCCATGGTGATGAGCATCCACGAACGGTAGAGTGGATTTACATACCCTTGTAGATCGCTAAGCGAGAAGCATTAAAAAACGCGGATGTTTTAGTCGAACGTCTTCGCGATCCAAACCGCCGAGCGTCCCGCGATCCCATCACGATCCGTCCGCGATCCAATCACGATCCGTCCTGCGATCCACTCGCGGTCGTTCCGATCTAGCATCGAACGGAGGACACCTCCGCGTTCAGCACACGTACCACTAGATGACGATCTCCGCCTTCTTGATCCAGCAAGAGGGGGGCAGAAAGGTAGATCAGTTCTCCGACAGAGCAACGGTATGGCAGCGATGGTGGTGGTAGTATTCCGGCAGGGCTTCGCCTAAGCACCGCGCAACTAGACTATAGCAGAAAATTGATCTAGATGAACTAGAGGGAGCACGTGGCAATTAGGCTATATTTCCCCTCTAAATCCTCTAGTATATATAGGAGGGAGGGAGGGAGGGGAGGAGGAATCCTCAAAACCTCAAGGTCTGGCCGAAATTGGAGATGGAGGAGTCCTACTCCAATACTATTAGGAGTAGTATTCCTCCTCTAGGAAACCCTTTCCACCTTTCCCTCTTTGGGTTTTTTCCAACCCCTAGTCGCATGGGCCTTAGTGGGGGCTCGGCCAGGCCACTAAGGCTGGCTTGACTCCTCCCACCGCCCATGAGGCCATTTGGGTCGAGACACCCCTCCCGATGGTCTCCGATACCCCTGCCAGCACTCTCGGTACACTACTGAAATACCCAAAACTTTTTCGGTGACCAAAACGAGACTTCCTATATATCAATGTTTACCTCCAGACCGTTCCGGAGCTCCTCGTGATGTTTGGGATCTCATTCGGGACTCCAAACATCCTTCGGTTACCACCATCCATAATTCTATGCTACCGAAACATCCCGAACCTTAAGTGTGCAGACCCTGCGGGTTCGAGAACTATGAAGACATGACCGAGACACCTCTACGGTCAATAACCAATAGCGGGGTATGGATGCCCATATTGGTTCCTACATATTTATGAAGATCTTTATCGGTTGAACCTCGATGTCAAGGATTCAGTAAATCCTGTATGTTGTTCCCTTTGTTCTTCGGTATGTTACTTGCCCGAGATTTGATCGTCGGTATCTCTATACCTAGTTCAATCTTGTTACCAGCAAGTCTCTTTACTCATTCCGTAATACAAGACCCCGTGGCTAACACTTAGTCACATTGCTTGCAAGGATTATTGTGATGTTGTATTACCGAGTGGGCCCTGAGATACCTCTGTGTCACATGGAGTAACAAATCCCAGTCTTGATCCATTCCAACTCAACAGACACCCTCGGAGGTACTTGTAGAGCACCTTTATAGTCACCGAGTTACGTTGCGACGTTTGATACACACAAGTTACTCCTCCGGTGTCAGTGAGTTGCATGATCTCATGGTCATAGAAATAGATACTTGACATGCAAAAAACTATAGCAATAAACTGACACAATCATATGCTATGTTTATAGTTTGGGTCTTGTCCATCACATCATTCTCCTAATGATGTGTCCCCATTATCAAATGACATCTCATGTCCATGGCTAGGAAACCTTGACCATCTTTGATCAAGAAGCTAGTCCACAAGAAGCATACTAGGTACATAGTGTTGTCTATATACCCACACATGTATTTAGTTTCCACACACATACTAGGTACATAGTGTTGTCTATATGCCCACACTAGTCAATAATCTAGTTCACATCACCATGTGATTTACATTATTATGAATCTAATACCCAATGAGTTCTGGGGTTCGATCATGCTTTGCAATTGCATGTGAGAGAGGTCTGTAATCAACAGGTCTGTAACATTTAGATTTGTGTGTAATACATATACGGATTGCTACTATGATTCATCCGGATTGGTGTTAAAGCTTGCATCGACCTAACCCTTTACGACGAACTCTTTATCACCTCCATAATCGAGAAATATTTTCTTAGTTCCATAGTTACTAAGGATAATCTTAACTGTTGTTCAGTGATCTACTCCTAGATCACTCTTGTACCCCTTGACATACTCATGGCAAGGCAGACACACGTGCAATACACAACATGGCATACTATACAGAGCCTATCGATAAGGCATAGGGGATGACCTTCGTCCTTTCTCTTTCTTCTGTCGTGGTCGAGCTTTGAGTCTTACTCAACTTCACACCTCACAAATCAGGTAAGAACTCTTTATTTGACTGGTCCATTTTCAACTCTTTCAAAATCTTGTCAAGGTATTTACTCTTTGAAAAATCCTATCAGGCATCTTGATATATCTCATATAGATCTCGATGCCCAACAATTAAGTAGCTTTATTCCAGGTTTTCCTTTGAAAAACTCCTTTACAAACATCCCTTTGTGCTTTCCACTATTTTTGCATAATTTACGATCAACAATATGTCATACACATATACTTATCAGAAACTCTATAGTGCTCCCACTCACTTTATTGTAAACACAAGTTTCTCATAAAGTTTGTATAGACTCAAAAACCTTGATCACCTAATCAAAGCGTATATTCCAACTCCGAGATGCTTGCTCCAGTCCATAGAAGGGTCACTAGAGCTTGCACACCTTTTAGCATCCTTAGGACTAACAAAACCTTTTGGTTGTATCTCATACAACCTTTCCTCAAGGAAGGAAACGATGTTTTGACATCCATCTGCCAGATTTCATAATTGAAAAATGCAGCAACTGCTAACATAATTCCAATAGGCTCTTAGCATCGCTACGGGTGAGAAAGTCTCATTGTAGTCAACTCCTTGAACTTGGGGGAAACTTCTTTGCGACAAGTCAAGCTTTATAAATGGTGACATACACCATCAGCGTCTGTCTTCATTTTAAAGGTCCATTTGTACTCAACGACCTATCATTCAACGGGCAAGTCTACCAAAGTCCATACTTGGTGTTCATACATGGATCCTTTCTCGGATTTCATAGCATCTAACCATTTTTTGGAATCTAGGCCCATCATCGCTTCTCCATAGTCTGTAGGTTTATCATTGTCCAACAACATGACCTCTAAGACAGGCTTGCCATACCATTCAGGAGCAGTGCACGTCCTAGTCAACCTATGGGGTTCGATAGTAACTTGATCCGAAGCTTCCTGATCATCACCATTACTTCCTCTTCAAATGGCGTAGGCTCCACGGAAATAACTTTCTGCATTGCGGTACTCTCTGGTTGAAACTAAGGTTCAACAACCTCATCATGTTCTATCTTCCTCCCACTCAATTCTTTCGAGAGAAACTCTTTCTTGAGAAAGGGCCCGTTTTAGCAACAAACACTTTGACCTTGGATTTGAGATAGAAGGTATACCCATCTGATTCCTTAGGGTATCCTATGAAGATGCACTTTTCTGCTTTGGGTTCGAGCTTATCATACATAAGCGTCGCATTCCCAAACTCTCAGAAATGACAACTTAGGTTTCTGCCAAACCATAATTCGTACGGTGTCATCTAAACGGATTTAGATGGTGCCTTATTTAAAGTGAATGTAGTTGTCCCAAATGCATAACCCCAAAATGATAGTGGCAAAATGATAAGTGAAATCATAGTACGCACCATAACCAATAGAGAAGGACTACGACGTATGGACACACCATCACACTATGGTGTTCGAGGTGGCGTGAGTTGTGAAACAACTTCACATTGTCTTAAGTTGTATACCAAACTTGTAACTAAGATATTAACCTTCATGATCATATCGTAGACATTTTATCTTCATGTCACGATGATCTCAAACTTCACTCTGAATTTGCTTGAACTTTTCAAACATTTCAGTCTTGTGTTTCATTAAGTAAATATACGCATAACTACTCAAATCATCAGTGAAGGTAAGAAAACAACGATATCCACCGCACGCTACAACACTCATTGGACCGCATACATCAACATGTATCATTTCCAATAAGTCATTTGCCCGCTCCATCATACCAGAAAACGGGGTCTTAGTCATCTTGCCCATGAGGCATGGTCCGCATGTCTCAACCGATTCAAAATCGAATCAGTATAAAGATCCATCAACATGGAGTTTCTTCATGCGCTTTACACCAATATGACATCTAGCGGCAGTGCCACAAGTATGTGGTACTATCATTATTAACTTTGTATCTTTTGGCATCAATGTTATGAACATGTGTATTACGACGATCAAGATTCAATAAACCATTCTCAATGGGTGCATGACCATTGAAGGTATTATTCATGTAAATAGAATAACCATTATTCTCTAACTTAAATGAATAACCGTATTGCAATAAACATGATCTAATCATGTTCATTCTCAACGTAAACACCAAATAACATTTATTTATGTTCATCACTAATCCCGAAAGTAGAGAGAGTGTGCGATGGTCATCACATCAACCTTGGAAACATTTCCAACAATCATCATCACCTCACCCTTAGCTAGCTACCGTTTATTCCGTAGCTTTTATTTGGAGTTACTAACATTTAGCAACCGAACAGGTATCCAATACCTAGGTGCTACTAGGAGTACCAGAAAGGTACACATCAATAACACGTATATCTAATATACTTCTATCGACGTTGCCCGCCTTCTTATCTACCAAGTATCTAGGGTTGTTCCGCTTTGGCAACCATTCTCCTCATAATAGAAGCACTTAGTCTCATGTTTGGTTTCAACCTTGGGTTTCTTCACTAGAGAAGCACCTAAGTTGCCATCCATGAAGTTTCACTCCTAGCCCTTGCCCTTCTCGAAACTAGTGGTTTCACTAACCATCAACACTTGATGCTCCTTCTTGATTTCTACCTTCGCGGTGTCAAACATCGCGAATAGCTTAGGGATCATTATTTCCATCCCTGACATGTTATAGTTCATCACGAAGCTCTAGTAGCTTAGTGATAGTGACTTGGAGAACTATATCAATAAGTATCTTATCTAGAAGATCAACTCCCACTCGATTCATGTGATGGTAGTACCCAGACAATCTAAGCACATGCTCACCGATAGAGCCATTTTCCTTCATCTTTCAGGCAAAGAATATTTCTGGAGGTCTCATACCTCTCAACACGGGCATGAGCCTAAAATAAAATTTCAGCTCTTGGAACATCACATATGCTTCGTGACGTTCAAAACATATTTGGAGCCTCAATTCTAAGCCGTAACGCATGACGCACCGAACTATCAAGTTATCATGAGAACGTTCCTGACAGATGTTCGCAACATCTATAGAGGACGCTTGAGGGGGTGGTGCACCGAGCGGTGCATCAAGGACATAAGCCCTCTGTGTAGCAATGAGGATAATCCTCAGATCACGGACCCAGTCCGCATTATTGCTACCATCATCTTTCAACTCTATTTCTCTAGGAACATATAAAAATGCAAGGGAGCAACAATGCGAGCTAGTAATCTACAACAGAATTTGCAAAGACATTTTGACTATGTTCATGATAATGAGTTTTGTTAATCATATCACTTAAAAACTCCCACTCAAATTGACATCCCTCTGGTCATTCGAGGGTCACGTGATCCAAATCCACCACCTCAAGTCCGATCATCACATGAGTTTGTTGGAAATATGCCCTAGAGGCAATAATGAATTAGTTATTATCACATTTCCTTGTTCATGATTTTTTTTTATTATCCATGCTATAATTGTATTGATTAGAAACTAAATACATGTGTGGGTATATAGACAACATTATGTCCCTAGTATGCCTCTGATGAACTAGCTCGTTGATAAAAGATGGTTAAGGTTTCCTAACCATGGACATGAGATGTCATTTGATCACGGGATCACATCATTAGGAGAATGATGTGATGGACAAGACCCAAACTATAAATGTAGAATATGATCATGTCAGTTTATTGCTATAGTTTTCTACATGTCAAGTATCTGTTCCTATGACCATGAGATCATGCAACTCACTGACACCGGAGGAGGACTTTGTGTGTACCAAACGTTGCAAGGTAACTGGGTGATTATAAATGTGCTCTACAGGTATCTCCGAGGGTGTATGGGTTGGCATGGATCAAGACTGGGATTTGTTACTCCGTGTGACGGAGAGGTATCTTAGGGCCCACTCGGTAATGCAACATCACAAACAAGCCTTGCAAGCAATGTGGCTAAGTGTTAGTCACGAGATCTTGTATTACGGAACGAGTAAAGAGACTTGCCGGTAACGAGGTTGAACTAGGTATTGGGATACCGACGATCGAATCTTGGGCAAGTAACATACCGAAGAACAAATGGAACGTTATACGGGATTAACTGAATCCTTGACATAGAGGTTCGACCAATAAAGATCTTCGTAGAATATGTAGGAACCAATGTGGACGTCTAGGTCCCGCCATTGGTTATTGACCGTAGAGGTGTCTTGGTCATGTCTACATAGTTCTCGAACCCGCAGGGTCTGCACACTTAAGGTTTGGTGATGTTTCGGTAGTATAGAGTTATGTATGGTGGTGACCGAAGATTGCTCAGAGTCCCAGATGAGATCCCGGACATCACTAGGAGCTCCGGAATGGTCCGGAGGTAAAGATTCATATATAGGAAGTGCCATTTTAGTCACCGGAAAAGTTTCAGGCTCATCGGTAGTGTACCGAGAGTGCCGGTAGTGTACCGGGAGACCTCCGGGAGGGGTATTTCGACCCCAGAGGGTCCATGGGGTGTGGGAGGATGAATACCAGCCCTTAGTGGGCTGGTGGAAATCCCACAAAGGCCCATGCGGCTGAAGTGGAAGAAATAAAGGAAAAAGGCCAAGGTGGAAATAGTTTCCAAGTGGGAAAAGGATGAATCCTAGTTCTACTAGGATTCCTCCTCTCCTCCTTGGCGCAAGAGGCAAGAGGGCTGGCGCTTGTGCGCCAGCCCCTCCCCTCTCTCCCTCTTATATATACTGTAGGTTTTAGGGTTTTTTGCACTAGATTTTTCAGACAGGTGCTACCCGTTCCTCCAATGCATAGTTTCTCCTCTAGATCGGATTTCTGCAGTGCTTAGGTGAAACCCTGCCGGAATAGCTCCACCACCATCGCTAGATTGCCGTCACGCTGCCGGAGAACTCTTCTACCTCTCCGCTCCATCTTGCTGGATCAAGAAGGAGGAGATCGTCATCAAGCTGTACGTGTGCTGAACGCGGAGGTGTCGTCCGTTCGGCGCTAGATCGGAAGAACCGTGATCAAGATCGCGAGACGGGTCGGGATGAGATCGCGGGATGGATCGAGATGAGTTTGTGGGACGGATCATGATTGGATCGCGGGACATATCATGATGAGGTCGCGAGACGCTCGGCGATTTGGATCGCGAAGACGTTCGACTACACCAACCGCGTTTCTTAACGCTTCTCGCTTAGCGATCTACAAGGGTATGTAGATCCACTCTCCCTCTCGTAGATGCTCATCACCATGTATAGATCTTGCGTGTGCGTAGGCAATTTTTTGTTTCCCATGCAACGTTCCCCAACACCAATTCGCCGAGCATCCCGCGATCCCATCACGATCTGTCCGGCGATCCAATCACGATCCGTACCGCGGTCCACTCGCGGTCCTTCCGATCTAGCGCCGGATGGACGACACCTCCACGTTTAGCACACCTACAGCTCGATGACGATCTCCTCCTTCTTTATCTAGGAAGAGGGGGCAGAAAGGTAGATCAGTTCTCCTATAGCGCGATTGTGTGGCAGCGATAGTGGTGGAACTATTCCGGCAGGGCTTCACCTAAGCACCGCCGAACAAGACTAGAGGACAAAACTGATCTAGATGAACTAGAAAGAGGACGTGGCAATTAGGGTTAGTTTACCTTCTAAATCCTACAGTATATATAGGATAGAGGGAGGGAGGAGGCAGCCGCAAACCCTCACGGTCTGGCCGAAATTGGAGGTGGAGGAGTCCTACTCCAATCCTATTAGGAGTAGGATTCCTCCTCTAGGAAACCCTTTCCACCTTGCCCCTTTTGGGTTTTTCACAACCCTAGCCACATGGGCCTTAGTGGGGGGCTCGGACATCCCACTAAGGGCTGCCTTGATTCCTCCCACAGTGCCTGAGGCCCTTTGGGTCGAGACACCCCTACTGATGGTCCCTGATACCCCTCCCGGCACTCCCGATACACTAGCGAAATACCCGAAACTTTTTCGATGACCAAAACGGGACTTCCTATATATCAATCTTTACCTCCAAACCATTCTAGAGCTCCTCGTGACGTCCGGGATATCATCCGGGACTCCAGTCAACCTTCGGTTACCACCATCCATAACTCTATACTACCGAAACGTCACCGAACCTTAAGTGTGCAGACCCTGCGGGTTCGAGAACTATGTAGACATGACCGAGACACCTCTATGATCAATAACCAATAGAGGGACCTAGATGCCCATATTGGTTCCTACATATTCTATGAATATCCTTATCGGTAGAACCTCTATTACAAGGATTCAGTCAATCTCGTATGTTGTTCCCTTTGTTCTTCGGTATGTTACTTGCCCGAGATTCGATCGTCGGTATCTCTATCCGTAATAGAAGATTTTTACTCGATCCTGGCAAGTCTCTTTACTCGATCCGTAATAGAAGATTTTTGGAAATATGCCCTAGAGGCAAAAATAAATTAGTTATTATCATATTTCCTTGTTCATGATAATCGTTTATTATCCATCCTATAATTGTATTGATCGGAAACTCAGATACATGTGTGGATACATAGACAACACCATGTGCCTTGTATGCCTCTAGTGAACTAGCTTGTTGATCAAAGATGGTAAGGTTTACTAGCCATTGACATGAGATGTCATTTGATAACTGTAGGAGATATGCCCTAGAGGCAATAATAAATGTTTTTTATTATCCCCCTGTTCATAATTATGTTTATGTTCCATGCTATAACTGCAATGATTCTCGAGTCTACAAATAAAACGAGGCTTGGAGGGAAAGTCATGTGCACATGTGGGATAATAAACGGTGAAATGTATTCCTAGTCTGGCCTCTAAGACTGGCTCAAGTATTGCATGATGATCCTGTTTTCCTGATCATGGGCATGGCTATGCCGGCAATTTTGAGGGCATAATATTGGAAGAACATTTGTGTTGAATCGACCCGAATTGATGTTCTGCTATGAGATACATTCATCATAAGTTAATGGTTAATAACACAGAGAAGTTAATGTTTGCATAATTCCTTAGACCATGAGAGTATCGAGTTTCTTCATGCTTGCTTCATGAACATTGGGGTTTGTTAAACGTCATCCGTAAATGGGTGGCTATTACGGCAGCTTACGGGTTCATGGAAAAGTATGTGAAGTAACTTGATATCTCAAGATTGGGATTTGCTCCTCCGACGATGGAGAGATATCTCTGGGCCCTCTCGGTTTTACAGTATCCATCATCGTCTGGCCATACACTTTGTGATTTGATCACGAGGATGCCGGAACACGTTGTTGATCCACGAGGTAACTGGCATAGTGGACAAGCTGTTGATCCACGAGGATGCCAACATGTCTCACCTCGGGTATTTGTACCATATCGCGAAGCAACAGGAATAGCACACGGCAACTCGAGGTTCACTCGAATATTTATTCGTGTGGGTATAGGGATCGATATGGGTGTCCACGGCTCCGATGTTGATCATTGATCGGAAGGGGTTCTGGGTCATGTCTATGCTTCACCGAACCTATAGGTCACACGCTTAAGGGTTATCTATCTGTTGAATACTAGACAGGGAGTCTGTGAGAAAATCACCGAAAAGTTTCGGACACCGGAAAAGTCTCGGAAAGAGGAAAAGTTCCGTACACAGGTCACCGGAACAGTTTCGGTGAAACTGAAAAGTTGTTTCAAGGGATACCATTTAGTCAAATTGGTTTCGCCACATGCCTGATAATTCTTGGAGGGTGCCAGAATCATTCTGGAAACTTCTGAGAATTTTCTAGAAGAATAACCAGAAATGTTCCAGAGCTGCCAGAACTGCTTCAGATGCTTTTCGCAGATGAAAATCACAATTCCGGAATTGTTCCGGATCGCATTGAAAATTATTTTAGTGGGGTACTAGAATTTTTCTAAGCCCACATAAATATTTTCAGTTCAAGCGGACGCTGAAAAATGTCGCCGTGAATAGTGAAAGTGCTTTTTGGACTACTTTATGGAAAGCCAGCTTTTGGGGCTTTGCTCCAAAAGATCTTGGGGATGACATGGATGGATTGGAGCCATTTTTGGGGTCCCACATGAGGGTGTGGCCGGCCACATGGTGGACTCCTTCATGGTGTCCCTCTTGTTCCTTGGTTTCACTTTTATGCCCTTGTGGAAGGACTTCATTCATGTGCATTTTGGGTTTTATTGTAAAACCACCCTACCCCTTGATTTTCCTATAAATAGAGGAGATGTGGGCTGCCATTTCTTCATCCTTGTGCTCTCATACACATGCTTTGCTTTGCAAGCTCTCTCTCTCCCTCCCAGTGAAATAGTTTCGTAGAGCCGAAAGGCTGTCTAGGTTCCGGCAGAAACTAGTTCTGGACGGCGAAGCCCTGCCGGATAGATGACACAGTATGTGTGCAACTCTGTAGAGAGATTGTAGTTTCGGTCTTAGTTCGAGAGTGCCTCCCGAAGGGCTGTCAATGTGACCGTCCGAGTTTTGGAGGTCCTCCCGAAGGGCTATCCGAGTGACAGTCCGAGATTCGGAGGTCCTCCCAAAGGGCTGTCCGCAACACCGTCCGGGGGACTGTCCGACCGCCTCCCGGAGGGCTGTCCGTGGGGCAGATGAGGGTATACATCCTCACGGTTGGGAGGTTGTAAATCCTAGTTGCGGGGATCTGCACTGCTGATCGTCATCGACTCTACTTCCGCTGCGCTACGAGTCGGTAACGAAAAGATCAAACCTTGTATGCAGTCTTCATAGTGGTCCTGGGCTGGTGCGCTGGTGCGTAGGTCAGAATTTTTTTGTTTTCTGCTGCGTTACCCTACAGTGGCATCAAGAGCCGTGCTATGCATAGATGCAGGTTGCGATCTAGAATACATGGAGATTTATGGGTGTTGCATAATATAATTAGGTAGTAGATGAAATCTATTACTGAAAATTATTTGTGCGGGTAGCAGATGAAATCTGTAACCCGATGTTCTTGTTGCTTCCCTAGAATTTGCGTAGTCCTGATCTTAATGGAATGGTGGAATCTCACAAAGTTCAGGCAATCCGCGATCCTTTCATGCTGCTCCTGAGTATGCTGATTGACAGATCAACAAAGTGCTAACAGTTCTTTGGGTTCCACCATAGTTGAGAAAGATGGATGTTTCGCAGACGAAAGGGCAATGCAGATGGGATCTGCACGGGGGTCACGCGTATGACGAAGTTTAGTATGGGGCTCAAGATTTTATTATCTCGTGTTTCATACACCCTGGATTGTTAATCTAGCAACTTGAATTATCATACTTGATGATGGACGTTGGTAGCTTCGGCTTGTTTCGAAACCTTAGAAGCCACGAAAAACAAGTTTTTGCATGGACCGATTAGAGGCGTCTAACTTGGTTTTGCAGGATGGTTTGCATGTGCATATGATGTGGTATAGCAGTGTTCATAATAATTTGATTATGTATGAGATGACTATATGATGTAAATTGATTAACATGACCTGCGTGTCATGATTCAGCATGATGGCTGGAGCCATATGATTCACTTTAATGACCTGCATGTCAACCTTATGTAATGCACTTATTTTATTAAGCTATAGAGATAGCAATATTATTTGGTGCATCAAAAATGTGGTGGCAATCTTCGCATAGGTGAACACCGATGCGAATGCCGAAGACGAAGAAATACTTGACTTCTCCGTCAGAAGGGGCTATACCATGTCATGCTAATTATGAATTGCCTGAGATGTTTATCCCTCTTGATGCACCCTTCTTGATTGCGCGGTAGTCGCTTTTTATTAGGGTGATCTCTGACTTAGAATATCAAGTAGTTAGTGTTCTCCCAAGTGTAGCACCGTCACGGCACCCATCTCTTCGGGGTATCACATGGTTACATGGGTACGAACGATTAGAGAAGTGTGAGGCGAGTGAGTTGAGACCTTGCAGCGAGATCACTTGGTTGTCTTGACGTTCAGGCATGAAAGACATGAGCTCGGAACACACGCATCGAAAGATGAACAAGAGTCACATAGAGATGTGATTGGCAAGTTGGCCTACCGATTGCAATTCTCGTCACTTGAGATGGATACATCCTTGGCGTTGAATTGTAATTTGGATCTTGAATCACTCACAATCAATTATGAGAGATATTGATTTGAGTGGGAGCACACTGTAGAATTAACTTATTTTACTTCTCAGTGCAATTTATTTTGAACTTTGTCTAAGTGTGGTTTGCAAAATAGTTGTAGAATAATGGCTCGCGTTTTCACCTTCCCTATTAAAATTGAATAGCTGTTAAATATCTGGTTAAAAATTTACGGTTGGTAACGTAATGTGAGGATTGTCCTCAAGAGTGCCAAGAAGGACTTGTCCTATCGCATGTTTTTGGTATTCTCCCGCTAATGATATGGATGATATGACTCTCGTCCTTTGATCCAAAAAGCTAAAATTCCATTGCGGTCAAGTCAAATACGTTTGCTTCCATGAGACCGAAACTTCGAAAGTTCGGATAGTTATATGATATTCATGGAATCTGAAAGTCATTTTCAGAGACAGACAAAAGCTAAAAGATATGAGATATCCAAAGCAATGTTTGTTTGCAAACTATTAGTAAAGGAGGTTACTATGCATTAGACTGATAAGAGAGGGATCCAGGAGAACGCCTGTCATATGATGAAAGGTGAATAAAACAGCAACTTAAAGAGAAAGGAAGTGTCTGAAGGGTGTTAGTATGACTTTCACGCCTAGGAAGTCCGGGGCTAATGCCACTCTTAAGTTGGGTGCTTCTTATGAGAGTAGGAGAAATACTGAAAAGTTAAACTGTTAGAAATATAATGGCAAAAGGAAAGAAGACTGGAATATCCAGCTCATGTATGAATATCATACAAGTTTTTGATGTATAGAAGGCTGGTCAAAGATATAGTTCTTGGGAATTATGGTTAAACATGTTAATCACTAATTCTTGGGTATTGTGAGTTGGTCACAAAGATACCCGCTCGATTGCATTCTGTTGCAACTCGATGTAAGAACTACTATGGCCTGAAAGACTAGCCAGGAATGAGGTTTAGATACACGTAGGGAACATAGTAAATGTTACTATGCCTTCCATCGATGTATTCCCTATGTATTAAGTTTCATAATTCCTTTTAGAGTTTCAAACACTCTAGCCCTTTGCATAAGGTATCTTGCAAGAAGGTTGTTCATAAGAGAACTTTTCATGTTCGGTGTTATGAATAACATAAGGGCCATACTTTCATCATGACTGAGACGTATGTTATGAATATTGATAATAATACATTACCTCTGGGTTTACTTTCATAATTCATTTTAGAGTTTCATACACTCTAGCCCATTGTACAATGTTTGTTGCAAAAGATTTGTTCATAAAAACAACAATTGTTGTTCAGTATTATGAATAACATGAAGGGCCATGATTCCATCCTAGATGAGATATATGTTATGAATATTGATGGAAATATGATACATCCATAACACTGACGCTCAATGTCGCAAGACTAAAAGAATACCACATATGTCTGGCACTGCATTTGGTTACATTGGAGAAACCCGCATGGAAAATTCCATTATGATGGATTTTGAAGTCGTTTGATTTTGAATCATCTGACACTTGCAACTTTCCTCCAAAAGGTGAACTAACTAAAATACCGTTCACAGGCCATAAGGAACGAGCAAAGAACTTATTGGTAATCATACATTATGATGTGTGTAGTCAAATAAATGTTGTTGCAAACAGTGGATTTGTCTACCTTCAAAAATGACTCAAGTAGATATATGGATATTTACTTGATGAGACGTAAGTCTGGATCTTTTGAAATCATTCGAAAGGTTTTCAAAAATGAAGTAGAAGTTATTGTACCAAGAAAATTATGTTTCTGCAATTTGATTGCGGAAAGGAATATTTGAGTTACAAGTTTAGCGATTGTCTGATGAGTTGTGAAAAGAGTTTCATAACTTGCACCTCCCGGAACACCACTGCAAGTGGAAAGTCTGTGAAGATGTAATCGAACCATTTATGACATGGTAAGATCAAACATGACATAAATAGATTTGCCATTATCCCTTTTTATAGAGTGATGCTTTAGAGACTACGGCTTCTACACTAAAATGAGATCCATCAGGCCTGTTGAAATGACGCTATGGTATGGTACGCCCAACCATGTTATATCTTTTCTTAACATTTGGAATATGGGGCTTGTGTAAAAGGTTACAAACCCATTCCAAATCAGACAAGTGCTATTTTGTACGGTTATCCGAAGTCATTGGGTATTCCCCCACCACTATACCGAGGCAAAGGGTTTTGCCACAAAACGGTATGCTTTTAAAGAGAATAGTTCTTACAAAATGTGCGTGGGAGGACAGTGCAACTCGACGAGATAACCAGTATCTTCGTCATCAGTTCGAAGGAAAGAAACCTTGGAAGTGAATCTGTTGTTTCCTACTATGACTGATACGTAAGTCTCTACAATAAAATGTATGGACTTCAGTTGAACGTGTAGCTAAACCACGTAGGCAAAGCTCATGCAAACCTATCAGGTGCGCAAACGAGATATTGTTGTTGGACAACAGTATACCTACAATACACAAGGAAACATTGATGGGCCCTGATTCTGGGATTGGCTAAATGCCAATACAATCCGAGATAGTTTCCATATAAGTGATTCAAGATTAAAACCTTGATACACCTTTCAGAGGACTTAGAGTCCAACGAATATTTATGGAACTAAAAACTGGTACAGATAAAAATGTTTTATCCATAAAGCTTGACTTGTTGAAATAACAAGTTTAAGGAGTTGACTACGATGAGGTTGTTTCACCGTAGCGATGCTTAAGGTCGGTTCGGGTTGAACTAGCAATTAATACATATATCAATCATGAGATATGAAACATGGATGACAACAGGATTTCCATCTGATGGAAATGAAACCTAGGACTTGTATGTGATACAATCCAAAGTAATTTGTCGATCCAGAGGATGCTAGTAAGTATGCAAACTTCAGAGTTCCAATGGACAAAAGAGAGCAAAGCGGAGTTGGAATCTTCGTTTTTGATGGAATGGTCAAAGGAGTTTGACTTCATCAAATTGGTATCGAAGATGCTTGTGATTCAAGAAAGTAAGTGGGAGCATAATACTATTTCTAAAAACCTTGTGTACTTGACACATTGTTAATTGGAAATAAATTTCTTGACACGAATTAGGACTTCATTTGAAAATAGTTTTTTCGATGAAGTGCTTAGGCTAAATAGCCTCAATATTAGGCATGATGATCTATGGAGATAGATTTACCTAATGGGGCTAAGCAATGAATACATATTGACAAGGTGCTAAAACCTTTTAGCATTTAAAACGCCAAGGAGTGATTCTTGCCGAAGTCACATGGAAAGAGTTTCTCCAAGACTTAGTGTCCCAAAACACTGATGAGTGAAATATGTGATGGAGATTCCACACACTCTTGTGTTTGGATTAATCATGTATTCCATGGTATGTAAAACCACCAGATATGTCCGATACTCCAAAGTTGTTGCGAGTATGGATAACCAAAGTGATCAAAGTACTGATCATAGGACAACATTGAAAGATGTCATTGAGTACTAGAGTAGTAGTGATGACTTGTTTTCTCGCAAGCAGAAATCATGAAGAGTTCGGTGTAATATGTTACATCAATACAGTCTCCACCATTTCTCCATGTGATTTTCGATTTAATTGAGGTTTTTGTGTGATACACAATATGGTGGCACGATAGTTGGAAATTGTTCCAAACAAGATACTGTGGCGAATTCTATAACAAAGGCTAAGTATGTTGACGCTTTGGAAGCGACAAAGAAGTTGTTGAATCATATAGTTCATTCATGAACTTAGTATGGTTCCAAGATGGCTTTGGTCTATGAGACACTACTACAGATAGTTCCTCCATAGCTCAGCCTGAGGAATCAGGTTTCGACCAATGATTCACACATATGCAAAGCCAAGTCACACAAAATACGAATTTTGTGATAGCGTGAAAACACGAGGATATGCAATGTTCCACACGGAGCTGAAGTTGTCAGATCCATTGGACATCAGGCTATACCACAAGCGAAGCATATTTTACACCAGTATGCCATAGGTGTAAAGTGCATTAGCATTGACTAGATTATTAACTCTAGTGCAAGTGGGAGTCTGTAGGAGATATGCCCTAGAGGCAATAATAAATGTTTTTTATTATCTCCCTGTTCATAATTATGTTTATGTTCCATGTTATAACTGCAATGATTCTCGAGTCTACAAATAAAACGAGGCATGGAGGGAAACTCATGTGCACGTGTGGGATAATAAACGGTAAAATGTATTCCTAGTCTGGCCTCTAAGACTGGCTCAAGTATTGCATGATGATCCTGTTTGCCTGATCATGGGCATGGCTATGCCGGCAATTTTGAGGGCATAATGTTAGAAGAACATTTGTGTTGAATCGACCCGAATTGATGTTATGCTATGAGATACATTCGTTATAAGTTAATGGTTAATAACACAGAGAAGTTAATGTTTGCATAATTCCTTAGACCATGAGAGTATCGAGTTTCTTCATGCTTGCTTCATGAACTTTGGGGTTTGTTAAACGTTATCCGTAAATGGGTGGCTGTTACGGCGGCTTACGGGTTCATGGAAAAGTATGTGAAGTAACTTGATAGCTCAAGATAGGGATTTGCTCCTCCGACGATGGAGAGATATCTCTAGGCCCTCTTGGTGTTACGGTATCCATCATCGTCTGGCCAAACACTTTGTGATTTTATCACGGGGATGCCGGAACACGGGAACGAGAAAAGAGAACAATACCGTTACCGAGGTAACTGGCATAGTGGACAAGTTGTTGATCCACGAGGATGCCAACATGTCTCACCTCGGGTATTTGTACCATATCGCGAAGCAATAGGAATAGCACACGGCAACTCGAGGTTCACTCGAATATTTATTCGTGTGGGTATAGGGATCGATATGGGTGTCCACGGCTCCGATGTTGATCATTGATCGGAAGGGGTTCCGGGTCATGTCTATGCTTCACCGAACCTATAGGGTCACACACTTAAGGGTCATCTATCTGTTGAATACTAGACACGGAGTCTGAGAGAAAATCACCGAAAAGTTTCGGACACCAGAAAAGTTTCGGACAAAGGAAAAGTTCCGTAGGCAGGTCACCGGAACAATTTCAGTGAAACTGAAAAGTTGTTTCAAGGGATACCATTAAGTCAAATTGGTTTCGGCACATGCCTGGTATTTCTTGGAGGGTGCCAGAATCATTCTAAAAACTTCTGGGAATTTTTCGGAAGAATAACCGGAAATGTTCCGGAGCTGTCGGAACTGCTTCAGATGCTTTTCGCAGATGAAAATCACTATTCCGGAATTGTTCCGGATCGCATTGAAAATTATTTTAGTGTGGTACTAGAATTGTTCTAAGCCCACATAAATATTTTCAGTTCAAGCAGACGCTGAAAAATGTTGCCGTGAATAGTGAAAGTGCTTTTTAGACTACTTTACGGAAAGCCACCTTTTGGGGCTTTGCTCCAAAAGATCTTGGGGATGACATGGATGGATTGGAGCCATTTTTGGGGCCCCACATGAGGGTGTGGCCGGCCACATGGTGGACTCCTTCATGGTGTCCCTCTTGTTCCTTGGTTTCACTTTTATGCCCTTGTGGAAGGACTTCATTCATGTGCATTTTGGGTTTTATTGTAAAACCACCCTACCCCTTGATTTTCCTATAAATAGAGGAGATGTGGGCTGCCATTGCTTCATCCTTGTGCTCTCATACACATGCTTTGCTTTGCAAGCTCTCTCTCTCCCTCCCAGTGAAATAGTTTCATAGAGCCGAAAGGCTGTCTGGGTTCCGGCAGAAACTAGTTCTGGACGGCGAAGCCCTGCCGGATAGATGACACCGTATGTGTGCAACTCTGTAGAGAGATTGTAGTTTCGGTCTTAGTTCGAGAGTGCCTCCCGAAGGGCTGTCAATGTGACCGTCCGAGTTTTGGAGGTCCTCCCGAAGGGCTATCCGAGTGACAGTCCGAGATTCGGAGGTCCTCCCAAAGGGCTGTCCGCGACACCGTCCGGGGGACTGTCCGACTGCCTCCCAGAGGGCTGTCCGTGGGGCAGATGAGGGTATACATCCTCGCGGTTGGGAGGTTGTAAATCCTAGTTGCGGGGATCTGCACCGCGGATCGTCATCGACTCTACTTCCGCTGCGCTACGAGTCGGTAATGAAAAGATCAAACCTTGTATGCAGTCTTCATAGTGGTCCTGGGCTGGTGCGTAGGTCAGAATTTTTTGGTTTTCTGCTGCGTTACCCTACAGTGGCATCAAGAGCCGTGCTATGCGTAGATGCAAGTTGCGATCTAGAATACATGGAGATGTATTGGTGTTGCATAATATAATTAGGTAGTAGATGAGATCTATTACTGAAAATTATTTGTGCGGGTAGCAGATGAAATCTATAACCCGATGTTCTTGTTGCTTCCCTGGAATTTGCGTAGTCCTGATCTTAACGGAATGGTGGAATCTCACAAAGTTCAGGCAATCCGCGATCCTTTCATGCTGCTCCTGAGTATGCTGATTGACAGATCAGCGAAGTGTTAACAGTTCTTTGGGTTCCACCATAGTTGAGAAAGATGGATGTTTCGCAGACGAAAGGGCAATGCAGATGTGATCTGCACGGGGGTCACGCGTATGACGAAGTTTAGTATGGGGCTCGAGATTTTATTATCTCGTGTTTCATACACCCTGGATTGTTAATCTAGCAACTTGAATTATCATACTTGATGATGGACGTTGGTAGCTTCGGTTTGTTTCGAAGCCTTAGAAGCCACGAAAAACAAGTTTTTGCATGGACCGATTAGAGGCGTCTAACTTGGTTTTGCAGGATGGTTTGCATGTGCATATGATGTGGTATAGCAGTGTTCATAATAATTTGATTATGTATGAGATGACTATATGATGTAAATTGATTAACATGACCTGCGTGTCATGATTCGGCATGATGGCTGGAGCCATATGATTCACTTTAATGACCTGCGTGTCAACCTTATGTAATGCACTTATTTTATTAAGCTATAGAGATAGCAATATTATTTGGTGCATCAAAAATGTGGTGGCAATCTTCGCAAAGGTGAACACCGATGCGAATGCCGAAGACGAAGAAATACTTGACTTCTCCGTCAGAAGGGGCTATACCATCTCATGCTAATTATGAATTGCTTGAGATGTTTATCCCTCTTGATGCACCCTTCTTGATTGCACGGTAGTCGCTTTTTATTAGGGTGATCTCTCACTTAGAATATCAAGTAGTTAGTGTTCTCCCAAGTGTAGCACCGTCACGGCACCCATCTCTTCGGGGTATCACATGGTTACATGGGTACGAACGATTAGAGAAGTGTGAGGCGGGTGAGTTGAGACCTCGCAGCGAGATCACTTGGTTGTCTTGACGTTCAGGCATGAAAGTCATGAGCTCGGAACACACGCATCGAAAGATGAACAAGAGTCACATAGAGATGTGATTGGCAAGTTGGCCTACCGATTGCAATTCTCGTCACTTGAGATGGATACATCCTTGGCGGAATTGTAATTTGGATCTTGAATCACTCACAATCAATTATGAGAGATATTGATTTGAGTGGGAGTGCACTGTAGAATTAACTTGTTTTAATTCTCAGTGCAATTTATTTTGAACTTTGTCTAAGTGTGGTTTGCACAATAGTTGTAGAATAATGGCTCGCGTTTCCACCTTCCCTATTAAAATTGAATAGCTGTTAAATATCTGGTTAAAACTTTATGGTTGGTAACGTAATGTGAGGATTGTCCTCAAGAGTGCCAAGAAGGACTTGTCCTATCGCATGTTTTCGGTATTCTCCCGCTAATGATATGGATGATATGACTCTCGTCCTTTGATCCAAAAAGCTAAAATTCCATTGCGGTGAAGTCAAATATGTTAGTTTCCATGAGACTGAAACTTCGAAAGTTCGGATAGTTATATGATATTCATGGAATCTGAAAGTCATTTTCAAAGCCAGACAAAAGCTAAAAGATATGAGATATCCAAAGCAAAGTTTGTTTGCAAACTATTAGTAAAGGAGTTTACTATGCAATAGACTGATAAGAGAGGGATCCAGGAGAACGCCTGTCATATGATGAAAGGTGAATAAAACAACAACTTAAAGAGAAAGGAAGTGTTTGAAGGGTGTTAGTAAGACTTTCACGCCTAGGAAGTCCGGGGCTAATGCCACTCTTAAGTTGGGTGCTTCTTCTGAGAGGAGGAGAAATACTAATAAGTTAAACTGTTAGAAATATAATGGCAAAAGGAAAGAAGACTGGAATATCCAGCTCATGTATGAATGTCATAGAAGTTTTTGACGTATAGAAGGCTGGTCAAAGATATAGTTCTTGGGAATTATGGTTAAACATGTTAATCACTAATTCTTGGGTATTGTGAGTTGGTCACAAAGATACCTTGTGTGTATCAAATGTCGCAACGTAAGTGGGTGACTATAAAGGTGCTCTATAGGTATCTCCGAGGGTGTCTGTTGGGTTGGCCTGGATCAAGATTGAGATTTGTTACTCCGTGTGACGGAGAGGTATCTCAGGGCCCACTCGGTAATACAACATCACAATAATCCTTGCAAGCAATGTGACTAAGTGTTAGTCACGGGATCTTGTATTTCAGAACGAGTAAAGAGACTTGTCGATGACGAGGTTGAACTAGGTATGGAGATAGCGACGATCGAATCTCGGGCAAGTAACATACCGAAGAACATTGGGAACATCATACGGGACTAACTGAATCCTTGACACAAAGGTTCGATTGATAAAGATCTGCATAGAATATGTAGGAACCAATATGGGCATCCAGGTCCCGCTATTGGTTATTGACCGTAGAGGTGTCTCGGTCATGTCTACATAGTTCTCGAACCCGTAGGGTCTCCACACTTAAGGTTTGGTGACGTTTCGGTAGTATAGAGTTATGCATGGTGATGAACGAAGGTTGTTCGGAGTCCCAGATGAGATCCCGGACGTCACGAGGAGCTCCAGAATGGTCCGGAGGTAAAGACTGATATATAGGAAGTCCTTTTTTGGTCACCGGAAAAGTTTCGGGCTCATCGGTAGTGTACCGGGAGTGCCGGGAGGGTACCGGGGGACCATCGGGAGGGGTGTCATGCCCCGAGGGGCCTCATGGGCTGTGGGAGGAGACAAACCAGCCCCTAGTGGGCTGTACAAAGCCTGCACTAAAGCCCATGAGGTTTGAGAAGGGAAAATCCAAAGGTGGAGAGGTGGAAAGAGTTTCCAAGTGGAAAGGAGAAATCCTACTCCTAATAGGATTGGAGTAGGACTCCTCCACCTCCAATTTCGACCAAACCTTGAGGGTTTAAGGCTGCCTCCTCCCCTCCCTCCCTCCTATATATACTATAGGATTTAGAGGGAAGAACAAACCCTAATTGCCACGTGCTGCCCTCTTCTTCCTCTAGATCGTTTTCTCCTCTAGATCGGTTTTCAGCGGTGCTTAGGCGAAGCCCTACTGGAATTCCTCCACCACCATCGCCGCAATGCCATCGCGTTGCCGGAAAACTCGTCTACCTCTCTGCTCCCTCTTGCTGGATCAAGAAGGTGGAGATCGTCATCAGGTTGTACATGTGCTGAACGCGGAGGTGCCGTTCGTTCGGTGCTAGATCGGAAGCGCCATGATCAAGATCGCGAGAAGATTCATGATTGGATCGCGGGACGGACCATGATGAGATCATAGGACGGATCGTGATGAGATCGCGGGACAGATCATGATGGGATCGCGGGAAGCTCCGCGATTTGGATCGCGAAGACGTTCGACTACACCAACCGCGTTTCTTAACGCTTCCCGCTTAGCGATCTCCAAGGGTATGTAGATCCACTCTCCCTCTCGTAGATGATCATCACCATGGATAGATCTTGTGTGCGCGTAGGAATTTTTTTGTTTCCCATGCAACGTTTCCCAACAGTGGTATAAGAGCTAGGTCTATGTGTAGATGAGATCTCGAGTAGAACACAAAGAGTTTGTGGGCGTTGATGCTTAGATTGCTTCCTCCCTTTGTCGTATTTTCGTTCAGTGGTATTGTGCGATGAAGCGACCCAGACCAACCTTACTAGTACGCTTACGAGAGAACGGTTCCCTCAACTGCAACTTGTTGCAAAAGATGACTAGCAGGTGTCAGTTTCTCCTACTTTAGTTGGATCGGATTCGACAAAGGTGGTCCTTGAGAAGGTTGAAAAGCAACTTATGTATCACCGTTGTGGTTTATGCATAGGTGAGAATTTTTCTTGCTAGATACCCGTAGAAGCCACGTAAAACATGCAACAACAATTAGAGGACGTCTAACTTGTTTTTGCAGGGTATGTTGTGATGTGATATGGCCAATTACATGATAAGATATATGTGATGTATGAGATGATCATGTGATGTATAGAATATCACGACTTGCATGTCGATGAGTACGGCAACTGGCAGGAGAAATAGGGTTGTCTTTAATTATTGTATGACCTGCATGTCAATCATTAAGCACTATGTAATGCTTTACTTTATCGCTAAATGGTAGCAATAGTAGTAGAAGCATGGTGGGAGCGACAACCCCGATGGCGACACGTTGATGGAGATCAAGGTGATGGAGATCATGGTGTCGTGTCGGTGGCGATGGAGATCATGCCGGTGCTTTCAAGATAGAGATTAAAAGCACAAGTTCATGGACATATCATGTCACTTATGATTTTCATGTGATGTTAATCCTTTTATGCACCTTGTTTTGCTTAGGGCGATGCTAGCATTATAAGGTGATCCCTCACTTAAATTTCAAGATAAAATTGTGTTCTCCCCGAGTGTGCACCGTTGTGAAAGTTCATCATGTCGAGACACCACGTGATGATCGGGTGTGATAGAATCTACGTTCACATAAAACAGGTGCAAGCCAGTGTTGCACATGCGGAACACTCAGGTTAAACATGACGAGCCTAGCATGTACATACATGGCCTCGGAACACAAGAGACCGAAAGGTCAAACATGAGTCATATAGAAGATATGATCAACATGATGATGTTCACCATTGAAACCACCTCCACTCATGTGATGATCGGACTTGAGTTGGTGAATATGGATCATGTATCACTCGGATGACCGCAGGGATGTCAATATGAGTGGGAGTTCTTAAGTAATATGATTAATTGAACTCATCATCATGAACATAGTCAGTAGTGTCTTCGCAAATTATGTTGTAGATTACAAGCTCACGCTGTAGCTCCCTTGTATTTTTATATGTTCTTAGAGAAATAGAGTTGAAAGATGATGGTAGCAATATTGCGTACAGGGTCCGTGATCTGAGGATTGTCCTCATTGCTGCACAGAAGGCTTATGTCCTTAATGCACCGCTCGGTGCGCCACCCCCTATAGCGTCGTCTGTAGATGTTGTGAACATCTGACACGCACGTTCCAATGACTACTTGATAGTTTAGTGCGTCATGCATTACGGCATAGAATTGAGGCTCCAAAACATTTTGAATGTCACGGAACATATGAGATGTTCTAAGACCTTGAATTGGGATCTCAGGCTCGTGCCCGTGTTGTGAGATATGAGATCTCCAACGAGATTCTTTGCCTGCAAGATGAACGAGAATAGCTCAATCGTTGAGCGTGTGCTCAGATCGTCTGGGTGCCACAATCGCTTGAATCGAGTGAGAGTTGATCTTCCAGATAAGGAAGTGATTGATATAGTTTTCCAAAGTCACTGTCACTAAGCTACTAGAGCTTCGTGCTGAACTATAAAATGCCAGGGATGGAAATGATGATCCCTAAGCTGTTCGCGATGTTTGACACCACGAAGGTAGAAATCAAGAAGGAGCATCAAGTGTTGATGGTTAGTAAAACCACTAGTTTCGAGAAGGGCAAGGTCAAGGAGGGAAACTTCATGGATGGCAAGTCAGTTGCTGCTCCAGTGAAGCAACCCAAAGTTGAACCCAAACTCGAGACTTAGTGCTTCGATTATGAGGAGAGCGGTCTCTGAAGCGGAACAACCCTAGATACTTGGTAGATAAGAAGGCTGGCAACGTCGACAGAAGTATATTTGATATACATGTTATTGATGTGTACCTTGCTAGTACTCCTAGTAGCACCTGGGTATTGGATACCGGTTCGGTTGCTAAATGTTAGTAACTCGAAATAAAAGCTACGGAATAAACGGAGAACCAGCTAAGGGTGAGGTGACGATGTGTGTTGGAAATGTTTCCAAGGTTGATGTGATCAACATCGCACGCTCTCTCTACTTCGGGATTAGAGACAAGCCTAAATAAATGTTAGTTGGTGTTTTGCGTTGAGCATGAACGTGATTAGATTGTGTTTATTGCAACACGGTTATTCATTTAAGTTAGAGAATAATGGTTATTCCGTTTACATGAATAATACCTTCAATGGTCATGCACCCAGTGAGAATGGTTTGTTGAATCTTGATCGTAGTAATACCCATGTTCATAACATTAATGCCAAAAGATAAAAAGTTAATAATGATAGTACCACATAATTGTGGCACTGCCGCTAAATGTCATAGTGGTATAAAGCGCATGAAGAAACTCCATGCTGATGGATCTTTGGACTCTTTCGATTTCGAAACGGTTGAGACATGTGAACCATGCCTCTTGGGCAAGAAGACTAAGGACCCCATTTTTCGGATTGATGGAGCGAGCAAGTGGTTTATTGGAAACGATACATGTTGATGCATGCAATCCAATGAGTCTTGTAGCGTGCGGTGGATATCGTTATTTTCTTACCTTCACTGATGATTTGAGTGGATATAGTGTATATTTACTTAATGAAACACAAGTATGAATCATTTGAAAGGTTCAAGCAAATTCAGAGTGAAGTTTAAGATCATTGTGACAAGAAGATAAAAATGTCTGCGATATGATCATGGAGGTGAATATCTGAGTTACGAGTTTGACATACAACTTTAGACAATGTGAAAGTTGTTTCACAACTCACGCCACCTGGAACACCATAGTATGATGGTGTGTCTGAACGTCATAGTCGTGCTCTATTGGATACGGTGCTTGCTATGATGTCTCTTATCGTTTTGCTACTATAATTTTGGGGTTATGCATTAGCGACAACTACATTCACTTTAAATAGGGCATCATCTAAATCCGTTGAGATGACACCGTGTGAATTATGGTTTGATAGAAACCTAAGCTGGCATTTCTTAATGTTTGGGGCTGTGACGCTTGTGTGGAAAATGTTTTCACGGAATGAGCTCGAACCCAAAGCAGACAAATGCATCTTCATAGAATACCCTAAGAACAGTTGGGTGAACCTTCTATCTAAGATCCAAGAATAAAATGTTTGTTGCTAAAACTGGGTCCTTTCTCAAGAAAAAGTTTCTCTCGAAAGAATTGAGTGAGGAAGATAGAACTTGATGAGGTTATTGAACATTTGTTTCAACGAGAGAGTAGCACAGTGCAGGTAGTTGTTTCTGTGAAGCCTAGGTTAGTTGAAGAGGAAGTTAATGATGATGATCATGAAGCTTCGGATCAAGTTACTATCGAACCTCGTAGGTTGACAAGGACGTGTACTGCTTCTGAGTGGTACGACAAGCCTGTCTTAGAGGTCATGTTGTTGGACAACGATGAACCTACGAGCTATGCAGAAGCGATGATGGGTCCAGATTCTGACAAATGGTTAGAGGCCATGAAATCCGAGAAAGGATCCATGTATGAAAACCAAGTGTAGACTTTGGTAGACTTGCTCGTTGGAAGGTAGGTCGTCGAGTACGAATGGACCTTTACAATGAAGACACACGCTGATGGTAAATGTCACCATTTATAAAGCTCGACTTGTCGCAAAGAAGTTTCCGACAAGTTCAAGGAGTTGACTGCGATGAGACTTTCTCACTCGTAGCGATGCTAAAGTCTGTTGAAATTATGTTAGCAGCTGCATTTTTCAATTATGAAATCTGACAGATGGATGACAAAACATCGTTTCCTTAACAGTTTACATGAGGAAAGGTTGTATGTGATACAACCAGAAGGTTTTGTCAGTCCTAAGGATGCTAAAAGGTGTGCAAGCTCTAGCAATCCTGCTATGGTCTGGAGCAAGCATCTTGGAGTTGGAATATACGCTTTGATGAGGTGATCAAAGTTTTTTTAAAGTTTACGAGAAACTTGTATTTACAATGAAGTGAGTGGGAGCACTATAGAGTTTATGATAAGCACATGTGGTTGACATATTGTTGATCGTAAATGATGTAGAATTTCTGGAAAGCATAAACGGTTGTTTGAAAAGAGTTTTTCAAAGGAAGACCTGGATAAAGCTACTTAATTGTTGAGCATCAAGATCTATAGAGATAGATTCAGAATTAAACGCAACACTGAATTAAACGCAAAACGAGTCAGGTATAAAGCTTGAATTTGATTGTGTTAAATCTTTTATGAATACCAATGCTTTTCATAAGTTTAGCACTAAATATGGACTTGACTCTGAGATAGTAGCCTCTTTTTGTGAATCATTTGCTGCTCATGTTGATCTCCCTAAAGAGAAGTGGTTTAATTATCAACCCCCTATTAAAGAAGAAGTTAAAGAACTGGTCATAGCTAAAGAAGAAAATATTATTTGCAATGTTGATCCAGTTGTGCCTACTGCTTATATTGAGAAACCACCTTTTCCTGTTAGGATAAAGGAACATGCTAAGGTATCAACTGTGGTTCGCAAAATTAATATTAGATTACCTAAGCCCTCTGAACAAATTGAAGTAAAACCAAGTGTTGCTATGTTTAAAGATCTTTTGGTAGAAAATATTGATGGGCATGTCATTTACTTCTGTGATGAAGCTGCTAGAATTACTAAACCCGATGAAAAAGACAAACATAGACCCGTAGTTGGCTTGCCTATTGTCTAAGTCAAAATAGGAAATCATTGTTATCATGGCTTATGTGATTTGGGTGCTAGTGTGAGTGCTATTCCTTTTACCTTATATCAAGACATCATGAATGAAATAGCACCTGCGGAAATAGAAGATGTTGATATTACTATTAAACTTGCTAATCGAGACACCATCACACCGCTCGGGATTGCTAGAGATGTTGAAGTCTTGTGTGGGAAAATAAAATATCTTACGAATTTTCTAGTTCTTGGTTCCTCACAAGATGAGTTTTGTCCCATTATCTTTGGTAGACCTTTCTTGAACACTGTTAATGCTAAGAAAGATTTCCAAAAGGAAATTGTCAGTGTCAAGTTTGGTGATGTGTCTCATGAGTTTAATTTTTCTAAGTTTAATAGACAACCTCGTGATAGAGAATTACCTAGTAAGGCTGAAATAATTGATCTTGCTTTTATTGCAATTCCTCCTACCGATCTACTAGAACAATATTTGCTAGACCAAGAAAATGATTTTCACTTTCGTGAAAAAAATGAAATAGATAAAAAAAAATTGAACAACAACCTCTACTGAAACACAGTTTGACTATTGAAACTCTTGGAGGTCTTCCTCCACCTAAAGTTGATCCTGTGTTTGAACTTTAACAATTGCCTGACACTCTGAAGTATACTTATCTTGATGATAAAAATATATATCCTGTTATTATTAGTGCTAACTTTTCAGAACATGAAGAGGAAAGATTATTAAAAATTATGAGGAAGTATCGGGCTGCAATTGGATATACCCTAGATGATGTAAAGGGCATTAGTCCGACTCTACATTTGTGTTAAAGAAAATCATGATCGAATACTCACTGATGTGAGCTGTGTAAAAAAATCATAGACATTTATAGCAAATAGTGGATGTGCTTAAAAGACATGTTTTCTTTTGTGTAGCTAGTTTTTTTTTTGTAGCTTGTACCAGAAGGTATTTCTTCATGAAAATTTAAGGGCATGTATTATACATCCCTAGGTTCATGTGTAAAGTTTTTTCTAGATTTTTGAAACTTCAAAAATATATTTTTATATTTTCAAATGAAAATTCACCAGCACTTTGATGTCGTCGCATTGACCGGTGTTCTTTCCATATTATGAGTACTAGTCGTTAACCCGTGCATTCGCACGGGCTAGCCTAAAGAATGAGTGGTAATGAATTTTATTTCCAGTCAATTTAAATTTATTTGGTGGCCTGGTTGGACCACCTAATTTTATACTTCCTATGTTTTGATTTACTTTGCGTGTTAGATGCCAAAACTTTCACACAGAATAATAAGTTCATTTTCTATAAAACAGTATATAAGGTGTGAAAAAAGACATATGCGAACTAAGTTGAAACCGAGGGAGTACTTATTTGTTAGACAATGAAATGAAATGATTTAACCTTAACACCTTCATGTAAGAACTTATGTTGTGGAAAAACATTTACACTCATTAGTTTACACTTTTTTTGATAAATCATACTACTAATAATTAAACAAAACTAATATATTGTACTACTAATATTACAAATTATGTGAAAATTTATCATTACAAAATAGAGCGTAACACTAAATATGTTGAGGATATACTATGATTATACAAATATACATATATGGTCTTTGATATTTACCTAACCCACCCAAACTCAAACAATAATACTACCTTCGTCCATATCAACTGTTACTTAGATGGATGTATCTAGCGGTGAAATACGTCTACATACATCCATTTAGACGACAGTTAATCCCGGATGGACGGAGTAGCATCTTTTCAAATATTTTTCATATTACTATCTTTTAACACGGATTCCACTTGTACCTACACATATACATCGAAAATTGTTAACTACAAAACGATTTTGGTTGTTTCTGTCTCCAACGTTGTGCATGTTGTCGGCACATATCACATATCTCTTGTTTGCATGTAGAAAATTATTTTTTAATGTAGGAAAAGAAAAAGGGTGACTATAATATTTAGAAAGTCATCGTACTTATATTGGAATTCCATTGTTGGAGGGATATGCAAATCCAATGTTTGAGACATCTTAATAGACAAATTGGCATGGTAAATTTTTCAAAAGTTGAATATAATTTTTCATTAACAAACTATATGATAAAATCTTCACCAATTTATTTCCTCTAATCTTTCCTAGCCATATATCTATGCTGCATATGGCAACGTTAAAAGTTGTCAGCAACTGTAAGTTGTATCTGACAGGTGTTGATTTAGGACATCCAGTTCACAATCTGATGTCTCAAATCATGTAAATTCAATGAATTAGATGTGTTTCATTAATATGTATCAATTAAGTAGCTAATACAATGATATATTATAATTGAAGGTTTGCTAATATATTTCTGAAATCATGTTGACAATTATCATGTACATTTTTCCGCATGTGAAGAACCATGACTCGTACCTGTAACTTTGATCTTGAGCAAAAGATTAAATTTTACTTTCACTTTTGACCAGAATGAAAGTAGTAGCCAAAAATTATAATATTTTCAAGCATATGCCATCATTGTTCCATATGTAGACTAAACGCGTCTAGTCCGTTTTACAACACCAAATACTATGCACGCATAATGTTATCCTACAACAAACATGATGACGCACAAATATATATTTAACTATTATTAATACTTCTAATAGTTGCCTGATAATGAGAAACATTTGTTCTTATAGTTTAATTACAACATTGTATTACTTAAAAGTATAGTCTCCAGGTAAGTAATTTCGTTAATGTTGGTGTTGCTACATGTTGCTAGACCACAAATATTAATTCATCTGATCTTTACTCTCTATGCATGGGTGGTTAATTGTACTAAATACATTTAATGACTTTTTTTCACCTCTAATATTTTGCAAAAAAATGAGGTCAAGTTATTCCATGATAAAAAAATATTAAGCTTTATATTAACTATTGATGATTCGGATCAAACTTACAGCTTCTGAAATCCAAGATATAAATGAGTGATTTAGTTGGGTGAGGACTATATTGTAGTACGTTTTTTTCTACCTGACAAAAGGTCTTGCAAGGACCTAATATGTAACAACAAATTGCAGATCAAGTACACTGTCACGAAAAACTTTATTGTGAAATTTCATTTATATTTGGCGAGTCTATTCCTCTACAATCTGTAATGTAAAAAATAAAATTGACATCACTTTCTAGATTATGCTTGCTACGTTTTGTAATCTTATTGAATAATTATTTTTATTTATAAAACATATAGGCAGACATTAGGCAACGTTTGCTTACAAATCACAGACATTGTTGCCAGAACCTGACTTCCACACGTGGCCACAATAGCAATAAAATTATTTTTAATCTGTAATTGTGAACACTTCTCTGAAAACATCTAAAAACAAAATCTAGGTATTGCAAATACATTATAACTGGACCGCAACATTCATGTTCTTAGCCATGTGGTATAGCCTATATGCGAGTAATTAACTAATTATGTTTTAATTTATTGTAGGTATCTATCATGTACATGCAGTTAGCAACGTATACACAAAGGAATTGAAGACGGGAATAGAAAGACCGTACTTTGACTATGCAGGGCTGTTTGCAATGCACCCAGAGCATGTCCGAGGCAGAGGCTGTCGTCTTGTCCCTCCGGCACACCTGGCCGATATCCACATGCAGCTGAACGCCTTCTCATCCCACACATGTTGGCGCTTGTGTATTTTGCGATCAGACAAATGGATCGGCCGAGCTGATCAATGAAGCCGATTAATCCAGGTTGTAGTGTGCCTGTGTTTCAGGCCAATGGAAAGCTAGCTAGCGTTGGGCGAGATCGATCCAGTACCCTGCCAACTAAGCGAGATCATATATTGGTGTGTCGGAATCAACGCTGCCAGGAATGCATGTTGTCTCTGTTGGAGGCCATCCAAGCAGATGCTCAGATCGTGCAGCCATCCTCGCTCGAGATGGGAGAGGCCGGCGTACAGTCCAACATGCAAGGATGTTAAGAAGGTGAACAGCAGGGCCAGCAGGCTACCATAGTTATGTAGCACGCTCGTTAGCCTCGTGTAGGTTTCTCGTGCTGCAGCAAAACACGAATAATTGGAGGCATGCCAGATGATTAGAATCTCGTCCCCACAAGATCGAAGAGGAAGCAGAGATGCCGAAAGGATGCTACGGCAGGTGCGAGTGGTGTGGGCTTGTGTAACGCTCGAGGAGCGGCGAGGAGGACGAAGAGGAGGAGAGATGAGGACACAATCAGCCGTCAGGCTGTGTGAGTGATAGAGTTGGTGTGTCTCATGATTTTAAATAGCCCGCTATAGCTTCGCTATAGCATCCTATAGCATTTGCAAAAGGTCTTGAAAATGGGTTGGACTATACGGGCAAATATATAGCCTTGCCCATAGGTTGTTTCAAGGGAGCAAAGAACTACGTGAAGCATCACAACATACGTAAGTAATTTGGTCTTTTTACCTCAAAAGTAGTAAATTGGCAGGATGCACGAACAAACATACATTTAGATTATTTAGAGGTGTGCTTCTGGTTTAATTAGAATTGAGTAAAAGCTGTGCATAGCCCATATGAGTGTTGACACTGTAATCCTGTCGCTCGTAGTTCTTCAGTTCAGGTTCAGACTTAGCAAATAAAATGGCCAGTGCATGAGTGTGTTCGTGCCTTGACCGATTCTTTCGTAGCAGCTAGGTAGATTAGGCGGCCATGTGCGTTTCGTGGGATGGCACGAACCAAGCGTGCATGATAGCATCAAGGGCGTGGCGAGTGGTTCGTGAGATGGCGCGGCCGAATAGCTCGGGCATGACACCTTCTCTCGTTGATTCAGTATTTGCTATTAATAAGAACGTCAGAAAACGTTGCAATTTTTATGCAGCACAAAACAAACTCTCTCGAACCTCTCTCTCTGTAGTCCTACGACTAACAATGGCATCAGAGCCTCGTTAGAAGGATCCGGCGCACGCCATGACTGGCGGTGACAAGGATGGTGACAAAGAGAAGACTAGGAAGAACAACGACAAACTCATAGGGGGACCACGTCGAGATCTCCCCCGCGCACGCCTCCACAGCCGCGGGAGCGCGGACAAAGCCTGGTGCGCAGGGGCGGCAACGAGATCGTCGTCCGCGAGCGCGTGATCCGGGAGAGCCACAACGGCGGAAACATCGTCTATCCCACGCTGACGTCCACCAACTACATCGAGTGGGCGTTGGTGATGAAAATCAACCTGCGCGCACAAGGTCTCTCGGAGGCAGTCTCCGGCATGGGCGAGCCGGGTGATCGCGTGGACAAGGCGGCGCTCGCGGCGCTGCTTCGTGCAGTGCCACCGGAGATGGTGCCGGTCCTACCCGTCAAGGACACGTCGGCGGATGCGTGGGAGGCGATCCAGATGATGAGGATAGGGGTGAGGCGAGCACGCGAGGCGACGGCACAACGGATGCGCAAGGAATGCGAGCAGATCACGTTCAAGGACGGCGAAACGCTCGACGCGTTCGACATACGCATCACCAACCTCGCCAACATCCTGCGCTCTCTCGGGGACGTGATAGACAAGGTAAAGATTGTTCAGAAGTTTCTCCGTGAAGTGCCATCGCAGTATTCGTAGATTGCCTGCTCGATCGAGACTCTCCTCGACCTCAATGACATGTCCGTCGAGGAGTTCATCGGTCGGCTGCGATCATCTGTGGAGAGGTGCTCGGTCGGGACCACCGATGCGACGGGCCCCCAACTTCTGCTCACGGAGGAGCAGTGGTTAGCACGTGGGAAGAAGAAGGAGCAGGGACAAGGATCCAGCTCCAATGGCAGCAGCGGCAAGAGGAACGGCCGCGGCAAGCAGGAGAACTGTGCCAACGACCGACGCGGCCCCAATGGCGACAACGGCAAGCACCAGCTGTCCGGGATTAAGTGTTACAACTCCAACAAATATGCAGGACACATATCCCGTGACTGCCCCGAGCCTCATCGCGAACGCAAGCAGAAGGAGCAGCAAGCGCACCTGGCCGTGGCGGAGGAAGATAAGCCCGCGCTCCACCTGGCGCGCGTGTGCAACCTCAGCGACGACGACGGGCTGGCTCTTATGATGGCCACCATCGCCCGCACCGGTGCGCACGTGGGCACGCGCGTCGACCTCGTGGAAGAACGCATCTTCCTCACCTCTGCGGACCACGACGACGACACTTGGTTCCTGGACACGGTGCCAGCAACCACATGACCGGGTGGCACGACGTCTTCGCCGATCTGTACACCAGCATTGGTGGCACGGTGAAATTTGGCGATGGATCTGTCATCAAGATCAATGGGGGGGGACGATCCTGTTCGCCTGCCGAAATGGTGATCACCGCACGCTCACTGATGCGTACTAGATCCCTCGTCTCTGCTGCAACATTGTCAGCTCGGGGCAGCTCGACAAGAACGGCTGCCACGTCGACATCGGCAACGACTTCCTGAAGTTGTTCGATCGACAGCAATGGCTGCTCGCATTGGTGCCACAGGCACATAATCGCCAGTACGTCGTCACCCTCGACATTGCGAAGCCGGTGTGCCTCGCAGCGGTGCACACGAACGACTCCTGGAGGTGGCACGCGCGATACGGCCATATGAACTTTGATGCTCTCAGGAAACTTGCGCGCCTCGGAATGGTACGAGGGCTGCCCTGGATCGAGCACGTCAAGAAACTCTGCGGTGGTTGTTTGGTCGGGAAGCAGCGTCGTGCATCGTTCCCGCTGCAGGCGAAGCGGCGGGCGGAGGGACTGCTCGATCTAGTACATGGCAACCTCTGTGGCCCCATATCACCGGCGACACCCGCGGGGAAGCTCTACTTCCTGCTGCTGGTTGACGACAAGAGCCGGTACATGTGGCTCACTCTGCTGCAGTCCAAGGACCAAGCTGCAGAGACGATCAAGAGGTTCAAGGCAGGAGCCGAGGTGGAGACCGGGTGCAAGTTGCGCCTGCTCCGGACGGACCGCGATGGGGAGTTCACCATGGCCACCTTCGCCACGTACTGTGCCGACGAGGGGATCGGCCGTCAACCGACGGTGCCATATTCTCCACAACAGAACGGTGTTGTGGAACGTCGCAATCAGACGATTGTCTCCACCGCGCACAGCTTGATGAAGGTGATGGCGGTCCCTGCAAAGTTCTGGGGAGAAGCAGTGTCCACCGCTGTGTATCTGCTGAACCGATCGCCCACAAAAAAAGTGTTGATGGGCAGACCCCTTTTGAGATATGGCACGGCTACAAGCCGGATGTGGGTCACCTGCGTGTTTTTGGCTATGTAGCACATGTCAAGGTGACGAAGCCGAACCTGGCAAAGCTGGAGGACCGCAACATCCCCATGGTGTTATTCGGCTACGAGTCTGGCTCAGCTGCGTACCGTGTCTATGATCCTGTCAGAAACTGAGTGCATGTCTCAGGGGACATTGTGTTCGACGAAGGCGCACGGCAGGACTGGGACAAGAACGGAGAAGCAGTAGATGCAAGGCCATTCCACGTCGAGGTGTTCATCCACACCACGGCACACACAGTGGAGAACCTTGTCGGGCAGCGTTTCTTGCCTGAAAGCGCTGCCGCGGCAGCACAAACGCCTCAAGATACTGCCGCCACGGCTGGGAGCGGTGGCACGCACTCGCCAATGCAGCATGAGGGAGGAACAACGCCAACCCCTAGTCCCATATTCTTCCCTGCACCTACAAGCATGGAAGCTGAGGCCGCTACTCCACCCATAGGCCACGGCATCCAATGATCACTTGTGTGTGCGGCGGCATCATCAAGCCAAATCCCATCTGCAACGACTATGTGATGAAGGCCGATGCAGAGGAGTTCGACGACGAGGAGTTCGATGACGATCTGTGCCTGGTGGCTACAGAGGAGCCTGCATCTCTGGATGTAGCTCTGAGCGAGGCGAGCTAGAAGGAAGCCATGGATGTAGAGCTTACTTCCATCTGTAGCAATGGAACATGGGAGCTGGCCACGCTCCCTTCCAGACACAAGGCCATCGGACTGAAGTGGGTTTTCAAGGTAAAGAAAGATCATGTAGGTCATGTGCTCAAGCACAAGGTGTGGCTTGTCGCGAAGGGCTATGCACAACGCCAAGGAGTAGACTTCGACGAGGTTTTTGCACCGGTGGCACACATGAAGACCGTGCGGTTGCTGCTCGCACTCGCCGCTCACTCTGGGTGGGAGGTGCACCACATGGACATCAAATTGTCGTTCCTCAACGACGATCTCAAGGAGGAGGTCTATGTGCACCAACCGCCCGGCTACATCGTCCCCGACGAGCAGCACAAGGTGCTCCGGCTGCGCAAGGCTCTATACGGACTTTATCAAGCACCACGGGGGTGGTACGCCAAGCCGGATGCCTCCTTGGCTTCACTTGGGTTCGAGCAAAGCCCCCTAGAGCATGCCGTGTTCAGGAGGAATACAGGCAACACGACGCTGTTCGTCGGCGTCTATGTAGACGACCTGATCATCACGGGCATGGACGACAACGACGTCGTCGAGTTCAAGCAACAGATGCATAGTCTGTTTGCAATGAGCGACCTCGGCCTTCTGAGTTACTACCTGGGTGTCAAGGTCAAGCAGGAGGCTGGCATGATCATGTTCTGCCAGAGCGCATACGCCCACAAGATCTTGGAGGCCGCGGGACTGACGAACTTCAATTCCCGCCACATACCAATGGAGAATCGGCTCAAGCTGCGCAAGGGAGAAGATGGAGACGTGGTGCACGTCACGGACTATCGGAGCATCGTGGGAAGCTTGCGTTACCTTTGCAACACTCGTCCTGACATCACTGATGCAGTTGGGATGGTGAGCAGGTATATGTAGGCACCCACGGCGTCGCATTGGGCGACGGTGAAGCAAATTCTATGCTACGTCAGAGGGACAATTGGCTATGGCTGCAGATACAAGAAGAGCTCCAGTGGCGAACTCAAACTGTGGGATTCAGTGACAGTGATCTAGCTAGGGATGTCGACGATAGGAAGAGCACAACCAGAGTAGTTTTCTTCCTCGACTCCAGCATCATCAAATGGACTTCACAGAAGCAAGCTGTGGTTGATCTCTCGTCTTGCGAGGCAGAGTACATTGCAGCCTCCAGTACACCATGGAACGGTGAAATTGTTCGTGGACAACAGGTCTGCGATCGAGCTGGCCAAGAATCCAGTACACCATGAATGAAGCAAGCACATCGACACTCGTTTTCACTTCATTCGTGAATGCGTTGAGGAAGGCAAGGTGGACATCGAACACGTCAGTATGAATGGCCAACTTGCTGACTCTTTAACCAAGTCACTAGGTCGCGTCATGTTCTTGGAGATGAAACTGAAGCTCGGTGTCATGGAGGTTTCATCTAGGCGCCAGGATTAAGGGGAGATTTGTTGACACTGTAATCCTGTGGCTCGTAGTTCTTCAGTTCAGGTTCAGACTTAGCAAATAAAACGGCAAGTGCATGAGTGTGTTCGTGCCTTGACCGATTCTTTCGTAGAAGCTAGGTAGATTAGGCGGCCATGTGCATTTCGTGGGATGGCACGAACCAAGCGTGCATGGTAGCATCGAGGGCGTGGCAAGTGGTCGTGGGATGGCGCGACCGAATAGCTCGGGCATGACCCTTTCTCTTGTTGATTCAGTATTTCTATTAATAAGAACGTCAGAAAACGCTACAATTTTTACGCAGCAGAAAACAAACTCTCTCGAGCCTCTCTCTCTCTGTAGTTCTATGACTAACAATATTTGAAAATATACTAATATCCTAAGAGGTTCCTAGTATAACTCATCAGGTGACTTATCTACAAAGATTGGAAACAGGCACTAGTAGAAAAAGGCCCATTTGTCCCGGTTCGTAAGGCCCATTTGTCCCGGTTCTGGAACCGGGACTAAAGGGTCGGGACTAAAGCCCAAAACCTTTAGTCCCGTTTCTCTTAGAAACTAGGACAGAAGGGGCTCCACGTGGCCTCTACGGGGAGCCCAGGCAGGAGGACCTTTAGTCCTGGTTTGTAACACCAACCGGGACTGTCGTGGATTTCTCACGGCAGATGTTCGGGTGAACAGACTTAGGTTCGGGGCGAAGACGCAGTTACGTGGTGGCTTGAAGGGGTTGGTCGGAATCGAGAGACGCGTAGTTTACCCAGGTTCGGCCCCTCTGATGGAGGTAAAATCCTACATCCTGCTTGTCTGGTATTGATGATGATGGAGATCTCTCAGTTACAAGGGTGTTGTCTGCTACCCCTAATCACGAGAGCCTTTAATGTGTCTATCTCTAATGTCCTGTGTCCGTCTAAACTTGTGGACTTGTGAATCTTCTCCCTCTAGGGGTGCTCTACCCCTCCTTATATAAGTGGAGAGGGTAGGCTTACAAATAGAGTCCTACTAGGAGTAGGATTAGGACTAGTCTATCTAGAATCCTATTCTGGGTCTTGTTTCCTTCGGCAGGGAGTCTTTCTATCTTTGGGACTTCTCTTGTCAGTCGCCTGGCGCCATCTTACACGCCGGGTATTGGGCCTGGTCGTCCTGTGACTCGCCTGCTGGGTCATTAATAAAATGTCATGTCTTGACCGGGTCTCCTGTGAGTCGCCAGGCCGGGTCATAGCGCGGGGTATATCCTCGTCATTAGCCCCCAGGTTAGCTTGAATTTATTCATGGTAAGCTCCTAAAATAACAATAACAAATATGTTAAGTGGTCGGCTTGCTCCTTTGGCTGGCTTATAAAGTGGCTCCTTAGAAATCTGGGTCTTTTCTGCATACGAATGAGTCGTCTTGATAATCGTCTTGCTTGACAATGTCCTTTGAAAAAACATTGAGAATAGAACACCCATATGCCATTGAATCGGCTTCTAATACTCTCGGCGGGTCTTTTTCGCCGGGTCATAATCATTGATGATGCCGGGTCATTATTGTTGGTGACGCCGGGTCAAATAACTAGAATCCAGCTGACTTGATAAAAATATTGGGAATAAAATCCATCTGATGTAAAGCCGTACTTCCATTGTTGTGAAGCAGGGCGGCTTATATAAAATCTGGCAAGTTATGATCTTTTGATAACACCGGGTCATAAGTGTTGGTGACGCCGAGTCTAACAACTGAACTCCATAATGAACATCTTGAAAATTCTCCTCAAAGTTTTTGATATGTCCATATTACCTATAGCCCCAAAGCTCCGAGATTATCCATGATAACTTGGTGCTTTGCAATAATATTTTGGACTACGTAGCCCCCAAGTGCCGGGTTGTCCTGCTTGCAGCAACCTGGGACTTATAACTGTCTTATACCTTATAAAGCTTCGGCGGGTGTAGCCCCCAAGGGCCGGCTCATCAGAATGTGATGCGGCGGGTCTTCAATTTGAATCCCTTAATCTATTAGAACAGATGAATACTGTAGCCCCAAGTGTTGGGTCAGTAAGAATTACTGGGCTGGGAGTTTAGAAAAATATAGAAAGGCCGGCTCATCTGCTTGAGATAATAGGGTCTTGCTGACGATAGTGATTTGAAAACCAGCTTGCATTAGCCCCCATGTGCCATGGTGCGTGCTTGCAGCGACATGGGACTTGCATAATGGATATGAACTTGGACTTGAATAGTGTAACCCCCAAGTGCCGGGTTGTCTGCCTACGGCGACTCGGGACTATGTGAGAATAATATGACTCATCACAATTTGTTGAATAAATCTTTGACCGTGGTTGTAATATAACCCGGAATGGATATCCTGGAATAATTCCTTTGTATTTAGCATGAAATTCCTTCTCATGGTTGTGTTGCAACCCGGCAAATATAAGTTTGAGAAATCCATGAGTGTTGTAGATTACTACAGAGCACAATTGAAGAAATCCGAGAACCGGCCAATTAGATCACACGGCATTATGTCTGATAGGGCGGCTCTTTGAAAATAACAATTTCTCCAAGTTGGTTTAAAAAACCCCAATCATTTATTATTGGTTATGATAAACCATGAAGATCCAGCCAAGATTGGCTATTAAAGATCTATTTGTTTTTGCAGAATACTTTACAACGACTCATCTTAAGAGATAAAACATGCAAAAATGAATAAGACAGAATATATTCTACATTGTTGTAAGGGCGTCATGAAAAAACACAACCCGAAGATGTTATAACATTGCTCCTTATTTCATAATCTTGCTCTGACCCGGCTTGATAAGCCGACATGACATGTGAATATGATGCAATGTATGATGCAATGCAATGTATGATGCAGTATGCAATGCAATGTATGACTCAAGCTTTCTTCATTTTTATTTTCAAAAAACTCATATGATGGTTCTTCTGGGTGGACTCGATGCTTGCTCATACCAGTACAGGGTCTTTAACAAGATTAACCCTCAACTCTCTTCAGAGGTTCAGGGTCTCTAGGCGAGATTAACTGATAAGAGCGCAACGAACCAGAAAGAGACACATCCACCGGTTCTTCTGCGTGGATTCGCTGACTTGAAACTCAGAGCAACACTCGGTTTCCAGGCGAGAATTGATGAGTGCAACGAACCAGAAAGAGACACGGACACTAGTTCTGCCCGGAGGACTCGCTGACTTGAAACTCAGAGCAACACTCGGTTTCCAGGCAAGAATTGATGAGCGCAACGTCCCAGCTAGAGACACAGCAGGGCATGAGTATCCCTAGTAGCGGAGAATCGGCAGTAGATGAGAGAATTTATCCTCGCTTTCCGTAAGTCGGCCCTCACGTGACAAGAACCGTCGGTTTAACCTTAACCGGTACAGGGTCTCTATCGACATTGGCCGTCAATTTCTTTGAATCGGCTCAGGGTCTCTAGGCGAGATTAACGGTAAGAGTTCGGCGGGTCAGATAGCGAAGCCGCATCAACTTTCAGGAAGATTTAATCCGAGTTGGCTATGACTTAAAAGCCGATCAAGAGGGTATGTAAGCTAAACCCGGTGGGTTGGAAGCCCCCAAATGACCTTTTTTGATGGAATCAATTTTTTGCACAATCTTGTAACCTCCATCTTGTAAAATGTCATGTTGTATGGGGGCTACAAGGAGGGTCGAACCCAAGACCTCTCATATTTTGAGCTAATGTGCTAGCTACAAGACCAGGAGGAGCTTGGCGTGATGGCCTGACCCAATATCCTCGAGACTTGCTTCGATGACAAAGACACTCGGCGGGATGGTGGTGAACACGTACACCTGTCGGATCGGCGTAATGACCAGGAACCGCTGTAGCTTACACGTCAGTCCTCATCAGCCGTTGTTCGGATTGAAACCTGGCAGAAAATATTGATGACTCGGCTGCAGCGGCAAACCGATCTATCTTGCGAACCGACGGATCGCCCGATGATATGGTGGCACGGACAATCCTAGCTCTCTCGTCTCAAACTCGGATCTCATATACACAGTTTCCGACTGCTAATCCATGATGTAGATCCTTTTTCCCGATTCTTCTTCATTCGATAAATCACGAGCATCCTGATAATTGAAAATATCCTCCAAGAACACAACAACACCGTGCGCAGGACTCATGGTGGGCGCCAACTGTCGTGGACTTGTCACGGCAGATGTCCGGGTGAACGGACCTAGGTTCGGGGCAAAGACACAGTTACGTGGTGGCTTGAAGGGGTTGGTCGGAATCGAGAGACGCGTAGTTTACCCAGGTTCGGCCCCTCCGATGGAGGTAAAATCCTACGTCGTGCTTGTCTGGCATTGATGATGAAGGAGATCTCTCGGTTACAAGGGTGTTGTCTGCTACCTCTAATCATGAGAGCCTTTAACCTGTCTATCTCTAATCTCCTGTGTCCGTCTAAACTTGTGGACTTGTGAATCTTCTCCCTCTAGGGGTTCTCTACCCCTCCTTATATAAGTGGAGAGGGTAGGCTTACAAATAGAGTCCTACTAGGAGTAGGATTAGGACTAGTCTATCTAGAATCCTATTCCGGGTCTTGTTTCCTTCAGCAGAGAGTCTTTCTATCTTTGGGCCTTCTCTTGTGAGTCGCCTGGTGCTGGCTTACACGCCGGGTCTTGGGCATGGTCGTCCTGCGACTCGTCTGCCCGGTCATTAATAAAATTTCATGTCTTGACCGGGTCTCTTGTGAGTCGCCAGGCCGGGTCATACCGCGGGGTATATCTCCGCGAGGGACCAAAATGCATCCACGTGTCAGCATCTGGCAGTTGCTTTTTTTAGGGGGGGGGGTTAGGGGTTTTTGGACGGTTAATTTAGGGGTTTTATATTGTTATAGCTAGCTAATTGATAGAGAGAAGTGTTTGAAATATGCCCTAGAGGAAATAAATAAAGTGTTTATTATTATAGTTCCTTGTTCATGATAATTGTTTATTATCCATTCTAGAATTATATTGATTGGAAACATGGATACATGTGTGGATGCATAGACAACAACGTGTCCCTAGTATGCCTCTAGTGAACTAGCTTGTTTATCAAAGATGGTTATGGTTTCCTGACCATGGACATAAGATGTCATTTGATAGACGGGATCACATCATTAGGAGAATGATGTGATGGACAAGACCCAAACTACAAACGTAGCATATGATCGTGCCAGTTTCTTGCTACTATTTTCTACATGTACTATATATGTTCCTATGACCATGAGATCATGCAACTCACCGACACCGGAGGAATACCTTGTGTGTATAAAACATCGCAATGTAACTGGGTGACTATAAAGGTGCTCTACAGGTATCTCCGAGGGTGTCTGTTGGGTTGGCTTGGATCAAGACTGGGATTTGTTACTCCGTGTGATGTAGAGGTATCTCAGGGCCCACTCGGTAATACAACATCACAACAAGCCTTGCAAGCAATGTGACTAAGTGTTAGCCACTGGATCTTGTATTAAGGAACGAGTAAAGAGACTTGCCAGTAACAACGTTGAACTATGTATGGAGATACAGACGATCGAATCACGGGCAAGAAACATACCGAAGAACAAAGAGAACATTATACGGGATTAGTTGAATCCTTGACATAAAGGTTCGACCGATAAAGATCTTCCTAGAATATGTAGGAACCAATATGGTCATCCAGGTCCCGCTATTGGTTATTGACTGTAGAGGTGTCTCGGTCATGTCTACATAGTTCTCAAACCTGCAGGGTCTGCACACTTAAGGTTTGGTGACGTTTCGTTAGTATAGAGTTATGCATGGTGGTGACCGAAGTTTTTTCGGAGTCCCAGATCAGATCCCGAACATCACGAGCAGCTTCGGAATGGTCCGTAGGTAAAGATTCATATATAGGAAGTCCTGTTTTGGTCGCGGGAAATGTTTCGGGCTCATCGGTAGTGTACTAGGAGTGCCGGTAGTGTACCGGGAGACCACCGGGAGGGGTACTTCGACCCAAGGGTCCACATGGCCTGTGGGAAAGTGATTACCATCACTTAGTGGTCTGGTTGAAGTCCCACAAGAGGCCCATGCTGCTAGGGAAACAAAGTCCAAAGAGAAAAAGTGGAAAAAGGCTAAAATAGGATGAATCCTAGTCCTACTAGGATTGGAGGTGGACTCCACCTCTCCCACCTCCTTCGGCCGACTCCTTGGAGGCTTGGCCCTTGGTCCAAGCCTCCTCCTCTATTCCTCCTATATATACTGGTGGTATTAGGGTTTTTGCACTAGAATTTTCAGCCACGTGCTACCCGTTCCTCCAATGCATAGTTTCTCCTCTAGATTGGATTTCCGCAGTGCTTAGGAGAAGCCCTGCCAGAATAGCTCCACCACCATCGCCGGAGCGCCTTCACGCTGCCGGAGAACTCTTCTTCCCCTCCGTCCCTCTTGCTGGATCAAGAAGGCGGAGATCGTCATTAAGTTGTATGTGTGCTGAACGCGGAGGTGCCATCCGTTTCGTGCTTGATCGGGACGGATCGTGAGGACGGTTCGTGATTGGATCGCGGGATGCTCGGTGATTTGGATCGCGAAGACGTTCGACTACACCAACCACGTTTCTTAACGTTTCCCGCTTAGCGATCTACAAGGGTACGTAGACCCACTCTCCCTCTCGTAGATGCTCATCACCATGGATAGATCTGCATGTGCGTATGAAAATTTTATTTCCCATGCAACGTTCCCCAACAGTGGCATCATGAGCTAGGTATATGTGTAGATGAGATCTCGAGTAGAACACAAAAGGTTTGTGGGCGTTGATGCTTACATTGCTTCCTCCCTTGGTCGTGTTTTGGTTCAGTGGTATTGTGAGCTGAAGCGGCCCGGACCAACCTTACTCGTACGCTTACGAGAGACCGGTTCCCTCGACCGCAACGTGTTGCATAGATGGCTTGTGGGTGACAGTTTCTCTCACTTTAGTTGGATCGGATTCGACAAAGGCGGTCCTTGAGAAGGTTTATGCATAGGTGAGAATTGTTCTTGCTAGATGGCCGTAGCAGCCACATAAAACATGCAACAAGAATTAGAGGGCATCTAACTTGTTTTTGCAGGGTATGTTGTGATGTGATATGGCCAATTACATGATGTTATATATGTGATGTATGAGATGATCATGTGATGTATAGAATATCACAACTTGCATGTCGATTTGTATGGCAACCGACAGGAGCCATCGGGTTGTCTTTAATTATTGTATGACCTGCGTGTCAATCATTAAGCTCTATGTAATGCTTTACTTTATCGCTAAATGGTAGCAATAGTAGTAGAAGCATGTTGGGCATGACAACCCCGATGGCGACACGTTGATGGAGATCAAGATGATGGACATGATGGTGTCGTGCTGGTGACGATGGAGATAATGCCGGTGCTTTCAAGATGGAGATCTAAAGCACAAGTTCATGGCCATATCATGTCACTCATGAATTGCATGTGATGTTAATCCTTTTATGCACCTTGTTTTGCTTAGTACGACGGTAGCATTATAAGGTGATCCATCACTTAAATTTCGAGATAAATTGTGTTCTCCCCGAGTGTGCACCATTGCGAAAGTTCGTCGTGTCGAGACACCACGTGATGATCAGGTGTGATAGACTCTACGTTCACATACCACGGGTGCAAGCCAGTGTTGCACATGTAGAACACTCGGGTTAAACTTGACGAGCCTAGCATGTACAGACATGGCCTAGGAACGCAAGAGACCGAAAGGTCGAACATGAGACATATAGTAGATATGATCAACATGATGATGTTCACCATTGAAACCACGTCAACTCACGTGATGATCGGACTTGAGTTGGTGAATTTGGATCATGTGACACTCAAATAACCTGAGGGATGTCAATTTGAGTGGGAGCTTTAGTAATTTGATTAACTAAACTCATTATCTTGATCAATAGTATTAGTAACCTTTGTATATTTATGTTGTAGATCAATGGCTCGCGCAGTAGCACCCCTGAATTTTAATGCGTTCCTAGAGATAGCTAAACTGAAAGATGATGGAAGTAAATTTGTTGACTGAGCGCGTAATCTGAGGATTATCCTCAAGACTTCCTAGAAATTCTATGTCCTTGATGCACCGCTTGGTAACCAACCCGTAGACATGTCATCCGTGGACGTTAAGAACGCTTGGGAGACACGTTCTGGAGATTACTCAATAGTTCAGCGTGCAATATTGTATGGCTTAGAACCGGGACTTCAAAGACGTTTTGAACGTCATGGAGCATATGAGATATTCTAGGAGTTGAAGTTCATCTTTGAAAAGAATGCCCGGATCGAGAGGTATGAGACCTCCGATAAGTTCTATGCAGGCAAAATGGAGGAGAACGGGTCTATCAATGAACATATACTCAACATGTCTGGGTACTCGACTCGTCTGGTAGAGTTGGGAATTGCCCTTCCCTTAGAGGCGATCACTGACAGAGTTCTTCAATCACTGCCACCTAGCTACAAAAGCTTTGTGATGAACTATAAGATGCACGGGATGAACAAGTCAGCCGCCGAGCTCTTTGCGATGCTAAAAGTCGCTGAGTCTAAAATCCAGAAAGAACATCAAGTGTTGATGGTCAATTAAACCACTAGTTTCAAGAAGAATGGCAAGGGCAAGGGCAAGAAGGGTAAAACCAAGAAGGATGCCAAAGCAGTTGCTACTCCTGTAAAGAAGCATAAGCATGGACCTAAGCCAGAAACTGAGTGCTTTCATTGCAAGGGAACTGGTCACTGGAAGCGGAACTGCCCCAAGTACCTGGCTGACAAGAAGGCGGCCAACAACAAACAAGGTATATATGATATACATGTTATTGATGTGTACCTTACTAGCTCTCGTTGTAGTGCCTGGGTATTTGATACCGGTTCGGTTGCGCACATTTGCAACTCAAAACAGGAACTACGGAATAGACGGAGGCTGGCAAAGGACGAAGTGACGATGCGCGTAGGAAATGGTTCCAAGGTTGATGTGATCGCCGTCGGCACGCTCTCTCTTCGATTACCATCGGGATTAGTGATGAATCTGAATAATTGTTATTTAGTGCCTGCGTTAAGCATGAACATTATATCTGGATCTTGTTTATTGCGAGACGGTTACTCATTTAAATCAGAGAATAAAGGTTGTTCTATTTATATGAGTAATATCTTTTATGGTCATGCACCCAATGTGAGGGGTTTATTTATATTGAATCTTGATAGTGATGACACACATGTTCACAACCTTTAGGTCATATTGGTGTAAAACACATGAGGAAGCTCCATGCTGATGGACTTTTGGAGTCACTTGATTTTGAATCACTTGACACATGTGAACCATGCCTCATGGGCAAGATGACTAAAACACCGTTCTCTGGAACAATGGAACGGGCAAGTGACTTATTGGAAATCATACATACTGATGTGTGCGGTCCAATGAATGTTACAACGCGTGGTGGATATCGTTATTTTCTCACCTTCACTGATGACATAAGTAGATATGGGTATATTTACTTAATGAAACACAAGTCTGAAACATTTGGAAAGTTCAAGCAATTTCAGAGTGAAGTTGAGAATCATTGTAACAAGAAGATTAAATTCCTACGATCTGATCGAGGAGGCGAATATCTGAGTTATGAGTTTGGCAGTCACTTAAGACAATGTGGAATTGTTTCATAGTTGACACCGCCCGGAACACCACAGCGTAATGGTGTGTCCGAACATCGTAATCGAACCTTATTAGATATGGTGCGTTCTATGATGTCTCTTGGTGATTTGCCACTATCGTTTTGGGGTTATGCATTAGAGACTCCTGCATTCACTTTAAATAGGGCACCATCAAAATCTGTTGAGACGACGCCATATGAACTATGGTTTGGCAAAAGGCCAAAGTTGTCGTTTCGTAAAGTTTGGGGATGTGATGCTTATGTCAAAAAGCTTCAGCCTGAAAAGGTGGAACCCAAAGCAGAGAAATGCGTCTTCATAGGATACTGAAAAGAGATAGTCGGGTATACTTTCTCTCTCAGATCCGAAGGCAAAGTGTTTGTCGCTAAGAACGGAACATTTCTTGAGAAAGAGTTTCTCTCGAAATAATTGAGTGGGAGGAAAATAGAGATTGATGAGGTTATTGAACCTTTACTTCAACCAGAGAGTAGCGCATCACAGAAATATGTTTCTGTGGAGCCTACTACGGCTGAAGAAGAAGTTAATGATGATGATCATGAAGCTTTGGAACAAGTTACTACTGAACCTCGTAAGTCGACAAGGACGCGTACTACTCCTAAGTGGTATGGGAACCCTATCTTGGAGGTCGTGTTGTTGGATAACAATGAACCTATGAGCTATGAAGGTGCGGTGATGGGACCAGATTCTGAGAAATGGTTAGAAGCCATGAAATCCAAGATGGGATCCATGTATGAAAACAATGTGTGGTCTTTGGAAGTATTACCTGAAGGGCGAAAGGCCATTGAGAATAAATGGATCTTTAAGAAGAAGACATACGCGGACGGTAATATCACCGTCTATAAAGCTCGACTTATGGCAAAAGGTTTTTCACAAGTTCAAGGAGTTGACTATGATGAGACCTTCTCACTTGTAGTGATGCTTAAGTCTGTAAGAATCATGTTAGCAATAGCTACTTATTTCGACTATGAAATTTGGCAGATGGATGTCAAAACAGCGTTCCTCAACGGTTTCCTTGAGGAAGAGTTGTATATGATGCAACCAGAAGGTTTTGTCAATCTAGAGAATGCTGATAAAGTTTGCAAACTCTAGCGATCCATTTATGGGCTGGTAGAAGCATCTCGGAGTTGAAATAAGCGATTTGATGAGGTGATCAAGGCATTTGGGTTTATACAAGTTTATGGAGATGCTTGTATTTACAAGAAAGTGAGTGGGATCTCTATAGCGTTTCTAATATTATATGTGGATGACATATTGTTGATTGGAAACAATATAGAAATGCTAGAAAGCATGAAGGAATATTTGAACAAGAGTTTTTCGATGGAGGACCCAGGAGAAGCTGCTTTCATATTAGGCATTAAGATCTATAGAGATAGATCGAGATGCTTAATAGCACTTTCACAAAGCACATACCTTGATAAAGTTTTGAAGAAGTTCAAAATGGAACAGTCAAAGAAGGGGTTCTTACCTATGTTACAAGGTGTGAAGTTGAGTAAGACTCAATGCTCAGTGACTGCAGAAGATAGAGAAAAGATGAGTGTCATCCCCTATGCTTCGGCCATAGGTTCTATCATGTATGCAGTGCTATGCACAAGACCCAATGTAAGCCTTGCCATAAATATGGTCGGAAGGTTTCAAATTGATCCTGGAATGGAGCACTAGCAAGCGGTCAAAAATATCCTTAAGTACCTGAAAAGGAATAAGGAATTTTTTCTCGTTTATGGAGGTGATGAAGAGCTCGCCGTAAAGGGTTATGTCGATGCAATCTTTGACACTGATCCGGATGACTCTAAGTCGCAAACCGGATACCTATTTATTCTAAACGGGGGAGCGGTAAGCTGGTGCTGTTCCAAGCAAAGCGTGGTAGCCGATTCTACGTGCGAAGCGGAGTACATCGCAGCCTCGGAGGCGGCGAAGGAAGGTGTCTGGATGAAGCAGTTCATGACAGATCTTGGAGTAGTGCCCAGTGCACTGAATCCAATGAGCCTGTTATATGACAACAGTGGTGCCATTGCTCTGGCTAAGGAACCAAGGTTTCACAAGAGGACTAGACACATAAAGCGACACTTCAATTCCATCCGATATTATATCGAGGAGAAGGATGTGACATCCCAAGTGATGTCCCTACCTTAATTGGCATGTAATCCCATTGTATAACCTTGTGTCATGAGATCTTGTATGAGTTACTCCTTGTCTTCCATGTTTGGTTCGCATTCTTGCATCATGTCATTCATCATCATCATCATGCATTCATCTTGTTTGTGTTTGTGATGTATTTAGTGTGATGTGTGCCATGTGTTGTTTTGGTTTGAGAGTGGTGGTTTGATTTGTGCGTCTCCCTCTTCTACCCCTCTTCTCTTTCTTCTCTTAAATTCCTCCGAATGCTTTTCCATATTGAATTCTTGGCAGAATTAGTTGTTTTATAATTCTTTTAAAAATGTTCATGAGGTGGCCCTATTGTTCTCATGATTATTGGAAGTGGAGTTTTGATATTTGGATATGATTGGCTTTTGAAAACTATTTAAGCAGGGGCTGTTTGATTTCTATTTTAATAAAATCACTTGTTCATAAAATCAACCTAATATTTTATCTAATATAAGCATATTATCTTCTTCTCAAAAGTGTCTTGTTTTGCCAAAAATCTTTTATGAAATGCCAGGGAGATTTTAAAAGATGTGGCTGTTTTATTTATATAAGAAAAGACTACTCTGTTTATTTTGTGAGTGGAGAGAGGGGCAGTGGGCTGAGGCCCAGCCCAGTGCCAGAGTGACAGTCACCTGTCCCCCCCACCCGTTTCTTCTTCGTCAGGCTGTGTGCGTGTGTGCGAGCAGAGGAGCAGGGAGTGTCGCCGTCCGTCGCCGTTAGCTCGCTCGTCGAGGCCTTCATAAGCCTGGGCGACCGTGCCTCGCGCTAGGGTTTCCTTCTTCCTCCCTCCGCTGCCGCTTCTCCTCTTCCCCCTCTTATTCTTCCTCTTTCCTCCTCTTCTCTGTCGAGGCGTAGGTAATCTTCAGGTTGGTTCAGAGAGAGTGGGGCTTGCCGTCGCTGCGCCTCCGGTGGGGCTCGTTGCGTCGGAGATGGCCACCGCGTTCTTGGTGGATCCGTTGTTCCATTCCGGGCGCTAGGAGGACTCGGGAGCTCTTCTTCCCATTCCTCCCTGTCGTCGGATCACTACCGGAGCTTCTTCCTCTTCGCACATGTCGTCTCCGCCTCTCCGTCCCCTTCGTCGTCTCCGCTCGTGTCCCCGTGTCTCCGTTCAACCCTCGGTGAGCTGTCCGTGCCCGTGGTTCCCTCTCCTCGCCATAGCTCTCCCCGTTGGCGCCGTAGTGCTCTTTCACTGCCACTTGGAAGGCCCGAGCTTGTGCTCATCGTAGATCCCCCTCGGCGCAAGCTGAGGCGAGGGATGGGTTCACCGTGACTCCCCCTTTCGATTCCGCACGTCTGTGTCGCCGGAGACGTCCTATAGTCGCCAGAACCTTCGCCGCGTAGCTGTTGGAAATATGCCCTAGAGGTTATAATAAATTATTTATTATCATATTTCCTTGTTCATGATAATCGTTTATTATCCATGCTATAATTGTATTGATCGGAGACTTAAATGCATGTGTGGATACATAGACAAAACCATGTCCCTAGTATGCCTCTAATAGACTAGCTTTTTGATCAAAAGATGGTTAAGGTTTCCTAGCCATGGACATGAGATGTCATTTGATAATGGGATCACATCATTAGGAGACTGATGTGATGGACAAGACCCAAACTACAAACGTAGCACATGATCGTGTCAGTTTATTGCTACTATTTTCCATATGTCTAGTATATGTTCCTATGACCATGAGATCACGCAACTCACAGATATCGGAGGAGTGCCTTGTCTGTATCAAACGTCGCAACGTAACTGGGTGACTATAAAGGTGCTCTATAAGTATCTTCGATGGTGTCTGTTGAGTTGGCATGGATCGAGACTGGGATTTGTTACTCCGTGTGACGGAGAGGTATCTTAGGGCCCACTCGGTAATACAACATCACAATGAGCCTTGCAAGCAATGCGACTAATTGTTAGTTGCGGGATCTTGTATCACCGAACGAGTAAAGAGAATTGCCAGTAACGAGGTTGAACTAGGTATGGAGATACCGACGATCGAATCTCGGGCAAGTAACATACCGAAGAACAAAGGGAACGTTATACGGGATTAACTGAATCCTTGACATAGAGGTTCGACCGATAAAGATCTTCGTAGAATATGTAGGAACCAATGTGGACATCCAGGTCCCGCCATTGGTTATTGACCGTAGTGGTTTCTTGGTCATGTCTACATAGTTCTTGAACCCGCAGGGTCTGCACACTTAAGGTTTGGTGACGTTTCGGTAGTGTAGAGTTATGTATGGTGGTGACCAAATGTTGTTCTGAGTCCCGGATGATATCCCGGACGTCACGAGGATCTCCGGAATGGTCCGGAGGTAAAGATTCATATATAGGAAGTCCCAGTTTGGTCGCCGGAAAAGTTGCGGCCTCATCGGTAGTGTACCGGGAGTGCCGGTAGTGTACCGAGAGACCTCCGGGAGTTGTATTTCGATCCCAGAGGGCCCATGGGCTGTGAAGAGTGATAACCAGCCCTTAGTGGGCTGGAGAAATATCCACAACAAGGCCCATGGCGCAGGAGGCAAAAATCCTAAAGGAAAAAGGTGAAAAAGGCAAAAAAAAAGGAAGAGTCCTAGTCCTACTAGGAGCGGAGGAGGAGAGTCCTGCTACACCTCCCAATTCGGCCGAGCCAAACAGCCTTGGAGGCCAAGGCTGCGTTCTCCTCTCCCTCCCTCCAATATATACTGGTGGAATAGAGGGTTTTTTCATAGTTTTTACGTCCACGTGCTACCCGTTCCACCGGTGCTCCTCTAGATTGGTTTTCTGCAGTGCTTAAGCGAAGCCCTGCCAGAATTGCTACACCACCATCACCGGAGCACCGTCACGCTACCGGTGAACTCTCTCTCCTCTCCACCTCCTCTTGCTGGATCAAGACAGCGGAGATCGTCATCAAGCTGCACGTGTGGTGAATGCGGAGGTGTCGTTCGTTCGGCGCTAGATCGGAAGGACCGTGATCGAGATCGCGAGACGGTTCATGACGAGATCGCGGAACGGATCGTGATGAGTTCGCGGGACAGATCGTGATCAAGATCGTGAGATGGATCATGATGAGATCGTGTGATGGATCGTGATGAGTTCACGGGACGGATCGTGATTGGATCGCGGGACGGATCGTGATGAGATCGTGGGACGCTCGGCGATTTGGATCGCGAAGATGTTCGACTACACAAACCGCGTTTCTTAACACTTCCGGCTTAGCAATCTACAAGGGTATGTAGATCCACTCTCCATCTCGTAGATGCTCATCACCATGGATAGGTTTGCGTGTGTGTAGGAATTTATTTGTTTCCCATGCCACGTTCCCCAACAGTGGCATCATGAGCTAGGTTGATGGTTTGATGAGATCTCGAGTAGAACACAAAAGGTTTGTGGGCGTTGATGCTTAGATTGCTTCCTCCCTTGGTCGTATTTTGGTTCAGCGGGATTGTGAGATGAAGCGTCCCGGACCAACATTACTCGTACGCTTACGAGAGTGCGGTTCCCTCGACGCAACTTGTTGCCTAGATGGCTTGTGTGTGACAGTTTCTCTCCCTTTAGTTGGATCGGATTCGACAAAGGCGGTCCCTGAGAAGGTTGAAAAGCAACTAGTGTATCACCATTGTGGTTTTTGCGTTGGTGAGAATTGTTCTTGCTAGATACCCATAGCAGCCACGTAAAACATGCAACAACAATTAGAGGACGTCTAACTTGTTTTTGTAGGGTATGTTGTGATATGATATGGCCAATTACATGATGTGATATATGTGATGTATGAGATGATCATGTGATGTATAGATTATCACGACTTACATGTCGATGAATACGGCAACGGCAGGAGCCATAGGGTTGTCTTTAATTATTGTATGACCTGCATGTCAATCATTAAGCGCTATGTAATGCTTTACTTTATCGCTAAACGGTAGCAATAGTAGTAGAAGCATGCAGGGCGTGACAACCCCGATAGTGACACATTGATGGCGATCAAGATGATGGAGATCATGGTGTCATGCTGGTGACGATGGAGATCATGCCGGTGCTTTCATGATGAAGATCAAAAGCACAAGCTCATGGCCATATCATGTCACTTATGATTTGCATGTGATGTTAATCCTATTGATGCACCTTGTTTTGCTTAGGACGACGGTAGCATTATAAGGTGATCCCTTAATTAATTTCAAGATCAAGTGTGTTCTCCCCAAGTGTGCACCGTTGCGAAAGTTCGTCTTGTTGAGACACCACGTGATGATCGGGTGTGATAGACTCTACGTTCACATACAACGGGTGCAAGCCAGTGATGACAAGCAGAACACTCGGGTTAAACTTGACGAGCCTAGCATGTACAGACATGGCGTCGGAACACAAGAGACCGAAACATCGAACATGAGTCATATAGTAGATATGATTAACATAATGATGTTCACCATTGCAGCCACCTCAAGTCACGTGATGATGGGACTTGAGTTGGTGAATTTGGATCATGTATCACTCGAATGACCAGAGGGATGTCAATTTGAGTGGGTGTTCTTAAGTAATATGATTAATTGAACACATTATCATGAACATAGTCAATAGTGTCTATGCAAATTATGTTGTAGATTACAAGCTCACGCTGTAGCTCCCTTGTATTTTTATATGTTCTTAGAGAAATAGAGTTGAAAGATGATGGTAGCAATATTGCGGACTGGGTCCGTGATCTGAGGATTGTCCTCATTGCTGCACAGAAGGCTTATGTCCTTAATGCACCGCTCGGTGCGCCAACCCCTCTAGCGTCGTCTGTAGATGTTGTGAACATCTGACAGGCACGTTCTGATGACTACTTGATAGTTTAGTGCGTCATGCATTACGGCTTAGAATTGAGGCTCCAAAACGTTTGGACATCATGGAACATTTGAGATCTTTCTAAGAGCTGAAATTAGGATCTCAGGCTCGTGCCCATGTTGCGAGATATCAGATCTCCAACAAGATTCTTTGCCTACAAGATGAAAGTGAATAGATCAATCGTTGAGCATGTACTCAGATTGTTTGGGTGCTACAATCGCTTGAATCAAGTGGGAGTTGATCTTCCAGATAAGATAGTGATTGACATAGTTCTCCAAGCCACTAAGCTACTAGAACTTGGTGATGAACTATAAATTGCCAGGGATAGAAATAATGTTTCCTGAGCTGTTTGCTATGTTTGACACCGTGAAGGTAGAAACCAAGAACGAGCGTCAAGTGTTGATGGTTAATCAAACCACTAGTTTCGAGAAGGGCAAGAGCAAGGAGGGAAACTTCATGGATAGCAAGTCAGTTGCTGCTCTAGTGAAGCAACCCAAAGTTGAACTCAAACCCGAGACTAAGTGCTTCTGTTATAAGGTGAGCGGTCGCTGAAGCGGAACAACCCTAGATGCTTGGTAGATAAGAAGGCTGGCAACATCGATAGAAGTATATTTGATATACGAGTTATTAATGTGTACCTTGCTAGTACTCCTAGTAGCACCTGGGTATTGGATACCGGTTCGGTTGCTAAATGTTAGTAACACGAAATAAAAGCTACGAAATAAATGGAGAACTAGCTAAGGGTGAGGTGACGATATGTGTTGGAAGTGTTTCCAAGGTTGACGTGATCAACATCGCACGCTCTCTCTACCTTCAGGATTAGTGAGGAAACTGAATAAATGTTATTTGGTGTTTTGCGTTGAGCATGGACATGATTAGATCATGTTTGTTGCAATACGGTTATTCATTTGAATTAGAGGAGAATGGTTATTCTGTTTGCATGAATAATACCTTCAATGGTCATGCACCCAGTGAGAATGGTTTGTTAAAATCTTGATTGTAGTAATACACATGTTCATAACATTGATGTCAAAAGATACAAAGTTAATAATGATAGTACCACATATTTGTGGCACTGCCGTAGAATGTCATATTGGTATAAAGCGCATGAAGAAACTCCATGCAGATGGATCTTTAGACTCATTCGATTTCGAATCGGTTGAGAAATGTGAACCATGCCTCTTGGGCAAGATGACTAAAGAACCCCGTTGGATGGAGCGGGCAAGTGAGTCATTGGAAATGGTACATGTTGATGTATGCAATCCAGTGTGTCTTGTAGCGTGTAGTGGATATCATTATTTTCTTACCTTCACTAATGCTTTGAGTAGATATAGTGTGTATTTACTTAATGAAACGCAAGTCTGAATCATTTGAAAGGTTCAAGCAAATTCAGAGTGAAGTTTAAGATCATCGTGACAAAAAGATAAAAATGACTGCGATATGATCGTGGAGGTGAAGATCTGAGTTACGAGTTTGGCATACAACTTAAGACAATGTGAAATTTGTTTCACAACTAATGCCACCTGGAACACCATAGTGTGATGGGGTGTCCGAACGTCATAGTCATGCTCTATTGGATATAGTGTGTGCTATGATGTCTCTTATCGTGTTACTACTATAATTTTGGGGTTATGCATTAGAGACAACTACATTCACTTTAAATAGGGCACCATCTAAATCCGTTGAGATGACATCGTGTGAATTATGGTTTGATAGAAACCTAAGCTGTCATTTATTAATGTTTGGGGCTGCGACGCTTGTGTGGAAAATGTTTTCACCTAATGAGGTCGAACCCAAGGCGGACAAATGCATCTTCATAGAATACCCTAAGATCAGTTGGGTGAACCTTCTATCTCAGATCCAAGTGCAAAGTGTTTGTTGCTTAAACGGATCCTTTCTCGAGGAAATGATTCTCTCGAAAGAATTGAGTGGGAGGAAGATAGAACTTGATGAGGTTGTTAAACCTTGTTCAACCAGAGAGTAGCGCAGCGCAGAAAGATGTTTCTGTCAAGCCTACGTTAGTTGAAGAGGAAGTTAATGATGATGATCATGAAGCTTCAGGATCAAGTTACTATCAAACTTCATAGGTCGACAAGGATGTGTACTGCTGCTAAGCGGTATGACAACCCTGTCTTGGAGGTCATGTTGTTGGACAAACGATGAACCTACAAGCTATGGAGAAGCGATGATGGGCCCTGATTCCGACAAATGGTTGGAGGCCATGAAATCCGAGATAGGATCCATGTTTGAAAACCAAGTATAGACTTTGGTAGACTTGCTCGTTGGACAGCAGGTCGTGGAGTACAAATGGATCTTTAAAATGAAGATCCACAATGATGGTAAATGTCACCATTTGTAAAGCTCGACTTGTTGCAAAGATGTTTTTGACAAGTTCAAGGAGTTGACTGCGATGAGGCTTTCTCACTCGTAGCGATGCTAAAAGTCTGTTGGAATTATCTTAGCAGTTACTGCATTTTCAATTATGAAATCTGGCAGATGGATGTCAAAACATCGTTTCCTTAACGGTTTACTTGCGGAAAGGTTGTATGTGATACAACCAGAAGGTTTTGTCAGTCCTAAGAATGCTAAAAGGTGAGCAAGCTTCAGTGATCCTTCTATGGACTGAAGGAAGCATCTCGGAGTTGGAATATACGCTTTCATGAGTTGATCAAAGTTTTTGAGTTTATACAAAGTTTGCGAGAAACTTGTATTTACAATAAAGTGAGTGGGAGCACTATAGAATTTCTGATAAGTATATGTGGATGACATATTCTTGATCGGAAATAATGTAGAATTTCTAAAAAGCATAAATAGTTATTTGGAAAGTTTTTTTCATAGTAAAACCTTGATAAAACTACCTAATTGTTGAGCATCAAGATCTATAGAGATAGATCAAAGATGACTTGATGAGACTTTCAATGAGTACATACCTTGACAAGGATTTTGAAAGGAGTTCAAAATGGATCAGTCAGAGAAAGAGTTCTTGCCTGATTTGTAAGGTGTGAACTTGAGTGAGACTCAAGGCTCGACCACGGCAGAAGGAAGAGAAAGGACGAACGTCGTCCCCTATGCCTTAGCCATAGGCTCTGTATAGTATGCCATGCTGTGTACCGCACCTGTGTGTGCCTTGCCATGAGTCTGTCAAGGGGTACAAAAGAGATCCAGGAGTGGATCACTGGACAGCGTTCAAGATTATCCTTATTAACTAAAAGACTAAGGAGATGTTTCTCGATTATGGAGGTGATAAAGAGTTCGTCGTAAGGAGTTACGTCGATGCAAGCTTTAACACTAATCCGGATGACTCGTAGTAGCAATCTGGATACGTATAGTGGAGCAGCCGTTTGGAATAGTACCAAGTGGAGTGTGGTAGCAGTGTTTGCAGTTTGACATAGGGATTTGCAAAGTACACACGGATCTGAATGTTACAGACCCGTTGACTATAAGACCTCTCTCACATGCAAAGCATGATCGAACCCCAGAATTCATTGGGTGTTAGATTCATAACAATGCGAATCACATGGTGATGTGAACTAGATTATTGACTCTAGTGCAAGTGGGAGACTGTTGGAAATATGCCCTAGAGGTAATAATAAATTAGTTGTTATCATATTTCCTTGTTCATGATAATCGTTTATTATCCATGCTATAATTGTATTGATCGGAGACTTAAATGCATGTGTGGATACATAGACAAAACCATGTCCCTAGTATGACTCTAATAGACTAGCTCATTGATCAAAAGATGGTTAAGGTTTCCTAGCCATGGACATGAGATGTCATTTGATAACGGGATCACATCATTAGGAGAATGATGTCATGGACAAGACCCAAAATACAAACGTAGCATATGATCGTGTCAGTTTATTGCTACTGTTTTTCGTATGTCAAGTATATGTTCCTATGACCATGAGATCATGCAACTCACAGATATCAGAAGAGTGCCTTGTGTGTATCAAACGTCGCGACGTAATTGGGTGACTATAAAGATCTCTACATGTATCTCTGATGGTGTCTGTTGAGTTGGGCATGGATCGAGACTAGGATTTGTTACTCCGTGTGATGGAGAGGTATCTCAGGGCCCACTCGGTAATATAACATCACAATGAGCCTTGCAATCAATGTGACTAATTGTTAGTTACAGGATGTTGTATTATGGAACGAGTAAAGAGGCTTGCCAGTAACGAGGTTGAACTAGGTATGGAGATACCGACGATCGAATCTCGGGCAAGTAACATACTGAAGAACAAAGGGAACGTCATACGAGATTAACTAAATCCTTGACATAGAGGTTCGACCGATAATGATCTTCGTAGAATATGTAGGAACCAATGTGGACGTCCAGGTCCCGCCATTGGTTATTGACCGTAGAGGTGTCTTGGTCATGTCTACATTGTTCTCGAACCCGTAGGGTCTGCACACTTAAGGTTTGGTGACGTTTCGGTAGTGTAGAGTTATGTATGGTGGTGACCGAAGGTTGTTCGGAGTCCCGGATGAGATCCCGGACGTCACGAGGAGCTCCGGAATGGTCCAGAGGTAAGGATTCATATATAGGAAGTCCCAGTTTGGTCACCGGAAAAGTTTCGGGCTCATCGATAGTGTACCAGGAGTGCCGGTAGTGTACCGGGAGACCTCCGGGAGGTGTATTTCGACCCCAGAGGGTCCATGGGCTGTGAAGAGTGATAACCAGCCCTTAGTGGGATGGAGAAATAGTCACAACAAGGCCCATGGCACAGGAGGCCAAAATCATAAAGGAAAAAAGTTGAAAAAGGCAAAAAAAAGGAAGAGTCCTAGTCCTACTAGGAGTGGAGGAGGACAGTCCTCCTACACCTCCCAATTCGGCTGAGCCAAACAGCCTTGGAGGCCAAGGATGCGTCCTCCTCTCGCTCCCTCCAATATATACTGGTGGAATAGAGGGTTTTTGCATAGTCTTTACGACCACGTGCTACCCGTTCCACCGGTGCTCCTCTAGATCGGTTTTCTGCAGAGCTTAGGCGAAGCCCTGCGGAATTGCTACACCACCATCACCGGAGCGCCATCACGCTACCGGTGAACTCTCTCTCCTCTCCACCTCCTCTTGCTGGATCAAGACGGCGGAGATCGTCATCAAGCTACACGTGTGCTGAACGCGGAGGTGACGTCCGTTCGGCGCTAGATCGGAAGGACCGTGATCGAGATCGCGAGACGGTTCGTGATGAGATCACGGAATGGATCGTGATGAGTTCGCGGGATAAATCGTGATCAAGATCGTGAGATAGATCATGATGAGATCGTGTGAGGGATCGTGATGAGTTCACGGGTCGGATCGTGATTGGATCGCAGGACGGATTGTGATGAGATCGCGGGACACTCGGCAATTTGGATCGCGAAGATGTTCGACTACACCAACCGCGTTTCTTAACGCTTCCCGCTTAGCGATCTACAAGGGTATGTAGATCCACTCTCCATCTCGTAGATGCTCATCACCATGGATAGGTTTGCGTGTGCGTAGGAATTTTTTTGTTTCCCATGCGACGTTCCCCAACAGTAGCTCTATCGCCGCCGCTGTGCTCTGTCTTCTTTCTTCAGTTTCGTCAGGCGTTACCTGCTCGCGTGTGTATGAGAGGGATGCGACCCCTACTCTGGTAAGCATCGATTCGCTAGCACAGTGGCATCCAACTCGGGAAACGACCGCGAGGTCGAGGGATCGAATCCCAGCTTCTCCCCCCTGTTTTTCCTTTATTTTAGTGGCTAGGTTGTGTATTGCGTGTGCGGATCCGGTGTGAGCCCGGATCCCATGTGCTGGCGTGTGTAGGTGTGTGTGTGTGTGTGGCGGCAGGATCTGCTTTGGTGGCAGATCCGTGCGCATGTGTGTGTTGGGTGTGTGTGAGTGTTTTCTTTTCTTGACATGTCAGTGTGTTTTGGCATGTGTGTGTGTCTTATGCACACCTATGTGTATGTATTTGATCATATGAGCTATATGTGTATGTATGTATGCATTAGAGTGTATTTAGGTGTTGTGGTTGTCTTGTTAGTGTGTGTGTGTTGTATATGTATGTGTGTATATGCACCCTTGTGCATATGCCCACATATGTGGTGATGTGTTTTAGTGTTATGCAAGTGTGGATGTATGTGCATCTGTATATGCCCTATATGTGCATGTATGTAAGTTTTATGTGTGTGTGTGCTATGTGCACATACACATGTGTAGTGATGTGTTGGTGTATATGACATGTGCATATACACACATGAGGTGCATATGTACCCATACATTTGAGTGAATGTATATGAGAGTGTATGCATGTGTTGTATGTGAGTGTTAGTGGTGTGTGTATGTTCTACATACACTCATCCATGTGCTTGTAGTTCCATGTGTAGAATTACCTAATTGATCATATGAGCATGATTCCTTCTCTAGCTAGTTTCATTCTTGTTTAGATGCTATGCCATGTTATCATGTCCCTAATATGTTAAATAACCACTTCCAACATGTATCTATGGAGCACATGTGAGTTTGGGCCATTTTCATCAAGTTACATAAGTGACATAAGTCACCCATGCCCTAGGGAGGTCAAATTTCGACCCCCCCCCCCCTTAACTCCCTCATGTTCCATGCAAGCATATAGATATGAGTAGTGATTTTGGGGTGTTTTCAACCCATCTATGCATCTGTGCAGTCAGATTTGACTTTGGCGCAACTTGACAAAACTGCATTTTTATGCTGTGATGCCATTTTGTCTTTTTCATATGATTTAATATATGCATGCTATGGAGTTCTTGCCAACATGAATTTGTTATCCAAAGTTTTTGTGAACATCCATGTATTTTTGTTATATGTTCTGGGTCACCACCTCAATAGCTACCATGCTTTTTATTTGGCTACTTTCTGTTTCTGTCCAGCTAGCTTGAAAATGGCCAAGTCTGGAGAATCTGCTGTTATTGTTTTGCCTGGAAGATCAGGTTGTGTCTAGTGAGGTGTTGTGAATTTGACCATGCTCATTGTTAGTTATTTGGAGTAGATATTGCCTTCTATCATCCTGTTAATTTTCATGTCATTTGGAGCTATCTAGCATATTTGACCAGTGTTGTCAATCTGCTACTTTGTAAACCCAGATTCCAGAAAACTGGAATTTTCACTAATTCATCACGCCAACTTGATTGCTAATTGCTTAGGGATGTGTGCTTCTTTTGATGTGGGTGTAATTGAAGTTATTGGAGTGTATGTTGAGTAGATCATGTCCATATCTTTTTTGTGGCTGTAGGGTTCCTGTAGCTCAAGTTGTGGGCTGTAGAAGTTGCCATGTTGCTATTTTGTGGCAGATTTGGTGTGTTATTTTTTTTGTGTTGCGGGAGCTACAATCCACGAAATCAATTGATTCTTGAGACTAATATTATTGATTTTCACCACCTATCTAGTGGCTGCCTTGGAATGCCAAGTGTGAGCCCAGGTTTTGGTTGATCTTGTGTTCTTCCTTCGTACCTTGTCGTGAGCATATCTCGAGAACCGTAACTCCGTTTCTTATGATCTTTATATGCATTTTAATTGATTTTGCATGATGAATTCATTTATGCCATGTTCATGCATGTATAAATAACTTAAAAAGAGGTTCTCTACAGATTCACTAAATTACCAACTTTGCACGTGAAACATGACTAGTTTGGATTGCCATGTATAATTCTTCATAAATGGATCATGCATCATCTTGATTGTGAATTGCACCTTGTTTGGTTGTTTATTGTTGATGTTTCTTTTAGGTAGACGCGAGCGTTGAATCTGAGTACGAGGATCCCGGAGAGTACCACTACGAGGACCCAGCTACTTATTACACTAAGGAACCAACAGGCAAGATGATCATGCCCGGATTCTGTTACTATTCTTGCTTGCTAGATTTCCGCTCTTATCATTACAATTGTGTTACTTACCACTTTATATCAGCCTCCTAATTCCATGAAAGCCTTTAACCTCCACAACCCAGCAAACCTTGTTTGGCTAAGTTACCGCTGCTCAGCCCCTCTTATAGCGTTCTTAGTTGCAGGTGCAGGTTGTGCCATGTGATAACATGGATCTGAATATCATATTAAATTCTGTTATTTCGATTAATGCACCTATATATCTTGGTATTGGTGAGAGGCTTGGCCTTTTGCTAAGTGATTTGTTCCGCTGTTACCGCCATAGTTCTTGGTTACCGGTGTTATGTTTTCCATACTTTGCGCTCCTAACATGCTCGAGGTTGTTATGGGGACCCCCTTGTTAATTCGGTTGAGATTAAAACTTGTCTGGCAAGACCCAACATTGGTACTACATTTGCTAATAACTTAATAAACTTGCATAGGGATTTGCAACCCCGTGGATAATTAATCAACAACCCGGGCCAGTGCTCCTCATGAATGTTGGTCCAAACTAGAGTCATGTGCGGGGCCAACCCGGGGCAACTCGGGAGATTTCTATCAGGCCACTGTATGTTGTGCTCATCCGGTCGTGTCCTAAGAATGAGATACGCGACTCTTATCGGGTTCGTCGACACGTCGGGTGGTCTTGCTGGATTTGTTTTACCTTTATCGAATGTCTTGCGCGTGGGCTCTGACTTTCTTCAGTTTTACTCGAGGTGTTGGAATTCCTTTGTAAATACCGATGATGATCGCAAGATCCATGATCGAGGCTATTCCCGCGGACTATGGTTAATTTGGTAATGGATTAGTTGGAGCACCCCTGCAGGGTTAAACCTTTCGGAAAGGCATGCCCGCCGTTATGTGGCAACTTGGATTATTGTTAAACACCCGATTATAGTTAACTTGAAGTAAACTCTAATAAAAAGAACCAACTATGTGAGTAACCGTGATCGTCTCTACTCATGAACATGAACCGGGAGAGAACACGGTGGGGTTATGATTGACGTAAGTAAGTGTTCAGGATCTCTTAGAGATTATGAAGTAATCGAACGTTCATCGTAGGCCACTCATATTTAACATAATTGTGTGTAAGTTAGCCACCATATATGCTTAGTGCTGCTGCAAACTCAACACTTAACCTTTCCATAGCCATTAGCTTGCATAGTCTCACAACCTGGTGGTTTGATTTGCTGAGTCCTCTGTGGCTCACAGTTTACTACAACACTCCAGGTACAGGTGCAGATATGTTTGAGCAGGATGATCTTACGCAGCTGCAGTGGGAATATGATGAGGAGCGTGGCAGAATGTACGTGACTTATCCGGACGAGTAGAGGACCTGGTCATGATCTTTGGGATAGCTTGATAGTTTCATTTGCAACTGTTTCTCTTGTCATTTATCTTCGTCCGTAGCCGGACCCTGTCTTTAAATTGATGCTATGATTTGAGTGGATTGTAATTTAGCATGTGGCAAGTGTAAGCCAATCTTGTATACTCATCCCTTTCAATACTGTATGTTGCAATGTTACTATTCTTGCTAACGGCAAGATGTGCCTCTATCCTTTGCGGGGCCCTCGTGTCTCAAAACGGATATGCACGCATCTTGGGCATGACAAGTTGGTATTCAGAGCCATACCACCATAGGAGCCTTTGCTTGTTCGAACTTGGCCGAGTTTTGTCTAGTAAAATTGTTTTGAGTCTAGTTATATCGGACAGTAGGATTCTTTTTACTTCTCTTCTATGCTCTGGTTAGGTTTTTGACTTAGGAATTTTACATTCTACTCCTCTTCTCGCCTAAATTTTTGTTAGGATCACACGGGTATTTTGGAGTATATATGATACCGGTGTAATAGGGTTCTGTCTTGGTGCCTCCTGTCTGACTTGATTTCTTCTAGGGAGTCGAGCTCCGAGGAATGTTGGCACATCGTTATCGTTCAGCTTCCTGGATATCTCAGGACGGAGAATTTTCGGAATTACTTCAATACTTATCGTGGTGAGATAAGGTCGGAGTCACCCAGTACTAGGGAGACGTCCGGGGTACCACCATGGTTTAGTATCGTTGTGAGTTCGAGGATTCGAGATTAGATGGATTTGCGAAAGCCTCTGGTTATGTGTTGAAGGATGGATACAGTTGGGGTGTAGGATTGCTAGTTCTGTGAGATATTTCCTCCTTGTGTCCCCCACACCGGATTGCATAACCAGAAAGTTTTCGGCAATTCATAGGTGGGAAATCTTGTAGCTTATAGGATAATCTTCTCCAGATGTATCGGGCATATACATTTGTGATGAGCGCTTAGCTCAATACTTGTGTTATTGCAGGTAGCTTAACTGTCTGAAGATGTGATCTCAAACCGAAGAAGTTTTCTTACTATGTTTTAGTAGGAAGGTTGTGCTGTTATTTCCTCAATTTCGTTCAAGTTATTGATTCAGCTTTGAATTCATCTTATCAATGAGGTGCTAATTGCGTTTTGTCCATCTTTAGGATGGCTCCACCAACTCGCAACAATCAGAGTTGGGGTGAGGAACAATCTGATGATCCACCACCACCCCCGCCTCCACCTCCTCCGCCTGAAGCTTGGCAAGCAGTGATGGCCGTGACCAATGCAAACACTCAGATGCTACTCAGGCTATTGCAAGAAAGGGAGCAAGGTCAACAAGGTTTTCAAGGGAATTTTCAGAACCAGACTCAGTTTGCAACGCTGAACCAGTTCCTCGCCAACCAGCTTCTCGATGCTGATGATTGGCTACGTAAATATGACCAAGCATTTTGAGTGTAGCAATGTCAGGCCACAGGATTTCGTCAGGTTTGCGTCGTTCCAACTCAAGGGGCAAGCAGCTGATTGGTGGCAGCAGTACAAAGATTCCAGGGGCGATCGTGTTGTTACTTGGGATGATTTTCATCGTGACTTCACGGGTCATTACATTCTGACTAGCTTTGTCGAGGAGATGCGTGAGAAGTTCAGGCACCTGAAGCAGGGAAGCAAGTCTGTCTACCAGTACAACGTTGAGTCCAAAATCTTGCTCATTATGCTAAGCAGGATGTGCCGGATGACAAGGCGATGATCTATCAGTTCAGGAATGGTCTCAAGGATGAGCTTCTACCAGGTCTAGTTCTGCAAGACCCTCGTGAGTTTGATCAGTTCTACAACATGTCTCTCAAGGTCGAAGCAACTCAGCTCATGGTGGAGAACTCCAAGAAGTGCTCAAGGGATTCTTATTCTTCTTCCAGCTCTCAGATGGTTCCCAAGCAGTAGAAGTATTGGGTGCCTAATCCTCCTTCGTTTCGTCCTCAACAGCAGCAGAAGCAGTTCGCTGGTCGTGGTTCTTCCCTCCCACCCAACCCAGGATTCCAATAGAGACCCCAGGTGTCCAAGGTTGTTCTTGTTCCTCCTCCAAGCAGTGTTCGTCCGCTTTCAGAGGTGAATTGTCACAAGTGTGGCCAGAAGGGTCACTATGCAAACAAGTGCAACCAGCAGCGTCTTCCGCTTCCTCCTCCAGTCAAGCCTCCAGGCAATGCTATGGTGAAGCACAATCCCAAGACCGCAAGAGTTAACATCGTGAACACGGCTGAAGCAGAGCAGTCTCATGATGTGATTATGGGTAATCTCTCAGTTAATTCTATTCCTGCTAAAGTGTTATTTGATTCGGGTGCATCGCATTGTTTCATGTCTCGCCCTTTCTTTGTCAAGAATGAGTTTGATTATCGGGATTTGCCTAAGTCTTTGTCTGTGGTGTCACCTGGTAAGACGTGGAATTCCAATCGCATCGTTCCGGATGTTTCCATCAAGATGGGCAATTATTCCTTTGTTTCTCCTATTGTTCTTGGCAATTCCGATATTGATCTTATTCTGGGCATGGACTTTCTGGCAATGAATAAGGCTTACATTTATTGTCAAGCTAAAGAAGTCAAGCTGAGTCATCCTTCAGAAGACGTGATTATTTTCGCAGCTCGCGATGACACAATCCGTCTCTTTGCTCTTAAGGAGAAGGGTGAAATCTCGGCGATTTCTCAGATTCCGGTGGTTAATGAGTATGAAGATGTCTTTCAAGAAGAATTGCCAGGAATACCTCTGCACCGGCCAGTTGAGTTCGTGATTGATCTCGACCCAGAACTGAACCGGTATGGAAGCGCCCGTATAAACTTGGCCCTGAAGAGTTGAAAGAGTTGAAGAAGCAGCTAGATGAGCAAGAACGTCTGGGCCTGATCAGACCAAGCTCTTCTCCGTGGGGTTGTGGAGTTCTGTTTGTCAAGAAGAAAGATGGTACGGATCGTCTATGTGTTGACTATCGTCCATTGAACAAGAAGACAATCAGGAACAAATATCCTCTTCCCAACATCAACGAGTTGTTTGAACAACTGAAAGGTGCCAAAGTTTTCTCCAAGCTTGATCTTCGCATGGGCTATCATCAGATTCGCATTCGCGAAGAAGACATTCCGAAGGCATCCTTCAGGATGAGTTGTGGCTCTTATGAGTACATTGTCATGTCGTTTGGTCTCACCAATGCTCCTCAAACTTTCTCTAGGATGATGAACTTCATTTTCTCTCCTTTCAAGAATGAGTTCGTCTTGGTCTATCTGGATGATATCCTCGTGTTCTCGGAGACAGAAGAAGAACATGCTAAACATCTCAGGCTTGTGCTTGACAAGTTGAGAGAGCATCGTTTATATGCCAAATTTTCCAAGTGTGAGTTCTGGCTCAAAGAAGTGGTGTACCTTGGGCATGTGATCTCTGTCGAGGGAATTAAAGTGCACCCTCAGAAAGTCGAGGCAATCTTGAAGTGGGAACCTCCATAGAACGTGAAGCAGCTCCGGAGTTTCCCCGGGCTTGCTAGCTATTGCAGGAGATTTGTGGAGAACTTCTCTCAAATTGCTAAGCCTCTGTCCAACCTCCTTCAGAAGATGTCAAATATGTGTGGTCTCCTGAGTGTGATGTGGCGTTCAATACACTCAAGCAGAGATTGACTTCAACTCCTGTCCTTGTTCCTCCTGAGCAGTCCAAGCCGTTCCAGGTTTTCTATTGTAACATCCCAAAATTTCCATTTTTGGAATGTTATGAAATATAGCTATGCATTCATTTGCATCATTGCTTGAATACATGTATTGTTGAAATGCCCTTTCTAAATTTCTGAAAGCCCTTTCTATTTTTCCCTAAGTTGCTTTCACCTATTTGAAATCTTGGTAAAAAGTTCAAATAAGAGAGGAGGAACATGACACTCCACACCAGGGTCATCTTGGTAATATATTTGAACAATGATAACCAGGGCTTATTTTGAAAATATTTGCAAAAAGGTTTTAAGATCAAATAGGCAATTTCTAAAAAAAATATTATTTTTTTCAAATTGTTCAAATGACATAATAAAAATGTTCATTAAATAGCATTTATTATTCTGTTAATTTTGATATATAATACTCCTATATTTAGAGACGATTTGAATGCTTTAAAGGTTTTTGAAACGCTTTGGAAAAACATTAAACAGAAAACGGTAACGGTTACTGTATTAAACGGGCCGGCCCAACGGCTTTAAAAGCCAAGACCGTTACCGGTCGGCTGACCGACGCGCATTCACCTCTCTCTCTCTCACTGACACTGGAACCCACCCCCGACCGACCGTTTCGCCCGCACGGTCAACCTCTTCCTCGCGCGCGCGCCGGACCACTTGCCGGCAGTTACTCCCTCTCCCCCCGGATCTCTCTCCTTTCTCCTCCCCCACACTCCCCAGCACCCCTATATAAGCTGGACACCCTCCTCACTCTATTCCCCCCCGAGCCCCCTCTGTCCCTCACCGAATCGTTGCCACAAATCCTCGCCGGAGTAACTCCGACCACCGGACCTCCCTTCGACCCCACCGTTGCCACCACTCGACGCCGGACGTCAAGTCCCGTCGCCCGGACCACTTTGCTGCATCCCTCGACCACCGGAGCGCCAACACCGACAACGTCGCCGTCTCGGACTCGCCAGAGAACCCTCGCCGGTGACCTTTGCTCTGTGAGCTTCCCCCTCTCACTCCGTAGCCATTCGATCGCAGACCAACGTCTTAGATTAGATCGGAAATAATTCCGAACCGGTATCCCCTACCGACCGGTCGCCCGCCCGCAATCACTCGCGCGCACACCCCCCAGCCAATAGGCTTACGCCACGTAGCCCCCTGGCCGTCCGGTAGATTTTTCCCTTTTCTGATTTTGTTTTAGTTAACAGAAACTATTCTGATTTTGTTTTGCTTATAACTTTTAATCTATTTAATGTTTTGAGTTGATTCTTTTTGCAATAGTTCACATTTTTCATGTTATTTCACCCTGTACTTTTAAATTTCAAATTTGAACCATAAAATTTGAATTGAATCAAATTTCCTCAAAATCTTCAAATCTAAATAACTAGAGTTTGAAAATAGATTTTGATATGAATCTTTTTGCTACTGTTTGATATTGGTTAGGACTATCTTCATGCTTAGTTTGAGGATTTTGAGGATGAATTTGATTAGTGTTTTAACTAAAACCAGAATCTGCCTAGTATTTCAATATAGTTTTATTTACTTAGTTTTAGTTAGTTTAACTTAGATTTGGTTTTAATTTGTTTAGCACGTTATGTTGTTTACACATTTAGTGTTTTACTTATTGTTAATAAAAATATAAATTTGCTTAGTTTAATTTTTATTTAACATAGGAATCACAACTTCTTTTCATATAGGCTTAATTTGATTAAAACAACTAGTTAGTAATAGTTTTGCTTCCAAACAAAGTTTTAAATAACTTAATTTTGTTTTCTAAAACAAGTTTATTTGTCAATTATTTTCTGTTAAGAACATGTTTTACTAATAAATAATATGTTTTGTTTTGCTCTCTTGTTAGTAATACTATATTTGTTCCATTTAGTGTTTATCAAAACTTTTATAAACTTTACTAAAGATTTTCTCAACAAACTTTAAATTTATTTTATTCTGTTTATTAACAAAAGTATTTTATTGTTCCTTGCTGTCAACAATTGTTTTGTTATTACAAAATAGTTTTATTATGATAGTAGTATTTTATCAATCACCTCCTAGTAAACAAAACTTTGTGTGTTTCTCTGACTTGTGATTTGTGCATTGTTTTGTCTTGATTTGTTTACTAGTTCTTGGTTGATGTTTGTGAGTTACTATATTTTTGTTGTATGCTTATTTGAGTGCTCTTGTTTGCTTCGTTAGATTATCCGGAGTGCGAAGCTTGTTACTTAGAGTCACTCACGTACGAAGATCATCAATCAGGCAAGTCACTTTGATCATGTTTACCCATGTTTTATATGCATTAGTTCTACCATCTCACCAATTGCATGCAAGATAGGTTAGTTGGAAACTTGGTTACATTGTTGTAGTATCATGTGGTAGGTACCCCTCTCAACCCCTTTGACAACATTTGGCCCCGGGAAACGTTGTTTTACTTTTGCTATGCTATTAGTAGACGGGGTTGGTTGTGTGATTCATGAGAGTTGAGAGAGTTAATAATTTCAAGACCTACATAATGATCAAGATTTCAAGACTCCGAGTTTTCAACTTACCTCTGGGTGGATGATTGTTGAACGGCACCCTGGAGAAATCAGTGGATTTGCCTAGGTGATGCTGGAGATGGCCAGTATTCACGCGGAAAGATCCACCCAGGCACAAAGAGATGGATGGGTGCTTCAAGACCCAAGGCTTACCTGCACAGCCACAAGTCATTATGGGCTCTGGCTTGGTTGGATATTGTGGTGACCCTGGACAGGCGGTGCTACGAGATGTAGAAGAACGGTAGGAAAGGATGGGCACCGACAGAGTCGCAGGGAAACCCTTTGAAAGACCATGTTTTGGTCATCCGTTTCTCAAACACCCTGAAGTGCGAGAAATCAAACGGAGGTGACCAAATCTTGTGGGGAACGTGTGCAAAACTCTGCAGAGTACTCAAACCTAATCGATTAGCCGTGTCCACGGTCATGGACGACTTGAGCCAAAGGAACTGAAACTTCCGGAACTCTCAACACAATTAATATGATGATGTGGGTATTAATAATTTGGGAATGAGAATTGGTTGGTGGAACCATCTCATTAATCAACAAACTTAGTAATATTTTGCTTAACCCCTCTCTTGATGTACGAAAAACTTGGCTTTACGCAAAAACTTACCACCCCACCTGCCATATTTGCATATAGATTAGATGATTATCTTTCACCCCTTTCTTGTGACTTTGCCGGCATATTCCATATGCTGACCTACATGGCTGCAACGTATCATGTTGCAGAGTACTTTTCCGACCAGGAGTGAGGACACGTTCTATGCTCAGTGAGATGCCCTTGGAGTCAGATAGACTCATCTACCTTCGACGCTTCCGCAAGATTTAGATATTCTCATGAGTTGGCTTTTAGCCACTTTATTGTAATTTTTATTGTAATAAAAGACTCGAAATGAGATTTTGATTAATATAATGTTGTGTGATTTCCCTTTGATATATACATTGATGTACCGTGTGTGTACTAGCATGATCTTGGGATGGTACGGAAACGCCGGAGATTCGACCTTTCAGGTCGGGTCGCTACAGAATTGGTATCAGAGCACATGCTGACCGTAGGACGTAACCTCTAGGATTGGAAAGCCTTAGGATTGTTTCTTTTTGTCTTTAAAATTCTTATACTCTCATCTATTCGTTTCTGACTCCTCTCCGATTATTTCAAAATTTATAGATGGCCACCTTCATCCCAGTGTTGATCAAGGAGTTTTGCCAGCCTGACGCAATGATGCCCTTTGGTAAGGAGCTGATGAGGATCGTCAAGGACGTAAGGATTGCTTTGCCGAGCATCACCGGGACTCCTATCATGTCATTTCCCCAAGATGGACGCTACAGGATCGAGGTGCATATCCCAGGGAAGACCTTTGGGAATCGGAAGGAACCCATCAACCTCAAGTTCGTGGCACCCAGTTGGATACTTGGGAGAGACATGGCCATTCATCGTGCCCTTGGACGTATTCAGGAGGAATAAAGAGGTGGAACCATTTCACCAGGACTCAGTGTGGTTTGTCGCAGAGATGCCAATGGAAACATCATAACTCCTCCCACTGCAGACACCACTATTTCCTATATCCAGACCTTGGAGACTCACATCAGGACTCTGGAGCTTCGAGTTCGTGCTGATACGAAGACAATCAAGAATCTGATGAACCGTGAGATTGACCTTGAAGCTGACTTGCGGGAATCCAACTATGAGCATGAATATGAGGTGATTGATTTCTTAGAGAGGATCGACAGGCTGAACACTCGCATCGCCACCCTGGAGGAATAGATGGACATGGGTGAAAATCTTCATCCTGAGGGAGACTTGGCTCCTTTCATCAGCGACGATGATGACTATGAGGAGAGCACCACTGGAGGAGACTCAGTCACCATGTATTTCTGAGGAAAACTTTAGTTATGCCCTCCATGTATCTTTTCAACGTTAAAAGCGTAGGTCGATGTTTAGTTTGTTTGAGATTTGTATTCCCGATGTTTGACATTGATTGAATAAATGAATGAGTGTTTGGTGTGATATGTTTGTTGCATTGCATATGGGTAGTGATTTCTTCTTTTAGGCCCTTGTTCTATTCTAATTCTCACCCCTCTGAAAACAGCAAGATGCTTCCACGACGTGAGACCGACTTCACTTTCCTGCCGGAACTCACGCAACTCCTTCAGCAGCAGAACGCACTGATGCAGCTATTGATCCAGAATCAGACCAACCATCAGAACAACAACAACCACCATCCACCCCATACTGACAATCTCACCCGTTTTCTGAGGTTGAACCCTCCAACTTTCTCCAACAGTACTGAGCCCATTGTGGCAGATGACTGGCTCCGCTAGATGGAGAGAGAACTTGTCACCGCTGGATGTACTGATGCTGAGAAGGTGCGATTTGCCGCACATCAAGTTGAAGGACCAGCAGCTTCATGGTGGGAGAATTACATCACCACCTATCCCATTGCAGATGTGACTTGGGAGCAGTTCAAGCTTGCTTTTCGCACCGCACATGTTTCAGCTGGAGCCATGAGTCTGAAGAAGCGCGAGTTTCGCAACTTGCGCCAGGGAAATCGCTCTGTGGCCCAGTACGTGGACGACTTCAACACATTGGCACATTATGCACCAGGAGACGTGGACGATGATGCAACCAAGCAAGAGAAGTTTCTAGAAGGACTCAACGATGAGTTGAGCATGCAGCTGGTAGTGGCTACTTTCAACAACTACCAAGAGCTGGTGGACAAGGCCCTCATCTTGGAGGGAAAACAGCAGCAAATTGAGAATCGCAAGTGGAAGTACACTCAGGGGAAGTTCAACTCTGGAACTCATCAGAAGCCCCGCTACTCCCCGTACTCAGGAAATACCGGATCAGGTACCGGTAAGTTTGGAAGGCACACTCATGTTGTGCACAACCATGGAGGAAATGGGAATGCCCGTCCCAACCATGGCAATTTCAAGACTAACAATGGGAATGGGAACAACATCCAGCACCGTCACGTTCCTACTCAGAAGGATCTGAGCCACATCACCTGTTTCAAGTGCCAGAAGATAGGGCACTATGCTACTGAGTGTCCCCAGAGCAAGCAGGGAAATGGAAACGGCAACTCCGTAGCCAAGAAGCCAAACCCTTTTCCTCGTGCCCACGTGAACCATCTCGACGTGGAAGAAGTCCATGATCAACCCGAGACTGTGGTTGGTAAGTTTGTATTGCATTCACGTCCAGTTACAGTACTTTTTGATTCCGGTGCAACTCATTCATTCATATCAAGAGTAGGTGTGGATAAGTATGGTTTGCCCACCAAAACCCTTAGTCAGCCCATTAAGGTCAGTTCCCCAGGAGGTATGATGATGGCAGGGATAGGATGCCATGCTTTGAAACTCAATATAGGAAACCATGTTTTTCCCACGGACCTCATCGTCTTAGAATCCCAGGGATTGGATGTAATCCTAGGCATGGATTGGATGACCAAGTATGAAGGAAATCTTGATTGCCTCAGCAAGTCTGTTTCACTCACCACCCTGGAGAACAAGAGGATTAAGTATGTATCCCGACGCACACGTATGAGTGCTAGGTTAATTGCCCTCAAAGGAGTTGTTCAGGAGGAAGTACCTATGGTAAAAGATTATCTGGATGTATTTCCGGAAGAATTACCAGGCATGCCACCAGATAGGGAGATTGAGTTCCTAATAGAGCTACAGCCAGGGACAGCTCCAATTTCCAAGAGACCCTATCGGATGCCCGCAAACGATCTGTTGGAAATCAAGAAGCAAATTAAGGAGTTATTGGACAAAGGTTATATACGCCCAAGTTCTTCACCTTGGGGAGCCCCAGTTCTTTTGGTGGAGAAGAAGGATAAAACCTTGAGAATGGTAGTCGATTATCGTGCCTTGAACGAGGTGACTATCAAGAACAAGTACGCTCTACCGATGATTAATGATTTGTTTGATCAGCTAGTAGGCGCCAAAGTATTCTCTAAGATTGATCTTCGATCAGGGTATCATCAACTGAATATTCATGAACAGGATATACCCAAAACAGCTTTCACAACAAGGTATGGATTATACGAGTATACAGTCATGTCCTTTGGTTTGACTAATGCTCCTGCCTACTTCATGAATTTGATGAACAAAGTGTTCATGGAATATTTGGACAAGTTTGTCTTGGTGTTCATAGATGACATTTTGATATTCTCCAAGAACGATGAAGAACACAAGGAACATCTGCGTTTAGTTCTAGAGAAGCTAAGAGAGCATCAGTTATATGCCAAGTTCAGCAAATGTGAATTTTGGCTGACGGAAGTCGGATTCCTTGGACATGTTATTTCCAGAGAAGGAATAGCCGTAGACCCCGCTAAGGTTGAAGTCGTCACCGAGTGGAAGTCACCCACCTTAGTTAAGGAAATCCGCAGTTTCCTTGGACTTGCCGGATATTACCGGAGATTCATTGAGAATTTCTCAAAGATTGCCAAGCCCATAACAGAGTTGTTGAAGAAAGAATCCAAGTATATTTGGACTGAGGAATGTGAAGCCAGCTTCCAGGAGTTGAAGAAACGTTTGGTCACAGCCCCAGTGTTGATTTTGCCCAATATTCGGAAGGATTTCCAGGTTTATTGTGATGCTTCACGTCAAGGACTTGGAGGAGTACTCATGCAAGATGGAAAGGTTGTAGCCTATGCATCCAGACAACTACGACCTCATGACTTGAATTATGCCACCCATGATTTGGAACTAGCAGCCGTAGTGCACACACTCAAGACCTGGAGACATTTCCTTATCGGAAATTGTTGTGATATTTACACCGACCATAAGAGCCTGAAATATATTTTCACTCAGAAAGAGTTGAACCTCAGACAGAGGAGATGGTTAGAGTTAATCAAGGACTATGACATGAGATTACACTACCACCCAGGTAAGGCTAATGTTGTAGCCGATGCCTTGAGTCGGAAAACTTATGTAAACACACTCACAGGGGGAGGATTACCCCAAGAGTTAGTCGATGATCTCAGAGAGCTCAAGCTAGAGATAGTTCCAAGAGGATATGCTGCTACAGTGGAAATTCAGTCCACCTTGACCGAATGAATTCGTGAAGCCCAGAAATCGGACATGGAGATAGCTGAGATAAAACAGAGAATGGAAGATGGTAAAGCTAAAGGTTTTTGTGAGGATGAACACGGAACTTTGTGGTTTGAGAACCGAATCTATGTGCCCAATGACCCAGAGCTCAGGAAGTTGATACTTTAGGAAGCCCACGATTCACCTTACTCGATACAGCCAGGCAATACCAAGATGTATCTCGATTTAAAGGAAAGTTATTGGTGGATAGGTATGAAGAAAGATATTGTGGAACATGTTGCAATATGTGATGTTTGTTAGCGAGTAAATGCAAAACATCAGAAACCAGCAGGGTTACTCCAACCTCTGCCGATACCCGAGTGGAAATGGGAAAAGCTTGGTATGGACTTCATCATAGGATTACCCAGGACCCGTTCAGGTTATGATTCCATCTGGGTAGTGGTAGATCGCTTGACCAAGGTAGCTCATTTCATTCTAGTGAAAACCACCTATACCAGTGCTAAGCTAGCCAAGATATACATGACCAGGATCGTATGTCTGCATGGAGTTCCGAGGAGTATCGTGTCAGATAGAGGAACACAGTTTATCTCAAAGTTTTGGCATCAGTTACATGAAACTTTGGGTACAAGGCTAGAGTTCAGTATAGCTTTTCATCCGCAGACCGATGGACAGACTGAAAGAGTCAACCAGATTCTGGAAGACATGTTGAGAGCTTGTGCGCTAGATTATGGATCTAGTTGGGATGACAACTTAGCTTATGCAGAATTCTCGTACAACAACAGTTATCAGACTAGTCTAAAGATGGCCCCTTTCGAAGCATTATACGGAAGGAGATGCAGAACACCGTTGACGTGGGATGGTGTTGGAGACCGACAACTTTTTTGTCCCGACCTTATCCAAGATTCTGAAGAGAAAGTCAAGTTGATTCGCGACAGACTCAAGATAGCTCAATCTCGACAGAAGAGTTATGCTGACAGCAAACGTAAAGAAGTGACGTATGAAGTGGGAGACCGAGCATATCTTCGTGTGTCCCCGCTTCGAGGAATCAAGAGATTTGGTGTTAAAGGAAAATTAGCACCCAGATTCATAGGCCCCTACAAAATTCTTGAACGTAGAGGCAAAGTTGCATACAAGCTAGAATTGCCCGAAGGATTATCCTAAGTTCATGATGTCTGCCATGTGTCCCAGCTGAAGAAATGTCATGCTGAGATGGCTGATATCCCTTTGAGAGATACAGTGCCCCTAGAGGCCATACAACTTGACAATGATCTGACTTACGAGGAGAAACCTGTCAGAATCCTCGAGACTGCCAATAGAGTTACCCGCAGCAAGATCATCAAATTCTGTAAGGTTTTGTGGAGTCATCACACCGAGGAAGAAGCCACCTGGGAACGCGAAGAAGATCTTCGTAGAGACCACCCGCACCTATTTTCTAGCCAACCCGAATCTCGGGGGCGAGATTTATCTTATGGTGGGTAGGTTTGTAACATCCCAAAATTTCCATTTTTTGGAATGTTATGAAATATAGCTATGCATTCATCTGCATCATTGCTTGAATACATGTATTGTTGAAATGCCCTTTCTAAATTTCTGAAAGCCCTTTCTATTTTTCCCTAAGTTGCTTTCACCTATTTGAAATCTTGGTAAAAAGTTCAAATAAGAGAGGAGGAACATGACACTCCACACCAGGGTCATCTTGGCAATATATTTGAACAATAATAACCAGGGCTTATTTTGAAAATATTTGCAAAAAGGTTTTAAGATCAAATAGGCAATTTCTAAAAAAATATTATTTTTTTACAAGTGTTCAAATCACAGAATAAAAATGTTACTCTGGAAAAACTCTGGAAAAACATTAAACAGAAAACGGTAACGGTTACTGTATTAAACGGACCGGCCCAACGGCTTTAAAAGCCGAGACCGTTACCGGTCGGCCGACCGACGCGCATTCACCTCTCTCTCTCTCACTGACACTGGACCCCACCCCCGACCGACCGTTTCGCCCGCACGGTCACCCTCTTCCTCGCGCGCGCCGGACCACTCGCCGACAGTTACTCCCTCTCCCCCGGATCTCTCTCCTCTCTCCTTCGACCGTAGCCATCGACTCCGTCCACCTTTCGCCCCACCATTGCCACCAATCGACGCCGGACGTCAAGTCCCGTCGCCCGGACCACTTCGCTGCATCCCTCGACCACCGGAGCGCCAACACCGACAACGTCGCCGTCTCGGATTCGCCGGAGAACCCTCGCCGGTGACCTTTTCTCTGTGAGCTTCCCCCTCTCACTCCGTAGCCGTTCGATCGCAAACCAACATCTTAGATTAGATCGGAAATAATTCCGAACCGGTATCCCCTACCGACCGGTCGCCCGCCCGCAAGCACTCGCGCGCACACACCCCAACCAATAGGATTACGCCACCCCTGGCCGTCCGGTAGATTTTTCCCTTTTGTGATTTTGTTTTAGTTAACAGAAACTATTCTGATTTTTTTTTGCTTATAACTTTTAATCTATTATGTTTTTAGTTGATTCTTTTTGCAATAGTTCACATTTTTCATGTAGTTTCACCCTGTACTTTTAAATTTCAAATTTGAACCATAAAATTTTAATTGAATCAAATTTGCTCAAAATCTTCAAATCTAAATAACTAGAGTTTGAAAATAGATTTTGATCTGAATCTTTTTGCTACTGTTTGATATTGGTTAGAATTATCTTCATGCTTAGTTTGAGGATTTTTAGTATGAATTTGATTAGTGTTTTAACTAAAACCAGAATCTGCCTAGTATTTCAATATAGTTTTATTTACTTAGTTTTAGTTAGTTTAACTTAGATTTGGTTTTAATTTGTTTAGCAGGTTCTGTTGTTTATACATTTAGTGTTTTACTTATTGTTAATAAAAATATAAATTTGCTTAGTGTAATTTTTATTTAACATAGGAATCACAACTTCTTTTCATATAGGCTTAATTTGATTAAAACAACTAGTTAGTAATAGTTTCGCTTTCAAACAAAGTTTTAAATAACTTAATTTTGTTTGCTAAAACAAGTTTATTTGTAAATTATTTTCTGTTAAGAACATGTTTTACTAATAAATAATATGTTTTGTTTTGCTCTCTTGTTAGTAAAACTATATTTGTTCCATTTAGTGTTTATCAAAACTTTGATAAACTTTACTAAAGATTTTCTCAACAAACTTTAAATTTATTTTATTCTGTTTATTAACAAAAATATTTTATCGTTCCTTGCTGTCAACAATTGTTTTGTTATTACAAAATAGTTTTATTATGATAGTAGTATTTTATCAATCACCTCGTAGTAAACAAAACTTTGTGTGTTTCTCTAACTTGTGATTTGTGCATTGTTTTGTCTTGATTTGTTTACTAGTTCTTGGTTGATGTTTGTGAGTTACTATATTTTGGTTGTATGCTTATTTGAATGCTCTTGTTTGCTTCGTTAGATTATCCGGAGTGCGAAGCTTGTTACTTAGAGTTACTCAGGTACGAAGATCATCAATCAGGCAAGTCACTTTGATCATGTTTACCCATGTTTTATATGCATTGGTTCTACCATATCCCCAATTGCATGCAAGATAGGTCAGTTGGCAACTTGGTTACATTGTTGTACTATCATGTGGTAGGTACCCCTCTCAACCCCTTTGACAACATTTGGCCCCGGGAAACGTTGTTTTACTTTTGCTATGCTATTAGTAGACGGGGTTGGTTGTGTGATTCATGAGAGTTGAGAGAGTTAATAATTTCAAGACCTACATAATGATCAAGATTTCAAGACTCCGAGTTTTCAATTTACCTCTGGGTGGATGATGGTTGAACGGCACCCTGGAGAAACCAGTGGATTTGCCTAGGTGATGCTGGAGATGGCCAGTATTCACGCGGAAAGATCCACCCAGGCACAAAGAGATGGATGGGTGCTTCAAGACCCAAGTCTTACCTGCACAGCCACAAGTCATTATGGGCTCTGGCTTGGTTGGATATTGTGGTGACCCTAGACAGGCGGTGCTCCGAGATGTAGAAGAACGGTAGGAAAGGATGGGCACCGACAGAGTCGCAGGGAAACCCTTTGGAAGACCATGTTTTGGTCATCCGTTTCTCAAACACCCTGAAGTGCGAGAAATCAAACGGAGGCGACCAAATCTTGTGGGGAACGTGTGCAAAACTCTGCAGAGTACTCAAACCTAATCGATTAGCCGTGTCCACGGTCATGGACGACTTGAGCCAAAGGAACTGAAACTTCCGGAACTCTCAACACAATTAATATGATGATGTGGGTATTAATAATTTGGGAATGAGAATTGGTTGGTGGAACCATCTCATTAATCAACAAACTTAGTAATATTTTGCTTAACCCCTCTCTTGATGTAGGAAAAACTTGGCTTTACGCAAAAACTTACCACCCCACCTGCCATATTTGCATATAGATTAGATGATTATCTTTTCACCCCTCTCTTGTGACTTTGCCGGCATATTCCATATGCTGACCTACATGGCTGCAATGTATCGTGTTGCAGAGTACTTTTTCGACCAGGAGTGAGGACACGTTCTATGCTCAGTGAGATGCCCTTGGAGTCAGATGGACTCATCTACCTTCCACGCTTCCGCAAGATTTAGATATTCTCATGAGTTTGGCTTTTAGCCACTTTATTGTAATTTTTATTGTAATAAAGGACTCGAAATGAGATTTCGATTAATATAATGCTGTGTGATTTCCCTTTGATATATACATTGATGTACCGTGTGTGTACCAGCATGATCTTGGGATGGTACGGAAACACCGGAGATTCGACCTTTCAGGTCGGGTCGCTACATCTGTGATGCTTCTCTCCAAGGTCTGGGTGGTGTTCTTATGCAAGACAAGTAGATTGTGGCATATACCTCGCGTCAGTTGAAACCTGTCGAGAAGAACTATCCCACTCATGATTTACAGTTGGCAGCTGTGGTGCACGCTCTTATGACTTGGAGACATTTGCTGTTAGGTAGACCAGTTGAGGTGTACACCGATCACAAGAGTATCAAATATATTTTCACTCAACCCAATCTGAATCTTCGGCAATCTCGTTGGGTGGAAATGCTTGAAGATTTCAACCCAAGTATTGAGTATACTCCGGGTAATGCAAATGTCATTGCAGACGCGCTCAACCGTAAAGCGTACTGCAATAGTCTCATTCTGAAGGCTCTTCAACCTGAGCTTTGTGAAGCCTTCCGCAAGCTCAACCTCCAGATGATTCCGCATGGTTTCCTTGCCAATCTTCAAGTTTCTCCGACTCTGGAAGATCGGGTTCGCCAAGCGCAGTTCCTTGATGATATGGTGAAGAAAGTGAAGAAATGTGTGGCCAAGGGCATTCTGAAGTATAAGTGCTTTCGTGTCGATGACAAGGACACCTTGTTCTTTGAGGACCGTCTTGTGGTTCCAAAAGGTGATCTCTGAAAATTTATCATGGACGAAGCGCACAATTCTCTTCTATCCATTCATCCAGGCAGTTCCAAGATGTATCAGGATCTCAAGCAGACCTTTTGGTGGACTCGCATGAAACGTGAAATTGCTCAGTTCGTGAACGAGTGTGATGTCTGTCGCAGAGTCAAAGCGGAGTATCAACGTCCAGCAGGTCTTGTTCAGCCTTTGCCTATCCTAGAGTGGAAATTCCATCATGTTGAGATGGATTTCGTCACTGGGTTTCCGAAGTCCAAGAGGGGCAACGATGCCATCTTTGTGGTTATCAACAAGTTGTCAAAAGTTGCTCATTTCTTGCCAGTCAAAGAATCTATCTTGGCAGCTCAGCTTGTAGAGTTGTATATGTCAAGGATAGTGTCTTTGCATGGTATTCCTCGGCTCATCTCATCTGACCATGGAAGTGTCTTTACTTCCAAGTTTTGGGAGTCCTTCCACACTGCTATGGGTACTAAATTCTGTTTCAGCACGGCGTTTCATCCGCAAACTAGTGGTCAAGTTGAGAGGGTCAATCAGGTCCTTGAAGATATGCTCAGAGCTTGTGTGATTTTGTTTGGCATGAAATGGGAAGACTGCCTTCCATATGCTGAATTCTCATACAACAATAGCTTCCAAGCCAGCTCACGCAAGGCCCCGTTCGAGATTCTCTACGGCAGGAAATGTCGTACACTGCTTAACTGGTCTAAAACCGGTGAGCATTAGATATTGGGCAATGACATGATCACCGAAGCAAAAGAAATGTGCCATGTCATTCATGAGAACCTCAAAGCAGCTCAGTCCCGACAGAAGAGTTATTACGATAACAAACATCGGGATGTTTCTTTCCAAGTGGATGATCTTGTCTATCTCAAAGTTTCTCCCATGAGAGGCACTTAGCGGTTTGGAATCAAAGGGAAGCTAGCTCCTCGTTTCGTTGGTCCTTTCAAAGTTGTCGGCAAGAGAGGTGATCTTGCTTATCAACTCGAGCTTCCTCCAAATTTCATGAATGTGCACGACGTTTTCCATGTGTCTCAGCTCCGGAAGTGCTTCAAGACTCCTGAGAATACCATTGACCTCCAAGACATTGATCTCCAAGAAGACCTCTCTTATCATGAGCATCCAGTGGCTATTTTCGAAGAAACTAAGCATAAGACTCGCAACAAGTCTATCAAGTTCCAAAAGGTGAAGTGGTCTCATCATTCCGATAAAGAAGCTACTTGGGAACGCGAGGATCTTCTCGGTTCCGAATTTCCGGATTTCTTTCGTTCCTAGATCTCAGGTCGAGATCCTCTTGTAGTGTGGGAGAGTTGTGACATCCCAAGTGATGTCCCTACCTTAATTGGCATGTAATCCCATTGTATAACCTTGTGTCATGAGATCTTGTATGAGTTACTCCTTGTCTTCCATGTTTGGTTTGCATTCTTGCATCATGTCATTCATCATCATCATCATGCATTCATCTCCTTTGTGTTTGTGATGTATTTAGTGTGATGTGTGCCTTGTGTTGTTTTGGTTTGAGAGTGCTGGTTTGATGTGTGCATCTCCCTCTTCTACCCCTCTTCTCTTCTTTCTCTGAAATTCCTCCCAATGCTTTTCCATATTGAATTCTTGGCACAATTAGTTGTTTTATAATTCTTTTCAAAATGTTCATGAGGTGGCCCTATGTTCTCATGGTTATTCGAAGTGGAGTTTTGATATTTGGATATGATTGGCTTTTGAAAACTATTTAAGCAGGGGCTGTTTGATTTATATTTTAATAAAATCACTTGTTCATAAAATCAACCTAATATTTTATCTAATATAAGCATATTATCTTCTTCTCAAAAGTGTCTTGTTTTGCCAAAAATCTTTTATGAAATGCCAGGGAGATTTTAAAAGATGTGGCTGTTTTATTTATATAAGAAAAGCGAGCTCTGTCTATTTTGTGAGTGGAGAGTGGGGCAGTGGGTTGAGGCCCAGCCCTGTGCCATAGTGACGGTCACCTGCTCCCCCCCCCCCGTTTCTTCTCCGTGAGGCTATGTGTGTGTGTGCGAGCAGAGGAGCAAGGAGTGTCACCGTCCGTCGCTGTTAGCTCGCTTGTCAAGGCCTTTCTAAGCCTAGGCATCTGTGCCTCGCGCTAGGCTTTCCTTCTTCCTCCATCCGTCGCCGCTTCTCCTCTTCCCCCTCTTCTTCTTCCTCTTTCCTCCACTTCTTTGTCGAGGGGCAGGTAATCGTTAGGTTGGTTCAGAGAGAGTGGGGCTCGTCGTCGCCGCGCCTCCGGTGGGGCTCGTCGCGTTGGAGATGGCCACCGCATTCTTGGTGGATCCGTCGTTCCATTCCGGGTGCTAGGAGGATTCAGGAGCTCTTCTTCCCCTTCCTCCCCGTCGCTGGATCGCCGCCGGAGCTTCTTCCTCTTCGCACGCGTTGTCTCTACCTCTCCGTCCCCTTCGTCGTCTCTGCTCGCATCCCCGTGTCTCCGTGCAACCCTCGGTGAGCTGCCCGTGCCCGTGGTTCCCTCTCCTTGCCATAGCTCTCCCTGCCATCGCCGTGGTGCTCTGTCGCCGCCGCTTGGAAGACCCGAGCTTGTGCTCGTCGTAGATCCCCCTCGGCGCAAGCTGAGGCGAGGGATGGGTTCACCGTGACTCCCCCTTTCAATTCCACCCGTCTGTGTCGCCGGACACGTCTTGTAGTCGCCGGAACCTTCGTCATGTAGCTCTGTCGCCACCGCTGTGCTCTTTCTTCTTTCTTTTGTTTCATCAGGCGTTAGCTACTCGTGTGTGTATGAGAGGGATGTGACCCCTACTCTGGTAAGCATTGATTCGCTAGCGCAGTGGCATCCGACTCGAGAAACGACCACAAGGTAGAGGGATCGAATCCCAGCTTCTCCCCCCCCCCGTTTTTCCTTTTTTTAGTGGCTGGGTTGTGTGTTGCATGTGTGGATCCGGTGTGAGCCCGGATCCCATGTGTTGGCGTGTGTAGGTGTGTGTGTGTGTGGCGACAGGATCTGCTGTGGTGGCAGATCCGTGCGCATATGTGTTTTGGGATGTGTGTGTGTGTCTTATGCACACCTATGTGTATGTATTTGATCATATGAGCTATATGTGTATGTATGTATGCATTAGAGTGTATGTAGGTGTTGTGGTTGTCTTTTTAGTGTGTGTGTATTGTATATGTATGTGTGTATATGCACCCTTGTGCATATGCCCACATATGTGTTGATGTGTGTTAGTGTTATGCAAGTGTGGATGTATGTGCATGTGTATATGCCCTATATGTGCATGTATGTAAGTTTTATGTGTGTGTGTGTGTGCTATGTGCACATACACATGTGTAGTGATGTGTTGGTGTATATGACATGTGCATATGCCCACATATGTGGTGATGTGTGTTAGTGTTATGCAAGTGTGGATGTATGTGCATGTGTATATGCCCTATATGTGCATGTATGTAAGTTTTATGTGTGTGTGTGTGCTATGTGCACATACACATGTGTAGTGATGTGTTGGTGTATATGACATGTGCATATACACACATGAGGTGCATATGTACCCATACATTTGAGTGAATGTATATTGGAGTGTATGCATGTGTTGTATGTGAGTGTTAGTGGTGTGTGTATGTTCTACATACACTCATCCATGTGCTTGTAGTTCCATGTGTAGAATTCCCTAATTGATCATATGAGCATGATTCCTTCTCTAGCTAGTTTCATTCTTGTTTAGATGCTATGCCATGTTATTATGTCCCTAATATGTTAAATAACCACTTCCAACATGTATCTATGGAGCACATGTGAGTTTGGGCCATTTTCATCAAGTTTCATAAGTGACATAAGTCACCCATACCCTAGGGAGGTCAAATTTCGACCCCCCCCTTAACTCCCTCATGTTCCATGCAAGAATATAGGTATGAGTAGTAATTTTGGGTTGTTTTCAACCCCTCTATGCATCTGTGAAGTCAGATTTGACTTTGGGGCAACTTGACAAAACTGCATTTTTATGCTGTGATGCCATTTTGTCTTTTTCATATGATTTAATCTATGCATGCTATGGAGTTCTTTCCAACATTAATTTGTTAGTAAAAGTTTCTGTGAACATCCATGTATTTTTTTTATATGTGCTGGGTCACCAGATCAATAGCTACCTTGCTGTTATTTGGCTACTTTCTGTTTCTGTCCAGCTAGCTTGAAAATGGCTAAGTCTGGAGAATCTGCTGTTATTGTTTTGCTTGGAAGATCAGGTTGTATCTAGTGAGGTGTTGTGAATTTGACCATACTCACTGTTAGTTATTTGGAGTAGATATTGTCATCTACCATCCTGTTAATTTTCATGTCATTTGGAGCTCCCTAGAATATTTAACCAGTGCTGTCAATCTTCTACTTTGTGAAACCAGATTCCAGAAAACTGGAATATTTGATTGCTACTTGCTTAGTGATGTGTGCTTCTTTTGCTGTGGGTGTAATTGAAGTTATTGAAGTTTATGTTGAGTAGATAATGTCCATATCTTTTTTGTGGCTGTAGGGTTCCTGTAGGTCAAGTTGTGGGCTGTAGAAGTTGCAATGTTGCTGTTTTGAGGCAGATTTGGTGTGTTATTGTTTTGAGTGTTGTGGGAGCTATACTCCACGAAATCAATTGATTATTGAGCCTAATATTATTGATTTTTCACCACCTATCGAGTCACTGCCTTGGAATACCAAGTGTGAGCCCAGGTTTTGGTTGATCTTGTGTTTTGCCTTCGTACCTTGTCGTGAGCGTATCTCGAGAACCGTAACTCCGTTTCTTATGATCTTTATATGCATTTTCATCGATTTTTCATGATGCATTTATTTATTCCATGTTCATGCATGTATAAATAACTTAATAAGAGGTTCTTTCCAGATTCACTAAATTACCAACTTTGCACGTGAAACATGACTAGTTTGGATTGCCATGCATAATTCTTCATAAATGGATCATGCATCATATTGATTGTGCATTGCACCTTGTTTGGTTGTTTATTGTTGCTGTTTATTTTAGGTACACACGAGCGTTGAATCTGAGTACGAGGATTCCGGAGAGTACCACTACGAGGACCCAGCTACTTGTTACACTAAGGAACCAACAGGCAAGATGATCATGCCCGGATTCTGTTACTATTCTTTCTTGCTAGATTTCCGCTCTTATCGTTACAATTGTGTTACCTACCACTTGATATCAGCCTCCTAATTTCCATGAAAGCCTTTAACCTCCACTACCCAACAAACCTTGTTTGGCTAAGTTACCGCTGCTCAGCCCCTCTTATAGCGTTGTAGGTGCAGGTTGTGCCATGTGATAACATGGAGTTCGATATCATCTTAAATTTTGTTAGTTCAATTAATGCACCTATATATCTTGGTATTGGTGGGTGGCTTGGCCTTTTGCTAATTGATTTGTTCCGCTGTTACCGCCATAGTTCTTGGTTACCGGTGTTATGTTTTCCATACTTTGCGCTCCTAACATGCTCGGGGTTGTTATGGGGACCCCCTTGTTAATTCGGTTGAGATTTAAAATTGTCTGGCAAGACCCAGCATTGGTACTACATTTGCTAAAAACTTAATAAACTTGCATAGGGATTTGCAACCCCGTGGATAATTAATCAACAACCCGGGCCAGTGCTCCTCACGAGTGTTGGTCCAAACTAGAGTCGTGTGCGGGGCCAACCCGGGGAAACTCGGGAGATTTCTATTAGGCCACTATACGCTGCGCTCATCTGGTCGTGTCATGAGAATGAGATACACGGCTCTTATCGGGTTCGTCGACACGTCGGGTGGTCTTGCTGGATTTGTTTTACCTTTATCGAATGTCTTGCGCGTGGGCTCTGACTTTCTTCTAGTTTACTCGAGGTGTTGGAATTCCTTTGGAATTACCGATGATGATCGGGAGATCCGTGATCGAAGCTATTCCCTCGGAGTGTGGTTAATTTGGTAATGAATTAGTTGGAGCACCCTTGCAGGGTTAAATCTTACGGAGAGCCGTGCCCGCGGTTATGTGGCAACTTGGATTATTGTTTAACACCCGGTTATAGTTAACTTCAAGTAAACTCTAATAAAAAGAACCAACTGTGTGAGTAACCGTGATCGTCTCTGCTCGTCAACATGAACCGGGAGAGAACACGGTGGGTTTATGATTGACCTAAGTAAGTGTTCAGGATCTCTTAGAGATTATGAAGTAATCGAACATTCATCGTAGGCCACTCATATTTAACTTAATTGTGCATAAGTTAGCCACCATATATGCTTAGTGCTGATGCAAACTCAACACTTAACCTTTCCATAGCCATTAGCTTGCATAGTCTCAGAACCCGGTGGTTTGATTTGCTGAGTCCTCTGTGGCTCACAGTTTACTACAACACTCCAGGTACAGGTGCAGATATGTTTGAGCAGGTTGATCTTATGCAGCTGCAATGGGAATATGATGAGGAGCGTGGCAGAATGTACGTGACTTATCCGGACGAGTAGAGGACCTGGTCGTGATCTTTGGGATATCTTGATCGTTTCATTTGCAACTAGTTCTCTTGTCGTTTATCTTCGTCCGTAGCCGGACCCTATCTTTAACTTGATGCTATGATTTGAGTGGATTGTAATTTAGCATGTGGCAAGTGTAAGCCAATCTTGTATACTCATCCCTTTCAGTACTGTATGTTGCAATGTTACTATTCTTGCTAACGGGAAGATGTGCCTCTATCCTTTGCGGGGCCCTCATGTCTCAAAACGGATAGGCGTGCATCTTGGGCGTGACAAAGGACATAAATATTTGCAAAGTGCACCTAGATCTGAATGTTGCAGACCCGTTGACTAAACCTCTTCCAAGGGCTATACATGATCAACACCAGAACTGCATGGGTGTTCGATTCATTACAATGTAAATCACATAGTGATGTGAAGTAGATTATTGACTCTAGTGCAAGTGGGATACTGTTGGAAATATGCCCTACAGGCAAGAAATAAAGTGTTTATTATTATATTTCCTTGTTCATGGTAATTGTTTATTATCCGTGCTAGAAATTTTATTTATTTGAAACATGGATACATAGACAACACCATGTCCCTAGTATGCCTCTAGTGAACTAGCTTGTTTATCAAAGATGCTTAAGGTTTCCTGACCATGGACATCAGATGTCATTTGATAGATGGGATCACATCATTAGGAGAATGATGTGATGGACAAGACCCAAACTACAAACGTAGCATATGATCGTGTCAGTTTATTGCTATTGTTTTCTACATGTCAAGTATATGTTTCTATGACCATGAGATCATGCAACTCACTTACACCGGGGGAATACCTTGTGTGTGTCAAAAGTTGCAACATAACTGGGTGACTATAAAGGTGCTCTAAAGGTATCTCCAAGGGTGTCTGTTGGGTTGGCATGGATCAAGACTGGGATTTGTTACTCCATGTGACGGAGAGGTATCTCAGGGCCCCGTCAGTAATATAACATCACAACAAGCCTTGCAAGCAATGTGACTAAGTTTTAGCCACGAGATCTTGTACTATGGAACGAGTAAAGATACTTGCCGGTAACGAGGTTGAACTAAGTGTGGAGATACCGACGATCGAATCTCGGGCAAGTAACATACCGAAGAACAAAGGGAGCGTTATACGGGATTAACTGAATCCTAGACATAGAGGTTCGACCGATAAAGATATTCGTAGAATATGTAGGAACCAATATGGTCATCCAGGTCCCGCTATTGGTTATTGACCAAAGAGGTGTCTTGGTCATGTCTACATAGTTCTCGAACCCGCAGGGTCTGCACACTTAAGGTTTGGTGATGTTCCGGTAGTATAGAGTTATGCATGGTGGTAACTGAAGTTTGTTCGGAGTCTCGGATGAGATCCCAGACATCACGAGGAGCTCAGTAATGGTTCGGAGGTGAAGATTCCTATATAGGAAGTCCTGTTTTGGTTGCCGGAAAAGTTTTGGGCTCATCGGTAGGGTACCGGGAGTGTCGGTAGTGTTCCGGGAGATCACCGGGAGGGGTATTTCGACCCAAGAGTATTCATGGGATGTGGGAAAGTGATTACCATCCCTTAGTGAGCTGGTGGAAGTCCCACAATATGCCCACGCGGCTGGGGAAAGAAAGTTCAAAGAGAAAAGTGGAAAAAGTCAAAAATAGGATGAATCCTAGTCCTACTAGGATTGGAGGTGGACTCCACCTCTCCCACCTCCTTCGGCCGACTTCTTGGAGGCTTGGCCCTTGCACCAAGCCTCCTCCTCTCTTCCTCCTATATATACTAGTGGTATTAGGGTTTTTGCACTAGAATTTTCAGCCACGTGCTACCCGTTCCTCCAGTGCATAGTTTCTCCTCTAGATCGGATTTTTGCAGTGCTTAGGTAAAGACCTGCAAGAATAGCTCCACCACCATCGCCGGAGCGCCGTCACGCTGCCGGTGAACTCTTCTTCCTCCCCGCTCCCTCTTGCTGGATCAAGAAGGCAGAGATCGTCATCAAGCTGTACGTGTGCTGAACGCGGAGGTGCCGTCCGTTCGGTGCTTGATTGGGACGGATCATGAGGACGGTTCGTGATTGGATCGTGGGACGCTCGGCGATTTGGATCGTGAAGATGTTCGACTACACCAACTGTGTTTCTTAACGCTTCCGCTTAGCGATCTAGAAGGGTACGTACATACACTCTCCCTCTCGTAGATGCTCATCACCATGGATAGATCTGCGTGTGCATAGGAAATTTTTATTTCCCATGCAACGTTCCCCAACAGTGTGAATACATATATATGGTAATTAAAATAAAAGTGTATGTATTATTGCTTTTGAACTTCAAATTGTTTTTTAGAGTAGCCTCGCTGAGGGGTCATCGCGTTGTAGATGAACTCGCAAACATAGTATCCACATAAATTAGTCCCGTCTTCCTGCCACAAGCACTTTACGAGAAATAGAGTTTAATCAAACTGATAATCAAGCATGAATAAATGGTATTGATGAAACTAGAATCAATGAGAGATGCGCGGAACTAGCTAGTAATACTAACTTTCGGGTGTGTAAATCGCAGCTCCCTCGGCAGTGACGGAACAATTGTTGTGAACTCTTTCCAAACCCTGCCAGACAAAGAAAATAATTACTTGATATCAGGAAATGAGCAAATTAAAGTTGCCGATATGATGTGATGATGATCGATTGAGCTTAGTTTTGGAGAATTTTAGTTATGTCCACATAATTCTGGGGATCTTTTCGTTGCTAGTCTAAGACGATTACTAGTCCCCGCTCAACCTGAATCTCTAGCAGAATATAGTGGAAACTGCGCACGCATGCATAACTCATCAATTACATTACTATAAACCTCGAATAATAAGGGAAACCGAATATGCAGAAGAAAGTAACACTCACTTGAAGTTGTAAGGAAAGAGTATTGTCCCTTTGTTTTTATTTTAAAGCAACGAATCTAGCAAGTTCTTCTCGGTTTGTGCGGGATAATTTTTAAAATTATGCTCATGTATGACATCTAGGTTAATGAACCCAATGTCATACATTTGAGCTTTTTTGCATTCGACAATCTTCAATCTGCATAATATAGTAGTGAGGATAATTATATATATATATACATGCAATGATAGAGCTGAGCTATATACATAGAGAGACTTAATTATAGAAGTAGTACTTACAGACATTAGCAAAGCATGATTGTTTTGTTGATGGCCTTATGATTGTATAACTGAAATATCTCCTCAAATTCAATATTCAACATTTCAGTTCCAACGAGGTCGTGCTTCTCTTTAACTTTCAGTACCAAAGAATCCATCCCAGACTCATGGCAGGTTTGCATGTACCATTCATGGAATCTTTCCATCATCGTTGTTTGAGGAGGATGATCAGGTTTGAGGAGAGGATGTCCGTACCTCTATTTGAAATCGTCCACCTCCAACGGCTGAATTCGAAACAGTACATCATCGCTCATGTAATCACCAGGATTGGTACCGGGCACCATTCCCGGATGATCATCGGCGATATCGCTAGACACCTTGAGCGGGGGGCATGATTGGTTCGCCTGTTTGCCCAGCTGGGGAATTTTTTTCCCCACTTCTTCATTCCGCTAACTTTGCATCACTGGAAGTACTTCCCGACCGCCGCGCCTCTTGATATGTCTTTTTAACACTTCGAACATAGTTGGAATCCAGCGGAGGTGGTGGTGGTCGCTTCAGGGCGTCGATAGTGTGCATCGCTTTCACCGGATCTATCTTCTCCTTCGGAGCTGGAGTTTTCTTTGCAAAATGCTCCTTCACTTCGGCCTGTCTTATCTCCTTGTTTTCAGACTCGGTCCTCTCATATGGTTACTTTTCCAGAGGCTTGTCAGATGGACCGTATCTGTATTCCCTCCTGCTTATGCTTGTACTGCTAGCCGCCGGAGCGGCGGCGGGTCCCTTCCATCGTTTCTCACTAGGTGCCGGAGGAGCCCGAGCGACGGCGTCTGCCTTCCGCTATTGCCGATGAGGCTGAGGAGGAGGCGTGCTGCTACAACGTTCCGGAGTAGGCGAAGGAGGAGGCGGAGTGCCTCCACACGTCGTATGAGCCGGAGAAGGAGGCGGTGTGCCCTGATGATCACTCGCCGGAGAAGGAGGAGGAGGAGCCGGAGAGCTCTGATCACTCACCGAAGGAGGAGGAGGAGGCAGAGTGCCGTGACCACTCGTTGAAGGAGTAGGAGGAGGAGGAGGAGGAGCTGGAGTGCCCTGATTTGCCTGAGGAGAAGGAGGAGGAGGAGGAGCTCACCTGATGAGAAGGAGGAGGCGGAGGCGTCTAGTTTGGAAGCTTGATGTACTCCTCCTGCCATAGACATTTACTCCTCAGGGCACGAACCAGCTTATTCTCTCCTTCACCTATACAGTGGTCAAGCTCGAGCTCCTCAAATTCCAGCATTACTTCATCCACCATCACAATAGCATAGACATGTGGAATCGGACCGCAGTGAAAAGTTCCGTTGGGTTGAGGAGGTGTAACAGAGCCGACAACCGCCTTGAAAGTGAGGTTTCGGCATTTCGTCATAAGCTCGCAATGTTGAGCTTTCTTCATAGTATCCACAGGGTAGCTAGGAGACGTGAAGTAGGGCTAAACGGGCTCCGTGGAAGCGACGCTGCTTCTTCGCTGAGATGGCGGGGTATTAGCTTCTGGGGTAGCTTCATGCCGCCGAGATGGTTGGCCGGCAGATTGCTGGCTCTCAGCTTCCTCTAGCTTTTGTAGTCTTGCATTGAGCTTCTGAATTTCGCTCAGCTCCGCTTTCCTCTTTCTCTCATGGCTTCTGTAACCGCCTACGTCGGGAAACCCAACTTTCCACAGAATGGAGCCTGGTGTGCCTCGTGTTCGTCCAGGGTGCTCAGCATTCCCTAGGGCCTCAGTCAGCTCGTCCTTCTCTCTGTCGGGAATGAACGTCCCTTCTTGCGCTGCGGTGATATACTTCTAAAGTGTTTTCATGGGTATTGCAAGTTGCTCGTCCGTCCAACAGCACTTCCCTATTTCAGGGTCCAAAGTTCCCCCAACCTCGAAGAACCAAGTCCTTGAATGGCCTGGCCACTTATATGTCTATGGTTGGACCCCTTTAGCAAGCACGTCATTCTCAGCTTTGTCCCACAACGGCCGGGCTTTGAGGTAGCCACCTGACCCCGTGTGATGGTGATACTGCTTCTTTGCAGCATTGTTCTTGTTTGTCTCTAACATTTTCTTACTCTTCTCCGATGTCTTGTAGGCCACAAATGCGGGCCAGTAATCTCCTATCTTCTCATATCGGCCGATGAATTCTGGAGTCTTCCCTTTGTCGACAAACTTTGATTTCAACTCATTCTTCCACCTCTCGAATAGATCTGCCATCTTCTTAAGAGCACACGCCTTGACCCGTGGCTCTATAACTGGCTTATTCGGATCCTCCTCTGGCGGTAGGGTGAAATTTGCCTTCAACGCGGTCCAAAGATCTTCTTTCTGTCTATCGGAGACATAATCACCATCAGTGGTGCCGTCCTTAGGCTTATTCCATTGCTTAATGCTGATCAGGATGTTGTCCCTAACAATAGCTCCGCACTGAGAAGAAAATGCGTTCTTGGTCCGTTGGGGTTCAATCGGATGGCCATCGTCCGCGAGTGTTGTGATCGTGAACTTTTGATCCTTGCGCAACCTCTTCTTCGGGCCCCGTCTCGTTACCGAAGTTTGGCTCGATTCGGAGGGCTATAATATAGAAGAAAGAGGATTTAATTAATATATGTACATACCAAAACAATTAATGCATCAAATAGCTAGTCAGCATAGGCTTAATTAACATATATACCTCGCCGGACTTTGCAATAGCTCCCTCCTCCGATCGGCCACCGGAGCCGTCATCATGGCCTCCTTATTCCTCCAGCATTCGGTCACCGGAGCCATCATGATCATGTCCTTCCTCCTCCATTGTTCGATCACCGGAGCCGTCATAATCCACTCCTTCCAAACCATCGGTGTAGTTGAGATACGACTTGATATCACGTCCGCCGTGGATTATGTCCCCCAACAACTGTTCTTGTTCTTCGTCTCTTGGATCCATAGTTTCTGGAAATATTACAACATGGCAATTAATATACCAACATGAATGTCCGACGTCCGGACCGCCTCTCTCATGAATGTACGACAACTCTTCTAGGGTTTGTGGTGGCCTCGACAACGCTCTTTTAACCAATTTAACTTCGTAAATTTGGTTGGCCTCGACAAGGCTTCTAGGGTTTGGGGTGGCCTCGACAACACTTCTAGGGTTTGCGGATATTTTCTTACTCATTTTCCCGAGAGAGTTAGGGGATACTTGCGGACTCCTCCCCCATCATTTTCTCCCATTTATGCTCTGTCTTAATATGAACAAAAAAATCATGAACGTTTAGTGAAGTTGCCCCTCCCAGATTTGGGCAAAGTAAAACCCCTTCGTGAAGGAACTTCTTTTTAGCCAACTTCTTTTTTGCCAACAAAATACATATATCATATATACAAAAACATGGGATAACTTATTTTCTGGCTCTTTCATAATTTTCTTTAGCATACATCCATGGAAAAAAACAGGAAGCTACGATATTTTTTTATATCTTATGATAATTTTCTATATATACATCCATCCATACATACATACATATACACACACATATATACATGGACCAAAAATGCTATAAAACATTATATGAACAAAAAAACCATACATCATCTATCATCAACATCATTAGCTATCATCAACATCATCATCTAACTATCATATATCATCTATCATCTATATATCATCAAATTAAATAAGCAAAATCAATAGGGACAGGGAGGACAGGGAGGAAAGGGGGCCGGCCGGACCGAACAGGGAGGAGGGGCGGCATCATCGGGGCAGGGCTGTGGCACGGGGCGGCATCGGGGAGCGGCGCCGGCGTCGGGGCAGAGGCGCGCGTCGGGGCAGGGCATCGGCGTCGGGCAGAGGCGCGCGTCGGGGCAGGGCGGCGCGTCGGGCCACAGGCGCACATCGGGGAGCGGCGCCGGCGTCAGGGCACGAATAGGGGCGTCGAGGCAGAGGGCGTCAAGGCAGAGGGTGTCGACGGCGAGCTCGGGCAGCCTGGCGGCGTCGATGTGCTTGGCGTCGTCGGGGGCAAGTGCTAGATGAAATCTGAAAAAATCGAAATTGTCACTTATATACACAGAGCATTGGTCCCGGTTGGTGGCATCAACCGGGACCAATGCCACCTTTAGTCCCGGTTGGTGGCACCAACCGGGACTAAAGGTCTATTTTCGGCAGCCCAAAGGGTTGGAAACAGAGACCATTGGTCCTGGTTGGTGGAACCAACCGGGACTAAAGGTGGTCATTGGTCCCCATTGGTGGCAACAACCGGGACTAAAGGGGGGCATTGGTCCCGGTTTGTGCCACCAACTGGCACCAAAAGGTGGTGCTGCCCGGGGACAAATATTTAGTCCCACCTTGCTAGCCGAGAGGGTTCAAGAGTGGTGTATAAGCGCTGCTGCGCCAACACACTCGAGCTCCTCTCAACTGTGAAGGTGAGAAAATATGCCCATATATACTTAAGTCATCAGCGAAGGTGAGAAAATAACGATATCCACCACGCGCTGTAACATTCATTGGACCACCACATCAGTATGTATGATTTCCAACAAGTCACTTGCCCGTTCCATTGTATCGGAGAACGGCATTTTAGTCGTCTTGCCCATGAGGCATGGTTCACATGTGTCAAGTGATTCAAAATCAAGTGACTCCAAAAGTCCATCAGAATGGAGCTTCCTCATGCGTTTTACACCAATATGACCTAAACGGCAGTGCCACAAGAAAGTGGTACTATCATTATCAAATCTACATTTTTTGGCAGCAATGTCATGAACATGTGTGTCATCACTATCAAGATTTAATATGAATAAACCCCTCACATTGGGTGCATGACCATAAAAGATATTACTCATGTAAATAGAACAACCTTTATTCTCTGACTTAAATGAGTAACCATCTCACAATAAACAAGATCCATGTATAATGTTCATGCTTAACGCATGCACTAAATAACAATTATTAAGGTTCATAACTAATCCCGATGGTAATCGAAGAGAGAGTGTGCCGACGGCGATCACATCAACCTTGGAACCATTTCCCACGCGCATCATCACTTCATCCTTCGCCAGCCTTCGTTTATTCCGTAGTTCCTGCTTTGAGTTGCAAATGTGAGCAACCAAACCGGTATCAAATACCTAGGCACTACTACGAGAGATAGTAAGGTACACATCAATAACATGTATATCAAATATACCTTGTTTGTCTTTGGCCGCCTTCTTGTCAGCCAGGTACTTGGGGCAGTTCCGCTTCCAGTGTCAAGTTCCCTTGCAATGAAAGCACTCAGTTTCTGGCTTAGGTCCGTGCTTAGGCCTTTTAGCAGGAGCAGCAATAGCTTTGCCATCCTTCTTGGTTTTACCCTTCTTGCGTTTTCCCTTGCCATTCTTCTTGAAACTAGTGGTTTTATTGACCATCAACACTTGATGTTCTTTCTGGATTTCAGACTCAGCGACTTCCTGCTAGGGAACGTCGCATGGGAAACAAAAAATTTCCTACGCACAAGCAAACCTATCCATGGTGATGAGCATCTATGAGAGGGAGAGTGGATCTACATACCCTTGTAGATCGCTAAGCGGGAAGCGTTAAGAAACGCGGTTGGTGTAGTCGAACAGATCCAAATCGCCGAGCGTCCTGCGATCTCATCACGATCCGTCCCGCGATCCCATCACGATCCGTCCCGCGATCTCATCACGATCCGTCTCATGATCTTGATCATGATCTGTCCCGCAAACTCATCACGATCCCTTTCGCGATCTCATCACGAACCATCTCGCGATCTCGATCACGGTCCTTCCGATCTAGCGCCGAACGGACGGCACCTCCGCGTTCAGCACACGTGCAGCTTGATGACTATCTCCACCGTCTTGATCCAGCAAGAGGAGGTGGAGAGGAGAGAGAGTTCACCGGCAGCGTGACGGCCCGCTGGTGATGGTGGTGGAGTGATTCCGGCAGGGCTTCGCCTAAGCGCTGTGGAAAACCGATCTAGAGGAGAAACTGTGCACCGGTGAAACGGGTAGCACGTGGCCGGAAATTCTGTCCAAAAACCACCCAATCCACTAGTATATATAGGAGGAGAGGAGAGGACAGGCATCCAAGGCCTTTGGGTCGGCCGAAATAGGAGGTGGGAGCAATCCTACTTCACCTCCAATCCTAGTTCGAGTAGGATTGTCTCCTATTGGCTGATTTTCCACTTTTTGCTTTAGGACTTTCTCTCCTGCGCCATGGGCCTTTGTGGCTGTTTTCCCAGCCCACTAAGGGATGGTTATTATTCTCCCACAGCCCATGGACCTCTTGGGGTAGAAATACCCCTCCCGGAGGTCCCCCGGTACACTACCGGCACTCCCGGTACACTACCGATGAGCCCGAAACTTTTCCGGCGACCAAACTGGGACATCCTATACATGAATCTTTACCTCCGGACCATTACGGAGCTCCTCGTGACATCCGGGATCTCATCCGGGACTCCACACAACCTTCGGTCACCACCATACATAACTCTACACTACCGAAACGTCACCGAACCTTAAGTGTGCAGACCCTGCGGGTTCGAGAACTATGTAGACATGACCGAGACACCTCTACGGTTAATAACCAATGGCAGGACCTGGACGTCCACATTGGCTCCTACATATTGTACGAAGATCTTTATCGGTCGAACCACTATGTCAAGGATTCAGTTAATCCCGTATAACGTTCCCTTTGTTCTTCGGTATGTTACTTGCCCGAGATTCGATCGTCGGTATCTCCATACCTAGTTCAACCTCGTTACTTGCAAGTCTCTTTACTCATTCCGTAATACAAGATCCCGTGACTAACACTTAGCCACATTGCTTGCAAGGCTTGTTGTGATGTTGTATTACCGAGTGGGCCCTGAGATACCTCTCCGTCACATGGAGTAACAAATCCCAGTCTCGATCCATGCCAACTCAACAGACACCATCAGAGATAACTGTAGAGCACCTTTATAGTCACCCAGTTACGTTGCGACGTTTGATACACACAAGGCACTCCTCCGATATCCGTGAGTTGCATGATCTCATGGTCATATGAACATATACTTGACATGCAGAAAACAGTAGCAATAAACTGACACGATCATATGCTATGTTTGTAGTTGGGGTCTTATCCATCACATCATTCTCCTAATGATGTGATCCCGTTATCAAACGACATCTCATGTCCATGGCTAGGAAACCTTAACCATCTTTTGATCAATGAGCTAGTCTACTAGAGGCATACTAGGGACATGGTGTTGTCTATGTATCCACACATGTATCTGAGTTTCCGATCAATACAATTATAGCATGGATAATAAACAATTATCATGAACAAGGAAATATGATAATAACTAATTTATTATTGCCTCTAGGGCATATTTCCAACACTTCCAACATCGCAAACACCTCAGCGACTGATTTGTTCATCCCGTGCATGTTATAGTTCATCACAATGCTTTTGTAGCTAGGTGGCAGTGATTGAAGAACTCTGTCAATGATTGCCTCTGGTGGAAGGCCAATTCCCAACTCCGCCACACGAGTCGAGTACCTAGACATTTTGAGTACATGTTCACTGATAGACCCGTTCTCCTCCATTTTGCAAGCATAGAACTTATCGGAGGTCTCATACCTCTCGATCCGGGCATTCTTCTCAAAGATAAAATTCATCTCCTGGAACATCTCATATGCTCCATGATGTTCAAAACGTCTTTGAAGTTCCGGTTCTAAGCCATACAAAATCGCAAACTGAACTATTGAGTAATCTCCATCACGTGTCTCTCAAACGTTCTTAACGTCTTCGGACGACATGTCTACGTGTTGGTCACCAAGCGGTGCATCAAGGACGTATAATTTTCGGGAAGCCGTGAGGATAATCCTCAGATTACGGGCCCAGTCAACAAAGTTACGTCCATCATCTTTCAGCTTAGCTTTCTCTAGGAACGCACTAAAATTCAGGGGCGCTACTGCGCGAGCCATTGATCTACAACATAAATATGCAAAGGTTACTTAGACTATTGTTCAAGATAAGGAGTTTAGTTAATCAAATTACTAAAGCTCCCACTCAAATTGACATCCCTCAGGTCATCTGAGTGTCACAAGATCCAAATTCACCAACTCAAGTCCGATGATCACGTGAGTTAAGGTGGCTTCAATGGTGAACATCATTATGTTGATCATATCTACTATATGACTCATGCTTGACCTTTCGGTCTCTGGTGTTCCGAGGCCATGTCTGTACATGCTAGGCTCGTCAAGTTTAACCCGAGTGTTCTGCATGTGCAAGACTGGCTTGCACCCGTTGTATGCGAACGTAGAGTCTATCACACCCGATCATCACGTGGTGTCTCGACACGACGAACTTTCGCAACAGTGCACACTCGGGGAGAACATACTTTATCTTGAAAGTAAAGTGAGGGATAACCTTATAATGCTACCGCCGTACTAAGCAAAACAAGGTGCATAAAAGGATTAACATCACATGCAATTCATAAGTGACCTGATATGGCCATGAACTTGTGCTTAAGATCTCCATCTTCAAAGCACCAGCATGATCTCCATCGTCACAGGGACGACACCCTGATCTCCATAATCTTGATCTCCATCAATGTGCTGCCATAGAGGTTGTGGCGCCAGCCCTGCTTCTACTTCTATTGCTACCGTTTAGCGATAAAGTAAAGCATTACATAGCGCTTAATGATAGACATGCAGGTCAAACAATAATTAAAGACAACCCTATGGCTCCTGCTGGTTGTCGTACACATTGACATGCAAGTCATGAAATTCTATTCATCACATGATCATTTCATACATCACATATATCACATCATGCAATTGGCCATATCACATCACAACATACCCTGCAAAAACAAGTTAGACGTCCTCTAATTGTTGTTGCGTGTTTTATGTGGATGCAACTGGTATCTAGCAAGAACAATTCTCACCTACGCATAAACCACAATGGTGATACACTAGTTTGCTTTTCAACCTTCTCAAGGATCGCCTTTGTCGGATCCGATCCAACTAAAGTGAAAGAAACTGTCACCAGCAAGCCATCTAAGCAACAAGTTGCGTCAAGGGAACCGGTCTCTCGTAACCATACGAGTAATGTTGGTCCGGGCCGCTTCATCTCACAATACCAATGAACCAAAATAAGACCAAGGGAGGAAGCAATCTAAGCATCAACGACCACAAACATTTTGTGTTCTACTCGAGATCTCATCGAACCATCAACCTAGCTCTGATACCACTGTTTGGGAACGTTGCATGGGAAACAAAAATTTTCCTACGCACACGCAAACCTATCCATGGTGATGATCGTCTACGATAGGGGGAGTTGATCTACATACCCTTGTAGATCGCTAAGCGGAAAGCGTTAAGAAACGCGGTTGGTGTAGTCGAACTTCTTCGCGATCCAAATCGCCAAGCATCCCGCGATCCAATCACGAACTGTCCCGCGATCCAATCACTAACCGTCCCGCGATCTCGTCACGATCTGTCCCGTGATCCAATCACGATCGTCTCGTGGCGTTGATCACGATCCTTCCGATCTAGTACCGTACGGACAACACCTCCTCGTTCAGCACACGTGCAGCTTGATGACGATCTCCACCGTCTTGATCCAGGAAGATGAAGTGGAGAGGAGGAAGAGTTCACCGGCAGCGTGACGGCACTCTGGCGATGGTGGTGGAGCAATTCCGGCAGGGCTTCGCCTAAGCACTGCGGAAATAGGATCTAGAGGAGAAACTATGCACCGATGGAACGGGTAGCACGTGGCCGGAAATTCTGTCCAAAACCCTTCTATTCCACTAGTATATATAGTAGGAGAGGAGAGGCTGCCTTGGTGCAGGGCCAAGGCCCTCCTTGAGTCAGCCGAAGCAAGGGGAGGAGTCCTACTCCTCCAATCCTAGTAGGAGTAGGACTCTTCCCTTTTTTTTGCCTTTTCTTCACGATTTTTCCTTTTGGTTTCTTCTCCCAAACCGCATGGGCCTATTGTGGCTATTCCACCATCCACTAAGGGCTGGTTAATACTTTCCCAAAGCCCATGAAGCCTCTTGGGTCGAAATACCCCTCCCAGAGGTCTCTCGGTACACTCCCGGCACTCCCGGTACACTACCGATGAGCCCTAAACTTTTCCGGCGACCAAACTGGGACATCCTATATATGAATCTTTACCTCCGGACCATTCCGAAGCTCCTCGTGATGTACGAGATATCATCCGGGACTCCGAAAAACCTTCGGTCACCACCATACATAACTCTATCCTACCGAAACGTCATCAAATCTTAAGTGTTGAGACCCTACGGGTTTGAGAACTATGTAGACAAGACCGAGACACCTCTACGGTCAATAACCAATGGCAGGACTTGGACATCCACATTGGTTCCTACATATTCTACGAAGATCTTTATCGGTCAAACCTCCATGTCAAGGATTCAGTTAATCCCGTATAACGTTCCCTTTGTTCTTCGGTATGTTACTTGTCCGAGATTCGATCGTCGGTATCTCCACTCTTGTTGTGATATTGCTTTACTGAGTGGGCCCTGAGATACCTCTCCGTCACACGGAGTAACAAATCCCAATCTTGATCCATGCCAACTCAACAGACACCCTCGAAGATAGCTCTAGAGCACCTTTATAGTCACCTAGTTACGTTGCGACGTTTGAAACACACAAAGCATTCCTCCGGTGTCAGTGAGGTGCATGATCTCATGGTCATAGGAACATATACTTGACATGCGGAAAACAGTAGCAATAAACTGACATGATCATCTGCTACGTTTGTAGTTTGGGTCTTGTCCATCACATCATTCTCCTAATGATGTCATCCCGTTATCAAATGACATCTCATGTCCATGGCTAGGAGACCTTCACCAACCTTTGATCAACGAGCTAACTCACTAGAGACATACTAGGTACTTAGTGTTTTGTCTATGTATCCATACATGTATCCATGTTTCCAATTAATACAGTTTTAGCATGGATGATAGACAATTATCATGAACAAGGAAATGCAATAATAAACACTTTATTTATTGCCTCTAGGGCATATTTCCAACAATTGACTCCCACGATGTTTTGAAAGAAATTAAAAAGCACTTCAAACGAACACTAAAAAGGTTGAAAGTTGGCATGGTATCATCAATTCATCCACATAGCATGTGCTAAAAAGTTGAGTGGGTTACGACAAAAACTAGATACACTTCGTGTACTAAATGGACAATCTATTTCGAAGTATCACGGTTTCGGACGAAACCTCATCTGTTACAAAGGGATTTCAGTTTTTTGAACTCATTTGAACTCCAGACCTTTTGTGTGTTTTAAATTCACCATTCAAACCCACATCATCAATTTTCAGCCCTTTCTGACTTCATTTGGAATTTTTTTGAGCTAAATGACCCTGAAATTGAAAAGCAATTCAAATGAACTCTGAAAAGGTTTAAAGTTGGCATGGTATCATCATTTCACCCACATTGCATGTGCTAAAAAGTTTAGAGGGTTACGACAAAAGCAGGATGCACTTCTTGTACAAAACGGAAAGTCTCTTTCGAAGTATCGAGGTTTCGAACGGAAACTCATCGGTTACAAAAGGCTTTTCCTTTTCTTGAACTTATTTGAACTCCAGGATTTTTGTGTGTTCAAAATGCACCATTCAAAGCCACATCATCAATTTTCAGCCCTTTCTGACTTCATTTGGCATTTTTCATGCACTTACTATTTTTTTGAGCTAAATGACCCTGAAATTGAAAAGCACTTCAAATGAACTCTGAAAAGGTTGAAAGTTGGCATGGTAACATCATTTCACCCACATATCATGTTACAAAAGGCATTTCATTTCTTCACATGTCACTGCAATGATATAGTTGTGGAGAGAAAGTCTTCACTTTTTCTTCGCTTGTGTCCTTTGCTTATTGCATCGTAACCATGTATAATCTTCAACATTTAACAGGGTGCTTGGGTCAGCCTTAATTTCGAAGGGAGGAATTTCATGAAACTTTTCATAATCTTCATACATGTCTGTCTTGCCCTCCAATCCCACGATGTCTCTTTTTCCTGAAAGAAATATGTGGCATTTTGGATCATTGCATGATGTATTCGCTTCGTTATCTTTTCTTTTTCTCGGTATGGTAGACATGTCCTTCACATAGAAAATCTGTGCCACATCATTGGCTAGGACGAATGGTTCGTCTGTGTACCCAAGATTGTTGAGATCCACTATTGTCATTCCGTACTGTGGGTCTTCCCGTACCCTGCCTCTTGACAGATTGACCCATTTGCACTGAAATAAAGGGACCTTGAAATCATATCCATAGTCAAGTTCCCATATGTCCACTATGTAACCATAATATGTGTCCTTTCCCCTCTTGGTTGCTGCATCAAAGCGGACACCGCTGTTTTGCTTGGTGCTCTTTTCATCTTGGGCGATCGTGTAAAATTTATTCCCATTTATCTCGTACCCTTTGTAAGTTAATACAGTCGAAGATGCTCCCCTGGCCAACGAGTACAGCTCATCAGAAACAGTGTTGTGACTCATGAGACGTGTTTGCAACCAACTGCCGAAAGTCCTGATGTGTTCATATGTAATCCAGTCGTCACACTGCTCTGGGTGTTTGGAGTGCAGAATATTCTTGTGTTCATCGACATACGGGGTCACTAAGGTGGAATTCTGTAGAACTGTGTAGTGTGCTTGAGACCAAGAATACCCGTCCCTACATATTATTGAGTCCACTCCTAGCGTGCCTTTTCTAGTCAGTCTCCCCTCATACCGCGATTGATGGATAACAATCTTCTTAAGGTCAGGAATGAAGTCAACACAAAACCCAATGACATCCTCTGATTGATGGCCCATGGAGATGCTTGCTTCTGGCCTAGCACGAGTACGAACATATTCTTTAAGACTCCCATGAACGTCTCAAAGGGGAACAAATTGTGTAGAAATACAGGACCCAGAACGGCAATCTCGTCGACTAGATGAACTAGGACGTGCGTCATGATATTGAAGAAGGACGATGGGAACACCAGCTCGAAACTAACAAGACATTGCACCAAATCAGTCCTTAACCTTGGCAGGATTTCTGCATCGATCACCTTCTGAAAGATTGCATTGAGGAATGCACATAGCTTCACAATGGCTAATCGAACGTTTTCCGGTAGAAGCCCCCTCAATGCAACCGGCAGTAGTTGCATCATAATCACATGGCAGTCATGAGACTTTAGGTTCTGGAATTTTTTCCTCTCATATTTATTATTCCCTTTATATTCGAGGAGAAACCAGACGGGACCTTCATACTGAGCAGGCATTCAAAGAAGATTTCCTTCTCTTCTTTGGTAAGAGCGTAGCTGGCAGGACCTTCATACTGCTTTGGATGCATGCCGTCTTTTTCATGAACACATTGTTGTTCCTCCCATGCCTCCGGTGTATCTTTTGTCTTCCCATACACTCCCAAGAAGCCTAGCAGGTTCACGCAAAGATTCTTCATCACGTGCATCACTTCGATTGCAGAGCGGACCTCTAGGTCTTTCCAATAGGGTAGGTCCCAAAATATAGATTTCTTCTTCCACATGGGTGCGCGTTTGTCAGGGTCATTTGGAACAGATAGTCCGCCAGGAACCTTTCCAAATATTACTTGTAAACCATTGACCATATCAAGTATGTGATCACCAGTATGGAGGGTGGGCTTTTTCCGGTGATCTGCCTCACCTTTGAAATGCTTTCCTTTCTTTCGACATTGATGGTTGGTCGGAAGAAACGATTATGCCCCAGGTACACATTCTTCCTGCCTTTATCCAAATATATATTGTCGGTGTCATCTAAACAGTGTTTGCATGCGTGGTATCCCTTGTTTGTCTGTCTTGAAAGGTTACTGAGAGCAGGCCAATCGTTGATGGTTACAAACAGCAACGCATGTAGGTCAAAATCCTCCTGTTCGTTCTCATCCCACACACGTACACCTCTTCCATTCCATAGCTGTAAAAGTTCATCAACTAATGGCCTTAGGTACACATCAATGTCATTGCCTGGTTTCTTAGGGCCTTGGATGAGCACTGGCATCACAATGAACTTCCGCTTCATGCACAACCAAGGAGGAAGGTTATACATACATAGAGTGACAGGCCATGTGCTATGCTGGCTGCTCTGCTCCCCAAAAGGATTAACGCCATCTACACTTAAACCAAACCATACATTCCTTGGAGCACCTGTAAAGTCGCTCCACTTTCTCTCGATCTTTCTCCACTGTGACCCGTCAGCGGGTTCTCTCAACTTCCCGTCTTTCTTACGGTCTTTTTTGTGCCATTGCATCAACTCGGCATGCTTTTTGTTTATGAACAGACGTTTCAACCGTGGTATTATAGGAGCATACCACATCACCTTGGCAGGAACCGTCTTCCCGGTGCGCTGACCCTCAACATCACCAGGGTCATCTCTTCTGATCTTATACCGCAATGCACCGCATACCAGGCATGCGTTCTGTTCCTCGTACTCACCGTGGTAGAGGATGCAGTCATTAGGGCATGCATGTATGTTCTGCACCTCCAATCCTAGAGGGCATTGAACCTTCTTTGCTGCGTACGTACTGTCGGGCAATTCGTTATCCTTTGGAAGCTTCTTCTTCATTATTTTTAGTAGCGATTGTCTGCCTTCCATTGCAGCAATTTCAGTGTGGTACCGAGCTTTTTATTGTCATCTTTTGGGTACAACCCTTTTTTGTGATCCTCTAACATGTGATCAAACTTCAACTTCTCCCTTTCACTTTCGCATTCTCTCTGTGCATCAACAATGACCCGGCGAAGATCATCATCGGGCACATCGTCTGGTTTCTCTTGATCTTCAGCTTCCCCCATTGCAGCATCACCGTATTCAGGGGGAGGGTAGTTGTCGTCATCCTCTTCTTCTTCGTTTTCTTCCATCATAACCCCTCTTTCTCCGTGCTTGGTCCAAACATTATAGTGTGGCATAAAACCCTTCTAGAGTAGCTGGAAGTGAAGGGTTTTAGAGTTGGAGAAAGACTTCGTATTCTCACAGACAGTACATGGACAACGCATAAAATCATTCTGCTTGTTTGCATGAGCCGCTTCGAGAAAATTATACAGGCACTTAATATACTCGGAGGTCACCCTACATCCATTGCTGGTTCATCTGCATGCATTTATATAATAAAGTGTATTAAAAACCATTACAACATATCATGAATAGATAAGTGACCAAATCAATAGAAATTCATCGTCGCAGTAAAGCCAAAGTACAATAATGACCAAAATAAATACGTACAGTTCATACATAGTTGTCATTATTGAACAACATATAGCTTTCTAAAGCATCTAATTAAAACATACAGCGAAACTATGTAAAAAACTTAAATGCAACAACAAATGCAATCATAACGGCTACTAAGGTACCAATTGATCCAACGGCATAATGATACCAAGCCTCATTATGAATGACATATTTTCTAATCTTTTTAAGCTTTAAGCGTATTGCATCCATCTTGGTCTTTTGATCGTCGACGATATCGGCAACATGCAACTCCAATCCCATCTTGTCATCTTCAGTTCTTTTCAAATTTTTTTCGAATGATCGATTTCTTTTTCAGCTTTAGTTAACTTGTCGAACAGAATTGCATAGTCGGTTGGAATTTCTGCTTCAACTATTTCCTATAGATAAAAATATCTACGTCAAGTTGGTGGCATAATTAATTGTCATAGACATTACATGTGTGAAATAGTTATATAAAGGATAATATACCACATCTGAATCATAGGCTGGACGAGGGCCGACGTGGGCGGATACCATAACCATGACACTATATAATAACAGACAATAATAAAAGTAAGAAAATCATACGAGTAGGTATATTTTCTTTTAGCAAGAAGATAAGATCAAGAGGCTCACCATGCACGGACGATCGACGGCGGTTTCGGACCGCCAGAGCCTAGACAAATCTTGACGAAAATAGAGTTTGGACAAGGAGTTTCGAGAGGAGAAAGCTTAAGTTTGGCTTGGGCATTTCATCAAACACGTCATGTGCATAGGAGGTGAGCTAGAGCACCACAAAGGTCTCCCCTCGCCGGCCTGAAAAACAGAGCAGTGTGGACTGCTCTGCTCGCCGACGAGGGGGTATATATAGGCATCTCATTGGTTCCGGTTCGTGGCTGGAACCAGGACCAAAGGACCCCCTTTGGTCCCGGTTCCAGCCACGAACCGGGACCAATGGTTGTGGGCCAGGAGCGAGGCACATTGGTCCCGGTTCGTGTCTGGAACTGGGACCAAAGGGTCGTATGAACCGGGACCAATGCCTCACGTGGCCCGCCCGGCTCCCTGGCCTCACGAACCAGGACCGTTGCCCCCATTGGTCCCGGTTCGTGACTGAACTGGGACTAATGGGTTGGCCGGGTCCGAACCGATGCCCTATTTTTCTACCAGTGTGGATGAAATAGTTAAGAATCTGCTCGAAGTAAGAACAACTATTGGTGTATTATCCTGTAGCGGCTATATTTTAAAATTATTAGAAGAGTATATATGTTACATAAAACATAGGTGAAGTGGAACAAACCATGAAGTAACATATTTTAAAAGTTAGCTATAGCACCTATTCCTATTGAACATATAAAAAATTAATGGAAGAATTCAAATTTAAAATTGTGGACGTATCATGAACAATTTGAATAAGATACTATAGGCAAATTATACGCGGAAATATTATCTTAAAGGGAGAGGAGAAATCAAAGATACGTAGCTACTTTCCCACTGATGGGAGTAGGCGTGACCGGCGACGGAACTGAATTGTGTCAAGGAGGTGAATAGCTTTGTGCTAGGCTGCAACAGTGTTTTTGCTTAGCAGCGTCACGGATGACTGCATCAACTCAATTAACTTTAAACTGTCGTAGGTACACCTCCATAGCATCAATCATCATGGGATAGATTCATCAACTGAAAATGCTAAATTGCTGCATGGTCAGAACTTGGAAGGTGGGGAGATTCAAACTATGTAGAGCAACCGGATCAGCAGCGATTCATAGTTGGAGACGCTGTTGTGCGGTTCTGCCGTTGTAGGAGATGCAGACCACCCGTTGCGTGATTCTCCTTGTTCCGTACAGTGCATGCTCAAGGTAGTAGAATACATCTGAAATTTAAGGATAATGGATTACTTGCCTGCATAGGGGAGGAACTCCAACAGTGTAGGGAAGCTAAACCGTGGTGCGATCAGTCTGCTATAGTTCCTCCACGCTGAAGCTTTACCAACAATGGAAAAGATCCAATCTGATCCAAACCGCCTTCGATGCACCTTCTCCAGGGTACCTTCCAACATGAATTGTAGTTTGGTCAGATATAGAAGCCGAGGAGACTGAAGGACCTCCTTCTCAGACACCATGAATTGCATCGCAGCTGGGGACACGGGGTTCTCGAGATTCAACATCATACATGAAAGGAGATTGGGAACAGACTGATTGGAGCGATTTAGATCATTCTTGCCTTATAAGACTGCACATTGGATTGCTTTAGGGTTTAGACAGCCACGATTGATAACTTGATCTAAACCATTGATATGACTCACGGCTCCTGCTGTGACGGCGGCAATCGGAGAATGAAGACTGGAGAAACATATAGTACTCCCTCCGTTCCTAAATAAAGTCTTTTTAAAGGTTTCACTAAGGGACTACATGCGAATGTATATATAGACATACTGTAGAGTATAGATTCATTCATTTTTCTTCGTATGTAGCCCTATAGTGAAATCTCTAAAAATAACTTATATTTAAAAGCGGAGGAAGAATGTGGGAAGTGGTTAGGGTTAGGTCACGTGAGGTGGGAGTAGGTACGCTTCCATTTATGATTAATGTGAAAATTACTCAGGTTAATCTAGACCGTAATAAGTCGGCCCATTAGATGGACGGCTGTAATTTTCTAATTAACGTGGTAATTGCTTGGAAGTGCCTAATTAGTAGAAGTAAGTATATAGAGGTTAGGGTTAGGTCACGTGAGGTGGGAGTAGGTATGCTTCCATTTATGATTAATGTGGAAGTTATTCATGCTAATCTAGACCATAATAAGTCGGGCCCATTAGATGGATGGCTGTAATTTTCTAATTAACATGGTAATTGCTTGGAAGTGCTTAATTAGTAAAAGTATATAGATATAGACTAGCAAATATGTCCGTGCGTCGCAACGGAAGAAAAAATTGCATACATCAAGCACAATAAACATGAATCAAGAAACCTTCACATGTCCATGTTATCTATTTGAACATAGCGTAGTTATCTATATAAACACACCGTCTCATCGGTGTTGTGGTTTATCCTCCTCCCTGCCTTCACCGACCATGGTTATAGTGTCTACCTGATCACAATGCCTCAAAGAATAGTCAATCCCAAGGTGATGATCTCGACCACCGCACACACCTACCACTGAACTACTGCCTACTCCTAGTCCATACACCATCCCTCTCACATCAACTCACTTTAAAATTGCATGTTGGTTTTTAAAATGCATCAATATAATTTCTAAAACTTAGACACTTTTCAAATCAGATGGAACTTTTGAAATGCATGAATATTTTTTAAATTGCGAATATATATTTAGGCACGTGAACACTTTTTAGAATTACATGATTTCTTAGAAAAGTTTAAATATTTTTCAAATTCTATAAACAGTATTTTTAATACATGAATTCTTTTCTTAATACTACACAAATATTTAAGATGCATGAACGGTTTAAAAAAATACATAGCACCTTTCAAAAGGCAGAAGACTTTTTAAATGATAGAACAGAGGCAAGGGCAAACTTCTTTCCTTCTTTCGATTTCATTCCTTCCGAAGGCAAGGTGAACTTTATTCCTTCTTTTAATTCTTTTCCTTCTTGAGGCAAGTCTGAATTTATTCCTTTTTAATTTTCTTTTCCTGACCGAGGCAAGGCAGGATTTCTTTCCTTTCTTAGGCAAGGCCGGTGTTTCTTCTTTTATTTTATTTCATTCGTAAGGGAAGGACATATTTTCTTCTTTTAGTTCTTTCCTTTCTAGGGGTTTTTCTATGATTGTTATGGCAGCTTATTAATTTGAGATCATAAAACATATTTAAATTGGTGGGACAACATGCAAGGGGGCAAGGTGGGACTACTTAATATAGGAATGAATCTTCAATTTTACATGTAACTAAGTTGTAGCTGGGTGGATCGTAGCTTTTGTAAACACCCACTGGTGCGCGGTTCGATTCCCATCTACATCACATTTTTTCTCATCTAGTTTGCATGAATTTATTTGGGCCATACAACAATGGGCTCAGACCCACGCGGGCGACTGGTGCGCACCCGCAGGTGGGATCGAGGGAAGGGTGACGCACGAAAAAAACACGATCATGAGTCCAACTTGCTATAAAGGGTGTACCTTATTTTTTTTATCAACACTTGATAGGTCAGCTGGTTGTGCATAGACTTTGTTAAGGCTGTGGCCTAGGTTCAAGTCAGGACTTAGAAAATTTATTTTTTAGTTACGCGGCTGGACCAAACGGTAAATTGGATGGGTGAGGTGATGGACGATTTCGACGTACGAAACGCAAAAAAAGCCTGATGACAAAAAAAAGTGAAAAAATGATCCGTCCTTTAATATTAGGTAGAGATATAGATAGATGGTCTCCGTGGTGAAGAGAGGCGTTGGGTGGGTCGTTATGCTGTTGTTACCCGTCGCAACATTGCTGTCTACCGGTGGTGTGCACATGAGCCCTGCACGAACACCATGGTTACCTGCAAGTATTCCCATAACTCCTTACGCAACAAAGCACGCTCTTACAAATGATCTACCTGTAGCTTCAAGCCACCGCAACCCATCGTTTCTATGTAGCTTAGAGTTCCTGTGCCACACCTTTGAGATGAATTGCAAAGAATGCGACGTAGTTCATGAAACTGGCTCTCGCGAGACGTTTCAGAAGCCCAAATAGCCAAGGCCCACTCGGGTGATTTAAATGGTCGTCAATGAGAGTGAGGTTATGTTTAAGACATGCGGGCCCTACTTGGCAGTGCATCTAGTTACGGGCCCCATTTGTCAGTTCATCAGGTGAAACGTGTCCCCATGCCTGTCCGAACGGGTACCCCTGGCTGAACCTATGTTGCTCCCTCCTCTTCGTTCCCTGCGGTGAGCCGGCTATGGCGGCGGAGCTTTTGTTTTGGGTGACATCACCGGTGGAGCTTTCTTTCTCGGTGACGGCGGCGGCTGTGGTGAGTCAATCCGGAACCCTATCCTATTCTCCTCTCTGTCGAGTTAGATCTCACCGCATCACCTCTGTTTCCCTCTGTTTTTGGTCGATTTGATCCTGATTTGGGAGGGGGAGGGGGGCTGACCGCGATGGACCCGCCAGAGACAACCACATCCTTTCCAACCTATGCGATTTGTGCCTCGTCTGCTTCCACTAGCTCACCTCACACTGCCCCGCCCATGACAAACAGGGGTGGTGGTGCTCGGACGTCCGAATTCTCTATGGAATTTCTTCCTTCTAAGGCGAAGCTAGGTGATGGTAGCATGCGGGAGATAGAGAGAGATACAATTGTGAAGTGGAAGATTGATTTTGCAGACATTTATCCACAAGACCTACATAGCGTGGAAGAGAAGGCCGTGAAGAATGTGGTGGAAAAATTGGGGAGAGCATTTTTTGGGGTTCGGAGCAAGAGATAGCATTTTTACGGTTTGATAATTGGAAAGGAGAGTATGTGAGAATTGAGGATGGTGAAGAGATGGTTGATGAAATCGATCGACAAGATGGCTGGACAACCAAACAGACTATGTTTCATGCAGAGCTTGTTGATCTGAAATCAATTTCTAAGGTTGGACATGTGTCCTCAAAGTTAGCTTCATAGATGGTAGATGATGATTGGGATTTAGAGAGGCAGATAATGCCCATGTGTATAGGTGAAGTGACAGTATTACCTGAGGGGGTTGATGCAGAAGAGGGCTTTGATGGTGTTGCATGGATTGTTTCTCTTGATTGGAATTCAGTAGAATTAAATGACCCAACTGATTTAGTCATTGCACCAATGGATGACACTGAGATGGCCAAGATTTTTGGCATTACCGTAGCTGATGAAGAAAAGGAGGAGATGGATGGTGAATCTAGTATGCCTACTGATACTGATGCTACCAGAGATAGAACTGAAGATGTGGATGGACAACTGATGGAAGATGATGTAGATGATGCACATGATAATGAGTTGGTAAATGTGTATGACAAGGAAAACCCTGATATTGCAGTGGGAAAGTTATTCCCAAACATGGATGAGTTTAGGATGTGTTTCAAGACTTATGCAGTCAAACATGAGTTTGATGACAAGACTAAGTGGACTGATAGAAAGATGTTTTGTGCAAGATGTAGAGGTTTTGATGGAAGTGTCAAGCCTTGCAAGTGCTACATATCTGCTAGACGCCAACCTGATGGAAGTACCATTAGGGTGAATCAAATCCCACAGGAACATACTTGTATTACAAGTTCACAGAGAGTATCAATCATGACATCACAGCTTTGGATTGCAGAAAAGATCACTCCTATTTTAGCCAAGAAACCAAACACTACTACGAAGAAACTTAAATTAGACTTGGAAAAGCAATACCCCATTAAGGTGAAGTATAACAAGGTGTGGAAGGCAAAACAAACGGCAATGAAACAATTATATGGTGACTGGCCAAATACTTATAGGATGCTTTATAATTTCAAAGGAGAGGTGGAGAAGAGGTCACCTGGCAGTGTTGTGGAGATAGATACCGAGGTAACAGAGGATGGAAGAGTTCTTTTCTCTAAGTTTTTTATGGCTTTAAAGCCTTGCATTGATGGCTTCAAGGCAGGGTGTCATCCATATTTGAGCATAGACTCATCATTTTTGACTGGCAAGTGGAATGGTCAATTGGCAGCTTGCAATGCTTTGGATGGACACAACTGGATATTCCATGTTGCTATTGGCTTGTTTCAATCAGAGATAGAGGTCTCGTGGACATTGTTCATGATGCAGTTGAAAAGATGCATAGGGCTAGTGTCACCTTTGGCAGTCCACACAGATGCATGCAAAGGGCTAGAAAATGCAGTGAAGAATGTTTACCCCCATTGTGAGCAGAGGGAGTGCTTCTACCATATGTGGATGAATTTTATCAAAAAATTCAAAGGGGGGGAATTTGGTCACGTGTGGCCAGCAGCAAGATCTTACACTAAACAGACACATTCATATCATCTTGGTAAGATAATGACTGCATGCCCTGAGTTTGGTCCATGGGTGAACACCTACCATTCCCTATTATGGTATAGGTCAGGATTTAACACTGCCAGCAAGTGTGATCATATCAACAACAACCTGGCAGGAAGTTTTAACAACAAGGCGAAGCAGTTAAAAAAATTGCCTGCGCATGACATGGTTGACCAAATCAGGATCAGGATCAGGATCATGCGTTTATGGGAATTGAGAAGAAGGATTGGGGATTGTCTACAAGGGGATAAGCTTCCTGCGGTGGTACAATAGGTGGTTAATAGGAGTAGAAATCTTACACATTTATCTATTGAAAAATCTTCTGTTTGGGGTGCTGAAGTTAGAGATACCAAAATTTGTAGAAGGCATGTTGTTAACACTAAAATGCATGGCACTTGTTTGGAGTGGGAACACACTAGGAAACCATGTGATCATGCCATACTTTTCTTGGCCTCCTGACCAAAGATAAACATGCACCCATATTTGCATGAATATTACTCAGTAGCAAGATTCAAGGCTGCATATGCAACTCCAATTACAGCACTTACAAATCACTCTCCGTGGCCTGAAGTGGTGAATTTTCCATGTGTCCTCCCCTAACAAAAAGAAAGGCTGGCAGGCCTAAAGAGAGTAGTTTCAAGGAATGGTTTGAGAAAGGTGGGAGTAGTAAAAATGGTAAGGGAAAGAAGGATGGAAAGCCAAAAAGGTCCAAAAAGGTAACAAAAATAGATGCAAGCCATGCCAGGAACATGGGCACCGAAAAGGATCACCAAAATGTTTTTACACTCCTGAAAGGCGAAAGTATGTGGGCATATGTTTGCCATGTTTACTATTTTGTTGCACTTTTCAATTACTAACCAGATGACATGCTTTATCTTTTTAGGAGGAAACGTGCAGGTGAGCTCCTTGTTGTTGAAGATTGCTGGCCAAAGAAAACGACAAGAGGCAATGGCTGTAGAAAAAAGAGAAGTTCTGGTGAAACAATAGACATTCAACTAGACTTGGATGGTTTGGTTCAAAATGAGCAAGACTTGGATGTGCTCTGCAAGATGAGCAAGATTTTGATGTTCTAGTGCCAACGGGGTTGTGGTAACTATCCTTGCCCACTTCACTAACTCCATCGACGCGTTCTACCTCCTCGGTCGTGTGTTCTGGTGTGGTTGCGAGTTCAACGATTTCACCACCCACAACATCTTCATAGACTACACAAATATCTACTCCACCACGGGGCACATCACTAGTAGAAAACATGGCTTTGGTCTAGGCCTGAAATCCCATTAATCCTGGTTCACTCACGAACCGAGGCCCATGGGGGCATTGGTCCCGCTTCGTGAGGCCAGGGCACCGGATGGGCCTCGTGGACCATTGGTCCCGGTTCGTCTACCCCTTTGGTTTCTTTCCAGATATGAACCGGTACCAATGGGCCTCACTCCTGGCCCACAACCACTGGTCCCGGTTTGTGGATGGAACCGGGACCAAATAGTGTCCTTTAGTCCACGTTCTAGCCACAAACCGGGACCAATGGTTGGCCTATGTGTTGGAAATATGCCCTAGAGGCACTAATAAATTAGTTATTCACATATTTCCTTGTTCATGATAATCGTTTATAATCCATGCTATAATTGTATTGGTCGGAAACTCAGATACATGTGTGGATACATAGAAAACACCATGTCCCTAGTATGCCTCTAGTGAACTAGCTCATTGATCAAAGATGGTTAATGTTTCCTAGCCATGGACAAGAGATGCCATTTGATAACGGGATCACATCATTAGGAGAATGATGTGATGGACAAGACCCAAACTACAAACGTAGCATATGATCGTGTCAGTTTATTGCTACTATTTTCTGCATGTCAAGTATATGTTCCTATGACCATGAGATCATGCAACTCACTGACACCGGAGGAGTACCTTGTGTGTATGAAATGTCGCAACGTAACCGGGTGACAATAAAGGTGCTCTACAGGTATCTCCGAGGGTGTCTGTTGGGATGGCATGGATCAAGACTGGGATTTGTTACTCCATGTGACGAAGAGGTATCTCAGGGCCCACTCGGTAATACAACATCACAACAAGCCTTGCAAGCAATGTGACTAAGTGTTAGCCACGGGATCTTGTATTACGGAACGAGTAAAGAGACTTGCCAGCAACGAGGTTGAACTAGGTATGGAGATACCTGTTGGAAATATGCCCTAGAGGCAATAATAAATTAGTTATTATCATATTTCTTTGTTCATGATAATCGTTTATTATCCATGCTATAATTGTATTGATCGGAGACTTAGATGCATGTGTGGATACATAGACAAAACCTGTCCCTAGTATGCTTCTAATAGACTAGCTCGTTGATCGAAGATGGTTATACATAGACAAAACCTGTCCGTAGGTAAAGATTCATATATAGGAAGTCCTGTTTTGGTCGACGGAAAAGTTCCGGGCTTATCGGTAGTGTACCGGGAGTGCCGGTAGTGTACCGGGAGACCTCCGGGAGGGGTGTTTCGACCCAAGAGGCTTCATGGGCTGTGGGAAAGTAATAACCAGCCCTTATCGGGCTGGTGGAACAACCACTCTAGGCCCATGTCGCTGGAAGAAAGAAACCCAAACGAAAAAGGTGGAAAAAAAGGCAAAAAGGAAGAGTCCTAGTACTACTAGGAGTGGAGGAGGAGAGTCGTCCTCCACCTCCCACTTTGGTCGACCCAAGGGCTGGATTTTTGGCAGCCAAGCCTCCTCCTACTCTCCTCCTATATATACTAGAGGATTTTAGGGTTTTGGCACATAACTTTCAGCCACGTGCTACCCGTTCCTCTAGTGCATAGTCTCTCCTCTAGATCGGTTTTCTGCAGTGCTTAGGTGAAGCCCTGTCGGAATTGCTCCACCACCATCGCCGGAGCGCAATTAGGCTGACGGTGGAGATCGTCATCAAGCTGTACATGCGCCGAACGCGGAGGTGTCGTCCGTTCGGCGCTAGATCGGAAGGACCATGATCAAGATCGCGAGACGGATCGTGATGAGTTAGCAGGACGGATCGTGATGAGATCGCGGGACGGATCGTGACGAGTTCGCGGGACGGATCGTGATGTGATCGCGGTACGCTCGGCGATTTGGATCGCAAAGATGTTCGACTACACCAACAGCGTTTCTTAACGCTTCCCGCTTAGCTATCTACAAGGGTACGTAGATGCACTCTCCCTCTCGTAGATGCTCATCACCATGGATATATCTTCGTGTGCGTAGGAAATTTTTTGTTTCCCATGCAACGTTCCCCAACAGTGGCATCATGAGCTAGGTCTATGTGTAGATGAGATCTCGAGTAGAACACAAAAGGTTTGTGGGCGTTGATGCTTAGATTGCTTCCTCCCTTGGTCGGATTTTGGTTCAGCGGTATTGTGAGATGAAGCGGCCTGGACCAACATTACTCATACGCTTATGAGAGACCGGTTCCCTCGACTGCAACTTGTTGCATAGATGGCTTGTGGGTGCCAGTTTCTCTCACTTTAGTTGGATCGGATTCGACAAAGGCGGTCCTTGAGAAGGTTGAAAAGCAACTAGTGTATCACCATTGTCGTCTATGCGTAGGTGAGAATTGATTCTTGCTAGATACCCGTAGCAGCCACGTAAAACATGCAACAACAATTAGAGGATGTCTAACTTGTTTTTGCAGGGTATGTTGTGATGTGATATGGCCAATTACATGATGTGATATATGTGATGTATGAGATGATCATCTGATGTATAGATCATCACGACTTGCATGTCGATGAGTATGGGAACCGGCAGGAGCCATAGGGTTGTCTTTAAATTATTGTATGACCTGCGTGTCAATCATTAAGCGCTATGTAATGCTTTACTTTATCGCTACGGTAGCAATAGTAGTAGAAGCATGTTGGGCGTGACAACCCCGATGGCGACATGTTGATGGAGATCATGGTATCGTGCCGGTGACGATGGAGATCATGCCGGTGCTTTGATGATGGAGATCTAAAGCACAAGTTCATGGCCATATCATGTCACTTATGAAGTGCATGTGATTTTAATCCTTTTATTTACCTTGTTTTGTTTAGTACGATGGTAGCATTATAAGGTGATCCCTCACTTAAATTTCAAGATGAATTGTGTTCTCGCCGAGTATGCACCGTTGCGAAAGTTCATCGTGTCGAGACACCACGTGATGATCGGGTGTGATAGACTCTACGTTCACATAGAATGGGTGCAAGCCAGTGTTGCACATGGAGAACACTCGGGTTAAACTTGACGAGCCTAGCATGTACAGACATGGCCTCGGAACACAAGAGACCGAAAGGTCGAACATGAGTCATATAGTAGATATGATCAACATAATGATGTTCACCATTGAAACCACCTCAACTCACGTGATGATCGGACTTGAGTTGGTGAATTTGGATCATGTGACACTCAAATGACCCGAGGGATGTCAATTTGAGTGGGAGCTTTAGTAATTTGATTAACTAAACTCATTATCTTGAACATAGTTAGTAGTGTCTTTGCAAATTATGTTGTAGATTACTAGCTCACATTGTAGCTCCCTTGATTTTTATGTTCCTAGAGAAATAGAGTTGAAAGATGATGGTAGAAATATTGCGGACTCACGAGGACGTCGGTTCCTCTGAGTGGTGACGTATGTGATAGCCTGGCATATTAGGGATGATAGTCTACTCATATCAATAAGGAATTCCTTCTTTTCCGGGAGCCCATTCGAACAGATCTCCCAGGTTAAGCGTGCTTGGCTTGGAGTAGTTCTAGGATGGGTGACCGACCGGGAAATTGGTCCCGGGTGCGCATGTGTGAGGACAAAGAGCGCAGAAAAGACTAGTAGTTCTAGGATGGGTGACTGACCAGGAAGTTGGTCTCGGGTGCGCATGAGTGAGGACAAAGTGCGCAGAAAAGACTAGTATTGATCTGTGAGGCCAGTGTAGATCCCGCCAGGAGTAACAACTACCGACGAGTGTGTCCGGGGCGTTACAAGTTGGTATTCAGAGCCATACGACCATAGGAGCCTTTGCTTGTTCGAACTTGGTCGAGTTGTGTCTAGTAAAACTGTTTTGAGTCTAGTTATATCGGAGAGTAGGATTCTTTTTACTCCTCTTCTATGCTCTGGTGAGGTTTCCGACTTAGGAATTTTACATTCTACTCCTCTTCTCGCCCAAAATTTTTTTTAGGATCACGCGGGTATTTTGGAGTCTATATGATACCGATGTGACAGGGTTCTGTCTTGGTGCCTCCTGTTTGACTTGATTTCTTCCGCGGAGTCGAGCTCCAAGGAATGTTGGCACATCATTATTATTCAGCTTCCTAGATATCTCAGGACGGAGAATGTTCGGAATTACTTCAATACTTATCATGGTGAGATAAGGTCGGAGTCACCCAGTACTGCGGAGGCGTCTGGGGTACCACCATGGTTTAGTATTGTTGTGAGTTCGAGGATTCGAGATTGGATGGAATTGCGAAAGCCTCTAATTATGTGTTGAAGGATGGATACAGTAGGGGTGTAGGATTGCTAGTTGTGTGAGATATTTCCTCCTTGTGTCCCCCAAATCGGATTGCATAACCAGAAAGTTCTCGGAAGTTCATAGGTGGGAAATCTTGTAGCCTTATAGGATTATCTTCTCCAGATGTATTGGGCATATATATTTGTTTCGAGCGCTTAGCTCAATACTTTGTGTTTTTGCAAGTACCTTAGGTGTCTATTGATGTTATCACGAACCGAAGAAGTTTTCTTACTATGCTTTAGTAGGATGGCTCTGCTGTTCCACCACCGCCCCCGCCTCCACCTCCTCCGCCTCCTCCGCCTGAAGCTTGGCAAGCAGTGATGTCCGCGACCAATGCAAACAGTTAGATACTACTCAGGCTATTGCTAGAAAGGGAGCAAGGCCAGCAAGGTTTTCAAGGGAATTTTCAGAATCAGCCTCAGTTTGCAACGCTTAACCAGTTCCTCGCCAATCAACCAAAGTCGTTCACCTATTGTGACCAGCCGCTCGATGCTGATGATTGGCTGCGCGATATGACCAAGCATTTTGAGTGCAGCAATGTTAGGCCAGTGGATTTCGTCAGGTTTGCGTCGTTCCAGCTCAAGGGGCAAGCGGCTGATTGGTGGCAGCAGTACAAAGATTCCAGGGGCGATCGTGTTGTTACTTGGGACGATTTCCATCGTGACTTCAGGGCTCATTATATTCCGACTAGCTGTGTCGAGGAGATGCGCGAGAAGTTCAGGCACCTGAAGCAGGGAAGCAAGTCTGTCTACCAGTACAACGATGAGTTCCAGAATCTTTGCCGTTATGCCAAGTAGGATGTGTCGGATGACAAGGCGATGATCTATCAGTTCAGGAATGGTCTCAAGGATGAGCTTCTGCCAGGTCTATTTTTGCAAGAGCCTCGTGAGTTTGATCAGTTCTACAACATGGCTCTCAAGGTGGAAGCAACTCAGCTCAAGGTGGAGAACTCCAAGAAGCGCTCAAGGGATTCTTATTCTTCTTCCAGCTCTCAGATGGTTCCCAAGCAGCAAAAGTATTGGGTGCCTAATCCTCCTTCATTTCATCCTCATCAGCAGCAGAAGCAGTTCGGTGGTCGTGGTTCTTCCCACCCACCTAACCCAGGATTCCTGCAGAGACCCCAGGTATCCAACGCTGTTCTTGTTCCTCCTCCAAGCAATGTTCGTCTGCTTTCAGAGGTGACTTGTCACAAGTGTGGTCAGAAGGGTCACCATGCAAACAAGTGCAACCAGCGGCGTCTTCCACCTCCTCCTCCAGTCAAGCCTCTAGGAAATGCTATGGTGAAGCATAATCCCAAGACCGCAAGAGTGAACATGGTGAACGCAACTGAAGCAAAGCAGTCTAATGATGTGATTATGGGTAATCTCTCAGTTAATTCTATTCCTGCAAAAGTGTTATTTGATTCTGGTGCATCGCATTGTTTCATGTCATATCCATTTGCGGCAAAACATGGTTTTTCCATGGAGTTTTTGCGAAGTGCATCACAAGTCGTGGCTCCAGGCAAGCGTCTCAGCACAAAAATGGTGGTTCGGGATGCGTCCATCAAGATGGGCAATTATTCTTTTTTGGCTTCTCCTATTGTTCTCGGCAATTCTGATATTTATCTTATTTTGGGCATGGACTTTCTGGCAATGAATAAGGCTTACATTGATTGTCAAGCTAAAGAAGTCAAGCTGACTCATCCTTCCGAAGACATGATTATTTTCACGGCTCGCGATGACACAATCCGTCTCTTTGTTCTCAATGAGAAGGGTGAAATCTCGGCGATTTCTCAGATTCCGGTGGTTAATGAGTATGAAGATGTCTTTCCAGAAGAATTGCTAGGAATGCCTCCGCACCGGACAGTTGAGTTCGTGATTGATCTCGAGCCTGGAACTGAATCGGTCTGCAAGCGCCCATATAAACTTGGCCCTGAAGAGCTGAAAGAGTTGAAGAAGCAGCTAGATGAGCAAGAACGTCTGGGCCTAATCAGACCAAGCTCTTCTCCGTGGGGTTGTGGAGTTCTGTTTGTCAAGAAGAAAGATGGTATGGATCGTCTGTGTGTTGACTATCGTTCATTGAACCAGAAAACAATCCAGAACAAGTATCCACTTCTTAACATTAATGAGTTGTTTGAACAACTGAGAGGTGCCAAAGTTTTCTCCAAGCTTGATCTTCGCATGGGTTATCATCAGATTCGCATTCGCGAAGAAGACATTCCGAAGACGGCTTTCAGGACGAGTTTTGGCTCTTATGAGTACACCGTCATGTCGTTTGGTCTCGCCAATGCTCCTCCAACCTTCTCAAGGATGATGAACTTCATTTTCTCTCCCTTCAAGAATGAGTTCGTCTTGGTCTATTAGGATGATATCCTCGTGTTCTTGGACATAGAAAAGAGCATGCTGAGCATCTCAGGCTTGTGCTTGACAAGTTGAGAGAGCATCGTTTCTATGCCAAATTATCCAAGTGTGGGTTCTGTCTCAAAGAAGTGGTGTACCTAGGGCATGTGATCTCTGCTGAGGGAATTAAAGTACACCCTAAGAAAGTTGAGGCAATCTTTAAGTGGGAACCTCCTCGGAACGTGAAGAAGCTTCGGAGCTTCCTCGAGCTTGCTAGCTATTGTAGAAGATTCATGGAGAACTTCTGTATAATTGCTAAGCCTCTGTCCAATATCCTTCAGAAAAGTGTCAATACACTCAAGCAGAGATTGACTTCAGCTCCTATTCTTGTTCCTTCTGAGTAGTCCAAGTCGTTCTAGGTGTTCTGTGATGCTTCTCTCCAAGGTCTGGCTGGTGTTCTTATGCAAGAGAAGAAGATTGTGGCATATACCTCGCGTCAGTTGAAGCCTGCCGAGAAGAACTATCCCACTCATGATTTAGAGTTGGCAGCTGTGGTGCATGCTCTTATGACTTGGAGACATTTGCTGTTGGGTAGACCAGTTGAGGTGTACGCCGATCAAAAGAGTCTCAAATATATTTTCACTTAACCCAATCTGAATCTTCGGCAATCTCGTTGGGTGGAAATGCTTGAAGACTTCAACCCAAGTATTGAGTATACTCTGGGTAAAGCAAATGTAATTGCATACGCGCTCAGCCGTAAGGCGTACTGCAATAGTCTCGTTCTCAAGCCTCTTCAACCCGAGCTTTGTGAAGCCTTCCGCAAGCTCAACCTCCAGATGATTCCGCATGGATTTCTTGCCAATCTTCAAGTTTCTCCAACTCTGGAAGATCAAGTTCGCCAAGCGCAGCTGCTTGACGCTATGGTGAAGAAAGTGAAGAAAGGTGTGGCCATGGGCATTCCGAAGTATAAGTGCTTCCGAGTTGATGACAAGGACACCTTGTTCTTTGAGGACCGCCTTGTGGTTCCAAAAGGTGATCTCAGAAAAGTTATCATGGACGAGGTGCACAATTCTCTTCTATCCATTCATCCAGGCAATTGCAAGATGTATAAGGATCTGAAGCAAACCTTTTGGTGGACTCGCATGAAACGCGAAATTGCTCAGTTCGTGAACAAGTGTGATGTTTGTCGCAGAGTCAAAGCGGAGCATCAACGTCCAACAGGTCTTCTTCAGCCTTTGCCTATCCCAGAGTGGAAATTCGATCATGTTGAGATGGATTTCGTCACTGGGTTTCCGAAGTCCAAGAGGGGCAACGATGCCATCTTTGTGGTTATCGACAAGTTGTCAAAAGTTGCTCATTTCTTGCCAGTCAAAGAATCTATCTCGGCAGCTTAGCTTGCAGAGTTGTATACGTTGAGGATAGTGTCTTTGCATGGTATTCCTCAGCTCATCTCATGTGACCGTGGAAGTCTCTTTACTTCCAAGTTTTGGGAATTCTTCCAGACTACTATGGGTACTAAGATCCGTTTCGGCATGGCGTTCCATCCGCAGACTAGTGGTCAAGTTGAGAGAGTCAGCCAGATCCTTGAAGATATGCTCAGAGCTTGTGTGATTTTGTTTGGCATGAAATGGGAAGACTGCCTTCCATATGCTGAATTCTCATACAACAACAACTTTCAAGCCAGCTCAGGCAAGGCCCCTTTCGAGATTCTCTACGGTAGTAGATGTCGTACCCCGCTTAACTGGTCTGAAACCGGTGAGCGTCAGATATTGGGCAATGACATGATCACTAAAGCAGAAGAGATGTGCCATGTCATTCGTGAGAACCTCAAAGCAGTTCAGTTTCGACAAAAGAGTTATTACGATAACAAACATCGGGATGTTTCCTTCCAAGTGGATGATTTTGTCTATCTCAAAGTTTCTCCTGTGAGAGGCACTCAGCGGTTTGGAATCAAATGAAAGCTAGCTCCTCGTTTTGTTAGTCATTTCAAAGTTGTTGGCAAGAGAGGTGATCTTGCTAATCAACTTCAGCTTCCTCCAAATTCCGCGAATGTGCACGATGTTTTCCATGTATCTCAGCTCCGGAAGTGCTTCAAGACTCCTGAGCAAACCATTGACCTCCAAGACATTGATCTCCAAGAAGATCTCTCTTATCGTGAGCATCCGGTTGCTACTCTCGAAGAAACTAAGCGCAAGACTAGCAACAAGTGTATCAAGTTCCTCAAGGTGAAGTGGTCTCACCATTCCGACAAAGAATCTACTTGGGAACGCGAGGATCTTCTCCGTTTCGAATTTCCGGATTTCTTTCGTTCCTAGATCTCGGGTCGAGATCCTCTTGTAGTGTGGGAGATTTGTGACATCCCAAGTGATGTCCCTACCTTTTATGGCATGTAATCCCATTGTATGACCCTTGTCTTATGAGCTATGTTGAGTTGAACCTTGCCATTCATGTGTTGGTGGCATTCTTGCATCATGTCTTGCATCATGTCATTCATCATCATCATCATCATCATCATGCATTCATCTTCTTTGTGGTTGTGATGTGTATAGTGTGGTGTTGTGCCTTGTGTGGTTGGCCTTGAGAGTGGGTGACTTGGGTGTTTTCCCTCTTCTACCTCTTCTATTCTTCTCTCAAACCTTCTCCTTCCTAATGCTTTCTTTCCCATGTTCTTATTGACAGATTTTATTTTCTTTTAAAAACATTTAAAATGTTCATGTGGTGGCCCCATTTTTGCTATAAATTATGGACTTGGGGTTTTGGATGTTTGAAGTATTTTGGTTTTCATTCCTTTTAAAAAACAGGGGCTAATTTATTAATTATTAAAATATTTAACTTGCTCTTTAATCAACTTCTTATTTTATTCAATATTGGCATTTAATTTCCTTGAAAAAACTGTTTAATTTTCTCCAAAAGCCTTTTCTTTTCCCTGGTTTTGTTTTTCTTCTTCTGTGTTTTATTTGAAAAGAAAAGGCAAGGACTTTTCTGTTGAAGAGAAAGAGAGAGAGGCGCAGAGAGCCGGCCCACTAGGCCCAGCCCATGTGAGCAGTGATGGCTACCTGCTCCCCGTTCCTTCTCCGTCAGCGTGCGAGTGTGTGTGTGCGAGCAGAGTGCAGAGGGCGCCTTCGCTGTCGACGTTAACCATCACGGACGTCGAGGCCGACCCCCCTTTTAAACGCGTGCCCCTAGGGTTCCTCTCTCTTCCTTCTTCCTCCGTCGCTACCGCTTTTCCTCTTCTCCCTCCTCCTCCTTCTTCCCCTGTTCTTCTTCCTCTTCGCCAGGTTCAGAGAAGAGGTAGGTTCAGAGAGAGAGTTCGCTGTCGCGTTGTCGCCTCCGGTGGGGCTCGTCGCCATCGGAGATGACTAACGCGTACCTGGTGGAGCCGCCGTCCCGTTCCCAGAACTAGGAGAACTTGGGAGGCCCTCGTCTTCCTCCACGTCGCCAGAGCAGAAACGGTCTTCTTCCCCTCCGTCGTCGTCGCGTCCCCGAGCGGCTCCATCCCCTTCTTCCCTCCGTCGAGCTTGTCTTGCGTCGTTCGAGCCCAAGGTGAGCTGCCGGCCCCTCGTAGGTATTCTCCTCCGCGCGTAGCTCGTTTCGGTCGCCGCCGTCGCCTGCCGCCGCCGGTAGTTAATCGCGCTCCTGCCGCTCGCCTCCTTCCTCCTCACCACGAGGTGAGCAGGGGAATGGATCCGCTTGTCGCCCCCACAGCTGTGTGTGTAGTGGTGGTCGCCAGATCGCCCTGTGGACGTCGGGATCATCGTCGCCGTTGCTTTGTTGACGGTGCTCTGCTCTGTTCTTTTCTTCAGTTTCGTTAGGAAGATTGGCGTGTGCGTGTATTAGTGGGCAGCTTCCCCCCTTCTGATAAGAATCGGCGCCGTAGTGCAGTGGTGGCTAGCTCGTTCTGTGGCCAGGGGGTCTGGGTTCAAATCCTCTCCCCCCCTTTTGTTTTTTTGGGTTTCTTTCTTTTTATTTTGTTTCGTTTGCAAACCAGAGAGTGTGTGTGTGTCATTTATGCATGCATGTATGTATGTATTGGTGTGTGTGTGCTGGTGTCTCACCCACACATGAGTGTGTGTGTGTATGCACTATGTGCATATACACACATATAGTATGTGTGTGTGTTAGTGTGTGTGGGTGTATGAGAGTGTGTGTGCTTGGGGCATGCACTTGAGTGTGTGTGTGGTGTGTGTGTATATGCACTATGTGCATAGGCACCCATGCAAGTGTGTGTGTGTGCTATGTATGTATGAGGGTGTATGTATGTTTGCATGTACGTGTGTTGTATGGAGCTTGTGAGTGCATATGTGTGTATGTGCCTTGCACATAACCACATGTGAGCACTAGTGAGTGTGTGAAGCATAGTGTGGTGCTATGTGTGTGTATGTGTGTGTGTCTCACACACATACATATGTAAGTGTGATAGGGAGTGTGTGTGTCTAGGGTGTGATGTGCACATGTAGTGTATGCTTGGCCATAGGGTGGCCATGTGAGGTATGTGAGTGTGAGTGATGAGTGTATGTTCTACTTGCTCTCTTCCATGTGCATTGTAGTTCCATGTGTAGGTTTTACCTATTTGATCATATGAGCATGAAATCCTCTCTAGCTAGTTTCATCCTTGTTTTATATTGCTATGCCATGTTAACATGTCCCTAGGGTGCTATCTATTCATTTACAACTTCTATGCATAGGTCCCATATCATTTTTGTGCATTTTCTTCATGTCACTTAAGAGCCATAAGTCATCCATGGGGAAAACGGTCAAATTTCGACCTAGGTTTACTCCCTCATGTTCCATGCAAGCATATAGGTATGAGTAATGATTTTGGGGTGCTTTCAACCCATCTATGCGTCTGTGAAGTCAGATTTGGCTTTGGGGAAACTTGACAAAACTGCATTTTTATGCAGTGATGCCCTTTTGTCTTTTTCATATGATTTAATCTATGCATGCGTTGGAGTTCTTGTTAACATGAGTTTGTTAGTAAAAGTTTCTGTGAACATCCATGTATTTTTTCTATATGTTCTGGATCAGCAGATCAATAGGAACCATGCTGTTTAGTATGCTACTTTCTGTTTCTGTCCAGCTAGCTTGAAAATGGCTAAGTCTGGAGAATCTGCTGTTATTGTTTTGCCTTGAAGAGAGGAATGTATCTAGTAATGTGTTGTGAATTTGATCATGCTCAGTGTTAGTTATTTGGGTGTAGATTTTGCCATATACCATACTGTTAATTTTCATATCATTTGGAGCTATCTAGCATATATAACCAGTGTTGTCAATCTGCTACTTTATAAACCCAGATTCCAGAAAACTGGAATTTTCACTAAGTCCCTAAAAACCTGATTCATCATGCCAACTTGATTGCTTCATGCATAGTGATGTGTGCCTCTTTTTCTGTGGGTGTAGTTGGAGTTATTGGAGTGTAAGTTGAGTAGATCTTGTCCATGTCTTGTTTGTGGCTGTAGGGTTCCTGTATTGTAGAAGTTGCTATGTTGCTGTTTTGTGGCAGATCTAGTGTTTATTTGTTTTTTGTGTTGTAGGAGCTATACTCTATGGAATCTATTTATTGTTGAGCCTAATATGATTTATTTTGCATCACCTATCCAGTGGCTGCCTTGGAGTGCCAAGTGCGAGCCCAGGTTTTGGCTGATCTTGTGTTTTGCCTCCCTACCTTGTCGTGAGCGTATCTCGAGAATCGTAACTCCGTTTCTTAGGATCTTTATATGCATTTTCATTGATTTTGAATGGTGCATTAATTTTTGCCATGTTCATGCATGCCTAAATAACTTAACAAGAGGTTCTGTTCAGATTCACTAATATACCAACTTTGCACGTGAAACATGACTAGTTTTGGATTGCCATGTTTATTCTTCTTAACTGGATCATGCATCATCTTGATTGTGCATTGCACCTTGGTTGGTTGTTTATTGTTGCTTTTTATCTTGGGTAGAAGCGAGTTTTGAATCTGAGTACGAGGATCCAGGAGAGTTCCACTACGAGGACGCAGCTACTTGTTACACTAAGGAACCAACATGCAAGATGATCATGCCCGGATTCTATTACTATTCTTGCTTGCTAGATTTCTGCTCTTATCGTTACAATTGCGTTACATACCACTTGTTATCAGCCTCCTAGTTGCCATGAAAGCCTTTAACCTCCACTATCCAGCAAACCTTGTTTGGCTAAGTTACCGCTCTCAGCCCCTCTTATAGCGTTCTTAGTTGCAGGTGCAGGTTGTACCATGTGATAACATGGAGTTGGATATCATCTTAAATTCTGTTATTTAAATTAATGCACCTATATATCTTGGTATTGGTGGGAGGCTTGGCCTTTTGCTAAGTGATTTGTTCCGCTGTTACCATCATAGTTTCTTGTTACCGGTGTTATGTTTTCCATACTTTGTGCTCCTAACATGCTCGGGGTTGTTATGGGGACCCCTTGTTTTATTCGGTTGAGTTTAAAGCTTGTCTGGCAAGACCCAACATTGGTACTACATTTGCTAATAATTTAATAAAACTTGCATAGGGATTTGCAACCCCGTGGATAATTAATCAACAACCCGGGCCAATGCTCCTCATGAGTGTTGGTCCAAGCTGGGCTGCCTGCGGGGCCACCTCGGGGTAACTTGAGGATTGGTTTTCCCTGTAGCTAGTCCCATCTGTCGTGTCTTGAGAATGAGATACGCGACTCTTATCGGGTTCGTCGACACGTCGGGCGGTCCTGCTGGATTTGTTTTACCTTTATCGAATGTCTTGCGTGTGGACTCTAACTTTCTTTTGGTTTACTCGAGGTGTTGGAATTCCTTTGGAATTCCTGATGATGATCACGAGATCCGTGATCGAAGCTATTCCCGCGGAGTGTGGTTAATTTGATAATGGATTAGTTGGAGCACCCCTGCAGGGATTAAATCTTTTTGGAAAGTTGTGCCCGCGGTTATGTGGAAACTTGGATTATTGTTTAACACTCGGTTATAGTTAACTCGAAGTAAACTCTAATAAAATGAACCAACTATGTGATTAGCCATGATCATCTCTGCTCGTGAACATGATCTGGGAGAGAACACGGTGGGGTTATGTTTGACGTAAGTAAGTGTTCAGGATCTTTTAGAGATTATGTAGTATTCAAACATCCATCGTAGGCCACTCATATTTTATTTAATGGATCATAATTTATCCACCATATATGCTTAGTGATGCTGCAAACTAAACACTTAACCTTTCCATACCCATTAGCTTGCATAGTCTCATAACCCGGTGGCTTGATTTGCTGAGTCCTCTGTGGCTCACAGTTTACTACAACACTCCACGTATAGGTACACATATGTGTGAGCAGGATGATCTTACACAGCTGCAGTGGGAGTATGATGAGGAGCATGGCAGGATGTATGTGACATATCCGGACGAGTAGAGGACCTGGTCTTGATCTTTGGGATAACTTGGTAGTTTCATTTGCAACTGTTTCTCTTGTCGTTTGTTTTCGTCCGTAGTCAGACCCTGACTTCAACATGATGCTACGATTTGAGTGGATTGTAATTTAGCATGTGGCGAGTGTAAGCCAATCTTGTATACTCATCTCTTTTTGTATTGTATGTTGCAATGTTACTATACTTGCTAACGGCAAGCTGCAGCTCTATCCTTTGCGGGCCCCTCGTGTCTCAATACGGATAGGCGCGCATCTTGGGCGTGACAACGGAAACCAGCAGGAGCCATAGGGTTGTCTATAATTATTGTATGACCTGTGTGTCAATCATTAAGTGCTATGTAATGCTTTACTTTATTGGTAAACGGTAGCAATAGTAGTAGAAGCATGTTGGGAGTTACAACCCCGATGGCGGCAGGTTGATGGAGATCATGGTGTCACACCTTGTTTTGTTTAGTACGATGGTAGCAATATAAGGTGATCCCTCTCTTAAATTTCAAGATGAATTGTGTTCTCCCCGAGTGTGGACCGTTGCGAAAGTTCGTCGTCTCGAGACACCACGTGATGATCGGGGGTGATACACTCTACGTTCACATAGAACGGGTGCAAGCCAGTGTTGCACATGGAGAACACTCGGGTTAAACTTGACGAGCCTAGCATGTACAGACATGGCCTCGGAACACAAGAGACCGAAAGTCGAACATGAGTCATATAGTAGATATGATCAACATAATGATGTTCACCATTGAAACCACCTCAACTCACGTGATGATCGGACTTGAGTTGGTGAATTTGGATCATGTGACACTCAAATGACCCGAGGGATGTCAATTTGAGTGGGAGCTTTAGTAATTTGATTAACTAAACTCAGTATCTTGAACATAGTTAGTAGTATCTTTGCAAATTATGTTGTAGATTACCAGCTCACGCTGTAGCTCCCTTGATTTTTATGTTCCTAGAGAAATAGAGTTGAAAGATGATGGTAGAAATATTGGGGTCTGGGTCCGTGATCTGAGGATTGTCCTCATTGCTGCACAGAAGGCTTATGTCCTTAATACACTGCTCGGTGTGCCACCCCCTCTAGCGTCGTCTGTAGATGTTGTGAACGTCTAACAGGCACGTTCCGATGATTACTTGATAGTTTAGTGCGTCATGCACTACGGCTTAGAATTGAGGATCCGAAATGTTTTGAACGTCACGGGACATATGAGATGTTCTAAGAGATGAGATTGTGATCTCAGGCTCGTGCCTGTGTTGTGAGATATGAGATCTCCAACAAGATTCTTTGCCTGCAGGATGAAGGAGAATAGCTCAATAATTGAGCATGTGCTCAGATTGTCTGGGTGCTACAATCGCTTGAATCGAGTGGGAGTTTATCTTCCAGATAAGATAGTGATTGATATAGTTATCCAAGTCACTGTCACTAAGCTACTAGAACTTGGTGATTAACAATAAAATGCCAGGGATAGAAATAAAGATCCCTGAGCTGTTCGCGATGTTTGACACCGCGAAGGAAGAAATCAAGAAGGAGCATCAAGTGTTGATGGTTAGTAAAACCACTAGTTTCGAGAAGGGCAAGGGCAAGGAGCGAACTTAATGGATGGCAAGTCAATTGCTGCTCTAGTGAAGCAACCCAAAGTTGAACCCAAACTCGAGACTAAGTGCTTCGATTATGAGGAGAGCAGTCGCTGAAGCGGAACAACCCTAGATACTTGGTAGATAAGAAGGCTGGCAACATCAACAGAAGTATATTTGATATACGTGTTATTGATGTGTACCTTGCTAGTACTCCTAGTAGCACCTGGTTATTGGATACCGGTTCGGTTGCTAAATCTTAGTAACTCGAAATAAAAGCTAAGGAATAAACGGAGAACTAGCTAAGGGTGAGGTGACGATGTGTGTTGGAAATGTTTCCAAGGTTGATGTGATCAACATCGCACACTCTCTCTACCTTCGGGATTAATGACGTACCTAAATAAATGTTATTTGGTGTTTTGAGTTGAGCATGAACGTGATTAGATCGTGTTTATTGCAATACGATTATTCATTTAAGTTAGAGAATAATGGTTATTCTCGTTACATGAATAATACCTTCAATGGTCATGCACCCAGTGAGAATGGTTTGTTGAATCTTGATCATAGTAATAAACATGTTCATAACATTGATGCCAAAAGATACAAAGTTAATAATGATAGTACCACATACTTGTGGCACTGCCGCTAAATGTCATATTGGTATAAAGCGCATGAAGAAACTCCATGCTGATGGATCTTTGGACTCATTCGATTTCGAATCGATTGAGACATGCGAACCATGCCTCTTGGTCAAGATGACTAACGACCCTGTTTTCCAGATTGATGGAGCGGGCAAGTGGTTTAATGGAAATGATACATGTTGATGTATGCAATCCAATGAGTCTTCTAGCATGCGATGGATATCGTTATTTTCTTACCTTAACTGATGATTTGAGTAGATATAGTGTATATTTACTTAATGAAACACAAATCTGAATCGTTTGAAAGATTCAAGCAAATTCAGAGTGAAGTTTAATATCATCGTGACAAGAAGATAAAAATGTGTGCGATATGATCGTGGAGGTGAATATCTGAGTTACGAGTTTGGCATACAACCTTAAACAATGTGAAAGTTGTTTGGCAACTCACGCCACCTTGAACACCATAGTGTGATGGTGTGTCCGAACGTCAAAGTCGTGCTCTATTGGATATGGTTCTTGCTATGATGTCTGTTATCGTTTTGCTACTATAATTTTGGGGTTATGCATTAGAGACAACTACATTCACTTTAAATAGGGCACCATCTAAATACGTTGAGATGACAGTATGTGAATTATGGTTTGATAGAAACCTAAGCTGTCATTTCTTAATGTTTTGGGGCTGCGACGCTTGTGTGGAAAATGTTTTCACCGAATGAGCTCAAACCCAAAGCGGACAAATGTATCTTCATAGAATAACCTAAGAACAGTTTGGTGAACCTTCTATCTCAAATCCAAGCATAAAATATTTGTTGCTAAAACTGGGTCCTTTCTCGAGAAAAAGTTTCTCTCGAAAGAATTGAGTGGGAGGAAGATAGAACTTGATGAGGTTATTCAACCTTTGTTTCAACGAGAGAGTAGCGCAGCGCAAGACGATATTTCTATGAAGCCTATGTTAGTTGAAGAGGAAGTTGATGATGATGATCATGAAGCTTCGGATCAAGTTACTATGAAACCTCGTAGGTCGAGAAGGACGTGTACTGCTCCTGAGTGGTACGACAACCCTGTCTTAGAGGTCATGTTGTTGGACAACAATGAACCTATGAGCTATGGAGAAGCGATGATGGGCCCAGATTCCGACAAATGGTCAGAGGTCATGAAATCTGAGAAAGGATCCATGTATGAAAACCAAGTATAGACTTTGGTAGACTTTCTCATGGGACGGCAGGTTGTTGAGTACAGATGAAGACAGACGCCGATGGCGAATGTCACTATTTATAAAAGCTCGACTTGTCGCAAAGAAGTTTTCGACAAGTTCAAGGAGTTGACTGCGTTGAGACTAAAAGTCTATTGGAATTATGTTAGCAGTTGCTGCATTTTGGCAAATGGATGACAAAACGTCGTTTCCTTAATAGTTTATTTGAGGAAAGGTTGTATGTGATACAACCAGAAGGTTTTGTCAGTCCTAAGGGTTCTAAAAGGTGTGCGAGCTCCAGCAATCCTTCTATGGTCTGGAGCAAGCATCTCAGAGTTAGAATATAGGCTTTGATGAGGTGATCAAAGTTTTTGAGTATATACAAAATTTATGAGAAACTTGTATTTACAATAAAGTGAGTGGGAGCACTATAGAGTTTCTGATAAGCATATGTGGATGTCATATTGTTGATCAGAAATGATGTAGAATTTCTGAAAAGCATAAACGGTTGTTTGAAAAGAGTTTTTCAAAGGAAGACATGGATAAAGCTACCTAATTGTCGAGCATCAATATCTATAGAGATAGATCAAGATGCTTGATGAGACTTTCAATGAGTACATACCTTGACAAGATTTTGAAAGAGTTCAAAATGGATCGGTCAGAGAAAGAGTTCTCTCCTAATTGGTAAGGTGTGAAGTTGAGTGAGACTCAAAAGCTTGACAACGGTAGAAGAAAGAGAAAGGACGAACGTCGTCCCCTATGCCATAGCCATAGGCTTTGTATAGTATGCGATGCTATGTACCGCACCTGTGTGTGCCTTGCCATGAGTCCTTCAAGGGGTACAAGAGTGATCCAGGAGTGGATCACTAGACAACGGTCTAGATTATCCTTAGTAACTAAAAGACTAAGGAGATGTTTCTCGATTATGGAGGTGGTAAAGAGTTCGTCGTAAAGAGTTACGTTGATGCAAGCTTTAAAACCGATCCGGATGACTCGTAGTAGTAATTTGGATACGTATAGTGGAGCAGCCATTTGGAATAGTACCAAGTGGAGTGTGGTAGCAGTGTTTACAGTTTAACATAGAGATTTGCAAAGTACACATGGAGCTGGATGTCGCAGACCCGTTCACTATAAGACCTCTCTCACATGCAAAGCATGATCGAGCCCCAGAACTCATTGGGTGTTAGATTCATAAAAATGTGAATCACATGGTGATGTGAACTAGATTATTGACTCTAGTGCAAGTGGGAGACTGTTGGAAATGTGCCCTAGAGGCAATAATAAATTAGTTATTATCATATTTCCTTGTTCATGATAATCGTTTATTATCCATGCTATAATTGTATTGATCGGAAACTCAGATACATGTGTGGATACATAGACAACACCATGTCCCTAGTATGACTCTAGTGAACTAGCTCATAGATCAAATATGGTTAAGGTTTTGTAGCCATGGACATGAGATTTCATTTGATAACAGGATCACATCATTAGGAGATTGATGTGATGGACAAGACCCAAACTACAAACGTAGCATATCATCATGTCAGTTTATTGGTACTGTTTTCTGCATGTCAAGTATATGTTCCTGTGACCATGAGATCATGCAACTCACTAACACTGGAGGAGTACCTTGTGTGTATCAAACATCGCAACGTAACTGGGTGACTATAAAGGTTCTCTACAGGTATCTCCGAGGGTGTCTGTTGGGTTGGCATGGATCAAGACTGGGATTTGTTACACCGTGTGACGGAGAGGTATCTCAGGGCCCACTCGGTAATACAACATCACAACAAGCCTTGCAACCAATGTGACTAAGTGTTAGCCACGGGATCTTGTATTACGGAACGAGTAAAGAGACTTGACGGCAACAAGGTTGAACTAGGTATGGAGATATAGACGATCGAATCTCTGGCAAGTAACATACCAAAGAACAAAGGGAACGTTATACGGGATTAACTGAATCCTTGACATAGAGGTTCGTCCGATAAAGATCTTTGTAGAATATGTAGGAACCAATAAGTTCATCCAGGTCCCACTATTGGTTATTGACCGTAGAGGTGTCTCGGTCATGACTACATAGTTCTCGAACGCGCAGGGTCTTCACACTTAAGGCTCGGTGACGTTTCGGTAGTATAGAGTTATGTATGGTGGTGACCGAAGGTTGTTTGGAGTCCCGGATGAGATCCCGGACGTCACGAGGAGCTCCGAAATGGTCCTGAGGTAAAGATTGATAGATAGGAAGTCCTGTTTTGGTCGCCGGGAAAGATTCGGGCTCATCGGTAGTGCACCGGGAGTGCCGGTAGGGTACCGGGGGACCATCGGGAGAGGTATTTCGACCCAAGAGGCTACATGGGATATGTGAGGATGAATACCAGCCCTTTGTGGGCTGGTGGAAGTCCCACAAAGGCCCATGCGGTTGAAGTGGAATAAAAAAGGAAAAAGGCCAAGGTGGAAAGAGTTTCCAAGTAGGAAAAGGAGGAATCCTAGTCCTACTAGGATGTGAGGAGGATTCCTCCTCTCCTCCGTGGCGCAAGAGGCAAGAGGGCGGGCCCTTGTGCGCCAGCCCCTCCTCCTCTCTTCCTCTTATATATACTAGAGGGTTTAGGGGTTTTGGCACCTGATTTTCAGCCACGTGCTGCCCGTTCCTCTAGTGCATAGTTTTCCTCTAGATCGGATTTCTGCAATGCTTAGGCGAAGCCCTACCGAATTGCTCCACCACCATCGCCGGAGCACCGTCACGCTTCCGGAGAAATCTTCTACCTCTCCGATCCCTCTTGCTGGATCAAGAAGGCTGAGATCGTCATCGAGCTGTACGTGTGCTGAACGCGGAGGTGCCGTCCGTTCGGCGCTACATCGGAAGGACCGTGATCAAGATCGTGAGACGGATCGTGATGAGATCGCGGGACGGATCGTGATGCGGGACGGTTCATGATTGGATCGCGTGACGGATCATGATGAGATCGTGGGACGCTCGACAATTTGGATCGCGAAGACGTTCGACTACACCAACCGCGTTTCTTAACGCTTCCCACTTAGCGATCTACAAGGGTACATAGATGCTCATCACCATGGATAGATGGTCATCACCATGGATAGATCATGCGTGTGCGTAGGAAATTTTTTGTTTCCCATGGAGCGTTCCCCAACACAATATATACCCCCCCGCTCCTGCCTGCGACCAGACTAGTGCACTCCTCTGGGTTTTTGCCCACCGTGGGAGAGATTTGTGGTGCTCTAGCTCACCTCCTATGCACATGAGGTGTTCGATGAAATGCCCAAGCCACTTAAGATTTCTCCTCTCGAAGCTCCTTGTCCAAGCTCCATTTTTCTCAAGATTTGTCTAGGTTTGGTAGTCCGTCCTGTCCAGTTCCCGTCCTCACCGTCGTCGATCGCCCGCGCCCATCTCGGTTCCGACACCATCGTGGTTAGCCTCTTCTTCTTATCTTCTATCTAAACGAAAAAAGTTATTACTTGTATGATTTAGATAGACACTTGTGTAATTTTCTTCCTTTTATTATTGTTTGTTATTATATAGTGCGATGGTTTTAGTATACGCCTCTGTCGGCCCTCGTCCTGTCTATGATTCGGATGTGGTATATATTATCTTTTATAAATATTTGTTTTATTTAGTGTTTATGACACAAGATCAAGATCAAGTTCAAGATGAAGTAGGAGTTGCATGTTTTCGATGTCGTCGATGATCACAAGATCAAGATGGATGCAATGCGCTTGAAGATTGGAAAGATTGGAAAATATGACATTCATATTGAGGCTTGGTATCATTATGCCGTTGGATCAATTGGTACGTTAGTAGCGGTTTTGATCGCATTTGTTGTTGCATTTAATATTTTTACATAGTTTCAGTGTATATTTTAGTTAGATGATCTAGAGAGCTATATGTTGTTCAATAATGAGAACTATGCATGAACTATATGTATTTATTTTGGGACCTACCCTATTGGAAAGGCCTAGAGGTCCGCTCTGCAATCGACGTGATGCATGTGATGAAGAATCTTTGTGTGAACCTGCTAGCATTCTTAGGAGTGTATGGGAAGACAAAAGATACACCGAAGGCACGGGAGGAAAAGCAACGTGTGCAGGAAAAGGCGGCATGCATCCAAAGCAGTATGAAGGTCCTGCCAGCTACGCTCTGACCAAAGAAGAGAAGGAAATCTTCTTTGAATGCCTGCTTAGTGTGAAGGTCTCGTCTGGCTTCTCGTCGAATATAAAGGGAATAGTAAATATGGGAGAGAAAAATTTCCAAAACCTAAATTCTCATGACTGCCACGTGATTATGATGCAACTGCTTTCGATTGCATTCAGGGGGCTTCTACCGGAAAACGTTCGATTAGCCATTGTGAAGCTATGTGCATTCCTCAATGCAATCTCTCAGAAGGTGATCGATCCAGAAATCCTGCTAAGGTTAAGGAGTGATTTGGTGCAATGTCTTGTTAGTTTCGAGATGGTGTTCCCACCGTACTTCTTCAATATCATGACGCACGTCCTAGTTCATCTAGTCAATGAGATTGTCGTTCTGGGCCCTGTATTTCTACACAATATGTTCCCCTTTCATAGGTTCATGGGAGTCTTAAAGAAATATGTTCGTAACCGCTCTAGGCCAGAAGGAAGCATCTTCATGGGCCATCAAATAGAGGATGGCATTGGGTTTTGTGTTGACTTGATTCGTAACCTTAAGAAGATTGCTCTCCCTCAATCGCGATATGAGGGGAGACTGACTGGAAAAGGCACCCTATGAGAGGACTCAATAATATGTAGGGACGGTCATTCTTGTTCTAAGCACCTTGTTCAACGATGAAGATTATCCATGGTTACGGTGCAATAAGCGAAGGACACAATCGAAGAAAAAGTGAATACTTTCTCCCCACAACTATGTCATTGCAGTTACATGTGAATAAATGAAATGCCTTTTGTAACACATGAGTTTTCGTCCGAAACCCTGATACTTCAAAAGAGATTGTCTCTTTTGTACACAAAGTGCATCCAGTTTTTGTCGTAACCCTCTCAACTTCTTATAGCATGCTATGTGGGTGAAATGATGATACCATGCCAACTTTCAACCTTTTCAGAGTTCATTTGTAGTGGTCTTCAATTTCCAGGTCATTTAGCTCAAAAAAATCAGTAAATGCATGAAAAATACCAGATGAAGTCGCAAAGGGTTGAAAACTGATGATGTGGCTTTGAATGGTTCATTTTGAACACACACAAAGTCTGGAGTTCAAATAAGTTCAAAAAATGAAATCCCTTTGTAACAGATGAGTTCTCGTCCGAAACCTTGATACTACAAAAGAGGTTGTCCATTTTGTACACGAAGTGCATCCAGTTTTTGCCGTAACCCTGTCAACTTTTTATCACATGCTATGTGGGTGAAATGATGATACCATGCCAACTCTCAACCTTTTCAGAGTTCATTTGTAGCGCTTTTCAATTTCAGGGTCATTTAATTAAAAAACAGTAAACGCATGAAAAATACCAAATGAAGTCAGAAAGGGCTGAAAATTGATGATGTGGCTTTGAATGGTGCATTTTGAACACACAAATAAGTCTGGAGTTCAAATAAGTTCGAAAAATGAAATCCCTTTGTAACATATGAGTTTTCGTCCGCAACCCTGTTACTTCGAGAAAGATTGTCCATTTTGTACACGAAGTGCATCCAGTTTTCTCTGTAACCCTCTCAACTTTTTAGCATATGCTATGTCGGTGAAATGATGATACCATGCCTACTTTCAACCTTTTCAGAGTTCATTTGTAGTGCTTTTGAATTTCAAGGTCATTTAGCTCAAAGAATGAACTAATAGCAAAAAGAATGAACTAAAAAACTTTTATGAAACTCTAATTTATGCAACTAAAATTATCAAAGTATTTTTTGTTCGAAACATTAATAGAAAAAAGAATTTTCATAAAGAAATTTTTTGTTAGAAACTTGAATAGCAAACTAAAATAACCAAATATGTTTATGATTAAAACAGACAATTACAATAACCTAAATCATACCAAATTGAATATAATGATAAAGCACAATAATATTAAATAGAAGGAAAAGGAATCACTCAAAAATCTATATTTTATTAAGTTATATACAAACTAGTGATTCACACAAATTTCAAAAATTCAAATTTAAACTATTCAAATTTGAAAACTAATGGCACTAAGAGAAAGTTTATAATTTTTGTGACCTAAAAGCAAAAAGGAATCAGTGAAAAATAGTAAGTAGGAACAAAATAAAATAAATAAATAAAAAACACTGGATTTTTTAAAAAAAAATGCCACCTACTAGGCCACCACGACCTGAATACAACTAGAAACCCAACCAGCTTGTTGGTCTAGGATTCAGGCCCGCAAAAGGCCCAATAGGCCCACAGGCAGTGATAGATTAGGCCCGGAAGCCTGTAGTTGAGAGGAGCTTGAGAGGGTGTGCGTAGCAATGCTTATAAAGCACTCTCGAGCTCCCTCGGCAAGCGAGGTGGGACTAAAAATTTGTCCCCGGGCAACACCACCCTTTGGTCGCGGTTGGTGACACCAACCGAGACCAATGCACCCCTTTTGTCCCGGTATTGGTCCCGGTTGGTGGCACCAACCGAGACCAAAAGTCCCTGTTTCCCGACCTTTGGGTTGCTGAAAACAGACCTTTGGCCCGTGTTGGTGGCACCAACCGGGACCAAAGGGCACCATTTTTCCCGGTTGGTGCCATGAACCAGGACCAATGCTTTGTGTATATAAGCAACACTTGTGAAAATTTCCATTCAGTTCTTCGATCTCTCTGACGACGCCACCAGGCTGCCCCTGCCCCGCCGTCGCTATCGCTGCCCTCGATGTTGTTGTCGCCCCAGCCCTATTGTTGGCATCACCGTCGCCGCCCCCGACGCCCCCGACGCCGTCGCCGCGCCCCTGCCCCGAGCCCTCGCCAGCACTGCCCTCGATTCTGTCATCGGCCCGGTCGCATTGTTGGCGTCGCCGTCGCCGCCCCCGACGCCACCGACACTATCGCCGTGCCCCTAACCCGAGCCCTCGCCGACGCGCCTGACATTGTTGCCGCGTCCTTGCCCCCGATGCCATCACCCTACCCCGAGCCCTCGCCGACGGTCTGCACCGCCCCGTGCTATGGTTCGGCCGGCCCCCTTTCCTCCCTGTCCTCCTCCCCTGTTCATATGATTGTTAGATATCATGATGTTGATGATTGTTAGCTAGATGATGTTGATGATAGATTTGATGATGTTGACTATAGATCGTGTATGCTTTTTTTGTTCATATATTTTTTTTGTTCATATGTTTAATTTTTTTGCATTTTTAGAAAAATGTATGTATGTATGTCGAGGCCATCCCAAACCCTAGAAGCGTTGTCGAGGCCACTCAAATTTACCAAGTTAAATGAGTTAAATGAGTTAAAAGAGCATTGTGGAGGCCACCCCAAACCCTAGACGTAGGACATGACATGAGGGGACGTCGGACGTCAGACATGAGGGGTGAGCATCGTTGTCATCTACCCACTCCCGGATAACTTCTACATGAGGGGGGATGTCTGACATGACATGAGGGGTGAGCGTCATTATCGTCTACCCCCTCCCCGATAACTTCGACATGAGTTGGGATGTCAGACATGACATGAGGAGGGACGTAGGGCATGAGGGGTGAGCGTCATTGTCGTCTACCCCCTCCCAGATAACTTCGACATGAGTTGGGTTGTCGGACATGACATGAGGAGGGATGTCGGGCATGAGGGGTGAGCGTCATTGTCATCTACCCCCTCCCCGATAACTTCGACATGAGTTGGGATGTCGGACATGACATGAGGAGGGACGTCGGGCATGAGGGGTGAGCATCATTGGCGTCTACCCCCTCCCCGATAACTTCGACATGAGGGGGGACGTCTGACATGACATCAGGGGTGAGCGTCGCTGTCGTCTGCCCCCTCCCCCAATAACTTCAGCATGAGGGGGGACGTTGGACGTCGAACATGAGGGGTGAGCATCATTATTGTCTACCCCCCTCCCCGATAACTTCGACATGAAGGGGGGTGTCGGATGTCGGACATGAGGGGTGAGCATCGTTGTGATGTGGATTTTTTTTGTTCATATAGAAAACTCCGGTAACATAGATTTATCAAGAATGCCCCCATTATGGATGTGCACAACTTGATCCAATTTTTTTCTTATCCCACATTTATATTTATTCTTCTATATGTCATGTCGTGTGTCAAAGTATTGAAGAAATCAGTGGCTTCATCATTATCCAGAAGTAACCGGCGTATGATGCTATGAAGCTCTACAAAGTTGTATTAGAACGGAGTTCCGGATAGAATAATTCGCTTTTTGGTACGAATTTCAGCAACTGCCTTCCAAATAGCGATATTCGGAAGGATCTTAGTGAACTTCGTACCAAAAAGCTAATTATCCTATCCGGGACTCCGTTCCAAAACAATTTTGGAGAGCTTCGTACCATTATGCGCCTGTTACTTCCAGCTAATGATGAAGCCGTGGTTTTCTTGAATCCTTTGACACTAGACAACATGACATATAGAAGGGTAGATGAGATTAGGAAAAATATGGACCATTTTCTGCACATCCAGAATGGCGCCATTTTGTTAAACCCCTAAAAGGTTAAGAGAATCCCCTCTCCCCGGACCAAACCCTAGAAGCATCGAGGCCACCCCTAACCCTAGAAGCGTTGTCGAGGCCACCCCAAACCATAGAGAAGTATATCCATCTCTCATTTTTTTCTATTAATTGCAATGTTTTAATATTTGCAGAAACTATGGATCAAAGAGACTTGGAACAAGAACAGTTGTTGGGGGACATAATCCGAGGCGCTCCTGATGTTCTCTTGTCATTTCTCAACGACACCGATGGTCTTGAAGGAGAGAATTACTGCTCCTGTGATCGAACAATGGAGGAGGAAGGACATGATCATGATGGCTCCGGTCACCGAATGCCGGAGGAAGAAGGAGACCATGATGACGGCTCCGGTGACCGAACGGAGGAGGGAGATGTTGCAATGTCCGGCGAGGTATATATATTAATTAAGCATGTGTTGACTAGATAATCTATGCATTAATTGTTTTGGTATGTACATATATTAACTCTTATTTCTTATTTTATAGCCCTCCGGATCGAGCCAAATTTCGATAATGAGACGAGGCCCGAAGAGAAGGTTGGCCAAGGAAGAAAGGTTCACGATCACAGCACTCGCGAACAATGGCCTACCGATTGATCCAAAGCGGACCAAGGATGCATTTGCTGCTCAATGCGGAGCTATTGTTAGGGACAGCATCCCGATCAAAATCAACCAATGGAATAAGCCTAAGGCCAACAACCGTGAAATTTCTTATGTCACCGATAGACAGAAAGATGATCTTTGGACCTCGCTGACGGCAAATTTCACCCTACATCCAGAGCAGGATCCGAATGACCCAGTTATAAAGCCACTGGTGAAGGCATGTGCTCTTAAGAAGATGGCAGATCTATTCAGGAGGTGGAAGAATGAGTTGAAATCAAAGTTTGTCGACAAAGGGAAGACACCGGAATTCATCGGCCGATTTGAGAAGATAACAGAGTACTGGCCCGAATTTATGGCCTACAAGACATCGGACAAGAGTTAGAAAATGTCTGAGACAAACAAGAACAATGCTGCGAAGAAGAAGTATCACCATCACACCGGGTCAGGGCGCTACCTCAAAGCCCGGCCATTGTGGGACAAAGCTGAGAATGACCTGAGTGCTAAAGGGGTTGAACCACAGATATTGAACTGGCGAGACCATTCAAGGACTTGGTTCTTCGGGGTTGGGGGAACTTTGGATCCTGAAATAGGGAAGTGTCGTTTGACGAACGAGCGACTTGCAATACCCATCAAGAGGCTTCAGAAGTATATCCCCGCAGCACGGGAAGGGACGTTCATTCCCGACAGAGAGAAGGACGAGCTGACTGAGGCCCTCGGGAATCCTAAGCACCCTGAATGAACATGAGGCACACCAGGATCCGTTTCGTGGAAGGTGGGGTTTCCCAAAGCAGGCGGGTATAGAAGCTGGCAGAGAAAGAGGAAAGCGGAGCTTAGTGACATGCAAAATCTTAATGCAAGACTAGAAAAGCTAGAGGAACTTGAGAGCCAGCAAGCTGCCGGCCAACCATCTTAGCGGCACAAAGCTACCCTAGAAGCTACCCTGCCATCTCAGCAAAGAAGCAGCATGGCTTCCATGGAGCTCATTTAGCCTGACTTCATGGCTCCTAGCTACCCCGTGGATACTATCACGGAGGTTCAACATTGCGAGCTTATGACGAAATTCCGGAACCTCACTTTCAAGGCGGCTGTCGGTTCTGTTGCACCTCCTCAACCAACCGGATCTTTTCACTACAATCGGATTCCACATGGATATGCTGTTGTGATGGTGGATGAAGTAATGCAGGGATTTGAGGAGCTCGAGCTTCACTACCATACAGGTGAAGGGGAGAATCAGCTGGTTCATGCTCTGACGAGTACATGTCTATGGCGGAAGGAGTACATCAAGCTTCCAAACTGGACGCCTCCACCTCCTCCTCCTCCTCTAGCGAGTCAGGGCACTTCGCCTCCTCCGACGACGACGACGACGAGTGATCAGGGCACTCTGCGTCCTTCTACGGCTCCTTCGGCGCGTGAGGGTACTCTGCCTACTCCGGCGCATCTGAGTAGTTGGCCTCCTCCGGCGCGTGACGCCACTTCGCCTCCTACGGCACGTGAGGGCACTCCGCCTACACCGGTGCGTCAGAGCAGTCCACCTCCTCCGGTGCGTGAGGCCACTCAGCCTCCTCCTCCGGTGCATCAAGCCACTCCACCTCCTACAACGCATGGGGCCACTCAACCTCCTCCTTTGGCACGTTAGGCCACTCCACCTCCTCCATGATGGAAGAGAGACATCGTCGCCGCTCCGGCGGCTAGAAGTACAATGGGAAGGCAAAATTCAAATTTGGTCCAAGCCTCAAGCCTGTTACAAAGTTACCATACGAGAGGACTAACAAAGAAAGCGTTGACATCAGTAAAGCTGAAGTGAAGGCCCATTTTGCACGGAAACAAGCACCTCCGAAGGAAATGGTAGATCCGGTGAAAGCGAAGCGCGGTCTGGATGCCCTGAAGCAACCATCACCGCCTCCGCTGCCATCAAAATATGACCGCTGTATTATAAAGACATATAATGTAGCACAGCGGTCGGCTAGTACTACTAGTGCTGCCCGAGTAAAAGAACGAAGAAGTGGAAAAACAATTCGCCAGCTCGGCAAACAGGAGCAGCAATCGTGCCCCCCACTCAAGGTGTCTAGCGATATTGATCATCCGGTGCTACTGCCCAGTAACAAACTTGGTGGTTACTTGGGGGATGATGTATATTTTGAAACGACTGAGGTAACTAAAGGAGAATATAAATATGTGCACGGGAATCCTCTCGTTACACCTGATCATCCTCCTCTAACAACGATGATGTACAAATTGCATGAGTGGTACACGAAAACCTACAGGGATTCTGGGAGAGACACTATGTATGTTAGAGTGAAACCAGAGCACGAATTCATTGGACTCAGCGTGATGGCTATTGAATTTGTGGAGTTCTTTCTGTTATTCAATCAACTGGCCCTCGACAAACAACTCATGACTGCCTACTGTCTGTAAGTATTACTTCTATAGTTAAGTCTCTAGCTTAGCTCGTTCATTGCATTATATATAATTATCCTCACTATATTATGCAGATTGAAGATCGTCGAATGCAAAAAAGCAGGAATCTTCGAAATTGGGTTCATTAGCCTAGATGCTGTAAATGAATGGACGATACGAAATGAAACTAAATAGAATGAGGAGAACTTGCTAAAGTCGTTCCTTACACATCAAAACAAAAGGGAAATACTCTTTCCTTACAACTTCAAGTGAGTGTTGTTGTCTTCTCTGTATACTCGGTTTCACTTACTTGAGGTTAAGTAATGTAATTGATGAGCTATATATGCGTGCGCAGTTTTCACTATATTTTGCTATCCATTAAGCTTGACGGGGCATTAGTAACTGTCCTAGACTCGAGACATGAAGATCCCGAGAATTATGCGGACATGACCGCAATGCTCAAGAAGTAAGTTCAGTCAATACCGGGACCATATCGTCATGCAACTTTTGTTAATTTCCTGATATCAGGTAATCATTTTCTTTGCCTGGCAGGGTTTGGAAGAAGTTCACTCGAAAGGTTCCCGGTCTAAACAAAGAGTTACGATTTACGCACCCCAAAGTAAGTAGTACTAGCTAGTTCCGCGCATCTCTAATTTATTCAAAATTTCTTCAATATATCATTATCATGCTTGCTTATCAGTTTGATTGAACTCTATTCTCGTAAAGTGCTTGTACTAGAAAGAAGGGATTGTTTTATGTGGATACTACGTATGCGAGTTCATTCGCCACTCGACCTGTGAGCGGGGCTTCTCTGACAAACAATTTGAAGTACATAAATAATATTCACAATTTTATTTTATATATTATGTTACCATCAATTGTGTTGAGTTTTATTCATATATATGCATGTATTGACCCCCTTCTTTAAATTAGATTTGGCAGATGTGTGATGAACTCCTACAAATCATCGCATACGAGCAATTCAAGAGGAATTGGTGCGATTCTTCCTTGACCACGTCATACCTAAAGACGGAGAATACTATGTGGATTTGTGATTGGATCTTAGAGATTGTAAGAGATCTTATATTGTATATATGTAGGTAGTAGCATCGGATAGATATACGAAAACTTGTTGTCGACCAATCTCTCAGAGAAAGAGAGGTCGATCACTTCTATCTATATATGTTCATGACTGTCTTGTGTACTTAATGGTTCCTTCATTTGCTTACTAGCTAGTGTGTCGAGTTCTCTCTATCGTAGATACTGTTGACCAAGCATGCAGAAAGAAATGACACTTCTCTATATTAGCTAGCTAACACAATATGAAACCCCTAAATTAACCCTCCAAAACCCCCTACCCCCTTCAAAAAAACAAAAAAACCAGCACGGGCCAGATGTTGACACGTGGACGAATTTTGGTCCCGGTTGGTGTTACCAACCGGGACTAAAGGTCCTCCTACCTGGGCTCCCCGTAGAAGCCACGTGGAGCCCCTTCTGTCCCGGTTGGGGGCTTTAGTCCCGACCTTTTAGTCCCGGTTCCAGAACTGGGGCTAATGGGCCTCTAGAACCGGGACAAATGGGCCGTTTTCTACTAGAACATGCACACTCTGCCATACCCCATCGACAACACCCCGGAGGAGCAGTGAATGGCGCCTGGAGGAGTTGGCCATGGAGGAGTTGGCCTTCGAGCAAGCAAGCAAGCCGGTGGTGTTTTATCTTATCTATGTTGCCGTTTTATTATTTTCGTGTTGGGTTGAACTATCTATATAAGTTGTAATGGTACTATGTATGTAGTGCTTGGGTTAATCTATGTTAGTTGTAATGCTACTACTTATGCTACTACATTGATGTGTTCTATCTAGTTTTTGTTTTTGTCTATCTAGTTGATATTGGTCAACTGATATATGTACTTGATGTTCTATCTAATTGATCTATGTGTTACTAATACAACTATGACATGCAACCATGGACATGCAACTATGACATGCAACTGTGACGCGCAACTAATTTAGTTCATGCAAATAATTAGTGGATTAACTCAAATGCCCAAAATAAAGATTTCTGTGCTCCTAAAAATATTTATTTGAATTTTACCTCTGGCCAATATTTTCATAGCAAACCAGGAACATTTTCTTGGAAATATTTGAAGCGAATTTTAACTTGATCATTTCCAAAAATGATTTCTGAGGCTTTCATATATCCCCATTTAATTTGGGTTTCATGGAACCGTAGACATGCATGAAAAGAATCAGAAAACAATAGTGTACAAGCAACAAAAATTTAAAGCAAAACAAAATAAGTTTCAATACATACAACCCAACATTTATTTGACATAAAAATTTGGACAAAGTAAAAACAAGTAAATACATATATTTTTGTTAGAGGTTTATTTGCCGAAGCAAAATTTTATTTTGAGGTTTTAGTCGAAGCATTTGTTTTCTAAACATGGGTGCCTCAATGCTATAAAACAGGGAAGGTGCCCCTATGCGGGTGGTCTGGTCTCTATTTGGGCCTGGTTATTTTTTCACGACCCAACATCTATTCGGCAGCAAGATTTATTTTACTAGAAACTGAATTTGGGGTGTGTGCACTCTGTTAACCGAAGAACAAGATTAGAGCATGAACACTGAATATTTCTCCTTCGATTCAATTACATACATTGCCCTAATAGACCTAAATGCCGCCTCTAATGACGGATGAACAAAAAGTAAAACAAAAATAGAGCAATGATACAACAATAGAACCCCCTGCCATGAAATTTGCTTGTTTCTGCAAATCGATCATCTCAATTAGATTTTTCTTCATCTTCTCCAGTTCCTAAGTCAGCTCAGACTCCAAGTCACTAGTAGAAAACGACCCATTTTTCACGGTTCCTGAGGCCCATTTGTCCCGGTTCTGGAACTGGTACTAAAGGGTCAGGACTAAATCCCAAAACCTTTAGTCCTGGTTCGCTTACGAAACGGGACCAAAGGGGCTCCACGTGGCCGCTGTGGCAGCCCGGGCAGGTGGACCTTTAGTCCCGGTTGGTAACACCAACCGGGACCAAAAGGCAGCCACGCGTCAGCAGCTCGCAGGCGCTGGTTTTTTTTGAGAGGAGGGGTTTTGGGGGTTTTGGATGGTTAATTTAGGGTTTTGATATTGTGTTACGTAGCTAATAGAGAGAAGTAACCTCTCTTTCTTCGTGCTTGGTCAACGCTGCTAGCTACAATACATATAGAGAGAACTCGACGCTAGCTAATAAGAGAATGAAGGAAACCATTAATTACACAAGATCTAACAACTCATCATCATCTTCTTAATCGTACAAAGTTAAAGTCTGTAAAATAAAAAAAGATAAAATGACATAGTCCTCCCTCATAGGACCTACTCCTCCCTCCTATGTAAAATGACATAAAAAGGAATGACACCTATGTCTTCATGATGAAGCAAAGAGATCCAACGGTCTCCAACTTGTGACTTGCGATCCTTCTTTATTTGTCCCCATGCTTCAATTTGGAGCCTTCTTGGTGGTTTCCGCTCAGTCGAGTATGCAAAAGATAACTCGAGGTGGAAGGGGCTTTTTATTGTCATATTACCTTTGGGTTGCATCAACGGTGGCACAACTTCATATGTCAATTTCTGTTGAAGAACATAATTGTAGCCTAGTTAGCAATGTAATCAATACCATTTATGCAACAGTACTAGTGTACTTAATTAGCAACTCTTACCAAGATATTTCGGTGAATGTCATCCTCCCTCAACCTATGCACTAGTGTCCTGTACAATGTATAATTTGGGCCAGTTCCCAGCTTTTATGGGAAGATGTCCCTACCAGCTATGACACCAATAGAAAAGTAGATAAGATCATCCTTGTTCTACCAAGTTAGATGTGATCTATAAGTGTAGTGTGTCGTGTCAATTATGTTCTGTATTTCACTCGACGAAACGAAATAAGATGTAAATTAAAAATTAACAAATTTATTATGGATGAACACCAAATATTTTTATATATAGAATGCAAATTACTTGACAAATATACAGGGTTGACAAACTCACATGGAGGTAAAACAGGAAGCATATCGACATCCACCCAAATGTCCATGATTCCTTCAATATGATCTTCAGGACGAAGATCGAAGGTTATTTCAATATCCTCCTGAAATCCATATGCCTTGCAAAGAGCTTCCCAATTTGAGCACCCTAATTCGGTGTTATTACATGCATTCATTACTTTCACAAGAAATGTGTGACCATGTATAGTCCTTGGGTTGGTTGTCCTTCTCTCGAAATTCTCGTGCTCTTCGAAACCGAGCCTCTCCAAGAAATACAGTCTTGCATGACAGGGCACGAACTAGTCGAATTGTATAAAACAGAAATTACGCGTTGAAGGAAAGAAGCAGTAGTCATGCTTAATTACGAGAAACCAGTTGTCATCGTTGCATACCGTAGAAATATCAAACTCCTCGTAAAACTTCATGGTGAAGAACCTGCCGTCTTGCTGCCCAGGCTGCTCACAAAGACCCTTATCTTCACCGCAAAATTCACATGCTTGGATCCTATTGTGGTATGATGATGACGACATTTCCTGTGTCCATAATTCAAGAATTACTGCACGCTTTGGATCCTAATGTGTGTGTGACTTTTGGTCCGTCGAGGCTTTCCTTAAATAACTCTCATATCTCATGGTGTGTTAGTGCGCACTCTCTCACACTGATATGATGGTGTATATATGTTGGTGGGCACTCTCTCATAGTAATAGTTCGACCATCGGTGATGGACGCCCCCCTCTTCTCTTCTTGCACATTATATTGACAGGTATATCGCAAAGAAGAGAAAACAGAGGAGGCGCCCCCCACGACAGCAGTCGGGATTCGTCTAGCAAGAACACACATGAAAGTCACACAAGGAGCAACAACAGACCGAACGTCACACACGCATTATACCGATAAAATATCACTAATACATTTATAATGAACTCAAATATAATATCACTAATACATCATCTCGAATAATCCAGTTATTAATGCATCATCAAATATTAACTAATACATCTCGAATATTATCATATAAGATCACTAAGACAGATAGAATATTCTAGAATCCAAAGTGGAGGATGGTGAACTCGGTTCACTAGCGGTCTCTGAGTCGCCGGCGATGGACACCCAAAGATAAGGAACCATCACGGGATCATAACTCGGGTGCGATCCCTGAAGAATCTGCCAGGTATTGTTGAACCTAGCATCCAACGCCGCCATGTAGTGACGGACCTGCTCGTCCACCTCTCTGACATGGTGACGTACCACCTCCGCAGGGGCCTGCTCCCTCTGCACCGAAAGTGGCCCACGTGACCGCCACCAAAGAAGCTTCAGGTCGATGACGAGACCCAAATTCCTCACCAAGCTTCGAGCCCCGGAAGGTAGCACCTCCTAGTGCCAGCCCGGCAGAGCCCAGTCCCGGACATGGCGCCTATCAAGAAGGCTCTCGCGGACCACTCGACAATGAGGATGCGGGCTGGGCATCGTGGATTTCGAAACAAATTCCTATGAGAACGTTTCCTTATCGTTTAATTACTATTTTTTTCCGAAAACCAAGAATTTTTCTATAATCTAACATACACATACTAATTTTTTCTAGGACTCCTAATAATTAAACAAAACATAAAAAGCATCATAAACAAAAACAACTAATGTCCTAGGACTCGTAATTAACTAACTTTTCCTAGGACTCCTAATTTTCGTAGGACAACTAATTAGTATACATACATCTACATATACATATAGCCACATACATATACATTATAGCCACATACATATAGCCACATACATATATACATCCATCCATACATACATATAGCCACATACATATATACATTATATATGAACAAAAACATTAATCATATAAACAAATCAACATATAAAAAAAATTTATAGAGTCGGGGCAGCGGCGGCTCACAGCGGGGGCGGTTGGCGAAGGCGAAGGCGACGGCGACGGCAGGGACGATGGCAACGGCGGGGGCGGGGACGGCAGCGATGGCGAGGGCGGGGACGATGGCGATGGCGACAACAGGGGCAGCGACGACGTCGACGGCGGGGGCGGCAACAACGGCCGGGGCGGGGACAACGGCGACGGGGAGGGGCGGTGACGGGCAGGGACGACGGCGATGGGCGGGGGCGGGGACGACGATGACGGGCACGGGCGGAGGCGACGGGCAGGGACGCACGGGCGGGCGGGGGCGGGGATGACGGTGATAGGCACGGGCGGCAGCGACGCGCGGGGACGGCGGCGGCGGCTGCGACGGGCAGGGGCGGGGGTAGCGGCAACGGGGGTGGGGACAACAGGGATGACGGCGACGGGGGCAGGGACAACGGCGACAGGGGTGGGGACGACGGCAACGGCTGGGACTACAACAACGATGGGGACGACAGCGATGACGGGGGCGACGGCGACGACAATGCAATGAGGATGAGGATGGCGGGCTCGGGGCAACTTGTAGATGAAATTTTCGAAGTGTCAACTTATATAGAAGAAGCATTGGCTCTGCTTTGTGGCACCAACCGGGACCAATGCTCACCTTTAGTCCCACTTAGTGCCACCAACCGGGACCAATGCTCACCTTTAGTCCCAGTTAGTGCCACCAACCCGGACCAAAGCTCTCTTTTCATCAGCCCAAAGGGCGGGAAGCAGAGACCTTTGATCCCGGTTGGTGGTACCAACCGGGACTAACGGTGGGTATTTTTCCCAGTATTTTTTATTTGTTTTTTGCTTTTTTTAAGAAACAGTATTTTTCTTCTGTTATTTTAGTTCATTCTTAAAAAAAAATACTTTGATAATTTTAGTTGCATAATTTCCATTCTTTATGTTTTGTTTTTTGCTTTATTTATTTTTTTAATTTTTGCTTTATTTATTTCCAATATGTTTTACTATTATATTCTGTTTTTCTATTAATTTTTTGAACAAAAAAACTTTGATATTTTCAGTTGCATAATTTTTATATAATTATAGGTTGAAAACTACTAGAGGTTTATAAAAGCGTTTTAGTTGATTCTTTTTTGAACTCCACTCCCACGATGTTTTGAAAGCAATTGAAAAGCACTTCAAATGAACACTGAAAAGTTTGAAAGTTGGCATGGTATCATCATTTCACCCACATAGCATGTGGTAAAAGCTTGAGAGGGTTATGGCAAAAACTAGATGCACTTCATGTACAAATGGACAATCTCTTTCGAAGTATCCAGGTTTCGGACAAAAACTCATCTGTTACAAAGGGATTTCATTTTTTTGAAATTATTTGAACTTCATCATTTTTGTGTGTCCAAAATGCACCATTCAAGGCCACAACATCAATTTTCAACCCTTTCTGACTTCACTTGGTATTTTTCTTGCACTTACTGATTTTTTTGAGCTAAATAACCCTGAAATTGAAAAGCACTTCAAATGAACTCTGAAAAGGTTGAAAGTTTGCATGGTATCATAATTTCAACCACATAGCATGTTATAAAAAGTTGAGAGGGTTATAGCAAAAACTGGATGCACTTCGTGTACAAAATGGACAATTTGTTTCGAAGTATCACGGTTTTGGACGAAAACTCATCTCTTACAAAGGGATTTCATTTTTTGAAATTATTTGAACTCCATAATTTTTGTGTGTTCAAAATGCACCATTCAAAGCCCAATCATCAATTTTCAACCATTTGTGACTTTATTTGGTATTTTACATGCACTTACTGATTTTTTTCCAGCTAAATAACCCTGAAATTGAAAAGCCTTCAAATGAAATCTGAAAAGGTTGAAAGTTGGCATGGTATCATCATTTCACCGACATGGCATGTTATAAAAGGTTGAGAGGGTTAAGGCAAAAACTGGATGCACTTCGTATACAAAACAGACAATCTGTTTCGAAGTATCACAGTGTTGGACGAAAACTCATGTGTTACAAAAGGCATTTCATTTGTTCACATGTATCTGCAATGATATAGTTGTGGAGAGAAAGTCTTCACTTTTTGGGTCGTCACCATGGATAATCTTCACTTTTTGGGCGCTTTGGCTCATCGCATGATGTATTTGCTTCCTTATCTTTTCTTTTTCTCGGTTTGGTAGACATGTCCTTCACATAGAAAACCTGCGCCACATCATTGGCTAGGACGAATGGTTCGTCTGTGTACCCAAGATTGTTCAGATCCACTGTTGTCATTCCGTACTGTGGATCTTCCTATAACCCACCTCTTGGCAGATTGACCCATTTGCATTGAAACAAAGGGACCTTGAAATCATGTGCATAGTCAAGTTCCCATATGTCCACTATGTAACCATAATATGTGTCCTTTCCCCTCTTGGTTGCTACATCAAAGCGGACACCGCTGTTTTGGTTGGTGCTCTTTTGATGCAAGTCATTACAGCATTACAGCAGAAGATGGTCTCCCTCTTGGTGATTGTGTAAAATGTATTCCCATTTATCTCATACACTTTGTAAGTCATTACAGCAGAAGATGGTCTCCTGGCCAACGAGTACAGCTCATCAGAAACAATGTTGTCACACATGAGACGTGTTTGCAACCAACTGCCGAAAGTACTGATTTGTTCACATGTAATCCAGTCGTCACACTGCTCTGGGTGTTTGGAGCGCAGAATATACTTGTCTTCATCGACATACGGATTTCTAGATTGATCATCTTCTAAGAGATTGCATTGAGGAATGCACATACCTTCATAGTGGCTAATCGAACATTTTATGGTAGAAGCCCCCTCAATGCAACCGGAAGCAGTTGCGTCATAATCACGTGGCACTCATGAGACTTTAGGTTCTGGAACTTTTTCTCTGCCATATTTATTATTCCCTTTATATTCGATGAGAAGCCAGACGGGACCTTCATACTAAGCAGGCATACAAAGAAGTTTTCCTTCTCTTCTTTGGTAAGAGCGTAGCTGGTAGGACTTTCATACTTCTCTAGATGCATGCCTTCTTTTTCATGCACACATTGTTGTTCCTCGCGTGCCTCCGGTGTATCTTTTGTCTTCCCATACACTCCCAACAAGCCTAGTAGGTTCATGCAAAGATTCTTTGTCACGTGCATAACGTTAATCGCAGGGCGGACCTCTAGGTCTTTCCAATAGGGTAGCTCCCAAAATATAGATTTCTTCTTCCACATGGGTGCGCTTCCCTCAGCGTCATTCGGAACAGATAATCCGCCGGGACCCGTTCCAAAGATTACTTGTAAATCATGGACCATAGCAAGTATTTAATCAACAGTACAGAGGGCGGGCTTCTTCCGGTGATCTACCTCACCTTTGAATTGCTTTCCTGTCTTTTGACATTGATGGTTAGTCGGAAGGATTCGACGATGCCCCAGGTACACATTTTTCCTACATTTGTCCAAATATATACTGTCGGTGTCATCTAAATAGTGTGTGCATGCGTGGTATCCCATGTTCGTCTATTTTGAAAGGTTACTGAGAGCAGGCCAATCATTGATGGTTACAAACAGCAACGCATGTAGGTCAAATTCCTCTTGTTCGTTCTCATCCCACACACGTACACCTCTTCCATTCCATAGCTGCAAAAGTTCATCAACTAATGGACTTAGGTACACATCAATATCATTGCTGGGTTGCTTAGGGCCTTGGATGAGCACTGGTATCATAATGAACTTCCGCTTCATGCACAACAGAGGAGGAAGGTTATACATACATAGTCATAGGCCATGTGCTATGCTTGCTGCTCTTAAACCAAACCATACGTTCCTTGGGTCACTTGTAAAGTTGCTCCACTTTATCTCGATCTTTCTCCACTGCGACCCGTCAGCAGGTGCTCTCAACTTCCCGTCTTTATTACGGTCCACTTTGTGCCATCGTATCGACTTGGAATGCACTTTGTTTCTGAACAGATATTTCAACCGTGGTATTATAGGAGCATACCACATCACTTTGGCAAGAACCCTCTTCCCAGGGCGCTTGCCATCAACATCACCAGGGTCATCTCGTCTTATCTTATACCGCAATGCACCACATATCGAGCATGCTTTCAAATCCTCATACGCACCGCGGTAGAGGATGCAGTCATTAGGGCATGCACGTATCTTCTGCACATCCAATCCTAGAGTGCATACAACCTTCTTTGTTGCATACATACTGTCGAGCAATTTGTTATCCTTTGAAAGCTTGGTCTTCAATATTCTCTGTAGCTTCTCAAATCCTTTGTCAGGTACACCATTCTATGCCTTCCACTGCAGCAATTCTAGTGTGGTACCGAGCTTTGTGTTGCCATCTTCGCAATTGGGGTACAACCCTATTTTTTATCGTCTAGCATGCGATCGAACGTCAAGTTCTCCTTTTCACTTTCGCATTGTCTCCTTGCATCAACAATGACCCGGCGAAGATCATCATCGGCCAGCTCATCTGGTTCCTCTTGATCTTCATCTTCCCCCGTTGCAGCATCACCGTATTCAGGAGGCACATAGTTGTCATCATCCTATTCTTCTTCGTTATCTTCCATCATAACCCCTCTTTCTCCATGCTTGTTCCAAACATTATAGGGTGGCATAAAACCCTTCTCAAGCAAGTGGAAGTGAAGGGTTTAGAGTTGGAGAAAGCCTTAGTATTCTCACAGACAGTAGACAATGAATAAAACCGTTCTTCTTGTTTGCCTCAGCTGCTTCGAGAAAATTATGCAGGCCCTTAATATACTCGGAGGTGCGTCGGTCACCGTACATCCATTGCCAGTTCATCTGCATGCGTTATATAATAAAGTGTATTAAAAACCATGACAACATATCATGAATAGAGAAGTGACCAAATTAATAGAAATTCGTCATCACATTAAAGCCAAAGTACAATAGTGACCAAAATAAATACATACAGTTCATAGATAGTTCTCATTATTGAACAACATATAGCTCTATAGAGCATCTAATTAAAACATACATCGAAACTATGTAAAAAAAATAAATGCAACAACAAATGCGATCATAACCGCTACTAAGGTACCAATTGATCCAACAGTATAATGATACCAAGCCTCAGTATGAATGGCATATTTTCTAATCTTTCTAATCTTCAAGCGCATTGCATCCATCTTGGTCCTGGGATTGTCGACGACATCGGCAACATGCAACTCCAACTTCATCTTCTCCTCTTCAAATCTTTGTAATTTTTCTTTCAAGTCATTGTTTTCTTTTTCAACCAAATTTAACTTCTCTACAAGAGTTGCTATGTGGGTTGGAATTTCCGGCACTACCTCCTCCTAGATTAAAAAATCTATGTCAAGTTGGTCAGCATAATTGTCATAAACACTAAATAAAACAAATAGTTATAAAATATAATATATACCACATCCAAATCATAGGCAGGACAAGGGCCGACGGAGGCGGTTACGAAAACCATCGCACTGTATAATAACAAACAATAACAAAAGTAAGAAAATTACAGAAGTATATATCTAAATCATACAAGTAAAAACTTTTTCTTTTAGAAAGAAGATAAGAATAAGAGGCTAACCATGGTGGTGTCGGCACCGAGACGGGCGCGGGCGATCGACGGTGGTGAGGACGGTGAGGGGACAGGACAGACCGCCAAACCTAGGCAAATCTTGAGGAAATTGGAGCTTGGACAAGGAGCTTCGAGAGGAGAAAGCTTGAGTGTGGCTTGGGCATTTCATTGATCACCTCATGTGCATAGGAGGTGAGCTAGAGCACCACAAAGATCTCCCCTCGCCGGCAGAAAAAGAGAGCAATGTGGATTGCTTTTCTCACTGGCGAGGGGTATATATAGGCATCTCATTGGTCACAGTTCGTAGCTGGAACTGGCACTAAAGGACCACATTTGGTCCCGGTTCTAGCCACAAACCGGGACCAATGGTTGTGGGCCATGAGCGAGGCCCATTGGTCCTGGTTCGTGTCTAGAACCGGGACCAATTGGTCCAGACGAACCGGGACCAATGCCCCCATGTGGCCCGGCCGGCCCCCTGGCCTCACGAACCAGGACCATTGCCCCCATTGGTCCTAGTTCCTGACTGAACCGGGACTAATGGGCTGGCCCGGCCTAGACCAAAGCCCTGTTTTCTACTAGTGTCAGGGCACATTGTGAGCGGTACTGGACCATACCGACGCCATTTTGAGTGCGTGGCGGAGGAGGTGGACATCTGCACTTGGTCTCCGGAGAAGAGGAAGAATGGGGAAAGGGGAAGCAATGTGCGGTGGCAGGCGGACGGGAACGGGCGGTCGTCTCTCCTAGCTGCGAAGAGACGGGTCCCGCGCTTAGTGGACAAGTGGTGGGTCCTGCACTTACGTGGATAAGTTGTGGGTCCGGCCGCTAACAGCTAATGAGAGCATCAATTCAGCTTAAGGGTCATGTCGTGTATGGGCTATTTCCTCGCTCAAAAGTGTTGCACCAAGGCAATTCGGACGAAATACGTCTTTCCCTTCCAATTCCCACGAAATGTGTCACGCAGGAGCTATTGACCCTCATTGCTTAGCTTGCCGAACTCCTTCGCTCTATCTTGGCCGGCATGTGTGGTTCGATCAGGCACATGGCGGTTTTTCTATTTCAAACTTTGTTATAGTCTAATAAAGCAAATTGTTAAAATATATTTGTATTTGAATTTTTAATCTCACATTCCTATGAACCACAATATTACTTGCGGGGATTTTACTCTTCACTTTCCGCCATACCATGTTCATGGCTTTTGTTGGAGGTGTTGTGTAATGCACGCACATGTTTTTGTTAGGAGTTATAATTGCAGAACTGACAAATAGCATTGAGATTCCCTTAAAAAATACTAATAGCATTGTCATAAACTTCCTCGAGGGCATCTCTACAAGATCCCATATTCTAAAAGTCAAAAATCTTCTCTATAACATTTTCCTAATTTATCTAGGGAACTACTTTTGCTTAGCTAGCGGACCCCCTATCCTAAAATTATCATTTTGCCTATTATTTAAAATGTTTTCTCAAACAATCAGAAAAATTCATCACATTTAAATACAAACATAGAGAATTCAGATGCATCAAATCATAATTCAACTATGAACAAAAATAAAGTTTGTTGAATCCATCAAATATAATCATAACATGTCCTAAAAGGCACTGAACGAACAAGTTCATTCCAAAAAAAATCACACATGGTGGACCAAAAGCCATCGTAGTTCAAATGGACCTCACACACTCGCATTGTCACCGGTGACACCAGCACTACTGCTGCCACCATAGTTGTCGCCACCACTGCACAACTTAGCCAAGATGTCCCCATGAGTGAACTCCTAATATTTCCTTGCCTTGTCATCCATCTTCCTAGGATCCATCCACGCGATAGCATGTTCCTTGGCCAACCTCTTGATCCGTTGCTCATCAGCAGTGGCGAAGCTAGCTCCCGATAACCCCGGGCTGCTCCCCGGGCTACTCCGGCCATTACTCATTAAATAACAGAAAAACATAATGTATTAATAATTCTAATTAGTGGGGAAAATGTTGGGTAAGGTCACCATACATATATAGGATTTGCCCCGGATCCTTCAGTGGGCTATATCTCCGCCACTACTCATCAGTCACCATTACAAGCTTTTGCTTCTCAATCACAATCTATTTCCTTTTCTTTCTCTCACCCCCACCCTCTAATTCAAATAACATTTTATCCTCTAGTTCAAGTCATTTACCCTCCGGAAGCACCTTTCTATCCTTGGTCACCATCTTTGCTTTCCACTTCTCCTCCTCCGTCAACTTCATCTCATGGAAATGAGCCATCTCCTCCTCCTTCCGTTCGACCACTAATGCCCTTTTCACCTCCACCATTGAAACCGACTCTTATTTTTATGTTGCAACACCACCATTCTTCTCGACATTACTTGCATATTTTGATTCATCCGAATGGACATGCTGAGTGGATTAGTTCTCAACCAAGTTATCATCATTCGCATTGGTGTTGAGTCTTTGCCTTTTTGGTGTGGTTTGAAATTTTCTTCTTGATCCCTTGTCAAGGAAACGGTTACATTGTTATTGTAGTACCTTGATACTATTCCAAAATTTCTCCTTTATTTGGCCGGCACATACCGTGTCATCGAGAGTGCTATTCACCCAAGTTTCACACAAACATTTTTTCTTCCTTCGTCTTGTAGTTGCACAAGCTACCCCTCTTCTTGTTTACATGGGTCTCCTCAACCCTCCTCCATCACTTTAGCATTTCTCGTTTTGCTATGTCGCATTCACATGGAAATTTCATCAAGGTCAAACTTGTGGGTTACATTCAATTCTTCCATGAAAGTGGCGGCATTGTCATTCAATTGCTCACTACAAAAGCAAACCAAAAACCTAGTAATCAATGTCAAATCAAGAATCACTCTCTAAACAAATTGCAACTAAAAATGAAAATAAACTTCCAAGCATATCCTCAAGCACATTGGCCTTGCTCATTGGTCTCGTCCGGATCCAAGTCATCCTCAGACAGTGGAGGTGAGAAGGGTGGTGCATTGGCAGCAGGAGGCCACCTAGTAGTCGTCAGCTCCACAAGAGCTCAAAGGGGAAGCACCAGGAAGGTCACAGACTCCTTCTTCTTTGCCACCCCTATTGTGCTGTCAATCACCTTGGCCGACGTTGCCATGTGTCGGGTAGCTCGGGAAAGGGAGATAGGCAGGTTGCGGTGGCGTCAGTAAGAATGGTCACTAGTAGAAAACACATCTTTTGTCCATAGCATTAGTCCCGGTCAGGTTTTGAAACGGTGCTAATGTGACCATTAGTCCTGGTTCGATGGGCACCATTACTCCGAGTTCTTTACGGACCTTTAGTCTCGGTTCGTAGTACGAAGCGGGACTAAAGGGGTGGTGGCATGCTGGTGTCGGCCTGGGGCCCCACGATAACCTTTAGTCCCGGTTCGTGGTACAAACTGGCATTATAGGCACACCTCTAGTCCTGGTTTGTGTCTCAAACCGGGACTAAAGATGCTCCTATACAAACTTCGTCCAGCCTGAGCTCTCTCTGTTCTTCCCTTTCCTCTCCCCTTTGTTATTCCCCTCTTCCCCGAGCTCATCCTCCATTTTTGAGAAAATTTGTCAAGATTTGAAGGCACTACATCCATCCAAGTGTTCACAAAGTTTAGCAACTTTGTCCTTTCATCCCTCATTGCTAGATTATCTCTTACAATGCTCTATAAGTGTAGTGATTTGTGGGTTTTAATTTGGGAGTATTTATATGTGGTAGTTTATTTGAATTATATGCAATTTAAGCTCACATTAACTTCTTACTTTGCATGTGTAGGTGTGGTTTACTTAGTGTCTTACCGTCCCCGTCCTAACCACCGTCGATCGCCCGCACCATCCCGTCCCCGGAACCACCTTGGTGAGCCTCTTGTTCTTATTCTTTAAAGAAAAACAAAATCATGATTTTAAGATCTTGATAGTTACTTGTATAGTTTTCTTACCTGTATGGTTGTTTGTTATACATAGTGGCATGGTTTTGATATCCGTCCCCGTCAGCCCTCGTTCGGTTTTTGACTGGGATGTGGTATACACCCTCTTTTATAACTATTTGTTGCATTTTGTGTTTATGACAATTATGCCCATCAAGTTGACATAGATATTTTTATCTAGGAGGTATGTAAACCGGAAATTCCAACCGACATAGATATTCTTGTCAAGAAGTTAAATTTGGTTGAAAAAGAAAACGAGTATTTGAAAGAAAAATTGAAAAGAGTTAAAGAAGAGAAGATGAAACTGGAGTTATATGTTGCCGATGTCGTCGATGATCACAAGATCAAGATGGATGCAATGCTCTTGAAGATTAGAAAATTTAAAAAATATGCCATTGATAGTGAGGCTTGGTATCATTATGTTATTGGATCAATTGTTACCTTAGTTGCAATGTTGATCGCATTTGTTGTTGCATTTAAATGCTTTAGCTAGGGAGTTTGTATGTTGTTTTATGAGAACAAGTTTGTATGAACTTCATGTATGAACTTGTATTAATTTGGTATTTTCGGTGTTGTGTAATAAAGATGAGATGGCAATGGATGTAGGATGACTGATGCTCTCCCCAGTTCATTAATGGGATGCATACTTTTCTAGTTGTGACTGAGGCAACAAGCGGGCAGATGGTTTTATGTATTGTCCATGTGCTGGCTATAAGAATGATCGAAATTACTCTAACTCAAGAACCATTCACGGCCACCTGTTGGAGTCCGGTTTCATGTCCATCTATAACTGTTGGAACAAGCACGGAGAAAGAGGGGTGTATGAAGAAGAAGAAGAAGAGGATGACGACATCTATCCTGGCCATGGGTTCCATGAATACGATGGTACATCAATGGGGGAAGAATCTGAGCGGGCAAGGCCGGAACGAGCTGAAAAAGAGGCATCAGATGAGCCCGCTGATGATCTTGGTCGGGCCATTGTCGATGCAAAGAGAAACTGCGCAAGTGAAAAGGACAAGCTGAAGTTGCATCGCATGTTAGAGGATCACAAAGAAGGGTTGTACCCAAATTGTGAAGATGACAATAAAATGCTGGGTACCACACTGGAATTGCTGCAATGGAAGGCGAAGAATCGTGTATCTAACAAGGCATTTGAAAAGTTGCTGATAATGTTAAAGAAGAAGCTACCAAAGGACAACGAATTGCCCGACAGTGCGTACGAAGCAAAAAAGTCTATCTGCCTTCTAGGATTAGAGGTGGACAAGATACATGCACGCCCTAATGACGGCATCCTCTACCGTGGTGAGTACGAGGATTTGAATGCATGCCCGGTGTGATGTGCATTGCGATATAAGATCAGCCACGCTGACCCTGGTGATGTTTAGGGCGAGGCCCTAGCAAAAAGATTCCTGCCAATGTGATGTGGTATTCTCCTATAATACCATGGTTGAAACGTTTGTTCCAAAACAAAGAGCAGGCCAAGTTGATGTGATGGCACAACGAAGACCGTAAGAAAGACGGGAAGTTGAGAGTACCCACTGATGGATCGTAGTGGAGAAAAATTGAGAGAAAGTGGAAGGACTTTGCAAAGGACGCAAGGAACATATGTTCTGGTTTAAGTGCAGATGGCATTAATCCTTTTGGGCAGCATAACAACAATCATAGCTCGTGGTCTGTGACTCTATGTATCTATAACCTTCCTCCTTGGTTGTGCATGAAGCAAAAGTTCATTATGGTTCCACTGCTCATCCAAGGCCCCAAGCAACCCGACAACGATATTGATGTGTACCTAAGGCATTAGTTGAAGAAATTTATAGCTCTGGAATGGAAAAGGTGTATGTGCGTTCGATGCGAAAGAACAGGAGGAATTTGACCTACATGCATTATTGTATTTAATCATCAATGTTTAGCCTGCTCTCAATAACCTTTCAGGACAGACAAACAAGGGATACCACACATGCATGCGCTGTTTAGATGATACCGGCAGTATATATTTGGATAAATGTAAGAAGAATGTGTACCTGGGGCATCATCGATTTCTTCAGAGCAGGCATCACATAATAAAGAAAGGCAAGCATTTCAAGGGTGAGACAGATCACCGAAAGAAGCCTCGCCATCATAATGGTGATGATATACTTGATATGGTAAAGGATTTCAAAGTAATCTTGGGAAAGGGTCTTGGCGAACAATCTATTCCGAATGACGCTGACAAACGTGCACCCATGTGGAAGAAGAAATCTATATTTTGGGACCTACCCTATTGGAAAGACCTGGAGGTCCGCTACGCAATTGACGTGATGCATGTGACGAATAATCTTTGTGTGAATCTGCTAGGCTTCTTGGGCGTGTACGGGAAGACAAAATATACACCGGAGGCATGGGAGGACCAGCAATGTATGCACGGAGAAGACGGCATGGATCCAAAGCAGTTTCAAGGTCATGCCAGCTATGCTCTTACCAAAGAAGAGAAGGAAATCTACTTTGAATGCCTGCTCGGTATGAAGGTCCCGTCTGGCTTCTCGTCAAATATAAAGGGAATAATAAATATGGCAGAGAAAAGTCCCAGAACCTAAAGTCTCATGACTGCCATGTGATTATGACGCAACTGCTTCTAGTTGCATTGATGGGGCTTCTACCGGAAAATGTTTGATTAGCCATTGTGAAGCTATGTGCATTCCTGAATGCAATCTCTCAGAAGGTAGTCGATCCAGAAATCCTACCAAGGTTATAGAATAATTTGGTGCAATATCTTGTCAGTTCCGAGTTGGTGTTCCTACCATCCTTCTTCAATATCATGACACACATCCTAGTTCACCTAGTCAAGGAGATTGCCATTCTAGGTCCTGTATTTCTACACAATATGTTCCCTTTTGAGAGGTTCATGGGAGTCTTATAGAAATATGTTCATAATCGTGCTATGCCAGAAGGAAGCATCTCCAAGGGCCATGAAACAGAGGAGGTCATTGTGTTTTTTGTTGACTTTATTCCTAAAATTAAGCCAATTGGTGTTCCTGAATCGCGGCATGAGGGCAGACTGGGTGGAAAAGGCACACTAGGAAAGAATTCACTAATATGCCGGGATGGGCATTCTTTGGCGCAAGCACACTACATAGTTCTACAAAGTTCTGCCTTGGTGACTCCGTATATCAAGGAACACAAGAATATTCTAAGATCCAAACACCCGGAGTAGTCTGATGATTGGATTGCACATGAACAAATGGTGACTTTCACCGATAGGTTGCAGAAATGTCTCATGCGTGACGACACTGTTGAAGATGTCCTGTATTTGCTGTCGAAGTTACCATCTTCGAATATATTGAGTTTCAAAGGGTACGAGATAAATGGGAATACATTTTACACGATCACCCAAGATAAAAAGAGCGTCAACCAACCAGTGGTGTCTGCTTCGATGGAGCAAACATCAATGGGCCGAAGGACACATATTATGGTTACATAGAGGAGATATGGGAACTTGACTATGGACTTGGTTTGAAGGTCCCTTTGTTTCAGTGCAAATGGGTCAATCTGACAAAAGACGGAGTAAAGGAAGACCCACAGTATGGAATGACAATAGTGGATCTCAACAATCTTGGGTACGTAGACAAACCATTCGTCCTAGCCAATGATGTGGCGCAGGTTTTCTATGTGAAGGACATGTCTACCAAGCCGAGAAAAAGAAAAGATAAGTAAGAGAATACATCATACGATGAGCCAAAGCGCCACACAGTTCTTTCAGGGAAAAGAAACATCATGGGAGTGGAGGACAAGACAAACATGTCAGAAGGTTATGAAAAGTTTCATGAAATTGCTCCCTTCAGAGTGAATGCTGACCCGAGCATCAAGTTAAACAATGAAGATTGTCCATGGTTACGACGCAAAGGGACACACGCGAAGAAAAAGTTTTATACCCAAAGATCCCACTCTGGGATGTGACCAGCTTCCCTAGTTAGCTTCCAGACTTATATATCTAAAAAGTCCCACTTCGGACAAATCTGGGGGAATCTTTGTAATAGTAGTTTACTTATGTGTTTTGGCATTTGAAATGCGTCAAAATATTATGTCCAAATCCACGTCATCAATTTTCAACCCTTTATGACTTCATTTGCTATTTTTCATGCAATTACTGATCTTTTTTTGAGCTAAATGACCCTGAAATTAAAAAGCACTACAAATGAACTTTGAAAAGGTTTAAAGTTGGCATGGTATCATCGTTTCACCCACATAGCATGTGCTAAAAAGTTGAGAGGGTTACGGCAAAAACTGGATGTACTTCGTGTACAAAATGGACAATCTCCTTCAAAGTACCAGGGTTTCAAACGAAAACTAATCTGTTACAAAGGCATTTCATTTTTTTAAACTTATTTCAACTCTAGACTTTTTGTGTGTTCACTATGCACCATTCGAAGCCACACCATCAATTTTCAACCATTTCTGACTTCATTTGCTGTGTTTCAGGCATTTACTAGATTTTTTTGAGCTAAATGACCCTGAAATTGTAAAGCACTACAAATGAACTCTGAAAAGGTTGAAAGTTTGCATGGTATCATCATTTCACCCACATAGCATGTGCTAAAAAGTTGATAGGTTTACGGAAAAAACTGGATGTACTTCGTGTACAAAATGGATAACCCCTTTTGAAATACCAGGGTTTCAAACGAAAACTTGTCTATTACAAAGGCATTTCATTTTTTTAAATAACATAAGAATCACCAAATTGAATATAATGATAAAACACACTAATATTAAACAGCAGAAATAAGAATCACTGAAAAATCTATTTTTAAAGTAAAGTTATTCACAAAGTTGTGATTCACACAAATTTCAGATAATTCAAATTTAAACTATCCAAATTTCAAAACTACTGGCACTAACAGGAAGTTTATAAAAAAATTACCTAAAGCAAAAAGATTCACAAAGAAACTCTAAATAAAGCAAAAAAACAACTCAGAAACAAAAGAAAATAGATAAAGCAGAAAACAAAAGAAAAAAAGCCTGCCTATTGGGCCGCCACAGCCTGCATACGACTAGAAACTCAACCTCTAGTTGGGCCAGGATGCAGGCCCATTTGGCCCAGTAGGCCCAACTGGGCGGCACGTGTGGTAGGCCTACAAGGCCTGCATTAGACAGGATCTCGACACGTTAGCCGCAGCGGGGCTTATAAACCGGTGTGAGCTCCTCTCGACTAGCGAGGTGGGACTAAACATCCACCGCCAGGCACACCACCTTTAGTCACGGTTGGTGGCTCCAACTACGAGTAAATACCCCCCCCCTTTACTCGCGGTTGGAGCCACCAACCGTGACTAAAGGTGATTTTCAACCAGTCCAAGCGGCGGGAAGCCAGACCATTAGTCACGATTGGTGGTTTCAACCGCGACTAAAGGTGGCCTTTAGTCGTGGTTGGAGCCACCAACCGCGACATAAGGTACCTCTCTATGTACCAACACTAACGAAATTTTCCCCGAATCAGCCATTTCGCCCCACGACGTCACCGTCTCTGTCCGTCCGCGCACCTGCCGCCGCACCTCGACGTTGCCGTCCGTCCGCACCTCTGCAACACCTCGAGGTCATGGCCGTCGTGCCCCTACACCACGCCTCTGCAACACCTCGAGGTACTGCACCTCGACACCGTCATCGCCGCCCCTCCTCGACCTCGCGCATCGTGTCACCGCCCCTGCACCTCGCCGTCGCCATCGCCGCCCCTCCTCGACCTCGCGCGTCGTCGCCCCGCTATGAGCCCCTACCACGCGCCATGACCGCCCCTCCCATCGAGCCCGCACACACACACACACTTTCTATTTTGATTTTTTATTTGTTTTTCACTAGTATATATGTATGCATGAATGCATGTTAGATGGATATAATTAGTATTTAAATAGTATATTTTTTTATATAATGTTGTTTTTCTGTTTTTTAATGGATGTATAGAAGTATGCTTAATTAGTGTTACTTTTCTATTATTTAAATTTATATCATGTTGTATATCATAGTTGACCATATATATATTTCTTAGAAGGACTATATATAAGTGGGAAAAAAGTTTCAAAAATTTTTGAGGAAGAAATATTATTAGTGTAGTTATAACCTAGCAATGGGACATTATAATTGAAAACAGGATATTTTGCTCAAAATTTCCTAATAAAATGACATTGCATATATAGTTATTTTTTTCATAAGAATTTCTTCGCGGAGTCAACGATGCCTGGCCCGCATCCTCATCGTCGACTCATTCGGGACAATGTCCTGCTTTAGAGGGGCAACGTTCAGGATTGGGCTTCGCCGAGCTAGCACTGGGAGATGCTACCTTAAGGGGCGCACAACTTGGTGAGGAACGCAGTCCCGGGTCTCGTCGTCGACCCAGAGCTTCTATGGTGGCGTTCACGTGGGCCACTTTCGGTGCGGAGGTAGCTGGCCCCGTCGGAGGTGGTACGTCGCCGTGTTAAGGAGGAGGGCGAGCACGTCCGTCACTACATGGATGTGTTGGGCATCAGGTTCTCCAATACCTAGCAGGTTCTTTAGGGATCTCACCCAAGCTATGATCCTGTGATCGTTCCTTTTCTTTGGGAGTCCATCGCCCGCGCCTCAGGAACCGCGAGTGAACTAGATTCTTCGGTAATATTCGATTTGTATTAGCTAGTGATGATATATATGATAATATTTGAGATGTATTAGTGATAATACTCGAGATGTATTCCAGATTGTATTCAATAATATTTGAGATGATTTATTCGAGATTATATTCGATGATGCATATTATATGAATTATTCGAGATGCATATTATGTATGATGATATAGTTTTTCCTTATTGATTGCATGCAGTCTAATTTGAATACTAAATTGTTTTATCTTTCTTTGGCTAATGCCCCTGAAGCAAATCCCCCTGAAGCAACCTTCCATTGCAATCTCATTCCAGCTAGCTATGCTCGTGTCAGGGTTGATGAAGTGATGTCATGATATCATGAGCTACAACTTGACATTCTTGGAGGTGACAAGGAGAGAACATTGGGAGATGCCATACATCGTATCATTCTATGGAATAAGGATTGCATCGTCTTTCCAAGGCCATCGACCCCTCCTCCTCCAAGTCCAGCATGGCGTCAGCCAACTCCTACTCCTCCAAGTCCGGCGTCGCGTCAGCCGACTCCTCCTCCAAGTCCGGCATGGCGTCAGCCAACTCATACTCCTCCAAGTCCGAAACCACATCAACCAACTCCTCCTCTAAGTGCGGCACGACGTCAGCGTGCTCCGTCTGTTGGGAGACGTAGTAGTAAATCAAAAAAATTCCTACGTGTTTACAAAGATCTATCTATGGAGAAACCAGAAACGAGTGGGAAGAGATTGGATCTTCATACCGCTGAAGATCGCTAAGCGGAAGCATTGCAAGAACGAGGTTGGTGGAGTCATACTTGTAGCGGTTCAGATCGCGATGGACTCCGATCTTAGCGCCGAACAACGGTGCCTCCACGTTCAACACACGTGCAGCCCGGTGATGTCTCCTATGCCTTGATCCACCAAGGAGGGACGAGAGGTTCAGGGAGAGCTCCGGCAGCACGATTGCGTGGTGACGGTGGAGCTGCCTGGTCTTCGGCAGGGTTTCGCCAAGCGCTATGGAGAACGAGGAGAAGGAGAGGTAGGGCTGCGCTGAGAGAGGAAGAAACCGTGTGTCTGGCAGCCCCAAACCCTCCACTACATATAGGAGGAGGAGGAGGGAGGGCTACGCCCTAGGGTTCCCACCCTAGGGGCTAGCGGCAGCCCTAGATGGCCATCTCGCCGGTGGCCAAAGAGAGGAGAGGGAGAGGGCGCAGCCCTAGTGGGCCTTAGGCCCATCTGGGTCTAGGGTTTCCCCTCCCTCCCACCTATCCTGTGCCTTGGGACAGGGTGGAGGGTGCACCAGCCCACTCTGGGGCCGGTCCCTTCCACTCTCGGCCCACGCAGCCCTCTAGGGCTGGTGGCCCCACTTGGTGGACCCCCGGAACCCTTCCGACGGTCCCTATACGTTACCGATAAATCCCGAAACACTTCCGGTGGCCAAATCCTCACTTCCTATATATAAATCTTCATCTCCGAACCATACCGGAACTCCTCGTGACGTCCGAGATCTCATCCGAGACTATGAACAACCTTCGGTAACCACGTACACTATTTTCCTATAACCCTAGCCTCATCGAACCTTAAGTGTGTAGACCCAACGGGTTCGGGAGACACGTAGACATGACCGAGACACTTCTCCGGCCAATAACCAACAGCGGTAACTGGATACCCATGTTGGATCCTACATGCTCCACGATGATCTCATCGGATGAACCACGATGTCGGGGATTCAATCAATCCCGTATGCAATTCCCTTTCTCTACTAGTATGATACTTGCCCGAGATTCGATCATCGGTATGCCTATACCTTGTTCAATCTCGTTACCGTCAAGTATCTTGACTCGTTCCATCATACATCATCCCGTGGCTAACTCCTTAGTCGCATTGAGCTCATTATGATGATGTCTTACGAGTGGGTCCAGAGATACCTCTCCGTCACACGGAGTGACAAATCCCAGTCTCGATTCATGCCAACCCAACAGACACTTTCAGAGATACCCGCAGTGTATCTTTATAGCCACCCAGTTACATTGTGACGTTTCGCACACCCAAAGTATTCCTACGCTATCCGGGAGTTGCACATTCTCATGTTCTAAGGAAACGATACTTGACATTGGAAAATCTTTAGCAGACGAACTACACGATCTTGTGCTATGCTTAGGATTGGGTCTTGTCCATCACATCATTCTCCTAATGATGTGATCCTGTTATCAATGACATCCAATGTCCATGGTCATGAAACCGTGACCATCTATAGATCAACGAGCTGGCCAACTAGAGGCTCACTAGGGACATGTTGTGGTCTATGTATTCACACATGTATTACGGTTTCCGGTTAACACAATTATAGCATGAACAATAGACAATTATCATGAACAAGTAAATACAATAATAACCATTTTATTATTGTCTCTAGGGCATATTTCTAACACCGTCGACTCCAAGTCCGGCACCGCGTCTTCTGACTCCGCCAACTAAGCGTGCTGGGTCACCTAAGCAACAACGGAAGAGAGAGGCCGCAGCTATGATGGCTAGCGGTACAACAGGAAAGAAATTCAAATATGGCCCAACCCTCAAGCCTCTTTCGAAGTTGCCTTACCACCTGACTAAGGAGGAACTCGACACCGTAATGTTGGAAATATGCCCTAGAGGCAATAATAAATTGGTTATTATCATATTTCCTTGCTCATGATAATTGTTTATTACCCATGCTATAATTGTATTAATCGGAAACTTAGATACATGTGTGGATACATAGACAACACCGTGTCCCTAGTATGCCTCTAATAGACTTGCTCGTTGATCAAAGATGGTCAAGGGAAATAGTTCTAGTGTTGTCACAGAGTAGAGTCATCCGGCCCGACGCATTGGGAATCACTCCTAGGTCGGTGATGAACTCCTTCATCCAAACTCCCTCCTTTGCTGCTTCCAAAGCAGGTATATACTCCGCTTCACATGTAGATGCCGCCATGACGCTTTGCTTGTTGCTGCACCAGCTGACTGCCCCTCCGTTCAAAATATACATGTATCCGGTTTGCGACTTGAGTCGTCCGGATCTGTGTCGAAGCTAGCATCGACGTAACCCTTTACGACGAGCGTTTCGTCACCTCCATATACGACAAACATGTCCTTTGTCCTTTTCAGGTACTTCAGGACATTCTTGACCGTTGTCCAGTGTTTTGCTCTGGGGTCACTTTGGTACCTCCCTACCAAACTTATGGCAAGGTTCACATCAGGTCTGGTACACAGCATGGCATACATAATGGAGCCTATGGCTGAAGCATAGGGGATGACACCCATCTTTTGTCTATCCTATGCCGTGGTCGGGCATTGAGTTGTACTCAATCTCACACCCTGTAACACAGGCAAGAACCCTTCTTGGACTGATCCATATTGAACTTCTTCAATATCTTGTCAAGGTATGTGCTTTGTGAAAGACCTATGAGGCGTTTCGATCTATCTATATAGATCTTAATGCCTAATATGTCAGCAGCTTCTCCAAGGTCCTTCAGTGAAAAACATTTATTCAAGTAGGCCTTTACACTTTCCAAAAGTTCTATATCATTTCCCATTATCAATATGTCATCCACATATAATATGAGAAATGCTACAGAGCTCCCACTCACTTTCTTGTAAATACAGGGTTCTCCATAAACCTCCACAAACCCAAACGCATTAATCACCTCATTAAAGCGAATGTTCCAACTCCGAGATGCTTGCACCAGCCCATAGATGGAGTGCTGGAGCTTGCATACTTTGTTAGCATCTTTAGGATCGACAAAACCTTCTGGCTGAATCATATACAGTTCTTCCTTGAGGAAGCCATTAAGGAATGCCATTTTGACGTCCATTTGCCATATTACTAACATGATTCGGACGAACTTCAGCATCACTACGGGTGAGAAAGTCTCATCATAGTCAACTCCTTGAACTTGTTGATAACCCTTAGCGACAACCCGAGCCTTATAGACGGTCACATTACCATCCGCGTCAGTCTTCTTCTTAAAGATCCATTTATTTTCAGTGGCTCTCTTATCATCAGGCAAGTCCACCAAAGTCCACACTTTATTCTCATACATGGATCCTATCTCGGATTTCATGGCTTTAAGCCATTTGTTGGAATCCGGGCCCGCCATCGCTTCTTCATAGTTCGAAGGTTCACCGTTGTCCAACAACATGATCTCCAGGACAGGGTTGCCGTACCACAATAGTGCGGAACGTGTCCTAGTGGACATTCGACGTTCAATAGTAACTTGAGCTGAAGTTTCGTGATCATCATCATTAACTTCCTCTCCAGCCGGTGTAGGCTTCACAGAAACAACATCCTGTGCTGCGCTACTCTACGGTTCGCGTGGAGGTACAATTACCTCATCAAGTTCTATTTTCCTCCCACTTACTTCTTTCGAGAGGAACTCTTTCTCAAGAAAGGATCCATTCTTGGCAACAAACACTTTGCCTTCGGATCTGAGGTAGAAAGTGTACCCAATAGTCTCTTTGGGATATCCTATGAAGATGCACTTTTCCGCTTTGGGTTTGAGCTTCTCAGGTTCAAGTTTCTTCACATAAGCATCGCATCCCCAAACTTTTAAAAATGATAGCTTAGGTTTGTTTCCAAACCATAATTCATAGGGTGTCGTCTCAATAGATTTTGACCTTGCCCTATTTAAAGTGAATGCGGCAGTCTCTAATGCATATCCCCCAAATGATAGTGGTAAGTCGGTAAGAGACATCATAGATCGCACCATATCCAATAGATTGCGATTACGACGTTCATACACACCATTTCGCTGAGGTGTGCCAGGCAGCGTGAGTTGTGAAACAATTCCACATTTCCTTAGGTGCGTGCCAAACTCGTGACTTAAATATTCTTCGCCACGATCAGATCGTAGGCACTTTATTTTCCTGTCACGTTGATTGCCTACCTCACTCTAAAATTCCTTGAACTTTTCAAAGGTTTCATACTTGTGTTTCATTAAGTAGACATACCCATATCTACTCAAGTCATCAGTTAGGGTGAGAACATAACGGTAGCCACCGCGAGCCTCGACACTCATTGGACCGCATACATCGGTATGTATTATCTCCAACAAGTCAGTTGCTCGCTCCATTGTTCCGGAGAATGGTCTTAGTCATCTTGCCCATGAGGCATGGTTCGCACGTGTCAAATGATTCAAAATCAAGAGACTCCAAAAGTCCATCAGCATGGAGCTTCTTCATGCGTTTGACACAAATATGACCAAGGCGGTAGTGCCACAAGGAAGTGGGACTATCGTTATCAACCTTACACTTTTTGGTACTCACACTATGGACATGTGTAATATCATGTTCGAGATTCATCAAAAATAAACCATTGACCAGCGAGGCATGACCATAAAACATTTCTCTCATATAAATAGAACAGCCATTGTTCTCAGATTTAAATGAGTAGCCATCTCGAATCAAACGAGATCCAGATACAATGTTCATGCTCAAAACTGGTACTAAATAACAATTATTGAGGTTTAAAACTAATCTCGAAGGTACATGTAGAGATAGCGTGCCGACAGCGATCACATCGACCTTGGAACCATTCCCGACACGCATCGTCACCTTGTCCTTTGCCAGTCTCCGCTTATTCCGCAGCTCCTACTTGGAAGTTACAAATGTGAGCAACTACACTGGTATCAAATACCCAGGAGCTACTACGAGCGCTCGTAAGGTACACATCAATAACAAGTATATCACATATACCTTTAACGTTGCCGGCCTTCTTATCCGCTACGTACTTGGGGCAGTTCCCCTTCCAATGACTGGTACCCTTGCAATAAAAGCACTCAGCCTTAGGATTGGGTCCATTCTTGTTCTTCTTCCTGGCAACGTGCTTACCGGGCATGGCAATAGCTTTGCTGTCCTTCTTGAAGTTCTTTTTACCCTTGACTTTCTTGAAACTAGTGGTCTTATTCACCATCAACACTTGACGCTCCTTTTTGGTCTCGACCTCCGCTGGTTTCAGCATCGAGTACAACTCAGGAATGGACTTCTCCAGGCCCTGCATGTTGTAGTTAATCACAAAGCTCTTGTAGCTAGGTGGAAGCGACTGGAGGATTCTATCAATGACCGAGTCATCTAGGAGATTAACTTCCAGCTGAGTCAAGCGGTTGTGAAACCCAGACATTTTGAGTATGTGCTCACTGACAGAACTGTTCTCCTCCATCTTGCAGCTGAAGAACTTGTCGGAGTCGTCATATCTCCCGACCCGGGCATGAGCTTGAAAAACCAGTTTCAGCTCTTGGAACATCTCATAAGCTCCGTGTTGCTCAAAATGCTTTTGGAGCCCCGGTTCTAAACTGTAAAGCATGTCGCACTGAACAAGGGAGTAATCATCACAGCACGACTGCCAAGCTTTCGTAATGTCTTGGTCTGCTGGGAAAATGGGCGGGTCACCTAGAAGTGCATCAAGGACATACAATCTCTTGGAAGCTATGAGAATGATCCTCAAGCTACGGACCGAGTCCGCATAGTTTCTTCCATCATCTTTCAGTTTGGTTTTCTCTAGGAACGCGTTGAAGTTGAGGGTGACATTCACATTGTCCATTGGATGTACAATATATATTATAAAGACAATTTTAGACTAAGTTCATGATAATATTGTTCACATAATCGAATTATTTAATGAACTCCCACTTAGATAGACATCTCTCTAGTCATCCAAGTGACACATGATCCATGTCAACTAGCCCGTGTCCGATCACCGCGTGAGACGGACTAGTCATCCATGGTGAACATCTCCATGTTGATCGTATCTTCTATACGACTCATGTTCGACCTTTCGGTCTTCCATTTTCCGAGGCCATGTCTGTACATGCTAGGCTAGTGAAGTCAACCTTAGTGTTTCGCGTGAGTAAATCTGGCTTACATCCGTTGTGTGCGAACGTTAGAACCTATCACACCCAATCATCACGTGGTGCTTCGGAACAACGATCCTTAGAAAAGGTGCACAGTAAGGGAGGACACTTCTCTTAAAAATTTATTGAGAGATAATCTTATTTACTAACGTTGTTCTAAGCAAATAAGATGTAAACATGATAAACATCACATGCAATCAATATAGTGACATGATATGGCCAATATCATCTTGCTCCTTTGATCTCCATCTTCGGGGCACCATGATCATCACTGTCACCGGCACGACGCCATGATCTCCATCATCGTGTCTTCATGAAGTTGTCTTGCCAACTATTACTTCTACTACTATGGCTAATGTTTAGCAACAAAGTAAAGTAATTACATGGCGTTTATGATTGACACGCAGGTCATACAATAAAATAAGACAACTCCTATGGCTCATGCCGGCTGTCATACTCATCGACATGCAAGTCATGAATCCTATTACAAGAACATGATCAATCTCATACATCACAATGCATCACATCACATCCTTTGGCCATATGACATCACAAGGCATATGCTGCAAAAACAAGTTAGACGTCCTCTAATTTGTAGTTGCAAGTTTTTACGTGGCTGCTATAGGTTTCTAGCAAGAACGTTTCTTACCTACGCCAAAACCACAATGTGATATGCCAATTGCTATTTACCCTTCATAAGGACCCTTTTCATCGAATCCAATCCGACTAAGGTAGGAGAGACAGACACCCGCTAGCCACCTTATGCAACAAGTGCATTTCAGGCGGTGGAACCGGTCTCACGTAAGCGTACATGTAAAGTTGGTCCGGGCCGCTTCATCCCACAATACCGCCGAATCAACATAAGACTAGTAGTGGTAAGCAAATTAACAAGATCGGCGCCCACTACAACTTTGTATTCTACTCGTGCATAGATTCTATGCATAGACCTAGCTCATGATGCCACTGTTGGGAGACGTAGTAGTAAATCAAAAAAAATCCTACGTGTTCACCAAGATCTATCTATGGAGAAAGCAGCAACGAGTGGGACGAGATTTGATCTTCGTACCTTTGAAGATCACTAAGCGGAAGCGTTGCAAGAACGCAGTTGGTGGAGTCGTACTCGTAGTGATTTAGATCGCGGTGGACTCCGATCTTAGAGCCAAATGACGGCGCCACCGTGTTCAACACACGTGCAGCCCGGTGACGTCTCCTATGCCTTGATCTAGCAAGGAGCGAGGAGAGGTTGAGGTAGAGCTCCAGCAGAACGACGGCGTGGTGACGGTGGAGCTGCGTGGTCTCCGACAGGGCTTCACCAAGCGCTACGGAGAATGAGGAGAAGGACAGGTAGGGCTGCGCCGAGAGAGGAAGAAACCGTGTGTCTGGTAGCCCCAAAACCCTCCACTATATATAGGAGGAGGAGGAGGGAGGGCTACGCCCTGTTGGGGAACGTCGCATGGGAAACAAAAAATTTCCTACGCACACGCAAACCTATCCATGGTGATGAGCATCTACGAGAGGGAGAGTGGATCTACATACCCTTGTAGATCACTAAGCGGGAAGCGTTAAGAAACGCGGTTAGTGTAGTCGAACATCTTCGCGATCCAAATCGCCGAGCGTCCCCCGATCTCATCACGATCCGTCTCATGATCTTGATCACGATCTGTCCCGCGAACTCATCACGATCCGTCCTGCGATCTCATCACGAACTTTCTCGCGATCTCGATCACGGTCCTTCCGATCTAGCGCCGAACGGACAGCACCTCCACGTTCAGCACACGTGCAGCTTGATGACGATCTCCACCATCTTGATCCAGAAAGAGGAGGTGGAGAGGAGAGAGAGAGTTCACCGGCAGCGTGACGGTGCTCCGGTGATGGTGGTGGAGTAATTCCGGCAGGGCTTCGCCTAAGCGCTGCAGAAATCCGATCTAGAGGAGCACCGGTGAAACGGGTAGCACGTGGCCGTAATTGTAAGCCAAACCCTAGCTATTCCACCAGTATATATAGGAGGAGAGGAGAGGAGAGGCAGCCAAGGCCTTTGGTTCAGCCGAACAGGAGGTGGGAAGCAATCCTACTTCACCTCCAATCCTAGTTGGAGTAGGATTCCCTCCTATTGGCTGATTTTTCACCTTTTCCTTAGCCTTTTTTCTCTCCCTGCGTCATGGGCCTTTTGTGGATGATTTACCAGCCCACTAAGGGCTGGTTAATACTCTCCCACAGTCCATGGTCCCTCTAGGGTCGAAATACCCTTCCCGGAGGCCTGCCGGTACACTATCGGCACTCCCGGTATACTACCGATGAGCCCGAAACATTTCCGGAAACCAAACTGGGACTTCCTATATATGAATCTTTACCTCCGGACCATTCTGGAGCTCCTCGTGACGTCCGGGATCTCATCTGGGACTCCGAACAACCTTCTTTCACCACCATACATAACTCTACACTACCGAAAGGTCACCGAACCTTAAGTGCGCAGACCCTGCGGGTTCGAGAACTATGTAGACATGACCGAGACACCTCTATGGTCATTAACCAATGGCGGGACCTGGATGTCCACATTGGTTCCTACATATTCTACGAAGATCTTCATCGGTTGAACCTCTGTGTCAAGGATTCAGTTAATCCCGTATAACGTTCCCTTTGTTCTTCGGTATGTTACTTGCTCGAGATTCGATCGTCGGTATCTCTATACCTAGTTCAACCTCGTTACCAGCAAGTCTCTTTACTCGTTCAGTAATACAAGATCCCGCGACTAACACTTAGCCACATTGCTTGCAAGGCTTGTTGTGATGTTGTATTATCGAGTGGGCCCTAAGATACCTCTCCGTCACACGGAGTAACAAAATCCCAGTCTCGATCCATGCCAACTCAACAGACACCACCGGAGATACCTGTAGAGCACCTTTATAGTCACCCAGTTACGTTGCGATGTTTGACACACACAAGGCACTCCTCAGATATCCGTGAGTTGCATGATCTCATGGTCATAGGAACATATACTTGACATGTAGAAAACAGTAGCAATAAACTGACACGATCATATGCTATGTTTGTAGTTTGGGTCTTGTCCATCACATCATTCTCCCAATGATGTGATGCCATTATCAAATTACATCTCATGTCCATGGCAAGGAAACCTTAACCATCTTTTGATCAACGAGCTAGTCTACTAGAGGCATACTATGGACATGGTTTTGACTATGTATCCACACATGCATTTAAGTCTCCGATCAATACAATTATAGCATGGATAATAAACGATTATCATGAACAAGGAAATATGATAATAATTAATTTATTATTGCCTCTAGGGCATATTTCCAACAGACTCCCACTTGCACTAGAGTCAATAATCTAGTTCACATCACCATGTGACTCGCATTGTTATGAATCTAACACCCAATGAGTTCTGGGTTCGATCATGCTTTGCATGTGAGAGAGGTCTTATAGTCAACGGGTCTGTAACATTCAGATCCGTGTGCACTTTGCAAATTCCTATGTCAAACTGTAAACACTGCTACCACACTAAACTTGGTACTACGAGTCATCCGGATTAGTGTTAAAGCTTGTATCGACGTAACTCCTTACGACGAACTCTTTATCACCTGCATAATCGAGAAACATCTCCTCAGTCTCTTAGTTACTGAGGATAATCTTGACCGCTATCCAGTGATCCACTCCTGGTTCACTCTTGTACCCTCTGACGGACTCATGGCAAGGCACACACAGGTGCGGTACACATCATGGCATAATATAGAGTCTATGGCTAAGGCATAGGGGACGACGTTCATCCTTTCTCTTTCTTCTGCTGTTGTCGAGCTTTGAGTCTCACTCAACTTTCACACCTTACAAATCAGGCGAGAACTCTTTCTCTGACTGATCCATTTTGAACTCTTTCAAAATCTTGTCAAGGTATGCACTCATTGAAAGTCTCATCGAGCATCTTGATCTATCTCCATAGAATTTGATGCTCAACAATTAGGTAGCTTCATCCAGGTCTTCCTTTGAAAATCACTTTCCAAATAACCGTTTTATGCTTTCCAGAAATTCTACATTATTTCTGATCAACAATATGTCATCCACATATACTTATCAGAAATTGTATAGTGCTCCCACTCACTTTATTGCAAATACAAGTTTCTCGTAAACTTTGTATATACATCAAAACTTTGATCACCTCATGAAAGCGTATATTCCAACTGCAAGATGCTTGCTTCAGTCTATGGATGGATCACCGAAGCTTGCACACCTTTTAGCATCCTTAGGACTGACAAAACCTTCTGGTTGTATCACATACAACCTTTCCTCAAGTAAACCGTTAAGGAAACGATGTTCTGACATCCATCTGCCAGATTTCATAATTGAAAACATAGCAACTGCTAACATAATTCCAACAGACTTTAGCACCACTACGAGTGAGAAAGTCTCATCGTAGTCAACTCCTTGAACTTGTCACAAACATCTTTGCAACAAGTCGAGCTTTACAAATAGTGACATTCACCATCAGTGTCTGTCTTCATTTTAAAGATCCATTTGTACTCAACAACCTGCCGTCCAATGAGCAAGTCTACCAAAGTCTACACTTGGTTTTCATACATGGATCCTATCTCGGATTTCATGGCCTCCAACCATTTGTCGGAATCCGGGCCCATCATCGCTTCTCCATAGCTCGTAGGTTCATCGTTGTCCAACAACATGATCTCCAAGACAGAGTTGTCGTACCACTTAGGAACAGTACACATCCTTGTCGACCTATGAAGTTCGATAGTAACTTCATCTTGAAGCTTCATGATCATCATCATTAACTTCCTCTTCAACTAACATAGGCTTCACGGAAACATCTTTCTGCGCTGCGCTACTGTCTGGTTGAACAAAGGTTTAACAACCTCATCAAGTTCTATCTTCCTCCCACTCAATTCTTTCGAGCGAAACTTTTCTCAAGAAAGGACCCAGTTTTAGCAACAAACACTTTGCACTTGGATCTGAGATAGAAGGTTCACCCAACTGTTCTTAGGTACTCTATGAAGATGCATTTGTCTGCCTTGGGTTCGACCTCATTAGGTGAATACATTTTCCACACAAGTGTCGCAGCCCCAAACATTAAGAAATGACAGCTTAGGTTTCTATCAAACCATAATTCACACGGTGTCATCTCAACAGATTTAGGTTTAGATGAATGTAGTTGTCTCTAATGCATAACCCCAAAAATTATAGTCGTAGAACGATAAGAGACATCACAGTATGCACTATATCAATAGAGCATGACTATGATGTTCGGACACACCATCACACTATGGTGTTCCAGGTGGCGTTAGTTGTGAAATAAATTTCACATTGTCTTAAGTTGTATGCCAAACTCGTAACTCAGATATTCACCTCCACGATCATATCGCAGTTATTTTCATCTTCTTGTCACGATGATCTTAAACTTCACCCTGCATTTGCTTGAACCTTTCAAATGATTCAGACTTGTGTTTCATTAAGTAAATATACACTATATCTACTTAAATCATCAGTGAAGGTAAGAAAATAACGATATCCACTGCACGCTACAAGACTCACTAGATTGCATACATCAACATGTATCATTTCCAATGAATCACTTGCCCGCTCCATCCAACGGGGTCCTTTAGTCATCTTGCCCAAGAGGCATGGTTTGCATGTCTCAACCAATTCGAAATCGAATGAGTCCAAATATCCATCATCATGGAGTTTCTTCATGTGCTTTATACCAATATGACATTTAGCGGCAGTGCCACAAGTATGTGGTACTATCATTATTAACTTTGTATCTTTTGACATCAATGTTATGAACATGTGTACTACTACGATCAAGATTTCAACAAACCATTCTCACTGGGTGCATGACCATTGAAGGTATTATTCATGTAAACATAATAACCATTATTCTCTAACTTAAATGAATAACCGTATTGCAATAAGCATGATCTAATCATGTTCATGCTCAACGCAAAACACTAAATAACATTTATTTAGGTTTGTCACTAATCCTAAATGTAGAGAGAGCATGCGATGTTGATCACATCAACCTTGGAAACACTTCCAACACATATCATCACCTCACCCTTATCTAGTTCTCCGTTTATTCCGTAGCTTTTATTTCGAGTTACTAACATTTAGCAACCGAACCGGTATCCTATACCCAGGTGCTACTAAGAGTACTAGCAAGGTACACATTAATAACTCGTATATCAAATATACTTCTGTCAATGTTGCCAGCCTTCTTATCTACCAAGTATCTAGGGTTTGTTCCGCTTCAGCGACCGCTCACCTCATAACAGAAGCACTTAGTCTCGGGTTTGAGTTCAACTTTGGGTTGCTTTACTGGAGCAACAACTGACTTGCTAGCCATGAAGTTTCCCTCCTTGCTCTTGCCCTTCTCGAAACTAGTGGTTTGATTAACCATCAACACTTGACGCTCCTTCTTGATTTCTACCTTCGCGGTGTCAAAACATCGCGAACAGCTCAGGAATCATTATTTCTATCCCTGGCAATTTATAGTTCATCACTAAGTTCTAATAGCTTAGTGATAGTGACTTGGAGAACTATGTCAATCACTATCTTATCTCGAAGATCAACTCCCACTTGATTCAAGCGATTGTAGCACCCAGATAATCTGAGTACATGCTCAACAATTGAGCTCTTCTCTTTCATCTTGCAGGCAAAGAATCTTGTTGGAGATCTCATATCTCGCAACACGGGCACGAGCCTGAGATCCTAATTTCTGCTCTTAGAAACATCTCATATGTTCCGTGACATTCAAAACGTTTTGGAGCCTCAATTCTAAGTCGTAATGCATGACGCACTAAACTATCAAGTAGTCATCGAAACGTGCCAGTCAGATGTTCACAACATCTACAGACGACGCTAGATGGGGTGGCACACCGAGCGGTGCATTAAAGACATAAGCCTTCTGTGCAGCAATGAGGACAATCCTCAAATCACAGACCCAGTCCGCAATATTACGACCATCATTTTTCAATTCTATTTCTCTAGGAACATATAAAAATACAAGGAGCTATAGCGTGAGCTAGTAATATACAACATAATTTGCAAAGAGACTTTGACTATGTTCATGATAATGAGTTCAATTAATCATATTACTTAAGAACTCCCACTCAAATTGACATCCCTCCAATCATTCGAGTGATACATGATCCAAATTCACCAACTCAAGTCCGATCATCATGTGAGTTGAGGTGGCTGCAATGGTGAACATCATTATGTTGATCATATCTACTATATGACTCATGTTCGACCTTTCAGTCTCTCGTGTTCCGAGGCCATGTCTGTACATGCTAGGCTCGTCAAGTTTAACCCGAGTGTTCAGCATGTGCAACACTGGCTTGCACCCGTTGTATGTGAACGTAGAGTCTATCACACCCGATCATCACGTGGTGTCTCAACACGACGAACTTTCGCAACGGTGCACACTCGGGGAGAACACAATTTTATCTTGAAATGAAGTGACGGATCACCTTATAATGCTACCGCCGTCCTAAGCAAAACAAGGTGCATAAAAATGATTAACATCACATGCAAATCATAACTGACATGATATTGCCATGAACTTGTGCTTTTGATCTCCACCTAGAAAGCACCGACATGATCTCCATCGTCACCGGCATGACACCATGATCTCCATCATCTTGATCTCCATCAACGTGTCGCCATCGGGGTTGTCACGCCCTGCATGCTTCTACTACTATTGCTACCGCTTAGCGATAAAGTAAAGCATTACATAGCGCTTAATGATTGACACGCAGGTCATACAATAATTAAAAATAACCCTATGGCTCCTGCCGGTTGCCGTATTCATCGACATGCAAGTCGTGATAATCTATACATCACATGATCATCTCATACATCACATATATCACATCATGTAATTGGCCATATCATATCACAACATACCCTGCAAAAACAAGTTAGACGTCCTCTAATTGTTGTTGCATGTTTTACGTGGCTGCTATGGGTAGCTAGCACGAACAATTCTCACCTACGCATAAACCACAACGGTGATAAACTAGTTTGCTTTTCAACCTTCTCAAGGACTGCCTTTGTCGAATCCGATCCAACTAAGGTGAGAGAAACTGTCACCCGCAAGCCATCTAGGCAACAAGTTGCGTCGCGGGAACCGGTCTCTCGTAAGCATACGAGTAATGTTGATCCGGGCCGCTTCATCTCACAATCTCGCTGAACCAAAATATGACCAAGGGAGGAAGCAATCTAAGCATCAACGCCCACAAATCTTTTGTGTTCTACTCGAGATCTCATCGAACCATCAACCTAGCTCATGATAACACTGTTGGGGAACGTCGCATGGGAAACAAAAAGTTTCCTACGCACACGCAAACCTATCCATGGTGATGAGCATCTACGAGAGGGAGAGTGGATCTACATACCCTTGTAGATCGCAAAGCGGGAAGCGTTAAGAAACGCGGTTAGTGTAGTCGAACATCTTCGCGATCCAAATCGCCGAGCGTCCCCCGATCTCATCACGATCCGTCTCACGATCTTGATCACGATCTGTCCCGCGAACTCATCACGATCCGTCCCGCGATGTCATCACGAACTTTCTCGCGATCTCGATCACGGTCCTTCCGATCTAGCGCCGAACGGACGACACCTCCGCGTTCAGCACACGTGCAGCTTGATGATGATCTCCACCGTCTTGATCCAGCAAGAGGAGGTTGAGAGGAGAGAGAGTTCACCTGCAGCGTGACGGCGCTCCAGTGATGGTGGTGGAGTGATTCCGGTAGGGCTTCGCCTAAGCGCTGCAGAAATCCGATCTAGAGGAGCACTGGTGAAAAGGGTAGCACGTGGCCGTAATTGTAAGACAAACCCTAGCTATTCCACCAGTATATATAGGAGGAGAGGAGAGGAGAGGCATCCAAGGCCTTTGGTTCAGCCGAACAGGAGGTGGGAAGCAATCCTACTTCACCTCCAATCCTAGTTGGAGTAGGATTGCCTCCTATTGGCTGATGTTTCACCTTTTCCTTAGCCTTTTTCTCTCCCTGCGTCATGGGCCTTTTGTGGATTATTTACCATCCCACTAAGGGCTGGTTATACTCTCCCACAGCCCATGGTCCCTCTAGGGTCGAAATACCCTTCCCGGAGGCCTCCCGGTACACTACCGGCACTCCCGGTACACTACCGATGAGCCCGAAACTTTTCCGGAAACCAAATTGGGACTTCCTATATATGAAACTTTCCCTCCGGACCATTCTGGAGCTCCTCGTGACATCTGGGATCTCATCCGGGACTCCGAACAACCTTCGGTCACCACCATACATAACTCTACACTACCGAAAGGTCACCGAACCTTAAGTGTCCAGACCCTGCGGGTTCGAGAACTATGTAGACATGACCGAGACACCTTTACGGTCAATAACCAATGGCGGGACCTGGACGTCCACATTGGTTCCTACATATTCTACGAAGAACTTCATCGGTTGAACCTCTATGTCAAGGATTCAGTTAATCCCGTATAACGTTCCCTTTACTCGTTCAACCTCGAGATTCGATCGTCGGTATCTCTATACCTAGTTCAACCTCGTTACCGGCAAGTCTCTTTACTCGTTCCGTAATACAAGATCCCGCGACTAACACTTAGCCACATTGCTTGCAAGGCTTGTTGTGATGTTGTATTACCGAGTGGGCCCTAAGATACCTCTCCGTCACACGGAGTAACAAATCCCAGTCTCGATCCATGCCAACTCAACAGACACCATCGGAGATACCTGTAGAGCACCTTTATAGTCACCCAGTTACATTGTGACGTTTGATACACACAAGGCACTCCTCCGATATCCGTGAGTTGCATGATCTCATGGTCATAGGAACATATACCTGACATGTAGAAATTAGTAGCAATAAACTGACACGATCATATGCTATGTTTGTAGTTTGGGTCTTGTCCATCACATCATTGTCCTAATGATGTGATGCCGTTATCAAATGACATCTCATGACCATGGCTAGGAAACCTTAACCATCTTTTGATCAACGAGCTAGTCTACTAGAGGCATACTAGGGACATGGTTTTGTCTATGTATCCACACATGCATTTAAGTCTCCGATCAATACAATTATAGCATGGATAATAAACGATTATCATGAACAAGGAAATATGATAATAATTAATTTATTATTGCCTTTAGGGCATATTTCCAACACTCACTAGGGTTCCCACCCTAGGGGCTGGCGGCAGCCCTAGATGGCCATCTGGCCGGTGCCCACAGAGGGGAGAGGGGGAGGGCGCAGCCCTAGTGGGCCTTAGGCCCATCTGGGTCTAGGGTTTCCCCTCCCTCCCACCTTTCCTGCACCTTGGGCTAGGGTGGAGGGCGCACTGGCCCACTCTGGGGTTGGTCCCTTCCAAGCTCGGCCCACGCAGCGCTCTGGGTCTAGTGGCCCCACTTGGTGGACCCCCGGAACCCTTCTGGTGGTCCCGATACGTTACATGTAAATCCCGAAACACTTCCGGTGGCCAAATCCTCACTTCCTATATATCAATCTTCGTCTCTGAACCATTCTAGATCTCCTCGTGACGTCCGGCATCTCATCTGGGACACCAAACAACCTTCGGCAACCATGTACACTATTTCCCTATAACCCTAGCGTCATCGAACCTCAAGTGTGTATACCCTATAGGATCGGGAGACACGTAGACATGACCGAGACACTTCTCCGGAAAGTAACCAACAGCGGGATCTAGATGCTCCATGATGATCTCATAGGATGAACCACGATGTCGGGGATTCAATCAATCCCGTATGCAATTCCCTTTGTCTACCAATATGATACTTGCCCGAGATTCGATCGTTGGTATCCCTATACCTTGTTAAATCTTGTTACCGGAAAGTCTCTTTACTCGTTCCATAATACATCATCCCTTGGATAACTCCTTAGTCACATTGAGCTCATTATGATGATGTGTTACCGAGTGGGCCCAGAGATACCTCTCCATCACACGGAGTGACAAATCCGAGTCTCGATTCGTGCCAACCCAACAGACACTTTCGGATATACCCACAGTGCACCTTTATAGCCACCCAATTACATTGTGACATTTGGCACACCCAAAGCATTCCTATGGTATCCGGGAGTTGCACAATCTCATGGTCTAAGGAAACGATATTTGACATTGGAAAAGATTTAGCAGACGAACTACACGATCTTGTGCTATGCTTAGGATTGGGTCTTGTCCATCACATCATTCTCCTAATGATGTGATGCCATTATCAACGACATTCAATGTCCATGGTCATGAAACCGTGACCATTTATTGATCAACAAGCTAGCCAACTAGAGGCTCAATAGGGACATGTTGTGGTCTATGTATTCACAAATGTATTACGGTTTCCGGTTAACACAATTATACTATGAACAATAGACAATTATCATGAACAAGGAAATACAATAATAACCATTTTATTATTGCCTCTAGGGCATATTTCCAACACCGTCGACTCCAAGTCCGGTACCGCGTCTTCCGTGTCCGCCAACTAAGCTTGCTACGTCGCCTAAGAAACAACGAAAGAGAGAGGCCACAGCTACGACGGCTAGCGGTACAACACGCAAGAAATTCAAATATGGTCCAACCCTCAAGCCTCTTTCGAAGTTGCCTTACCACTTGACTGAGGAGGAACTCGACACCGTAGTCTTGGAAATATGCCCTAGAGGCAATAATAAATTGGTTATTATCATATTTCCATGCTCATGATAATCGTTTATTATCCATTCTATAATTGTATTGATCGGAAACTTAGATACATGTGTGGATACATAGACAACACCGTGTCCCTAGTATGCCTCTAATAGACTAGCTTGTTGACCAAAGATGGTCAAGGTTTCCTAGCCATGGACATGAGATGTCATTTGAGAATAGGATCACATCATTAGGAGAATGAGGTCATGGACAAGACACAAACTACAAACGTAGCATATGATCGTATCAGTTTATTGCTTCTGTTTTCTGCATGTCAAGTATTTGTTCCTATGACCATGTGATCATGAAACTCACTCACACCGGTGGAGTGCCTCATGGGTATCAAATGTCGCAACATAACTGGGTGACTATAAAGGTACTCTACAGGTATCTCCGAGGGTGTCTATTGGGTTGGCATGGATCAAGACTGGGATTTGTTACTCTGTGTGACGGAGAGGTATCTCAGGGCCCACTCAGTAATACAACATCACAATAAGCTTTGAAAGCAATGTGACTAAGTGTTAGCCATGGGATCTTGTATTACGGGAACAAGTAAAGAGACTTGCCGGTAACGAGGTTGAACCAGGTATGGAGATACCGACGATCGAATCTCGGGCAAGTAACATACCGACGAACAAAGGGAACATCATACAGGATTAACTGAATCCTTGACATAGAGGTTCGATCGATAAAGAACTTCATAGAATATGTAGGAACCAATATGGGCATCCAGGTCCCGCTATTGGTTATTGACTATAGAGGTGTCTCGGTCATGTCTACATAGTTCTCGAAACGGCAGGGTCTACACACTTAAGGTTCGGTGACGTTTCAGCAGTATAGAGTAATGCATGCTGGTGACCGAAGGTTGTTCGGAGTCCCGGATGAGATCTCGGGCGTCATGAGGAGCTCTGGAATGGTCCGGGGTAAAGATTGATATATTGGAAGTCCCATTTTGCTCACCGGAAAAAGTTTCGGGCTAATCGGTAGTGTACAGGGAGTGCCGGCAGGGTACCAGGGACCATCGGGAGGGGTGTCACGCCCAGAGGGGCCTCATGGGATGTGGGAGGAGATAAACCAGCCCCTAGTGGGCTGAACCGAAGCCTCCACTAAAGCCCATGAGGTTTGAGAAGAAAAAAATCGAAAGGTGGAGAGGTGGAAAGAGTTTCCATGTGGAAAGGAGGAATCCTACTCCTAATAGAATTGGAGGACTCCTCCACCTCCAATTTCGGCCAGATCTTGAGGGTTTGAGGATGCCTAATCCCCTCCCTCACTCCTATATATACTAGAGGGTTTAGAGGGAAGAACTAACCCTAATTGCCATGTGCTGCCCTCTTCTTCCTCTAGATTGTTTTCTCCTCTAGATCGGTTTTCAGCGATGCTTAGGAGAAGCCCTGCTGGACTTCCTCCACCACCATCGCTGCAATGCCATAGCGCTGCCAGAGAACTCGTCTACCTCTCCGCTCCCTCTTGCTGGATCAAGAAGGAAGAGATCGTCATCGAGCTGTATGTGTGCTGAACGCGGAGGTGTCGTCCGCTCGGTGCTAGATCGGAAGGATCATGATGAGATCACAGGACATATCGTGATGAGATCTGACGACGTATCATGATGAGATCGCAGGACATATCATGATAGGATCGCGGGACACTCGGCAATTTGGATCGCGAAGACGTTCGACTGTATCAACCGTGTTTCTTAACGCTTCCCGCTTAGCGATCTACAAGGGTAGGTAGATCAACTCTCCCCTCTCGGAGATGCTCATCACCATGGATAGATCTTGCTTGTGCGTAAAAATTTTTTTGTTGCCCATGCAACGTCCCCCAACAGTGGCATCATGAGCTAGGTCTATGTGTAGATGAGATCTTGAGTAGAACACAAAGAGTTTGGGGGTGTTGAGGCTTAGATTGCTTCCTCCCTTGGTCGTGTTTTGGTTCAGCAGTATTGTGGGATGAAGCGGCCCGGACCAACCTTACTCGTACGCTTACGAGAGACCGGTTCCATTGACTGACGTGTAACTTCGTTGCACAAAAATGGCTAGCGGGTGTCTGTCTCTCCGACTTTAGTTGGATCGGATTCGACAAAGGCGGTCCTTGAGAAGGTTGAAAAGAAACTAATGTATCACCGTTGTGGTTTTGCGTAGGTGACAATTGTTCTTGCTAGATACCCATAGCATCCATGTAAAACTTGCAACAACAATTAGACGACGTCTAACTTGTTTTTTCAGGGCATGTTGTGATGTGATATCGCCAATTAAATGATGAGATATATGTGATGTATGAGATGATCATGTGATGTATAGAATTTCATGACTTGCATGTTGATGAGTACGACAACCGGTAGGAGCCATAGGGTTGTCTTCAATTATCGTATGACCTGCGTGTGAATCATGAAGCGCTATGTAATGCTTTACTTTATTGCTAAACGGTAGCAATAGTAGTATGAGCATGGTGGGCGCGACAACCCCGATGGCGACACGTTGATGGAGATCAAGATGATGGAGATCATGGTGTCATGCCGGTAACGATGGAGATCATGTCGGTGCTTTCAAGATGGAGATCAAAAGCACAAGTTCAAGGCCATATCATGTCACTTATGATTTGCATGTGATGTTAATCCTTTTATGAACCTTGTTTTGCTTAGGACGACGGTAGCATTATAAGGTGATCCCTCACTTAAATTTCAAGGTAAAACTGTGTTCTCCCCGAGTGTGCACTGTTGCGAAAGTTCGTCGTGTCGAGACACCACGCGATGATCGGGTGTGATAGAATCTACGTTCACATACAACGGGTGCAATCTAGTGTTTCACGTGCAGAACACTCGGGGTAAACTTGATGAGCCTAGCATGTACAGACATGGCCTCGGAACACAAGAGACTGAAAGGTCCAACATGAGTCATATAGTAGATATGATCAACATGATGATGTTCACCATTGAAACCACCACAACTCACGTGACGATCAGACTTGAGTTGGTGAATTTGGATCATGTATCACTCGAATGACCAGAGGGATGTCAATTTGAGTGGGAGTTCTTAAGTAATATGATTAATTGAACTCATTAACATGAACATAGTCAGTAGTGTCTTTACAAATTATGTTGTAGATTACTAGCTCACGCTGTAGCTCCCTTGAATTTTTATATGTTCCTACAGAAATAGAGTTGAAAAATGATGGTAGCAATATTCCGGACTGGGTTCGTGATCTGAGGATTGTCCTCATTGCTGCACAGAATGCTTATGTCCTTAATGCACCGCTCGGTGCGTCACCCCCTCTAGCGTCGTTTGTAGATGTTGTGAACATCTGCCAGACACGTTCCGACGACTACTTGATAGTTTAGTGCGTCATGCATTATGGCATAGAATTGAGGCTCCGAAACGTTTTGAATGTCATGGAACATATGAGATGTTGTAAGAGTTTAAATTGGGATCTCAGGCTCGTGCCTGTGTTGTGAGATATGAGATCTCCAACAAAATTCTTTGCCTACAAGATGAAGGAGAATAGCTCAATCGTTGAGCATGTGCTCAGATCATGTGGGTGCTACAATTGCTTGAACCGAGTGGGAGTTGATCTTCCAGATAATATAGTGATTGATATAGTTCTCCAAGTCACTGTCACTAAGCTACTAGAACTTGGTGATGAACTATAAAATGCTAGGGGATAGAAATAGTGATCCCTGAGCTGTTCGGGATGTTCGACACCGCGAAGGTAGAAATCAAGAAGGAGCATCAAGTGTTGATGGTTAGTAAAACCACTAGTTTCGAGAAGGGCAAGAGCAAGGAGGGAAACTTCATGGATGGCAAGTCAGTTGCTGCTCCAGTGAAGCAACCCAAAGTTGAACCCAAACCCAAGACTAAGCGCTTCGACTATGAGGAGACCGGTCGCTGAAGTGGAACAACCCTAGATACTTGGTAGATAAGAAGGCTGGCAACATCGACAAAAGTATATTTGATATACGTGTTATTGATGTGTACCTTGCTAGTACTCCTAGTAGAACCTCGGTATTGGATACCGGTTTGGTTGCTAAATGTTAGTTACTCGAAATAAAAGCTACGGAATAAACGGAGAACTAGCTAAGGGTGAGGTGATGATGTGTGCTAGAAATGTTTCCAAGGTTGATGTGATCAACATCGCACGCTCTCTCTACCTTCGGGATTAGTGACGAACCTAAATAAATGTTATTTGCTATTTTGCGTTGAGCATGAACGTAATGAGATTGTGTTTATTGCGACACGGTTATTCATTTAAGTTAGAGAATAATGGTTATTATGTTTACATGAATAATACCTTCAATGGTCATGCACCTAGTGAGTATGGTTTGTTGAATCTTGATCGTAGTAATACACATGTTCATAACATTGATGTCAAAACATACAAAGTTAATAATGATAGTACCACATACTTGTGGCACTACCACTAAATGTCATATTGGTATAAAGCGCATGAAGAAACTCCATGCTGATGGATCTTTGGACTCATTCGATTTCGAATCGGTTGAGACATGTGAACCATGCCTCTTGGGCAAGATGACTAAGGACCCCATTTTCATGATTGATGGAGCGGGCAAGTGGTTTATTGGAAATGATATATGTTGATGTATGCAATCCAATGAGTCTTGCAGCTTGCGGTGGATATCGTTATTTTCTTACCTTCACTAATGATTTGAGTAGATATAGTGTATATTTACTTAATGAAACACAAGTCTGAATTGTTTGAAAGGTTCAAGCAAATTCAGAGTGAATTTTAAGATCATCGTGACAATAAGATAAAAATGTGTACGATATGATCATGGAGGTGAATATCTGAGTTCCGAGTTTGGCATACAACTTTAGACAATGTGAAAGTTGTTTCACAACTCACACCACCTAGAACACCATAGTGTGATGGTGTGTCCGAACGTCATTATCGTGCTCTATTGGATATGATGCTTACTATGATGTCTCTTATCGTTTTGCTACTATAATTTTGGGGTTATGCATTAGAGACAACTACATTCACTTTAAATAGGGCACCATCTAAATCCGTTGAGATGACACCATGTGAATTATGGTTTGATAGAAACCTAAGCTGTCATTTCTTAATGTTTGGGGTTGCGACGCTTGTGTGGAAAATGTTTTCGCCGAATGAGCTCGAACCCAAAGAGGACAAATGCATCTTCATAGAATACCCTAAGAAGACTTGGGTGAACCTTATATCTCAGATCCAAGCATAAAATGTTTGTTGCTAAAACTGGTTCCTTTCTCGAGAAAAAGTTTCTCTCGAAAGAATTGAGTGGGAGGAAGACAGAACTTGATGAGGTTATTGAACGTTTGTTTCAACGAGAGAGTAGCGCAGTGCAGGAAGATGTTTCTGTGAAGCCGTCGTTAGTTGAACAGGAAGTGAATGATGATGATCATGAAGCTTCGGATCAAGTTACTATCAAACCTCGTAGGTCGACAAGGACGTGTACTGCTCCTGAGTGGTACGACAACCCTGTCTTAGAGGTCATTATTAGTGCATCTAGTGCCCCTTAGTGATTTTGGCGTATTGAAGACCTATAGGTTAAGGGACTAATGTGTTTGTGACTGTACAGAGGCTCTATAAGTCGATGAGGAGTTTGATACAACCGGAGATTACCGGCCACTAAAAATTGTATGTCTTCAATTGAAGACTTTGGTGAAGACTTTGTGAAGACTTTGCTGAAGGCTTTGTGAAGACATTGAAATTGAAGAAGTCGGTGTGACCTTGAAGATATGAACGAGGACTATGAAGCATGAAGACTTTTGTTTTTGTAGTTTCATTTCCTTTCTTCTGAGTCAATAGGAAACACCGTACTGTTAAAGGGGGCCGAGGTAATACTAAGCAAAATTTCCAACTGATGCTCAACTCCAAAATCCTCAACCTATCCATACTTCGAGTGAAGCCTTTGGAAATCTCTTGCGGTTCAGTCAAGTTCTTCAGTGATAGAGACGAAGTTCTTCTGGTCTCTGAGGAAATTGATCTGACTGAGGAGTTAGGATTTCGCCAATGCGAATTACCTACAAATGAGGAATGTGATATGTCTGAGGACTTTCACAGTGTGAAAATCCGACCGTTGTTGTGCTTAGCGCCAGCTGTCCCCATTCACAACTATCCACATAACGGTCATATGATTGGGGGCATTAATGTCATATCAGGTCAGGTTGCACCCTGGCTATAAATAGCCGCCCCCCACAACCACTAGCTGGTTGGCTGCTCCGAGAGAGAACTGACACTTGTCATTTAGAAAGCAACCCATCCTCCGAGGACTTTGAGAGAAAATCATCAGTGAGGAAAAACCCACAACCAAGCCATCAAACCCAAAGTGATTGAGCATCAATTTGAAGAAATTCCTGTGTGGAACGGACGCTTATTACCTTTGAGGACCGTGCATCCTCCAGACGGTTAGGCATCATGGTCTACTGTGTCCTGCAGTCAATTGGGGACCATGAAGTGACCTTGGTCTAGAGCATCCAGCAGTACATTGTGGATTGACGGGTGACTAGTTTGTGAGGGTTTTGGAAGTCTACCCTGAAGACTTACCACGAGTGTTGGGTGAGGATTGTGTGACCTTAGCTCAAGGAGAACACGGTAAGGACTGTGTGTTCTGGGACTGTGTGTCCTCTGGTTTAAATACCAGGCCGCTCCAAACCAGACGTACGACTGTCATAGCAGTTGGAACTGGGTCAGCAAACCACTATCTTCATCGTGCCAACTGGTTCTATTTCCTCAACTCCCTTATTCCTGATTTACATGTTGATGAAATTGATCTTTACTGTTTGAAGAATTTGACTGAAGACATTCACCAATTCCTCACCTCAGATTCTTCAAGTTACCTTGTTCATCACTGCTTATCCTGTATCACGCTACTCATAATCTGTGCATGTTCATTTTGTCATGATGTCTATGCTGCCGCTCTACATTCCATGCATTGAGTACTTATTCCGCTGTTAGTTATTCATCACATTTCAAATTCCTCAAAGTTGAAATTCCTCGATTGATGAATTTGTAAAAATCGCCTATTCACCCCCCTCTAGTCGATATAACGCACTTTCAATTGGTATCAGAGCAGGTACTCCCTAGCTCTGTGTGATTTTGGTTTAACCACCTGGAGTTTTACTTATGTCGACTGCAGGTATGATCAAGGTTTCCGCAGGGTGTCCTACCTTCTGTGGGACAGACTACCCCTACTTGAAGAACAAGATGAGAATGCATCTTGAAGCTATTGACAACGATCTCTCTTATGTTGTGGAAAATGGTGTTCCCCTCGTCTCTCTCGCAATCACCGCTGCTGATGTGAAGAGATTCAAGCAACTCGACTCTCAAGCAAAGAATATCATTTGTGGCCATCTGAGCAAAAGGTCAGTATGGTAGAGGGAGTGCCTTGGAGACCGCAAAGCTTATCTGGGACAAGTTGTCCAAAGTAAACGAAGGCGTCTCCACTCAACGTGACTCTCGTGTGGATGTTCTTCGCAATCTCTTCAACCGCTTCAAGAGACTTGACAATGAAAATGTTCAGAAAACGTTCGATCGTCTCACTGACATCTCAAATGAACTGCAAGCGTTGGGTGCCACTGATATCACTGACCATGAAGTGGTGAAGAAACTCCTAAGATCTCTCGATTCCTCATTCGATACTCTGGCTTTGATGATTCAAGAACGTGGACACTACAAAGCACTTGATTCTGCTGATATTCTTGAGAGACTCAATACTCATGAATTCCAACAAGCTGAAAAGAGAGACCTCTATGGGCCAAGCTATGGAAGATCTCGTGCTCTGAAGGCAAAAGAAATTTCCTCATCTGAAGAAGAAGATTCTGATAGCAGCCTTGGTGATCCTGAAGAATTAAGTCAGGACCTGGCAATGCTCATGAGGGAATTCCAAAAGTTCTCAAGTAGAGGTGGATTTGCAAAGTCTTCAAAAGGCCATTTGAGGAAATCGGATTCGTCAGAAGACTACAAGAAGAGAACCTGTCATCGTTGCAAGAAGCCTGGTCACTTTATCTCTAACTATACTCTCTGGGAGAAAGATTCAAAGAAGAAGAAGAAATACAAGGACAACAGTTCTGATGACTCGAAGAAAAAGAAGAAATCTTCAAAGTCCTCATCTGCAAAGGCCTCATCCTCAAAGTTCTCAGAGCACAAGAAGAATGATTCTAGAAAGGCTCGAGCATTCATTGGCAAGGAAATGGATTCTGAGGAAGAATCTGAAGATTATGAAGAAGAAGAATCTGAAGAGGACTTAGAATTAGGTGTAGCAAGCCTCGCTCTCGCCACTGCCTTCATCAGCAAGTCCATCTTCAAAAGTGAGGAAAATGACTACTCCAACGACTCTGACGTCAGCAATGATGATTACGCTCCCATCTATTGCTTCATGGCAAAAGGCTCAAAGGTACACAAACATCATTCCTCATCTGAATCAAGTGATGGTGAAACTGATGAATATGTGAAACCTAGCTATGCTAAACTTGTTAAAATTAGCACTAAGCAACAAAATGCACTTGAAAAGCTTCATAAAATGCTAGACAAAAGAGATGATCTGTTGAACGATGAAGTGGATCGAACTCAAACTCTGTCTGATGATCTCAAAAGTCTTCAGACAAAGTATGATAATCTTCAGAGTCATCATAATGACCTCTTAGTCGATCATGAGAAGCTTTCTTATGAATTTCTTCAAAGAAAGCAAGATCTTGAGAAACTGAGGGTGTCATATGAGGATCTCCAAAGGGAAAACGATTCCTTCGTGGCTCAATAGATCAGTACCGCTCAGGAAGAATTTGTTCTACCTTGCTTGAAATGCATCGAACGTGAAACTGCTAATTCTTCACCTGAACGTTCAAATGCTTTTGTTACTGCAAATTCTTCAACTACTCCTGTGGTCTCAAATTCCTCAGTTGAGGATACCACAAGTATCACTGATGACAATGCAGGGTTGAAGGAATTGTATGTGACAGGTATGTACAAAAGTCTCAAGGGGCATCAAATCCTTTGCGATGTCCTCAAAAAGCAGATTCTGAATAGGAACCCTGGGAAAGAGGGTGTTACTTTTGTGAGGAAAATCAACGATGATGGATCCTACTGGACACCTGAGCAGTACCCCAAAACCTCATGGGTTCCTGCAAAAGGACCTCCTATAGATCCATCCACTCTATCTGGCTTTACTTGTGAAACTTTATATTCCTCTGATGAGTCACTTGACTCAAACTACAAATTCTAAAATCAGAATGATTAAGTATTTGCTAGATTTGTTGGAACTAACTACAGGAATGGCTCTCCTATGAAGAAAATCTGGGTTCCCAAAAGCTACCTACAAAATCTTCAAGTGAATGTCATCATGACATCACCCATGAAGAACAGGAACCCCAGATCAAATTCCTCATATGGACCAAAGTCTTCACTTGGACCAAAACCTTCAAATGGTCAAAAATATCACTCTCGAACTAATACATCTGTGTTACAGGGAAAATCTAAGATTTCTGAATATGTGCATTATTCTTCAAATCATTATGATCATAAGTCCTCGAAGAATTTCTCTGCTTATTCATATGAGTACTCAAACCCTCACCCTGTGAAACGAAGCGCACTTGCTTCAATGCCTCCCTTCTCATATGGTGCTCAAAGAATGATGAAGTCTTTGCCACCCCTCCAGATGTGGGTGGTGAAGAAATTGAACTAATCTCTTATGCAGGGTCAGGTCTCCTGATGAATTTGTAGGAGACCTGAGGAAATGCTTGAAAAGGACGCAAGCTAACCATGAATAAATGAATTCCTCATTTCTCACGTCCTCACACTACTTGCATATTATCTTGAGTGATGAAATTCAATCAGATGAACTTGATGTCATATTCTTCACTCTGAAGCATATGAGTTTGTAAGTGGTACTAATTCATCTGTAGGATGATTCTCCAAAAGCTATTGAGTGGGTCCTCGATAGTGGATGCACAAACCACATGACTGGTGATAAAAATCTACTGATGAATTTGCCACTGGCTCCATCTCCTCTGAAGCATATCACCAATGCTGACAAAGGAAAAAAGCAAGGTATTGGGACTTGGTAAGGTTGTTATCTCAAAGTACCGAACTATGGAAAAGGTGATGCTTGTCGAATCCCTTGGGTTCAACCTGATGTTCTATCTCAATGCTTTGCGATCTTGATATGATTGTCATCTTTGGAAAATATTGATGTGTTGTCATCATGGAATCCGACAAATCCAAAGTCTTCGAAGGCTTTAGGAGAGGATACTTGTATATTGTTGATTTCTCTATAGGTCCTCAGCCTGCCACATGCCTACTTGCAAAGTCCTTAGAAGGCTGGTTGTGGCATCGATGACTTGGACATGCTGGCATGAGGAACTTGCACACTCTCGTGAAGAAAAAGCACGGCATAGGCCTCGAGGGCATCAAATTCCTCATGGAACACCTCTGTGGTTCCTGCGAATCTGGGAAGATGACCAGATCCAAGCATCGCTCGAAGACAATCATGACCACTACTCGACCCTTCGAATTGCTTCACATGGATCTCTTTGGTCCCACTCACTACTCTGTACTGACGAATGCATCAAGCTTGTATGTAGTTGATGATTATTCTCGATACACTTGGGTGCATATTATTATGTACAAAACTGAAGTGCAGGATGTCTTCAGACGATTTGCTTCAAGGGCTTCCACCAACTTTGGCGTCAAGATCAAGCACATAAGGAGTGACAATGGGACTGAGTTCAAAAACACCAATTTTGATGAATATCTTGATGAACTTGGTATTACGCGTGAGTTATCCACCCCTTACACTCCTCAGCAGAATGGCGTCGTGGAGCGCAAGAACAGGACTCTTGTTGAGATGGCTCGCACCATGCTTAATGAATACAAGACTCCTCGTCGCTTCTGGCCTGAGGCAATTGATATTGCATGCCATATCATCAACAGGGTATATCTTCACAAATACTTCAAGAAGACTTCATATGAACTCATGACTGACAAGAAACCCAATGTAAGTTATCTCAAAGTCTTCGGCGCAAAATGTTGGATTAGGGATCCTCACCATAGTTCTAAATTTGCACCGAAAGCACATGAAGGCTTCATGCTTGGTTACGGAAAGGACTCGCACACCTACAGAGTCTTCAACACCTACCATCACAAGGTTGTTGAAACTATAGATGTGTGGTTTGATGAAACTGATGGCTTGCAAAGAGAGCACTTGCCTTCTGTGTTAGATGAACAGTCTCCTGAGGAATCTATTAAGCTGAAGGCTACTGAAGACATCATACCCATTGAGGAAATCATTCCAACGAAAGAAGACAGTCACGACGACACACCTGAAGAAAATGGTGCTGATAAAAATCCTCAACCACGTCAACCTACTCATCCAAGAGTTGCAAATGAAGTGCATATTGACAAAGTCATCGATGACATCAATGCACCAGGTCCTCTCACTCTCTCAAAAGCTTCACATTTAACTAAATTTTGTGGGCACTTTGCCTTTGTCTCTATCATAGAGCCCACCAAAGTTGATGAAGCATTCAAGGAGCCTGAGTGGATTCAAGCTATGCAACAGGAATTGTATCAATTCAAGCTCAACAATGTATGGGAACTAGTCAAGCGGCCAGATCCTCGCAAGCATAACATCATACGTACCAAGTGGATCTACCGCAACAAGCAAGATGAAAACGGCCTTGTGGTGAGGAATAAGGCTCGACTTGTAGCTCAAGGCTACACACAGGTTAAAGGAATTTACTTTGATGAAACGTTTGCACCTGTTGCTAGACTTGAAGCTATTCGTATATTGCTTGCTTATGCTAACCATCATAACATCATCTTATATCAAATGGATGTGAAAAGTGCATTCCTCAATGGTAAGCTTGAGGAAGAAGTATATGTTGCTCAACCACCAGGTTTTGAAGACCCTAAGCATCCTGACAAAGTCTTCAGACTCAACAAAGCCCTCTATGGACTCAAGCAAGCCCCAAGGGCATGGTATGACACTTTGAAGGAATTCCTCATGAAGAAAGGCTTCAAACCCGATTCACTCGACCCAACTCTTTTCACTAAATCCTATGACAATGAACTCTTCATATGTCAAATATATGTGGATGATATTATCTTTGGCTGTACTGACAAACGTTATAGTGATGAATTTGCCTATATGATGAGTGAAGAATATCAAATGTCTATGATGGGAGAGTTGAAATTCTTCTTCGGTCTTCAAATTCGTCAACAAGACAATGGCATCTTCATATCCCAAGAGAAGTACCTCAAGGATGTTCAAAGGAAATTCGACATGCAAGATTGCAAAGGCGTCAAAACACCAATGCCCTCAAAAGGACACCTCTGCACTGATGAAAATGGTAAAGATTTCGATCAAAAGCTATACGGTTCCATGATTGGTTCTCTATTGTATCTATGTGCATCTAGGCCTGATATTATGCTAAGTGTTTGCATGTGTGCCCGATTCCAAGCAACACCGAAGGAATCACACCATAAGGCTGTGAAGCATATTCTACGATACTTAGCTCACACAAGAACTCTTGGATTATGGTATCTCAAGGACTTAAATCTTCACCTCATCGGATACTCAAATGCTGATTATGCTGGTGATCGTGTGGATCGCAAGTCAACTTCTGGCACATGTCATTTCCTCGGGCGATTCTTAGTCTGTTGGTCTTCAAAGAAGCAGAACTACGTATCACTCTGCACTTCTGAAGCTAAGTACATTGCTGCTGGCTCGTGTTGTGCTTTGTTACTATGGATGTGAAAGTGCGTTATATAGACTAGAGGGGAATTTCAACTTTGAGGAATGTGAAATGTTATGAATAACTATCAGCGGAATAAGTACTCGGTGCATGGAATGTAGAGCGGCAGCTTAGTCATCATGACAAAATGAAACATGCACAGATTATGAGTAGTGTGACACAGGATAAGCAGTGATGAACAAGGTAGCTTGAAGAATTTGAGGTGAGGAAAGAGTGGAAGTCTTCAGTCCAATTCTTCAAACAGTAAAGAACAATTTCATCAACATGTAAATGAGGAATAAGGGAGTTGAGGAAATAGAACCAGTTGGCACGATGAAGACAATGGTTTAATTACCCAGTTCCAACTGCTATGACAGTCGTACGTCTAGTTTGGAGCGGCTTGGTATTTAAACCAGAGGACACACAGTCCCAGGACACACAGTCCTTACCGTCTTCTCCTTGAGCTAAGGTCACACAGTCGTCGCCCAACACTCATGGTAAGTCTTCAGGGTAGACTTCCAAAACCCTCACAAACTGGTCACCCAACAATCCACAATGTACTGTTGGATGCTCTAGAACAAGGTCACTTCAAGGACCCCAATTGACTGCAGGACACACTAGACCATGACGCGTAACCGTCTGGAGGATGCACAGTCCTCAAAGGTAATAAGCGTCAGTTCCACACAGGAATTTCTTCAATGATGCTCAATCACTTTGGGTTTGATGGTTTGGTTGTGGGTTTTTCCTCACTAATGATTTTCTCTCAAAGTCCTCGGAGGATGGGTTGCTCTCTAAATGACAATGTCAGTTCTCTCTCGGAGCAACCAACCAGCTAGTGGTTGTGGGGGCGGCTATTTATAGACAGGGTGCAACCTGACATGATATTACATTAATGCCCCCAATCATATGACCGTTATGTGGATAGTTGTGAATGAGGACAACTGGCGCTAAGCACAGCAACAGTCGGATTTTCGCACTGTGAGAGTCCTCAGACATATCACGTTCCTCATTTGTAGGAAATTTGCAGTGGCGAAATCCTAACTCCTCAGTCAGATCAATTTCCTGAGAGACTAGAAGAACTTTGTCACTAACACTGAAGAACTTGACTGAACCACAAGAGATTTCCAAAGGCTTCACTCGAAGTATGGATAGGTTGAGGATTTTGGAGTTGAGCATCAGTTGGAAATTTTCCTTAGTATTACCTCGGCCCCCTTTAACAGTACGGTGTTTCCTATTGACTCAAAAGAAAGGAAATGAAACTACGAAAACAAAAGTCTTCATGCTTCATAGTCCTCGTTCATATATTCAAGGTCACAATGACTTCTTCAATTTCAATGTCTTCACAAAGTCTTTAGCAAAGTCTTCACAAAGTCTTCACCAAAGTCTTCAGTTGAAGACATACAATTTTTAGGGGTCGGTAATCTCCGGTTGTATCAAACTCCTCATCGACTTATAGAGCCTGTGTACACTCACAAACACATTAGTCCCTTAACCTATAAGTCTTCAATACACCAAAATCAGTAAGGGGCACTAGATGCACTAACAATCTCCCCCTTTTTGGTGTTTGATGACAAATAGGTTAAGTTTTCAACGGGGATTGAAGATATGAAATGTAAGTACAAAATTTGAGGAATTTGATTACAAGATAAAGGAGAACTCCCCCTGAAGATGTGCATGTTTGAGGAATTTTCTTTGAACGGCAAATGCACATGGCAGGTTAGAATATGGAGCACTCCCCCTATATCTTGTAATTCATACACGCATTTGAATATATGAGATGAAGAATTTGAAATGTGTGAAGAAAATGGTGTCTGACGAAATTCGGCATGTATGCATTAAAATGCTTCAAGAAATAAACATGTGAGGAAATAGTTCACAAGTGTCAGACAACCATCGGACTTAAGTTTACAACTCAATCATCAAAGTTTCAAAATAACGAGAGTTGTAACATATATAGAACACATCCCATATCTATAGAGACCCGCTTGAAGACTAAATCCAATTTTCTCCCCCTTTGTCATTGAAGACAAAAAGGGACGAAAACTGAGGAGTAACGCCCCTTGAAGAAGTTCATCGTGTCGGTGAAGAAGGAGCGCCAACGTTGTCGGGGTCGTTCGTTGCAGCAGGGCCCACAGCAGAGTCTTCAAGGTCCTCAGCATCATCCGACGAAGAAAAGGAGCTGGAGACCAGCAGAGGAACTTGAACCTTCTTGAACTTCCTCAGAGGTTGACGAGCCCAGTCAAAAGTTTCGTGAAGATTCAGCTCATGAAGTTCATCAGGAGGCAAGACAGCAGACAGAGCGGCCCAAGTGCGCTTGAAGGTTTCATGCGCATAGTAGTGGTTCTTCTTCACTAAATTTTGAGTCACAATCATGTTATGAAGAGTAGCACCCAACTGGCGCTTTACCCACTTGTGGTTGCGATCAACTTTTTGATGAAGACTGATGAGTAGCTCACGATCAGTCATCACACGGGGAGTTGTAGCTTGAGGCTTTTGCACAGTAGCTCTGGCAGTGGAGTCAAGTGTTGTAGAGTCATCATTTGCCAAGTAAGATGCTGCTTGACGAAACTGACCGGCCAGAGGACGAGTTCCTTCATCAATGATGTCCATGCCTTTTCCTTCAGCCAGTATGCTCTTGAGGACTTCGATCGGTGGCAGGAACGCAAAGTGATTCTGAAAGTCCGCCGGGAAATGAATAGAAGTCTTTGTTCTTATGAAATTCATTATCCAGGGAGCGTAGGGCTTCACCTCAAATGGGGCCACAGCAACATTTGCCAACGTCATCATGAAGAAACCGTGAAGGTTTATGGGAATACCATGGATGATGTTGAACAACATATTCTTCATGATTCCTTCAACTTCTTCGTCTTCAAAATCATGCCCCTTCTGAGGACATAGAGTGTGCATGAGGATTCTGTAGACAGTCCTGCGCACATATAACAAGTCCTTCACTAGGAAGGTAGTTCTCTGAGGCTTTCCAGGTGCCAGACTCTTCATCAGCACATTCATCAGTTGATTTGGCATAGGTGCATCATTAAACAGATAGCGAGCTTCTTCTGATGGAATTGGAAGAGGGACAGTTCGAAGCAACTCTGGAGAAGTTGTTGTGTAGTGCTCTAACCCTGTCATCTAGTCCAGAACCAAAGAGTTGATGTCTGATGAATTTCCACTTATGTGTAGAGTGGCGTAAAACGTAAGAATGAGCTCCTTGTTCCAGTCGCAAACATCTACACACAAGGGCAGTAATCTAGCATCATAGAGAACTTGAAGCACTGGTGTATATGAGGGAATTGATTCCATGTCCACATGAGGAATATGATGATGTTCAAAGATTTTCTTCTTCTCACAGAGGACAGAGGCATAATAGTTCATCTGAGAAGCTCTCCACAATCTTGAGCGACCAACTCGAGCAGACTCATACGGGTTAGGTCCTGTGAAGAACATGTGCTCGTTGAAGATGTTGGTCTTGAGGAATTTGGGGCGACCTGAGCCTTTGAGTGGCATCTTTGCACAGGTTGAAGATTTTGCATAGCACGCCCTTTGGTTTCCTTTGGAATGTGAGGAACAAGCTGGAGGGTTGGTTCCTCATTAGTTGGAGGAGCTTCATTGTCATCAGATGTTGCAGCTGGAGCTTCATCTATAACTTGAACATCCATATTTTCATCAGTTGTTGCAGCTGGAGCTTCATCAGTGATCCGAACATCAATATCTTCATCAGCGGGAATGTCTTCAGGGTCTGGAAGATACGGAGGTTCAGAGTCTATTTGTACATCCTCAGTTTGCACAGACAACTGAGGAATAAGTGGTAGCGGAGTTGTCATTAGAGAAGTGGGATGAGCAGCTTCCCAGAATTCATCATGGATGACAGGAGTGGTGCAACCAATGTCAATGTCCTCATCCATGCCTTCAACCTCAACTTCTTCGACATTGAACTGAAGCTGAAGTAATGGTTCTTTACGAGGTGAAGAAATGTCTTCAACCTCAATCTCTTCATCCATCTGCTCTAACGAAGAAGCAAAGTGAACATCTTCTTCTTCGAGAATCACATATTCTTCCACAAATGGAACAATTTCTAGAGACGGTGTTGAGGAAATAGGTACAACGTCAATAGGCTCAGTTGAAGAACTTGTCAAAGTGTTCAATATTTTCATGGCGGGAGCTTCTGAGTCTGATGATTTCCTCTTGAGGGTCGTCTCCTCAGGAGTTTCCATTTCTTTAGGCGCAGCAAAAACTTCGGCTGGCCTATCACTTTCTTCAGGCACAACTTTGGCAGTTGTCCTGGCAGGTTCATCCGTGGTCTGAGTTTCCTCAGCAGCACTGGTAGTAGCTTCTGATGCAGAAGCAGTGTCATCAGCAGGTGGGGCTTCTCCTGGTGCAGATTCCTCAGCAGGTTGAGGAATTTCATATGCAGATTCCTCAGCAGTTTGAGGAATTTCAGCTGACTGAGGCTCTGGAGCAGGAGTACGTGCAGTAGTCCGTGTGTTGTGATCCTTCACTGCAGCTTGAGCAGCTTTGATGAATCTCACCTTAGTGCCTTTCCATTCCTCATCGTATTTCTCTTGTTTTTCCGAGAGGTTGTGGATCTCGGACTGGACGGTCACCAGCTGATCTGGAGTCAAATTCATCACATTCTCTCGCATAAACTTTTCCTTGCGAGCAATATTTGCCTTGGCCCTCTTGGCTTGCTCTCTCTTCCATTTTTTCTCAACGATGAAATGCGTGAGGACATGGTCCACATTGGGAGGCAGTTTCAGCAAAGAAAGAGGTGTGTTGGGATCCTCAAGCCATATTTCTATGAAGTCTAGGACCGTCTTTGGATCCAACAGCAGAGGAACTAAGCTGTCCTTGGCAATGGCAGCCTTCTGCTGACTTTTTCTGATGATGTCCTCAAGTTCTTCAGCATCATCTTCATCTTCATCATCCTCAGAACCTGACGGAATTGTCACAATAGACTTGCTTTTGTGAGAACTTTGTTTCTGACCATGCCCAACTATTTTCTTCAACTTCATGGCAGAGGGGCTTGCTGAGGATTTAGTAACAGAAAGGCCTGCGGAGTTCTTTGGCTTTCTTGAGAAACCCTCAGTCCTCTTGCATGTTGCCAAGTGTACTGGGGTTGAGGACTTTTTTCGTAGCTGTTGAAGATTGAGCAGCAATTGTTTTAGCAGCAGAGGCCTTAGATGATGGAGGCCTTTTGACTTGAGGAATTAGCTGTGAGGACTTTGAGGATGAAGAAATTGGTTTCACAGCTGACTTCTTTAGCATTGATTTCTTCGGACCACTTATGGATGCACCAGCAGAGGCAGCAGCTGCAGAGTCCTCATTGAATTTCTTCATAGCATTCTTGGCTTTCTTCGCCAGCTTGGCTTGCTGCTTTTCCCACAAGTCAGGAAAGTCCTCACCAGTCTTGAGACTAATTGGATCAGCAAGTTGATTAGGTGCAAGGGGAGGCCTGCTGCAAGGAGGCTTCACAGCGAATTTCATCATGTACTTTGGGGTAACATAACGATATTCTTTCCATTCTTTTGCCCATCTCCTCTCAATCTTCTACAGACGGATTTTTCTTTGTTTCGTCGTCTCCTTGCCGTGTGTTTCTTCATCTGGCGTACAATAGTCTTCATAAATGTCATCACGGATCTCAAATGCAGTTTGCACCTCAGGCTTCTTTCCTCCTTTTTGAGTTCTTTTGTCTGCCATTTTCTTCAAATGAGGATCTTGAACTCTTGAGGACTCTGACGAGGTACACAATTTTTCTTCAAGTAGCGCTGCAAATGAGGTAAGTTGATGAGAAGCTAGTGATTCATCAGCGGACATGTCTTTACCTGGGAATAGAGTATAGGTGTGACGAATTTGAAGAGGTCATATTTGTTCTCAGAGATTTTTTAGAATAAAACTGGGTATGAAGAAATTGACCAGGAGTGTCTTGAGAAATTTCACTAAGTGCTCTTTGTCTTTAGGTTCCAGATTTGTGTAAATTTGGGGGTTCACACAATTGAGGAATCTCGAGAGAAACATTACTTAGGGAAATCATCAAAGAAATGGAGATGTACGGTGCTTTGGAATAAGATTCATGAAGGAAGAACACCTTTTGCGGAATCTGAGAACAACTTGAAGATCAAACATGGGCAGTAAAAATAATTTTTAGTTACCCTGAGGATGAACACGACGAACTAGGAAGTGAAAAGTAAGAAGTTCGTCTGTTTAGATCTCCCATGCCCTAGCTTGGCAGAGGGAGACAGCTACAGCGGCGGCGGGATGAAGAACTCCGCGGCCGATGTGAGTACGGCGACGGCGAAGTTGAGGCAGTGAAGCTCTTCCACAGCGGCATTGATGAATGTAGCGGCGGCACTAGGTTGAGGCTCGGGAGATTGAGAGGAAGCAGTAACCGAGCGCTGGAGTAAGGGAAGGGGTATTTATAGACATAGTGAAAACTGATCGGTCCGAAGACTTAGGACCAGATTGGCCCTGACCCTTGCTCTTCTTGCGACAAGTGTCACCCATGTTTTGAGTAGTGGAGATTGTGGGGGATCGTGGGTTATCCAGTCGCGGGAATCGGAACCGTTTGAGCGGGAAAACTGAAACTTTGTTAGTGAAGATTTAGAAGTTTCCATTCGCAAATTCTTCAGCTGTCAAGGACACAGTGAAGATTTTGAACGAGTTTCAAAGTAGAACGTATATGAAGAATTTGAGAACAGACTGGATTGAGTTTAGCACAGAGAGGAAATGGGTCCGATCACATTCACTTAGATGAAAATCAATTTGAAGAATTAGCAATAAGTGAATGCTGTTGAGGACACTGAAAAAACTCAAATATATAAGAATATTGTCAATGAAGAACTCGAGTTTCAAATTTTGAAGAATTTATAAAATTGAGGTATTTGAAAGTTGAATAATTTGAAGATTTGAAGAATTTGCAAAATGATGAAAAACTCAATTTTGGTTGGTGGCGAATCCCACCGTATAAGAATGATGATTTCAGACACCGCGTACAATTATCATAGGGTTCTGATCATCAAATTCTTCATTAATTTCTTCACACTCAGAGAGTTATTGTTCATTGATTGAGGAAAAACGTTTCTTCGTGTGTTGCACATCAAGGTCATCAATTTTGCATTAGTGTTAGGATGTGTGTCCTTTCTCAAAGGACATTTGAAGATTCTAATATATTTAGCTCACACCACAACTTGCAAAATCTCTTCTCATCCAAGGGCTTTGTGAAGATATCAGCCAGCTGTTCTTTAGGTGGTACATGGTTGATGACAATGTCACCCTTGAGAACATGATCGCGAAGAAAGTGATCACGAATCTGCATGTGCTTGGTCTTGGAATGCTGAACTGGGTTATAAGCAATCTTGATGGCACTCTCATTGTCGCAGTACAGAGGCACATTCTTCAACTTGATGTTGTAGTCCTTGAAGGTTTGCTTCATCCATAGTAACTGAGCACAAAACGAGCCAACAACAATGTACTCAGCTTCAGCAGTGGAGAGTGATACGCAGTTCTGCTTCTTTGAAGACCAACAGACTACGGATCGCTCGAGGAAATGACATGTGCCAGAAGTTGACTTGAGATCCACACGATCACCAGCATAATCAGCATCTGAGTATCCGATGAGGTGAAGATTTGAGCCCTTGGGATACCATAATCCAAGAGTTGGTGTGTGAGCTAAGTATCGAAGAATATGCTTCACAGCCTTATGGTGTGATTCCTTCGGTGTTGCTTGGAATCGGGCACACATGCAAACACTTAGCATAATATCAGGCCTAGATGCACATAGATACAATAGAGAACCAATCATGGAATGGTATACCTTTTGATCGAAATCTTTACCATTTTCATCAGTGCAGAAGTGTCCTTTTGAGGGCATTGGAGTTTTGACGCCTTTGCAATCTTGCATGTTGAATTTCCTCAGAACATCTTCAGGTACTTCCCTTGGGAGATGAAGATGCCATTGTCTTGTTGACGAATTTGAAGACCTAAGAAGAAATTCAACTCTCCCATCATAGACATTTGATATTCTTCCCTCATCATATAGGCAAATTCATCACTATAACGTTTGTCAGTACAGCCAAAGATAATATCATCCACATATATTTGACATATGAAGAGTTCATTGTCATAGGATTTAGTGAAAAGAGTTGGATTGAGTGAACCGGGTTTGAAGCCTCTCTTCATGAGGAATTCCTTCAGAGTGTCATACCACGCCCTTGGGGCTTGCTTGAGTCCATACAGGGCTTTGTTGTGTCTGAAGACGTCATCAGGATGCTTTGGGTCTTCAAAACCTGGTGGTTGAGCCACATATACCTCTTCCTCCAGCTTACCATTGAGGAATGCACTTTTCACATCCATTTGATATAAGATGATGTTATGATGGTTAGCATAAGCAAGCAATATACGAATAGCTTCAATTCTAGCAACAGGTGCAAACGTTTCATCAAAGTCAATTCCTTCAACCTGTATGTAGCCTTGAGCTATAAGTCGAGCCTTATTCCTCACCAAAAGGCCGTTTTCATCTTGCTTGTTGCGATAGATCCACTTGGTACCTATGATGTTATGCTTGCGAGGATCTGGCCGCTTGACTAGTTCCCATACATTGTTAAGCTTGAATTGATATAATTCTTCTTGCATTGCTTGAATCCACTCAGGCTCCTTGAATGCTTCATCATTTTTGATGGGCTCTATGATAGAGAAAAAGGCAAAGTGCCCACAAAAGTAAGTTAAATGTGAAGCTTTTGAGCGAGTGAGGGGACCTGGTGCATTGATGTCATCGATGATTTTGTTAATCTGCACTTCATTTGAAACTCTTGGATGAGTAGGTTGACGTGGTTGAGGATTTTCATCAGCACCATTTTCTTCAGGTGTGTCGTCGTGACAGTCTTCTTTTGTTGGAATGATTTCCTCAGTGGGTACGATGTGTTCAGTAGCCTTCAGCTTAATAGATTCCTCAGGAGACTGTTCATCTAACACAGAAGGCAAGTGCTCTCTTTGCGAGCCATCAGTTTCATCGAACCGCACATCTACAATTTCAACCACCTTGTGATGGTAGGTGTTGAAGACTCTGTAGGTGTGAGAGTCCTTTCCGTAACCAAGCATGAAGCCTTCATGTGCTTTCGATGCAAATTTAGAACTATGGTGAGGATCTCTAATCCAACATTTTGCACCGAAGACTTTGAGATAACTTACATCGGTTTTCTTGTCAGTCATGAGTTCATATGAAGTCTTCTTAAAGAATTTGTGAAGATATACCCCGTTGATGATATGGCATGCAGTATCAATTGCCTCAGTCCAGAAGCGACAAGGAGTCTTGTATTCATCAAGCATGGTGCGAGCCATCTCAACAACAGTCCTGTTCTTGCGCTCTACGACACCATTCTGCTCAGGAGTGTAAGGGGCAGATAACTCATGAGTAATAACAAGTTCATCAAGAAATTCATCAAGATTGGTGTGTTTGAACTCAGTCCCATTGTCACTCCTTATGTGCTTGATCTTGATGCCAAAGTTGGTGGAGGCCCTTGAACCAAATCGTCTGAAGACATCTTGCACTTCATTTTTGTACATAATAATATGCACCCAAGTCTATCGAGAATAATCATCAACAATAACAAAGCCATACAAGCTTGATGCATTTGTTAGTACAGAGTAGTGAGTGGGACCAAAGAGGTCCATGTGAAGCAATTCGAAGGGTCGAGTAGTGGTCATGATTGTCTTCGAGGGATGCTTGGATCTGGTCATCTTCCCACATTCGCATGCACCACAGAGATGGTCCTTGAGGAATTTGACGCCCTCGATGCCTATGATGTGCTTTTTCTTCACAAGAGTGTGCAAGTTCCTCATGCCAGCATGTCCAAGTCGTCGATGCCACAACCAGCCTTCTGAGGACTTTGCAAGTAGGTATGTGGCAGGCTGAGGACCTATAGAGAAATCAACGATATACAAGTCTCCTCTCATAAAGCCTTTGAAGACTTTGGATTTGTCAGATTCCATGATGACAACGCATCGATATTTTCCAAAGATGACAATCATACCAAGATCACAAAGCATTGAGACAGACATCAGGTTGAACCTAAGGGATTCGACAAGCATCACCTTTTCCATAGTTCGGTCCTTTGAGATAGCAACCTTACCAAGTCCCAATACCTTGCTTTTTCGTTTGTCAGCGTAGGTGATATGCTTCAGAGGAGATGGAGCCAGTGGCAAATTCACTAGTAGATTTTTATCACCAGTCATGTGGTTTGTGCATCCACTATCGAGGACCCACTCAGTAGCTTTTGGAGAATCATCCTGCAGATGAATTAGTACCACTTACAAACTCATATGCTTCAGAGTGAAGAATATGACATCAATTTCATCAGACAGAATTTCATCACACAAGATAGCAGGCAAGTAGTGTAAGGACGTGAGAAATGAGAAATTCATTTCTTCATGGTTAGATTGCGTCCTTTCAAGCATTTCCTCAAGTCTCCTGCAAATTCATCAGTCGTTCAAATTCATCAGGAGACATGACCCTGCATAAGAGATTAGTTCAATTTCTTCACCACCCACATGTGGAGGGGTGGGAAAGAGTTCATCATTCTTCGAGCACCATATGAGAAGGGAGGCATTGAAGCAAGTGCGCTTCGTTTCACAGGGTGAGGGTTAGAGTACTCATATGAATAAGCAGAGAAATTCTTTGAGGACTTATGAACATAATGATTTGAAGAATAATGCGCATATTCAGACCTCTTAGATTTTCCCTGCAAAACAGATGTATCACCACGAGAGTGATATTTTTGACCATTTGAGGGTTTTAGTCCAAGTGAAGACTTTGGTCCATATGAGGAATTTGATCTGGGGTTCCTGTTCTTCATAGGTGATGTCATGATGACATTCACTTGAAGATTTTGTAGGTAGCTTTTGGGAACCCAGATTTTCTTCATAGGAGAGCCATTCCTGCAGTTAGTTCCAACAAATCTAGCAAATACTTAATCATTCTGATTTTTGAAGAATTTGTAGTTTGAGTCAAGTGACTCATCAGAGGAATATAAAGTTTCACAAGTAAAGCTAGATAGAGTGGATGGATCTACAAGAGGTCCTTTTGCAGCAACCCATGAGGTTTTGGGGTACTTCTCAGGTGTCTAGTAGGATCCATCAGCTTGGAGTTTCCTCACAAAGGCAACACCCTCTTTCCTAGGGTTCCTGTTCAGAATCTGCTTTTTGAGGACATCGCAAAGGATTTGATGCCCCTTGAGACTTTTGTACATACCTGTCACATACAATTCCTTCAACCCTCCATTGTCATCAGTGATATTTGTGGTATCCTCAACTTAGGAATTTGAGAACACAAGAGTAGTTGAAGAATTTGCAGTAATAGAAGCATTTGAACATTCAGGTGAAGAATTAGCAGTTTCACGTTCGATGCATTTCAAGCAAGGTGGAACAAATTCTTCCTGAGCGGTACTGATCTGTTAAGCCACAAAGGAATCGTTTTCCCTTTGGAGATCCTCATATGAAACCCTCAGTTTCTCAAGATCGTGCTTTCTTTGAATAAATTCATAAGAAAGCTTCTCCTGATCGACTAAGAGGTCATTATGACGACTCTGAAGATTATCATACTTTGTATGAAGACTTTTGAGATCATCAGACAGAGTTTGAGTTCGATCCACTTCATTGTTCACAGATCATCGCTTTTTTCTAGCATTTTATGAAGCTTTTCAAGTGCATTTTGTTGCTTAGTGGCAATTTTAACAAGTTTAGCATAGCTAGGTTTCACATATTCATCAGTTTCACCATCACTTGATTCAGATGAGGAATGATGTTTGTGTACCTTTGAGCCTTTTGCCATGAAGCAATAGGTGGGAGCATAATCATCATTGCTGACGTCAGAGTCGTTGGAGTAGTGTCACGCCCAAGATGCGCGCCTATCCGTTTTGAAACACGAGGCCCCCGCAAAGGATAGAGGCGCATCTTGCCGTTAGCAAGAATAGTAACATTGCAACATACAATACAAAAAGAGATGAGTATACAAGATTGGCTTACACTCGCCACATGCTAAATTACAATCCACTTAAATCATGGCATCATGTTGAAGACAGGGTCCGGCTATGGAAGAAAACAAACGACAGGAGAAACAGTTGCAAATGAAACTACCAAGCTATCCCAAAGATCACGACCAGGTCCTCTACTCATCCGGATAAGTCACATACATCCTTCCACGCTCCTAATCATACTCCCACTACAGCTGGGTAAGATCATCCTGCTCACACACATTTGTACCTGTACCTGGAGTGTTGTAGTAAACTCTGAGCCACAGAGGACTCAGCAAATCAAGCCACCGGGTCTGAGACTATGCAAGCTAATGGGTATGGAAAGGTTAATGTTTAGTTTGCAGCAGCACTAAGCATATATGGTGGCTAACTTACGATCAATTGAATTAAATATTAGTGGCCTACGATGAACATTTGAAATACTACATAATCTCTAAGAGATCTTGAGCACTTACTTACGTCAAACATAACCCCACCGTGTTCTCTCCCGGTTCATGTTCACGAGCAGAGACGATCACGGTTACTCACGCAGTTGGTTCTTTTTATTAGAGTTTACTTCAAGTTAACTATAACCGGGTGTTAAACAATAATCCAAGTTGCCACATATCCGCGGGCACGGCTTTCCGAAAGATTTAACCCTGCAGGGGTGCTCCAACTAATCCATTACCAAATTTACCACACTCCGCGGGAATAGCCTCGATCACGGATCTCGCGATCATCATCAGTAATTCCAAAGGAATTCCAACAACTCAAGTAAAACCCGAAGAAAGTCAGAGTCCACACACAAGACATTTGATAAAGGTAAAACAAATCCAGCAAGACCACCCAACATGTCGACGAACCCGATAAGAGCCGCGTATCTCATTCTCAGGACACGATCGGATGAGCGCAGCGCACAGTGGCCTGATAGAAATCTCCCGAGTTGCCCCAGGTTGGCCCCGCACACGACTCTAGTTTGGACCAACACTCATGAGGAGCACTGGCCTGGGGGTTGATTAATTATCCACGGGGTTGCAAATCCCTATGCAAGTTTTATTAAGTTATTAGCAAATGTAGTACCAATGTTGGGTCTTGCCACACAAGTTTTACTCTCAACTGAATAAACAAGGGGGTCCCCATAACAACCCCGAGCATGTTAGGCGCGCAAATAATGGAAAACATAACACCAGTAACAAGGACCTATGGCGGTAACAGCGGAAAAAATCACTTAGCCAAAGGCCAAGCCTTCCACCAATACCAAGATATATAGGTGCATTAATTTAAATAACAGAATTTAAGATGATATCCAACTCCATGTTATCACATGGTACAACCTGCACCTGCAACTAAGAACGCTATAAGAGGGGCTGAGCAGTGGTAACTTAGCCAAACAGGGTTTGCTGGGTAGTGGAGTTAAGGCTTTCATGGCAATTAGGAGGCTGATATCAAGTGGTAGGTAACGCAATTGTAACGATAAGAGCGGAAATCGAGCAATCAAGAATAGTAACAGAATCCGGGCATGATCATCTTGCCTGTTGGTTCCTCAGTGTAACAAGTAACTGGGTCCTCGTAGTGGTACTCTCCTGGATCCTCGTACTTAGATTCAACGCTCGCGTCTACCCAAGAGAAACAGCACCAATAAACAACCAACCAAGGTGCAATGCACAATCAAGATGATGCATGATCCATTTATGAAGAATTATACATGGCAATCCAAAACTAGTCATGTTTCACGTGCGAAGTTGGTATTTTAGTGAATCTGGATAGAACCTCTTGTGAAGTTATTTAGACATGCATGAACATGGAAAAAATGAATGCATCATGCAAAATCGATGAAAATGCATATAAAGATCATAAGAAACGGAGTTACGGTTCTCGAGATACGCTCACGACAAGATACAGAGGCAAAACACAAGATCAACCAAACCTGGGCTCACTCTAGGCATTCCAAGGCATCCACTGGATAGGTGATGAAATATAAATCATATTAGGCTCAAGAATCAATTGATTCCATGGAGTATAGCTCCCACAACACTCAAAACAATTAAACACTAGATCTGCCACAAAACAGCAACATAGCCACTTCTCCAGCTCACAACTTGAGCTACAGGAACTCTACAGCCACAAATAAGACATGGAAATAATCTACTCAACAAACACTCCAATTAATCCAATTACACCCACATCAAAAGAGGCACACATCACTATGCACGAAGCTATCAAGTTGGCATGATGAATCAGGTTTTTAGGGACTTAGTGAAAATTCCAGTTTTCTGGAATCTGGGTTTATAAAGTAGCAGATTGACAGCACTGGTTAAATATGCTAGAGAGCTCCAAATGATATGAAAATTAACAGGATGGTATCTGGCGATATCTAGTCCAAATAACTAACACTGACAATGATAAAATTCACAACACATCACTATATACAACCCTCTCTTCAATGCAAAACAATAACAGCAGATTCTCCAGACTTGGCCATTTTCAACCTAGCTGGACAGAAACAGAAAGTAGCCAAATAAACAGCACGATCCCTATTGATCTGTTGACCCAACATATATTAAAAAATGTAAGGATGTTCACAGCAACTTTTACTAACAAACTCATGTTGACAAGAACTCCAAAGCATGCATAGATTAAATCATATGAAAAAGACAAAAGGGCATCACAGCATAAAAATGCAGTTTTGCCAAGTTGCCCCAAAGTCAAATATGACTTCACATATGCATAGATGGTTTGAAACCACCCCAAAATCATTACTGATACCTATATGCTTGCATGGAACATGTGGGAGTAAAGCTAGGTCGAAATTTGACCCCTTTTCCCATGGATGACTTATGGCACTTAGGTGACATGAAGAAAAAGCACAAAAATGACATGGGCCCTATGCATACAAGTTGGAAATGAATAAATAGCACCCTAGGGACATGTTAACATGGCATAGCAATATAAAACAAGGATGAAACTAGCTAGAGAGGATTTCATGCTCATATGATAAAATAGGTAAACCTACACATGGAACTACAATGCACATGGAAGGGAGTAAGTAGAACATACACTCCACTAACACTCACATACCTCAAATGGCCATCCTATGGCCAAGCACACACTACATGTGCACACCACACTCTACACACACACACTCCCTAATACCCTACACATGTATGTAGTGCAAAACACACACATACACACACATAACACCACACTATGATTCACACACTCACATGCACTCACATGTGGTTGTGTGCAAGGCACATACACACATATGCTCTCACAAGCACCATACAACACACATACATGCAAAACATACATGCACCCACATACACACTCATAGCAAACACTCACATGCATGGGTGCATATGCACATAGTGCATACACACTCACACACCACACACACTCATATGTGTGTATATGCACATGGTGCATATACTCACACATGCACACATGCCTCTCATGTTTGTGTATGCACATAGGCGTATACACACCAACACACCACCTACACATGTGTATGTGCACATAGCACACATACACACATGCACGCACACACAACATACATACATGAATACATAAAGCACACACACTCTGTTTTGCAAAAGAAACAAAATAAATAGAAAGAAAACCAAAAAAACAAAAAAGGGGGGGAGAGGATTCGAACCCTTGACCCCCTGGCCAAAGAACGAGCCGGCCACCACTGCGCTACGGCGCCGATTCCTAACAGAAGGGAGACAGCTGCCCTCTATTACACATGCGCTCGCTATCTACCTGACGAAACTGAATGAAAGGCATAACAACGGCGACAGGGCAACTCCGACGAGCAGCGGCGGTGACCTACGGCGACTCTAGGGACACTGGCTATACTCACACGCGCGGGAACAACCCGAGAACCCATTCCCGCGCTCACCTTGCGGCGAGAGGGACGGAGACGAGCGGTGGGTGCTCGATTTGCTCATGGCGGCGAGAGACGACAGCGGCGAGCATCTACGGCTATGCACGGAGGAGAAGGGCTACGGGGACCGGCGGCTCACCTTGGGGGTTGGCGAAGACGAGCCGGTCACGATGGAGGCGATGGAGGGAAAGAAGATGGCCAGAGACGATGCGTGCGGAGAGGAAGAAGGTTCGGCGGCGATCCGACGATGGGGAGGAATAAGAAGAAGACCTCCCGAGTCCTCCTAGCTTCATGAATGGGACGGCGGCACGACACCGGAGGCCCTGGACGTCATGGACAACGAGGGGCTCAACGGAGACAACGAGCCGATCGCCGGCGATGATGTTGCGCTCACTGCTCTCTCTGAAACACCTACCTGACAAGGGAGAAGACCCGAGGGGGAAGAGCGATGGAGGAAGAAGGAGGAGCGGCGGAGGCGGCTAGAGGGAGAGGAACCCTAGAGAGGGGGCACGCAAGCCGAGGGGGGGCTAAATACCCTCGAGCTGATGGCGATGGCGACGGAAAGCAACGGCGGGCGCGAGCTCCTCTCTCTGTTGAACCTGACGGAGAAGGACGGGGAGCAGGTAGCCATCACTGCTCACGTGGACTGGGCCTCGGCCCATCTGCCCTCTCACTCGCTTTGGAAAAGAAAACAAAGCCCTTCCTATTTAAAATAACGAGAGAAGAAGAAAAGAAGTAAACCAGAGAAATAAAAAGATTTTGGGAAAGATAAAAATAGTTTTGTGGAGGAAAATAAATGCCCATATGAAATAAAATAAGAAGTTGATTAAAGAGCAAGTTGAATATTTTGATAATTAATAAATCAGCCCCTGTTTTTTAAAAGGAATGAAAACCAAAATACTTCAAACGCCCAAAACCCCAAGTCCATATTTCATAGCAAAAATGGGGCCACCAGATGAACATTTTTAAATGATTTTTAAAGCAAATAAAATCTGCCAATAAGAACATGGGAATAAAAGCATTAGGAAGGAGAAGGTTTGAGAGAAGAAGAGAAGAGGTATAAGAGGGAAAACACCCAAGTCATGCACTCTCAAGGCCAACCACACAAGGCACAACACCACACCATCCAGATCACAAACACAAAGAAGATGAATGCATGATGATGATGATGATGATGAATGAAATGATGCAAGAATGCCACCAACACATGAATGACAAGGTTCAACTCAACATAGCTCATAACACAAGGGTCATACAATGGGTTACATGCCGTAAAAGGTAGGGACATCACTTGGGATGTCACAACTCTCCCACACTACAAGAGGATCTCGACCCGAGATCTAGGAACGAAAGAAAACCGGAAATTAGGAACGGAGAAGATCCTCGTGTTCCCAAGTAGCTTCTTTGTCGGAATGATGAGACCTCTTCACCTTGAGGAACATGATAGACTTGTTGCGAGTCTTACGCTCAGTTTCTTCGAGAATAGCAACTGGATGCTCACGGTAATAGAGGTCTTCTTGGAAATCAATGTCTTGAAAGTCAATGGTTCGCTCAGGAGTCTTGAAGCACTTCCGGAGCTGAGACACATGGAAAACATCATGCACATTCGCGAAATTTAGAGCAAGCTCAAGTTGATAAGCAAGATCACCTTTCTTGCCAACAACTTTGAAAGTACCAACAAAACGAGGAGCTAGCTTCCCTTTGATTCCAAACCGCTAAGTGCCTCTCATGGGAGAAACTTTGAGATAGACAAGATCATCCACTTGGAAAGAAACATCCCAATGTTTATTATAGTAATAACTCTTCTATCGGGACTGATCTGCTTTGAGGTTCTCACGGATGACATGGCACATCTCTTCTGCTTTAGTGATCATGTGATTGCCCAATATCCGACGCTCGCCGGTTTCAGATCAGTTAAGCAGGGTACGACATTTCTTGCCGTAGAGAATCTCGAAAGGGGCCTTGCCAGAGTTGGCTTGAAAGCTGTTGTTGTATGAGAATTCAGCATATGGAATGCAGTCTTCCCATTTCATGCCAAATGAAATCACACAAGCTCTGAGCATATCTTCAAGGATCTGATTGACTCTCTCCACTTGACCACTAGTCTGCGGATGGAACACCGTGCTGAAACGGATCTTAGTACCCATAGTAGTCTGGAAGGACTCCCAAAACGTGGAAGTAAAGAGACTTCCACGGTCAGAAGAGATGAGCTGAGGAATACCATGCAAAGACACTATCCTTGACGTATACAACTCTACAAGCTGAGCTGCCGAGATAGATTCTTTGACTGGCAAGAAATGAGCAACTTTCGGCAACTTGTCGATAACCACAAAGATGGCATCGTTGCCCCTTTTGGACTTCGAAAACCCAGTGACAAAATCCATCTCAACATGATTGAATTTCCACTCCGGGATAGGCAAAGGCTGAAAAAGACCTGCTGAACGTTGATGCTCCGCTTTGACTCTGCGACAGACATCACACTCGTTCACGAACTGAGCAATTTCAGGTTTCATGCGAGTCCACCAGAAGATTTGCTTGAGATCCTGATACATCTTGGAACTGCCTGGATGAATGGATAGAAGAGAATTGTGTGCTTCGTCCATGATAAATTTTCTGAGATCACCTTTAGGAACCACAAGACGGTTCTCAAAGAACAAGGTATCCTTGTCATCAACTCGAAAGCACTTATACTTCGGAATGCCCTTGGCCACACCTTTCTTCACTTTCTTCACCATAGCGTCAAGCAGCTGTGCTTGGTGAACCTGATCTTCCAGAGTCGGAGAAACTTGAAGATTGGCAAGAAATCCATGCGGAATCATCTGTAGGTTGAGCTTGTGGAAGGCTTCACAAAGCTCGGGTTGAAGAGGCTTGAGAATGAGACTATTGCAGTACGCCTTATGGCTGAGCGTGTCTACAATAACATTTGCTTTACCCGGAGTATACTCAATACTTGGGTTGAAGTCTTCAAGCATTTCCACCCAACGAGATTGCCGCAGATTCAGATTGGGTTGAGTGAAAATATATTTGATACTCTTGTGATCGGTGTACACCTCAACTGGTCTACCCAAAAACAAATGCCTCCAAGTCATAAGAGCGTGCACCACAACTGCCAACTCTAAATCATGAGTGGGATAGTTCTTCTCGGCAGGTTTCAACTGACGCGAGGTATATGCCACAATCTTCTTGTCTTGCATAAGAACACCACCTAGACCTTGGAGAGAAGCATCACAGAACACCTGGAACGGCTTGGACTGCTCAGGAGGAACAAGGATAGGAGCTGAAGTCAATCTCTGCTTGAGTGTATTGAACGCCACATCACACTCAGAAGACCACACATATTTGACACTCTTCTGAAGGAGGTTGGACAGAGGCTTAGTGATTTGAGAGTTCTCCACGAATCTTCTGCAATAGCTAGCAAGCCCGAGGAAGCTCCGAAGCTGCTTCACGTTCTGAGGACGTTCCCACTTCAAGATTGCCTTAACTTTCTCAGGGTGTACTTTAATTCCCTCGGCAGAGATCACATGCCCAAGGTACACCACTTCTTTGAGCCAGAACTCACACTTGGAAAATTTTGCATAGAAACGATGCTCTCTCAACTTCTCAAGCATAAGCCTGAGATGCTCAACATGTTCTTCTTCTGTCTCTGAGAACACGAGGATATAATCCACATAGACCAAGAAGAACTCATTCTTGCAGGGAGAGAAAATGAAGTTCATCATCCTTGAGGAGGTTGGAGGAGCATTGGCGAGACCAAACGACATGACGGTGTACTCATAAGAGCCAAAACTCGTCCTGAAAGCCGTCTTCGGAATGTCTTCTTCGTGAATGCCAATCTGATGATAACCCATGCAAAGATCAAGCTTGGAGAAAACTTTGGCACCTTTCAGTTGTTCAAACAACTCATTGATGTTGGGAAGAGGATATTTGTTCCTAATTGTCTTCTTGTTCAATGGACGATAGTCAACACAAAGACGATCCGTACCATCTTTCTTCTTGCCAAACAGAACTCCACAACCCCACGGAGAAGAGCTTGGTCTGATCAGGCCCAAACATTCTTGCTCATCTAGCTGCTTCTTCAACTCTTTCAGCTCTTCAAGGCTAAGTTTATATGGGCGCTTATCAACCGGTTCAGTTCTGGGCTCGAGATCAATCACGAACTCAACTGGCCGGTGCGGAGGCATTCCTGGCAATTCTTCTGGAAAGACATCTTCATACTCATTAACCACCGGAATCTGAGAAATCGCCGAGATTTCACCCTTCTCATTAAGAGCAAAGAGACGGATTGTGTCATCGTGAGCTTCGAAAATAATCACGTCTTCTGAAGGATGAGTCACCTTGACTTCTTTAGCTTGACAATTAATATAAGCCTTTTCATTGCCAGAAAGTCCATGCCCAAAATAAGATCAATATCAGAATTGCTAAGAACAATAGGAGAAGCCAGAAAAGAATAATTGCCCATCTTGATGGAAACATCCAGAACGATGCGATTGGAATTCCACGTCTTACCAGGTGATACCACAGACAAAGACTTACGCAAATCCCGATAATCAAACTCATTCTTGACAAAGAAAGGGCGAGACATGAAACAATGCGATGCACCAGAATAAAATAACAATTTTGCAGGAATAGAATTAACTGAGAGATTACCCATAATCACATCATGAGATTTCTCTGCTTCAGCTGCGTTCACCATGTTCACTCTTGCGGTCTTGGGATTATGCTTCACCATAGCATTGCGTGGAGGAGGAGGCGGAAGACGCCACTGGTTGCACTTGTTTGCATAGTGACCCTTCTGGCCACACTTGTGACAAGTCACCTCTGAAAGTGGATGAACATTGCTTGGAGGAGCAACAAGAACAGCCTTGGACACCTGGGGTCTCTACTGGAATCCTGGGTTGGGTGGGTGGGAAGAACCACGACCACCGAATTGCTTCTGCTGCTCCTGAGGACGAAACGAAGGAGGATTAGGCACCCAATACTTCTGCTGCTTGGGGACGATCTAAGAGCTGGAAGAAGAATAAGAATCCGTTGAGCGCTTCTTGGAGTTCTCCACCTTGACCTGAGTTGCTTCCACCTTGAGAGCCATGTTGTAGAACTGATGAAACTCACGAGGCTCTTGCAGAACTAGACCTGGCAGAAGCTCATCCTTGAGACCATTCCTGAACTGATAGATCATCGCCTTGTCATCCGGCACATCCTGCTTAGCATAACGGGCAAGATTCTGGAACTCAACGTTGTACTGGTGGTGGTGGAACATCAGATTGCTCCTCACCCCGACTCAGATTGTTGCGAGTTGGTGGAGCCATCCTGAAGATGGACAAAACGCAATCAGCACCTCATTGATAAGATGAATTCAAAGTTGAATCAATAACTTGAATGAAATTGAAGAAATAACAGCATAGCCTTCCTACTAAGGCATAGCAAGAAAACTTCTTCGGTTCGTGATAACGTCATCCGACACATAAGCTACTTGCAATAACACAAAGTATTGAGCTAAGCGCTCGGAACAAATGTATATGCCATATACATCTGGAGAAGATAATCCTATAAGGGTACAAGATTTCCCACCTATGAACTTCCGAAAACTTTCTGGTTATGCAATCCGGTGTGGGGGACACAAGGAGGAAATATCTCACAAAACTAGCAATCCTACACCCTGACTGTATCCATCCTTCAACACATAACCAGAGGCTTTTGCAAATTCATCTAATCTTGAATCCTCGAACTCATAATGATACTAAACCATGGTGGTACCCCGGACGCCTCCTCAGTACTAGGTGACTCCAACGTTATCTCACAAAATAAGTATTGAAGTAATTCCGAATATTCTCTGTCCTGAGATATCAAGGAAGCTGAATGATAACGATGTGCCAACATTCCTTGGAGCTCGACTCCCCGAAAGAAATCAAGTCAGACAGGAGGCACCAAGACAGAATCCTATCACATCGGTATCATATAGACCCAAAAATACCCACGTGATCCTAAAAAAAATTGAGCGAGAAGAGGAGTAGGATGTAAAATTCCTAAGTCGGAAACCTCACCAGAGCATAGAAGAGGAGTAAAAAGAATCCTACTCTCCGATATAAATAGACTCAAAATAGTTTTACTAGACACCACTCGGCCAAGTTCGAACAAGAAAAGGCTCCTATGGTCGTATGGCTCTGATACCAACTTGTCATGCCCAAGATGCATGCCTATCCGTTTTGAGACACGAGGCCCCCGCAAAGGATAGAGGCGCATCTTGTCGTTAGCAAGAATAGTAACATTGCAACATACAGTACAGAAAGATATGAGTATACAAGATTGGCTTACACTCGCCACATGCTAAATTACAATCCACTCAAATCATAGCATCATGTTGAAGACAGGGTCCGGCTACGGATGAAAACAAACGACAAGAGAAACAGTTGCAAATGAAACTACCAAGCTATCCCAAAGATCACGACTAGTTCCTCTACTCGTTTGGATAAGTCACATACATCCTACCACGCTCCTCATCATACTCCGATTGCAGATGGGTATGATCATCCAGCTCACACACATCTTTACCTGTACCTGGAGTGTTGTAGTAAACTGTGAGCCACAAAGGACTCAGCAAATCAAGCCACCGGGTTCTGAGACTATGCAAGCTAATGGGTATGGAAAGATTAAGTGTTTAGTTTGCAGCAGCACTAAGCATATATGGTGGCTAACTTACGATCAATTGAATTAAATATGAGTGGCCTATGATGAAGGTTCAAAATACTACATAATCTCTAAGAGATCTTGAGCACTTACTTATGTCAAACATAACCCCACCGTGTTCTCTCCCGGTTCATGTTCACGAGCAGAGACGATCACGGTTACTCACGCAGTTGGTTCTTTTTATTAGAGTTTACTTCAAGTTAACTATAACCGGGTGTTAAACAATAATCCAAGTTGCCACATAACCACGGGCACGGCTTTCCGAAAGATTTAACCCTGCAGGGGTGCTCCAACTAATCCATTACCAAATTAACCACACTCCACGGGAATAGCCTCGATCAAGGATCTCGCGATCATCATCGGTAATTCGAAAGGAATTCCAACACCTCGAGCAAAACCCGAAGAAAGTCAGAGTCCACACGCAAGACATTCGATAAAGGTAAAACAAATCCAGCAAGACCACCCAACGTGTCGACGAACCCGATAAGAGCCGCGTATCTCATTCTCAGGACACGGCCGGATGAGCGCAGCATACAGTGGCCTGATAGAAATCTCCCGAGTTGCCCCGGGTTGGCCCCGCGCACGACTCTAGTTTGGACCAACACTCATGAGGAGCACTGGCCCGAGGGTTGATTAATTATCCACGGGGTTGCAAATCCCTATGCAAGTTTTATTAAGTTATTAGCAAATGTAGTACCAATGTTGGGTCTTGCCAGACAAGTTTTACTCTCAACTGAATAAACAAGGGGGTCCCCATAACAACCCCGAGCATGTTAGGCGCGCAAATAATGGAAAACATAACACCAGTAACAAGGACCTATGGCGGTAACAGCGGAAAAAATCACTTAGCCGATGCCATGGACGACGAGGGGCTCGACAGAGACGACGAGCCGATCGCCGGCGACGATGCTGCGCTCACTACTCTCTCTAAAACACCTACCTGACAGGGGAGAAGAAACGAGGGTGAAGAGCGATGGAGGAAGAAGGAGGAGCGGCGGAGGCGGCTAGAGGGAGAGGAACCCTAGGTGAGGGGGCACGCAAGCCGAGGGGGGCTAAATACCCTCGAGGTGACGGCGACGGTGATGAAAAGCAACGGCGGGCGCGAGCTCCTCTCTCTGTTGAACCTGACGGAGAAGGACGGGGAGCAGGTAGCCGTCACTGCTCACGTGGGCTGGGCCTCGGCCCATCTGCCCTCTCACTCGCTCTGGAAAAGAAAACAAAGCCCTTCCTATTTAAAATAACCAGAGAAGAAGAAAAGAAGTAAACCAGAGAAATAAAAAGATTTTGGGATAGATAAAAATAGTTTTGTGGAGGAAAATAAATGCCAATATTAAATAAAATAAGAAGTTGATTAAAGAGCAAGTTGAATATTTTGATAATTAATAAATCATCCCCTGTTTTTTAAAAGGAATGAAGACCAAAATACTTCAAACGCCCAAAACCCCAAGTCCATAATTCATAGAAAAAATGGGGCCCCCACATGAACATTTTTAAAAAGATTGTTAAAGCAAATAAAATCTGTCAATAGGAACATGGGAATAAAAGCATTAGGAAGGAGAAGGTTTGAGAGAAGAAGAGAAGAGGTAGAAGAGGGAAAACACCCAAGTCATGCACTCTCAAGGCCAACCACACAAGGCACAACACCACACCATACACATCAAAAACACAAAGAAGATGAATGCATGATGATGATGATGATGATGATGAAAGGCATGATGCAAGAATGCCACCAACACATGAATGACAAGGTTCAACTCAACATAGCTCATAACACAAGGGTCATACAATGGGTTACATGCCATAAAAGGTAGTGACATCACTTGGGATGTCAGAAGTAGTCATTTTCTTCCCTGTTGAAGATGGACTTGCTGACGAAGGCAGTGGCGAGAGCGAGGCTTGCCACACCTGATTCTGAGTCCTTTTCAGATTCTTCTTGTTCATAATCTTCAGATTCTTCCTCAGAATCCATTTCCTTGCCAATGAATGCTCGAGCCTTTCTAGAATCATTCTTCTTGTGCTTTGAGAACTTTGAGGATGAGGACTTTGCAGATGAGGACTTTGAAGATTTCTTCTTTTTCTTCGAGTCATCAGAACTGTCGTCCTTGTATTTCCTCTTCTTCTTTGAATCTTTCTCCCATAGAGGACAGACAGAGATAAAGTGACCAGGCTTCTTGCAACGATGACAGGTTCTCTTCTTGTAGTCTTCTGATGAATCTGATTTCCTCAAATGGCCTTTTGAAGACTTTGCAAATCCACCTCTCCTTGAGAACTTCTGGAATTTCCTCACGAGCATTGCTACCTCCTGACTTAATTCTTCAGGATCACCAAGGCTGCTATCAGAATCTTCTTCCTCATAAGAGGAAATTGCTTTTTCCTTCAGAGCACGAGATCTTCCATATCTTGGCCCGTAGAGGTCTCTCTTTTTAGCTTGTTGGAATTCATGAGTATTGAGTCTCTCAAGAATATCAGCAGGATCAAGTGCTTTGTAGTCTCCACGTTCTTGAATCATCAAAGCCAGAGTATCGAATGAGGAATCGAGAGAACTTAGCAGTTTCTTCACCACTTCATGGTCAGTGATATCAGTGGCACCCAACGCTTGCAGTTCATTTGAGATGTCAGTGACTGGATCGAAGGTTTGCTGAACATTTTCATTGCAAGTCTCTTGAAGCGGTTGAAGAGACTGCGCAGACCATCCACATGAGAGTCACGTTGAGTGGAGACGCCTTCTTTTACTTTGGACAGCCTGTCCCAGGTAAGCTTTGCAGTCTCCAAGGCACTCACTCTACCACACTGACCTTTGCGCAGATGGCAGCAAATGATATTCTTCGCTTGAGAGTCGAGTTGCTTGAATCTCTTCAAATCAGAAGCGGTGATTACGAGAGAGACGAGGGGAACACCATTTTCCACAACGTACCAGAGATCGTTGTCAATAGCTTCAAGATGCATTCTCATCTTGTTCTTCAAGTAGGGGTAGTCTGTCCCATCGAAGGTAGGGCACCCTATGGAAATCTTGATCATACCTGCAGTCGACATAACTAAAACTCCAGGTGGTTAAACCAAAATCACACAGAGCTAGGGAGTACCCGCTCTGATACCAATTGAAAGTGCATTATATCGACTAGAGGGGGGTGAATAGGCGATTTTTACAAATTCATCACTTGAGGAATTTCAACTTTGAGTAATTTGAAATGTGATGAATAACTAACAACGGAATAAGTACTGAGTGCATGGAATGTAGAGCGGCAGCATAGTCATCATGATGAAATAAAACATGCACAGATTATGAGTAGCATGATACAGGATAAGCAGTGATGAAAAAGGTAGCTTGAAGAATTTTAGGTGAGGAAATAGTGAAAGTCTTCAGTCCAATTCTTCAAAAAGTAAATAACAATTTCATCAACATGTAAATGAGGAATAACGGAGTTGAGGAAATAGAACCAGTTGGCACGATGAAGACAGTGGTTTGATGACCCATTTCCAACTGCTGTGACAGTCGTACGTCTGGTTTGGAGTGGCCTGGTATTTAAACCATAGGACACACATTCCCAGGACACACACTCCTTACCGTGTTCTTCTTGAGCTAAGGTCACACAGTCCTCGCCCAACACTCGTGGTAACTCTTCAGGGTACACTTCCAAAACCCTCACAAACTGGTCACCCGGCAATCCATAATGTACTGTTGGATGCTCTAGACCAAGGTCACTTCATGGTCCCCAATTGACTGCAGCACACACTAGACCATGACGCCTAAACGTTTGGAGGATGCACAGTCCTCAAAGGTAATAAGCGTCTGTTCCACACAGGAATTTCTTCAGTGATGCTCAATCACTTTGGGTTTGATGGTTTGGTTGTGGGTTTTTCCTCACTGATGATTTTATCTCAAAGTCCTCGAAGGATTGGTTGCTCTCTAAACGACAAGTGTCAGTTCTCTCTCGGAACAGCCAACCAGCTAGTGGTTGTGGGGGGCGGCTATTTATATCAAGGGTGCAACCTGACATGATATGACATTAATGCCCCCAATCATATGACCGTTATGTGGATAGTTGTGAATGGGGACAGCTGGCGCTAAGCACAGCAACGGTTGGATTTTCGCACTGTGAAAGGCCTTAGACATATCACGTTCCTCATTTGTAGGCAATTCGAAGTGGCGAAATCCTAACTCCTCAGTCAGATCAATTTCCTTAGAGACCAGAAGAACTTCGTCTCTGTCACTGAAGAACTTGACTGAACCGCAAGAGAATTCCAAAGGCTTCACTCGAAGTATGGATAGGCTGAGGATTTTGGAGTTGAGCATCAGTTGGAAATTTTCCTTAGTATTACATCGGCCCCCTTTAACAGTACGGTGTTTCCTATTGACTCAAAAGAAAGGAAATGAAACTACGAAAACAAAAGTCTTCACACTTCATAGTCCTCGGTCATATCTTCAAGGTCACACCGACTTCTTCAATTTCAATGTCTTCACAAAGTCTTCAGCAAAGTCTTCACAAAGTCTTCACCAAAGTCTTCAGTTGAAGACATACAATTTTTAGGGGTTGCTAATCTCCGGTTGTATCAAACTCCTCATCGACTTATAGAGCCTGTGTACACTCACAAACACATTAGTCCCTTAACCTATAAGTCTTCAATACACCAAAATCACTAAGGGCCACTAGATGCACTAACAATCTCCCCTTTTTTGGTGTTTGATGACAAATAGGTTAAGTTTTCAACGGGGATTGAAGATATGAAATGTAAGTATAGAATTTGAGGAATTTGATTAAGATGCATTAAGATGCTTGAAGAAATAAACATGTGAGGAAATAGTTCAAAAGTGCCACACAACCATCGGACTTAAGTTTACAACTCAATCATCAAAAGTTTCAAAAGAACGAGAGTTGTAACTTATATAGAACACAGCCCATATCTATAGAGACACGCTTGAAGACTAACTCAAGTTTTCTCCCCCTTTGTCATTGAAGACAAAAAGGGACGAAAACTGACGACTAACGTCCCTTGAAGAAGTTCATCGTGTCGGTGAAGAAGCAGCGCCAGCGTTGTCGGGGTCGGTTGTTGAAGCAGGGCCCACAGCAGAGTCTTCAAGGTCCTCAGCATCATCCGATGAAGAAAAGGAGCAGGAGACCAGCTGAGGAACTTGAACCTTCTTGAACTTCTTCGGAGGTTGACGAGCCCAGTGAAAAATGTCCTGAAGATTCAGCTCATCAAGTTCATCAGGAGGCAAGACAGCAGACAGAGCAGCCCAAGTGCGCTTGAAGGTTTCATGTGCATAGTAGTGGTTCTTCTTCACTGAATTTTGAGTCACAGTCATGTTATGAAGAATAGCACCCAACTGGCGCTTGAGCCACTTGTGGTTGCGATCAACTTTTTGATGAAGACTGATGAGTAGCTCACGATCAGTCATCACACGGGGAGCTGTAGCTTGAGGCTTTTGCGTAGTAGCTCTGGCAGTGGAGTCATGTGTTGCAGAGTCATCTTTTGTCGAGTAAGATGCTGCTTGACGAAACTGACCGTCCAGAGGACGAGTTCCTTCGTTAATGATGTCCTTGCCTTTTCCTTCAGCCAGTGTGCTCTTGAGGACTTCGATCAGTGGCAGGAACGCAAAGTGATTCTGAAAGTCGGCTGGAAATTAATAGAAGTCTTTGTTCTGATGAAATTCATTATCCAGGGAGCGTAGGGCTTCAGCTCAAATGGGGCCACAGCATCATTTGCCAACGTCCTCATGAAGAAATCGTGAAGGTTTATGGGAATCCCATGGATGATGTTGAACAACATATTCTTCATGATTCCTTCAACTTCTTCATCTTCAGAATCATGCTCCTTCTAAGGACATAGAGTGTGCGTGAGGATTCTGTAGACAGTCCTGCGCACATATAGCAAGTCCTTCACTAGGAAGGTAGTTCTCTGAGGCTTTCTAGGTGCCAGTCTCTTCATCAGCACATTCGTCAGTTGATTTGGCACGGGTGGATCATTAAACAGAGAGCGAGCTTCTTTTGATGGAATTGGAAGAGGGATAGTTTGAGGCAACTCTGAACAAGTTGATGTGTAGTGCTTTAACCCTGTCATCCAGTACAGAACCCAAGAGTTGTTGTCTGATGAATTTCCACTTATGAGCTCCTTGTTCCAGTCGCAAACATCTACACACAAGGGAAGTAATCCAGCATCATAGAGAACTTGAAGCACTGGTGTATATGAGGGAATTGATTCCATGTCCACGTGAGGAATATGATGATGTCCAAAGATTTTCTTCTTCTCACAGAGGACAGAGGCATAATAGTGCATCTGAGAAGCTGTCCAGAATCTTGAGCGACCAACTTGAGCAGACTCATACGGGTTAGGTCCTATGAAGAACATGTGCTCGTTGAAGAAGTTGGTCTTGAGGAATTTGGGGCGACTTGAGCCTTTGAGTGGCATTCTTTGCACAGGTTGAAGGTTTTGCATAGCACGCCCTTTGGTTTCCTTTGGAATGTGAGGAACAAGCTGGAGGGCTGGTTCCTCATTAGATGGAGGAGCTTCATTGTCATCAGCTGTTGCAGCTGGAGCTTCATCTGTAACTTGAACATCCATATTTTCATCAGTTGTTGCAGCTGGAGCTTCATCAGTGATCTAAACATCAATATCTTCATCAGCGGGAATGTCTTCAGGGTCTGGAAGATACAGAGGTTCAGAGTCTGTTTGTACATCCTCAGTTTGCACAGACAACTGAGGAATAAGTGGTAGCGGAGTTGTCATTGGAGAAGTGGGATGAGCAGCTTCCCAGAATTCATCATGGATGACAGGAGTGGTGCAACCAATGTCAATGTCCTCATCCATGTCTTCAACCTCAGCTTCTTCGGCAGTGAACTGAAGCTGAAGTAATGGTTCTTTACGAGGTGAAGAAATGTCTTCAACTTCAATCTCTTCATCCATATGCTCCAACGAAGCAGCAGAGTGAACATCTTCTTCTTCAGGAATCACATATTCTTCCCCAAATGGAAATAATTTCCAGAGACGGTGCTGAGGAAATGGGTACAGCGTCAATAGGCTCAATTGAAGAACTTGTCAAAGTCTTCAATCTTTTCATGGCGGGAGCTTCTAAGTCTGATGCTTTCCTCTTGAGGGTCGTCTCCTCAGCAGTTTCCATTTCTTCAGGCATAGCAAAAAATTCGGCTGGCCTCTCACTTTCTTTAGGCACAACTGTGGCAGTTGTCCTTGCAGGTTCATCAGTGGTCTGAGTTTCCTCAGCAGCACTGGTAGCAGTTTCTGGTGCAGAAGCAATGTCATCAGCAGATGGGGCTTCTCTTGGTGCAGATTCTTCAGCAGGTTGAGGAATTTCAGATGCAGATTCCTCAGCAGTTTTAGGAATTTCAGCTGACTGAGGTTGTGGAGCAGGAGTACGTGCAGTAGTCCGTGTGTTGTGATCCTTCACCGCAGTTTGAGTAGCTTTGGTGAATCTCACCTTAGTGCCTTTCCATTCCTCATCGTATTTCTCTTGTTTTGCCGAGAGGTTGTGGATCTCGGACTGGACGGTCACCAGCCGATCTGGAGTCAAATTCATCACATTGTCTCGTAGAAACTTTTCTTTGCGAGCAATGTTTGCCTTGGCCCTCTTGGCTTGCTCTCTCTTCCATTTTTCCTCAGCGATGAAATGCGTGAGGACATGGTCCACATTGGGAGGCAGTTTCAGCAAAGAAAGAGGTGTGTTGGGATCCTCAAGCCAGATTTCTATGAAGTCTAGGATCGTGTTTGGATCCAACAACATAGGAACCGAGCTTTCCTTGGCAATGGCAGCCTTCTGCTGACTTTTTCTGATGATGTCCTCAAGTTCTTCAGCAGCATCTCCATCTTCATCATCCTCAGAACCTGAGGGAATTGTCACAATAGACTTTGTTTTTGACCACGTCCAACTGTTTTCTTCAACTTCACAACAAAGGGGCTTGATGAGGATTTAGTAACAGAAAGGCCTGCAGAGATCTTTAGTCCTCTTGCATGTTGCCAAGTGTACTGGGGTTGAGGACTTTTTCGCAGCTGCTGAAGACTGAGTAGCAACTGTTTCAGCAGCAGAGGACTTAGACGATGGAGGCCTTTTGACTTGAGGAATTAGCTGTGACGACTTTGAGGATGAAGAAATTGGTTTCACAGCTGACTTCTTCAACATTGATTTCTTCGGACCACTTGCGGATGCACCAGCAGAGGCAGCAGCTGCAGTGTCCTCATTGAATTTCTTCATAGCATCCTTGTCTTTCTTCGCCAGCTTGGCTTGCTACTTTTCCCACCAGTCAGGAAAGTCCTCACCAGTCTTGAGACTAGTTGGATTAGCAAGTTGATTAGGTGCAAGGGGAGGCCTGCTACAAGGAGGCTTCACAGCGAATTTCATCATGTACTTTGGGGTAACATAACGATATTCTTTCCATTCTTTAGCCCATCTCCTCTCAATCTTCTGTAGACGGATTTTTCTTTGTTTCGTCGTCTCCTTGCCATGTGTTTCTTCATCTGGTGTACAATAGTCTTCATAAATGTCATCAGGGATCTCAAATGCAGTTTGCACCTCAGGCTTCTTTCCTCCTTTCCGAGTTCTTTTGTCTGCCATTTTCTTCAAATGAGGATCTTGAACTCTTGAGGACTCTGACGAGGTACATAGTTTTTCTTCAAGTAGCGCTACAAATGAGGTAAGTTGATGAGAACCTAGTGATTCATCAGCGGACATGTCTGTACCTGTGAATAGAGTATAGGTGCGAGGAATTTGAAGAGGTCATATGCGTTCTCAGAGATTTTTTAAAATAAATAAGGGTATGAGGAAATTGACCAGGAGTGTCTTGAGGAATTTCACTAAGTGCTCTTTGTCTTTAGGTTCTAGAGTTGTGTAAATTTGGGGGTTCACACAATTGAGGAATCTCGAGAGAAACATTAGTTAGGGAAAATCATCAAAGAAATGAAGATGTACGGTGCTTTGGAATAAGATTCATGAAGGAAGAACACCTTTTGAGGAATTTGAGAACAACTTGAAGATCAAACATGGGCAGTAAAAATAAATTTTATTTACCCAGAGGATGAACACGACAAACTAGGAAGTTAAAAGGAAGAAGTCCGTCTGTTTAGATCTCCCACGCCCTAGCTTGGCAGAGGGAGACAGCTACAGCAGCAGCGGGATGAAGAACTCCGTGGCCGATGTGAGTACGGCGACGGCGAGGTTGAGGCAGTGAAGCTCTTCCACACCGGCGTCGATGAATGTAGCGGCGGCGCTAGGTTGAGGCTCGGGAGAGTGAGAGGAAGCAGTAACAGATCACTGGAGTAAGGGAAGGGGTATTTATAGACACAGTGAAAACTGATCGGTCCGAAGACTTAGGACCAGATTGCCCCTGACCCTTGCTCTTCTTGCGATAGGTGTCACCCACGTTCTGAGTAGTGCAGATTGTGGGGGATCGTGGGTTATCCAGTCGCGGGAATCGGAACCGTTTGAGCGGGAAAACTGAAACTTTGTTAGTGAAGATTTAGAAGTTTCCATTCGCAAATTCTTTAGCTGTCAAGGACACAGTAAAGATTTTGAACGATTTTCAAAGTAGAACGCATATGAAGAATTTGGGAACAGACTGGATTGAGTTTAGCACAGAGAGGAAAAGGGTCTGGTCACATTCACTTAGATGAAAATCAATTTGAAGAATTAGCAATAAGTGATTGTTGTTGAGGACATTGAAAAAACTCAAATATATAAGAATATTGTCAATGAAAAACACGAGTTTCAAATTTTGAAGAATTTGGAAAATTGAGGTATTTGAAAGTTGACGAATTTGAAGATTTGAAGAATTTACAAAATGATGAAAAACTCAACTTTGAGGAATTTCAACTTTGGTTGGTGGCGAATCCCACCGTATAAGAATATTGATTTCAGACACCGCGTACAATTATCGTAGGGTTCTGAGAATCAAATTCTTCATTAATTTCTTCACACTTAGAAAGTTATTCTTCATTGATTGAGGAAAAACGTTTCTTCGTGTGTTGCACATCAAGGTCATCAATTTTGCATTAGTGTTAGGATGTGTGTCCTTTCTCAAAGGACATTTGAAGATCCTAAGATATTTAGCTCACACCGCAACTTGCAAAATCTCTTCTCATCCAAGGGCTTTGTGAAGATATCGGCCAGCTGTACTTCAGTTGGTATGTGGTTGATGACAATGTCACCCATGAGAACATGATCGCAAAGAAAGTGATGACGAATCTGGATGTGCTTGGTCTTGGAATGCTAAACTGGGTTATAAGCAATCTTGATGGCACTCTCATTGTGATAGTACAGAGGCACATTCTTCAACTTGATGCTGTAGTCCTTGAGGGCTTGCTTCATCCATAGTAACTGAGCACAACATGAGCCAGCAGCAATGTACTCAGCTTCAGCAGTGGAGACTGATACGTAGTTCTGCTTCTTTGAAGACCAACAAACTAAGGATCGCCCAAGGAAATGACATGTGCCAGAAGTTGACTTGCGATCCACACGATCACCAGCATAATCAGCATCTGAGTATCCGATGAGGTGAAGATTTGAGCCCTTGGGATACCATAATCCAAGAATTGGTGTGTGAGCTAAATATCGAAGAATATGCTTCACATCCTTATGGTGTGATTCCTTCGGTGTTGCTTGGAAGCGGGCACACATGCAAACACTTAGCATAATATCAGGCCTAGATGCACATAGATACAATAGAGAACCAATCATGGAACGGTATACCTTTTGATCGAAATCTTTACCAGTTTCATCAGTGCAGAGGTGTCCTTTTGAGGGCATTGGAGTTTTGACGCCTTTGCAATCTTGCATGTCGAATTTCCTCAGAACATCCTTGAGGTACTTCTCTTGGGAGATGAATATGCCATTGTCTTGTTGACGAATTTGAAGACCTAAGAAGAAATTCAACTCTCCCATCATAGACATTCGATATTCTTCACTCATCATATAGGCAAATTCATCACTATAACATTTGTCAGTACAACCAAAGATAATATCATCCACATATATTTGACATATGAAGAGTTCATTGTCTTAGGATTTAGTGAACAAAGTTGGATCGAGTGAACCGGGTTTGAAGCCTTTCTTCATGAGGAATTCCTTCAGAGTGTCATACCTTGCCCTTGGGGCTTGCTTGAGTCCATAGAGGGATTTGTTGAGTCTAAAGACTTTGTCAGGATGCTTAGGGTCTTCAAAACCTGGTGGTTGAGCAACATATACTTCTTCCTCAAGCTTGCCATTGAGGAATGCACTTTTCACATCCATTTGATATAAGATTATGTTATCATGGTTAGCATAAGCAAGCAATATACGAATAGCTTCAAGTCTAGAAACAGGTGCAAACGTTTCATCAAAGTCAATTCCTTCAACCTGTGTGTAGCCTTGAGCTACAAGTCGAGCCTTATTCCTCACCACAAGGCCGTTTTCATCTTGCTTGTTGTGCTAGATCCACTTGGTACCTATAATGTTATGCTTGCAAGGATCTGGCCACTTGACTAGTTCCCATATATTGTTGAGCTTGAATTGATACAATTCCTCTTGCATAGCTTGAATCCACTCAGGCTCCTTGAATGCTTCATCAACTTTGGTGGGATCTATGATAGAGACAAAGGCAAAGTGCCCACAAAAGTTTGTTAAATGTGAAGCTTTTGAGTGAGTGAGGGGACCTAGTGCATTGATGTCATCGATGATTTTGTCAATCTGCACTTCATTTGCAACTCTTGGATGAGCAGGTTGAAGTGGTTGAGGATTTTCATCAGCACCATTTTCTTTAGATGTGTCGTTGCGACAGTCTTCTTTCGTTGGAATGATTTCCTCAGCTCAATAGATCCCTCAAGAGACTGTTCATCTAACACACAAGGCAAGTGCTCTCTTTGCGAGCCATCAGTTTCATCGAACCGCACATCTATAGTTTCAACAACCTTGTGATGGTAGGTGTTGAAGACTCTGTAGGTGTGCGAGTCCTTTCCGTAACCAAGCATGAAGCCTTCATGTGCTTTCGGTGCAAATTTAGAACTATGGTGAGGATCTCTAATCCAACATTTTGCACCGAAGACTTTGAGATAACTTACATTGGGTTTCTTGTTAGTCATGAGTTCATATGAAGTCTTCTTGAAGAATTTGTGAAGATATACCCTATTGATGATATGGCATGCAGTATCAATTGCCTTAGGACAGAAGAGACGAGGAGTCTTGTATTCATCAAGCATGGTGCAAGCCATCTCAACAAGAGTCCTGTTCTTGCGCTCCACGACGCCATTCTGCTGAGGAGTGTAAGGGGCAGATAACTCATGAGTAATACCAAGTTCATCAAGATATTCATCAAGATTGGTGTTTTTGAACTCAGTCCCATTGTCACTCCTTATGTGCTTGATCGTGACGCCAAAGTTGGTGGAGGCCCTTGAAGCAAATTGTCTAAAGACATCCTGCACTTCAGTTTTGTACATATTAATATGCACCCAAGTGTATTGAGAATAATCATCAACAATAACAAATCCATACAATCTTTATGCATTTGTTAGTACAGAGTAGTGAGTGGTACCAAAGAGATCCATGTGAAGCAATTCGAAGGGTCGAGTAGTGGTCATGATTGTCTTTGAGGGATGCTTGGATCTGGTCATCTTCCCAGATTCGCATGCACCACACAGATGGTGCTTGAGGAATTTGACACCCTTGATGCCTATGACGTGCTTTTTCTTCACGAGAGTGTGCAAGTTCCTCATGCCAGCATCTCCAAGTCGTCGATGCCACAACCAGCCTTCTGAGGACTTTGCAAGTAGGCATGCGGCAGGCTGAGGACCTATAGAGAAATAAACAATATACAAGTCTCCTCTCCTAAAGCCTTCAAAGACTTTGGATTTGACAGATTCCATGATGACAACACATTGATATTTTCCAAAGATGACAATCATATCAAGATCACAAATCATTGAGACAGACATCAGGTTGAACCCAAGGGATTCGACAAGCATCACCTTTTCCATAGTTCAGTCCTTTGAGATAGCAACCTTACCAAGTCCCAATACCTTGCTTTTTCCTTTGTCAGCATAGGTGATATGCTTCAGAGTAGATGGAGCTAGTGGCAAATCCATCAGTAGATTTTTATCACCAGGCATGTGGTTTCTGCATCCACTATCGAGGACCCACTCAGTAGCTTTTGGAGAATCATCCTGCAGATGAATTAGTACCACTTACGAACTCATATGCTTCAGAGTGAAGAATATGACATCAATTTCATCAGACAGAATTTCATCACACAAGATAGCAGGCAAGTAGTGTAAGGACGCGAGAAATGAGAAATTCATTTCTTCATGGTTAGCTTGCGTCCTTTCAAGCATTTCCTCAAGTCTCCTGCAAATTCATCAGTCATTCAAATTCATCTGGAGACATAACACTGCATAAGAGATTAGTTCAATTTCTTCACCACCCACATCTGGAGGGTTGGCAAAGAGTTCATCATTCTTTGAGAACCATATGAGAAGGGAGGCATTGAAGCAAGTGCTCTCGTTTCACAGGGTGAGGGTTAGAGTACTCATATGAATAAGCAGAGAAATTCTTTGAGGACTTACGACCATAATGATTTGAAGAATAATGAGCATATTCAGAACTCTTAGATTTTCCCTGCAAAACAGATGTATCAGCGCGAGAGTGATATTTTTGACCATTTGAGGGTTTTGGTCCAAGTGAAGACTTTGGTCCATATGAGGAATTTGATCTGGGGTTCCTGTTCTTCATAGGTGATGTCATGATGACATTCACTTGAAGATTTTGTAGGTAGCTTTTGGGAACCCAGATTTCCTTCATAGGAGAGCCATTCCTGTAGTTAGTTCCAACAAATCTAGCAAATACTTCATCATTCTGATTTTTGAAGAATTTGTAGTTTCAGTCAAGTGACACATCAGAGGAATATAAAGTTTCACAAGTAAAGCCAAATAGAGTGGATGGATCTACAGGAGGTCCTTTTGCAGCAACCCATGAGGTTTTGGGGTACTGCTCAGGTGTCCAGTAGGATCCATCAGCGTTGAGGTTCCTCACAAAGGCAGCACCCTCTTTCCTAGGGTTCCTGTTCAGAATCTGCTTTTTGAGGACATCGCAAAGGATTTGATGCCCCTTGAGACTTTTGTACATACCTGTCACATACAATTCCTTCAACCCTGCATTGTCATCAGTGATACTTGTGGTATCCTCAACTGAGGGATTTGAGAACACAGGAGTAGTTGAAGAATTTGCAGTAATAGAAGTATTTGAACGTTCAGGTGAAGAATTAGCAGTTTCACATTCGATGCATTTCAACCAAGGTGGAACAAATTCTTCCTGAGCGGTACTGATCTGTTGAGCCACAAAGGAATCGTTTTCCCTTTGGAGATCCTCATATGACACCCTCAATTTCTCAAGATTTTGCTTTCTTTGAAGAAATTCATAAGAAATCTTCCCATGATGGACTAAGAGGTCATTATGATGACTCTGAAGATTATCATACTTTGTCTGAAGGCTTTTGAGATCATCAGACAGAGTTTGAGTTCGATCCACTTCATCGTTCAACAGATCATCACTTTTGTTTAGCATTTTCTGAAGCTTTTCAAGTGCATTTGGTTGCTTAGTGGCAATTTCAACAAGTTTAGCATAGCTAGGTTTCACATATTCATCAGTTTCACCATCACTTGATTCAGATGAGGAATGATATTTGTGTACCTTTGAGCCTTTTGCCATGAAGCAATAGGTGGGAGCATAATCATCATTGCTGACGTTAGAGTCGTTGGTGTAGTCATTTTCTTGACTATTGAAGATGGACTTGCTGACGAAGGCAGTGGCGAGAGCGAGGCTTGCCACACCACATTCTAAGTCCTCTTTAGATTCTTCTTCTTCATAATCTTTAGATTCTTCCTCAGAATCCATTTCCTTGCCAATGAATGCTCGAGCCTTTCTGGAATCATTCTTCTTGTGCTTTGAGAACTTTGAGGATGAGGACTTTGCAGATGAGGACTTTGAAGATTTCTTCTTTTTCTTCGAGTCATCAGAATTATCGTCCTTGTATTTCTTCTTCTTCTTTGAATCTTTCTCCCAGAGAGGACAGTCAGAGATAAAGTGACCAAGCTTCTTGCAACGATGACAAGTTCTCTTCTTTTAGTCTTCTGATGAATCTGATTTCCTCAAATGGCCTTTTGAAGACTTTGCAAATCCACCTCTCCTTGAGAACTTCTGGAATTTCCTCACGAGCATTTCTAGATCCTGACTTAATTCTTCAGGATCACTCAGGCTGCTGTTAGAATCTTCTTCTTCAGATGAGGAAATTGCTTTTGCCTTTAGAGCACGAGATCTTCCATAGCTTGTCCCATGGAGGTCTCTCTTTTCAGCTTGTTGGAATTCATGAGTATTGAGTCTCTCAAGAATATCAGCAGGATCAAGTGCTTTGTAGTCGCCACATTCTTGAATCATCAAAACTTGAGTATCGAATGAGGACTCGAGAGATCTTAGCAGTTTCTTCACCCCTTCATGGTCAGTGATATCAGTGGCACCCAGCGCTTGCAGTTCATTTGAGATGTCAGCGAGATGATCGAAGGTTTGCTGAACATTTTCATTGCAAGTCTCTTGAAGTGGTTGAAGAGATTGCAAAGAACATCCACACGAGAGTCACATTGAGTGGAGACGCCTTCGTTTACTTTGGACAGCCTGTCCCAGATAAGCTTTGCAGTCTCCAAGGCACTCACTCTACCATACTGACCTTTGCTCAGATGGGCGCAAATGATATTCTTCGCTTGAGAGTCGAGTTGCTTGAATCTCTCCACGTCAGCAGCGGTGATTGTGAGAGAGACGAGGGGAACACCATTTTCCACAACGTACCAGAGATCGTTGTTAATAGCTTCCAGATGCATTCTCATCTTGTTCTTCCAGTAGGGGTAGTGTGTCCCAATGAAGGTAGGACACCCTGCGGAAACCTTGATCATACCTGCAGTCGACATAACTGAAACTCCAGGTGGTTAAACTAAAATCTCACAGAGCTAGGGAGTACCCGCTCTGATACCAATTGAAAGTGCATTATATCGACTAGAGGGGGGGTGAATAGGCGATTTTTACAAATTCATCACTTGAGGAATTTCAACTTTGAGGAATTTGAAATGTGATGAATAACTAACAGCGGAATAAGTACTCAGTGCGTGGAATGTAGAGCGGCAGCATAGTCATCATGACGAAATGAAACATGCACAGATTATGAGTAGCATGATACAGGATAAGCAGTGATGAATAAGGTAGCTTGAAGAATTTGAGGTGAGGAAATAGTGAAAGTCTTCAGTACAATTCTTCAAACAATAAAGAACAATTTCATCAACCTGTAAATGAGGAATAAGGGAGTTGTGACAGCCCGAGACCGACGCGCCAAAAGATTCCAGAAGGTTCCCTTGGTGTTTCCGTTTTTCGTCCGTGATTCGTTTTGGTTGTCGCATTCATCATCGCATCATTCGCTTCATCTGCATTGCATCGTCGGCCGTTCTCGAAAACTTGCATTCGTTCGTAGTTGCCGGTTCTCTCCGTTTCGCCGTTGCCCGTTTCAGGGCAGCCACACACGCACGCGCCCGCGACATCTTTTAAATTAAACCGTTTTTAAGCGCGTGCAAAATATTCTCAGATCGAGTTGAAACTTGTCGTGCGGTCTTGTTATAGCATAGTTAGACCGCCCGTCGATTTTCGTCGCGATCCGAGGTCGTTAGATACCCCGTCGGTCAGTCACCGCAGAGAGGTTATCGGTAGTTATCGGGTTTCCGTCGGACATTTTCAGCGTTTTAAATCCTCGTGTCATGGGTCGCACCGTTCTCTCTCTCTTCCCCTCTTTGCCCGTCTACACAGTCACCGCAGTTCCGACCTCCGCTTCCGGACGTCGGATAGTCATCCGGGAGTCCGAAAACGGACAGTGCCAGCTAATCCTAGCCCTAGCCTATTTAAACCCCCTCGGTTTCCGTGCCCCCAAACCCTAACCTAACCCTAGCCAGCCCCTTCTCCCACCTCTAGCCAGCCCACCGAGCCCATCTGGGCCCGTTCGAGCCGTTCCGGGACCGATCCGGCCGTCCCGGAGCTCTCCGGGGCCTCCCATGGCTTCCTCCCGAGCTTCCCCTGCCCGCAGCCATGGCTAGCTCGCCGGAGCCGCCTCTCCCCGTCGCCGGCCAGGCCCCTGCCGGAGCCGCCGTCGCCGGCCTCTCCCTCCTTCCCCCTCTCCTTCTCCCTCTTCCTCTCTTCCTCTCACCCGATCTCCCTCTCCCCTGCAGGCCGCAGCTCCCCGCCATGGCCGACCTCGCCGCCCTGGCCGTCCAGGCCGCCGCCGCCGCCTTCCTCCGCCTCGGATCCGAGCGACCGCTGCCGGATTCGGCCGGCCCCGTCCTTCCCCAGCCTTGCCGGTCCTCCCCGCGCCCTCGCCGGCAGTCGGCCTCGCCAGCCAACACCGCCACCATGGCCACCTCGCTCGGCAGGTCGGGGCCGAGCGCCTCCGTGCGTTGGCCGAGCGCCACGCTCGAGCGCTCGATCTGCCCGGGCAGGCCGCTCCAGGCCCAGCCCCCAGCCCAGCCAGGCCAGCGCCAGCCTCCTCTGCCCAGCTGGGCCGGCCCAAGGCAGGGTGAGCCCAGCCCTTTGTGTTTTTTTCTTCTTCTCTCTTTTCGTGTTTAAATCACTGTTTGTTTTTAAAATGTCTCTAATAAATTAAATCGTGCACATTTTGAAAGTAATATGAAGAGGAAAGTTGGCTAGAATAAAATGTAGTATTTTAACATGCCATTTGCACCCATGTCAAAATAATTTAACATGTCATTTGCATTTATTTTGCATTAATTGCATTTTCATAAATTATTAACCGTGCATCGAAATTAACCCAAACTTATATTAAAAATGTTCAACTCATTCGCATCGCACTTTCATGCATGAGAAAAATGTTGTCATGATGGTTGCACATTATTTTGCATGGTTGAATTGCTATAACATGAATAGGCCTAATGCCCGAATAATTAATTGTGACTAAGTTTCTACATGAACATATGCATATTATATATGTTTCCGGGGTAGAAAAATAAATAGGATTTATCGGTGCAATTAGTTTTGTCATTTGAGCATGTTCGCATGCATGTCATTTATGCCATGATGTCCTTTTGTCATTTTCGTAGTAATTAATCCGTGCATTATATGGAATTGTTTTCAACGTGAAACTTGCTCGTTGATGTGTGTCCTAGCCCATGATCATTTTGTTTCTCATAGAAATGCATGTGTAGGTGTTGTTTTGCTGTTGTCAACTAGCTATAAAAATCTGCTATTTTCGAGGGTCCTAAATATTTCTAAGTCTGAATCTGTTATATTTTGTTGCTGTCTTGCCATGTGATTTGCAAGTGATCTAGACCTCTTTTGTGGTTGATGCAATGGAGTTAATTGTTGTTGATATTGTCCTTTAGCATGCTGTTAAGTTTCATGCCATTTCATGACCTGTAGCATATATTTTCTCTGCTGTCAAAATGCCTTCGTGATAAAACTGCACTGTCTAAACTGCTATTTTCACTAAGTCTGAAATTGTTATTAAGTTGTCTTCTTGTGAGCTTCTTACTAAGTGATCCATGCTTGTTTTGCTTATGATATGTGAAGATGAAATGAAGTAGGTGTTGTATGCTATTTACCCATGCTTGGTTTGTGCATTTTAGAGTCTTGCAGCTTGTTGTTTTCATATGTTCAAAATGTCATCTTGCTGTTTTTGGCAGGTTTCAACTAAAACTTGTTTCGTTGATTGTGGTTGAACCGTAGCTCCGTTTTGGTCATTCCATATAAGAAACTTGCTTAGAATCTCTTTTAGTTTCATAATAACTTGTTGCATTCATGATTTGAAATGTTTGTGGTTGTTTTTCCCATGCATTTGCATTCATGTCATCCGCATATTGTATTGCTCATATCTTTTGAACCGTAGCTCCGTTTGAGATGTTCTACATATGTAAATCGACTAGAATAACGTGTAGAATAACATGGTATGCTTTATTCTGCTGTTTAAACAATATAAACTATGTTTAGATCAGATCTGGACCAAATTCATAATTAACATATGGGGTCATCTCGGAAATGCTATAAGTTGTTTCCGACCTCATTTAAGATGCCTAGATAGTTAGTTTACTTATGCTTCACCTCTTGCCATGTTTAACAACATTTAATATGGTCGTGTACCTAACGGGAGTGAACTAAATAATTCGAATGTGGAGTTTCGTCAATATGTAACTCGTTGCATATTGAGCTTCACTTAATGTGTAGTATTTGAGTGTTGCGATTTGTCGTGCATTGCATATTTAAACCGGACATGCATCTTATTGTTGTGCATCGTGTTTAGCATATGTTGTGGTGTATCTTGTGTTGATTGTTTGTTCGGATTGCTTCTTCTCGATAGAGTTCCGAATGCGTTCGGAGTGTGAGGATTCGTTCGACTACGTTGGTTCGTCTTCTTCATGGACTCGGTCTTCTTCCGAGCGGGATCTCAGGCAAGATGATACATTTCCCTGGATACCATTACTATCATTGCCATGCTAGTTGTCTCGTCTTTTATCGTTTTGTCTCGCTGCCTACCACTTGTTTGATAAGCCTCCCAACATTGCCATGATAAGCCTCTAACCTTCCACATCCCAGCAAAACATTGTTTGGCTATGTTACCGCTTGCTCAGCCCTTCTTATAGCGTTGCTAGTTGCAGGTGCTATTGCTTCCATGTGCCAACATGGACCTTCTTTGTTATATCACAATATTGTTGCTAATTAATTTAATGCACATATATACATGGTAAAGGGTGGAAGGCTTGGCCTTTTGCTCGGTGTTTTGTTCCACTCTTGCCGCCCTTAGTTTCTGTGAACCGGTGTTATGTTCCATAAATGAGCGCTCCTAACATGCTCGGGGTTGTTATGGGGACCCCCTTGATTTTCGGGTTAGATTAAAATTTGTCTGGCAAGGCCCAACATTGGTACTACATTTGCCTAATTAATGAACTTGCATAGGGGATATTTTTCTGGACCCCGTGGATAATTAATCAACAACCCGGGACAGTGCTCCTCATGAGTGTTGGTCCAAACTAGAGCACTGTACGGGGCCAACCCAGGGCAACTTGGTAGAGATTTCTATCAGGCCTCCGTCCGCGTAGCTTATCTGTCGTGTCCTGAGAACGAGATACGCGGCTCCTATCGGGATTGTCGACACGTCGGGAGGCCTTGCTGGATTTGTTTTACCTTTCTCGACCGTCTTGAGTGAGGAGCTCTGATTTTCTTCAGGTTATCTCGAGGTGTTGGATTTCCTTTGGAACTGCCTAGGAAGATCACGAGATCCATGGTTGAGGTTATTCCCGCTGCGCGTGGTTAATTTATGATGGATGAGTTGGAGCACCCCTGCAGGGTTAAATCTTTTCGAGAAGCCGTGCCCGCGGTTATGTGGCAAACTTGGATACTTTGTTTAACACCCGGTCATAGCAAACTTAAAGTGAACTCTAATAAAATACACCAACTGTGTGCGTAACCGTGAAAGTCTCTTCTTGTGAGTTCTTATCCGGAAGAGGACACGGTGGGGTTATGTTTGACGTAAGTAGGTGTTCAGGATCAGTTAGTCATCATTACTAGTTCACGACCGTTATGCGTAGACCACCATACTTTACTTTCTGTACTCGTAAGTTAGCCACTCACATATTTGCTTAGTCGCTTGCTGCAGCCTCACTACTTAACCATGCCTTACCTATTAAGCTTTAATAGTCTTGATACCCTTGGAAATGAGATTGCTGAGTCCCTGTGGCTCACAGATTCCTAAAACAACAGTTGCAGGTACAGGTAATGTGATGAATTGACGTGAGCGTGTTGCTTGATTTGACTTGGAGTTCTTCTTCTTCTTCTTCTTCAATCTTAGATGGGTTCCAGGCGGCAGCCTGGGATAGCAAGGGTGGATGTCATTTTATCGTTTGATTTCGTCCATAGTCGGATCCTGCTCTTATGTATGACGTTTGAGATGTTGTTGTATTGTTGTGACTCTGATGTAGTTTGTGGCGAGTGTAAGCCAATTCCATATACTCATCTCTTCTGTACATGTACTTGTAATGATATCCACTCTTGCGAACGCATCGAGATGCGCTTCTATCCCTGTCGAGGCCCTCGTGCCCAAATAAGGATAGGACCGCATCTTGGGCGTGACAAGTTGGTATCAGAGCCTGTAACGACCTAGGAGCCCCCTTGATTGATCGAACTTGGCCAAGTCATGTCTAGTGAAAAAACTGTTTTGAGTCTAGTTCTATCGGAGAGTAGGATTCTTTTTACTCCTCTTCTGTGCTCTGGTGAGGTATTCGACTTAGAAATTTTGATTCTACTCCTCTTCTCGCTCAAAAATTTTTTAGGATCACGCGGGTATTTTGGAAACTATATGATGCCGATGTGACAGGGTTCTGTCTTGGTGCCTCCTGTCTGACTTGATTTCTTCCGGGGAGTTGAGCTCCGAGGAATGTGGCACATCGTTATCATTCAGTTTTCTTAGTATCTCAGGACGGAGGATGTTCGGAATTGCTTCAATACTTATCGTGGTGAGATAAGGTCGGAGTCACCCAGTACTGGGGAGGCGTCCGGGGTACCACCATGATTTAGTATCATTGTGAGTTCGAGGATTCGAGATTAGACGAGTTTGCGAAATTTCTTGAATTATGGTGTGGAAGGTTGCGGATGCAGTTGCAGCTGATTGCCTAGGGCAGGTTCCTGATTCCGCAACCCGAATCGCATAAACAAGAAAGTTTTCGGAAGTTCTTAGGTGGGAATTCAAGTAGTTACCTATAATTCTCTTTCCAACAAGTGCATAGTGGATATGTATTTTTTTATGGCTTGTTTCATAAGCCTCATCCTTGTTTCGTTTTGAATATGGTAATTCAAGTTGCTTCGATGTCAAGTGGTGATTTCATATCTTGCTAGTAGTGTTCTCATATTTTTGTGGGAATGCTAGCTCTTTTGCCCAATCAAGATGTCATATCAATTCTTTTCAACCGGTGTGCTTCTCTTCAAGATATTCTACCATCTTCAATTTTGCAAGATCAATTCTCATTTCGTTCCGGAGTTGTCTCATCTGTTCCAAGTTTTCTTTGTTTTTCCCGCCCTCCCTCCCTTTTTCTTAAATGTTTAAATTCCCATTCAATTGTCTTTTCTATTCATGTAATGCTTCCGCTATCTTATCTTCTATCTTGTTTCCGGTGATTCTTTGTGAATATTCTCAAGAGTTTCATTCCAGGATCTATCCTCATATTCCTTGTTCTCATTGTTATTCTTCTCCGGTGATGCTATGGAGATGCTCAGTGCTCAAGTTATCATTTATCAGTATTCATCTTTGTTTGCTTTTCCGGTGGATTCAATTCTAGTTCTTGGTGTTCATCATATCATTTTCATTCTCTATTTGCTCTCCCATGTTGGAATTCTTATTCAAGCCTCTCTTGTTTAGTCATCCCTCTTTTCTATCCGGAGTGTTGAAGATATCTCAGAAGACATTCATATTCATTCTTGTCCTCTTAATTATTTCAATGGTCTCATATCATCTACTTCTTAATTTGTACCGGTGCAATCTCTCTTTTAATCAATTGTTTCAACGGTGGTTTCTTTCAGTGGGCCCATAACCCACAGGTCTTTCCCAGGATCATACCTGACTCTTCTATTCTTTCCGGAGATGTTCTCAAGTTCTTTTGATATCACGTAAGAATGATTTTCATCAGTTATAATCCTCTCCCAAGATCGCTTATAAATCATTTTCATTGTTGGCTCAACCTTTCCTTATTCATTGTTCCGGAGTGTCTCAGCAATTCTTGGTGGTGTTCTCATCTTCATTCTCTGCTTGAAGACCGAAGGAGAGTTTCTCTTAAATCTTTGTCCATTCTTTTCAAGATTTTGGATTCAGCTTGTTGTTATCATCTTAATCGTGTTGATCATGAGTTATTCCTCCCATATCTATCTGGTGCGTTCAGAATTGTTTTCATTTCTTGATCGTCCGAAGGCCATCATTTTAGAAGATTTCTTCGTTCTCAGCTTTCAGCTTTCGTTCTCAAATTCTTCTTAATTGTTGTTCCTTCGTTCGGATCTCAATTATTCCGGTGTCTTTTTCAGTTTCTATTAGGCAATCTGGGTCTCTTCATTTCCATGTGTCCTCTTTAGTTTCTAATTCGTCCAGTGCCTTGTGAAGTTTTCTATCAGGTGGATCATGCTCTCTTGTTCTCGTGCTATATCTTTCTTTCGTTTTGAATTCTTCCGGTGTTCTCATGCAAGATTTCTTCTAGTTTGTGCTCTATCTCTCTCTTCATTCTTTTTCAAGAAGAATAAGTGATGTGTGAAATCCGTTGCTTGTCATTAATTAAACTTGATGAAGGATAGTCATATCATAATTCTTATTCTGGTTTCATTCAAGTGATTTCAATCCTTCTTCCAGAGTTCTTCATGATATCAAATTCCTTTCCCAAGTGGTCATTTCTCTTTTCTTTCCGGAGTTCCTAATTTTGCTCAAGTATCTTGTTCCAAAGCTCATCTTATCATTGGAAGGCCTCAATCTTGTTCCCTTGCATCCTTCAATTCCTGCTATCATCCTTTCGTTTCAGAGTTCTTCTTGGAGGTTCTTCATGGTGGTTCATCAAGATTTCTTTCTTTTTCAAGTGTTCTTCGAGATTCTTGTTGGAGGTGCTCAAGTGTTCTTATCTTGGATTCTAAGTTCAATTCCTTCTCCTTGTCTTTTGAGATGGTGTTATTAAATCTTGATTATAAGGATTCTCGAAGCAAGTTGTGAAGAATGAGATAAGTAAACCCGTCTTGTGTTCTCGGAGGTATCTTGGGTTGTATTTCACCCTACAACATTTCCTAAGAAGTGTTGTTTTCATGGTGTAATTGATGATTCAAGTTTTCTCCTCCACTTCTTGGTGAAAGAAGCTTTGCATATCTTGTTGCTCTCAAGCAATCAATTGTTTCTGTTGTGGTAGGTTGACACCTCATAGTTTTGAGATGTTTTCCGTAAGCCCATAACAAACTATTCTTTTCTTTGTTGATTCTTCTTCAACTCCAATCATCCATGCTGATCAAATTCAGTGGTGCTAGAAGTTATCATTTTTCTCTCAGTTCTCTTCTTCCTATGATTTGGTTTCTATTCTTTCTTCCGGAGGCCTTGTGATGTTGCTCTTTTCAGTCTGTCATCTTGCTTTGATCAAGTTCATGTTCTTTCTTGCTTATTCAGTTAACCGGAGTGCTGTGATATCTTTTCTTGTTCCTTCCATCTTTTGAAGTTTTGATTCTATTCCAACCGAAGTTTGGGTGCCTCTCTTTCAATTTATTTCCATCATATCGAATTTTTCATGCTTTTCCTACCGAAGTGCTGCCAAAATTTTCTGTGAATTCTTGGTTGTTCCTCCTATCATTCCTCATCTTTCCAACCTTCAATGATCATTGGTTTCATTCTCTCGTCAAAGAAGCAACTAAGTTTTACCTTTTGCTCCTTCTTTTCCCCTTTTTATTCTAGATCTCGGGACGAGATCCTCGTGTAGTGGAGGAGAGTTGTGACAGCCCGAGACCAACGCGCCAAAAGATTCCAGAAGGTTCCCTTGGTGTTTCCGTTTTTCGTCCGTGATTCGTTTTGGTTGTCGCATTCATCATCGCATCATTCGCTTCATCTGCATTGCATCATCAGCCGTTTTCGAAAACTTGCATTCGATCGTAGTTGTCGGTTCTCTCCGTTTCGCCGTTGCCCGTTTCAGGCCAGCCACACACGCACGCGCCCGCGGCATCTTTTAAATTAAACCGTTTTTAAGCGCGCGCAAAATATTCTCGGATCGAGTTGAAACTTGTCGTGCGGTCTTGTTATAGCATAGTTAGACCGCCCGTCGATTTTTGTCGCGATCCGAGGTCGTTAGATACCCCGTCGGTCAGTCATCGCAGAGAGGTTATCGGTAGTTATCGGGTTTCCGTCGGACGTTTTCGGCGTTTTAAATCCTCGTGTCATGGGTCACACCGTTCTCTCTCTCTTCCCCTCTTTCCCTGTCTACACAGTCACCGCAGTTCCGACCTCCGCTTCCAGACGTTGGATAGTCATCCGGCAGTCCAAAAACGGACAGTGCCAGCTAATCCTAGCCCTAGCCTATTTAAACCCCTTCGGTTCCCGTGCCCCCAAACCCTAACCTAACCCTAGCCAGCCCCTTCTCCCACCTCTAGCCAGCCCGCCGAGCCCATCTGGGCCCGTTCTAGCCATTCCGGGCCCGATCCGGCCGTCCCGGAGATCTCCCGGGCCTCCCATGGCTTCCTCCCGAGCTTCCCCTGCCCGCAGCCATGGCTAGCTCGCCGGAGCCGACTCTCCCCGTCGCCGGCCAGGCCCCTGCCGGAGCCGCCGTCGCCGGCCTCTCCCTCCTTCCCCCTCTCCTTCTCCCTCTTCCTCTCTTCCTCTCACCTGGTCTCCCTCTCCCCTGCAGACCGCAGCTCCCCGCCATGGCCGACCTCGCCGCCCCGGCCATCCAGGCCGCCACCGCCTTCCTCCGCCTCGGATCCAAGCGACCGCCGCCGGATCCGGCCGGCCTCGTCCTTCCCCAGCCTCGCCAGTCCTCCCCGCGCCCTCACCGGCAGCCGGCCTCGCCAGCCAACGCCGCCGCGTAGGTGTTGTTTTGCTGTTGTCAACTAGCTATAAAAATCTGCTATTTTCGAGGGTCCTAAATATTTCTAAGTCTGAATCTGTTATATTTTGTTGCTGTCTTGCCATGTGATTTGCAAGTGATCTAGACATCTTTTATGGTTGATGCAATGGAGTTAATTGTTTTTGATATTGTCCTTTAGCATGCTGTTAAGTTTCATGCCATTTCATGACCTGTAGCATATATTTTCTCTGCTGTCAAAATGTCTTCGTGATAAAACTGCACTGTCTAAACTGCTATTTTCACTAAGTCTGAAATTGTTATTAAGTTGTCTTCTTGTGAGCTTCTTACTAAGTGATCCATGCTTGTTTTGCTTATGATATGTGAAGATGAAATGAATTAGGTGTTGTATGCTATTGCCCCATGCTTGGTTTGTTGGAGTCTTTCAGCTTGTTGTTTTCATATGTTCAAAATGCCATCTTGCTATTTTTGGCAGGTTTCAACTAAAACTTGTTTCGTTGATTGTGGTTGAACCGTAGCTCCGTTTTGGTCATTCCATATAAGAAACTTGCTTAGAATCTCTTGTAGTTTCATAATAACTTGTTGCATTCATGATTTGAAATGTTTGTGGTTGTTTTTCCCATGCATTTGCATTCATGTCATCCGCATATTGTATTGCTCATATCTTTTGAACCGTAGCTCCGTTTGAGATGTTCTACATATGTAAATCGACTAGAATAACGTGTAGAATGACATGGTATACTTCATTATGCTGTTTAAACAATATAAAATATGTTTAGATCAGATCTGGACCAAATTCATAATTAACATATGGGGTCATCTCGGAAATGCTATAAGTTGTTTCCGACCTCATTTAAGATGCCTAGATAGTTAGTTTACTTATGCTTCACATCTTGCCATGTTTAACAACATTTAATATGGTCGTGTACCTTAGGGGAGTGAACTAAATAATTCGAATGTGGAGTTTCGTCAATATGTAACTCGTTGCATATTGAGCTTCACTTAATGTGTAGTATTTGAGTGTTGCGATTTGTCGTGCATTGCATATTTAAACCGGACATGCATCTTATTGTTGTGCATCGTGTTTAGCATATGTTGTGGTGTATCTTGTGTTGATTGTTTGTTCGGATTGCTTCTTCTCGATAGAGTTCCGAATGCGTTCGGAGTGTGAGGATTCGTTCGACTACGTTGGTTCGTCTTCTTCATGGACTCGGTCTTCTTCCGAGCGGGATCTCAGGCAAGATGATACATTTCCCTGGATACCATTACTATCATTGCCATGCTAGTTGTCTCGTCTTTTATCGTTATGTCTCGCTACCTACCACTTGTTTGATAAGCCTCCCAACATTGCCATGATAAGCCTCTAACCTTCCACATCCCAGCAAAACATTGTTTGGCTATATTACCGCTTGCTCAGCCCTTCTTATAGCGTTGCTAGTTGCAGGTGCTATTGCTTCCACGTGCCAACATGGACCTTCTTTCTTATATCACAATATTGTTGCTAATTAATTTAATGCACATATATACATGGTAAAGGGTGGAAGGCTTGGCCTTTTGCTCGGTGTTTTGTTCCACTCTTGCCGCCCTTAGTTTCTGTGAACCGGTGTTATGTTCCATAAATGAGCGCTCCTAACATGCTCGGGGTTGTTATGGGGACCCCCTTGATTTTTGGGTTAGATTAAAACTTGTCTGGCAAGGCCCAACATTGGTACTACATTTGCCTAATTAATGAACTTGCATAGGGGATATTTTTCTGGACCCCGTGGATAATTAATCAACAACTCGGGCCAGTGCTCCTCATGAGTGTTGGTCCAAACTAGAGCACTGTGCGGGGCCAACCCAGGGAAATTAGGGAGATTTCTATCGGGCCTCCGTACGCGTAGCTTATCTGCCGTGTCCTGAGAACGAGATACGCGGCTCCTATCGGGATTGTCGACACGTCAGGAGGCCTTGCTTGATTTGTTTTACCTTTCTTGACCGTCTTGAGTGAGGAACTCTAATTTTTTTCGGGTTATCTCGAGGTGTTGGATTTCCTTTGGAATTGCCTAGGAAGATAACGAGATCCGTGGTTGAGGTTATTCCCGCTGCGCGTGGTTAATTTATGATGGATGAGTTGGAGCACCCCTGCAGCGTTAAATCTTTTCGAGAAGCCGTGCCCGCGGTTATGTGGCAAACTTGGATACTTTGTTTAACACCCGGTCATAGCAAACTTGAAGTAAACTCTAATAAAATACACCAACTGTGTGCGTAACCGTGATTGTCTCTTCTTGTGAGTTCTTATCCGGAAGAGGACACGGTGGGGTTATGTTTGACGTAAGTAGGTGTTCAGGATCAGTTAGTGATCATTACTAGTTCACGACTGTTATGCGTAGACCACCATACTTTACTTTCTGTACTCATAAGTTAGCCACTCACATATTTTCTTAGTCGCTTGCTGCAGCCTCACTACTTAACCATGCCTTACCTATTAAGATTTAATAGTCTTGATACCCTTGGAAATGAAATTGCTGAGTCCTTGTGGCTCACAGATTCCTACAACAACAATTGCAGGTACAGGTAATGTGATGAATTGACGTGAGCGCGTTGCTTGATTTGACTTGGAGTTCTTCTTCTTCTTCTTCTTCTTCAATCTTGGATGTGTTCCAGGCGGCAGCCTGGGATAGCAAGGGTGGATGTCATTTTATCGTTTGATTTCGTCCGTAGTCGGATCCTGCTCTTATGTATGACGTTTGAGATGTCGGTGTATTGTTGTGACTCTGATGTAGCTTGTGGCGAGTGTAAGCCAATTCCACATACTCATCTCTTCTGTACATGTACTTGAAATGATATCCATTCTTGCGAACGCATCGAGATGCGCTTCTATCCCTGTCGAGGCCCTCGTGCCCAAATAAGGATAGGACCGCATCTTGGGCATGACAGGAGTTGAGGAAATAGAACCAGTTGGCACGATGAAGACAGTGGTTTGATGACCCAGTTCCAACTTCAGTGACAGTCGTACGTCCTGTTTGGAGCGGCCTGGTATTTAAATCAGAGGACACACAGTCCTTACCGTGTTCTCCTCGAGCTAAGGTCACACAGTCCTCGCCCAACACTCGTGGTAAGTCTTCAAGGTAGACTTCCTAAACCCTCACAAACTGGTCACTCGGCAATCCACAATGTACTGCTGGATGCTCTAGACCAAGGTCACTTCCTAGTCCCCAATTGACTGCAGGACACACTAGACCATGACGTCTAACCGTCTGGAGGATGCACAGTCCTCAAAGGTAATAAGCGTCAGTTCCACACAGGAATTTCTTCAGTGATGCTCAATCACTTTGGGTTTGATGGTTTGGTTGTGGGTTTTTTCTCACTGATGATTTTATCTCAAAGTCCTCGGAGGATGGGTTGCTCTCTAAATGACAAGTGTCAGTTCTCTCTCAGAGCAGCCAACCAGCTAGTGGGTGTGGGGGCGGCTATTTATTTCCAAAGGCTTCACTCGAAGTCTGGATAGGTTGAGGATTTTGGAGTTGAGCATCAGTTGGAAATTTTCCTTAGTATTACCTAGGCCCCCTTTAATAGTATGGTGTTTCATATTGACTCAAAAGAAAGGAAATGAACCTACGAAAACAAAAGTCTTCACGCTTCATAGTCCTTGTTCATATCTTCAAGGTCACACCAACTTCTTCAATTTCAATGTCTTCACAAAGTCTTCAGCAAAGTCTTCACAAAGTATTCACCAAAGACTTCAGTTGAAGACATACAATTTTTAGGGGTCGGTAATCTCCGGTTGTATCAAACTCCTCATCGACTTATAGAGCCTGTGTACACTCACAAACACATTAGTCCCTTAAACTATAAGTCTTCAATACACCAAAATCACTAAGGGGCACTAGATGCACTAACAGGATGAAGCAAACCCTCAAGGACAACGGCATCAAGTTGAAGAATGTGCCTCTATACTGCGATAATGAAAGTGCCATCAAGATTGCTTATAACCCAGTTCAGCATTCCATGACCAAGCACATCCAGATTCGTCATCACTTTCTTAGCGATCATGTTCTCAAGGGCGACATTGTCATCAACCACATACCAACTGAAAAACAGCTGGCCGATATCTTCACAAAGCCCTTGGATGAGAAGAGATTTTGCAAGTTGCGGTGTGAGCTAAATATCTTAGAATCTTCAAATGTCCTCTGAGAAAGCACACACATCCTAACACTAATGCAAAATTGATGAGCTTGATGTGCAACACACAAAGAAACGTTTTTCCTCAATCAATGAAGAATAACCCTCTAAGTGTGAAGAAATTAATGAAGAATTTGATTCTCAGAACCCTACGATAATTTTACGCGGTGTCTGAAATCATCATTCTTATACGGTGGGATTCGCCACCAACCAAAGTTGAAATTCCTCAAAGTTGAGTTTTTCATCATTTTGCGAATTCTTCAAATCTTCAAATTCTTCAACTTTCAAATACCTCAATTTTTCAAATTCTTCAAAATTTGAAACTCGAGTTCTTCATTGACAATATTCTTATATATTTGAGTTTTTCAATGTCCTCAACAGCATTCACTTATTGCTAATTCTTCAAATTGATTTTCATCTAAATGAATGTGATCAGACCCTTTTCCTCTCTGTGCTAAACTCAATCCAGTCTGTTCTCAAATTCTTCATATGCGTTCTACTTTGAAACTCGTTCACAGTCTTCACTGTGTCCTTGACAGCTGAAGAATTTGCGAACGGAAACTTCTAAATCTTCACTAACAAAGTTTCAGTTTTCCCGCTCAAACGGTTCCAATTTCCACGACTGGATAACCCACGATCCCCCACAATCTCCACTACTCAGAACGTGGGTGACACCTGTCGCAAGAAGAGCAAGGGTCAGGGACAATCTGGTCCTAAGTCTTCGGACCGATCAGTTTTCACTGTGTCTATAAATACCCCTTCCCTTAGTCTAGTGATCGGTTACTGCTTCCTCTCACTCTCCCGAGCCTCAACCTAGCTCCGCCGCTACATTCATTGATGCCGGTGTGGAAGAGCTTCACTGCCTCAACCTCACTTTCACCGTACTCACATCGGTCGCGGAGTTCTTCATCCCGCCGCCGCTGTAGCTGTCTCGCTCTGCCAAGCTAGGGCGTGGGAGATCTGAACAGACAGACTTCTTCCTTTTCACTTCCCAGTTCGTCGTGTTCATTCTTAGGGTAAATAAAATTTATTTTTCCTGCCCATGTTTGATCTTCAAGTTGTTCTCAAATTCCTCAAAAGGTGTTCTTCCTTCATGAATCTTATTCCAAAGCACCGTACATCTTCATTTCTTTGATGATTTTCCCTAAGTAATGTTTCTCTCGAGATTCCTCAATTGTGTGAACCCCCAAATTTACACAACTCTGGAACCTAAAGACAAAGAGCACTTAGTGAAATTCCTCAAGACACTCCTGGTCAATTTCCTCATACCCAGTTTTATTTTAAAAAATCTCTAAGAACGCATATGACCTCTTCAAATTCCTCGCACCTATACTCTATTCACAGGTACAGACATATCCGCTGATGAATCACTAGGTTCTCATCAACTTACCTCATTTGCAGCGCTACTTGAAGAAAAACTGTGTACCTCGTTAGAGTCCTCAAGAGTTCAAGATCCTCATTTGAAGAAAATGGCAGACAAAAGAACTCGGAAAGGAGGAAAGAAGCCTGAGGTGCAAACTACATTTGAGATCCCTGATGACATTTATGAAGACTATTGTACGCCAGATGAAGAAACACACGGCAAGGAGACGACGAAACAAAGAAAAATCCGTCTGTAGAAGATTGAGAGGAGATGGGCTAAAGAATGGAAAGAATATCATTATGTTACCCCAAAGTACATGATGAAATTCGCTGTGAAGCCTCCTTGGAGCAGGCCTCCCCTTGCACCTAATCAACTTGCTGATCCAACTAGTCTCAAGACTGGTGAGGACTTTCCTGACTTGTGGGAAAAGCACCAAGCCAAGCTGGCGAAGAAAGCCAAGGATGCTATGAAGAAATTCAATGAGGACTCTACAGCTGCTGCCTCTGCTGGTGCATCCGCAAGTAGTCCGAAGAAATCAATGCTGAAGAAGTCAGCTGTGAAACCAATTTCTTCATCCTCAAAGTCCTCACAGCTAATTCCTCAAGTCAAAAGGCCTCCATCATCTAAGGCCTCTGCTGCCGAAACAATTGCTGCTCAGTCTTCAGCAGCTGCGAAAAAAGTCCTCAACCCCAGTACACTTGGCAACATGCAAGAGGACTGAGTGTTTCTCCAGAAAGCCAAAGAACTCTGCAGGCCTTTTTGTTACTAAATCCTCATCAAGCCCCTATGCTATGAAGTTGAATAAAATAGCTGGACGTGGTTAGAAACAAAGTTCTCACACAAGAAAGTCTATTGTGACAATTCCCTCAAGTTCCGAGGATGATGAAGATGAAGATGATGCTGAAGAACTTGAGGACATCATTAGAAAGTATTAGCAGAAGGCTGCCATTGCCAAGGACAGCTCAGTTCCTCTGTTGTTGGATCCAAAGACGATCCTAGACTTCATAGAAATCTGGCTTGAGGATCCCAACACACCTCTTTCTTCGCTGAAACTGCCTCCCAATGTGGACCATGTCCTCACGCATTTCATCGCTGACGAAAAATGGAAGAGAGAGCAAGCCAAGAGGTCCAAGGCAAACATTGCTCGCAAAGACAAGTTTCTGCGAGACAATGTGATGAATTTGACTCCAGATCGGCTGGTGACCGTCCAGTCCTAGATCCACAACCTCTCAGAAAAACGAGAGAAATACGATGAAGAATGGAAAGGCACTAAGGCGAGATTTATCAAAGCTGCTCAAGCTGCGGTGAAGGATCACAACACTCGGACTACTGCACGTACTCCTGCTCCACAGCCTCAGTCAGCTGAAATTCCTCAAACTGCTGAGGAATCTCCATCTGAAATTCCTCAACGTGCTGAGGAATCTGCACCAGGAGAAGACCCACCTGCTGATGACACTGCTTCTGCACCAGAAGCTGCTACCAGTGCTGCTGAGGAAACTCAAACCACTGATGAACCTGCCAGGACAACTGCCAAAGTTGTGCCTGAAGAAAGTGAGAGGCCAGCCGAAGTTTTTGCTGCGCCTGAAGAAATGGAAACTCCTGAGGAGACGACCCTCAAGAGGAAAGCATCAGACTCAGAAGCTCCCGCCATGAAAAGATTGAAGACTTTGACAAGTTCTTCAACTGAGCCTATCGACGTTGTACCCATTTCCTCAGCACCGTCTCTGGAAATTGTTCCATTTGGGGAAGAAGAAGATGTTCACTCAGTTGCTTCGTTGGAGCAGATGGATGAAGAGATTGAGGTTGAAGACATTTCTTCACCTCGTAAAGAACCATTACTTCAGCTTCAGTTCACTGCCAAAGAAGCTGAGCTTGAAGACAAGGATGAGGACATTGACATTGGTTGCACCACTCCTATCATCCATGATGAATTCTGGGAAGCTTCTCATCCCACTTCTCCAATGACAACTCCGCTACCACTTATTCCTCAGTTGTCTGTGCAAACTGAGGATGTACAAACAGACTCTAAACCTCTGTATCTTCCAGACCCTGAAGACATTCCCGCTGATGAAGATATTGATGTTCAGATCACTGATGAAGCTCCAGCTACAAAAACTGATGAAAATATGGACGTTCAAGTTACAGATGAAGCTCCAGCTGCAACAGCTGATGACAATGAAGCTCCTCCAGCTAATGAGGAACCAGCCCTCCATCTTGTTCCGCACATTCCAAAGGAAACCAAAGGGCGTGCTATGCAAAATCTTCAATCTGTGCAAAGAATGCCACTCAAAGGCTCAAGTCACCCCAAATTCCTCAAGACCAACTTCTTCAACAAGCACATGTTCTTCACAGGACCTAACCCGTATGACTCTACTTGGGTTGGTCGCTCAAGATTCTGGTCAGCTTCTCAGGTGAACTATTATGCCTCTGTCCTCTGTGAGAAGAAGAAAATCTTTGAACATCATCATATTCCTCACGTGGACATGGAATCAATTCCCTCATATACACCAGTGCTTCAAGTTCTCTATGATGCTGGATTACTTCCCTTGTGTGTAGATGTTTGCGACTGGAACAAGGAGCTCATTCTTCAGTTTTACGCCACTCTGCACATAAGTGGAAATTCATCAGACATCAACTCTTGGGTTCTGGACTGGTGACAGGGTTAAAGCATTACACAACAACTTCTTTAGAGTTGCTTCAAACTGTCCCTCTTCCAATTCCATCAAAAGAAGCTCAATGTTTGTTTAATGATCCACCTGTGCCAAATCAACTGATGAATGTGCTGATAAAGAGAGTGGCACCTGGAAAGCCTCAAAGAACTACCTTCCTAGTGAAGGACTTGCTATATGTGCCCAGGACTGTCTACAGAATCCTCACGCATACACTATGTCCTCAGAAGGGGCATGATTCTGAAGATGACTAAGTTGAAGGAATCATGAAGAATATGTTGTTCAACATCATCCATGGAATTCCCATAAACCTTAACGATTTCTTCATGAGGACGTTGGAAAATGTTGATGTGGCCCCATTTGAGCTGAAGCCCTACGCTCCCTGGATAATGAATTTCATTAGAACAAAGACTTCTATTCATTTCCAGGCGGACTTTCAGAATCACTTTGCGTTCCTGCCAACGATCAAAGTCCTCAAGAGCACACTGGCTGAAGGAAAAGGCAAGGACATCATTGATGAAGGAACTCGTTCTCTGGACGGTCAGTTTCGTCAAGCAGCATCTTACTCGACAAATGATGACTCTGCAACACATGAATCCACTGCCAGAGCTACTACGCAAAAGCCTCAAGCTACAGCTCCCCGTGTGCTGACTGATCGTGAGCTACTCATCAGTCTTCATCAAAAAGTTGATCGCAACCACAAGTGGGTCAAGCGCCAGTTGGGTGCTATTCTTCATAACATGATTGTGACTCAAAATTCAGTGAAGAAGAACCACTACTATGTGCATGAAACCTTCAAGCGCACTTGGGCCGCTCTGTCTGCTGTCTTGCCTCCTGATGAACTTGATGAGCTGAATCTTCAAGAAACTTTTGACTGGGCTCGTCAACCTCCAAAGAAGTTCAAGAAGGTTCAAGTTCCTCAGCTGGTCTCCAGCTCCTTTTCTTCATCGGATGATGCCGAGAACCTTGAAGACTCTATTGCAGGCCCTACTTCAACGAACGACCCCGACAACGCTGGCGCTCCTTCTTCACCGACACGATGAACTTCTTCAAGGGGCGTTAGTCCTCAGTTTTCGTCCCTTTTTGTCTTCAATGACAAAGGGGGAGAAAATTAGAGTTAGTCTTCAATCGGGTCTCTATAGATATTGGTTGTGTTCTATATAAGTTACAACTCTCGTTCTTTTGAAACTTTTAATGATTGAGTTGTAAACTTAAGTCCAATGGTTGTCTGACACTTTTGAACTATTTCCTCGCATTTTTATTTCTTCAAGCATCTTAATGCATACATGCTGAATTTCGTCAGACACCATTTTCTTCACGCATTTCAAATTCTTCATATCATATATTCAAATGCGTGTATGAATTACAAGATATAGGGGGAGTTCTCCATATTCTAACCTGCCATGTGCATTTGCCGTTCAAAGCAAATTCCTCAAACATGCACATCTTTAGGGGGAGTTCTCCTTTATCTTGTAATCAAATTCCTCAAATTCTGTACTTACATTTCATATCTTCAATCCCCGTTGAAAACTTAACCTATTTGTCATCAATCACAAAAAAGGGGGAGATTGTTAGTGCATCTAGTGCTCCTTAGTGATTTTGGTGTATTGAAGACTTATAGGTTAAGGGACTAATGTGTTTGTGAGTGTACACAGGCTCTATAAGTCGATGAGGAGTTTGATACAACCGGAGGTTACCGACCCCTAAAAATTGTATGTGTTCAACTAAAGACTTTGGTGAAGACTTTGTGAAGACTTTGCTGAAGATTTTGTGAAGACATTGAAATTGAAGAAGTCGGTGTGACCTTGAAGATATGAACGGGGACTATGAAGCGTGAAGACTTTTATTTTCGTAGTTTCATTTCCTTTCTTTTGAGTCAATAGGAAACACCGTACTGTGAAAGGGGGCCGAGGTAATACTAAGGAAAATTACCAACTGATGCTCAACTCCAAAATCCTCAACCTATCCATACTTCGAGTGAAGCCTTTCACAAATTCCTCACAACCACTAGTTGGTTGGCTGCTCCGAGAGATAACTGACACTTGTCATTTAGAGAGCAACCCATCCTCCGAGGACTTTGAGAGAAAATCATCAGTGAGGAAAAAGCCACAGCCAAACCGTCAAACCCAAAGTGATTGAGCATCACTGAAGAAATTCCTGTGTGGAACTGACGCTTATTACCTTTGAGGACTGTGCATCCTCCAGACGGTTAGGCGTCATGGTCTAGTGTGTCCTGCAGTCAATTGGGGACCATGAAGTGACCTTGGTCTAGAGCATCTAGCAGTACATTGTGGATTGCCGGGTGACCAGTTTGTGAGGGTTTTGGAAGTCTACCCTAAAGACTTACCACGAGTGTTGGGTGAGGACTGTGTGACCTTAGCTCAAGGAGAACACGGTAAGGACTGTGTGTTCTGGGACTGTGTGTCCTCTGGTTTAAATACCAGGCCGCTCCAAACCAAACGTACGACTGTCACAGCAGTTGGAACTGGGTCATCAAACCACTGTCTTCATCGTGCCAACTGGTTCTATTTCCTCAACTCCCTTATTCCTGATTTACATGTTGATGAAATTGATCTTTACTGTTTGAAGAATTTGACTGAAGACTTTCACATATTCCTCACCTCAAATTCTTCGAGTTACCTTGTTCATCATTGCTTATCCTGTATCACGCTACTCATAATCTGTGCATGTTCATTTTGTCATGACGTCTATGCTGCCACTCTACATTCCATGCACTGAGTACTTATTCCGCTGTTAGTTATTCATCACATTTCAAATTCGATCTAGCAATCCTTCTATAGGCTAGAGCAAGCATCTCGGTGTTGGAATATACGCTTTGATGAGGTGATCAATGTTTTTGAGTCTATACAAAGTTTATGAGAAACTTGTATTTACAATAAAGTGAGTGGTAGCACTATAGAGTTTCTTATAAGCATATGTGGATGACATATTCTTGATCGGAAATGATGTAGAATTTCTGGAAAGCATAAACGGTTGTTTGAAAAGAGTTTTTCAAAGGAAGACCTGGATACAGCTACTTAATTGTTGGGCATCGCGATCTGTAGAGATAAATCAAGACGGCTGATGAGATTTTCAATGAGTGCATACCTTGACAAGATTTTGAAGGAGTTCAAAATGGATCAGTCAGAGAAAGAGTTCTCGCCTAATTTCCAAGGTGTGAAGTTGAGTAAGACTCAAAGCTCGACCACGGCAGAAGAAAGAGAAAGTACGAAGGTCGTACCCTATGCATTAGACATAGCTCTATATAGTATGCCATGCTATGTACCGCACCTGTGTGTGACTTGCCATGAGTCCGTCAAGGGGTACAAGAGTGATCCAGGAGTGGATCACTGGACAGCAGTCAATATTATCCTTAGTGACTAAAAGACTAAGGAAATGTTTCTCAATTATGGAGGTGATAAAGGGTTCATCGTAAAGAGTTACGTCGATGCAAGCTTTAACACTAATCCGGATGACTCTTTGTAGCAATCCAGATACGTATAGTGGAGCAGCCATTTGGAATAGATCCAACTGGAGCGTGGTAGCAGTATTTACAATTTTACATAAAGATTAGCAAAGTACACACAGATCTGAATGTCGCAGACCCATTGACTAAAAGACCTCTCTCACATGCAAAGCATGATCGAGCCCCAGAACTCATTGGGTGTTAGATTCATAACAATGCGAATCACAAGGTGATGTGAACTAGATTATTGACTCTAGTGCAAGTGGGACACTGTTGGAAATATGCCCTAGAGGCAATAATAAATTGGTTATTATCATATTTCCTTGCTCATGATAATCGTTTATTATCCATGCTATAATTGTATTGATCAGAAACTTAGATACATGTGTGGATACAAAGACAACACCGTGTCCCAAGTATGCCTCTAATAGACTAGCTCGTTGATCAAAGATGGTCAGGGTTTCCTAGCCATGGACATGAGATGTCATTTGATAAAAGGATCACATCATTAGGAGAATGATGTGATGGACAAGAGCCAAACTACAAACATAGCATAGGATCATATCGGTTTATTGCTACTGTTTTCTGCATGTCAAGTATTTGTTCCTATGACCATGAGATCATGCAACTCACTGACACCGGAGGAGTGCCTTGTGTGTATCAAACGTCGCAACGTAACTGGGTGACTATAAAGGTACTCTACAGGTATCTCCGAGGGTGTCTGTTGGGTTGCCATGGATCAAGACTAGGATTTGTTACTCCGTGTGATGGAGAGGTATCTCAAGGCCCACTCGGTAATACAACATCACAATAAGCCTTGCAAGCAATGTGACTAAGTGATAGCCACGGGATCTTGTATTACGGGAACGAGTAAAGAGACTTGCCGGTAACGAGGTTGAACTAGGTATGGAGATACCGATGATCGAATCTCGGGCAAGTAACATACCGACAAACAAAGGGAACATCATACGGGATTAACTGAATCCTTGACATAGAAGGTCGACCGATAAAGATCTTCATAGAATATGTAGGAACCAATATGGGCATCCAGGTCCTACTATTGGTTATTGACCGTAGAGGTGTCTCGGTCATGTCTACATAGTTCTCGAACCCGCAGGGTCTGCACACTTAAGGTTCGGTGACGTTTCGGTAGTATAGAGTTATGCATGGTGGTGAACGAAGGTTGTTCAGAGTCCCGGATGAGATCCCGGGCATCACGAGGATCTCCGTAATGGTCCGAAGGTAAAGATTGATATATTGGAAGTCCCATTTTGGTCACCGAAAAAAGTTTCGGGCTCATCGGTAGTGTACCGGGAGTGCCGGGAGGGTACCGAGGACCATCGGGAGGGGTGTCACGCCCCGAGGAGCCTCATGGGCTGTGGGAGGAGACAAGCCAGCCCCTAGTGGGCTGAATGAAGCCTCCACTAAAGCCCATGAGGTTTGAGAAGGAAAAAATCCAAAGGTGGAGAGGTGGAAAGAGTTTCCAAGTGGAAAGGAGGAATCCTACTCCTAATAGGATTGGAGTAGGACTCCTCCACCTCCAATTTCGGCCAGATCTTGAGGGTTTGAGGCTGCCTCCTCCCCTCCCTCCCTCCTATATATACTATAGGATTTAGAGGGAAGAGCTAACCCTAATTGCCACATGCTGCCAATTAGAGGAGAAAGTACTCAAGCATGTCTCATCACACTTCATTGATATGGCTCGACCAGCTGACAATCCAAAGAACTGCGACTATGTGTGGTCTATCAAGAAGTCATATATTGTAGGACAAAAGAAGTTGAGCTCGAGCTCGAGCCAAGAAGTTGGCAAAAAAATTGGAAAAACTATTCCCTAGCCAGGAGAACAGGCAGTGCAATCGACCCCCCGCTCATTGTACAAACACATGTGAGTACTGTCGATCGGCTGGTAATAACCGACGATCAAAGAAGGCAGGCTAAAGAGGTCAGTCTCACTATTGAACAACTCCTATGCCTTAAGTAAATCCCCGGTCTTAAAGATGAGGAACTAAAATATCAATATGCCCGCGGCAAACCTCTGGTCAAGCCTGACGATGTCAAGCTTCTACCAACGAGATTGTACAATTTGCATACGTGCTACATGCAAGAAACAGCAAATACCAATACAGAGTCCCTCATGGTGAGAGTCAAGAAGAAGCATTACTTCCATAAAAAAGATTTGTGGATTCACTATTCAGAGTTGTTTCAGTTATTAAATCAAGACGCACTCGACAAATCTTTAGCAAGTTGCTATTGTCTGTAAGTGATTTCTTTCTGTAATTTAAGTCTATATCTAGTTGTGCTCTCGTTCATTACCTATAATTATCCTCACTATATTCTTTTCCATGGTATTATGCAGAATGAAGATGTCTGAAATGAAAAAAGCTGGACGATTTGGCATTGGGTTCATTGACCCAAATACGATTCAAGAAAAGACACGAAGAGATTCATGCTAGAGTTTTTGAAGCATCTAAACACCCAACCAAAAATACTACTTCCTTACAACTTCGGGTGAGTGTAAATATATCTTGTACTACAAATTCTATTTTTTGCTTACTAGATGTTAATAAGTGTAGTTCATGAGTTATGCACATGCCCGCTTAATTATACAAAACGTGTGCGCATGCAGTTACCACTGGATCTTGTTAATCATTGAAATTGACAAGAGAAAAGTTGAAGTATTGGACTCACTATATAAGGATCCATCCGAATTTGCCATCATGAGGGGGATGGTCGACAGGTAATTTCAATCATTATCGCACTATATGTCGGCCTCTTTACTTGATATCAACTAGTTAAAAACTCCTTTATTCATTTTCTTTGCCGGCGGCAGGGCTTGGGCCAAGTTCCTCAAATAGGTCCCAGGCGACTGGGCACAAAAGCTGACATGGGTGTGACCCAAGGTAATTAAATTGTACTAGCTAGCTAGATACGTCTGTGCATCTATTTAATTCTAGTTTCAATACCATTATCATGCTTGATGAATTATTACCAGATTGAATTTTATTCTCGTAAAGTGCATGAGGCAGGAGCAGGCGAATAGTTTATGTGCATACTATGTTTGCGAGAACATTCGCATGATCACGTCTAAAAGGAGAAGAAACGAAAGAAATCTTTGGATACGTTTGCCAGAACACTATCCATATTTTTTTATCATGATCTAACTAATATATATACACACAACTAATATATTAATCTTGATCTCCTTCTTATAGCTGACGGAGATGCGGGGCCAGCAACTACCAGAGGCTCGCTTACGAGCAATTTAAGAGGAAATTGCTGAATTTCTGTTCAACCAGGTCACAGGGAGAATACCATTACAAGATCAAGAAGTAATGTGTGCATATGTAATGATCCGCAAATTGTAGTAGAAATTATATATATATATATATATGGAGAGAGAGAGAGAGGGGGGGGACAAGGCTATTCTGTTACTAGTAACAAAACAAAATATTATTTTGTTACTATGGCCCCTATAAGGGAGCAACGCGTCCAACATGTATGAGGCTGGACTCTGCTGCCAGCCGGCCCACTCCGACCCGCCTCCTACCGCCGGAGGCAGTCGTCGCGTCGCCCCAGCTCACCAGCACCACGCGCCGCCCCATCCTGTCGGCCTCGCCCGCTGCCCTTGCTCGATGACCAATTCGACGAGATGGAAAGCGTCGGTACGAGGATGGGCTTTGCTGCGACCCGCCCCACCCCGACCTGCCTCCTACCACCGGAGGCAATCGTCGCGTCTCCCCATCCCGTCAGCCCCGCGCGACGCTCCAGCTCAATAATGAGTTCGACGAGACGGAAAGCGTCAGTACAACTGCTCCAAGTCGTCAGTTCGGGAATTGTAACAGAATAATATAATTTGCTCAACTTTGTTAAATGTCCCCTGTGACTAGCCTAGAGCAAGGTGTTGTGCAGCAAGGCCGTGAGGAGCGCGTTCCGCTGGGTAGGCCTTGGTGGCGGGTGCTTCACCGGCGTCGGCATCGGCGAGTTCCGCCGACTGCGACGGTCCGCCGGCGACAGCGGCGAGTGCGATGCCCATGCCATGGATTTTGACGACGACATCGGCGACGGGTACGGGTGGCAGGGAGCAGCGAGGTGGAAGACGGAAATGGAGGTGGACTCGTCGCGACAGCACAGCCCGGTCTCTGTCCTGGAGCTGCACTCTGACAACGAGTCTCTGGTGCATCCCAGAGGTGGACGTAGTTTACAAATTATATGATTGTAATTTAGATGTCAAGGGCTTTCCAACAATATATTTCACACCCTGTTCCGATGATTTTTTCTTGGGCTGTTTGATTATTATGTTTTTGAACTAAACAGGATGATCAGTTTGGCATAATGAAAGCATCAGTCCACCCGCCCGAAAATCGTCAGTCCAATCTGTAAACTATGTCAGTTCAAGGGGGGTAACAGAATAATATTCTGTTACGTGAAACAGAATAGCCCATATATATATATATATATATATATATATATATATATATGTGTGTGTGTGTGTGTGTGTGTGTGTGTGTGTAGGACTATCATATATACCTAACATTCGTATCTGTTCAACAGATCCGAACGAATTGTAGCCTAGCGATACGCGTATGCAGCGGTGAGATTTTTTAACCCCGCACGTTTCTTCCTATACTAATTACCATGAGTTGCTTTAATTAACCAGCTTTGCTCAATTAAGTGTGCATGTAAACATGTGAGACAAAAGTGCTGATGTCATCAAAGATTCCAACAAAAATCAAAAATCAAAATATTTTGTAGCTCAAACTGTCGCTCCGATTGAAAAACCGTTTTCACAGAAAAAATTCGTTGTGACGAGACCTTCGAAACTAGATCCCATGTTGGTATGTTTTGACGACTTTTTTTCAGGTCAGAAGTTACCATGCCCGTAGTACTAACTTATCATAGTGTTTACACTGAAGTTACCGGAGGTGTTTCAACTATCTTTTTTTGCCTGGGTCGAAAATTAACCATGATGTTTATAAGTAAATTATCATGTCTACAGTACCGCCAACCATCGGTGACATTCCTCGGCAGTAGGGTGAGGTCCACATGCCGACATGGCATGACTCACTTTATAAACAGAACTTTGCGGGTCGTGTCATTTCAGGGCTGTTTAGGTGTGTGTTGGGTTGTGCCGTATCCGGGTCAGCCTGTTGACCACATATAATCAGGTCTGTGACGCATAAAAATACCATGCTATTTATGCAAAAATAAATCGGATATATGTGTAGATATTTCATCAACCCCCGTCCCCCCCTCACCCCGTCACCAAAGTTACCAGGACCGGTGTACATAAGTTATCGGTTCTACGATGTGTGAGTTACCATGCTATTCACACAAAAGTTACTGATAGGATATTTCATCAACTCTCCCTGCCCCGTCACCAAAGGTACCATGACCGAGGTACATAAGTTATCAGCTCCATGATGTGTGAGTTACCATCTATTCACACAAAAGTTATCGTGGGGATATTTCATCAACCTTCCTCCCATACCAAAGTTATCAGGACCGAGGTGCACAAGTTATCAGGTCTGCGGTGTGTGAGTTACCATGTTATTCACATAAAAGTTATCATGGGATATTCCATCAACCGCCCCTGGCCCCTCTCCCTCGGCGCCAAAGTTACCATGATCGGGGTGTATAAGTTATCACATCTGTGATGTGTGAGTTACCGTCTATTCACACAAAAGTTCTCGGGGGATATCCTCAGCCCCCGCGATGCTCGCGAAAATTACCCAGGGTGTACGATGTGTGAGTTACCATGCTATTAACATTAAAGTTACCATGGGTATATTTCATAACCCCCCGTCCCATGGGCGAAAATTACCCAGGGGTGTACATAAGTTATCATGTCTTGGGGACGTAAAAAATCATGTTATCTGCACATAAGTTATCGTGGTGTGTTTCAACAACTCCCACATCTCCACCCCGTCGCCAACGTTATCAGGACTAGGGTACATAGGTTATCTGGTTTGTAATGTGTGAGTTACCATGCTATTCACGCAAAATTTACCGGGTGGTATATTTCATCACCCCCCATCCCCCCTCCCCCCACATGTCGTCAAAAGTTACCATGACCGGGGTACATAAGTTATCAGGCTACGAAGTGTAAGTTACCGTGCTACTAACATTAAGTTTACCGTGTGTATATTTCACCACCCCCCTCATCAAAGTTATCAGGATCGAAGAACATAAGTGATCAACTTTTCCCTCTAATGCATGCACGCATGTGCATGTGAAGAGAAAAGTTGGAGGAACCACTTTTTTATGCACGGTAATTTGTGTGTAAACAACATGATAACTTAGGACATCTCCAAGGGTGACCCGCAAATTTCACCAGTATATGTCTGTTTTTGTGTCCAGACGTGGTCCGCGGACATGATGTGGGACGGAGTCATCCAACGCTTTACAAAGTATCCGGCTGGAAGAAGGAAAAGTAGGTGGGGACCATGCATGTGGTGGACTATTTGTGTTGTGTTGTCCGGCTAGGTGGAGAGAAAGAAGAGGGAGACCATCCATGTGCGGTTGGTTGGAGAGAGAGACGAGAGGGACATGCATGTGATTGGTCAAAATGCATGTCCAGACTCCCGCAAATCTCTCCCACTTTTGTCTCCATTTTGCTGGAATCCGTACGTTCGGACTGCTAAGCGAACATATACAGGTCCCCGTTGAATGACAAAAGTGGTCCTTACACTACGGTTCAGACGTATAGCGAAGGTTTGAGGGTCCGCCTTCGAGATGCACTTATGATCAGCTAACATGATAACTTGTGTAGCACAAGCGTGGTAACTTATCACCAAAAAAAATCATTGAAACATACCAACGTGGGATCTAGTTTTGAAGGTCTCGTCGCGACCAACCTTTTATGTAAAAACAATTTTCCCATCGGAGCAACGGTTTACGCTACAAAACATTTAGAAATCTGAAATTTAATGGAATCTTTGATGATGTCAGCAATCTTGTTTTACTTGCATGCATGCATGAAGGCATACGCATGCAACGCTGGTTCGTTTTTCGTATAAAGTTTGCTAACCTGATTCAAAAACACGAAAGAAGCTTACCCCGGGTGGTAGCGTACGTAAACCACAATCAGCGGGTCAGGGGCTCGATTCCTAGTGGGGGCCTTTTTTGATCCAGCGGACTGCGTGCGAGAGAAGTGAGCATGGCGAGAAATTATCGCGCGGCTGGCACGCGCGGGGAATCCGGATCGAACGACAATCAGGTCGTTCGGATCTAATGTATAGATCCGAACGTTAGTAAAATACAAATTTCGATATATATATATATATATATATATATATATATATATATATATATGTATATGTATGTATATGTATATGTATATGTGTGTGTGTGCACACGCGTGTGTGTGATCGGTTCTACGAAAAATTCAATTTATATATATATGCACAACGTGTACAGTATGTAGTGTAGCAGCGTAATATATGTTTAAAATGAAAAATAATTAAATGGAAAATACAAAATTAAAAGAAAAAATAAATCATAATTAATTCATAAACCCCTAAAGGATTAAAAGGAAAAATAAACCAAAATTAAAAAGAATTAAATATTTTTAGTCTCTGTTGTTGTTATCAACCGGGACTAAAGGTCTCCCAGCCCACGGCGCCGGCAGGTGCCACGTGATGGGCCTTTGGTGTCGGGCCGTGTTGAACCGGGACTAAAGGGGGTGGCCTTTAGTCCCCACCCTTTAGTGCCATTTCTCCAACCGGCACTATAGGTCTGTTTTCTACTAGTGGGTCATCACCGATGAACCTTTGTCGGTGACGTTTCACCCTTCTCTCGTCGTTTTGGTGTCACGACCCCAAATTCTTCGTCAACAATGGGTCTCTGGCGTCAGCGGGGATGGCCAGGGGTGCAACAGGGAGTGGCTTTCCGTTCTGCTGATCATCGGGCCCGATGACGACTGGTCTCGCGGCGAGGGGCAAAAGCATCGGGGTTCAGCAGGAAAGTTGCGGCCCAGCGAGAGGGGCACGACTTTTCGTGTGAACGGACATGGCCACACTAAAACTGAGAGAGTGGGGGAGGGGGGGGGGTTTGGGGGGGGGGAGGGGGGATTTAAGGAAATTTTGATTTTAGGGAATCTGCTAGCAATCGGTTTTTGCAATAGTTTATCGGTTGAGATCAACTATTACTTTTTTTGGACTATGAGGTTTTATGGTCTAGATAGTAGCTGTCATCAACTTGCATCATCCTTTTCACAAAAGTTTTGCTCATATCTCAAAAAGGCAACAGAGTCAACGAAACAAAACAAAAGATCAACGTATATAGTCTTTCACATCATTATTTAGAACACACATTTTGGTTGCACAAGCATGCACATAGTTAAACATGACACCGAGAAGTCAAAATATGAGACCTGATCCTCTCAGCTTCTCCTCAACAATGTCATCCAACTTCTTTGCCATGTCTTCTGTCAAGTGGTTAACCCAGTCACCGACCTTCCCGGTCCTAAAGTAGGAAGAGTTCTCCATTGGCACCCCACCAATCCTATCAGTTACTCCCGACGAGTTCACCGGTATGCTCTTGAGCTTATCGAAGCTACACAATTGCACGACATCCTCTACAACTCCACATCTTACCTCCTCCTCGGTGAAGGGGACACGGAGGAACTTGGCGAGCATCTTGACGTGTTTGACCGGTTCGGCCATCATCTCCTCATACTTCAGGAAGAGAACTTTGTCGCTCTCCGCCATGCTTTTCTTCCAGAACCCAAGATTGTGCTCCCAGATAGGCCCGTACGGGGATAGCCCCTCGGAAAACGAACCAAATGCTCTATCAATGGTGTACTCCGTGCGTACCTTGCTGATGAACTGCCATAGGGACACGAACACATCCTTGGGATCGCGGAACAGGTACACAACACGGCAACCCAGGCTTGACATGCACGGAGGCAGCAGCGTGGTCGGCATGTGGGTGGCGAGGAGTCTCGGGGAGGCGAGCTTCTCGAGGTCGGCGATAGGGTGGAGCTGGCGGTAGGGCATCTCGAGAAACGGCACGAGGTCCTGAGGGTGGCGGGTGAGCAGCGGGTTGGTGTCACTGGTGGCGGCGTGGTCGAAGCGGTTTGTAACGGCGAAGGCAAGGGCCTTGAGCCAGGTGGTGCCGCACTTCGGGAACGTGACGAGGAGGGTGTCGTCGGGGCGAGCCTTGAAGTGCTCCTGCACCAGCTTGACGCTTTGCATGGCCCGGGGGCGCAGCCAGCAGCCTTGATACATGACATAGACTCCTCGCGCCTCCGCAACAAGGCTCTCTCCTCCTTCCTCCGTGCCGCCGCTGCGGTTGCTCTCGCTTTGAGCTTCTTCTGCCATGGCGATTTTTCGAGCTAAATTGGGGTTGGTGGGTGAGTGGTTATGACTTATGAACAGGTCGAGGCATCCAGATCCATGATGGGTATTTGTAAGAGGTGTAGACAAAGGAAAAACATTAAACTAAGTTGGCTGCCCTAGTATTCAATTCTAGGCATGGAACGCGAGTTCTCATACTTAAGTGCATATGGATCACTATCAAAGGGATGGCCGAATATGCAAACACAAGGGGACACTCGAGCAGCTGAGTTGCACATGACTAATTTGAGCGCCACACCAAACCCAAGTGGAAAATATATTATTTGAGGCACAGGTTTGGTACTCAGTTTATAACCATGTGCATGTGTCAGCTAAACAACAAAACTGATAGAAGCGCAACACCAACCTCTCTTATGGTTACCGTTAGTCAAAATAGGCACCAGTTTTGTCATCCAAGTGCATGTGTTAAAATGATAATACTACTAATGTCAGTCCAGCCAACATGGATAAAAATGGAACTCTAGCGACTGCTGCTCGAGCACACGCATGCAAATACTCAATAGCAGTCAACAACAAGCATTTGTAGGAGCTAGCTGCTCTTTGGATAAAAAAAATAAGTAGATAACACATCATGAATTAAAGGCATTTGTGCAATATTTTTGGTCTCCTACTGCTGTACAGAAACCATAGTATTGAAACACTCGGCAGCAATCAGAAAGTTCAGCATGTTTTCCAAAACTATCCACAGGAAATTTGCTAATATGGCCCCTTGGATTTATGAAGGAACTGAAATCAAAATATTAACTCGAGTTTTCGGTAACATTAGCATCCATCCTTTGCACTGTTCATTTTCTATGTTTAAATGGGTACTATATATTTTTATTATGGTCGCAATTATGGCCATTGATGAAAGGCCTATATTCACATCCGAAAATGTAAATCATTAGTGTTTGACTTAAATGTTGATATCTGATTGGTGCAAAAAAAATAAAAAAGTCTGCATTTTCGAAAGTGAAGAAATTGTGAGACATTTCAGAGCAATACCTTGTTAAGTATCGCGAAATCTGGAAGTTGATCTGACATCCTATAGTAATCATGTAGAGCGTCAATATGAATTTTTTCAAGAGAAGAGTATTTAGTAAATAACTTAGACAAAGCCAGTGCAAATATTCATAGACGTAGCTTCTCAAGAGAGCTGTACATTTAAGGAACTTGGCAATTGAGTGCATACAATTTGTAGAAGGAAGCTTCCAACACCAGAGGTCAAGATGGTGTTCTTCACCATTAGGGTGAGATGCACGAGGATATCCCTCATCCAACCCATATGTCAAAGTCTGTAAAGGAGTCAAAAATATTAGGTGCTATCTTGATACTGTAATCCCCACAACAACAACAAAATCTTGTTGTGGTAACACTATTTTTTCTCAATAAAGGATGTATTTTATATAAACACACAATGAAACATCAAGGAAATACAAACACAATGAACATATACCCACCCTCTACATGACTATGATGCACACAACAAACACATACACACAAATGATCACGCCGACAAAGATCAAAACCAGACGACAAAGAGCAAAACCATACAAGACTAGTGTGCCGAGATGACGGCAAAAAGAACTATGTAGTGGCGGCCCTATGTGGTAGAGCTGAGCCTCGGCATCGTGTGAGTGGACGAGTGGTAATCTTTGGTTGCAGGTGTGGTGAGGTCGTCGGATCGGTCAATGGCCCAAAGAACGGTCGGGCGGTCTAACTTTATGCCAGGGCGGTGACCCAGGACGAGTTGGTGTGACGTCAGCGGTCTATCAACGATTGCCCTGTGCAATGTGGACGGTGGATGATTGGGTCGCTTGACGTTGTGTCTCGAGAGCTAGCAGTGATATGTCAGAGCGGCGGCCTTGGAAGGTCGTGTTGGTGGACTGTGTTGGGCACGCCGACACGGTGTGGTGGAGCGGTTGGATTAGGGGGGGGGGGTCTAGAGTTGCTAGCGTTACGAGTGTTGCCCTCTTGCTGTGTAGGTGACAAGATGTCCTGCTGTGTTGGTCATCGGTGTTCCAAAGCATCGCATTTCACGCATGGTCTCGTGGAGTGCAAGCTTCTTCGTCTCTACTAGAGCGTCACGGGTTTGCTCCACCCATAGCAGTCGATGCTTCTTCTCTCTGAAAATGGTTGGAGGCCAGCTAGCTTGGTAGAACGGGTCCGCGTTGGTTTGTGTGCGTTCATTTCACGCATGGTATTGTTTTTTTTTTTTTGAAACGAGACAAAATACTTGTCATTTTCATTGATTAAGAAGAAGAAAATTGTCCGGTTAATTAACAAAAAACCTGGCTAAAACCAATACATCCCAACCCATATATGACATGGATATCACCGGTTAACCTGACCATCGACATGAAACACAGAGCTGCAAAGAAGAAAGGCATACGCCGAGACATATTGTGGTGTGTGTGCTTCTTCATAGTGGTGGGAGGCTAGCTAACTTTGCAGAATGAGTCCCCTTGGTCTGTGCGTGCCGAATTGGTGTGTTCTTGTTGTGTTTGTTGCGTCATCGTTTTGAGTGGGGTTGACAATGTATTGGTATTCTTTTTTTCCTTATTTCCGCTACTTTAGACCATGTTTGGTAACAAAGTATTTTTAAAGTATTGTAAGAATACTACCGTTTTTTAGATTATCATAGTTTCATTTACAATGAGGTGTTTGGTTGCGTGTAACAATTGTGATTTTAATACTACAGTATTGGCAAAACTGTGGTTTTTTCTCTGTATGAAAAAAGAACCCCAAACCTCTTTTTAAAAAACAGAGGAGGCAAAAAGAAGGAGACGTCGTTATCTTCTTCCCCTGTACTCGCTGCTCGATCTAAACAGAGACATCGCTCCCACGCCGCCGCCGCCGCCGCCGTCTTTGGAGATATCTCCTCGAACGCCATGGGGAAGAAAAGAGACAACGATGGAGAGACCAAAGGTGAGTACACTATCCTTCATCCTCCTTCCATTTGCTCCTCCCGTCATTGCTGAGGACGTTAGGAGCAGCTCCGCGTTTGGGCCTCTGGCGACGACCCGACGCCTGGGGGAATCAAGGGCACTGGCCGGAGTATCTAGAGCTCCAAACTTCAAACTCTGAGCTGAATAGGACATGCATATTTCAAATTAAGTCGCCATATACACTCCAATTGCACCCCGTGCTTCTTTGCATTCAAGACTCGGTTGACCTGCATGCTTGCCAATGATGGTCTTCATCTGCTGCTCAATATCATTCGTGATGTTGGGCGAGCTGCTGTAATATGCAAACACTTGCTTGAGGTTTGACAGATGCTCGATGCCGGAAGGTAAATCTTCACCATTTTTCACTAGAGAGACTCTGAATTCGAGCGACAATTTTTGGATCTTCTGCATGGCCTCTGGTTCAAATCTGAGACATGGCCTATCATAATGGAATGCAAAGTTCTTTACAGCAGGAAACCAGCCAGCAGCAATGACGATCCTTTGTTCAGGAACTGAACGGACAGAAAACTGAAGATCGACAAGAGACGGTAGCTTCCCGAGAATCTCCACCCCATCCTTCTGGAGCACGTGAACACGAAGCCCTAGACGGGTGAGGCTGTCAAGGGATGCAATCCATCCTGGAACAGCACTGAAAGGGCACATCAGCAGATGAAGCCTCTCGAGACTGCGTGGAGAAGGTTCCCAGTGGCTCAGCACATCAGCTGGCATGCGCCTGGAATAACGAGAGAAAGCCAAGGGTCGGAGGTTGCAGCTATTGCCGAGCTTGACTAGGGAGGTCACCAAAGCTTCCTTACGTTCTGAATCATGATTTGTGCCACTGTCACCCCGATTTATCTGGTAGCTTAGTTGAAGATCCTTTAGATTGGTTAGCTCACCAAGAGCTCGGAGCCTATCCATGAGACACCCTGCAACATCCAAGGCACGCAGAGTGCGGAGAGCTCTCATGTTACCCATTCCGTCAGGCAGCTCAGCATTGCCTGGAACAATCAGATGTGACAAGGACTGCAACTCGAAGACATCCGACGGAACATGAAGCAGGTTGCCATTCAGTTCTAGTGTCTTCAGATGTTTCAGGGTTCGTATTTGATCAGGCAGTTTGAAGGAATTACCTCTGATCCTCAAATATCTCAGTAAGAAGAGTCTGCATATGCAGTCAGGTCACACGAAATATTCCTAGAAAAGCTAGCTTCAAGATCCATAACTCGGAGAAGTTCAAACTTCCGTATACATGGCATGTCTTGAATAATGCCTGAAAAGATGAGCGATCGAGTTTGCTTGAGTTCCATGCTTCCTAGACCATTGTCATGTTCTGCATTGCTGAAGTGAAGGGAGAGGCGACGAATTTCCAAAGCTCCAGTCCTGGCCTTCAGGTCAACTGTTGTAGTGATGAAGTTCTCCTGCCTGGACTTTGAGGTAATAAGCTCTAGCATTAGAGATCATGCACCCGGACAGACATCAACTCTCCACCCTCACCGAAAGAAGCAGGTTGAATCATGCTCCTATTGATGAGTTCAGTTAAATAGCCTTCAGCAACATCCTCTAGATCTTGACCAGGTATTTCCATGACGAAGCCTTCTGCGATCCATCGCCTCAATAAATGGTCCTTCCTAATAATAGAATCCTCAGAAAATGTAACAAGATAAAGCATGCATGTCTTAAGATCATGAGGGAGATCGTTATAGCTAAGATTTAGGACATGGTTCATCCATCTGAAAGCAGGGTTCTCCTCCAACATGGAACCTAAAGAACTTAATACCATCTCCCATTTTGTCCTTAGCATAACTTGTTGACTAGCCAACAGGCTAGCCATGCTTATTATGGCCAAAGGCACACCTCCACATTTCTTTAAAATTTTCTCTGAAATTTTCTCAAAATGCTCAGGACAGGTATCTTCTGTACCAAAAACTCTCCTGAAAAATAATCTTCTTGAGTCTTGGTTGTCGAGATACTCTATCTTATAAATACGGTCATGGCGATAATTGCAACAAGCAGCAGCTACATTCTCAATTCGAGTAGTCGTTATAATTCTGCTGCCAAGATCATTCTGTGGAAACACGTACTGAATACTCTTCCAAGCTTCTGTACTCCATATATCATCAATCGTAATAAGGTACCTGAGACAATTTTATGAAAAGAAGTATTTGTTATATTCTCACATAGTATTAGGATAGTGCTGGAGAAAAAGTATCTGCCAAGCTAGTACTACCTAAGCAAACTCTGTAAAAAAATGTAAAATACTTCTCAGGAATTAATGAACTTGGAGGGGGGAAATTATCGCCCTCCACAATTTAGTTTTAATGAGCCATTCTTAACTATCTGTGAAACCAAACAATCTTTTCTGAAATTACTGGATTTGCACTTGTTATTGCACATCATTATTCATTTATTGCTTAATTATGACGTTATATATGAAGAAACATGTTATTCAGATGCTGTATATATAGATAAACATGAAGAATGCAATAATAAGTACTCCATCCGTTCCTAAATATATGTCTTTTTAGAGATTCCACTACAAACTACATACGGATGTATATAGACATATTTTAAAGTGTAGATTCACTCATTTTGTTTCGCATGTAGTCTGTAGTGGAATCTCCAAAAAGACTTATATTTGGGAACGGAGGGAGTAATAACTAAGTTTTTGCTGGGTAAAAAGGAAAAATTCTTGCAACGTGGGATGTGATTAGCAAACTGGACTTGTTTCACATGTCTTCTGCCTAATTTCTATATTAAAATGCTAGAAAATTGTAAGTTCAAATTTCAGAATTTTGTGAAAGATAAAACAAATGAGCTAGTAACTAGGGAATTCCAACAGAGTATAACTCGGGGAGCAGGAAATTAGGAAAGGTGTGGTGTTGCCAACTGATGCTTGGCACAATAGCGGAAGACTCGGAGATGTCTCGGATTAGCTCGCTTCTTTTTTGATTTGACAGGAAGTTAGGCAACAATGAGCAGACTTAATTTTATCTCACCTTCTAATAATCTCTACTATTATTATGCTACTATATTATACAGTAATTGCTTACAAAACAAGGTCTGTATGAAATGTTCCCAAAATGCTTCCAAATGAACGGACAGTTTTTACTTTTTAACCAGATTTCTTGAAGATAAACAAAATGAAAGGAAGTATCACCTCTTGTGTTGCAAGCATTCTGTAACCTTGCGAAACAATTGCTCTTTCTCCCATGTTTCTGATCGGCGAAACTCTCCAGGGTTGACCTGAGATAGTATGTCCTTCATAAGCCTCTTGATATCGGGCGTACTGGACATGGAACTTGAGGCACGGCACTGGAACTTGGCTCCAATGTTCCGGTACACTTCCATGGCAAGAGTTGTCTTTCCCAACCCTCCAAATCCAGCAACGGACACCGCCTTCAGCTCCTTCTCCTTGTCATCCAAGACGCGGATAATCTTGTCCCTTGGCCTGTCGATCCCCACAAGACCCCCGGCCTCGCCATAGAGCGCGGACAGCCGAGCGTCCACAGAGGAGACGGGAGCCTGCCCATGGAGACGGGAGCGGAGTCGCCATGGCCGAGACTGTACCTCTTGGTGCGCTCGGCCTCCTCGACGACGCGAGCTTTGAGGGCCTCGATCCGCTTGCCGACCTGGTGGCGCGCCCGCAGCTTCCCGAGCTTGTTCGCGACGCCGCGCATGAACTCTTCATCGGCGTCGCCGCGACCGAGGTGGTGGATGAAGACGTCGATACAGTCCTCGATGCCGCACGACAGATCCCTCACCCTGCTCCCCCGCTCGGAGGTCTGGGCGTCGATCTCTGTGTTATCTGCGAGCGTCCTGAGTAGCGCGTCCATGCTGCTGAGCTCGCGGTGGAGGAAAGTGATCTCCCGGCGGACCCTGGTGAGCAGATTGTATTCGCCGCCGAGGAGGTCTGCAAGCTTCCCGATGAGCGGTTTGAAGCCCACCATGGAAGCCTGCACCAGCACCCCTGACATTAGGGCCAGTCACCTGAGCGCCGCGACGACACAGCTCGGGGGCACCACCGGGCTACGGCGAGTGGATCTGGCTCCGGCGCTCGTTGGTGCGTGTGGGCTGGGGGAGGGAGAGAGTGAGAGAGGGTGAGGACTGAGGACCGGAGAGCTCAGGACGCGGCTTTGACGCACGAGAACCTGAGCGTGAACTTGGATTTTTTTTCAAAAATAGCACTATTTTTGATCAATTTTGAAAACAGGTATCTGACTTAAAAAAATAAAAAACGATACCCTGTCGGCCAATAGTAGGCCGAACAGGGACCTGTCGGCTAACAGCAGGCCGACCGGAGGCCTGTCGGCCAATAGTAGGCCGAAAAGCCCATGTTGGCCAATCAAAGGGCAGGTGATAGGCCTGTCGGCCTGAGGGTGACCGATGGGCCACTTGTCAGCCAGTGGGCCCCTGGATAAGGCCCAGACCCCCTTTCTTCCTCCTTTGACCACTCGTTTCATCCTCCTTCGTCTAGTAGCCTCCCCTCTTCACCTCTCATTCCCGTTGCTCTCCGGTGCTTCTACCAGCCTCGCCGATCTCTTCGTTGGACCACCCATTTTGTTATTCTACCCAAGTAAACAACAGATCAGGGCGCTCTCCACCGGCCTACGGTATTTTTTTTGGCTTCCAACTGCAGTTGCTCTCGAATGAGAACTCTCAACTCGGTAATGGATTTAGTTCTTATTTGCCACCGTGTTCGTCTGCAGGTAATGGCTTGCCCATTTTGCCGAGCTCCAGGTGGCCCTTGTGCTGCCGTTGATTCCGATGCGTCTGTATTTACTGTGGTGCTGGATCGTCGATGTTCAAGCCGTGTTGTAAGATTCTATGTCTTGATTATCTTACTGTGGCATATTCGAATGCCTTTGTTTATATGATTATGATGTTTGCTTTCATTCTTGTTGTAGTATGTTCCGTGCAATGTTAGATCACATCTTGCTCGGTACATTGAGGAGTGCAGAGCTTTAGCTATTCAGAGAGGTGACACAGATATTGATCTTGCTTTGCACAACAGTGAGGGTAACTTATACCATGTTTTGTTTAGACATGGTAGGATGAGCAGTAAATTACATGGTCCGTCGTGGGAGGAACTCGTGAATGATTATGGTCTCCGCCACAGTGACATGATGACTGTTATGCTTGAGCACTACGGAACTTATATTAGTGTCGAATTTCATCAGGATGGTGTTATGTTGTTTTCTTTACCCCATGTTGGTAAGATATTTGTTTGACTGATTTTCATATTTGTTTCAGCTTATACGTTTTGATGTTCATCTCAGTTAGTGAAATCATTTTAATGTAGCTCTTGAGGACCTGAGCAAAACTCAGAGGGAACTTGTTGACAACTGTTTTATAGTCGTGGTGTCACACTGAATTATCATCAAATGTTTGTCATGTCGCGCGAGCTCTTTGATAACAACTACATACTGTGTACCCCTTTTGTTCATAGGATGGATCACATGAATGTTATTTCCAAACATATGGTAAGCTTTGGTTTCTGGTTTTTATTATTTGTTTGTTCTTTGCTGGTTCATAGGATGGATCATATAGCTTGCTTGTTTTTGTCAGGTTATTCCTAGCATGGTTGTGAGGAGTTTGATGAAATTTGTGGCTATTCCAAGGACTGGTTCTTTACTTCTTCAAATGACTTTGGATTCGGAAGATGATGATATATTTGTGAGCATTCCTTGTTCCTACTTCATTGGCCTGGGTGGTCGAATGGTGTTGAAGAAGGAAGATTTCGGTAATTTTCTGCTGGCATCGTCTATGAAAGTCAACAATTTGGTGCTCGTTACATTTAAACAGAGTGAACGGGAGCTAGCTGTTGTTTTCAGCAATCTGCCACAGTGAGAAATAAAGACAGGACCCGTGAAGCCCAGGTACGAGAAGAAGCCGAAGATGGAAAAGGAAAATATCCACGTTGTACTCAGTAGATTTATTTTCTTGTAACTCCAATTTCAACAAGTTGTATCTTAATTTCTGCAAGTTGTATCTTAATTTCGGCAAGATGTATCTTAATTTTAGCTAGCCGTACTATTCCCATTTTTATTTGTTGCCATACTGTGCCGCCACCTTTATCCCACCATTCTCTCCCGACATTATGTTTCCCGTCATTATGTTTCTCGTCATTCTCTCCACTACTAAAAAAAGGCTGTTAGTGGCGCACCTATTTTGGCTATTAATGACGCACTATAGGTGCGCCACTATTATCCCGCCACTACTAATAAATAGTAATGGCGCATGCCTGGTGCGCCACTGTTAATCTACATAACAGTGGCGCACCACCTGGTGCGCCATTACTATCCCAGACACTAATGGCGCTGCTAAAGTGCGCCATTAGTAGGCCCAGAAGTGCGCCACTACCGTCACTCCAAGGGGCCATGTGTACCTTGTGTTGTGGGTTACTAATGGCGCACTTTTGGATAATGCGCCGCTGGTGTGTTTATTCATGTGCGCCACTAAAGTGCAATATGGTGCGCCACTACTATGAATATTAGGAATTATTTTTTTGCTTTTCTGATATTTGCACAGGTTACAAAATACATTACAGCACAGAATATAAATAGCACAACATATAAACAGCAGATTTATCGAATACAATAGAAGATTAGTCTCCGAATACAATTCATCATATTAGTCTCCGAGTTCAAAATACCGAACAAAGTTAGAACATTACAAGTCTCGAGACCGCGAGTAGCGAGTTTGTCTTCACATTACAAGTCGATATCGAACCTACCATCACATAGAAGAGGGTTGTGGTCACGATGAGCATCATCGCGATGAAACTAATCTTCATCCGGTTCCTCCTCCGCTCCCTCCTCTCTCCGGCTAGATAGCGCGCATATCTAGCTTCCGCCTCCGCCCTAGTGGTGTACCCTTTGTAACTATTACCGCTGAAATGGTGAACCTGTCTCCGACACTCCTCCCAGTCGTCATAGACTCCGGGAACCTCACCCTTGTACACGACATACGACGGCATCTCTATGCACTAGACAAACAAAACGTTAGTAGCAATTCACAGATAATACATAAGAAATATATAAGTATGCAACAAAAGGATCGGAAGAGAAAAACAACACATTAATAACACGATTCATGGTCCTACTAATAAATAGCATCGATTACATATAAGTTGAACGACTGTCCAAACTAAAGAGACATACAAGTTCATTAAAGTTTAATTACAACATGAGCTAATCGATATTTTAGAACTACATAGCATCAATACTTTCGAGTCGACTTAGGACCAGAGTGTGGATGAAGCCGCCGTCTTTCGTGATGGTCATGAATGTGCGGTCGTTGTCAGCCTGCATTTGTCGCGTTGTTTCTATTTCACTGTTGGACGGTTGACAGTTGAGGTAGAATTGCCCCGAGCTAGGAAGGACATCTTGGTAGATGATTTCCGCAAACTCCAACTGGATGCGAAAGAATTCTTGTCTGATGTCCTCGTCCTGGATTGCCGACAAGCATGCGACCCATTCTTTCAGATCATTTGGTAGCATACGGTGATGCTGGTCCCGTACGATCGCCCGCATGTGATGGGGGGCGTAGTAGGCATCCTTCTTACTGCTAGGCGGCTGCTTGACGCAGGGGAACGTCGTTACATGGGTGAACACGTGCTTGCCATACCTACAAATTGGCCTCCTGAAGGTGTCTCTAGATTTGGCGTAGCCGGGGAGAGCATCATCAAGAACTTTCTTGATATTTGTGTAGTCTTTCTTCGACTGACGGTCCGAGTCGAAATACGTGGCCATGGAATATTTCGGGCTTAAGAGGATGAGTGTGCAATGTGTGTCACTGCACAAAACACAGAATGTTAGAAAAAAAGAATGATTGAAATCTAAGAAATCATATGTTACGGGGCGGTGAGGGGATGACTTACTCGGAAAAGTAAGGCATGAGGAAGTTATCCTTATCTACGTTTGCCAGAATGACGCCTTCGAGGTATGAACTCGCGACTTACCGGTCCCTAGCGCTGCCCAAGATCTTGACACGCATGTAGAAGGGGTCGACTATCACGATGTCTGGGGTCTTGTCTCTAATGATCCGCATATCCATACTGAGCGAAAATAGTCGAATGAAGGTGTATTGCAGCGGATAAAGGTTAAACATAGCGAAGATGTCATCAAACCGCAGGACGATCATATGCCCGATGGTGCTATCGACAAAGCCCTTGCCCTCTGGCACCTTGGCCACGAAAACCGAGTATGCTACATCATTCTCGGAGAGACGCCGCTTCTCCATATAAAGAACACCGTCATGCAGACTCCGCATAGCATCGGTTGCAGCATTGAGCAGATTAGTCGGTAGCATCGGCCTACCCTCCACATGCACCCTCCTCAAGATATCCTTAGATATTGGTGGCTCGTCCTGAGCATGGATCGTATCGGTGCCGGCTGGCTCGCACCCTTGTTATTTTTTCTTTTCCGTCCCTTCTGCTTCTTCTGCTCTAATGGGATCGAGTTCTGCTCACAGACCACCTTCTTGAGTGTGTTGGGGATGATAATATTTCGCACCTCGGCTATTTGAGTCTCGGTGAAGGTGGCAGCTGGAGGCGTCTCCTGAGAACTGAACAGATGATGCCTGTTGCAATTGGGTTTCTCCGTGGTACCAGCTAGATCGCGATCGTCTTTTGTAGGGTTGGGTTCTTGAGAAGGAGGCCCCAACAATTCGGCCCCGTACCCATGTTCGTTGATGTACTTATCGACGTTGAAAAATGTACCATCGTTGTCGCCCAGATCCTGTGCCATATGCATGTCCGGATCAGCTAACGGCGGTAGCATTGCGACGGTCTTGCCATGGCTTGGCGCGGGCACGACTGGCGGTGTTGTCTGTGGGGTGGTGTCCCCGCCCCCAAACGAATCTGGCTCTTCGGCCAAAGCATGGAACAGTTTAAGTAGGCACTGAGGGTCATCACATCATCTTCGTCGGCCCCAGGGGGTCGATATGGAGGTAACAAGTCATCGCAGCCCCGCAGCACCCGAACCAGTTGAACCCTATACACGGTGGGTGGCATCGGATTACCGTGGGACATGCGGTTGCCCGGTTCAACGATTTTGTCCTTGGCGACATCGATCAACTCACCGTCCATGAAGTGCAGGAGAGTGCATGGAACATTGGCGACGCCCTGCGAAAACATGTAGGGCGTCAGGGATGCCCAGTCAAAGGCAAAGAGATGAAGTCATCGGCCGAGGCTTAGTTACCATGATGGCGTCGAGCTCGGCTAATGTCGAGGCACCGCCAACGGCGGGCGTGCAAGTGACGGAGGGGCCACTTGCTGCCGAGGTGCCGACCGACGTATTCTTCCCACACCCGAGTGCATTAAGCTCCACTACTGGCACCGACGCCGGAGACACCAATGTCGCCTCCGCCAGAGACACTAATGCCGACGCGTTGTGCGAGTTGCTGCCCGTGAAGCTGGGAATCGGGGGCAGCCCCTATTGGCCGCCCGTAATCCACCCCCGCAACCCCTCAAGCAAGGAAGGCATAATGGCGGTGATCGTCGCTCCCAGTTGGTCTCGCACTTGCTCTTGGACTATCTCCGGAATCCACGCCACTTGTGCCTTGAGTTCTTTAACCTCACGCTCGTGGCTTTCCAAGCTGGTCTTTCTCTCCTTTTGCCCAGCCTTATAGTATTCCGATCATTTCGTGGACAAGCCTTTGTCGGCCACACGACCAGCTGACGATGGCTTACTGAACTTATCCTTGTGTTTCATTACGTTCAATGCCCTATTTAAAGTGGTGTCCCAAGGGGCAGACGGGGAGCTCTGAGACCCCACGCTACTGCTTTCAGTTTCCTGTGGAAGGAATGTGAATCATTTAGAAATTTGGCTTCATTAATTAGAATGCAACCATATGGAGATAATTACGCGGGGGTGTATTCCTTACCAGAACACACTCAAGCTCCTTCACCTTCGGATCCGTGGTAAGATCCTTTGTTACCGGGTCCACCTTGTACCGGGCCCTGACATAGTTCCTGGTCTGATTTTCATGGTATTTATCGAAGAGGGGCGATAGGCCTTGCTCGGCACGCTCCGCGTCCTCCTTGTCCCATTTAGGTTCCGCCACTCTGTAACCGCCGGAACCGAGTTTGTGGACCCCTAAGTTCAAGTCCCGCATATCTTTCCCCCACTGACTTGATTCCGCGGATGCGTTGCTCTCGCACTTGATCTTGAACTCCAGGTAGTCAGGTTCGCTGATCGAAGGATTTGTCTCCTTGATCTTCTCATAACTATCACCTCTTAGAATCCTTCTCTTCACCGTGGCTCTCCAAGTAGCTAGGGCCATGCTCATCTTCGTGAGGGCGGCACTGTTCACTTTATTCCCTGAGAGGCGTGTGTTTGCGAAGTCACCAGGGAACTTGTATCGTCCGTGCAGCTTCGTGAAGAGGAGGTTGCGCAAACTCCCTCGGTCATGATGCCTTAAGTTCTCGGTGTTGATCGAGACGGTGCTCTAGAGAATGCACCCGAGTTGTCCCGCGTACCCACCGACTAATTCTTTGGGCGCCGTTGGATGCCCACTGGAGGACACTTCAGTAAATTCCTCCTTGACGGTGCCGAGCACGTTCGGGCGCCGGTCCTTTCGTTGCCTCTTCGGTTGGCTGCCATTTGTGCATTCACTGCCATCATCAGTGGTGGCATCCCCGGCGGCACCATCAGTGGTGTCATCCCCAACGTCACTAGGGGTTGTGTAGTCGGGATCGGTGTCTTCCGCGGCGTCCTCATAGCAGTGAGGTTCTTCCTCCATCTCCTGGAACAGCTCCCAGAATGGCTTGCCCGAACCGCCGGCCTCATCGTTGTCGGCCATGTTCGCTCTAAATAGGAAAAAAAGGCTACTAGAGTTATTGGATGAGATCAGGGTAGTATCTATTCTTCTCATATTTGGATTGCTACAGAGATAAGGCAATCATCAAACCTGACCTAGGAGTGCCCCATTCTCAACCGAAACGGAAATTAATCAACATTTCAGGAGAAAGGGGTAACTATTTGTCCCTGCACAAGCATCAGCCCTCGTGATGAAGTTCTTCAAAAGGAATTCTTGGCTAGCTGTACTGATCATCTATGCATGTAACTTGCTAAACCATTGATGGCGTGCATTCCCACGCCCATCCATTTTGTCTAATGTAACAGTAGAATTTCATATAAATATAAAGTGGCATGAGAAAGAGCCAATATGCTCTTGACTCGTGACATAAATGCAGAGTCATAAACGCGTATGGCGTAAGTGTAACAGAGACACATAAGCTCGCTGTTGTTTGTATCATCTCAATGCATGTATGTAGCACTAGAGACACTCATACAAACATACATACGTCAAGTTGCCCTTTTTATTAGGGAGGATTCAGAATATGCAAGTTGATTCACTGCCAGTGCATTTCACTCTAAAGCACAGAATTTAACACAAGCTCATCGATCTGCCTTATGTTTGTTGGTTCATGGCTTGATGCACAACATTTAGATATTGTTCTTTGCGAACTTTTCATACTCTAGGAGGTTTGGTGCAAATCGATGTTACATGTGCTGGTGCCATGCATATTTGTTTTCACTCATTCATGTCTACCCCGGTCGTTTTGATGGGTTTTGTTGTTGAAGCAACACAAGTTAGGTTACTGAATGGTAATTAGATGACTGAAAGCTATTTGTTTGTGTGCATACATACTACTAGAAGCATACATTTACACTTTCTTCATCTTAATAGTAACCGGGCATTGCTTGTGGGGAATAAGAAAAACAACAATGTGCATATTTTTTATGTTTATTTTGCTTAGGCATACATTACACTTTTCTGTGAGTTTGTTTGGCATGTAGATTAACAAGTGTTGGTAGTTTCTTGTCTTTGTTTTGCCGAGATGAAGAGCTACAGGCAGTGGTGGCCAGGTCAGTGTGGGAAGATTTTTTCCAAGAGGAAATTATACCCTAAGAGCCAGCCCACCAATGGAACCCTCGCGGCACGGCACCACCATATGTCCTAATAAAACCTTCAGGGTCGGGATCTCAAATTCAAGCACAGAAATCAAGAAGGAGAACGGGGGGCGGATGGGGTGCTCGGGGCGATACCTCCCGCAGCTGCTCGTCAATGAGCGCGTCCTCGAAGGCCTCCTCGTCGTCCTCTGCCCTCCTCGGGTCTGGGGCTTCCACGAACTCCGGCGGCAAGGAGGGGCGTGTCGTCTCCTCGCCCTCTTGCTCCGACTCGAGCTCGATCACCCCCACCACGAACAGATCTCCCCTCGTTGACGCGGTCGTGTTCCGGTCGCTGCCGTGCCCACCTCGTCGCCGTGCGCGGTCACCGGCGTTGGGTGGAGGGAGGGGAGATGGGAGGGAGGGAGGGGTGCGGTGCGATGCGGTTGGAGTGGAGATGCGGGGGAGAGACGAGTGAGGGGAGGGAATGAAAGAAGGGGAAGGAGTACTACGGGGGAAGGTTAGCAATGTCGCACCTTTTAGGGATACGTCATAAAAATTGGTATATCAATGACGTACATTTTAGGGGTGCGCCATAAACACTGTGATAGCAATGACGCACCTTCTCCTGGTGCGTCATTACTAACTTTTTTTTTTTTTTGGATTTTTAGTTGCATGTAATAATTTTGGTTATCACTTTTTTTACTCATAACTTTTTTATTACCTCCTTTCAACCCTTGGTTACATCCATGCAATAGCCGTTGTCATCACAAGTAGTAATCTTGTTTCTCTGGTTTCCCATGTGCTTGTAATGTGGGGGTTGAGTTGTAAGCTATCTAGCTAACCCCTTGTATTATTCCGTCGTTGTAGCTTATGTCATTGATGCTAATTTCTGATCGGTTATTGACAGTGTTAATTCAAAGGTGGGCTCGTGCCGAGTTTCCTTTCTAAAAACTCTTGCATGTAAAAAAAACAAATACGGTACCGTCAGCCGACCGAGAAATATGTGCTCCGAGAAATATGTGCTCCCAAAATTAGGCTCCAACGATACATTGACACTTTCTCCGTCCTCCTTTATTCTTAAATAACTACAATTCACTGGCTAATTTTCCTCTTCATGCAACAATGCCAGATTATTAAGTCATGGATGGAATTATAAGTTACTTTTTTTATTAATCTCTTCATGCAAAAATACCACCTCGTGCATTATTTTTCCCAGGGAATTAAGTCATGTAAGAAAGTTTTATATTTGTTTTTGCATGAATTTTAGTCTTATACCACTTTTTTCAGGGAATTAAGTCATGTAAGAAAGTTTTACTTGTTTTTGCATTAATTTTAGTCTTCTACCACTTATCCATATACTTTTAACAAGGTTTCTGCCGCAACGCGTGGGGTATCATCTAGTTATCTAAATTTTTTGAGATGTATTGCATGCACATGACTTAATAACGGAAAAGAAATGGAATAGCCCAAAGGTTTACACCTAACCCATCCATAAAGCTCACGGAGAGAGACACTTACAAAAAATCATGTTATGAGGTGATATCACATTGTGCAAACATTTAGAATTAGATGACATGGTTGAAATCAAGTGACATGAAATAACAGTCATCAAAGATTGAGCTTGCCACTGACACACACACGCGGCCGACATGTCGTGATTCGATCTTAGCTATCTTTTCACAATCTTCTTGCCCTTCTTTCTCGCGGTTGAATAATTTAGCCCCGGAACCCCTTGAATTCTTATCTTGAACGGATGTCCTTTAGGTAGGGTGGTCCTGCTTCTTCTTGTGGTGTGTGGTACTTCATCGTCGTCGTCATCTTCCATCTTCGGGTCGCCGTACTTGTCGAAGTCTTGCTCATTGGCGACTCCATCCATTCCAATGATGTTCCTTTTGCCTCTCCTCACGACAACACGACTGGGCTTTGACGGGTCGGTAATGAAGAAGCATTGGTCCACTTGGCAAGCCAGTACCCATGGCTCATTTTTCGCGATGACGTTTACACCCGCGGTCTTGGATTTGGCTTCGTGTATAACCATGGTGGTGAAATACCGGTCTTCTTTTAGGACGCTCTTGGCCTATCTGACACGGAACATCGGGACCTTCTCTCCAGCGTAGCTCAGCTCCCAGATCTCCTCGATCCTTCCGTAGTATCTGTCCTTGTCGTTACCGGTGTAGGATTCCATTGTTACCCCGGAGTTCTGATAATCGCTCTTCATGTCCTTTTCCTCGGTGTAGAATGTGTAGCCATTGATATCGTATGCCTCATAGGTCATCAGGTTGTGCTCGGCGCCCTGTGACAAGGCAAATATGAGTTTTTCTTCCGCGGAAGAATCCTCATGTAAAGGGTACGACAGAAGCTTGTCCTTGAACCAACGCGTGAAACATGAGTTGTGCTCTTTGATTATATCTCCGTCCGTCCTCTATTGGCTTCGTTCATTGTATGTCTTCTCAATAAAGGTTTTGTGCTCTACCACCCAAGGATCGACCACGTCTATGTGTTGTAGCGCGACTAGGTTTGCTCTTTCAAAGTCGGTGAGTCGACCCTTGAAGTCGACACGCATTTCGTGGTGACCCCATCCAGCGAGCCTGCCGAGGTGCCTGTTGATGGGCAGACCAACGGGGTTCTTGATGCCTAGATAATTCATGCAGAAGGAGATGCACTCTTCGGTCAGAAAGCCCTTGGCTGTGCTTCCATCTGGACGTGCCCTGTTGCGAACGTATCCTTTGATGACACCATTCATCCTTTCGAACGACATCTTGCTATGCAGGAACGTCGGCCTGAGTTGGATGATATCTTCCACGATATGGACCAGCAGATGCACCATAACGTCGAAGAATGTGGGCGGGAAGTACATCTCAAGCTCGCATAGTATCACCACGATCTCTTCCTGTAGCCTTCTGAGTTGCCTCACGCCAACCGACTTCCGAGAGATGACGTCGAAAAAGTTGCATAGGCCAAATAGCGTTTCATGGACGTGCACGTCCATGATCCCACGGATTGCAACTGGAAGTATCTGCGTCATCAGCACGTGACAGTTATGAGATTTCATCCCGCTGAACTTCTGCTTCGCTGAGTCTAGGTATCTGCTTATCTTTCCCGCGTAACCGTAAGGAAATTTTACTCCTACGAGGCAGGTGAAAAACTGCTCGATCTCCTTCAGACTTAGAGTGAAGCACGCGGGAGGGCGGTCATATTCGATCTTCGTGGCCTTTTTGCCTTTGCGACGACTTTCCGTGTCCTTCGCCTCATCATCATCATCATCATCATTAGGGCGTTTTTGCGTGAAGCTCCTCCCTGATGCCCATTGATTGCAAGTCTGCCCTTGCTTTCGGCCCATCTTTGGTCCTCTCTGGCATGTTGAGGGGTGTACCAAGCAGACTCTCGCACACGTTCTTCGTGATATGCATGACATCAAGGCTGTGAGGCACATGTAGGATCTTCCAGTACGGCAAGTCCCAGAAAACAGACCTCGTTTTCCATACCTTCAGCAGCGGCTCTGGCGCCTTTCGCTTCTTTCCCGGCGGTGGGCACTCTTTCCAATTTTTCAATAGCTCGTCTATTTCCTCGCCGCTCCTCGTACGTGGGGGTCTTCGGGGTTCGGTTTCACCATCGAACAGACCCTTGTATTTTCTCCATGCGTCATCGTCATGAAGCCACCTTCGATGTCCCATGAACACGGTTTTCGAAGACCCGGGATCTCTATCTAGCTGGCGATACGTTGTGTCATCCATGCACCTGACGCATGCACAAAATCCGTGGACCACCTGCCCCGCGACATATCCGTAACCGAGATAGTCGTGCACCGTCATGAGCGGTGCGGCTCTCATAGGGAAATATTGTTTCGCTGCGGCGTCCCACGTATTGGCTGGCGTTTTCCACAACGTGTCTAGCTCCTCTTTCAGCAGCCCCAGATACAGATTGATGTCGTTCCCTGGTTGTTTCGGCCCTTCAATTAGCATACTCATGTGAATGTACTTCCTCTTCATGTACATCCAGGGGGAAGGTTGTACATCCACACAAACACAAGCCAGGTGTTACGTGTGCTTCTCTGGCTGCCAAACGGATTGACTCCATCGGAGCTCGCGCCCAGCATGATGTTCCTTGGATCATCATGCTTGCCATTGGCTCGCATCCTTAAGGTGACTCGGCATCTTGTCTTTTTTATTTATCTCCGGATCATTTCCGTCATCTTCTCGCTTCTTCTCCTCCCTATCCGCGTGCCAACGCAGGAGCTCTGGTTGCTTAGGGTCCGCGAAATACTGCTGCAGATGAGGAGTGATCGGAAAGTACCACACCACTTTTTGAGGAGCTTTCTTCCTCTTCTTGTATTGAGTGATGCCGCACACCGGACATATGGTAGACTCCGCGTGCTCGTCCCGATAAATGATGCAATCGTTCATGCACACATGGTATTTCACGTGCGGTAAATCCAGAGGACACACGATTTTCTTTGCCTCCTCGAAACTGGTCGGGCACTTGTTCCCCTTGGGAAGACGTTCGTGCCAGAATGACATGTTCTCGTCGAAGCATGTGTCGGTCATTTTGTGTTTTACCTTCATCTCCAGAGCCATGAGCGTTACTTTCAGGCGGGTATCCTCGGACCTGCATCCTTCATACAATACAGTAACCGCGTCTATCTCCAGTTGATCCAGCTTGGCTTTCTCTTGGGCGGCAGCTCTTGCGTTACCCGTCTGCTTGAGAAGCAGCTCTTGAATATGAGGGTCCTGTACCCAGCCCATCGATGGTCCATCGTTGTTTGCTCCGGCATCTTCATCTTCATGCTCATGCCCTTCGTCTTTATCTTCATCATCATCATGTCTGACATCTTCTACATGATGACTGTGTCCTGCATCTACTTCGTGATTATGTCCTGGAGATTCTTCGTCTTCTCGCCCGCCCTCGCCGCTATTGTCTTGCTACCCTTCCTTATTTCTTGCCCAGCCCCCATGGACAAATTCATAATCATCTTCATCACCTTGCCACCGATAGCCATCCGTGAAACCACGCACGAGCAGGTGGTCCCGCACCTGTCTGGAATCCGGGTCCATAAGGCTCTTCAGCTTGCATCTTCGACACGAACATCTTATCTCCCTCTCGTTCTTTTGAAGCATCTCGGCCCTCGTGGAGCTCAAAAACCTATTCACGATGCCTTCGGTCATCGTGCAGACCATGGTCATCTGCGGGGTAGAGCAAAACAATATTTTAGAACCAAAAAATATTTGGCATGACTTTGCCTAAAAATAGGACAAAAAAGAATGCATAGTGCCAAATTCTCGCCGAAACGGAAATGAATCAACATTGCGGCAAAATATTGGCAACTATCGCATTTCAAATACCGGTACCTGCAAACACAAACATAAGCAACACCACAAACATACGTAGATCTAGGCCATAAAAAGTAGACCTAGAACATAAAGAAAGCTTTCCCCTTACTTACCTATCAAAAAAAGGAAATTTAACCACTTAATTTGTGTGAATCTATGGTACAAATGAGGTGAGGAGGAGAAGGCAGCCGAGACCAAGCTTGGTAGAGGTGGAGAGAATGAACTGGGGAAAGTGAGTGTGGTAGGTGGTTGTCAAAAATATCTAGCTGCTCTCAGGTTACCAATGGCGCACCTCCTAAGAATGCGCCATTGGTAACCAGGGTTACTAATGGCGCACCTGGTGTGTGGTGCGCCATTACTAGTTTTGAAAAAAAAATGAAATTTTTTGGTTACTAGTGGCGCACCGTGGGTGTGGTGCCATTACTAGTTAAAACTAGTAATGGCGCACTTTCCCCTGGTGCGCCACTGCTAAGTCTGGGAAGGGTGTGGGGCCAGGACAAAACTAGTAATGGCGCACCACACACCAAGTGCGCCATTAGTAATATGGCCATTAATGGCGCACCTATATCTGGTGCGCCACTGCTATATAGCAGTGGCGCACCACATACATGGTGCGCCATTAATGTCCATATTAGCTATAGCTGTTTTTCTAGTAGTGCTACCGCCATTCTCTCCTGCCATTCTCTCCCGCCATTCTCTCCCGACCGTTTTCCTGCCATTGCGGTTGTCACCTGCCTATAAAAGGAAGCATTGTATGTGCCTTCCTCCATCGGCAACCAGTACTCAAAAAACCAGCGCAGTAGTCATTATGAGTTTTCCTTGTTCTGATCAAAGCATTAGGCCTAGAAAATGGAAGAGTGCGAAGTTGCCTCAGGGGGTGGAAGCAGTTCGTTGTTGGTGCGGGGATGTCTACAAGGTGAAGGAGGTGACAGATTTTTCAGATTGGTTGGGCATGAAGTTTTTCATGTGCGCTAATTATGAGAAAGATCCACCCGTTGGCCCTTCACCGTACATCACGCCTCCGGTAAGTTTGAGTCACACAGAATAAACACGTTGTTGATATTTTTGTTGATTTGATTTTTATATTTCTGTTTGTTTTGTAGTCTCTTCCGCCCCTGTGCCAGTACTATCGTTGGATAGACATGAAAATGCCGGACTGGGCGGTGACCGAGATTCATGAAAGAAGTCGTCGAGCATGGGCTAGTTTGGACTTGGAGGATCGCCGAGAGAAGGCAGCAGCAGAGGAGAAAGCAGAGCAGGAGAGAGCTTGGCAAGATTACTGTGTCGAGCAGAGGGCTTTTCTTGCTGAGATGAAGAAGAACAACCAAGAAAACCAAATTCGACATGCGGAGGAGCGCCGTCAGCGAGAGGAGGCCCGTGAAGCTGAGAGGCAGAGAAAGAAAGAAAGGGCTCGTGCAGCCTAGGCAGCAGAAGAAGCTGCAGATGGAAAAGGGAAATATCCACGTTGGACTCAGTAGATATAAATTCAAGTAACTCAATTTCGGCAAGTTGTAACTCAATTTTGGCAAGTTGTATCTTAATGTCAGCAAGTTGTATCTTAATTTTAGCAAGATGTATCTTTTTTCAGCAAATTGTATCTTAATTTCAGCAAGTTGTATCTTAATTTCAGTGAGAAGTGTGATACGTGCCTCCTGCTAGTTTCTCTCCCGCCACTTTCTCTCCTGCCACTTTCTCTCCTGCCACTTTCTCTCCCAAAGGTTTGTCCTCATTACCAAAAGGTTTGTCAACGCTCACGTAGGGTCGACCAATGGGGAATCTCTCATAAGACCAAAGCTGCAATAGAAGTGGACATCCGAGAAGACCAGATTTCCTAGACCTCAACTGGCAAGCTTTGCAGAGGCCTCTATACGTAGCTGCTAACACGGCAGAACCAAAACTCCTTCGCACAATGTTCTCAGGGGAACGTGCCTCAGCTATCTCTGGTGCAATGCTGATCAGTCGTGCATCTAGAGTGGTCATGTGGTTCTTTGTGAACATTGCCTTGACAAACAACCACATAATATGTGCCTCTAGGGACCGGTCAATCTGTGCCTCTAACAACTGATAAGTGGGATATCCTAAGGCAACAATCTAAAACTTGCTCAACCACCTAAAAAGAGGCCCGTGCCGATCATTCTCTAGCATCGTGGTAGTTGGCACCGCAGCCAGAAAACGGGCATGCATAGAATCTAGCCAACCAGATTCTACCTCTAAAGGTCCTATGGCAGCACCGGCCAGAGGTAATCCCAACAAGTAAGACATGTCCTGTAAATTAGGAGCCATCTCTCCCCAAGGAAAGTGGAACATATGTGTCTCTGGTCTCCATCTATCTACTAAGTAGCTAAGGAGTGACCTGTCGTAAGAGAAGCGTGATACTGGCCTCTTGTGCAGCTCCATTGGTTCACCCGCGTCATCCAACTCCGAGTGATCAACCCACTCATCCAATGTACCCTCAACCAGTCGTGCCAAGGGTAGCAGTCCAGCCCAATTCAGCCTACAAAATGAATAGAATGTAGCTTACAATTAGTTTCTATCAAAATGATGTCGAACGTACTAAGTGATTGTACTGACACATACCTATCAACCCATGCAGGGTGTATCATCCAGTTAGACATTGGGGTGCGAGTGATCAACACGTCTAAGTTCGTGCCCGATTCCGTAAGTGCGCCTCGGTGCCCTCTATCGATATTAGCATTAAGCATCGGATACGAAGCCATATCTGCAATGAGAACATAGTACAAACATATTAAAAAATAAAACATAGATGTTTGCATACTAAAACTAAAAACTTAGTATCCGAAAGGAAGGCATACCAACATAGTCTCACATATTACAAATAAAAACATAGTGCACACTTATTACAAATAAAAACATAGTCCGAAATATTACGAATTAAAAACATAGTCCCACATATTACAAATTTAAAACATAGTCCCACATATTACAAATGAAAACATAGCCCCACAAATTATGTACCTTCTTAGTTATTCATTCCTCGTCCGCCCCTTCAGCCTCGAGAGCCACGTCCACCATGACTGCCAAGACCTCCTCTTGCAAGTTCTGTCGATGTGGTCGATGTGGAAGCACTCGTCGATGTGGTAGCACCGTCTTTCTTCAGGTCGGGGCAATATTTCATCCTATGCCCATACGCCACACAGAGCAAACATTGCCTCATTGCTCCACCAGCTTCAGATTGGTCCATATCATTTCGGATGCGCTTTACCTTACGCCTGCCCCTGCTAGTTCGCCGTAGTGAAGGATCCGGGATGTATACTCTATCAGCATCATTTACCTTGTTGAAATTGCCGACGACTCGAAATCCTGTCATCTCACATGTCCAGACATTGAGTACTGCCTCCTTTGAATAGTACGGAGACACGAAGGAGATAGCGTCCAACTGAATCTGGCCACAGGCAGCCAATACATGTGAGCAAGGCAGGTGCAACAACTGCGGCTTGTTGCATGTACACTCACAAGTTGGATAAAATTCTGCTCCAATTTTAACCTCATGCGTCTTCACCTCATTTGCAGAACCAAAACCATCAGTAGGAAGCTGAACCTCATACCTCCTTTCCTGATTACCTATGAGTGTGACGGTGTGCTTTTTTGATTTCTTTATCTACTCAGCCATGTACTCCATGATACGGCTGCAGTAAGGAGTGTTCTAATTATCTGCAATATGCTTCCTTGCTAACTCATGCCTTTCTCTGAAATACCTCATAGTGCCATGGAATACACCCTCCACAATAGCTGTCAGTGGCAATGCTCTATTCCCTCTGAGAACAAAGTTATAGATCTCTGCAAGATTGGTTGTCATGTGGCCATACCTACCTCCATGGGTGTCATGCAGCAAAGACCAATTCACTGGAGGCTCTTTCTCTATCCACTCAGAAATATTCTTTATTGCCCTGCCCTTCTTTCTCTTCGTATTAGGAGGGTCAATTGCTGGCAAGTCACAAAGACCAACGGACCTCTCCATCTCTGCAATGAGTCCTGTTAATTTAACCTGGTCCTTTTCCATTTTCTTCCTAGCAACGACCTGCTTCTTACTGAACTCATCTAGTTTGGACCAAATAAAATCGTATTTGCGCCGCTGGTTCTGCTTGCATAACTTCTTGAACAAGTTCATCAACCGTTTGTTCTTGAACTGTGAGAAAAAAATTAGCACCCAGATGGCGCATGCACCACCGGCTCTGTAAGTCCTTCCAAGGTGTTAGCTCGTCAGCAGTTGGATTACTCAATGTCTTCACGACCTTCAATATACCGGGATGTTTGTCATGAATGAGACACACATTTGATCGGTCCTTCACGATCGCAATTTTAACTTGCTAGAAGAACCATACCCAGCTCGGAAAGTTCTCACCCTCCACAAATGCCCTGGCTAGTGGGATGATTTGGTTGTTCCCGTCCACACCAATAGCAGTCAGGATTTGCCCTTTGTACTGACCAGTCAGGAATGTACCATCCACAAACATCACAGGAGGATAATGCCTGAAAGCTTCGATGCACATACCGAAAGCGAAGAATACTCGTTTCAACACCTTGTAATCTGGTATGCTCTCCAACCTCATGTGATGAATGTTAACAAAAGTGTCAGGATTCCTCTCCTTCAGTATGTCAAGGAGACGGACAACATTATCATAAGAGTCGAAGAACGTCCCAAACCTCTCCTCCATAGCCTTCTGCTTAGCTCTCCAAGCCTTCCCATATGGAATGTCATACTTCCATCTGACCTTCACTGCTGTCTGGATGTGTTTTGCTTCCATATCTTTCTTCTCCACTATCTCAGTATACATGAGTTGCGCTATGAGAGTTAAAGTAAGGTTTGGATGACGAACCAACATGTTTTTCCTAACACAATTGTGTGGTACAACATTTGTGACAAACCAGTGGATGTGATACTTTGGCACATGGGCGTGCACCTTCGCATGACAACCTGATTCAACACACTTGACGGTATATTTCCTTGGACTAGATATGTGTGTTCGGAAAACCCTCTGGGTAGACATAGCCCACTTTATCACCGCATACTTCATTTTCTTCTTCGTGTCAAACATAGCCCCGATCTAGACTTGATTCAGATTATATTGCCATGGAGTCTCATGGCCATCGTTGACAGCAAAGCCGGCGGATATGTCCTGCTCCCAGGCAGCAGGAATTGGTACGTCCTCCTCATCCTCGGAATTTTCAGAATCAAGTTCCTCTGCAATCCCATCCTCGTCCTCTGCCTCCATCACCCTCTCCATTTGCTCGTCTTCCTCGTCCCCATCAGCAACACCAGAGGCAGCTAATACTACCGTTTGAATACTCTGACCAACAGCAAGACCACTAACATAATCTGACTCATTGTCGGCTTGGGTAGCATTCAGGTCTGGTGCTGTGACCCGGATACATAAATCTCGTTAGCCACTTCACTACTCTGGCCTGGTTCATACCCCATGGTGGGTGGTACGATATTCTCCTCCTTCGCCACTGGTTGCACTAGGGCGTACAGATGGATTCTTCGGTCTCTGCAGCGACTTAACATAGACAACCAGTGCTGGCTCCTATCTATCGGAATCAAATCCCACTTGACATTTTTACACGATTTGGTCCACAAGGCATGAATACTGATGGAACAAACTTCAGGATCCAGGCCAAAAGTAGTTGTCAACCAGTGCTTCAACTGCCTAATGTCCAGTCTATCCGGGTCTGAAAGTGTCATCTCGCCTCTTTTAAACTCGCTAAGATCAACCCCCAACTCATTATATCGAACACTATCAGGGCCGTAATACACAGTCAGATTTACGGATTCAGACATTTTAATCTGTCAGACAATGCCAGCTTCTCATTATTCGCAATGAATATATTGAAACTAAAATAAAACGTACACTATAATGTACCTAAAAAAACCTACACTAAAATGAGGTACAAAAAAAATAACCGACACTACTATGACTAAACTAACTAAACCTACACTACTAAAACATAAACTAAAACCCGATACTAATATGACTACACTAACTAAAACTACACTAACATGACTACACTAAAATCAATACACTTTTGTAACCTAAAATAACTACGGTACTAAAAATAACATAAACTAATTGTACGTACATTACAAAAATAACAAAAAACATGAAATTAACAGCGAAAATTTATACCTTGGACGCGTGAGTGAGTGCACTCCTTCTTCCTCTCCACCTTCTTCTTCCTCTCCACCACTCCACCTTCTCACCATTCAAACCTCCACCACCACACCATTTTCTCCTCCACACGGACAAACCAATACACCGTTGCGAAAATAAAACCGTAGGGCGGAGGAGAAACACACGATCTATTGTTTCATCCGATTGAAACGACAAATGAGTGGACGGAATAGGAGATCAAAGGGGGGGGGTTCGGCCTAAACTAGGCTAAAATGTTAGCTGGAGGAGGAAGGAGAGGTTGCCGGCGGGGCTTATCCTGCCACCTTTCGACCGGCAGGAGGCCGACAGGGGGGCCTCGGCCAGGAGCGGGCCTACTACCGGCGCGTCGGCCTGGCTATGGCCGACTGGCCTGCTTCAGGCCCGTTTAGGCCGACGGGTGGCCGGTCGGCCCACCCAAGGCCGACAGGGTATTATTTTTGAAAAAAAAATAATTGCTCATAGTTTTTTAAATTTGCTATAATTTTCGTAACAGTTTTGAAAAAAAATTGTGAACTTGAATGCACAACTATAGCTGGCCAAATGGGCCGGGCTAAATAGGCCGGCCGACCGTAAATGGACCGGGCCCCGCATGCGGCACGCCTTGGGCCATGCCTGGGCCTAGAGACTGGGCACGCGGGCTGGCACGACACGACTTGTTTATTTTTTATGTACTTTTAGATTTTTTTAATATATGTACTTAAATATAGCCCAATAAGTCTTAAAATGCGTCTAATAGGCTATTTTTTCTTGACCTAGCGTGCTAAACGGGCTAACGGGCCGGCCCATTTAGTAATCAGGCCGTGCCTGGACCGGGCGGCGCAGCCCACGGGCTGGCACGACACGGCCCATTTACTAAATGTGCCTGGGCGGGCCGTGCCGTTCCAGGCCCGTTTAGGATCGGGCCGGGCCGTGTCGTGCCGTGCTGGTCCATTTGGCCAGGTCTGTGCACAACCAGTACATTTGTTTGTTGAGATTATACTAAAGAATTGTTCTCGAAAAGAGCGTTGTTGGATGTCCATGATGAGTTCCCTGACTTTCGGAAAATCTTACCCCTAACTAGAGAAAAATCACATTGAGCTACTCCATCTTCATCACTACACGTTCTCTTTGGGGTTTGAGAAACATATGTTTCCTTGGCAGCTTAACCGGCTTAGGGCACCCTTCAATCGTATGTAATCGTTCAGACCGATTGTTATCCGACATAGTCATGTATCGATTTTCGAACGTATTTTTTTCGTAAAGTGAAGAAAAATATGTGGTATTTTACGTGTGTCCGTACAGCAGCCACGCACACTTCCGGGCATCCTGGCCCATCCAAAATCGTCATCCCTCGTCCACATGTGTTCTCACCGGATGCCCGCTGTCCGCATTCATGCCGTTGTAGAGTTGTCGCACCGCATTTAAGCCAAGCAACAGGCTGCTCCACCTCCCTCGCCGAGCCTGATGGAGCAAGTGACTGCTCCAAGCCAGTGTCTGGTTCAGCAACTTGTTGCTTCAAGTCAGCTCGCCGACAAGTGGTGGGTTGCTCCAGGGCAGCATGTTGGAATGGGCATTATGGCTTCCATGGACGAGGCCAGATGTCGAGCCATTCGATGTCAACATCCGGGGAACCGTGCCCTGTTGGCAAAGAAAGAAGTCGGCTTGGAGATCAACGAGGTGGCAGCCAACACAACCGCGGCCGCCCGCAACATCGAGGAAAAGTAGAACATGGGAGTCCACCACCGCTTAGGTCCCATGAAGGCCACTGTCAGTGCATCACTAGCGTACACATCAGGTGTCTCGTCTTCTCTCGTGGGCCACCATCGTCCCCAAAAACAAAACTGATTCACGCTCCACGGAGCCGAAGCACCCACTTTGCCACTCCAATGAGTGGGGCATCCGGACATAGGGAACATAAGGGGGAGGAATATACCTTTGGGCTCCCGGCAGTCTGATCAGCGGTTTCCCATACACGAGGAAGACAAAGGGGTCCACCGTAGCCATCGTAGACTAGTGTAGTGTATCTGAGTCATTGGAATGAGGCTCCACATGGCCGGACGTGCACATAGTTTTACCTATTTTAGTTAAAATGTGTCCAAAATGTAAATGTTTTTGTCTGATTTGTATGAAACCCATTGTGTTTGCATGAATTCATCTTGTTTGTTAAAAAAATGTTTGAAATATATGTGGACAACGTTGGATGGTCGGCTCCGACATCCATGTCCACAGACTAGTCTGCTATGCGTGGACGGATGCCGGCGGAAATTTGAGGGTCAGTGCTGAAGATGCCCTTAGAGCATATATAATCACAACTTGCAAATGTGCCCCCCTATACATTTGTGAACCCATACATGGACAACATCTAATCATCCCTCAAATGTCTACCTCCATAGTCATCCCCTCATACGAAAACCCTCAATTTCCTACAATCGGCATGCAAGGTTAAAAACATCATACATAGTTCGTCTAGATCAACACACGTAGCATAGGGAAGTTCTTCCGCATGCCATCACAGTATCAAAAATTGGCATGTTCTACTAGCTATGAAATATGACTATGAGTTCACCCACGGCTGCCCTTGCCCTTGCATCTCCACTTGCAGTCTTTGCCGCCAGAGTAGCAGTCAAAGACGCAATATGAGTTGAGCGGGATCTGTTCACTATTGGAGTTGTTTGATGTGTTGCCGACCTCCTCCTCCTCCTCCTCTTTGGGGTGCAGGTTGGTAGAGTCCCACGAACACAATGTATGTTTATGTATCTACAAATGTATTTGAGGTTTTTTTAATACAATTATAGCATGGAGAATAAGCACTTATCAAGAAGAAGAAAATATGAATATAACAACTTTATTATTGCCTCTAGCACATATTTCCAATAGTCTCTCACTTGCACTAGAGTCAATAATCTAGTTTACATCATAATGAATCTAACACACATGAAGTTCTAGTGTTGATCATGTTTTATTTGTGGAAAAGGCTTAGTCAACGGGTCTGTAACATTGGGATTTCTTTGAACTTTGTAAATCTCTATGTCTCCTTCCTTGATGCAGTCACGGATGGAGTTGAAGTAGCGTGTGATATGCTTGGTTTTCTTCTGAAACCTTGGCTCCTTGGTGATACATCAAGTTTGTATCATAATGTCCTATTGTTATTCATATTGTTTTTGGTCATTATTCCATTTTATGATACAATTCTACTGTCATTCTCTCTTAAATTGCAAGATTTACACAAAGAGGTAAATTGCCAGAAAACTGGAGTTCTCGACCGGAAGGCCATGGAAAAGGCTGGAATTTTCTCAACTCCAAGTGACCTCAAACTTCTCGGAGATTTTGTATGGAATGTATAAGAATTATTGGAGCAAAGAACCACCAGAGGGGGCCCACCTATTGCCCCCAAGGCAACAGGGCGTGTCCACCCCCTAGGGCATGCCCTGATGCCTTGGGAGGCCCACAGACGGCCTCCGATGCCCATCTTCCGAATGTGAAGGGTTTTGACCTAGAAAAATCAGGAGGATAATTTCGGGACGAAGCGCCACCATCTCAAGATGGAAACCGGGGCAAGAGCCTTTTGCACTCTGGCAGAGCGATTCTGCCGGGGAAACTTCCCTCCAAGAGGGGGAATCGAAGCCATCGTCATCATCAACGCTTCCTCCTTCGTAGGAGGTCAAATCTTCAATAATATCTTCACCATAACCATCTCATTTCAAACCCTAGTTCATCAATATTTGTCCCAAAACCTCCGATTGGTACCTATGGGTTGCTAGTAGTGTTGATTACATCTTGTAGTTGATGCTTGTTGGTTTTTTGGCGGAAGATAATATGTTCAGATCCTTAATCATATGTATTATACCTCTGATCTTGAACATGGTGATGATTTGTGGGTAGTTACTTTTGTTCTCTAAGACATGGGAGAAGTCTACTTATAAGTAATCATTTGAAGTTGGTATTTTGTTGGATATTTTGATGATATGTATGTTGTTGCTTCCTTAAGTGGTGTCATGTGAACACTGACTACATGACACTTCACCATTTTTGGTCCTAAGGGGAGGCATTGTGGAGTAATAAGTATATGATGGGTTGCTAGAGTAACATAAGTTTAGACCCTAGTTTATGCGTTATTTCATAAGGGGCTGATTTGGATCCATATGTTTCATGATATGGTTAGATTTATCTTAATTCTTGTTTTGTACTTGCGGAGGCTTGCGACAGGGGTAATCATAAGTGGGTGGCTTGTTCAAGTAAGAACAACACCCAAGCATCAATCCACCCACATATAAAATTGTCAAAGTAACGAGCGCGAATAAACTCAACATGATGAACATGACTAGACGACAATTCCCATGTGTCCTCGAGAGCACCTTGCTTTATATAAGAGAAATTTCTGGCTTGTCCTTTGCTATAAAAAGGATTGGCACACCTTGATGCACCATTGCTGCTATTTTTACTTGTTACTTGTTAAGAATTATCTTGCTACAAAACTATCTATCATTGTTACTCACAACACTTGCAGAGAATACCTTGCTAAAAATTGCATGTCATTTCCTTCTGCTCCTCCTGGGTTCGACACTCTTAATTATCAAAAGGACTACACTTGATCCTCTATACTAGTGGGCCATCACTTGGCAATGTCAATGACACCAGTGTTGTCTAATAGATAGTCATACGATCCGATGCACTAGGAATCACACCTAGATCGCATATCAAATCCTCCAACCAGACTCCTTCCTACACCGCTTCCGAAGCAGGTATATATTCCGCCTCACATGTTGATGCTTCTACAATGATCTGCTTGGAGATATTCTGGTTGACCGGTCCACCATTTAAAATAAATATGTATCCAGATTGAGACTTTGAATCATCTGGATCAATGACAAAGTCAGCATCAATGTAACCCTTTAAGACGAGATTTTCTTCACCTTGATAAATGAGAAACATTTCAGTAGTCCTCTTAAGGTATTTAAGGATAATTTTGACCATTGATCAGTGTTCCATTCCATATCACTTTGTTACCTACCAACCATGCTAATGGAAATGCACACATCAGGTCTAGTACACAACATGACATACATAATAGGCCTATGCCTAAGGCATAGGGGACGAGTTTCATATTTTCTCTTTCTTTTGCCGTAGCTAGGCATTGAGTCTTACTCAACTTCATACCTTGCAACATAGGCAAGAAGCCCTTATTTGACATTGTACATTTGGAACTTATTGAAAAAAATGTGAAGATATGTACTTTGTGAAAATCCTATCAGGTGTCTTGATCTATCTTCATAGATCTTGATGCCCAACATGTAATCTACTTCACCGAGTTGTTTCATTGAAATACTCTTGTTTAAATATCCCTTTATGCTTTCTGGAAGTTCTATATCATTTCCAATAAATAATATGCCATCCACATACAGTATTAGAAATGCTAAAGACTTCCCACTCACTTTCTTGTTAATACAAGCTTGCCCATAAGCTTGGATAAATCCAAAAGTTTTGATCAAGTCAAAGCAAAGATTCCAACTCCGTCATGCTTGTACAAGTCCATAGATGGTCGCTGGAGCTTGCATGCCTTATTAGCATCCTTAGGATCGACAAAAACTTTGGGTTGCATCCTATACAACTATTCCTTAAGGTAACCATTACAACTATTCCTTAAGGTAACCATTAAGGAACTCGGTTTTGACGTCCATCTGCTAGATTTCATAATTGAAAAATGCAGCAGTTGCTAACATAATCCTATCAAATTTCGGCATCACTACGGGTGAGAAAGTCTCATCATAGTCGACCCCTTGAAGTTGTAGAAAACCTTTTGTGACAAGTTGAGCTTTATAGATGGTACCATTACCATCATCATTTGTCTTTTTCTTATAAAGCCATTTGTTCTCAATGGCCTTTCAGTCATCGAGTAAGCCCATGAATGTCCATAATTAGTTTTCGTACATAGATCCTATTTTGGCTTTCACGGTCTCTAGCCATTTTTCAGATTATGGGCTCATCATTGTTTCCTCATAGTTTGTAGGTTCATTATTGTCTAACAACATGACGTCCAAGACATGATTTGTTGGGGGAACGTTGCGTGGAAACAAAAAAATCCAATGCACACGCAAGATCTATCCATGGTGATGAGCATTTATGATAGGGAGTGGATCTACATACCCTTGTAGATCGCTAAGCAAGAAACGTTAAGAAATGCGGTTGATGTAGTCGAACGTCTTCGCGATCCAAATCGCCGAGCGTCCCGCGATCCAATCACGATTCGTCCCGATCTAGCGCCGAACGGACGACACCTCCGCGTTCAGCACTCGTACAACTCGATTACGATCTCCGCTTTCTTGATCTAGCAAGAGGGAGCGGAGAGGTACATGAGTTCTCCAACAGCGCGATGGCGTGGCGGCGGCGGTGGTGGAACTATTTCAGCAGGGCTTCGCCTAAGCACTACCGAAACTAGAAGTAAGGATCTATCGGGGAAAGAGGGATGCATCGTGGCTTAGGGTTTTCTAGTGCGGCTGCCCTCTCTCCCCTCCGGTATATATAGGAGTAAGGGGAGGGAGGCTTGTGCTCTAGGGTTGCCCCTCGGGCTTCGGCCGAAGTGGGAGAGGTGGAGAAGTCCTACTCCAATCCTACTAGGAGTAGGATTCCTTCCCCCACTTGGAAACCTATTCCACCTTTTGTGTTTTCCCTTGCCAGCCGCATGGGCCTTAGTGATGGCATAGGCCAGCCCACCAGGGACTGGTTTTCCTCCTCCCATAGCCCATGAAGCCCCTTGGCGCATGAGGCCCCTCCCGCTGGACCTCGGTTGTTGGGAGACGTAGTAGTAAATCAAAAAAATTCCTACATGTCACCAAGATCAATCTATGGAGAAACCAGCAATGAGCTAAGGGGGAGTGCATCTTCATACCTTTGAATATCGCAGAGCGGAAACGTTACTAGAACGCGGTTGATGGAGTCGTACTCGCAGCGATTTAGATCACGGTGGATTCCGATCTGAGCGCCGAACAATGGTGCCTCCGCGTTCAACACACGTGCAGCCCGATGACGTCTCCTATGCCTTGATCCAGCAAGGAGGAAGGAGAGGTTGTGGGAGAGCTCCGTTAGCACGACGGCGTGGTGACGATGGAGCTGCATGGTACTCCGCAGGGCTTCGCTAAGAACTATGGAGGACGAGGAGGAGAAGGGGTAGGGCTGTGCCGAGAGGGAGAGAAACTTGTGTGTTGGGAGCCCCCAAAACCGCCACTATATATAGGAGGAGGACGAGGGAGGGCGCAGCCCCTAGGGTTCCCACCCTAGGGCTGCGGCCGGCCGTAGATGGGACTTGTGGCGGCGACCAACGGAGGGGAGAGGTGGTGCGGCATCCCTAGGCGCCCTAAGGTACGCCTAGGGCCCATCTGGGCCTAGGGTTTGCCCCCTCTCCTCCTTGATGTGCCATGGGCTGAGGTGGGAGGCGCACCAGCCCACATAGGGGCTGGTTCCCTTCCACTCTTGGCCCATGTAGCCCTCTGGGGCAGGTGGCCCCTCCCGGTGGACCCCCAAAACCCTTCCAGTGGTCCCGGTACATTACGGGCGGTGCCCAAAACACTTCCGGTGACCAAAACCTCACTTCCTATCTATGAATCTTTACGTCCAGACCATTCCGGAACTCCTCATGACGTCCCACATGCTCCACGATGATCTCATCGGATGAACCACGATGTCGGGGATTCAATCAACCCTGTATACAATTCCCTTTGTCTACCGGTATGACACTTGCCCGAGATTCGATCGTCGGTATCCCTATACCTTGTTCAATCTCATTACCAGCAAGTCTGTTTACTCGTTCCGTAACACATCATCTCATGGCTAACTCCTTAATCACATTTAGCTCATTATGATGATGTCTTACCGAGTGGTCCCAGACATACCTCTCCGTCACACGGAGTGACAAATCCCATTCTCAATTCGTGCCAACCCAATTGACACTTTTGGAGATACCCATAATGTACCTTTATAGCCACCCAGTTACGTTGTGACATTTGGCACACCCAAAGTATTCCTACGGTATCTAGGAGTTGCACAATCTCATGGTCTAAGGAAATGATACTTGACATTAGAAAAGCTTTAGCAAACGAACTACACGATCTTGTGCTATGCTTAGGATTGGGTCTTGTCCATCACATCATTCTCCTAATGATGTGATCCCTTTATCAACAACATCCAATGTCCATGGTCATGAAATGGTGACCATCTATTGATCAATGAGCTAGCCAACTAGAGGCTCACTAGGGACATGTTGTGGTCTATGTATTCACACATGCATTACGGTTTCCGATTAATACAATTATAGCATGAACAATAGACAATTATCATGAACAAGGAAATACAATAATAACCATTTTATTATTGCCTCTAGGGAATATTTCTAACAGTCTCCCACTTGCACTAGTATCAATAATCTAGTTACATTATGATGTATCGAACACCCATAGAGTTTTGGTGTTGATCATGTTTCGCTCGTGAGAGAGGTTTAGTCAACGGATCTGCGACATTCAGATCCATATGTACTTTACAAATATCTATATCTCCTTCCTAAATGTAATCGCGAATGGAGTTAAAGCGGAGTTTGATGTGTCTTGTCTTCTTGTGAAACCTGGGCTCCTTGGCAAGGGCAATAGCTCCAGTGTTGTCACAGAATAGAGTCATCGGGCCCGACGCGTTGGGAATCACTCCTAGGTCGGTGATGAACTCCTTCATCCAGACTCCTTCCTTTGTTGCTTCCGAAGCAGCTATGTACTCCACTTCACATGTAGATGCCACCACGACGCTTTGCTTGCTGTTGCACCAGCTGACTGCCCCTTCAAATATACACGTATCCGGTTTGTGAGTTCGAGTCATCCGGATCTGTGTCGAAGCTAGCATCGACGTAACCCTTTACGACGAGCTCTTCGGCACCTCCATATACGAGAAACATGTCCTTGGTCCTTTTTAGGTACTTCAGGATATTCTTGACCATTGTCAAGTGTTCCGCTCCGGGATCACTTTGGTACCTCCCTACCAAACTTATGGCAAGGTTCACATCAGGTCTAGTACATAGCATGGCATACATAATAGAGCCTATGGCTGAAGCATAGGGGATGACACTCATCTCTTCTCTATCCTTTGCTGTGGTCGGGCATTGAGTCGTACTCAATCTCACACCCTATAACACAGGCAAGAACCCCTTCTTGGACTGATCCATATTGAACTTCTTCAATATCTTGTCAAGGTATGTGCTTTGTGAAAGACCTATGAGGCATCTTGATCTATCTCTATAGATCTTGATGCCTAATATGTAAGCAGCTTCTCCAAGGTCCTTCATTGAAAAACACTTATTCAAGTAGGCCTTTATGCTTTCCAAAAGTTCTATATCATTTCCCATCAACAATATGTCATCCACATATTATGAGAAATGCTACAGAGCACCCACTCACTTTCTTGTAAATACAGGGTTCTGCATAAACCTGTATAAATCCAAATAGTTTAATCACCTCATTAAAGCGAATGTTCCAACTCCGAGATGCTTGCACCAGACCATAGATGGAGCGCTGAAGCTTGCATACTTTGTTAGCATCTTTAGGATCGACAAAACCTTCCGGCTGCATCATTTACAGTTCTTCCTTAAGGAAACCATTAAGGAATGCCGTTTTGACGTCCATTTGCCAGATCTCATAATCATAAAATGCGGCAATTGCTAACATGATTCGGACGGACTTCAGCATCGCTACGGGTGAGAAAGTCTCATCGTAGTCAACTCCTTGAACTTGTCGATAACCCTTAGCGACAAGCCGAGCCTTATAGATGGTCACATTACCATCCGCGTCAGTCTTCTTCTTAAAGATCCATTTATTTTCTATGGCTCGCTTATCATCAGGCAAGTCCACCAAAGTCCATACTTTGTTCTCATACATGGATCATATCTCGGATTTCATGGCTTCAAGCCATTTGTTGGAATCTGGCCCCGCCATCACTTCTTCATAGTTCGAAGGTTCACTGTTGTCCAACAACATGATCTCCAGGACAGGGTTGTCGTACCACTCTGGTGCAGAACGTGTCCTAGTGGACCTTCGAATAGCAACTTGATCTAAATTTTCATGATCATCGTCATTAACTTCCTCTCCAGCCGGTGCAGGCTCCACAGAAACAACTTCCTGTGCTGCGCTACTCTCTAGTTCGAGTGGAGTCACTATTACCTCATCAAGTTCTATTTTCCTCCCACTTACTTCTTTCGAGAGAAACTCTTTCTCTAGAAAGGATCCATTCTTGGAAACAAATACTTTGCCTTTGGATTTGAGGTAGAAGGTATACCCAACAGTTTCTTTGGGGTATCCTATGAAGACGCACTTTTCCGCTTTGGGTTCGAGCTTCTCAGGTTGAAGTTTCTTCACATAAGCATCGCATCCCCAAACTTCCAGAAACGACAGGTTAGGTTTCTTTCCAAACCATAATTCATATGGTGTCATCTCAACGGACCTAGACGGTGCCCTATTTAAAGTGAATGCGGCAGTCTCTAATGCATATCCCCAAAATGATAGTGGTAAGTCGGTAAGAGACATCATAGATCGCACCATATCCAATAGAGTGTGATTATGACGTTCAGACACACCATTTTGCTGAGGTGTGCCAGGCGGCGTGAGTTGTGAAACAATTCCACATTTCCTTAGGTGCGTGCCAAATTCGTGACTCAAATATTCTCTGCCACGATCAGATCGTAGGCACTTTATTTTCCTATCACGTTGATTCTCTACCTCACTCTAAAATTACTTGAACTTTTCAAAGGTTTTACTCTTGTGTTTCATTAAGTAGACATACCCATATCTACTCAAGTCATAAGTGAGGGTAAGAACATAACGGTAGCCACCGCGAGCCTCAACGCTCATTGGACCGCATACATCGGTATGTATTATCTCCAACAAGTCAGTTGCCCGCTCCATTGTTTTGGAGAACGGAGTCTTGGTCATCTTGCCCATGAGGCATGGTTTGCACGTGTCAAAAGATTCAAAATCAAGAGACTCCAAAAGTCCATCTGCATGCAGCTTCTTCATGCGTTTGACACCAATATGACCAAGGCGGCAGTGCCACATGTAAGTGGGACTATCGTTATCAACCTTACACTTTTTGATACTCACTATGATCATGTGTAACATCACGTTCAAGATTCAGCAAAAATAAACCATTGACCAGCGGGGCATGATCATAAAACATTTCTCTCATATAAATAGAACAACCATTATTCTCAGATTTAAATGAGTAGCCATCTCACATCAAACGAGATCAAGACACAATGTTCATGCTCAAAGCTGGTACTAAATAACAATTATTGTGATTTAAAACTAATCGCGAAGGTAGATGTAGAGGTAGAGTGCCGACGGTGATCACATCGACCTTGGAACCATTCCCAACGCGCATCGTCACCTCGTCCTTTGCCAGTCTCCGCTTATTCTGTAGCTCGTGCTTGGAGTTACAAATGTGAGCAACTGCACCGGTATCAAATACCCAGGAGCTAATAGGAGTGCTGGTAAGGTACACATCAATAACAAGTATATCACATATACCTTTAACATTGCCGGCCTTCTTATTTGCTAAGTACTTGGGGCAGTTCCGCTTCTAGTGACAGGTACCCTTGCAATAAAAGCACTCAGTCTCAGGCTTGGGTCCATTATTTTTCTTCTTCCCGGAAACTTGCTTACCGGGCGCGGCAACTGCTTTGCCGTCCTTCTTGATGTTCTTCTTACCCTTGCCTTTCTTGAAACTAGTGGTCTTATTCAGCATCAACACTTGATGCTCCGTTTTGATCCCGACCTCCGCTGATTTCAGCATCGAGTACAACTCAGGAATGGACTTCTCCATACCCTACATGTTGTAGTTCATCACAAAGCTCTTGTAGCTAGGTGGGAGTGACTAGACGATTCTGTCAATAACTGAGTCATCCGGAAGATTAACTCCCAGCCGAGACAAGCGGTTGTTCAACCCAGACATTTTGTGTATGTGCTCAGTGACAGAACTATTTTCCTCCATCTTACAACTGAAGAACTTATCAGAGACATCATATCTCTCGACCCGTGCATGAGCTTGGAAAACCAATTTCAGCTCTTGGAACATCTCATATGCTCCGTGTTTCTCAAAACGCTTTTGGAGCCCTGGTTCTAAGCTGTAAAGCATGTCGCACTAAACCAGGGAGTAATCATCACAGCGCGACTGCCAGGCGTTCATAACGTCTTGATCCGCTAGGAAAATGGGTGCCTCACCTAGCGGTGCATCAAGGACATATAATATTTTGGAAGCTATGAGGATGATCCTCAAGCTATGGACCCAGTCCGTATAGTTGCTTCCATCGTCTTTCAACTTGGTTTTCTCTAGGAACGCGTTGAAGTTGAGGGCAACATTAGCATTGGCCATTGGATCTACAATATAGGTCGTAAAGACAATTTTAGACTAAGTTCATGATAATTAAGTTCACATAATCAAATTATTTGATGAACTCCCACTTAGATAGACATCTCTCTAGTTATCCAAGTGATACATGATCCATGTCAACTAGCCCGTGTCCAATCATCACGTGAGACGGACTAGTCATCAATGGTGAACATCTCCATGTTGATCGTATCTTCTATATGGCTCATCTTCGACCTTTTGGTCTCCCGTGTTCCGAGGCCATGTTTGTACATGCTAGGCTCGTCAAGTCAACCTAAGTGTATTGCGTGTGTAAGCCTGGCTTACACCCGTTGTATGCGAACGTTAGAACCTATCACACTCGATCATCACATGGTGCTTCGGAACAACGAACCTTAGCAACGGTGCACAGTTAGGGTGAGCACATTTCTTGAAATTTTAGTGAGAGATAATCTTATTTAGCTACCATCGTTCTAAGCAAATAAGATGTAAACATGATAAACATGACATGCAATCAATATAGTGACATGATATGGCCAATATCATCTTGCTCCTTTGATCTCCATCTTCGGGGCACCATGATCATCACTGTCACCGGCATGACACCATGATCTCCATCATCGTGTCTTCATGAAGTTGTCTCGCCAACTATTACTTCTACTACTATGGCTAACAATTAGCAATAAAGTAAAGTAATTACACGGTGTTTATGATTGACACACAGGTCACACAATAAATTAAGACAACTCCTATGGCCCCTGCCGGTTGTCATACTCATCGACATGCAAGTCATGAATCCTATTACAAGAACATGATCAATATCATACATCACATATATCACATCACATTCTTTGGCCATATCACCTCACACGACATATGCTGCAAAAACAAGTTAGACGTCCTCTAATTTGTTGTTGCAAGTTTTTACGTGGCTGCTATAGGTTTCTAGCAAGAACATTTCTTACCTACGCAAAAACCACAACGTGATATGCCAATTTATATTTACCCTTCATAAGGACCCTTTTCATCAAATTCGATCCGACTAGGGTGGGAGATACAGACACCTGCTAGCCACCTTATGCAACAAGTGCATGTCAGGCGGTGGAACCAGTCTCATGTAAGCGTACGTGTAAAGTCGGTCCGGGCCGCTTCATCTGACAATACCGCCAAATCAAGATAAGACTAGTAACAGCAAGACAATTGACAAAATCGACGCCCACAACACCTTGTATTCTACTCGTGCGTAGATTCTACGCATACACCTAGCTCATGATGCCACTGTTGGGAGACATAGTAGTAAATCAAAAAAAATCCTACGTGTCACCAAGATCAATCTATGGAGAAACCAGCAACGAGCTAACGGGGAGTGCATATTCATAGCTTTGAAGATCGCAAAGCGGAAGCGTTACTAGAACGCGGTTGGTGGAGTCGTACTCGCAGCGATTCAGATCGTGGTGGATTCCAATCTAAGCACCGAACAACGGCGCCTCCGCGTTCAACACATGTGCAGCCCGATGACGTCTCCTACGCCTTGATCTAGCAAGGAGGAAGGAGAGGTTGAGGGAGAGCTCCGGCAGCACGACGGCGTGGTGACGGTGGAGCTTCGTGGTACTCCGACAGGGCTTCGCCAAGCACTACGGAGGATGAGGAGGAGAAGGGGTAGGGCTGAGCCGAGAGGGAGAGAAACTTGTGTGTTGGCAGCCCCCAAAACCCCCACTATATATAGGAGGAGGAGGAGGGAGGGCACAACCCCTAGGGTTCCCACCCTATGGCTGCGCCGGCCCTAGATGGGACTTGGGGCAGCAGCCAAGGGAGGGGAGAGGTGGTGCGGCAGCCCTAGGCACCCTAGGGTGGGCCTAGGGCCCATCTGGGCCTAGGGTTTGCCCCCTCTCCTCCTTTCTGCGCCTTGGGATGAGGTGGGAGGCGAACCAGCCCACCTAGGGGCTTGATCCCTCCCACTCTTGGCCCATGTAGCCCTCTGGGGCTGGTGGCCCCTCCCGGTGGACCCCCGGAACCCTTCCGGTGGTCCCAGTACATTACCGGCGTGTTGGGGAACGTTGCATGGGAAACAAAAAATTTCCTACGCACACGCAGATCTATCCATGGTGATGAGCATCTACGAGAGGGAGAGTGGATCTACGTACCCTTGTAGATCGCTAAGCAGGAAGCATTAAGAAACGCGGTTGGTGTAGTCGAACATCTTCGCGGTCCAAATCGCCGAGCATACCGCGATCTCATCAAGATCCGTCCCGCGATCCAATCACGATCCGTCCTGCGAACTCATCATGATCCGTCCCGTGAACTCATCACGATCCGTCCCGCGAACTCATCACGGTCCTTCTGATCTAGCGCCGAACGGATGACACTCCGCGTTCAACACACGTATAGCTCGATGATGATCTCCGCCTTCTTGATCCAGCAAGAGGAAGTGAAGATGTAGAAGAGTACTCCGGCAGCATTATGGCGCTCCGGCAATGGTGGTGGAGCTATTCCGACAGGGCTTCGCCTAAGACCTGCGGAAATCCGATCTAGAGGAGAAACTATGCACTAGAGGAACGGATAGCATGTGGCTGAAAATCTTGTGCCAAAACCCCTAAATCCTCTAGTATATATAAGAGGGAGGGAGGAGGAGGGGCTGGCGCACAAGGGCCAGCCCTCTTGCCTCTTGCACCAAGGAGGAGAGGAGGAATCCTCCTCCAATCCTAGTAGGACTAGGATTCCTCCTTTTTCCCACTTGGAAACTCTTTTCCACCTTGGCCTTTTTCCTTTTTCTTCCACTTCAGCCGCATGGGCCTTTGTGGGACTTCCACCAGCCCACTAAGGGCTGGTATTCATCCTCCCACAGCCCATGTAGCCTCTTGGGTCGAAATAGTTCTGCCGATGGTCCCCCGGTACACTACCGGCACTCCCGGTACATTACCGATGAGCCTGGAACTTTTCCGGCGACCAAAATAGGACTTCCTATATCAACCTTTACCTCCAGACCATTCCGGAGCTCCTTGTGACATTCGGGATATCATCCGGGACTCCGAACAACCTTCAATCACCACCATGCATAACTCTATACTACCGAAACGTCACCAAACCTTAAGTGTGCAGACCCTACGGGTTCGAGAACTATGTAGACATGACCAAGACACCTCTACGGTCAATAACCAATAGCGGGACCTGGATGACCATATTGGTTCCTACATATTTTATGAAGATCTTTATTGGTCGAACCTCTATGTCAAGGATTCAGTTAATCCCGTATAACGTTCCCTTTGTTCTTCGGTATGTTACTTGCCCGAGATTCGATCGTCGGTATCTCCATACCTAGTTCAACCTCGTTACCGGCAAGTCACTTTAGTCATTCTGTAATACAAGATCCCGTGGCTAACACTTAGTCACATTGCTTGCAAGGCTTATTATGATGTTGTATTACCGAGTAGGCCCTGAGATACCTCTTCGTCACACAGAGTAATAAATCCTAGTCTTGATCCATGCCAACCCAACAGACACCCTCGGAGATACCCGTAGAGCACCTTTGTAGTCACCCAGTAACGTTGCGATGTTCTATACACACAAGGTATCCCACCGGTGTCAGTGAGTTGCATGATCTCATGGTCATAGGAACATATACGTGACATGCAGAAAACAGGAGCAATAAACTGACACGATCATATGCTACGTTTGTATTTTGGGTCTTGTCCATCACATCATTCTCCTAATGATGTGATCCCGTTATCAAATGACATCTCATGTCCATGGCTAGGAAACCTTAACCATCTTTGATCAACAGGCTAGTTCACTAGAGGCATACTAGGGACACTATATTGTCTATGTATCCACACATGTATCTATGTTTCCGATCAATACAATTATAGCATGGATAATAAACGATTATCATGAACAAGGAAATATGATAATAACTAATTTATTATTGCCTCTAGGGCATATTTCCAACACGGCGGTGCCCAAAACACTTCCGGTGACAAAAACCTCACTTCCTATATATGAATCTTTACCTCCGGACCATTCCGGAACTCCTCATGATGTCCGGGATCTTATCCGGGACTCTAAACAACCTTCGGTAACCACGTACACTATTTCCCTATAACCCTAGTGTCATTGAACCATAAGTGTGTAGACCCTACGGGTTCGGAAGGCATGTAGACATGACCGAGGCACCTCTCTGGTCAATAACCAACAACGGGATCTGGATACCCATGTTGGCTTCCACATGCTCCACGACGATCTCATTGGATGAACTACAATGTCGGGGATTCAATCAATCCAGTATACAATTCCCTTTGTCTACCGGTATGACACTTGCCCAAGATTCGATCGTCGGTATCCCTATACCTTGTTCAATCTCGTTACCGGCAAGACTCTTTACTCGTTCTGTAACACATCATCCCGTCGCTAACTCCTTAGTCACATTGAGATCATTATGATGATGTCTTACCGAGTGGGCCTAGAGATACCTCTCCGTCACACGGAATGACAAATCCCAGTCTTGATTCGTGCCAACCCAACAGACACTTTCGGAGATACCCGCAGTTTACCTTTATGGCCACCCAGTAACATTGTGACGTTTGGCACACCCAAAGTATTCCTATAGTATCCGGGAGTTGCACAATCGCATGGTCTAAGGAAACGATACTTGTCATTAGAAAAGCTTTAGCAAACGAACTACACGATCTTGTGCTATGCTTAGGATTGGGTCTTGTCCATCACATCATTCTCCTAATGATGTGATCCTGTTATCAACGACATCCAATGTCCATGGTCATGAAACCGTGACCATCTATTGATCAACGAGCTAGCCAACTAGAGGCTCACTAGGGACATGTTGTTGTCTATGTATTTATACATGCATTACGGTTTTCGGTTAATACAGTTATAGCATGAACAATAGACAATTATCATGAACAAGGAAATGCAATAATAACCATTTTATTATTGCCTCTAGGGCATATTTCCAACACCGGTACCCTCCTGATACACTAGCGAAGTGCCCAAAACTTTTCCTGTGACCAAAATGAGACCTATATGTCAATCTTTACCTCCGGACCATTCCGGAGCTCCTCGTGACGTTCGGGATCTCATCCGGGACTCCTAACAACCTTCAATCACCACCATGCATAACTCTATACTACCGAAACGTCACCGAACCTTAAGTGTGCAGACCCTGCGGGTTCGAGAACTATGTAGACATGACCGAGACACCTATATGGTCAATAACCAATAGCGGGACCTTGATGCCCGTATTGATTCCTACATATTCTACAAAGATATTTATCAGTTTGAACCTTTATGTCAAGGATTCAGTTAATCCCATATGTCGTTCCCTTTGTTCTTCAGTATGTTATTTGCCCGAGATTCGATCGTCGATATCTCTATACCTAGTTCAATCTCATTATCGACAAGTCTATTTACTCGTTCTGTAATACAAGACCTCGTGGCTAACATTTTAGTCACATTGCTTGCAAGGCTTGTTGTGATTTTGTATTACCGAGTGGGCCCTGAGATACCTCTCCGTCACACGGAGTAACAAATCATAGTCTTGATCAATGCCCACTCAACAGACACCCTTGTAGATACCTGTAGAGCATCTTTATAGTCACCTAGTTACGTTGCCACGTTTGGTACACGCAAGGTATTCCTCCGGTGTCAGTGAGTTGCATGATCTGATGGTCATAGGAACATATACTTGACATGCCGAAAACTATAGCAATAAACTGACACGATCATATGCTACGTTTAAGTTTGGGTCTTGTCCATCGCATCATTCTCCCAATGATGTGATTCCGTTATCAAATGACATCTTATGTCTATGGCTAGGAAACCTTAACCATCTTTGATCAGCAAGCTAGTCTACTAGAATTATACTAGGGACACAATATTGTCTATGTATCCACACATGCAATGTGATTCCAATCAATACAATCATAGCATGGATAATAAATGATTATCATGAACAAAGAAATATAATAATAATCATTTATTATTGCCTATAGGGCATATTTCCAACAGTCTCCCACTTGCACTAGAGTCAGTAATCTAGCTCACATCACTATGTGATTTACATTGTAATGAATCTAACACCCATACAGTTCTGGTGTTGATCATGTTTAGCCCTTGGAAGAGGTTTAGTTAACGGGTATGCGACATTCAGATCCTTGTGTACTTTGCAAATATTTATGTCCTCCTCTTTGATGTATTTACAGATGGAATTGAAGCGTCGCTTTATGTGTCTGGTCCTCTTGTGAAACCTTGGTTCCTTGGCCAAAGCAATGGCACCCGTGTTGTCACAGAACAGATCCATTGGATTCAGTGCACTGGGCACTACTCCAAGATTTGTCATGAACTCCTTCATTCAGACACCTTCCTTCGCTGCATCTGAGGCTACGATGTACTCTGCTTCACATGTAGAATTGGCTACCACGCTATGCTTGGAACTGCACCAGCTTACTGCTCCCCCATTGAGAATAAATACGTATCTGGTTTGCGACTTGGAGTCATCCGGATTAGTGTCAAAGCTTGCATCGACGTAACCCTTTACGAGGATCTCTTGATCACCTCCATAAACGAGAAACATTTCCTTAGTCCTTTTCAGGTACTTAAGGATATTCTTGACCGCCGTCCAGTGCTCCATTCCTAGATCACTTTGAAACCTTCCGGTCATACTTATGGCAAGACTGACATCGGGTCTTGTGCACAAAATTGCATACATAATAGAGCCTATGGCTGAAGCATAGGGGTTGACACTCATCTTTTTTCTATCTTCTGTAGTCACTGGGCATTGAGTCTTACTCAACTTCACACCTTGCAACATAGGCAAGAACCCCTTCTTGGACTCATCCATTTTGAACTTCTTCAAAACTTTGTCAAGGTATGTGCTCTGTGAAAGTCCTATTAGGCGTCTCGATCTATCTCTATAGATCTTAATGCCTAATATGAAAGAAGCTTCTCCTAGGTCCTTCATTGATTATTTTTGTTCAAATATTCCTTCATGCTTTTTAGCATTTTTGTATTGTTTCCAATCGGCAATATTTCATCCACATATAATATTAGAAACGCTATAGATCTCCCACTCACTTTCTTGTAAAAACAAGATTCTTCGTAAACTTGTGTAAACCCGAATGCTTTGATCACCTCATCAAAGCGCAGATTCCAACTACGAGATGCTTGCACCAGTCCATAATGGATCAGTAGAGTTTGCAAACTTTGTTAGCATTCTCTGGATTGACAAAACCTTCTGGTTGTATCATATACAACTCATCCTTAAGGAAACCATTAAGGAACACTGTTTTGACATCCATCTACCAAATTTCATAGTCGAAATATGCAAGTATTGCTAACATGTTGATGGCAATAAAAGAGCAGGTCAGTGAGGGACACGACACCCGCTACCGAACGACTGCAATCGTCGATAGAACAATGCATCACCGACGCCAAGAGAAACACCTCCAAGAGGGAGGAGAAATCCGAGGCTAGGTGGTCGTCGTTGATGACGAAGCAGGACGTCAAGGTCGGCCTTCTCAGGACCAACGTCGTCGCGAATAAGATGAACACCGACCTAATGTTCCTGATGGGAGCAGACATGTCGACGATGGACGAGCAGGCAAAGGCGTGGTACCTGGCAGAGCGCGACCTCATCTTGAACCAGATGACGGGGTCGGCGACGACCACTGCCCCTACGCCCACGCCTATGCCTATGCCAATGCCGAACACTGAAGTTGTGCCCACAACACCGGCACCAACCTCTCCTAGCCCTACGGCATAGGAGCCTGTCGTTTGAGTTCCATGTCTATGGTTCCTACCCTTTTGATCGCCGTACTTTGGCTATGTTCGATCGTCGACCTGTGGCATGACGATCGCCGACTTGTAGCATGATGATCACTCAACATGGCTCATTTTTTGGTAGCGGGAAAGAGAACTTTGAATTTTTGTGCATTTGTGGCCGAAACCTAGGGGCGCGGCTAGAAACTTGATTCCCCCTGGCCGAAAAACCCGCCGGCGCAAACGCCTAAAGCCCTTCACCAGATGCGCTGGGGGCCAAACGACTGGAGATGCTCTAAGAGAGAGGGAGGCGGGGCTTGATCACACGAGGTGCAGCAGGGTGACACAAGAAGATATGCAGATTCAGGCCCCTTGCGATGGAGGTAAGAACCCCACGTCATGTTCTCTAGAGAGTGTTTCTTGCATATGGATATGTGTGTGGAGAAGTTCCGAACCCAAAAGCAGTCGCCAAGGAGATGCTTATATAGATTTCGCTATCCCTTGCCTTCTACATTACATGTCAATTAATCTAGTAATTATGCATGCCCACTATATACTGCAACGGGCACCTTGATACACTAGTAATGGCAGGCTCTTATGATTGGGGAAACATTGTAACCAATTCTTATGGATGTGGAGCTTCTTTTGTCGAAGCGAGGAATCAACCGAATTGATCTGGGTTCTTCCTTCCAAATTGATCTCAATTTGGGTGTTCTCCGAGTGTGTAAGCCTCCATCATGTTGGTCAGCATTTTGTTACTTGGTGAATGTGGGCCTAGCCCTAATTGGCTTTTCCTAGGTTGGTTCATTCATTGTGAGCCTACCCAGTAGGAGACGACCTCAACACCTTTCCATTCACATGCAAACCCTGACCACGCTCCGGTCGGGAAGGAGCGGGAAGGATAGGACAAAAATCCATCTCCACCGTCCGCGCAGCCCAGAGACTCTACACGTACAACCAAATCCAATGATAGGATGAACCAGTGACCATGACGCAGTACATCAATTTTGGCACATTCCAGCAACGACCAAAGTCAGAAGTGTCAGATGACGCAAACTCCATCTCCTAGATCATTCATCGACAACAGAGAAGGGGTCCACCGCATCGGATGGACAACCTTTATTCCTCGCTGCCATCGCCACCATCACCACCGAAGGAGGGTCCTATCTAGGGGGGGGGGGTGCCATGGCACCCCCAAAATTACAAACAGAAAAATACTACGCATTAATGCAGAATACCAAACAAACTAATGCAATTTTAAGCTTATTTGGCAAGATTATGACAATATTTAGAGCAAATTATAGTGTACATAGCGTATTTTCTTCAAATTTTGAAATGCGGCACCCCAAGGCTGAGATTCTAGGTGCACCGAAGCCCAGAACCTATGAAAGGGCCATTATGTAGGTGGGTCTCTTTCTCTCGGAACTTGTTTCCCAGTCGGAATCGGAAAGAAACGCTCGTGTTGGATCAGGAACCACCCGAGGATGATAGATGGGCGAGTTCGAGTCCGGCTCCCACCGACCTTATCACTTACGTCTACAGGTCTATAAAAGGGTCATCACGCGATGCCCAGACCCCAACCAACCGACCGAGAAGCACAAACCCGAAACCAAATTCAATCCTAGCGAGAGTCCGAGAGAGAGCGGCAGCGGCAGCAATGTGCGACGTCGCGAACTCCATGCGCTACTGCCCGGACTGCCGCCGCTCCGTCGTGGTAGCCCTCGACCACGCCTCCGGCGACACCGTCTGCACCCTGTGCGCGCGCGTCCTCGGCCAGCGCTATGTCGACCAGTCCTCCGAGTGGCGCACCTTCCTCAACCAGGTCGGGGGCGTCGACGGCCGCAGCGTCGGCGGCTCCGGCGACCATTCCGTCGCCCACGCCGGCGTCAACGTTGCCTACCCCGCCGCAGGCGACACGCACTCCAAGGCGCCCGGCGACGCCAAGACGCACGCGGGGGAGGGCGCTTTCCGGGGAGCACTGCCGAGGATGCGCGGCGCGGTCGGCGCCGGCCCTTCGCGGGGCGGCCGCGGCGGTACGCCGAGGATGCGCGGCGCGGTGGGGCCGCTGCCCGACAGGTCGGTCGCCGAGTCTCTCCACGGCATCGACGACATGGCGGCGCGGCTAGAGCTGACGGCGGCCGTCAAGGATCGCGCCAAAGACGTGCTCAGGAAGCTGGAGAACGCCAGGGCGTTCCCCAGGGGCGGCAAGTGCCGGAACCGGCAGGCGCTCTATGCGGCCTGCCTCCACGTGGCGTGCCGCGCCGAGGGCACGCCGCGGACGTTCAAGGAGCTGGCGTCCGTGACGGGCGACAGTGCCACGGCGGGGGTCAAGGACATCGGGAGGCTCGTCAAGGTCATGAAAGGCTACCTCAGGGAGGAGGACGGCGGGCAGGCGGCGGGGGAGATGATGATGATCGGCGCCGTGGCGCGGGCGGGCGACTACCTGCGCCGCTTTGGCTCGCTGCTCCGGATGGGTGACCAGGAGGTGGGCACCGCGCTGGAGGCGGCGCGGAGGCTGGAGAAGAACCTGGACGTGAGGCACAACCCCGACTCGATCGCCGCCGCCGTCATGTACATGGCCATCGAGCGCGCCGGCGCCGGGAAATCCATCCGCGACGTGTCCACGGCCACCGGTGTCAGCGAGGGGACCATCAGGGAGATTTACTACAAGGACCTCTGCCCGCACGGCCACATGCTGTTCGGCCAGTAAGAATTGTGAACTTATGCATGGATGGAAGTTCGATCAAGATTATTGATGTTGAAATCCTAATAATGTTCTGCGTAAATTTAGCAAGCAAGTCGGCCTGGTTGTCCATATGAGATCAACTCTAGGCGTTAGCGTTACTGTTTCTCTTCACTGGCATTTAGTGTATACCGCTAAAAAAAACTTGCATTTACTGTACCGTCTATTTGGATTGCTTCTTTGGATCCGTTATGTGTGCATCTTTGTACATTTACCTTTCGAATAAACAACAAAATATGACCAGAAGTTGAGCCATTGTTGAGGTCTTGGTGACCTTGGTACTTTAGAATCCTTGCTTTTGGTGTCTGGTATTTATTAGTATTGTGCAAAAAGATTACATCGGATCCTCCAATTAATGCAGCGTGGCATAAAAGGGAAATACTAATGCACATTATTGTCTTTCCTAAAATACCACACACCTTATGCAGCAAATTAAGGAGAGCACATTAATATACTCCACTTATTTGGAGTACTATAAGAATTCTAAGGGAGTTATAACATATTTATACAGGAAGACTATGCATCGCTACTGATAAATTGCACCTATCAAACCAGTTGAAGACCGTTTAATTCGAAGCAGGGCGTACGTCATGCGCATCGCTCCTAGTTGCGAAGCATGCAAATCTTTCCTAACTAGTGCTTTTATAAATCTTGCAAATTTTTCCGTAACTACTGCTTCCATAAATTAGGTGAATCACTATTCTTGCTTTCCATGCGAGGTTATTTGCTTCCTTAGGAAGGAGATTTGAATCCATTATTATTTAAATTTGCTTACATGCGCCTTGTGTGACTTTGCTCCAGCATAATGCGAAGTTAAACATACTTTTGTTTATCAGTGTTTTGCATCACCGATGAAGTAAGCTTGTTACGGTTAACATAAAATTGTTTTCTACCGAACTAAAAAAATCACTTGACTAGAGGATTCCTCTACAAAAAATGACATCCTTATGTACAAAATAACCATTATCATGAGGATATATAACACATGCTTCAAATGTATTAGGAGAGTGGTTCCACAAAATACAAGTGTGCTCAAATTTGCTATCATCTTATAAAATCATGCTTCCAACGCTACAAACCATGCTTCATAACCCATAGTTGTTTTTCTTGCCCAACAATGTCATGTGCTGTGCTTCCTCTTTTTCAGCTATGATTCCATGTGTTACTGTGGGATTGAAAGTATATCTAGAGGGGGTGAATAGACTAGTGGGAATTAAGTCCACGAAGGGTTCACACCCACAAAGGGTCCACGAAGAAGTAACCTTGCCTACACCACTATGGCTTACGCCCACAATGGACTAGCCTCACCCGGGAAGAACTTCACCAAGTAGGCGATCTTTAAGCCCTCACAGAATTCTAGTCTTCTCCACTGTGGTTGGAGATTTCCAAGCACACCTAGCCGAACAAGGAGGCACCATCCTCCAAAAGGTAATCGATGTTGTTAACGATGAACTCCTTGCTCTTGTGCTTCAAAAGATAATCTCCCCACACTCAAACTCTCATAGATTTTTGGCTTTGGTAGGAGAGGATTTTATAAGAGATATGCCCTCGCGGCAATAATAACAATTATTTTTTATCCCCAAGTTCGCAATTATGCTTATTTCGTGCTATAGCTGCAATGATCCTTGAGTTTGTATATCCATAAAGTCTCAGAGCAGAACCATATGTACGTGTGGAATAATAAACGATAAAATATATTCCTAGTCATCACTACTAGGAGAAACCTTATAGATAGAATTTTAGCAGTAGCGTGGGATATTCTAGACGCGTTATTGCTAAGTAGTAGTGGCGCTGGGCCACAACTAGCCATGTAGCAGTAGCGTTGTCTTCTTACCCGATGCTACTACTTAGTTGTCCCGTCCGCACTGACAGGGGCTACCTGTAGTAGTAGCGGCAGTCGAAAACCAGCGCTACTAATAATTACTTAGCAGTAGCGCCCTTCGCCGCCCCACGCTACTGCTAAGTAGCACCCTTATCTTCTTCCCCGCACGCCGAGCACTCTCTCCTTCCTCACTCCCTCCCTCTCCACTCTCTCTCTCGCGTCGGTGCTCCTCCGGCTCGGCCGTCCTCCCAACGCGGAGGCCCTCCTCGTCCTGGCCCTCCCTTGTATCGTCCCTCCCGTCCTGGCCCTCCCCCGTACCGGTCCTCCCTCATCCCGGCCGTCCCTCCATCGTCCCTCCCCGACCCATGCCGCCCTCCTCAGTCCCTCCCCATTCCGTCGCTCCCCATCCCATCCCTCCTCTGCCCGTCGTCGACCTCCTCCAGCGCAGATAGCCTCCATCCTCAACCTCTCTGCTTCTCTGTTTTAATTTTTAGGGTTCATATGGTAGATAGTTTATAGGTAGGATTTAGTTTTTGTAGGGATTTAGTTTATAGGTAGATAGTTCATTATAAATTGATTAGCAATTGCATAAAAATATATGAACATTTTAGGATAATTATTGGGAGAAGTAAAATCCAACAATTGAAAAACTCTTCTTCTCTTTATTCTCACACACACTGATATGATGGTGTATATGTTGGTGGACACTCCCCCACACTAATATTTTGACCGTCGATGATGGTCGCACCTCTTTTTATCTTCTCGCGCATTATACTAAGGTATATATCGTGAGAAGAGAAGAGGAAGAGGCGACCCCCACGACAACACTCGGTATTCCTCCATCACACAAAGAGCTCCGACAAACTAAAAGCCAATCTTGTAAACATTAGTCAATTAACATTACATTATGGAGTAACAACATAAAAGTACATGGCCTATGTTTTGCCATCATTTCATCTAATTCCTATTTTGACAAAATTTGGGCATAACTTTTTTCTAAAAACGGAAAATATATCGAGCGCCTAAAATTTTCCGGAAAGGAAATGAATCAACATTCTGGCAAAACATAAGCCACTTGAAGGTTTCATTTCTTGACATTTTCATTGCAAAAATCCTATCTTCACATTTTCATTTAAGAAAATACATGCCTCACATTTTTCAGTTCATCATATATTTAGCAAACTAGTTTTGCTTACGAAAAATTTATGTATCCATAATTCATCTTGTAATTCTCAACATCATCAATAAATGAGATCAGTTGATTTTTCTCCAACCAAGTTAGATCGGAGCCAGGACCCTAGTAGGTCCGGTCTACTATCTTTTGAGTTTTTTTGGAAGAAGAGAAATAAACTATCAATTAAAAATAAGTTAAGTAGGAATGAACACCAACTATTTCTAAATAAACAATGTAAATTAGTTAACAAATATGGTTGAGAAACTCACATAGAGGTAAACCTGGAAGCATATCGACATCCACCCTAATGTCGATATTAATGTTGTTCAATAGAAATTCCCGCCAAAGGTTGTTACTGATCTGATGATCACATAAGATCATTATTTAGATGTTATCGGCTTACGGCCATGGTGGCCTAAATGTTTCCTCAATGCATACTCGCTTTCTAGAAGGGATGGAAGCCTGAAACTCAAAGGACTTATCAAAGTAATGAAAAACCACAGACAACTACTTGGCTTTGACGCGAATGATTTGCACATGCCACATGTAGGAGATAGATGGATCTCTATTCTTCCCAATGGATAGAGAGGAGCTTACCTGTTTTATGCTATTTTACCTAGTAGAGAGTAGTAGTGGGTTTTACCTAGGAGAGAATAATATGTGCTAGCTAAGAGAGAGGACCTTTTTTAGTTTATGACATCATGTACTAACAGTTAACTTTTCATGAGTTGTTAGATGACCAAGAGGATGATAAGTTGTTATGTGACTAAGGATGATGAATTATTAAAGTGTTGGATGATGTGATGATATGATGATACATCATGATGTGTGTTGGATGATGTGATGGTATGATGAGACTATTATGTGTATGATATGATGAGCATATTGCATGTTTGTAATATGATTAGAATACTGTATAAAACATGTACAAATACAACGCAAATACGTAGAAGAAAAAATATGTCGAAATATAGCAGTAGCGTTGTTTAGCAGCAGCGCTACAGCTACATAGAAGTAGCGTCGGTTGGACCCACACTACTGCGAAGTAGGTATAGCAGTAGCGTGGGACAACCAACGCTATTACTACAAGTTAGCTATAGTGCCATACTAATAGCGCTGGTGCTCGTGCTACCGCTATGTGTAGGATCAAAAGTAGTGCTAGAGGGGGGTGATTAGACTACTTGACCAAATAAAAATTTACCTTTTCCTAATTTTAATTCTTGGCAGCTTTTAGCATTCATAGTATCTCAAGTACACCCTACACATGCATGTTTAAGAGTATAGAAGCGGAAAGTAAAGACATTGCACATGTAAGTAAAGAGAGGGTAGGAAAAGCAAACACAACTGGTGACACTGTGATTTTTCCTGTGGTTCCAATAGGTGGTGCTATCGTACATCCACGTTCATGGAGTCTTCAACCCATAGAGGGTAACGGTCGCGAGAGTCCACAGAGGGCTCTACACACGGAGGGTTCTGAAAGGACCACGATGTCGCCTAGAGGGAGGTGAATAGGCGTTTTGAAATCTTTTATGGATTTGGCTATATCCTAATGCGAAAATAAACTAAGCGGATACTTTTCAATCACAAATCCTAAATATACTAGGATCACTAAGTGCACCAACAACTTAGGATAAACAAAATGAGAACAATGAGGATATGAGTAAGCACAAGTAGGTTACACAAACTTACTCAATGTATATCACAAGATATGGAAATGAATAATACACACAACTATAAGTAAGCAATACACTACTAGGAAAAGGCATTCTAGTGGCGCACCACTTTTGCCTACTAATGGCGCACTGGTGGTGCGCCACTAGTATCACGCCATTAGAATTAAATTCTAATGGTGCACCCCTGATGCGCCATTAGAATCTGGTGTACTAATGGCGCACCAGGCCGTGCGCCATTAGTATAGCCAACAGTGCGCCATTAGTATGCCTCCCAGGGGGCCATATGTACCCGTGTGCTTTGGCATACTAATGACGCACTGGTGGCTGATGCGCCATTAGAATCTTTTTTACAGTGCGCCATTAGAGTCTTGTGTGGTGCGCCACTAGTATGAATATTAGGAATTGTTTTTTTTTTCTTTTCTGATATTTTCACAGGTTACAAAATATATTATTGGACAGAATTTATACAACACCGCACAGAAACAGCAGATTCATCAAATACAATAGAAGATTAGTCTCCGAATACAAATCATCATATTAGTCTCCGAATTCAAAAGACCGAACAAAGATAGAACATTACAAGTCTCGAGACCGCAAGTAGCGAGTTTGTCTTCACATTACAAGTCGATATCGATCATCTAAACTACCATCACATAGAAGAGAGCTGCGGTCATCACGATGAGCATAATCCCGATGAAACTGGTCTTCATCCGGTTCCTCCAACGCTCCCTCCTCTCTCCCGCTAGATAGCGCGCGTATCTAGATTCCGCCTCCGCCCTAGTGGTGTACCCTTTGTAACTGTTACCGTTGAAACGGTGAACCTGTCTCCGACACTCCTCCCAGTCGTTGTAGACTCCGGGAACCTTACCCTTGTACACGACATAAGACGGCATCTCTATGCACTAGCCAAACAAAATGTTAGTAGCAATTCACGGACAATACATAAGCAATATATAAGTATGCAACAAAAGGATCGGAAGAGAAAAGCAAGACATCAATAGCATCGATTACATCTAAGTTGAACGACTGTCCAAACCAAAGAGACATACAAGTTCATTAAAGTTTAATTACAACATGAGCAAATCGATGTTTCAGAACTACACATAGCATCACTACTTTGGACTCGACTCAAGGGATCGGAACGTGGATGAAGCCATCGTCTCTCGTGATGGTCATGAAATCGCGGGCGTTGTCAGCCTGCATTTGTAGCATTGTGTCTATCTCACTGTTGGACGGTTGATTTCTGAGGTTGAACTGCCCTGAGGTACGAAGGACATCTTGATGGATGATTTCCGCAAACTCCGACTGGATGCGAAAGAATTCTTGTCTGATGTCCGTGTCCTGGATTGCCGACAAGTTCTCGGCCCAATCTTTGAGATTACATGGTAGCAGAAGGTGATGAAGGTCCCGTACGATCGCCTGCATGTGATGGATGGCGTAGTAGGCATCCTTCTGACCGTCAGGCGGCTGCTTGACGCAGCAGAACGTCGTATTGTGGGCGAGCACATGCTTGCCGTACTTACGAACTGCCCTAGTGAAGGTGCCTCCAGATTTGGCATAGCCGGGGAGAACATCATCAAGAACTTTCTTGACATTTTTGTAGTCTTTCTTCGACTGACGGTCCGAGTCGAAATATGTGGCCATGGAATATTTCGGGCTTAAGAGGATGAGTGTGCAATGTGTGTCACTGCACAAAACATGGAATGTTAAAAAAAACGATCGAAATATAAGAAATCATATGTTACGGGGCGGTTGAGGGGACGACTTAGTCGGGAAAGTAAGGCACGAGGAAGTTATCCTTATCTGGGTTTGCCAAAATGATGCCTTCGAGGTAAGAACTCACGACTTGCCGGTCCCCAGCGCTGCCCAAGATCTTGGCACGCATGTAGAAGGGGTCGACTATCACGATGTTCGGGGTCTTGTCTCTAATGATCCGCATCTCCATACTCAGCGAAAATAGCCAAACGAAGGTGTAGTGCAGCGGATGAAGGTTAAACATAGCGAAGATGTCATCAAACCGCAGGACGATCGTACCCCCGATGGAGTTATCCACAAAGCCCTTGCCCTCTGGCACCTTGGCCACAAAAACTGGGTATGCCACGTCATTCTCTCTGAGACGCCGCTTCTCCAAAGAAAGAACACTGTCATGGAGACTCCGCATAGCACCGGTTGCAGCATTGAGCATATTCGGTGGTAGCATCGGCCTACCCGCCACATGCACCCTCCTCGAGATATCCTTAGGTGAAGGTGGCCCGTCCTGAGCACGGATCGTACTCGGTGCCAGATGGCTCGCACCCTTGTTGCTCTTTCTTTTCCGTCCCTTCTTCTTGATCTGCTGTAATGGGACCGAGTTCTGCTCACAGACCGCCTTCTTGAGTGTGTTGGGGCTGATAATATTTCGCACCTCGGCTATCTGAGGCTCGGTGAAGTCGGCAGCTAGAGGCGTCTCCTAAGAACTGAACGCCAGACGACGCCTATTGCAATTGGGTTTCTCCGCGGTACCAGCTAGATCGTGATCGTCTTTTGTAGGGTTGGGTTCTTGAGAAGGAGGCCCCAAGAATTCTTCATCGTACCCATGTTCGGCAAAGTACTTACCGACGTTGGTAAATGTACCGTCGTCGTTGTCATCGTCGTCCGGATCCTATGCCATATGCATGTTCGGATCCTGTGCCATAGGGATGTCCGGCATGTCCGGTAGCGTTGCGGCGGTCTTGCCATGGCTTGGCGCCGGCACGATTGGCGGTGTTGTCTTTGGGGTGGTGTCCCCCGCCCCCAAACGAATCTGGCTCTTCGGCCAAAGCAGGGGCCAGCTTAGGCAGGCGCTGAGGGTCATCAGATCATCTTCGTCGGCCCCGGCGGGTCGAATCGGAGGTAACAACTCGTCGCAGCTTGGCAACACCCGAACCAGTTGAATCCTATACACGGTGGGTGGCATCGGATTACCGTGGAACATGGGGTTGCCCGGTTGAACGAGTTTGCCCTTGGCGACATCGACCAACTCGTCGTTCACGAAGTGCAGGAGAGTGCACGGAACGTCGGCGGCGCCCTGCAAAAACATGTAGGGCGTCAGGGATGACCAGTCAAAGGCAAGGAGATGAAGTCCTCGGCCGAGAGGCTTAATTAGTTACCGTGATGACGGCGTCGAGCTCGGCTAATGTCGAGGCACCGCCAACGGAGGGTGTGCAATTGATGGAGGGGCCACTTGCCGCCGAGGTGCCGGTCGGCATACACCCGGGTGCATTAAGCTCCAATGCCCGTGCCGGCGTCGGAGACACCAATACTGCCGCCGCCAGAGACACCAATGGCGCCGCCGCCGGAGACACCAATGGCACCGCCTGCGCGTTGTGCGAGTTGCTGGCCGTGAAGCTGGGAATCGGGGGCGGCCCCTGTTGGCCGCCCGCAATCCACCCCCGCAGCCCCTCAACAAAGGTAGGCATAATGGCGGTGATCGTCGCTCCCAGTTGGTCTCGCACTTGCTCTGAGACTATCTTCGGAATCCGCGCCACTTGTGCCTTGAGTTCTTGAACCTCGCGCGACTGGCTTTCCGAGCTGGTGTTTCTCTCCTTTCGCCCACCAGAGTTATAGTATGACGACCATTTTGTGGACAAGCCTTTGCCGGCCACACGAGCAGCTGACGACGGCTTAGTGAGCTTATCCTTGTTTTTCATTACGTTCAACGCCGTATTTAGAGTGCTGTCCCAAGGGGTGCTCTGAGACGACCCCGCGCTTCTGCTTCCAGTCTCCTTCGCCAGCACAAGCTCAAGCGCCCTGGTCTTCGGATCCGTGGTAAGCTCCTTTGTTACTGGGTCCTCCTTGTACCGGGCCCTGACATAGTTCCTGGTCTGCTTGTCACTGTATTTCTCGAAGCGGGGCGGTAGGCCTTGCTCGGCACGCTCCGTGTCCTCCTTGTCCCATATAGGCTCCGCCACTCTGTAACCGCCGGGACCGAGTTTGTGTTCCCCTAAGTTCAACTCCCGCATTTCTTTCCCCCACTGACTTGATTCGGAGGTTGAGCCGCTCTCGCACTTGATCTTGAACTCCTTGTAGTCATCTTCGCTGATCGAAGGATTTTTCGCCTTGATCTTCTCATAACTATCACCTTTGTCAATCATTCTCTTCACCGCACTTCTCCAAGTAGACAGGGCCTTGCTCATCCTCGTGAGGGCGGCACTGTTCACTTTATTCCCTGAGAGCCGTGTGTTTTCAAATTCAGCGGGAAACTTGTATCGTTCGTGCAGCTTCGTGAAGAGGAGGTTGCGCAAATTCCCTCGGTCCTTATGCCTTAGGTTCTCGGTGTTGATCGAGACGGTGCTCTGGAGAATGCACGCAAGCTGAACCGAGTACCCCTTGACTATATGTTTGGGCTCCGTTGGATGCCCGTCGGAGTCCACTTGAGTAAATTCCTGCTTGACGGTGCGGAGCGTGATCGGGCGCCGGTCCTTCCGTTGCCTCTTCGGTTGGCTGCCAACTGTGCGTGCGCTGCCATCATCAGTGGTGGCATCCTCGGCGGCACCATCAGTGGTGGCATCCTCGGCGGCACCATCAATGGTGTCATCCCCGACGCCACTATGGGTTGTGTAGTCAGGATCGGTGTCTTCCGCGTCGTCCTCGTAGAGGTGAGGTTGTTCCTCCATCTCCTGGGACAGCTCCCAGAATTGCTTGCCGCCCGAACCGCCGGCCTCATCGTTGTGGGCCATGTTTTGCTCTAAGTAGGGAAAAAAATTGGTCCAAAAGTTGGTTATTGTCAAGGAACAAGATCATGGTCTCATCATATAGGGTTTGTTGACACCGAGGCATCCTAAAAGCTAAGCTTTTATCATTTAGGGTTTGTCGACGCCGAGGCACCCTAAAAGCCTAAGCTTTCATCATTTAGGTTCTTATCGACACCGAGGCACCCTAAAAGCCAAGGTTTTATCATTTAGGGTTTGTCGATGCCGAGGCCCATGCATTACACAAGAGGCAGTTGATCCTACTTAATTAAGTACTAAGATACCCCGGCCCATGCATTAGTAGCAAGTACCCCATATGTTCGATTTTTAGCAAAGTCATGCTAAAATTCACGGAAAATTTCAGCATGACCTTTGCTGAAAATAGGACATATGGAGTACCCGAATTTGCCGGAACGGAAGTTAATCGACATCCCGGCAAACTCAAGGGCCTCTCGGGGTACCTGCAAAATCATCACGACACGATGGTCGGAGACAAAACCCAGCAAACTAGCACCACAATGTGCCTCTACTTTCATATGGATGAAAAGGCCACAGACCATATGGTCCTCTGCTATAGAGACATCATTGAGATGGACCACATCATTGAAGCAAGTTTACTATATAGACATGATAGAATAAGCATGCAATACAAAACTGAATGGTCCATAGTTCACCGTCTTCTGAGTAACATCGACAACAAAATCAGCTCATGTGCTGCTGTAAGAAAATCCAATCCAACATGATCTAATCTGATCCTTCTGTCAGCTTGTCAATATCACCGATTCCACAAGTTTTTCATGAGATAAAATGGCATGACTAAAGCACCTGATTTTAGGTCATTCTCTCGTATGCCAAGAAAACCTAGAAGCAAGAAATAATCCCTTCCTTGTTACATCTGATCAAGAGTTCAAGGCATGACCAATATAGTAATGCTTCTATTCTTATTATATATTTTGTGTGTGTGTACAAGAAACCGCAAAACGAAGTAACAGAAAACAGAACCTGAAGAAAGGTTAGGAAAGATTCAAGAGCAGTATCACTGATCTAATCTAATCCCTCTGTCTTAATTTTTGTTCAAAAGTGCAATCAACTTCTTAATATCACTGACTAGATGCAAGGATGATGGACCAATAGTAAACCTTAAATTATGTAATAGACCAAAAGAACTGATTTGAACAAAGAGATGTTATTTGCTGTGGGACACTATGACTGTAGCAGCAAGACAAATTAAACAAGTGAGCAAACTGATTTAACAGTTTTTATTTGACTGATGGAAAGGGAGAATAGATGATAATACGAATAGTTCTTGTTATCTCTAAAACTGTGTCATCTGTAAGGATTCTAGAGAGGGCAGAGGGCATCCAAACTATGCCAGCAAGCTGAATCCCTGAAGTAGCATCTCCGTAAAACCACTTTGGGGCACTTGAGCTATGTAATGCATGCCTCATCATGACAAAGAATCCACGAAATTGTGCTAAAGATTACAATGTTGATGAAGAATACTCACATGCCTGCGGCAGCAGCCCCTTCTCGTGCACCACCCCTCCTGCACAGCACAGGTCGACCAAATCAACACCTTCCCAGAGCCGTGAAAAGAAAAGAACAACGCAAATTTCCAAGCAGGGATTCAGGCAGGGGATGCAGCCGGCAAGACGCACCCCAGTTCTAGAGCCGCCGGTTCTTCAAAACCTTCCACTTGGGCGCCGGCGCCTGGTATATCTGCAACGGAAGCCGCCGCCAGAGAGGGCCTCAAACCACACGAACAAGACAGAGGAAATCAAAACCAAAGTAGGGGATAGGGTGAGCTGTGGAAAAAGGAGAGGATTGGTCCAGTACATGGTGGAGGAGCTGGGCCTTCTCGGCCTGGGAGATGAAGTCGGGGACGTACAGGACGGTGGGGATTGAGCCGACGGCGGCGAGAGAGGAGGGAGGGAGGGAGGAAGGGAGGCGGAGGGAGGGAGGGAGGAAGGGTAGCGGCGATGGCGACCAGGGAGGAGGAGGCGACCAGGGTGGCGGCGATGGCGACCAGGGCGGCGGCGATGGCGAACTGGCGGCGATGGCGACCGGAGACGGGAGAGGAGGTGGATCTGGCGAGAGGGAGGGACGCGCGAAGGGGTACGTCGAGGGAGTTAGTTAAAGATTTCTAATGGCGCACCCCCGAGCGGTGCGCCATTACAATGTTTTGTAATGGCGCACCGCTCGGGGGTGCGCCATTAGAATATTTTTTTCACATTCTAGTGGCGCATCCCCGAGTGGTGCGCCATTAGAATGCTATTTTATGAATATGAAAACAGTGATAATTTTTTTATAAATATGAATATTAAAAAACATTATTTTTTTCATAAAAACAGTAATATGAATATGAATATGAATAATTTTTTTAAATATGAATATGAATATGAATATGAATATGAATATGAATAATTTTTTTTAAATATGAATATGAAAAATATGAATGGGTCGTCGGCGGCGGTGGAGCGGGGGAGGGTGCGGGTGGTGCTCGGCGGCGGTGGAGCTAGCGGGGGAGGGTGCATGCGGCCAGGGGGATCGAGATCAAATTTGAAAAAATATTCATGAATTCAAAAAGTCCATGAAATTTAAAAATATTCATGATCGAGTTCAAAAAGTGCCCATGTAATACAATTGAGAAATGAAGACTACGATTTAAATACAATCGATCTTAGCTAGCTATCTGTTCACAATCTCTTCTTGCCCTTGTTTTTCGCAAACGGAGTTCTTCTGTGGAACGGACGTCCTTTAGGTAGGGTGGTCCTGCTTCTTCTTGTGGTGTATGCTGCTACTTCATCGTCGTCGTCATGTTCCATCTTCAGGTCGCCGTACTTGTCGAAGTCTTGCTCATTGGCGACTCCATCCATTCCGATGATCTTCCTTTTGCCTCTCCTCACGACAACACGACTAGGCTTTGACGGGTCGGTAATGAAGAAGCATTGGTCCACTTGGGAAGCCAGTACCCATGGCTCATTTTTCGCGGTGACGTTTGCACCCGCGGTCTTGGATTTGGCTTCGGGTATAACCATGGTGGTGAAATACCGGTCTTCTTTTAGGACGGTCTTGGCCCATCTGACACGGAACATCGGGACCTTCTCTCCAGCGTAGCTCAGCTCCCAGATCTCCTCGATCCTTCCGTAGTATCTGTCCTTGTCGTTACCGGTGTAGGATTCCATCGTTACCCCAGAGTTCTGATAACCATCGCTCTTCATGTCCTTGTCCTCGGTGTAGAATGTGTAGCCGTTGATATCGTACGCCTCATAGGTCATCAGGTTGTGCTCGGCGCCCTGTGACAAGGCGAATATGAGTTGTTCTTCCGCGGAAGAATCCTCATGTAAAGGGCACGACAGAAGCTTCTGCTTGAACCAACGCGTGAAACATGAGTTGTGCTCTTTGATTATATCTCCGTCCGTCCTCTGTTGGCCTCGGTCATTGTACGTCTTCTCAATAAAGGTTTTGTGCTCTACCACCCAAGGATCGACCACGTCTATGTCTTGTAGTGCGACTAGGTTTGCTCTTTCAAAGTCGGCGAGTCGACCCTCGTAGTCGACATGCATTTCGCGGCGCCCCTCACGGTGACCCCATCCAGCAAGCCTGCCGAGGTGCCTGTTGACGGGCAGACCAACGGGGTTCTCGATGCCTAGATAATTCGTGCAGTAGGAGATGCACTCTTCGGTCAGAAAGCCCCTGGCTATGCTTCCCTCTGGACGTGACATGTTGCGAACGTATCCTTTGATGACACCATTCATCCTTTCGAACGGCATCATGCTGTGCAGGAACGTCGGCCCGAGTTGGATGATATCCTCCACGATATGGACCAGCAGATGCACCATAACGTCAAAGAATGCGGGCGGGAAGTACATCTCAAGATTGCATAGTATCACCACGATCTCTTCCTATAGCCTTCTGAGTTGCCTCACGCCAACCGACTTCCGAGAGATGACATCGAAAAACTTGCATAGGCCAAATAGCATTTCACGGACGGCGCGTCCATGATCCCACGGATTGCAACTGGAAGTATCTCCGTCATCAGCACGTGACAGTCGTGAGACTTCATCCCGCTGAACTTCTGCTTCGCTGGGTCTAGGTATCTGCTTATCTTCCCTGCGTAACCGTGAAGAAGTTTTACTCCTACGAGGCAGGTGAAAAACTGCTCGATCTCCTCCTGACTTAGAGTGAAGCACGCGGCGGGAGGGTAGTCATTTCCGGTCTTCTTGGCCTTTTTGCCTTTGCGACGACTTTCTGTGTCCTGCTTCGCCTCATCATCATCATCATTAGCGTGAAGCTCCTCCCTGATGCCCATTGATTTCAAGTCTGCCCTTGCTTTCGGCCCATCTTTGGTCCTCTCTGGCATGTTGAGCAGGGTACCAAGCAGACTCTCGCACACGTTCTTCGTGATATGCATGACATCAAGGCTGTGAGGCACACGGTGGATCTTCCAGTACGGCAAGTCCCAGAAAACAGACCTCGTTTTCCATACCTTCAACAGTGGCGCTGGCGCCTTTCATTTCCTTCCCGGCTCTGGCGCCTTTTGCTTCTTTCCCGGCAGTGGGAAATCTTTCCAATTTTTCCACAGCTCGTCTATTTCCTCGCCGCTCCTCATACGCGGGCGTCTTCGGGGTTCGGTTTCACCATCGAATAGATCCTTGCATTTTCTCCATGAGTCATCGTTGCGAAGCCACCTTCGATGTCCCATGAACACGGTTTCCGAAGACCCAGGATCTCTATCTAGCTGGCGATACGTTGTGTCATCCATGCACCTGACGCATCCAGAAAATCCGTGGACAACCTGCCCCACGACATATCCATAACCATGATAGTCGTGCACCGTCGTGAGCAGTGCGGCTCTCATAGGGAAATATTCTTTCTCTATGACGTCCCATGTATTGGCTGGCGTTTTCCACAGCGTGTCTAGCTCCTCTTTCAGCAGCTCCAGATACTGATTGATGTCGTTCCCTGGTTGTTTTGGCCCTTCAATTAGCATACTCATGTGAATGTACTTCCTCTTCATGCACAACCAGGGGGGAAGGTTGTACATCCACACAAACACAGGCCAGGTGCTATGTGTGCTTCTCTGGCTGCCAAACGGATTGACTCGATGGGTGCTCGCGCCCAGCACGATGTTCCTTGGATCATTCCCAAATTCTGGGTGTTCGAAGTTCAACGCTTGCCACTGGCTCGCATCCTTAGGGTGACTCAGCATCTTGTCTTTTTTATTTATGTCCAGATCATTTGCGTCATCTTCTCGCTTCTTCTCCTCCCTATCCGCGTGCTCCCGCAGAAGCTTTGCTACCTTAGGGTCCGCGAAATACCGCTGCAGACGAGGAGTAATCGGAAAGTACCACACCACTTTTCGAGGAGCTTTCTTCCTCTTCTTGTATCAAGTGACGCCGCACACCGGACAAATGGTAGGCTCCGCGTGCTCGTCCCGATAAATGATGCAATTGTTCATGCACACATGGTATTTCACGTGCGGTAAATCCAGAGGACACACGATTTTCTTCGCCTCCTCGAACCTGGTCGGGCACTTGTTCCCCTTGGGAAGACGTTCGTGCTAGAATGACATGATCTCGTCGAAGCATGCGTCGGTCATTTTGTGGTTTACCTTCATCTCCAGAGCCATGAGCGTTACTTTCAGGCGGGTATCCTTGGGCCTGCATCCTTCATACAATGGAGTAACCACGTCTATCTCCAGTTGATCCAGCTTGGCTTTCTCTCGGGCGGCAGCTCTTGCGTTATCCGTCTGCTTGAGAAGCAGCTCTTGAATATGAGGGTCCTGCACCCAGCCTTCATCGTCGTCTGCTCCGTCATCTTCATCTTCATGATCATGCCCTTCATCTTGATCTTCCTCATCATCATGTCCGGCATCTTCTACATGATGACTGCATACAACATCACCGTCGTGATCATGTCCTGGAGATTCTTCGTCTTCTCACCCGCCCTCGCCGTGGTGGTTGTCTTGCTGCCCTTCCTCATTTCTTGCCCGGCCCCCATGGACGACTTCATAGTCATCTTCATCACCTTGCCACCGATAGCCATCCATGAAACCACGCAAGAGCAGGTGGTCTCGCACCTGCCCGGAATCCGGGTCCGCAATAAGGCTCTTCAGCTTGCATCTTCGACACGGACATTTTATCTCCGTCTCGTTCTTTTGAAGCATCTCGGCCTTCGCGGAGCTCAAAAACGTATTCACGATGCCTTCGGTCATCGTGCGGACCATGATCGCCTGCGGGGTAGAGCAAAACGATATTTTAGAACCAAGAAAAAAATTGGCATGACTTTCCCTAAAAATAGGACCAAAAATAATGCATAGTGCCAAAATTCTTGCCGAAATGGAAATGAATCAACATTCCGGCAAAATATTGGCAACTATCGCATTTCAAATACCGGTACCTGCAAACACAAACATATATGCAACACCACAAACATATGCAACACCACAAACATACATAGATCTAGGAAGGCCATAAAAAGTGCATGTGCACGTTGTTGGAGCGAGCTAGGGAGAAAAAAAGTAGATCTACAACATAAAGATAGCTTTCCCCTTACTTACCTATCAAAAAAGGTAATTTAACCACTTAATTTTGATGAATCTATGGTGCAAATGAGGTGAGGAGGAGGAGGCAGCCGAGACAAGCTTGGAGGAGGAGGTGGAGAGAATGAAGTGGGGAAAGTGAGTGTGTAGGTGTGGCTGTCCAAAATATCTAGCTGGCTCCAGGTTACTAATGGCGCACCACAGACAGATGCGCCATTAGTAACCCTGGTTACTAATGGCGCACCAGCTGGAGGTGCGCCATTAGAAGTTTGCAAAAAAAAATTGTTACTAATGGCGCACCAGCTACGAATGCGCCATTAGTAACCAGGTTACTAATGGCGCACCAGGTTACTAATGGCGCACCAGATGGTGGTGCGCCATTAGAATTTTTGCAAAAAAAAATTGTTACTAATGGCGCACCTGCTGCGAATGCGCCATTAGTAACCTTGGTTACTAATGGCGCACCGGATGGAGGTGCGCCATTAGAATTTTTGCAAAACAAAAAATTGTTACTAATGGCGTACCGTGTGTCTAGTGCGCCATTAGTGTCTACCACACTAATGGCGCACCAACTCATGATGCACCATTACTATATATTAGTGGCGCACCACTTGTCTGGTGCACCATTAGTGGCCATATCATCTATAGCCCTTTTCCTAGTAGTGATACAAACTTACACAAGTTAAGTCACAAGATAAGGAAATGAATGTTACAAGTATGAATTGCAGACTATATGGTGTTGGTCTAAATAATCTCTTCGATATGGTAACCAACACAATATAATGAGGACAACAAGATATAGTGAAGGCAAGGTCAAGTGACAAAAGTAAAGCACAAGTCGTGGCTAGGGTTAGAAATAACCGAAGACACGGAGACGAGGATGTATCCCGATGTTCACTTCCTTGGAGGGAAGCTAGTCACCGTTGGAGAGATGGATGTTACCACGAAGGCACATCAACGCCACGAAGGCTCACCCTATTCTTCCCTTTAGATATCACCACGAAGACGATTATCAACCACTAGTGGTAGACCTTGAGGCGGCCTCCAAACCTTCACAAACTTTCCGGGGGACAAATCACAAGTTGATTCCTCACCGGAGCACTCCTACCACCTAGGAGTCTCCAACCTCCAAGAGTAACAAGATCAAGGGGGAAATGCTCAAGACTTGCTCAAATCACGAATTCCTTTGGTCAAGAGAGGGAGAGGGAGTGGATCTAACACTTGATTGGAAAATTTCTCAAGAACTCTCACGAATCTCTCCGGGATCTAAGATTTGGTGTAGGAGAAGTGAGAGGGAGCCTTTTTGTGTTCTAGGGTTCATATGAATGTGTTGCTCAACCCCTCCACGAAGTGGTGAAGGGGTATATATAGTCTGGGTGCAAATATGGCCGTTATAGTGTAAGTGGTTGTGTCGGGCCGGACATCCAGCGGCTCTGAAGTGTGCACACGAACGTAGAAAAGCAGAGGCCAGAGTACAGGTCCCGGACATCTGGCCAAACTTGGGTCCCCGGACATCCGGCTAAGTGTCGGACATGCGACGGGCACAACCAACATTTCGAACAGGTTCTGGACATAGTCAGGCCGGATTTCCGGGAGGATCCCGGACATCCGGGGTGACCCGACATCCCGGACATCCGGCCAAGTCCTGAATATCCGGCCAAAGAAAAAGAGCAGGAACCCCAAAACTAAAACATGAATAACTTTCACATTCGGACTCCGATTTTGATGATCTTGGGATCATTTTGAAGCTATGGAAAAATCCCAGGTCCTCACATAGAGAACCACCCAAGATGAACCAAAATGGAGGATGAAAATTATGCAAAGCTTTTATCATGTATTTGGGTAACCTATTTGGCTTTGGGTTTTTTGAAAGATGTATAGGCATATTGTATTTGTACTGGATAGTAGTGAAATATGCCTACTCGAATATGATGTGAGGAAGTAGGAATAGAAGATGTTGACTTGAGGAAATCTATCAGTAACCCCTTTGATCCCCTCTTAATAGTGCGGGATCCCTGTAACTCCAGACTCATAAAAGAACTATACTAGATAGCTTCCAGAAACTCATTCTTGAGCATATATCCTTTTCGATGGTCATCGTTCCTCACAACTAAAGCCAAAGGAACTAATACCTTTGACTAAAGCATTCCATTTGAGCTTGGTGTTGACGTTTATGCTTGGCTCAAGTCAGAACAATGATCTTGATCATTACACTTGGTGAAGACTTCAAATAGATCCCTCATAAGCCATGTGAGGAGCATTGCATTGTATTAATCTTCATACGTTCTTCATGTGATCATCCACAAGCTTTAAGCATGTAATCCTTTAGGATGGCTATCTTGAAATTGCCCTTGTCAACCATGATCATCAACTCTTGATGTCATCCTCTCATGGGAACTTGAAATATTTCTCTTGATGTAACTCCATGAGAATCACCTAGCCCTCATAGATATAGAAAACACATAGACTGGGTTAGTACACAAAGCGCAATTGACAAAGTCTTACCATACCACAAGATCTCATGTGGTACATGATTTGCGCTTGTGTTTTGACCATCTTTCAATTCAATCTTCGATCTTCATCTTGGTCAACAATTATCTTTGCTCCATGAATAATCTTGATGCACAACTATATGTATATGGCATTCATTCTGAATCCATTCAGTCTCCTTGTTGCATCACCCATGGAACAAACCTTTCTATATAACTTGATGTCATTGTTTCTTCATAGGAATTGTCATTCAGTATCAAGTCTCAATTCATTGCAAATGTAACTTTCTTTCAAATGTATATATCAATGCAAACATTAGTCCATTAGAATTGTCATTTAATTACCAAAACCATACATGGGGACTACATGTACTTTCAGGTTCCACGAAGAACCAACCTTGACTATACCATGACGGCCTACATCCACGGAGGACTAGCCTTACTCGGGGTAGATCTTCACAAAGTAGGCGATCTCCTTGCCCTTACAAACTTCTTGGTTCACTCCAAAACAGGAAGTAGGAGGCTCCCAAGCGACACCTAACCAATCTAGGTGGCACCACCCTCGAAAAGGTAATAGGCTTGGTAATGTCGATGAACTCCTTTCTCTTGTGCTTCAAGATGATAGACTCCTCAACACACAAGCTCTCTCAAACAGATATGGTTTGGTAGAAGATATGGGATTGGTGGAAAGCAACTTGGGAAGGCTAGAAATCAAGATCCATATGGTTGGAGTGGAAGATCTTGACCTCAACACAAGGGTAGGTGGTTCTCTCTCAGAAAACTGATATGATAGGTATGGAATGGTTATAAGTGCTTATCTTACGAGTAGGTGGTGGTGGAGGGGTATATATAGGCATCCCAAAAAATCCAACCGTTACACACAATAAGTCAGTCTCGATGACACTGATGTGTTAATCTCGGTGGTACCGAAGTGACCAATAGGTGTCAACCTTTGAATCTTGGTGAGACCGATATAGGAATCTCGGTTGCACTGATAAGGTGACCAACAGTCAGAATGCTCAATCTCGGTGACGCCGATTCAACAATCCCGGAGGGACCGAAACTGTGAACTTGCGTAACAGAAAGTTGGCAGCCCAACTCGGTGGCACCGAATGCAGTATCGGCTGTACCGAAAGGTTAGGGTTTGGCTGAGTTTGTCTAGGATTTGGAATCGGTGGCACCAGAATGGAAATGTTGATTGCATCGATTTTGAGTGTTTGAATTGGGAAAGAATTTGGTGGGAGAGTTTGTGGGTGTCTTTGGTGACTGCCACTTGTGCACGTATGAGCATTTTGTTCACCAACAAAACCTTACCCCCTTTTACTAGTATTGGATTTCCTATGGACTCAAAGTGATTTGTCACAAATATAAAATGTAGAGTCCTCTTGCTTGAAGCTTTGCCAACCTATTTCCTTGCATCTTGGGGTATTCCACAATCTCTTTGCCAACCTATCATTGAACTTTTCTGAAACATACTTTATGGAAACATTAGTTCAATGACTTATATGTTGTTATGAATTGCCAAAACCACCAAGGGAGCAAATGTGCTTTCACTAGGCCAAAAACCAATGCTACTAGTTGGTTTTTCCCTACTAGTGCATGCCTCTAAGATTCTCTCGAGTGTTGCATGTTGATCATTGATACGTCCCAACGTATTTATAGTTTTTGATTGTTTCATGCTATTATTTTATCAATCTTTGGTACTTTTATACAAGTTCATATCATTTTTCAGACTAACCTATTAACTCAGGGTCGAGTTCCAGTTGTTTTTTGCATATGTTCTTCTTATTCACAAAATGAAAACCAAATGGAGTCCAAATGTGACAAAAAAGTTATGATTTTTTCTGTACCAGAAGACACCCTAGAAGCTTTGGGGGAGGACCATAAGACCTACGAGGAGACGACAAGACAATTGGCGCACACTTGGGAGTAAGCGTGCTCTAGTGTCTTGTGGGCCCCTCCTGGCTCCATCTCACCTAATCCCACTTCTAAAAATTCCCAAATATTGCAAAAAAAAGCTGAGCGAGACCCAAAACATTTTTTTTGCTGCTGCAAATCTACGTTCTTCCGCGATCCCATCTCGAGGCCTTTTCTGGTACTATGTCGGAGGGGAAATCGATCACAGGGGCCATGTTCATCAACCATGCTGCATCCATGATAATGTGTGAGTAGTCTACCACAGACCTACGACTCCATAGTGATTATTTAGATGGCTTCTTCTCTTTCTTTTATCTTCAATACCATGTTCTATTGAGAGATCTATTCGATCTAACTCTTTTGTGCGGTGTGTTTGTTGAGATCTGATGAATTGTGGGTTTGTGATAAGATTATTCATTGAAAGTAATTGAGTCTTTTATGAATTCTATTATGTTTGATTTATAGATCTATGTAATGCTTTCCGGTCTATGGATTTTCTTTGGCCAACTTGATCTATCCATCTTCAGTGGAAGTTGTTGGGGAATGTTGCATGGGAAACAAAAAATTTCATACGAACCACCCAAGATCTATTCTATGGAGACTATCAACTTGAGAGGTAGGTGTCTACATACCCTTGTAGACCGAAAGCGTTAGCGATCTAGAGATCGTGGTTGGCGTAGTCGTACTCGCGTCGCGATCCAATCCTATCCAAGCAGCGCATGTGCGTCACGTCCGAGTTTAGCACACGTAAGTCTCGGTAACGGATCCTCCTTCTTGATGCACGAAGAGAGGGAGAATAGGTATATTAGATCTGAACCAACACGATGGCATGGTGGTGGTAGTGGCAATGGAATTTTGATAGGGCTTCGCCAAGCGCGTACCGAAGAAACGTGGGTGGAGTTGGGAGAGCCAATGGGCAAGGGTGGAGCAGTGGCTGCCCCTATGCACCTCCCCCATCTATATATAGGCTAGAGGGCATGGGAGGGCGTCCAAAACGCTCCTAGGGATGGCCAAAAGGGAGAAAACCCTTTAAACATGAATACCATCTCATCTCTAGATTCAACCCTTTAAATTTAGAGATAAGATCTTATCTCTAGATTTAAATGACATGTTCCTTGGGGAATGGTGCACACAGCCCATGTGGGATGTAGCCCCAGACCTCGGTCCATGTGGGCCCTTCCCGGGTCATTGGGCCCCACGATGGAACCCTCGAAACCTTCTACAACCTTCCCGTTACTCCACCGAAAAATTCTTGAACTTTTCCGAAACCCTGAATATGACTTCCCATATATAAAACTTTACCTATGGACCATTCCGGAACTCTTCGTGATGTCCCGGATCTCATCTGGGATTCCAGACAACTTTCATAATTTCCACTATTAATATCTCAACATTACCCCACTAATAGGGAAAACCCTAGTAGTAGCGCTCGAAAGATGCATAGTAGTAGTGTTGGGTTCAGCGCTACTGCTATCACGCTACAGTTAAGTTTTAGCAGTAGCACTGGCCTGGCAAGCGCTACTACTATGTGATGTTAACAGTAGCACTTGCTAGGACAGTGCTACTGCTAACTTTCTGTAGCGCTTGGACAAACAAAGTGCTGTTGCTAATCCAGCGCTGCTATTAGATGATTTCCAGCGCTACTGCTAGTATTCCTGCTTTCGCAGATTTACACCCTCTACGTATTTGTGATGTATTTATACAAGATCTATATGGTAGTTTCATTAGATCATACTAAACATACACTATTATCATCATATCATAGACATACAGTACTCTCGTCATACCATCATCATCATTCAACACAAATATCATCACATCTCGAAAATAGTGATACACAAGAGTGATCATGTCATGTCTCGAATAAGTGCAAATGCATGGTCATGGCACAAACACAAGTTTTCATCATCTCTATCTAAACCATGATGTGGAGGAGAAGAGCGATCAACATGAGCAAGAGCGCGACTATGTAGTACTTGAGGCACCGGCGGTCCTGCCCCAGCTCATGCCGGAGTGTCCACATCAAGTAACTACTTTCCGCTTCCGCTCTGCTGTCGAACCCTCTGTGGCTAGCACCCGGGTACCTGTGCACCTGGGCCTGAGCGTGTGGCCAGTGGTCGTAGACTCCTGAAACCCTCCCAACGAACATGATGTGCCAGTCCTTCGCCATCTCTGATCTATGTACCTGCATCGATAGTTGATCAATTGAACGATAATATGCAACATAATGTACACTACAGGAATCAGCTACTTTGCCGTCAGCCATCCTGGACGGCAAAGGCATGCATGCCGGACAGCACAGGCTTTGCCGTCCGCCAGCAGATGGCGAACAGTCTGGCTGAATAAGCCACAGTAAAGGTCGCTTTGCCATCTGCTAGCGACGGCAAAGATCATTAGGTCTTTGCCGTCTGCCAGCGGACGGCAAAGATCATTAGGTCTTTGCCGTCTGCCAGCGGACGGCAAAGACCGTCGATGACACACGTGGCAGCTTACGGTTGTTAAGGGGTTAACGGCGTTCTTTGCCGTCTGTTGGCAGACGACAAAGACCTCAGGTTCTTTGTCGTCTGCCAGCGTATGGCAAAGCACCTATTTCTTTGCCGGCCTAGGTGGTTTCTTTGCCATCCGCTAGCTGATGGCAAAGACCTTTGCCGTCGGCAAAAAACCTTAGGTCTTTGTCATCTGCCAGTGGATGGCAAAGAAACCACCTAAGCCAGCCTAGTGCTACCCCAGTTTACACAGGTAGCTGCCACGTGGCAGCTTTGCCGTTTGCTAGCTAACGGCAAATACCTTTGCCGTCGGCAAGCAGACGGCAAAGTGGCTATATAGCCCCTGTTTTTTCTGTTTTTTCTTAAATTCATTTAGTTTGATAGAATTTCTCATATATATATACACATTTCAAAATAATTTCAACAAGCATACCAACAATAAGTTTCCAACAACATATCCAACATACAAGTTTCCAATAACATATCCAACTTACAATGGTTTCCAACAACATATCCCTACATACATATCCAAAACAAGTTTCCAAAATGTTTCCATAAACAAAAAGGAAGCACAATTAGAAGAGTACACTCCATCAATGCAAGCTTCCTCATCTATAGAAAACCTGCAAATTAGGAAAGACGAAAGTTACAAGAAGAAGAAGACTAGCTAGAAGAAAAAGAAGAAAAATAATAAGAAGAAGAATTTATCTTCTCTTTCTTTTTCTCCTCTCCTCTTCATCTTCTTCTTCTTCTAACTAAGGTAGGTAAAAATGCCATTTTTTAGCTAAGGTAGGTAAAAATGCTAAGTGTGTAGGTCATTTTAGAGCTAAGATAGGTAAATAGGTCATTTTGGAGCTAACCTAGGTAGTTATGTCATTTTTGAGCTAACTAAGCATATTTATTCATTTTGGAGGACAAAATGGTAAGTGTAGGTCATTTTAGAGCTATCCTAGTTAAAATCAGTCATTCTTGAGCTAGGTAATGTTATTTTGTCATTTTGGAGGAAAATAAACTAATTATATGATAGTTTGGAGCTAAACCAAGGCTATTATAACATTTTTTACCTAAGTAAGCTAATTATGTCATAAATGAACTAGGTAAGCTAAGTATAGATTATTATTTAGCTATCCTACATAGTTATGACATTTTTCATCTTACTAAGCATATTAAGTCATTTAGGAGGAAAAATGCTAAGTATAGGAAATTTTATAGCTATCCTAGGTAAAGTATGTCAGTTCGGACCTAAATAAGGTTATTATGTCATTTTCGAGGAAAATAAGCTAAGTATAGGTCATTTTGGAGCTAAACCAAGGTTATTATACCATTTTTTTACCTAAGTGAGCTAATTATGTCATAAAGGAACTAGCTAAGCTAATTATAGATCATTATTGAGATATCCTAGGTAGTTATGCCATTTTGTAGCTAAGTGAGCTAATTATGTCATAAATGAACTAGCTAAGCTAGCTATAGATCATTATTGAGCTATCCTAGGTAGTTATGCCATTTTCTAGCTAACTAAGCAGATCAAGTCATTTTGGAGGAAAAAATGCTAAGTATAGGTCATTTTATAGCTATCCTAGGTAGAATATATTATTTTGGCGATAAGTAAGGTTATTATGTCATTTTTGAGGAAAATAAGCTAAGTATAGGTCATTTTGGATCTAAGTAGGTCATTTCTTAAGCTAAGTATGCATTTGTTAAGCAAAACACTTGGGAAAACTTACCATCATCACGGAGGTGAAGGACCGGTCGGGTTTGCGCCAGGGTGCGACGTAGAAGGACCGGTCGGGCTTGCGGCAGACGTAGAAGGATTGGTCAATGCTTGTCGGGAGGCACGCTGCACCAAAGATCATTTGCAATGTCTCCTTAGCATGATGCAACTCAAATATGAATACTAGTAACTAATGACCATTCAAATGAAACTCATCATGGGTGCTATAGCAATATGCGGCATCGATGGAGGGGTCTGACCATTGTTCTGGCACACGTTCTGCACATTTCGTTTTCACGAGTCATTCATATTAGTTTGTGATGAAACGGACATTACGTGCATGATTTGGATAATATGCAGGAGAAACTTACCACGAGGAGCTCGTATAGGGCCCGGTGAGACACGTCGTTCCGGTTCCTCTCCTCCTCCAATAGCCTAGCCGTCCTCTCCTCCATGTCCCTCTCCCTCCAGGCCTCCTTCCTGTTTGCCTCCGCCAGAAGCTCCTGGGCCCTAGCCTCAATGGCGAGCTCCATTGGCCGTGGACGAGGCCTTATCTTAGGATCAGAGCTCGTCTGGCGCTTCTTGATCTCCGGGAGAGTTCTAGGACAACGTATCAGTCCATCCCCAATGGCTATCGGGCCATGGGGCCTCCCGCCACCAGATATCATCACGAACTCTGGATCAAAAGGACTCTGGCTCGGGTTGAAGTCCTCCCCTTTCCTCGCTTTCCCCTCATCTCTGTACCTCACGAGCTTGTTATGGGAGGAGATATTGCTGAAGCTCTCTAGATGATCGAGGTCATCCTCAGAGAATGCCTTGGCCTTCTTTTACGAGGCAGTAAGGGCCATGTCATAGAGGTTGAACAAAGGTGGCACCTCCTTGTTTTCTCGCGCCTAAAAGAGAGGAACAAAATATTAGTTAAGGGCTCAAGCTAGCATGAAGAATGAAATTGCATGAATCATGAAGAAAACCACATACCGAGTGATTCCCGTACTCAAACAGGTTGGAGCTCCCTTGATGGTGTGGCACACCTTTCATTTCGGCACACTTATCCTTGGCCTTGTAGTGTTCGGCTAGCCATTTAGGAGAGCACCACTGATCCACCAATGACTCCCAACAGTCCATCCTATCCGCACACCATCTCGGGGGCACCTAAGTTAGATAAGAGAAATTTCAGGGCTACGCCTACGAATCAAATCAAGGAAACTAAGTACAATACATTAAGAATAGATAATTACCTTCATTAACTTCTCCTTACTCAAATAATTTTTGTGGCACTTCTTCTTGGCCCTCTTAATGTTAGTCGAGGCGTAGTAGTCTCGAATAGCCTGCACCCGAGCCTCGTGCCGTAAGTTCTGAAGTAGGCTCTTGCACTCGGCTACGAGAACAACAGCCGCTTTCGCCTCGTGTTCCTCAAGACTGGAAGAAAAACATGCTCCCTTGGTGGTTTTGATAATTCATGACAACATAGATTGTCTCTTGGACTGATATTTTACCTAGTATATTTCAGGAAATGTTCAATGAGAGGATTGGCAAAAGAAGATTGCAGAGAAACCCCAAGATGCAAGGAAATAGGTTGGCCAAGCTCCAAGCAAGAGGAGTTTGCATTTTATATTTGTGAGAAATCACTTTGAGTCATAGGAAAGCCAATACTATAAAAAGGGGGTAAGGTTTTGTTGGTGAACAATATGCTCAAACATGCACAAGTGGTAATCGCCAAAAACATCCACAAACTCTCCCACCAAAGTCTGTTCTATACCCAACACTCAAAATCGGTGCAACCAACTTTCCCACTTCGGTGCCATCAATTCCAGAACCTAGACAGACTCAAGCCAAACCCTAGACACTTTGATGCAACCGATTCCATACCGGTGCCACCGAGTTTAGATTGCCAACTTTCTGTTACGCAAATTCACATTTTCGGTCCTACCGAGAATGTTGGATCAGCATCACCGAGATTGGAAATCTGACCGTTGGTCACCTTATCGGTGCAACCGAGTTTCCTATATCGGTCTCATCGAGATTCAAAAGTTGCCATCTTTTGGTCACTTCTGTACCACCGAGATTAACACACCGGTGTCACCGAGTTAGTCATTTTGTGTGTAACGGTTGGATTTTTGGGGATGCCTATATATATCCCTTCACCACCACCTACTCGAGAGAGAAGCACTCAGAACTATTCCATACCTATCCTATCAATTTTTTTGAGAGAGAACCACCTACCCTTGTGTTGAGGTCAAGATCTTCCACTCCAATTATATGGATCTTGATTTCTAGCCTCCCCAAGTTGCTTTCCACCAATCCAATCTCTTCTACCAAGCCAAATCTTTGAGAGAGAGATTGTGTGCTGAGGAGTCTATCATCTTGAAGCACAAGAGCAAGGAATTCATCGTCATTACCGAGGCTATTACCATTTGGAGGGTGGTGCCTCCTAGTTTGGTTAGGTGTCGCTTGGGAGCCTCCTACTTGGTGTTTTGGAGTGAACCCAGAAGTTTGTAAGGGCAAGGAGATCGCCTACTTCATGAAGATCTACCCATAGTGAGGCTAGTCCTTCGTGGACGGAAGCCGTATGGAATAGTCAAGGTTGCTACTTCGTGGACCCTTTTGGGTGGAGCCCTCCGTGGACTCTTGCGACCGTTACCCTCCGTGGGTTGAAGACTCCATAAATGTGGATGTACGATAGCGCCACCCATGGGAACCACGGGAAAAATGCTTGCGTCTCCAACTGTGTTTGATCTACCTTTCTCAACTGTTTACTTCATATGCAATATCTTTACTTTCCGATGCCATATTTGTTGATATGCATGTGTAGGGCTGTTAGAGTTGCTAGCTTTGCTAAAAACCGTTAAAATCTGCCAACCAATTAACTTGGGAAAAGGTTAGGTTTTAAATTCCTAGTAGTAGTCTATTCACCCCCTCTAGACACTCTTCTAGTGATCCCTCAATTGGTATGAGAGCATTGGTCTCCATTGCTTCGGTTTAATCACCGAGGAGGAAGATGGATGTGTCTAGTATAGGTAGTTTGAGTTGTAGAGTGCCCATTCTTGATGGAGAATACTATAGTCAATGGAAGTTTTTGATGCTTGAGCTGTTTAATGAATTTCAATTGAGCAAATATGTTATGCAACCCTATGAGCCTCCTATTGATGAATTGCATTCCACACATGAAGAGGAAATTAACATGCTTGGTAACCTAAGAACTATCAATCTTATCATTAGAGGTTTACCAAGATTTGTGCTTTCTCAAATGAAGATCTTTGCATGTGCAGATACCTTATGGACTCATTTGGAGAAACGATATCAAAATCTTTCCTTAGGGAATCTAGATGAAATTCTTCATAAAGCCATTGCTTTTCACAAAATGAAGCCTAGTGATCCAAACTTTGATATATGCCTATTTGAACTCCGTGATCTTATGCGTGCTAAAGGAGATATCACCACTATCAACAACATTATCTTTGAAGCCATTCGCACTCATAAACTTGAACATTGTCATGATCACTATTCTAACCAATCTCTTGTTCTTTATGACGAGGATTTCCCACTTGATGATGACAATGTGGAACATGGCTATTATGAAGAAGATGAGTTGTTTGACATCGAGTATGAGAAGATCATGAAGAATCTAAGTCTTATGGCAAACCTTAAGGATTACATGTCTGGAGGAAAAAAGTGGATTCTCGATAGCGGATGTACGGATCATATGACTGGTGATAAAGCCATGTTCAAAGAAATCACGCCTAAACAAGGTCCTCGATGGTACGTGACCTTTGGAGACAACTCTAAGGGTAAGGTACTTGGCCTTGGTAAGGTGGCCATATCCCATGATAACTCTATTCAAAATATTATGCTTGTTGAATCCCTTGGTTACAATCTTCTTTCCGTGTCTAGACTTGCTGATTTCGGTTTCAATGTCCTATTCCGGAAAGTAGATTGCCAAGTGTTTCGTCAAGATAATCATAAATTGTCTTTACCGGTATCCACAAGGTGATCTATACATTGTCGATTTCACTAAAAGATCCAAACCTCACACTTGTTTAATTGCTAAATATTATAAAGGTTGGCTTTGGCATAGAAGATTAGGACATGTTGGTATGCGTAATTTCGACAAACTTATCAAAGGTGATCATATACTTGGTGTTAAAGATGTTATCTTTGACAAAGATAAACTTTGTAGTGCCTGTCAAGATGGAAAGCAAGTAGGTGGAACTCATCCTGTTAAGAATATCATGACTACTAGGAGACCACTCAAGTTACTTCACATGGATCTTTTCGGTCCAATGCTTACAAGAGTCTCGGTGGAAATTCCTATGGTCTAGTTATAATTGATGATTTTTCCAGATTTACGTGGGTATCTTTCTTGATGATATGTTGCAGGTTCAAAAGATCTTCAAGAACTTTGCTCGCAAAGTGCAAAATCAGTTTGAAGTGAAGATCAAGAAGGTTTAGAGCGATAACGGATCTGAGTTCAAGAACACCCATGTGGATACCTTTCTTGACGAAGAAGGTGTATCGCATGAGTTCTCGGCTACGTACACGCCTCAACAAAATGGAGTTGTTGAGAGGAAGAACCGGACACTCATTGAGATGGCAAGAACGATGCTTGATGAATACAATACGCCAAAGCACTTTTGGGCAGAAGCCGTGGAAACATCATGTCATGCTTCTCGGTAAAACGGCATACGAGCTACTCACCGGCAACAAACCCCAAGTTGGATACTTTCGGGTATTCGGCTCTAAGTGCTACATTCTTGATAAGCATCGTTGTACTAAATTTGCTCCTACATCTCATGAAGGATTCCTGCTTGGGTATGGATCGAACTCTCACACTTATCGTGTCTACAATAACTTCACTCGAAAAGTTGAAGAGATGGTAGATGTGAAGTTCGATGAATCTAATGGTTCGCAAGTCGAACAATTGCCAAATGATGTAGGTGATAAGAACCCTTCGGAAGCTATCCTAAATTTACCCATCGGCAAGATTCCTCCCATGTAGGTGAAGGAAAGTACTTCATCAACTCAAGTGGAAGCCCCTACCTCACGACAAGGTGAACCACACCATGACATGGAGGCATCCACAAGCGGTACACGACAAGATGATGAATAGGAGGAAGTGCATCATGAAGATCCACCACAACCTCCTTCACCACCACCTCAAGGTAACGACACCTTCAACAACAACGAAGATGAAGGAGATGATGATGAGGAAGAAGCTCCACCAACCAACAATCGGAAGCTGACCCGAGTTCGAGCACAAGTGACCAAGAACCATCCCCTGAATCAAATCTTTGGTGATATACAAACAGGGAGAATCACTCGCTCTAAAACTCGTCTAGCAAACTTCTGTGAGCATTATTCTTTCATTTCTAGCATTGAGCCTTTGAAGGTGGAACAAGCTCTTGAAGACGCGGATTGGGTGAACGCTATGCATGAAGAGCTTCACAACTTCGAAAGGAACAAAGTGTGGACACTCGTGGAGAAGCCCGAGGATGAACACAACATCATTGGAACCAAATGGGTTTTCCGAAACAAGCAAGACGAAGACGGTCAAGTCATGCGCAACAAGGCTCGCCTCGTAGCTCAAGGATATACTCAAGTCGAAGGTATGGACTACGGTGAGACCTACGCCCCTGTCGCTAGACTTGACGCTATTTGCATTCTTCTTGCTTATGCCAATCACCTTGATATCACTCTTTATCAAATGGATATTAAAAGTGCATTTTTAAATGGTGAGACTGAAGAAGAGGTTTATGTTAAGAAACCACCCGGCTTTGTTAATCCTAAGAAACCTAATCATGTTTACAAGCTTTGTAAAGCTCTTTATGGTCTTAAGCAAGCCCCTCGTGCTTGGTACAAATGTTTAATGAAGTTTCTTATCGAAAAAGGTTTTCAAATTGATAAAATTGATGCAACCTTATTCACTAAGAGAGTTAATGGCAAACTATTGGTGTGCCAAATTTATGTGGATGATATTATCTTTGGTTCCACTAACCCTCAATTTAGTGAAAGGTTTGGAAGGTTGATGTGTGAGAAGTATGAGATGTCTATGATATGTGAGCGGAAATTCTTTCTTGGGTTGGAAATCAAACCATCGTAAGAAGGAACTTTCATCTCTCAAACTAAGTATACCAAGGACTTGATCAAAAAGTTCAACATGCAGGAATACAAATGTATGAAAACCCCTATGCCTAGTAGTGGACATGTTGCTCTTACCACAGAGGATGAGCCGGTTGATCAGAAAGTTTATCAATCTATGACTGGTTCACTTTTATGTCTATGTGCATCTCGTCCCGATATTATGCTGAGTGTTTGCTTGTGTGCTAGATATCAAGCTGCACCAAAAGAATGTCATCTTTCATCTGTTAAACGCATTGTGAGATACTTGATACAAACGTCAATTTTTGGCATTTGGTATCCCAATGGATCTTCCTTTGACCTTGTTGGCTATTCTAATTCGGACTATGCCGGTGACAAGGTTGCCAGAAAATCCAGCTCGGGTACTTGTCAATTTTTGGGCAGATCTCTTGTATCTGTTGGGGAACGTTGCATGGGAAACAAAACTTTTCCTATGCACACGCAAACCTATCCATGGTGATGAGCATCTACGAGAGGGGGAGTTGATCTATGTACCCTTGTAGATCGCTAAGCGAGAAGCGTTAAGAAACGCGGTTGGTGTAGTCGAACGTCTTCGTGATTCAAATTGCCGAGCGTCCCGCGATCCAAGCATGATCCGTCCCGCGATCTCATCACGATCCGTCCCGCGATCTCATCACGATCCGTCCCACTATCCAATCACGATCCGTCTCGTGGCCTTGATCACAGTCCTTCCGATCTAGTACCGAACGGACGGCACCTCCGCGTTCAGCACACGTGCAGCTTGATGACGATCTCCACCATATTGATCCAGCAAGAAGAAGTGGAGAGGAGCAAGAGTTCACGGGCAGCGTGATGGTGCTCCGGCGATGGTGGTGGAGCAATTCCCAGGGCTTCGCCTAAGCACTGTGGAAATACGATCTAGAGGAGAAACTATGCACCGGTGGAATGGGTAGCACGTGGCCAGATATTCTATGCAAAAACCCTCTATTACACTAGTATATATAGGAGGATATGGGAGGCTGCCTTGGCGCAGGGCCAAGCCCTCCTAGGAGTCGGCCGAAGCAAGGGGGAGGAGTCCTACTCCTCCTCCAATCCTAGTAGGAGTAGGACTCTCCCTTTTTTCCCTTTTCCCACCTTTTTCCTCTGGGTTTCTTCCCCCCAGCCGCATGGGCCTGTTGTGGCCATTCCACCAGCCCAACAAGGTCTGGTTAATACTCTACCACATCCCATGAAGCCTCTTGGGTCGAAATACCCCTCCCGGAGGTCTCCCGGTACACTACCGGCACTCCCGGTACACTACCGATGAGCCCGAAACTTTTCTGGCGACCAAACTAGGACTTCCTATATATGAATCTTTACCTCCGGACCATTCCGGAGCTCCTCGTGACGTCCGGGATCTCATCCGGGACTCTGAACAACCTTCGGTCACCACCATACATAACTCTACACTACCGAAACGTCACCAAACCTTAAGTGCGCAGACCCTGCGGGTTCGAGAACTATGTAGACATGACTGAGACACCTCTACGGTCAATAACCAATAGTGGGACCTGGATGCCCACATTGGTTCCTACATATTCTACGAAGATCTTTATCGGTCAAACCTCTATGTCAAGGATTCAGTTAATCCCGTATAACGTTCCCTTTGTTCTTCGGTATGTTACTTGCCCGAGATTCGATCGTCGGTATTGCCATACCTAGTTCAACCTCGTTACTGGCAAGTCCCTTTACTCATTCCGTAATGCAATATCCCGTGACTAAAACTTTAGTCACATTGCTTGCAAGGCTTTTTGTGATGTTGCATTACCGAGTGGGCCCTGAGATACCTCTCCGTCACACGGAGTAACAAATCCCAGTCTTGATCCATGCCAACTCAAAGGACACCCTCGGAGATACCTGTAGAGCACCTTTATAGTCACCCAGTTACATTGTGACGTTTGATACACACAAAGCATTCCTCCGGTGTCAGTGAGTTGCATGATCTCATGGTCATAGGAACCTATACTTGACATGCGGAAAACAACAACAATAAACTGACACGATCATATGCTACGTTTGTAATTTGGGTCTTGTCCATCACATCATTTTCCTAATGATGTGATCCCGTTATCAAATGACATCTCATGTCCACGGCTAGGAAACCTTAACCTTCTTTTGATCAACGAGCTAGTTCACTAGAGGCATACTAGGGACATTGTGTTTGTCTATGTATCCAGACATGTATCCATGTTTCCAATTAATACAATACTAGCTCGGCGAGAGACTTGTTCATCCCGTGCATGTTATAGTTCATCACAAAGCTTTTGTAACTAGGTGGCAGTGATTGAAGAACTCTGTAAGTGATCGCCTCTACCAGAAGGGCAATTCCCAACTCAGCCAGACGAGTCGAGTACCCAGACATTCTGAGTACATGTTCACTCATAGACCCGTTCTCCTCCATATTTCAAGCATAGAACTTATCGGAGGTCTCATACCTCTCGATCTGGTTGTTCTTCTCAAAGATGAACTTCAACTCCTGAAACATCTCATATGCTACATGACATTCAAAATGTCTTTGAAGTCCCGGTTCTAAGCCGTACAATATTGCACACTGAACTATTGAGTAGTCTCCAGAACGTGCCTCCCAAGCGTTCTTAACGTTTTCGGAAGACAAGTCTGCGGGTTGGTTACCGAGCGGTGCATCAAGGATGTATAATTTCTGGGAAGCCGTGAGGATAATCCTCAGATTACGGGCCCAGTAAACAAAGTTACTACCATTATCTTTCAGCTTAGCTTTCTCTAGGAACGCATTAAAATTCAGGGGAGCTACTGCGCGAGCCATTGATCTACAACATAAATATGCAAAGGTTACTTAGACTATTGTTCAAGATAATGAGTTTAGTTAATCAAATTACTAAAGCTCCCACTCAAATTGACATCCCTCAGGTCATCTGAGTGTCACATGATCCAAATTCACCAACTCAAGTCCGATCATCACGTGAGTTGAGGTGGCTTCAATGGTGAACATCATTATGTTGATCATATCTACTATATGACTCATGCTTGACCTTTCGGTCTCTTGTGTTCCGAGGACATGTCTGTACATGCTAGGCTCATCATGTTTAACCCGAGTGTTCTGCGTGTGCAAAACTGGCTTGCACCCATTGTATGTGAACGTAGAGTCTATCACACCCGATCATCACGTGGTGTCTCGACACGACGAACTTTCGCAACGGTGCACACTCGGGGAGAACCCAATTTATCTTGAAATTTAAGTGAGGGATCACCTTATAATGCTACCGTCGTACTAAGCAAAACAAGGTGCATAAAAGGATTAACATCACATGCAATTCCTAAGTGACATGATATGGCCATGAACTTTTGCTTAAGATCTCCATCTTCAAAGCACCGGCATGATCTCCATTGTCGCCGGCACGACACCATGATCTCCATCATCTTGATCTCCATCAACGTGTCGCCATCGGGGTTGTGGTGCCAGCCCTGCTTCTACTTCTATTGCTACCGTTTAGCGATAAAGTAAAGCCTTACATAGCGCTTAATGATTGACACACAGGTCATACAATAATTGAAGACAACCCTATGGCTCCTGCCGGTTGCCGTACTCATCGACGTGCAAGTCGTGAAATTCTATACATCACATGATCATCTCATACATCACATATATCACATCATGTAATTGGCCATATCACACCACAACATACCCTGCAAAAACAAGTTAGACGTCCTCTAATTGTTGTTGCATGTTTTACGTGGCTGCTACGGGTATCTAGCAAGAACGATTCTCACCTACACATAAACCACAATGGTGATACATAGTTTGCTTTTCAACCTTCTCAAGGACCGCCTTTGTCGGATCCGATCCAACTAAAGTGAGAGAAACTACCACCCGCAAGCCATCTAAGCAACAAGTTGCGTCGAGGGAACCGGTCTCTCGTAAGCGTATGAGTAATGTTGGTCCGGGCCGCTTCATCTCACAATACCGTTGAACCAAGGGAGGAAGCAATCTAAGTATCAATGCCCACAAACCTTTTGTGTTCTACTCGAGACCTCATCAAACCATCAACATAGCTCTGATACCACTGTTGGGGAACATTGCATGGGAAACAAAAAATTTCCTACGCACATGCAAACCTATCCATGGTGATGAGCATCTACGAGAGGGGGAGTTGATCTATGTACCCTTGTAGATCGCTAAGTGGGAAGCGTTAAGAAATTCGGTTGGTGTAGTCGAATGTCTTCACGATTCAAATCGCCGAGCGTCCCGCGATCCAAGCACGATCTGTCCCGTGATCTCGTCATGATCCATCCCGCGATCTCGTCACGATCCATTCCGCGATTCAATCACGATCCGTCCCGAGGCCTTGATCACGGTCCTTCCGATCTAGTACCGAACGGACGACACCTCCGCGTTCAGCACACGTGCAGCTTGATGACAATCTCCACCGTCTTGATACAACAAGAAGAAGTGGAGAGGAGTAAGAGTTCACCAGCAGCATGACGGTGCTCCGGTGATGGTGGCGGAGCAATTCCGACAGGGCTTCGCCTAAGCACTGCGGAAATACGATCTAGAGGAGAAACTATGCACCGGTGGAACAGGAAACACGTGGCCGGAAATTCTATGCAAAAACCCTCTATTCCACTAGTATATATAGGAGGAGAGGGGAGGCTGCCTTGGCGCAGGGCCAATCCCTCCTAAGAGTCGGCCGAAGAAAGGGGGAGGAGTCCTACTCCTCCTCCAATCCTAGTAGGAGTAGGACTCTCCCTTTTTGCCCGTTTTTCTACCTTTTTTCTCTGGGTTTATTCCCCCCAGCCGCATGGGCCTGTTGAGGCTATTCCACCAGCCCACTAAGGGCTAGTTAATACTCTCCCACAGCCCATGAAGCCTCTTGTGTCGAAATACCCCTCCCGGAGGTCTCCCGGTACACTACCGGCACTCCTGGTACACTACCGATGAGCCCGAAACTTTTCCGGCGACCAAACTGGGACTTCCTATATATGAATCTTTACCTCCGGACCATTCCGGAGCTCCTCGTGACTTCCAGGATCTCATCCGGGACTCTGAACAACCTTCGGTCACCACCATACATAACTCTACACTACCGAAACATCACCAAACCTTAAGTGTGCAGACCCTGCGGGTTCGAGAACTATGTAGACATGAACGAGACACCTCTACGATCAATAACTAATGGCGGGACCTAGACGTCCACATTGGTTCCTACATATTCTACAAAGATCTTTATCGGTCGAACCTCTATGTCAAGGATTCAGTTAATCCCGTATAACATTCCCTTTGTTCTTCGGTATGTTACTTGCCTGAGATTCGATCGTCGGTATTCCCATACCTAGTTCAACCTCGTTACTGGCAAGTCTCTTTACTCGTTCCGTAATGCAATTTCCCGTGACTAACACTTTATTCACATTGCTTGCAAGGCTTGTTGTGATGTGGCATTACCGAGTGGGCCCTGAGATACCTCTCCGTCACACGGAGTACCAAATCCCAGTCTTGATCCATGCCAACTCAACAGACACCCTCGGAGATACCTGTAGAGCACCTTTATAGTCACCCAGTTACGTTGTGACGTTTGATACACACAAAGAATTCCTCCGGTGTCAGTGAGTTGCACGATCTCATGGTCATAGGAACATATACTTTGCATGCGGAAAACAACAGCAATAAACTGACACGATCATATGCTATGTTTGTAGTTTGGGTCTTGTCCATCACATCATTTTCCTAATGATGTGATCCCATTATCAAATGACATCTCATGTCCATGGCTAGGAAACCTTAACCATCTTTTGATCAACGAGCTAGTTCACTAGAGGCATACTAGGGACATTGTGTTTGTCTATGTATCCACACATGTATCCATGTTTCCAATTAATAGAATTCTAGCATGGACAATAAACAATTAAATATAATAATAAACACTTTGTTTATTTCCTCTAGGGCATATTTCCAACAGTATCTTGGTCCTCTAAGAAACAAAACTCGGTATCACTATCAACTGCCGAAGCTGAGTATATTGTTGCTGGATCTTGTTGTGTGCAATTACTTTGGATGACACAAACACTTAAGGATCATGGAATTCAAGTTAAAAATGTTCCATTACTTTGTGAAAATGAAAGTGCTATTAAAATTGGTCATAATCTTGTGCAACATTCTCGAACTAAGCCAATTCAAGTTCGATATCATTTCATTCGTGACCATGTTGCAAAAGGAGATATTAATCTTAAGCATGTTTGCACTAACAAGCAATTGGCCGATATATTTACTAAGCCACTTGATGAGAAGACATTTTGTCACTTGAGGAGTGAGTTGAACATCATCGATGCTTCAAACCTGAGCTAGACTCACTCGGTTGCATGCAAGGGCATGAGCTTTCTTGATATTTCCATGTATCTTAACATTTCATCTTATGGCATGGAATTCTATGCTCCCTTGTATTGCATCTAATCTTTTGTAGGTACATGGAAAAACTTCATTCCACAAGATTTCCATCAACTCTAAGCATAAACAATCTTGTCATTACCAAGTATCTACAACCCCTCTTGATGATGGAAGGAAGAAGGCCACTCAACCATATCCTTGACATATACTTGATCAAATTGCACACTCTCAATTGGTATCATGTCAATTGGATATATCTATTGTTCTTCCTTGCATGACTAATCTTTGTAGGTAACCAGTATACTAGAACAAGAAGGATTGCTCAAAACTCAAGATGATCTTCATCAACCTCGAGCATCCTCAACAAGTTCATCGACAAGCTACGTCATCAACATCACTCAAAGGTATGTACTCATGTCCTTGAAAAGGCTTTACTCCAAGAAATGAGATAAAGCACCTCAAGTGATATGAAGAATTAAAATGCTTAATCGAAAATAGTAACCCCATTTTGAGCTTAACGTGGAGTATGACCTACGATCAAGTATTCTTGCTTGGCTCCTAAGTCGATATACTCTAATATAGGTGACCTAGTCACCGCCCATCATCTAGTTAAGAATCTAGTGTGGTTTGCTCTTAAGTGCATGATTTCTCATAACTAATCCAATCTTATCTAGTTGATGTCCCTTGTAAAAACTTCAAATTTCGCTGAAAATATTTCTCTAGATTTTGTAAAAAAACAGAAACTTGGTTTCTCTCTCTGAGTCACCGATTTTTTTGTTTGATTTGAATTCGCTTTTGCAATTCTGTGTTTTCTTAGTAATCATTCTTGTAAAACATCTGTTACTTCGATGATCCCTACTCTCTCTTCAAAAAACTTTTGGGGTGAAGAACTACAAGTAATCTTCCAAAGAGAATTTCTTTATTCAAGGTCCCTGTCTTCAATGAATAAAGAAGGAGAAGAACAAATCATTTTCCATGATTCTCTCAGTTTTAATTACTATGAATCCTACATTTCGATGACCCTTGTTCTGAAGGATCCCTTCTCAGTCAATGATCCCTGTATCTGTTCTTGTTTTCAACCTTTTTGGAAATTTATGCCAACGGGGGAGAAGATCAAAGCTTCAACCATTTTGGGAGATGACCAAAGATTCATGCTAAAGGGGAGATACATGCTTATGTAAAGGGGGAGATATGATAAAGGGGGAGAGCCAACGTCAATACTCAGATCTTTATAAACAAAGGGGGAATATTAAAGTAGAGAGAAGAAATTTTGGACCTTTCTCACCTTATACAATCATAATATCTACATGCTAAGATTCAGGGGGAAAGGATAATCCATTTTCATATCTATGGTGAGAAAATTCTCAACGATCTTGGAGACATATCAATTCTCAATAATTTTGGAAATTTTGAGTTCTATTGCCTTGATGTTTGGTAGAATACTCTTGTGTTTCCTAACATTGTTTTCTGAAGTGTGTTTCTATTACCAGGATGCTCAAGAACTCAAGGTAAGTATATGCATCATATCCTTGGTCAAGATGATCTCTTGATCCCTGCACATTTGTTTGCAAGAGTGATGTCTTGAACAAAGATACATCTCATTCATGTATATTTGATGCATATAACCAAGATACACATGACTTGTTATATCCCTTCTACCTCATGTGTGTTCATGCACTCAAAAGCAACTATCCTTTAAAGGACTGCACACATTTAGGGAGAGCAAGTCTAAGTCATGTGTCTCTCAGAGTGTTTAGTGTAACCATGCATATCTTTATTGGAAGCTTTGATTGTATGTTGTCATCAATTACCAAAAAGGGGGAGATTGAAAGCACAACATGCTCCCTTGGTGGTTTTGATAATTCATGACAACATACATTGTCTCTTGGACTGATATTTTTACCTAGTATATTTCGGGAAATGTTCAATGAGAGGATTGGCAAAAGGAGATTGTGGAGAAACCCCAAGATGCAAGGAAATAGGTTGGCCAAGATTCAAGCAAGAGGACTCTACAGTTTATATTTGTGATAAATCACTTTGAGTCATAGGAAAGCCAATACTATTAAAAGGGGGTATGGTTTTGTTGGTGAACAATATGATCAAACGTGCACAAGTGATAGTCGCCAAAAACATCCACAAACTCTCCCACCAAAGTCTGTTCTATACCCAACACTCAAAATTGGTGCAACCAACTTTCCCACTTCGGTGCCACCAATTCCAGAACCTAGACAGACTCAAGCTAAACCCTAGCCACTTCGGTGCAACCAATTCCATACTAGTGCCATCGAGTTTAGGTTGCCAACTTTCTGTTACGCAAATTCACATTTTTGGTCCCATCGAGAATGTTGGGTCGGCGTCACCGATATTGGAAATCTGACCATTGGTCACCTTATCGGTGCAACCGAGTTTGCTATATCGATCTCACCGAGATTCAAAAGTTGCCACCTTTTGGTCACTTTGGTACCACCAAGATTAACACATCGGTGTCACCGAGTTGGTCATTTTGTGTGTAACGGTTGGATTTTTGGGGATGCCTATATATACCCCTTCACCACCACCTACTCGAGAGAGAAGCACTTAGAACTATTCCATACCTATCCTATCAGATTTTCTGAGAGAGAACCACCTACCCTTGTGTTGAGGTCAATATTTTCCACTCCAATCATAGGGATCTTGATTTTCTAGCCTCCCCAAGTTGCTTTTCACCAATCCCATCTCTTCTACCAAGCCAAACCTGTGAGAGAGAGATTGTGTGTTGAGGAGTCTATCATCTTGAAGCACAAGAGCAAGGAGTTCATCGTCATTACCGAGCCTATTACCTTTTGGAGGGTGGTGCCTCCTAGATTGGTTAGGTGTCGCTTGGGAGCCTTCGTGTTGTGGAGTGAAGCAAGAAGTTTGTAAGGGCAAGGAGATAGCCTACTTAGTGAAGATCTACCCATAGTGAGGCTAGTCCTTCGTGGACGGAAGCCATATGGAATAGTCAAGGTTGCTACTTCGTGGACCCTTTTGGGTGGAGCCCTCCGTGGACTCTCGCGACCGTTACCCTCCGTGGGTTGAAGACTCCATAAACGTGGATGTACGATAGCGCCACCTATCGGAACCACGGGAAAAATCCTTGCATCTCCAACTGCGTTTGATCTACCTATCTGAACTCTTTACTTCATATGCAATGTCTTTACTTTCCGCTGCCATATTTGTGGACATGCATGTGTAGGGTTGTTAGACTTGCTAGCTTTGCTAAAAACTGTTAAAATCTACCAACCAATTAACTTGGGAAAATGTTAGGTTTTAAATTCCTGCTAGTAGTCTATTCACGCCCCTCTAGACACTCTTCTAGTGATCCCTCAAAGACACCTGTAGAAGGTCTGCAATCAAACAAGACAACACTGATTAGTACAATCACTAGGTGCTGTTGATTTTTAATTCTGTAAAGGAGAAATTACCCAAAACCAACGGATCACAATGTCAGCCACCTTCTCGCACAAGACACCATCGACCATCTCCTCCGGCAAGGCCGGGGCAGCCATGTACAGATCCCAGGTCAGTGCTACCTGTGGAACCCGACCCTCACCGAGCAACCGGACCTTCCCTGGGAAGTGGTGCTGGAGAAGCACACCAAGGACCTGGTTGGGCCTACGGACACCATGCTTGTGTTTCCAACCCCTCGAGTATGACAAGGCCAACACATTAGATATTAATTTGAAGAAACATGAAGGAAAAAGGTTAAAAAGAGTAAATGCACTTACTTCTCCGCATTAGGCTCAATCAACCACCTCTGATCGCGGGTCATCGGCACGGGCGGGAGCTTTGTACATCCACGCTGGTAGACCTTCTTGCCCTCCTCAACCAGCTCGCTCTCGCTATAGGTGTCCTCAGACAAGTTGTCCTCGCTACCATAAGCATGGCCAGTAGCCTTCGGAGTCATGTGGAATGAAGACTCTAGGACCCGAGTCTCCTGGGACGAAGACTCTGGGACCGGAGTCTCCAGCGACGAAGGCTCGGTGACCCGAGGCTCGTCGGCCTGAGGCTCGGTGACCGGAGACCAAGACGGGTCCAAGTCAAACAGGTCCACCTGAGACGTACCACTCCTGTGGTCGGGAGAATCAGCTGGGGGTGGCGGCGAGGAAGGCGGAGCAGCCTTCCTACCTCTACCACCTCTCTTCGTCTTCCCCCGACCTCTCCCAGTCGTAGAAGAAGCGCCCGCCGGTGTCTGCATACAGTGTACCAGCGCTCACTGGAGTTGTTGGGGTGGAATAATAGCACCTCTCCCAGCACGCGCCGAGGAAGGAGGCTCAGAGTGCTCTCAACCCGAGCCCACCATCTGTCAACACCTGCAATGACAAAGAGTGAAAGGAATTAGTTCAACATAAAAAATTGAATACCTAAAAACATGAACTAATTAATAATATGTATGTACATAATAATAATTGAATACCTCACATTACTAATATTAATCTTCATCGTCTATATATGCTCCAGGATCAATAAATGCATAATCATCATCACTATCAGTAATGACGTGCTCATCAACATCATCAATAAATGCATCAACATGTGGAAAGCCTCTATGTAGTCGGTCAAGCATTGACAGGTCATCCGCAGCAGTAACCTCTTCTTCTTCCGCCTCTTCCTTTTCCAGCTCAGGGGTGAAGTCGGATTCACTGTCGCTGTTGACCTCAATGTTCTGGGGTGAAGTAGAGCGGTTCTTGAAACATTTTTTGGAAGCACATGTTTCTTGGAAGTATTCTCCTTCATATGTGTCTGGATTAATGTGAGCTTCATAATCATCTTCATTGAGAGGAGGTGGTCTAAAATGTGGTGGCACATCATAAACGACATCCCAACCTTTTAGATTTGGATCCGTTTGGTAGGCCCATGGTAGATAGAAAACTTGGGTCGCCCGTTGAGCCGTAATATAGACATCGGGAACATCTAAATGGGTGCTTTGTTTGATTTCGACTAGCCCTATATGTTCATGAGTCCTTCTAGTCCCCTTCAGCAGGAACCAATAACATTTGAAGACTATGACGTTTGGTGGGTTTTCACCGAAGAATGTAAGTTCATAAATTGCTTCAACTCTTCCATAATATTCGACCCCTCCTTCGCAGACAGCGGAGACACAACAATTTGTAGACTTTAGGTCGGCCATATATAGCTCTTTGCCAAAAGTATGAAAGCGATACCCGTTGATGTCGTAGTTGTCAAATGAACGGACCTTACAGTCAAAACCATTAGCGACTTGTCTCAATTCGGAGTTCATAGACTCTTTGAATAGGCTGAGGTTGGATCGACCTTTTTCTTGGTCGCCATCATTGTACCGAGGCTTCGTATTATGCAAATGACGATTCTTGGCTTTGTAGTGTGCTATCATGAAGTTCTCCGCCTCCTCAGTAATGAATGCCTCGACCATCGATGCTTCAACTCTACGTTTATTTTTACATTTTGCTCGAAGCGTCTTCTTCATCCTCTCAGTTGCGAAGCACCAACGATTTTGCATGGGCCCCCCAATCTTGCCTCGGTCGAGAGATGCAAAATCAAATGCTGCATTGGATTAAAGAAGCCCGGTGGAAAGATCTTTTCTAACTTGTAGATCAAGTCTGGCGCCAACTCTTCCAGTTCGTCTAGCACGTCAGGCGATAGTTCTTTCGCACAAAGAGCACGGAAGAAGTAGCTTAGCTCTGCCACTAATAGCCATTGGTCCTTAGGGATAAAGCCACGCGACATCACCGGAATTACCCGCTCAAGCCATATGTGCTAATCATGACACTTGAGACCAAATATTTTCAATTTGTCAAGACTCTCTCCCCTCTTTAGATTCGCTGCATACCCATCAGGGAACATCAACTGCATTTTCACCCAAAAGATCATTTCCCTCATAGCTAGCCTTACAATATTGAACCATGCCTTTGGCTTCCTCCAGTTCTTCTTTCCTTTCAGTTGTCGAATGTTTTGTAACGGTCTATCGCATAGAGCCTCCTAATCGACTATAGCCTTAGGATTATCCTTCGAATTCCCCTCTATGCCGAACAATGTACCAAAAAGGGCCTTCGCAATATTCTTTTCAGTGTGCATCATGTTGATGTTGTGTGGGCAAAGGACGTCTTTAAAGTAAGGCAGATCCCACAAACATATCTTGTGAGTCCAGGCATGTTCCGTATTATACCCTTTGAAATACCCTAGACGATCTAAATCCAGCTCGAGAGCGTTTATCTGATCCAGGATCTGTTGGCCTATCAACGTAGGTGGTGCGGTGTTTTTGACAACTCTACCTTTGATGAAATTCTTCTTGTCTTTTCTGAACTTATGGTCAGGATCCAGGAACTGTCTATGCATGTCGAAGGAAGAAAACTTGCGACCCGCCTGCAGCCAATGGAACTCAAGAGTTGCCTTGCATGTGGGGCACGGAAACCTTCCATGCACACACCAGCCAATGAACATCGCATACGCCAGCAAGTCATGCGACGAGTACATGTACCACACATGCATTTTGAAGTTCTTTTTGGTAGCGGCATCATATGTCTTGATCCCATTATCCTAGGCTTCTTGCAATTCATCGTTAAGTGGCTGCATCTACACATTCATATTCTTCCCCGGATGTTTGGGCCCTAGAATTATCAACGTCAGGAAAATGTTCTTTCTTTTCATAATCTCTCCGGGGGGGATTGAGTGGAATGACAAATAATACAGGCCAACAACTATATTGTGCTGCCGTCATACAATACACATTGAATCCATCCGTGCTAATGGCAACTCGAGGATGCCTTGGATCTACCGCTTTATCCTCATGTAATGCATCGAAGTGCTTCCACGCAAAAGCGTCTGAAGTGTGTCCCAACATCGGATTCCCATCCGCATCTAGTTCTGTTATTTTGCACAATTTATGTCACGTCATCTGTCTGGCCGTCTCTTTGACCATGAAAAGGCATTGAAGTCTTGGTATGAATCGCAGATACCGAAGAACATTAATGGGGATTTTGGTCTGACTCTTCTCACCCATACCGTTGTCTACCAGAACATACCTGGAAGCACTGCAAATGGGGCAATAGTTCAAGCCCGCATACTCAAGCCTAAATAAGGCACATCCATTCTAATAGGCAACTATCTTCTCATAGGGCATCTTAAGCACACGTAGGATTTTGTCCGACTGGTACATGTTTGCTGGAAATACATGGCCTTTGGGTAGAAAGCGTCCAAATATCGTCATCATCGCGTCGTAGCATTCTCTGCCCAGGTTGAACTGAGCCTTCAGAGCCATTACTGGCGCGATGGCATCCAACTAACAAAGCTCAGTGTGCTTGTGGAGAGGACGTTTTGAAGACTCCAACATATCATAAAAGGCCTTTGCAGATTGCTCCATCTCATCGTCCGAATCCCAAGCATCATCAAAGTCTTGCACCATGTCTTCGATCCCTATACCATGCGCGTCGGTGCGACGAAGAACCACCTCAACTCTGGCACATTGGGCAGACTCACCATGAAATGTTCGGACCGTATAATTAGGCGTAGAACCCCACTTCTGCGGGTGTTTGATCATTTCAAACTCTGACTTCTTCTTACAGTTGTCGCAATCAATACAAGGGCACCAGGTTGTTTGCTGTCCATTTGCAAATGAGACTCTCACAAACTCCTTGGTTTTTGTTATCCATTCGCGGGTAATGTCTTTCTGACTAGTGTGGCCGGTGTACATCCACCCACGACCACTCATCTTGCCTAGCTACTGGACACACAAAAAATATATACATAATTCAGCAAACCATATTCATCAGTTAATAGAGTTTGTCAGTTTTATTCCGATGCAACCTAGACTCTATTAGGTAAAGATAGGTTCTAATCCCACCCGAGTATGTGTAGATTGGGTTCATTTTCCCATGCTTCGCTCCGGATCCGACGCACAATTTTGGCAGCACCTCCCCGTTGTTCTGCTGATGCACGTCTCGGCAATAAGAAAAGAGGATGTGTACCTGGAGAACAACAGGGAGGAACTGACGAAATTCTGCATCGCATTCGGAGCAGAGCATATGGGAAAGCGAACCCAATCTACACATACTCGGGCTGTCCATGGATAACGTTGGACAATTCAAAAGAACCACAGTTATAAATATGCCAATGAATGCATATTTATAGATGCAACCCTTTCGAACAATCTAAATAAACCTAAACTAAATATAGGGGTGTCGGGGTCTCGGGGGTCTCGGCGGTGTCGGGGGTGTCGTGCCAGGGTCGGGGTGTCGGGGGTGTCGCGTCGGGGTAGGGGTGCTGTGTCGTGGTCGGGGGTGCCGTGTCGAGGTGTCGTGTCGGGGGTCAGGCTGTCGTGTCGAGGTCGGGGTGTCGGGGGTGTCGTGTCGGGGTCGGGTTGTCGGGGGTGTCGGGCGTGCCGTGTCGGGGTGTCGTGTCGGGGGTCGGGTGTCGGTGGTGCCATGTCGGGGTCAACGCTCAACTCCTTTTCCCCTCGATCCTCGACCCCCGACAATCTAAATAAACCTAAACTAAATCTAGGGGTGTCGGGATCTCGGGGATGTCAGCGGTGTTGGGGGTGTCGTGTCGGGGTAGGGGTGTCGGGGGTGTCGTGTCGGGGTAGGGGTGTTGTGTCGTGGTCGGGGGTGCCGTGTTGGGGTGTCGGGGTGTCGTGTCGGGGTTCGGGGTGTCGTGTCGGGGTTGGGGTGTCGGGGGTGTCGTGTTGGGGTCGGGTTGTCGGGGGTATCGTGTCGGGGTTTGGCATGTCGTGTGGGGGTGTTGTGTCGGGGGTCGGGGTGTCATGTCGGGGTCGACCCTCCACTCCTTTTCCCCTCGATCCTCGACCCCCGACAATCTAAATAAACCTAGCTTAAGTGAATCTAAATAAACCTAGCTAAACTAAATGTAAATAAACCTAGCTAAAATAAATCTAAATAAACTTGGCTAAACTAAATCTAAATAAACCTAGCTAAACTAAATCTAACTAAATAGAAAAAAACAGAAAAAAAGAAAAAAACACCTTAGGGTTTAGGCGACGGTGCGGCTCCGGCGGCAGGGCGGGACTGGGCGGCACGGCGCCGGTGGCAGGGTGGGTTGGTGCGGCTCCGGTGGTGGGGTGGGGCAACGCGGTGACCGCGGCCTGCGTCCACTGGGAGGGGCGGCCGTGGCGGGGCGGGCGACCGACCGGCGACAAGGCGGGCACCGGTGGGTAGGGCTGGCCGATGGTGGCGGGGGCTCCGAGGCGTGGCGCGGGGGCGGCGGCTCGGGAACGAGGTGGCGCACGCTGGTGAGGTGAGGGGAGAGAGAGGGGTGAGGCGACGGGGCGGGCGGTGAGAGGCGGGGCTGGCCGGCGGCGGCGGGGGCTCCGGGGGGTAGCGCAGGGGCGGCGGCGGCTCGGGCACGGGGGACGGCGTGGGTGAGGTGAGGGAGTGAGAGAGGGGAGAGAGGGGTGGGGCGTGGGGGTTAGGTAGGTTAATCTCTTTGCCGTGTGCTAGCAGACGGCAAAGAGACTAGCTAGAGGGTGGGGCCGGAGGGGAACGGACGTTAATTCTTTGCCGTCCGCTAGTTGACGACAAAGAAAGTGTCCGTTAGCTGATACCCGTTAGTGAGCCACCTTTCCTCTTTGTCGTCTGCTAGCTGACGGCAAAGCTAGTTTGCCATCCGCTGGCAGACGGCAAAGAACTAGGTGATGGCAAAGAGTTTCTTTGCCGTCAGCTAGTTGTTTGCCATCTGTTTTCTGGAAACTGATGGCAAATAGCTTCTTCATCGTCTGCCAGCTGATGGCAAAGAACTGGTAGACGACAAATTTGCTATTTCCCTTAGTGGTACTTAAGAAAACAAAGAGGCATAATTAGCAAAATACAAGCAACTTATAGTAAACATAAGTGAGGAAGTTCCTGATATATACCCAAACTAATTAACTAGTAGAGCGATTAGTACACCATGTCAACGGTCCAATCTTCATAGTCAGGGATGAAGCACCCGAGCTTCGTGAAAGGCTTAAGGTCCAGACGCTGAGCGAGTAGCAGTGCTCGAACATCATCTCGCGTCATTGTTGGCCCATGGTAGAACATCCCTGTTAGTTTGAGGACCCGCTTCATCATCACTAGGGCAAGTTCACACTGTACGTGATAAAACTAAACTCGGAGTCGACGATCTAGTGTCTGTCCTATGCGTGTGTCCCAGATGACAATCTCGGCATCTTCGGTAGTAGGTGACATGCGAAGGCGTTGATTATCCCTTCTATACTTGAGAAGGCGATGCATGAGGTAGAATCAATCAGCCTGACTGGTGTGCGGTTGCTGGATGCAACAGAAGTCAGTCTTATGGCAGAAAACCAGCCCGTCCTTCCTGTTCCTTTTCACCTTTACATATCCACCAGACATGTTGAAGGTAAACAAGGCACTATTGAGAACTCTCTTTACGTGCGTGTGACCCTTTTTCTTGATGTTCTTCGATGAGTCCAAGTATATAGCATGGGAGTATTCCGGGTACAGAACGATGAGCATGGCGCCGCCCCCCATTGCGCAAATGAAGTACACCTCTAATTAGCCTCCATGCTTGCAAAGGAATGATTAACACTTACGAAAGGATATCCGCGGATGACTTACGTGGGATGATAAGGTAGGAGAAGCGCTTCCTTGTCCTTATTAGCGATCATGAATCTGCTGAGGTACTTGCACGCATAGTCACGGTGCTCTTTGCAAACTACCAAGTAGCTCTCGTGCATATAGAACGGCTCCGCAACGCAGATATATCGTATGTTCTCGATCCTGATGAAGTAGTTGAGATACATCGCATACATGCAGATGGACTGGAAATCCAGCTTGGTCATGTGGAACATGTTGTAGATGTAGTCAAATCGCAGGATGAACTGATTCGCGGGCCAGGTGTCGACGTACAAATTCCCACCCGACACCTGAGCTGCGTAAAGCGGGTATCCTGGTTTTTTCGTGATGAGAAGGCTTTTCTCTCTAGCCAGCACATCTTCATGGAGTCTCCTTAGATCATTGTTCAGTATGTTATCTAGCGCTTTGGGGGGGGGGGGGGTAGGATCGACCTACCGGCGACATGGAAACGATTCTTACCTTCGATAGGTATTCTGTCTACCACCCGGGGCTTCAGAGGCGGCTTGCTGCTTGAAGCAGCTCTGGTGCCTTTAGGGCCTTTCTTTTCTGGTCTCCTCCTTGGCTTGTTGGTGGGTGGCAGCGGTAGTGAGCCCAACATACCTTCCCTAACCACCCCCAAGTGTCGTCGGCCTAAACATTAGACGGGCCTCGGGGGGTTGCTGGGTAGAGGCGACATCTGGAGGCGGCTCCTGTGAGGATTGCTTGAAGAGAGACTTTTTGCATTCCGCCTTAGGATGTTCCGGCTCCAGCAAATCAGGCAGCATCAAGTCATCATCTACATGCTCATAGCCAGAGTCTTCATCGTCCTGAGCCATCAACCTTCCATCATCGTAGGCGATATTGAAATACTTGTCTGGGTCATCCTCCTCCTCCTCCATGTCATCAACATTTTCTTCTTTGACAGCGGGGGCGACATGATCTGGCACTAATGGAGGCTCTCCCTCGCGTCATCCGCTACCACCCGCCACGATAGGTGCTGGTAATGTGGTAGGTGGGGTGGTGTTCATACCTTCTTGAGAAGGTGGCGTTGGCGTGATACTGAGCGCCTCGAGACGAAGAACAGACTTCGTCCAAGGCAAGAACTAGCTCTTGCATGTGCCAATCCTCGGGGGGGGGGGGGGGTCTTGTCATCATCGGCTAGTACCGGAGGAGGCAAATCCTCGAAGCTCGCTAAGACATTGGCCACGTTAACCTTGAAGACGCCATCGGGCATCTCTCGGTTGTGGAACATGCGGTCCTTCGGCTTCACGATCGTTGCCTTTCCCATGGCCACCTTCTGGCCCTTGATGTCGTATAGTAGGGTGCATGGGGTATCGTCGGCCTATGAAGAAGACATGTCTGCGACGTCAAACATCTGAAAGACAACTGAAACGGAAGAGTATAGACATGCTGGTGAAAAGGGTCTGACGCATAATTACTGTGAGAGCGTCGAGCTTAGCCAGCGATGAAGTCCTGCCGAGCATGCAAGAGACGGAATTCGAGCTGCTATGAACATGAGCGGGACCTTCTGCGGTTGCTTGAGCTAGTGCCAGTGCTGTGGTGTTTGCCAAATTGCTCCCGACAAAGCTAGGAAGGGGAAAGTCCTCCGGCCGTGCATTTGGATAGTTCTTCGTGAAATCGAAAAGTGCCGGAATCAGCTGACCACCGCATCAGTGACCACTGCATTGACAGCCCTGCGCAACTCTTCTTTGGTCTCAGCTTTGGTCTTATTGACCGCAATCACGGTCTTCTCGTCGATGGTCTGCTGAGTGACGACCAACCGTCTCTTCCTTATTTCCTATGGCTCCTCGCGGTAGCACATCTTCCACGAGGCGCCATCTCCAACACCGTGCACACATCCATAGGACGATGGCTTGTCCACTGGGACCTTTTTCAGTATGTTCAGGGCTCGGTTGAATGGGGTGTCCCACTTGGGCCTCGCCGATGACTGTGACGACTCGTCGCTTTTGGCTGCCTTTTGGTGCTCCTCTTTTTGCGAAAGGGACATGGATGGTTTACTAATGTGACAAAACTTGTAGTCGAACAGATTGGAAGCTAATATGATAATGTGTTGGAATCGGTGTCAGTGTCGGTGTCGGTGTCAGGGTTGGTGCCATTGCCGCCACCATGCAACCCCATCTGGTGTTCGTCCAGGTAATCGAAATAGTGATTTGCAGCCTCGTGGGGGTCTACTACGAGGCGAGCAGAACCCCCGGCTTCGGTGTCGGTAGACATGTTTCCTATTCAACAATTGTAAATAAAATATATAATGAAGAGAAAAAGAGGCCTATATATATTTGGTCGCAATGTTGATCCATTCCCCTTCTGGAAAATCTCGCGTACTCCATATGTCCTAGTTTCTAGCACAAGTTGCGCCTGAAATTTTCGGCATGACCTTTGCTAAAAAGTGGACATATGGAGCGCCTCAAATCTGCCGGAACAGAAATAAATCAACATTCTAGCAAAACATAGGCCACTCGGATATTTTGCCAAAACATGGCTGCCTCATTAGTACAGTGATTTACATGCTTGAACTTACAAGATAAAAACAAGATACCATGGCTTCATTGATAGCGAGTTTTTGTTCACTCCATTTTTTATGGGAAAACTCCTAAAAGGGGCAATACACATCTTGGAGAAAAGCCTAATCTATAGCAACAAGTTTGATTCCAAGAAAAAATATCATAAAAAGGTGAAAGCTTAGCTGATTTACATAGCCACACAAATGCATAAAAAAAGTCATCAAAGCTTGTGCTTATGGGATTGGCCATTTTATTTCTTAGCATTTATTGTTGATGATTCCTTGGGTTATCCTAGCCTCACACGGAATAGTCTTGGCATGTTGGATTAGCTTTTACCCCAAAATACAACAAAGTGGAATGCTAAAAAAAAGGCTGAATACTAAACAAAAATCCTAGGGCATATCTATAAGAAGAAGACGGAAAAAGAAATTGACTTGTAGTTTAGCATTACAGGCAACTGCATTAGTCCAACATGGATTTTAAGCTATAATAAGACGTTTTAGATCACTACTATGAGTATCTGCGAAATTAAAGGTGTCCAATTTAACACACTACTTGTCAAACAATGGGAGACATTCATTAGTCATTTCAGGTTGCCTAGGGCCAAAAAGTATTTAGTTTCTCTCCCAAAATTAGAAGGGATAAACAACTAGTTTAGCAACACCAGAGATTCCTCCCTTTGATTGAAACATTAGTCATTTAAGCAGCAAAGGGAACAACTCCTACCAATCCCAATAGGGGCTCTTCTCTTGTGATAGAATAGGGAATTTGGTCAGGAACCAGAGCGCAACTACACAAAATGCTGCAAATTGCCAGGTAATACCTAAGGAGGAGGTGGGGGCAGGGGGTAGTACCTGAGGAGGAGGTTGGCACGGACAAGGAGGAGGAGGAGACCGGATCGGCGGCGGCATGGACGAGGAGGAGGTCAGAGCGGTGGCGGCGCAGACGAGGAGGAGGTCGGAGTGGTGCAGACGAGGAGGAGGCCGGAGGAAGCTGGCGTCGAGGCTGAGGGCGGGCAGGGTCTCGGGTCGGCATCGAGGTCCAGGACGAGGAGGAGGCCGGCGTCAAGGTCGACGGCGGCGCGGGCAACGACCGCACAGGGAGAGGAGAGGTGGGAGTGGGGGGGAGAATGGGAACTTGCAAAATTTTGAGCCCGCGTGGGGGGTAAACCCAAATAGCAGTAGCGCTGGTTTAGGAACCAACGCTATAGCTAAGGTAGCTATAGCGCTTGGTTCCTAAACTAGCGCTACTGCTAAATATTCGTATTTTATTTTTTTATCTTTCCTTTTCTAGTTTTTAGTTTTCTTTTCTTTTATTATTTTCCTTTTCTTTTCTGTTTACTTTTCTTTTCTTTTGTATTGCTTTCTCCCTTCTATTTTTTTTCTCCCGACGACAGCGTCTCCCTCGCAGACTGCACGAATATTATCACCGGAACCATGCATGTGGTGGTAACATATCAGTTTACCGATAATGGTTACTTAAGTGCATACAGAAAATAAATACATATATATAAATGATGGTTTGTGATCAGCTACGTCGACGATGTTTCACATTGAGCTTCTTCCCTTTCTTGTTCGTTGCCGAGTAATTGAGCCCCTCTTTGTGACTTTTTCGGATCCATGGAGTACGATCTTTCTTAGGTAATGTAGTATTTATTCTTCTTTTCACGTATGCTTCATCGTCATCGTCATCTTCCCTCATTGGGTTGTCGTATTGGTCGTAGTCTTCCTCGTTGGCGACTCCATCCATTCCGATGATGCTCCTTTTGGATCTCCTCACGACAACACGGCTAGGATTGGCAGGGTCGGTTATGAAGAAGCATTGTGTCACATGCTTAGCTTGTACCCATGGCTCATTTTTGGCAATGACGTTAACTTTCACGGGAGTGCCCTTCGCGTCGGGTATAGACATGGTGGTGAAATACTTGTTTTCTCTTACAACGACCTTGGCCCATCTGACACGGAACATTGTTGCATCGTGCATTCCGGCATAGTCAAGCTCCCAAATCACTTCGACCCTTCCGTAGAATCTTTCAGTTGTGCCGTTGGCGTCGGTCATGCATTGAATTGTCACCCCGGAGTTCTGGTAATCACTGTCCATGTCTTTGTCCTCTGTGTAGAACGTGTACCCATTGATATTGTAGGACTAATAGGTCGCGAGCTTGGGCGCGGGGACATGTGCTAAGGCATGTATTAGCAATCCATTCAAACTGCCCTCTTCCGGGGGATTTTCAAGAACTTGCTCTTTGAACCAACGCAAGAAAGTGGCATTTTGCTCTACAGTAACTTCGTCGTCCGTCTTGAGCATCCCCTTATCACGGTACTTCTTTGTGATGCTTTGTTTGTGTCGTGCCACATAATCATCTACCTCATCTAGGTGTTGTAGCACTACTAAGTTAGCCATGTCAAAGTCGTTCCGTCGATCCGAGTAGTCCACGTGCAATTCCCTTCAGCCATTGTTATGACCATATCCTTCGAGCTTCCCATCGTGCTTCTTGACGGGCAAACCAACAACAGGGTCTCCGATGCCTAAATAATTCTCGCAAAAGGAGATGCACTCATGCGTCAGATACCATTAGACGATGCTCCCTTCGGGACGGTACATGTTACAAACGAATCCTTTGATGACCCCATTCATCCTCTTGAACGACATCATGCTGTGAAGGAATGTCGGCCCGAGGTCGATGATGTCATCCACAATGTGGACACACAGATGCACCGTGACGTCAAAGAACGCAGGCGGGAAGTACATCTCAAGCTCACATAGTATGACACCAATCTCTTCCTGTAGCCTACGGAGCTGCTTCACACTTATGGACTTTCGGGAGATAACGTCGAAGAAGTTCCAGAGACCAGTAAGCATGTCATGGACGTGCTTCTCCATTGTCCCTCTAATGGCAACTGGTAGTATCTGCGTCATCATCACATGACAGTCATGAGACTTCATCCCGCTGAACCTTTTCTTCTTGGGGTCTAGAAATCTGCTTATCTTCCCACAGTAACGGGAACTGACTTTGATTCCCATAAGGCACTTGATGAATTGATCGATCTCCTTCGCACTTAAGGTGAAGAAAGAAGGGGGGCAATAATTCTCCTCCTTCTTGTTGACTTTTCTGCCCCTTTCCGCCTCCTCCGTGTCTATCTCCGTCTCCTCTGTTGACATTTTATGGTGGAGATCTTTCCTGATCTTCAAATCTTCCAAGTCTTTCCTTGCCTTCGGCCCATCCTTTGTCTTATCTGGCATGTTCATCAGTGTGCCAAGCAAGCTCTCGAGGACATTCTTCGTGATATGCATTTGATCAAGGCAATGAGGCGTGTCGTGATTGGGCCAGTACTCCAAGTCCCAGAAAACAGACCTCGTTTTCCATACCTTCAGCAGTGGCTCCGGCACCTTTTTGATCTTTCCCGGCACAAGGCATTGTTCCCAGTTTCTCAATAGCTTGTTGATTTCTGTGCCGCTCCTCTTATGTGGAGGTACTCGAAGCTCATCCAACCCATTGAATAGATCTCCATGCTTTCTCCACGGGTCATCCTTCTTGAGCCATCTACAATGCCCCATGTACACGATTTTCCCGGATCTGACATCTTTTGTTGACATAACCTGCTGATACGTTGTATCATCCATGCACCTTGTGCATCCGCAGTATCCGTGGAACACCTGGCCTGAGGTGTACCCATAACCAAGATAGTCGTGCACCGTTGTCATCAGCGCAGCTCCCATATGGAAATACTCTCCTTTGCTGGCGTCCCATGTCCATGTCGGTGTTCTCCATAATGTGTCTAGCTCCTCTTGCAGAAGACCCATATACAGGTTAATACTATTTCCCGGTTGTTTCGGCCCTTGAATCAGCAAGCTCATGTGTACATACTTTGTCTTCATGCACTTCCATGGGGGGAGGTTGTACATCCATACAAACACAGGCCATGTGTTGTGGTTGGTGTTCTGGTTTCCAAACGGATTCATGCCATTGATACTCGCACCAAGCACGATGTTCCTTGGATCTTCTGCAGCAAATCCATATATGGCATTGAATGCTCTCCACTGGCTACCATCTACGAGGTGTCTCAGCTTCAGATCATCTCCATCATCGGGCTTCTTCCTCTTCGCGTGCCAGCGCATGAGCTTTGCTTCCTTAGGATCTACGAAATACCGTTGTAGACGGGGAGTGATCGGAAAGTACCATACAACTTTCTGAGGAGCTTTCTTTCCTGCCTTCTTGTATCAAGAAGCATTGCACACTGGACAGCTGGTTTTTTCCGTGTGCTCCCTCCGATAAATGATGCAATCGTTGATGCATGCGTGGTACCTAATGTGCGGCAAATCAAAAGGGCAAACAATTTTCTTGGCCTCCTCGACACTAGTAGGACATAGGTTCCCCGCGGGAAGAACTTTATTATGTAGATACTTCAAATGCTAGTCGAGGCTTTTGTCTGTCCATTTGTTTTTGGCCTTTGTCTTCAGAAGTTTGAGCGTGAAACTCAAGCGGGTCACCTCGGGATCGCAACCGTCATACAATAGAGTCTTCGAGTCTACTTCAAGTTGCACCAGCTTGGCCTCCTCTCTAGAAGAAGCTCTCTTGCTAGTCTGGAAATGACAGCATCGAAGACTGCGGCGTGACCTCTTCTCCGCCATGTCCAGACTCTTCTTCGCCGTGTCCGAAATCTTCTCCGATGCTGTCATTTCTAGACTCTTCCCCGACGCCATCATCATTTCAATCGGTCATCCCTTCATCGAGCCCCATGTCGTTATTCCCTGCCATGTGGATGTCCTCATCATCATCAGCTTCTTCACTTATCCACTGAATATAGCCATCCATGAAACCATTCTTCAGCAGCTGCGCCTTCAAAGTGCCACAATCAAAAGGGTCCAAAAGGACTCCTTCCTTGCATCTTGCACACGGACATCTAATCCTAGTCTGATTATTTGCGTACATGTGCATCACCACGGATTGCATGTACTGCTCCACCTTCCATCCACTCACCTTCATGACTGACTGCACGGTATAACAAGTAAAAGGGTTATAAAATAAATAATTCATGCATGCTTCAAAGTCATATAAAATTTTGGCATGACCTTGCCTAAAAATAGGACATATTGAGTTTGCTCAAAATTCACCGAAACGGAAATAAATCAACATCTTGGTGAAACATAAGCAACTCTAGGGCATGTCACTCACACAAATCTCTCCATGTATCCCAAACACACATATTTGCATTCACACACATATTCCCATTCTTGAAATGAACAACTTTTTACTCACCTATATATCTCCCGAGAGAGATACCGATCGAGAGAGCACGCCGTTAATTAAATGATGAGAGAGACCGATCGTGACGTGTGGATGGCTAAATAGCTAGCTAGATCTAGTTCTTAGGGAGGAGGGGTGAATCTAGCTAGCTAACTAATTGAGAGGGAGTTATGTTGGAGGGGGACATTAATGGGGGAGAGGAAGAGAGGTAGGTAAAAGAGAGATAATGTGAGAGAGGCCATTTATGGAGGAGAGTTATGGTGGAGGGGGACATTAATGAGGAGAGAATTAGAGAGGTAGGAGAAAGAGAGAAGAATAGCAACAATGGTGGAGAGTGGAGAGGGGAAAGGAGGGGAGAGGGCAAAGTGGGGGAGAGGGAGGGGGTGAAAATGTGGCAGCAGCCGCAACTAGCAGTAGTGCTGCTTACAAAAATGCGCTGCTACTATGGTACTTAGTAGTAGCGCTTTCCAGGAAAAGCGCTACTACTATGTGTGGCACCTTACCAGTAGCACTTGCAAGTCAAAAAGTGCTATTGGTAGTGGTCTTAGCAGTAGTGCGTTCTCCCTCCCAGCGCTGTTACTACAAATAGTGTCGGGAGGGTCGTTGGGGCCACCTTAGCAGTAGCCCTTTCTTAGCACCCAACGCTACTGCTAATCCCTTAGTTGTAGCGCTGCCGGAATACAGCACTACTGGTAATTAGCAGTAGCAGTTTTATTTTTCCAGCGCTACTACTAGGCTCCTGTCTATAAGGTTTCTCCTACTAGTGCCCTAGCGCTACCGGACGTTAAGCGTGCGACCTATGGGTTCAAGAATCATGTAGACATGACCGAGACACCTCTCTGGTCAATAACCAATAGAGGTACTTGGATGCCCATATTGGTTCTTACATATTCCAAGAAGATCTTCATTGGTTGAACCACAATGCCAAGGATTCAATCAACCCCCTATGTAGTTCCCTTTGTCTATGGTATTTTACTTGCCCAAGATTTGATCATCGGTAACTCATACCTAGTTGAATATTGTCACCGGCAAGTCTCTTTACTCATTCTATAATACAAGATCCCGTGACTAACTCCTTAGTCACATTGCTTGCAATCTTCTTGTGATTTTATTTACCGAGAGGGCCTAGAGATACCTCTCTATCATACAAAGGACAAATCTTAGTCTTGATCCATGCCAACCCAACAGACACCCTCGGAGATACCTATAGAGTATCTTTATGATCACCCAGTTACAAAGTGACTTTGATAAACACAAGGCATTCCTCCGGTATCAGGGAATTGTATGATCTCATGGTCTTAGGAATATATACTTGACATGAAGAAAGCAATAGCAATAAACTAAGTGATAGTATAAAATGATATGCTTGCGGTCGTGTCTTGTCCAACACATCATTCTTCTAATGATGTGATCCCGTTATCAAATGACAACTCATGTTTATGGTTAGGAAACCTTAACCATCTTTGATCAATGAGCTAGTCTAGTAGAGGCTCACTAGCTAGGGACACGGCGTTGTCTATGTAAATGTATCTGAGTTTCCGGTTAATACAATTATAGCATGGATAATATATAAACGATTATCATGAACAAGGAAATATGATAATAACCACTTTATTATTGCCTCTAGGGAATATTTCCAATAGTCTCTCGCTTGCACTAGAGTCAATAATCTAGCTTTACATTGTAGTGAATCCAACACCCATAGAGTTCTGGAGTTGATCATGTTTTGCCCGTGGAAGAGGTTTAGTCAACCGGTCTGCAACATTCAGATCCGTATATAATTTGCAAATGTTTATGTCCTCCTCCTTGATACAATCGCGCATGGAATTAAAGCGGGGCTTTATGTGTCTGGTCCTATTTTGAAACCTAGGCTCCTTGGCTAGAGCAATAGCACCAGTGTTGTCACAAAAGATGGTCATTAGATCTGGTGCACTAGGCACAACTCTAAGATCTATCATTAACTACTTCATTTAGACACTTTTCTTTGTTGCTTTTGAAGGAGCTATGTACTCCGCTTCACATATAGAATCTTCCACCACGCTTTGCTTGGAACTCCACCAACTGACTACTCCACCATTCAGAATAAATACGTATCCGGTTTGAGACTTAGAGTCATCCGGATCGGTGTCGATGCTAGCATCGACGTAACCCTTTACGACGAGCTCTTGATCACCTTCATAAATGAGAAATATCTCCTTAGTCCTCTTCAGGTACTTCAGGATATTTTTGACTGCTGTCTAGTGTTCCACTCCTGGATCACTTTGAGACCTTGCTGCCTTACTTATAGCAAGGCCCACAACCGTTCTCGCGCACAACATTGTGATGACCCACAAGTATAGGGGATCAATCGTAGTCCTATCAATAAATAAGATTGTCGAACCCAACGAGGAGCAGACAAAAATGACAAGCGGTTTTCCGCAAGGTATTCTCTCCAAGTGTTGTGAGTAACAATGATAGATAGTTTTGTAGCCAGATAAAATTTAACAAGTAACAAGTGACGATAGTAACAAAGGTGCAGCACGGTAGACCAATCATTTTTGTATCAAAGGACAATCCTGAAAGTACTCTTATATTAAGCAAGCGCTCCCGAGGACACATGGGAATTTCTATCTATTCATGTTCATAATGGTAAGTTGATTCACGTTTGCTACTTTGATAATTTAATATGTGGGTGGATCGGTGCTAAGGTGTTTTTCTTAATTGAACTAACAACCTACTTATGATTAACCCCGCTCGCAAGTGTCTGCAACTACGAAAGAAGAATTAAGATAAATCAAACCAGAGCATGAAACATGTGGATCCAAATGAGTCCCTTACGAAGCAATGCATAAACTAGGGTTTAAGCTTCTGTTAGTCTAGCAACCCATCATCTACTTGTTACTCCACAATGACTTTCCATAGGCCCATAACATGGTGAAGTGTCATGTAGTTGATTTATATGTCTCCAACGTATCTAAATTTTTTTGTTGTTCCAAGCTATTATAATCTGTTTTGGATGTTTCATATGCATTAATATGCCATTTTATATTATTTTTGGGGCTAACCTATTAATCTAGAGCCTAGTGCCAGTTTCTGTTTTTTCCTTGATTTTGAGTTTCGCGGATAAGGAATATTAAATGGAGTCCAAAAGGAATAAAACTTCCAGAATGATTTTTTATAGAATAAAAGGAAGCCACAAGACTTGAGAACCAAGGCAGAGGAGCTGCCACGGGGGCCACAAGCCCGCTTGCTATGGCCAGGGGGCCACCCGCGCTGGGCAGGCTTGTGGGTCCCTGAAAAATCCCCTAACCCTAATCTTCAGCCTATAAATTCCAAAATATTCCATCATTATCGAAATGAGCCATGAAAGCACTTTTCCGCCACTAGAAGCCTCTGTTCCCTAGAGATCCAACCTTGGAGCCTTTTCCGGTAATCTGTCAGAGGGGGATTCGGTCACGGAGGGCATCTACATCAACTCCATTGCCCCTCCGATGATGCATGAGTAGTTTAGCACAGACCTTCGGGTATATCTAGTAGCTAGATGGATTCTTTTTTTCTTTGCTTCTCAATACCATGTTCTTCATGATCTTCATGGAGATCTATCCAATGTAATACTCTTTTGCGGTGTGTTTGTCGAGACCCGATGAATTGTGGGTTTATGTTCACATTATCCATGAATACAATTTGAGTATTCCTAGAATTCTTATATGCATGATTTCATATCTTTGCAACTCTCTTCGAGTTATTGGTTTGGTTTGGCCAACTAGATTGGTAATTCTTGCAATAGGAGAAGTGCTTAGTTTTGGGTTCAATCTTGTGGTGCCCTCACCCAGTGACAAAGTAGGGGTAGTGAGGCACGTATTGTATTGTTGCTGTAACATCCCAAGTTTTGGAATATAATAAAAACTCTCATATTAAGTGCATTAAAAACTATGAGAAGTTGGATTCCTTGCATATAGTTTTGAGATAACAGGGATGGTAATATGAGGGTCATACTAGTGAGTAGTTGTGAAATGAAGAGATACGTGTGTTAAATCTTGTGATTTCCGTAGCATGCACGTATGGTGAACCGTTATGTAACGAAGTCGGAGCATGACTTGTCTAATGATTGTCGACCTTTGTGTGAGGGTCGGGAGCCCGCGATGGTTAACTCCTACCAACCTCTCCCCTAGGAGCATGTGTCTAATGCTTTGTTTTATGACTAATAGACTTTTGCAATAAGTATGTGAGTTCTTTATGACTAATGTGAGTCCATGGATTATACGCACTCTCACCCTTCCATCTTTGCTAGCCTCTCTAGTACCACACATCTTTCGCCGGTACATCAAACCCTCCTTCCTCAAAACAGCCACCATATATTCCTCAAAACAGCTACCATACCTACCTATGATGGCATTTCCATAGCCATTCCGAGATATATTGCCATGCAATTTCCACCATGTAGTTTTTCTATGACTTGCGTCATCACTTCATATTGCATATAGAGTTATATCTTGTCATAGGAATCGAGTTGTAATTTCTTTTTCTTTGAGTAATAAGTAAATAAAAGTGTGATGATTTTCATTAATAGAGCATTGTCCCATGAGATAAAAGGATGATGGAGGCCATGACTCCCTCTCAAGTTGGGACGAGTATCCGGACTTTACAAGAAAATAAAAGAGGCCGGCGAAGCCCAAACAAAAAATAAAAGAGGCCAAGGAAGCCCACCAAAATTAAAAAAAATGAGAGAAAGAGAGAAGGGACAATTTCCACTATCTTTTTCCACACTTGTGCTTCAATGTATCACCATGATCTTCATGATAGAGAGTCTCCTATTTTTTCACTTTCATATAACTAGTGGATATTCATTATGCATGACCACTTAGTTTTCTTTTTGAGTTACACACACTTATAGCTCTAAGTGCATTTGTTGCATGGCAATCCCTACTCACTCACATTGATATCTATTGATGGGCATCTCCATAGCCCGTTGATACGCCTAGTTGATGTGAGACTATCTTCTCCTTTTTCCCTTGCATCCCCACCATATTCTATTCCACCTATAATGCTATATCCATGTCTCACGCTCGTGTATGGCATGAGAGTTGAAAAGGTTTGAGAACACCAAAGATGTGAAACAATTGCTTGACTTATTCATCGAGGTTGTGCATGATTTAGATACTTTGTGTGGGGAAGATGGAGCATAGCCAGACCATATGATTCTGTAGGAATGACTTTCTAAGGCCATATTATTTCGATAGGACACGACTACCTTGTTGGTGTGTTCGAAGTATTACTGTTTTTATGTCAATATTAGACTATTGTTTTGAATCTAACGTATCTTAATATTCATGGAACAATAAAGAATATTACATGGATAAATATGTTTTTATCATTTACCTACTCAAGGACGAGCATGAATTAAGCTCGGGGATGCTGATACGTCTCCAACGTATCTATATTTATTGATTGTTCCAAGCTATTATATTATCCATTTTGGATGTTTTATATGCATCAATATGTTATTTTATATTATTTTTGGAACTAACCTATTAATCTAGAGCCTAGTGCCAGTTTTTGTTTTTTCCTTGTTTTTGAGTTTCGCGCATAAGGAATATTAAACGCAGTCCAAATGGAATAAAACCTCCGGAATGATTTTTTGTGGAAAATATGGAAGCCACGAGACTTGGGAACCAAGGTAGAGGAGCTACCACGGGGCCACAAGCCTGCTTGCCGTGGCCAGGGGGGCACCCATGCCGGGCCGGCTTGTGGGCCCCTGGCAACTCCCCTAACCATAATCGTCGGCCTATAATTACCCCAAATATTCCATCATTATCGAAACGAGCCACGAAAACTATTTTCCGCAACCAGAAGCCTCCGTTCCCGAGAGATCCAATCTTGGAGCCTTTTTCAGTAATCTACCGGAGGGGGATTCGATCACGGAAGGCATCTACATCAACTGCATTGCCCCTTCGATGATGCGTGAGTAGTTCACCACAGACCCTTGGGGTCCATAACTAGTGGCTAGATGGCTTCTTCTCTCTCTCTATCTCAATACTATGTTCTTCATGATCTTCATGGAGATCTATCCGATGTAATACTCTTTTGCGGTGTGTTTGTCGAGATCCGATGAATTATGGGTTTATGTTCAGACTATCCATGAATATTATTTAAGTCTTTCCTGAATTCTTATATTCATGATTTCATATCTTTGCAAGTCTCTTCGAGTTATTGGTTTGCTTTCGCCAACTAGATTGGTAACTCTTGCAATAGGAGAAGTGCTTAGTTTTGGGTTCAATCTTGCGGTGCCCTCACCTAGTGACAAAGTAGGGACAGCGAGGCACGTATTGTATTATTGCTGTAACATACCAAATTTTGGAATGTTATAATAAATAGATGAATGATTGATTGTTTGATTGAGTGATTTGATTTTTTTTGAAACATTTGAATGAGAGGGAATAGAATGACATTCCCCTTTGCTTTTGAATTCAAATTCGTTCAATACAAATCAGTGAGAGAAGATAACATGAATTCTTCAAAATAAAGAATTTGAATAGTGGATTTGGAAAACTACTGAAATTTCCTATTTGGAATTCATTGCATATTTGGTTCTATTTGAAAATTTGAAAGAATTCAATTTCACTTGCCCAAATTCAAACAATTTGAGTAGGAACATGACCCTCCAACACCAGGGGTATTTTTGTGAAGTATTTGAATCATAAAACCCATGAGGTTATTTGAAAATTATTTGCAAAAAGAATTAAATTCAATTTAGGCATTTTCTAAAAACAATTAACTATTTACTCTGGCCGTGGAAAAATGTTCAACATGTTGAATTTAGTTTTCTGATAATTTTGGTATATAATACCTCTATATTTGAACTTATCTTCTTTTTCCTTTCCTATGTTTCGTTTCCTATTTTCAAAAAAAAGGAAAAAATGTTTTTATTTGGAAAAATCCCTGTAGCCCAAAAGGCATAGTGTCGGCCCAGGATGCCCTCTACAGATCCAGAAGGATTTCGGATCAGTGTCCGATCCCTTTCCCTCTCACCTCTCTCTCTGGCGCGTGGGACCCATCGTCCGATCCCATTCGCTGAGCGCTCACCTTCCTCCTCTCGCTCCCTCCTTTCCATCCCAACGAGATCCTACCGGAGCCCGATCGCCTCGTCGATCTCCTGCCATCTGAGCACTCCTAGGCCCTCCCATATATAAGACAAGGCTGCCTCGACCCGTTCCCGTCCAAACCCCAACACCTGTGCCTCCATGCCCGCGGAATCCTTCGCCGGAGCAGAGCCCCGCCACCACACCATTGCTGAGCTGACGCTCGCCTCCGACCACGCCGAGCTCTCCCACCGCCACCAACAGCTCTGCCGAGCTCGCCTGCACCTCCCCATCCATTCATCCAAGCCCCAAACCCCTCCTAGCTCCGTCCTAAATGAGTCACCCGAGCACCCCGCCGCAGCCATGTTTGCCGTCGTCACACCATCACCCCGAGCTCCTCTGACGCCACCAATCGTCGTCGTCATGCTCGTCCGCATCGACTGGTGCTGACGCCGTCACCAGAGGACCATCGGAGATGTCTCCTTGTCGACCTCGCCGCCTCGTCCTCGTCGGAAATCTTGCTGGAGTTGACCTCCCACCACGGTAAACCTCCTCGTCGTCCGATCTAACATCTATGTCGTAGATTAGATCAAGCGTACCCGTTTAGTTTAGTGTCAGTTAACCGGCCGGTTTTCTGTTTAATTTTATTAGCCGAATCGTTTTCCTTTACAGTGCGGCCGTTCGCTCGTTAGCCACCGCAGTGCACACCCATGGCCTATAGTAAGTTGCCACATGGCCACACCGTTCGTTAGATTATGATATTTCTTTTCTGTTTTAATTCCCGAAACAGGACTTGTTCTATTTTTGTTGTGGCTATAACTATTAGAATTTTTAGTGTTTTTGAGTCATTCTTATTGCATGAAGTCACAAATTTTATGTAGTTTCTGTAGTTATAAAGTTTGACCATATTTGAATAATTTAAATTAGAGTTCAAACAGATTTGATTCAAATCTTGTTTTGTGAATATCTTGAGTTTAAAAATAGATTTTTAGTTGGTTCTTTTTGCTACTGGTCACTAGTGATCTTATTTATCAGTAGGTCGAATTTTAGCATTTTTTTGAATAATTTAAATTAGGGTTTCAAGAAAAACAGATTCTGCTTTTGTTCCTTTTTAGGTTTATTTCTATTTCTTTTGTTTTAAATTGTTTTATTTTGTATTAGTTGACAAATTTTACTTTGTTTCTGTTAGTTAGAAGTAGTACTTCAACCAAACTTATTTTTCTATTATTTATTATTTTTGATAGCATGAAATCAATTCTAGCTTCATAATCACTTGCAAATTGATTTCATTGCTAGTTGGATTTTCTATTTAAAATTATTTTCATAAATTGTTTTATAAGTTTTACTTCCTGTTAACTTAGTTATTATATATTTTATTTTTTCTCTTATTTTAGTATTTTACTGTTTTTCTTGTTGTTAAGTTTGTTAGGCAAAAACTTATGTTGTTTAGAGTATTTTTTTCTTAGTTCTTAGTTGTTCTTCAAAAGTAATTCTTTTTGCTAGTAAAATATTTACGAAAATACTTTTGTTATATTTAAATTTTATTTTTTTGTTACTATTGAAAATAGTTGTTTGTAGGGAAAACTATTCTTGGTTGTTTTGATGAAGTTTTGTTGTTTTAACTTTTGTCTTAAGTATTTCCTTCATCACAACCCTTTTCTATTTGGTTTTGTGTTACTTGTTGATTGTTATTATTGATTGCTAGTATGATTGCTTATATGAGTGCAATGTTTGATTATATAGATTTTCATCGGAGAGTGACGAATAGTTCTATCAAGTTATTTCTAAGAGCGATATTATTCTTCATCAACAATATAGGAAAGTTAACTTTGATCTCTTACATTATCTATGTTTTATTTGCATTAGAATCAATATTTACATCATACATCCACTAGGATATTGAGCTTGAACTTGTAGTAGTATCATGAGGTAGGAGAAACCCAACATCCTATTACCATTGCCCGGGAAGGGATGTTACTTAACAATTGCTATGCTTTACTAGACGGGGTTGGTTGTGAGATTCAGGAGTGTTGTGAGGTTAATTAATTATTTCAAGACCTGCATGATGATCAAGGCTTCTAGACTTCAAGGACTCAATATACCTCCGGGTGGATTGGACATGCATTTTGGCAGCCTGATATCTATCATGGTTATGCCCGGTAATACTGGTATCTACCTATGATCATCCCAACAGACTGCCACCCAGGCTAATTGAGATGGATGGATAATTCAACGCCGGAAAGCTTACATGTGCAACCGCAAGTCAATATGGGCTCTCGCTTGGTTGACCCTAGTGGTGACTCTGGTAGGTTAGTTACTACGAGATGTAGAAGAACGGTCAGATTTGGATGGGCACTGACTTTCTATCGGAGGATCACTATGGAAGATAATGTTTCGATCATCCTGTTCTCAAACACCAGGAAGTGCGAGGACATAACGGGAGGGATCGATTCTTGCGGGTAAAGTGTACAAACCTGTGCAGAGTGTCAAACTAATTGATTAGCCATGTCCCCTGTTACGGACAACATGAGCACTGGAGATGATACTATCAGCCATTCTCAACATAATTAATAAATTTTATGATGAGTGGGTCTATTAATAATTTTTGGGGATATGAGAATTGGTTGGTGGAACCATCTCATTAACAAACAACTTTTGTAGTGATTTTTCGCTTGACTCCTTTGTTGTAGGGAAAACAAAACCAACTTTTCCGCAAAAACTCAGACACAGAGCCACAAAGCCTTTTGCATATAGAATGGCCTTATTCATTCTTTCTATGGTGATCTTGCCGATACATTCAATGTACTGACCTACATGGTTGCAACGTCTTATGTTGCAGATATTTTTTCCTATGACGAGTAAGAGTACGATTCAGGGTTACGGTCTACACTCAACCTGCCGTTGGTGTTTGTTGGGACTCCACTCCCATTGACTGTTTCCGCTGAGACTTAAGAGGTATATATCAACTTTACGCTATTTACATGTGATTGCGCCTTGATATATACATTGATGTGCTATGTGTGCCAGCATACTGATCCAGCGATGGCACTAACACACAGAGGCTTGACTCGTTTTGAGTTGGGTCGCTACAGAAATGGTATCAGAGCACATGTTGATTGTAGGACGTGACCCTAGACAACTGGAAACCCCATAGGAGAGGATATCTCTCAAACCTTATTCTCAAAAAAGAACTTTTACATCTCATCCATATAAGGATTTAATGGAGCCAAAACTTGGGAAGAATTCAAGAAGACTCTGTTAAGATCCCGTCTCATTCAGAAGCACTGTGTTAACCCGATGAATAAGACTTGTGCATGGAAGATCTGTGGAGAGATAGGACACACCCAGGAAGAACACAAGGATGGATGCCATCATTGTGAAGATAATCACCTAGCTGAGGAGTGCCCAAATAGTCAGGTGACTTGTTTCTTGTGTGAAGGAACCACCCACTACCCAGTTGAGTGCCACATTTGTAAAGCAACAGAAAGAGGCCCTCAGGGAAAACTTTGAGGAACCTCTGATGAGTATGCCTGTGCCAATGACGACAAAAGATGTACCATTTGGAGATACCTCAATAGAGAACTGCACCATGTCATGTTATTCATGTGGAGAGGAAGGACATATCTCACAGGATTGTCCAAAGGAACATTTGGAAGGATTCCCGATAGAAATGTTTGGGTATGATCCTTAGGAAATAGAAGCTATGACATGTACGCAAGGGTCTAGAAAGAAGAGAAAGCGTATCAGGAAGAGACAAGCCCCAAAACTGAAGGACCTGAGTCATATCAGATGTTTCAAGTGTAAGGATATGGGTCACTACGCCAATATGTGCCCAGGAAAGGAAGCAAAGAACCCAAGGAGCAAATACTACCATCAAGAAGCCTCGAGACTTGTCAGAAGTCATCTGCTTTCGTTCAGGGAAGTAGGACGTTATGCTAACAAATGTCCAACGGAGAAGAAGGCAAGAATGTAGTAGTTAAGTTTTGATAATGGCAAAAAGTGTATCATGAAGCACTCTTGTTTTCATGAGATTATTTTGTAACAGAAGTCTATGAGATTGTAATAACTTCATGAAATTTATTATGTCATGATTTCCTATGAGTTGTTACCCCATGAACAAAGATCTCCGATCATTTTTCGAGGATATGAGAAAATATGGTCTATGCAGGCATATGTACATTTCATTTTAAGTGTGGTAGTAACCGGTAAAACCACAAGATCTAGGGAATAAGAAAGTGCCATATTGCCAAGGAGTCTGGATCAAATGAAAATAGTTAAAGGTAATGTTGTACCATATCAAACTATGTGGATGACAGCATTTGTCACAAAGTACTTTTGAAGATGGAATCTTGTGAAAAGGAATGATTATGATGAAACAATACCCAAGGTTAAACAGACCAATGGAAAGGAAAATGAATTCCGCAGAGTGGAATCCAAACAATAATGAGTCTGTGATTTATTGCCTCAAGGTTATGATGGAGTGAACTGAAGGTAATGCTAGAATATGAAACGATAGTAACCCCAAGGGTGAGTTGAAGTTGTTCAAGTATTCAAGTGAGCCCACAAAACCACAAACCTCAGGATTGATAAGGATCAAGCCCTACCTTTATGAAGGAATAAACTTGGAAGAAGCTACGACTGATCAAAAAACATTTTCCTTAGGAGGATACGAAAACCTAAGAGTGTGATGAAACGATAGATGTTTTTGTTCAGCTTGCAGAATCAATGGGTTTATTCGAAATCCGTTCATTGAAAAGAGAAATTTCTGCAATGCTTGTGAGTAATCTTAAGTGTTAGGATACGAGATTCACTAAACCTTATACAAGGTGATGATTTCAGTGCGACATGGCTTGGCCACCATGACGACTTACTCTTATCATTTCTCTTGCTATTCGGAATGGTAAATCTGAGTGAATTACCCACTAGTAAAGAGATGACCTCCTTTGAAGCTTTTTTTTAAGCCTTAAAATGGTATAATGAAAAACCCTTGTACATGGTAGTTGTTGCCACACGTAGGAATTTTGTTTTCGGTGAGAAATGAAGCCAAGACCCGTTTCACTGCAGGATAACCACTAATGGTAGACCACCATGAGATCTTCGAGAAGTTATTTGGAATGATCACAAGATCTGTCAGTTAAGAAGACCCAGTATCGGAGGAAATACATTATGTTATGAGAACACAAGATTTTGATTTAAACGGAAGAGCATCATCGAAGGAGCTATCGTAAAGAATGTGAAGAGACAGATGCACCCAGAGGACTGTCATGATTTTGAGGGACCAGTAACCCTCATTTTAAGTGTGGTAGACCCCCACACTTTCTTGGTCAATGGATTTGCTAGAAGACCCCCAAACCCTAACCTATTCTTTCTAGCCCTTTCGAATCTCGAGGACGAGATGCCTTTTAAGTGTGGTAGGTTTGTAACATCCCAAATTTTGGAATGTTATAATAAATAGATGAATGATTGATTGTTGGATTGAGTGATTAAATTTGAGTGAAAATTTGAATTTGTTGAAACTTTTGAATTAGAGGGAATAAAATGACTTTCCCCTTTGCTTTGAATTCAAATTCATTCAATACAGATCAGTGAGAGAAGATAATATGACTTATTCAAAATAAAGGATTTGAATAGTGGATTTGGAAAACTACTTAAATTTCCTATTTGGAATTCATTGCATATTTTGTTCTATTTGAAAATTCGAAAGAATTCAATTTCAGTTGCCCAAATTCAAACAATTTGAGAGGAGGAACATGACCCTCCAAAACGAGGGGTATTTTTGTGAAGTATTTGAGTAATAAAACCCATGGGGTTATTTGAAAATTATTTGCAAAAAGAATTAAATTTAATTTAGGCATTTTCTAAAAAATTAATTGTTTAACTATTTATTCTGGCCGTGGAAAAATGTTCATCCTGTTGAATTTAGTTTTGTGATAATTTTGGTATATAACACCTCTATATTTGAACATATCTTCTTTTTCCTTTCCTGTGTTTTGTTTCCTGTTTTCAAAAAAAGGAAAAAAGGTTTTTATTTGGAAAAATCCCTATAGCCCAGGATCCCCTCTACAGATCTGAAAGGATTTCGGATCGGTGTCTGATCCCTTTCCCTCTCACCTCTCTCTCTGGCGCGTGGGACCCACGTCCGATCCCGTTCGTCAAGCGCTCACCTTCCTCCTCTTGCTCCCTCCTTTCCTTCCTAGGGAGATCCCGCCGGAGCCCGATCGCCTCCTCTATCTCATGCCATCTGAGCACTCCAAGGTCCTCCCCTATATAAGACGAGGCCGCCTCGACCCGTTCCAGTCTGAAGCCCTAATGCCCCTGCTTCCATGCCCACGGAATCCCTCACCGGAGCAGGGCCCCGCCGCCATGCCATTGCTGAGCTTCCGCTCGACTCCGACCACGCTGAGCTCTCCCACCGCCACCAACAGCTCCGGTGAGCTGCCTGCACCTCCCCATCCATTCATCCGAGCCCCAAACCCCTCCTAGCCCCCTCCTCAATGAGTCACCCGAGCGCCCCGCTGCAGCCACGCTCGACGTCGTCACACCGTCACCCCGAGCCCGTCTGACGCCATTAATCGTCGTCGCCGCGCTCGTCCGCATCGACTGGTGCTGACGTCGTCACCGGAGGACCACCTAAGATGTCTCCTCGTCGACCTCGCCGCCTCGGCCTCATTGGAAATCTTGCCGTATTTGACATCCCGCCACGGTAAGCCTCCTCGCCATCCGATCTAACATCTAAGGCATAGATTAGATCTAGCATACCCGTTTGGTTTAGTGTTAGTGAACCGGCCGGTTTTCTATTTAATTTTATTAGTCGAATCGTTTTCCTTTACGGTGCGTTCGTTCGCTCGTTAGCCACCGTAGTGCAAACCTGTGGCCTATAGTAACTTGCCACGTGGCCACGCCGTCCGTTAGATTATGATATTCTTTTTCTGTTTTAATTCCTGAAACAGAATTTGTTCTGTTTTTGTTGTGGCTATAACTATTAGAATTTTTAGTGTTTTTGAGTGATTCTTTTTGCATGATGTCACTAATTTTATGTAGTTTCTGTACATGTAAAGTTTGACCATATTTGAATAATGTAAATTAGAGTTCAAATATATTTGATTCAAATATTTTTTTGTGAATATCTTGAGTTTAAAAATCTTGTTGATTCTTTTTGCTACTGGTCACTAGTGATCTTATTTATCAGTAGGTAGAATTTTAGAATTTTTTTGAATAATTTCAATTAGGGTTTCAAGCAAAACAGATTCTGCTTTAGTTCTTTTTTTAGGTTTATTTATATTTCTTTGGTTTTAAATTATTTTATTTTATACCAGTTGAATATTTTTACTTTGTTTTCTGTTAGTTAGCAGTAGTACTTCAACCAAACTTATTTTTATGTTATTTATTGTTTTTGATAGCATGAAATCAATTCTAGTTTGATAATAACTTGCAAATTGATTTCATTGCTAGTTGGATTTTATATTTGAAATTATTTTCATAAATTATTTTATAAGTTTTACTTCTTGTTAACTTAGTTATTATATATTTTTTGTTTTCTCTTATTTCAGTATTTTATTGTTTTTCTTGTTGTTAAGTTTTTAGGATAAAACGTATGTTGTTTAGAGTATTGTTTTCTTAGTTGTTAGTTGTTCTTCAAAAGTAATTATTTTTGCTAGTAAAATATTTACCAAAATAGTTTTGTTATATTTTACTTTGTTTTTTTGTTCCTATTGAAAATAGTTGTTTGTAGGGAAAACTATTCTTGGTTGTTTTGATGAAGTTTTGTTGTTTTAACTTTTGTCTTAAGTATTTCCTTCATCACAACCCTTTTGTATTTGGTATTGTGTTACTTGTTGATTTTTAGTATTGATTGCTAGTATGATTGCTTATATGAGTGTAGTGTTTGATTATATAGATTTTCATTGGAGTGTGACGAATAGTTCTCTCAAGTTATTTCTGAGAGCGATATTTTTATTCATCAACAGTATAGGCAAGTTCACTTTGATCGTCTTACATTACCTATGTTTTATTTGCATTAGAATCAAATTTTCCATCATACATCCTGTAGGATATTGAGCTTGAACTTGTAGTAGTATCATTAGGTAGGAGAAACCCAACATCCTGTTACCATTGCTCGGGAAGGGACGTTACTTAACAATTGCTATGCTTTACTAGTCGGGGTTGGTTGTGAGATTCAGGAGTGTTGTGAGGTTAATTAATTATTTCAAGACCTACATGATGATCAAGACTTCAAGACTTCAAGGACTCCATATACCTCTGGGTGGATTGGACATGCATTTGCGCAGCCTGATATCTATCATGGTTATGCCCGGGAATCCTGGTATCTACCTCTGATCATCCCAAAGGAATGCCAACCAGGCTCAGAGAGATGGTTGGATACTTCAAGGCTGGAAAGCTTACGTGTGCAACTGCAAGTCAATATGGGCTCTAGCTTGGTTGACCCTAGTGGTGACTCCGGTAGGTCAGTTGCTACGAGATGTAGAAGAACGGTAAGATTTGGATGGGCACTGACTTTCTATCGGAGGATCACTATGGAAGACCATGTTTCGATCGTCCCATTCTCAAACACCAGGCAGTGCGAGGACATAACGGGAGGGATCGATTCTTGTAGGTAAAGTGTACAAACCTGTGCAGAGTGTCAAATTTATCGATTAGCCGTGTCCCCGGTTACGGACAACATGAGCACCGGAGATGATACTATCAGCCATTCTCAACACAATTAATAAATTTTATGATGAGTGGGTCTATTAATAATTTTTGGGGATATGAGAATTGGTTGGTGGAACCATCTCATTAACAACCAACTTTTGTAGTGATTTTTCACTTGACTCCTTTGTTATAGGGAAAATAAAACCAGCTTTTCTGCAAAAACTCAGACACAGAGCCACAAAGCCTTTTGCATATAGAATAGCCTTATTCATTCTTTCTATGGTGATCTTGCCGGTACATTCAATCTACTGACCTACACGGCTGCAACGTCTTATGTTGCAGATATTTTTTTCTATGACGAGTAACAGTACGATTCAGGGTTACGGTCTACACTCAACCTGCCATTGGTGTTTATTAGGACTCCACTCCTATTGACTATTTCCGCTGAGACTTAAGAGGTATATATCAACTTTACTCTATTTACATGTGATTGCACTTTGATATATACATTGATGTACTGTGTGTGCCAGCATACTGATCCAGGGATGGCACTAACACATAGAGGCTTTACTCGTTTTGAGTCGGGTCGCTACAGTTGCCATCAAGGGTAAAAAGATGGGGTTTTAATCATATTGCTTGAGTTTATCCCTCTACATCATGTCGTCTTACTTAATGCGTTACTCTGTTCTTCATGAACTTAATACTCTAGATGCAAGCAGGAGTCGGTCGATGTGTGGAGTAATAGCAGTAGATGCAGAATCGTTTTGGTCTACTTTTCACGGACATGGTGCCTATATGCATAATCATTGCCTTGGATATCTTCATAATTATTCGCTTTTCTATCAATTGCTCGACAGTAATTTGTTCACCCACCGTAATACTTGCCATCATGAGAGAAGTTATGTAGTGAAATCTATGGCCCCCGGATCTATTTTCCATATTATACTTTCCGATCTAAAACCAAAAACACCAAAAAATACTTGCTGCCCTATTTTCACTTTTAGTTTTATTTTCCGTTCAAGCATCCTATTATATCTATCTCTACTAGATCTCATCCTTGCAAATAACCGTGAAGGGATTGACAACCCCTTTATAACGTTGGGGTGCAAGAGTTTGATTCCTTGTGCAGGTATATCTATTGGTGGCTCGCTTGTATCTCCTACTGGATTGATACCTTGGTTCTCAAAAACAGAGGGAAATACTTATCTACTTTGCTGCATCAAACGGTTCCTCTTCACGGGAAACCAATGCATGCTCGAGAAGTAGCAGTTCACAATCATAAAAGGTGTCGAGGTTAGTGTATTAATATGTAAATCTTCTCTTCTCTATCATAATTTTGTATAGATTCTATAAATCACTAATGCTATGTTTGCTAGTTCTCAACATATTTTATCACTTATACTTTTTTCTATGTGAAGTCATTACTCCTCATGAGATAAGCATATGATCTTTTATATTTCTTTTATTACCATGCTATGATGATGGGTGCATGAAAGTAAAGCACACAAGCACAACTAATCTTTATTATATAACTCTCGCACACGATTATAAGGATAGATAGATCTCCCAGCAAAAATTCTAAGGAAAGCATATTTGAAATTTATTTCTCTAAATCACGAAAAACTAAGGATTGAACTAAGACATGCAGTAGTGGTAAAACTAATGGAGTTATGATACCGAGGCACCTCCCCCAATCTTGGGACAAGCTAAAGGTGGTGCCCATACCCATGTACTCAAGCATCCTTCTTGGGTGATGGTGTAGTAGCATTCTTCTTGTCTAGCTTACGCTTGAGGGTAAAATTCTCATCCCTTAGATCATTGCTTTCTTGTTCAAGCATCAGTATCTTTTGCATAATGCTTCCTTGTATTCCTGAAGAAAATGAGATGGGATAAATTGGATCTTATATTTGTTTTCTCTATTTGTAAGAGTTGACTACCTAAATTCCACGTGCATATATCCAGGCTTTGGTAGTGGAACTTCATCTTCATCTAAACTGACGTTCAGATCGGCCTCCTTCGTCTCCTCCAAATCAGTATCTTCCTCCACATATGTGACCCATAGGTAAAGTTAAATATCCAAAAAGATCTTTGGATCTGCAACATAATGGGAAACACAGCTCTCTCCATATGAATCCTGCGAAGACATATTTTCATATCTGCCAGAAAAACAGCTCGAAACAAGAACAAAAGAGAAACTCGCGATGCGATGGCCAAACATATGGAAGTACATATAATGATTTTTTCTTGGTCAGAATACGAGTCCAGGTGGAAACGGAGTCCGGGAGGCACACGAGGGCCCCACAAGCCATCAGGGCCCGGCCTGGGGGACGCACCCTATTGGCTTGTGCCTCCCTTGTGGGTCCCCTTGACTCCTTTTTATTTTTATAAGTTTTCTAAAATACGAAAACCAACATAAATAATTTTTGTCGAATTTTTGGAGTTGATTTACTTACCGTACCACGTACCTACCCCTTTTTTAGGTTTTTGGAGTGTTTCAGGAGGCCTCCCATATGTTCTCCTTTGGTGTTACAACTTGGATGATCTTAGTTTCTTCATTAATGGGTGTACCTGAAATATAGTGCTTTGATAATCCCCAAGTGCAAGGAATCATCATAGCAATTTCCGAAGGTCGAAGTGATAAGTATGGAGTGTCGAACCCACAAGGAGCTAAAGGTAAGATCAGTATTGTCTCAAGTCCTATCTGCCACAGATACGACTCTACGTACACCGAACGTTTGCTTTCATCTAGAAACGAGAAATAAAACTATGTTGTAGGTTTGAAGAGGATAGCTTTGCATGATATCGGAGTACTAAAATATAAAAAATAGGTCATGTTAACATAAAGTTAGAATATATTACTATATATTATAAATAGCGAGTGTGGAATAATGATGGATCGGTGTGCGGAATTATCCTAGGCAATTGTTAACAAGATCGATAATCATGATTGCAGTTTTATATGAGGGAGAGGCATAAGCTACCATACTTTCTCTACTTGGATCATATGCACTTATGATTGGAACTCTAGCAAGCATCCTCAACTACTAAAGATCATTAAGGTAAAACACGACCATAGCATTAAAGCATCAAGTCCCCTTTATCCCATACGCAACAACCCCATTACTCGGGTTTAAGCTTCTATCACTCTATCAACCCACTATAAGCAAATCATGAACGTATTGCAACACCCTACAGCAGGGATCCTTCATGTGTGTGCGGCACGGAAGGCACCATAAGACAACACCAAAATAAATATACAACTCAAACCAATCTAGATTATCAATCAACCCATAAGACAAAAGAAATCTACTCAAAACATCATAGGATGGCAAAAAATCATTGGATCATAATATGTGGCATAAAGCACCATGTTCAAGTAGGGGATTACAGCGGGATGCGGGAGAGTGGACCACTGAAAATATATGAGGAAGGTGATGAAGAAGTTGATGCTAATGAAGACAATCACCGCGGCGATGGTTCTCCTGATGGCACTCCGGTGCCATCGAGAGAGAGGGGGAGAGGGTCTCCCCCTTGTGCTTCCTCCTCCTTGGCCGCCCCTAGGTGGGGAGAGATTCTCCCTCTGGTCCTTAGCCTCCATGGTGATGATGGCCCCTCCCTCTTCCTCCTCCATGGTCTCGATGATGGTGACACGCTCCGGTAGGGTGCTAGAGAGGGCCAAGATTCAGTTTTCGTGGCTACACAGACTTGTGGCGGTGGAACTTCCGATCTAGGTTTCTTTCTGGGGGTTACTAGATTTATAGGAGTACTTGTGTTGGAATCACGTCAAGGGGACTCCCGAAGGGCCCACAAGCCATGGGGGCGCGCCCCTGCTGGCTTGTGGCTGCCTTGGGACTCCTCTCCGGTATCTTTCGACCCTAGTATTTTTATATTTTCCAAAAATATTCTCCGTAAATTTCCAGCCCATTCCGAGAACTTTTATTTCTTCATAAAAAACAACCCCATGGTAGTTCTGCTGAAAACAACGTCAGTCTGGATTAGTTCTAATAAAATCATACCAAAATCATATACAATTATTGTAAACATGGCATGAATACTTTATAAATTATAGATACATTGGAGATGTATTAGCATCCCCAAGCATAATGCCAGCTCGTCCTCGAGTAGGTAAATGATAAAATAAATAATTTATGAAGTGTGAATGCTAGCATAGTGCACAAATTTGATCAATGATAGTTCCAAACACTTTTTCTAGCATCATTATATATCATAAACAGTAGCTCATCTCATAAAACTTCTCATGATTAGGTAACAAGCTATTCGCATGTTAACGTATAGACCATAAAGTTTCTTGAAAACTAAAAAATTATGCTTTCAATCACCAAACAATTGCAATTCATCTTATTTTCAGGAAGGGTCTATGTAAGAGCTATGATTTAGAAAATTCCACATACTCAACTATCATATAGTCTTCCATGATTGCTAACACTCAAAACATATTTTTAGAGCAAATGGCACGTCGAACACAAAGAAAGATAGGTGCTTAAAGTTTTGCCTCCCAACTTATTTATCATGTAAATAATTGCCAACAATAATAATTCCTGATCAAATATATTTGAAGGGCCATATATGCTTGGATATTTCCCCACCACATGATTCTTGCCAACTAAAGAATAATTGAGGTTGAACTAAGAAGCAATAATATTGACTCTTGCATAAAAGTAAATACATGAAAGTAAAAGTTGGGACCTTCACAGAGGGAAGCATAGGTTGTCATGCGCTTTTTAATTTTGGATGTGCAAACCCTTAATGTAAGGGAACGTCATGTTGTATTGTCCTTTGTGATAGCAACCTTTATTATGCAGTCCATCGCTTTTATTTCTTTACCATCACAAGTTGGTACAACGCTTATTTTCCCTTACAATAAAAGATCATACATATTTAGGAGCAATTTTTATTGCTTTTTGCACCGATGACAACTTACTTGAAAGATCTTATTCAATCCCTAGGTAGATATGGTGGACACTCATGGCAAGAAACTAGGTTTAAGGGTTTTGGATGCACAAGTAGTATCTCTACTTAGAAAAAAAATTGGTTAGAAAAATATCCGAAGCAAGCACCACATGTTGGAGGATACATAACAATATAACTTCTATACAAATTTACCCAAGCATAACTCATTACGTTGTCTTCCTTGTCCAAATTCAACTAATTTGCTCAATTTTGAAAATAATGAATGGGTATTCACAATCATAGAAGATGTCCAAGATAGTATATTTATATGTGAAATCTCTCTCCCTTCAATATTCTTTCATGAATTGTTCAAGTGACCATTGCAGTGTTTGTTACTTACAATGAATTTTACCACCTGTACTTCTTATATGTGAAGTCATTACTCCCCATGGGATAAGCATATAAAACATATATAATTTCAGATTTACGATATTCAATTCATTCAACCATTTACTCATAGGACATAAGTGAATCATGAGAGTAAATGACAAACTACTCCAAAACATATAAGTGAAGATCAATGAGTAGTCAAACAATTAAGTAGATATGTGAGGACTTTTTCTCTCTCTCCCAATAAAGATTTTCTGATTTGAGTATTTTATTTAAATAGCAAGCAAAATAAAAATAGCACTCCAATAATAGGATGCATCATGTGAACGAATAAAAATTTAGGCTCAACATAGGCTAACCGATAGTTGACGAAGAGAGATGGGATGTGTAGCATCCCCAAGTTTAGATGCTAGAGATTAATTGAAATATTTACTTGGGGAGCCTTGGGCATCTATTAACCCACAAGTATAGGGGATCAATTGTAGCTATTTTCAATAAGTAAGAGTGTCGAGCCCAATGAGGAGCAGAAGGAAATGAAAAGTAGTTTTCAGTAAGGTAATGACTGCAAGTGGTGAAATTGTGAGTAGCGAAGTAGTTTGATAGCAAGATAATTTATAACAAGCAAGTAACGAATATAGTAAAAAAGGTGCAGCAAGGTAGCCCAATCCTTTTGAGGCAAAGGACAGGCCAAAGCGGTCTCTTGTGATAAGCAAAGCGTTCTTGAGGGTACACATGAATTTCATCTAGTCACTTTCATCATGTTGGTTTAATTCATGTTCAGTACTTTGATAATTTGATATGTGGGTGGACTGGTGCTTAGGTGCTTCTCTTACTTGAACAAACCTCCTACTTACGATTAACCCTCCCTTAAGCATCCACAACTACGAGAAAAGTATTAAGAATAAATACTAACCATACCATTTAACTTTTGGATCCAATCTGTCCCTTGCAGAATAGTGCATAAACTGGGGTTTAAGCTTCTTTCACTCTCATAACCCATCATCTAATTGCTACTCCACAATGCATTCCCTTAGGCAGAAATATGGTGAAGTGTCAGGTAGTCAACGTTCACATGACACCACTAAGGGAATCACAACGTACATACTATCAATATATCGAACACATATCAAATTCACATGATTACTTGCAACATGATTTCTCCCGTGACCTCAAGAACAAAAGTAACTACTCATGAATAATAATCGTGCTCAAGATCAGAGGGGTATTAAATAGCATAATGGATCTAAACATATAATATTCCACCAAATAAACCATATAGTGATCAACTACAAGACGTAATCAACACTACTAGTCACCCACAAGCACCAATCTATAGTTTCGGTAACAAGATTGAACTCAAGAGATGAACTAGGGTTCAAGAGGAGTTGGTGTTGTTGAATATGTTGATGGATATTTCTCTCCCAAGATGGGAGAGTTTTTCGTGATGATGATGACGATGATTTCCCCCTCCGGGAGGGAAGTTCCCCTGGCAAAATCGCTCCACCGGAGGGCAAAGTGCTCCTGTAGAAGATCCGCCTCGAGGCGGCGGCGCTTCGTCCTGAAATCCTCCTTCTTATTTCTTTCTGGGTCAACATGAGTTATATACCAGAGTATGGGCACCGGAGGTGGGCCGAGGAGGGCACAACCCACCAGGGCGCGCCTGGGCTCCCTAGCGCGCCCAGGTGGGTTGTGCCCACCTGGTGGGCCACCTCTGGTAGTTATTTGCTCCAATAATTCATAAATAATCCATAAAAAATCTCCGTGAAGTTTCAGCTTGTTTGGAGTTGTGCAGAATAGGTAGCCTGACGTAGCTTTTCCAGGTCCAGATTTCCAGCTGCCGGAACTCTCCCTCCTGGTGTGTTCCTTTATGGATAAAAGGTATTAGAATTACTCCAAAAAGCATTATTATGGATAAAGACATTATAAATAACAGCAAGAAAAAATGATGCAAAACGGACGTATCAACTCCCCCAAGCTTAGACCTCGCTTGTGCTCAAGCGAAAACCGAAATCGAAAAACATGTCCACATGCTTTGAGAGAGAGGTGTCGATAAAAACAAAATACGGACATAGAAGCATCATGTTGACTATTATAAAAGCAATAGAATTAAATATAGGACTTTTGTCATAGAACTTTCATCATGTACTTCTCATGAATAAGTAATAGTTCATCACACAATCGAAGTATAAAGCAAAAACTCTATTATAAACCAACAAACTATGTTCTCAGTCAACTTTGCAACTACAATTCATCATCTTTTCAGGAAGGGTCACGTATCGGAGACTTTAGGCAAGTCCACATACTCAACCATGGTATAGTCTTCTATGATTGCTAACACTCGCCTCGTACTCAAGAGCAAAGCGTTTAAATCGGACACATAGAAAGATAGGGGCTTATAATTTCGCCTCCCAACATCCTCACCTCAAGGGTGATGTCAACAATAATAACTCATGCTATCTATATTCAACTGGACATATGTGCCTAGATCTATCCTCACCACATGATGCTTGCCAAAGGAGAAAAATAAAAGGAATACAAAAAAACTTTGACTCTTGCATAAAAGTAAAACATAGACCCTTCGCAGAGGGAAGCAGAGGTTCTCATGCGCTTATTTGTTTGTATGCTCAATCCCTTAGTGCAAGAGAACGTCACGTTGTATTGCCCCTTAAGATGACAACCTTTATTATGCAGTCCATCACTTTTATTCTTTGTCATCCAAGTTCGTACAACGCTCAATTTTCTCTTACACTAAATGAACTTACACTTTTAGAAGCAATTTTTATTGCCTTATTGCACCGATGAAAACTTACTTGAAGGATCTTGCTCAATCCGTAGGTAGGTATGGTGGACTCTTGAAAATAGGATTTGGGTTTAAGTATTTTTTGATGCACAAGTAGTATCTCTACTTAGTGCAGAATTTTTGGCTAAGAATGTAGGGGGAAAGCATCACATGTTAAATGATCTATGAAAATATGACTTCTATGTGAATATAAATTAACATAAACCATTAAGTTGCGTTCCTTGTCCAACGTCAACAATTTTGGCATATAATATTTTGATGAGGTCTCACAATCACAAAAGATTTCTAGGATAGTATATTTATATGTGAATCTTCTCTTCCCTTATTGATTCTTTCATGAATTGCATCATTGACTAATGCTATGTTTGTTAATCTCTAATAAAATTTCTTACTTATACTTTTCCTTATGTGGTGCCATCACCTACCATAGGATTAGTATATGATCTTATTGGTTTATTTCCTTTCTTTCATTTCTTTCTTATTTCTTTTTCATTATTTGCAACATGAAAGTAAACAAAGCAAAAAACTCAAACTAAACTTTATCATATAACTTGCACACGATTACAATGATAGGTCACTAAGCAAACTCTCAAGTAAGAAAGGATCAAACTAAACTTTATTTCATCTAGGAAAAATATTGAACTAATATAAGTAAAAGCAAAAAGATAGTGGGATGATACGATTCCGGGGCACCTCCCTCAAGCTTGGCGCAAGCCAAGGGGAGTGCCCATACCCGATACTCAGTTCTCCTTTGGTGGTGAAGTAGAAGTCTTGTCCTCGGATTTCCATGGCAGTGGTCCACCATCATGAGAGAAAGAGTGAGTCTCACGGGTCCTTCAACTAGCAGCCAAACTCATACCTTTAAACCTTGCCTCATATTCAAAGACTTGGCTCTGGTGGTCATAGATCTGGCTTTGGAGGAAGTTAATTTGCTCGTTGATGGTGAAGACGATGTCCTTCATGGGATTGACATGCACCTTGAGATCACGGGAGAGGTCCGTGATCATGAGGTGATTGGCATGGAGTCCACGCTCCACCATCCCCTTGCACCGGAAGACATCTTGCTCCACAGCTTCAAGCCTAGACTCCACGGTTCCCGTCCCCTTGGGACAGGGCACATCGCGAAGGTGTAGCACCTCCTCATGCATCTCAATGAACTAATGGTGCTGCACCACCTCCCGAAGATATGGGTTGATTACGTTCTTCAAGAACTTGTCCTTGGAGGAGCTTGAAGTAGCCATGGTAGATGGGATCTGACAGAAAACAGCAAGGGAAAAAGAGAACAGAGGATTTCTCTGCGATATTGTGATCAATAGGTTCAGGAAGTATATATAGATTTTTTATGTTCGAGGACAAGCAGCCATGATTGGCAAGCCTGGCGTGCCCTGGTGTCTTGTGCCCACCAAGGGACGCTTCCTGGGAGCTTATTTATTTCCAAAATTCTCAATATTCCAAAACTGACAGAAAATATTTTTCCGGATTTTTCGGATTCCATTTACTTATCGTATCATGTATCTCCTTATTTTCACAATTCTGGAGTGTTCCAAAAGGACTCTTTTATGTGTTTTTCTGGTGTTAATGTTTGGATAATATTACTTTCAGCATTAATAAGTGTACCTGAGATATAATGCTTTATTCGTTGTCCATTGACAACCTTCGGGTTAGTACCTTCGGAATTATTTATCTTGATGGCACCACACCGGTAAACCTCCTCGATGACATATGGGCCTTCCCATTTTGAGAGGAGCTTCCCTGCGAAAAATCTAAAACGAGAGTTGTACAAAAGAACATATTCTCCGACTTTAAACTCACGCTTTTGAATTCTTTTGTCATGCCATCTTTTGACTTTTTCTTTGAATAATTTTGCATTTTCATAAGCTTGGGTTCTCCATTGATCTAATGAGCTAATATAAAATAACCTCTTCTCACCAGCAAGTTTGAAATAATAATTGAGCTCTTTAAGTGCCCAAAATGCTTTATGTTCTAACTCAAGAGGCAAATGGCAAGCTTTTCCATAAACCATTTTATAAGGAGACATACCCATAGGATTTTTATATGTTGTTCTATAAGCACAAAGTGCATCATCTAATTTCTTAGAACAATTGTTCCTAGACCTATTAACAGTCTTTTGCAAAATTAATTTTATTTCTCTATTGCTAAGTTCAACTTAACCACTAGACTGAGGATGATAGGATGATGCAATTTTATGGTTAACATCATACTTAGCAAGCATTTTACGGAAAGCACCATGAATAAAGTGTGAACCACCATCAGTCATTAAATATCTAGCGACTTGAAACCTTTGGAAAATAACTTCCTTAAGCATTTTAATAGAGGTGTTGTGATTAGCACTACTGGTTGGAATAGCTTCTACCCATTTAGTAACATAATCAACAACAACCAAAATATGAGTATACCCATTAGAGGAAGGAAAACGTCCCATGTAATCAAATCCCCAAACATCAAATAGTTCAACAGCAAGTGATTAATTCATAGGCATTTCTTGACGCTTACCGATATTACCTATTCTTTGACATTCATCGCAAGATGAGACATACTTACGGGCATCCTTGAAGAGAGTAGGTCAATAAAATCTAGATTGCAATACCTTATGAGGAGTTCTATCTCCAGCATGATGCCCTCCATAAGCCTCAGAGTGACATTTTCGTAGCATTTGTCCTGGTTCTCGCTCAGGTACACAACATCTAATAATACCATCTATTCCTTCTTTATAAAGATGTGGCTCATCCCAAAAGTAATGTCTTAAATCATAGAAGAATTGTTCCTTTTGTTGGTAAGTAAAGCTAGGTGGTAAATATTTAGCAAAAATGTAATTAGCATAGTCATCATACCAAGGAGTACTATTATCAACATTTATTGCAGCTAACTACTGATCAGGAAAACTATCATCAATATGTAGTAGGTCATCAAGCACATTTTCAAACCTAGACAAGTTATCAGCTACAAGGTTCTCAGCTCCTTTTCTATCAATGATACGTAAATAAAATTCTTGTAACAAGAGAACCCAATGAATAAGTCTAGGTTTAGCATCTTTCTTTTCCATAAGATATTTAATAGTAGCATGGTCTATGTGAACAGTTACTTTGGAATCAACAATATAAGGTCTAAATTTATCACAAGCAAACACAACTCCTAAGAATTCTTTTTCAGTAGTAGCATAATTTCTTTGAGCATTGTCTAGAGTTTTACTAGCATAATGAATAAAATTCAATTTCCTATCAACTCTTTGTCCTAGAACAGCACCAACAGCTTAATCACTAGCATCACACATAATTTCAAAAGTCACGTTCCAATTAGGTGGTTGAACAAAAGGTGCGGTAATTAAGGCTTTCTTGAGTGTTTCAAAGGCTTCAAGACAATCATCATAAAAAACAAAAGGGATATCCTTTCGCAAGAGATTAGTAAGAGGCCTAGAAATTTTAGAAAAGTCTTTGATAAATCTCCTATAGAAACCAGCATGACCTAAGAAACTACGAATACCTTTTATATCTCTAGGACATGGCATTTTCTCAATTGCATCAACCTTAGCTTGGTCCACTTCAATACCTCTTTCAGAAATTTTATGACCCAAGACAATGCCTTCATTAACCATAAAGTGGCACTTCTCCCAATTTAAGACAAGATTTGTTTGTTCACATCTCTACAAATCTCGCTCAAGATTGCTTAAACAGTCGTCAAAAGACTTCCCAAAAACAGAGAAGTCATCCATGAAAACCTCAACAATCTTTTCACAAAAATCAGAGAATATAGCCATCATGCATCTTTGAAAGGCAGCAGATGCATTACATAAACCAAAAGGCATACGTCTATAAGCATAGGTTCCAAAAGGACAAGTAAAAGTGTTCTTTTCTTGATCAGGTTGTGATACAGGTATTTGTGAAAAGCCAGAATATCCATCAAGGAAGCAAAAGTGTGTGTGCTTAGATAATATTTCAAGCATTTGATCAATAAAAGGCAAAGGGTAATGATCTTTTCTAGTTGCTTTGTTTAGTTTTCTAAAATAAATTACCATTTTGGAGCCTGTAACAATTCTTTGTGGAATAAGTTCATTTTTATCATTAGGAACAACAGTAATACCACCTTTCTTAGGAACACAATGAACAGGACTTACCCATCTACTATCAGCTATAGGATAGATTATACATGCTTCCAGAATTTTTAATATTTCTGTTCTTACCACCTCTTTCATCTTCGGATTTAACTGACGTTGGTGATCAACAACTAGTTTAGCATCAGGTTCCATATTGATTTTGTGCTGACATAGAGTGGGACTAATGCCCTTTAAATCATTAAGAGTACATCCAATAGCAGCCCGGTGCTTCCTTAGAACTTTCAATAATCTTTCTTCTTCATGTTCTGAAAGGTTAGCACTGATAATAATTGGATATATCTTCTTTTCGTCTAGATAAGCATATTTCAAAGTGTCTGGCAATTGTTTTAATTCAAACACAGGATCACCTTTAGGTGGAGGAGGACCTCCAAGAGTTTCAATAGGTAAATTGTGTTTGAGCAGAGGAAATTGTTCAAAGAAAACCTTATCTATTTCATTTCTTTCATGCATATGTAAATCATTTTCATGGTCCAGCAGATATTGTTCTAAAGGATCAGTAGGTGGTACAACAATAGAAGCAAGACCAATTAATTCATCCTTACTAGGAAATTCTTTTTCATGATGATTTATACTAAACTTGGAAAAATTAAACTCATGAGAGTCATGACCAAAGCTAACTCCCATAGTTTGATCCTACAATCTATCTTAGCATTAACTATGTTCAAGAAAGGTCTACCAAAGATAATGGGACAGAAGTCATCTTGTGGGGAACCAAGAACAAGAAAATCAGTAGGGTATTTTATTTTCCCACACAAGACTTCAACATCTCTAATAATCCCAACAGTAGTGTCTCTATTAGCAAGTTTAATAGTAACATCTATTTCTTCTATCTCAGCAGGTGATATGTCTTTCATAATCTCTTCATATAAAGTGTAATCAATAACACTCACACTAGCACCCACGTCACATAAACCATGATAACAGTGATCTCCTATTTTAATAGAAATAACAGGGATGCCCACAACAGGTGTATGGTTATATTTTCTATCAGGTTTAGCAATTCTAACAGCTTCTTCGCAGAATTAAATAACATGCACATCAATATCTTCTCCCAGGAGATCTTTAACCATAGAAATTCTAGGTTCTACTTTAATTTGTTCCTCGGGTTTAGTTGTTCTCATATAGCTTTTGTTAACCCCAGTTGAAACTTTAGCATGTTCCTTTATCCTAACAGGGAAAGGTGGTTTCTCTATATAAGCATAAGTAACAACCGGATCAACATTATAGAGTATAGTTTCTTCTTTAACTGGTGCTGGTTTTTCAATTTCTTCTTTAACAGGTGGGTGATATTTAAACCACTTATCCTTAGGGAGTTCAACATGAGTAGCAAATGATTCACAAAAGGAGGCTACTATCTCAGAGTCAAGTCCATATTTAGTGCTAAACTTTTGAAAAGCATCGGTATCCACAAAAGATTTAACACAATCATACTTAAGTTTAATACCTAACTCTTTACCTTCGCCGAGGTCCCAATCTTCAGAGTTGTGTTTAATTCTTTCCAAAAGATCCCACAAGAATTCAATAGTCTTCTTCATAAAAGAACCAACACAAGAAGTATCAAGCATGGTTTGATCATTACGAGAAAGCCGAGCATAAAAATTCTAGATAATAATTTCTCTTGAGAGCTCATGATTGGGGAATGAATATAACATAGACTTAAGCCTTCCCCAGGCTAGAGCGATACTTTCTCCTTCACGAGGCCAAAAATTATATATATAATTCCGATCACGATGAACTAGATGCATAGGATAAAGTTTCTGGTGGAACTCCAATTTCAAACGATTCCAATTCCATGATCCAATATCATCGCATAGCCTATACCATGCCAATCCTTTTCCCTTCAAAGATAAAGGGAAAACCTTTTTCATAACTTGATCCCTGGGTAAACCTCCAAGCTTAAACAATCCACTAATTTGTTCCGTATATATCTAGTGCATATCAGGATGCTTAGTTCCATCTCCTGCATAAGGATTAGCTAGCAGTTGTTCTATCATACCCGAAGGAATTTCATATTCAATATTGTCAGTAGGTGCAGTAGGTTGAGGGGTAGCTAATTATGGTTCCGAACGAGGTGAAGCTACCCCGAACAAACTCCTCAAAGGATTGTTTTCCATAGTAACAAGTGACAATAAATTTCAGCACATTATATAAATGTTTCCTTACCAAATTCCACTTACCAAAGGTGCTTCACTCCCCGGCAATAGCGCCAAAAAATAGCCTTGATAACCACAAGTATAGGGGATCAATTGTAGCTCTTTTCATGAAGCAAGAGTGTCGAACCCAATGAGGAGCAGAAGGGAATGCCAAGTAATTTTCAGTAAGGTAATGCCTGCAAATGCTGAAATTGTGAGTAGTGAAGTAGTTTGATAGCAAGATAATTTTTAACAAGCAAGTAACGAATATAGTAAAAAAAGTGCAGCAAGGTAGACCAATCCTTTTGAGTCAAAGGACAGACCAAAGCGGTCTCTTATGATAAGCAAAGCGTTCTTGAGGGTACACAGGAATTTCATCTAGTCGGTTTCATCATGTTGGTTTAATTCGTGTTCGGTACTTTGATAATTTGATATGTGGGTGGACCGGTGCTTAGGTGTTGCTCTTACTTGAACAAACCTCCTACTTATTATTAACCCTCCCGCAAGCATTCGCAACTACGAGAAAAGTATAAAGAATAAATTCTAACCATAGCATTAAACTTTTGGATCCAATCGGTCCCTTACGGAATAGCGCATAAACTCGGGTTTAAGCTACTGTCACTCTCGCAACTCATCATCTAATTGCTACTCCACAATGCATTACCTTAGGCAAAAATATGGTGAACTATGATGTAGTCGATGTTCACATACACCACTAAGGGAATCACAACATGCATACTATCAAAATATCGAACACATGCCAAATTCACATGATTACTTGCAACATGATTTCTCCCATGACCTCAAGAACAAAAGTAACTACTCACAAATAATAATCATGCTCAAGATCAGAGGGGTATTAAATAGTATAATGGATCTGAACATATAATCTTCCACCAAATAAACCATATAGTGATCAACTACAAGATGTAATCAACACTACTAGTCACCCACAAGCACCAATCTATAGTTCTGGTAACAAGATTGAACTCAAGAGATGAACTAGGGTTTGAGAGGGGTTGGTGCTGTTGAAGATGTTGATGAAGATTGCCCTCCCCAAGATGGGAGAGTTGTTGGTGATGATGATGACGATGATTTCCCCCTTCGGGAGGGAAGTTCCCCCGGCGGAATTGCTCCACCGGAGGGCAAAAGTGCTCCTACCCAAGTTTCGCCTCGAGGCGGCGGCTCTTCGTCCCGAAAGCATCCTTATTATTTTTTCTACATCAACATGTCTTATATACCAGAATATGGGCACCGGAGGTTGCCCGAGGAGGGCACAACCCACCAGGGCGCGCCCAGGTGGGTTGTGCCCACCTGGTGGGGCCCCTCTGGTAGTTATTCGCGCCCAGGTGGGTTGTGCCCACCTGGTGGGGCCCCTCTGGTAGTTATTTGCTCCAATAATTCTTAAATAATCCATAAAAAATCTTCGTGAAGTTTCAGCTTGTCTAGAGTTGTGCAGAATAGGTAGCCTGTCGTAGCTTTTCCAGGTCCAGATTTCCAGTTGCCGGAATTCTCCCTCTTGGTGTGTTCCTTGCAAATTATGAGATAAAAGGCATTAGAATTACTCCAAAAACATTATTTTGGATGAAAAAAATTATAAATTACAGCAAGAAAACATTATGCAAAATGGACGTATCAGCATCCCCAAGCTTGAGCTTTTGTATCTCGTTCAATCCTCTCATGCCCCGGTTTCACCTATTCTCAAAAACTTCATCCACACAAAACTCAAAAAGAACTCATGAGATAGGTTAGTACACATAAGAACAAATCAACACTTCATGTACTTCCAATACAAGTTGCACAATAATTTTCAAACATTAGTTACTGTATAGTATAATTTCCACAATTTATATCTACCAATATAGGCTATGGAAACTATAGGATAAGTAGCTAACAAAACTATGACAGCAATCTGCCTAAACTGAATAGTCTATAGCAATTTATTAAACCAATGTACTTCTGTAATTCTTAAAATTATGAAAATTTAGGAGATGCTAAATAATTTATATTAAAATACTATGTAAAAATTACAGAAACTTTCTACGTTCCAGTAAAATATTAAAATTCAAACACTACAAAAAAGTTTCTATTTTTTTACATAGCACACATCAAACATGCAACGGAAGCATCCTAAGGACATTCTTGGAAGTTTTTATTGAAAAACAAGATTGTAATTAACACCAAATAGAGAAACACAAAATGAAATGACGCTCCAAGCAAAACTCATATTATGTGACGAATAAAAATATAGCTCCAAGTAAGATATACCAAAGGTGTTGAAGACGAAAGAGGGGATGCCTTCCAAGGCATCCCCAAGCTTAGAAACTTGAGTCTTCCTTGAATATTACCTTGGGTGTGCCTTGGGAATCCCCAATCTTGGGGTATTTCCACTCCTTAATCTCCTCATATCGATATCTCACCAAAACATGAAAACTTCAATCACACTAAACTTAACGGAACTTCATGAGATGGGTTAGTATGATAAAGAGAAGATCATTCACTTAGGTACTGTCAAATACAAGATCCATAATTGTTCTCGCATAATTTCTACTGTAAATTATCATTTCCACAATTTATATCACTTAATATAAGCCATGGAAATGCTAAAACAAGCGAACTATGCAAACAAGGTAGATTCCGTCAAAAACAGAACAGTTTGTAATGATCTGAACAATGACCATACTTATGCAACCCCAATTTTTTTGAAAAATTACGACAACCTAAGAAATTTTTATATAAATCATTTTTTAAAAATTAAGAAGATTTTGACCCTCTGGTTAATTTGTAAAAATTCTGTACTAGGGACAAAAGTTTGTGTTTTTGCACAGAATCAAGTGAACTATCAACCACATCATCCCAAAGGCATTACTTGACACTTGCCAAGACCGTGTTTATTGATAAACTCACGGAAAACATTAGTTTCCATAAAAGATTTAACATAGTAAAAATTAAGCTTTACACCTGACTCTTTACCTTCCTCGAGTTCCCAATCTTCAGAGTTGTGTTTAAATCATTCCAGAAGATCCCATTTTAGTTTAATAGTCTCCTTCATATAGGAACTAGTAGCACAAGAATCGAGTAACAATTTATCATCATGAGAAAGCCGATCATAAAAAATTTGTATGATCATTTATCTTACGAGATCATGGTTGGTGCAAGTGTGCATCATAGATTTAAGCCTCCCCCAAGCTTGAGCGATACTTTCTCCTTCACTACGCCAGCAATTATAAATAAAGTTCCATCACAATGGACTAGGTGCATAGGATAAAACTTATGATGAAATTCCAACTTCAAGCGATTCTAGTCCCATTATCCAATATCATCCAATAACACATACCACATTAATGATTTTCCCTCCAAAGATAAAGGGAAGACTTTCTTCTTAACTTTTTTTCCAGACAAACCTGCTAGCTGAAATAATACACAAACCTCATCGACAAATATCAAATGGTAATAAGGATTAGCTAACAATTTCTCTACCATACCCGAAGGAATCTCATAATAAATATTTTTATTAGGTTCAGTAGATCTAGGAACAACTTCTTTAACTTTAGTTCGAGGCGAAGATGCCCTGAACAAGCCACTCAAAGGGTGACCGTTCATAGTGACAAGCAGCTCTAATTTTCAGCACGTATAGAAAAATGTTTCCTTAGCAATTTCCACTTACCAAAGGTGCTTCACTCCCCGGAAACAACACCAGAAAAGAGTCCTGATGAACCACAAGTATAAGGGATCAATCGTGGTCCTTTCAATAAGAGTGTCAAACCCAACAAGGAGTAGAAAGAAATGACAAGTAGTTTTCAGCAAGGTATTCTCTACAAGTGATGTGGGTAACAATAAAAGAGAGTTTTGTAGCAAGATAATTTGTAACGAGTAACAAGTGAAAATAGTAACAAAGGTGCAGAAAGGTATCCCAATCCTTTTTGTAGCAAACGACAGTCCTGAAAGTACTCTTATATTAAGCAAGCGCTGCCGAGGACACATGGGAATTTCTGTCTAGTCATGTTTGTCATGTTAAGTTAATTCGTGTTTGCTAGTTTGATAATTTGATCTGTGGGTGTATCGGTTCTAAGGTGTTTTTATTACTTGAACTAACAAGCTACTTATGATTAACCCCTCTCGCAAACATTCGCAACTACGAAAGTAGAATTAACATAAATCTAACCATAGCATGAAACATGTGGATCCAAATCATCCCCTTATGAAGCAACGCATAAACTGGGGTTTAAGCTTCTGTTACTCTAGCAACCCATCATCTACTTGTTACTCCACAATGACTTCCCTTAGGGCCATAACATGGTGAAGTTTCATGCAGTCAATGTTCACATGACACCAATAAGAGAAGTAACAACATACATATCATCAAAATATCGAACGAATACAAACTTCACAAGATTATTTATAACAAGACTTCTCCCATTTCCTCAGGAACAATAGTAACTACTCACATCTCATCAACATTTTCAAGATCAGTGGTATAATAATAATGATTAGGGATATGAACATAATTTCTTCCACCAAGTAATCCAACAAGCATCAACTACAAGATGTAATTAACGCAACTAGTGACCTAGAGGTACCAATCTCAGGTTTTGGGACCAAGATTGAATACAAGAGATGAACTAGGGTTAGAGATGAGATGGTGCTCGTGAAGATGTTGATGAGGATTGGTCCCCCCACGAAGGAGGAAGCGTTGTGATCACGATGGCTTTGATCTCCCCCTCCTCGAGAGAAATTTCCCCGGCAGAATCTGATTGTCGGAATGCAAAAGGGCCTCTGACCAAGTTTCCAACTCGAGACGGGGCGCTTCATCCCGAAATGTTGCTTGTGATTTTTCCAGGGTAAAACACACCATATAGGAGAAGAGGGGTCAGGAGGTCTGCAGGGGCCCCACAAGCCATCAGGGCGTGACCTAGGGGGTGGTCGTGTCGTGTTGGCTTGTGGCCAGAAGGTGGCCCCCCTATGGTATATTTTTGGCCCAATAAAGCTTAAATATTCCATAAAAATTCTCCGTGAAGTTTCAGGTCATTTGGAGTCTGGTGATTTTTCTGCCTTTTTCTGGTTTTCCGGTCAAGAATTCCAGTTTCCAGATATTTCCCTCTTTGTGATGTGCCTTGCATATTTTGAGAGAAAGGACATAAGAATTGTGTGGTAATAGGAAATAACGGACAAGAATGACACAAATTTTAATAAGAAATCATGATGCAATATGGACACATCACATTGCATACATGATAGAGCCCATGGCTGAGGCATAGGCGACGACACTCATCTTTTTTGTATCTTATGCACTTGCTAGGCATTGAGTCTTACTCAACTTCACACCTTGTAACATAGGCAAGAACTCTTTCTTGGACTAATCCATTTTTAACTTCTACAAAACCTTATCAAGGTATGTGCTTTGTGAAAGTCCTATTAAGCGTCCTTATCTATCTCTATTGATCTTGATGCCTAATATGTAAGAAGCTTCTCCGAGGTCTTTCATCGAAAACCTCTTGTTCAAATATATCTTCATGCTTTTCGAAAGTTCTATATTGTTCCCAATAAGCAATATGTCATCCACATGTAATATTGGAAACGCTATACACTCCCAGTCACTTTCTTGTAAATACAAGCTTCTCCATAAACTTGTATGAACCCAAACGCTTTGATAACCTCCTCAAAGCGAAGATTACAACTTTGAGATGCTTTCACCAGTCCATAGATGGATCGCTGGAGCTTGCATAATTTCTCAGCATTTTCAGGATCAACAAAACCTTCTGGTTGCATCATATACAACTCTTCCTTAAGGAAACCTTTAAGAAACTTGTCTTGACATCCATCTGCCAAATTTCATAATCAAAAAATGCAGCTATTGCTAACATAATCCTCACAGACTTAAGCATCGCTACGGAATATAAAGTCTCATCGTTGTCAACTCCTTGAACTTGTGAAAACCCTTTTGCAACAAGTTGTGCTTTATAGATGGTGACAATACCGTATGCATCCTTCTTTTTCTTAAAGATACATTTCTTATGTATGGCCTAACAATCATATGGTAAGTCCTCCGAAGTCCACACTTTGTTCTCATACATGGATCTTATCTCGGATTTCATGGACTCTAGCATTTGATGGAATCCAGGCCCACCATCACTTCTTCGTAGCTCATAGGTTCACTGTTGTCTAACAACATGACCTCCAAGACAGGATTGACATACCACTCAGGGGCGGTACGAGTCCTTGTCAACCTACAAGGCTTAGTAGTGACTTGATCTGAAGTTTCATGACAATAATCAATAGCTTCCTCTTCACTTGGCGTAGGTGCCGTAGAAACATCTTTCTGAGTTGTGCTACTATCCAAATGAAGTGATGGTTCAACAACCTCATGAAGTTCTACCTTCTTCCCACTCAACTCTTTCGAGAAAAACTCATTCTCTAGAAAGGATCCATTCTTGGCAACAAAGACCTTGCCTTCGGATCTGAGATAGAAGGTGTACCCAATTGTTTCCTTCGGGTATCCTATGAAGACGCACTTCTCCGCTTTGGGTTCGAGATTATCATGCTGAAGCCTTTTCACTTAGCATCGCATCCTCAAACCTTAATAAACGACAACTTACGTTTCTTGCCAAACCATAATTCATACGGCGTCGTCTCAACGGATTTAGATGGTGCCCTATTTAAAGTGAATGTGGTTGTCTCTAATGCATAACCTCAAAACGATAGTGGAAGATCGGTAAGAGACATCATAGATCGCACCATATCTAATAGAGTACAATTATGACGCTCAGACACACCATTACGCTATCGTGTTAGAGGTGGTGTGAACTGTGAAACAATTCTACACCTGTCTTAAATCCATGCCAAACTCATAACTCAGATATTCTCCACCACGATCAGATCGTAGAAACTTTATCTTCTTGTTATGATGACTCTCTACTTCACTCTAAAATTGCTTGAACTTTTCAAACGTTTCAGACTTGTGTTTCATTAAGTAAATATACCCATATTTCCTCAAATCATCAGTGAAGGTAAGAAAATAATGATATCCACCACGCGCCTCAATACTCATTGGACCGCACACATCTGTATGTATGATTTACAACAAGTCACTTGCCCGCTCCATTGTTCTGGAGAATGGGGTTTTTGTCATCTTGCCCATGAGGCATGGTTCACATGTATCAAGCGATTCAAAATTGAGTAGTTCCAAAAGTCCATCAGCATGGAGTTTCTTCATGTGCTTTACACCAATATGACCTAAGTGGTAGTGCCACAAGAAAGTGGTACTATCATTATTAACTTTACATCTCTTGGCATCAATGTTATGAACATGTGTATCACTATGATCGAAATTCAACAAGAATAATCACTCATTGGGTGCATGACCATAAAATATATTACTCATATAAATAGAACAACCATTATTTTCTGATTTAAATGAATAATTGTCTTGCAATAAACAAGATCTATATATAATATTCATGCTCAACGCAGGCACCAAATAACAATTATTTAGGTTTAAAACTAATCCCAATGGTAATCGACGAGCGAGCGAGCCAACGACGATCACATCCACCTTGGGACCATTTCTGACGTGCATCGTCACCTCTTCCTTTGCTAGCCTCCGTTTATGCCATAGTTCCTCTTCCTAGTTCCAAATACGAGGAATCGAATCGGTATCAAATACCCAGGCACTACTACGAGAGCTAGTAAGGTACACATCAATAATGTGCATATCAAATATACCTTTGTTAACATTGTCAGCCTTCTTATCATCCAGGTACTTGATGAATCACAAGTATAGGGGATCAATCATAGTCCTTTCTATAAGTATGAGTGTCGAACCCAACGAGGAGCAGAAGGAAATGACATGTGGTTTTCAGCAAGGTAATTTCTGCAAGCACTGAAATTGTAAGTAGCAAATGTTTTGATAGCAAGGTAATTTGTAATGAGCAAGTACGGTAACAATAGGTAAGGTGTAGCAAGGTATCCCAATCCTTTGGTGGCAAAGGACAAGCCAAAACTATCTCTTATGATGAACAAAATGTTCTTGAGTGTACATGGGAATTTCATCTAGTCACTTTCATCATGTTGGTTTGATTTGTGTTCACTACTTTGATAATTTGATATGTGGGTGGACTGGTGCTAAGTCGCTATTCCTACTTAAACTAACAACCTACTTATGATTAACCCCCTCGCAAGCATCCGCAACTATGAGAAAAGTATTAAGACAAAGTCGAACCATAGAATTAAACTTGTGAACCCAAATCAGCCCCTTACGAAGTAGTGCATAAACTAGGGTTTAGGCTTCTAACACTCTAGCAACCCATCATCTAATAACTACTCTACAACACATTCCCTTAGGCCCAAGGATGGTGAAGTGTCATGTAGTCGATGTTCACATGACACCACTAAGGGAATCACAACATACATATCATAAAAATATCGAACACATATGAAATTCACATGATTACTTGCAACATGATTTCTCCCATGACCTCAACAACAAAAGTAACTACTCACAAATAATATGCATGATCTAGATCATAGGTGTATTGAATAGCATAATGGATATGAACATATAATCTTCCACCAAATAAACCATATAGTAATCAACTACACAAGGTAATCAACACTACTAGTCACCCACATGCGCCAATCTAAGGTTTCGGTACAAAGATTGAACACAAGAGATGAAGTAGGGTTTGAGAGGAGATAGTCCTGAAGAATGGCCTCCCCAAGATGATAGGGTTATTGGTGATGACGATGGCTTTGATTTCACCCTCCGGGAGGGAAGTTCCCCTGACAGAATCGCTCCGTCGGAGGGGAAAAGTGCCCCTGCCCAAGTTTCGCCTCGAGGCGGTGGCCCTTCCCCCCAAAAGTCCACTCCCTCATTTTTAGGTTTTTTGGTAATTTATACCAAAAGACGGGCTCCGGAGGTGGGCCTGGGTGAGCACCCTCCACGAGGGCGCGGTTAGGGGGGCTGGTGCGCCCTGGTGGAGGCTGACCACCTAGTGGTCCCCCTCCGGTAGTTTTAGATCCAATAATTTTTATTTATTGCATAAAAAATCTCCGTAAATTTTCAGCTTCATTGGGGATGTGCATAATAGGTATCTCTGACGTGCTTTTTTCAGGTGCTGAATTCCAGTTGTCGGCATTCTCCCTCTTGGTGTAAACCTTGCAAATTATGAGAGAAAAGGCATTAGAATTACTCCCTAAAGCATTATTATGCATAAAAACATTATCAATAACAGTATTAAAACATGATACATAATGGACTTATCAACTCCCCCAAGCTTAGACCTTGTTTGTCCTCAAGCGAAAGCCGATATCGAAGAACATGCCTGCATGGTTTGAGAGAGAGGTGTCGATAAAAAAATACGGACATAGTAGCATCATGCTTATTATTATAATAGCAACAAAAACTAACATACAACTTTGTCATAAAACTTTTACTTCATTACATCATCATATAACTTCTGATGAGCAAGTAACAATTCATCACAGCTTGGAAGTATAAAGCATTAATCTTATTGGAAACCAACAAACTATGTTCTCAGTCAACTTTGCAACTACAATTCATCATATTTTCAGGAAGGGTCTCATGTAGCAGCCTTTTGGCAAGTCCACATACTCAACCATCATTTAGTCTTCTATGACTGCTAACAATCACAACATACCCATGAGCAAAAACTTTTAACCGGACACATAGAAAGATAGGGGCTTATAGTTTGCCTCCTAACGTATTCACCTCAACGGTGATGTCAATAATAATAACTCATGCTCACTCATATCCAACTGGACATATGTTCCTAGATCTTTCCTCACCACATGATGCTTGCCAAAGAGAAAAGAAAAAAGGAATAGAGAAGAATACTTTGACTCTTTCATAAAAGTAAATACTTAAAAGTAAAGGATAGGCCCTTCGCAGAGGGAAGCAGAGGTTGTCATGTGCCTTTTTTGTTTGTATGCCAAATCCCTTAGCGGAAAAGAACATCACATTGCATTGCCTCTTGTGTTAGCAACCTTTATTATGCAGTTTGTCACTTTTATTACTTTGCCATGACAAGTTTGTGCAACGCTCAATTTTCTCTTACACTAATTGATCACACTTTTAGAAGCATTTTTTATTGGCCTGATGCACCGATGAGAACTTACTTGAAGGATCTTATTCAATCCATAGGTAGGTATGGTGGACTCTCAAACATGAGTTTGGGTTTTGGGTTGTTGGATGCACAAGTAGTATCTCTACTTAGTGCAGAATTTTTGGCTAGCAAAGATATTGGGCCAGCACCACATGTTGGAGGATCTATGAGAATATAACTTCTATGTGAATATGAACAAGCATAAATCATTACGTTGTCTTCCTTGTCCAACGTCAACAATTTTGGCATATAATATTTGATGGGGGCTCACAATCATAAAAGATGTCCATGATAGTATATTTGCAAGTGAATCTTCTCTTCCCTAATTTATTCTTTCATGAATTGCATCATTGACTAATGCTATGTTTGCCAATCTCCAATTAATTTTACCACTTATACTTTTCTTTATTGTGATGACATTACTCACCATAAGTTTAGCATGTGATCTTTTCATTTATTTTCTTTTATCATGATCGCAACAAGAAAGTAAAGGGGCAAAAACTCAAACTAAACTTTATTATATAACTCTCACTCGAATACATAGATAGATAGATCACGAAACTAGCACTCGAAAATAGATCATACTAAACTTGTATTCAACTAAATCATAAAAAGGCTAAGGATACAAATAAAAAAGCAAAGGTAAAAAGTGATGGCGATACGATACCGGGGCACCTCCCCTAAGCTTGGCTCAAGCTAAGGGGAGTGCCCATACCCGTGTACTCAAGTCTCCATTGGTGGTGGTGATTGTGAAGGTGGTGGTGATGAGATGGTATACATCTTCGCCAATTTATGCTTGGGGATTAAGTTTTCTTCCCTCAAATCATCATTCTCTTGCTCAAGTTTCAAAATCCTCTTGCATAGAGCTGCCTTTCTCTCCTGGAGAAAACCAGAAGGGATAAAAGGAGTATTGGGTATACTCCTACCATTAGAAAGGCTTGACTTCTTGAACTCCACGTGCATATCTCCAAGTTGAGGTAGTGGAGGTTCATCTTCATCTGAGCCACTGTCTGGTTCAGCGTCTTCTATTTCCTCCAGATCGGTGTCTTATTCTTCCTTAGAAGTCCACAAGTAGAGGTAAATGTCCCCAAAGATCTTTGGATCAGCAACATAATTGGACATATAGCTCTCTCCCTCAGAATCATGGGATGACATATTTTTAGATCTGCCAAGAAAACAACATGAAACAAGAACAGTGGGAAATCTCGCGATGCGGTGGTCAAAACAATCAGGGGTGTATATAGAGAATTTTTATTCTTGTAAACCAAGCAAACAAAAGGAAAACCGAGTCGGGAAGGTTCCTGTTGGGGATATAACCCCGTGGTAAGACCCGCCCAGGTGGGGCCGGGTTATACCTGGCGGCGCATAATCCGGATTGATGAACCGGGCCAGAAGACGTAGGCCCGGCTGTATGGCGGCTTGCCAGGATGGGCCAAGATGAAGGCCCGGAAGGGCGAAAGGTAGGAATACCCGGGCGGTGAAGCCGCCCGGAGATGGCTTGCCCAAGATGGCCAGACAAACAATAGAGATAAAGTCAGATACGTTGTAAGAGTCGGTGTGAGACTTCTGTAACCCGAGGTCTTGACCTCCTATATAAAGGCGAGACCCGGGGCGACTTAGACAGAAACCAACTAATCGAGAACTAGGTCAAGCGAATCCGCTCCCTTGTAATTGATACCCCGATCAATACAACTCAAGCAGGACATAGGCTTTTACCTCTTCTTGAGGGGCCGAACCTGGGTAACATTGTGTCCTTCATCCCAACCAACCCCTTTGAGTCCATCACCTTAGCGATGGCTTCGAACTTAAGTCCTCGGACATCTGCCGTGACAAAACCACGATTGTTGGCGCCCACCGTGGGGCTAGCGCTCGATAGTATTGAGTTCTCAAAGGGCTCTCTCCCATGGATTGAAGGGTATGTTGTTGGCAGGATGAACAAGAGTCGTCGTGGCCCGCTCTACATCAACGACAATGGCTGGGGCCCCGAGGCCGACTCTGTTGAGTACGGTTTCCATATGCCCTTTGGCAGAATCCACATCTTCATCGGCAAGATCAGCGGATCTGAACCCGGGCCGGATGTCTGCACCAACATCGTCGAGCCGGCTCGGCGCACGCAACCCACCTGACATGTGCGACCTGCCTGTGCTAACCCAGGCGGGAAGCATGTATTCGTCGGTTTCACGCAGGGCCTGGATCTCGAGGGTTCCATGTCAGAGGAAACTCTCGTTTGTTCGAAGGATGGATCTTCGAGAGGAGAGACGGAATCAATCTACCAGATTCACGATGGCAGGCTTGGGGGCTACGACGAGCTTTACCCCGAGTCGGAGCATCATGAGCCGGAGGACCATGGGTCGCTGATGCATGCGTCCGTCTTCATGGGGGGTTCAGCACCGGGCCCGAGCAGTATAGCCGCCAGGACAGCTGGGTCGGTGGCCGACCCGCCACCAGCTCAAGTTCTTCTGGATCTGATGAATGAGCTTACAGCTCTGATGGCGACTCAGGTCACAGCAGAGAATCAAGCTGCCCGGAACGCAGAAATCGCAAGGCTAAAGAACTAGATGACTGAAGTCCAGTAAGGGATCGGCATGCTCAAGGCTCAGATGGATGCGGAGGCATAGCGCCTTAGGGCGAACGCTTTCCGCCTTGAGCTGGAGCAGCAATCTGCAGTGGCGGTTCAGCGAATGAGGCATCAGTCCTGCTTGCCGGAACAGTATGAGGCCAGAAATCTTTTCAACATGCCGGGAATGGATCGGACAGTGGAAGCACCTGGAAGTCGGTCGACGGCTCGGTGGCAGCTTAACCCGCCCCGACGGAACCATAACTCACTAATGGTTTTCCCAACGCTGGCAGTTCATTACTCAAACCCGGCAGAGAACATGGTGGTGGTAGCAGCCCAGCTTAGAACGATCCCTATCCCGGACGAGGCGCCTTTCACAAAAGAGGTGCGAAATGCTATTGGATACCTGCAGACGGCGATGGCTCAGCAGGAGAAGTACACCTACAGTTGGAGTCGTGTGCATTCAACCCCCATCCCCAGCCACAGCTTGAGCCGGCGTTATGAGTCGCCGATGGTCTCCAGCTGTGATCGGCACCGAGACCCATCACGAGATGATCAAGCGGTTCTGGATGCTCAGGCGCTGGTGGACCGAGCGACAGCACGGCAAGAGGCGGCGGCGACGGCGGCTCATCAAGAACCTGCGCCTTCCATCTCGATAGGAGCAGGAGTAACTACCAGGGCCGTGGGAGTGTCGTGTTTAGTGCCGGCTTTGCGGAACGAGCGTCTGCCAAAAGATTTGAAGGGCCCTCACAAGGTCCCAAACTACACTACTGACCTGCCCCCGGAGGCGTGGATTGAAAGCTATGAACTGGCGATGGAGATGTTAGACGTCAATGACGCAGTATGTGCCAAGTATTTTATCATGATGCTAGAAGGACCGGCTCGCACGTGGTTGAAGGGCTTGTCACCCAACACCATCAATTCCTGGGCCGAGTTAAAGGTGAAGTTCATCAAAAATTTCCAAGGAACATGCAAGCAGCCCATGACGATTGTGGATTTGGATCATTGTTTGAAACAGGAGGATGATTCAGCTCATCATTGGGTTCGGCGGGTCTCAACTATCATCCACTCGCCTGAACAAATTACGGTGGCTCAAGCAGTTTTAATTCTGGAGAAGAATTGCCACTTTACGCCTCTGAAGCAGAAGCTTGGTCGGCTCAAGCGCTCATGTCTAGACATGGGGGAGCTCATGGCGGCTCTCACAAAGTACGCCGACTCTGACAATACGAAGGATCTACATTCTGATGAGGAGAAGCCTAGTCAGGGTAAGAAGAATAACAATGGCTAGGGTACGGCAGGCAATGGCAACCATGGCAAGAGGAAGACTCCAGAAGGTGGGTCAGAATTGGTGGCGAACACCAGCGCCGGGAACAATCGTGCTAAGGGCAATGGGAATTTTAGACAACCCTTTAATAAGAATAAAAACCCCTTCAACTTGGAGGAGATGCTCAATAAGCCTTGTCCGGAGCATAGCCGGCGCGATAGGGTGGCGGGTCATACGTGGAGGAATTGCCACATTATACGACAGTTTCCAGACTACAACTTGTGGTAGCATCACAATAATGGTGGCGGCCCGTCAGGCGGCTCAGGTCCAGGCGGCTCAGGAACCGGACCTGGCGCGGGCGGCTCAGGATCTGGCTATCAGGGTCAGAACAACCAAGGGGGGCATCATCAGCAATTTAGTGACAATAATCAGCAGCAGAGTAACCAGTCTGGGTATTAGAGTAATCCAAAGCAGCTCAGCTCGGGCCAGTACCATGTTTTTACAACCAGCCTGGACAGGCGATATCAGAAGTTGCGCAAGCGAGCGGTTAGTACGATCACGCTGGCTCTCCCGCAGTACTTGAAGTGATCTGAGTACGACATAACTTGGAGCAGAGAGGATCACCCGCCGCGTGTTGATGACTCGGGGTGGCTGGCTTTGGTAGTTGCCCCCCAAGTGGGAGGATATGTGCTTACTAAGGTGCTTATGGATGGTGGCACCGGCATTAATATTCTATACTATGACACTTTCTGTCGGATGAAGTTGCTTGATGAGGATCTTAGGCCTTCCTCGACAGTATTTCATGGTGTGGTGCCTGGCAAGTCAGCTTATCCAGTGGGTAAAATCTCTTTGGAAGTCGCCTTTGGTGATGAATACAACTACAGGGTGGAGACCTTGTGTTTTGAGGTGGTCAGGATCAAAAGTCCGTATCATGCCCTGTTTGGACGTCCGACTTATGCCAAATTCATGGCGAGGCCTTGTTATGTCTACTTATAGCTCAAGATGCCTGGTTTGAACGGGACGATTACAGTGCATGGTGATCGGAAGACAGCTATTGAGTGTGAGGAAGGAGACGCAGCTTATGCAGAGTCAAGTTGCGCGAAGCAGTGCTCAAGTTTTATAAGGAAAACGTTGACCCGGAGGACATGACTCCGCTCAAGAAGCCTACCACAGAAGTTGAGCCGCCCCTCAAGTTTTCGACGGATGATACCAAATTGGTGGATTTCACTCTGAGCGACCCATCGCAACAGTTCACCATTGGGGCTAATATGGATCCCAAATAGGAAAGCGCGCTCATCAAATTCATCCGTGATAATCGGGACATCTTTGCATGGAAACCTTCTGACATGTTGGGTGTACCGAGAGAGTTCGTTGAGCACCACCTTAATGTGGATCCCAAATTTAAGCCAGTCAAATAGTTCCTTCAGCAGTTTAATGAAGAGAGGCGCAAGGCCATTGGGGAAGAGGTGGCCCGGCTCCTAGCGGCGGGTTTCATCGCTGAAGTGTTCCACCCAGAGTGGCTTGCTAACCTGATGCTAGTGCTTAAGAAGAAAGGCATGTGGCGTATGTGTGTGGATTACATGGATCTTAACAAGGCATGTCTGGTTGAGCCATTTGCTCTCCCCCGTATTGACCAAATTATTGATGCAACGGCATGTTGTGAAAGCTTATGCTTCCTGGACGCTTATTCTGGTTATCAAAAGATCAAGATGGCAGTCAAGGACCAAGAGAAGACGACTTTCATCATGCCTTTTGGTTCTTTTTGCTATGTGTCTATGCCTTTTCGGCTCAAGAGTGCCCAAGCGACTTATCAGCGTTGTGTGCAGAACTGTCTTCACAGTCAAATTGGACGCAACGTTCATGCATATGTGGATGATATTGTGATCAAGTCAAGGAAGAAGGAGACTCTACTTGACGACCTGAAGGAAACTGTCGACAACTTATGGGTCTACAAGATGATGCTTAACCCGGCTAAGTGTGTTTTTGACGTTCCTGCAGGCAAGCTCTTGGGGTTTCTACTTTTCGAGCGTGGCACTGAGGCCAATCTAGATAAAATCAAAGCTATCACTTCCCTGTCTGAGCCGGTGTGCATCAATGATGTTCAGTGCCTGGCGGGACGGATCACTGCGTTAAGCCAGTTCATAAGCCGCCTTGGTGAGAAGGCCATCCCTTTATATCAGATGATGAAGAAGACAGACAACTTTGTCTGGAGTACGGCGGCGGGTGTGGCTTTTGAAGTGCTTAAGAAGCAACTTACTGAGCCTCCGGTCTTGGCTGCTTCGGCTAAGAAGGAACCTTTGCTCTTGTACATGGCGGCTAATAACTGCGCAGTCATCGCCACAATCGTCGTTGAGCGTAAGGAGACAGGGAAGGAATATCCAGTTCAGAGGTCGGTTTATTACATCAGTGAAGTCCTGGTAGAGTCCAAGCAGAGATATCCACATTGGCAGAAGCTGGTATATGGGGTATTCATGGCCAATCGTAAGCTGGAGCATTACTTCCTTGGGCACCAGATCACAGTGGTTAGCTCTGCCCCGTTGGGGGACATAATTCAAACAGAGAAGCCACCGACAGGATTGCTAAGTGGGTATTGGAGCTTGGACCTCTTAATTTGAAATGTGTGCCTTACACGGCGGTCAAGTCTCAAGACTTGGTGGATTCCATAAATGACTGAACGAAGTGTCAGGCGCCCGAGGAAAAACCGGATAATACATATTGGACAATCCATTTTGATGGATCCAGGCAACTGGAAGGATCAGGGGTGGGGGTTGTCTTAACTTCCCCTAAAGGTGATAAGTTCTGTTACGTGCTAAGGTTGATGTTTCTTTGTACTAATAATGCAGCGGAGTATGAAGCTCTGCTTCATGGCCTTCGGGTGGCTAAGGAGATGAACCTGAGTCGGGTTAGATGTCTCGGTGACTCAGACCTCGTAACCCAGCAAGTTTCAGGCACTTGGGATTCCAAGGACCCGCGGATGGCGGCTTATCGCCAGGCGGTGGATGTCATTGCTGGTCATTTCAAGGGTTATCAAGTGGATCATGTTGATCGTCGCAAGAACGAGGCGGACGACGCAGTGTCAAGGCTGGGCTCTCAGCGTAAGCCAGTAACTCCTAACGTTTTCTTAGACGTACTACATCACCCTCAGTTAAGTTACCTTCAAAGGAAGACTTGGCTATACCTGACCCGGAGGGGCAGCTCGCGGCGGCTCTGCATGTTATTCCTGACTGGACTGTGCCTTACCTGGCGTACTTGACTTGCCGCGAGTTACCTGAGGATGAAAACTTGGCGAGGCAGATCATCAGGTGGTTTAAGTCTATGACAATCATCAATGGTGAGTTACATAAGTGCAGTGTTATCGGCGTGTTTCAATGTTGCGTGTCACCTGAGGAAGGCAAAGAAATTTTGACTGAAATTCACGCTAGCGATTGTGGTCATCACGCTGTCTCAAAACCTCTGGTGTCCAAGGCTTTTCGACATGGTTTCTTCTGGCTGACGGCTCATACGGATGCAGAAGACTTGGTTTGCAAGTGCGATGGATGTCAGAAGTTCGACCGACATGCTCACGTCATGGCTCAGGAGTTGCGTATGATTCCAATCACCTGGCCGTTTGCGGTCTGGGGGTTTGATATGGTCGGGCCTTTCAAGAGATCCAAGGACAAGAAGACCCACCTCTTGGTTGCAGTGGACAAGTTTACCAAGTGGGTAGAGGCTGAGCCGGTCGGCAAGTGTGACGCGGCTACGGCGGTTCAGTTTGTTAAAAATTTGATCCACCGCTTTGGTAACCCTCATAGTATCATCATAGATAATGGTACGAACTTATCCAAGGGGGCTATGCAAGCATTCTGTGAAAATGAGCACATCCAACTTGACGTTTCTGCGGTCGCTCATCCACAGTCAAATGATTGGGTAGAGCATGCTAACCAAGAAATCTTCAGAGGTATCAAACCCCGACTTATGGTTCCTTTGCAGCGGATGTTGGGTTGTTAGGTAGAGGAGTTGTCGTCCGTCTTATGGAGCATCAGAACTACTCCCAACAGATCAACAGGCTATACGCCTTTCTTCATGGTTTATGGCGCAGAAGCCGTATTGCCAAGTGATATACGTCATGACTCTCCACGGGTGATGCCTTACATTGAGGAAGATAATGAAACAGCACATCAAGATGCGTTGGATGCCTTGGAGGAAGAACGTGATCTGGCGGCGGCTCGATCAGCGATTTATCAGCAAGACCTGCGCCGTTATCATAGCCGCAGAGTTAAGACCCAGACATTTCAAGAAGATGACTTAGTGTTGCGGTTGATTCAAGATCAGAAAGATGCACACAAGTTATCCCCTCCATGGGAAGGACATTTCGTGGTTAGCAGGAATCTCAACAACGGGTCAGATTACCTCATTGACATACGAGACAAATCAAGCACTTCTGGGCAGGAGACCCACCGGCCGTGGAACATAGCTCATCTGCGGCCTCATTATACTTGAGTTGTCAAGACTTGACATTGTACACCCTCACTGTACATATCATATAGATATATATGAATAAAGTTGGCATCCCTGCAAGCCGGGGCCTTTGTCATTTCGCGTATTTCAGTTTGCGCAACAAGGTCATCTAGGGGGCTTCCAACCCACCGGGTTTAGCTTATCAGACCCTATTGATCAGCTCTTAAGCCAAAGTCAAGCGGGTTATACACCCCAAAAGTTGACTCCGTCAACAGATCATCTAAGGGGCTTCCAACCCACCGGGTTTAGCTTATCAGACCCTGTTGATCGGCTCTTAAGCCAAAGTCAGGTGGGTTATACACCCAAAAAGTTGACTCCGTCAACAGATCATCTAAGGGGCTTCAACCCATCGGGTTTACATTATCAGACCCTATTAATCGGCTCTTAAGCCAAACTCAGGCAGGTTATATACCCAAAAAGTTGAGTCCGTCAACAAGGTCATTTGGGGGCTTCCAACCCATCGGGTTTAGCTTACATACCCTCTTGATCGGCTCTTAAGCCACCGCAACCTTGAGTTAAACCTGTCTGTAAGCTGATGTTGTTCCGCTATGTGACCCACCGAACTCTTACCAGTTAATATTGCCTGGAGACCCTAAGCCGGTCCAAAGAGGTGGACGGGCAATCTCGATAGAGACCCTGTACTGGTTAAGGTTAAACCGACGGTTCTTGTCACGTGAGTGCCGGCTTACGGAAAGCAAGGATAAACTCTCTCATCTACTGCCGACTCTCCGCTATGTGGCCCGTTTCGTACTCTTAGACAATTAATCTTTTAAAGACCCTGCACAGTTTAAGGTTAAAATGACGGATTTATGTCACGTGAGAGGCAGTTTATGGGCTACCGGGGTACTCATGCCCTACCGCGTCTGTTTTTGGGACGTTACACTTCCTGTTAGTTAATCTCGCTTAGAGACCCTGAGTCGTTTAAAGAAATTGACGGCCCATCTCGATAGAGACCTTGTACTGATAAGGAGTTTTAAGTAGCGAGTTCACCCAGAAGAACCGGCACATGAGTTATTGAACAAGTGAATCAGGAAAGATTTGACATCTCCGGGTTGTGCTATTCTAAACCGCCCTCACAACAGTGCAGAAAATATGCTGCTCCTATAGGCGGCTTTCTTAAAATGAGCCACCATGATATCTGGTATGAATTGAAGCACAAGGCAGACATAATATATTAAGTCGTGCGGTTTTCCTATGTGCACGATGGCACAGTTCAAGCAAGACAAGATTTTTCATGAAGGCTGATTACAACGCCCACCACTGAGAGCTCAAAAAGCAAGACTTAAAGTTTTTTACACTGCTCAAAATTTCGGCGGGTCAAGTAGCCGGGTTAAACCATGGCAGTATCAATTTGATCAGCTGGACGGCCGGTCATCCTGTGACGGGTCTTCGACCTCCTCGATGTAAAGATTGTCCACGTCCCAGTTGCAGTTGGTTAAAGCTTCAAAGTTGGCCTCTTAAAAGAGGGGAGACGGGTCAATATCAGGGGCAAAGAGATGCTTACGGCATGCAGGAGTTAAATCCTTGGCCTCGAAGGTTGGGCCGCCCACTCGCTTATTCTCAGTGTTGTAAGCTGCCTGATATGTTGAGAGATTCACTTCCTGCGCCAACACTAATGCAAGGACCCTGTAGGCCTTCATACAATGATCATAGTCAGCTTCTGTGAATTCTGAGCCGTCGTCCTTCTTTGACGGAAAGCCATCCATCATCTCTTGAGGAGTTAGCTCTGGGGCAAAGGCCAAAGCCCGACTTATTGCAGCAATGGCTCCCTTTCGGGCGGCTAATTTTTTAAGTTCTTGGATTTGATTTGGTAGGGTTGACAACACTTCTATCACTCCTTTCATGAACTTGGGGATGCTTTATTTGTTCAGCATAGCCTCGATGGTGCAAAGGGTCCCACGTACAATTGTTCTAACAAAGTGTAGACGGCTTTCAGCTGTAGCAAGCTATCAGCACCAAGCTGGTGGCTCCTTTGACCTACAAAGGATGAGTTTTGAGTGAAAAGCCACCGGTACAGGTTTTAAGTAAGAATACCGGCTGAGTTTTTCGCACTTACCAAAGATAGCAGCCGTCATCTTGGAGATATGGTGCTTCAGGGGGTGCAGCTCGTCTGATACGACCATGAGTCGCACGTCAACATCATCCGCATGTGTTGGCCAGAGCAGTTTCCTCTGCATCAGCAACTTTTTTGAAAGCGGCAAATTCAGACTTAGATTTTGTAAGCTCTTCGGTAGCAAGCCGGCACTTCTCTTCTGCTTCACTTCGGGTGGCTTGCTGGGAGGCAAGATTGCTCTTTAGGCCGGTTAGTTCAGACTCGGCATTACTTAAAGCTTCCTGTGACACACAACAACAATATAGGGTAAGTCGACAGATGGACAGCACAGGGAATATAATGCAAGTCTCAAGCAGATTGCAAGCAATATACTTGACACTTGGGGGCTAATGACTATTTGTTCTCCAAACAATCTACAATAAAGTTCCGGCTCATCTTCGACAAGTTAAGCCGGCACTTGGGGGCTACATATGGCTCTTCAAGCAATCTACAATAAAGTTCCGGCTCATCTTTGACAAATTAAGTCGGCACTTGGGGGGTACATATGGCTCTTCAAGCAATCTACAATAAAGTTTTGGCTAATCTTCGACAAAGTTAAGCCGGCGCTTGGGGGTTACAAGTGGCTTTTCACTCAATCTACAGAGAAGTTCCGGCCCACTAATTTTATACTGACCCGGATTTGGGGGCTACATTGATCAAGTAATCAACATTGAGTACCGGCTCACCATATACATATTCAGCCGATACTCGGGGGCTACAGGCTAGGTTGATCTACTTATGACATAGATTGCAAGACCCGGCTTACCATTTGCAAATATTAAACCAGCTCTTGGGGGCTACATAAGGGTATAAGGAAAGGTGAATAGGAGTACCTCATATTTTGTCTTCATTAAGCCAACAAGTTTGATCTCCATGTTCTGGCTTGTGGAGAGGCGGTTCAGATAACCAGCGTGTAGCTCATCAGCAGCTAACTTCTCTAGCACGGGGAGCTCAAAGTCCAGCTTGTCAGAGGCTTCAGTTTTCTCAGTGTGCTTTGTCAACACATGAGGTTGAGGAGTTTGAAAGCCGGTACTAGTAATGATGACATCCAGAGTAATTGGATCATCAACGGCCGTTGAAGGGCTTGGCGGCCTAGAGTTGGTCCTCGTAGGACTCTCAGTTGTTGTCTCATGGGTCGCTGGTTCGACAGAACGACGAGAATCTTCAGGCGCATCCTTGGAGGTTGCAGAGGGATCAGCATGTGTTATAGGAGAACCCGGCTTGGCAGGCTCCGGCTCTGGGGTAGGGGGGCAGATGTAGACCCTCCGGTCTTCCTTCGTTTTGTTTGAGCCCTAGAAAGCACAGAAGGTTATTGTATAAAGTTCAAGGATGACAAAGGATATGATGTAAGCATGAAAGCACGTACTCTGGGTTGATCTTTAGAGGCGGCATCTTAGTTGTCGTAGAGTCGCCTGATGAAGGGGGCGATTCCTAAAAGCAGTTAAAGAATTGTAAAGACATAGTAAAGTTGTAAGGCAAGGTTGAAAAAATTAAACCAAGCTAAACAAGTACCTCAGCCGCCCGTTTCCGCTGAACCGGAGAGTGGGACAGCTCGGCCATAAGATCTTCAGAGCCAGAGCTCCAGGTCTGGCATCGGGAGAGGTGATGTTGCTTTTTCAAAAGAAAGTTGGGGTCTAAATAAGCGAGAGGATGAGAAAATGAGACCTTTCGGACGACCCGTTGTATCTTCTTTGGTGGAAGATGTTCTGAGTCAGATGAAACATAGGTTACCTCAGGAACATTGGCGTGGTTAGTCTCCGTTTCATCCTGTGAAGTTATTACTGTCAGTAAGGTGCATAGTAAGACGGTTAAGAGAGTCAAGTTCTACCTCTGAATCATCAACCTCAGGCTGCTCTTAAGGTCCATTTTTCTTCTTTCGGTCGTCGGCCTTTTCCTTAGACTTCTTCGGAGGAGGGACGTATTTCTTTTTCCAGAAGCTGGAGTTAGCCTGAAAGCAAAAGCCGCAAAAAGAAGTTAAAGGTGGCAAACATACATGGATAACTAACACGGAAATAAGGAGATTGAGAGTCGCCCTTACATCTAGGTCCGGGTTTGTGGCATAGAATGGTGGTAATCCAATGGTGCGACAAGATTCTTGAGAATTGTGGATAAGTCCTTTGATGGCGGCAACGATGTTGTGTTTTGACAAAGTGGTAGGATTAAAGCAGAGGGGGTCATTGGTGTCGCCCGTATATTCACACATGAGAAAGCTTCTCCGGCTCAGAGGCATGACTATCTAAGAGATCCAACAGGGGGTCAGGTCAATCCTTGTCAGACCATTGGCCTTGAAGGCTCTAATTTCGGCAAAAGCCAGAGCATACTTTGCCCGCTCAGAGGCTAACATCCGGTCAGGGAGTTCAGTTGTGGTACGAAGCCGGGTGGGGCGATAACCCGGCAATGGATGTTCTCCCTCATGAGAAGTATCGTTGCAATAAAACTAGGTTTTGTTCCAGTCCTTAGGGTGGCTTGTCATTCGAACGGCCAGAAAGGTCATATCCCGTCTTCGTTGGATGGAGACGCCGCCGAGTTCTAAGCTTGGGCCAGCAGCTACTTCTGTCTGGCGGTTTACGCAGAAAACCTCACGGAAGAGGTCAACTGGTGGCTCTTCTTGTAAGTAAACTTTGCACAGGATTTGGAAGTTGCACATATTTGATACAGAGTTGGGCGCAATGTCCTGAGGATGCAGCTTGAAGAAATGGAGGACGTCTCGGAAAAATTTAGAGTCGGGCGGGCTGAAACCATGCGCAAGGTGGTCCGCAAATATGACTACTTCACCCTCTTAGGGGATGGGTTTCTTCTCCTTGCCCGGAACCTGCCAATGGATGACATTTTTGGCTAGCAAGGTACCGACGTCTACAAAATCTTGCAAAAACTCCTCAGAGACCGCAGGGCCAACCCAATTACAGGAAGAGGACGCACGAGCTATAATGGCGTCTTAAAACTATAGAAAGTAACAATGCGTGGCAAGTTAGAAAGTGGCAGACATCTAAGGGCGGCTGATGAATCTAAGCACTACGAAGCTAAGCCGCCGGTGCAGCTTATGGCGAGAGCCGGAAGTTTAGTGTCGGGTTAAGTTTGCAGAGGAACAAACCAAAATACCACTAAGCGTGGAAAACAGTTTTCACATATTGCCTTTACAATTACAGATCTACGGACAGGGGAAAAGCAGATTTATTTCAGACCTAGTGGTGAACTGAGGAAAAATTGACAGATTCAAAGGCAGTAAAAGGCGACAACTATAAATCTGCACTATGTTATCAGTGATTCCGTACGATCTACCGCAGCATGAAGGTGAACACCACAAGATTTACTGAGATATGTATCAGTTGGCATTATGAAGAACTTGCGCCGTAAACGGGGCCAAAGAACTCCATGGATTTTCCGCACTACGCTATGGATCTAGGGCATGGAGAAAGATTTACCGAAAGTGACGCGGCGGACGCGAGCAAAGCTCTGGTCAGTTCAGGTTGATGCAGCGGCCTAGGGCGACGATGGCGATGGAGCTTCACCGAAGCGAGGGAGCTCGGGGGTGATGGTATCGAGAGGAAGAAGAAGAGGGGCAGGCAACGGAGGAAATTAGAAGGAACCCTTCGCGGTCCTATTTAAGAGGCCGAAAGGTTGATGGGCGCGTGAATCAAGGCAACAAAAACTCACTGACCGAGACGGACGCCTCGATTCTCAGGCCAAACAGATAATGAGAAGATCCGTTGTAAACTTCACGGAATCTTTTTGGCATATCCGGTATGACGTCACGGCGGGTTACATATTTTCTTTCAGGTGATGGAGTGTAAGACTCGCCACCAAGTGAGCTTGAAGATTGACCTGAGCAGGCTCAAATCAACCTGGGGCCTAATGTTGAGGATATAACCCCATGGTAAGACCCGCCCAGGTGGGGCCGGGTTATACCTGGCCGCTCATAATCCAGATTGATGAACCGGGCCAGAAGATGTAGGCCCAGTTGTATGGCGGCTTGCCAGGATGGGCCAAGATGAAGGCCCAGAAGGGAGAAAGGTAGGAAGACCCGGGCGGTGAAGCCGCCTGGAGACGGCTTGCCCAAGATGGCAAGACAAACAATAGACATAGAGTCAGATACTTGTGTAACCCGAGGTCTTGACCTCCTATATAAAGGCAAGACTCGGGACGACTTAGACAGAAACCAACTAATCGAGAACTAGATCAAGCTAATTTGCTCCCTTATAATCGATACCCTGATCAATACAACTCAAGCAGGACGTAGGCTTTTACCTCTTCTTAAGGGGCCGAACCTGGGTAAACTCGTGTCCTTTGTCCCAACCAACCCCTTTGAGTCCATCACCTTAACGATGGCCTCGAACTTAAGTCCTCGGACATCTGCCGTGACAAAACCACGACAATTCCCGAGGTGGTCACCCTCCACCAGGGCGCGCCAGGGATGGCAATCACGCCCTCGTGGACCGTGCCCTCCTCTGTTGCCTTTTGGTTTATTTTTTACTTCCTAATTTTTTTAAATATTCCAAAAGTGAATAAAAATATTTTTGCGGATTTTTGGGCCCGTTTACTTACCGTATCATGTACCTCTTAATTTTCACGATTCTAGAGTGTTCCGAAAGGTTACTTTTATGTGTTCTTCCGGTGTCATGGTTTGGATAACATTGCTTTCAACATTAATAGGCGTACCTGAGATGTAGCGTTTAATTCTTTGTCCACTGACTACCTTCAGGTTGGTACCTTCGGCATTATCAATCTTAACAGCTCCAGAGCGATAAACATCTTCGATAAGATAGGGTCCTTCCCATTTGGAGAGAAGTTTTCGTACAAAAAATCTGAAACGAGAATTGTACAAAAGAACATATTATCCAACTTTTAATTCTCACTTTTGGATTCTTTTGGCATGCCATCTTTTAACTTTTTCTTTGAATAACTTGGCATTTTCATAAGCTTGGGTTCTCCATTCATCTAATGAGCTAATATCAAATAACCTCTTTTCACCGACAAGTTTGGAAGTCATAATTTAGTTTTTTAATGACCCAAAATGCTTTATGTTCTAACTCTAGAGACAAATGACAAGCTTTCCCATATACCATCTTATACGCAGACATACCCATAGGATTTTTATAAGCTATTCTATAAGCCCAAAGTGCATCATCTAATTTCTTAGACCAATTATTTCGAGACCTATTGATAGTTTTTTGTAATATCAATTTTATTTATCTATTGCTAAGTTCAACTTGACCACTAGATTGAGGATGATAGGATGATGCAATTCTATGGTTAACATCATATTTAGCAAACATTTTACGGAAAGCACCATGAATAAAGTGTGAACCACCATCAGTCATTAGATATCTAGGGCCTCCAAACATTTGGAAAATAACTTCTTTAAGCATTTAATGGAAGTGTGATGATCAACACTACTAGTTGGAATAGCTTCTACCCACTTAGTGACATAATCAACAACAACCAAAATATGAGTGTACCCACTAGAGGAAGGAAAAGGTCCCATATAATCAAAACCCCAAACATCAAATGGTTCAACAACAAGTGAATAATTCATAGGCATTTCCTGACGCTTACCGATATTACTAATTCTTTGATATTCATCACAAGACGAGACAAACTTACGAGCATCCTTAAAGAGATTAGGCCAATAAAAATCAGATTGTAATACCTTATGAGAAGTTCTATCTCCAACATGATGTCCTCCATAAGCTTCGGAATGACATTTTAGTAGGATTTGTTCCTGTTTATGCTCAGGTACACAATGTATAATAATACCATCTATTTCTTCTTTATAAAAATGTGAATCATCCCAAAAGTAATGTCTTAAATCATAAAAGGATTTTCTTTCTTTTGTTGGTATGTAAAACTAGGTGAAATATATTTGGAAACAATGCAATCTTATATTTACTAATTGGATGCACCATACGAGGTTCCACGTTAATCCTTGAAAACTAAAAACATGTTCGTTCGATCTCGGTATTAACTACTTAGAGCCGTCAGATATGGTTCCACGAGTCCTCACGTGATGTCCCACATCCTCTGCAGCAAACTATTCCATGCATCTGATGTCCAAAAAAAATTCAGACAGATCTAGAGCCCCCAAGCCCCAAAACTGAATAGCTTCCTCGCTATAAAAAAATCCCTCGCAGACTCCTTCATATCTTTCTGGCTGTAGAAAAAAAACCTGGCAGACTGCTTCCGCGACCGATTGTCCTCCGCCAAGGCACCAATGCATACTCCACCAACGCCGCTGATCCTGATCCTGCTCCGTGGATCCCGTTCCTCCTCCTACGGTGCTTCTCCTCCCGTCCCTTCTCCACTATTCACATGGCAACCATCTGAAATGATCCAACGGGCAGCCTCTACCCGATCCTTCCTCTACAATCTTTGAATATACCCTGCGGCACTGCCCCATCCATGCCGCAAACCATTTTGGCCGATGAGGAGATAGTCCAATCTCAGTTTGCCTACCGGACCAAGCTGCAATCCAATAATTATAAGCTGATTGAAGGTATGGAAGCGACAAAAAGGGAGTAGGTCTGCCGATTTGTATGTTGTGCTATTACTGTTTGAGACTTGGTACCTAATGCGAAAGCACACCCTAGAGTTTCTTGAGATTTTGATGATGTGCTTTATTTAGTTTCAGACCTACGTGTTACTTGGATGGCTAGGATACTACGTGCTTACAATCTAATTAGGGATTCAATTCACCAAATATGTGGACGTACTTATGCGCAGGGATCTCAAGAAGCTCTTCTAATTTTTTTGGGAAGTGGATTAGTCAGTTTAGAGCATCACACAATTTATTCAGTCTACTTCTCTCTGTTTCTTACAACCAAAAAAATATGCATTTATTTACTTGGATCTATTCTTTTAATTTATTCCCATCCAGTAATCCAGTTTGATATGTGCATCTTACAAGCACAAACTATACTCTGTTTTGATGGAATTTCTTTGATGGTGTTGTTGCAGATGTGGAGTGTATATGCATCAACAAGGCCGCACCTGAACCATATTTATTTAAAGCAACACGTGAAATAAAAAAATTGATGCTCAAGTTAACCACTTGCTGGGATTTAATCATATTGTTTCTTCTTGCTAAACTTTATCGTCATTCTTTTGTTAGATTGATGTACTAAAAAATTATAACATATGTGAGTTGATTGTTGTACAGTTTTGGCATCTGTTGTATGGATCTGGGACTTGCTTAGTAAGAGTTGTTATATGATTATAAGATCTGATCCTGTAATAACAATAAATTTCCTAGAAATTTGCATGTGCTGACTATATCTATGATACTAAATTGTATGCTGTTGTACTTCATATATATTTTATACATACATATGCAGGCTTTACAAGACATACATCGTGAGTAGATAAGTTCAGTATCCATTTGTTTGTTTAAGAAGATTATATAACCTCACGTACATGTACCTCTGTTCTCATATACTACAATACATATTAACGGAAAGAATCATGTTATATGCTTCAGATTCATACTGAATAATGTATGATCTTTAGTTTACCAACTGTTTGCCCCAAATATTACAATATTTGTCTCAAATGCATCTAATACAAATCCGTTATTTTTTATATGATTTTGAACTATAGCCCCCTTCGAGTTCGGTTTTTTTTACAAAATGAATTAAATTTTGCCATTTGTTTTATACGATCGCTTGGTTTCTTGAATAATGTATGATTCTTTAGTTTACCAACTTTTTTTATTTGGATTAACAAGCCATGAAGAGGATAAGCAAACCGAATACCGACAACGAGGACATATAATGGTTGCATGTGTTTCTCATCCACTACCCCGATGTATCCCATGTCTAGGGCGCAGGTATTCACTCCATGCGCACAGTCTATTTTATTTATACATGTATGTGCTCGACCACATTTTTAATATTACTCAAACTAATTTACTTCTTAAATTTAGGATGTATGTGGTGATCAATATAATTTGGGAGACACAGGATCATATGATTTCTTGAAGCGGACTAAGCTAAGGGAGGATTAGTGATGCTTACATGTAATACTTTAGAACGAAGTTACCCAAGGGACATTTAGGAAATAAATTAATGCCCATTCCAAGGGACATTTCCAGTGCAACAAAGTGCTATTAAAATAAAACTCAGTATTTGATACATATAAGTCTCTCAGTATATTAACTATGTTGTACTTCTGCAGTTATATAAATGGTTGGCATATTTGACCCTTATATTCCTGCTAGGAAATATGTGATGCTGAGGATCTCACCTAAATAATTATGGATTTAAGCTAATCTATAAATATAATAATGTTTGACTCACATATGTTGCTAGCGTCATATAAGGCTAATCAGAGATATGTATTATTTGCTTAAGTGTCTATCATTTAGACCCATTTTGAGCTAATGTTTGGTTAAACATAAGTATTTGTAATACAGTCACAGGATAACTATGAATCTCAGAGCATGGAAATATTAATCCATTGTGTAATGTCAAACAAACTTAAACAATATTAAGCATGTTACAATCAAGACACATTTCTCTATTTTGAATATAAAAATGAAACAATACAAAAAGGTGCCAATGATGTATATTCTTTATTTTTAAAATTTACTAGCCTGTGCAGTCATACGGGTTGTCGACTAGTTAGCATAATCAGCATACCACATTGTTTTAAGAGACATTTATTGCAGCTATTTGTTCACCGGGAAAATTATCATTAATAGGTAGTGGGTCATCAAGAATATTTTCTACCCTAGACAAGTTATTAGCTACGGGGTTCTCAGCTCCTTTCCTATCAACGATTTGTAAATCAAATTCCTAAAGCAAAAAAATCCACCTAATGAGTCTTGGTTTAGCATCTTTCTTTTTCATAAGATCTTTTATAGAATAATGATCAGTGTGAACAAAAACTTTGGAATCAACAATTTAATATCTGAATTTATCATAAGCAAACACGACTGCTATTTTTTTTCAGTAATAGCATAATTTCTTTGAGCACTATCTAGAGTTTTGCTAGCATAATGGATAACATTTAATTTCTTATCAACTCTTTGTCCTAGAACATCACCAACGGCATAATCACTAGCAACACTCATAATTTCAAAGGGTTTTTTACATTTGTGCCCCCGTTCCTTAGCTCTACTCATTCATCCCCACGCTCTTAACTTTTGCTCACTTTTCCCCACTCCTTTGCCCGAAAACCTTAGAAAAGGTGAGAACGGACGTTGTCGTCGGGTCAATGGCTTGACCGTTAACCCTGACGAGTGGGGCCACGCTGGACTGTGTCGCCCGTTGGACCTAACAAGTGGGGCCACGTTGGGCGGTGTTGTTGTTCAACCGTTGAGCCGTGGTTTCGTTGGGCTGTCCCTTGCATTAAACGCATGCACACGCCGCCACGATAGAAGCCTGCTATGCATGCACCCAGCAAGCCTGCCTGCATGGGTCGATGCGCGCCGCCATGATGCGTCGACCAAGCCTGCATGCGCCGATGCGTGCCGCCATGATGCACTGACCGAGACACTTTCATGCACGCCAGCCGCCACGGATGCAGTGACGGTTGTTGCCGCTGCTTCCTCTTTAGGGCATCGTTTTTCTATGACCAGCTTTAGCCTTTTCAATCCACTCGCATCTGCACCCGTTTTGCCATCACAAATAAATTGAACAATATGTTTTTATATTTTCGTGGCTGCATGCACTAGCTAGGTGGCTACATATTTGTGGCTTGTGTAAAAAAAGAGAAGGGTTCGTTGTGTCTACATGCACTAGGTGGTTACTAACAAAGCGAGCTCTTTAAGAAAACAATCAACAAATATGTAGATAGGGCCAACAAGCCCATAGCACGACCACAAAGTTTAAACTAACAAGAACTTAATAATAGAATAGATAGAAAACTTAATAATAGAACTTAATAAAAAGGCCAACAAGCCCATAGAATCTCCAACATAGTTCAATTACAACTTAATTAACATAACCTAGATTCAAAAAAAAAATTGATAGAGGGTTTAGAACCCTAGTTGCCCCTTCTCCACCTCGCTCCCCCTCCGAGCGCCCTTCACTGCTCCTCCGGGGCATTGTCGATGGGGTACGGAAGAGTGTGCATGCGCGACGTGGTGGGGAAGATGTTGGTGTACTCCGTATACTTGTTGTGGGTGGTGAAAGCGATGAACTCGCAGCCACACCAAAACACCCGACGGAGGAGGTAGAAGGCATCGAATGTGTTGGTGAAGTGGGGAAGGAGAGCAACCACCACCCCGTTTTGGATGACCTCCTTGACGCGTAACATCGTTGGAGATCCGCCGCGGGAGGTGGCAGTAGCTGGCACCGAGGAAGAACTCCCTTGTAGTCCTCCACCTTGATATCTCCCACACACGTAGTGTGCGCACAACGTACACGCCGGTAGGATGGAGCCTCTCCGGCATGGTGGGTGGGAAGCGGTAGGTTGGTCTGGTGTATCGCATGGCTGAGGGATGTGGAGAAGAAGGAGAAGGGGTCGAAGAGCAAGAAGGGCAAATGGCATAGGATGGGGGATGGATGAGGGATGGCAGAGGCAGGTGGTGTCTTAAATAGCCGTAGACCTATGTGTTATTTCGCCGTGGCAATAACGGGGTCAAATGTGAAGTGACCCATTTTCACACGCACCGCGGCGTCGGGAGTGTACACGCGTGGGAAACTGTGGTTTGAAAAGAATAAGAAAAATAAGCTAATTACACGCGTGGGAATCCGTGGTCATATATATTATATGAACAAAAAAATACGATTTTTGAATAGTTGTGGCCATTTTGCATGATAAAAATAACTTTGGCCCTTATAAATTTGGTCATTTTGCATTTGTATTAAACAAAAAGAACTAAATTTTCTAGGCAATGTCAATTGTTGTGTAATTTGTCATTTTATAAGAGACACTAACTAGGAAAAATACAGAACTTGGTATACGGACATTTTCAAAATAAAAACTAGTTGGCACGATCGAGGTCAAATGAGCACCATTAATTTAAAAAAATCAAAAAATATAAAACATGCGCACAATGTTGTCTTATGTGACATGTCACCAACAAAAAATCATAAACTTGGTCTATGGTCATTTTCATGAAAAAACCTTCACACATATGAGATATCACGTACAACATTTCATAGAGTTCAAGGAGAGGATGTAGGCTTACACTCTGTTTTTGAAAATTAAAAAAAAACAGAAAAATCACCAAAGGTTTATTTCAATGTGAATAAGAAGGATCTGAACTTAGTTTTCCATTTTCATATTTTAAGCGTCTTTTTAATAGTTTTTATATTAAAGCATATTTTTTTAGAAGAAATATAAAAATATGAAGATTAATTCAAAAAATATGAGACTTCGAATCTGCATTATATAGATTGAATAGGTGTTAATAAAAAACATTTGGCTCATTTAGAGTTGGTCCAAAAAAACTTGATTACAAATGGGGTTGTTTACCCTAGCCTGGGAGCTCACTTGGATCACATTTCTCAAATTCAAATTTCTTTTACCTCATCTAAGTCACCTCAATTTTTTTGCATTTTTTTGAATTTATATTGTCCTGTCGAATGTTGTGTTTTGCTGTGTTTATACTGTCTTGTCGAATCACCTCAATTTATATTGTCCTGTCAAATGTTCTATTTGGCTTTGTTATTGGAATATTTGATAAAATGATGGACTATATAGATAGCCATACCATCATAGCATGTGTGATCACTACAGCACCTAAACTCATAAAAATAAACACTGAAACAAATTATAGCAAACAATTTTAAAAGGGTACACAGAAATACCCAATATAGATAGCCATACCATCATAGTTCCATACCATGCATCCATAGATAGTTCACACACAAAGTTCGCCAAAAGTACGTAAAACACAATCATCACATCACTTGGGAAGGGGAGTCGGGGCTTTAGCAAGGGCACCATGCTGCCCCCTGATCTTGTAGTCGTCATCGTGGATGGCTACATCTTCTGCATGAGCTAGAAGGTGAGCGAAGCGGACGGACTTTGGCTTTGGCTTGGTGGTGCAGTAGGGTCAGCACCAAGTGTTGGTCTTGATTTTGTAGTAGTAACCATCTACCTTGGCCCTGATCTTCTCCACTTCCTTCACTTTGAAGGACGCGAAGTTGTTGTCGTCCACATCCACATCTTCTCTAGAGACATACGGCACACACGAATGAATTACATTAATACATTATAGATTCATATACACCATGTCAAAGTAACTAAATGAACAAACCAAATATCAAGTAGGCTTACCTCATACTCTTCATCGTCACCATACCCTGGATCGTGCGGGTCCTTGAACCCGGTAAGGTCCAACTTCCTATTTTTTCCCCAACCATCATCCTCCTAAATATAAAATTACATCCGTCACTAGTAAATACAGAAACCAATTGAAAATTTAGATATGCACACATGACACACTGATCATAGGGCTAATATACTATGATCCTATTTGCATTTTCCATTGTCATGCACACACATTGAACAACAGAGCTAATATAACTACATATTGTGGACTAATTTATATACTAATGAATCAAATAACTTCTTAATCAATGGATTCCATTTGGGCATATGACATTCAAAACCCCAATCCGCGTAGCATTCAAAAACAAATCTAATAGGGACCCAATAAGCATACGTGTGTGTAGCATTAAAAACCCCAATTTGTGTAGCATTAAAAACAAAATCTAATAAGCATACATTTGTGTAGCATTGAAGCATAGAGATCCCTATCCCTCATATAGATATATCTAACATTTTTGCAAAGAGTTTAATCCAAAAAAACCTAGTACAAAAACCCCAATCCCCCTCCCATACAGAAAACCCTCGCCCATCTGTCAAACCAACTACTCTAACCATCTACACTAACGTACGAATCACAATCTAACCAATGCAACTAACTCTACAAGCTGAATATAGGAACTAACAAGCAAGTGCAAATACCTCCTGCTCCTCGCCAGGCTGCGCATCGGGATGGAGTGCGCCGCTCGACGCCGTCACCTTCAGCTCCGGCAGCGCTGAGGCGGAGCCCGCCACCTCCTTCTCCACATCTGCAGCAGTTGTGAGTTTCCCCGCACCACCGTGGACGCCGCCAACGTCCTTCACTTCATCCGCGGTCACCACGCCCTGCAGCTTCACTACTAGATCTCCGGCCGCTGCTCTGGCATCGCCACGAGCATGCGCCATCGGACAGATGGAGGCGATGAAGGTGAGGAAGAGGTTGCGATGGGGGAGAGCGAGACGGTGCGGTGTAGGCAGTGGAGGAAAGCGGGACGATGCGTTGGGAGAGAGGAAGACGATGCGACAAGGGGGATTTAGGGGAAATGGTAGGGGCAATGCGTCGGGAGGTGGTTCCCCCTCTTTATATGATGGGATGTTTCGGGAAAGTCTCATGGACATGTGCTACCCCACGACCGTGGTCAAATGCATGCACAGGAGCGGCCCCACTCATCAGAGTTAATGGTCAGAGGCATTGACCCGACAGCAACGTCTGTTGTAACCTATTCTGAGGGTTTCGAGCAAGGGAGTGGGGAAAAGTGAGCAAAAGTTATGGGCGTGGGGATGAATGAGTAGAGCTAAGGAACCAGGGGCATAGAAATAAAAATGCCAATTTTAAATGGCAAGTTACAATTAGGTGGTTGAACAATAGGTGCAGTGGTTAAGGCTTTCTTAAGTGTTTCAAAGGCTTCTATGCAATAATCATAAAAAAACAAAGGGAATATTCTTTTGTAAAAGATTAGTAAGAGGTCTAGAAATTTTTGAGAAGTCTTTAATAAACCTCCTATAGAAACCAGCGTGACCAAGGAAACTTCGAATAGCTTTGATACCTCAATTGCATCCACTTTAGCTTGATCCACTACAATACCTCGTTCGGAGATCTTATGCCCCAAGACAATACCTTAAAAGATTAGTTTGTTCACATCTCTGCAAAACTCGATCAAGGTTTCTTAAGCAATCATCAAAAGAAGTTTCATAAATGGAGAAATTGTTCATGAAAACCTCCACAATCTTTTCAAAAAAAGTTACAGAATATACCAGTCATACATCTTTGAAAGGTAGCAGCTGCATTACATAAACCTAAAGGCATACGTTATATGCATAGGTTCCAAAAGGACAGGTAAAGGTAGTTTTCTCTTGATCAGATCGTGACACGGGTATTTGAGAGAGACCAAAATATTTATCTGGAAAACAAAAATGTGTGTTCTTAGATAATATTTCAAGCATTTGATCAATAAAAGGCAAGGGGTAATGATCTTTTCTAGTAGCTTTATTTATTTTTATAAAATCAATTACCATCCTATAGAAAGTAACAATTCTCTATGGAATAAGCTCATTTTTATCATTAGGAACAACATTAATATCTCCTTTATAAGAGACAGAATGAACGGGACTCACCCATCTACTGTCAGCTATAGGATAGATTATACCTACTTCCATAAGCTTTAATATTTCAGTTCTTACCACTTCCTTCATCTTAGGATTCAATCGTCGTTGGTGCTCAACAACGGGTTTAGCATCAGGTTCCATATTAATCTTGTGCTGACATAGAGTGGGACTGATGCCCTTAAGATCATCAAGAGTATATCCAATAGCAGCACGGTGCTTCCTCAGAATTTTCAATAATCTTTCTTATTCATGTTCTAAAAGGTTAGCACAAATAATTGTTGGGAGACGTAGTAGTAAATCAAAAAAATTCCTACGTGTTCACCAAGATCTATCTATGGAGAAACCAGCAACGAGTAAGGGGAGAGTGGATCTTCGTACCTTTGAAGATCGCTGAGCGGAAGCATTACAAGAACGCGGTTGGTGGAGTCGTACTCGTAGCGATTCAGATCGCGGTGGACTCCGATCTTAGCGCCGAACAACGGCGCCTCCGCGTTCAACAAACGTGCAGCCCGGTGACGTCTCCTATGCCTTGATCCAGCAAGGAGGGAGGAGAGGTTGAGGGAGAGCTCCGGCAGCACGACGACGTGGTGACGGTGGAGCTGTGTCGTCTCCGGCAGGGCTTCGCCAAGCGCTACAGAGAATGAGGAGAAGGAGAGGTAGGGTTGTGCCGAGAGAGGAAGAAACCGTGTGTCTGGCAGCCCCAAAACCTCACATATATATAGGGGGAGGAAGAGTTAGGGCTGCACCCTAGGGTTTCCACCCTAGGGTGGTGAGGCAGCCCTAGATTGGCCAGGAGGGCCGGCGGCTAGGGCAGGGAGGAGGGGCTACGCCCTAGGGTGGGCCTTAGGGCCCATCCACGCCTAGGGTTTGCCCCCTTCACCCCATGATGCGCCTTGGGCTGGGGTGGGAGGCGCACCAGCCCACCTAGGGGCTGGTTCCCTCCCACTCGTGGCCCATGAAACCTTCCGGGGCCCGTGGCCGCTTCCGGTGGACCCCCGGAACCCTTCTGGTGGTCCCGGTACACTACCGGTGACGCCCGAAATACTTCCGGCGACCGAAACCTCACTTCCTATATATGAATCTTTACCTTCGGACCATTCCGGAACTCCTCATGACGTCCGGGGTCTCATACGGGACTCCGAACAACCTTCGGTAACCATGTACACTATTTCCCTATAACCCTAGCGTCATCAAACCTTAAGTGTGTAGACCCTATGGGTTCGGGAGGCACGTGGACATGAATGAGACACTCTCCGGTCAATAACCAACAATGGGATCTGGATACCCATGTTGGCTCCCACATGCTCCACGATGATCTCATTGGATGAACCAGGATGTCGGGGATTTAATCAATCTCGTATTTAATTCCCTTTGTCTACCGGTATGATACTTGCCCGAGATTCGATCGTCGGTATCCCTATACCTTGTTCAATATCATTACCAGCAAGTCTCTTTACTCGTTCCATAATACATCATCCTGTGGCTAACTCCTTAGTCACTCTGAGCTCATTATGATGATGTCTTACCGAGTGGGCCCAGAGATACCTCTCCGTCACACGGAATGACAAATCCCAGTCTCGATTCATGCCAACCCAACAGACACTTTCGGAGATACCCGTAGTGTACCTTTATAGCCACCCAATTACGTTGTGACGTTTGGCACACCCAAAGCATTCCTACGGTATCCGGGAGTTGCACAATCTCATGGTCTAAGGAAACGATACTTGACATTGGAAAAGCTTTAAGACGAACTACATGATCTTTTGCTATGCTTAGGATTGGGTCTTGTCCATCACATCATTCTCCTAATGATGTGATCCCATTATCAATGACATCCAATGTCCATGGTCATAAAACCGTGACCATCTATTGATCAACGAGCTAGCCAACTAGAGGCTCACTAGGGACATGTTGTGGTATATGTATTCACACATGTATTACGGTTTCTAGTTAACTCACTTATAGCATGAACAATAGACAATTATCATGAACAAGGAAATACAATAATAACCATTTTATTATTGCCTCTAGGGCATATTTGCAACAATAATAAGATGATATATCTTTTTCTCATCAAGATAAGCATACTTCAAAGTGTCAGTCAACTATATTAGTTCAAACACAGGATCACCTTTAGGTGGAGGAGGACCTCATGAGTTTCAATAGGAAAATTGTGTTTCAGTAGAGGTTGTTGTTTGAAGAAAAATTTATCTATTTCATTTCTTTCATGCAACTGTATATCATTTTCAAGGTCTAGCAAATATTGTTCTAGTGGATCGGTAGGGGGAACGACAATAGAAGCAAGACCAATTATTTCATCCTTATTAGGTAATGCTCTATCACGAGGTTGTCGACTAAACTTAGAAAAAATAAACTCATGAGACACATCACCAAACTCAACACTGACTGTTTCTTTTTATACAATCTACCTTAGCATTAACAGTGTTCAAGAAAGGTCTACCAAGGATAATGGGACAAAAGTCATCTTGTGGGGAACCAAGAACTAGAAAATCAGTAGGATATTTTAGTTTCCCACACAAGGCTTCAACATATCTAACAATCCCAAGTGGTATGATTGTGTCTCTATTAGCAAGTTTATAGTAACATTAATATATTCTATTTAAGCAGGTGCTATGTCATTCATAATTTCTTGATATAAGATAAATGGAATAGCAGTCATGCTAGCACCCAAATCACATGAGCCATGATGACAATGATCTCCTATTTTGACTGAGACAACACGCAAGCCAACTGCGGGTCTATGTTTGTCTTTCTCATCGGGTTTAGCAATTCTAGCAGCTTCATCACAAAACTAAATGACATGCCCATCAATATTTTCTACCAAGAGATCTGTAACCATAGCAATACTAGGTTCTACCTTAATTTTTTCAAAGGGCTTAGGTGCTCTAATATTACTTTCACGAACCATAGTTGATACCTTAGCATGTTCCTTTATCCTAGCTGGAAAAGGTGGTTTCTCAATATAAGCAGTAGGCACAACTGGATCAACATTGTAAATGATAGTTTCTTCTTTAGTAATGTGCGGTTCTTTAATTTCTTCTTTAATATGGGGATGATATTTGCTACCTCTTGAGCGTGTGTTGGTTTTCCCTTGAAGAGGAAAGGGTGATGCAGCAAAGTAGATAGGTATTATCCTCAGTTGTTGAGAACCAAGGTATCAATCCAGTAGGAGGAACAAGCAAGTCACAAATGGATGCACCTACACAATGAATCAAACTCTTGCACCCAACGCTATAAAAGGGTTGGCAATCCCTTCATGGTTATTTGCAAGGATTAGATCTGATAGAGATAGATGTAAAAGGTTTCGGAAAGTAAAAAAGGTAAATAAATTGCAGCAAGGTATTTTTGGTATTTTTGATTTATAGATCTGAAAATATATTATGGAAAGTAGACCCAGGGGCCATGGGTTTCACTAGAGGCTTCTCTCTTGAAGAAAAGTATCGCAGTGGGTGAACACATTACTATCGAGCAATTGATAGAAAAGCGAATAATTATGAAGATATCCAAGGAAATGATTATGTATATAGGCATCACATCCATGACAAGTAGACTGAAACGATTCTGCATCTACTATTATTACTCCACACATCGACTGACTCCTTCCTGCATCTAGAGTATTAAATTCATGAAGAACAGAGTAACACATTAAGTAAGATGACATGATGTAGAGGGATAAACTCAAGTAATGTGATGAAAAACCCATCTTTTTACCCTTGACGGCAACAATACAATACGTGCCTCGCTACCCCTACTTTGTCACTAGGTGAGGACACCACAAGATTGAATTCAAAACTAAGCACTTCTCCTATTGCAAGAATTACCAATCTAGTTGGCCAAACCAAACCAATAACTCGAAGAGACTTGCAAAGATATCAAATCATGCATATAAGAATTCAGGAAAGAATCAAATAATATTCATGGATAATCTGAACATAAACCCACAATTCATCGGATCTCGACAAACAGACCGCAAAAGAGTATAAAATCGGATAGATCTCCATGAAGATCATGAAGAACATGGTATTCAAGCACAAAGAGAAAGAATAAGCCATCTAGATACTAGCTATGGACCCGTAGGTATGTGGTGGACTACTCACGCATCATTGAAGGGGCACTGGAGTTGATGTAGATGCCCTCCGTGATCGAATCCACCTCCGGCAGATTACAGAAAAAGGCTCCAAGATTGGATATCTCGGGAACGGAGGCTTCTGGTGGTGGAAAAGTATTTGTGTGGATCTTTTTGGTATTGGGGGGTATTTGGGTATTCATAGGATGAAGAATAGGGCTAGGACTCCTGCCAGGGAGTCACAAGCCTGTCAGGCATGGCCAGGGGGGTGGCCGTGCCCCCCTGGCTTGTGACCTCCTGGCAAGGTCCTTGCCTTGCACTCTTAAGCCTGGTAGATCTCTTTTCTTCTAGAAAAAATCATCGCGAAGATTTTATTCCGTTTGGACTCCGCTTAATATTCCATATCTGCAATACTCAAAAACAAGGAAAAAATAGAAACTGGCACTAGGCTCTAGATTAATAGGTTAGTCCCAAAAATAATATAAAATAGCATATTAATGCGTATAAAACATCCAAAACAGATAATATAATAGCATGACACAATCAAAAATTATAGATACGATGGAGACGTATCAGCATCCCCAAGCTTAATTCCTACTCGTCCTCGAGTAGGTAAATGATAAAAACAGAATTTTTGATGTGGAATACTACCTAACATATTTATCCATGTAATATTCTTTATTGTGGCATGTATATTCAGATCCATAATAATAAGAAAAAGCTTAATGTTTACAGAAAAACGATAATATTTCAAGCATACTAGCAAAGCAATTGTATCTCTTCAAAATATAATGGCAAAAGAAAGTTATCCCTACAATATCATATAGTCTGGCTATGCTCCATCTTCCCCACACAAAGTATATATATCGAGCACAACCCCGATGACAAGTCAATCAATTGTTTCACACTTTTATTTTCGCAAACTTTTTCAACTCTCACGTAATACATGAGCATGAGCCATGGATATAACACTATAGTTGGAATAGAATATGGTGGAGGTTGTGAAGGAAAAAGGAGAAGATAGCCTCACATCAACTAGGTGTATCAACGGGCTATGGAGCTGCCCATTAATAGATATCAACGTGAGTGAGTAGGGATTGCCATGCAACGGATGCACTAGAGCTATAAGTGTATGAAAGCTCAAAAGGAAACTAAGTGGGTGTGTATCCAACTTGCTTGCTCATGAATACCTAGGGCAATTTGAGGAAGCCCATCATTGGAATATACCATCCAAGTTATATAATAAAAAATTCCCACTACTATATGAAAGTGATAAAATAGGAGACTCTCTATCATGAAGTGTGGAAAAAGATAGTAGCATTGTCCCATCTCTCTTTTCTCTCATTTTTTGGTGGGCATCTAAGGCCTCTTTTTTATTATTTGGGTTTCGCTGGCCTCTTTTACCTTTCATAAAGTCCAGAGTCTCATCCCCACTTGTGAGGGAATCATAGCTTCCATTATCCTTTCCTCACATGGGACAATGCTCTAATAATGTTGGTCATCACACTTTTATTTACTTGCAACTCAAGAATTACAACTCGGTAACTAGAACAAATTATGACTCTATATGAATGCATCCGGCGGTGTATCGGGTTGTGTCGTGGATATACCCCGTGGTATGACCCGGCCTGGTGACTCACAGGAGACCCGGTTAAAGACATGACATTGTATTAATGATCCGGCAGGCAGCTCGCAGGACGACCGTACCTAAGACCCGGTGGGTGAGCCGGTGCTAGGCGGCTCACAAGAGAAGGGCCAAAGAGAGAAAGACTCCCTGCCGAAGGAAACATGACCCGGACTAGGACTCTAAAGAGACTAGTCCTAATCCTACTTCTAGTAGGACTCTATTTGTAAGCCTACCCTCTCCACTTATATAAGGAGGGGTAGAGCACCCCTAGAGGAAGGACAAGTCCACAAGTTTAGGCAACACAGGAAATTAGAGAGAGACAGACTAGAGGCTCTCGTGATTAGAGGTAGAAATTAGCACCCTTGTAACCGAGAGATCTCCTTCATCATCAATACCAGACAAGCAGGACGTAGGCTTTCACCTCCATCGGAGGGGCCGAACCTGGGTAAACTCCGTGTCTCTCGATTTCGATCAACCCCTTCAAGCCGCCATATAGTTGCGCTTCTGCCCCGAACCCTAAGTCCGTTCACCCGGACATCTGCCGTGATAAATCCACGACAGTTGGCGCCCACCGTGGGGCAACGCATGGTGGTGTTGAAGTTCTTGATGGGATCTCTCCTAGGGATCGAGAAGTTCGCAATTCACTAGATAAAAAATGATGGCAGGGAGGAGCTCATTAGTTGAGATTTCAAAAGACAGCATAAATCAGATCCCAGAATTTTTTACGATGTCTGTCCATGCGCAATGTTTGTACATGTTGATCTTCATTGTTGAGAAGATCAGGTTTTGACGGATCTAATCTTCATCAAACAACGTCGACTCTCCAGCCATCTCACGATTCCAGTTGCTCCACGTCAAATTCGTCATATATTTTCGTTGCAAGCCGAGTCAATGACCGACTTCCGTGTGGTAGCGCGTCCATATTAGGGAGCAACTCAGTTTGGCAGCGTTCAAGGAATAAATTAAAAAGCAAAAGCCCATCACCGCTAGAAGACAAAAAAGGAAAAAACATTGTTTGCCTTACGTAAACATGCATGTTGGGCAAGGACTCCAACACCTAATCAGGTTGACAGGTCAGTGCCAACACGGTCAAGGCCTCACCTCTACCTGCACGCAAGCCGCCTCGCGATAGCCGGGTCAGCTCCCGCCTCACCAACTGCCAACGCCGTCGTGGTGCGCCTCACCTTGCTCCATCAGAACCTGCCTTCGCTTCAAGTTGGCCTCGCCTCTGCCTCGCCTGTTGCCGCGGCCTCTCCGAGTCATTGCCGGTTCTGCGTCTATGCATCCGAGTCGCCCTGGCTCCGTCCCAGTCTCCTCCGTCGGTTCAACGCGCCAGCCGACCACTGCCGCAACTACGTCGCTGGTGTGTTGCTGCCGCCTTCACCAAGCCCCGCCTGACCGGTGCGCCGCCACGAGCCGCCGCTACACCATGCCACAGCACCTGCGAATCGCCGCACCGGCCAAGTCAAATCCGAGCAACCGCACCACCACCTCACTACATCACGTCGGTCGGATGCCGCTCGCCTCAATCCGTCGTGCTAGCTCCGTGCACCCAGTTTGTGCCTCTGTCGTGCCTTGCGCTTGCGAGCCGCCCCGTTCGATGCTCATACGAGCTGTTGTACCACTCCTACGGTGCTTTGCTGCCCCGCATGGATTTCCGGTATGAGTCCCCGTCGGCTCCGCCCCACAGCTGCCTCCGTCGCTGGCATCCCACAGTTGTCGTGGCGCGCCTTCACAGCCGGCCTTCCCATCAAACCGGTCGGCTGCTGTTGCTGTGTATCCGCTGCACCTTGTTGTGCTACTCCACCTGACCTGCACCCTGACTCGGACCACCCCGCCTTGTTGAGCCGCCTTGTTGAGCCGCCGTGGAGCCTACCGTGAGCTGCCCTGCGCTGCCGATCGCTGCTCCTCTGAGACGCCCGATTAGAGCCTCCGCTGCATCTGCCCCCGCGTGTTTGAGCTGCCGGCGCCTCGCCTCCACCACAGGCTCACTCTGGTACGCCGGCTTCACCGCCTGGTCATGCGCCTCAGCGTTGAGCCGGCTCGCCGCACCTCCGGGCGATTGGTACGCTACGCCACATCGGCTGCCTCGTCGCTACGCCTTGAGCCGCCGCCACGGCCTCCGCCTTTGCTGCGGGTAGGCCTCTCCCAGCCGCTGCCATGGCCTCTACTACTGTACGTTTGAGCCGCCCTGGCTCCGCCTTCGCTTCGCCAAGCCGCCTCCTCGCTTGGCCATGGTCTCGTTTCTCCGCTCCGCCTCAGCCCGCGGCTCTACTTCGTCTCGCCTTGGCCATATCTATGTTCCACCTCAGCTGCTTTGCTGTCTCCCGGCTGTTCCACCGATGACATCGCCTGCCACGTTCATTGTAGTGCTGATAGTGCAGCAACGGTCTTGGACGTGTAGTGCTATCCTCGTTCTACTGAACCAGTGGCAGCGAATTACAGGGACTATCCAAGCAGGGTCTAAGTGTCGTCGGCGTCGAGAAAGCATGCAAGGCAGGGCCTTCTTATATTCTGACAGGAGTCAAAGCTATTACCGTGATGATGTCAGGATCATGCAACTCCATCTAGATGGAAGATGTCTGGAGGGTGTACTAAGATAATGTTTATGTTCAGCTTTGCCTGTTACATGTGATGTTGACTATCAAAGACCAGTGCCCTTGTCCACTATAAAGAGGGTTACAGTTATACCACCATGCATGGATATCTTGGCAGTATATATGTCCCCATGGAGAGCAATAGGCATGTTTTGCTTGGTTGGCATCTAAAAGCGTCTGAAACATTCCAGGGGAGGTTTAGGACTGTTTGAGCTCGAGACCATGTGCAAAGAGCGAAAAATGAGTATGAAGTTGCCAGGATTCCGTGGTGGACATGTCCCCGATTCAGCGGGTGTATTCGAGCCCGACAAAAAATATCAGGACATATATTCATAATAAAAGTGGCATTATACCACGGACACGGGGGCTTGCGCCAATATTATTCTGGACCGGTGTTCGTCCGTACCGTGCTGCCTAGCCGACTCACGCGTCCGCATTGTCTTCAACGATGTGGCTAACTCATTACTTGCTCTGGCTTACAGCGCCATGGCCATCTCTCACGGCCAAACTTGTTTACAACACCACGGGTGACTCACCAATTGCGTCGGCTTACAATGCCACGGCCTTTTCTCGTGGCAGCGCCAGTTTACAACATTGTGGCCGTCTCTCGCCATCCGCGCCGGCTTACAATGTTGTGGCGTCTTTCACAAACATCACCGGATTACAACGACACGGCTGATTTCTATGTCTTCATCAACACGCCAGTGGCTACATACACCAGTACAAGCCGCTCAATGGACGGCTCTGAATTGCCACCCTATGGTCTTATCTACATTAACATATCAGGTGCAGTGCTTGCCTGTACGAGCCGCCCAACGGACGCGCGCAAGACGCCACCCACAATTTGATCTACATCAACATATTAGTGCAGTGTTCTTCGATATGAGCCGCCCGACGGACAAGCGCACAAGTCGCCGTCACTACAGTTTGGTTCACTTCAACAAACAGTCGGAACGAACCATCCACCGGATCATTGAAGCAATTCATATGGGATCATCTATAACACGCCACAGCCAAACTCAACTTTCAGTGGAGATTCTCAAGCCGCCTCTTCGAGTCAACTTAAGACTCGGGGGCTAGAGACATGGCGAGACACATTTGGTCATTTTCAACGAGAACCCCGGGTCTTTGCAAGAGAAAACCCAATCCTGGGGGTTATTACATTATTGGCGGAAGATTAAAAATTGCCCAAGAGGACGAACCGTCGTGATGCACCATTCAAACATGGGTGCCCGGATTTATTGGATCATCATAAAGTCGCTTGGAGTTTCTGTTGTTTCTTCATACAAGATGGTGGTTTATAAGATGGCGACTTACAAAATGGTGCACAAAAAATTGACTGTCGAAGGGGGCTTCTTACCTTTGGGTATCGCTTCTAACACCCTATCGGCCGGCTTTATGCCAAATCTCTGGTTAACATGATTAGCCGCGGTGGTAGGGGGCTTCTTACCTTCGGGTATCGTTTCTAACACCCTACTGCCGGCGTTTACGCCATGTTGTCAAAGGGGGCTTCTTACTGATGGGTATCGCTTCTAACACCCTATCGGCCGGCTTTATGCCAAATCTCCGGCTAACATGATTAGTCGTGGTTTTAGGGAGCTTCTTACTGACGGGTATCGCTTCTAATACCCTACAACCGGCGTTCACGCCATATTGCTGAGGGTGGCTTCTTACCTCCGGGTATCGCTTCTAACACCTTATCGGATGGCTTTATGCCATCTCTAGCTAACACGATCAGCCATGGTTGTCAAAGGAGGCTTCCCACCTCCGGGCGTAGCTTATCTAACCCTAACAACCGGCATTCGCGCTATATTGCTGAGGGTGGCTTCTTACCTTCGGGTATCGCTTCTAACACCTTATCGGCAGGCTTTATGCCATCTTCGGCTAACACGATTAGCCATGGTTGTCAAAGAGGGCTTCCCACCTCCGGGTGTAGCTTATCTAACCCTAACAACCGGCGTTCGCACCATATTGCTGAGGGTGGCTTCTTACCTCTGGGTATCGCTTCTAACAGCTTATCGGCCGGCTTTATGCCATATCCGGCTAACACTATTATCCAAGGTTGTCAAAGGGGGCTTCCCACCTCCGGGTGTAGCTTATCTAACCCTAACAACCGGCGTTCGCGCCATATTGCTGAGGGTGGCTTCTTACCTCCGGGTATCGCTTCTAACACCTTATCAGTCGGCTTTATGCCATCTTTGGCTAACACGATTAGCCATGGTTGTCAAAGGGGGCTTCCCACCTCCGGGTGTAGCTTATCTATCCCTAACAACCAACGTTTGCGCCAAAAATGTTGACAAGTCAACATTGCATCATACTTTGCATCATACATTGCATCATATTCACATAACATGCCGGCTTATCAAGCCAGGTCAGAGCAAGATTATGAAAGAAGGAGCAATGTTATGAAAGACATAACATCTCCGGGTTGAGCTTCTTAAAGTCGCCCTCACAACAATACAGAATATATTCTGTCTTGTTTATTTTTTGCAGGTGTTATCTCTTAAGGTGAGCCGCCGTTAAGTATTCTGCAAGAGCAAATGGATCTTTTAATAGCCAACATGGCTGGATCTTCATGGTTTATCATAACCAGTAATAAATGATTGGGGTTTTCAAGCGAGCTCGGAGAATTTGTTATTTTTCAAGAGCCACCCAGTCAGATATAATGACGTGTCATCTAATTGGTCGGTTCACGGATTTCTTCAATTGTGCTTTGTAGTAATCTACAACACTCATGGATTTCTCCAAATATATATTTGTTCGGTTGCATCGCAACCACGAGCAGGGATTTCATATCAAAAGACAAACGAATTATTCTAGGGTATTCATTCCGGGTTATATTACAACTACGGTCAAAGATTCATTCAAACAAATTGTGGTGAGTCATATTATTCTCACATAGTCCCGAGTCGCCATAGGCAGACAACCCGGCACTTGGGGGATACGTTATTCAAGTCCAAGTTTATATCAATTATGCAAGTCCCATGTCGCTTCAAGCACGCACCACGGCACTTGGGGGCTAATGCAAGCCGGTTTTCAAATCACTATTGTCATCAAGACCCTATTATCTCAAGCAGATGAGCCGGACTTTCTATATTTTTTCTAAAGTCCCAGCCCAGTAATTCTTACTAACCCGGCACTTGGGGACTACACAGCTCAGATCAATTTTTCAAAGTCCCAAGTCGTTGCAGACATGCGACCCGACACTTGGGGGCTACAGTATTCAGCTGCTTAACACATTAAGAAGTTCAAATTGAAGACCCGGCACATCACATTCTGATGAGCCGGCCCTTGGGGGCTACACCCGCCAAAGCTTTCTGATGAGCCGGCCCTTGGGGGCTACACCCGCTGAAGCTTTCTGATGAGCCGGCCCTTGGGGGCTACACCCGCCGAAGCTTTTTGATGAGACGGCCTTTGGGGGCTACACCCGCCGAAGCTTTCTGATGAGCCGGACCTTGGGGGCTACACCCGCCGAAGCTTTATAAGGTATAAGGCAATTACAAGTCCCAGGCTGCTGCATGCAGGACAACCTGGCACTTGAGGGCTACATAGACCAAAATATTATTGCAAAGCACCAAGTTATCATGGATAATCTCAGAGCTTGGGGGCTACAGGTAATATGGACATATAAAAAACTTTGAGGAGAATTTTCAAGATGTTAATTATGGAGTTGAGTTTTTAGACCCGGCGTCACCAACACTTATGACCCGGCGTTATCAAAAGAGCATAACATGCCAGATTTTATATGTCGCCCCGCTTTACGACAATGGAAGTCCAGTTTTACATCAGATGGATTTTCATCCCAATATAAAAATCAAGTCAAAGGATTCTAGTTATTTGACCCGGCGTCACCGACGATAATGACCCGGCATTATTAATGATTATGACCCAGCGGAGATGACCCACCAGGAGTATTGGAAGCCAACCCAATGGCATATGGATGTTCTATTCTCAATATTTTTCAAAGCACATTGACAAGCAGGACGATTTTCAAGACGGCTCATTCATATGAAGAAAAGACCTGGTTTTCCGAGGAGCCATTTTATAAAGCCGGCCAAAGGAGCAAGTCGGCTACTTAAGATATTTTTTACTCTTATTGCGGGAGATTAGCATGAATAAATTCAAGCTAACCTGGGTGCTAATGTCGGGGATATACCCCGCGGTATGACCCGGCCTGGTGACTCACAGGAGACCCGGTTAAAGACATGACATTGTATTAATGATCCGATAGGCGGGTCGCAGGAAAACCATACCTAAGACCTGGCGGGTGAGCCGGTGTCAGGCGGCTCACAAGAGAAGGCCCAAAGAGAGAAAGACTCCCTGCCGAAGGAAAGAAGACCCAGACTAGGACTCTAAAGAGACTAGTCCTAATCCTACTTCTAGTAGGACTCTATTCGTAAGCCTACCTTCTCCACTTATATAAGGAGGGGTAGAGCACCCCTAGAGGAAGGACAAGTCCACAAGTTTAGACAACACAGGAGATTAGAGACAGACAGATTAGAGGCTCTCGTGATTAGAGGTAGAAATTAGCACCCTTGTAACCGAGAGATCTTCTTCATCATCAATACCAGACAAGCAAGACATAGGCTTTTACCTCCATCGGAGGGGCCGAACCTGGGTAAACTCCGCGTCTCTCGATTCCAATCAACCCCTTCAAGCCGCCACATAGTTGCGCTTCTGCCCCGAACCCTAAGTCCGTTCACCCGGACATCTGCCGTGATAAATCCACGACGGGATGCACACTGTTCTAGCATAGCAAATGACATCAAAACAATGGATGAGCCATGAAAACATCATGCTAGCTATCTTATGATCATGCAAAGCAATATGAAAATGATGGTGCGTGTCATAATAAACGGAACGGTGGAAATTGCATTGCAATATATCTAGGAATTGCTAGGGAAATTCCATAATAGGTACGTATGGTGGGTGTTTTGAGGAAAGATATATGGTGGCTGTTTTGAGGAAGGTGGGTTTATCATACCAGCGAAAGTTGTGCGGTACTAGAGAGGCTAGCAAAGGTGGAAGGGTGAGAGTGTGCATAACCCATGGACTCACATTAGTCATAAATAACTCACATACTTATTGCAAAAGTCTATTAGTCATCGAAGCAAAGAGTTAGACGCATGCCCCTAGGGGACAGGTTGGTAGGAGTAAACCATCGTGGGCTCCCGACCCTCACACAAAGGTCGACAATCTATAAACAAATCATGCTCTGACTTCCTTACATAACAGTTCACCATACGTGCATGCTACGAGAATCACAAACCTTTACACAAGTATTTTTTCGAATTCACAATTACTTCCTAACATGACTCTTGACATTACCATCTTTATATCTCAAAACTTTATGCAAGGAATCAAACTTCTCATAATACCCAATGCACTTAATATGGAAGTTTTTATTATATCCCTATTGGATGCCTATTATATTAGGACAAAATTCATAACCTAAACCAATTACCATGTTGTTTTAAAGACTCTCAAAATGATATAAGTGAGGTACGAGAGTTCAATTATTTCTATAAAACCAAACACCACCGCGCTCTAAAAAGATATAAGTAAAGCACTAGAGCAAAATTGCCTCTCAAAAGATATAAGTGAAGCACATAGAATATTCTAATAAATTCACGATTCATGCGTGTCTCTCTCAAAATATGTGTATAGCAAGGATGATTGTGGAAAACTAAAAATCAAACACTCATATCATACAAGACACTCCAAGCGAAACACATATCATGTGGTGAATAAAAATATAGCCTCAAGTGAATTTACCGATGGATTGAAGACAAAAGAGGGGATGACTTCCAGGGCATCCCCAAGCTTAGGCTCTTTCAAATCCTTGAATATGACTTGGAGTGCCTTGGGCATCCCCAATCTGAGGCTCTTGCCACTCCTTATTCCATAGTCCATCAAATCTTTACCCAAAAGATGAAAACATCACAACACAAAACTTAACAGAAAACTCATGAGATCCGTTAGTATAAGAAAATAAATCACCACTTTATGTATTGTTGTGAACTCATTATTTAGTTATATTGGTGTAACACCTACTATATTCTAACTTATCCATGGTTCATACCCCCCCCCCAATACAACCCATAGATACATCAAAATAGGTAAACAACACAAAGAAAACAGAATCTGACAAAAATAGAACAGTCTCTAGCAATCTAAAAACTTCATATACTTCTGTAACTCAAAGACTTCTGAAATGTCAGGACAACCTGGGCAACTTGTATATCAATCTTGTGTAAAAAATTCAGACTCATTTGATGCTCTGAAACATTTATAAAATTCTTGGACTGGGTGCAAAAGTTTCTGTTTTTCAGCAAGATCAAATCAACAACCACCCTAGACCATCCCAAAGGTCTTACTTGGCTCAAACACTAGTTAAAACACCAAAACACAATTACTATAGAAGTAATAATGTGGGAAACACTCTAAAACAGAAGCAAAAACAGAACATAAAAATAAAGTTGGTTTGCCTCCCAACAAGCGCTATTGTTTAACGCCCCTAGCTAGGCAAAACACAATAGATGTAGGTATTGTCATCTTTGGTATGCAATCCATTCTCATCACCTGGATCATCACCATAGATATCATAATATAAAATGTGTATCTTATTTTTAACGGTTTCACCAATTTTTTTCTTCTAACCAATCATCATTGAATCCTACATAAATGCCCCTAGTGATCCAACCAAATTCATCATAGGTTTGAAGGTAAATGGTTTGGGTAATTCCGAAATGGGGAACTCTTCTTCTAAGATTATCATGGTAAGATTTATAATCCCCAGACTCAAAGCAACGCAAGGTTTCTTTATCGTGTAGGATTTCTTTAATCGAAGGGTGCTCAATATCCTTTTTACAGAAAGAAAAAAAATTCCCTAGCTTCTTGTATGATAAAATCAAATTCATGCATAAGGATGATCGTGGCAATCTTTTTGGCCTTAGGATGATTAATTTTGGGGAGTTCATAAAACACCTCTTGCAAAGCGTGATGTAACATCCCAAAATTTCATTTTGGAATGTTATGAAATATAGCTATGCATCCATCATCATCATTTCCTGAATGTATGTAATAGTTGAAATGCCTTTTCTGAAATTCTAAAAGCCCTTTCTACTTTCAATGTGTTGCTTTCACCTATTTGAAATCTTGGTAAAAAGTTCAAATAAGAGAGGAGGAACATGACACTCCACACCAGGACTCATTTGGTGATCTATTTGAACAAAAATAACCAGGAGTTATTTTGAAAATATTTTCAAAAAGGATTTAAAAACAAATAGGCAATTTATGAAAATATTATTTTCTTAAAGTGTTCAAATGACAGAATAAAAATGTTCAATAAATGGCATTTATTATTCTGTCAATTTTGATATATAATACTCCTACATTTAGAAATGTTTTGAATGCTTTTTAAGACGTTTTATTGCTCTGGATATTAAAAAAGAGTAACAGTTTTTGCATTAAACGGGCCAGCCCACGGGCAGTTATTCGCGAATTAACTACCGACCGTATGACGGATGCGCAGTTGACGCTCCCTCTCTCTCTGACACTGGGTCCCACCGCGATCGACCGTTCGCCCCGCGCGGTCGCCTCCTTCCTCCCGCACGCGCTGCCGGCAGTTTCTTCCCTCCCCGGATCTCCCTCCTCTCTCCTCCCCCGCACCCCCCGAGCACCCTATATACGAGCCCCAACTCCCCGCATCCATTTCCACTCCGACCTCCTCTCTCCCTCACTGAGACGCTGCCAAATCCATCACCGGAGTTGCCACCACCATCGGAGCTCCCATTGCTCGTGCCCGTCGCTCCACTCTTCCACTCGCCCCTTCGACCCCTCCGTTCGACGCAGGACCTCACCCGCCGTCGTCTGAACCCCTCCACTGCCTCCCTCGACCGCCGGAACTCCTCGCCGTCGTCTTCGCCGCTTTCGGATCCACCGGAGACCTCCAACGCTGGCGACCCTTCCTCCGTAAGCTCCCTGGACCGTCGGATCTACAATCAACGCATAGGATTAGAACAGTTTAAAACCCGAACCGGTATCCTCATTAGTGCGGTCGACCGGCCGTAACCCCGCTCGGACACCCCCCTTAGCCACTCACAGGCTGCCACGTAGCCCCTGGCCGTCCGATAGTTTTCTGGGTTTTTTTCCGTTTTGTTTTAGTTAACAGAAACTTTTCTAAATTTGTTTTACTTATATCTTTTAACATGTTTAGTGTTTTGAGCTAATTCTTTTTGCATTAGCTCACATTTTTCATGTAGTTTCACCCTGTACTTTTAAATTTCAAATTTGACCTATAAATTTTGAATTGAATCAAATTTTCTCAAATCATTCAAATCTGCATAACTAGAGTTTAAAAATAGATTTTTATATGAATCTTTTTGGTACTGTTTGGTATTAGTTAGGACTATCATCATGCTTAGTTTGAGGATTTTTAGGATGATTATTATTATTGTTTTAGCTATAAACAGATTCTGCATATTAGTTAGTATAGTTTTATTTAACTTAGTTATATTTAGTTTAACTTAGATTTAGTCTTAATTTGTTTAGTAGGTTCTGTTGATTAAACATTTAGTGTTTTACTTGTTGTTAATAAAAATATAAAATTGATTAGTTTATTTCTTTGTTAATATAGGAATCACAACTTCTTTTCAAATAGGTTTAATTTGATTAAAACAACTAGTTTAGCAATAGATTTCTTTGAACAAAGTTTTATATAAATAAATTCTGTTTTCTAAGACAAGTTTATTTGTAAATTCTTTTCTGTTAAGAACATGTTTTGCTAATAAGTAATAAGTTTTGTTTTGCTCTTTTGTTAGTAAAACTATAGTTGTTTCATATAGTGTTTATCAAAACTTTTTAAAAAAAATTACTAAAGTTTTCCCAACAAACTTAAATTGATTTTCTTCTGTTTATTAATAAGATATTTTATTGATTCCTTGCTGTCAACAATTGTTTTGTTAGTACAAAATAGTTTTGTTATGATAGTAGTGTTTTAACAATCATCTTCCAGAAAACAAAACTTTGTGTGTTTTTCTTACTTGTGATTTTTTGCATTGTTTTGTCTTGATTGTTTACTAGTTCTTGGTTGATGGTTGTGAGTTACAATATTTAGTTGTATGCTTATTTGAGTGCTCTTGTTTGCTTCGTTAGATTATCCGGAGTGCGAAGCTTGTTACTTAGAGTCACTCACGTACGAAGATCATCAATTAGGCAAGTCACTTTGATCATGTTTACCCATGTTTTATATGCATTAGTTCTACCATCTTCCCCAATTGCATGCAAGATAGGTTAGTTGGAAACTTGGTTACATTGAAGTAGTATCATGTGGTAGGTACCCCCTCAACCCCTTTGACAACTTTGGTCCCGGGAAACGTTAAATTTGTTTTGCTATGATGTTAGTAGACGGGGTGGGTTGTGTGAATCATGAGGGTTGTGAGGTAATAACTTCAAGACCGATGATGATCAAGACTTCAAGACTTCAAGTTTTTCAACTTACCTCTGGGTGGATGATGGTTGGAACGGCGCCCTGGAGAAACCAGTGGTTAGCCTAGGTGATGCTGGACATGTGCCAGTATTCACGCGGAAAGGTCCACCCAGGCACGAAGGAATGGAAGTATGCTTCAAGACCCAAGGCTTACCTCCACAGCCACAAGCCATTATGGGCTCTGGCTTGGTTGGATATTGTGGCGACACTAGACAGGCGGTGCTACGAGATGTAGAAGAATGGTAGGAAAGGATGGGCACCGACAGAGTCTCAGTGGGACCCCTTAGAAGACCATGTTTTGGTCATCCGTTCCTTAAACACCCTGAAGTGCGAGGAATCCAACGGAGGCGATCAAATCTTGTGGGGAACGTGTGTAAAGCTCTGTAGAGTACTCACATCTAATCGATTAGCCGTGTCCACGGTCATGGACGACTTGAGCCAAAGGAATTGAAACTTCCGGAATTCTCAACACAAATTAATATGATGATGTGGGTATTAATAATTTGGGTATGAGAATTGGTTGGCGGAACCATCTCTTTAATCAACCAACTTAGTAATATTTTTGCTTAGCCCCTCTCTTGATGTAGGAAAAACTTGGCTTTACGCAAAAACTTACCACCCCACCTGCCATATATGCATATAGACTATCTGATTATTTTCAACCCCTCTCTTGTGACTTTGCCAGCATATTCCATATGCTGACCTACACGGCTGCAACGTATCATGTTTCAGAGTACTTTTCCGACCAGGAGTGAGGACACGCTCTATGCTTGCTGAGATGCCCTTTGGAGTCAGATGGACTCATCTACCATGACGCTTCCGCAAGACTTAGTTATTCTCATGAGTTGGCCTTCGGCCACTTTATTGTAATGATTATTGTAATAAAGGACTCGATATGAGATTTCGTTAATAAAATGCTGTGTGATTTCCCTTTGATATATACATTGATGTACCGTGTGTGTACCAGCATGATCTTGGGATGGTACGGAAACACCGGAGACTTGACCTTTCAGGTCGGGTCGCTACACGTGATGAATCTGCACAAATTTTCTTTCCATTTTTTCAACAAGCATGACAATAGCATCAACATAACAATTTGTGCTAAGAACAATAGATTTCTCATTCATAGGCATTACTCCAGTACAATCAAAGAAATCTTGAATAACACTTTTCCAAAAAAATATTACAATCTCCCACTTGAAAAGTTTTAACTTTATAATTAGGAGGAGGTTTAGATTCATGATCTAGAGAGAAAGATCCAAAAAAATTCTCAAGATTAGCACTAGTAATACCCTCAAAATTTTCAACGGTAGGCTTCCCAGATTCAGACATGGTGGCGACGAATCGATATAGCATGCAAGCAAACAAAAGGCAAACGAAAAGGCGAACGAAAGAAGGGCGAATAAAAAGGCAAATCTTTTTGGTATTTTCTGAAAATCGTTTTAGAAGTGGGGGAGAGGAAAACGAGAGGCAAATGGAAAACAATGTAAATGCAAGAGATGAGTTTGTGATGGGTACTTGGTAGGCTTGATGTGTATCCTCCCCGGCAACGGCGCTAGAAATCCTTCTTGCTACCTCTTGAGTGTGCGTTGGTTTCCCTTGAAGAGGAAAGGGTGATGCAGCAAAGTAGATAAGTATTTCGCTCAGTTGTTGAGAACCAAGGTATCAATCTAGTAGGAGGAACAAGCAAGTCACCAATGGATGCACCTACACAAACAATCAAATTCTTGCACCTAACGCTATAAAGGGGTCGTCAATCCCTTCACGGTTATTTGCAAGGATTAGATCTGATAGAGATAGATGTAAAAGGTTGCGGAAAGTAAAAAAGGTAAATAAATTGATGCAAGGTATTTTTGATTTATAGATATGAAAATATATTGTGGAAATTAGACCCGGGGGCCATAGGTTTCACTAGAGGCTTCTCTCTTGAAGGAAAGTATCATGGTGAGTGAACAAATTACTGTCGAGCAATTAAAAGAAAAGCTAATAATTATGAAGATATCCAAGGCAATGATTATGCATATAGGCATCATGTCCGTGTCAAGTAGATCAAAATGATTCTACATCTACTACTATTACTCCACACATTGACAGACTCCTGCCTGCATCTAGAGTATTAAGTTCATGAAGAACAGAGTAACGCATTTGGTAAGATGACATGATGTAGAGGGATAAACTCAAGCAATATTATGAAAACCCCATCTTGTTACCCTTGATGGCAACAATACAATATGTGCCTCGCTACCCCTACTTTGTCACTTGGTGAGGACACCGCAAGATTGAACCCAAAATTAAGCACTTCTCTAATTGCAAGAATTACCAATCTAGTTGGCCAAACCAAACCAATAACTCGAAGAGACTTGCAAAGATATGAAATCATGCATATAAGAATTCAGTAAAGACTCAAATAATATTCATGGATAATCTAAACATAAACCCACAATTCATCGGATCTTGACAAACACACCGCAAAAGAGTATTACATTAGATAGATCTCCATGAAGATTATGAAGAACATAGTATTGAAGCACAAAGAGAGAGAAGAATCCATCTAGCTACTAGCTATGGACCTGTAGGTCTGTGGTGGACTACTCATACATCATCTGAGGGGAAATGGAGTTGATGTAGATGCCCTCCATGATCGAATCCCCCTCCGGCAGATTACCAAAAAAGGCTCCAAGATTGGATCTCTCGGGAACGGAGGCTTCTGGTGGTGGAAAAGTATTTGTGTGGATATTTTTGGTATTGGGGGGTATTTGGGTATTCATAGGACGAAGAATAGGGCTAGGACTCCTGCCAGGGAGTCACAAGCCTTCCAGGTGTGGCTAGGGGGGTGGTCGCGCCCCCCTGGCTTGTGACCTCCTGGCAAGGTCCTTGCCTTGCACGTCAAGTCTGGTAGATCTCTTTTGTTTCAAAAAAATCATCGCAAAAATTTTACTCTATTTAGACTCCGTTTAATATTCCATATCTGAAATGCTCAAAAACAAGGAAAAAACAAAAACTGGCACGAGGCACTAGATTATTAGGTTAGTCCAAAAAATAATATAAAATAGCATATTAATGCATATAAAACATCCAAAACAGATAATATAATAGCATGACATGATCAACAATTATAGATATGTTGGAGACGTATCAATATTTAAACCACTTCTCTTTAGGGAGATCAACATGATCAGCAAATGATTCACAAAAAGAGGTTACTATGTAAGAGTCAAGTCCATATTTAGTGCTAAACTCGTGAAAAGCATCGGTATTCATAAAAGATTTAACACAATGAAATTCAAGCTTAATACTTGAATCATTACCTTTGTCGAGTTTCCAATCTTCACAGTTGCGTTTAATTCTTTCCAAGAGACCCACTTGAATTCAATAGTCTTCTTCATAAAAGAACCAGTACAAGAAGTATCAAGCATGGTTTGATCATTATGAGAAAGCCGAGCATAAAAATTCCGAATAATAACTTCTCTCGGATATCATGATTGGGGCATGAATATAACATTGAATTAAGCCTCACCCAAGCTAGAGCGATACTTTCTCCTTCACGGGGCCAAAAATTATATATATAATTCTGATCACGATGAACTAGATGCGTAGGATAAAACTTTTGGTGGAATTCCTATTTCAAACGATTCCAGTTCCATGATCCAATATCATCACATAGCATATACCATGTAAATCATTTTCCCTTGAAAGATAAAGGGAAAACCTTCTTCTTAACTTCATCTCTGGATAAACTTGCAAGCTTAAATAGTCCATAAATTTCTTCCACATGTATTAGGTGCATATCAGGATGTTCAGTTCCATCTCCTGCATAAGGACTATCTAGCAGTTGTTCTAACATACCCAAAGGAATTTCATAACCAATATTTTCAGTAGGTGTTGTAGGTTGATGGGAAACTAATTGTGATTTGGGTCTAGGTGAAGATATCCCGAACAAACCCTCAAAGGATTGCTTTCCATAGTAACAAGTGACAGTAAATTTCAACACGTAGTATAAGTTTTTACTTACCGATTTCCACTTACCAAGAGCGCTTCATTCCCTGGAACAGGGCCAGAAAAGAGCCTTGATGGCCCACAAGTATAGGTAATCAATCTTAGTCCTTTCTATAAGTAATAGTGTCGAACCCAACAAGGAGTAGAAGGAAATGACAAATGGTTTTCAGCAAGGTAATTTCTACAAGCACTGAAATTGTAAGTAGCAAGTGTTTTGATAGCAAGGTAATTTGTAATGAGCAAGTAAAGGTAAAAATAGGTAAGGTGCATCAAGGTATACCAATTCTTTTGTGGCAAATGAAAGGCCAAAACTATCTCTTATGATGAGCAAAGTGTTTTTGAGGGTACACGGGAATTTCATCTAGTCACTTTCATCATGTTGGTTTGATTTGTGTTCGCTACTTTGATAATTTGATATGTGGGTGGAATGGTGCTAAGGTGTTGTTCTTACTTGAAATAACAACCTACTAATTATTAACCCCCTCTCAAGCATCTACAACTACGAGAAAAGCATTAAGATAAAGTCTAACCATAGCATTAAACATGTGGACCCAAAGCAGCCCCTTACGAAGTAGCGCATAAACTAGGGTTTAAGCTTCTATCATTGTAGCAACCCATCATCTAATAACTAATCCCCAATGCATTCCCTTAGGCCCAAGGATGGTGAAGTGTCATGTAGTCGACGTTCACATGACACCACTAAGGTAATCACAACATACATATCATCAAAATATCGAACACATATCAAATTCACAAGATTACTTGCAACATGATTTCTCCCGTGACCTGAAGAAGAAAAGTAAGTACTAAAAAATAATATGTATGCTCAAGATCAGAGGTATATTGAATAACATAATGGATCTAAACATATAATCTTCCACCAAAGAAACCATATAGCAATCAACTACACAAGGTAATCAACACTACTAGTCACCCACAGGTACCAATCTGAGGTTTTGGTACAAAGATTGAACACAAGAGACGAAATAGGGTTTGAGAGGAGATGGTGTTGCTGAATATGTTGATAAATAATGGCCTCCCCAAGATGAGAGGGTTGTTGGTGATGACGATGGCTTTGATTTCCCCCTCTGGGAGGGAAGTTCCCCCGGCGGAATCGCTCCATCGGAGGGCCAAAGTGCTCGTGCCCAAGTTCCGCCTCGAGGCGGCGGAGCTTCCTCCCGAAAGTCCCCTCCCTAATTTTTTTGGTTTTTTGGGAATTTATACCAGAAAATGGGCTCTGAAGGTGGGCCTGGGTGAGCACCCTCCACCAGAGCGTGGTTAGGGGGCCTGGCGTATTCTGGTGGAGGGTGGCCACTAGGTGGGCCCCCTCCAGTAGTTTGCAGCTCCTGTAATTTTTATTTATTGCATAAAAAATATCCTTAAATTTTCAGCTTCATTGGGGATGTACATAATAGGTACCTCTGACATGCTTTTTCATGTGCTGAATTCCAGTTGTCGGCATTCTCCCTCTTGGTGTAAACCTTGCAAATTGTGAGAGAAAAGACATTAGAATTACTCCCCAAAGCATTATTATGCATAAAAACATTATAAATAATACTTAGTAAAACATGATGCAAAATGGATATATCAGTACTTAGGGCAATTCCGCTTCGAGTGGCCAATTCCCTTGAAGTAGAAGCAGTCGGTCTCAGGCTTGGGTCTAGCCTTGGGTTTCTTCACGAGAGCGGCAACTTGCTTCCCGATCGCTTGAATCAGAAATATTCAGAATAGGCAACTTGTCTTCACTAACAGAACTATTCACCTCCATCTTGTAGGTGAAGAACTTATCGGAGGTCTCATACCTTGCAATCCATGCATTTGTTTGAAATACTAACTTCAACTCCTGGAACATCTCATATGCTCCAAGGCATTCAAAATGGTTTTGTTGTCCCGATTCTAAGTCATACAACATGTTGCACTGAACTATTGAGTAGTCATCAGCACACGCCTGCAGGCATTCACAACATTTGTTGAAAACACAAAAGGGGGTGGGTCACCGAGCGATGCATCAAGGACATAAGACTTTTGCAAAGCCGTGAGGATAATCCTCAGATTACGGACCTAGTACACATAGTTACTTACAACATCTTTCAACTTAGCTTTCTCTACGAATGCATTAAAATTTAGGGGAGCTACTGATACATCTCCAACGTGTCTATAATTTTTGATTCTTCCATGCTAATATATTATCATTCTAGGGTACTTTTTGGGCATGTGTTTACCAACTTATAATATTTTTAGCACTAACCTATTGACCTAGTGCCCACTGCCAATTGTTGTTTTCTGCATGTTTTTGACTTTCAGGTTTACAGTACCAAACAAAGTCCAATTGCCATGAAACTTTTTGATGATTTTTTCTTGACTGAAAGAAGACTCGGAAGCTTCAGGAGGAGGCCGGGAGAGCCACGAGGGGCCCACAAGACAACAGCGCAGGCACCCCTGGTGGCGTGCCCTAATAGCTTGTGCCTCCCCCATGCGCTTCCCGATGCCCGTCTCTGGCCTATAAATTCACATATATTCCAAAAACCCTAGAGGCGCTCCCGAAACCCTTTTTCCGCTACCGCAAATCTTTGTTTCGACGGAAGGCCATCTATACCTCTGTTTCGGCACCCTAATGGAGGGGATATTGATCATGGAGGGCCTCTTCATCAACCTTGCTGCCCTCACCATGATGTGTGAGTAGTTCACCACAGACCTACGGGTCTGTAGGTAGTACCTAGATGTCAATATATCTCTCTCGATATTAAATACAATGCTCATCGCATCTTTACCTTGATCTACCCAATGTAATCCCTTTGTATGGTGTGTTTGTTGGGATCTGATGAATCGTGAGTTTATGTTCAAATTATTCATGAAAAGTATTTGAGTCAATTCTGAACACTAAGATTCTTATTTGCATGATCGTCATAGCTTTGTAATGCTCTCCGATCTATTGAGATAGTTTGGCCAACTAGATTGATATTTCTTCAGTGGGAGTGGTGAGTTGTAGTAGGTTCAACCTGGCGAGTTTCTATATCCCAATGATAGAAGGGGACAAGTTGCGTGTTTGTGTTGTTGCTACTATAAAACGATGGGGTTTATTCATATTGATTGAGTTTACTTTCTGTACATCACGTCATCGTTCTCCAAGCATTAATTTGTTTTACTTAATACTCTAGATGTATGCTGGATAGCGGTCGATGAGTGGAGTAATAGTAATAGGTGCAGGCAGGAGTCGGCCTATTTTCTTATGGACGTGATGCCTATATACACATGGTCATTGCCATGAAGATCGCATAACTTTTCGCTTTTCTATCAATTTCCCAACAGTAACTTGTCTACCCACCGTATGCTATTTCTATGAGAGATGCCACTAGAGAACTCTACAACCCCCGAATTTATTCACTTACACATTCACAAACACTTTCATTAACTTGATATTATTTATTTTATTTTATTTTATTTTTCAATTGACAAATATATGCATAACTCACTTGCTTGCAAATAATGAGAACAACGTGATTGACAACCCTCTTGCAGACATTGGGTGCAAGTTGTTTTTCTTTTGTGGGTAGTAGCTGAAGACAGCTGAGGATTCGTATTCCTATTTGTTTGATAAATTTTGGTTTCATAAATGAGGGAAATACTCACCCACTTTGTGATGCGATAACCCATTCCTCTTCACGGAAAACTAACGTAGATCACGAGTATCAGGAAGGATTTCTAGCGCCGTTGTCGGGGAATACCATCACCAACTATCAAGTAACTTCGCACAAATTTTCATTCACTTGCTCTTATTTTTATTTGTTGTTATATTTAATTTGTCTCATAAATATCAAAAATACAAAAAAATATTTTTTCTAGTTACTAGTTTACTCCTTTGCTTGTTGTGCTTGCTTCAAAGTTGCTGCCATGTCTGATTTTGAAATTTGTGGTGTTTCCACCACTAGTGCGGTAGCCCTTGAGATCCCAACTTCGCCTTGTGCTAATAATGCTAAAATAAATTTTCATGAAGTTGCTAAGGAAAAACTTGATAACCTTACGGATGATGATCCTTCTATTAGTGAACCCAGTATGCAAACTAACAAATTCCGCATAGGTAGTGGAAATATTATGGTAAAAGTGTGATTCAAGATATTTTTCACTTATGCTGGATCATTGCCATTGATTGGAGGTTACATCATTGCTAGGACTAAAAGTTATGCTGATGTTATATCTTTGCGTATAACACAATTGGAAAGATAATTTGTCCATATGCATCCATTCATACAATGGTTATTCCTAGAATTCTAAAATATTCAGGAAGCTCTTACTAAACGTGTAGCTTCTATTTTTCTTGTTCAAGAATTTAACAATATCATACAAGAAGCTATAGATATATTTTCTCATCATAGGATTAATTGTGAGTGCCCACCAATAGAAGGAATCCTTTATGAGTTAGAAGGTATAAGGAAATTGAGATCCACGGATTATGTTGCTTATGATGAAAACCCTAGAAAGAAGGTTCCACCTAATGTCCTGGTTGATAAAATTTCTAGACACCATGATCAATTTTTTATACCAAAACTTGGATTGGGTTACGATCTTGAGAGATAATTGAGAAAATGTGTTTATCGAAAATTATATAATTAAGAGATGGTCATCACTTATGATAAACCTAAGGAGGAGCCTCCTATTCCTCCCAAAATAGACCTCTCGGACCCTTGTGTTGTGAAGTTTAGTACCTTCAATTATTATTTTCTTACCTATAAGAAAACTTTCTACTGAAAGAAGGGAATATTATTATATCATGTCGGATCGTTTCCATGAGTACTACAACACTTGAAACTATGCAGTATGCCTAGCTAGGGGCATAAAACAATAGTGCTTGTTGGGAGGCAACCCAATATGTATCTTAAATTTTGTTTTTACTTTCTATTATTTTGTGATAACATGATTGTTGCCTCTGTAACGATTATTTTTTTATGTTTAAATTAGTGTTCATGTCAACTAAAGCCTTTGGGATGACTCACAAGATGAGTAGAAACGATACTGAAACATAATAGAAACTTTGACTCCAATACAGGAATTTTCATTTTTTTTTACTGGAGCATTATAACGATATGAAATTTCAATACAGTATTGCCATAAAAATTATTTATGTTGTGTTAAGTTGTCAGAATTTTTAGAGTTATAGAAGTATGGGCTCTTTACAGATTGCTACAGACTGTTTTGTTTTAAACAGGTTATGTTTTGCTTGCATAGTTTGCTTGTTTTGATTATGCTATGGATTGTATCAGAGGGTATAAGACATGGTAAAGTAAGAATACAGTACCTATTATGGAAGAATGAATGAATAATAAATTTATCACAGTACATAAAGTATGCAATATATTGCTTATACTAACGGATCTCACGAAGTTTTGTTGAGTTTTGTGTGATTGAAGTTTTCAAGTTTTGGGTGTGATCACAATGGACCAAGGAATAACGAGTAGCAAGAGCCTAAGCTTGGAGATTCCCAAGGCACCCCAAGTAAAATTCTAAGGAAGATTCAAGCGTCTAAGCTTGGGGATGTCCCGGAAGGCATCCCCTCTTTCGTCTCAATCCATCGGTATGTCACTTGGAGCTGTATTTTTATTCAGCACATGATATGTGTTTTGCTTGGAGCGTCATTTGTTTTCGTTTAATTTTACTTTCAGTTTGTCACGATCATCATTTTTTGGACACACCTATTTGAGACAAAGACACCTTCATAATAATTTGCTAGAATACTCTATGTGGTTCACTTATATCTTTTGAGCTTGGTAGTTGCTCTAGTACTTAACTTGTATCTTTTTGAGCACGGTGGCGTGTAGATTTTATAGAAATAATATGCTCTCGTTCTTCAATTATATTTGTTTGAGAGATAAAGGAATAGTGACAGTAATTTGCATGGGTCATAAGACTAGTCCAAAAATAATAGGTATTCAATGAATGATAATCAAAACCATCATGTAGCACATATAGAGAAATTTTGTCTTAATGACATTGCTTTGGTAATATGAAAAAGGTGTGAGCCCATAATTGTTGATTCATAGAAGTGTCAAGATTAAGAGGTGTTAACTTGTTAGTCATCTAAAAATTAAAGAGGCATGGTGATGATGTGTGAGCATTTTTATTCCTCGTTGAAATCGTAGTGTTGTTTCGAGTCAGGGGCGCGAATGGTTAACTCCTACCAACCTCCTCCCTCGGGGCATGCGAGGAGTACTTTGATTTGTGATAAAACTAATAAAACTTTGTAATAATTATGTGAGTTCTTTATGACTAATTTGACACCATGGACATACGCATCCTCACCTTCTCATATTTGCTAGCCTCTTCGGTACTGTGCATAGCCCATTCTCACCTCGAGTATCGGTGCAACTTTCGCCGGTGCATCCAAGCCCCGTGTCATGATATGGTCTGTTGCACATAAGCCTCATTATATCTTGCTCAAAACAGCAACCATACCTACATATTATAGCATTTCCATAGCCATTCCGAGATATATTTCCATGAAAACTCAATCGTCACTTCACATGACTAGTTCGTTCATCATCATATTCCTTTTCATGATCATATAGAGTTGACATAGTATTTGTCGAAAAGCCATCGTTCATCATATTTTTGAAACATGTCACGCTAGATCATTGCATAGATCGGTACACTGCCAGAGGCATTCATATAGAGTCATATATTTCTAAGAGATCTCCATATTGAGTTGTAAGTAAATAAAAGTGTGATGATCATCGTTATTAGAGCATTGTCCTAGTGAAGAAAGAATGCTGGAGACTATGATTCCCCCACAAGTCAGGATGAGGCTCTGGATGAAAAATAAAATGAAAATGGGGGAGGCCAAATGAGCCCAGCATATAAAAAATATGAATGGGGAGGCAAAAAAGAGAAAATCCCACCATGAAAAAAATAAAAAAATAAAATAGAGAAAAGGAGAGAAGGGACATTGCTACTATCCTTTACCACACGTGTGCCTCAAAGTGGCACCATGTTATTCATATAGAGAGTCTCCTATGTTGTCACTTCCATATGGTAGTGGGAATTCCCTTTTCATATAATAAACTTGGCTTGTTTATTCTGATGACGGGCTTCCTCAAATGCCTGAGGTCTTCATGAGCAAGCAAGTTGGATGCACACCCCACTTAGCTTCAGTTGAGCGTTCATACACTAATAGCTCTAGTGCATCATTTGCATGGCAATCCCTACTCCTTGCATTGACATCTATCGATGAGCATCTCCATAGCTCGTTGTTACACCTAGTTGATGTGAGACTATCTTCTCCACCTTTTACCCCTTTGATATCTACCATCATACTCTATTCAACATATATGCTATGTCCAATGGTTCATGCGCATGTATTGCGTGAAGAATAAAAATTTGATGCATATTGAAAAGGTACAATCCAATTGCCTGACTTGGACATCGTGGTGCTTAACATTTGTATTGATGTGGTGAAGACGGAGTCATGCCTTGCTAATATAAGAAGATGAGTAGGGGTAAACATTCTTTTAGGATCGTATACTTTGAAAAAATCAATGATTTTGTTTCTTATTCTTATAAATATTACTATGTTGTTGTTTGTGAATTCATCATTTCTCAATGAGCATACATAAAAAAGATTACATAATAGGTAGCATGTCAAATCAAAAATTCTGTTTTTATCATTTACCTACTCGAGGACGAGCAGGAATAAAGCTTGGGGATGCTGATACGTCTCCAACATATCTATAATTTTTTATTGTTCCATGCTAATATATTACTATCATTCTAGGATACTTTTTGGGAATTTGCTTACCAATTTATAATATTTTTGAACACTAACCTATTGACCCACTAACCAGTGCCAGTTGTTGTTTTCTGCATGTTTTTTACTTTTCAGGTTTGCGGTACCAAACAAAGTCATATTGTCACGAAACTTTTTGATGATTTTTTCTGGACCAAAAGAAGACTTGGAAGCTTCGGGAGGAGGCCGGGAGAGCCACGAGGGGCCCACAAGCCAACAGGGTGCTCCACTAGGGAGGGCGTGCCCTAATGGCTTGTGCCTCCCCCGTGCGCTTCCTGACACCCCTCTTTGGCCTATAAATTCACATATATTCCAAAAATCCTAAAATCGCTCCTAAAACACCTTTTCCACCACCGCAAGTATTTGTTCCGATAGGAGGCCGTCTACACCTCCGTTCCAACACCCTGCCGGAGGGGGGATCGATCACGGAGGGCCTCTTCATCAACCTTGCTGCACTCACCATGATGTGTGAGTAGTTCACCACAGACCTACGGGTCCGTAGGTAGTACCTAGATGGCAATATCTCTCTCTCTCTCTCGATCTTCAATACAATGTTCATCTCATCTTTGCCTTGATCTATCCGATGTAATCCCTTTGTATGGTGTGTTTGTTGGGATCCGATGAATTGTGAGTTTATATTCAGATTATTCATGAAAAGTATTTGAGTCAAACCTGAATACTAAGATTCTTATTTGCATGATCATCATTGCTTCGTAATGCTCTCCGATCTATTCAGATAGTTTGGCCAACTAGATTGATATTTCTTCGATGGGAATGGTGCGTTGTAGTGGGTTCAACCTCGTGAGTTTCTATATCCCAGTGATAGAAGGGGACAAGTTGTGTCTTTGTATTGCTTATACTAAGGCTAAAACGATGGGGTCTATTCATATTGATTGAGTTTACATTGTCTACATCATGTCATCATTCTCCAAGCATTACTTTGTTTTACTTAATACTGTAGATGCATGCTGGATAGCGGTCGATGAGTGGAGTAATAGTAATAGGTGCTGGCAGGAGTCGTCCTATTTGATTATGGACGTAATGCCCATATACACATGATCATTTCCATGAAAATCGCATAACTATTCTCTTTTCTATCAATTACCCAATAGTAATTTGTCTACCCATCATATGCTATTTCTATGAGAGATGCCACTAGAGAACTATACGGCCCCAGGGTCTATTCACTTATATATTCACAAATTCTTCCATTACCTTGCTGTTATTTATTTGCTTTTATTTTATTTTGTAATGTACCATTATCTACACATCTCACTTGCTTGCAAATAACGAGATCAAGAGGATTGACAACCCTCTTGTCGACGTTGGGTGCAAGTTGTTTGTTATTTTGTGGGCAACCGCTGAAGACGATTGAGGATTGGTATTCATATTTGTTTGATAAACCTTGGTTTAATAATTGAGGGAAATACTTACCCACTTTGTGTTGCGATAACCCGTTCGTCTTCACAGAAAAGCCAATGCAGATCACGAGTATCAGCTACTGCACAAGCCATTGATCTACAACATAATTTGAAAAGACAATTTTAGACAATGTTCATGATAATGAGTTCAGTTAATCATATAACTAAATAAATCCCACTCAAATCAACATCCCTCAGGTTGTGTAAGTGTGACATGATCCAAATCCACCAACCCAAGTCCTATCATCACGTGAGATGAGTTGGTTTCAATGGTGAACATCTCCATGTTGATCATATCTACTATATGACTCATGTTCAACCTTTCGGTCTCCTGTGTTCCGAGGCCATGTTTATACATGCTAGGCTCTCCAAGTTTAACCCAAGTATTCCGCATGAGTAAAACTAGCTTACACATGTTGTATGCGAATGAAGAGTCTATCACACCCGATCATCATGAGGTGTTTCGAAACGATGACCTTTCGCAATGGTGCGTACTTGGGGAGAACATAATTTTATCTTGAAATTTAGTGAGGGATCATCTTATAATTCTATCTTCGTCCTAAGCAAAATAAGATGCATGAAAGGATAAACATCGCATGCAAATCATATAAGTGACATGATATGGCCATCATCATCTTGATCTCCATCTCCAAAGCACCCGCATGATATCCATCATCACCGGCATGACACCATGATATCCATCATCGTGTCATCATGTGGTTGTCAAGCTAACTATTGATTCTCCAACTATTGCTAACTCATAGCAATAAAGTAAAGCAAATGGCACAAATAAATTAAAGACAACCCAAGGGCTCCTGTCGGTTGTCGTACTCATCAACATGCAAGTCGTGATAACTATAAAAAACATGATCATCTCATACATCACATATATCAAATCATGTCTTGGCCATATCACATCACAAAATACCCTGCAAAAACAAGTTAGACGTATTCTACTTTGTTGTTGCAAGTTTTACGTGGCTACTATCGGAAACTAGTAAGAACCGTTCTTACCTACGTATAGACACAACAGTGATATTCAAGTAGCCTTTTAGCCTTCTACAAGACCGCCTCTATCGAATATGGATTTCTCGGGTCGTTGGGCCCCATGGTGGAACCCCCGGAACCTTCTAAAACCTTCTCGGTACTCTACCAAAAATTCTTGAACTTTTCCGGAACCCTGAGATGACTTTCATATATAAAACTTTGCCTCCGGACCATTCTGGAGCTCCTCGTGATGTCCTGGATCCCATACGGGACTCCGAACAACTTTTAGAATTTCCACTATTAATATCTCAACATTACCCTAGCGCTACCGAACGTTAAGCGTGTGACCCTATGGGTTCGAGAATCATGTAGACATGACCGAGACACCTCTCTGGTCAATACCCTATAAAGGAGTGGGATACCCATATTGGTTCCTACATATTCCACAAAGATCTTCATCGATTGAACCACGATGCCAAGGATTCAATCAACCTCGTATGCAGTTCGCTTTGTCTATCGGTATGTTATCGGTATCTCATACCTAGTTCAACCTTGTCATTGTCAAGTCTCTTTACTCGTTTTGTAATACAAGATCTCGTACTAACTCCTTAGTCACATTGCTTGCAATCTTCTTGTGATGTTGTATTACCGAGAGGGCCCAGAGATACCTCTCCATCACATGGAGTGAAAAATCTTGGTCTTGATCCAAGCCAACCCAACAGACACCCTCGGAGATACATGTAGAGTATCTTTATGATCACCTTGTTATGAAGTGACATTAGATACACACAAGGCATGACTCTGTGTTAGGGAATTGCATCATCTCATGGTCTTAGGAACAAATACTTGACATGAAGAAAGAGTAGCAATAAACTAAGTGATACAATCAAATGATATGCTTATGGTCGGGTCTTGTCCATCATATCATTCTCCTAATGATGTGATCCCGTCATCAAATGACAACTCATGTCTATGGTTAGGAAACCTTAATCATCTTTGATCAGCGAGCTAGTCTAGTAGAGGCTCACTGGGGACAAGGTGTTGTCTATGTATCCACACATGTATCTGAGTTTCCAATCAATACAATTCTAGTGTGGACAATAAAGGATTATCGTGAACAAGGAAATATGATAATAACCACTTTATTATTGCCTCGAGGGCATATTTCCAACAGAACTGGTGCATAGTTTGTTGGGGAACATTGCATGGGAAACAAAAAAATTCTTACGCGCACGCAAACCTATCCATGGTGATGAGCATCTACGAGAGGGGGAGTTGGTCTACATACCCTTGAAGATCGCTAAGCGGGAAGCGTTAAGAAACACGGTTGGTTTAGTCGAATATCTTCGCGATCCGAATCGCCGAGCGTCCCACGATCTCATCACGATCCGTCCCGCGATCTCATCACGATCCGTCCCGTGAACACATCACGATCCGTCCCGCGATCTCGTTACGATCTGTCCTGCGAACTCATCACGATCCGTCCCGCGAACTCATCACGAGCCGTCCCGCGATCACGTCGTGAATCGTCTCGTGGTCTTGATCATGGTCCATCCGATCTAGTATCGAACGGATGGCACCTCCGCCTTCAGCACACGTGTAGCTTGATGACGATCTCCACCATCTTGGTCCAGCAAGAGGAAGTGGAGAGGAGGAAGAGTTCACCGGCAGCATGATGGCGCTCCAGTGATGGTGGTGGAGCAATTCCGGCAGGGCTTCGCCTAAGACTGCGGAAATCCGATCTAGAGGAGCACCGATGGAACGGGTAGCACATGGCCGTAAATTCTGTCCAAAAACCCTCTATTACACCAGTATATATAGGAGGGAGGGAGGGGCAGGGCGGGCGCACAAGCCACCCTTGGCGCAAGGAGGATTGGGATTCCTCCAATCCTAGTAGGACAAGGATTGCTCCTTTCCTACTTGGAATCTCTTTCCACCTTGGCCTTTTTTTCTCTCCTGGTGCCATGGGCCTTTTGTGGCTGTTCCACCAGCCCACTAAGGGCTGTTTATTACTCTCCCACAACCCATGGACCCTTTGGGGTCGAAATACCCCTCCCGGAGGTCTCCCGATACACTACCGGCACTCCCGGTACACTACCGATCAGCCCGAAACTTTTCCAGCGACCAAATTGGGACATCCTATATATGAATCTTTACCTCCGGACCATTCCGGAGCTCCTTGTGACATACGGGATCTCATCTGGGACTCCGAACAACCATCGGTCACCACCATACATAACTCTACACTACCGAAACGTCACCAAACCTTAAGTGTGCAAACCCTGCGAGTTCGAGAACTATGTAGACATGACCGAGACACCTCTATGGCCAACAACCAATAGCGGGCCCTGGATGACCATATTGGTTCCTACATATTCTATGAAGATCTTTATCGGTCGAACCTCTATGTCAAGGATTCTGTTAATCCCGTATAACGTTCCCTTTGTTCTTCGGTATGTTACTTGCCCAAGATTGGATCGTCAGTATCTCCATACCTAGTTCAACCTCGTTACTGGCAAGTCTCTTTACTCGTTCCGTAATACAAAATCCCATGGATAACACTTAGTCAGTTTGCTTGCAAGGCTTGTTGTGATGTTGCATTATCGAGTGGGCCCTGAGATACCTCTCCGTCACACGGAGTAACAAATCCCAGTCTCGATCCATGCCAACTCAGCAGACACCCTCGGAGATACCTGTAGAGCACCTTTATAGTCACCCAGTTACATTGCGACGTTTGATACACACAAGGTACTCCTCCGGTGTCAGTGAGTTGCATGATCTCATGGTCATAGGAACATATACTTGACATGCGGAAAACAGTAGCAATAAACTGACACGATCATATGCTACGTTTGTAGTTTGGGTCTTGTCCATCACATCATTCTCCTAATGATGTGATCCCGTTATCAAATGACATCTCATGTCCATGGCTAGGAAACCTTAACCATCTTTGATCAACAGGCTAGTTCACTAGAGGCATACTAGGGACATTAGGTTGTCTATGTATCCACACATGTATCTATGTTTCCGATTAATACAATTATAGCATGGATAATAAATGATTTATCATGAACTAGGAAATATGATAATAACCAAATTATTATTGCCTCTAGGGCATATTTTCAACAGTCTCCCACTTGCACTAGAGTCAATAATCTAGTTCACATCACCATGTGATTCGCATTGTTATGAATCTAACACCCAATGAGTTCTGGGGCTCGATCATGCTTTGCATGTGAGAAAGGTCTTATAGTCAATGGTCTGCGACATTCAGATCCGTGCGTACTTTGCAAATCTCTATGTCTAACTGTAAACACTACTACCACACTCCACTTGGTACTATTCCAAATGGTTGCTCCACTATACGTATCCAGATTGCTACTGCGAGTCATCTGGATCGGTGTTTAAATCTTGCATCAATGTAACTCTTTACGACGAACACTGTTACCACCTCCATAATCGAGAAACATCTCCTTAGTCTTTTAGTCACTCAGGATAATCTTGACCGCTGTCCAGTGATCAACTCCTGGATCACTCTCGTACCCCTTGAAGGACTCATGGCAAGGCACACACAGGTGCGGTACACAGCATGGCATACTATGCAGAGCCTATGGCTAAGGCATAGGGGACGACGTTCGTCCTTTTCTCTTTCTTCTGCCGTTGTCGAGCTTTGAGTCTCACTCAACTTCACACCTTACAAATCAGGCGAGAACTCTTTCTCTGACTGATCCATTTTGAACTGTTTCAAAAATCTTTGTCAAGGTATGTAGTCATTGAAAGTCTCATCAAGCATCTTTGATCTATCTGTATAGATGTTGACGCTCAACCATTAGGTAGTTTTATCCAGGTCTTACTTTGAAAATTACTTCTCAAACAACTGTTTATGCTTTCCAGAAATTCTACATTATTCTAGATCATCAATATGTCATTCACATATACTAATCAAAAACTCTATAGTGCTCCCACTCACTTTATTGTAAATACAAGTTTCTCATAAACTTTGTATAAACTACAAAAACTTTGATCACCTCATCAAAGTGTATATTCCAACTCCGAGATGCTTGCTCCAGACCATAGAAGGATTGTTGGAGCTCGCACACCTTTTAGCATCCTTAGGACTGACAAAACCTTCTGGTTGTATCACATACAACTTTTCCTCAAATAAATTGTTAAGGAAACGATGTTTTATCATCCATCTGCCAGATTTCATAATTGAAAAATGCAGCAATTGCTAACATAATTCCAACAGACTTTTAGCATCGCTACGAGTGAGAAAGTCTCATCACAGTCAACTCCTTGAACTTGTCGAAAAACTTCTTTGCGACAAGTCGAGCTTTATAAATGGTGACATTCACCATCAGCGTCTGTCTTCATCTCAAAAATCCATTCGTACACGATGACCTGCTGTCTAACGAGCAAGTCTACCAAAGTCTATACTTGGTTTTCATACATGGATCCTTTCTCGGATTTCATGGCCTCTAACCATTTGTCGGAATCCGGGCCCATCCTCGCTTCTTCATAGCTCGTAGGCTCATCGTTGTCCAACAACATGACCTTCAAGACAGGGTTGCCGTACCCCTCAGGATCAGTACACGTCCTTGTCTACCTACGAGGTTCGATAGTAACTTGATCCGAAGCTTTATGATCATCATCATTAACTTCCTTTTCAACTAACGTAGGCTTCACAGAAACAACTTTCTGCGCTGCGCTACTCTCTCGCTGAAACAAAGGTTCAATAACCTCATCAAGTTCTATCTTCCTCCCAATCAATTCTTTCGAGAGAAACTTTTTCTCGAGAAAGGACCCAGTTTTAGCAGCAAAACATTTTATGCTTGGATCTGAGATAGAAGGTTCACCCAACTGTTTAGGGTATTCTATGAAGATGCATTTGTCCGCTTTGGGTTCGAGCTCATTCAGTGAAAACATTTTCCACACAAGCATCGCAACCCCAAACACTAAGAAATGACAGTTTTAGGTTGCCAGTAAACCATAATTCATATGGTGTCATCTCAACGGATTTAGATGCTACCCTGTTTTAAAGTGAATGTAGTTGTCTCTAATGCATAACTCCAAAACAATAGTGGCAAAACGGCAAGAGACATCATAGTACGTGCTTGACTACAACGTTCGGACACACCATCACACTATGGTGTTCTAGGTGGCGTGAGTTGTGAAACAACTTTCACATTGTCTAAAGTTGTATGCCAAACTCGTAACTCAGATATTCTCCTCCACGATCATATCGCAGACATTTTTATCTTCTTGTCACGATGATCTTAAACTTCACTCTGAATTTTCTTGAACCTTTCAAATGATCTTAAACTTCACTCCCCCAAGCTTAGACCTCGCTTGTCCTCAAGTGAAAGCTGAACTTGAAAATAATGACCACATAATTTGAGAGAGAGGTGTCGATAAAGATAAAATAAGGGAATGTAGGCATCATGAACTTTATCATAGCAGGAAGTATTTTATCATAATACTCATCACAAACAAGTAACAATCCATTCACAATTATTGAAGTATGAAGCATGAAATCTATTGATAATTAACAAGCTATGCTCTTAGTCCTTGGGAAAATCATAATTCATCATATTCCATAGGAGAGTCAATGTAAGAGATTTCATATTAGCGAGTTTACATACTCAACTATCATTTAATCCTCTATGATTGATGAAACTCATGGCATATTTTTGGAGCTCATGTTTCCATCGGACCCTTATGAAGATAGGGGCTTAAATGATTTGCCACCCAACCCATTCACCTCGAGGATAATGTGAACAATAATAAATCATGATCATATACATCGAACTAGATATATAAGTCGGAATCTTTCCTCAACACATGATGCTTGCCACTGTAGAGTTAATATATAGGAAGAGGAATAAAATTTATTGACTCTTGCTTAGAAGTAAAATCATGAAAGTAGAAGATAGGCCCTTCGCAGACTGAAGCAGCGGTTGTCATGCGCTTTTAAGTTTTTGGGTGTGCAAACTCTTAATGCAAAGGAACATCACTTTATATTACCCCTTATGATGGCAAACTTTATTATGCACTCTGTCGCTTTTATTTATTTGCCATCACAAGATCGTACAAAGCTTGTTTTCCCTTGCAGTAAAAGATCATACATATTTAAGAGCAATTTTTATTGCTTGGTGAACCGATGACAACTTACTTGAGGGGTCTTATTCAATCCATAGGTAGATATGGTCGACTCTCATGGAAAGAAACTGGGTTTAAAGGGTTTATGGATGCACAAGTAGCATCTATACTTAGTGCAGAAAAAATCCGGCTATCAAAATTTCTAAAGCAAGCAGCACGTGTTAAAGGATCCAAGACCATATAACTTCTATGTGAATGTAAACTACCATGACATACCTCACCGTCACACGTAGTAACAAATCCCAGTCTTGATCCATGCCCACTCAATAGACACCCTTGGAGATACCTATAGAGAATTTTTATAGTCACCTAGTTATGTTGCGACGTTTGATACACACAAGGTATTCCTCCGGTGTAAGCGAGTTGCGTGATCTCATGGTTACAGGAATAGATACTTGACATGCAGAAAACTATAGCAATAAACTGACACGATCATATGCTATGTTTATAGTTTGGGTCTTGTCCATCACATCATTCTCCTATTGATGTGATCCTGTTATCAAATCACATCTCATATCTATGGCTAGGAAACCTTGACCATCTTTGATCAACGAGCTAGTCTATTAGAGGCATACTAGGGACATGGTGTTGTCTATGTATCCACACATGTATCTGAGTTTCCAATCAATACAATTCTAGCATGGATAGTAAACGATTATCATGAACAAGGAAATATGATAATAACTAATATTATTGCCTCTAGGGCATATTTCCAACACTTTGTGCCCAGGATTTGAGTCTTATATACACTGCTTTAACTAGAATTAAAGACTACAACTTAGGATCAATTGTAGCACAGAGACTAACTCTCAATGGTTCTAATGGTAATTTTTATGGAGGGATTTATGCCTCTCGTCTCGCCACGAGGTTGGGAGTGTCCCCTTGGCCTAATGATCCTATCTTACCTAACCAGTACTTAGACTTTGATGCCATGAAACGCCTAGATTTCTTATAGGCACAGTTAATAACTATACTTACAACTTGACGTTTGATAACGGTCCCATTGTGCATATTGTATTGCTTGCTCCTGCTCTCTTTGATTTTAGCAACAAGGGAAGATACTACATCCTTGAGAGCGAGGCTCGTGCGTACAATGCAGAGGTTGAAGATGCGAGGAGGTTGAGCTGGTTGCACCAAGAGCCTCGGTAGGCTATCACTCAGGCCATTATCTAGGCCACGGAAGGTGATTACCAAGCTAGGCCAAAAGCCTAAGCTTGGGGGAGTACGCATTTCCACCGACATTACATTCATCTTCACACATTTCATTTCAATTGTCGGTGTTCACACTCTTTCATTGTATTGTCCATGTTAGATTTATTTTTCTCATTTTCTTCTTGTGTGTTTTAAAAACTTTGAGAAAATCCAGAAATACTTCTTGCTTCTTTTCGGTTTTTATTTTCAGTTTAATTAGTTGTAGTATTAAAACAAAACCCAAGAATATTTATTATTTCTTCTTTTGCTTGTTGGGAATTATCTCGTGTAAATAGTTCTTTCTCGTTTTTGTTTTCCTTCTCGTATTTGCTCTCTTCAAGAAAAACTAAAAACTCCAAAAATAGTTCAATGTGTTTCTCTGAAATTCTTTTTCTTTTATCAATTCATACCAAGGAGAAGACCAAAATGAAATTGTTGAGTGACTCTCATATGCTTTAGTGTTGATCTAACAAAGACCCATATTACCTTGTCTTCTCCTCTTGAATAAAATGTTTGCAGATTCCATCTCAGTCCACGGCACTCTTGCACTATTATTATTTCCTTATCATTTGATTATGCAAGTGAAAGGCAATAATGACGATATTTGATGTATTGACTATGGCAAAGAGAAGCAGGTATGAACTCAACATGTTCTTGTTTTTGTAAATATGTTTAACCTAGTATCCATGATTCAGCATATTCTGATTGAACATGTTTGCAATGAAAATTAGATATTATAGTTGCTCATGCCATGCTCAAGTAGCTAGGAGTGGATAATGATTTATCTTGGGTGTCAACATGCATTAAAATGATTGTGATGTAGTATGATGATATGGTATCCTCCTCTGAATGTTTCAAGTGGCTTGACTTGGCACATATTCACACATGTAGTTGAATCAAAATCAACATACCCTTCATGATATTTATGTTAAAGGTGTCCATATCCTACTCATGGTAACATTCAATGTTTATTGTTCCTAATGCATGTTTATGACTGTATTAGCTCTCTAGCTGGTCGCTTCTCCATCTATTTGCTAGCCTTCACCTGTACTAAGTGGGAATTCTGCTTGTGCATCAAAATCATTAAACCAAAGTTATTCCAGATGAGTCCACCATATCTACCTATATGTGGTATTAACCTGTCGTTCCAAGTAAATTTGCATGCGACACCTCTAAAATTTCAAATGAACATCTATTTTGTGTGCCTGGACCGCTCATGGAGCGACAGGGGGTGGTCAGTATCTTCCATGTTAAGCGGGTTACTCTCATGATGAGTGTTTATTCGCTCGTCCTTGCACGAGAAGGGCGGTAATAGGGATTCCCAGTCCCAAAATCAAAATAAACGCAAATAATTAAACAAAACTCCCCCAATAATGTTGTTGGTTTGGACAGTACCCGTGGATTCAGCTTGTCGTGGAATGTGTTTGTTAGTGGAGGGTTAGTAAACCTTTACTTTTACTGCTTGGGAACCGCTACTAATTTGTTTAACATGGAAGATATTGATAGCTAATGGTCGTAATGTTGATAGGAAGGGTCTACCTCTAAAAATCATACTTATCTCTTATTTAATCCTTGAGCTCTGGCACCTCTGCAAATCCCTGCTTCTCTTTGCGAAGGGACCATCTATTTATTTTAATGTTGAGTCATCACCTTCTAAAATAAGCGCCAGATCTGAGAGCACTATTTCCATCCTCATGCATTGTGTATATTGAATGTTGGATGCATCATGGTTGGATCTTTTCAACCATGAATTACAATGTTTAGTCGCCGCTTGAACTTTGGAGGTGCTCCGCATTTATGTTTTGCGGTCTCAAAAAGGGCTAGCGAGATACCACTATTGTCATATTATATCACGATCGTTTTGACAAATTGTTTGCACTTGATATATCTTATAATTGCTTTCTAGTTGCTTGCATCATTGATATGATTTAATATAATTTTTTGGAGTAATTGTTGACATGGTTAGTCATAATCTTTGCTGAAAACCTAGGTTCTACTTAAGCATATGTATGTAAAGAAGAACAAAAGAGTTCGTAAAAGTTTTTCTTTCTCACTTTCAGTTTGTCAACTGAATTGCTTGAGGACAAGCAAGGCTTTAAGCTTGGGGGAGTTGATACATCTCCAATGTGTATACTTTTCCTAACACTTTTGCTCTTGTTTTGGACTCTAATTTGCATGATTTGAATGAAACTAACCCGGACTAACGGTGTTTTCAGCAGAACTACCATGGTGTTGCTTTTTTGTGCACAAATAAAAGTTCTCGGAATGGAACGAAATTTTTTGGAGATTTATTTTGGAATATATGAGGAATTTTGGAGCCATAAGCCACTAGAGAGGGGGCCCAGGGTGGCCACCTTCCACTATGGCATGCCAGACCCCCCTGGCACGGCCTGGTGGAGCGTGCCCACCTCGTGGGCCCTCCTACCCTAATTCTAGCGCTATAAATTCACAAATTTCCAGAAAAATATTAGAGAGAAAGTTTCATCGCGTTTCACGATACGGAACCGCCGCACCTCCTGTTCTTCATCAGGAGGCCAGACCTGGAGTCCGTTTGGGGCTCCGGAGAGGGGAATCTTCGGTATTCATCATCACCAACCCTTCTTCATCGCCAATTCCATGACGCTCCCCATCGGGAGTGAGTAATTCCTTTATAGGTTTGCTGGTTGGTGAGGAGTTGGATAAGATTCATCATGTAATCGAGTTAGTTTTGTTAGGGCTTGATCCCTAGTATCCACTATATTCTAAGATTGATGTTGCTATGACTTTGCCATGCTTAATGCTTGTCACTAGGGCCCGAGTGCCATGATTTCAGATCTGAACCATTTAGGTTATCATCATTAAATATATGTTTTTGATCCGATCTTGCCTAATAATATGCACCTACTAGTGTTATGATCCGTCAACCCCATAGTGACAATATTTGGGGTACTTCGCGGTGATGACCGTAGTTTGAGGAGTTCATGTATTCACTAAGTGTTAATGCTTTGTTTTGGTTCTCTATTAAAAGGAGGCCTTAATATCCCTTAGTTTCCTTATGGACCCCGCTGCCACGAGAGGGTAGGACAAAATATGTCATGCAAGTTCTTTTCAATAAGCACGTATGACTATATACGGAATACATGCCTACATTATATTGACAAACTGGAGCTAGTTCTGTGTCGCCCTAGGTTATGACTGTTATATGATGAATATCATCCAACGAATACACCGATCAAGTGCCTATGAGTTTTCCACTTATTATTCTTGCTAAGTTACTATGGTTGCTACTACTGATACACTTGCTACAAAATAGCTACTGCTACTGTTATCACTACTATTACTGCTACTACTATTATCAAATTATCATATTACGGTGCTACTGATCACTTTGCTGCAGATATTTATCGCCAGGTGTGGTTGAATTGAAAACTCAATTGCTAATACTCTCAAATATTCTTTGGCTCCCCTTGTGTCAAATATATAAATTTGGGTTGAATACTCAACCCTCGAAAACTATTGTGGTCCCTCATACTTGTGGGTTATCCCGAGGCGATCTTTAACCATAGCAACATTAGGCTTAACGTTTATTTTTTTCAGAAGGTTTAGGTGTCCTAAAATGACTTTTATTGACCACAGTTGTAACTTTAGCATGTTTCCTTAATCCTAACAGGAAAAGGAGGTTTTACAATGTGAGCAGTAGGAACAATTGGGTCAACATGGCTAACAATTACTTATTTATTCTTAATTTTAACAGGTTCCTCTAATGGTTTTTCATTGGGAGGATGATATTTAAACCACTTCTCCTTGGGAAGATCAACATGGGTAGCAAATGATTCACAGAAAGTAGCTACTATCTCAGAGTCAAGACAATATTTATTGCTAAACTCATGAAAAGCATTGGTTTCCATGAAAGATTTAACACAATCAAAATTAAGCTTTATACCTCACTCTTTACCTTCCTTGAGTTCCAATATTCAGTGTTGAGTTTAATTATTTCCATAAGATCCCATTTGAATTCAATTGTCATCTTCATATAGGAACCAGTAGCACAAGAATAGAGTAATACTTGATCATCATGAGAAAGCCAAGCATAAAAATTTTGTATAATCATTTATCTTCAAAGCTCAAGGTTGGGTCAAGTGTTCATCATAGATTTAATCCCCCCAATCTTGAGAGATACTTTCTCCTTCATGAGGCCAACAATTATAAATAAAGTTATAATCACGATGGACTAGATGCATAGGATAAAACTTCTGGTGAAATTCCAACTTCAAACGATTCTAGTCCCATGATCCAATATCATCCAATAACATGTACCACATCAATGATTTTCCGTCCAAATATAAAGGGAAAATTTTCTTCTTAACTTTGACTCTAGACAAACCGGAAAGCTTAAATAATCCACAAACTTCATCGACATATATCAAGTGGTAACCAAGATGAGTTGTACCATCATAAGGATTAGATATCAATTAATCTAACATGCCCAAGGGGATCTCATAATAAATATTTTCAGTAGATTGAGGAGCAACTTTTTCAACTTCCGTTCAAGGCGAGATGCCCCGGACAAGCCACTCAAATGGTGACCGTCCATAGTAACAAGCAATAGTAAATTTTAGCACGTACCGAAAATGTTTCCTTACCAATTTCCACGTACCAGAGGCACTTAACTACTGGAAATAGCGCCAGAAAAGAGTCTTGATGACCCATGAGTATAGGGGATCAATCGTAGTCCTTTCAATAAGTAAGAGTGTCGAACCCAACCAGCAGTCGAAGGAAAGGACGAGCGGTTTTCAGCAAGGTATTCTATGCAAATGTTGTAAGTAGCAGTGATAGATAGTTCTATAACGAGGTAATTCGTAACAAGTGATAAGTAAAAATAGTAACAAGTATGCAACAAGATAGCCCATTCCTTTTTATAGCAAAGGACAGGCCGAAAAGTACTCTTGTATAAGGCAAGCGCTCCCGAGGACACATGGGAATTACTGTCTAGTCATGTTCATCATGTTGAGTTGATTCCCGTTCGTTACTTTGATAATTTGATATGTGGGAGGACCGGTGCTAAGGTGTTGTTCTTACTTGAACAAGCAACCCACTTATGATTACCCCCTCTCGCAAGCATCCGCAACTACAAAACAAGAATTAAGATAAACCTAACCATAGCATGAAAGGTGTGGATCCAAATCAGCCCCTTACGAAGCAATGCATAAAGTGGGGTTTAAGATTTTGTCACTCTACCAACCCCTCATCTACTTTTTAGTCCATAATGACTTCCCTTAGGCACATAACATGGTGAAGTGTCATGTATTCTATGTTCATATGAAACCACTAAGAGAAGCAACAACATACACATCATCAAAATATCGAACGAATGCCAACTTCACATGATTACTTATAACGAGACTTCTCACATGTCCTCGGAACAAAGTTAACTACTCACACGTCATCAACATGTTCAAGATGAGAGGTATAATAATGGTGATCAAGGATCTAAACATAATATCTTTCACCAAGTAATCCAACAAGCATCAATTACGAGATGTAATCAGCATAACTAGTAACCCATAGGTACCAATCTGACGTTTTGGAACCAAGATTGAATACTAGAGATGAACTATGTTTGGAGATGAGATGGTTCTGGTGAAGATGTTGATGAAGATTGGTCCTCCCACGAAGGAGGAAGCATTGGTGATGATGATGGCTTCGACCTCCCCCTCCCGGAGAGGAATTTCCCCGACGGAATCTCTCTACCGGAGAGCAAAAGGGCCTCTGCCCAGGTTCCCGCCTCGAGACTGTGGTGCTTCATCCCGAAAGATTGATTATGATTTTTTAGGTCAAAACACACCATATAGGAGAAGAGGGGGTCTAGAGACCTGCTGGGCCCCCATGAGGCAATAGGGCACGGCTAGGGGGTGGTTGCGCCCTATTGGTTTGTGGCTAGTAGGTCGCCCCTATGGTATATTTTTGGACCAATAATTCTTGATTTTTCCATACAAGTTCTCCCAGAGATTCAGGTCATTGGGAGTCTAGTAATTTTTCACCCTTTTTCTTGGTTTTTAGGTCCAGAATTATAGTTTCCGGCAGTTTTCCTCTTCATGGTGTACCTTGCACATTCAGAGAGAAAAGACATAAGCATTGTATCATAATAAGTAATAATGGAAAAGAATAACATAAATATCAGTAAGAATACATGATTCATAATGGATGTATCATTGAACTATGCAGTTGCTCATGTGCTTCACTTATATCTTTAGAGGACGGTGGCGGTTATATATTTTATAGAAATTTTTGCACTCTCATGTTTACTTAAATATTTTTGAGAGTCTTAAATAATAAGTGGTAATGCACGTGGGTTATAATGACTAGTATGAACATGATAGGTATATAAGATGATAAAATAAAAACTTTAATGTAGATCACTGAATATGATTCGTATGACATGACTATATTGATGTTGTAATATGAAAGGTATAGATCCATGATCATTGGTTAGTATAGATATCGATATTAAAGCTTGTTATTAACTAATCACTTAAGTGTCGGTTATGGAATTCTGTGGATGTTGGAGCATTGTTATTCTACGTTGAAATCCTAGTGTTATTTGAGTCTGGGCGCGTTATGGCTAACTCCTCCCAACCTCATTCCTAGGAGCATGTTGTTGGAAATATGCCCTAGAGGTAATAATAAAATGGTTATTATTATATTTCCTTGTTCATGATAATTGTGTATTGTCCATGCTATTATTGTATTGACTGGAAACACATTGCATGTGTGGATATATAGACAACACTTTGTCCCTAGTGTGCCTCTAGTAAACTAGCTCATTGATCAAAGATGGTCAAGGTTTCCTAGCCATTTACATGAGATGTCATTTGATAACAGGATCACTTCATTAGGAGAATGATGTGATGGACAAGACCCAAACTATAAATGTAGCATATGATCATGTCAATTTATTGCTACAGTTTTCTGCATGTCAACTATATGTACCTATGACCATGAGATCATGCAAATCATGGACACTGGAGGAGTGCCTTGTGTGTATCAAACGTTGCAACGTAATTGGGTGACTATAAAGGCGCTCTACAGGTATCTCCGAGGGTGTCTGTTGGGTTGGCATGGATCAACACTGGGATTTGTTACTCCATGCGATGGAGAGGTATCTCGGGGCCCACTCGGTAATACAACATCACAATAAGCCTTGCAAGAAATGTGACTAAGTGTTATCCACGGGATCATGTATTACGGAAACGAGTAAAGAGACTTGTCGATAATGAGGTTGAACTAGGTATGGAGATACCGACGATCGAATCTCGGGCAAGTATCATACCGAAGAACAAAGGGAACATCAGACAGGACTAACTGAATCCTTGACATAGAGGTTCGACCAATAAAGATCTTCATAGAATATGTAAGATCAAATATGGGCATCCAGGTCCCGCTATTGGTTATTGACCGTAGAGGTGTCTCGGTCATGTCTACATAGTTCTCAAACCCGCAGGGTCTGCACACTTAAGGTTTGGTGACGTTTCGGTAGTATAGAGTTATGTATGGTGGTGACTAAAGGTTGTTCGGAGTCCTGGATGAGATCTCGTATGTCACGAGGAGCTCCGGAATGGACCGGAGGTAAAGATTGATATATAGAAAGTCCTGTTTTGGTCACCGAAAAAGTTTCGGGCTCATCGATAGTGTACCGGGATTGCCGGAAGGGTACCGGGGACCATCGGGAGGGGTATTTCGACCCAAGAGGCTACATGGGCTGTGGGAGAAGGAATACCAGCCCTTAGTGGGATGGCCGAAGGCCCACAGGAAGCCCATGTGGCTAGGGAAGAAAACCCAAGGTGGAAAGAAGGCAAAAGTGGGAAAATAAGGAAGGAGTCCTAATCCTACTAGGAGTGGAAGAGGAGGACTCCTCCCTCCCACTTCGGCCGAACTAGGGTTGGCTCCCTTGGGAGCCAAGCCTCCTCCCTCCCCCTCCTATATATACTAGAGGTTTTGAGGGGTTTTGACACAGAAAAACAGCCACCTGCTACCTCTCCTCTAGATTGTAGTTTCTCCTCTAGATCGATTTTTAGTGGTGCTTAGGCGAAGCCCTACCGAAATAACTCCACCACCATCACTGCAACACCGTCGCGCTGCTGAAGAACTCGTCTACATCTCCACTCCCTCTTGCTGGATCAAGAAGGCGGAGATCGTCATCAAGCTGTACGTGTGCTGAACGCGGAGGTGCCGTCCGTTCGGCGCTACATCGGGACGGATCGTGATTGGATCGCGGGACGCTCGATGATTTGGATCGCGAAGATGTTTGACTACATCAACCGCGTTTCTTAACGCTTCCCTCTTAGCAATCTACAAGGGTATGTAGATCCACTCTCCCCTCTCATAGATGCTCATCTCCGAGATTGATCTTGGTGAAGCGTAGGAAATTTTTTGTTTCCCATGCAACATTCCCCAACAGTGGCATCATGAGCTAGGTCTATGTGTAGATGAAATCTCGAGTAGAACAAAAAGAGTTTGTGGGTGTTGATGCTTAGATTGATTCCTCCCTTGGTCGTGTTTTGGTTCAGCGGTATTGTGGGATGAAGCGCCCCGGACCAACCTTACTCGTACGCTTACGAGAGACCAGTTCCATCGACCTACGTGTAGCTTCGTTGCACAAAGATGGCTGGCGGGTGTCTGTTTCTCCTACTTTAGTTGGATCGGATTCGACAAAGGCGGTCCTTGAGATGGTTGAAAAGTAATTTATGTATCACTGTTGTGGTTTTGCGTAGGTGAGAATTGTTCTTGCTAGATACCCGTAGCATCCACATAAAACTTGCAACAACAATTAGAGGACGTCTAACTTGTTTTTGCAGGGTATGTTGTGCTGTGATATGGCCAGTTACATGCTGAGATATATGTGATGTATGAGATGATCATGTGTTGTATAGAATATCACGACTTGCATGTCGATGAGTACGGCAACCGGCAGGAGCCATAGGGTTGTCTTTAATTATTTTATGACATGTGTGTCAATCATTAAGCGCTATGTAATGCTTTACTTTATCGCTATACGGTAGCTATGGTAGTATGAGCATGGTGGGCGCGACAACCCCGATGGCGACACAATGATGGAGATCATGGTGTTATGTCGGTGACGATGTGTTGGAAATATGCCCTAGAGGCAATAATAAAATGGTTATTATTGTATTTCCTTGTTCATGATAATTGTCTACTGTTCATGCTATAATTGTGTTAACCAGAAACCGTAATACATGTGTGAATACATAGACCACAACATGTCCCTAGTGAGCCTCTAGTTGACTAGCTCGTTGATCAATAGATGGTCACGGTTTCATGACCATGGACATTGGATGTCGTTGATAACGGGATCACACCATTAGGAGAATGATGTGATGGACAAGACCCAATCCTAAGCATAGCACAAGATCGTGTAGTTCATTTGCTAAAGCTTTTCTAATGTCAAGTATCGATTCCTTAGACCATGAGATTGTGCAACTCCCGGATACCGTAGGAATGCTTTGGGTGTGCCAAACGTCACAACGTAACTGGGTGGCTATAAAGATACACTACCGGTATCTCCGAAAGTGTCTGTTGGGTTGGCATGAATCGAGACTGGGATTCGTCACTCCGTGTGACGGAGAGGTATCTCTGGGCCCACTCGGTAAGACATCATCATAATGAGCTCAAGGTGACTAAGGAGTTAGCCACGGGATGATGTGTTACAGAATGAGTAAAGAGACTTGCCGGTAATGAGATTGAACAAGGTATAGGGATACCGACGATCGAATCTCGGGCAAGTATCATACCGGTAGACAAAGGGAATTACATACGGCATTGATTGAATCCCCGACATCGTGGTTCATCCGATGAGATCATCGTTGAGCACGTGGGAGCCAACATGGGTATCCAGATCCTGCTGTTGGTTATTGGCCAGAGAGGTGTCTCGGTCATGTCTACGTGTCTCCCGAACCCGTAGGGTGTACACACTTAAGGTTCGATGACGCTAGGGTTATAGGGAAATGGTATACGTGATTACCGAAGGTTTTTCGGAGTCCCGGATGAGATCTCGGACATCACGAGGAGCTCCGTAATGGTCCGGAGGTAAAGATTGATATATAGGAAGTCCAGTTTTGGTCACCGGAAAGTTTTCGGGCTCATCGATAGTGTACCGGGAGTGCCGGGAGGGTGTCGGAGGACCCCCGGGAGGGGTGTGACGACCATAGGACTTAGTGGGCCCTTATAGGAGGTGTGCCATCCCTTTTGGGGCTGGCCAAGACCTTCTAGAAAGGCCCATGTAGCTGGGACATAGAGATATGGGCAAAGGAGTTTGAAAAGGAGGAGATCCACCTCCCTTGTGGGAGGTGGACTCTCCCCCACTTCGGCCGAAGCCCTCCTCTTTGGAGGAGGGGCCAAGGCAGCCCTCCCTCTCCCTCCTCCTATATATACTTGAGGTTTTGGACTTTTGATAATAGATCTGAACTCTCTCTCTCTCTCACGGCGAAGCCCTACCTCTCTTCTTCCTCCTCCGTAGTGCTTAGGCAAAGCCCTGCCGGAATACCCTGCTACTCCACCACCACCATGCTGGCGTGCTTCTGTTGGAGCCCTTACCCAACCTCTCCTCCCTCCTTTCTGGATCAAGGCATAGGAGACGTCACCGGGCTGCAAGTGTGTTGAACGCAGAGGTGTCGTCCGTTCGGCACTTGATCGGATCTACCGCGATCTGAATCGCTGCGAGTACGACTCCACCAACCGCGTTCTTGTAACGCTTCCGCTTAGCGATCTTCAAAGGTATGAAGATGCAATTTCTCCCCTCTCGTTGCTAATTTATCCATGGATAGATCTTGGTGATCGTAGGAAAAATTTTGATTTACTACTAAGTCTCCCAACACGATGGAGATCATGCCGGTGCTCTCAAGATAGAGATTCATGTCACTTATGATTTGCATGTGATGTTAATCCTTTTATGCACCTTGTTTTGCTTAGGACGACAGTAGCATTATAAGGTGATCCCTCATTTAAATTTCAAGGTAAAATTGTGTTCTCCCCGAGTGTGCATCGTTGCGAAAGTTCGTCGTGTCGAGACACCACGTGATGATCGGCTGTGATAGACTCTATGTTCACATACAACGGGTGCAAGCCAATGTTGCACGTGAAGAACACTCGGGTTAAACTTGACAAGCCTAGAATGTACAGACATGGCCTTGGAACACAAGAGACCGAAAGGTCGAACATGAGTCATATAGTAGATATGATCAACATGATGATGTTCACCATTGAAACCACCTCAACTCACGTGATGATTGGACTTGTGTTGGTGAATTTGGATCATGTATCACTCAGATAACCTGAGGGATGTCAATTTGAGTGGGAGCTTTAGTAATTTGATTAACTAAACTCATTATCTTGAACAATAGTCTTAATAACCTTTGCTTATTTATGTTGTATATCAATGGCTCGCGCAGTAGCACCCCTAAATTTTAATGCGTTCCTAGAGAAAGCTAAGTTCAAAGATGATGGAAGTAACTTTGTGGACTGGGCCCGTAATCTGAGGACTATCCTCATGGCTTCCCAGAACGCTTATGTCCTTGATGCACCGTTTAGTGACCCACCCGCTCACGTGTCATCCGAAGACGTTAAGAACGCTTAGGAGGCACGTTCTGGAGATTACTCTATAGTTCAGTGTGCAATGTTGTATGGCTTAGAACCGGGACTTCAAGGACATTTTGAACGTCTTGGAGCATATGATATGTTCCAAGAGTTGGAGTTTATCTTTAAGAAGAATGCTCAGATTGAGAGGTATGAGGCCTCCGATAAGCTCTGTGCTTGCAAGATGGAGGAGAACGGGTCTATCAGTGAACATATACTCAGAATGTCTGGGTATTCGACCCGTCTGGCGGAGTTAGGGATGCCCCTTATGCCGGAGGCGATCACTGACAGAGTTCTTCAATCATTGCCACCTAGCTACAAGAGCTTCGTGCTGAACTATAACATGCACGAGATGAACAAGTCAGTCGTCGAGCTGTTTGCGATGCTGAAAGTCGCTGAGTCTAAAATCCAGAAAGAACATCAAGTGTTGATGGTCAGTAAAACCACTAGTTTCAAGAAGAATGGCAAGGGCAAGAAGGGTAACTCCAAGAAAGAGTCCAAAGCAGTTGCCCCTCCCGTGAAGAAACCCAACGTTGGACCCATGCCAGAAACTGAGTGCTTTCATTGCAAGGGAACTGGTCACTGGAAGCGGAACTGCCCGAAGTATCTGGCCGACAAGAAGGCAGACAACAACAAACAAGGTATATATGATATACATGTTATTGATGTGTACCTTACAAACTTTAATTGTAGTGCCTGGGTATTTGATACAAGTTCGGTTGCTCACATTTGCAACTCAAAACAAGATCTACGGAATAGACCATGGCTGGCAAAGGACGAAGTGACGATGCGCGTGGGAAATGGTTCCAGGGTTGATGTGATCGCCGTCGATACGCTCGCTCATCGATTACCATCGGGATTAGTGATGAACCTGAATAATTGTTATTTAGTGCCTGCGTTAAGCATGAACATTATATCTGGATCTTGTTTATTGCGAGACGGTTACTCATTTAAATCAGAGAATAATGGTTGTTCTATTTATATGAGTAATATCTTTTATGGTCATGCACCCAATGTGAGGGGTTTATTCATATTGAATCTTGATAGTGATGACACACATGTTCATAACATTGATGCCAAAAGATGTAGACTTCATAGTGATAATACCACTTTCTTGTGGCACTGCCGTTTAGGTCATATTGGTGTAAAACGCATGAAGAAGCTCCATGTTGATGGACTTTTGGAGTCACTTGACACATGTGAACCATGCCTCATGGGCAAGATGACTAAAACACCGTTCTTTGGAACAATGGAACGGGAAAGTGACTTGTTGGAAATCATACATACTGATGTGTGCAGTCCAATGAATGTTGCAGCGCCTGGTGAATGTCCTTATTTTCTCACCTTCACTGATGACTTAAGTAGATATGGGTATATTTTCTTAGTGAAACACAAGTCTGAAACATTTGAAAAGTTCAAGCAATTTTAGAGTGAAGTTGAGAATCATCGTAACAAGAAGATTAAATTCCTGAGATCTGATCGAGGAGGAGAATATCTGAGTTATGAGTTTGGTAGTCACTTAAGACAGTGTGGAATTGTTTCACAATTGACACCGCCTGGAACACCACAACGTAATGGTGTGTCCGAACGTCCTAATCGAACCTTATTAGATACGGTGCGTTCTATGATGTCTCTTCCGATTTGCCAGTATCGTTTTGGGGTTATGCATTAGAGACAGCTGAAATCACTTTAAATAGGTCACCATCGAAATCCGTTCAGATGACGCCATATGAACTGTGGTTTGGCAAGAAGCCAAAGTTGTCGTTTCTTAAAGTTTGGGGATGTGATGCTTATGTCAAAAAGCTTCAGCCTGAAAAGCTGGAACCCAAAGCGGAGAAATGCGTCTTTGTAGGATACCCAAAATAGACAGTTGGGTATGCCTTCCATCTCGGATCCGAAGGCAAAGTGTTTGTCGCTAAGAACGGAACATTTCTTGAGAAAGAGTTTCTCTCGAAAAAATTCGAGTGGGAGGAAAATAGAGCTTGATGAGGTTATTGAACCTTTACTTCAACCAGAGAGTAGCACAACGCAGAAAGATGTTTCTGTGGAGCCTACAACAGTTGAAGAGGAAGTTAATGATGATGATCATGAAGCTTTGGATCAAGTTAATATTGAACCTCATAGGTTGACAAGGGCGCGTACTACTCCTGAGTGGTATGGCAACCCTGTCTTGGAGGTCATGTTGTTGGACAACAATGAACCTACGAGCTATGGAGTAGCGATGATGGGCCCGGATTCCAAGAAATGGTTATAGGCCATGAAATCTGAGATGGGATCCATGTATGAAAACAAAGTATGGACTTTGGAAGTATTACCTGAATGGCAAAAGGCCATTCAGAACAAATGGATCTTTAAGAAGAAGACGGACGCGGACGGTAATATCACCGTCTATAAAGCTCGACTTGTGGCAAAGGGTTTTTCACGAGTTCAAGGAGATGACTACGATGAGACCTTCTCACTCGTAGTGATGCTTAAGTCCGTCAGAATCATGTTAGCAATAGCTGCATATTTCGACTATCAAATTTGGCAGATGTATGTCAAAACAGCGTTCCTCAACGGTTTCCTTGAGGAAGAGTTGTATATGATGCAACCAAAAGGTTTTGTCGATCCAGAGAATGCTGACAAAGTTTGCAAACTCCAGCGATCAATTTATGGACTGGTGCAAGCATGTCGGAGTTGGAATAAGCGCTTTGATGTGGTGATCAAAGCGTTTGGGTTTATACAAGTTTATGGAGAATCTTGTATTTACAAGAAAGTGATTGGGAGCTCTACAGCATTTCTAATATTATATGTGGATGACATATTGTTGATTGGAAACAATATAGAAATGCTGGAAGGCATGAAGAAATATTTGAACAAGAGTTTTTCAATGAAGGACCTAGGAGAAGCTGCTTTCATATTAGGCATTAAGATCTATAGAGATAGATTGAGACACTTGAAAGCACTTTCACAAAGCACATACCTTGATAAAGTTTTGAAGAAGTTCAAAATGGATCGGTCCAAGAAGTGATTCTGGCCTCTATTACAAGGTGTGATGTTGACTAAGACTCAATGCCCAATGATTGTAGAAGATAGAGAGAAGATGAGTGTGAACCCCTATGCTTCAGCCATAGGCTCTATCATGTATGCAATTGTCACGCCCAAGATGCGATCCAATCCTTATTTCGGCACGAGAGCCTCGACAGGGATAGAAGCGCATCTCGTTGTGTTGCAAGAATGGATAGCATTACAAGTACATGTACAGAAGAGAGGAGTATATGGAATTGTCTTACACTCGCCACAAGCTACATCAAAGTCACATTAATACAACAACATCTTCAAACATCATACAGAAGAGTAGGGTCCGACTATGGACGAAAACAAACGGTAAAATGACATCCACCCTTGCTATCCCAGGCTGCCGCCTGGAACCCATCCTAGATTGATGAAGAGAAGAAGAAGAACTCCAAATCAAATCAAGCATCGCGCTCACGTAAAATCATCGCATTACCTGTACCTACAATTGTTGTTGTAGTAATCTGTGAGCCACAGGGACTCAGCAATCTCATTTCCAAGGGTATCAAGACTATTAAAGCTTAATGGGTGAGGTATGGTTAAGTGGTGAGGCTGCAACAAGCGACTAAGCATTTTTTGGAGTGGCTAACTTACGAATGCAGAAAGTAAAGTATGGTGGTTTATGCATAACGGACGTGAACTAGTAATGATCACTAACTGATCCTGAACACCTACTTACGTCAAACATAACCCCACCGTGTTCTCTCTCGGATAAGGACTCACAAGAAGAGACAGTCACGGTTACGCACACAGTTGGTGTATTTTACTTGAGTTTACTTCAAGTCTGCTATGACCGCGTGTTAAACAAAGTATCCAAGTTTGCCACATAACCATGGGCACGCCTTTCCAAGAGATTGAACCCTACAGGGGTGCTCCAGCTCATCCATCACAAATTAACCACATGCAGTGGGAATAACCTCGACCACGGATCTCGTGATCTTCCTAGGCAATTCCATAGGAAATCCATCACCTCGATATAGCCCGAAGAAAAATCGGAATTCCTCACTCAAGACGTTCGAGAAAGGTAAAACAAAACCAGCAAGGCCACCCGGTGAGCCAGATCCGCAGCTAGAGCCGTGTGCTCTCTATCCACGGGCATCATCCGTCTATGCAAAGTGGACAGTAGCCTGAAAACACCTCGAGTTGCCCCGATGTGGCACCGCCGACTGCTAGGTAGGTGGACCAACACTCATGCGGAGCACTGGCCCGGGGGTTGATTAATTATCCACGGGGTGATCGTGCCCTATGCAATTTTTAGTTGTTATTAAGCAAATGGTACCAATGTTGGGCCTTGCCAGACAAGCTTTATCCTAAAACAAAAATCAAGGGGGTCCCCATAACAACCCCGAGCATGTTAGGAGCACTCAATTATGGAACATAACACCGGTTCACAAGTAACTAGGGCAGCAAGAGTGGAACAAAACACCGAGCAAAAGGCCAAGCCTTCCACCCTTTACCAAGTGTATAAGTGCATTAAATTAAATAGCAATAATATTGTGATAACAAAAGAATGTCCATGTTGTCACATGGAAGCAATTACACCTGCAGCTAGAAATGCTATAAGAAGGACTGAGCAAGTGGTAACATAGCCAAACAAAGGGGGGAGGATTAGAGGCTTTTCATGGCAATGTTGGGAGGCTTGACAAACAAGTGGTAGGTAACGAGACATAACGATAAAAGCGGGACAACTAGCATGGCAATGATAGTAGTGGTATACAGGGAAATGTGTCATCTTGCCTGAGATCCCGCTCGGAAGAAGAACGAGTCCATGAAGAAGACGAGCCAACGTAGTCGAACGAATCGTCACACTTCGAACGCTTTTGGAACTCTATCGAGAAGGAACAATCCGAAACAAACAATCAACACAAGATACACCACAACATATGCATGACACGATGTGCAAACAAATATGATGCATGTCCGGTTTAATATGCAACGCGGGGCATGGCATGGCAAGCACAACAAACAACCACTACATATTAAGTGAAGTTCAATATGCAATGAGTTGCATATTGACGAAACTCCACGTTCGAATTATTTAGTTCACTCCCGTTTAGGTACTCATCAATATTAAATGTTGTTTAACAAGGCAAACGATGAAGCACAAACAACTACAACATCTAGGCATTTTAAATGAGGCCGGAAGCAATATATAGCATACCCGAAACGTTTCCATATGCATATTATGAAATTGATCTAGATCTGTACTAAATAAGTTTTAGAGTTGTTAAATAGTAAAATAAATGCCACCATGTGATTCCACACATTTTTCTAGCCAAGTTACATATATAAAACATTTTTATCGGAGATATGGTTTAGTAGTTATGAAATAAGTCATTTTAACCTGGCATTCACACAAATCAATGAAAATAGCAAGTATAAAAAATTTAAACACATGTGAGAGTTGGTTATTGTCAATCTACACGAAATTCTAGTCAAGTTTCATATACAAAGTTTTTACATGGATAATTATTTATGAGCATTTTTAAAACAGGCGTTTTTTGTAATTCTGTAATTCACAGGTAAATGGACAAATTCGCATATAGGAAAAAAATACATGGGTCGAAAACTGTGGGCGCATCTTAGCAACGCTTTGGCTAGGGCGGAGGATAGGCGTAGGGGGCGGCTCACCCATGGGCCATCATGGGCCAGCAGATCTGGCGCTGAGTTGGGCCGGCCCAGCTACGGGTCAACGGGCGAGCGGGCGTCGCCCTCATCATGCTCCTCGATCCCACCTGGACCGAGGCCAGCGACGGGCAATGGCGAGGACGAGGGACTCCGACAGGGCAGCGGGTGTTGGAAATATGCCCTAGAGGCAATAAATAAAGTGTTTATTATTATATTTCCTTGTTCATGATAATCATTTATTATCCATGCTATAATTGTATTGAATGAAACATAGATACATGTGTGGATACATAGACAACACCGTGTCCCTAGTATGCCTCTAGTGAACTAGCTCGTTGATCAAAGATGGTTAAGGCTTCCTGGCCATGGACATGAGATGTCATTTTATAATGGGATCACATCATTAGGAGAATGATGTGATGGACAAGACCCAAACTACAAACGTAGCATATGATCGTGTCAGTTTATTGCTACTGTTTTCTGCATGTCAACTATATGTTCCTATGACCATGAGATCATGCAACTCACTGACACCGGAGGAGTACCTTGTGTGTATCAAACGTCGCAACGTAACTGGGTGACTATAAAGGTGCTCTACAGGTATCTCCGAGGGTGTCTGTTGGGTTGGCATGGATCAAGACTGGGATTTCTTACTCCGTGTGACGGAGAGGTATCTCAGGGCCTGCTCGGTAATACAACATCACAACAAGCCTTGCAAGCAATGTGACTAAATAATAGCTACGGGATCTTTTATTATGGAACGAGTAAAGAGACTTGCCGGTAATGAGGTTGAACTAGGTATTGAGATACCGACGATTGAATCTCGGGCAACTAACATACCGAAGAACAAAGGGAACATTATACGGGATTGACTGAATCCTTGACATAGAGGTTCGACTGATAAAGATCTTCATAGAATATGTAGGAACCAATATGGTCATCTAGGTCCCTCTATTGGTTATTGACTGTAGAGGTGTCTCGGTCATGTCTACATAGTTCTCGAACCCGCAGGGTCTGCACACTTAAAGTTTGGTGACATTTCGATAGTATAGAGTTATGTATGGTGGTGACCGAAGTTTGTTTGGAGTCCTGGATGAGATCCCGGATGTCACGAGGAGCTCTGGAATGGTCCGAAGGTAAAGATTCATATATAGGAAGTCCCGTTTTAGTCGCCGGAAAAGTTTTGGGCTCATCGGTAATGTACCGGGAGTGCCGGTAGTGTACGGGGAGACCTCCAGGAGGGGTATTTCGACCCAAGAGGCTTCATGGGCTGTGGGAGAGTGAATACCAGCCCTTTGTGGGCTGGTGGAACTTCCACACAAGGCCCAATGCGGCTGGAGAAGAAAACCCAATAGGAAAAGGTGGAAAAAGGCCAAAAAGGAGGGATCCTAGTCCTATTAGGATTGGAGGAGGAGAGTCCTCCTCCCCCCTCCACATAGGCCGAGCCCTGCGCCAAGGCCTCCTCCTCTCCTCCTATATATATTGGTGGACTTGAGGGTTTTTGCACTAGATTTTACAGCCACGTGCTACCCGTTCCACCGGTGCATAGTTTCTCCTCTAGATCGGATTTCCGCGGTGCCTAGGCGAAGCCCTGCCAGAATTTCTCCACCACCATTGCCGGAGCGCCGTCACACTGCCGGTGAACTCTTCTACCTCTCCGCTCCCTCTTGCTGGATCAAGACGGCGGAGATCGTGATCAAGCTGCACGTGTGCTGAACGCGGAGGTGCCGTCCGTTTGGCGCTAGATCGGAAGGACCGTGATCAAGATCGCGGGACAGATCGTGACGAGATCGCAGGACGGATCATGATTGGATCGCGGGACGCTCGGCGATTTGAATCACGAAGACGTTCGACTACACCAACCGCGTTTCTTAACGCTTCCCGCTTAGCGATCTACAAGGGTACGTAGATCCACTCCCCCTCTCGTAGATGCTCATCACCATGGATAGATCTTCGTGTGCGTAGGAAAAAATTTGTTTCCCATGCAACGTTCCCCAACAGTGGCATCATGAGCTAGGTCTATGTGTTGATGAGATGTCGAGTAGAACACAAAAGGTTTGTGGGCGTTGATGCTTAGATTGCTTCCTCCCTTGGTCGTGTTTTGGTTCAGCAGTCTTGTGAGACGAAGCGGCCCGGACCAACATTACTCGTACGCTTACGAGAGACCGGTTCCCTCGACGCAACTTGTTGCCTAGATGGCTTGCGGGTGACAGTTTCTCTCACTTTAGTTGGATTGGATACGACAAAGGCGGTCCTAGAGAAGGTTGAAAAGCAACTTATGTATCACCGTTCTGGTTTTGCGTAGGTAAGATTCGATCTTGCTAGATACCTGTAGCAGCCACGTAAAACATGCAACAACAATTAGAGGACGTCTAACTTGTTTTTGCAGGGTATGTTGTGATATGATATGGCCAATTGCATGATGTGATATATGTGATGTATGAGATGATCATGTGATGTATAGAATTTCACGACTTGCATGTCGGTGAGTACGGCAACCGGCAGGAGCCATAGGGTTGTCTTTAATTATTGTATGAGCTGCATGTCAATCATTAAGCGCCATGTAATGATTTACGTTATCTCTAAATGTAGCAATAGAAGTAGTAGCAGGGTTGGCGCCACAACCCCAATGGCAACACATTGATGGAAATCAAGATGATGGAGATCATTGTGTCGTGCCGGTGACGATGGAGATCATGTCGGTGCTTTCGAAATGGAGAACGGCAAGGGCAAAGGCAAGGGCAAGAAGGGTAAAACCAAGAAGGATGGAAAAGCAGTTGCTACTCCTGTAAAGAATCCTAAGCATGGACCTAAGCCAGAAACTGAGTGCTTTCATTGCAAGGGAACTGGTCACTGGAAGCGGAACTGCCCAAGTACCTGGCTGACAAGAAGGCGGCCAATGACAAACAAGGTATATATGATATACATGTTATTGATGTGTACCTTACTATCTTTCGTTATAGTGCCTGGGTATTTGATACTGGTTCGGTTGCTCACATTTGCAACTCAAAACACGAACTACGGAATAGACGGAGGCTAGCAAAGGATGAAGTGACGATGCGCGTGGGAAATGGTTCCAAGGTTGATGTGATCGCCGTCGGCACGCTCTCTCTTCAATTACCATCGGGATTAGTGATGAACCTGAATAATTGTTATTTAGTGCCTGCGTTAAGCATGAACATTATATCTGGATCTTGTTTATTGTGAGACGGTTACTCATTTAAATATGAGAATAAAGGTTGTTCTATTTATATGAGTAATATCTTTTATGGTCATGCACCCAATGTGAGGGGTTTATTCATATTGAATCTTGATAGTGATGATACACATATTCATAACATTGATGCCAAAAGATGTAGAGTTCATAATGATAGTACCACTTTCTTGTGGCCCTGTCGTTTAGGTCATATTGGTGTAAAATGCATGAGGAAGCTCCATGCTGATCTACTTTTGGAATCACTTGATTTTGAATCACTTGACACATGTGAACCATGTCTCATGGGAAATATGACTAAAACGCTGTTCTTTGGAATAATGGAACGGGCAAGTGACTTATTGGAAATCATACATACTGATGTGTGCGATCCAATGAATGTTGCAGCGCGTGGTGGATATCGTTATTTTCTCACCTTCACTGATGAATTAAGTAGATATGGGTATATTTACTTAATGAAACACAAGTCTGAAACATTTGAAAAGTTCAAGCAATTTTAGAGTGAAGTTGAGAATCATCGTAACAAGAAGATTAAATTCCTACGATCTGATCGAGGAGGTGAATATCTGAGTTATGAGTTTGGCAGTCACTTAAGACAGTGTGGAATTGTTTCACAGTTGACACTGCCCGGGACACCACAGCGTAATGGTGTGTCCGAACGTCGTAATCGAACCTTATTAGATATGGTGCGTTCTATGATGTCTCTTGCTGATTTTGCCACTATCGTTTTGGGGTTTTGCATTAGAGATAGTTGCATTCACTTTGAATAGGGCACCACCGAAATCCGTTGAGACGACGCCATATGAACTATGGTTTGGCAAGAGGCCAAAGTTGTCATTTCTTAAAGTTTGGGGATGTGATGCTTATGTCAAAAAGCTTCAGCCTGTAAAGCTGGAACCCAAAGCGGAGAAATGTGTCTTCATAGGATACCTGAAAGAGACAGTCGGGTATACCTTCTATCTTAGATCCAAAGGCAAAGTGTTTGTCGCTAAGAACGGAACATTTCTTGAGAAAGAGTTTCTCCGAAAGAATTGAGTGGGAGGAAAATAGAGCTTGATGAGGTTGTTGAACCTTTACTTCTACCAGAGAGTAGCGCAGCGTAGAAAGATGTTTCTTAGAGCCTATGACGGTTGAAGAAGAAGTTAATGATGATGATCATGAAGCTTTGGATCAAGTTACTAATGAACCTTGTAGGTTGACAAGGACACGTACTACTCCTGAGTGGTATGGCAACCCTGTCTTGGAAGTCATGTTGTTGGACAACAATGAACCTACGAGCTATGAAGGAGCGGTGATGGGCCCGGATTCCGAGAAATGGTTAGAGGCCATGAAACCCGAGATGGGATACATGTATGAAAACAAAGTGTGGACTTTGGAAGTATTACCTGATGGGCGAAAGGCCATTCAGAACAAATGGATCTTTAAGAAGAAGACAGACGCGGGCAGTAATGTCACCGTCTATAAAGCTCGACTTGTGGCAAAGGTTTTTTCACAAGTTCAAGGAGTTGACTACGATGAGACCTTCTCACCCTTAGCGATGCTTAAGTCTGTCAGAATCATGTAAGCAATAGCTTCTTATTTTGACTATGAAATTTGGCAGATGGATGTCAAAACGGCGTTCCTCAACAGTTTCCTTGAGGAAGAGTTGTATATGATGCAACCTGAAGGTTTTGTCGATCCAGAGAATGCTGACAAAGTTTGCAAACTCCAGCGATCCATTTATGGGCTGGTGCAAGCATCTCGGAGTTGGAATAAGCATTTTGATGAGGTGATCAAAGCGTTTGAGTTTATACAAGTTTATGGAGAAGCTTGTATTTACAAGAAAGTGAGTGGGAGCTCTATAGCGTTTCTAGTGTTATATGTGGATGACATATTGCTGATTGGAAACAATATAGAAATGCTGGAAAGCATGCAAGAATATTTGAACAAGAGTTTTTTAATGAAGGACCTAGGAGAAGCTACTTTCATATTAGGCATTAAGATCTATAGAGATAGATCGAAATGCTTAATAGCACTTTCACAGAGCACATACCTTGATAAAGTTTTGAAGAAGTTCAAAATGCATCAGTCCAAGAAGGGGTTCTTGCCTGTGTTGCAAGGTTTGAAGTTGAGTAAGACTCAATGCCCAGTGACTGCAGAAGATAAAGAAAAGATGAGTGTCATCCCCTATGCTTCAGCCATAGGCTCTATCATGTATGCAATGCTGTGCACAAGACCTGATGTCTGCCTTGCCATAAGTATGGCCAGAAGGTTTCAAAGTGATCCTGGAATGGAGCACTGGCAAGCGGTCAAGAATATCCTTAAGTACCTAAAAAGGACTAAGGAAATGTTTCTCATTTATGGAGTTTATGAAGAGCTCGTCATAAAGGGTTATGTCGATGCAAGCTTTGACACTGTTTCGGATGACTCTAAGTCGCAAACCGGATGAGAATTTATTCTCAACGGGGGAGCGGTAAGCTGGTGCAGTTCCAAGCAAAGCGTGGTAGCCGATTCTATGTGCGAAGCGGAGTACATTGCAGCCTCGGAGGCAGCGAAGGAAGGTGTCTGGATGAAGCAGTTCATGACAGATCTTGGAGTAGTGCCCAGTGCACTGAATCCAATGAACCTTTTCTGGGACAACACTGGTACCATTGCTCTGGCCAAGGAACCAAGGTTTCACAAGAGGACCAGACATATAAAGCGATGCTTCAATTCCATTCGATATTACATCGAGGAGAAGGACATAAATATTTGCAGAGTGCACACGGATCTGAATGTTGTAGACCCATTGACTAAACCTCTTCCAAGGGCTAAACATCATCAACACCAGAACTGCATGGGTGTTCAATTCTTTACAATGTAAATCACATAGTGATGGGGACTAGATTATTGACTCTAGTGCAAGTGGGAGACTGTTGGAAATATGCCCTAGAGGCAATAAATAAAGTGTTTATTAATATATTTCCTTGTTCATGATAACCGTTTATTACCCATGCTATAATTGTATTGAATGGAAACATAGATACATGTGTGGATAGATAGACAACACTGTGTCCCTAGTATGCCTCTAGTGACCTAGCTCATTGATCAAAGATGGTTAAGGTTTCCTGGCCATGGACATGAGATGTCATTTGATAATGGGATCACATCATTAGGAGAATGATGTGATGGACAAGACCCAAACTATAAACGTAGCATATGATCGTGTTAGTTTATTGCTACTGTTTTCTGCATGTCAAGTATATGTTCCTATGACCATGAGATCATGCAACTCACTGACACCGGAGGAGTACCTTGTGTGTATCAAATGTCGCAACGTAACTGGGTGACTATAAAGGTGCTCTACAGGTATCTCCGAGGGTGTCTGTTCGGTTGGCATGGATCAAGACTGGGATTTGTTACTCTGTGTAACGGAGAGGTATCTCAGGGGCCACTCGGTAATACAACATCACAACAAGCCTTGCAAGCAATGTGACTAAATAATAGCTGCAGGATCTTTTATTATGGAACGAGTAAAGAGACTTGCCAGTAATGAGGTTGAACTAGGTATTGAGATACCGACGATTGAATCTCGGGCAACTAACATACCGAAGAACAAAGGGAACATTATACGGGATTGACTGAATCCTTGACATAGAGGTTCGACTGATAAAGATCTTCATAGAATATGTAGGAACCAATATGGTCATCTAGTTCCCTCTATTGGTTATTGACTATAGAGGTGTCTCGGTCATGTCTACATAGTTCTCGAACCCGCAGGGTCTGCACACTTAAAGTTTGGTGACATTTCGATAGTATAGAGTTATGTATGGTGGTGACCGAAGTTTGTTTGGAGTCCCGGATGAGATCCCGGATGTCACGAGGAGCTCTGGAATGGTCCGAAGGTAAAGATTCATATATAGGAAGTCCCGTTTTAGTCGCCGGAAAAGTTTCGGGCTCATCGGTAGTGTACCGGGAGTGCCGGTAGTGTACGGGGAGACCTCCAGGAGGGGTATTTCGACCCAAGAGGCTTCATGGGCTGTGGGAGAGTGAATACCAGCCCTTTTTGGGCTGGTGGAACTTCCACACAAGGCCCAATGCGGCTGGAGAAGAAAACCCAATAGGAAAGGTGAAAAAAAGGCCAAAAAGGAGGAATCCTAGTCCTACTAGGATTGGAGGAGGAGAGTCCTCCTCCCCCCTCCACTTAGGCTGCCTCCGAAGAGGGCCCAGCTCTGCGCCAAGGCCTCCTCCTCTCCTCCTATATATATTGGTGGACTTGAGGGTTTTTGCACTAGATTTTACAGCCACGTGCTACCCGTTCCACCGGTGCATAGTTTCTCCTCTAGATCGGATTTCCGCGGTGCTTAGGCGAAGCCTAGCCGCAATTGCTCCACCACCATCGCCGGAGCGCCGTCATGCTGCCGGAGAAATCTTCTACCTCTCCGCTCCCTCTTGCTGGATCAAGACGGCAGAGATCGTCATCAAGTTGCACGTGTGTTGAGCGCGGAGGTGCCGTCCGTTCGGCGCTAGATCGGAAGGACCGTGATCAAGATCGCGGGACAGATCGTGACGAGATCGCGGGACGGATCGTGATTGGATCGCGGGACGCTCGACAATTTGAATCGCGAAGACATTCGACTACACCAACCGTGTTTCTTAACGCTTTCCGCTTAGCGATCTACAAGGGTACGTAGATCCGCTCCCCCTCTCATAGATGCTCATCACCATGGATAGATCTTCGTGTGCGTAGGAAAATTTTTGTTTCCCATGCAACATTCCCCAACAGTGGAGGTGGCGGATCTGGGGACCGGCAGATCCGGCCGACACCGGCGACTGGCGGCGACGAGCTGCGGGGCCATGGCGGCGGGGACCTACGGGAAGAGAGAGGCTGGTGGTGAGAGAGATGGAGGAGGGAAGGAGAGGGAGGAAGAAGAGGTAAGGAGGTCCAGCGGTCGTCTGCAGCCAGCAGGGGTGGCCGGGGCGCGAGGCTGCGGGCTCGGGCACCATGGGAGGCGCTCGGGAGGAGCTCCTCTCCTCGGGCGACGGCGGCTCCCCTCGGTCCCAGATGGGCTTCCCAGGGCCCCTGCACGGACCTGGAGGGCCTGGCGCGAGGAGGAGGGAGACAGGCGGCGACTGAGGGTTTGACTGCGTGCGGAATTCGAGGGAGGCTAGGGTTTTCCAGATTAGGCAGGGATGGGGATCTATATATAGGTTTAGGGACTAAGGTGATGGTTTTCGGAGCCAATTTCGGTCGTGCGATCGCAATCGGACGTCCGGATCGGGGCAAGGGTGCTGGCTGCGGTGGCCGTGTAGATGGGCTAGGTGGGGATGAGAGGGAAGTTGTGGCCCGTGACACGAGGTTTTAAAACACCGAAAACGTCCGACGAATAACCGATGACCGCTCTACTACCGTTGACCGACGGGGTTGTTGGGGAACGTTGCATGGGAAACAACAAAAATTCCTATGCGCACGCAAACCTATCCATGGTGATGAGCATCTACGAGAGGGGGAGTTGATCTACGTACCCTTGTAGATCGCTAAGCGGGAAGCGTTAAGAAACGCGGTGGGTGTAGTCGTACGTCTTCACGATTCAAATCACCAAGCGTCCCGCGATCCAATCATGATCCGTCCCGTGATCTCGTCACGATCCGTCCCGCGATCTCGTCACGATCCGTCCCACGATCCAATCACGATCCGTCATGTGGCCTTGATCATGGTCCTTCCGATCTAGTACCGAACAAACGGCACCTCCGCATTCAGCACACGTGCAGCTTGATGACGATCTCCTCCGTCTTGATCCAGAAAGAAGAGGGGGAGAGGAGGAAGATTTCATCGGCAGCATAACGGTGCTCCGGCGATGGTGGTGGAGCAATTCCGGCAGGGCTTCGCCTAAGCACTGCGGAACTACGATCTAGAGGAGAAACTATGCACCGGTGGAACGGGTAGCATGTGGCTGAATTTTCTGTGTCCAAACCCTAGCCCTTCCACTAGTATATATAGGAGGAGAGGAGGAGGCAGCCTTGGCGCAAGGCCAAGGCCTCTTGGAGTCGGCCGGCTAGGAGAGGGAGGAGTCCCACTCCTTCCTACAATCCTAGTTGGACTAGGATTGCTTCCTATTGGCTGATTTTCCACTTTTTCCTTTAGGACTTCCTCCTCCTGTGCCATGGGCCTTTCTGGCTGTTTCCCCAGCCCATTAAGGGCTGGTTATTCTCCCACAGACCATGGACCTCTTGGGGTCGAAATACCCCTCCCGGAGGCCTCCCGGTACACTACCAATAAGCCCGGAACTTTTTCGACGACCAAACTGTGACTTCCTATATATAAATCTTTACCTATGGACCATTCTGGAGCTCCGCGTGATGTCCGGGATCTCATCTGGGACTCCGAACAAACTTCGGTCACCACCATACATAACTCTACACTACCGAAATGTCACCAAACCTTAAGTGTGCAGACCCTGTGGGTTCGAGAACTATGCAGACATGACCGAGACATCTCTACGGCCAATAACCAATGGCGGGACCTGGACGTCCACATTGTCTCCTACATATTCTACGAAGATCTTTATCGGTCGAGCCTCTATGTCAAGGATTCAGCTAATCCCGTATAATGTTCCCTTTGTTCTTTGGTATGTTACTTGCCCGAGATTCGATCATCGGTATCTAATACCTAGTTCAACCTCGTTACCGGCAAGTCTCTTTACTCGTTCTGTAATACAAGATCCCGCAACTAACATTTAGTCACATTGCTTGCAAGGCTTGTTGTGATGTTGTATTACCGAGTGGGCCCTGAGATACCTCTCCGTCACACGGAGTAACAAATTCCAGTCTCGATCCATGCCAACCCAACAGACACGTTCGGAGATACCTGTAGAGTACCTTTATAGTCACCCAGTTATGTTGTGACGTTTGATACACACAAAGTATTCCTCCGGTGTCAGTGAGTTGCATGATCTCATGGTCATAGGAACATATACTTGACAGTAGCAATAAACTGACACGATCATACGCTACGTTTGTAGTTTGGGTCTTGTCCATCACATCATTCTCTTAATGATGTGATCCCGATATCAAATGACATCACATGTCTATGTCTAGGAAACCTTAACCATCTTTGATCAACGAGCTAGTTCACTAGAGGCATACTAGGGACACGGTGTTGTCTATGTATCCAGACATGTATCTATGTTTCCATTCAATACAATTATAGCATGGATAATAAACGATTATCATGAAAAAAGAAATATAATAATAAACACTTTATTTATTGCCTCTAGGGCATATTTCCAACAGTCTCCCACTTGCACTAGAGTCAATAATCTAGTTCACATCTCTATGTGATTTACATTGTAATGAATCGAACACCCATGCAGTTCTGGTGTTGTACATGTTTAGCCCTTGGAAGAGGTTTAGTCAACGGGTCTGCAACATTCAGATCCATGTGCACTTTGCAAATATTTATGTCCTTCTCTTCGATGTAATATCGGATGGAGTTGAAGCGTCGCTTTATATGTTTGGTCCTCTTGTGAAACCTTGGTTACTTGGCTAGAGCAATGGCACCAGTGTTGTCACAGAACAGGCTCATTGAATTCAGTGCACTGGGCACTACTCCGAGATCTGTCATGAACTGCTTCATCCAGACACCTTCCTTCGCCGCCTCCGAGGCTGCGATGTACTCCGCTTCGCACGTAGAATCAGCTACCACGCTTTGCTTGGAACTGCACCAACTTACTGCTCCCCCGTTAAGAATAAATACGTATCTGGTTTGCAACTTAGAGTCGTCCGGATCAGTGTCAAAGCTTGCATCGACGTAACCTTTTATGACGAGCTCTTCATCACCTCCATAAATGAGAAACATGTCCTTAGTCCTGTTAAGGTACTTAAGGATATTCTTGGCCGCTTGCCAGTGCTCCATTCCAGGATCACTTTGAAACCTTCCAGCCATACTTATGGCAAGGCTGACATCGGGTCTTGTGCACAGCATTGCATACATGATAGAGCCTATGGCTGAAGCATAGGGGATGGTACTCATCTTTTCTTTATCTTCTGCAGTCAATCGGCATTGAGTCTTACTCAACTTCACACCTGGTAACATAGGCAAGAACCCCTTCTTGGACTGTTCCATTTTGAACTTCTTCAAAACTTTATCAAGGTATGTGCTCTGTGAAAGTGCTATTAAGCGTCTCGATCTATCTCTATAGATCTTAATGCCTAATATGAAAGAAGCTTCTCCTAGGTCCTTCATTGAAAAACTCTTGTTCAAATATTCCTTCACGCTTTCCAACATTTCAATACTGTTTCCAATCAGCAATATGTCATCCACATATAATATTAGAAATTCTATTGAGCTCCCACTCACTTTCTTGTAAATACAAGCTTCTCTATAAACTTGTATAAACCCAAACGCTTTGATCACCTCATCGAAGCGATTATTCCAACTCCGAGATGCTTGCACCAGCCCATAAATGGATCGCTGGAGTTTGCAAACTTTGTCAGCATTTTCTGGATCGACAAAACCTTCTGGTTGTATCATATACAACTTTTCCTCAAGGAAACCATTGAGGAACGCTGTTTTGACATCCATCTGCCAAATTTCATAGTCGAAATAAGCAGCTATTGCCAACATGATTCTGACAGACTTAAGCATCGCTACGGGTGAGAAGGTCTCATCGTAGTCAACTCCTTGAACTTGTGAAAAACCCTTTGCCACAAGTTGAGCTTTATAGACGGTTATATTACCGTCCGCGTCCGTCTTCTTCTTAAAGATCCATTTATTCTGAATGGCCTTTCGCCCTTCAGGTAATACTTCCAAAGTCCATACTTTGTTTTCATACATGGATCCCATCTCGGATTTCATGGCCTCTAACCATTTCTCGGAATCCAGGCCCATCACCGCTCCTTCATAGTTCGTAGGTTCATTGTTGTCTAACAACATGACCTCCAAGACAGGATTGTCGTACCACTCAGGAGTAGTACGCGTCCTTGTCGACCTACGAGGTTCATTAGTAGCTTGATCCGAAGCTTCTTGATCATCATCATTAACTTCTTCTTCAACCGTCGTAGGCTTCACAGAAACATCTTTCTGCGTTGCGCTACTTTCTGGCAGAAGCAAAGGTTCAACAACCTCATCCAACTCTATTTTCCTCCCACTCAATTCTTTCGAGAGAAACTCTTTCTCAAGAAATGTTCCGTTTTTAGCGACAAACACTTTGCCTTCGGATCTGAGATAGAAGGTATACCCGACTGTCTCTTTCGGGTATCCTTTGAAGACGCATTTCTCCACTTTGGGTTCCAGCTTTTCAGGCTGAAGCTTTTTGACATAAGCATCACATCCCCAAACTTTAAGAAACGACAACTTTGGCCTCTTGCCAAACCACAGTTCATATGGTGTCGTCTCAACGGATTTCGATGGTGCCTTATTTAAAGTGAATGCAGCTGTCTCTAATGCAAAACCCCAAAACGATAGTGGCAAATCAGCAAGAGACATCATAGAAAGCACCATATCTAATAAGGTCCGATTACGACGTTCGGACACACTGTAACGCTCTGTTGTTCCGGGCGGTGTCAACTGTGAAACAATTCCACATTGTCTTAAGTGACTACCAATCTCATAACTCAGATATTCACCTCCTCGATCAGATCGTAGGAATTTAATCTTCTTGTTACGATGATTTTCAACTACACTCTGAAATTGCTTGAACTTCTCAAACCATTCAGACTTGTGCTTCATTAAGTAAATATACCCATATCTACTTAAGTCATCAGTGAAGGTGAGAAAATAACGATATCCACCATGCGCTACAAAATTCATTGGACCGCACACATCGGTATGTATGATTTCCAATAAGTCGCTTGCCTGTTCCATTATTCCAGAGAATGGCGTTTTACTCATCTTGCCCATGAGGCATGGTTCACATGTGTCAAGTGATTCAAAATCAAGTGACTCCAAAAGTCCATCAGCATGGAGCTTACTCATGCATTTTATACCAATATGACCTAAACGGCAGTGCCACAAGAAAGTGGTACTATCATTATCAACTCTACATCTTTTGGCATCAATGTTATGAACATGTGTGTCACTACTATCGAGATTTAAGATGGTATAAACCCCTCACATTGGGTGCATGACCATAAAAGATATTACTCATATAAATAGAACAACCTTTATTCTCTAATTTAAATGAGTAACCGTCTCGCAATAAACAAGATCCAGATATAATGTTCATGCTTAACGTAGGCACTAAATAACAATTATTCAGGTTCATCACTAATCCCGATGGTAATCGAAGAGAGAGCGTGCCGACGGAGATCACATCAACCTTAGAACCATTTCCCACGCGCATCGTCACTTCGTCCTTTGCCAGCCTCTGTTTATTCCGTAGTTCCTGCTTTGAGTTGCAAATATGAGCAACCGAACCGGTATCAAATACCCAGGCACTACTACGAGAGCTAGTAAGGAACACATCAATAACATGTATATCAAATATACCTTGTTTGTCTTTGGCCGCCTTCTTGTCAGCCAGGTACTTGGGGCAGTTCCGCTTCCAGTGACCAGTTCCCTTGCAATGAAAGCACTCAGTCTCCGGCTTAGGTTCATGCTTAGGCTTCTTTACAGGAGTAGCAACTTATTTGCCATCCTTCTTGGTTTTACCCTTCTTGCCTTTGCCTTTGCCGTTTTTCTTGAAACTAGTGGTTTTATTGACCATCAACACTTGATGTTCTTTCTGGATTTTAGACTCAGCGACTTTCAGCATCGCAAACAGCTCGGGGACTGACTTGTTCATCCTGTGCATGTTATAGTTCATCACAAAGCTCTTGTAACTAGGTGGCAGTGATTGAAGAACTCTGTCAGTGATCGCCTCTAGCGGGAGGGCAATTCCAAACTCCGCCAAACGAGTCGAGTACCCAGACATTCTGAGTACATGTTCACTGATAGATCCGTTCTCCTCCATCTTGCAAGCATAGAACTTATCGGAGGTTTCATACCTCTCGATCCGGGCGTTCTTCTCAAAGATAAACTTCAACTCCTGGAACATCTCATATGCTCCATGACGTTCAAAACATCTTTGAAGTCCCGGTTCTAAGCCATACAATATTGCGCACTGAACTATTGAGTAATCTCCAGCACGTGTCTCCCAAATGTTATTAACGTCTTCGGATGCCATGGGAGCGGGTGGGTCACCAAGCGGTGCATCAAGGACGTATAATTTCTGGGAAGCTGTGAGGATAATCCTCATATTATGGGCCCAGTCAACAAAGTTACCTCCATCATCTTTCAGCTTAGCTTTCTCTAGGAACGCATTAAAATTTAGGGGTGCTACTGCGCGAGCCATTGATCTACAACAAAAATATGCAAAGGTTACTTAGACTATTGTTCAAGATAATGAGTTTTAGTTAATCAAATTTCTAAAGCTCCCACTCAAATTGACATCCCTCAGGTCATGTAAGTGTCACATGATCCAAATTCACCAACTCAAGTCCGATCATCACGTGAGTTAAGGTGGCTTCATTGGTGAACATCATTATGTTGATCATATCTACTATATGACTCATGTTCGACCTTTCGGTCTCTTGTGTTCCGAGGCCATGTCTGTACATGCTAGGCTCGTCAAGTTTAACCCGAGTGTTCTGTGTGTGCAAATCTGTCTTGCACCAGTTGTATGTGAACGTAGAGTCTATCACACCCGATCATCACGTGGTGTCTCAACACGACGAACTTTCGCAACGGTGCACACTCGGGGAGAACACAATTTTATCATGAAATTTAAGTGAGGGATCACCTTATAATGCTACCGTCGTACTAAGCAAAACAAGGTGCATAAAAGGATTAACATCACATGCAATTCATAAGTGACATGATATGGCCATGAACTTGTGCTTAAGATCTCCATCTTCATAGCACCGGCATGATCTCCATCGTCACCGGCACGACACCATGATCTCCATCATCTTGATCTCCATCAACGTGTCTCCATCTGGGTTGTGGCGCCAGCCCTGCTTCTACTTCTATTGCCACCGTTTAGCGATAAAGTAAAGCATTACATAGCGCTTAATGATTGACACGCAGGTCATACAATAATTAAAGACAACCCTATGGCTCCTGCCGGTTGTCGTACTCATCGACATGCAAGTCGTGAAAATCTATACATCACATGATCATCTCATACATCACATATATCACATCATGCAATTGGCCATATCACATCACAACATACCCTGCAAAAACAAGTTAGACGTCCTCTAATTGTTGTTGCAAGTTTTACGTGGCTCCTATGGGTATCTAGCAAGATCGAATCTCACCTACGCAAAACCACAACGGTGATACATAGTTTTCTTTTCAACCTTCTCAAGGACCGCCTTTGTCGGATCCGATCCAACTAAAGTGAGAGAAACTGTCACCCGCAAGTCATCTAAGCAACAAGTTGCGTCGAGGGAACCAGTCTCTCGTAAGCGTACGAGTAATGTTGGTCCAGGCCGCTTCATCTCACGATACCGCTGAACCAAAATACGACCAAGGGAGGAAGCAATCTAAGCATCAACGCCCACAAACCTTTTGTGTTCTACTCGAGATCTCATCGAACCATCAACCTAGCTCATGATGCCATTGTTAGGGAATGTTGCATGGGAAACAAAAAAATTCCAACGCGCACGCAAACCTATCCATGGTGATGAGCATCTACGAGAGGGGGACTTGATCTACGTACCCTTGTAGATCGCTAAGCGGGAAGTGTTAAGAAACGCGGTTGGTGTAGTCGTACGTCTTCGCAATTCAAATCGCCGAGCATCCCGCGATCCAATCACGATCTGTCCCGTGATCTCATCACGATCCGTCCCGCGATCTCATCACGATCCGTCCCACGATCCAATCATGATCCGTCCCGTGGCCTTGATCACGGTCCTTCCGATCTAGTACCGAACGGACGGCACCTCCGCGTTCAGCACACGTGTAGCTTGATGACGATCTCCTCTGTCTTGATCCAGTAAGAAGAGGGGGAGAGGAGGCCGAGTTCACCGGCAGCATAACGGCGCTCCGGCGATGGTGGTGGAGCAATTCCAGAAGGGCTTCGCCTAAGCACTGCGGAACTACGATCTAAAGGAGCTATGCACCGGTGGAACGGGTAGCACGTGGCTGAATTTTCTGTGTCCAAACCCTAGCCCTTCCACTAGTATATATAGGAGGAGAGGAGGAGGCAGCCTTGGCGCAAGGCCAAGGCCTCTTGGAGTCGGCCGGCTAGGAGAGGGAGGAGTCCCACTCCTTCCTCCAATCCTAGTTGGACTAGGATTGCTTCCTATTGGCTGATTTTCCACTTTCTCCTTTAGGACTTCCTCCTCCTGCACCATGGGCCTTTGTGGCTGTTTCCCCAGCCCATTAAGGGATGGTTATTATTATCCCACAGCCCATGGACCTCTTGGGGTCGAAATACCCCTCCCGGAGGCCTCCCGGTACACTACCGGCACTCCCGGTACACTACCGATAAGCCAAGAACTTTTCCGGCGACCAAACTGGGACTTCCTATATATAAATCTTTATCTCCGGACCATTCTAGAGCTCCTCGTGACATCCGGGATATAATCCGGGACTCTGAACAAACTTCGGTCACCACCATACATAACTCTACACTACCGAAACGTCACCAAACCTTAAGTGTGCAGACCCTGCGGGTTCGAGAACTATGCAGACATGACCGAGACATCTCTACGGTCAACAACCAATGGCGGGACCTGGACGTCCACATTGGCTCCTACATATTCTACGAAGATCTTTATCGGTCGAACCTCTATGTCAAGGATTTAGTTAATCCCATATAATGTTCCTTTTGTTCTTCGGTATGTTACTTGCCCGAGATTCGATCATCGGTATCTAATACCTAGTTCAACCTCGTTACCGGCAGGTCTCTTTACTCGTTCTGTAATACAAGATCCCGCAACTAACATTTAGTCACATTGCTTGCAAGGCTTGTTGTGATGTTGTATTGCCGAGTGGGCCCTGAGATACCTCTCCGTCACACGGAGTAACAAATCCTAGTCTTGATCCATGCCAACCCAACAGACACCTTCGGAGATACCTGTAGAGTACCTTTATAGTCACCCAGTTACGTTGTGATGTTTGATAGACACAAAGTATTACTTAGTCGAATTGCTTGCAAGGATTATTGTGATGTTGTATTATCGAGTGGGCCCTGAGATACCTCTCCGTCACACAGAGTAACAAATCCCAGTGTTGATCCATGCCAACCCAACAGACACCCTCGGAGATACCTATAGAGCATCTTTATAGTCACCCAGTTATGTTGCGATGTTTGATATACACAAGGCACTCCTCCGGTGTCTGTGAGTTGCATGATCTCATGGTCATAGGAACATATACTTGACATGCAGAAAACTGTAGCAATAACTGACACGATCATATGCTGCGTTTATTGTTTGGGTCTTGTCCATCACATCATTCTCCTAATGATGTGATCCCGTTATCAAATGACATCTCATGTCTATGGCTAGGAAACCTTAACCATCTTTGATCAACGATCTAGTTCACTAGAGGCATACTAGGGACACGGTGTTGTCTATGTATCCAGACATGTATCTATGTTTCCATTCAATACAATCATAGCATGGATAATAAACGATTATCATGAACAAGGAAATATAATAATAAACACTTTATTTATTGCCTATAGGGCATATTTCCAACAGGGGTATCAAACGAACTCGAAATACGACGAAATTTGGCACGCGGCCTACATACACTATAACAAGACCGCACACCAAGTTTCGACCTAATCCGAGAATATTTTTAGCGTGCCTTTTAAAACATTTTTTTAAAACGATGCCGCGGGCGCGTGCGTGTGTGGTTGGTCTCGAAACAGGCAATGGCAAGAACGGAGAGAGCTGGCAACTACGAACGGATGCAAGTTTTGAAATCGAGTGATGATGCTATGCAGATGATGCGAATGATGCAATGATGAATGCGACAACTCAAACAAAACACAGACAGGAATGGAAATAAAAGGGGAACCTTCTGGAGCGTCGATCGTGGGCTGTTACAACTCTCCTCCACTACACGAGGATCTTGTCCCGAGATGTAGAATGAGTAGGGGAAGATAAAGAGCAAGAGGTAAATCTTAGTTGCTTCTTTGACAAACGAGTGAAACCACATGAACTTGAAGCATTGCAAGAGATGAGGAACGATATGAGAAACAAGCAAGAATTCACAAGAAATTTTGGCAACACTACGGTAGGATAGAGAGGCAAAACTTGATATGATCGAAAGAAATTGAAAGGACCCCAAACTTCGGTTGGATTAGAATCAGAAGTTCATAAGATGGAAGGATCATGAAAAGATTTCACAGCACTCCGGTAAATGGACAAGCAAGGGAAAAACATGAGCTTAATCAAACTAGATGATAGATTGAAGAGAGCAACATCACAAGGCCTCCGTAACAAGAGAATAGAAACTTGATTGATGGAAGGAAAAGAACGGAGAAGAAAATGACACTTCTACCACCATTGAATTTGAAAAGCATGGTTGAATGGAGTTGGTGGAGAATCAACAACGAAAATATTTAGCTTGTTATGGGCTTCTGAAAAACATCTCAAAATTATGAGGTGACAACCTGCCACAACAAAAACAATTGATTGCTTGAGAGCAACAAGATATGCGAAACTTCTTTCACCAAGAGGAGGTGGAGAGAACTTGGATCATTTTTGACACCATGATAGCAACAATCCTTAGGAAATGCTTTAGGTGAAATCCAACCCAAGATAACTCCGAGAAGACATGATGGGTTTACTTATATCATTCTTGACAATTATCCTTCAAGACTCCTCATAATCAAGAATTTAAAAACACCATCTCAAAAGACAATGGAGAAGGAATTGAACTTAGACATCCAAGACAAAGAACACTTGAGCACCTCCAACAAGAATCTTGAAGAACACTTGAAAATGAAAGAAATCTTGATGAACCACCATGAAGAACCTTTGGAAGAACTCTGAAATGAAAGGATTATGGAAAGAATTGAATGATGCAAAAAGAACAAGATTGAGGCCTTGCTATGAATTAGATGAAGCTTAGCGACAAGATACTTGAGAAAAACTAGGAACTTTGGAAAAGAAAGATGACCACTTGGGATAAGGAATTTGATATCATGAACAACTCCGGAAGAAAGATTGAAACCACCTTGATGAAACTAGAATAAGAATTATGACATGCCTATCCTTCATCAAATTGAATTAGTGACAAGCAACGGATTTGGCATACCACTTATCCTTTTGGAAAAGATAGGAAATATAGATAGAGCACAAACTTGAAGAGGTCTTGAACGATACATCGGAAAGAATTAGAAACTAAAGAGGATAATACAACTGAATGATATAACATGAGAACGAAGAGAGCATGATCCATCAAATAGAAAACTTGAACGAAGCACCAGAATAATTGAGCGAATGAAGGAACAACAATTGAGAAGAATTTGAGAACGAAAGCTAAAAGCTGAGAATGAAGAAATCTTCTGAAATGATGGCCTTTGAAAGGATCTAGAAATGAAAACAACTCTGAAAGCACCAAATAGATATGGGAGAAATTTCTCATGAATGGAAACAATTTGAGATGATAACAACAAGCTGAAACCATGAATCTCTAGGAGAATGGATTAGGATTTAAGAGAACTCTCCTTCGGTCTTCATTGCAGAGAATGATGACGAGAAAGAACACCACGAATTATTGCGATACTCTGGAATAATGAATAAGGAAAGGTTGAGCCAATGATGAGATAAATATGAAGCGATCATCGAGAAGGTGTAAGACTGACGAAATTATTCTTATGTCATATTGAAAAGAACTTGAGGACATCTCCGGAAAGAATAGAAGAGTCAGGTAGGATCCTGGGAAAAACCTATGGGTTATGGGCCCACTCAAAAGAAACCACCGTTGAAACGATTGCTTAAAAATATAGATTGCACCGGTACAAATTAAGAACTTGATGATATGAGACCCTTGAAATAATTTGAAAGGATTATGAATGGAAATGAAAGTCTTCTAAGATATCTTTGGCACTCCGGTTAGAATAGAGATATGAATAAGCAAGAGAGGCTTAATAAAGAATTCCAACAAGGAAAGCATTTAATGAATGAAAAAGATATGACGAACACCGAGAACTATAATTGAATCCACCGGAGAAGAATAACAACAAGAACAAAGAATATGAGGATAGATCTTGAAATATTGGAGATGATAGAATTCACTTGAAGAGAAGCGCACCGGATGAAAAGAATTGATATGATAACATTATTGAGCAAAAGAATTAGCAATCCCACGGAAATATGAGAACACTACTTCGGAAAGATATGAAATCACCACTTGACATCAAAGCAACTCGAATTACCATATTCAAAACAAAATGGATGAGGCTTATGAAACAAGCCGAAACAAATACATGACAGAGATTTCATCCGATATTTTTGTCGTAAGGTTCGCACGGGCTCGATCGTACATTGGATTCTCATATTGAAATGACGCTCGAATATGCTCCCTAGGCGTAGTGAACTACAAGGCTTGACGAAGCATATCTGATGATATATATCAAGACTGTCCTTTGTAAGAAAGACCGTGAACAAACGAATCCATTAGATATCGAACCCCAACCTCACATCATGATCTGTTGGAAGATAGCCTAGGTAACTACTTGAATTCCCACCTAAGAACTTCCAAAAACTTTCTGGTTATGCAATCCGGTGTTGGGGATACAAGGAGGAAATATCTCACGCAACTAACAAACCTACACCCCAACTGTATCCATCCTTCAACACATAACCAGAGGCTTTCGCAAATCCATCTAACTCGAATCCTCGAAAGCACAACGATACTAACCATGGTGGTACCTCGAACGCCTCCCCAGTACTGGGTGACTCCGACCTTATCTCACCAAGACAAGTATTGAAGCAACTCTGAACACCCTCCGTCTTGAGATACTAAGGAAGCTGAATGATAACGATGTGCCAAGAATTCCCTGGAGCTCAACTCCCCGGAAGAAACCAAGTCAGACAGGAGGCACCAAGACACAACTCCATCACATCGGTATCATATAGTTTCCAAAATACCCGCGTGATCCTAAAAAAAATTGAGCGAGAAGAGCAGTAGAATGAAAATTCCTATGTCATAATTCCTCACCAGAGCATAGAAGAGGAGTAAAAAGAATCCTGCTCTCTGATATAACTAGACTCAAAAAAGTTTTTCTCTAGACTCGACTCGGCCAAGTTCGATCAATCAAGGGGGCGCCTAGGTCGGTACAGGCTCTATTCCAACTTGTCACTCCCAAGATGCGATCATATCCTTATTTCGACACGAGGGCCTTGACAGGGATAGAAGTGCATATCGTCGTGTTGCAATAATGGATATCATTACAAGTACATGTACAGAAGAGATGAGTATATGGAATTGGCTTACACTCGCCACAAGCTACATCAGAGTCACATCAATACAACAACATCTTCAAACATCATACAGAAGAGCAGGGCCCGACTATGGATGAAAACAAACGGTAAAATGGCATCCACCTTTGCTATCCCAGGTTGCCGCCTGGAACCCATCCTAGATTGACGAAGAGAAGAAGAAGAAGAACTCCAAATCAAATCAAGCATCACGCCCATGTAAAATCATTGCATTACCTGTATTTGCAACTGTTCTTGTAGTAATCTGTGAGCCACAGTGACGGGGATATACCCGGGCGACTCACAGGAGACCCGGCTGAAGATATGACATTCTTATTAAAGACCCGGTTGGCGGGCTGCAGATGACCAAAGCCCAAGACCCGGCTGGCAGGCCAGCGCCAGGCGGCTCACGGGATAAAGACCCGGTGGGTAAGCCGGCGCTAGGCGGCTCACGAGATAAGACCCGGTGGTTGAGCCGGCGCCAGGCGGCTCACAAGAGAAGGCCCACAAGAGAAGGCCCGAAGAGAGAAGGATTCTGTTAAAGGAAATAAGACCCGGAGTAGGATTCGTGATGAGTCCTAATCCTACTCCTAGTAGGACTCTATTTGTAAACCTACCCTCTCCACTTATATAAGGAGGGGTAGAGCACCCCTAGAGGGACAGATTTCAAGGGACATAAGTCCACAAGTTTAGACAACACAAGATTAGAGATAGAGAGATTAGAGGCTCTCGTAATTAGAGGTAGCTATTAGCACCCTTGTAACCGAGAGATCTTCATCATCATCAATACCAGACAAGCAGGACGTAGGCTTTTACCTCGACTTGAGGGGCCAAACCTGGGTAAAACTTCGTGTCTTCTCGATTCCGACCAACCCCTTCAAGCTGCCACGTAGTTGCGTCTCGCCCCGAACCTAAGTCCGTGACCCAGACATCTGCCGTGACAAAACCACGACAGTTGGCGCCCACCGTGGGGCTGCGCATGATGGTTTTATGTTCTTGGAGGGATCTCTCCTCAGGAATCGAGAAGCTCATTATGAGCCGGATGAGAAGAGCCGGTTCGGAAGGAATCTACCGGTCTTAGCCGCCCCGCCTCAACAGATTGGCTCTATCGGTCTCTGCCCCGGCCGTGCTTGGGCGGCCAGTCGTTGCCGTCAACCGTTCCCACAGTCGCCAGTAAGGTCTGCCAGTTTGCCGAGCCACCTCCGCCGCAGCCGTTGCGGCCGGCTTTACCACACACCTTCACCTCATCCATTGAGCCGGCCCCGCGTTGCCTTTGTCGGCCCCGTTTTTCGCCAGACCTCACGACCGCTCATAAGCCGCTGCGGCCGGCTTTGCTCCTCGTCTCGCGTGCGCCATCACCGGGCCGATGCCGTGTCTTGCGTGCACCATTGCCGGGCCTCACCCTCCATCGAGTTGCGCCAGCCATCGCCACGTCCGGCTCTCCCGCTTTTGGCCAAACCGGCCATGCCCTCTCGCCGCCTCCGCAGACTACGCCACCGTGGGCTCCTCTCGCCTCCTCATCACTCCGCTGTGGCTGGTTCTTACCACAGAGCCGCATGTCTTCTGACCCGGCAGCCACAGCTGCCCCGTACCACACCGCGAGCCACCGCTGCACCGATTCCACTTTCGCAAGACGCCGTGGAGCCAGCCTCGCCCGCTCACTGCTTGAGCCGCCGGTCGGCGAGCCGCCTTGCGTCGTCGAGTCGCTGAATCGCCTTCGCCGGCTCTGCCTTTGCCGAGCTGCCCTCGGTTCCACCATCGACTCACCCGCGTGTGGAGGCGGCACATCCAACGCCGTCGAGCCGCCTGACCATCCGGTCCGTCCGACCGCTCCGAATCACCCCCGTACGCTGCCTCCGTCTGGCCTGCTGCCGTCTCTGCACCTGCTAGCTCAACACCCCTCTCAGGCCCGTTTGATATTGTTCAAGAGTCGCCCCGTCTCGCCTCGCCCTCCACCTCCATCGCTTCAAGCTGCCAGAGAGTTCACTGACACAGGGGCCATCCGTCATCTTAAATCAGGTGTATTTGCCCTTTGTTGTTTTCAATACAAATTAAATTGTTAAAAGAACAATTACTTCGTTTTCTTGCAATATTTTTATGCAGGAAGTATATTTGCGTGGCATTATACCGCGGGGTAGAGCGCATTCGGGTTCATCCATGTTGCGTTGATGAATGAACGCTCGTGAGTCGCTGCACCCGTGGTCCGGTCTACATCAACACACCGGTACCGCGCGTGCTCACCCGCTAGTATGAGCTGCCTAATAAGTGCAGCAAGCTGCCGGAACCGCGGTATGGTCTTCACCAACAAACGCCATGGTTGTCTCTCACAACTTCACCGGCTTACAACACTGTGACCATCTCTCTCCACTGCACCGGTTTACAACGCCGTGGCCGACTCTCGCCACCCGTGCCGGTTCTCAATACTATGGCCGCCTCTCATCCGTCTTCGCCGGCTTACAACGACCGCGGATGAACCAACCGTTCGTGCTGGCTTATAACACCTCATCCATCGGCACCGGCTCATAGCCCCCGGTCGACCACTCCCCTCGCGTGGGGAAGGAGAAAGTGGGGGAGCATTGGATAAGAAAGAAGTGGGTAAAAAAAGGGGGGCAGCTATCCCTTCCAAGCACAAAAAGACGAGGATCGATGGCAGCATCTGGCAGGGTCCTCAAAGCGGGTCAAACAAAAATATCTTTTATATGCATATATGGGTCAAACAGAATTCAGCAAACTGCAACAAAAGGTGATTTGCAGACGCTATATACGGATCATCCGTCGACCCGAAGAATCAGGTGAAAACCATCTGATCTATTTTTATTGATGTATTTTATTTCTTTCGAGGACAATTACTCCGGCTCTTGTCATATATCTTATGCAGGAAAATTATTCATGAGCCGTTATACCTCGGAGATGGAGTGCATGCCGTCGTCTTTGTGTCGCAATGCTCAACGGGCGCTTATGAGCCACCTAATGGATGCGGCAAGCCGCCATATTCGCGATATGGTCTTCAACAACCACGTCATGGCCGTCTCTCACCATTGCGCTGGTTTACAACGTTGTGGCTGATTCTCACCATCACGCCGGCTTACAATGTCGTGACAGTCTCTCGCCACTGCGCCGGTTTACAACGCCTTGCCGACTCTCGCCACCCGCGCCAGTTCTCAATATTATGGCCGTTTCTCATCCGTCTGCACCGGCTTACAACGCCCGCGGATGACCCAACCGTCCATGCCGGCTTATATCACCCGCGACCGACTCATCCGTCGGCACCAGCTTACAATACCGCGGCCGTTTCTCACAACAGATCCGGCTTACAATACAGCGGTTGGTTTTCTACGTTTACATCAAAATATCGGTGCAGTGTTCGTCGATATGAGCTGCCCAACGGACAGGCACACAATTCGCTACCACTACAGTTTGATTCATTTCGACAAACAACCGGAACATCGACCGGAGCATTGAAATAGTTCATCCGGGGTCATTCATAACCCGCCATGGTCAACCTCAACTTTCGATGAAGATTCTCAAGCCGCCTCTTCGAGTCAACTTGAGACTCGGGGGCTACAGACATGGCAAGACACGTTTGGTCATTTTCAATGAGAAGCCCGGGTCTTTTGCCAAGATGAAATTTTCCGGCTCAACAAGTTTAAGTCGAAGTGGTTTGTTACCCGCCGAAATCTCTTACCAGTCAATCTCGCTTTAGAGACCCTGAGCCAGTTCACAGAGTTGACGGCCAATCTCGCCTTAGAGACCCTGAACTAATGTTACTCTTACCAGTCAATCTCGCTTTAGAGACCCTGAGCCGGTTCACAGAGTTGACGGCCAATCTCGCTTTAGAGACCCTGAACTGATGTTACTCTTACCAGTCAATCTCGTTTTAGAGACCCTGAGCCGGTTCACAGAGTTGACGGCCAATCTCGCTTTAGAGACCCTGAACTGATGTAAGTTAAATAATTGAGCTCTTATCAGTCAATCTCGCCTTAGAGACCCTGAGCCAGCTCACAGAGTTGACGGCCAATCTCGCTTTAGAGACCCTGAACTGGTATGATGCATAGTTTGAGTACATTAAGCGTTGTTGTTGATGGAGGCTTCTTACCTTTGGTATAGCTTAAAAAATTCCCCTAAGGCAACAGTGTGTACTTCAAATTCCAGTTGCTTATCAAATGCGGCCATCGAAGGGGGCTTCTTACCGATGGGTATCGCTTATCTCACCCTAATGGTCGGCTTTATGCCACTTCCGGTTACTTATTAACCACGGTTGTCGAAGGGGGCTTCTTACCGACGGGTTCGCTTATCTCACCCTAACAACCGGCGTTTACGCCAAAAATAGTTGTGGAAGGAGGCTTCTTGCCCTTGGGTATAGCTTACATAAACCCTTCACACAGCCGGCTAGTACAATTACTAGTCGTGGCTATCGAATGGATGCTTCTTGCCATAAGGTATAGCTTACATAAAACCATCGACAGCCGACCCTATACAACATTAGCTGATTGGAGGAGGCTTCTTGCCTTTGGGTATAGCTTACATCACCCTCCAACAGCAGGCTTTTTGAGCTGCGGTTGTCAGTAGAGGCTTCTTACCTTTGGTATAGCTTACATAAACCTATTGACAACCGGTGTTGGAATACAATGGATAAAGTATTTGCTGTTAAAAGGAGGTTTTTTACCATCATGGTACAGTTTACATCACCCCTCATGCAGCCGGCTGTAGGCCGCTTCAAGTTCATCAACAGTCACCGTTGTCGATAGAGGCTTCCTACCGTCAGGCCGCTTCCGGCTCTTCATTAGCCGCGGTTGTCAATCGAGGCTTCTTACATTGGAGTACAACTCACATTACCCTACAACAACCGGTCATCAACAAAGCTCATAAGACTCGGAGTCATGCTACTCCGGTTGATATCTCACAGGTGGATTATTCAGGAGGGCTTCCCACCTCCAGATAAACACGCCGGCTTATAAAAACCGGATCAGAGCAAAATTATGAGAAAAAGGAGCAATGTTATAAAAGGTATAAACATCTTCGGGTTGAGCTTCTTCAAGCCGCCCTCACAACAATGCAGAATGTATTATGTCTTGTTTATTTTTTGCAGGTATTATCTCTTAATATGAGCCGCTATTAAATATTTGGCAAGACCAAATGAATCTTTTAATAGCCAACATGGCTCGATCTTCATGGTTATCATAACCAGTGTTAAATGATTGGGGTTTTTAAGCTAGCTCGGAGAAGTTTATTATTTTTCAAGAGTTGCCCTATCAGATATAATGCCGTGTCATCTAATTGACCGGCTCTCAGATTTCTTTAACTATGTTCTGTAGTAATCTACAACACTCATGGATTTCTCAAACCTATATTTGCCGAGTTGCATCGCAACCACGAGCAGGGATTTCATGTCAAAAGGACAAATGAATTATTCCAGGATATTCATTCCGGGTTATATTACAACCACGGTCAAAGGTTCATTCAACAAATTATGATGAGTCATATCATTTTCACATAGTCCCGAGTCGCCGCAGGCTGACGACCCGGCACATGGGGGCTACACTATTCAAAGTATAGTTTATATCAAATATGCAAGTCCCATGTCGCTGCAAGCATGCACCACCGCACTTGGGGGTTAATGCAAGCCGGCTTTCAAGTTATTACATTGTCAAGCAAGACCCTATTATCTCAAAGAGATGACCCGGTCCTTCTATATTTTCTCAAGAATATGATTCGGCCTTTCTATATTGTTTTAAGTCCCAGCCCAGTAATTATTACTGACCCGGCACTTGGGGGCTACACCGCTTAGATCAAAAATTTCAAAAGTCCCAAGTCGCCGCAGGCGTGCGACCCAGCACTTGGGGGCTACAGTATTCAGCCGTTTAAACAGATTATAAGGTTCAAATTGAAGACCCGGCACATCACATTCTGATGAGCCGGCCCTTGGGGGCTACACCCGCCGAAGCTTTCTGGTGAGCCGGCCCTTGGGGGCTACACTCGCCGAAGCTTTATGGTGAGCCGGCCCAGGGAGGCTACACCCGCCGAAGCAGTATAAGGTATAAAACAGTTATCAGCCCCAGGTTGCTGCAAGCAGGACAACCCGGCACTTGGGGGCTACACAATCCAAAATGTTATTTAAGCACCAAGTTATCATGGATAATCTTGGAGCTTGGGGCTACAGGTAATATGGACATATCAAAAACTTTTGAGGACAGTTTTCAAGATTTTAATTATGAAGTTGAGTTGTTAGACCCGGAGTCTTCAACACTTATGACCCGGTGTTATCAAAAGGTCATAACCCGTCAGATTTTATAAGACGCCTTGTTTTACAACAATGGAAGTCCGGCTTTACACCAGATGGATTTTCATCCCAATATTTTTATCAAGTCATCTGGATTCTACTTATTTAAACCCGGAGTCACCAACGATAATGACCCAGCATCATCAATGATTATAACCCGGCGGAGATCACCCGCCAAAGAGCATTGGAAGCCAGCTCGATGGCATATGGGTATTCTATTCTCAATATTTTTCAAAAGGACATTGATAATCAAGATTATCAAGATGGTTCATTCATATATAGAGAAGACCCGGATTTCTGAGGAATCATTTTATAAGCCGGCCAAAGGAGTGAGCCGGCCACTTAACATGTTTGTTACTTTTATTCCAGGAGCTTACCATGAATAAATTCAAGCTAACCTGGGGGCAAATGATGGGGATATACCCGGGCGACTCACAGGAGACCCGGCTGAAGATATGACATTCTTATTAAAGACCTGGTTGGCGGGCTACAGATGACCAAAGCCCAAGACCCGGCTGGCAGGCCAGCACCAGGCGGCTCACGGGATAAAGACCCGATGGGTAAGCCGACGTCAGGCGGCTCACGAGATAAGACCCGATGGTTGAGCCGGCGCCAGGCGGCTCACAAGAGAAGGCCCACAAGAGAAGGCCCGAAGAGAGAAGGATTTCGTTGAAGGAAATAAGACCCGGAGTAGGATTCGTGATGAGTCCTAATCCTACTCCTAGTAGGACTCTATTTGTAAACCTACCCTCTCCACTTATATAAGGAGGGGTAGAGCACCCCTAGAGGGACAGATTTCAAGGGACACAAGTCCACAAGTTTAGACAACACAAGATTAGAGATAGAGAGATTAGAGGCTCTCGTAATTAGAGGTAGTGATTAGCACCCTTGTAACCGAGAGATCTTCATCATCATCAATACCAGACAAGCAGGACGTAGACTTTTACCTCGACTTGAGGGGCCGAACCTGGGTAAAACTCCGTGTCTTCTCGATTCTAACCAACCCCTTCAAGCCGCCACGTAGTTGCGTCTCGCCCCGAACCTAAGTCCGTGACCCGGACATCTGCCGTGACAAAACCACGACACACAGGGACTCAACAATCTCATTTCCAAGGGTATTAATACTATTAAAGCTTAATGGGTGCGGTATGGTTAAGTGGTGAGGCTGCAGCAAGCGACTAAGCATTTGTTTGAGTGGCTAACTTACGAATGCAGAAAGTAAAGTATGGTGGTCTACGCATGACGGACGTGAACTAGTAATGATCACTAACTGATCCTGAACACCTACTTATGTCAAACATAACCCCACTGTGTTCTCTCTTAGATAAGGACTCGTGAGAAGAGATAGTCACGGTTACGCACACAGTTGGTGTACTTTACTTGAGTTTGCTTCAAGTTTGCTATGACCGGGTGTTAAACAAAGTATCCAAGTTTTCCACATAACCGCAGGCACAGCTTTCGGAAAGATTTCACCCTACAGGGGTGCTCCAACTCATCCATCATAAATTAACCACACGCAGCGGGAATAACCTCGACCACGGATCTCGTGATCTTCCTAGGCAATTCCATAGGAAATCCATCACCTCGAGATAGCCCAAAGAAAAATCGGAATTCCTCACTCAAGACGTTCGAGAAAGGTAAAACAAATCCAGCAAGGCCACCCGGTGAGCCAGATCCGCAGCTAGAGTCGTGCGCTCTCTATCCATGGGCGTCATCCGTCTATGTGAAGTGGACAGTAGCCAGAAAACGCCTCGAGTTGCCCCGAGGTGGCATCGCCGACTGCTAGGTAGCTGGACCAACACTCATGCGAAGCACTGGCCCGGGGGTTGATTAATTATCCATGGGGTGATCATGCCCTATGCAAATTTTAGTTGTTATTAAGCAAATGGTACCAATGTTGGGCCTTGCCAGACAAGCTTTATCCTAAAAAAAAAATCAAGGTGGTCCCCATAACAACCCCAAGCATGTTAGGAGCGCTCAATTATGGAACATAACACCGGTTCACAAGTAACTAGGGCGGCAAGAGTGGAACAAAACACCGAGCAAAAGGCCAAGCCTTCCACCCTTTACCAAGTGTATAAGTGCATTATATTAAATAGCAATAATATTGTGATAAAAAAAGAATGTCCATGTTGTCACATGGAAGCAATTACACCTACAGCTAGAAATGCTATAAGAAGGACTAAGCAAGCCGTAACATAGCCAAACAAAGGTTTGCTGGGAAGGTGGAGGCTTAGAGGCTTTTCATGGCAATGTTGGGAGGCTTAACAAACAAGTGGTAGGTAACGAGACATAATGATAAAAGAGGGACAACTAGCATGGCAATGATAGTAGTGGTATCTAGGGAAATGTGTCATCTTGCCTGAGATCCCGCTTGGAAGAAGAACGAGTCCTTGGAGAAGACGAGCCAACGTAGTCGAACGAATCCTCACACTCCAAACACTTTCGGAACTCTATCGAGAAGGAACAATCCGAAACAAACAATCAACACAAGATACACCACAACATATGCATGACACGATGCGCAAACAAATATGATGCATGTCCAGTTTAATATGCAACGCAGGGCAGGCCATGGCAAGCACAACAAACAACCACTACATATTAAGTGAAGTTCAATATGCAACGAGTTGCATATTGACGAAACTCCACGTTCAAATTATTTAGTTCACTCTCGTTTAGGTACTCATCAATATTAAATGTTGTTTAACATGGCAAACGATGAAGCACAAACAACTACAACATCTAGGCATTTTAAATGAGGCCGGAAGCAATATATAGCATAGACGAAACGTTCCCATATGCATATTATGAAATTGGTCCAGATCTGTACTAGACATGTTTTAGAGTTGTTAAAAAGTAAAATAAATGCCACCATGTGATTCTACACATTTTTCTAGCCAAGTTACATATATAAAACATTTTTATCGGAGATACGGTTTAGTAGTTATGAAATAAGTCATTTTCACCTGGCATTCACGCAAATCAATGAAAACAGCAAGTTTAAACATTTTAAACACATGTGGGAGTTGGTTATTGTTAATCTACATGAAATTATAGTCAAGTTTCATATACAAAGTTTTTACATGTGATGCACGGATAATTATTTATGAGCATTTTTAAAACAGGGGTTTTTCTGTAATTCTGTAATTCACAGGTAAATGGACAAATTCGCATATAGGAAAAAGAAATACATGGGCCGAAAACTATGGGCGCATCTTAGCAACACTTCGGCTAGGGGGAGGATAGAAGCGGGGGGCGGCTCACCCAAGGGCCATCATGGGCCGACAGATCTGGCGATGAGCTGGGCCGGCTTAGTTGCGGGTCAACGGGCGAGCGGGTGTCGCCCTCGTCATGCTCCTCGATCCCTCCTGGACCGAGGCCAGCGACGGGCAACAGCGATGATGAGGGACTCCAACAGGGCAGCAAAGGCGGCAGATCTAGGGACCGGCAGATTTGGCCGACATCGGCGATTGGCAGCGGTGAGCTGCGGGGCCATGGCAGCGGGGACCTGTGGATAGAGAGTGGTCGGGGGTGAGAGAGATGGAGGAGGGAAGGATATGGAGGAATAAGAGGGAAGGAGGTCCGGCGGTCGCCGGCGGCCAGCAAGGGCGGTCGCCGGCGGCCAGCAAGGGCGGCCGGGACGCGAGGCTGCGGGTTCGGGCACCATGGAAGGCGCTCGGGAGGAGCTCCTCTCCTCGGGCGACGGCGGCTCCCCTCGGGCCCAGATGGGCTTCCCAGGGCCCCTGCATGGGCCTGGTGGTCCTGGCACGACGAGGAGGGAGACAAGCAGCAGCTGAGGGTTTGGTTGCGTGCGGAATTCGAGGGAGGCTAGGGTTTTCCAGATTAGGCAGGGATGGGGATCTATATATAGGTTTAGGGACTAGGGTGATGGTTTTCGGAGCCGATTTCGGCCGTGCGATCGCAATCGGATGGCCGGATCGGGGCAAGGGTGGTGGCTACGGTGTCTGTGTAGAAGGGCTAGGTGGGGATGAGAGGGAAGTTGCGGCCCGTGACATGAGGTTTTAAAACACCGAAAACGTCCGACGAATAACCGATGACCGCACTGCTATAGTTGACCGACGGGGTACAAACAAACTCGGAATGCGACGAAATTTGGCAGGCGGCCTACCTACACTATAACAAGACCGCATGCCAAGTTTTGACCCAATCTAGGAATATTTTTAGCGTGTGTGGTTGGTCTCAAACAGACAACGGCAAGAACGGAGAGAACCGGCAACTACGAACAGATGCAAGTTTTGAAAATGAGTGACGATGCTATGCAGATGATGCAAATGTTGCAATGACGAATGCGACAACCCAAACAAAACACAGACAGGAATGGAAATAAAAGGGGCATCTTCTGGAGCGTAGGTCTCGGGATTTTATAGCAATGTTGTGCACAAGACCCGATGTCAGCCTTGCCATAAGTATGGCTGGAAGGTTTCAAAGTGATCCTGCAATGGAGCACCAGACGGCGGTTAAGAATATCCTTAAGTACCTGAAAAGCACTAAGGAAATGTTTCTCGTTTATGTAGGTGATCAAGAGCTCGTCTTAAAGGGTTACGTCGATGCAATCTTTCACACTGATCCGGATGACTCTAAGTCGCAAACGGGATATGTATTTATTCTCAACGGGGGAACGATAAGCTGGTGTGGTTCCAAGCAAAGCGTGGTAGCCGATTCTACATGCGAAGCGGAGTACATCGCAGCCTCGGAGGCAGCAAAGGAAGGTGTCTGGATGAAGCAGTTCATGATAGATCTTGGAGTAGTGCCCAATGCACTGAATCCAATGACTATGTTCTGTGATAACACTGGTGCCATTGCTCTGGCCAAGGAACCAAGGTTTCACAAGAAGACCAGACACATAAAGCGATGCTTCCATTCCATCCACGATTGCATAGAGGAGAAGGACATAAATATTTTCAAAGTGCACACGGATCTGAATGTTGCAAACCCGTTAACTAAACCTCTTCCAAGGGCTAAACATGATCAACACCAGAACTGTATGGGTGTTCGATTCATTACAATGTAAATCACATGGCGATGTGAGGAAGATTATTGACTCTAGTGCAAGTGGGAGACTGTTGGAAATATGCCCTAGAGGCAATAATAAAATGGTTATTTTTATATTTCCTTGTTCATGATAATTGTTTATTATCCATGCTATGATTGTATTGACAGGAAACACATTGCATGTCTGGATATATAGACAACACTTTGTCCCTAGTGTGCCACTAGTAAACTAGCTCGTTGATCAAAGATGGTCAAGGTTTCCTAGCCATTGACATGAGATGTCATTTGATAATGGGATCACGTCATTAGGAGAATGATGTGATGGACAAGACCCAAACAATAAACGCAGCATATGATCGTGTCAGTTATTGCTACAGTTTTCTGCATGTCAAGTATATGTTCCTATGACCATGAGATCATGCAACTCACAGACACCGGAGGAGTGCCTTGTGTATATCAAACATCGCAACATAACTGGGTGACTATAAAGATGCTCTATAGGTATCTCCGAGGGTGTCTGTTGGGTTGGCATGGATCAACACTGGGATTTGTTACTCTGTGTGACGGAGAGGTATCTCAGGGCCCACTCGGTAATACAACATCACAATAATCCTTGCAAGCAATTCGACTAAGTGTTAGCCATGGGATCTTGTATTACGGAAATGAGTAAAGAGACTTGTCAGTGACGAGGTTGATCTAGGTATGGAGATACCGACGATGGAATCTCGGGCAAGTAACATACCGAAGAACAAAGGGAACATCATACGGGATTAACTGAATCCTTGATACAGAGGTTTGACCGATAAAGATCTTCATAGAATATGTAGGAATCAATATGCCAGGTCCCGCTATTGGTTATTGACTGTAGAGGTGTCTTGGTCATGTCTACATAGCTCTCGAACCCGCAGGGTCTGCACACTTAAGGTTTGGTGACATTTCGGTAGTATAGAGTTATGTATGGTGGTGACTGAAGGTTGTTCAGAGTCCTGGGTGAGATCCCGTATGTCACGAGGAGCTCCGGAATGGTCCGGAGGTAAAGATTGATATATAGGAAGTCATGTTTTGGTCACCGGAAAAGTTTTGGGCTCATCGGTAGTGTATCGGGATTGCCGGAAGGGTACCGGGGACCATCGGGAGGGGTATTTCGACCCAAGAGGCTACATGGGCTGTGGGAGAAGGAATACCAGCCCTTAGTGGTCTGGCCTAAGGCCCACGGGAAGCCCATGTGTCTAGGGAAGAAAACCCATGGTGGAAAGAAGGCAAAAGTGGGAAAATAAGGAAGGAGTCCTAATCCTACTAGGAGTGGAGGAGGAGGACTCCTCCCTCCCACTTCGGCCGAACTAGGGTTGGCTCCCTTGGGAGCCAAGCCTCCTCCCTCCCCTCCTCCTATATATACTAAAGGTTTTGAGGGTTTTTGACACAGAAAAACAGCCACGTGCTACCTCTCCACTAGTTCGTAGTTTCTCCTCTAGATCGGTTTTCAGTGGTGCTTAGGCGAAGCCCTGCTGGAATAACTCCACCACCATTGCTGCAACGCTGTCGCGCTACCGGAGAACTCGTCTACCTCTTCGCTCCCTCTTGCTGGATCAAGAAGGTGGAGATCGTCATCAAGTTGTACGTGTGCTGAACACGGAGGTTCCATCCGTTCAGCGCTAGATCAGGACGGATCGTGATTGGATCGCGGGACGCTCAGCGATTTGGTTCACGAAGATGTTCGACTACATCAATCGCGTTTCTTAATGCTTCCCGCTTAGAAATCTACAAGGGTATGTAGATCCACTCTCCCCTCTCGTAGATGTTCTTCTCCTAGATTGATCTTGGTGAAGCGTAGGAAATTTTTGCTTCTCATGCAATTTTCCCCAACACATGCGAGTAATACTTTGCTTCGAGTGCTAATAAAACATTTGCGATAATTACATATTATTTATGACTAATGTGAGTTCATGGACTATATGCACTCTCACCTTTCTGCTATTGCTAGCCTCTTTGGTATCGTGCATTGCCTTTTCTCACCTCGAGAGTTGGTGCAAACTTCTCCGGTGTATACAAACACCCTGATATGATACACTCTATCACACATAATCCTCCTTATATCTTCCTCAGAAAATCCACCATACCTACCTATCATGGCATTTCCAAAACCATTCTGAAATATATTGCCATGAAAGCTCCATAGTTCTGTCTCATGACATGTGTGTTCATCATTACATTGCTTTACGTGGTCATATAGAGATGACATAGTGCTTGTGGCAAAGCCACCATTCGTCATTGTATTACATGTTATGCTAGATTATTGAACATCTTGGTACAATGCGAGAGGCATTCATATAGTCATAATTGTTCTAGGCTTCTCGAGTTGTGAGTAAATAAAAGTCTGATGATCATCATTATTAAAGCATTGTCCCAGTCAGATATGGGGATTATGGAGACGAATGATTCCTCCAAATATTGAGGATGAGGTTGAGGGATCACTAGAAGAGTGTCTAGAGGGGGGGGTGAATAGACTAATAGCAGAAATTTAAAACCTAACCTTTTCCCAAGTTAATTGGTTGGCAGATTTTAATAGTTTTAGCAAAGCTAGCAAGTCTAATAGCCCTACACATGCATGTCAACAAATATGGCAGCGGAAAGTAAAGACATTGCATATGAAGTAAAGTGTTGATATAGGTAGGAAGATCAAACGCAGTTGTAGACACGATGATTTTTCCCGTGGTTCCGATAGGTGGCGCGTACATCCACGTTTATGGAGTCTTCAACCCAAGGAGGGTAACAGTCGCGAGAGTCCATGGAGGGCTCCACCCAAAAGGGTCCACGAAGTAGCAACCTTGACTATTCCATAACGGCTTCCGTCCACGAAGGAACAGCCTCACTATGGGTAGATCTTCACGAAGTAGGCGATCTCCTTGCCCTTACAAACTTCTTTGTTCACTCCACAACACGAAGTAGGAGGCTCCCAAGCGACACCTAACCAATCTAGGAGGCACCACCCTACAAAAGCTAATAGGCTCGATAATGACGATGAACTCCTTGCTCTTGTGCTTCAAGATGATAGACTCCTCCGCACCCAATCACTCTCTCATAGATTTGGCATGGTGGAAGAGATGGGATTGGTGGAAAGCTACTTGGGGAGGCTATAAATCAAGATCCATATGATTGGAGTGGAAGATCTTGACCTCAACACAAGGGTAGGTGGTTCTCTCTCAAAAAATCTGATAGGACAGGTATGGAATAGTTCTGAGTGCTTCTCTTCCGAGTAAGTGGTGGTGAAGGGGTATATATAGGCATCCCCAAAAATCCAACCGTTACGCACAAAATGACCAACTCAGTGACACCGATGTGTTAATCTCGGTGGTACCGAAGTGACCAAAAGGTTGCAACTTTTGAATCTCGGTAAAGCCGATATAGGAAACTCGGTTGCACCGATAAGGTGACCAACGGTCAGATTTCCAATCTTGGTGACGTCGATCCAACATTCTCGGTGGGACCGAAAATGTGAATTTGCGTAACAGAAAGTTGGCAATCTAAACTCGGTGGCACCAGTATGGAATCGGTTGCACCGAAGTGGCTAGGGTTTGCCTTGAGTCTGTCTAGGTTCTGGAATCGGTGGCACCGGTATGGGAAAGTTGGTTGCACCGATTTTGAGTGGTAGGTATAGAACAGACTTTGGTGGGAGAGTTTGTGGATGTTTTTGGCGACTATCACTTGTGCATGTTTGAGCATATTGTTCACCAATAAAACCTTACCCCCTTTTAATAGTATTGGCTTTCCTATGGACTCAAAGTGATTTATCACAAATATAAAATGTAGAGTCCTCTTGCTTGAAGCTTGGTCAACCTATTTCCTTGCATCTTGGAGTATGTACACAATCTCCTTTAGCCAACCTTTTCTATAGACTATATCTGAAATACACTAGGTAAAAATATCAGTCCAAGAGACAATGTATGTTGTCATGAATTATCAAAACCACCAAGGGAGCATGTTGTGCTTTCAATCTCCCCCTTTTTGGTAATTTATGACAACATACAATCAAAGCTTCAAATAAAGATATGCATGGTTATACTAAAGACTTTGGGAGGCACATGACTTAGACTTGCTCCCCCTAAATGTGTGCAGTCCTTTAAAGGATAGTTGCTTTTGAATGCATGACCACACATAAGGTAGAAGGGATATAACAGGTCATGTGTATCTTGGCTATATGCATCAAATATATATGAATGAGATGTATCTTTGTTCAAGACATCACTCTTGCAAACAATATGTGCAAGAAGCAAGAGATCATCTTGACCAAGCATATGATGCATATACTTACCTTGAGTTCTTGAGCATCCTGGTGATAGAAACACACTTGAGAAAACAATGTTAGGAAACACAGGAGTATTCTACCAAATAGCAAGGCAATAGAGCTCAAAATTGCCAAGATATGGAGGACATATAGAAGATAGTATTCCTTAGAATTGATATGTCTCCAAGATCATTTAGAATTTTCTCACCGTAGATATGAAAATAGATTATCCGCTCCCCCTGAATCTTAGCATGTAGATATTAGGATTGGATAAGGTGAGAAAGGTCAAAAATTTCTTCTCCCACTACTTTGATATTCTCCCCCTGTTTATAAAGGTATGAGAATTAATATTGGCTCTCCCCCTTGATCATATCTCCCCCTTTGCAAAAGCATGTATCATATCTCCCCTTTAGCATGAAGCTTTGGTTTTCTCCCCCTCTGGCACCAATTTCCAAAAAGGTCAACAACAGGAATAGATACAGCAACCATTGACTGAGAAGGGATCCTTGAGAACAAGGGTCATTGAAAAGTAGGATTCATGGAAATGAAAATTGAGAGAGTCATGGAAAATGATTTGTTCTTCTCCTCCTTTCTTCATTGAAGATAGGGATCCTTGAAAAAAAATCTCTTCTCAAAAGTAACTTTAGTTCTTCTCCCCCTGAGTGATACAAAGTTTTTTTAATATTAAGGGATCATCGAAGTAACAGAAGTATTACAAGAAGGATCAATAAGAAAACATAGAATTGCAAAACTGAATTTAAATGAAACAGAATGTACATCGGTGGCGCCGAGATAGATCGATCGGTGAGGCCGAGATTTTATAGTGCAGCTTGTCTGCAATTTCGGTAGAACCAAAATATCTGAGTCGGCGGCTCCGAAAGAGAAACCAAGTTTCTGTTTTCACAGAGTCAATAGAAAGATTTTCAATGAAATATGAAGTTTTTTTAATTACAATGGACATCAACTAGAGAAGATTGGAGTAGTTATGAGAAAATTTGCAATAGAGAGCAAACCACACCAGATTCTTAACTAGATGATGGGCGGTGACTAGGTCACCTATATTATAGTATATTGACTTAGGAGCCAAGCAAGAATACTTGATCATAGGTCATACTCTACGTTAAGCTCAAAATGGGGTTACCATTTTTTGATTAAGCATTTTAATGTCTTCATGTCGCTTGAGTTGCTTTAGCTCATTTCTTGCAGTAAAGCCTTTTCACGGACATGAGTACATACCTCTGAGTGATGTTGACGATGTAGCTTGTAGATGACCTTGTTGAGGATGCTCAAGGTTGATGAAGATCATCTTGAGTTTTGACCAATCCTTCTTGTTCTAGTACACTGGTTACCTACAAAGATTAGTCATGCAAGAAAGAGAAATAGATATATCTAATTGACATGATACTAATTGAGAGTGTGCAATTTTGATCAAGTATATGTCAAGGATATGGTTGAGTGGCCTTCTTCCTTCCATCATCAAGAGGGGTTGTGGATACTTGGTAATGACAAGATTTCTTATGATTGGAGTTGATGGCAATCTTGTGGAATGAAGTCTTTCCAGGTACCTACAAGAGATTAGATGCAATACAAGCGAGCATAGAATTCCATGGCATAAGATGAAGTGTTAAGACACATGGAAATATTAAGAAAGCTCATGCCCTTGCATGCAACCGAGTGAGTCTAGCTCAAGTTTGAAGCATCAATGATGTTCAACTCACTCCTTAAGTGACAAAATGTCTTCTCATCAAGTGGCTTAGTAAAGATATCAGCCAATTGCTTGTTAGTGCAAACATGCTTAAGATTAATATCTCCTTTGGCAACATGGTCACGAATGAAATGATGTCGAACTCGAATATGCTTAGTTCAAGAATGTTGCACAGGATTATGACCAATTTTAATAGCACTTTCATTGTCACAAAGTAATGGAACATTTTTAACCTGAATTCCATAATCCTTAAGTGTTTGTGTCATCCATAGTAATTGCGCACAACAAGATCCAGCAGCAATATACTCAACTTCGGCAGTCGATAGAGATACCGAGTTTTGTTTCTTAGAGGACCAAGATACAAGAGATCTGCCCAAAAATTGACAAGTACCTGAGGTGGATTTTCTATCCACCTTGTCACCGGCATAGTCCGAATCTGAATAGCCAACAAGGTTAAAAGAAGATCCCTTGGGATACCAAATGCCAAAATTTGATGTTTGTATCAAGTATCTCACAATACATTTTACAGCTGAAAGATGACATTCTTTCGGTGTAGCTTGATATCTAGCACACATGCAAACACTAAGCATAGTATTGGGACGAGATGCACATAGATATAATAGTGATCCAATCATAGATCGATAAACTTTCTGATCAACCAGTTCATCATCTATGGTTAGATCAACATGTCCGCTAGTAGGCATAGGGGTTTTCATACCTTTGCACTCATGCATGTTGAACTTTTTGATCAAGTCCTTGGTATACTTAGTTTTAGAGATGAAAGTTCCTTCTTTTGATTGCTTGATTTTCAAGCCAAGAAAGAATTTCAGCTCACACATCATAGACATCTCATACTTCTCGGGCATCAATCTTCCAAATCTTTCACTAAATTGAGGATTAGTTGAACCAAAGATAATATCATCCACATAAATTTGGCACACAAATAATTCACCATTAACTCTCTTAGTCAATAAGGTTGCATCAATTTTACCAATTTCAAAACCTTTTTCGATAAGAAACTTTGTTAAACATTTGTACCAAGCACGAGGGGCTTGCTTAAGACCATAAAGAGCTTTACGAAGTTTGTAAACATGATTTGGTTTCTTAGGATTCACAAAGCCAGGTGGTTGTTTAACATAAACCTCTTCTTCAATTTCACCATTTAAAAATACACTTTTAATATCCATTTGATAAAGCGTGATATCATGGTGATTGGCATAAGCAAGGAGAATGTGAATAGCTTCAAGTCTAGCGACGGGGGCATAGGTCTCACCATAGTCCATACCCTCGACTTGCGTATATCCTTGAGCTACGAGGCAAGCCTTGTTGCGCACGACTTGACCGTCTTCGTCTTGCTTGTTCTGAAATACCCATTTGGTTCTGTTGATGTTGTGTTCATCCTCGGGCTTCTCCACGAGTGTCCACACTTTGTTCCTTTCGAAGTTGTGAAGCTCTTCATGCATAACGTTCACCCAATCCACGTCTTCAAGAGCGTGTTCTACCTTCAAGGGCTCAGTGCTAGAGATGAAAGAATAATGCTCACATAAGTTTGCTAGACGAGTTTTAGAGCGAGTGATTCTCCCTGTTTGTATATCACCAAAGATTTGGTTTAGGGGATGGTTCTTGGTCACTTGGTCTCGAACTCGGGTCAGCTTCCAATTGTTGGTTGGTGGAGCTTCTTCTTCATCATCATCTCCTTCATCTTCGTTGTTGTTGAAGCTGTCGTTACCTTGAGGTGGTGGTGAAGGAGGTTGTGGTGGATCTTCATGATGCACTTCCTCCTCTTCATCATCTTGCCGGGTGCCGCTTGTGGATGCCTCCATGTCATGTTGTAATTCACCTTGTCATGAAGTAGGGGCTTCCACTTGAGTTGATGAAGTACTTTCCTTCACCTCCATGGGACGAATCTTGCCGATGGGTAAATCTAGGATAGCTTCCGAAGGGTTCTTATCACCTACATCATTTGGCAATTGTTCGACTTGCGAACCATTAGATTCATCAAACTTCACACCTATCGTCTCTTCAACTTTTCGAGTGAAGTTGTTGTAGACATGGTAAGTGTGAGAGTTCGATCCATAACCAAGTAGGAATCCTTCATGAGATTTAGGAGCAAATTTAGTACGACAATGCTTATTAAGAATGTAGCACTTGGAGCCGAACACCCAAAAGTATCCGACTTGGGGTTTGTTACCGGTGAGTAGCTCGTATGCCGTTTTACCAAGAAGATTGTGCAAGTAAAGTCGGTTTGTGGCGTGACATGTTGTTTCCACGGCTTCTGCCCAAAAGTGTTTTGGCATCTTGTATTCGTCAAGCATCGTTCTTGCCATCTCAATGAGTGTCCGGTTCTTCCTCTCAACAACTCCACTTTGTTGAGGCGTGTACATAGCCGAGAACTCATGTGAGACACCTTCTTCGTCAAGAAAGGTATCCACATGGGTGTTATTGAACTCCGATCCGTTATCGCTCCGAACCTTCTTGATCTTCACTTCAAACTGATTTTGCGCTTTGCGAGCGAAGTTCTTGAAGATCTTTTGAACCTGCGACTTATCATCAAGAAAGAATACCCACGTAAATTTGGAAGAATCATCAACTATAACTAGACCATAGGAATTTCCACCGAGACTCTTGTAAGCATTGGGACCGAAAAGATCCATGTGAAGTAACTCGAGAGGTCTCCTAGTAGTCATGATATTCTTAATAGGATGACTTCCACCTACTTGCTTTCCAGCTTGACAAGCACTACAAAGTCTATCTTTGTCAAAGATAACATCTTTAACACCAAGTATATGATCACCTTTGATAAGTTTGTCTAAATTACGCATGCCAACATGTCCTAATCTTCTATGCGAAAGCCAACCTTTAGAAGATTTAGCATTCAAGCAAGTGCGATGTTTGGATCTCTTAGTGAAATCGACAATGTATAGATCACATCTATGGATACCGGTAAAGACAATTTTATGATTATCTTGACGAAACACTTGGCAATCTGTTTTCCTGAATAACACATTAAAACCGAAGTCGGCAAGTCTAGACACGGGAAGATTATAGCCAAGAGATTAAACAAGCATAATATTTTGAATAGAACTATCATGGGATATGGTCACCTTACCAAGACCAAGTACCTTACCCTTGGAGTTGTCTCCAAATGTTACGTACCTTCGCGGTCCATGGTTTGGTGTAATCTCTTCAAACATTTTTCTATCTCCGGTCATATGATCGGTACATCCGCTATCGAGAATCCACTCTTTTCCTCCGGACATGTAATCCTTGAAGTTCTCCATGAGACTTAGATTCTTTATAATCTTCTCATACTCGATGTCGAACAGCTCATCTTCATCATAGTAGCCATGTTCCATATTGTCATCATCAAGTGGAAAATCCTCGTCATAAAGAACAAGAGATTCGTTAGGATGGTGATCATGACAATGTTTGAGTTTATGAATGTGAAGGGCTTCTATAATGATATTGTTGATGGTAGCGACATCTCCTTTAGCATGCATGAGGTATCTAAGCTCAAATACACAAGCATCAAATTTAGGATCACTAGGCGACATTTTGTGAAAGGCAATGGTTTTATGAAGAATTTCATCAAGATTACTTAATGAGTAACTTGGATATCGTTTCTCCAAATCATTCCACAAAGTGTAAGCACATGCAAAATTCTTCATTTGGTTAAGCATATTTCTAGGCAATGCTCTAACAATGAGATTAACGGTTCTAAGATTGCATAGCATATCAATTTCTTCTTCGTGTGTGGGGTGCAAAGGATCAATAGGAGGCTCATAGGGGCGCATAACATATTTTCTCAATTGAAATTCATTAAACAGCTCAAGCATCAAAGATTTCCATTGACTATAGTACTCTCCATCAAGAATGGGCACTCTACAACTCAAACTCCCTATACTAGACACATCCATCTTCCTCCTCGGTGATTAAGCCGAAGCAATGGAGACCTATGCTCTGATACCAATTGAGGGATCACTAGAAGAGTGTCTAGAAGGGGGTGAATAGACTAATAGCAGAAATTTAAAACCTAACCTTTTCCCAAGTTAATTGGTTGGCAGATTTTAACAGTTTTAGTAAAGCTAGCAAGTCTAATAGCCCTACACATGCATGTCAACAAATATGGTAGCGGAAAGTAAAGACATTGCATATGAAGTAAAGTGTTGAGATAGGTAGGAAGATCAAACGCAATTGTACACACGATGATTTTTCCCATGGTTCCGATAGGTGGTGCTATCGTACATCCATGTTTATGGAGTCTTCAACCCATGGAGGGTAACAGTCGCGAGAGTCCACGGAGGGCTCCACCCAAAAGGGTCCATGCAGTAGCAACCTTGACTATTCCATAACGGCTTCCGTCCATGAAGGACTAGCCTCACTATGAGTAGATCTTCATGAAGTAGGCGATCTCCTTGCCCTTACAAACTTCTTGGTTCACTCCACAACATGAAGTAGGAGTCTCCCAAGCGACACCTAACCAATCTAGGAGGCACCACCCTCCAAAAGGTAATAGGCTCGGTAATGACAATGAACTCCTTGCTCTTGTGCTTCAAGATGATAGACTCCTTAGCACCCAATCACTCTCTCACAGATTTGGCATGGTGGAAGAGATGGGATTGGTGGAAAGCTACTTGGGGAGGCTAGAAATCAAGATCCATATGATTGGAGTGGAAGATCTTGAACTCAACACAAGGGTAGGTGGTTCTCTCTCAGAAAATCTGATAGGATAGGTATGGAATAGTTCTGAGTGATTCTTTTTCGAGTAAGTGGTGGTGAAGGGGTATATATAGGCATCCCCAAAAATCCAACTGTTACGCACAAAATGACCAACTCGGCGACACCGATGTGTTAATCTCGGTGGTACTGAAGCGACCAAAAGGTGGCAACTTTTGAATCTCGATAAAGCCGATATAGGAAACTCGGTTGCACCGATAAGGTGACCAACGGTCAGATTTCCAATCTCGGTGATGCCAATCCAACATTCTCAGTGGGACCAAAAATGTGAATTTGCGTAACAGAAAGTTGGCAACCTAAACTCGATGGCACCGGTATGGAATCGGTTGCACAGAAGTGGCTAGGGTTTGTCTTGAGTCTGTCTAGGTTCTGGAATCGGTGGCACCGGTATGGGAAATTGGTTGCACCGATTTTGAGTGGTAGGTATAGAACAAACTTTGGTGGGAGAGTTTGTGGATGTTTTTGGTGACTATCACTTGTGTACGTTTGAGCATATTGTTCACCAACAAAACCTTACCCCCTTTTAATAGTATTGGCTTTCCTATGGACTCAAAGTGATTTCTCACAAATATAAAGTGTAGAGTCCTCTTGCTTGAAGCTTGGCCAACCTATTTCCTTGCATCTTGGGGTATGTCCACAATCTCCTTTAGCCAACCTTTTCTATAGACTGTATCTGAAATACACTAGGTAAAAATATCAGTCCAAGAGATAACGTATGTTGTCATGAATTATCAAAACCACCAAGGGAGCATGTTGTGCTTTCAGAGGTTTCATACTTTGATTCAAAATATTATAGAAAAAGATAGAAGGGACAATGTTACTATCCATTTACCACACTCATGCTTAAAATTAGCATCATGTTCTGCATATAGAGTCTCATGTGTTGTCACTTTCATATAAAAGTAGGAATTTTTTCATTATTGAACTTGGCTTGTATATTCTGACGATGATGGGGTTCCTCAAATGCTCGATATCTTCTTGAGCAAGCAAGTAGGATGCACACCCACTTAGTTCAGTTTGAGCTCTCATATATTTATAGCTCTAGTGCATCCATTGCATGGCAATCCCTACTCCTCGCATTGATATAGATCGATGGGCATCTCCATTGCATGTTGATTTGCCTAGTTGATGCAAGACTTTCTTCAATTTTCTCTTCCCTTATTATCTCTATCACCGCATTCTATTCCACCATTGTGTTGTGTCCATGACTCACGCTCGTGTATCGAGTGAAGTTGAAAATGTCAAAGCACGTGAAAAAGCATGATCGAGTTGCTTGACTTGACATTGTGGTGTTCATGATTTGTACTTATGTTAGGAAGATGGACGCATGCCATGCTTGTATAATTGAGTGAGTGGGGATAACATTCTTTAAGCATCGTATATTTTGAATATTAATGATTATGTTCTTATATTCATAGATATTGTTATGTTGATATCAGTTACTTCGTCATTTCTCGGTATTCATTCTATTAGAAGAGATTACATGATCAATATGATAGGTAGCATTCAACATCAAAAATTATGTTTTTATCACTTACCTACTCGAGGACAAGCAGAAAATAAGCTTGGGGATGTTGATACGTCTTCAACGTATTTAATTTTTTAATTGTTTCATGCTATTAATTTATCAATCTTGGATACTTTTTGTACAAATTTTATATCATTTTTGGGACTAAGCTATTAACTGAGTGCCTAGTGTCACTTGTTGTTTTTTGCGTGTTTTCCTATTTCGAGAAAATCAATACCAAACGGAGTTCAAACGTGACGAACTTTTTGACAATGTTTTCTGGACCAAAATACACCGTAGAAGCTTTAGGGTGGCAGAAAACCTACGAGGAGAAGGCAAGACAATAGGACATGCCCTGAGGGTAGGCTTGCCCTGAAGTCTTGTGGGCCCCTCATGACTCCGTCTAATGTAATACCACTTTTATAAATTCCCAAATATTGTCAAAAAAACAGAGCGAGACCCGAAACAAGAAAATTCTCTGCCGCAAATCTCCGTGCTTTTGCGATCCCATTTGAAGGCCTTTTTCGATACTCTACAGGAGAAGGGATCTATCACGGAGTCCATCTTCATCAACCTTGTTGCCTCCATGATGATATGTGAGTAGTCTACCACGGGCCTACGGATCCATGGTGATTAGCTAGATGGATTCTTTTCTCTCTTTGATCTTCAATGCAATGTTCTCTTCAGAGATCTATTCGATTTAACTCTTTTGTGCGGTGTGTTTGTTGGGATCCGATGAATTGTGGGTTTATGACCAGACTATGCATTGAAAGTAATTGAGTCTTTTCTGAATTTATAATGTGTGATTTATATATCTATGTAATGCTTTTAGATCTATGGGTTTTATTTGGCCAACTTGATATATCAATCTTCACTTGAAATGGTGCATAGTAGTGGGTTCAGTCTTGTCGTGCCCTCACCCACTGACAGAAGGGTTAGCGAGGCATGTATTGTATTGTATTGTTTCTACTAAGGGTAAAATGATGCCATTTAATCATATTGATTGGTTTTACTTTGTCTACATTATGTCATCCTGCTTAAAGCTTTACTTTGTTCGGATGAACTTAATTACCATAGAAGCAAGCAATAGTCAGTCGATTGGTGGATAGTAGTAGATGCGGGCATGAGTCAGTCTATTTGTCACGGACATAATGCATATGTATATGATCGGGCCATGAATAGTGTCATAATGTTTCTTTCAATTGCCCAACAATAATGTTCACCCACCACATGCCATGCTATTAAGAGAGAAGCCTCTAGTGAAAACTATGGCCCCCGGGTCTACCTTAATCATATTACAAAAACCAAAATATATTCCTGCAATTTATTTAATTTTATTTTAGTTTGCAATTTATCAGTCTAAAACTATCAGATTTAATCTTGCCACTAACAATTACAAGGGGATTGACAACCCTCTTTCCCGCATTGGGTGCAAGTATTTGCTCTTTTGTGTGTAGGTGTTGTTGTGCTTGCTTGGTTCTCCTATTGGTTTTCTAAACCTTGGTTCTTAAAAAAGGGAAATACTTTCACTACTTTACTACATCACCCTTCCTCTTCGCGAAAAATGCCAACGCCATCACAAGTAGTAGTCATCTATCTGCTAAGTAATATATATGGAGTCTGAAACAAAGTTACCGAAAAAGCTTTGCAGACAACAGAAAAGTTTCAAAGAGAAAAGTATAAATGTTTTGGAGTAATCAGATTCAGAGATTAAAAAATTCATATCGGAAATGTTCTAGAACACATCCAGAATTATTTTAGGGGTGTCAGAAATTTTCTAGACCTTCTAGAATTTTTTTTGGATTAAACGGTTGCAGAAAAAGCTTGTCCCAGTTTGAGGGTACAAGATCCGACGAATCGTGGGATGATGCAGGCAACACTATTGCCATGTTTGGTGGCTTTTTTGGAAAGTCTCCTTTTGGGGCTTTTGCTAAGAAGTGTGTAGGATGACATGGGGTGGGGGCTCCCAAAAGGGGGGCCACACAAGGGTGGCTGGTTGCAGGTGGAGCTTCTTCATGGAGCTCCCCTCCCCCCCTTTTTTGTGGATTTTAGAAGGAAAATATCCAAGGTTGTTTTGGTCTTTTCCCCCTAGCATCTAACCTTTGCCTCCCGTTATAAATATAGCTGGATAGGGCTCTCCATTTCAATCAAGTTTTCTCTTAGCTCATGCGATGCACTGATCTGCTTTTCTTCCTCTCACTCCATGAAAAGTTATGTGCGTCGAAAGGATTTGTAGTCTTCGGTAGGGCCTAGTTCTTGATGGCGAAGCCCTGTTGTATAGTTGACATCAGATGTGTTCAACCAAGTAGAGAGGTTGTAGTTTTGATCTTAGTTCGAGGGACACATCGAGGTTCTGTAGCCTCCTGAAGGGTTGTTCGAGGGATTGTCTGAGTTTCTGTCTAAGAGCCTCCTCAAGGGATGTCCGAGGGGTTGTCCAAGGGAGAATATCCTTGTGACTGGGAGGTTGTAAAATCCTAGTTGCGGGGATCTGCACCAACGATCCTGGACCAAACCCTTGCCACCTGATGGAGTTCGCAGCCCTACAACGGAGCCGCCATAGACGTTGCACGCAACAGCCCCAACCTCAATGCATTTGCATAAGTGAAGCCACATCGAATCCTAGCAAGGCTAGGCAAATCAAGCCTCCACACACCTTTCGCCGCATCGACGCCCGGTGCTATCGACTACCTGTAGTAGCCTTCTGAAGAGTCATTGTCGAAAACTCCAAAGGGTCGGGATATAGTCTCCATGCCATCCAGCAAGATGCCCTACCTCCACCCTCCCTAGAGCCGGCCCGAGCTTCACCGGCAGGCTCCCTAGGCGGTGGCAAGACTATGTCAAGGGGAGGAGGGTGAGGTGACGACGTCGGTGGGGTTTCCCCTCTCGCCAGAGCAGGAGCAACATGATGGTTCTAAACGGGTGGAGTTGGTTCATAAGGCAAGCGTTGTGATTCCCGTAATTGAAACTTTTTCAATATAGTTGTTATCACTTGCGAATTTTATTTCAACTATTTAAACCAATTTGTGAAACTATGAAATTTAGACGAGAATAAAAATATAATATCAAATATCGGTCTTATTTTAAATATTTTGTGGTCTGCAATTCAAATACATACTTCTTTAGTTTAAAAGATCAAAAAATCGGTAAGAAATCATATATTAGCCTCTTGTGTGGTAAAGAGAGGAGAGATAATGTCAGAGTCATGCATGCACTTTGTGTATCTCACTCTGACAAAAATGTGATGGGACTCACATGGTGATTTGACATAAACATTCTATGTGGGAGGATAATATACAACATAAAAAATCTCAGGCGAGCCTCTGCAAGCACTAATCTTGGCAAAACCACATGGTGAATCTTTTCACAAGGTACCCTCCCCCCCCCCCTCACACCCACAGTCCAAGTGCGCTAGAGGAAATATAAAGGGTAGAACAAAAATCCATATCTCCATCGTCATTGTAGCCCAAAGACTTTGAGCGTGTTTGGTTAGTTGCCTGGGCGTTGCACGCCTGGCCCGGGCTCTGTCTGAAACCTGCCTGGTATTTGTTTGGATGGTATCCTGGAAAACAAGGCACGTGCGCTGGCCTTGGAGTCCTATCAATATAATTAACATGGTCTAGATTAAAACATAAAAAAATAAAAATGCTTAGCCCAAGCAACATGATTAGCCTAGCCCAGGCGTACTTCTTCATCCGTCTCGCCGTCTGTCCACCCATGAGTAGTACTCCCTCCGGTCCTAAATGTAAGACATTTTGGATATTTGACTACAAACTATATATGGATGTATATAGACAGATTTTAGAGTGTAGGTTTATTCATTTTGCTTCGTATGTAGTTTATAGTAGAATCTCTAAAAGGTCTTATATTTAAGAACGAAGGGAGTATTATTCGGTGGGTAAAACTTCTTTAAGCACTAAATGACAAAGTGACCATTTAGGAAAGGAACCAAACACATATGTCCAGACAAGCCTGGTCAGGCAGAAAAACTTCACCAGCCCAGGCTCAGTTCAGGCAGCGATTTTTCCCAGGCACAATGTTTAGGTCTCTAACCAAACAAGCCCTTTGCATCCGTCCAAATCCAAAAATATGATGAACCAACGACCGGGACGTACTAGTCAGTTTTGGCACATGCTATCAGCGACCAAAGTTAGAGGTGTCAGATACTCCGTCTTCTAGATCAGTCAACGACAACATTGGATGGGACAACCACAATAGATGGACAACCTTTATACCTCGTTGTCGTCGCAACCATCACCACCATGGCAGGGGCAGATCTAGGGGTATGGGTGCCATGGCATCCCTCCAAAGTTGTATTCCCTCTGTAAAATAATATAAGAGCATTTAGATAACTACTTTAGTGATATAAACGCTCCTGTATTAGTTTACGGAGGGAGTAGAATAATTTTTACTATGTACTCGTACTTAACACTAAATATTGAACAAACAAATGCAACTTGAAGACTATTTATCAAGATTATGACAATATTTTAGACCAAATTACACTATATATACCGTAAACTTCTACAAATTTTGTGTGCGGCGCTGCAAGGCTGAGATTGTAGGTGCAGCGAAGCCCAGACACTATTCCATGCAAGGGGAGTAGGTGGGGAAATGGGCCGCTTTCTCTCGGCACTTGCTTCCCAAGCCAAATCGGAAAGAAACGCTCGTGTTGGATCCGGAACCCCACGAGGAAGGGCGAGTTCGAGCCGGCCCCCACCGACCTATGGGTCTATAAAACGGGCCATCGCGCGATCCCCAGACCCCAACCAACCGACCGAGACGCCACAGCAAAGCAAGCGAGCGGGGGCACAAACGCGAAACCAAATCCAATCCTAGCGAGCGAGCGGCAACAATGTCCGACGTCGCGAACTCCATGCGCTACTGCCCGGACTGCCGCCGCGCCGTCGCGGTCGCCCTCGACCATGCCTCCGGGGACACCGTCTGCGCCCTGTGTGCGCGCGTCCTCCCGTCCTCCGCCAGCGCTACGTCGACCAGTCCTCCGAGTGGCGCACCTTCCTCAACCAGGTCGGGGGCGTCGACGGCGCCGGCGACCATTCCCTCGCCCACGCGGCACCGCCGTCGCCTGCCCCGCCGCAGGCGATGGGCATCCCAAAGCGGCCGGCGACGCGGAGACGCACGCGGGGGAGGGTGCCTTCTTGGGAGCACTGCCGAGGATGCGCGGCGCGGTCGGCGCCGGTACTTCGCGGGGCGTCAGCGGCGCGCCGAAGATGCGCGGCGCGGTGGGGCCGGTGCCCGACAGATCGCTCGCCGAGTCTTTCCACGGCATCGACGACATGGCGGCGCGGCTGAAGCTGACGGCGGCCGTCAAGGACCGCGCCAGGGACGTGCTCAGGAAGCTGGAGAACGCCAGGGCGTTTCCCAGGGGCGGCAAGTGCCGGAACCGGCAGGCGCTCTACGCGGCCTGCCTCCACGTGGTGTGCCGCGCCGAGGGCACGCCGCGGACGTTCAAGGAGCTGGCGTCCGTGACGGGCGACGGCGCCACGGCGGGGGTCAAGGACATCGGGAGGCTCGTCAAGGTCATGAAGGACCACCTTAGGGAGGAGGACGGCGAGAAGGCGGCGGGGGAGATGATGATGATCGGCGCCGTGGTGCGGGCGAGCGACTACCTGCGCCGTTTCGGCTCGCTGCTCGGGATGGGCGACCAGGAGGTGGGCGTGGCACTGGAGGCGGCGCGGAGGCTGGAGAAGGACCTGGACGTGAGGCGCAACCCCGACTCCATCGCCGCCGCCCTCATGTACATGGCCATCGAGCGCGCCGGCGCCGGGAAGTCCATGCGCGACGTGTCCACGGCCACCGGCGTCAGCGAGGTGACCATCAGGGACATTTACTACAAGGACCTCTACCCGCACGCCAACATGCTGTTCGGCCAGTAAGAATGGTGAACTTACAGAAGGAAGTTTGATGAAGACTAGAGATGTTGAATTCCCAATAATGTTCTGCATAAATTTAGCAAGCAAGTCGCCCTCGTTGTCCATACGAGATCAACTCTAGCCTTGGTGTTATTTCTTCTTGTTCACTTGCATTTAGTGTTGATCTTATTTTCGGTAGCCCTGTGTATTTGGATTGCTAAATTTATAGGTGGCTTGCCAAGCTGACTGTTTGGTATATATTTGGATTGCTTCTTTGTATCCGTTGTGTGTGCATACTTGTACTTTTATCTTTCGAGTAAAAACAAAATATTGACAACAAGTTGAGCCATTGTTCAGGTCATTATGACATTGGTCTCAGAATCCTTGCCTTTGATTGCTGATATTTATTAGTATTGTGCAAAAGGAGTACAGTATACCGGATCCTCCAATTAATGCATTGTGGCATAAAGGGAAATACTAATGCACATTATTCTCTTTCCAAAAATACACTTTATACACGACATTAAGGGGAGCACATTATTTAACTCCATTTATTTGGAGATGAAACATAAGAATTGTAAGGGTGTTATACATATTTAAAAAGGTTATAGCGCATTAGAAAATTTTAATATGTATGACTCACACAACTTGTGTGTGCCATGAAATATATATAAAGTCCAAAGTAATTTGCATGTGGAACAAACTGTTGTGGGTAGATTCTCTGTTTTTGTTTTCAGGAAACTAATTTCTGATTGAAAACAAGTGCAATGATTTAAAGTTGTCCGTGGAATTGCATTCACATGTCAAATTTGTATATATTACCATATTATTATTCAATTATTTAAAAAATACGAAAAAACTTTCAATCTGTTCATCTTTAATCATGACAGTACAACAAACATCAGAAATAATAATAAATTATGTCCAGATCCATAGATCACCTAGTGACGACTGCAAACACTAAAATGAGCCAAAGGCGTGCCTCCGTTATCGTCCTTCCTTGCCGGAGCCAGATAAATTTTGTTGTGATAGGTCATCGTGCTAAGGACCCGTAGGACCAGTGCACTAGAACAACAACCGTCGTTGTTGAAGAGTAGCGTAGATCGGAAGGACCCAATCTGAAGAAGTATGAACTAGTCTTTTTGAGTAAAAGGCACTGGCGGTCTAAAAACTTGCGTTGCAGGTGCACTTAAGTCACACTACATGCAAACCAAAAAAACCTATCACAGAACTTGCTTGCGGGTGCATCTAGGTCACCGCCCGGTTTTCTCCGTTCGGGGTCACGCGAGGCACACGTATCGCGTGTGTGGAGTAACATCAAGTTGGTAGCTTTTTGTCTTGGTTTTACGGGTGTTGGTGTCACGCGAGGCACACGTGGCGCCCGGTTTTCTCCATGTTGGTTTTACGGGTGACACGTGAACTAGTCCTACCTCTTAGAAGATATAAGAGATCATATGGCCCTTGATCAAAGAAAATAGACAGCTAAACTAGTCTGGGACCATATGTTACAATCTCTATTCCTAAAAGGGAGTTGGTAGCTTCTTGTCTTGGTTTTTTTCGTCTTCTTTTCACCTTTGTTTTTTTTTTTCGTCCGGTTTTTTTATCCCACCTCTCACCCCTTCCGTAACACAAGAAAAAAAATCGCCAATCCACATGTCCCGATCAAGATCCCAAACCGCCGCTCCTCCTCTCCCGGACGAGAGGCAGCGACCGCCGCAGATCACCACCACCAAGACGCCGTGGGTCGTGGATCGCCACCGCGGATCACCACAACGGCGCGGATCACCAGCGACCGCCGTGGATCACCAGGACGCAGCCATCGCGCCGGCGCTTCGGAAATCCGCACGCTGCAGACGCCGCGGATCCCCAAGGACTGGACGCAGCCGCCGCCGCCAAACCACGGATCCCCACGGACGAACTGCGACGGCGACGAACAGTGCAAGGCATCGTCACTCAATAGATTAAAGGTACGTCATTTCTTCACCCATGTTCCAAGATAGAGCACCAAAAATACATGCCAGGACGTATGGGAAGTTGGATTGGGACGTGAGATAGAGATACATCCAGCAAAAGGGGCAAGGAACAGAGAGGTAAGTGAGATTCAGAGTTTAGTTCGTGGTCGTTTCTTTCCTCTGGTTAATTAGCCTACCAACTGTTCATGTCCGACTCATATTTTTGCATCTAATTGCACTACAATTTTCGCATCTACAAATGCCTTGTCATAGTTTTGCCCTATGCATTATTTTTGTTTGTCATAATCATATTTGTACATTGTTCTGGAGAAGTGAATACGTACTGTATAGAGATCTAAATGTGGCTGTGAATTATGTCCAAATTGTAGAACATGTGAGACGGACATTTATTTATTACTCAAATCAAAAGGTGGGTTATTGATCGGAGGCTCCATAACTATCTGCAGTCTTGAACTCGATTTACTGAATTTGTTCCAGCCCGGTCACGTTCGCTGATAGAGAAGCAGAAGAAACAGTGACTTCAATCATCCTGAAGAGCTTTCCTACTCATGTTGTTTGTGCTTGTACTCCCAATCTCAATATGCAGTTCACTTTCAACGCAACTGCATGATAAATAATGGAACCTTTACTGTCTTCATGCAGTTTCGGAGAGGAGAACGGTTGGACGTGTGCGAAGGAGTCTGCTGATTATGTTTGGGTTTTGGACCCCATAGAGTTAACAAAGACCTTCATAACTGGTATTGAAAAGTAACAGTGTGTAGGCCAACTAAATTCAGCTCAACCAACAATGATGTATGTTGATTTGTTGTTTGCAGGCAAGCCTCTTTTTGGCACGCTTATTGTGCTTCTTCACAGTGGAAAGCCAGTATGCTAAATTTCTCTTTCTCATATCAACTCTCCTTGTTTTTATCCAATTTTATTCGCTACTACCTAAAGGAGACTGTACTGGATAGCAGCCTATCATATATAATTGCATGTACCCAATGATTTAGCTTGCTTTTGTTGATACTGTCAACAACGAACTACCGCTACATGATATTTGATGCAACCTGTAAAATATTTTTTGTTTTAATTTCAGCATATCATTTATATACTAAAGCCTCTTCTAGACATGTTGTCTAAGTGCGTCTATATTACTTGCCATTGTCTATTCTTGTTTTATTTAGGTTATGGGCATTATTGATCAGCCAATCTTGAGAGAGAGATGGGTCGGGGTGGACGGGAGGAAAACCACCTTAAATGGACAAGAAGTGCATACATAGCAATGTTTTCTATTTAGGTTGTGGTGAGCATTATTTTCATTTCCACTTATGCCTTCAGGAAAAGCACTCTGAAAGTTGATTAAAAACACTCTCAAACTTGATAAAAAAACACTCTGAAATATTCTTTTCATTTTAAATCTGTATACATATATTTCTATGCTAACAGAGCTTGTTAATACGGATGTTAATTACGTCGAGATTACTTGCAGGTCGATGGCGGAAGGTCAGGAGACGTATATGCCCCTGCATAGCGTGACGTCGGTGTAATGCCTAGGATCCTTCATCACCCAAGGTAAACCTGTGCATAGCAAATTTTGGTGATTTATTTTGCACTATGATGTTTCTGTTGACAGCATCTGCATATTTATCTTTAATCTAGCATCAAAGTATTGAGGTAACTTTATTATCATTCAGGTTCATAGGGCCAGGTTAACAAGCTCAGAGGACATGTGGTGATTAAAGTCCTAATACTTGGAATGTAAGATACTTTGGTCTTTGATCTGGATTTTATTTATCTTGTTGGACATGTTTTCAAGTTTCTGAGCCCTGAATTACAGAGGACATCATTGGTAACTGTTCCTCCTACAGTGATATCCCTTGATTTTCAAGTAGATAAAAAGATTTTAGTAAACATATGTTATTTCTGTTTTGAAATAACAAACATGCAACTTGGTGTAAATCTTATTTCTGTACAAAACCAAAGTTCTCAGAGCAAAAAATACCAAATTCCAATAATATATTTTAAATTCAGTTTGGTTTGATTATACAGTTTCCAAAACATGGCAAGAACCAACTTGCTCGTATGAGCATATGCTTGTTTTTGTTTTGTTTTCAAATGCAGGCCGCCATTGAGGAAACAGAGGTCATCGAGATATCAAAGCTGGACAAAATAATAGAAAAATTAAGCACAGAGTGTGCTGCAGCTAAATTATCCGTCCGAAGTGAACATGACAAAATCTGATTCTCCAGAGGCAATTGGATGATTCTTTGAGAGAGATATCTATGTTGCGCAGTAACAAGATTCTGAAATCAGGACACGAAAAACAGAACTCTAATACAAAGGTTTTTGAGGTATCCTCTATTTTTAATATTTTATTCGAAATATGTTTGGTTTGCCTCCACTATCAGTTCGCTTCTTAGGTGCTCTTTGTTAGAGTAATATATATAGTTATGTGACCTTTTGTATTTACCCTATTGTATAAGGGGTTTCTTATATATATTTCACACATGTACATGTATATATACTGGCCTTTGGTCTCCTAGAAATACAAGTTGCATATTTCCTAACATGGTATTAGAGCCTAGGTTAATTTTTTCCGCATGCGCAACTCGTGCTCCATCCCCCGATCCCACTCCTCCCGCTGCCATCGCCGCCGGCTGTTTCTTGCCGCAGGTGCTGCCCCTCGAGTCCCGATCGGATCGCAGCCGCCAAGTCTCGTGACTGACTCCTTCTCCTCTCGTCGCCTGCTTGTTTTCCCTCTACTCTCATCCCAGATCGAGCGCCCTCTCGTCGCTCCAAACCGCTGCCCCTGCCAGATCCCAGATCGAGCGCTCTTTCGCTCGATCTCTCTCGTCGACTCCCGCCTGCTCCCTCTCCCGCTCGCCCGCCTGCTCCCGCTGTCGATCGCCCGCTCGCCCGCCTGCTCCCGTTGCCGATTGCCCGCTCGCCCGCCTGCTCACGCTGCCGCTCGCCCGCTAGCCCGCCTCCACACCGTGCCTCTTGCCCGTTCCTATCAGCAGCCGTCACCACCTCCTCGTTTCCTATCGGCTTTAGCCGCATCTCGCCTAGCTTCCCTGTTGCTGTCACTGGCTCGTGTTGCCCTCCACTGCACGATCTTTTTCCTGCGTGCCTCTGCTTGTTGTTGATAAAAAAAAGATGTCTTTGTCATCAGGCTATGTTGCTGTTCCTCGCTATTCGTTGATCTTTGATGGTACCAACTACACTGAGTTTGTTGGCTTTATGCGCATTCATATGCGTGGTCTTCGTCTTTGGGGCATTCTTTCTGGCGAGGTCCCCAGTCCGCCGTGTCCGATTCCTCCTGTGGCTCCTACTCCGTCGACGCCACCGGTTCTTCCAGCAGACGCTGCTCAGGTTGCGAAGGATGCAGCTAAGCTTGCTGACGAGGCTGCTATTAGTGCTTATGATGAGCGGGTTTCGACTTATGAGGAGGCTCTTTCCACTTATCATCAGGCTCTGTCTGCTTACACCCAGTGGCTCGATGATGATGCTCGTGCTGCAGCTATCCTCACTGTTAGTGTTCTTCCTCAGTTTGCCTCTGAGTTTCTGGGTCTACCTACTGTCTTTGAGATGTGGACCCGTCTTAGTCAGCGTTATCAGCCCTCTGGTGATGCTTTATATTTGTCTGTGGTTCGTCAGGAGCATGCTCTTTAGCAGGGTGACTCTACTGTTGATGATTTCTATGTACAGAGTTCTGCTATCTGGCGTCAGCTTGATTCTCTACGCACAGCTGGTTGTCGTACTTGCCAGTGTTGCCAGGCTCTCCGGGCTGATTTGGAGTTTCATCGTGTCTACGAGTTCTTGTCTCGGCTTCATAAGGAGTTTGAGCCCCGGCGTGCTCAGTTATTTGCTCATGGTTGTATCTCCCTCATGGAGGCACTTTCTGAGATTCGTGCAGAGGAGACTCGCCTACGTGGTGTTGGCTTACTTGAGGTTCCTTCTGTGCTCGCTGCCCGGTTTCCTGCTCGGCCGCATGCTCCACTGACTCCTTTCCGCCCCAGTGCTCCGCCACTCTTGCCTACTCCTACAAGCGGTCAGGGTCGCCCTCTTCCTCACTGCGGCTACTGCAATACGGATGGTCATGTTGAGTCTCAGTGCTTCCAGAAGAAGAAACACATGCGTAAGGCACGATCATCAGCTTCAGGGACTTTTTCTTCTACTTCGACCTCTTCAGCCATCGCTTTGACTGAGCAGGATATTTTGCGACTTAAGCGGCTGCTTGCCGCTTCAGGTTCTCCTTTGACGGGAACTGCAGGTTCTGTGATTGATGCTTCCCGCACTGAGCAACCACCCTCTACACAGTCAGGTACATTCCCGTGGGTTCTGGACTCTGGAGCTTCTTTTCATATGTCTTCTCATTCTTCCACGTTGTCCTCTCTTAAATCACTTGATTTTCCTATTCATGTACTCACTGCTGATGGTACTCCTCTTTCTGTTGTTAGTCGAGGCAATCTTACCACACCTTCTTATACTATTCCTGATGTTGCTCATGTTCCTCGACTTACCATGAATCTATTTTCTGCTGGTCAACTTACTGATTTTGGTTGTCGCGCCATCCTTGACGTTGACTCTTGCTCTGTCCAGGATCGTCGAACGCACACTTTGGTTGGGGCTGGCCCTCGCCGCCGTGACTCTCAGGATCTTTGGGAGCTTGACTGGCTTCATGTTCCTTCCGCTGCCACCACCATCGCCAGTCCATCCGCTTTTGTTGCTTCAGCTACCGGCTCTGTCCAACAGTGGCATCATCGACGTGGTCATCTTTGTGGTTCTCGTTTGTCGTCTCTAGTTTGTCGAGGCCTTCTGGGGTCTGTCTCGGGAGATGTCTCTTTAGAGTGTCAGGGTTGTCGACTTGATAAACAGATTCAGTTACCGTATTCTACTAGTGAGTCAGTGTCCCAACGTCCTTTTGATTTAGTCCACTCTGATGTATGGGGTCCGGCTCCCTTCGCTTCAAAAGGGGGTCATCGATACTATATTATTTTTATAGATGATTTCTCTCGTTACACTTGGCTATACTTTATGACTTCTCGCAGTGAAGTTCTCTCTATATATAAGTGTTTTGTTGCCATGGTTCACACTCAGTTCTCTTCGTCTATTCATGTGTTTCGTGTTGACTCCGCTGGCGAGTATATTTCCAAGATGTTGCGTGGTGTTCTTGCTGAGCAAGGGACTCTTTCTCAGTTCTCTTGCCCTGGTGCTCATGCTCAGAATGGCATGGCTGAACGCAAGCATCGTCACCTTCTTGAGACGGCTCGTGCATTGATGATCGCCGCCTCTCTCCCCCCTCACTTTTGGGCTGAGGTTGTCTCCATCTCCCACTATCTCATCAATCTCCAGCCATCCGCTGCTCTACAGGGTGGCGTTCCATTCGAGCGTCTTTTTTATCGTTCTCTTGATTATTCGACTCTTCGGTTGTTTGGTTGTGTTTGCTTCTTGCCCCTCGCGACCGCACCAAACTGACTGCTCAGTCTGTTGAGTGTGTCTTCTTAGGCTACAGTGATGAACATAAGGGCTATCGTTGTTGGGATCCTATTGGTCGTCGGATGCGCATTTCTGGGGATGTGACTTTCGATGAGTCTCGTCCCTTCTATCCGCGTCCATCTTCCTCTACTTTTTCAGTGGAGGATATCTCTTTCCTCATCTTTCCTGACACACCTATCACCCCACCGAGCCTTTATCTATCAGTCTTGCTAATCCTACTTCTCCATCTATTGTCGATGATTTGCTGCCACCATCTCCCACGGTTTCCTCATCTCGCATGTCACCGGATTCCACACCTTCATCCCCGGTGCCTTCTTCGTCTCCACCCCCTGATTCTACCTCGACGATTCCTCCTTGTATTCTTCCATCTTTTCCTCAGTATTATACTCGTCGATCACGTACTATGGATGCATCAACTGATGTGCCCTCCTCCTCGTCTCAGCCTATCTATGGCTTACGTTCTCGTCTGCTTCCGCCTGTTGATCGCTATGGTTTTTCCACCGCTGGTGCTGCTGTTCTTGAACCGACTTCTTATCGCCAGGCTATTGTTCATCCTGAATGGCAGTTTGCGATGGCATAGGATATTGCTGCTCTTGAACGCATCGGTACATGGGATCTTGTTTCTCTTCCTCCAGGTGTTCGTCCCATCACTTGTAAGTAGGTCTACAAGGTTAAGACTCGCTCCGATGGTTCTCTTGAGCGTTACAAAGCTCGTCTTGTGGCTCGTGGCTTTCGGCAGAAGCATGGTCGTGATTACGATGAAACTTTTGCTCTTGTGGCACATATGACCACTATTCGTACCCTCCTTGCAGTGGCCTCTACACGCCACTGGTCTGTATCTCAGCTTGATGTTAAGAATGCTTTCCTTAATGGTGAGCTGCATGAGGAGGTCTACATGCACCCACCACCTGGGTATTTTGTTCATGATGGCATGGTTTGTCGTCTTCGTCGCTCTCTCTATGGCCTTAAGTAGGCCCCTCGCGCCTGGTTTGAGCGTTTTGCCTCTGTGGTGACTGCCGCTGGTTTTTCAGCGAGTGCTCATGATCCAGCGTTGTTTGTCCACCTTTCACCTTGTGGACGTACTCTTCTTCTCTATGTTGATGACATGATCATCACTGGTGATGATCCCGAGTATATTGCCTTTGTAAAGGCCCGTCTTAGTGAGCAGTTTCTTATGTCTGATCTTGGACCTCTTCGTTACTTTCTTGGGATTGAAGTCTCTTCTACCTCTGATGGATTTTTTATATCTCAGGAAAAGTATATACATGATCTTCTTGCTCGTGTTGCTCTTACTGATGAGCGCACTGTTGAGACTCCTATGGATCTCAATGTTCACCTTCGTGATACTGATGGTGACCCCTTGCCTGACCCGACGCGTTATCGTCATCTTGTTGGGAGTCTTGTCTATCTAGCCGTCACTCGTTCGGATATCTCTTATCCGGTTCATATTCTCAGTCAGTTTGTCTCTACTCCCACTTCAGTTCACTATAGTCACCTCCTTCGTGTTCTTCGGTATCTTCGGGACACGATCTCTCACCGTCTATTCTTTCCTAGCTCCAGTTCTTTACAGCTTTAGGTCTATTCGGATGCTACGTGGGCTAGTGATCCTTCTGATCGTCGTTCACTTTCTGCTTACTGTGTTTTTCTTGGTGGTTCTCTCATTGCCTGGAAGACGAAGAAACAGACTGCAGTTTCCCGTTCGAGTGTAGAGGCTGAGTTACGAGCAATGGCTCTTTTGACGGCAGAGGTGACTTGGTTACGGTGATTACTTCAGGATTTTGGTGTTTCTGTCACTACACCTACTCTGCTTTTATCTGACAGTACATGTGTTATTAGCATTGCGCGCGATCCAGTGAAGCATGAGCTCACCAAACATATTAGTGTTGATGCTTTCTATGTACGCGCTGGTGTGCAGGATCAGGTTATTGCTCTTCAGTATGTGCCTTCCGAGTTACAGTTGGCGGATTTTCTGACGAAGGCCCAGACTAGAGCACGGCATGGCTTTTATCTCTCCAAACTCAGTATTGTTCACCCACCATGAGTTTGAGGGGGGGTGTTAGATTAATATATATAGTCATGTGACCTTTTGTATTTACCCTATTGTATAAGGGGTTTCCTGTATATATTCCACACCCGTACATGTATATATATTGACCTTTGGCCTCCTGAAAATACAAGTTGCATATTTCCTAACACTCTTTTCTTTCTTTAATGTTTTAGATGAAGTGTATATTTTTGTCATGTCAGATTTGTTTACTAACTGGGTACTTCATGCATTCATGTGAATAATTTCAAGTTTTCTTATACTTTAGTCAGCGTGCATGATCTTAACTCATAATTTTTTTCCCATATATATCATGGTTCATTCTAAGGCTTATTCATGGCACTACTATCGTTTTATGTTTGATGTAATAGTTTTTCTGTTAAATGTTCTATGTGTTGTGTCATGTCCTCTTTTGAATATGAATTATGGTGACCTTTTTGGACTTGTTGACCGATGCTAGCATTAATGCTTCTGTGGATTCTTACTTAGTTACTTTCGCTGAACCAATTCCCTCTATAATGCACCATCACTTAATATGAACTCAGATCTATTACACGAAGCTGAATTATGGGTTCATGGAACATAAATGAAAATTAAGATTGACTTGACGTACCATCCTTATATGTGCATAACATTCCTCACAAACTTTTTTTATCTAGAAATCCATAATATCTACTCCTAAAGAATCAGTCCATAGGTGGTTGTTCGTTTTCGTTCGCACCTCTCCCATATATCGATGCAAAGTCCCCCGTCCCATCGAACGAAGGCTCGTCCCCCACCCGCACAGATTTTTTTCACCTCACATGTGCAACGTATACGTGGCTACGCTGATACTCCACGTACAAGATGGCAGCGTCGATTTTGTTGTGCAAAAGAATGCGGAGATTTGAGTCAGTTAGGAAGACAGGACGAGTTAATTCCTGGGGAGTTTCCCGGTCCGGCGTCACGTCGCACCGTGCACTGCAGTCAGCCATGCATGGGCATGGATCGTCAGGCTTCGATTTTTCTTTTTGGAGTGGTGTGATCGTCAGGCTTCGATCGGCCTTAGCGCTTTCGCTTTCAAAAAAAAAAGAAAAAAAAACTCTGGCCCGTAGTAGTATAGGCCTCGTTGTGGAAGGCCGTCTGGTTCGAGGCCCATGCAAAGAGGCCGCTGGCTCTCGGGGAGGCTGGGGCTACTACGCAGTGCAGCGTCCGCGCTCCGCAGGCGCGCGCGAGCAGCTGGTTTAGTCCCACCTCGCCTGGCGACGAGGAGACAGGAGAGCGAGGAAGCTATAAATAGAGGAGCAAGGCAGCGTTTCAACTCATACCTTTCTCGGCCTTTTGGCTAAGATCAAGTGTAGTATCTGTTCTTATCAGTTTAATATCTGATATGTGGGCCATGTGCTCACAACGATATTAAATTTATTTTTTGTGGGGGAGGGCCCACCACAGTGGCTTGCCACTGGGGCCCTTGGGTGTCGCCCTGTGCGTTGCACTATTGCCTGGGCAGGCGCACCCCAACCAAATCTTAAAATTAAAATTTTCATCCTTTGGTATTTTGCAGATTAGTCCTTCCTGTACTTTTCTGCTGTGTACCATTGCGAAACAGTTGGGGGCGCCCTTGTAGCAGACAAGAGGTTCAGAAATCATGGTGTTTGATCTGCAGAACGGAAGCCAGATGATCAGATTTGGCCAAGCTTGTTCATCGGTTTATTATCACTCAAAAGTACAGTTTATAATCACTCAAAAGTATTCATCCGGAGAAAGATTCTCACACGAAACACAATGAACATGTCTAAAGATACCTCGGCAGGCGAGAAATTATATCTACTTGAGATACATTGCAACATCCAATCCGTTGTTGCACATGTTTGTACGTGTGTTTCTAATGCACACGTGCTTCATGTTTGTACGTGTGTTTCTAATGCACACATGCTTCTGCCAGGCAAGCATGTTCCAAACAGAAATCAGAATTGGCAGGCAAACTTGTTCTCTTTACAATCCCGGATCAGCAGGAGAATGAACATGTCAAAAAATACGTTGGCTGTTTAACCCAGAGAAAGATTCTCACAGGAAACACAAAATGAACATGTCAAAAGATACCTTGGCTGTTAAAGGCCTCAACAAGTAGCAATCAGTAAGAGAAATTATATCTACTTCAAATACAACGCAACATCCAGTCTGTTGGTACACATGTTTGTAAGTGTTTCTAATGCACATGCTTCTGCCAGCCAAGCCTGCTCTATAACATAACTACACGTTCTCACTATATCATGATCTCAATTGGGGGGTAATGGTTACGGTGTTGTAAGAAGATCATCGAAAAGGGGCAAAAATGTTGGTGCCTGTCAGTACATCTTCCTGGATCAAGTGTCATGTTGCACAACCATGGCTTCGTCATGAACCGTATGAATGATGCCGGTTTCGCCATCGATATGATGATATGTACACGATTCGCCAAATCCTCACCACCAGTCTGGAACTTTTAGTCTCCTACTCCTATGGATCGCAAGATTAACTGCGGGGATTTTGTGCCTCACCTGCCGCCATATCATGTTCACGGCATCATCCTTCCTGGTGGGATACTGGAACTCATAGTGACTAGAGACGTTTTTCAGCTTTGACCACATCTCAACCCACTTCTCTTTGGGCATCTGTCTGAGCTGGTTGAGCAAGTAATCAGGTTCTAGAGCCTCTTCAACCGAGAAGAAAAGTGAGAACTCGCTGTAATCAATCTCATCCTCAAAAGGGAGCTCGATACGGCTGCTGATAATCACAGGAATGCAATGACTGACAATGGCATCAAACAGCCGGCATGACGAAGGAGTGTCCCCGGCAGGATGGAGACAAAACTTTGATGACCGCATACCATCTGTAGACTGTAAGGAGTAAACCATTTATAAAATACCAGTTCTCATATCAAGAAGCCTCAACGGAGAAGAGAATCACGTCAACATACTGAAACCATAACAAAAGCCACTATGCACTTAAAAGGGAAGTAGTATGGCGAGGGGCAAGTCCATTTAATTCCATGTCACAAAATAAAGAAGGATATGAATGACAGAATGCTTACGATTTTAATGCCGTCGCCTGTGGCAAGACTATCCTCAAAGCGCACACCATCTTTGTCCTTTAACAACTTTGCGAGTTTTCCACGGATTTTCCCTTCCTGAAAAAAAAAATCTTCAGATCCCATACTCTAAAGACAAATCTCACCACAGTAAATGCTAGGCTGAGACATAAATCAGTTCCATACATCTTTCCTGACTGTACGCCCCCGAAAGAAAAGCAGTGTAGGGCGAGCCTCAAATGGATCAGATGCATTGTCATCAAGGAAGGAATCTACAACATGCACATATGGTGCTACAACATCTTTCCTCAAGGAAGCCAGTTCCTTTGTGTATCTCCCAAAGTCTGAAACTATAAGAACAGATGCATTCACCATATCTCGCAGAAATCTAAAAGCATTTGGGTGATGCATCGGAATCACATGGTCACGTCCCGCAGATCGTTGCCAATATTCAGACTTACACAGAATGTCCATAAGTTCCACCTGCAAGAACAAGATAGAAACACGTTTAAAAAGAAGTTTAATTTAATTGTTACTCGATGAAATATTTACTTAGGATTACAAAAATAATGAGAACAGAATTACACATTTACAGGGGAGCATATCGGTAGAGTTATAGACAGTTTTTTGTGTGATTCTTGGTCTCACCCAAGCCTTACAGGATGTCCCACAGTTAAGAAAAAACATTTTTTTGTGGCTAAGCAAACTTTACAGGTTGACATAACAAAATAACAATCAAGTGACATAATATTCTTTGATTGGTTTCACTATATGTGTTGTGCGGTGCAGTGCAGTGCACAATTCTCAGAGACACCGAACACAGAAACATGTGAATCCAGCCTCATTGTCATCGTCATGGAGCACCTAGTTACTCGATTATCATCCTAATACAAGTTAAAAAAACAATTTTGCCTGATTGCCGGTTATAAATTTGCAGTGGCTGGTAAGCATGACGAATGATGTACAGACATTTTGTGCATCAAGTCTGCTTGTAGCCATACTACCCAAAATAAGTAATATCGATTAGCCTAAAAATGTATAAGGAGCATCACGCACCATATAAAATCGAGAATTTCTTACAAGATCAAACCTTAGGAACACGTAATATCAAGTGTAATCGACAATAGGCTCCTTAAGCATTGCGTTCCGCAATTTTGATTCAGTTCCACAAAGAACATTCCATGGTGATCAGAGCCTACTAACCTGCCACTATAACTCATACATAAACCAGCCAGATAGCTTACAGGGAAACCCATATCAGTACACCTCACAAATTATACTTGCTAATTCCCAAACATTCTTTTCTTTCAAGGCAAGCCACATTGCAAGTAAAGGAGATAGCGGCCTGTCATGTCTGACATAATTTGGGGAGACCACTGCTGCTAAATATACAGTGTGGTCGATAGCGACGGAACACCAGCTACGAGAGCAATGTTCGAAGCCTGGGTGTTTTATCTTTGATGAGCTTACGGTGTTCCATGGATCATTAATCTACTGTCATTCTTTCGTCAGTTCAGTGTGTTTCGTAGCAGTACAGCTTTCATCGGGTAATTTGGCTGTTGGTGGACGGTCGTACGCGAACGATTTTCGACAGCACAGAACACGATTCAGAGCAGAGACGTCTCAATCGGAGCCGAGACGATCCATTCCAGGCCACAGGACAGAGCTACCAGCAGAAGCAATGAGATAAGGGAGCGTGGAGGAGCGGCTGGTACCTGAAGGAGGCGGTCGGCCTCGGTGTCGGGATCGGTCATGTTGCGGCCGTGCACGTTGAAGCTGAGCGAGGAGAAGAAGGGCACGAAGAAGGCCTCGGCGGCGTCGGGATCCCGCACCCGGACGGCCTCCGCCGCCCACGGCCTCGCCGCTCCTCCCTGCTGCTGCTGCAGGGAGGCCATCATCCAGTACTCCACGCTGTGCTGCCGCCTGATCCCGCCCGCGGAGGGCGGCCACGCGGGGAACGCGGTGGAGTTCCCCTCGGCGCCGGCGGCTCCGCCGTTCCTGGAGGCGGCCATCATGGCGACGTGGAAGCGCGGGGGGAGGTCGTACATGAAGACGCGGAGCGGCGGGGCGGGCGGGCAGCGGGCGGCGAAGGGGCGGAGGTTGAGGAGGATGCTGCTGGGGGAGGCGGCGCGGGCCGGGGAGGCGAGGTAGATGACGGTGGAGGAGAGCGCGAAGGCGAGGAGCAGCAGCCCGAAGACGGCGGCCACCGTGCGGACGCTCGGCGCGGTGGCCATGGGAAGCCGCCGCGGGCGGATTTCGGGTGGGGGGGGGGGGGGACGGGGGGGCCGGGTAACAACTGACTCGCTCGCCCAGCCGCGTCGGGGCGCTGTAATAGGCACGATGGCTCCTTGGCTTTTCGCTGGTGGTTGGTTATGGTTATGCTATGGGAAGGCAGCTCCGGACTTCCGGAGTGGGGACTATGGTTGGGCTTCAAGGGGTTTTAAATTTACCTGCCTTGCCTTTTTGAGCATTGACTTGAATATTTTTACTTGTGCATGATGTAGACATTGCTTGCTTGAGAAACAAAAAAAGAATAGACAAAACTAGTGTTCATGGTCAGCGGAATTATTTGTTACTACCACTGAATGACCGATAAATTCCGCTTGTAAGTTGGCTTCAACTTTGGATACCGGAGTCTGCGAGATAATAGACACGTGCTGTTCTTATGCATTGTTTCTTAGAACGATTTTTTTCAAGTTGTGTGCACCACAAGAAAATACAAGATTTTGAATCTGTCGACTTGAAAATAATTATTTCTCAAATCGGTTACTTATAGGTATAAGATGTGTTCTCGCTTTTATGTTTGCACGTGTCCTAAAGCCTGGTAAGAGTCCCTTAGGCGGTGACTTGGAAATGGCTTTATATTTTGGATTTGCTAATTCTCATATCGATGAGAATCAACAGTCTCATCTAACTCCTATATTATTAACCAAAGAAAAATTGAAAGAAAAAAAATCCAGGTTCAGAGTTGGGAATATGGCTGGGCTTCAATGTTTTTTCTATTTACTTGTTTTACCTTTTTGACAATTGACTTGAATATGTTTTACTATTTGTGTATGATGTAAACAAAACATGCCCTTACCACACCTCTTATACAACACAATCATGTTGATGGACCACCTAGCAACGACTACAACCACAGGAGTGAGCCGAAGGCGCGTCGACGTCATCGTCCCTTCCTCATCGAAGCCGGACAAACCTTGTTGTGGTCGTGTTAAGACCTCATAAGACCGACGCACAAGGACAAAAACCATCGTCATCGTCAATGAAGAAAGTCGCAGGTCCGAAGGATCGGACACGCGAACACACAAATGAAGACCGAAACCAAACAGATCCATCAAAGACCAGCACCGGCCGATTCCCTCCCATTTCGCCTTGGCTTTCATGAAAACCACACCACGGAGCAGCCACGCACGTGCACGCGCACCAAGCTCAACTTCAAGCGCGCTTATCGTGAGCATGGAAACGATTATGGAATCGTTGTGACTAGTGCTCCCGCCATCCTATGATGGGTTGGTCATTGGTCAGACAACATGGCTACGATGATTAGCCACCACGAGTCCCTTCCTTTTTTTTGTCGAACGCATGGTTCTTCCATTATTTTCGATGAGCACGGCCCGCCCCGGCTAGCCTGATGCCGCCCGTGATGCATACGCAGCGCGGCCGCCACCTCCCCCGGTGCCATCAATTCTTTTGTACAGTGCGGCACTAGTGCTGCTACTCGATAGTCAATGGCGACCGATGAATGCGGCAGAACCGCGCGTTGATGGCAAGGGATTCTGCGTGCCAGGACTGGACCACGACCTCCATTTATTTGCTCCGGAAACAACAGAATTATTACCGCCTCCTCTGAGCAGGACGATTCGCTGGTGGTAGAGGGCGTGTACAGAGAGTACTGCCACCATGCCGTGATTCCATTCAAAGCGGCGATCGACTTGTCCGTCACGACGCCAGAAAGCGCGCGCATCCGTAGCTTTGCGTGCGAGACCGGAGCAGAGGATGCTTCCAAGTCTACCCGGGGCCGTTCCACAAGGGACAAAAGCAGGTCTACCCACCCGGTCAGCCGGGGACTGCGCCTCCCACTCCCAGCTGCAAACTCCAATGGCATTTTCCGTAAAAGCAAAGCCAAAAAAAAAAAAACTCTGCTCTCGAGATTTTTTGCAAAGAAAAAGGCGTTGCGATACAGTAACTCGTTGGCAGGTGACAGTAATAACCAACTTGAATGTCTCTTGTTTTCTTTCTTGGGCGTCTCGGGCTCTGGAAGCCCAGGAAAAACATGTTACACTAGTATAGAAACCAGGCCAGGCCTTGCATTCTGATTCGGATTTCTAACTCATGTAGTGTGGCTGTTCAGGAATCATGATACACCAATACATCTATCTTCTGCTAACAAAAAAACAAAAACAAAAAACGATACATCTATCTACCTGTGCAACGACGGGTAGGACTCGGCCATGATCAGGACGACGAGGGACGTCCATCCGGTGAAGGATCTCGCACCCTTCCCCCTCCCTTTGTTCTTCTGGTCGTAGTTCTCCCAGAAGAACCCGGTTTCCTGGTAGTTCCCCACGATGTTCCTGTGAATGCAGGCAGACAGGTTAGCACCACCAGGCGTCCATTAGAGAGGCTGAAATTCAGCCAGGTGAGTTTCTCGTGCTAGAGAGAGATGGATGATATACCGGATCAGGTTCGATCTTAGCTCCTCGTACAGTTCCCCTGCCCTGACCCTGTACGGGCCATCCTCTACAGGGCAGCGCGGTGTTAACATCGTTATCCATACAGTGAAGCTCGCGGAATGGTAAGGGTATAGCTCGTTTCAAAGGATCGTTTGAGGGGTTTACCGTGCGCATAGTGATGGAGTCCTGAAAGAATCATGTAGTTCATGTTTATCCAGATGGCGCCTCTCCAGTACGGGGCGTCATGCTCCGTGTTACGCTTCATGTACATTGAGCTGGACCATGGATCAGCAAATAATTCAGAATCTGGTAACGGAGTGACCTAATAATATTGTTCGATGAGTGTACTAGTAATACAGCTGGCACGAGTCTTTGACACAGGACCCTCCAGTGAAGTTACACTTTTCCACATAGATGCTCCTTAGCAAAAGTGAATAAATACAGAAATTTAGATATACCTTGTTCTAGAAAGTGACCGGAGGCCATAATCCGTCCACAAGATGGAGCTGTTGGATATAAGGTCAAGCTGCTTCTCAAGAACCCATGATTCCTGAATAGAGTTAAATAGTGCTTATCACTTTAGGAGTTTAGGATGAGCATGGCTGGGCTGGGATTAAAAAAAAACACATTAAAAGTGAGAAGCAAACAGATTGAGGTAGAGAGCATACCGGTGGGATGGCCCCCATCATGAATGGGAAAAGGCTGACGTAACCAACATGAGGTACTAATTGCAGCTGCGGGGCTTCTAATGTCTCTCGCAGGAGTTCTCGTTTCATAGCCTCCTTATCTTCGTACCATCTCAAACGAACCTTTAACAATGATCTTACAATCAAAAATAATAATCATGCCTGTCAGGTAAATGACAAAGCTGAGAGGAAGCACAACACCAACCTTTTCTGTATGGTTACCATAGTCAAAATAGGCACCCGTTTTGTCATCCAAGTGCATCTGTCAAAATGTAACAAACAATTGTACAATGCAAGCCTAGTTATTTGCTTGAACACAGCTTATTACATGCAAAACCCAGTAAGTCGATAAAAATTATTTAGTAGATAGCTGCTCTTTGGAAGAAAAAAAAAGGGAGTACGCAACACATCATGAATTCAAAGGCATTTGTGCAATACTTTTTGTCTTCTACTGGCATAAGAAACCATAATACTGTAATACTCAGAAGCAAACAGAAAGCTCAGCATGTTTCCCAAAACTATCCCCAGAAAAATTGCTTATATGGCCCCCCTTGGAGTTTTCTTTTTTCGTGAATACGCGTGGGGCGTATCATTCCTTTGATAGAAGGAAAGAGAGTACAGCGGCGGACCTCGTAAAGCGTACACAAAATGGCGCTTACGAGGTCGTGATGAGCAGAGGATGGGTTGCTCAGCCCTTATATGGCCACTTGGAGTTGGGCAGGAACCAAAACCACAGTATTCACTAGAGTTCTTGGTAACAATGGCCACCATCCATTGCACAGTTCTTTGTCTATGTTTAAAGGGTCACAAATAAATGATTGTATCGGATCATAATTATTAGCATTGAATAAGTGCCTCTATTCATATCCAAAAATGTGACACCCTTAGTTAATTGACTTAAAGAATGATATCTGATTGATCTACACAATAAAAACAACATTCATGAATGAAATAAACTATCAGAACTTTCAGGGCAATACCTTGTTAAGTGTCTCAAAATCTGAAAGTTGATCTGACAATTTATAGTAATCCTGCAGAAGATCACAGATTTTTCAAGAAAAAGAGTAAGTCAGTAAATGGCCGAGACAAAGGCAATGCAGATATTCATATTGCAGTACCTTCTCAAGAGAGCTGTCCATTTTAAGAAACCCGGCAATTGAGCGCATACAATTTGTAGCTAGAAGCATCCAGCACCGAAGGTCAACATGGCGCTCTTCGTCGTTAGGGTGAGATGCACGAGGATAGTCATCCAACCCAGATGTCAAAGTCTGTAAAGGAGTTAGAAACATTGGGAGTGATCTCACTAATGCAATTATACAGAAAGACAAGGGAATATAAACTCTATTTCCAACAACATAACTTTTACATATACTTTAGGATCAACTGATCAGAGTGGGAGCAAGCAACTAAGAATTGTTCAAAAACCTTTGGGTTTAACTCCCTTGTCGTCATATTGTCTCTTCCATGCCAAAAAAACGTCCCTTCATATTTTCCTAAAAAACAATAAAGTCAATAGACCTTCATGATAAACAAGCTAAAAGTTCGACATGACGAGCAGAAACATAAAGGGTAATCCGCATATAATGGAAATTAATACCCACAGTTGGTTGACCCAACAATAAACATTGACTTCTAACAGTACAAAACAGATATACTCCCTCCGATCCAAATTAAATGGCGCAGCTTTAGTACAACTTTGTACTATACTAAAGCCGAGTCAATTAATTTGGATCGGAGGTAGTATAATATTTTACAGCTTACACCAGTTCGCAGAAAGGTTAAATGCACACCGTAATGCCATGTGACAGAATAAGTGTTCTACAAAGCACTTGGGATAGGGGGGCAGTGCAGGGGCAAGTTGGCAACTAGCACATGGCCCGCCGACTAGTCAGACAGGCTTAGGTGTTCCCCTTTAGAACAGTGCAAAGAAATGGAGCATATCTCTTGCCAGGCCATCAAAACCCAGGCACATGGCACTGTAACCTGAAAAAGTGTATAGTTTCTAACTTTGGACAGGCAGATCCTTCGGCAGGGCATATTAGTGTTCCATATTCTGACAGCTGGTTACACATTTCTCTCGTCGAAACAGTTGATCTGAGATACAGTGTCTGCTAAACTAGTCAAGGCTCACTTTATTTGCGTCAGTTTGAGAAGAGAGTATATATAAAGGAATCAGAGAAACTGAAGGGAAAACGGATAAACTTCTGAAAACTTTGATGTGTTCCTATACATAATGTAAGAAGATAGAGATGATAGACAGAAGAGACGATTATCATCTGTGCCAGATGTTTGCACCCTTGATCTAGCTTCGGTTATGCTTTTTGGTATTTATTCTGAATTGATTTCTACAATTAATGAATCGAAACCTCTAATGCTCAAGAATAATATTGACCCAAATATTCTTTAAACATAGCATAGCCTAGTCAAGGCTTTGGAAGCTCAAGTAGTCAAGTGTAACTACTCTTCTTACCATAAAACCACAGATAGCCCCTAACAGAAGACAACTAAGCATGGTAATTCCTTTGTTTCAAAAAAAAAGCATGGTAATTCCTTGTGTTCAACAATATGTCCATAAATCAGTAACAGCATGCAGTTCAGCATGTTCATGCGTGCTCTAAACACTGTGATGAACATGACTTAAAATAAAGTGAAAATCCAACCGACACATACTTTCCCGTGCTTGACAGAAGAAAAGCAAACTGGTTCCATTTTCACAGCCACCAATCGTTTACTCTCAATAGTTATGACCGAGTACAAGACATTGGAACAGCAAAGCTCACCTGATTGAGTACTGTTGAACCACTGGAACCAAGAGTTCAGACGTACATAAGCCCTTTTAAGGAAAGTGGATATCTTTTCAGCTTCCTCATCTGAAAACTGGTGTGCATGTATGCCACTTGCCAAGTCTGCGAGAGAAAATGTATTAAATCAACTGGACCGCAATAACTTGATCATAATTCACACACTTCTACACATAAACAGGTTTTTGATGCTTGGCCAGATCTACACATTAATAAGATTCTGATGCACAAGCACCACTGTGAGCAGTTCTCTCAACAATAATTGGATACACATGCACCAACAAAATAAACCTAACATTATTTGTAAGACTTCAAAGCCATTTTTTCTGTTGCGTGAGTGTTGTTATGCCCTCGGATATTTAAAGTGAGAGGGATAGGGGAACCGGACAGTAAATATGCTGTTTAACCTCCCAACCGACCACCCGGGTTAGAGTCATAGAGTCATAGGACCAGTTTGGGTGCCCATCTGGCCATCTCGTTCATTAGTAATTGAGTAATTCCAAGAGAGAAGCTAGTCAAATTTCAAAAGAAGAAAGAAGGGGTAGAGGCAGGGAACATTAGCGTGTAAGCTGATTTTCTGCCTTACACGTCAACATTTATCATTTAAAGCATCTAGTGTGTACAAACCGGATAATCCGAATAATTAAAGAGAGATACCAAGAAAGTAATTAGATATCTCAATTATCAACACCGACGAACAGAATTGGTCCTACCACGCAGCGCAAGAAATAATGTTGGAGGGTTTCCATTGGAAGGATACTGCAGAACGAATTCCTCAGGAACTTTACTGCATGAAGCCAAAAACTAGATGATATAAGAACTGACACATCAAACTTATGACTAGCTATGAGAAGGACATAGATAAGAATGTCCCTCATAGTGGATACTAACCTTAAAGCTTCAGCCCCTAATATTTGCTCTCGAGGAATCCATCCATCCGCATTAATTAGATCCAACCAATGGCCAATTATGTCCATGGATATATGGGCATCCCAGCGCCTGTACATCATCATCAAGGAAGTGTGTTTACAGAAAGCAATAATACCAGCACAGCAGGGAAGTTGTCCAGATAACGAATGGAGTAGCAGAAGCCATGCACCAAACATTATGAATTGATAGAATGCTTACCAAATGACTAACTGATGGAAGCCCTCGTCCCACAGGAATCCCCTAGGGAAAAATGAGCGACTGGGCACAGCTGTATATAGTGCAGCAGGCCAATATGGAATATATTTATCTCCATTTTTTTGCTGCGACGAAAAATCTTCAACGTTATTTGTTTGCGTGATAGTAATAACCTAGAATCTGTATCTGGTCTACTGCCCAAAAGAAATAGATTCAGCACAGTAGAGTAGATCACTACACATGAGGTGGCAAACAGCCATGAGAAGGACATAGATAAGAATATCAGGTGGAACTCTAAAACTTACTGAAAAACCTTTTGGAAGTGCAATTTTTGACTGCCCGTAGAAGTAGCCAATACCGCCAAGTAGACTTGACAAGGCAGCTCTACCAACAGATAGTTCTTTGGAAACAATCTGCATCAGAGCAACACTAGCATCAACATAGGTCCATTACATAGTCCTCAGCCAAGCTTTACTGATTGCCTGGAACAATATTTCTCTATCTAGCAAATATTCCATTAGCATTAAAGTATCCTACAACTGTAAAGCACACAACCAATAACAAAAACGTAACTATCATGTACATCCCCATAAACGCGGACACAAATGCAAGAGTACACATACTTTTGATTTGGGAATTAAAATTCAGGGTTCCTAGGCAGCATTACTACAGTGAGAAAAATAACTCTAGAAACTGCAAAAAGGAGCTTGTGGAAAGTACTACACTGACCCAAGGAGCGCACCTTATTGTTTACGTTGAAAATTTGATCATATCTCTCTTTAAAATCTTTCTGTTTTGATTCAAGGCGGGTGCTCAGCATGGGACCTGAAAATCTGACATCATTACTGATATAACGATTAACAAACAAAATGAATACATCATGCCTTCAAAACTCCTGAAGTTCAGGTTCAACATAAGGACAAGATGCAGGTAAAACGGAACTCATATCTGATGCGAGGAAGCAAGACAAAGTCAAAATCTTGCGTTACTTCCTTCAAAATGTTCAGAGCATGCATATAATAGATGATTTCCATGGAATCCAACAATGAATATGTCTCCTATCTATAAGCAGTATTGCACTGTGCAGCAGAATCACCTGTTAGCCTGTTAACGCGTTCTGCAGTCATTGGATTTTTTGAGCCAGCCCCTGACAAGAACACTATGTCTATTTTGGCAGGAAGTTTTATTGAAACCTGTGGAAACAGAGGGAAAACATAAATCACAAAGGCAAAAAAATATTACTCAAGTTCTGGGTGTTATTAACTCATTCTTGATTTGACACATACATGAGGATATTTATGGAATAACTTGACAGGGGCAAAAAAAAAATTGTCTTCACCTTTAAAGTACCTGATAGATCATTGCATTTGAAGAGTCTTCGGTCATGTCTGGCAGATTAAGGTTCCCACTTTGCCTTGCCTACAAAGGTCCACAGAAGTAGCTATAAATGCAAACCAACTTTATAATATACAGGTAAGGAACAAGAGTTTAGGAATTACATTAGTCACAAGGGCATGTTGTACTAGGTCGCTTAGATTATGCATACTGATCGTCTGGAATCCAGCTCTGTGAATTTCCAAATTGTCCTGTGACAGAGTTCCATAAATGACGATAGAGATGTCAACCATATGGCATCATGTTACATACTAGTATCAAGTGATACAAAAAAAACCTAAGAACTAGGACTAACAAGGCCCCAGTATATGTATACCTCAGATCTCAGGTAAAGTTCCCAATCACCAATCTCTTCATGCGATCCAGAGGCCAAAAGAACAGGACCTCTTGATGGAGGCTCATGTGAGCCCATAGTGATCAACTTGCCTGCTTCGTCAGCAATATAGAAGAACAGATGTGTGGTGCTTTCTTGGGCTTCACTTAAACTTGACCTAAATTAATTGTAATGGCAGGATGAATTTCCTTTTGTTCCTTAGATAATGTTGCAGAAGTAAGAACATATGACAACTTCCTAATGTTGTATTTAGTGATGAAGAGGTCAACTCAAGCAAAAAGTAACAGTATTTCCGTCTCGTGCTAAACGTTATTTTATTTACATCATTTTTTTTCAGTTTGCGCCTAATGAATATGGACTTACCCCTCGTTCTTAGCATCCAATCGAACTGCCCAGTCTCCTCCATAGCCACTGCCATCTCCTTTCTCTTTTAGAAAGCTAGTGGTCAAGTGCAAGCCATGATCAGTCAACTCTTGACGTCCATAATCCCTACCATTGTGATCTGCCCACCCATATTTGCTAAGCTCGTCAGAATCTTGGCATACATGGCGAATAAAATATTGTCCATTTTTCACGCCAATCCACATCAACCCAGCAATTAGAGACAACGGAGTTCTGAAATATAAATTGTATTAGTATGGATTTTCACAAGCTTAGTAGTACAGAGCTTCCGTCACACACACATATTATTTCTTCTGATTAATGGAAAACAGCATGCTGTACCAGCAGCAGAAATTGTATACCACACCTCCAGTCCTCCACAAATGGAACTAACCTAATGAGAACAAAAAATACCTCTGTTTGCCTCGTGTTCACGAGACAAGTAAATTTACAGCATAACAACTAATGATGCTAGCAATATAAGTTTTCATGGATAGTTCTAGCATGTCCAAGAGGACTAAGAGAACAGAATCATTCCAACTAGCATGTTATAAGGGAAAGAGGAAGAGATCACCAAAGTTAAGTACCTAGCACGAATTCCAAGATATACATTTGGTCTGTAAGTACCCCAATACAAGCTTTCTTTGTGATCACCTTGGAACTGCAGCCAGTCAACATTAACCATCAGAAATCTAATTGGACTACAACCAAAAATCAATATAAATCATCTAGTAGAACAGAATAAATCAAATACTCGCCTAGTAAAGAACTAAAATGCATACACGTTACAGTCGAAAGCAATTTTATGTCTCGCCTACACACACTATTCTAATTCACGCCTCTTAACGAGCTTAACGACCTATGGCAAATCAATGGGGGGATTTACTACCACACTGGTCTCCTTTGGTTTGTAGGAATGGTTTTCCTATTCCCATGATATTCTTATCCTATGAACCAAAGGAGGCCTTAAAAGTTACTCCCTCCGTCATGGAGGGAGTACTTCACCAGAGCACTAATAAAGCACACGCAATCCGTAGTTCATTGTACTGATGTAACCAACTGACCAAAACTCATCATTAAATTGCTACCATCTATACCCAGCGGTTGAGACATACAACAATGGTATCCTTCCCCAATTTGCGTAGCTCTTGCATAGTTCCATGTCCTAAGTTCCACTGTTGCAGGTTCTAGCAGAGCACGCAGACCCTACAGAATGAGATAAACCTGCCTAGTCAATCGAGACGCTACGAGGTGATGACCCTCACCTGAGGCAGATCCATCATCCGGGGCGCATCGAGCGGCGTGACGGAGCGCGCCATCCTGCGCAGCGCCGCGGCGCCCTCCGACTCCACCTCAGCCTGCCACCACCCGCCGGTATACGCGAGGAAGGCGAGGGACAGGAGGGTTACGGAAGCAATCCCTAGGAGAAGGAGGGTTCGGGCGCTCACGGCCATGAGGCGCAGCGGGCCATGGTCGCCGCGGCCACTGCGCCGCGCTGCGACGGCGGCGGCGGCGGCCCGGCGCGCGTCCGGATCCGGGGCAGAGGAGGAGGGGTCCCCGTGGCTCCTGGAGGCGGCGGATGGGCGCCGGGTGGTGCCTCTGCTGCCGCCGGTCATCGGAGAATTCCCGGCGATCTCCCCGCTTTCTCTGGTTTGGTTCGTGGACTCGCCACTCGGCTAGACTGGGCCGGAGACTGCAGGGGAGAGGGGCGGGGTTTGGGTTTCGTCCACTTTCCGCCTGCGCACTGCGTTGACGGAAAGTAGAATTACGTCTTCATTGCCCGTGTACACGCGCAGCATATCATATTTTGCAACTATCTTTTTTTTTAGAATCCCTACAACTATCTTAAAATTTCTGATATAAGCCGATAGCGATTCTGTTCATGGAACGCGCTGTTTTGGAGTTTCTCACCGCTAGCCGATAGCGCTTGTTTTGTGGATGAGTATACGTGTCTGATTTTTTCTCGTCCTCACGAAAATTAGGGATTTCATGAGACGCACTGGTAGTACAAAATTAGATCCTAGTAATTTGTTTTATGTGCATCGCCTTTTATTCTGTTTGGAATGTATAGTTTCGCTATGAAATTAACATGCGTCAGGTGGTGTTTTCGAAAATGGGTGGTTAGCTCTTCTTGGCTTTATTTTTCTTTAGCTCTTGATTGGACGCTTTATTGGATACACGAATTCGTTGATGCTTTTTCATAGATTTGTTATAGTCTTGTAGGCTAGCGCTATTAGCTAGTCCTTTATGAAAAGGATGAAGCGGGTCGTTGTCCCTTCAAAATTGATTAGACTTGGACACAACGACATTAGTTTTCGCCACCAAAGAGAACTCGTGTGTCTTCTCGCCCTAAATTGAAAGGCGTCATATTGTCGACAAGAGCGGTTCACCTAACCGACGAGCCCATGGATTCGCCTACCTTCGGTGTCCGTTGACTGGGTGGGGAATCCCGGTGTCTTCCCTTCGGATAGTACTTTGGGTTAGTTTTTTTTAGTCCTCGCATACACAACACTCGGGCGGATGATGACGCTTCTTCTCTGAGCTTGTATTTCGGGCTACGATCCTCCTTGAGTTTGTCCGTCTGGATGTAGTCGACGGAGCTCCGACGTAGATTCGTGACATCTTCTTGAGGCGAAGAGGTTAGTTTTCTCATTATGTGACGAGATTTGGTGCTATGCAAGGTTTTAACGGTGACAACTGCGACTTCATGGCGCTGGCCCTCAAGGGCACGTGCACGGAGACTTAACGATTGTCAACGACAAGGTGAAGCCGACTTTGGCAGGGGAGCGGCAACAATGACACGTCGGCAACTCATTCTAGTGGAAGTAGTGGTTGTTCGATGGTCTTGAAACCTCGATGTGATTTTTATTATGTTTAAGATGATTTGTACTTCTGGTGAACTTTTACAATAGATCCAACGAATAAGTGGCAACAAACACGCTCTCGCGGGAACACACACACACACACACACGAAGAGAGAGAGAGACGTACTTTGAGCTCGGATCATCACGATTGTCCATGCCACAAACGCACGACAATGATGAAAGTTCCAAGCGCTCTCCTTCTATGTTCCTCACGTCCTTGTAGTGGCTTTGTAGGTTCTCGCTAATACTGAGAATGCCAACCCAATGACATCCAAGTGTTGCTCGAGCCCCTCCAAGCCATCATCACCAGTGCCGAGTTTTCTTCACACCGCCGTAAGTGTTGGCTAGAAATCTCACACAATAACTCACAATGACACCATGATCTCGATTGTATGCCCACCTAGCGCAATCAACCTACTCCACCATGGCTTTTACCAAGGAGCCTCCTAAGGGTAGATTTTCACATTTCGAGTCCTTCACAGTTCACACGTGGAAAACGAAGACTCTCAAGTGAGTTCTAATGGTCTAGGAGGTGCTGACGTACCCTCCAAAAGTGGTAAGCAAAGCAAAGTCACTTGATAGAAAACTCTTCATAAGATCTTTAACCAAAGCTCTCTCATGAATTCATATGGTCTCTCTCACACACATAAAAAGATATGATTGGTGTGAAATGGATGAACTTAAGGTGTAGGAGTTCAAGAAAGGGAGAAGTTCTTCAAAAAGTGACATCTGACCACGAGGCAACGGTGCCCCTTTTTGTGTGGTTCAAAAAAACAGATTTTACCGCTTGAATTTTTTTTTTGTGTGTACATGCACGTATAGTAATGCAGTATATTATGCCAAATTTTCATCAATATACGTGCTTGCATGTGAAAGATATTAAAAAACATGCAAATTTTGGGCTTGTTTTCTGTTGATTTCGGGGCAATTTTTTGTCTTTTTTGTGCAGGGTACAATACAACATGTTATTGAACGAAATTTCACATACACTTAGACCATATACATGCGTATTCATATAAAAAAACTCAGAAAAATTTAAATCTTTTAGGCACTTATTTTGGGGTGGTCAGAAAAAAGAGGGCAGCTGTCCCCGTGCACCAAAAGTCCGTTTCAGGAGTTCTTGGCCTTGAAGAATCAAGAAATGCTCTTGAAATCACCCAACACTTACTTATTCCTTCTTTTGCCTTGGATCTGTCTTGATCATTTCTTGTGGCGGTTGGATCGAGTGGAATGCAGTGGCGGAGCTTGCAGCCCAAAGTTGGGCGGGCCCAAAGAAGAAAACAGTTTATGTGCTGTTGATTTATGGCCCAAGATTAGACGTACACACTATAAAGTTTCATGGGCTGTGCGGGCCACGGCCCACTCAGCCTTGCTGAAGCTCCGCCAGTGGTGGAATGGTTGAAAACTTACTTCACAAGACTTTCCAAAACTAACGGATGTGAGGCTGTATATAGAGTCCAAGAAATATGTCCGTTAACTTGTAAAGATAGCTGGCCTAGAAGTACTAGAAGAAAGCAATAATTGTTGAAGCTTCCAAGCACGTCCAAATATTTGAACAGTCAAAGTATGTTCAGGAACCGGACAAAAAAGACAGTACTTGAAAGTACCAAAAGAAAATAGGGGGATGGTTTTGAACAACAAATGTGACTCCTTTCCGTGATACTTTAAATGACTTAGAAGTACCAAGTAAACCAATTTCTCAGAAGTACCGTACTAGACGGAGCGACTCTCAACCATGAAATTATGTATAAAAGGCAAGTCGTAGCTCGGAACTATCGGGCAAGAAATCTGTGGGGGTACCAGAAGACTCGGAAGTGCCAGATAAAAATATTTTGTTGGGAGGTGTCGTAGCTAATAGAGAAATGTCTTAGTTAGTTAGGCTTGGTAGCATCGACAAAAAAAGGTGTGCCAGTTCGGACGTTATGAAAAGCTAGGTTTGACTTCTATGATGTAGTATCGTAGTAATTCCAAGTGCTCGATAGCATTGGAAGAAAAAATCCAGATACAATGGATCTTAGGGATACTAAGAATTTAGGTGGTCGGAGTGGTTACTTTTAGGACTTTGAATTAGGATCTTCATGAAGTTCAACATCAGAGTAGCTTTGCTTGTGGGCCACTCGATAATAATGTGAATCTTGGATTCACCAAGGGACCGTAAAATATTCTAAGATTTGAGGTAGACAATAATTTGAAAAATGTAGGTAGAGATTACTATGGATGTCCACTTGAAGCCATGGGACTTGATTGTGAAATAAAGTCATTAGAAACATTAGTCCCCTCCAAAACCTTTTGATATCTTGTCCAGAAATTCGACAACCTTCTACCAAAGGCGAGTGAATTGCAGAAAACCACCACACTGAAGTGCAATATTGCAAAAAAGACTCCTCTATGATTTTGTTGCAGAAAACATCGATTTCGGGCCTAATCATTTGTAAAAAATACTGAACCGTGTGTTGGGGCATTTTAAGCACTATTATGATAGGTGGGGTCGGTTTCGGTGACGTGGCATAACGGTTCACACTCAGGGATCCAGCGTTTTGGTCCACAAGACGACCTCGAATTAAAAAACGTTCAACATGAAAGTTGTTCGTGTCGTTAAAACAGTTAAATTTGTTTTTGGTCTCATCTTCATCCAAGGTCGTTTGCAAAAGAGCAAATGGAAAAGTTTGCACTTAACTCCATTTGCTCTAACTTTTGCAAACGAGCTCGGATGAAGATGAGGTCAAAAGAAAATGTGACTTTTGACAAGACGGACAACTTTCATGTTGAACGTTTTTTGATTCGAGGCCGTATTGTTGGTGAAAATGATGGATCCCTAAGTGCCAACCGTTATGCCACGTCACCGAAACCGAGCCCCACCTGTCATAATAGTGCCTAAAATGTTCCAACACACGGTTCAATGTTTTTTGCAGATGATTAGGCTCGAAATTAGTGTTTTATGCAACAAAATCGTAGAAGAGTCTTTTCTGCAGTACTGCGCTTCAATGTGTTGGTTTTCTGTAATTCACTCACCAAAGGCATATCATTGAAAAACATTTTTTGAACTTGTATCACCGAAAAATCTTAATTCAACAACCTTCTACCAAAGGCAAATCATTTGAAAGAACTTTCAAGACTTCTCAAATGATCTAAAAAAGCCAGACCGTCGGAAAGAGGTGTGCGATCCTGCTGGCATATCCACGCCGCCAAATGGATAGACGATCACGGACGGCCCAATGTCAAACCAGCCTGTAGGATAGTGTGGCGACACGCAAATGTTGCACGCCATCAAGGGCTAGGTGTATGAATAAGTTGTCTGACGGGTCAACATGACTGTAGCCTCAACAAAATCCTTTAGTACAAATAATACCATGGTGACTTTTTTCTAACAAAGGGTGAATTTTATTCACTCAAAATGAAGCATGAAGAGAATTAATACGTTTTGCGAACACAGTGCACATGTAGACATTCATACATACATAAATATACTCATATCTATGGACGCACACACACTATCTCTATGAAAATCATCAAGAGACCAAACCGACACATCATCTTGAGATTGATGAAATCGCTATAGACGCCTTCATAGTTGGCGGGAACATATCCTTTCGCTGGACACATCGCCAGAAGATCTGAAATAAATCTAGGAAAAGTGCGAGCACCGATGTCAAGTCTAGGACTTGAATCCTGATGGGTTGGGAATACCACTGTCCTCCTGACCACTCAATCACAGGTTGGTTCACGCATCAAGAGAATACTAAGACAATGAGCACACGACCAACCTATGCATGTGTAAGATGTACACAACTAACACCAACGCATACCAACAACCATCAACATCATATAAGACCGAAATTATGCCAAGGTGGATTAAAAAAACTTCAAAATGATCAAAACAATAATCAACATTCAATCAATCATCTCTTGACATCACAAGTACAAGCAACAACTTCAGAAAGGGAATAACACATGAGCACCATTGTAGTTAGATCTAACCACCAAATGCCATATCATGTATTTCTCACGGAAGAATAAGTCCAAGCAAATTCGAGCAGTGACTGCAACAAGGCAATGACATAAGAAATATCATCATTGCCCAGATGTAAACAAATGATTCAAACCTAGAGTTTTTACCCCGACGTTCAAGATAAATACCATGGTGCATTAGGGACTGGAAAAAACTAGTAGTGTATTAAATAAGGCCTTAGCACGATGAATTTCCGAGTATCTACCATAATAAGTTTTGCCCCACTCCAGTGAGAAAGAGGCGATGACGGCGTCACGTTTTCGTCTCGCTTTAGTGATTGCAGTCGTCGCTAGGTGGCTCATGAACCTGGTTATAATTTTTGTGACCTCTGATATTCTATGTACTTTCATGACTGATTACGAATCAATTGAAAATTTCTATTGGGAAAAAAGTGAGGATAAGGCAGATAGTGGTGGTAGTAGCTTCTAGGTTTCAAGGGGTCACTAGAGTACTTACTCATTTAGTTCAAATAAATATCTATACTACTATATAGTGTACCAGTGTAGATGCACACAGACCGTTGGATCTTTTAAATCCAACGGCTGATATCAAACTTGCTCAGTTATGGAGCTACGTGGACATAAGTCAACCGTCCGATTCGGCAATCTAGCGGCCCAAAGTGCAGGGATTTGCGGTGCTGCCCGCCACCGTCTTGCTCTCCCTCCCTGTCACGTGGCTGTGCTTGACAGAAAAATAAAAGCAGCGAGGACTGTCCAGAGTGTTCTTTTACAGTCTAGGGTAGGACCATTCCGCTCACTCGTGCGTGGGTCACAAGGGCTTAGCTCGGTGAGGTGTTGTTTTATACATAGCTTTTCTCTCCGTTCCAATGCTCTCTTTCAAAGGTGTAAACGTAGGGACCACAATTGTACAGGTCAGCGATTAATACACATGGACGTGAGATAAATATGAGATGATAGCTGAGGCAGTACTTTGTTCAACAGCTTTTCTTTCTTTTTCTTTTGTAGTCCAATGATTTTTTTAGCAAAAAAAAAAAGCAGAAACTGTCTTTTTACCAAAACAATTATGCAAACAGTTGAACACCTGAAAAGTACCATTAGCAATTTACATCTTGATTTTTTTTCTCCGTGTTTTAATCATTTTTTGTGGTGTATAACTATTGACTAGTACTACCATGGTGCGTGAGGGCATGGAGAGGATCCTACGGATAGGAAAGGGGCAGACGACGGTGGAGCCTTAAGCCTAGCTAATAATGATACGTTGAACAGTAGATCGTGCGCATCGAATGCTTGGTAGACAAGATGGGTTTGCCGTAAAGAAAGGGGTCTCACTTGAATCAACGCAATGCCAAAAAGTGTATCTCCTGCTTTTCATGTAGCAAAGCCAGTCTCGAACTCTCGACAATGCGGCGCCCAACGAACAAAAGTTGGTTCTGTTAAAAAAAAACGAACAAAAGTTGGTGTGCTGCAGGACATTGCCAGGAGGACAGGAGGTCCTAATTTTAATACAATTTCTCGTATTCTGATGCTCGTTCCACTAATGAGGCCAGGAGGACAGAAGGTCCTAATTATGTTGTTGAGGAAGATGGAACTCCCTGGTTCTAGGAAATATATTTATTGCCGAATTGGATTCCTGAGCTGCGGCAATGGCCACCGCTTGTTCATGTGCTACTGGTTGATCTTGGCTTGAAGGGGTGGGCAGTCCTTTGTGCTGCATGTAACTAGCTTTTATTGCCTGCTACAGAACCCTCTATGTTTTATCTCGTTATTATTACTACTAACAAAAAAGCCATGCATTGCAACGGAAGAAAACAATACGACACGTCTCTAACCCAAGGCGGGATAGATGGATTAGAAGCCCCCGTGTCGCTCTCCTCGGGGGCGGCTCGGGCGGAAACCCTAACCGCCGCCGCACCAGCTTTCTTTCTCGTCTCCCCCGCTGTCGCCGGAGGACGTCGGCGGGCAAAGCCCTCTGGCCGACGGCGGTGGCGGGGTTGCCTTCTCGCATGGCGGTTTCTCCTCTATGGGGAGCTCTTCGGTCGTATCGGCGCGTCGCCCAGGACGGCGCGATGACAATGGCGGAGATTGGGATCCGGGGAGGCGGGTCCGGGATCTGGTGGTTGTCCTTCCATGGCGGATGGCGGCTCGGGCCGTGTTTGCCGGCGGGACGCAGCGCTACGCGAGGGGTGCGGCGGCGTGGTCATGCGATGGTGGTGTTCGCGCGGCCCTGCATCGACAATGTGGTGGCGGCCTCGCATCTGGGTGTGGCCGGTGGCGGTGGCGGCGGCGTCGTCCAACCCAGATCCGGTCGTCGCGGTGGTGATGGCTACGGCTGGCCGGATCCGACCATGGTGGTGGCAGCGTCCCTTTCGCCGGGGATGACGAGCCAGGTGGTGGGTCCTGGTGGCGGCGTCGGTGGAGGCGGATCTTGGGATCCCGTGACCGGGCTCGTCATAGGATGCGCGTGGCGGCCGGAGCTTCCTCCGGCGTCGACGGCGCTTGATGCGGGATTGCGACGGCGGTTGTCGTTGTATGGGCGACGACAACGGTTGGCACAACGGTGGGTGCTCCCTGTAGCGCCTGGAATCGGAGCGGCGACCCCTCTTCATCAACAACGGCGGACTCCAGGGTCGTCAGGGCGACTCGGAGTCTGGATCTCGAGATGGTGACGACCTTCTGAGGCTGGTGGCGGTATGGGACGTCCCCTCCATCAACAGATCGGGTCGATGCGGCTCGGCAGGTGACACATGAGCTTTTCTCGGAGTTGTCGGGCGATACTTGTCGTCGGCAGGTGAAGCCACCGGTGGATGTGCTACCGGCGGATGCTACGCACGGCGTCTTATGTGGAGACGTCAAGTCATGCCTGTTACCGGCAGGTGATGCACGGCGGCTCTGGCGGAGGTGTCAGGTTTAGCCTGTTCTTGTTGGATCGAAGGTGGTGCGACAGTAGCGGGAGGCAGGCGGTATGTGACGTCTTTGTCTTCCGTTGTCTCCTGCAGAGGTATCCATCTATTGAGGTGTCGGTAGATGGATAAAGGCAGATGGTACAGATAGCTTCAACGACGAGCTTATGCACTCCGGTGGAAACACAAGATCACTGATCGGGCTATGTCGTTGCGCGCCTGTGCCGTGTCCTTGCTGAAGGTGGTGCATTGAAGCTTTGCTTTGGGGATGAGAATCCGAAGTTCATCCTTGTGGTGGACTCGGCATCATCGGCGCACGTGCGGTGATTCCTTTTTGAAGGGGTAGCTTAGGAGTTGTGTATTTTTCGTTTTTGTTGTGTCTTGTATCATAGGGTTAGTGGTTATCTGAAGGAGTTACTGTCGCGAGGTATATGGCCTCAGGGTTTGTTTTCCGTTTTATTTCTGGGTCAAAGGTGTTCGACTACTGGATGTTGCTTTATTAATAATATATGGCTGCATGCATCGTGCTGATGCAAAGGCCGGGGTCATCCTCCTTTTCGAAAAAAAGAAAAAAGAAAAAAAAACGTCTCTAACCCAATAATCATTAGTCAAGATCCCAATAGATCCCTGTCCTTTGTTTGAACATGTCATCCCATCTATGTTGCATAAAATGAACATCACTTTCTTTTTTCCATGCGATGTTTTGCCGATGCATGTGTGGTTATTAATGGTTTCTTTTGTCTTCAATCCGATTTTGATTTGGTGTTCATTTGCAACACGGATCAGCCTCTCTCTCTCTGCAGAAGATGAACATCAACTTTTTTTTTCATGCGATGTTTTGCTGATGCATGCATGTGTGGTCATTGATGATTTCTTTTGTCTTCAATCCGATTTTGATTTGGTGTTCATTTGCAAGGGCCGGCCTCTGTACGGAAAAAACCGGATTTTGAGCTACCGATTAGAATTACACCATAAATAAAAATTTAAAAATAGTAGATAGGTAAAATAACATCATATTCACATTGTACACATCACTATTGATTATAATTACACCATAAATAGAATTAATTTTTTTTTTAAATAGGTAAAACAACATCACATTCACATTATACACATTTTTCTAATCAAATTTCATATATAAAAAATTAAAATTAGAGTTAAGGTTTAAAGATATGATTTAAAAATATATTCGTCTCTTATAGTTGAACTACGGATTAACTAATAGAAACGCTTGGAGGTTTTCTAAAGAAATACAAAAGACGGTTCGTTTTTTTACTTAAGTTCAGACTGCGGGTTTATTTCACGGAAACAGGAGGAGGTTTCCGAAAAAAGATTAGTTTTTGTAACTTAAGTCCGGATGGTAGGTTTATTTAAAACAAACATGGGGGGGTCCATAAAAAAATAGATGTACAGGTAGAAGCACTACTCGCTTTATTATCTAAAAAACCCTGGGGGGTTAGAGCATCTCCAGCCGTTCGCCCCCCGGGGCCCGAAATAGCGTCGCCTGGGGGCGAGCGGCGCTAAAATCGTACCGGGGGGGGGGGGGGCTCGGCTTCTGAGTCGCGCCCTCGGGGTCGCCCCCCCAACTGGTGCTTTCGGCCCAGATTCGGCAAACCACTAAACATAATTCACGTTTTTCATTAAGTATATTAGAAAAACATAAAAAAACTACGTCATCCCTGCCGCCGCCGTCCCGTCATCGTCGTCGCTGCCTTCTACATGTCGAGGAGCTTGTAGAAGTTGGTGTAGTCGTCGCCCTCGTCTCCGTCACGTTCGCCGTCGTCGTCGTCCTGCGCGTCGTGGTCGCTGTCCCTGCTGCAACCCTGCCCCTGTGACGCCGAAACGGTGCAGGTCAGGTTTGGAGGGCCCGGGCGCCTCCCCATCGCTATCATCGTCGAGGATGGTGAGGCCGGCGAGCTCCTCCTCACGACGGGCACGGTGGCGAGCCTCGACCTCCCCGAGGGCCCGTCGCTGCCGCTCCATCTCCTCCCGGATGTAGTCGTCCCATGCCCACTTCATGGCCGTCTCATCGGCGGCGGCCATGATGAGGTGCTCCTGTTTGATCGCCGCCGTGCCAGGCTACGTCTTCGGCCTGACAAGGCGGAGGTGGCCGCGGGGAGTTTAGGGCTCGCGGCGGTGGCCCTCGTCGATGGTGATGTCGTTGCCGCCGCCGCGCCCACTGCGCCGGAGCGGCGTCGCATCAAGCTCGGCCTTCGCGGCGACTGGCAGCGTGCGCGCTGCGCCGGAGGAGTGGGAGGAGTGGGAGGATGATGACCCACAAGTATTGGGGATCTATCATAGTCCTTTCGATACGTAAGAGTGTCGAACCCAACGAGGAGCAGAAGGAAATGACAAGCGGTTTTCAGTAAGGTATTATCTGCAAGCACTGAAATTATCGGTAATAGATAGTTTTGTGATAAGATAATTCGTAACGGGTAACAAGTAACAAGTGTATCAAAGGTCCAGAAAGGTAGCCCAATCCTTTTTGTAGCAAAGGACAAGTCTGGACAAACTCTTATATAAAGCAAAGCGCTCCCGAGGACACATGGGAATTTCTGTCAAGTGAGTTTTCATCATGCTCATTTGATTCGCGTTAGTTACTTTGATAATTTGATATGTGGGTGGACCGGTGCTTGGGTGATGCCCTTACTTGGACAAACCTCTCACTTATGATTAACCTCTCTCACAAGCATCCGCAACTACGAAAGAAGAATTAAGATAAATCTAACCATAGCATGAAACATATGGATCCAAATCAGCCCCTTACGAAGCAACACATAAACTAGGGTTTAAGCTTGTCTCACTCTAGCAACCCATCATCTACTTATTACTTTCCAATGCCTTCCCCTAGGACCAAATAATGGTGAAGTTTTATGTAGTCGACATTCACATAACACCACTAGAGGAGAGATAACATACATCTCATCAAAATATCGAACGAATACCAAATTCACACGATTACTTATAACAAGACTTATCCCATGTCCTCAGGAACAAACGTAACTACTCACAAAGCATGTTCATGTTCATAATCAGAGGAGTATTAATTATCATAAATGATATGAACATATGATCTTCCACCAAGTAAACCACTAGCATCAACTACAAGGAGTAATCAACACTATTAGCAACCCACATGTACCAATCTCAGGTTTTGAGACAAAGAGCGAATACAAGAGATAAACTAGGGTTTGGAGAGGATATGGTGCTGGTGATGATGTTGATGGAGATTGACCCCCTCTCGATGAGAGGATCGTTGGTGATGACGATGGCTTCGATTTCCCCCTCCGGGAGGGAAGTTTCCCCGCAGAAGAGCTTCGTCGGAGCTCTAGATTGGTTCTGCCCAAGTTCCGCCTCGAGACGGCGGCGCTTCGTCCCAAAATCTCTCTTGTGATTTTTTCCAGGTCAAAACCCTTCATATAGCAGAAGATGGGCGCCGGAGGCCTACCAGGGGGCCCACAAGCCACCAGGGCGCAGCCGGGGGGTAGTCCGCGCCCAGCAGGTTTGTCACCTCCTCGTGGGTCTCCTCTGGTATTTGTTTCGCCCAATATTTTTTACATATTCCAAAATAATTCTCCATAAATTTTCAGTACTTTTGGTGTTGTGCAGAATAGGTCTCTCATATTTGCTCCTTTTCCAGTCCAGAATTCCAGTTGACGGCATTCTCCCTCTTCATGTAAACCTAGTAAAATAAGAGAGAAAAGGCATACGTATTGTGCCATAATGTGTAATAACAGCCCATAATGAAATAAATATCAATATAAAAGCATGATGCAAAATGGACGTATCAACTCCCCCAAGCTTAGACTTCGCTTGTCCTCAAGCGAAAATCGAGATCGATAAATATGTCCACAAGTTTAGAGATAGAGGTGTCGATAAAATAGAATACGACATGAGGGCGTCATGATCATCTTTAGAACAACAATACTTATTGATATATAATTTCTTATACTAGAGTAAGAATTCATTCAGAGAATAAAGTATGAACCAAGAACTCCATTGAGAACCAACAAACTATGCTCTCAGTCATTGAAGCAATTTCCAATTTATCACAACATCGGAAAGAGTCAATATGCGAGCTTGTAAGGCAAATCCACATACTCAATCATCTTTTAGTCTTTCATAATTGCTAACACTCACGCGGTACTCATGAGGTTAAAGCTTCATTTGGACACGGAGAAAGATACGGGCTTAGAGTTTTGCCTCCCACTATTTACCTCAAGGGTAATGTCAATAGAAATAACTCATGATCACCCACATCCGAGTGGATATATGTGTCTAGGTCATTCCACAACACATAACGCTTGCCAAGAGAGAAAGGCAAAATATATGAAGTGGTGAAGATCACCATGAATCTTGCATAAAGGTAAGTACTAGAAAGTAAAAGTAACAGATAGGCCCTTCGCATAGGGAAGCAGAGGTTGTCATGCGCCTTTTGTTTTTGGATGTGCAAACCCTTAATGCAAAGGAATGCCGCGTTGTATTGCCCTTTGTGATAGCAACCTTTATTATGCATTCGTCGCTTTTATTTATTTACCATCACAAGTTCGTACAACACTTATTTTCCCTTACAATAAAAGATCATACATATTTAGGAGCAAGCCTTAATTTTGCACCGATGATAACTTACTTGAAGGATCTTACTCAATCCATAGGTAGGTACGATGGACTCTCAAGGCAAAACTGGGTTGAGGGTGTTTGGATGCACAAGTAGTATGTCTACTTGGTGCGGAAGTTTTGGCTAGTATGAGGTGAAAGCAAGCACTACATGTTGGAGGATCTATAACCATATAACTTCTATTAAAAAAATAAGCAAACATAGCCCATTATGTTGTCTTCCTTGTCCAACATCAACTTCTTAGCATATAATATTTTAATGAGTTCTCACAATCATAAAAGATGTCCAAGATAATATATTTATATGTGAACCTCTCTTTCTTTTATTACTTCCTTTTAATTGCACCAATGACCAATCGCTATGTTTGTCAACTCTCAACAAATTTCAATCGACATACTTCTTATATGTGAAGTCATCACTCCCCATAAGATCATCATATATACTCTTTGCTTTTATTCTATTCTTCTTCTATTTCTTTTTCTCAAGATCATAGCAAGCAAGCAAAGCCCTCACATCAAAACTACTTTTTATTATATAACTCTCGGACTCACTTACATACGGGGAACATAAAGGAAAAAGGTGTGGTGTGATACGATATCAGCACACCTCCCCCAAGCTTGGCACAAGCCAAAGGGAGTGCCCATACCCATGCATTTAGATGTCCTTCTTTGAAGGTGATGGTGGTGGAGAAGGATTTTCAAGCTTGTCCAGTTTCCTCTTAAGCATAAAATTATGTTCCCTCAGATCGTCGACTTCTTGCTCGAGCTTCAATATCCTTTGACATAATTCTTGCTTGCTCTCCTGGAGAAATCGAGAAGGGGTAAATAGAACCTTGGGTTTTGTCCTTGTGTTTGGGAGGCTTGATTTCCTTAACTCCACATGTCTATCTCCTAGTTGAGGCAGAGGGATCTCATCTTCATCTGAGCTTTCTTCCTCCTACTTGCCTTCTTGTTCCTCCTCCGAGAATAATCCATAAGGATCTAGGTCCCCATAGAGCTTGGGATTGGCAAGATAATGCAATATATAGCTCTCCCCATCAAACTCTTGGGAGACCGGGGCGTGCCGGCACTGTTGCCATGCCCGGTTGCGATCGACGACGGTCAGCGGTACGACTGGTCGCTGTAGCCACGTCGGGGGTCCATCGTGGGGGTCGTGTCTTATCGATGTACTTGGTCGCAGTGAGAGGGGACGGGTGCCTGCCCGTCCAAAGGTCAGTGGAAGGGCCGACCGTGAGGCAGCCGACTGCGGGCTGGCCAGGGGTTGGGTGTCCGGCTCCCTGATTAGCGGCAGCAAGCCTACCGGCTATCCGCCAGCCGACCGTGGTTTCATCGACGTCATGCTAGCCGGTCGCGGACCAGCCGACCATATGATTTTTCTTCAAAAGGGGGAGAACTCCCTAGTATTGGCCTACCCAGGGGTAATAACCCCGTTAGTAGTCCCCGAAGCCGGTGGGGCTCCGCGTCCCTTCGACGAGCGGGAGCCGTCGGCTTCATCAGTCGACGTTCACCTTTCGTGCGGGTTCGAACGACCGGTTGCGTCGGCGGTCGCTCCTGACACCTCGGGCCCCGTCGTGTCGCTTCGGGTCACGTGCCGGACCACGGCGTGCCACACGGGGCATAATGATGCTGAGGGCCCCGCCCCTGGGGCCGACAGGACGTCGCTCTGGGCCTAGCCAACAGGTCGCGGGCATAGCTCAGTAGGCCTTGGGCCAGAGGCTGGGATCCTCTGCGCTTGGACCCCATCGGTTACGGATCGAGATGCCCACGTCTCGTGGATTCCCCGGGGGAGTGGGCACAGTTAATCCCCACCTCCCTCAGGCATCGCCCCCTTATTTATAAGGGGAGGGGGAGGGGCAGAGGCAGTTGCGCCTCCCACCCCATCGTATTCTTCCTCTCACCATTGCCGCTCGACTCACGCTGCCGCTCCGTTCACTCGCCACACCGTGCCAATTGCTGCAGAAATGGCCGACGGAACCTCTGACAGCTGGAGTGGCTTCGTTGTTACGGAGTAGGACATCACGTACCTCCATCGTGCCTGCATGCTGCCATCGGAGGACCGCGTGGCCGCCCGTCCGCCGGGCAACGAGGTGGTGCCCACGCCCAAGGAGGGAGAGTTCGTGGTGTTCGCTTGGCACTTCCCACGCGGCTTCAGTCTGCTGGTGAGCCAGTTCTTCCAACTTCTCATGGATACATTTGATCTTCAACCGCACCACCTCGGACCCAACTCCATCCTCTACCTTTCGAGCTTCGTAACTCTCTGCGAGGGCTACCTCGGGCTCCTTCCCTTAGTGGAGCTGTTCAAGAAACTCTTCTTCCTCAAGGCTCCGAGGAACGGAGACTAGCCATACGCCTGCGAGGGGCACGGTCATGTGTGTCCGCGGTCCACTATTCCCCTGCATTACCCTCATCGATTCCGCCAAGAAGTGGAATCAAACGTTCTTCTACGCGAAGAACGTCGACTTGCCGCAGGACTACATTAGGCTGCCGACCTTTTTCAACGCCCCGTCCTCTGGGGTGAACTGGACGGGTGACGGCCAGCCTGGAGCCATGGTTGGGGAGCTAGGCCAGTTCCAGGCCATGAGAAGCAAAGAAGGGCTGGTCGCGTCTGACCAGGTGGCCGCCTTCATCGATCGCCGGGTGCTACCCCTCCAGCTGAGGCCGCACCGGATCTACGACATGTCGGGCCGGCGAGACCCTTGCGAGTTGTCCACCTTCGAGCTAACGCCGACTCGGGTGGCGAAGCGGGTGAACGCCATCACCAACTTCAAACTGACGCCGGTGACCTAGACCTTTGGCAAGGCGCCGTACAGCCGACATGACCCGGCGCCCCTGGTATGCCCTATCGAGGTGACTTTCTTTCCTTTCATGTTTTTCTAGCTGTCCCCCTTTCTCACACGTCGTGCTGACCACAACACTTTATTCAACAGAACATGCCAGACGGCCCACACCCCCCAGATATTCCAGGCGGAGCGCACCGAATCGGACCCAGAGGACTTCAAGCTGGGAGGCGGCACCGAGGAGGAAGTCGACTCCACAGGAGAGGGCAAGGCGGACGAGGCGATGGGCGACCCAGGAGGTGGCGGGTCTAGAGCGATTGGTGAGTTTCCCTCCACACTGACGATGATGATGATGATGATGTCCGGATGATGGACGCGCCTCCCCCCACAGCTCAGCGGGGGCGATGCGAGCGGAGCGAAGAGCAGACGGCTCATGGCCAGACGGCCGAGGCCTCCCGTCGGGAGAAGAGGCTGGCTCCAGGGCAACCGTCGGCTCAGCCGCCAACTCGTAAGAGAGTGCGAGCGGCTGTCGTGAAGCCACCGACACGGGCCAAGCGGGCCCTTCCCGTCATCGCCGGGTGAGTACTTCTAGCCCTTGTGGGTTTTTTCTTTTGAGTTTATGAGCCGGTGAGCTCCTGAAGGTTCGACCTTTATTTGTTTCAGGGACCCCGTCAAGATCCATGACACGGAGTCGGCTGCCGGCCCGGTGGAGCCCACCGACCGGCAGGCCCAGGAGCACGTGGCCACGTTGCGCAAAGACAAGAGGAGGTTCGCGGAGTTGCGAGCCTCGAAGACAGGAGCAAAGGGTGGGCCCTCGCGCTCGGGGGGCCTCGAGCGATGGGAGGCGGTGGCGGCCTGCAGATCCGTCGCATGCGTCGGACTCAGCAGCCGAATCGACACGGATGTCGAGGCCTTCATCGAGCGAGCCACGAGAGTCGGCTACGGAGACGGTCCTTTCTCCACCCGGGGCAGAAGTGTCCCGACCGGCGGGAGAGGCTCCCAAGACGGCCTAAGAGAGGGCCCGACGAGAGGAGGCCGTGGTCACTCCGTCCCCCATCGAGCCGACCGCGGCCGATGTGCCGGTGCCCCCGGCTGTGCCGGATGTGGCACCAGAGATGCCGACCGAGGGAGGAGACGCGCTGGTTGTTGCAACCGTCGAGCCGAGCCGGCCGGAAAGGAGGCAGCAACGACGGACGTGTGGTAGCCGGAGGCCGACTCCCGTGCCCTTGTGGTCGTCACCCGTCCGTTTGCGACCGGCACCGCAGCGGACGCCGGAGCGAGCGGTGGGACGAGCTGGTCAAGGAGGAGGATGCTTAACATGATCCATGACTGGGAGGCGTTGGCTCGTGCCCCAGCCGTCCTGCCTTCGTTGGCTAGCGGCCCGGTCCACATGCCCAGGGAACTGGGCAGTGTAATGGTGCAGTGTCGCGAAGGGCTAGCCAGGTTCATGGAGGCCGCCGACAGCGCTCTACAACGCGTAGAGGTAAGTCTCCTTAACCCGCGTCGAGTTTTCAATGGGGGCGCGCGAGCACACCCACTGGGTGTAGCCCCCGAGATGCGGGTCAGCTGACCGGCTACATGGCAGCCGGCCTGGATCCTCTTTTGCTTGTTTTAACTTTGGCCTCTTGGTGCGGAGTAGGCAGGGAGCGTCAAGCGGCAGGAGCTTTTGGACGAGGCGGTTGCCATTTACAACAGGGGCAAGCACGATTTCTACCGGCTGGAGGAGGAGCTGAAGAGGACACAAGGTATGCTCGTTCCAATGGGGTCACGCGAGCTCACCCACTGGGTGTAGCCCCCAAGAGTTGGGCCGGCTGTTCGGCAGCCGACACAAATCTTGTGCATTTTTGGTAACCCGGGTTGGTCTTTTTCATAGAAGATCTGAATGCCCTGACCTCCATCCGACACAAGAGGGATGAGGTGGCCTCCGAGCGGGACCGGCTGGCGCGAGATCTCCAGGCGATCACATCGGAGCAGGCCTGGTTGGCCGGCCTGCTTGTGGATGGGTAGGCGGCCCAGGAGCGCCTGGGCACGGAGCTGCAGCGGGAAGTGGCAGCCCGCGAGGATGCCGCCAAGCAGGTGGCCGACGCCGCCCAGTGGGCCACCTCTCTTCAAGGTGAGGTGACCCACCTCGAGGGCAAGCTTGAGGCGCGCAGAGCTTCCCTAGCCCAAACGGAGACGACGCTGCAGAGGGAGAGGAACACAGCCCTGCAGTTTGTCATCGAGATGGATGATGCCTCACAGCATAAGTGTTGCTTTCGAGGCTTCTTCTTGTGCCGTCTGTCATTATCTTGCTTTGGATCTATTTATTGATTATTTTCTTTTTCAGAGCGTTTCCCGGAGAACCAACGTCGTGTCGAGCAGGCTATGTCGGATCATTGAGAGTGCCTACGACAGCGCAGACAGGAGATTGAGGAGAATGCCGGCTGGGATGTGGCAGAGCTCGGGCTGGCCGTCGAGAACAGGCTGATCCATATTCAGCACTGTATGGACCGGCTCAAGACGGCCGACAAGGAGGTTATCTTGGACCTCTTGCCAGGTCATGGGGCCCCGCTGGGCCGCGTGGCGCTGTGGCTGGAGAATGCGGTGGTCCAGCTCGAGGTCTCGAAGGCGTCGGCGGCTCGTGCCGGGGTGTAGATGGGCCTCCGGTTCGTCACGTCGTGGTACCGCAGTGCCGACTTGGACCGGCTAGACACGATGTGCGAGGTTCTTGAGGCGGAGCGGGTCGCTTGTGAAGTCGGTCTCGTCCATCGAGCCAACGAGCTCGCTTCATACGTCGACCGAGACGAGCTCCTACCGGCGTTGGAGGAGGACGGCGAGCCGGTTGCCGAGGACTCCTTTGGCAACCCCCAAGGACCCGAAGATGAGGAGGTCGTCGAGGAGAGCACCGCCTCCAGTACCAGCAGCGACATAGAAGCCACGGAAGGCACAAAGGCGGACCTGAAGGTCGCGGCCTTGGTTAAGCGACCTGATGAGCCGGCCGGGAATGCCCTAGCAGCCTGAGTGGCCTTGCGTGCCCTGTATCTTTTCTTTCTTTGCTACAAAACTTGTTTGTTTTAAGACGCATTTCCACCCATTGGGGGTGTATGTTAAAGAACCCTTGGCCCGTGGCCTTTTGCCTTTTAACTTGCTTGGCATTTGAAATGTATGTGTGTCGGCTCTTCCTTTGCCCTTTGCCTTTTGACTCATATTTTACGCAGGTATTCCTTCCGGATTCCGCCCCGCCTGTCAGCCAGCCAGGAGTCGGTCTGGGACAGGGACATGGCATCATCCTTGGAAAAATGAGCGGGCCTTAGAGTCGTCCGGCTAGGGATGGGGCGAGCTGGCAGAGGCTGGTTTCTAGAAGTAACATGATCTGGTTGGACCTGTCCGGCAGCTACTCGTCAGGCGGCGTTCGCGTGATAAGTTCCTTCCTACCCCATGGTGCCGCCAGCCGGACAACTGGGGCCTGGTCTGTGGCTGCTTAGGGGGGTAGTAAAGGGTTGCTTGCTCACATTACTTGCCTGCCTCGGAGAAGAGCCGGCGAGCCCCCGGTCCAGGGAGCCGGGCCCGGGTGCCATGCTTAAATAATGAAAACCCTTTGAAGGAATTGAAAAAGGGCGTGCCCCAAGTGCCAGCTTGGGGCCCCCATTGCATTCATTAGGTTTCAACAAAAGGGAAGATACATACATACACAATTTTTTTCTTAGCAGTAGAAAGGTCGAAGGAGCATTGCATTCCATGGGCGCTCCGTTTCCTCGCCGGAGGTGGCCCTTTTGCGCATCTGCGACTTCTGAGCATCGATCAGGTAGTAGGCATTGTTGTGCTGTGCCTTGCTGATGACAAATGGGCCCTCCCATGGGGAGGATAGCTTGTGCTAGCCGGCTTTCACTAGATCTGCCTAAGCACCAAGCCCCCCTCAGGAAAGGAGAGGGGCCGAATCCGCTTGCGGTGTTAGTTCCGGAGCTTCTGCTGGTAGATAGCTGTTCGGTTGAGCGCTAGCTCACGGGCCTCCTTGAGGAGGTCGACGTCTTCTTATCTTGTCTCCTTTGGGTCCTTCTCCATATACAGGGCGACCTGAGGCGAGTCAAACTCGACGTCTGTGGGGATGATCGCCTCGGACCCATATACGAGAAAGAAGGGGGTGTAGGCAATCGACCAGTTGGGCGTGGTCCTGAGGCTCCAGAGGACATCGGCACTTATCGATCTAGCAGCCGCCGGACCGCATGAGGGGTTCCACAAGTCGGGGCTTGAGGCCGGCAAGGATCGGGTTGTATGCCCTTTCTGCCTGGCCGTTTGACTGTGGGTGGGCCACCGATGCGAGGTCGAGCCGGATGCCCTCTTGGGAGCAGAAACATAGACGTGGGCATTCCTGCCTATCTGAGGTAGGAGACACTTCTGCATGCGGCGCTGGAAGGTAGCGCCTGCGTTCTTCAGGCCAAAGGACATGGTGATGTAGCAGTAGGCCCCGAAAGGGGTGATGAATGAGGTCTTCAGCCGGTCGGCTGGGTCTAGCTTGATCTGGTGGTAGCCTGAGTAGGCATCCAGGAAGGACAATAGATTGTAGTCGGCCGTGGATTCGATGACTTGATCGAACCGCGGCAGGGCGAATGGGTCCTTGGGACATGCCTTGTTCAGGCTCGTGTAGTCGATACACATGCACTAAGTCTTGTTTTTCTTCGGCACCAGGACTGGGTTAGCCAGCCAGTCCGGGTGGAACACTTCCATGATGAAGCCGGATGCGACCAGCCGGGCGATTTCTTCTCATATAGTACGCCACTTCTCCTCGGAGAACCGGCGCAGGGGTTGCTTGACCGGCTTCGCATCTAGCCGTACATGAAGTTTGTGCTCGACGAACTTCCTCGGAACACCCAACATGTCCTTTGGAGACCATGCAAAGATGTCCCGATTCTTATGGAGGAAGTCGACAAGCTCGCCTTCCTATTTGCTATCGAGGCGGGAGCCGATGGTGACGCACTGCTTGGGATTGGCAGGGTCAAGCGGCACCTGTCTGGTGTCCTTGGACGACTGGAACGACACCTCATCGGCCGACTGGGATGGAGGAGTCGGCATGGACGGCTGGCCAGAGGTGTGAGCCACGAGCCAGTCGAGCTGCCACTTCTCCTCCTCTATCTCCAAGGCTTCGGCCAGCCGGCTGCTGTCGCACGCACATTCGATCGACATCTTGTAGTCGTTGACGATGGTGATGATGCCCTTGGGACCTGGCATCTTGAGCTTGAGGTAGGCGTAATGGGGGATCGCCATGAACTTGACGAGGACCGGCCGACCCAGCAGCGCGTGGTAGGGACTGTCGAGGTCCACTAGCTCGAACCATATTGGTTCGCAGAGGAAGTGGCTCTGGCCACCGAAGAGAAAATCGAGCTCAATCTTACCGATGGGGGTGCAGGATTTTCCCGGCACGATGCTGTGGAGAACCGTCTGGCTCGCTTGTAGGTCTTTCTCCTTGAGCCCCAGCTTGAGCATCGTGTCGCGGTAGAGGATGTTGATGCTGCTGCCCCCGTCGATCAACACCCGCAAGAAATGGCAGGTGCCTCTCTCGAAGACGATGGTGGGATCGAGGATGAGGGCATAGCTGCCAGGGCTTGGCATTATGGCCAGGTGGTCCGCCCAGCTCCAGGTAACCGGCTTCTCACACCAGTGCATGAATTGGGGGGTTGAAGGCATGGTGGCGTTCAACTCGCGCTTGAGCCGGCGCTGGGTGTGCTTGTCTGTCTCTTCACTGGTGAAGACGATGTAGGACCCGTCCCGGTTGGGGAACTGATCGAGCAGGCGGCCGTCATGTGGGCCCAGAGCCGGAGCCGGCACTGGTGCACGGAGAGGCGGCACTGGAGGAGCCGGAAGGCCTTCCCCCTGGGCCAACCGCTGCGAGAAGCTGCACCACCGGAGCATATGCGTTGATGCCTTGGCCCCGGAGTGATGCTTGTAGGGAAGGTCGAGCATCTGCTTGAAGGTGAGCTTGGGCTGCCAGGCGGCCTTACCGGTGCGCTAACGCTGGCTGGAAGCCTGGGCAGCCGGCTGCTCTTCTTCGATGGTGGCGACCTACCGGCTCCCGTATTGGGAATCCGGCTGGTTGGTGTTCTGCTTGTTGTTCTGCGGCTGCTAGTTGTCGGCAGCCGGTCGTGACGCCGTCGGCGGCGGGGCTGCCTTGCCGGGCGTGCTGACCTTGACCTGCATTGCGGAGTCAGGGTGTGGCGTACTTGTCTGCCTTGGCCATGAGGTCCTCCAGGGTTGCTAGCTCGGAGCACATGAGTTTATGCTTAAGGTGGGTGCCGTCATGGCAACCCTCGGTGAAGTACTGGATGGCCTGCACCTCGTGCACTCCTTCGCAGGAGTTGCAGAGTTCGGTCCATCGGGTGAGGTAGTCGCGGAACTTTGTCCGGGCCCTGAACGCACATGGCTAGTTCGCGGGGGCAACCGGACCGCTTGTAGGTCCCGGTGAAGTTGTGGACGAACGCCTCCGATGACCCACAAGTATAGGGGATCTATCGTAGTCCTTTTGATAAGTAAGAGTGTCTAACCCAGCGAGAAGCAGAAGGAAATGACAAGCAGTTTCGAGTAAGGTATTCTCTACAAGCACTGAAATTATCGGTAACACATAGCTTTGTGATAAGATAATGCGTAACGAGTAACAAGTAACAAGTATAGCAAAGGTGCAGAAAGGTAGCCCAATCCTTTTTGTAGCAAAGGACGGGTTTGGACAAACTCTTATATAAAGCAAAGCGCTCCCAAGGACACATGGGAATTTCTGTCAAGCCAATTTTCATCATGCTCATTTGATTCACGTTCGTTACTTTGATAATTTGATATGTGGGTGGACCGGTGCTTGGGTGCTCCCCTTACTTGGACAAACCTCCCACTTATGATTAACCCATATCGCAAGCATCCGCAACTACGAAAGAAGAATTAAGGTAACCCTAACAATAACATGAAACATATGGATCCAAATCAGCCCCAAACGAAGCAACACATAAACTAGGGTTTAAGCTTCTGTCACTCTAGCAACCCATGATCTACTTATTACTTCCCAATGCCTTCCCCTAGGCCCAAATAATGGTGAAGTGTTATGTAGTAGACGTTCACATAACACCGCTAGAGGAGAGACAACATACATCTCATCAAAATATCGAACGAATACCAAATTCACATGATTACTTATAACAAGACTTATGCCATGTCCTCAGGAACAAACGTAACTACTCATGAAACAGGTTCATGTTCAAGATCAAAGGAGTATTAATTATCATAAAGGATCTGAACATATGATCTTCCACCAAGTAAACCAACTAGCATCAATTACAAGGAGTAATCAACACTACTAGCAACCCATATGTACCAATCTGAGGTGTTAAGACAAAGATCAGATACAAGAGATGAACTAGGGTTTGGAGAGGAGATGGTGCTGGTGAACATGTTGATGGATATTGACCCCCTCTCGACGAGAGGATCGTTGGTGATGATGATGGCTTTGATTTCCCCCTCCGGGAGGGAAGTTTCCCTGGCAGAATAGCCCTGCCGAAGCTCTAGATTGGTTCTGCACAAGTTCCGCCTTGAGACGTCGGCGCTTCGTCTTGAAAGCTCTCTTATGATTTGTTTCCAGGTCAAAACACTTCATATAGGAGAATATGGGCATCGGAGGAGCCACAGGGGCTCGACAAGCCTGCTAGGCGCGACCAGGGGGTGGCCACGCCTAGCAGGCTTGTGGCCTGCAGGTGCCCCCCCTCTGGTTGATTCTTGCACCAGTATTTTTTACTAATTACAAAAGTATTCTCCGTAAATTTTGAGGACTTTTGGAGTTGTGCACAATAGGTATCTCAGATTTGCTCCTTTTCCAGTTCAGAATTCCAGCTGCCGGCATTCTCCCTCTTCATGTAAACCTTGTAAAATAAGATAGAAAAAACATAAGTATTGTACCATAACGTGTAATAATAGACCATAATGCAATAAATATCAATATAAAAGCATGATGCAAAATGGACGTATCAACTCCCCCAAGCTTAGACATCGCTTGCCCTCAAGCGAAAGCTGAGATCGATGATTATGTCCACATGTTTAGAGATAGAGGTGTCGATAAAATAAAATACGGACATGAGGGCATCATGATCAACTTTAGAACAACAATACTCATTGTATGATATTCTTTATGCTAGAGTAACAATTCATTCACAAGATCAAGTATGAACCAAGAAATCTGTTGAGAACCAACAAACTATGATCTCAGTCATTGAAGCAATTGACAATTTATCATAACATCAGAAAGAGTCAATATAAGAGCTTGTAAATCAAATCCACATACTCAATCATCTTTTAGTCTTTCACAATTGCTAGCACTCACGCGGTACCCACGAGATCAAAGCTTCAATTGAACATAGAGAAAGATAGGGGCTTATAGTTTTGCCTCCCAACTATTCACCTCAAGGGTGATGTCAACAATAATAACTCATGATCACCCACATCCAAGTGGATATATAAGTCTAGATCCTTCCCCAACACATAATGCTTGCCAAGAGAGACGGAATATAGGAAGTGGTGAAGATCACCTTGACTCTTGCATAAAGGTAAGTACTAGAAAATAAAAGTAACAGATAGGCCCTTCGCAGAGGGAAGCATAGGTTGTCATGCGCTTTTTGTTTTGGATGCATGAACTCTTAGTGCATAGGAACATTGCGTTGTATTTCCCTTTGTGATAGAAACCTTTATTATGTAGTCCATTGATTTTATTTCTTCACTATCACAAGTTCGTACAATGCTTATTTCCCTTACAATTAAAGATCACACATATTTAGGAGCAATTTTTATTGCCTTTCTGCACCGATGACAACTTACTTGAAGGATCTTATTCAATCCATAGGTAGGTATGGTGGACTCTCATGGCAAAACAGGGTTGAGGTGTTTGGATGCACAAGTAGTATCTCTACTTGGTGCGGAAGTTTTGGATATTATAGGTGGAAGCAAGTACTACATGTTGGAGGATCTAAAACCATATAACTTCTATCCGGAGGCAAGCAAACATAACCTATTATGTTGTCTTCCTTGTCCAACATCAACTTCTTGGCATGTAATATTTTAATGAGGGGTCACAATCATAAAAGATGTCCAAGATAATATATTTATATGCGAATCTATCTTTCTTTATTACTTCCTTTCAATTGCACCAACGACCAATTACTATGTTTGTTAACTCCCAACAATTTTCAATCACCATACTTTTTTATATGTGAAGTCATCACTCCCCATAGGATCACTATGTATTCTCTATGCTTTTTGTTCTATTGTTCCATATTCATTACTTTCAAGAGCATAGTAATAAAGCAAAACCCTCTCAACCAAACTACTTTTTATTATATATATCTCGAACTTGCTTACATAAGGGGAGCAAAAAGCAAAAACTAAAAGGTAGATCATACTAGAAAAAATATATTCTACTAGATCAAAACAAAATAAAAAGGATTGAACTAGGAAAGATAATAAAAAACAAAAAAGGAAAAAGGTGTGGTGTGATACGATATCGGGACACCTCCCCCAAGCTTGGCACAAGCCAAGGGGAGTGCCCATACCCATGTGCTCAGGTGTCCTTCTTCGGAGGTGATGGTGCTGGAATCGATGGTGAGGATGGAAGCTTGTCCTTCGTCTTCCAAGGCATTGGATCACCATCATAAAAGGATGAACGAGTCTCCGGAATCCTCAAATTTGCAGCCAAACTCATTCTCTTAAATATGTATTCATACTCACAGTTTTGGTTTTGCAGATCATAGATCTGGGCTTGGAGATGCTCAATTTTCTCGTAAAGCTTGAAGATGTGCTCCCCGATGTCCTTGGTGTCCAGCTTGTGTTTATGGGTAAAGTCTGAGATCAACATATGATTGGCATTAAGTCCACGTTCCACCATCCCTTGGCACTTGAATACTTGTTGCTCCATTGCTTCGAGCCTTGTTTCCACGCTTCCGTCTTCTTTGGCCCCTCAACGTCACGGATGTGCAGCACCCCCTCATGCATCTCAATGGTTTGAGGGTGTTGCAACACCTCTGCAAGGTAAGGTCTGATTACCTTCTCGAAAAATTTGTCCTTCGGAGCACCAGGAGACGCCATGACGACCTAAATGTGCTGCAGAAAACAGCTCAAAACGAAAACAGGAGGTATTGTCGTGATATGAAAGTGCAAACCTTCGGGAGATTATATAATGAATTTTTGCCGACCCGAAGGGGTGTTCCACAGGAAAACGGAGTCCGGCGGGCGCACGGGGTGGTGACAAGCCCCATTGCCACACCTAGCAGGCTTGACGCCTCCCCGTGCGTCCTTTGGACTACCTTTTATTTTCCTAATTTTTTAAATATTCCAAAACTTAGTAAAATTGCCATAGGGGAAGTTTTGGAGTCGGTTTACTTACCGTACCACATACCTATTCATTTTCAGCGTCTGAAACGTTCTGGTAAGTCTTCCTAATATGTTCTTCGGGAGTTATGGTATTGATAACATTGGTTTCAATGTTAATGTGAATACTTGAAATATAGTGTTTGATTCTTTGCCCGTTTACCACCCTCGGATTTGTGCCTTCGGCGTTGTTGATCTTGATGGCACCGGAACGATATACCTCCTCGATGATATAAGGCTCTTCCCATTTGGAGAGAAGTTTACCTGCAAAAAATCTTAACCGAGAATTGTATAGCAAGACATGATCACCTACATTAAATTCATGCTTTTGTATCCTTTTATCATGCCATATCTTAACTTTCTCTTTAAAAAGCTTGGCATTCTCATAGGCCCGAGTTCTCCATTCATCAAGTGAGCTAATTTCAAATAACCTCTTCTCACCAGCAAGTTTGAAATCATAGTTGAGCTCTTTGATTGCCCAATAAGCTTTATGTTGTAGCTCTAGAGGTAAGTGACATGCTTTACCATAAACCATTTTATACGGAGACATACCCATAGGTTTCTTTTAAGCAGTTCTATAAGCCCATAATGCATCGTCAAGTTTCTTAGACCAATTCTTCCTAGATCTATTAACTGTCTTTTGCAAAATCAATTTAATTTCTCTATTGCTTAATTCTACTTGACCACTAGAGTGAGGATGATAAGGGGATGCAATTCTATGATTAACATCATACTTGGCACGCAATTTATGGAAAGCACCATGAATAAAACGTGAACCACCATCAGTCATTAAATATCTGGGGACTCCAAATCTAGAGAAAACAACTTCTTTAAGCATCTTAATAGAGGTGTTATGATCAACACTACTAGTTGGGATAGCTTCTACCCACTTAGTAACATAATCAATAGCAACTAAAATATGAGTATACCCGTTGGATGTTGGAAAAGGTCCCATATAATCAAAACCCCAAACATCAAATGGTTCAATAACAAGAGAGTAATTCATAGGCATTTCCTGACGTCTACTAATCTTGCCAATTCTTTCACATTCATTACATGATAAGACAAACTTACGAGCATCCTTGAAGAGAGTAGGCCAATAAAAACCAGATTGTAATACCTTATGTGCAGTTCTATTTCCAACGTGGTGTCCTCCGTATGCCTCAGAATGACACTTCGATAGGATCTATTCCTTTCCATGCTCAGGTACACAAGGTCTAATAGCACCATCTACTCCTTTATAAAGGTGTGGGTCATCCCATAAGTAATGTCTTAAATCATAGAAAAACTTTTTCTTTTGTTGGTATGTGAAACTAGGCGGTATAAATTTAGCGACAATGTAGTTAGCATAATCAGCATACCAGGAGCATTATGAGAATCATTTATGACAGCTAATTGTTCATCAAGAAAGCTCTCATCAATAGGTAGTGGGTCATCAAGAACATTCTCTAACCTAGACAAATTATCTGCTACGGGGTTATCAACACCCTTTCTATCAACAATATGCAAATCAAATTCTTGTAGCAGAAGAACCTATCTAATAAGTCTAGGTTTAGCATCCTTCTTTTCCATGAGATATTTAATAGAAGCATGATTAGTGTGAACAGTTACTCTACAATCAACAATATAGGGTCTAAACTTATCACAAGCGAACACAACTACTAAAAAATCCTTTTCAATGGTAGCATAGTTCCTTTGAGCACTGTCTAGAGGTTTGCTAGCATAATGAATAAAATTTAATTTCTTATCAACTCTTTGATCTAGAACAACACCTACATCATAATCACTAGAAACACACATAATTTCAAAGGGTAAGTTCCAACCAGGTGGTTGAACAACAGGTGCAGTAATCAAAGCATTCTCGAGAATTTCAAGAGCTTCTACACAATCATCATAAAAATAGAATGGACCTATTTTTGCAAAAGATTAGTGAGAGGCCTAGAAATCTTAGAGAAATCTTTAATAAACCTCCTATAGAAACCAGCATGACCAAGGAAACTTTGTATACCTCTGATATCTGTAGGGCACGACATTTTTTCAATAGCATCAACTTTAGCCTTGTCAACTTCAATACCTCTTTCGGAAATTTCTTGTCCCAAGACAATGTCTTCATTCACCATAAAGTGGCACTTTTACCAATTCAAGACAAGATTAGTTTCTTCACACCTCTGCAAAACTCGATCAAGGTAGCTCAAACAAGCATCAAAAGAAGTTCCGTAAACGGAAAAATCATCCAAGAAAACCTCAACAATCCTTTCACAAAAATCCGAGAATATAAGAGCCATACATATTTGAAAGGTAGCAGGTGCATTGCATAAACCAAAAGGCATACGTCTATAAGCAAAGGTACCAAAAGGGCAGGCAAAGGTGGTCTTCTCTTGGTCCTCTTTTGACACATGTATTTGAGAGAAACCAGAATAACCATCTAGAAAGCAGAAATGTGTGTGTTTGGATAATCTTTCTAGCATTTGATCAATTAAAGGTAGAGGGTAATGATCTTTTCTAGTAGCTTTATTCAATTTCCTAAAATCAATTACCATTCTATAACATGTAACAATTCTCTGCGGGATCAATTCATTTTTATCATTAGGAACTACGGTAATACCTCCTTTCTTAGGGACACAATGAACGGGACTAACCCATCTACTATCAGCAATATGGTAAATGATACCAGCCTCCAGAAGCTTTAATATTTCATTTCTTACCACTTCCTTCATTTTAGGATTCAACCGTAGTTGGTGATCAACAACTGGTTTAGCATCAGGCTCCATTTTAATTTTGTGCTGACATAGAGTGGGACTAATGCCCTTAAGACCATCAAGAGTATATCCAATAGAAACATGGTGCTTCTTCAGAGTTTTCAATAATCTCTGTTCTTCCTGGTCTAAAAGGTTAGCACTAATAATAACAGGATATATCTTCTTTTCATCAAGATAAGCATATTTCAAAGTATCTGGTAATTGTTTAAGCTCAAACACGGGATCACCCTTGGGTGGAGGACGATCCCCAAGTATTTCAATAGGAAAGTTGTGTTTCAGGATATGATGTTGATCAAAGAAAATCCTATCTATTTCATTCCTTTCATTTATATGTATATTATTTTCATGGTCTAGGAAATATTGCGCTAAAGGATCAGTAGGCGGAACATCAATAGAAGCAAGACCAATAATTTCATCCTTACTAGACAATTCTTTATCATGGGGCTGTCTACGAAATTTAGAGAAATTAAACTCATGAGATGTATCCCCAAAACTTACGGTAACCGTTTCCTTCTCACAATCTATCATCGCATTAACGGTATTGAAGAAGGGTCTACCAAATATAATGGGACAAAAATCATCTCGTGGGGTACCAAGAACAAGAAAATCACTAGGATATTTTATTTTCCCACACAATACTTCAACATCTCCAATAATCCCAACTCGTGATATAGTGTCTCTATTAGAAATCTTAATTGTAACATCAATTTCCTCTAACTCAGCTGGTGCAATATCATTCATAATCACTTTATATAAGGAAAAGGGAATTGCACTCACACTAGCACCCATATCACATAAGCCATGATAACAATGATCTCCTATTTTAACAGACACAACAGGCATGCCAACAATGGGTCTATGTTTATCTTTAGCATCAGGTTTAGCAATTCTAGCAGCTTCATCACAAAAGTGAATAACATGCCCATCAATATTATCAACGAAGAGATCCTTAACCATAGAAATACTAGGCTCAACTTTAATTTGCTTAGGGGATGTAGGTGTTCTAGCACAGCTCTTACGAACCACAGTTGAAGCTTTAGCATGATCCTTTATTCTAATAGGGAAAGGTGGTTTCTCAATATAAGCAGTGAGAATAATAGGATCAGCATTATAAGTAATAATTTTCTCTTCAACGTTAATAGGTTCAACTACTTTCACTTCAATGGGAGGATGATATTTAAACCACTTCTCCTTAGGGAGATCAACATGAGCATCAAAAGATTCACAAAAAGAAGCTACTATCTCAGAGTCAAGTCCATATTTAGTGCTAAATTCACGAAAAGCATCAGTGTCTACGAAGGATTTAACACAATCAAACTTAAGGTTCATACCTGACTCCTTACCTTGGTCAAGTTCCCGATCTTCAGAGTTGCATTTAATTCTTTCCAATAAATCCCATTTGAAAGCAATATCTTTCTTCATATAGGAACCAACACAAGAAGTATCGAGCATGGATTGATCATTACGAGAAAGTCGAGCATAAAAATTCTGGATAATAATTTCTCTCGAGAGCTAATGATTAGGGCATGAATATAACATTGACTTGAGCCTCCCCCAAGCTTGAGCGATTCTTTCTCCTTCAGGAGGCCAAAAATTATAATATAATTCCGATCATGATGAACTAGATGCATATGATAGAACTTCTGATGAAATTCCATCTTCAATCGTTTGTAGCTCCATGATCCAATATCATCACATAGCCTATACCATGTCAATGCTTTCTCCTTCAAAGATAAAGGAAATACCTTGTTCTTAACGTGATCCTCGGGCAGAACTGCAAGCTTAAATAATCCACAAACTTCATCCACATAGATTAGATGTGAATCCGGATGTAGTGTTCCATCTCCTGCGTTAGGATTAGCCAGCAATTTTCTCTATCATACCCGAAGGAATTTCGTTATAAATATTTTCAGTAGGTTCAGTAGGTTGAGGGACAATTCTTTGTGTTTCCAGTCGAGGTGAAGATACACCGAACAAGCTCCTCAAAGGATTACTTTTCATAGTAACAAGTGACAGTAAATTTCGGCACACTATATAATTTTTCCTTACCAAAGGCGCTTCACTCCCCGCAATGGCGCCAGAAAAGAGTCTTAATGACCCACAAGTATAGGGATCTATCGTAGTCCTTTCGATAAGTAAGAGTGTCGACTCCAATGAGGAGCAGAAGGAAAGGAAAAGCGGTTTCCAGTAAGGTATTCTCTACAAGCACTGAAATTATCGGTAACAGATAGTTTTGTGATAAGATAATTCGTAACGAGTAACAAGTAACAAGTGTAGCAAAGGTGCAGCAAGATAGACCAATCCTTTTTGTAGCAAAGGACAAGCCTGGACAAACTCTTATATAAAGCAAAGCGCTCCCGAGGACACATGGGAATTTTTGTCGAGCCAGTTTTCATCATGCTCATTTGATTCACGTTCGTTGCTTTGATAATTTGATATGTGGGTGGACCGGTTCTTGGTTGTTGCCGTTACTTGGACAAACCTCCCACTTATGATTAGCCCCTATCGCAAGCATGTGCAACTACGAAAGAAGAATTAAGGTAAACCTAACCATAGCATGAAACATATGGATCCAAATCAACCCCTTACGAAGCAATGCATAAACTAGGGTTTAAGCTTCTATCACTCTAGCAACCCATCATCTACTTACTACTTCCCAATGCCTCCCCCTATGCCCAAATAATGGTGAAGTGTTATGTAGTCGACGTTCACATAACACCACTAGAGGAGAGACAACATACATCTCATCAAAATATCGAACGAATACGAAATTCGCATGATTACTTATAACAAGACTTATCCCATGTCCTCAGGAACAAACGTAACTACTCACAAAACATGTTCATGTTCAAGATCAGAGGAGTATTAATTATCATAAAGGATCTGAACATATGATCTTCCACCAAATAAACCAACTAGCATCAACTACAAGGAGTAATCAACACTACTAGCAACCCACATGTACCAATCTGAGGTGTTAAGACAAAGATCAGATACAAGAGATAAACTAGGATTTGGAGAGGAGATGGTGTTGGTGAAGATGTTGATGGATATTGACCCCCGCTCGATGAGAGGATCGTTGGTGATGATGATAACTTCGATTTCCCCCTTCGGGAGGGAAGTTTCCTCGGCAGAACAGCCCTGTCGGAGCTCTAAATTGGTTCTGCCCAAGTTCCACCTCGAGACGGCGGCGCTTTGTCCCCAAAGCTCTCTTTTGATTTTTTCCAGGTCAAAACACTTCATATAGGAGAAGATGGGCATCAGAGGAGTCACAGGGGCCCCACAAGCCTGCTAGGCGCGACCAAGGGGGGTGGCCACGCCTAGCAGGCTTGTGGCCTGCAGGTGGCTCCCCTCTGGTTGATTCTTGCGCCAGTAATTTTTTATTAATTCGAAAAATACTCTCCGTAAATTTTCAGGACTTTTGGAGTTGTGCAGAATAGGTATCTCATATTTCCTCCTTTTTCAGTCCAGAATTCCAGCTGTCGACATTCTCCCTCTTCATGTAAACCTTGTAAAATAAGAGGGAAAAAGCATAAGTATTGTACCATAACTTGTAATAACAGCCCATAATGCAATAAATATCAATATAAATGACTGATGCAAAATGGACATATCAGCCTCCTCAAAGTCCGTCCAGGTGTTGATGCTACCGGCTACCAGGCTGTTTAGCCAGGTGCGGGCTGAGCCGATCAGCATGAGGGGGACACAATGCACAAGTACACGCTTGTTTCCCCTGGCTATGCCGACTGCGGTGGTGTAGTTGATCAGCCAGTCTTCCATCTTAGCGACGCCGTTATACTTAGGGGTGTCACGCGGGAGGGTGAAGCCGGTTGGAAATGGCTCGTTGCGGATCCGGAGGCCGAAACACGCCGGACCGATCAAGCCCTCCTCCTCGAGGAGGGCCGACTGTGCGAGCTGGTCGAGGCAGAGACGCACGTCTTTCGTGCTGTGAGGGACCCGCGGTCTGAGCCGAGCCGCGAGTTCAGCACGAACGATCGACGGGGGAGACCGTGTCGGGCCCCACCATAGAGGCGGGGTGTGCCCGCGGCTGTGCCGGCTACCACCAGCTGACACTTCATCGCGATGGGCGCCGCCAGCCAGGAGGTTGCTGTGCCGACTGTTCACAGCCGACTGCTCATTCCTGCGCTGCTGGAGACGTCGAGCGTTGCTTCCCTCGGCATGCCGTCCGGAGGTGCGAGGGGAGCTAGAGTGTTGGGCCAGCTGACGGCCAACGCCTCCAGTGCCCTCGCCCTCGAGACGGGGAGCCTCGCAGACGGCTCCACCGGGGTTGAGCCTGTTTTGTTGCGCGTTGGCGGTGTCGATAAGGTCCTTGATGTGCCGCTCACGTGAGGCGCGCTCCTCGCCCTCCAAGATAGCCAGATCCTCATAAGCTACCTTGGCGGCCCGCAGGTTGGCCGCGAGGGTGTCATAGACGGGCAGGTGATGACCCACAAGTATAGGGGATCTATCATAGTCCTTTCGATAAGTAAGAGTGTCGAACCCAATGAGGACCAGAAAGAAATCAAAGGCGGTTTCCAGTAAGGTATTCTCTGCAAGCACTGAAATTATCGGTAACAAATAGTTTTGTGATAAGATAATTTGTAACGAGTAACAAGCAAAAAGTGTAGCGAAGGTGCAGCAAGGTAGCCCAATCCTTTTTGTATCAAAGGACAGGCCTGGAAAAACTCTGATATAAAGCAAAGCGCTCCCGAGGAGACATGGGAATTTCTGTCAAGCTAGTTTTCATCATGCTCATTTGACTCGCATTTGTTACTTTGATAGTTTGATATGTGGGTGGACCAGTGCTTGGGTGCTGCCCTTACTTGGACAAACCTCCCACTTATGATTAACCCCTCTCACAAGAATCTGCAACTACAGAAGGAGAATTAAGATAAATCTAACCATAACATGAAATATAGGGATCCAAATCAGCCCCTTACGAAGCAACGCATAAACTAGGGTTTAAGCTTCTGTCACTCTAGCAACCCATCTTCTACTTATTACTTCCCAATGCCTTCCCCTAGGCCCAAATAATGGTGAAGTGTTATGTAGTAGACATTCACATAACACCACTAGAGGAGAGACAACATACATCTCATCAAAATATCGAAATAATACCAAATTCACACGATTACTTACAACAAGACTTATCCCATGTCCTCAGGAACAAACGTAACTCTTACAAAGCATGTTCATGTTCATAATCAGAGGAGTATTAATTATCATAAAGGATATGAACATATGATCTCCCACCAAGTAAACGAACTAGCATCAACTACAAGGAGTAATCAACACTACTAGCAACCCACAGGTAACAATCTGAGGTTTGGGACAAAGATCGATACAAGAGATGAACTAGGGTTTGGAGAGGAGATGGTGTTGATGAAGATGTTGATGGAGATTGACCCCCTCTCGATGAGAGGATCCTTGGTGATGACGATGGCTTTTATTTCCCCCTCCGGGAGGGAAGTTTCCTTGGTAGAACAGCCCTGCTGGAGCTCTAGATTGGTTCTGTCCAAGTTCCGCCTCGAGACCGCGGTGCTTCATCCCGAAAGCTTTCTTCTGATTTTTTTCAGGTCAAAACCTATCATATAGAAGAAGATGGGGGTTGGGGACCTGCCAGGTGGGTCATAAGCCTACGAGGTGCGGCCAGGAGGTGGTCACGCCTGACAAGCTTGCCACCTTCTGGTGGGCCCCCTCTGGTATCTGTTTCGCCCAGTATTTTTTATATATTCCAAAATAATTCTTCGTAAATTTTCAGGACTTTTGGAGTTGTGCAGAATAGGTATCTCAGATTTGCTCCTTTTCTAGTCTAAAATTCCAACTGACGACATTCTCCCTCTTCATGTAAACCTTGTAAAATAAGAGAGAAAAGGCATAAGTATTGTACCATAACGTGTAATAACATCCCATAATTCAATAAATATAAATATAAAAGCATGATGCAAAATGGACGTATCAACTCCCCCAAGCTTGGACCTCGTTTGCCCTCAAGCGAAAGCCAAGATCGATAAATATGTCCACATGTTTAGAGATAGAGGTGTCGATAAAATACAATACAGACATGAGGGCATCATGAACATCTTTAGAACAACAATATTTATTGTAGAAGATTTCTTATGCTAGAGTAACAATTCATTCACAATATAAAGTATGAACTAAGAACTCTATTGACAACCAACAAACTATGATCTTAGTCATTGAAGCAATTGGCAATTTATCATAACATCAGAAAGAGTCAATATAAGAGCTTGTAAAGCAAACCCACATACTCAATCATCTTTTATTCTTTCATAATTGCTAATACTCATGCGGTACTCAAAAGATCAAAGCTTCAATCGGACACAGAGAAAGATAGGGGCTTATAGTTTTGCCTCCCAACTATTCACCTCAAGGGTGATGTCAACAATAATAACGCATGCTCACCCACATCCAAATGGGTATATGTGTCTAGATCATTCCCCAACATATAATGCTTGCCAAGAGAGAGGAGAAATATAGGAAGTGGTGAGGATCACCATGACTCTTGCATAAAGGTAAGTACTTAAAAAGTAAAAGTAACAGATAGGCCCTTCGCAGAGGGAAGCAGAGGTTGTCATGCGCCTTTTGTTTTGGGATGCACAAACCCTTAGTGCAAAGGAACGCTGCATTGTATTGCCCTTTGTGATAGCAACCTTTATTATGCAGTCCATCACTTTTATTTCTTTACTATCACAAGTTCATACAATGCCTATTTCCCTTAGAATAAAAGATTAGACATATTTAGGAGCAATCCTTATTGCCTTTTGCACCGATGACAACTTACTTGAAGGATCTTACTCAATCCATAGGTAGGTACGGTGGACTCTCATGGCAAAACTGGGTTGAGGGCATAGTTTAAAAAACCGGACCGGACTGGCGGTCAAACCAAAAAACCCCGGAACCGACAGCCTTATCGGCTTTGTAAGCTAATAAGACCATTCTACAATCGAACCAAAGAAAACCGGTCGAACCGTACGGTTTTCTGGAAAACCGGTGTAAAACCAGGAAAATATTTTTTGAGAAATTGGGAGAAGTGGGATTCGATCCCATGTCGTGTGAGCAGTACGCGAGGCCTGGTGACAGCCCAATAACCAACTCAATTATGCTACATTGTTGTCTACTACATGAAAATAATTTTATTTGACCATTGTTTCACACTATATTAGCACATATATTACTCAACATTTATTATTCTAATGCTTAAAAAACCGACAATCGAACCAGTGAACTGGCGGCCTGACCGGTAAAAACCTAAACCGGCAACCTTTCCGGTTCGATCTCCGGTTCGGTTTTTTAAGCTATAGTTGAGGGTAAATGGATGCACAAGTAGTATCTCTACTTGGTGCGGAAGCTTTTGGCTAATATGAGGTGGAAGCGAGCACTACATGTTGGAGGATCTAAAACCATATAACTTCTATCCGGAGGCAAGCAAGCATAACCCATTATGTTGTCTTCCTTGTCCAACATTAACTTCTTATCATGTAATATTTTAATGAGTGGTCACAATCATAAAAGATGTGCAAGATAATATATTTATATGTGAATCTCTCTTTCTTTATCACTTCCTTTTCAATTGCACCAATGACCAATCCCTATGTTTGTTACTCCCAACAAATTTCAATCGACATACTTCTTATATGTGAAGTCATCACTCCCCATAAGATCATCATATATACTCTTTGCTTTTATTCTATTGTTCTTTTATTTCTTAATTATCTAAAGATAATAGCAAGCAAGCAAAGACCTCGCATCAAAACTACTTTTCATTATATAACTCAAAGCTAGATCATACTAAAATTTAATTCTACTAGATCAAAATAAAACCAAAAGGATCGAACTAAGAAAAATATTAAAAGAGGTGTGATGGTGATACGATACCGGGGCACCTCCCCCAAGCTTATCACAAGCTAAGGGGAGTGCCTATACTCATGTGCTTAGATGTCCTTCTTCGGAGGTGATGGTGCGATATTCTTGGTGATGATACCCCTCAGAATGCAATTCTCCTCCTCAAGCTTGTTATTATGCCGCCTGAGATCCATTTTTTCCTTGTGAAGTTTTCCAGTGATGGTTAGAGATCCCTTCACCCATGGATGTTTCATTGCTGCGGGTGAAAAGACAACACTCCTTTTCAGGTTTTCATAAGTAAGAAATTTAGCATCGGGAGGAATGACCTAATTCGGGATTGCTGAGCTCTGAAGTTCCTCCAACATGGCTCCAGGTTGTGGATGAGAGTTGACTTCTTGGTCTTCTTCCATGGAATCCACCCTTTTCAAGTCGGCCTCCACATCCTCCTCCGTGGTTCGCCCAAAGTGATTAGCTTCAATGTATGCTCCTGCTTCCTATGTCGGGTGAGAAACACGACTCTCCCCGGCCGACTCTTGCGAAGACATCTTGCTCCAAATCTGTTGCAAAAACAACTCACAACAAAAATAAGAGGTATTGTCGTGATACGAAAGTGCAAACCTTTGGGAGATTATATAATGAATTTTTGACGACCCGAAGGAGTGTGCCACAAGAAAACGGAGTCCAGAGGATGCACGGGGTGGTGGCAAGCCCCCTAGGCGCGGCCAGGGGGTGGCCACACCTAGCAGGCTTGTCACCTCCTCGTGCATCTTTCAGACTACTTTTGATTTTCCTAATTTTTTAATATTCCAAAACTAAGTAAAATTGCTATTGGGAAAGTTTCGGAGTCGGTTTACTAACCTTACCACATGCCTATTCCTTTTCGGAGTCTGAAACGTTCCGGTATGTCTCCCTAATATACTCCTCCAGAGTTATGGTATTAATAACATTGGTTTCAACATTTATGGGAGTACCTGAGATATAATGTTTAATTCTTTGTCTGTTTACCACCTTCGGATTTGTGCCTTCGGTGTTGTTGATCTTGATGGCACCAGAACGATATACTTCCTCGACTATGTAAGGCCCTTCCCATTTAGAGAGAAGTTTTCTTGCAAAAAATCTTAACCGAGAATTGTATAGCAAGACATGGTCACCTACATTGAATTAATGCTTTTATATCCTTTTATCATGCCATCTCTAAACTTTCTCTTTAAACAACTTGGCATTCTCATAGGCCTGGGTTCTCCATTCATCAGGTGAGCTAATGTCAAATAACCTCTTCTCACCAGCAAGTTAGATATCATAGTTGAGCTCTTTGATTGCCCAATAAGCTTTATGCTCTAGTTCTAGAGGTAAGTGACATGCTTTACCACAAACCATTTTATACGAAGGCATACCCATAGGGTTCTTATAAGCAATTCTATAAGCCCATAATACATCGTCATGTTTTTTAGACCAATTCTTCCTAGATCTATTAACCGTCTTTTGCAAGATCAATTTAATTTATCTATTTCTTAATTCTACTTGACCACTAGACTGAGGATGATAAGGAGATGCAATTCTATGATTAACATCATACTTAGCAAGCAATTTAAGGAAGGCACCATGAATAAAATGTGAACCACCGTCAATCATTAAATATTTGGGGACTTCAACTCTAGGGAAAACAACTTCTTTAAGCATCTTAATAGAGGTGTTATGATCAACACTACTAGTTGGAATAGCTTCTACCCACTTAGTAACATAATCAACAACAACTAAAATATGGGTATACCCTTTGGACGTTGGAAAAGATCCCATATAATCAAAACCCCAAACATCAAATGATTCAATAACAAGAGAGTAATTCATAGGCATTTTCCGACGTCTACTAATATTGCCAATTCTTTGACATTCATCACATGACAAGACAAACTTACGAGCATCCTTGAAGAGAGTAGGCCAATAAAACCCAGATTGTAATACCTTATGTGCAGTTCTATCTCCAGCATGGTGTCCTCCGTAGGCCTCGAAATGACACTTGTGTAGGATCTGTTCCTGTTCATGCTCAGGTACACAACATCTAATAACACCATCTACTCCTTCGTTATAAAGGTATGAGACAACCGAGAAGTAATGTCCTAAATCATAGAAGAACTTTTTCTTTTGTTGGTATGTGAAACTAGGCGGTATAAATTTAGCGACAATGTAATAGCATAATCCGCATACCAAGGACCATTACAAGAAGCATTTATGACAGCTAATTGTTCATTAGGAAAGCTATCATCAATAGGTAGTGGATCATCAAGAACATTCTCTAACCTAGACAAGTTAGCTGCTACGGGGTTATCAGCACCCTTTCTATCAACTATATGCAAATCAAATTCTTGTAGCAGAAGAACCAACCTGATAAGTCTAGGTTTAGCATCTTTATTTTCCATAAGATATTTAATAGCAGCATGGTTAGTGTGAATAGTTGCTTTAGAATCAACAATATAGGGTCTAAACTTATCACAAGCGAACACAACTGCCAAAAATTCCTTTTCAGTGGTAGCATAGTTTCTTTGAGCACTGTCTAGAGTTTGGCTAGCATAATGAATAACATTTAATTTCTTATCAAATCATTGTCCTAGAACAGCACCAACGGCATAATCACCAGCATCACACATGATTTCAAAGGGTAGGTTCTAATCAGGTGGTTGAACAACACGTGCAGAAATCAAGGCATTCTTAAGAATTTCAAAAGCTTCTACACAATCATCATAAAAAACGAATGGAACATCTTTTGCAAGAGATTAGTGAGCGTCCTAGAAATCTTAGAGAAGTCTTTAATAAATCTCCTATAGAAACCAGCATGACCAAGGAAACTTCTTATACCTTTGATATCCGTAGGACACGACATTTTTTCAATAGCATCAACTTTAGCTTTATCAACTTCAATACCTCTTTTGGAAATTTTCTGTCCCAAGACAATACCTTCACTCACCATAAAGTGTCACTTCTCCCAATTCAAGACAAGATTAGTTTCTTCGCATCTCTGCAAAACTCGATCAAGGTTGCTCAAACAATCATCAAAAGAAGTTCTGTAAACGGAAAAGTAATCCATGAAAACCTAAACAATCCTTTCACAAAAATCAGAGAATATAGCAGTCATACATCTTTGAAAGGTAGCAGGTGCATTGCATAAACCAAAAGCATTCGTCTATAAGCAAAGGTGCCAAAATGGCAGGTAAAACTGGACTTCTCTTGGTGCTCTTTTGACACACGTGTTTGAGAGAAACCAGAATAATCATCTAGAAAGCATAAATGTGTGTGTTTGGATAGTCTTTCTAGCATTTTATCAATAAAAGGTAGGGGGTAATGATATTTTCTAGTAGCTTTATTTAATTTCCTAAAATACATTACCATTCTATATCCTTTAACAATTCTTTGCAGGATCAATTCATTTTTATCATTAGGAACGACGGTAATACCTCCTTTCTCAGGGACACAATGAACGGGACCAACCCATCTACTATCAGCAATAGGGTAAATGATACCTGCCTCTAGAAGCTTTAATATTTCATTTCTTACCACTTCCTTCATTTTAGGATTTAACCGTCGTTGGTGATTAACAACTGGTTTAGCATCGGGCTCCATTTTAATTTTATGTTGGCATAGAGTGGGACTAATGCCCTAAAGATCATCAAGAGTATATCCAATAGTAGCACAATGCTTCCTCGGAGTTTTCAATAATCTCTGTTCATCATGCTCTGAAAGGTTAGCACTAATAATAATAGGATATATCTTCTTTTCATCAAGATAAGCATATTTCAGAGCATCCGATAAATGTTTAAGCTCAAACACGGGATCACCTTTGGGTGGAGGAGGATCCCCAAATATTTCAACAGGCCAGTTGTGTTTCAGAATAGGATGTTGATCGAAGAAAATCTTATGTATTTCATTCCTTTCATTCATATGCATATCATTTTCATGGTTCCAGCAAATATTGTTCTAAAGGATCAGTAGGAGGCACATCAATAGAAGCAAGACCAATAATTTCAGCCTTACCAGACAATTCTTTATCATGAGGTTGTCTACGAAATTTAGAGAAATTAAACTCATGAGACATATCCCCAAAACTTACGGTAACAGTTTCCTTCTCACAATCTATCCTGGCATTACCGTATCCAAGAAGGGTCTACCAAATATAATGGGACAAAAATCATCTTGTGGGGAGCCAAGGACAAGAAAATCATTAGGATATTTTATTTTCCCACACAAGACTTCAACATCTCTAATATTCCCAACTAGTGATATAGTACCTCTATTAGCAAGCTTAATTGTAACATCAATTTCCTCTAACTCAGCTGGTGCAATATCATTCATAATCTCTTTATATAAGGTAAAGGGAATTGCACTCACACTAGCACACATATCACATAAGCCATGATAACAATGATCTCCTATTTTAACAGAAACAACAGGCATGCCAATAATGGGTCTATGTTTATCTTTATCATCAGGTTTATCAGTTCTAGCAGCTTCATCATAGAATTGAATAACACACCCATCAATATTATAAACCAAGAGATCTTTAACCATAGCAATACTAGGGTTAACTTTAATTTGCTCACGGGGTGTAGGTGTTCTAACACAGCTCTTATGAACCGCACCTGAAGCTTTAGCATGTTCCTTTATTCTAACAGGAAAAGGTGGTTTCTCAATGTAAGTAGCAGGAATAACAGGATCAACATTATAAGTAATAGTTTCCTCTTCAATTTAGTAGGTTCAACTACTTTCACTTCAATGGGAGGATGATATTTAACCACTTATCCTTAGGGGGACCAACATGAGCAACTAATGATTCACAAAAAGAAGCTACTATCTCAGAGTCAAGTCCATATTTAGTGCTAAATTCATGAAAAGCATCGGTGTCTACGAAGGATTTAACACAATCAAACTTAAGGTTCATACCTGACTCCTTACTTTCATCAAGTTCCCAATCTTCAGAGTTGCGTTTAATTCTTTCCAATAAATCCCATTTGAAGTCAATCTCTTCCTTCATATAGGAACCAACACAAGAAGTATCGAGCATGGATTGATCATTCCGAGAAAGCCGAGCATAAAAATTCTGAATAATAATTTCTCTCGAGAGCTCATGATTGGGGCATGAATATAACAATGACTTAAGACTCCCCCAAGCTTGATCAATTCTTTCTCCTTCACGAGGCCAAAAATTATAGATATATTTCCGATCACGATGAATTAGATGCATAGGATAGAACTTCTGATGAAATTCCATCTTTAATCGGTTGTAGCTCCAGGATCCAATATCATCACATAGCATATACCATGTCAATGCCTTTTTCTTCAAAGATAAAGGAAAGACCTTCTTCTTGACGTGATCCTCGGGCAGACCTGCAAGCTTAAATAACCCACAAACTTCATCCACATAGATTAGATGCAAATCAGGATGTGGTGTTCCATCTCCTGCGTAAGAATTAGCCAGTAGTTTCTCTATCATACGTGAAGGAATTTCATAATAAATATTTTCAGTAGGTTCAGTAGGTTGAGGGACAACTCTTTGTGTTTCCGGTCGAGGTGAAGATACCCCAAACAAGCCCCTCAAAGAATTACTTTCCGTTGTACCAAGTGACAGTAAATTTCAGCACACTATATAAATTTTTCCTTACTAGATTCCAATTACCAAAGGCGCTTCACTCCCCGGGAACGGTGCCAGAAAAGAGTGTTGATGACCTACAAGTATAGGGGATCTATTTTAGTCCTTTTGATAAGGAAGAGTGTCGAACCCAACGAGGAGCATAAGGAAATGACAAGCGGTTTCCAATAAGGTATTCCCTGCAAGCACTGAAATTATCGGTAACAGATAGGTTTGTGATAAGATAATTTGTAATGAGTAACAAGTAACAATTGTAGCAAAGGTGCATCAAGGTAGCCCAATCCTTTTTGTGGCAAATGATAGGCCTGGACAAACTCTTATATAAAGCAAAGCGCTCCCGAGGACACATGGGAATTTCTGTCAAGCTAGTTTTCATCATGCTCATTTGATTCACGTTCGTTACTTTGATAGTTTGATATGTCGGTGGACCAGTGCTTGGGTGTTGCCCTTACTTGGAAAAACCTCCCACTTATGATTAAACCCTATCGCAAGCATCCGTAACTAAGAAACAAGAATTAAGATAAATCTAACCATAGCATGAAATATATGGATCCAAATCAGCCCGTTACGAAGCAACAGATAAACTAGGGTTTAAGCTTCTGTCACTCTAGCAACCCATCATATAATTATTACTTACCAATGCCTTCCCCTAGTCCCAAATAATGGTGAAGTTTTATGTAGTCGACGTTCATATAACACCACTAAAGGAGAGACAACATACATCTCATCAAAATATTGATCGAATACCAAATTCACATGATTACTTATAACAAGACTTATCCCATGTCCCCAGGACCAAACATAACTACTCACAAAGCATGTTCATGTTCATAATTAGTGAAGTATTAATTATCATAAATGATCTGAACATATGATCTTCCACCAAGTAAAGCAAATAGCATCAACTACAAGGAGTAATCAATACTACTAGCAACCCACATGTACCAATCTGAGGTTTGAGACAAAGATCGGATACAAGAGATGAACTAGGGTTTGGAGAGGAGATGGTGATGGTGAAGATGTTGATGGAGATTGACCCCCTCTCGATGAGAGAATCGTTGGTGATGACGATGGCTTCGATTTCACCCTCCAGGAGGGAAGTTTCTCCGGCAGAACAGCCCTACCGGAGCTCTAGATTTGTTATGTCGAAGTTCTGCCTCGGGACAGCACCGCTTCGTCCCGAAAGCTTCCTTCTGGTTTTTTCCAGGTCAAACCCTTCATATAGAAGAAGATGGGCGTCGGGGACCTGGCAGGTGGGTCACAAGCCTGCTAGGCCCGGCCATGGGGGTGGCCGCGCCTGGCAGGCTTGCCACCTCTTGGTGGGCCCCCTCTAGTATCTGTTTCTCCCAGTATTTTTTATATATTCCAAAATAATTCTTTGTAAATTTTTAGGACTTTTGGAGTTGTGCAGAATAGGTATCTCAGATTTGCTCCTTTTCCAGTCCAGAATTCCAGCTGCCGGCATTCTCCCTCTTCATATAAACCTTGTAAAATAAGAGAGAAAAGGCATAAGTATTGTACCATAACGTGTAATAACAGCCCATAATGCAATAACTATCGATATAAAAGCATGATGCAAAATGGACGTATCAGCAGGCTGCCACTGAGGATCTCTACAACCACGCGACCACGATCACGTACAACCCCACGCCGGCTGGGCTCGGTGCCAGCCGGGGTGAGGCCATAAGCGGAGATATACTCACGTTGCATGGCTTCCATCCGGCGCTGCTCGGTCGCGAGGGCATTGTCATCCTTGAACAGCTGTCGGTGGGCCACCTCTAGCTCGGCTGTGGCGGTGGCCAGGTTCGCCGTTGGAGTGATGGGGGTGCTTAGACCTCGAAGGATAGCATCATGCGGGCCGGAGGTACCAGCGTGGGCGGCAACCGCGTCGGTCTCGGTCCGCGCTCGGCCAGAAGAGGTGGAGGAGGCGGTGACCATCACTCTCGCACGGACGTGGGAGCGGTCGACCTCGCCCATGGCGAGTGCTCCCATGGACAAGGGCTGGTCGATACAGTTGAGTACCTGGCTAGGGTACTCATCGGCGAGGCTCAGCCTGCCGGCACGCTTGGTGAGTGCGACGATGTCAAGCGAAGGGTCGCTGCCGAGGCACTCATCAGAGAGGCCAACAACGTTGCCCGTAGGGCCAGTGGGAACGAGGTCCCAGCCCGTAGGAGCAAGCCCCACGAGCATGCAGTTCCGCCCGGACGCGGGGCGGCCGGGGGACATGGTGAAAGGTCCCGCCCGGAGCGACTCCGACCGGCGTCGCGGACGGCCCCATGGTGGGCGCCAACTGTTGTCGTTTTCTCATGAAAAATGCCATGGGTAGGCTTATCGAGAGTGATTGGGGCCGAAGGACGCCGCCGGGCTCGGGAGCGGGATTGGGCACAAGCGGTGAGGGACACACGATGTACCCAGGTTCGGGGCCCTCCGTGGGAGGTAACACCCTAGTCCTGCGAGTCTAGTTAAATGGTGGATGAGGTTATAATGGCGCTCCTTGAGCTGTTATCTAGAGGTGGAACAAGGGGCAGTCGTCTCCTCCTCCTTTGCTATGTGAGAGTGTGAGATGGGGAAAGTTCGTCCGTGCTTGTGTGCATGCCCGATGCATGGGGGCCTCGGGGGTTTTTATAGGCCAACCCCCGGGCTTATAATATTCCTAAAGTACTGAAAGGGGGGGAGCCATCTGGCAGCCCTCCAGTCGGCCAGGGGGCCCACCTGATGCGTCGTCTCATCGCTCGTAGGGCCCGCCGGCTGTGCGGTCCTATCGCTAGCTGGGGCCCGCCAGCCGGCTCTTTAATTGGTCCGTGCTCACCCGCCGTGGCACGGGCCGCCTGAGCGATGTCGCCTTGCACCAGCTGGCCGAGGTCTTAGGTATGGTTGGCAACACTATAGCCATGCGGAGGCGGGTAATGGAGTGGACCGAGGCGTGCCGACACTGTTGCCATGCCAGGTCGCGATCGACCACGGTCAGCGGTACGACCGGCCGAACTGTAGCCACGCGTGCCCGCGCGTTAGCGGTCTCTGTAGCCACGCCGGGGTCCATCATGGGGGTCGCGTATTGTCGGTGTACTTGGTCGCAGTGAGAGGGAACGGGTGCCTGCCCGTCCAAAGGTCAGCAGTAGGGCCGTCCGTGAGGCAGCCGACCGTGGGCTGGCCAGGGGTCGGGTGGCCGGCTCCCCGATCAGCCGACCGTGGGCCAGCCGACAGCATTGTTGCCGGCTATCCGCCAGCCGGCCGTGGGTTCACCAGTGGCACGCCAGCCGGTCACGGACCAGCCGACCAAATGGTTTTTCTTCAAAAGTGGGAGAACTCCCTGCTCTTGTCCTACCCAGGGGTAATAACCCCGTCAGGGTCATCCTAAAACTAATGTCTTAAATCTTAGAATAACTTTTTCTTTTGTTGGTATGTGAAACTAGGTGGTATAAATTTAGCAACAATGTAAGTAGAATAATCAGCATACCATGGAACATTACGCGAAGCATTTAGAATAGCTAATTGTTCATGAGGAAAGCTATCATCCATAGATAGTGGGTTATCAAGAACATTCTCTAACCTAGGCAAGTTATCTGCTACGGGGTTCTCAACACCCTTTCTATCAATAATATGCAAATCAAATTCTTGTAGTAGAAGAAACCATCTAATAAGTCTTGGTTTAGCATGTTTATTTTCCATAAGATATTTAATAGCAGCATGATCAGTGTGAACAGTTACTTTGGAATCAACAATATAAGATCTAAACTTTTCACAAGCAAACACAACTGCTAAAAATTCCTTTTGAGTGGTAGCATAGTTTCTTTGAGCACTGTCTAGAGTCTTATAGCATAATGGATAACATTTAATTTCTTATCAACTCTTTCTCCTATAACATCACCAACGACATAATCACTAGCATCACACATAATTTCAAAGGGTAGGTTCCAATCAGGTGGTTGAACAACAGGTGCAGAAATCAAGGAATTCTTAAGGATTTCAAATGCTTCTACAAAATCATCATGAAAAAAAAGGAACATCTTTTTGCAAGAGATTAGTGAGAGGCCGAGAAATTTTAGAGAAATCTTTAATAAATCTCCTATAGAAACCAGCATGACCAAGGAAACTTCTTATACCTCTGATATCCGTGGGACACGTCATTTTTTCAATAGCATCTACTTTAGCTTTATGCACCTCAATACCTCTTTTGGAGATTTTGTGTCCCAATACAATGCCCTCATTAACCATAAAGTGGCACTTCTCGCAATTCAAGACAAGATTAGTTTCTTCACATCTTTGCAAAACTCGATCAAGGTTGCTCACGCAATCATCAAAAGAAGTTTCGCAAACGGAGAAATCATCCATGAAAACCTCAACAATCTTTTCACAAAAGTGAGAGAATATAGCATTCATACATCTTTGAAAGCTAGCAGGTGCATTGCATAAACCAAAAGGCATACGTCTATAAGCAAAGGTACCGAAATGGCAAGTAAAAGTTGTCTTTTCTTGATCCTCTTTTGACACATGTATTTGAGAGAAACCAGAGTAACCATCTATAAAGGAGAAGTGTGTGTGTTTAGATAGTCTTTCTAGCATTTGATCAATAAAAAGGCAGAGGGTAATGATCTTTCCTAGTAGCTTTATTTAATTTCCTAAAATCAATTACAATTCTATATCCTGTAACATTTTTTTGCGGGATCAATCCATTTTTATCATTAGGAACAACAGTAATACCTCCCTTCTTAGGGACACAATGAACAAGACTAACCCATCTACTATGAGCAATAGGATAAATTATACCTTCCTCCAGAAGCTTTAGTATTGCATTTCTTACCACTTCTTTTATTTTAGGATTTAACCGTCATTGGTGATTGACAACTGGTTTAGCATCAGGTTCCATATTTATTTTATGCTCACATAGAGTGGGACTAATGCCCTTAAGATCATCAAGAGTATATCCAATAGCAGCATGATGCTTCTTCAGAGTTTTCAATAATCTCATTTCTTCATGCTCTGAAAGGTTAGCACTAATAATAACATGATATATCTTCTTTTCATCAAGATAAGCATATTTCAGAGTATCCACTAATTGTTTCAGCTCAAATACGGGATCACCCTTGGGTAGAGGAGGATCCCCAAGTATTTCAACATGCAAGTTGTGTTTCAAAATAGGATGCTGATCAAAGAAAATCCTATCTATTTCATTCCTTTCATTCATATGCATATCATTTTCATGGTCTCGCAAATATTGTTCAAAAGGATCAGTAGGAGGCACAATAATAGAAGCAAGACCAAAAATTTCATTCTTACTAGGCAAATCTTTATCATGGGGTTGTTTACGAAATTTAGAGAAATTAAACTCATGGGACACATCCCCAAAACTCACAGTAAAATTTTCTTTCTCACAATCTATCTTGGCATTAACAATATTGAAGAAAGGTCTACCAAAATCATCTTGTGGGGAACCAAGAAAAAGAAAATTAGTAGGATATTTTATTTTCCCACACATGACTTCAACATCTCTAATAATCCCAACTGGTGCTATAGTATCTATATTAGCAAGCTTAATGGTAACATCAATTTCTTCCAATTCAGTTGGTGCAATATCATTCATAATTTCATTATATAAGGTAAAGGGAATTGCACTCACGCTAGCAACCACATCACATATAGGCCATGATAAGAATGATCTCCTATTTTAATAGAAACAACAAACATGCCAACAATAGGTCTATGTTTATCTTTAGCATCGGGTCCAGCAATTCTAGCAGCTTCATCACAGAAGTGAATAACATGCCCATCAATATTATCAACCAAGAGATCTTTAACCATAGCAATACTAGGTTCAACTTTAATTTGCTCAGGGGGTGTAGGTGTTCTAACATAGCTCTTACGAACCACAGTTGAAGCTTTAGCATGTTCTTTTATTCTAACAGGGAAAGGTGGTTTCTCAATATAAGCAGCAGGAATAACAGGATCAACATTATAAGTAATAGTTTCTTCTTCAACTTTAATAGGTTCAACTACTTTCACTTCAATGGGAGGATGATATTTAAACCACTTATCCTTAGGGAGATCAACATGAGCAGCAAATGATTCACATAAAGAAGCTACTATCTTAGAGTCAACTCCATATTTAGTGCTAAATTCACGAAAAGCATCAGTGTCTACGAAGGATTTAACAGAATGAAACTTGAGGTTTATACCTGACTCCTTACCTTCGTCTAGTTCCCAATCTCCAGAGTTGCGTTTAATATTTCCAATAAATCCCATTTGAAGTCAATATCTTTCTTCATATAGGAACTAATACAAGATGTATCGAGCATGGATTGATCATTACGAGAAAGCCGAGCCTAAAAATTCCGAATAATAATTTCTCTTGAGAGCTCATGATTGGGGCATGAATATAACATTGACTTAAGCCTTCCCCAAGCTTGAGCGATTCTTTCTCCTTCATGAGGGCAAAAATTATAAATATAATTCCGATCACGATGAACCAGATGCATAGGATAAAACTTATCATGAAATTCCAATTTCAAGCGGTTGTAGTTCCATGATCCAATATCATCACGTAGCCTATACCATGTCAATGCCTTCTCCTTCAAAGATAAATGAAAGACCTTCTTCTTGACATCATCCTCGGGCAAACCTGCAAGCTTATATAATCCACAAACTTCATCCACATAGATTAGATGCAAATCAGTATGTAGTGTTCCATCTCCTGCATAAGGATTAGCTAGCAGTTTCTCTATCATACCTGAAGGTATTTCATAATAAATATTTTCAGTAGGTTCAGCAGGTTGAGGAGCAACTCTTTGCACTTCCGGTCGAGGTAAAGATACCCCGAACAAGCCCCTCAAAGGATTACTTTCCATAGTAACAAGTGATAGTAAATTTCAGCACACTATATAAATTCTTTCCTTACCAGATTCGGCTTACCAAAGGCACTTCACTCCCCGACAACAACGCCAAATAAAAGTCTTTATGACCCACAAGTATATGGGATCTATGGTAGTCCTTTCTGTAAGTAAGATTGTCGAACCCAACGAGGAGCAGAAGGAAATGACAAGCGATTTTCAGTAAGGTATTCTCTGCAAGCACTGAAATTATCGGTAACACATAGTTTTGTGATAAGGTAATTTGTAATGAGTAACAAGTAAAAAGTGAAGCAAAGGTGCATAAAGGTATCCCAATCCTTTTTCTATCAAAGGACAGGCCTGGACAAACTCGTATATAAAGCAAAGCGCCCCCGAGGACACATGCGAATTTCTATCAAGCTAGTTTTCATCATGCCTATTTAATTCGTGTTCGTTACTTTGATAATTTGATATGTGGCTGGACCAATGCTTGGGGTATGCCCTTGCTTGGACAAACCTCCCACTTATGATTAACCTTTCTCGCAAGCATCCACAACTCTGAAAGAAGAATTAAGATAAATCTAACCATAACATGAAATATATGGATCCAAATCAGCCCCTTATGAAGCAACGCATAAACTAGGGTTTAAGCTTTTGTCACTCTAGCAACCCATCATCTACTTATTACTTCCCAATGCCTTCCCCTAGGCCCCAATAATGGTGAAGTGTTATGTAGTTGACGTTCACATAACACCACTAGAGGAGAGACAACATACATCTCATCAAAATATCGAACAAATACCAAATTCACTTGATTACTTATAACAAGACTTATCACATGTCCTCAGGAACAAACATAAGTACTCACAAAGCATGTTCATGTTCATAATCAAAGGAGTATTAATTATCATAAAGGATATGAACATATGATCTTCCACCAAGTAAAACAACTAGCATCAACTACAAGGAGTAATCAACACTACTAGCAACCCACATGTACCAATCTGAGGTTTTGAGACAAAGATCGGATACAAGAGATGAACTAGGGTTTGGAGAGGAGATGGTGCTGGTGAAGATGTTGATGGATATTGACCCCCTCTCGATGAGGTGATCTTTGGTGATGATGATGGCTTCGATTTTCCCCTCCGGGAGGGAAGTTTCCCTTGCAAAACAGCTCCGTCGGAGCTCTAGATTGGTTCTGCCCAAGTTCCGCCTCGAGACGGTGGCGCTTCGTCCCGAAAGCTCTCTTGTGATTTGTTCCAGGTCAAAACCCTTCATATAGCAGAAGATGGGCGCTGGAGGCCTGCCAGGGGGCCCACAAGCCACCAGGGCGCGACTAGGGAGGTAGGCCGCGCCCAGCAGGCTTGTGACCTACTGGTGGGTCCCCTCTGGTATTTGTTTTTCCCAATATTTTTTATATTTTTCAAAATAATTCTCCGTAACTTTTCAGGACTTTTGGAGTTGTGCAGAATAGGTCTCTCATATTTTCTCCTTTTCCAGTCTAGAATTCCAGCTGCCGGCATTCTCCCTCTTCATGTAAACCTAGTAAAATAAGAGAGAAAGGCATAAGTATTGTGCCATAACGTGTAATAACTGCCCATAATGCAATAAACATCAATATAAAAGGATGATGCAAAATGGATGTATCAGAGGACGACAACGACGGCGCGTCCATGCGTCATGGCTGCCACGACAAGCCCCTACGGCGGGAGATGGACATCGGCTCCTGCGGGTACTCGAGGCGCAACCCGTTGCCGCCCTCGATATGCTTGAGGACGAACTCGAGCGTGCGTCCGGGGAGGCCCCACCATACATGACGGCCCTCACTATTGAAGCGCCCGCGCGCAGAGCCGTCATTGGTGGAGGGGAGCTGCTCCTCGCGGCAGCGCTCGAAGTATGCCGCCCAGAGGTTGACGCTGTCCGAGGCGTACCTCGGGTGCTGGCGCACTTCCTCGGATAGGGACGACCGGATACGGATGATCTCTGTGTTGGAAATATGCCCTAGAGGCAATAAATAAAATGTTTATTATTATATTTCCTTGTTCATGATAATTGTTTACTATCCATGCTAGAATTGTATTAATTGGAAACATGGATACATGTGTGGATACATAGACAAACACAATATCCCTGGTATGCCTCTAGTGAACTAGCTCGCTGATCGAAAGATGGTTAAGGTTTCCTGGCCATGGACATGAGATGTCATTTGATAACAAGATCACATCATTAGGAGAATGATGTGATGGACAAGATCCAAACTACAAACGTAGCTTATGATCGTGTCAGTTTATTGCTACTGTTTTCTGCATGTCAAGTATATGTTCTTATGACCATGAGATCATGCAACTCACGGACATAGGAGGAGTTCCTTGTGTGTATCAAACATCACAACATAACTGGGTGAATATAAAGGTGCTCTACAGGTGTCTCCGAGGGTGTTTGTTGAGTTGGCATGAATCAATACTGGGATTTGTTACTCCGTGTGACGGAGAGGTATCTCAGGGCCCACTCGGTAATACAACATCACAATAAGCCTTGCAAGCAATGTGACTAAGTGTTAGTTACGGGATCTTGTATTACGGAACGAGTAAAGAGACTTGCCAGTAACGAGGTTGAACTAGGTATGGAGATACCGACAATCGAATCTCGGGCAAGTAACATACCGAAGAACAAAGGGAACATCATACGGGATTAACTGAATCCTTGACATAGAGGTTCGACCGATAAAGATCCTCGTAGAATATGTAGGAACCAATGTGGACTTCCAGGTCCCGCCATTGGTTATTGACCGTAGAGGTGTCTCGGTCATGTCTACATAGTTCTCGAACCCGCAGGGTCTGCACACTTAAGGTTTGGTGATGTTTTGGTAGTATAGAGTTATGTATGGTGGTGACCGAAGTTTGTTTGGAGTCCCGGATGAGATCCCGGACGTCACGAGGAGCTCCGGAATGGTTCGGAGGTCAAGATTCATATATAGGAAGTCCTATTTTGGTCGCCGGAAAAGTTTCAGGCTCATCGATAGTGTACCGGGAGTGCCGGTAGTGTACCGGGAGGCCACCGGGAGGGGTATTTCGACCCAAGAGGCTACATGGGCTGTAGGAGGGTGTAAACCAGCCCTTAGTGGGTTGGTGGAACATGCACAAGAGGCCCAAGTGGCTGGAGGAAAAAGGCCTAAGAGAAAAAGTGGGAAAAAAAGGCAAAACAGGGTGAATCCTAGTCCTACTAGGATTGGAGGTGGACTCCACCTCTCCCTCTCTCCTTCAGCCGAAGCAAGGAGGCCTTGGCCCTTGTGCCAAGGCCTCTCCTCCTCTCCTCTTATATATACTGGAGGTTTTAGGGGTTTTGCACTAGTTTTTACAGCCACGTGCTACCTGTTCCTCCAGTGCATAGTTTCTCCTCTAGATCGGATTTCTGTAGTGCTTAGGCGAAGCCATGCCGGAATTGCTCCACCACCATCGCCGGAGCACCGTCACGCTGCCAGAGAACTCTTCTTCCTCTCCACTCCTTCTTGCTGGATCAAGACGGTGGAGAGATCGTCATCAAGCTGTACATGTGCTGAACGCGGAGGTGTCGTTCGTTCGGCGCTAGATCGGAAGGATCGTGATCAAGTTCGTGGGACGGATCATGATCAAGTTCGTGGGACGGATCGTGATCAAGTTCGTGGGACGGATCGTGATCAAGTTCGTGGGACGGATCATGATTGGATTGCGGGACGCACGGCGATTTGGATCGCGAAGACGTTCGACTACACCAACCGCATTTCTTAACGCTTCCCTCTTAGCGATCTACAAGGGTATGTAGATCCACTCTCCCTCTCGTAGATGCTCATCACCATGGATAGATCTGCGTGTGCGTAGGAATTTTTTTGTTTCCCATGCAACGTTCCCCAACAGTGGCATCATGAGCTAGGTCTATGTGTTGATGAGATCTCGAGTAGAACACAAAAGGTTTGTGGGCATTGATGCTTAGATTGCTTCCTCCCTTGGTCGTATTTTGGTTTAGCGGTATTGTGAGATGAACTGGCCCGGACCAACATTACTCGTACGCTTACGAGAGACCGGTTCCCTCGACGCAACTTGTTGCCTAGATGGCTTGCGGGTGACAGTTTCTCTCACTTTAGTTGGATCGGATTCGACAAAGGCGGTCCTTGAGAAGGTTGAAAAGCAAATTATGTATCACCGTTGTGGTTTATGAGTAGGTGAGAATCGTTCTTGCTAGAAACCCGTAGCAGCCACGTAAAACATGCAACAACAATTAGAGGACGTCTAACTTGTTTTTGCAGGGTATGTTGTGATGTGATATGGCCAATTACATGATGTGATATATGTGATGTATGAGATGATCATGTGATGTATAGAATTTCACGACTTGCATGTCGATGAGTACGTCAACCGGCAGGAGCCATATGGCTGTCTTTAATTATTGTATGACCTGCGTGTCAATCATTAAGTGCTATGTAATGCTTTACTTTATCGCTAAACGGTAGCAATAGTAGTAGAAGCATGCAGGGCGTGACAACCCCGATGGCGACACGTTGATGGAGATCAAGATTATGGATATCATGGTGTCGTGCCGGTGATGATGGAGATCATGCCGGTGCTTTCAAGATGGATATCTAAAGTACAAGTTCATGGCCATATCATGTCACTTATGAATTGTAGGTGATGTTAATCCTTTTATGCACCTTGTTTTGCTTAGTACGACGATAGCATTACAAGGTGATCCCTCACTTAAATTTCAAGATAAATTGTGTTGTCCCCAAGTGCGCACCATTGCGAAAGTTCGTCGTGTTGAGACATCACGTGATGATCGGGTGTGATAGACTCTACGTTCACATACAATGGGTGCAAGCCAGTGTTGCACGTGTAGAACAGTCGGGTTAAACTTGACGAGCCTAGCATGTACAGACATGGCCTCACAACACAAGAGACCAAAAGGTCAAACATGAGTCATATAGTAGATATGATCAACATAATGATGTTCACCATTGAAGCCACCTCAACTCACGTGATGATCGGACTTGAGTTGGTGGATTTGGATCATGTGACACTCAGATGACCTGAGGGATGTCAATTTGAGTGGGAGATTTAGTAATTTGATTAACTAAACTTATTATCTTGAACAATAGTCTAAGTAAACTTTGCATATTTATGTTGTAGATCAATGGCTCGTGCAGTAGCACCCCTGAATTTTAATGCGTTCCTAGAGAAAGCTAAGTTGAAAGATGATGGAAGTAATTTTGTTGACTGGGCCCGTAGTCTGAGGATAATCCTCATGGCTTCCCAGAAATCATATGTCCTTGATGCACCGCTTGGTGACCAACCAGAAGACATGACCTCCGAAGACGTTAAGAACGTTTGGGAGGCACGTACTGGAGATTACTCAATAGTTCAGTGTGCAATATTGTATGGCTTAGAACCGACACTTCAAAGACGTTTTGAACGTCATGGAGAATATGAGGTGTTCCAGGAGTTGAAGTTTATCTTTGAGAAGAACGCCCAGATCAAGCGGTATGAAACCTCCGATAAGTTCTATGCTTGCAAGATGGAGGAGAACGGGTCTATCAGTGAACATATACCCAGAATGTCTGGGTATTCAACTCGTCTAGCGGAGTTGGGAATTGCCCTTCCTCCAGAGGTGATCACTGACAGAGTTCTTCAATCACTGCCACCTAGTTACAAGAGCTTTGTGATGAACTATAACATGCACGGGATGAACAAGTCAGTCGCCGAGCTGTTTGCGATGCTAAAAGTCGTTGAGTCTGAAATCCAGAAAGAACATCAAGTGTTGATGGTCAATAAAAGCACTACTTTCAAGAAAAATGGCAAAGTCAAGGGCAAGGGAAAGAAGGGTAAAACCAAGAAGGATGGCAAAGCAGTTGCTACTCCTGCAAAGAAGCCCGAGCATGGACCTAAGCCAGAAACTGAGTGCTTTCATTGCAAAGGAACTGGTCACTAGAAGCGGAACCGCCCCAAGTACCTGGCTGACAAGAAGGTGGCCAACGACAAACAAGTTATATATGATATACATGTTATTGATGTGTACCTTACTAGCTCTCGTAGTAGTGCCTGGGTATTTGATACCGGTTCGGTTGCTCACATTTGCAACTCAAAGCAGGAACAATGGAATAAACGAAGGCTGGCAAAGGACGAAGTGACTATGCGCGTGGGAAATGGTTCCAAGGTTGATGTGATCGCTGTCAGCATGCTCTCTCTTCGATTACCATCGGGATTAGTGATGAACCTGAATAATTGTTATTTAGTGCCTGCGTTAAGCATGAACATTATATCGGGATCTTGTTTATTGTGAGATGGTTACTCATTTAAATTAGAGAATAAAGGTTGTTCTATTTATATGAGTAATATATTTTATGGTCATGCACCCAATGTTAGGGGTTTATTCATATTGAATCTTGATAGTGATGACACACATGTTCATAACATTGATGCCAAAAGATGTAGAGTTGATAATGATAGTACCAATTTCTTGTGGCACTGCCGTTTAGGTCATATTGGTGTAAAATGCATGAGGAAGCTCCATGCTGATGGACTTTTGGAGTCACTTGATTTTGAATCACTTGACACATGTGAACCATGCCTCATGGGCAAGATGACTAAAACGCCGTTCTCTAGAACAATGGAACGGGCGAGTGACTTATTGGAAATAATACATAATGATGTGTGCGGTCCAATGAATGTTACAGCGCGTGGTGGATATCATTATTTTCTCACCTTCACTGATGACTTAAGTAGATATGGGTATATTTACTTAATGAAACACAAGTCTGAAACGTTTGAAAAGTTCAAGCAATTTCAGAGTGAAGTTGAGAATCATCATAACAAGAAGATTAAGTTCCTGCGATCTGATCGAGGAGGTGAATATCTGAGTTATGAGTTTGGCAGTCACTTAAGACGGTGTGGAATTGTTTCACAGTTGGCACCGCCCGGAACACCACAAGGTAATGGTGTGTCCGAACGTCGTAATCGAACCTTATTAGATATGGTGCGTTCTATGATGTCTCTTGCTGATTTGCCACTATCGTTTTGGGGTTATGCATTAGAGACAGCTGCATTCACTTTAAATAGGGCACCATCAAAATCCGTTGAGACGACGCCATATGAATTGTGGTTTGGCAAGAAGCCAAAGTTGTCATTTATTAAAGTTTGGGGATCTGATGCTTATGTCAAAAAGCTTCAGCCTGAAAAGCTGGAACCCAAAGCGGAGAAATGCGTCTTCATAGGATACCCGAAATAGACAGTCGGGTATACCTTCTATCTCAGATCCGAAGGCAAAGTGTTTGTCGCTAAGAACGGAACATTTCTTGAGAAAGAGTTTCTCTCGAAAGAATTAAGTGGGAGGAAAATAGAGCTTGATGAGGTTATTGAACCTTTACTTCAACCAGAAAGTAGCGCAACGTAGAAAGATGTTTCTGTGGAACCTACGACGGTAGAAGAGGAAGTTAATGATGATGATCATGAAGCTTCAGATCAAGCTTCTATTGAACCTCATAGGTCGACAAGGCCGCGTACTACCCATGAGTGGTATGGCAACTCTGTCTTGGAGGTCATGTTGTTGGACAACAATGAACCTACGAGCTATGGAGGAGCAGTGATGGGCCCGGATTCCGAGAAATGATTAGAGGCCATGAAATCCGAGATGGGATCCATGTATGAAAACAAAGTCTGGACTTTGGAAGTATTACCTAAAGGGCAAAAGGCCATTCAGAACAAATGGATCTTTTAGAAGAAGGCAGACGCGGACGGTAATGTCACCGTCTATAAAGCTCGACTTGTGGCAAAGGGTTTTTCACAAGTTCAAGGAGTTGACTACGATGAGACTTTCTCACCCGTAGCGATGCTTAAGTCTGTCAGAATCATTATAGCAATAGCTGCTTATTTCGACTATGAAATTTGGCAGATGGATGTCAAAACAGCGTTCCTCAACGGTTTCCTTGAGGAAGAGTTGTATATGATGCAACCCGAAGGTTTTGTCGATCCAGAGAATGCTGACAAAGTTTGCAAACTCCAGCGATCCATTTATGGACTGGTGCAAGCATCTCGGAGTTGGAATAAGCGCTTTGATGAGGTGATCAAAGTGTTTGAGTTTATACAAGTTTATGGAGAAGCTTGTATTTACAAGAAAGTGAGTGGGAGCTCTATAGCATTTCTAGTATTATATGTGGATGACATATTGCTGATTGGAAATAATATAGAAATGCTAGAAGGCATGAAGGAATATTTGAACAAGAGTTTTTCAATGAAGGACCTAGGAGAAACTGCTTTCATATTAGGCATTAAGATCTATAGAGATAGATCGAGACGCTTAATAGCACTTTCACATAGCACATACCTTGATAAAGTTTTGAAGAGGTTCAAAATGGATCAGTCCAAGAAGGGGTTCTTGCCTGTGTTACAAGGTGTGAAGTTGAGTAAGACTCAATGCCCAGTAACTGCAGAAGATAGAGAAAAGATGAGTGTCATCCCCTATGCTTCAGCCATAGGCTCTATCATATATGCAATGCTGTGCACAAGACCAGATGTCAGCCTTGCCATAAGTATGGCCTGAAGGTTTCAAAGTGATCCTGGAATGGAGCACTAGCAAGCGGTCAAGAATATCCTTAAGTACCTGGAAAGGACTAAGGAAATGTTTCTCGTTTATGGAGGTGATGAAGAGCTCGTCGTAAAGGGTTACGTCGATGCAAGCTTTGACACTGATCCGGACGACTCTAAGTCGCAAACCGGATACGTATTTATTCTTAACGGGGGAGCGGTAAGCTGGTGCAGTTCCAAGCAAAGCGTGGTAGCTGATTCTACGTGCGAAGCGGAATACATCGCAGCCTCGAAGGCGGCGAAGGAAGGTGTCTGGATGAAGCAGTTCATGACAGATCTTGGAGTAGTGCTCAGTGCACTGAATCCAATGAGCCTGTTCTGCGACAACACTGGTGCCATTGCTCTATCCAAGGAACCAAGGTTTCACAAGAGGACCAGACATATAAAGCGACGCTTCAACTCCATCCGATATTACATCGAGGAGAAGGACATAAATATTTGCAAAGTGCACACGGATCTGAATGTTGGAGACCCGCTGACTAAACCTCTTCCAAGAGCTAAACATGATCAACACCAGAACTGCATGGGTGTTCGATTCATTACAATGTAAATCACATAGTGATGTGAGCTAGATTATTGACTCTAGTGCAAGTGGAAGACTGTTGGAAATATGCCCTAGAGGCAATAAATAAAGTGTTTATTATTATATTTCCTTGTTCATGATAATTGTTTTTTATCCATGCTAGAATTGTATTAATTGGAAACATGGATAAATGTGTGGATACATAGACAAACACAATGTCCCTAGTATGCCTCTAGTGAACTAGCTCGTTGATCGGAAGATGGTTAAGGTTTCCTGGCCATGGACATGAGATGTCATTTGATAACGAGATCACATCATTAGGAGAATGATGTGATGGACAAGACCCAAACTACAAACGTAGCTTATGATCGTGTCAGTTTATTGCTACTGTTTTCTGCATGTCAAGTATATGTTCCTATGACCATGAGATCATGCAACTCACGGACATCGGAGGAGTGCCTTGTGTGTATCAAACGTCGCAACGTAACTGGGTGACTATAAAGGTGCTCTACAGGTGTCTCCGAGGGTGTCTGTTGAGTTGGCATGGATCAATACTGGGATTTGTTACTCCGTGTGACGGAGAGGTATCTCAGGGCCCACTCGGTAATACAACATCACAATAAGCCTTGCAAGCAATGTGACTAAGTGTTAGTTACAGTATATTGTATTACGAAATGAGTAAAGAGACTTGCCAGTAACGAGGTTGAACTAGGTATGGAGATACCGACGATCGAATCTCGGGCAAGTAACATACCGAAGAACAAAGGGAACATCATACGGGATTAACTAAATCCTTGACATAGAGGTTCGACCGATAAAGATCTTCATAGAATATGTAGGAACCAATGTAGACATCCAGGTCCAACAATTGGTTATTGACCGTAGAGGTGTCTCGGTCATGTCTACATAGTTCTCGAACCCGCAGGGTCTGCACACTTAAGGTTTGGTGACGTTTCGGTAGTATAGAGTTATGTATGGTGGTGACCGAAGTTTGTTCGGAGTCCCGAATGAGACCCCGGACGTCATAAGGATCTCCGGAATGGTCCGGAGGTAAAGATTCATATATAGGAAGTCATGTTTTGGTCGTTGGAAAAGTTTCGGCCTCATCGGTAGTGTACCGGGAGTGCCGGTAGTGTACCGGGAGGGGTATTTCGACCCAAAAGGCTGCATGGTCTGTAGGAGGGTGTAAACCAGCCCTTAGTGGGCTGGTGGAACATCCACAAGAGGCCCATGCGGCTGGAGGAAAAAGGCCTAAGAGAAAAGGTGGGAAAAAGGCAAAATAGGGTGAATCCTAGTCCTACTAGGATTGGAGGTGGACTCCACCTCTCCCTCTCTCCTTCGGCCGAAGCAAGGATGATTTGGACCTTGTTCCAAGGCCTCTCCTCCTCTCCTCTTATATATACTCGAGGTTTTAGGGGTTTTGCACTAGTTTTTACAACCACGTGCTACCCGTTCCTCCAGTGCATAGTTTCTCCTCTAGATCAGATTTCTGCAGTGCTTAGGCGAAGCCCTGCCGAAATTGCTCCACCACCATCGCCGGAGCGCAGTCACGCTGCCGGAGAACTCTTCTTCCTCTCCACTCCTTCTTGCTGGATCAAGACGGTGGAGATTGTCATCAAGCTGTACGTGTGCTGAACGCGGAGGTGCCGTCCGTTCGGCGCTAGATCGGAAGGATCGTGATCAAGTTCATGGGACGGATCGTGATCAAGTTCGTGGGATGGATCGTGATCAAGTTCGTGGGACGGATGGTGATTGGATCGCGGGACGCACGGTGATTTGGATCGCGTAGACGTTCGACTACACCAACGGCGTTTCTTAACGCTTCCGGCTTAGCGATCTACAAGGGTATGTAGATCCACTCTGCCTCTCGTAGATGCTCATCACCATGGATAGATCTGCGTGTGCGTAGGATTTTTTTTCCCATGCAACGTTCCCCAACACTCTACACGTCGCTCGGCTCCGGTGGGCACCGGTGGCAGGGGGACCCCACCGACACTGAGCCTCCACGTGCCCAGCGCCCGCATGTCAGGCGGCGTCGTGTACTCCACCTCATACAGCAGGAGGGCCTCGTCCTCGTGGAGGTGTCGGTGGTCGAAGACGTTGCGGGCCGCGTCATTGCCTAGGTAGTGCTCCGCCATTGGGGGGAGAGAAGATCGTCGCGCGGGGGAGAGAGAGGGGCGTTGGCGGTGGGACTTGGGGGCAGGCGCCCGTGGCGATGTGTGGTGAACACCGGCAAGGGTCGTCTTTTATAGGGGTGAGTGGGGGGCACCGTGCGGACGTGTGGGAGGCGAGGTGTGGATGCGTGTCGCCCCGTACTGACTGCGCCGCCTCGTGAGCGTCGGCTCTTGAACGTGCCACATCAATGGAAGGCTGACCGGCGGCAGCCTTGAATTTATTCCCCGTGGGAAACCGAGGCGATGAGGACGACGACGACGCGTGGTCGCTGACTTAACGGACCCACCCGTTTTCGTGCCAAAAACGTTTCGCCCGGCGCTCCCAGACGCCCCCAGCGCACCGGGGTCGGCCTGGGTACGCCGGTGCCAAATCCGGCCCTAACTGGCAAAAATTGGGCTCCTGGGGGCGCGACTGGGCCAATTTTCGCCCGCCGGCGATAAAAAATGGGCTTGGCGGCCTTTTAGGGGGGGCGGCTGGAGATGCTCTTAGCAGTAGGGCGGCACACCAGGTCTGATCAATCCAAAATACGGAGGCTAGGTTGAGATTTCTCTCTAATATTCCTAGACTTGTAGTTATTTAATGGAGCTCATGTCTCTGAATATATGGTCTCTCGTGAGCTCATATGTTTAGCCTATTGGCTTATGTCTGGGCTATAACTACCCCATCGTAACCCTTCCTCTGATGCCCTCTGGTGTGGATGCTTGCACTTCTCGAGTGCGGGCCATTCTCTGACGAGATCCGGCTAGGCTTGGCGATGGAGGGCCAGCATGCCACATGCTCTCTGTTGGGGGGGGGGCAACAACGAGGTGCCGGCAGTGGCCAGCGGCACTACCGTCCAGGTTGATGCAAATTTCTATGGCTCCACGACAGCGATGGTCGTCGGCAGATCTTTGACTTTGAGAATGTTCATCTCTCGAGATCCAGTTGTTGGCTTAGGCGATGATATGCCAATTATGACGGCAGCGAGTCTGGCTCCGACCGCAACTACGATGAGGAGATGGCCCTTCGCATTGCGCTGGAGCGGTCCAAGGTGGACACAGGCGGGAACTATGGATCTGGAGCGTCATTGCAGCTCCCGCCTCGATGCCACGGGATGCAGGCGAAGCCCGACGAGGATGAGCGGCTCCTCACATGGGTCTACCGCCGGTCCCTCACATGGTTGATCTTGGCTTGACGAGGTGGGCAGTCCTTTGTGCTGCATGTAACTAGCTTTTGTTGCCTGTTACAGAACCTTCTATGTTTTATCTCGTTATTATTACTACTAACAAAAGAGGCCGTGCATTGCAACGAAGAAAACAATACAACATGCCTCTAACCAAATAATCATGGCTGCAGCATGAGACATGAGAGAGAATGATGGGGAGACATCAATAAGAGTGAGGTAAGACAGTGATCGGTTTGCCGTAAAGAAAGGGGTCTCACTTGAATGAATTAAAACCAACACGTTTAAGACAGTGATGGGTTTGCATATGATGATGGTGACATTTGAGTCCCGCTCCCTTCCTAAAGGCGTTGCCGTTGAAGAATCTCGCCGTCCGTGTGATGCCATGAAATGGCTAGTGCGGATATGGTCACTGCTGGAGTTTACCGATTGTGTATTTGTTCGCTCTGAGTTTTTCTTCTTTTTCTTCCTCGTATGTGCATAGTGTTGGTCTTATATGACTTTGTTAATTGTCGGCGTGTTTTCGTGTGTTTTGATATTGATTGCGTGCATCCTATATATACATCAATTGGATGTGTGCTCATTTTGTTATGTACCCTTTTGATACTTTATTTTGATTCAATAAAATTCACCCTTTAAAAAAACATAACCCTTCCTCAGTTCACTACTGGAATCCACACGTACACTATACTGAGTGTCAGAAACACTCGCCAAAGGTCCTAAAACCCTTGACAAAGTTGCACTCGACAAAGTCCACCCGACGTACACCCTCCAGGCAAGCAGAAATTTGTCAGGAGCCAAAACACATGCATCTTTGCCGAGTGCCGAACAATACGCATCGGCGAAATAAAGTAACTCACGGGTGGCAGACGAAGACGACGGTTGCCACATGGCATCACTTTGCCAAGAGCGGTCCTCGGCAAATACAATCAATAAGAAATGAGCACGTGTCAAGCACCTGGCATGTGGGTCTTGCAGCATGAGCCGAGCGCCAGCTTTCTCGAGAGATACCCTCGACAAAGGCAACTAGTAGGAAACACCAACGTGTCCAACTCCTGACAGGCGGATCCGACAGTGAAAGCACATTTGATTCCTTGGTGGTTTTGGTAATTAATAACAACATATATGTCATTAAACTAATGTTTCCACTGAGAACGTTTCATGAAAAGTTCAATGATGGGTTGGCAAAGAGATTGTGGAATACCCCAAGATGCAAGGAAATAGGTTGGCAAAGTTTCAAGCAAGAGGACTCTATATTTTACATTTGTGAGAAATCACTTTGAGTCCATAGGAAAGCCAATACTATTAAAAGGGGGTAAGGTTTTGTTGGTGAACAAAATGCTCATACGTGCACAAGTGATAGTCACCAAAGACACCCACAAACTCTCCGACCAAAGTCTGTCCAAAGCCAAATACTCAAAATTGGTGCAACCAACATTTCCATTTCGGTGCCATCGATTCCAAACCCTAGACAGACTCAGCCAAACCCTACCTTTTCGGTGCAACCGATACTACATTTGGTGCCAGAGAGTTAGGCTGCCAACTTTCTGTTACGCAAGTTCATAGTTTCGGTCCCTCCGAAATTGTTGGATCGGCGTCACCGAGATTGGACATTCTGACCGTTGGTCACCTTATCGGTGCAATCGAGATTCCTATATCAGTCTCACTGAGATTCAAAAGTTGCTAACTTTAAGTCACTTCGGTATAACCGAGATTCACTCATCGGTTTCATCGAGTCTGACTTATTGTGTGTAACGGTTGAATTTTTTGAGATGCCTGTATGTACCCCTCCACCACCACTCACTCGCAAGAGAAGCACTCAGAACTGTTCCCCACTCATATCTACTAATTTTCTGAGAGAGAACCACCTACCCTTGTGTTGAGGTCAAGATCTTCCACTCCAACCATATGGATCTTGATTTCTAGCCTCCCCGAGTTGCTTTCCATCCAATCAATCTCTTCTACCAAGCCATATCTGTGAGAGAGTGATTGTGTGTTGAGGAGTCTATCATCTTGAAGCACAAGAGCAAGGAGTTCATCGCATTATCGAGCCTATTACCTTTTGAAGGCTGGTGCCTCCTAAATTGGTTAGGTGTCGCTTGGGAGCCTCCTACTTCATTTTGTGGAGTGAACCAAGAAGTTTGTAAGGGAAAGGAGATCGCCTACTTCGTGAAGATCTATCCCGAGTAAGGCTAGTCCTCCGTGGACGGAAGCCGTAATGATATAGTCAAGGTTGCTTCTTTGTGGAACCCTCCGTAGGTAGAGCCCTCCGTGGACTCTCGTGACCGTTACACTCTGTGGGTTGAAGACTCCATGAACGTGGGTATACGATAGCACCACCTATCGGAACCATGGGAAAAATCATCGTGTCACCAATTGCGTTTGATCTTCCTACCCTCTCTTTACTTACATGCTTGTCTTTACTTTCCGCTGCTATACTCTTAGACATGCATGTGTATGGTGTGCTTGACATACTATGAATGCTAAAATCTGTCAAGAATTAAAATTGGGAAAAATTAGATTTTTATTTGGTCAAGTAGTCTAATCACCCCCTCCTCTAGCACTACTTTCGATCCTACATACAGCAAACGCCGAGCTCCATCTTTGTCGGGAACATCCCTCGACAAAGAGAGCCAATAGGGAACAACCACGTGTCCAACTCCTGACAGGTGGGTCTCACAACAAACACTAAACACAAAGAGAGCCAATAGTGAACTTCCATAAGTTAACCCTATGTATGAATTTGTGAACTGGTGTGTCATGTGTACTAGTATGAAACATTGGCCTATGTCAACTAGTTTGAGTCATGCTTACGTGAACTACTTTAAATTATGCCTATGTGTGTGATGTGTTGCTCGATGAATTTCTAGGGAGCTGGGAGCTCCCACATTGATTTGTTATGGTAACATTTTCTGCATTGAAAATATAGAAAAAATACACTCTTGTTGTTTTCTGTTGCAAGGATTCGATAAGAAATAGATACACAAAGCAATGGGACACGTTTCCGAGAGCCACACTCGGAAACATAGGCATTCACGAGCGCTACTCTCGAAAAAGGGATCGCATGAGCACTTTAATTCATATTGTGCCATTCTTTTCCAAGGGTCACTCTTGAAAAAAGGGTCACATGAGCACTTTAACTATAACAATTGTGCCACGGTTTTTGAGGGTCACTCTTGGAAAAAAAGTCATCTGAGCACTTTTACTGACATCTGAGATCATCGGGACCGCATGTTAGGTTTTAATGTTTCTGTGACTTGTTTTTACCGAGCGAACTATACCGGCTCTCAGTATAGGTAACAGAAAGTGACGGTGCCGTCAGTTACGAACGAACATGTGGCGTGGCTTCTCTTTGTCGTGTGGTGCTCTCGACGTCTGTACCGTTGGCCGTGCATTGTTTGTTCGCCGTGATTCAGTGTTACCAAAATTAGCTAGTTGCCGTAAAACGCTGTCGCCGTGTGGCTCTCGACATCTACGTTTGCCGAGTGCCCGTGGTTTGACGCTCGGCAAGAGACGAATACCCGACGTGTAGGAAAATTCCGCGTGAGACGCACACAATATACAACTATAGCCTTACTCGTACTACGTATATGTTCGTCACATATTTTAACATTGTTTGTTTCGTTATCATCCCTTGATCGATGGTGGAACCGGGCGTAAAGTCGCATTTTTTTTTCTTTGTGTGTGTGGTGGTCGCGTTACTGCCTTACCGTATGCGGTCGTGGCCTCGGTAGTCGGTAAAATGGGGCGGCACAGATTTGCTTTTCCACCGATACCATAAATAACAATAATCCACAGACAAGGGTTAGTTTAATGCCGAAAGGGGCGTATGGTGGACAGGATGGCGGGAGCCCACGCAAGAAATTCCTTGTCCTCAGCGACGACCATCATCGCCTCATCGGTGGCGTGCCCTTCAAATCCATCGGCGTGGGCGCCGGCCGGCTGCAACTTGCCTGCCCCTTCTCTACAGCGACAGTGCAGCGACCTTTCAGACACAGCTCAGCGCATGCCCCAGTGAGCTGAACCGAGTCCAGTCTCGAGTGTAACCAATTGATGGGGGAGGCGACGGCGACGGCGTCGGCGGACGCAGCAGGCTCGGAGGCGCCGGTGAGCAGCTGGGTGGTGGAGATGGAGAAGACGATCGGCGAGATGAAGATCGACCCGGCGGCGGAGATGGCGCGGTGGAAGCGGCACTCCATCTACCGCGTGCCGGAGCGGATCAAGAACCTGCACAACAGCAAGGCGTACCAGCCGGAGCTGGTGTCGCTGGGGCCGTTCCACCACGGCGACCCGGAGCTGCTGCCCATGGAGGAGCACAAGCGCCGGGCCGTGGTGCACCTGGTGAAGCGGTCGGGGCGGCCGCTGCGGGACTTCGTGGCGGCCGTGGCGGAGGTGGCGCAGCAGCTGCAGGACGCGTACAAGGACCTCGGCGACGAGTGGCGCGGCGGCGCCGGGGAAGGCGGCCGGGAGCGGTTCGTGCAGCTGATGGTGACCGACGGGTGCTTCCTGGTGGAGGCGATGCGGATGGACGCGCTGCGGGGGAAGGTGCACGAGGAGTACGCGCCCAACGACCCCGTCTTCAGCAAGTACGGCTACCTCTACCTCTGGAACTACATCCAGTCCGACATGGTCGTCGTCGAGAACCAGCTCCCGCTCCTCCTCCTCCAGCGCCTCCTCATCGTCCTCGACCATCACAAATATCAGGTAGTCTCCTTCATTCTCATTCATCCCCCTTGGACTAGTTTGTCAAAGAAATGAAATCCCGATCGATCCACCAGATTCAAACCGGCAATAATATGGCTTCACTAACAAATTTACTTATAGTAGATGTACTATTGATGCGATCTGCATTGGAGTAGTTGGATCCGATCGGCAATAATGTCTTGACTAATAGTGATAGATTTACTCAAAGTATTGATTGATTGGAGTGAGTGGGGATTGGTTGCTGGATTCAGTTTAAGTGGCGTACAAGGCATAGCCCAGTTAGTGTCGTTGCATGCCGACCTCGACAGGAACAGAGATGGGAGACATGACATGCTAGATTGGCAGGCTGCAAGGGGTGGCAAACGTTTGTGTGAAAGTGATATCTTCTTGAAACTTTGAAAGAGCTGCTTGAAAGATATTATCATGCACAGACAAACAGATACAGTATGAAACACACGTGGATATTCTTCACATAATGAACAACTTGATGCCGAGAGAGCACAGCCCTTGTTTATGTTTTTGTTATCGCCTTCCTTCCTTTCGGCATCTAGCTAGTACAACTAGGATTTTTTCTTGATTATTATAGTGGAAAGGCTTGAACACTTATGGGATTGATGAGGATAAAATATTTCACATTGGCCACTTATTTGTTCAGTTGGCAACTAGTACTTCCTCCGTTCCTAAAGTAAGACTTTTTCTTGATTATAATGGAAAGGCTTGAACATTTTTATGGGATTTATGGCCACTTATTTGTTCAGTTGGCAACTAATATCAATCTAGCAGCAAATATCCCAGAATAGAAAACCAATCTCACGAGGGCAGAGGCTTCGGTCTCACAAAGTTCTTTGGTTGGCACACCGGTACATATCACTAATAATTGTTATATTACTCCCTCCGTTCCATAATATAATATGTTATTATAATCAATATATACTTTGTACGAGTGATTTTTTTGGAATTTTTTATAACCATCATGCACTTGTAATATGTATGCGTGAATTCAGTGAGGGCGTTGATCCATAGGGATTTAAGGGATGCCCACCCAGGTGCGATCACTGTAATGGCCGCTCTGAGCGCCTAAACCCTTGTACATGCTTCTTCTATCTAATAACATCGACAAGCAAAGCTTTTGTGTGTTCGCAAAAAAAAGGGGAAAAAATCTTCAAAAAAGTATTACTACAACTTTGTACCCTGTGCTAGTCTCCAGTACAGATTTTATCTATCAGGACTATACTCCTGATCAGATCAACAGCCTGACCTCCATCTTCGAAATCCCAGCACTAGCACAGTTGTTCTCTTCTTGACGCTGAGCCGAGCCGAACCGGGGGCATTCCCTCGCCTCGGTATCCATGATCTGGAGGCATTTGTTCAGCATGAGGATATCTTTCCTCCCGCAGAGTGGCCTGCCATCTTTTGAGCAAGCGCAACAGGCGTCACTACATCATCTGCAAACCAGACCAAACTGCAACATTAACATAGCTGTCAAGCACAGCAGGAACATCAACTATGTCTCCAACTTCTTTCCAGAGTAGTGCCAATAACATCACATTCAAAGAAGATACGGTGGCAAGTTTCTAATTCACAGCACAACAAGCAACTTTTATCAGGGATGTCTTGTCTCTTACACAAATTGTTCTCTAGTGAGCAATCTATTGTGTGATAAGAGCCTGTACCCTCGGGGGGAATGCGTAACTTCCAAACAGCAGGGACAAAGATGGGGGTGATTGCCTAAAACTAAACACTACATAAAGAGCAGGCCAGAACCATGTAATTGCCAGACCGTCTGGTCCGGGTAATCAGAAAGCACTAGCCCAGAAACAATCTGTACAAGGTCTTCCCATTGATGCATAAGTTTAGCATCAAAGCACCTCCCAAAAGAGATCTTGATTTGAACCCCATCACAAATCTCAGCAATATTGCCATTAACCTCATTGCACACAAAGTATGCATGTCAAAGAACTGAACAGCTAATCAAATAGTATTTGACTGACTGAAATAAAAATAGCGCCTGTCAAATTAATTTTACTAGCGATTTTACATGACGGTGTGTGATTAAAATGACATTTCTCTACCAATTTTCCATACTTCCAACTAGAAAACCATTTCCGTTAAATTCATACTCAAGTTATTTTTCCAGGGGTGGTTTTTTAGGAGTAGAATATAAAATCAAGGTCACCACCATGTTTGCTCTAAGAATTTGAAAATTCATATATTCATCAAATAAAAATGAGATAGCTAAACTCTCGGCCTTGAGGTGGCATAAAGTTGCCATAACGAAGATTAATCAGAACATTATATATTGAACCTGCTAATCTTATTGCAAAGATATCATCGTCGGGTCATACACACGATGGAGATGAGGGCAACCTTGTTAGTTCTAACTTTATGTCTAACTAATTTTTATAGAACGCTTCACGAGTGAGCAGGTTGGTGCTTGATTCTCTCTGTCCGTGGCGCCGACACTTGGTTGGCATCAATCACCTCGGGCTCCACCCTCTCGACATCTTGTACACAAGCCTTACCCACGGCGACCATCAAGAACGCACCGGATCGACGGCATATGTCATGCCCTCGGCGATGGAGATCTACGAGTCCGGGATCCATTTCAGGGTGAGTGACACCGATAGCCTCCTCGACGTCCACTTCGAACGTGGCAAGCTAAGCATGCCGGCAATCAGGGTTGACGACAGGACCGAGAAGAAGTTTCTGAACCTGATGGCGTTCGAGCGGCTCCACCCCGGCGCTGGCAACGACGTGACGGCATACGTGATCTTCATGGACAACATCATCAGCTCGGCCAAAGACGTGGCGCTGCTGAGATCCAAGAACATCATCGAGTGTGGGCTGGGCAGCGACGAGGAGGTGGCCAAGCTACTCAACAACACGCTCAACAAAGGAGGGGTGATGAGCCCGGCTAGCAGGCTCCACGACGTGCAACGGCGGGTGAAGGCCCAGTGCACGATGAGGAGGAACAAGTGGCGAGCCAATTTCATACAGAGGTACCTAAGGAATCCTTGGGTGTTTATCTCACTTGTAGCCGCCGTCGTCCTGCTTGTGGCCACTCTCTTGCAGACCGTGTATACTGTTCTGCCCTTCTATAAGATTATTTAGCACCACTTGAATACACCATGTAAGCTTTCTAATATGGAAGCATATATGTTTTGTCCAATATGGTTCATGGACTCTCTCTCCCTGATTTGTTTTGTGAGTTCAGGTTCAATGAAAGGACGAGATGCAGGTAAAACAGATATGATATCTGATACGAGGAAGCAAGACAAAGTCAAGAGCTTGTGTGACATCCTTCAAAACGTTTAGAGTGTGCACTGCATACTATGGATGATGGGCATGGAATCCAATAATTAATACTCCTACCGTCTGGAAATACTTGTCATAAGAATGGATGTATCTAAATGTGTTTTAGTTTTAGATACATTTATTTTTATCCATTTGTGCGACGAGTAATTCCGGACGGAGGGAGTATATCCTATCTATAAGCAGTATTGCACTGTGCAGCAAAATCACCTGTTAGTCTGTTAACACATCCTGCAATCACTGGAGTTTTTGAGCCAGCCCCTGACAAGAACACTATGTCTATTTTGACAGGAAGTTTTTATCAAAACCTGTGGAAACAGAGGGAAAACATAAATCACAAAGACAAAAGAAAATGGTGCTCAAGTTCTGGGTGTTATTGACTCATTATTGGTTTGACAGATGCATGAGGGTGTAAGATCAATTGATTGAATAACTTTCCTTCACCTTGGAAATACCTGATAGATCATTAAGTTTGAAGAATTTGCAGTCACGTCTGGCAGATTAAGGTTCCCACTTTGCATAAAAACTAATGATGCTAGCAATACGAATGTCTTCGGTCCTTTTGTCCCAAGCAAGTTGGGATAGGCTAGAGATGAATCCCAACAGAAAACCGCAAGAAAGAGATCACAAGCAGAACGAGAAAAGGATCACCAGAGTTAAGTACCCAGCACGAATTCTGAGATATACAATTGGCCTGCAACTCCCCCAACACAGGTTTTCTTTGTGACCGCTTTGCAACTGCAGCCAGTCAACATCAACCATCAGAAATCTAATCAGTTTACTACCGAAAAACTCGATAGTATGCAGGAAATGGGAGCCTTGCATCATCACATCTAAATCATCTAGAACGGAGTAAATCAAATACAGTACTCGGCTAGTAAAGAAGTAGAATGCATACACGTTACAATCAAAAGCGAAATTATCTCTCTTAGATGCTCTACTCTACTTCACGCCTCTTGACGAGTTTAATGATCTCTGGAAAAATCAACGGGAGAACTTACTAGTATGATGCGCTTAAAAATACTTCGCTGGAGCTCCCCTGATACGGATAATGCACACGCACAGTAAGTAGTTCATCGTACTAAAGTGCAGCCCCAGCCCCCAGTTCATTTTAATCCGCTATTTCCACCCTGCAGTTCAAACTCCCCCCGCTTCATTTAAAAAAAAAACCTGCTTCCCTATGATTACTGTCGCTGTGCACTGTTGTAGGGAAGAATGAATAATAGACTGACTGGAGTAGAACACCTATCTGACCAACTGAGACGTCGTATTTTAGTTCTAGCGAATTAATACTGTAGAAGAGTCAGACAGAAACTACGCCACGAAGTGATGATCCTCACCTGAGGCAGATCCATCATCCGGGGCGCCATGGTCGACGCGCTGCTGCGGCAGTGCGCGTCCGGATCCGGGTGAGAGGAGAAGGGTTCCCCGCGGCTCCTGGAGGAGGCGGGTTGACGCCGGGTGGGGCCGCCGGTCATCGGACAGTTCCCGGCGATCTCCCCGCTCTCTGGTTTGGGGTTCTCCCACTTTCCGCCTCCGCACTGCGTGGACGGAAAATAGAATAGGTGTTGATTAAAAAAAAACAAATACCGCCCACCCTGTTCCTGCTGGGCCCTATTCAGGGCCTTCATGGCCCATGTACAGTCCACATGTCATTTTTCTCCAGCTATTTTAAAAATTCTGAAATGATACAGCTAATGGATTTCCCTAAAAAAAAGCTAATGGATGATCTAAAATAAGTTATGACGAACGGAACATGATCGTTCAAAAAGGAAGGCAAATGTTAACGTATGCATTTTGGCTCAGGCTTTCTTCAAGGCATGTTCGCTCTTCGATGAGATTCCGACGACTCTGGAGAAGTGAGCGGTCTCAACCTTGGATAAGATTATTGACTTGAGGGTCTACGTCCATGAATTCTTAGAGCATCCTCTTTTGAGGCTCTGGCACAACTTTTACTTTGGGACCTTCTAGGGTGACAACCTATGAGTCGTCTTTGGTGCTTTGTTTGACGATTGTGGCTGCACTGTTTCGGACATTCACCTTTTCTATTGACGGTGAACAACTGATTTTCTTATTAGGTATCTACGACCAACTTTTCTTCATATTTGATTGAAGTAAGGACTTTGTACTCTCTCACAAGGCGAATACAACAAACGCCTCCTCCCCTCGATCTTCACCGACAAGCCCATGGATTCACCTCCCCTCCGCCTGCCGTTCCGACGGTAGGTGGCGGGTACAGCAATTCTGATGCCTCGACTCCGGTTAGAAGATAGTTAGGGTTTAAGTCCTTGCAGGGGCGGCGCTTCTCCTTCGAGTCAGTCTTTCTGGTATTGATCCTCCTAAAGTTCATCCATCGGTATGGATTAGACGAAGCTCCGACGTTGATTCCTGCCAGCTCCTCAGAACGGCGAGGTTATAGTTTCTTTTTGTGCGTACACGATGGCGAGATTTGGCGTCAAGTTATTCAAATCGATTCAAGGCGTCAACGTCGATGAATTGGGCTCTAGGGTGTTGGTCCTTAGGGCGCGTGCACAAGGACTTTCCGATTGTCATCAACAAGGTCAGAGCGGTGAGGACAGTGGACGTCTAGCGAATCATGTATCTCGATGTAATTTTTATTATGTTTGAAACGCTTTGTACTTCCGATGGATCTTTATAATATATGTGGATCCTGTAAAAAGTAATTAGAGACTTTGTGAGACCCACTAATAGCATGGTTAGCTATCGGCTATTGAGAATTAGTGACTCGATTAGCAAGACGATGATTAATGTTCACTCCTCTTTGTCGCCGTGGAATGTGTAGTTCCGTTATAAGGCCGATCATAGTAGGGAGTAACTTAGATTAGTGCCATGCATATGCATGATACTAGTCTAAGTTACTTTTTTCATAGTGCAAAGTAACTTAGTACGAGTGTCATAAATGAGTTCATTTATTATCCTATAGACCCATCTTATCTTGGAAAGTGCTATGTTACATTAACATGCTAGTATTATGTTACTCTAAACACCTTTCTCCTCATTAATTACTTGACATATAAGCAATTTTGTCTTCAAAAGCGCTATGTTACTTCCATTATGACCAGCCTAAAATTGAGTGGTGTTAGTTGATGCCTTTATTTGAAGATCATGGTTATGGACATTGCTGTCATTGCCTATTTTTTATTGTTTGACTTTTGCTTTGATTGATGTTTGTTGTGTGCACCCACAATGCTCTGTCATCAATTTCTTTGGTTTACTATCGAAAAAGGATTCCTCCCGCATTTCTTTGGTTTACTAAAACGGAGTCATCTCAGATAATTATATTTGTCTAAATCAATTCCCTCGGTCTTTTGTTGTCTCCTTTCTAAGATTTGCGCATGGGTGAAGAGAATCAAATTTAAATGGATCAGTTAGCAAAATTGACATATATCTCATTCGATTTAGGGTATCCACAACGCAGACGATTATGATGGGCGTCAGGGTTCGATTCGTGGTAGTTTCATTACTATCCTGTTCCATCCAAGGATTTAGCGTTGCTGCCGAGGAAGTCGTCGAGCGCTTTGTTTCATAGTAGCGGACGCTATTTTGGTGCACTAAAAACCCCAACACATCCAGTTGAAGCGCCCTGGAAGGCTACTCGCCCTGGTCTCCATGATTTGGAGGCATATGCATATTCTCTCTAAAAAAGAAAAGCATAGCATGTGTATTCATATTTTCGACGATATAGCATGTGTGCGTGTACTAATTTCTGAAATATGAACAGAAGGGCGAAACACGGCAACGACGGGCCGGAAGCTCGCAATCTTCCATGCACCATCGGTCTCAATGAACAATCCCGCATCCATCGGTCCCCGTCGATCCCATCATCAATCAGTGAATCAATGTATGCATTTGCCTCCCTCGAACCTCCAACCGATCTTCCCGGCCTGGCGCTCCCACTCGGGGCGCGACACGTAGCGCCTCCAGTCCTCGACGACGCGCCGGAGGTCGTGCAGCTTGTTCTCGAGGCCGATGCAGCAGGTCATGTGCACGGTGGCGATCCGGTTGAGGTCGCGGCCGAGCTGGCAGAAGCCGCTGACGAGCGCGCTGTCGATGAACCTGATCCGGACGCCGATGGGCGGCGCCGCCAGCTCGCGCTTGATCTCGTTGAAGACGAACTGGTCGTGGTTCTCCGGGAAGCGCGCCCTGGCGGCGTGCCAGTAGGCCATGGCGCGCGCGTTGCGTGCCGTGGCCTTGAAGTAGATGAAGCCCGTGTTGGGGTAGTTGCCCAGGTCGTCCGGGTCGCCGAAGTAGAAGTCGCTCGACGTCGTGATGTCCGCCGCCGCCGTGATGTGCACCCGCGGGTCCCGGAACCACGCCACGTCCACGTCCTGCACCCACCATGAATGCGCGCACGCACGTCGTCAACGCCTCGGTCCAGAGGTGTCGGCATGATTATTGTTTCTAACGGAGATCGAGAGGGCACGTCGATCGATCTCCCGAAAGAAGGAAAGAAATGATTGAAAAAACAGATAATGGCAATGGCGACGACGTGCCGTGAAGAGGAGGTTGTAGCCGAGGAGGAGGACGCGGTGCTGGAGCCGGAGCTTGCTCCAGACGAGGTCGAGGTAGTCCTTGGTCATGTAGCTCTTGGCGCCGGAGAGGTCGAGGCCGTCGACGTCCGGGAGCAGCAGGTGGCAGTGCGGGTGCACGGCGCGGCACCGGCGGAGCGCGCCCTCGTCCATGGCCACCACCACGATGTGCTTCACCAGGTGCGAGATGTTGAGCCCCACGCGGAAGCTCTCGAGGAAGGAGTCCAGCAGCGACCCCTCCGCCGCCCACGCCTCGTTCACCGACGTCATGATCACCGTCCGGTCCTCCATGGCCGCCCGCCGCAGCATCCGCGCGAACGCGTCGTCGCCGCCGCCCGTCTGCATGCGATCGAGTCGAGTCGAGGTGTTGAGTTGCTGGATTTGGTGAAGCAAAGGAGATAGCAAGCTAGCTAGCAATGACGGAAGAGCAAATAGGTCGTACCGCATTGATGGTAGAAGAAGCCTTGGGCGTCGGTGCAGAGGCCGACCGAGCCACTGCCTGGCTTCCCTGAGGAATGAGCTCCGTCGTCGCGGCGGGCCACGCGGGGCCCGCGGTGGCGGTGAAGAAAAAGACGAGCACCGCGGTGGCCGAGATGGCCCCGAGGAGGAAGACGACCGCCGGCGAGTGCTGGGTGTTCTTGGAGCTCGCCGCCATGCCGGGGCCGATGGAATCAACGCCGAGGCATGCAGTGCAGGGGAAAGGAGCTACTGGAAGCAGCAAGCCTGATGACTTTGGCCGTGCCAGTTCGTGCCCTCTCCGCTCTCACTATACTACTACTAGCATACCGTTTCTTGGCCCATTATTTATTCGACTATCATTCATTCTATGCATGTTATGCATCCCCGGTGGCTCGTTGACGGGTGATTAACTGATTAATTAACGCGCCATCGACTAACGTAGCCAGGCCGGATGCCAACCATCCACATGCCGCATCCCGTCATCAAACCGACAGATCAAACCAGGGCGCGCACAGGCACGGTCATGGCCAAGTCTCAGAACTCTCGCAGCTGAGCCTCGTAATTGTGAATGCGACACATGACTTAGCTGGGCCGGTCCTATTGCTTGGACGAGTTCGCCATAGGATAACCACATGCACGGCTCCATCGCTGCCACAGTAGGCACGACCACGGCCGGAGGAGGAGAAGCTTCCGCAAGCAAAGTAGCAGCCGGTCGACGGACACTGGCGCGCCAAATAAATGCCGAGATCTCGACGTGCGCGGTGCAATGCAATGCATGGCATGGCTGTGGGCCGGGGAGGTATTCGCGGGAACAAATCATGGCGAACTCCGGCCGGCCGTCACCAGCGTGCGCCACCGCCTACCTACCAAGTGTTAGCGTCAGCGGTATCGGCGCCCGTACTGGCATGCTGTTTGAATCCTGCCACAGCGACGCGCGCACGTTTTGGTCGCCGTGTCGCATGCACGCACGGCGCACCGACGGCGCAGCTGGGCCTGGGGGACCGGACCACTGCTGCCTCCGTATGCAGCGGCCGCTCGTCTGCAGCTGCACATGGCGCAATTCTTTGGGGTGCTAGCGGTCGACAACGTACCAGCTGCGTTACAAATTAGAACAAGAGACACACCTGCTGATATAAGATACGACACGCAATCGATACGATGAAGAACGGAATTAAGCAAACGAACATAAGATTTTAACGTGGAAAACCGTTCCAACACGAAGGGAGAAAAACCACGGACGCCAACCAGTCAAACTTTACTATGATTGAAAGAGGTTATAAACGTCGGGAATTTACAACTGACCGACTTATCCTGTGCGGCGGCTTACAAGAGGTATATATAACACATGTGTCCTAGGTCAGGGTGATCCGTACCATGGGGGGTTTCGCCTCCTGCACCCCGCCTATGGATGGAAGTTGGCCTTCCTCTTTATATTAGAATGTGAAGCATAACATAATAGATAGTACGCTCAGGACCGTGCATGGAAATTCAAGTACAGCCGAATGGGATTGAACTCTACCGAACTCTCACCCTTCTCTGTTCCGCGTCCATCGGACCGGACAAGAAAGCTGCGGCTCGACCTGACAGGTGCTTCTGAACCAATTCTTCGCCTCCATACAAGCCCCGGGTCGTGGCGGGTCTTTTTTTTTTCTCTGCGATTAATCGCGAGTTGCCACAGAATCTTGATGGCCTCCCTTTTGAAAAACTGCACTGTTCCTGCTGTCTATCATCCACAGTGCTTAGAGGCTGGCTTGCCTCTAAGCTGAGCCCCATGCCCTTAAGTAAAACTTGGCTCAAAAGTGTGTAGTGTGTAGCAAATATTCTCAACCTCTAAGGCGTTCCCACATAGAGTAAAATATTTGATTCTTCAACCGATTGTGTCGCATCTCTTTGCATGGACATCACTCTTTCCATCCATGACATGTGGGGTTAGCTGATTATTTTAGTATTGGCAAGAACTAGAGGCAGCCTTAAAGCTTGGTGTCGATGCTAAGGAATTTGGCTTAGAGGCATATGTCCACAATGTATAGTGCCTGCATCTAAAGGCTTAGAGGCTGCCTTAGAGGCAACAAAACATCGCATTGTGGATGCTCTAAGCCGCGCGAGAGAAAAACTGCTCCTGCTGTCGGCAACAACCCAGCTTAAACTCTTGAAAAAACAGAACTATGCTTATTTTGAATCACAAAAAACAATAAGAAATATGCTTTTTTAGGGAATGCCATCATGTCTATTGTATTAACTCGGAAAATGGTTACATCGTTCACCCAGGCACAAACAAGAAAATCAGTGTTTCATCAACCCAATTTTTTTAGCAATAAGAAGGGGATCTCCTCCCTTCCGATTTCCATTACTAGAAACCAAGTTTACCGTTACACATTCGAGTTCCATCTATCATCTAACATATCTAATCTATCCAGATTTCTCTCCTTTCTTTCTCTCTCCTCTTCTTTCCCTTCACTCCGCTGTCTCCCCGGCTCCTCTCCCCTCTTCCTCCGGTGGCTTCGGCGGTTGGAGTGGGGATGAGGGTGTTGGAAATATGCCCTAGAGGCAATAAATAAAGTGTTTATTATTATATTTACTTGTTCATGATAATCGTTTATTATCCATGCTATAATTGTATTGATTGGAAACACATTACATGTGTGGGTTAATAGACAACACTTTGTCCCTAGTATGCCTCTAGTGAACTAGCTCGTTGATCAAAGATGGTCAAGATTTCCTAGCCATTGACATGTGATGTCATTTGATAACGGGATCACATCATTAGGAGAATGATGTGATGGACAAGACCCAAACTACAAACGTAGCATATGATCATGTCAGTTTATTGCTACTGTTTTTTGCATGTCAAGTATATGTTTCTATGACCATGAGATCATGCAACTCACGGACATCGAAGGAGTGCCTTGTGTGTATCAAACGTCGCAACGTAACTGGGTGACTATAAAGGTGCTCTACAGGTATCTCCGAGGGTGTCTGTTGAGTTGGCATGGATCAAGACTAGAATTTGTTACTCCGTGTGACGGAGAGGTATCTTAGGGCCCACTCGGTAATACAACATCACAATAAGCCTTGCAAGCAATGTGACTAAGTGTTAGTCGCGGGATCTTGTATTACGGAACGAGTAAAGAGACTTGCCGGTAACGAGGTTGAACTAGGTATGGAGATACCGACGATCGAATCTCGGGCAAGTAACATAACGAAGAACAAAGGGAACATCATACGGGATTAACTGAATCCTTGACATAGAGGTTCGACCGATGAAGATCTTCGTAGAATATGTAGGAACCAATATGGACATCCAGGTCCCGCTATTGGTTATTGACCATAGAGGTGTCTCGGTCATGTCTACATAGTTCTCGAACCCGCAAGGTCTGCACACTTAAGGTTTGGTGACGTTTCGGTAGTATAGAGTTATGTATGGTGATGACCGGAGGTTGTTCGGAGTCCCGGATGAGATCCCGGACATCACAAGGAGCTCCAGAATGGTCCGAAGGTAAAGATTCATATATAGGAAGTCCTGTTTTGGTCGCCGGAAAAGTTTCAGGCTCATCGGTAGTGTACCGGGAGTGCCGGTAGTGTACCGGGAGGCCTCCGGGAGGGGTATTTCGACCCAAGAGGCTTCATGGCCTGTGGGAGAGTGAATATCAGCCCTTAGTGGGCTGGTGGAAACTCCCACACAAGGCCCATGTGTCTGGAGAAGAAAACCAAATAGGAAAAGGTGGAAAAAAGGCAAAAAAAGGAGCAATCCTAGTCCTACTAGGATTGGAGGAGGAGTCCTCCTCTCCTAGTAGGTTCGGCCGAACCATAGGAGCCTTGGCCCTTGCGCCAAGGCTCTCCTCCTCTCCTCCTATATATACTGGTGGGTTTTAGGATTTTGCACTAGTTTTTTCAGTCACGTGCTACCCGTTCCTCTAGTGCATAGTTTCTCCTCTAGATCGGATTTCTGTAGTGCTTAGGCGAAGCCCTGCCAAAATTGCTTCACCACCATCGCCGGAGTGCCATCATGCTGCCGGAGAACTCTTCTACCTCTCCGCTCCTTCTTGCTGGATCAAGACGGCAGTGATCGTCATCAAGCTGTACGTGTGCTGAACGCGGAGGTGCCGTCCGTTCGGCGCTAGATCGGAAGGATCGTGATCAAGTTCGTGGGACGGATCGTGATTGGATCGCGGGACGGATCATGATTGGATCGCGGGACGCACGGCGATTTGGATCGCGAAGACGTTCGACTACACCAACCGCGTATCTTAACGCTTCCCGCTTAGCGATCTACAAGGGTACGTAGATCCACTCTCCCTCTCGTAGATGCTCATCACCATGGATAGATCTGCATGTGTGTAGGAATTTTTTTGTTTCCCATTGAACGTTCCCCAACAGTGGCATTATGAGCTAGGTCTATGTGTAGATGAGATCTCGAGTAGAACACAAAAGGTTTGTGGGCGTTGATGCTTAGATTGCTTCCTCCCTTGGTCGGATTTTGGTTAAGCGATATTGTGAGATGAAGCGGCCCGAACCAACATTACTCGTATGCTTACGAGAGACCGGTTCCCTCGACCGCAACTTGTTGGATAGATGGCTTGTGGGTGCCAGTTTCTCTCACTTTAGTTGGCTCGGATTCGACAAAGGCGGTCCTTGAGAAGGTTGAAAAGCAACTAGTGTATCACCATTATAGTTTTTGCGTAGATGAGAATTGTTCTTGGTAGATACCTGTAGCAGCCACGTAAAACATGCAACAAAAACCAGAGGATGTCTAACTTGTTTTTGCAGGGTATGTTGTGATGTGATATGGACAATTACATGATGTGATATATGTGATGTATGAGATGATCATGTGATGTATAGATTATCACGACTTGCATGTCGATGAGTACGGCAATCGGCAGGAGCCATAGGGTTGTCTTTAATTATTGTATGACCTGCGTGTCAATCATTAAGCGCTATGTAATGCTTTACTTTATCGCTAAACGGTAACAATAGTAGTAGAAGCATGTTGGGTGCGACAACCCCGATGGCGACACGTTGATGGAGATCAAGATGATGAAGATCATGGTGTCATGCCGGTGACGATGGAGATCATGCTGGTGCTTTCTAGATGGAGATCAAAAGCACAAGTTCATGGCCATATCATGTCACTTATGAATTGCATGTGATGTTAATCCTTTTATGCACCTTGTTTTGCTTAGGACGATGGTAGAATTATAAGGTGATCCCTCACTTAAATTTCAAGATTAATCGTGTTCTCCCCGAGTGTGCACCGTTGCGAAAGTTCGTCGTGTTGAGACACCACGTGATGATCGGGTGTGATAGACTCTACGTTCACATCCAACGGGTGCAAGCCAGTATTGCACATGCAGAACACTCGGGTTAAACTTGACGAGCCTAGCATGTACAGACATGGCCTCGGAACACAAGAGACCTAAAGGTCAAACATGAGTCATATAGTAGATATGATCAACATAATGATGTTCACCATTGAAGCCACCTCAACTCATGTGATGATCGGACTTGAGTTGGTGGATTTGGATCATGTGACACTCAGATGACCCGAGGGATGTCAATTTGAGTGGGAGCTTTAGTAATTTGATTAACTAAACTCATTATCTTGAACAATAGTCTCATATTTATGTTGTAGATCAATGGCTCGCGCAGTAGCATCCCTGAGTTTTAATGCGTTCCTAGAGAAAGTTAAGTTGAAAGATGATGGAAGTAACTTTGTTGACTGGGCCCATAATTTGAGGATTATCCGCACGGCTTCCCAGAAATCATATGTCCTTGATGCACCGCCTGGTGACCAACCAGAAGACATGACCTCCGAAGACGTTAAGAACGCTTGGGAGGCACGTACCGGAGATTACTCAATATTTTAGTGTGCGATATTGTATGGCTAAGAACCGGGACTTCAAAGACGTTTTGAACGTCATGGAGCATATGAGATGTTCCAGGAGTTGAAGTTTATCTTTCAGAAGAACGCCCGGATCGAGAGGTATGAAACCTCCGATAAGTTCTATGCTTGCAAGATGGAGGAGAACGGGTCTATCAGTGAACATATACTCAGAATGTCTGGGTATTCAACTCGTCTAGCGGAGTTGGGAATTGCCCTTCCGCCAGAGGCGATCACTGACAGAGTTCTTCAATCACTGCCACCTAGTTACAAGAGCTTTGTGATGAACTATAACATGCACGGGATGAACAAGTCAGTCGCCGAGCTGTTTGCGATGCTAAAAGTCGCTGAGTCTGAAATCCAGAAAGAACATCAAGTGTTGATGGTCAATAAAACCACTAGTTTGAAGAGAAATGGCAAGGTCAAGGGCAAGGGCAAGAAGGGTAAAACCAAGAAGTATGTCAAAGTTGTTGCTACTCCTGTAAAGAAGCCCAAGCATGGACCCAAGCCAGAAACTGAGTGCTTTCATTGCAAGGGAACTGGTCATTGGAAGCGGAACTGCCCCAAGTACCTTGCTGACAAGAAGGCGGCCAACGACAAACAAGGTATATATGATATACATGTTATTGATGTGTACCTTACTAGCTCTCGTAGTAATGCCTGGGTATTTGATATCGGTTCGGTTGCTCACATTTGCAACTCAAAGCAGGAACTACGAAATAAACGAAGGCTGGCAAAGGACGAAGTGACAATGCGCGTGGGAAATGGTTCCAAGGTTGATGTGATCGCCGTCGGCACACTCTCTCTTCGATTACCATCGAGATTAGTGATGAACCTGAATAATTGTTATTTAGTGCCTGAGTTAAGCATGAACGTTATATCTGGATCTTGTTTATTGCGAGATGGTTACTCATTTAAATTAAGAATAAAGGTTGTTCTATTTATATGAGTAATATCTTTTATGGTCATGCACCCAATGTTAGGGGTTTATTCATATTGAATCTTGATAGTGATGACACACATGTTCATAACATTGATGCCAAAAGATGTAGAGTTGATAATGATAGTACCACTTTCTTGTGGCACTGCCGTTTAGGTCATATTGGTGTAAAACGCATGAGGAAGCTCCATGCTGATGGAATTTTGGAGTCACTTGATTTTGAATCACTTGACACATGTGAACCATGCCTCGTGGGCAAGATGACTAAAACACCGTTCTCTGGAACAATGGAACGGGCGAGTGACTTATTGGAAATCATACATACTAATGTGTGCGGTCCAATGAATGTTATAGTGCATGGTGGATATCGTTATTTTCTTACCTTCACTGATGACTTAAGTAGATATGGGTATATTTACTTAATGAAACACAAGTCTGAAACGTTTGAAAAGTTCAAGTAATTTTAGAGTGAAGTTGAGAATCATCGTAACAAGAAGATTAAGTTCCTGCGATCTGATGTAACATCCCAAAATTTCATTTTAATGTTATGAAATATAGCTATGCATCCAACATCATCATTGCTTGAATGTATGTAATTGTTGAAATGCGCCTTCTGAATTTCTGAAACCCCTTTCCACTTCCCCTAAGTTACTTTCACCTATTTGTAAATCTTGGTAAAATGTTCAAAAGAAGAGGGGAGTAACATGACACTCCACACCAGGGTCATCTTGTGATATATTTGAACAATAAGAACCAGGGGGTCTTTTGAAAAATATTTGCAAAAGGTTTTAAAACCAAATAGGCAATTTCTGAAAATATTATTTTTTTCAAAGTGTTCAAATGACAGAAAAAAAATGTTCAATAAACGGCATTTATTATTATGTTAATTTTGATATAAAATACTCCTATATTTAGAATTTTTTTTGAATGCTTTTAAAGACGTTTTACTGCTCTAGTTATTAAAAACAGTAACAGTTTTGTAATTAAACGGGCCGGCCCACGGGCATTTATTAGCGAAGTAATTACCGACCGGTCGACCAACGCGCAGTTGACACCCCCTCTCTCTCTCTGACATCGGGACCCACCCGACCGACCGTTCGCACCGCGCGGTCATCCCTCTCCTTCCCGCACGCGCCGACGACCTCGCCGGCAGTTTCTTCTCCTCCCCGGATCTCCCTCCTCTCTCCTCCCCGCACACAACCGAGCACCCTATATAAGAGCCCCAACTCCCCGCATCCATTTCCCCCCGAGCCCCCTCTCCTGTTGCCAGAACGCCGTCGCAAACCCTCGCCGGAGCCCCTGCCACCACCGAAGCTCCCCATTGCTCGTGGCCATCGACTCCGACCTCCCCTCGCCTCTCCGACGCCACCGTTCGACGCCGGACGTCAAGCGCCGCCGCACGGACCCCTTCAACATCTCCTTCGACCACCGGAGCTCCTCGCCGACGACCTCGCCGCCTCGGATCCACCGGAGACCTCCAACGCCGGCGATCTTTACACTGTGAGCTCCCTCATCCGTTCGATCTGGATCTGACGACCCAGATTATAACGTTAAGCCCCGAACCGTTTTTCTCTAGCCATCGGCCGTCCGCCCGTAACCCCACTCGCACACACCTCTTTGGCCACTCACAGGCTGCCACGTAGCCCCTGGCCGTCCGGTAGTTTTCTGTTTTTTTTCTGTTTTGTTTAATTAACAGAAACTTTTCAAATTTGTTTTAGCTATAACTTTTAATATGTTTAATGTTTTGAGTTGATTCTTTTTGCAATAGCTCACATTTTTCATGTAGTTTCACCCTGTACTTCTAAGTTTTAAATTTGAACTATAAAATTTGAATTTAATCAAATTTTCTCAAATCATTCAAATCTGAATAACTAGAGTTTGAAAATAGATTTTGATATGAATATTTTTGCTACTGTTTGGTCTTAGTTAGGACTATCTTCATGCTTAGTTTGAGGATTTTTAGGATGGTTTTGATTAGTGTTCTAGCTATAAACAAATTCTGCCTATTAGTTAGTATAGTTTTATTTATTTAGTTTTTAGTTAGTTTAAATTAGATTTAGTTTTATTTTGTTTAGTAGGTGCTGTTGCTTGAGCATTTAGTGTTTTACTTACTATTAAAAAAATGTAAATTTGCTTAGTTTGTTTCTTTATTAACATAGGAATCACAACTTCTTTTCAAATAGGTTTAATTTGATTAAAACAACTAGTTAGTAATAGTTTTTCTTTCAACAAAGTTTTAAATAATTTAATTCTGTTTTCTAAGACAAGTTTATTTGTAAATTCTTTTCTGTTAAGAACATGTTTTGTTAATAAATAATAAGTTTAGTTTCATTCTTTTGTTAGTAAAACTATAGTTGATTCATATAGTGTTTATCAAAACTTTTATAAACTTTACGTAAAGTTTTTCTCAACAAACTTTAAATTTATTTAATTCTGTTATTAATAATTTTTTTATTGTTTTCTTGCTGTCAACTATTGTTTTGGTTAATACAAATGGTTTCATTATGTTAGTAATGTTTTGTCCATCACCTTTTTGAAAACAAAACTTTGTGTGTTTTCTTGCTTGTGATTTGTGCATTGTTTTGTCTTGATTGTTTACTAGTTCATGGTTGATGTTTGTGAGTTGCAATATTTTGTTGTATGCTTATTGAGTGCTTGTTTGCTTCGTTAGATTATCCGGAGTGCGAAGCTTGTTACTTAGAGTCACTCACGTACGAAGATCATCAATCAGGCAAGTCACTTTGATCATCTTTACCCATGTTTTTATTGCATTAGTTCTTCCATCACACCAATTGCATGCAAAGTAGGTTAGTTGGAAACTTGGTCACATTGTTGTAGTATCATGTGGTAGGTACCCCCTCAACACTTGACACATTGGCCCTGGGAAACGTTGTTTTACATTTTGCTATGCTATTAGTAGACGGGGTTGGTTGTGTGATTCATGAGAGTTGAGAGAGTTAATAATTTCAAGACCTACATAATGATCAAGACTTCAAGACTCCGAGTTTTCAACATACCTCTGGGTGGATGATGGTTGAACGGCACCCTGGAGAAACCAGTGGATTTGCCTAGGTGTTGCTGGAGATGGCCAATATTCACGCGGAAAGGTCCACCCAGGCACAAAGAGATGGATTGATGCTTCAAAACCCAAGGCTTACCTGCACAGCCACAAGTCATTATGGGCTCTGGCTTGGTTGGATATCATGGTGACCCTGGACAGGCGGTGCTACGAGATGTAGAAGAACGGTAGGAAAGGATGGGCACCGTCAGAGTCGCAGGGAAACCCTTTGGAAGACCATGTTTTGGTCATCCGTTTCTCAAACACCCTGAAGTGCGAGAAATCAAACGGAGGCGACCAAATCTTGTGGGGAACGTGTGCAAAGCTCTTCAGAGTACTCAAACCTAATCGATTAGTCGTGTCCACGGTCATGGACGACTTGAGCCAAAGGAACTGAAACTTCCGGAAACTCTCACCACAATTAATATGATGATGTGGGTATTAATAACTTGGGTATGAGAATTGGTTGGTGGAACCATCTCATTAATCAACCAACTTAGTAATAATTTTTGCTTACCCCTCTCTTGATGTAGGAAAAATTGGATTTACGCAAAAACTTACCACCCCACCTGCCATATAAGCATGTAGACTAGATGATTATATTTTCACCCCTCTTTTGTGACTTTGCCGGCATATTCCATATGCTGACGTACACGGCTGCAACGTATCATGTTGCAGAGTACTTTTCCGACCAGGAGTGAGGATACGCTCTACGCTCGGTGAGATGCCCTTGGAGTCAGATGGACTCATCTACCTTCGACGCTTCCGCAAGACTTAGTTATTCTCATGAGTTGGCCTTCGGCCACTTTATTGTAATGATTATTGTAATAAAGGACTCGATATGAGATTTCGTTAATATAATGTTGTGTGATTTCCCTTTGATATATACATTGATGTACCGTGTGTGTACCAGCATGATCTTGGGATGGTACGGAAACACCGGAGATTCGACCTTTCAGGTCGGGTCGTTACATCTGATCAAGGAGGTGAATATCTGAGTTATGAGTTTGGCAGTCACTTAAGAGAGTGTGGAATTGTTTCACAGTTGACACCGCCTAGAACACCACAGCGTAATGGTGTGTCCGAACGTCATAATCGAACCTTATTAGATATGGTGCGTTCTATGATGTCTCTTGCTGATTTGCCACTATCGTTTTGGGGTTATGCATTAGAGATAGCTGCATTCACTTTAAATAGGGCACCATCAAAATCCGTTGAGACGACGCCATATGAACTTTGGTTTGGCAAGAAGCCAAAGTTGTCGTCTCTTAAAGTTTGGGGATGTGATGCTTATGTCAAAAAGCTTCAGCCTGAAAAGCTGGAACCCAAAGCGGAGAAATGCGTCTTCATAGGATACCCGAAAGAGAAAATCGGGTATACCTTCTATCTCAGATCCGAAGGCAAAGTGTTTGTCGCTAAGAACGGAACATTTCTTGAGAAAGAGTTTCTCTCGAAAGAATTGAGTGGGAGGAAGATAGAGCTTGATGAGGTTATTGAACCTTTACTTCAACCAGAAAGTAGCGCAACGTAGAAAGATGTTTCTATGGAATCTACGATGGTAGAAGAGGAAGTTAATGATGATGATCATGAAGCTTAGGATCAAGCTACTATTGAACCTCGTAGGTCGACAAGGGCGCGTACTACTCCTGAGTGGTATGGCAACCCTGTCTTAGAGGTCATGTTGTTGGACAACAATGAACCTACAAGCTATGGAGGAGCAGTGATGGGTCCGGATTCCGAGAAATGGTTAGAAGCCATGAAATCCGAGATGGGATCCATGTATGAAAATAAAGTATGTACTTTGGAAGTATTACCTGAAGGGCGAAAGGCCATTCAGTACAAATGGATCTTTAAGAAGAAGACAGACGCGGACGGTAATGTCACCGTCTATAAAGCTCGACTTGTGGCAAAGGGTTTTTCACAAGTTCAAGGAGTTGACTACGATGAGACTTTCTCACCCGTAGCGATGCTTAAGTCTGTCAGAATCATGTTGGCAATAGCTGCTTATTTCGACTATGAAATTTGGTAGATGGATGTCAAAATGGCGTTCCTCAACGGTTTCCTTGAGGAAGAGTTGTATATGATGCAACCCAAAGGTTTTGTTGATCCAGAGAATGCTGACAAAGTTTTCCAGCGATCCATTTATGGACTGGTGCAAGCATCTCGGAGTTGGAATAAGCGCTTTGATGAGGTGATCAAGGCGTTTGAGTTTATACAAGTTTATGGAGAAGCTTGTATTTACAACAAAGTGAGTGGGAGCTCTATAGCGTTTCTAGTATTATATGTGGATGACATATTGCTGATTGGAAACAATATAGAAATGCTGGAAAGCGTGAAGGAATATTTGAACAAGAGTTTTTCAATGAAGGACCTAGGAGAAGCTGCTTTCATATTAGGCATTAAGATCTATAGAGATAGATCGAGACGCTTAATAGCACTTTCACAAAGCACATACCTTGATAAAGTTTTGAAGAAGTTCAAAATGGATCAGTCCAAGAAGGGGTTCTTGCCTGTGTTACAAGGTGTGAAGTTGAGTAAGACTCAATGCCCAGTGACTGCAGAAGATAGAGAAAAGATGAGTGTCATCCCCTATGCTTCAGCCATAGGCTATATCATGTATGCAATGCTGTGCACAAGACCCGATGTCAGCCTTGCCATAAGTGTGGCCGGAAGGTTGCAAAGTGATCCTGGAATGGAGCACTGGGCAGCGGTCAAGAATATCCTTAAGTACCTGAAAAGGACTAAGGAAATGTTTCTCGTTTATGGAGGTGATGAAGAGCTCGTCGTAAAGGGTTACGTCGATGCAAGCTTTGACACTGATCCAGATGACTCTAAGTCGCAAACTGGATACGTATTTATTCTCAACGGGGGAGCGGTAAGTTGGTGCATTTCCAAGCAAAGCGTGGTAGCCGATTCTACATGCGAAGTGGAGTACATCGCAGGCTTGGAGGCGGCAAAGGAAGGTGTCTGGATGAAGCAGTTCATGACAGATCTTGGAGTAGTGCCCAATGCACCGAATCCAATGAAGCTGTTCTGTGACAACACTGGTGCCACTGCTCTGGACAAGGAACCAAGGTTTCACAAGAGGACGAGACACATAAAACGACGCTTCAACTCCATCCGCGATTACATCGAGGAGAAGGACATAAATATTTGCAAAGTGCACACGGATCTGAATGTTGCAGACCCGTTGACTAAACCTCTTCCAAGGGCTAAACATGATCAACACCAGAACTGCATGGGTGTTCGATTCATTACAAAGTAAATCACATAGTGATGTGAGCTAGATTATTGACTCTAGTGCAAGTGAGAGACTGTTGAAATATGCCCTAGAGGCAATAAATAAAGTGTTTATTATTATATTTCCTTGTTCATGATAATCTTTTATTATCCATGCTATAATTGTATTGATTCGACACACATTACGTGTGTGGGTTAATAGACAACACTCTGTCCCTAGTATGCCTCTAGTGAACTAGCTCGTTGATCAAAGATGGTCAAGATTTCCTAGCCATTGACATGTGATGTCATTTGATAACGGGATCACATCATTAGGAGAATGATGTGATGGACAAGACCCAAACTACAAACGTAGCATAGGATCGTGGCAGTTTATTGCTACTGTTTTTTGCATGTCAAGTATATGTTTCTATGACCATGAGATCATGCAACTCACGGACATCGGAGGAGTGCCTTGTGTGTTTCAAACATCACAATGTAACTGGGTGATTATAAAGGTGCTCTACAGGTATCTCCGAGGGTGTCTGTTGAGTTGGCATGGATCAAGACTGGAATTTGTTACTCCGTGTGATGGAGAGGTATCTCAGGGCCCACTCGGTAATACAACATCACAATAAGCTTTGCAAGCAATGTGAGTAAGTGTTAGTCGTGGGATCTTGTATTACGGAACGAGTAAAGAGACTTGCCGGTAACGAGGTTGAACTAGGTATGGAGATACCGACGATCGAATCTCGGGAACATCATACATGATTAACTGAATCCTTGACATAGAGGTTCGACTGATAAAGATCTTCGTAGAATATGTAGGAACCAATATGGACATCTAGGTCCTGCTGTTGGCTATTGACCGTAGAGGTGTCTCGGTCATGTCTACATAGTTCTCGAACCCACAGGGTCTACACACTTAAGGTTTGGTGACATTTCGGTAGTATAGAGTTATGTATGGCGGTGACCGAAGCTTGTTCGGAGTCCTGGATGAGATCCCGGACGTCACGAGGAGCTCCGGAATGGTCCGGATGTAAAGATTCATATATAGGAAGTCCTGTTTTGGTCGTCGGAAAAGTTTCGGGCTCATCGGTAGGGTACCGAGAGTGCCGGTAGTGTACCGGGAGGCCTCCGAGAGGGGTATTTCGACCCAAGAGGCTTCATGGGCTGTGGGAGAGTGAATATCAGCCCTTAGTGGGCTGGTGTAAAATTCCACACAAGGCCCATGTGGCTGGATAAGAAAACCAAATAGGAAAAGGTGGAAAAAAGGCAAAAAAAGGAGCAATCCTAGTCCTACTAGGATTGGAGGAGGAGTCCTCCTCTCCTAGTAGGTTCGGCCGAACCATAGGAGCCTTGGCCCTTGCGCCAAGGATCCCTCCTCTCCTCCTATATATACTGGTGGGTTTTAGGGGTTTGCACTAGCTTTTTCAGCCACGTGCTACCCGTTCCTCTAGTGCATAGTTTCTCCTCTAGATCGGATTTCTGCAGTGCTTAGGCGAAGCCCTGAAGGAATTGCTCCACCACCATCGCCGAAGCGCCGTCGCGCTGCCGGAGAACTCTTCTACCTCTCCGCTCCTTCTTGCTGGATCAAGATGGCGGAGATCGTCATCAAGCTGTACGTGTGCTGAACGCGGAGGTGCCGTCCGTTCGGCGCTAGATTGGAAGGATCGTGATCAAGTTCGTGGGACGGATCGTGATCAAGTTCGTGGGACGGATCGTGATTGGATCGCGGGACGGATCATGATTGGATCGCAGGATGGATCGTGATTGGATCACGGGACGCATGGCGATTTGGATCGCGAAGATGTTTGACTACACCAACCGCGTATCTTAACGCTTCCCGCTTAGCGATCTACAAGGGTACATAGATCCACTCTCCCTCTCGTAGATGCTCATCACCATGGATAGATCAGGGTGTGCATAGGAATTTTTTTGTTTCCCATGCAACATTCCCCAACAGGGGGGAGGCCAGGCTCATGTATATAGTAGATGTAGTTCTAGACTTGCCCCTGGGTGGACTGTCGTTATGCCGTTAGTTTGCAGAAATCGGGTGCGTGTGTGCCTCACCCGATGCTCGTTGGAGTTGTCCTCAACCTCTCCTTCATGGTGGAGGGTGAGCTTAGAGGGCGGATCTGGCATTTTCTGCAATAATAAGCGCACTGCCATACCAGGAGGTGCGGTTGTGGTGGCTGTCCCCCTTTCTTCTAACTGCCATGGTGGCGGTAGGAGGATGGATGGGAAGGCTTGCTTCGATCTGGCCTCCCGGTGTTGGGCCTTGCTGGATCCCAGATTTTGGTCTAGGTGGTGTTGTCCCCAAAGCTGGAGAAAGCCCCATGATGTCGACTTGGAATTTGATGATGGGATCCTGTGCTTAGTCGATGGTGGCCTTCGAGGAGCTACGACGCCCATGGCGGCTGGCCAGCCTCTTCCAATCCATCGAATCTTCGGGCCAAAAGGCGGCCACTCTTATTCCTCTTGGCTATGATGCCAAAAGGAAGGCAGTGTTGTGCCAAGCTAGAGTCTGTGTTGTGTTGTAGAGGTCTCACCGGACCAAGTGGTTCGTCCCTGGCGCTGGCGATGATTGTTTCTAGCAAGGTGCAGCAAGGACCCAATCGTGTTTTCACTTTTCATAGTGGGGTCTTTTTCGCAAAATGCAGTGACATGTGTGTATTTTCCTGTTTCTTTAGGGTTCTTATTGTAAGTTGTGCAATTTCACCATCTTAATCAATGCAATGCTGGGTCCTTCGGGACCCTTCTAGTGTTAAAAAAATCCATCTAATCTAACGACTAAACTAGAAATCCAACGGGAAAGTAAAAGCAACATCCATCAGCAGCCTCGACAAGCAAAACAACTAACTAGGTATCAAGATATTACACCAACCTAGGGGGGTATTAATATGAACAACAATTATTGCCAGAGAAGATCATGTCGTCCACATGATCGATGCATCAGTTGATCAATTTTGTTTGAGTCGAGGCACATCGTACATCCATCCCTGCGACGATTTGTAAACTTCACTTGCTAGATGCTTCAACATTCTTGTGCCCAAATGCAACACCTTTTGTCTGGCTCCTTTATCTGCAAAGTAGACCATGCCATAATCCAGTGACATATAATTTTAATTAATATCATTGGATCATTGCAAATTTTCCTATCAAGAAATACTCCATTTTTGCATTTCCGTATAGTCCAGAATATAGAAGCAATCCCTATCAAAACGATTTTTAAATCATTTTTAGAGAAAGTTTTAATCCATCTCCCCATACATTCTTGCATGGAATAAGGTGTTGATTTCAAATTCAAAGCACATCTCAACATACTCCAAACCAGGGAGGCAGCTGAACAACTAAAGAAAATATGATCAACTGATTCATTTTTCCACACAAAATACATATTTTCTTCCCTTTACACCCTCTCTTGGCAATAGAGTTCCTAGTGAGAATTTATATTATATTAGCTAGCCACATAGACACTTTAATTTAAGCAAGGATTTTAATCTTCTAGAGTTATCTCTGGGGAACTTTGCAGCTATCAACAATCAGCCCCCTATATAGAGATTTTATAGAGAATTTTGTATGTGCAGTCAACATCCATTCCACTTTATCTCTACCACTCCCCATCTCAACCTCCATGCATCTCCCCTTAAGATCTCTCCACAGAATCAGGGTTTCCGCATGTAGAGTTCTTCTAAATTTAAACCCTCTCCACCCTAATTGAATTCCCTTAGCAACTGTGATGTCATGGTCAAACTTAAATTGTAAAGCCTCAGGTATTGATCTTTTAATGCTTTTTTATCGACTCACACATCCTCCCAGAACCTGGTGTTTCTACCATCTACTTTTTTTCTTAACATTTTTATAAAAGAGGTTTTGGACCTTTAATAGGCCAGACCAGAACTGGGAATTTCCAAGCTGTTTTTAGCCTGTTCTAAGGAGATCATTCTATTTCTTCTTATTCTCCCATTCACTTTGGCCTGATAGTATCCAGTGTTCATATATCCATCTTTTATTTCTTTGTCTTTGTATGTGTGTAACCTCTTAATCTCCTCGTGTCTAAGTAGTCTTTCCAGCTGATTTCCGAGGTCTTTCTGCTCCTCTCTATCAGCAACAGTTAGCCCCATAACCTCATCATTCTTATTAATGCAATCTAATCCGTGTATGATTTCAACTTTAATTTTATACCAAGGATCAACATTCTTGTTCCATCCTTTGATTTTCTTCCTCAATTCTCTCAATCCCAATTGCCATCTCTTAATATTTTATACCCTCTAGACTCCATTCAAAGTTCTACATACAAAATCCTGGAATCCCCCTCCTAGGAACCAAGCATTTTCATATCTAAAAATGGGGTCCCCTCTCATTTTCTCTCTAGGGTATAGGAATAAGAGGGTATGATCAGACACCTCCCTAGCAAAAGCTTGCACCACACTAAGTGGATATTTTTCTTCCCATGATGGACATAAAAGTAACCAGTCGAACTTCTCAAAAGTAAGACAAGGCAGATTGTTAGCCCATGCATAATTTCTACCATTTAAAGGAAATTACCTAAGCCCAACAATTTCAATAATAACATTAAACAAGAAACTCTAGTGTTTATTGTTCATAGGTTTATTTTTCTCAAAATATTTTCTTATGATATTAAAATCTCCACCAACCAAAATGGGATAGGGTTATCATGACGAAGCCTAGCTAGCTCAGCCAAAAAACATGCCTTCTTTTCAGTCTGAGCATCTCCATAAACAACTACCGAGTTCCAATGAAATTTCATCTTCCTATCATACACTATCACCCTGAGAAAGTATTCCCTATGTTCAATGTGGAGAACATTAAAATAGTCTTTATTAATTCCTACCAGTATACCACCAAACAACCCTTTTGGAGGGTTCCAAAACCAATCACAATTTCTACCAGTACACAAATTGTGTAGTTTAGTCTTTGAAAACTGTTTTTTGATAGTTTCTAATACCCCAATAAAATCCAATTGATGACCAAAGATCATTTCTCTAACATCTCTTTGTTTAGGGTCTTTCCTAGTCCTCTAGCATTAAAAAAAATCCCTTTCATTATTGTTATCAGGTGCTTTTCTTTTTTCCCTTTATTTTTTAATGCCCCAACAACAATAAAATGCTTCACACAACTAATCCCTGGTGAGCAATTATTGTGCATTTTGTTTCCTGAAATGAAACTCCTTAATTTCTGGAACCACTCATCCTCTATATCCACATCAGAGTGTTTCAGATCAGAATAAATTTCCTCCACGGTGATGCCTGTAGTGTTAGTATGCACTGTAGTATCACCAGGCAATCCTTCCACATTGTGATTAACTATATTTGGTGAATAATATCAATTTTTTTAATCATATCAAGGGTGCAACCCAAGTTCACACCCACCAAAGAAGTGAACTAAAGCAAGGAAGGATTGGAAACAAAAGGATCTGGGTACTTACCATTATTGTCCCTCTCCTCAGCTATGAGCTTAGGCATACCATCCACCTTCTGATCTTCTCTTCCTTTACTCCCTATGAGCTTAGGCATACCATCCACCATCCCTGAGGCTTCTTCTCAGCATTTTCTCTGTATCCTCCTCAGTCATGTCATCTTCTTTTACTCCCTATATGGCAACCATTTTTCTTCCAAATTTTCAGATTGTTGGCTTGCGTTAAAACCAGTTAGTTCAAAGTATTTCCCAGGATCAGGGTTGTCTTTAGTAAGCACTCCCTGTGTCTCTTTCTCCACCTCTTCTCCTTAAAGGTTTGCAAGTTCCATTTCACAAGCTTATCTGTTGGCTGCTTCTTGCAGCAGCTGTTGTACAAACACTTTCTGTGCATTAAACTCCTCTTCCTGTTTTTCGTGTCATTTTCTAGATCCATCATCTTTTCTCCTCTCTAGCCCATAATGCAGTTTGCCTTATCTTCTCTTCCTAGAGCATCTGAATTTTCTTATACATCGAGTCCATCTCTTTCTGCATTCTGCTTCTATCACTAGCCATGTCTTTTATAGCAGCACCAAGTGCAATTTCCATGATCTCCTTTAAATTCTCATTCTTCTTATTAATTTCTTCAATTTGAGCAAGATTCAAGCTCCTAATGTTACCTTGCTCTTTCCATTCTTTTTATAATTTGGCCTTTTTCCTAGTATCTGTTGGGGAACGTTTGCATGGGAAACAAAAAAATTCCTACACACACGCAAGATCTATCCATGGTGATGAGCATCTACGAGAGGGAGAGTGGATCTACATGCCCTTGTAGATCGCTAAGCGGGAAGCGTTAAGAAACACATTTGATGTAGTCGAACGTCTTCGCGATCCAAATCGCTGAGCGTCCCACGATCCCATCATGATCCTTCTTGTGATCCAATCACGGTCCCTCCCGCGATTCCATCATGATCCATCCCGCGCTCAAATCACGAATCGTCTCATGATCCTGATCATGGTCCTTCTGATCTAGCGCTGAACGGACGGCGCCTCCGCGTTCAACACACGTATAGCTCGATGACGATCCCCGCCTTCTTGATCCAGCAAGAGGGAGCGGAGAGGTAGATGAGTTCTCTGGCAACGCGACTGCATGGCGGCGATGGTGGTGGAAGTATTCCCGTAGGGCTTCGCCTAAGCACTGCCGAACTAATCTAGAGGAGAAACTCATCTAGGGAAGAAGAGGGCAGCACGTGGCAATTAGGGTTGAGTGCTTTTGCCCTCCCTCCCTCCAGTATATATAGGAGGAGGGGAGGGAGGCTGACGCCCTAGGTCTGGCCCCTTTGCCTTGGCCGCAAGGAGGAGAGGAGTCCTCCTCCTCCAATCCTAGTAGGATTAGGACTCCTCTTCCCACTTGGAAACTCTTTCCACCTTGGGTTTTTTCCACCCCAGCTGCATGGGACTTTAGTGGGGCTTCGTCCAGCCCACCAGGGGCTGCTTTACCTCCTTCCACAGTCCATGTGGCACTTTGGGTCGAGACACCCCTCCCGATGGTCCCCCGGCACCCTCCCGGCACTCCCGGTACACTACCGATGAGCCCGAAACTTCTCCGGTGACCAAAAATAGACTTCCTATGTATTAATCCTTACCTCCGGACCATTACGGAGCTCCTCATGATGTATGAGATCTCATCCGGGACTCCGAACAACCTTAGGTGACCATCATACCTAACTCTATACTACCGAAATGTCACCGAACCTTAAGTGTGCAGACCCTGCGGGTTCGAGAACTATGTAGACATGACCTAGACACCTCCACAGTCAATAACCAATAGCGGGATCTGGATGCTCATATTGGTTCCTACATATTCTACGAAGATCTTTATCGGTTGAACCTCTATGTCAAGGATTCAGTTAATCCCGTATGCCACTCCCTTTGTTCTTCGGTATGTTACTTGCCCGAGATTCGATCATCGGTATCTCTATACCTAGTTCAGTCTCGTTACTGTCAAGTTTCTTTACTCGTCCCGTAACACAAGATCCCGTGGCTAACATTTAGTCACATTGCTTGTGTCGGTCTCAAAACTGGCAGATCTCGGGTAGGGGGTCCCGAGCTGTGAGACTAGAAGCGATGGTAACAGGAGACGAAGGGGACAAGGTTTTACCCAGGTTCGGGCGCTCCTATGGAGGTAATACCCTACGTCCTGCTTGATTGTATTGATGATATGGGGGTTATAGTGTTGATCTACCTCGAGATCGAATAGCTAACCCTAGATGAGTTGTCCTGTCTACAACCTAAAACCCTCCGATTTATATAGACACCGAGGGTACCTAGGGCTTACACATGGTCGGTTACATGCCGAAGAAATAAACACACCTATCTACAGCTGACAATCTTGGAGAACATGCCATGGCTCCTCAAAGCATCCACCCTAGCAATGGGGACCTTTATCACCCAATGGTCGCTTTGCGGCCCATACAGTCCGGCCCATGGGAAACAGGTCGGCTGCCCGAGGACCCCTAAATCCAGGACTCCCTGAGTAGCCCCTAGACTAGTCTTCAATGTCGATGTATATCCGGATGATGTTCATAATCTTCGGCTTGCAAGGCGAGTCCCATACTCCTTTTTTATTTGGCAACCGACCAGTTATCACCTTATCGGCGATATCCCAAGCGTCACGGGCTCTCTAGGCCCATTATAATAACCGCCGGCGTTCGTCGATTCTCGTGTATTGTGGGGAGGCGAGCGACTCAGCGATTTTTTATGGTGCCGTCCTTCCGTAACAGAGGTACACCCATTTAAGCAAATAGGATCGCATTTTAGACTACATCCTTCTCCTTCTCCCCAACAGAAAATCTCCTAGCGGAAGATCCACAAAAAAACATGGCAAGTGCCCCTAGCTCTTCCGCGCGCCCGTATGGCTCACGTCCCAGGGACTGGACTAGACATACCCTTGTAGATCACTAAGCGGGAAGCGTTAATAAACGTGGTTGGTGTAGTCGAACGTCTTCGCGATCCAAATTGCCGAGCGTCCCGCAATCCAATCAAGAGCCGTCCCGATCAAGCACCGAACGGACGGCACCTCCGAGTTCAGCACACATACAACTTGATGACGATCTCCGCCTTGTTGATCCAGCAAGAGGGAGCAGTGAGGTAGAAGATTTCTCTAGAAGCGTGACGGCGCTCCGGCTATGGTGGTGGAGCTATTCCGGCAGGGCTTCACCTAAGCACTGCAGAAATTCGATCTAGAGGAGAAACTATGCATTGGAGGAACGGGTAGCACGTGGCTGAAAATTTTGTGCCAAAACCCTAAAAACCTCTAGTATATATAGGAGGAGAGGAGGAGGAGGCTTGGCCCTCAAGGAGACATCCCTAGGCTTCGGCCGAACCAAGAGGGAGGAGTCCTCCTCCTCCACTCCTAGTAGGATTAGGACTCCATCCTTATCTTAGCCTTTTTGCCTTTTTCCACCTTTTTTCCTTTTGGGCTTTTCTTCCTAGTCGCATGGGCCTTGTGTGGGACTTCCACAAGCCCACAAAGGGATGATATTCATCCTCCCACAGCCCATGTAGCCTCTCGGGTCGAAATACCCCTCCCGATGGTTTCCCGGTACACTCCCGGGACTCCCGGTACACTACCGATGAGCCCGAAACTTTTCCGGCGACCAAAATAGGACTTCATATATATCAATCTTTACCTCAGGACCATTCCGGAGCTCCTCGTGATGTCGTGGATCTCATCTGGGACTCCGAACAACCTTAGGTCACCACCATACATAACTCTATACTACCGAAACATCACCAAACCTTAAGTGTGCAGACCTTGCGGGTTCGAGAACTATGTAGACATGACCGAGACACCTCTATGGTCAATAACCGATAGCGGGACCTGGATGTCCATATTGGTTCCTACATATTCTACGAAGATCTTTATCGGTCGAACCTCTACGTCAAGGATTCAGTTAATCCCGTATGATGTTCCCTTTGTTCTTCGGTATGTTACTTGCCCGAGATTCGATCGTCGGTATCTCCATACCTAGTTCAACCTCGTTATCGGCAAGTCTCTTTACTCGTTTTGTAATACAAGATCCCGTGTCTAACATTTAGTCACATTGCTTGCAAGGCTTATTGTGCTGTTGCATTACCGAGTGGGCCCTGAGATACCTCTCCGTCACACGGAGTATCAAATCCCAGTCTTGATCCATGCCAACTAAACAGACACCTTCGGAGATACCTGTAGAGCACCTTTATAGTCACCCAGTTATGTTGCGATGTTTGATGCACACAAGGTACTCTTCCGGTGTCAGTGAGTCACATGATCTCATGGTCATAGGAACATGTACTTGATATGCAGAAAACTGTAGCAATAAACTGACACGATCATATGCTACGTTTGTAGTTTTGGTCTTGTCCATCACATCATTCTCCTAGTGATGTGATCCCGTTATCAAATGACATCACATGTCAGTGGCTAGGAAATCTTGACCATCTTTGATCAACGAGCTAGTTCAATAGAGGCATACTAGGGACAAAGTGTTGTCTATTTACCCACACATGTAATGTGTTTCCAATCAATACAATTATAGCATGGATAATAAATGATTATCATGAACAAGGAAATATAATAATAAACACTTTATTTATTGCCTCTAGGGCATATTTCCAATAGTCTCCCACTTGCACTAGAGTCAATAATCTAGCTCACATCACTATGTGATTTTACATTGTAATGAATCAAACACCCATGCAGTTCTGGTGTTGATCATGCTTAGCCCTTAGAAGAGGTTTAGTCAATGGGTCTGCAACATTCAGATCCGTGTGCACTTTGTAAATATTTATGTCCTTTTCCTCGATGTAATCGCGGATGGAGTTGAAGCGTCGCTTTATGTGTCTGGTCCTCTTGTGAAACCTTGGTTCCTTGGCCAGAGCAATGGCACCAGTGTTGTCACAGAACAGGTTCATTGGATGCAGTGCACTGGGCACTACTCCAAGATCTGTCATGAACTGCTTCATCCAGACACCTTCCTTCGTTGCTTCCCAGGCTGCGATGTACTCTGCTTCACACGTAGAATCGGCTACCACGCTTTGCTTGGAACTGCACCAGCTTACCACTCCCCCATTGAGAATAAATACGTATCTGGTTTGTGACTTAGAGTCATCCGGATCAGTGTCAAAGCTTTCATCGACGTAACCCTTTACGACGAGCTCTTCATCACCTCCATAAACAAGAAACATTTCCTTAGTCCTTTTCAGGTACTTAAGGATATTCTTGACTGCTGCCCAGTGCTCCATTCCAGGATCACTTTGAAACCTTCCGGCCATACTTATGGCAAGGCTGACACCGGGTCTTGTGCACAGCATTGCATACATGATAGAGCCTATGGCTGAAGCATAGGGGATGACACCCATCTTTTCTCTATCTTCTGCAAACACTGGGCAGTGAGTCTTACTCAACTTCACACCTTGTAACACAAGCAAGAACCCCTTCTTGGACTGATCCATTTTGAACTTCTTCAAAACTTTATCAAGGTATGTGCTTTGTGAAAGTGCTATTAAGCATCTCGATCTATCTCTATAGATCTTAATGCCTAATATGAAAGCAGCTTCTCCTAGGTCCTTCATTGGAAAACTCTTGCTCAAATATTCCTTCACGCTTTCCAGCATTTCTATATTGTTTCCAATCAGCAATATGTCATCCACATATTATATTAGAAACGCTATAGAGCTCCCACTCACTTTCTTGTAAATACAAGCTTCTCCATAAACTTGTATAAACTCAAACGCTTTGATCACCTCATCAAAACACTTATTCCAACTCCGAGATGCTTGCACCAGCCCATAAATGGATCGCTGGTGTTTGCAAACTTTGTCAGCATTCTCTGGATCAACAAAACCTTCTGGTTGCATCATATACAACTCTTCCTCAAGGAAACCGTTGAGGAACGCTGTTTTGACATCCATCTGCCAAATTTCATAGTCGAAATAAGCAGCTATTGCCAACATGATTCTGACAGACTTAAGCATCGCTACGGGTGAGAAGGTCTCATTATAGTCAACTCCTTGAACTTGTGAAAAACCCTTTGCCACAAGTCGAGCTTTATAGATGGTGACATTACCGTCCACATCTGTCTTCTTCTTAAAGATCCATTTGTTCTGAATGGCCTTTCGCCCTTTAGGTAATACTTCGAAAGTCCATACTTTGTTTTCATACATGGATCCCATCTCGGATTTCATGGCTTCTAACCATTTCTCGGAATCCGGTTCCATCACCGCTCCTTCATAGCTTGTAGGTTCATTGTTGTCCAACAACATGACCTCGAAGACAGGGTTGCCGTACCACTCAGGAGTAGTACGCGGCCTTGTCGACCTATGAGGTTCAATAGCAGCTTGATCCGAAGCTTCATGATTATCATCATTAACTTCCTCTTCAACCGTTGTAGGTTCCACATAAACAACTTTCTACGCTGTGGTACTTTCTGGTTGAAGTAAAGGTTCAATAACCTCATCAAGCTCTATTTTCCTCCCACTCAATTCTTTTGAGAGAAACTCTTTCTCAAGAAATGTTCCATTCTTAGCGACAAACACTTTGCCTTCGGATCTGAGATAGAAGGTATACCCGACTGTCTCTTTTGGGTATCCTATGAAGACGCATTTCTCCGCTTTGGGTTCCAGCTTTTCAGGCTGAAGCTTTTTGACATGAGCATCACATCCCCAAACTTTAAGAAATGACAACTTTGGCCTCTTGCCAAACCATAGTTCATATGGCGTCGTCTCAACGAATTTTGATGGTGCCCTATTTAAAGTGAATGCAGCTGTCTCTAATGCATAACCCCAAAACGATAGTGGCAAATCAGCAAGAGACATCATAGAACGCACCATATCTAATAAGGTTCGATTACGACGTTCGGACACACCATTAAGCTATGGTGTTCCAGGCGGTGTCAACTGTGAAACAATTCCACACTGTCTTAAGTGACTGCCAAACTCATAACTTAGATATTCACCTCCTCGATCAGATCACAGGAATTTAATCTTCTTGTTATGATGATTCTCAAGTTCACTCTAAAATTTCATTGGACCACATACATCAGTATGTATGATTTCCAATAAGTCACTTGCCCGTTCCATTGTTCCAGAGAACGATGTTTTAGTCATCTTGCCCATGAGGGATGGTTCACATGTGTCAAGTGATTCAAAATCAAGTGACTCCAAAAGTCCATCAACATGGAGCTTCCTCATGCGTTTTACACCAATATGACCTAAACAGCAGTGCCAAAAGAAAGTGGTACTATCATTATCAACTCTACATCTTTTGGCATCAATGTTATGAACATGTGTATCATCACTATCAAGATTCAATATGAATAAACCCCTCACATTGGGTGCATGACCATAAAAGATATTACTCATATAAATAGAACAACCTTTATTCTCTGATTTAAGTGAGTAACGGTCTCGCAATAAACAAGATCCAGATATAATGTTCATGCTTAATGCAGGCACTAAATAACAATTATTCAGGTTCATCACTAATACCGATGCTAATCGAAGAGAGAGCGTGCCGACGGCGATCACATCAACTTTGGAACCATTTCCCATGCGCATCGTCACTTCATCCTTTGCTAGCCTTCGTCTATTTCGTAGTTCCTGTTTTGAATTGCAAATGTGAGCAACCGAACCGGTATCAAATAACCACGCACTACAACGAGAGCTAGTAAGGTACACATCAGTAACATGTATATCATATATACCTTGTTTGTCGTTGGCCGCCTTCTTGTCAGCCAGGTACTTGGGGCAGTTTTGCTTCCAGTGACCAGTTCCCTTGCAATGAACGCACTCAATTTATGGCTTGGGTCCATGCTTGCGCTTTTTTACAAGAGTAGCAACTGCTTTGCCATCCTTCTTGGTTTTACCCTTCTTGCCCTTGCCCTTGCCATTCTTCTTGAAACTAGTTGTTTTATTGACCATCAACACTTGATGTTCTTTCTGGATTTCAGGCCCTGCGACTTTGAGCATCGCAAACAGCTCGGCGACTGACTTGTTCATCCCGTGCATGTTATAGTTCATCACAAAGCTCTTGTAACTAGGTGGCAGTGATTGAAGAACTCTGTCAGTGATCATCTCTGCCGGAAGGGCAATTCCCAACTCCACCAGACGAGTCGAATACCCAGACATTCTGAGTATGTGTTCACTGATAGACCCGTTCTCCTCCATCTTGCAAGCATAGAACTTATCAGAGGTCTCATACCTCTCGATCCAGGCATTCTTCTAAAAGATAAACTTCAACTCCTGGAACATCTCATATGCTCCATGATGTTCAAAACGTCTTTGATGTCCCAGTTCTAAGCCATACAATATTGCACATTGAACTATTGAGTAATCTCTAGAACGTTCCTCCCAAGCGTTCTTAACATCTTCGGAAGACATGTCTTCTGGTTGGTCACCAAGCGGTGCATCATGGACATATGATTTCTGGGAAGCCGTGAGGATAATCCTCAGATTACGGGCCCAGTCAACAAAGTTACTTCCATCATCTTTCAACTTAGCTTTCTCTAGGAACACATTGAAATTCAGGGGTGCTACTGCGCGAGCCATTGATCAACAACATAAATATGCAAAGGTTACTTAGACTACTGTTCAAGATAATGAGTTTTAGTTAATCGTATTACTAAAGCTCCCACTCAAATTGACATCCCTCAGGTCATCTGAGTGTCACATGATCCAAATCCACCAACTCAAGTCCGATCATCACGTGAGTTGAGGTGGTTTCAATGGTGAACATCATCATGTTGATCATATCTACTATATGACTCATGTTCGACCTTTCAGTCTCTTGTGTTCCGAGGCCATGTCTGTACATGCTAGGCTCGTCAAGTTTAACCTGAGTGTTCTGCATGTGCAACACTAGCTTGCACCCGTTGTATGTGAACATAGAGTCTATCACACCCGATCATCACATGGTGTCTCGACACGACGAACTTTCGCAACGGTGCACACTCGGGGAGAACACAATTCATCTTGAAATTTAAGTGAGGGATCACCTTATAATGCTGCTGTCGTCCTAAGCAAAACAAGGTGCATAAAAGGATTAACTTCACATGCAAATCATAAGTGACATGATATGGCCATGAACTTGTGCTTTTGATCTCCATCTTGAAAGCACCGGCATGATCTCCATCATCACCGACACGACACCATGATCTCCATCATCTTGATCTCCATCAACGTGTCGCCATCGGGGTTGTCGTGCCCATCATGCTTGTACTACTATTGCTACCGTTTAGCGATAAAGTAAAGCATTACATAGCGCTTAATGATTGACACACAGGTCATACAATAATTAAAGACAACCCTATGGCTCCTGCCGGTTGCCGTACTCATCGACATGCAAGTCGTGATATTCTATACAACACGTGATCATCTCATATATCACATATATCACATCATGTAATTGGTCATATCATTCTATACAAGTTAGACGTCCTCTAATTGTTGTTGCATGTTTTACGTGGCTGCTACGGGTATCTAGCAAGAACAATTCTCACCTACTCATAAACCACAACGGTGATACATAAGTTGCTTTTCAACCTTCTCAAGGACCACCTTAGTCGAATCCGATCCAACTAAAGTAGGAGAAATAGACACCCACCAGCCATATTTGTGCAACGAAGTTACACATCAGTCGATGGAACCGGTCTCTCGTAAGCGTACGAGTATGGTTGGTCCGGGCCGCTTCATCCCACAATACCGCTGAACCAAAACACGACCAAGGGAGGAAGCAATCTAAGCATCAATGCCTACAAACACTTTGTGTTCTACTCGAGATCTCATCTACACATAGACCTAGCTCATGATGCCACTGTTGGGGAACATCGCATGGGAAACAAAATTTTCCTACGTTCATGCAAGACCTATCCATGGTGATGAGCATCTACGAGAGGGAGAGTGGATCTACATACCCTTGTAGATCGCTAAGCAGGAAGCGTTAAGAAACGGGGTTGGTGTAGTTGAATGTCTTTGCGATCCAAATCGCCGAGCGTCCCGCGATCCAAATCGCCGAGCGTCCCGCGATCCAATCATGATCCGTCCCGATCAAGCACCGAACGGACGACACCTCCGCGTTCAGCACATGTACAGCTTGATGATGATCTCCGCCTTCTTGATCCAGCAAGAGGGAGCGGAGAGGTAGAAGAGTTCTCCTGCAGCGTGATGGCGCTCCGGCGATGGTGGTGGAGCTATTCCGGCAGGGCTTTGCCTAAGAACTGCAGAAATCCGATCTAGAGGAGAAACTATGCACTGGAGGAACGGGTAGCACGTGGCTGAAAATCTTGTGCCAAAACCCTAAAAACCTCTAGTATATATAGGAGGAGAGGAGGAGGAGGCTTGGCCCTCAAGGAGCCAGCCCTAGGCTTCGGCCGAACCAAGAGGGAGGAGTCCTCCTCCTCCACTCCTAGTAGGATTAGGACTCCTTCCTTATCATAGCCTTTTTGCCTTTTTCCACCTTTTTCCTTTTGGGCTTTTCTTCCCAGCCGCAAGGGCCTTTTGTGGGACTTCCACCAGCCCACAAAGGGATGATATTCATCCTCCCACAACCCATGTAGCCTCTTGGGTCGAAATACCCCTCCCGATGGTTTCCCGGTACACTACCGGCACTCCCGGTACACTACCGATGAGCCCGAAACTTTTCCGGCGACCAAAATAGGACTTCCTATATATCAATCTTTACCTCCAGACCATTTCGGAGATCCTCGTGACATCTGGGATCTCATACGGGACTACTAACAACCTTCGGTCACCACCATACATAACTCTATACTACTGAAACGTCACAAAACCTTAAGTGTGCAGACCCTGCGGGTTCGAGAACTATGTAGACATGATCGAGAGACCTCTATGGTCAATAACCAATAGAGGGACCTAGATGTCCATATTGGTTCCTACATATTCTACGAAGATCTTTATCAGTCGAACCTCTATGTCAAGGATTCAGTTAATCCCGTATGATGTTCCCTTTGTTCTTCGGTATGTTACTTGCCCGAGATTCGATCGTCGGTATCTCCATACCTAGTTCAACCTCGTTATCGGCACGTCTCTTTACTCGTTCCGTAATACAAGATCCCGTGACTAACACTTAGTCACATTGCTTGCAAGGCTTATTGTGATGTTGTATTACCGAGTGGGCCCTCAGATACCTCTCCGTCACACGGAGTAACAAATCCCAGTCTTTGATCCATGCCAACTCAACAAACACCTTCGGAGATACCTGTAGAGCACCTTTATAGTCACCCAGTTACATTGCGATGTTTTATGCACCCAAGGTACTCTTTCGGTCTCCGTGAGTCACATGATCTCATGGTCATAGGAACATGTACTTGACATGCAGAAAACTGTAGCAATAAACTAACACGATCATATGCTACGTTTGTAGTTTGGGTCTTGTCCATCACATCATTCTCCTAATGATGTGATCCCATTATCAAATGACATTGCATGTCAATGGCTAGGAAACCTTGACCATCTTTGATCAACGAGCTAGTTCACTAGAGGCATATTAGGGACAAAGTGTTGTCTATTTACCCGCATATTTGATACACATAAGGCACTCCTCCGGTGTCAGTGAGTCGCATGATCTCATGGTCATAGGAACAGATACTTGACATGCAAAAAACAGTAGCAATAAACTGACATGATCATATGCTACGTTCATAGTTTGGGTCTTGTCCATCACACCATTCTCCTAATGATGTGATCCCGATATCAAATGACATCTCATGTCCATGGCCAGGAAACCTTAACCATGTTTGATCGACTAGCTAGCCTGCTAGAGGCATACTAGGGACACAGTGTTGTCTATTTACCCACGCATGCAATGTGTTTCCAATCAATACAATTATAGCATGGATAATAAACGATTATCATGAACAAGGAAATATAATAATAAACACTCTATTTATTGCCTCTAGGGCATATTTCCAACACGTATCGCTTCTGCAGCTGCGCAATCTGGATACCGAGGGATATCTCCCTTCTTCGGATCTGCCAGTGACCCGTGCAGGTTTAACTTCCTACAACAACGAGGTTTTCGTAGAGCGTTTCCCCAATCCTCAAAGGGGGAACGCGTATGCTTCATTCCCTTCCTCCTGCGGGGCCTCGGGTTTCCCATCCACCCTTTCCTAAGGGGGTTGTTGGAATTCTATGGGATCCAACTCCACCACCTCACCTCGGGGTCAATCCTGCACATCTCGGGCATTGTAGCCCTCTGCAAGATGTTCGTGGGCTGCGAGGCGCATTTCGAGCTATGGAGGAAGCACTTATGCCTTATCCCTCAAAGTCGGGACAAGGCAATCTTGGAGGTCGGCGGAGCCGAAGTATGCTGAATAGCGGGGATGGGGTATCTGGTGGGTACGCCGAAGGAATCCGAAGAATGGACTTCGGAGTGGTTTTATATTGAATACGTCCCACTGTTTGAGCCAGCTCGGAGAGGTCTGCCCGAATACTCTGACGCCCCTTTGAAGAAGAGATACAACTGGCGGCCGAAGAGTTCGTCCCAAGAGGACAGTGTTGAAGTACAACATTTGGTCGCCCAAGCGCGGATGCTTACCCACCACAACCTGACCATGCCCGATGTCATGGCCGCCGCCATCACCCGGTGCATGCAGGCTCTCCAACATAGGATACATCCCCTGTGGCGCTAGAATGGTACGAGCGACACCACTCGCTCCTGGATATTGGGACCTACCAATCAGACGACGCTGGCCACCGCCCTTGCCGATCTATATAAGGGAGAGCAAGAAGACTTCATTCATTGGACAACCAAGGAAGGGTATTCAAGCCATAATCCCATCGAATGGGTAAACCTTTCTCCTCTGCGAACATAGTTATAGGTTTCCATTTCGTTCTTTATTTGACCGAAGTCTCTTAATATTACGTGAATAGGAATGGAGGAGGTTTATCGAGGCAGTCGACTGTCCGGCTCCCAGCCCGAAAACTATTCGCACGATGATGATCCGGGTTTTCACGCAGACTCGGATCTTTTAATTGAATTTGAAGATGGAGTCTTTTATCAAGAGAGCCTCTACCTATCTCAGGTGGCTATCATAGCCGACTACCCTGGATCGTTCTCTGTTCCTGCAACAAACATGAAGAAAAAGGGCTTGTCCCGCAAGAGGCAAGCATCCAACAGCGCCCCGAACTGGCTCCTACTCCCAAGTGCCGTCGATCTGCGCATGATAAGCTGATGACCGACACATCACCCGGATCGGAAGCCATCAGGGGCACAACCAATAGGCCGGTCATGAGGGCAAATTCGCCTGCTCTCTCAACCCAAAGGTATTCTGTTCAGATGTGTGCTTACTTACACAATTAATAGAATCTTACGGCAGTTTGCATTGAAATACTTAGGCGAAAAGTCCAGGCTTCCCATGTCAAAGAAGTCAACAAGGTGTACGACAACGCTCAAAACTCTAGAGGTACAACTCATGTCGACCCTGCTGCCGAGGCCCCGATAGCCAATCCCGCTCCTGCCAATTTCGGTGATGGTGTGTCGGTCACTAAATCGGAAGTAGGAAGCGCCATGAATCATCGGCGACGACAGGATGTCCTGCGTCACCCGGTGTTTTCCGAACAATAGTTCAGCGCCCTACGCATAGCGGACAGGTACATCGGCGCATCCCAAGCTAGGTTTGACGAGGCCCTGAAGATGATATCTGCCAGTTTGCAAGTAAGTAATCGGTTTGAAAGAGTCCAAACACTCGTGTTAACCCAGTAGCCCCTGATCCTTAAGATGGTTCCGAACAACCGAATTAAGGGTGTTCATGCTGTTGTACCGCTAACACAAGCTTCAAAGCAACAGAACGAGCAACTAGCCAAGGAGCTAAAGGACAACCAATCACATGTACAATCTATGAAGGCAGAGCTGGAGCAAATGAAGAGCTTCACCTGGGAGGCCCATGGTGAGTATACCAATGCTACTAATTTCTAGCAAATGCCAATGCTGACGCAAGGATTCTATTTAGCAGCCGAATCCATAGGGCATATGCAAAAGGAGTTGGATGAAGCCCCAGAGGCTCAGCGGTACGCCGAGTCCTAGCACGAGGCTGGCTATCGCATTGTCAGCCGCCTCCAGGAAGAAAAGAAGCGGCAGGTCAAAGAAATTGAGAATTTAAAAGCTCCATTGGCCCAGGCCCAAGAAGAAAACCAGAAGCTACAGAGGGGCATGTTCAGTAAGTTTGATTCCGATGTTTAAAAACTACTTCTTATAAAGGAAGTTAAAGAAGCATGCCTTTGCGCCATATGTAGGCCTTCTGTCCGAGAATCCTGAAGAAGAGATCGGGTCCTTCTGGGGGAATATGTTAAAAGAGCTTTCCACTCTTCACGAGCGAGCCCGCAAAGCGATGAAAAGCATGGTAAAGGCGCTATGGCCTGCCGAACAGCCTCCGAAAGGAATGGCCGAACTAGTCGATCGATGCAAGGGAGCCCGAAGTAGGTTCGAACTATGGAGGACATCGGCTTGCCGGGAGGGAGCACGGGAAGCATGGGCAATGATCAAGTTGTTACTCTATTTGTGTTGTGAATGTCTTAACCGGCCATCGGCTTCTCCCTCCCGTGCAAAGAGATCTGGAGTGTTCCTCGTAATTTGTCACCCTAAAGGGGCGAATTGTGTTCGGGGAACCAGGCAATCCGGCCATGTGGTACGAATGGACAGAAAGCACACAAAAACATATGTTATATTACTGCTTAGCATAAGAAACATCTTCCGAGGAAAATATTACCCCCATCCATACCTTTCTTCGGGGTTCTACGAAGATCGTAGGTAGGGTCCGCATACTACTGGTATGCGGCTAAAGGCCTTTAAGAAAAAGGAAGCCCAAACAGTGGTGATGGTTACCATCACCGTGTTAAGTGTTTCCGTCACATCTGACCAATTGTCTGCGTAAGATAGCTAGCTTTCGGCTTCACCCGTCTAAGGCAGATATCCGGATGACCTGGTCGTGACAATCGCAGAGGTGCTCCCTTTACCCTCTAGCCAAACAATCGGGAACGTAGAGGGCAAACACAAGAGCGAGGCAATCTAGCTTGGCAAAGTCTTAGTTCGAATTGATGCATATGATGGTTTGAAGGTGACAAAGGAAACATGTATACACGATAAGTGTAAATAAATTCTTATAATATAAAAGCGGTGACTTCGGGAAGAAGCCCCCGGGTGGTGTGTTCGAATTTAGCACTTAATGGTGTAAGCCGATGACCTTACTACAAGATCGGTCGAGCCGATCATGGGAAGAAAAGGAAAAAAAATGATCCTACCAAACAGCACAGTGGGAGGGGAAAGGAAAATAGAACGAAAAAAGGAAAAAGGAAAAAAAGTTGAAATATATAGACAACATAGGTTTATCCGTAGAAGCGCCGAAGACGAGTTGCGTTCCATGGGTTCGGTTCAAGGCGGTTGTCTGACGGGTTCCAAAGACGGTAGGCTCCTCCTGCAAGTATTTCGTCGATTATGAAGGGGCCCTCCCATTTGGGGTTGAGTTTATGCTTCTGCTTCTCCAGAAGTCGTAAGACGAGTTCACCTATGTTGTATGCTTTTGCCCTGACCTCCCTACTCTCGTAACATCGGGCTTGCTGTTGGTAAAAAGTAGAGCAAGTCCGAGCTATGTTGCGCTCTCCTTCTAATGCGTCCAGGTCATCCTACCGATCTAACTCGCCTTCCTTTTCCTTGTACATGCGCACCCTTGGTGCGTCGTGAATAATGTCCCAGGAGAGGACTGCCTCTGTCCCATATACCATGAAGAATAGTGTATATCCTGTTGATCTGTTTGGGGTGGTGCGCAGGCCCCATAAAACAGAGTCAAGTTCCTCCACCCAATGACAATCGGACTCATGAAGAGATCTGACCAAACATGGCTTAATGCCGCTCATAATGAGGCTGTTTGCTCATTCGACTTGTCCATTGGTCTGCGGATGGTAGAGTAATGCGTAATCGATCTTTATGCACATTTTTGCGCACCAGTCCTGGACCTCTTGGGCCATGAAGTTGGATCCATTATCCATTATTATACTATGCGGGACATCGTAATGGTGTACCACGCCGAAGATAAAGTCGATCATTGGTCTGGATTTGGCAGATTTGACAGGCTTTGCCTCTATCCATTTGGTGAACTTATCGACCATAACCAGGTGGTATTTATTCTTCTTGGTTCCCCTTTAAGGGGTCCGACCATGTCCAGCCGGGGGACCGCGAAAGGCCAGGTGATCGTAATAGTCCGAAGAGCTGTTGGGGGCATGTGACTTTGGTTTGCGAAGAGGTGACACCCCATGCAATGTTTCACAAGCGACTCGGCGTCCGCCCAGGCTGTAGGCCAAAACAAATTAGCTCGGAAGGCTTTGCTGACTAAGGATCTTGCAGTGGCATGGTGGCCACCCATGCCTGAGTGGACTTCGGCTAGAAGCTCACGTCCTTCTTCCTCAGATATGCACCTATGTAATATTCCTGTGGTGCTTTTCTTGTATAACTCACCCTCGTGCAGTTTGTAGGCCTTGGATCGCCGAACTATGCGCCGTGCCTCAGTCTGGTCGTCGGGGAGTTCCTTGCGAAGAAGGTAGGCAAGGAAGGGCTCTATACATGGCGCAATTACCGCCATTACCTCATGATCTGAAGGCGTTTCGTCCATTACGGAGCCGTCGATGATTTGATCGCCTGGTTCGTTTATACGGGGAACAACCTCGTCCGCCGTATTAAGACTGGCGCCCTTTTCATCGTCTTGCCACACGACAGATGGCTTAAAGAGCCACTCCAGAAAGGCGCTTCTCGGGACAGGGTCGTGTTTGGCTCCCATATGAACCAGTATGTCGATGGCTTAGTTGTTGTCGCAAGCGACATGGTGAAATTCAACCCTCGAACCATGCGGATATCTTTAGTACGACATTTCTGTACGCCGCCATCTTCGGGTTTTCGGCGTCGAATTCGCCATTAATTTGGGAGATGGCCAAGTTCGAGTCTCCCTGTACCTCTAGCCATCATATGCCCATTGACACTCTCATCCCAAGACCATGTAGGAGGGCTTCGTATTCGGCTGCATTGTTGGAGTTGGCATCCATGATCTACAACACGTATCGCACGTTGTCGCCTATGGGGGATGTGAGGATAACTCCAGCCCCTAGTCCGGCCAGGGTTTTCGATCCATCAAAGTACATTGTCCAATGGGAGTATGCACTGTATTCCTTGAGGAGCTTGCCCTTGATGACTTACAAGTATAGGGGATCTACCGTAGTCCTTTTGATAAGTAAGAGTGTCACACCCAACGAGGAGCAGGAGGAAATGACAAGCAGTTTCTAGTAAGGTATTCTCTGCAAGCACTAAAATTATCGGTAACAGATAGTTTTGTGATAAGGTAATTCGTAACGAGTAAAAAGTAACAAGTGCAAAGGCACAACAAGGTAGCCCAATCCTTTTTGTAGCAAAGGACAGGCCTGGACAAACTCTTATATAAAGCAAAGCACTCCTGAGGACACATGGGAATTTCTGTCAAGCTAGTTTTCATCATACTCATTTGATTCGCGTTCGTTACTTTGATAATTTGATATGTGGGTGGACCAGTGCTTGGGTGCAGCCCTTACTTGTACAAACCTCCCACTTATGATTAACCCCTATCACAAGCATCTGCAACTACGAAAGAAGAATTAAGATAAATCTAACCATAGCATGAAACGTGTGGATCCAAATCAGCCCCTTACGAAGCAACGCATAAACTAGGGTTTAAGCTTCTGTCACTATAGCAACCCATCATCTACTTATTACTTCCCAGTGCATTCCCCTAGGCCCAAATAATGGTGAAGTGTTATGTAGTCTACGTTCACATAACACCGCTAGAGGAGAGACAACATACATCTCATCAAAATATTGAACGAATACCAAATTCACATGATTACTTATAACAAGACTTATCCCATGTCCTCAGGAACAAACGTAACTGTTGGAAATATGCCCTAGAGGCCATAATAAATTAGTTATTATCATATTTCCTTGTTCATGATAATCGTTTATTATCCATGCTATAATTGTATTGATCGGAGACTTAAATGCATGTGTGGATACATAGACAAAACCATGTCCCTAGTATGCCTCTAATGGACTAGCTCGTTGATCAAAGGATGGTTAAGGTTTCCTAGCCATGGACATGAGATGTCATTTGATAACGGGATCACATCATTAGGAGAATGATGTGATGGATAAGACCCAAACTACAAACATAGCATATGATCGTGTCAGTTTATTGCTACTGTTTTCTGCATGTCAAGTATATGTTCCTATGACCATGAGATCATGCAACTCACGGATATCGGAGGAGTGCCTTGTGTGTATCAAACGTCGCAACGTAACTGGGTGACTATAAAGGTGATCTACAGGTATCTCCGATGGTGTCTATTGAGTTGGCATGGATCGAGACTGGGATTTGTTACTCCGTGTGACGGAGAGGTATCTCAGGGCCCACTCGGTAATACAACATCACAATGAGCCTTGCAAGCAATGTGACTAATTGTTAGTTGCGGGATCTTGTATTATGTAATGAGTAAAGAGACTTGCCGGTAACGAGGTTGAACTAGGTATGGAGATACCGACAATCGAATCTCGGGCAAGTAACATACCGAAGAACAAAGGGAACGATATACGGGATTAACTGAATCCTTGACATAGAGGTTCGACCGATAAAGATCTTCGTAGAATATGTAGGAACCAATGTGGACGTCCAGGTCCCGCCATTGGTTATTGACCGTAGAGGTGTCTCGGTCATGTCTACATAGTTCTCGAACCCGCAGGGTCTGCACACTTAAGGTTCGGTGACGTTTCGGTAGTGTAGAGTTATGTATGGTGGTGACCGAAGGTTGTTCGGAGTCCCGGATGAGATCCCGGACATCACGAGGAGCTCCAGAATGGTCCGGAGGTAAATATTCATATATAGGAAGTCCCAGTTTGGTTTCCGGAAAAGTTTCGGGCTCATCGGTAGTGTACCGGGAGTATCGGTATTGTACCGGGAGTGCCGGTAGTGTACCGGAGGACCTCCGGGAGGGGTATTTCGACCCCAAGAGGTCCATGGGCTGTGGGAGAATAATAACCAGCCCTTAGTGGGCTGGGAAAACAGCCACAAAGGCCCATGGCACAGGAGAGAAAGTCCTAATGCAAAAAGTGGAAAATCAGCCAATAGGAGGCAATTCTACTCCAACTAGGATTGGAGGTGAAGTAGGATTGCTCCCACCTCCTATTTCGGCCGACCCAAAGGCCTTGGCTGCCTCTCCTCTCCTCTCCTCCTATATATACTAGTGGATTGGGTGGTTTTTGGACAGAATTTCCAGCCACGTGCTACCCGTTTCACCGGTGCACAGTTTCTCCTCTAGATCGGTTTTCCGCAGCGCTTAGGCGAAGCCCTACCGGAATCACTCCACCACCATCACCGGAGAGCTGTCACGCTGCCGGTGAACTCTCTCTACTCTCCACCTCCTCTTGCTGGATCAAGACGGTGGAGATCGTCATCAAGCTGCACGTGTGCTGAACACGGAGGTGCCGTCCGTTCGGCACTAGATCGGAAGGACCGTGATCGAGATCGCGAGACAGTTCGTGATGAGATCGCGGAACGGATCGTGATGAGTTTGCGGGACAGATCGTGATCAAGATCGTGAGATGGATCGTGATGAGATCGCGGGACGGATCGTGATGAGTTCACGGGACGGATCGTGATTGGATCGCAGGACGGATCGTGATGAGATCGCGGGACGCTCGGCGATTTGGATCGCGAAGATGTTCGACTACACCAACCGCGTTTCTTAACGCTTCCCGCTTAGCGATCTACAAGGGTATGTAGATCCACTCTCCCTCTCGTAGATGCTCATCACCATGGATAGGTTTGCGTGTGCGTAGGAAAATTTTTGTTTCCCATGCGACGTTCCCCAACAGTGGCATCATGAGCTAGGTTGATGGTTCGATGAGATCTCGAGTAGAACACAAAAGGTTTGTGGGCATTGATGCTTAGATTGCTTCCTCCCTTGGTCGGATTTTGGTTTAGCGGGATTGTGAGATGAAGCGGCCCGGACCAACATTACTCGTACGCTTACGAGAGACCGGTTCCCTCGATGCAACTTGTTGCTTAGACGGCTTGCGGGTGACAGTTTCTCTCACTTTAGTTGGATCGGATCCGACAAAGGCGGTCCTTGAGAAGGTTGAAAAGCAATCTATGTATCACCATTGTGGTTTATGCGTAGGTGAGAATCGTTCTTGCTAGATACCCATAGCAGCCACGTAAAACTTGCAAGAACAATTAGAGGACGTCTAACTTGTTTTTGCTGGGTATGTTGTGATACGATATGGCCAATTACATGATGTGATATATGTGATGTATGAGATGATCATGTGATGTATAGATTATCACGACTTGCATGTCGATGAGTACGGCAACCGGCAGGAGCCATAGGGTTGTCTTTAATTATTGTATGACCTGCGTGTCAATCACTAAGCGCTATGTAATGCTTTACTTTATCGCTACGGTAGCAATAGTAGTAGAAGCATGCAGGGCGTGACAACCCCAATGGCGACACGTTGATGGAGATCATGGTGTCATGCCGGTGATGATGGAGATCATGCCGGTGCTTTCTAGATGGAGATCAAAAGCACAAGTTCATGGCCATATCATGTCACTTATGATTTGCATGTGATGTTAATCCTTTTTATGCACCTTGTTTTGCTTAGGACGACGGTAGCATTATAAGGTGATCCCTCACTTAATTTCAAGATAAATTGTGTTCTCCCCGAGTGTGCACCATTGCGAAAGTTCGTCGTGTTGAGACACCACGTGATGATCGGGTGTGATAGACTCTACGTTCGCATACAACGGGTGCAAGCCAGATTTGCACGTGCAGAACACTCGGGTTAAACTTGACGAGCCTAGCATGTACAGACATGGCCTCGGAACACAAGAGACCGAAAGGTCGAGCATGAGTCATATAGTGGATATGATCAACATAATGATGTTCACCATTGAAGCCACCTTAACTCACGTGATGATCGGACTTGAGTTGGTGAATTTGGATCATGTATCACTCGAATGACCCGAGGGATGTCAATTTGAGTGGGAGTTCTTAAGTAATATGATTAATTGAACTCATTATCATGAACATAGTCAAAGTGTCTTTGCAAATTATGTTGTAGATTACTAGCTCGCGCTGTAGCTCCCTTGTATTTTTATATGTTCCTAGAGAAATAGAGTTGAAAGATGTTGGTAGCAATATTGCGGACTGGGTCCGTGATCTGAGGATTGTCCTCATTGCTGCACAGAAGGCTTATGTCCTTAATGCACCGCTCGGTGCGCCACCCCCTCTAGCGTCGTCTATAGATGTTGTGAACATCTGACAGGCACGTTTCGATGACTACTTGATAGTTTAGTGCGTCATGCATTACGGCTTAGAATTGAGGCTCGGAAACGTTTTGAACGTCACGGAACATATGAGATGTTCTAGGAGCAGAGATTGTGATCTCAGGCTTGTGCCTGTGTTGCGAGATATGAGATCTCCAACAAGATTCTTTGCCTGTAAGATGAAGGAGAATAGCTCAATCGTTGAGCATGTACTCAGATTGTCTGGGTACTACAATCGCTTGAATCAAGTGGGAGTTGATCTTCCAGATAAGATTGTGATTGATATAGTTCTCCAAGTCACTGTCACTAAAGCTACTAGAACTTAGTGATGAACTATAATACACCAGGGATAGAAGTATTGATTCCTGAGCTGTTCGCGATGTTTGACACCGCGAAGGTAGAAATCAAGAAGGAGCGTCAAGTGTTGATGGTTAATCAAACCACTAGTTTCGAAAAGGGCAAGAGCAAGGAGGGAAACTTCATGGATAGCAAGTCAGTTGCTGCTCCAGTGAAGCAACCCAAAGTTGAACTCAAACCTGAGACTAAGTGCTTCTATTATGAGGTGAGAGGTCACTGAAGCGGAACAACCCTAGATACTTGGTAGATAAGAAGGCTGGCAACATCGACAGAAGTATATTTGATATACGAGTTATTGATGTGTACCTTGCTAGTACTCTTAGTAGCACCTGGGTATTGGATACCGGTTCGGTTGCTAAATGTTAGTAACTCGAAATAAAAGCTAAATAAACGGAGAACTAGCTAAGGGTGAGGTGACGATATGTGTTCGAAGTGTTTCCAAGTTTGATGTGATCAACATCGCACGCTCTCTCTACCTTCAGGATTAGTGACGAACCTAAATAAATGTTATTTGGTGTTTTGCGTTGAGCATGAACATGATTAGATCATGTTTATTGCAATACGGTTATTCATTTAAGTTAGAGAATAATGGTTATTCTGTTTACATGAATAATACCTTCAATGGTCATGCACCCAGTGAGAATGGTTTGTTGAAATCTTGATCGTAGTATTACACATGTTCATAACATTGATGTCAAAAGACACAAAGTTAATAATGATAGTACCACATACTTGTGGCACTGCCGCTAAATGTCATATTGGTATAAAGCGCATGTAGAAACTCCATGCTGATGGATATTTGGACTCATTCGATTTCGAATTGGTTGAGACATGCGAACCATGCCTCTTGGGCAAGATGACTAAAGGACCCCGTTGGATGGAGCGGGCAAGTGATTCATTGGAAATGATACATGTTGATGTATGCAATCTAGTGAGTCTTGTAGCGTGCAGTGGATATCATTATTTTCTTACCTTCACTGATGATTTGAGTAGATATAGTGTATATTTACTTAATGAAACACAAGTCTGAATCGTTTGAAAGGTTCAAGAAAATTCAGAGTGAAGTTTAAAGATCATCGTGACAAGAAGATAAAAATGACTGCGATATGATCGTGGAGGTGAATATCTGAGTCACGAGTTTGGCATACAACTTAAGACAATGTGAAAGTTGTTTCACAACTAAACGCCACCTGGAACACCATAGTGTGATGGTGTGTCCGAACATCATAGTTATGCTCTATTGGACATGGCGCGTAATATGATGTCTCTTGTCGTTTTACTACTATAATTTTGGGGTTATGCATTAGAGACAACTACATTCACTTTAAATAGGGCACCATCTAAATCCGTTGAGATGACACCATGTGAAATATGGTTTGATAGAAACCTAAGCTGTCATTTCTTAATATTTTGGGATGTGACACTTGTGTGGAAAATGTTTTCACCTAATGAGGTCGAACCCAAGGCGGACAAATTGCATCTTCATAGAATACCCTAAGATCAGTTGGGTGAACCTTCAATCTCAGATCCTAGTGCAAAATGTTTGTTGCTTAAACGGATCCTTTCTCGAGGAAATGTTTCTCTCGAAAGAATTGAGTGGGAGGAAGATAGAACTTGATGAGGTTGTTAAACCTTTGTTCAACCAGAGTGTAGCGCAGCGCAGAAAGATGTTTCTGTGCAGCCTACGTTAGTTGAAGAGGAAGTTAATGATGATGATCATGAAGGTTCAGGATCAAGTTACTATCGAACTTCGTAGGTCGACAAGGATGTGTACTGCTCCTGAGCGGTACGCCAACTTTGTCTTGGAGGTCATGTTGTTGGACAACGATGAACCTACGAGCTATGGAGAAGCGATGATGGGCCCGGATTCCGACAAATGGTTGGAGGCCATGAAATCCGAGATAGGATCCATGTATTAAAACCAAGTGTAGACTTTGGTAGACTTGCTCGTTGGACGGCAAGTCATTGAGTACAAATGGATCTTTAAAATGAAGACAGACACTGATGGTGAATGTCACTATTTGTAAAGCTCGCCTTGTTGCAAAGATGTTTGTGACAAGTTCAAGGAGTTGACTACGATGAGACTTTCTCACTCGTAGCGATGCTAAAAGTCTGTTGGAATTATGTTAGCAGTTGCTGTGTTTTCAATTATGAAATCTGGCAGATGGATGTCAAAACATCGTTTCCTTAATGGTTTACTTGAGGAAAGGTTGTATGTGATACAACCAGAAGGTTTTGTCAGGCCTAAGGATGCTAAAAGGTGTGCAAGCTTCGGTGATCCTTCCATGGACTGAAGCAAGCATCTCGGAGTTGGAATATACGCTTTGATGAGGTGATCAAAGTTTTGATGTTTATACAAAGTTTATGAGAAACTTGTATTTGCAATAAAGTGAGTGGGAGCACTATAGAATTTCTGATAAGTATATGTGGATGACATATTGTTGTTCAGAAATAATGTAGAGTTTCTGGAAAGCATAAAACGGTCATTTGGAAAGTGATTTTCAAAGGAATACCTGGATAAAGCTACCTAATTGTTGAGCATCAAAATCTATAGAGATAGATCAAGATGCTTGATGAGACTTTCAATGAGTGTATACCTTGACAAGATTTTGAAAGAGTTCAAAATGGATCAGCCAGAGAAATAGTTCTCGTTTGATTTGTAAGGTGTGAAGTTGAGTGAGACTCAAAGCTCGACAACGGCAGAAGAAAGAGAAAGGACGAACGTCGTCCCCTATGCCTTAGCCATAGGCTCTATATTACGCCATGCTGTGTACCGCACCTATGTGTGCCTTGCCATGAGTCTGTCAAGGGGTACAAGAGTGGTCCAGGAGTGGATCACTGGACAGCGGTCGGAATTATCCTTAGTAACCAGAGGACTAAGGAAATGTTTCTTGATTGTGGAGGTGATAAAGAGTTCGTCGTAAAGAGTTACGTCGATGCAAGCTTTAACACCTATCCGGATGACTAGTAGTAGCAATCTGGATACGTATAGTGGAGCAGCCATTTGGAAATAGTACCAAGTGGAGTGTGGTAGCAGTGTTTACGGTTTGACATAGAGATTTGCAAAGTACACACGGATCTGAATATCGTAGACCCGTTGACTATAAGACCTCTCTCACATGCAAAGCATGATCGAGCCCCAAAACTCATTGGGTGTTAGATTCATAACAATGTGAATCACATGGTGATGTGAACTAGATTATTGACTCTAGTGCAAGTGGGAGACTATTGGATATATGCCCTAGAGGCAATAATAAATTAGTTATTATCATATTTCCTTGTTCATGATAATCGTTTATTATCCATGCTATAATTGTATTGATCGGAGACTTAAATGCATGTGTGGATACATAGACAAAACCATGTCCCTAGTATGCCTCTAATGGACTAGCTCATTGATCAAAGGATGGTTAAGGTTTCCTAGCCATGGACATGAGATGTCATTTGATAACGGGATCACATCATTAGGAGAATGATGTGATGGATAAGACCCAAACTACAAACATAGCATATCATCGTGTCAGTTTATTGCTACTGTTTTCTGCATGTCAAGTATATGTTCCTATGACCATGAGATCATGCAACTCAAGGATATCGGAGGAGTGCCTTGTGTGTATCAAAAGTCGCAACGTAACTGGGTGACTATAAAGGTGCTCTACAGGTATCTCCGATGGTGTCTGTTGAGTTGGCATGGATCGAGACTGGGATTTGTTACTCCGTGTGACGGAGAGGTATCTCAGGGCCCACTCGGTAATACAACATCACAATGAGCCTTGCAAGCAATGTGACTAATTGTTAGTTGCGTGATCTTGTATTATGGAACGAGTAAAGATACTTGCCGGTAACGAGGTTGAACTAGGTATGGAGATACCGACGATCGAATCTCGGGCAAGTAACATACCGAAGAACAAAGGGAACGATATACGAGATTAACTGAATCCTTGACATAGAGGTTCGACCGATAAAGATCTTCGTAGAATATGTAGGAACCAATGTGGACGTCAAGGTCCCGCCATTGGTTATTGACCGTAGAGGTGTCTCGGTCATGTCTACATAGTTCTCGAACCCGCAGGGTCTGCACACTTAAGGTTCGGTGACGTTTCGGTAGTGTAGAGTTATGTATGGTGGTGACCGAAGGTTGTTCGGAGTCCCGGATGAGATCCCGGACGTCACGAGGAGCTCCGGAATGGTCCGGAGGTAAAGATTCATATATAGGAAGTCCCAGTTTGGTTTCCGGAAAAGTTTCGGGCTCATCGGTAGTGTACCGGGAGTATCGGTATTGTACCGGGAGTGCCGGTAGTGTACCGGAGGACCTCCGGGAGGGGTATTTCGACCCCAAGAGGTCCATGGGCTGTGGGAGAATAATAACCAGCCCTTAGTGGGCTGGGAAAACAGCCAGAAAGGCCCATGGCGCAGGAGAGAAAGTCCTAAAGCAAAAAGTGGAAAATCAGCCAATAGGAGGCAATCCTACTCCAACTAGGATTGGAGGTGAAATAGGATTGCTTCCCACCTCCTATTTTGGCCGACCCAAAGGCCTTGGCTGCCTCTCCTCTCCTCTCCTCCTATATATACTAGTGGATTGGGTGGTTTTTGGACAGAATTTCCGGCCACGTGCTACCCGTTTCACCGGTGCACAGTTTCTCCTCTAGATCGGTTTTCCGCAGCGCTTAGGCGAAGCCCTACCGGAATCACTCCACCACCATCACCGGAGCGCTGTCACGCTGCCGGTGAACTCTCTCTCCTCTCCACCTCCTCTTGCTGGATCAAGACGGTGGAGATCGTCATCAAGCTGCACGTGTGCAGAACGCGGAGGTGCCGTCCGTTCGGCGCTAGATCGGAAGGATCGTGATCGAGATCGCGAGACAGTTCGTGATGAGATCGCGGAACGGACCGTGATGAGTTCGCGGGACAGATCGTGATCAAGATCGTGAGATGGATCGTGATGAGATCGCGGGACGGATCGTGATGAGTTCACGGGACGGATCGTGATTGGATCGCGGGACGGATCGTGATGAGATCGCGGGACGCTCGGCGATTTGGATCGCGAAGATGTTCGACTACACCAACCGCGTTTCTTAACGCTTCCCGCTTAGCGATCTACAAGGGTATGTAGATCCACTCTCCCTCTCGTAGATGCTCATCACCATGGATAGGTTTGCGTGTGCGTAGGAAATTTTTTGTTTCCCATGCGACGTTCCCCAACAGTAACTACTCACAAAACATGTTCATGTTCATAATCATAGGAGTATTAATTATCACAAAGGATCTGAACATATGATCTTCCACCAAGTAAACCAACTAGCATCAACTACAAGGAGTAATCAACACTACTAGCCACCCACAGGTACCAATGTGAGGTTTGAGACAAAGATCAGATACAACAGATGAACTAGGGTTTGGAGACGAGATGGTGTTGGTGAAGATGTTGATGGAGATTGACCCCCTCTTGATGAGAGGATCATTGGTGATGATGATGGCTTCGATTTCCCCCTCTGGGGGGGAGTTTCCCCGGTAGAACAACCCTATCGGAGCTCGAGATTGGTTATGTCCAAGTTCCGCCTCGAGACGGCGGCGCTTTGTTCCGAAAGCTCTCTTCTGATTTTTTTCAGGTCAAAACCCTCCATATAGCAGAAGATGGGCGTCGGGGCCTGCTGGTGGGCCACAAGCCTGCTAGGCGCGGCCAGGGGGGTGGCCGCACCTCGCAGGCATGCCACCTCCTGGTGGCCCCCCTCTGGTATCTGTTTCTTCCAATATTTTTGTATATATTCCAAAATAATTCTCCATAAATTTTCAGGACTTTTGGAGTTGTGCAGAATAGGTATCTCAGATTTGCTCCTTTTGCTGTCCAGAATTCTAGCTGTTGGCATTCTCCCTCTTCATGTAAACCTTGTAAAATAAGAGAGAAAAGGCATAAGTATTGTACCATAACATGTAATGACAACCCATAATGCAATAAATATCAACATAAAAGCATGATGCAAAATGGACGTATCAACTCCCCCAAGCTTAGACCTCGCTTGCCCTCAAGCGAAAGCCGAGATCGATAAATATGTCCACATGTGTCGAGATATAGGTGTCGATAAAATACAATACGGACATGAGGGCATCATGAACAACTTTAGATCAACAATAGTTATTGTATAAGATTTCTTATGCTAGTGTAACAATTCATTCACAAGAAAAAATATGAACCAAGAATGCTATTGACAACCAACAAACTATGATCTTAGTCATTGAAGCAATTGGCAATTTATCATAACATCGAAAAGAGTCTATATATGTGCTTGTAAAGCAAACCCACATACTCAATCATCTTTTAGTCTTTCACAATTGCTAACACTCACGCGTACCCATAAGATCAAAGCTTCAATCGGACACAGAGAAAGATAGGGGCTTATAGTTTTGCCTGCCAACTATTCACCTCAAGGGTGATGTCAACAATAATAACTCATGATCACCCACATCCGTGTGGATATATGCGTCTAGATCATTCTCAAACACATATTGGTTGCCAAGAGAGGCAAAATATAGGAAGTGGTGAGGATCACCATAACTCTTGTGTGAAGGTAAGTACTTAAAAAGTAGAAGTAAGAGATAGGCCCTTCGCAGAGGGAAGCATAGGTTGCCATGCGCTTTTTGTTTTGGGATGCACAAACCCTTAGTGCAGAGGAACGTCCTGTTGTATTGCCCTTTGTGATAGCAACCTTTATTATGAAGTCTGTCGCTTTTATTTCTTTACTATCACAAGTTCGTACAACGCTTATTTCCCTTACAATAAAACATCACACATATCTAGGAGCAATTTTTATTGCTTTTTGCACCGATGACAACTTACTTGAAGGATCTTATTCAATCCATAGGTAGGTATGGTGGACTCTCATGGCAAACTGGGTTGAGGTGTTTGGATGACAAGTAGTATCTCTACTTGGTGCAGAGGTTTTGGCTAATATGAGGTGGAAGCAAGCACTACATGTTGGAGGATCTAAAAACCATATAACTTCTATCCGAAGGCAAGCAAACACAACCCATCATGTTGTATTCCTTGTACAACATCAACTTCTTGGCGTGTAATATTTTCATGAGTGGTCACAATCATAAAAGATCTCAAATATAATATATTCACAATCATAAAAGCTGTCAAAGATAATATATCTATATGTGAATCTCTCTTCCTTTATCACTTCCTTTTCAATTGCACCAATGACCAATTACTATGTTTGTTAACTCCCAACAAATTTCTATCGACATACCTCTTTATATGTGAAGTCATCACTCCCCATAAGATCATTATGTATACTCTTTGCTTTTATTCTACTATTCTTTATTAATTACTCTCAAGAGCATAGTAATCTAGCAAAGCCCTCACATCAAAATTACTTTTTATTATATAACTCTCGGACTTTCTTACATAAGGGGATCAAAAGCAAAAACTAAAAGGTAGATCATACTAAAATTTTACTATTCTACTAGATCAAAAATAAATAAATCAAAAGGACCGAACTAAGAACAACAAGAGAAAGGAAAAAGGAAAAAGGTGTGATGGTGATACGATACCGGGGCAACTCCCCCAAGCTTTGTAGTAGCCAAGGGGAGTGCCCATATCCATGTGCTCAGGTGTCCTTCTTCGGAGGTGATGGTGGTACTACTGGAATTAGCATCTTTGCCGTTAGCCAGCTCTTTACTGTCTGCTAGCTGACAGCAAAGAAGGTCTTTGCCATCAGCTTGCAGAATGCTAATGGCAAAGATGCTGCTGATGGCAAAGATCATATTTGCCATCAGCCAGATCTTTGTCGTCTGCTAGCGGACGACATAGAAGCTTTGCCGTCTGCTAGCAGACGGCAAAGAACCTAGCTACCGGACTGCTAACGACCACTTTCTTTGCCGTCTGCTAGCTGATGGCCTAAATACCTCTCTCCCCTCTCTCTTTCTCTCTCTCCCTCTCTGTTTCCCCTCTCTCACCCCGTGCCCGAGCCGCGGCCGCCCCGCCTACCTCGCCGCGCCACTGCCTGACCGCCTCGTGCCGCCCCGCCGCCGCCCGACCGCCCCGCCCCACCGCGCGTAGGCGCCCCGCCCCGCCCCGCCTCGCCCCGCCACCCGGCTGCTCCATCGAGGCCACCCGCCACCCCACCCCCCCGCCCTGGCAACGTCGCCCCATCGCCCCACCGCGTCGGCCATGACGCCCCTCCCCTATGGCGGCCGCCCAAGCACCACCGTGAGGAAGGCCATGGCGCCACCCCTCCCCTACGGTGGGGCTCCCCCCTCCTCCACCGGCAGCCTAGCCCCTACCCCGCGGTGAGCTCCTCCTCCTCCTCTTATTTTTTTTCCGTTTTATTAGTTTTAGGTTTATGCTTAGTTTAGATTTAGTTTGTTTTAGTTTTAGGTTTATGTTTAGTTTAGTTTAGTTTTAGTTTAGGTTTAGTTCTGAAAAAGGGAGAAGAAAATATTTGGCACATATGGCTTGAGCGGGTAATGTCGGTGATTTAGTTAGGAAATGATCTTGTGGGTGAAAATGCAGTTGATGTTCCCCGATGGGTATGCAACGAATCTAAAGAGGGGAGTGAGTCTTGACAAATTGAAAATATTTGGTCTCAAGAGTCATGATTGGCACATATGGCTTGAGCGGGTAATGCGGTGATGTTGCGTGGCTTTATCCCTGAGGATAAATGACTAGTACTGGCAGAGCTCAGCTATTTCTTCCGTGCTCTTTGTGCTAAAGAACTATCACCTGACGTGCTAGACGAACTGGAAGAGTTGGCGCCGGAGTTGATCTGCAAGTTAGAAAAGATCTTTCCACTGGGCTTCTTTAATCCAATGCAGCATTTGATTTTGCATCTCCCGATCGAGGCAAGATTGGGTGGGGGGGCGTGCAAAATCGTTGGTGCTTCGCAACTGAGAGGATGCAGAAGACACTTCGAGCAAAATGTGAAAATAAACGTAGAGTTGAAGCATCGATGGCCGAGTCATTCATTACTGAGGAGGCGGAAAACTTCGTGACAACACACTACAAAGCCAAGAATCGTCATTTGCATAATCCGAAGCCTCGGTACAATGATCACGACCGTGAAAAGGTCGATCCAACCTTAGCCTATTCAAAGGGAAGCTCACACCAGCCGGTGCTTCGAAATCAATAGCATTGGATGTCGAAGAATGGCGGACCATTTCGTTGTATATCTTCAACAACCTAACAGAAGTGCGGCCGTACATCGAGTAAGTTCTTGGTACATTGTTTTGCAACTTCTAATTCCTTTGAAATGCTCTTATTCCCGGGTATGTGATACAGTCGATACATCGCCAAATTCTCGGATGGAGCGGTGATCCAAAAGGATTTCTTCGAAGAGTATGAGCTTCTAGCAAAGCATGGAGGCGGCTATCCCGGTTTCATCTCTTTGTTCAAGCAAACGGTAATTTCCATTAATTAGACAATTTCATTTCTTCGCCTAGTTTGCGGCTAATGCAACAATCCTTTCGTATTAAACTTATAGGCTAATGCAAAGTCTATGGACTCCGAACTGAGACAAGTCGCTAATGGTTTTGACTATAAGGTCCATTCATTTGACAAATATGACATCAACGGGTATCACTTTCGTACTTTTGGCAAAGAGCTATCTATGGACGACCGAAAGTCTACAAATTTTTGTGTCTCCACTGTCGGCGAAGGAGGGGTCGAGTATTATGGAAGAGTTGAAGCAATTTATGAACTTACATTCTTTGGTGAAAACCCACCAAACGCCGTAGTCTTCAAATCTTATTGTTTCCAACCGAAGGAGACTAGAAGGACTCTGAACATATAGAGCTAGTCAAAATCAAACAAAGCACCCATTTAGATGTTCCCGATGTCTATATTACGGCTCAACAGGCGACCCAAGTTTTCTATCTACCGTGGGCCTGCCAAACGGATCCAAATTTGAAAGGTTGGGATGTCGTTTATGATGTGCCGACACATTTTAGACCACCTCCCCTCAATGAAGATGATTATGAACCTCACATTAACCCAGACACATATGAAGGAGAATTCTTCCAAGAAACATGTGTTTCCAAAAAACGTTTCAAGAACCGCTCTACTTCACCCCGGAACATTGAGGCCGACAACGACAGCGAACCCGACTTCAGTCCTAAGCCGGAACAAGAAGAGACGGAAGAAGAAGAGGTTAATGCTGCAGATGACCTGACAATGCTTGACCGATTACATAGAGGCCTTCCACATGTTTATGCATTTATTGATGATGCTGATGAGCACGTCATTACTGATAGTGATGATGATTATGCATTTATTGATCCTAAAGCATTAATAGACGATGAAGATTAATATTAGTAATGTGAGGTATTCAATTATTATTATGTACATATATATTATTAATTAGTTCATGTTATTAGGTATTCATTTTTTATGTTGAACTAATTTCGTTCACTCTTTGTCATTGCAGGTGTTGACAGATGGTGGGCTCGGGTCGAGAGCGCTCTGAGCCTCCTTCCTCGGCGCGTGCTGGGAGGGGTGCTATTATTCCACCCCAGCAACTCCGGAGAGCGCTGGTACACATCATGCAGACACCGGCGGGTGCTTCTTCTTCGACCGGGAGAGGTCGGGGGAAGACGAAGAGAGGTGCTAGAGGTAGGAAGGCTGCTGCGCCTTCCTCGCCGCCACCCCCAACTGATTCTCCTGACCACAGGAGTGCTCCGTCTCAGGTGGACCCGTCTGACTTGGACCCGTCTCGGAATCCGGTCCATGAGCCTCGGGTTGACGAGCCTTGGGTCAACGAGCCTTCGTCCCAGGAGACTCCGGTCCCAGAGTCTTCGTCCCAGGAGACTCGGGTCCCAGAGTCTTCGTCCCACGTGACTCCGGAGGCTAGTGGCCATGCTGATGGTGGCGAGGACAACTTGTCTGAGGACACCTATAGCGAGGCCGAGCTGGTTGAGGAGGGCAAGAAGGTCTACCAGCTTGGTTGTACAAAGCTCCCGCCCGTGCTGACGACCCGCGAGCAGAGGTGGTTGATTGCCCCTAATGCGGAGAAGTAAGTGCATTTACTCTTTTTTAACCTTTTGCCTTCATGTTTCTTCAAATTAATATCTAATGTGTTGGCCTTGTCATACTACAGGGGTTGGAAATATGAGCGTGGTGTCCGCAAGCCCAACCAGGTCCTTGGTGTGCTTCTCCGGCACCACTTCCCGGGGAAGGTCCAGTTGCCTAGGTGAGGATGAGGCTCCACAGGTAGCACTGACCTAGGAGATGTACATGGCTGCCCCGGCCCCGACGAAGGAGATGGTCGACGGTGTCTTGGGCAAGACGGTGGCTAACATTGTGATCCATCGCTTTTGGGTAATTTCTCCTTTATAGAATTAAAAATCAACAACACCTAGTGATTGTACTAATCAGTGTTGTCTTGTTTGATTGCAGACCTTCTACAGGTGTCTTGAGTAAGACGAGGTGAAAGCGACTGTTGTTCTCGAAGCTGAGTGCAAGTGCCTATTTTAGAACTTACGACACGAGGCTTGGGTGCAGGCTATTCGAGACTACTATGCCTCGACTAACATTAAGAGGGCCAAGAAGAAGTGCCGCAAAAATTATCTGAGTAAGGAGAAGTTAATGAAGGTAATTATCTATTCTTAAGGCCTTGTACTTAGTTTCTTTGATTTGATTCATAGGCGTAGCGCTGAAATTTCTCTTGTATAACTTAGGTGCCCCCGAGATGGTGTGCGGATAGGATGGACTGTTGGGAGGCATTGGTGGATGAGTGGTGCTCTCCCCAATGGCTAGCCGAACACAACAAGGCCAAGGATAAGCATGCCCAAATGAGAGGTGTGCCACAGCATCAAGGGAGCTCCAACCTATTTGAGTTCGGGGATAACTGGGTATGTGGTTTGCTTCATGATTCATGCAATTTCATTCTTCATGCTAGCTTGAGCCCTTAACTAATATTTTGTTCCTCTCTTTTAGGCGTGAGAAAACAAGAAGGAGGTGCCACCTCTATTCGACCTCTATGCCATGGCCCATACTACCTCGTACAAGAAGGCCAAGGCATTCTCTAAGGATGACCTCGATCATCCAGAGAGCTTCAGCAACATGTCCTCCCACAACAAGCTCGGGAGTTAGAGATGAGGGGAAGGCGAGGAAAGGGGAGGACTTCAATCGGAACCAGCGTCCTTTTGATCCAGAGCTAGTGATGATATCTGGTGGCAGGAGGCCCCATGGCTCGATAGCCATTGGGGATGGACTGATAAATTGTCCTAGAACTCTCTCGGAGATCAAGAAGCACCAGACAAGCTCTGATCCTGAGATAAGGCCTCGTTCACGGCCAATGGAGCTCGCCATTGAGGCTAGGGCCCAGGAGCTTCTGGCGGAGGCAAACAGGCAGGCGGCACAAAGGGAGAGGGACATGGAGGAGAGGATGGCTAGGCTGTTGGAGGAGGAGAGGAACCAGAACGACGCGTCTCACTGGGCCCTATATGAGCTCCTCATGGTAAGTTTCTCATGCATATTAGCCAAATCATGCACGTAATGTTCGTTTCATCACTAACTAATATGAATGACTCGTGAAAAAAAATGTGCAGACCGTGTGCCAGAACAATGGTCAGACCCCTTCGTCGATGCCCCATATTGCTATAGCACCCACGGTGAGTTTCATTTGAATGGTCATTAGTTACTAGTATTCACATTTGAGTTGCATCATGCTAAGGAGACATTACAAATGATCTTTGGTACAGCGTACCTCCCGACAAGCATCGACTGATCCTTTTGCGTCTGTCACAACCTCGACCGGTCCTTCTACATCTCACCCTGGCGCAAACCCTACCGGTCCTTCACCTCCGTGATGATGGTAAGTTTTCCCAAGTGTTTTCATTAACAAATGCATACTTAGCTTAAGAAATGACCTACTTAGCTCCAAAATGACCTATACTTAGCTTATTTTCCTCAAAAGTGACATACTAACCTTACTTACCTCCAAAATTATATATTCTACCTAGGATTGCTATAAAATGACCTATACTTAGAATCTTTTCCTCCAAAACAACTTGATATGCTTAGTTAGCTAGAAAATGGCATAACTACCTAGGATAGCTCAATAATGATCTATAGCTAGCTTAGCTAGTTCATTTATGACATAATTAGCTCACTTAGGTACAAAATGGCATAACTACCTAGGATAGCTCAATAATGATCTATAATTAGCTTAGCTAGTTCATTTAGGACATAATTAGCTCAATGAGGTAAAAAATGGCATAATGACCTTGGTTTAGCTCCAAAATGACCTATACTTAGCTTATCTTCCTCAAAAATGACATAATAACCTTACTTACCTCCAAAATGATATATTCTACCTAGGATAGCTATAAAATGACCTATACTTAGCATTTTTCCTCCAAAATGACTGGATATGCTTAGTTAGCTAGAAAATGGCATTACTACCTTGGAGAAGAGGATAGGAGAGGAGAAAAAGAAAGAGAAGATAAATTCTTCTTCTTCTTCTTCTTCTTCTTCTTCTTTTTCTTCTTTTTCTTCTAGCTAGTCTTCTTCTTCTTCTAACTTTCATCTTTCCTAATTTGCAGATTTGCTATAGATGAGGAAGCTTGCATTAATGGAGTGTACTCTTCTACTTGTGCTTCCTTTTTGTTTATGGAAACTTGTTGGAAACTTGTTTTGGATATGTATGTATGGATATGTTGTTGGAAACCATTGTATGTTAGATATGTTGTTGAAAACTTGTATGTTGGATATGCTGTTGGAACTTATTGTTGGTATGCTTGTTGAAACTAATTGTTGGTATGCTTGTTGGAAAGTTGTATTGTTGATATGTTAGATATATATGTGATATTCTGTCAAATTGAGTGATTTTAAGAAAAAATAGAAAAAACAGGGGCTATATAGTGGCAGCTACCTGTGCAACCTCGAGTAGCACTAGGCTGGCCTAGGTGGGTTCTTTACCGTTCGCTGGAAGATGGCAAAGACCTTAGTTCTTTGCCGTGTGCCCGCGGACGGCAAAGAACCCACCTAGTCCAGCAAAGAAACAGGTGCTTTGCCGTCTGCTGGCAGATGGCAAAGAACTAAGGTCTTTGCCGTCTGCCAGCAGACGACAAAGCATGCCGTTAAGCCCTTAACGGACCTAAGTTGCCACGTGTGCCGTCCATGCCCTTTGCCGTCCGCTGGAAGACGGCTAAGATGCAAAGGTCTTTGCCATCCGCCAGCGGACGACAAAGCGCCCTTTACCATGGCTTATTCAGTCGGACGGTTGGCCGTCTGCTAGCGGACGGCAAAGCCTTTGCCGTCCGGGATGGCTAATGGCAAAGTGCCTGATTCCTGTAGTGTGCTGGATTTGTTGATGAGGATGGAAGCTTGTTCTCCGTCTTCCAAGGCATAGGCTCACCATCGTAAAAATATGAACGAGTCTCCGCAATCCCCAAATCTGCAGCCAGACTCATCCTCTTAAATCTGTATTCATACTCACGGTTTTGGTTTTGCAGATCATAGATCTGGTCTTGGATATGCTCAGTTTTCTCGTAAAGATTGAAGATGTGCTACCTGATGTCCTTGGTCTATAGCTTGTGTTTATGGGTAAACTCCGAGATCAACATATGATTGGCATTGAGTCCGTGTTCCTACATCCCTTGGCACTTGAAGAGTTGTTGCTCCATTGCTTCGAGCCTTGTTTCCATGCATCCTGTCTTCTTTGGCCCCTCAATGTCACTGATGTGCAGCACCCGCTCATGCATCTCACTGGTTTGAGGGTGTTGCAGCAACTCCACAAGATAAGGGTTGATGACCTTCTCGAAAAACTTGTCCTTCAGAGCACTGGGGGACGCCATGATGATCTAAATCTTCTACAGGAATAGCACAAAACGAAAATAGGAGATATTGTCGTGATACAAAAGTGCAGACCTTCAGGAGATTATATAATGAATTTTTGCCGACCTGAAGGAGTGCACCACAAGAAAACAGAGTTCGGAGGGTGTACGGGGTGGTGGCAAGCCACCTAGGCGCGGCCAGGGGGTGGCCGCGCCTAACAGGCTTGTCGCCTCCTCGTGCGTCCTTAGGACTACTTTTTATTTTCCTAAAATTTTAAATATTCCAAAACTGTGTAAAATTGCTCTTGGGAAAGTTTTCGAGTCGGTTAACTTACCGTAGCACATACCTATTACTTTTCGGGGTCTGAAATGTTCCGATAGGTCTCCCTAATATGCTATTCCGGAGTTATGGTGTTGATAACATTCATTTCAACATTTATGGGAGTACCTGAGATATAATGTTTGATTCTTTGCCTGTTTACCACCTTTGGATTTGTGCCTTCGACGTTGTTGATCTTGATGGCACCGGAACGATATACTTCCTCGACGATGTAAGGCCCTTCCCATTTAGAGAGAAGTTTTCCTGCCAAAAATCTTAATCGAGAATTGTATAGCAAGACATGATCACCTACATTGAATTCACGCTTTTGTATCCTTTTATCATGCCATCTCTTAACTTTTTATTTAAACAACTTGGCATTCACATAGGCTTGAGTTCTCCATTCATCAACTGAGCTAATATCAAATAACCTCTTCTCACCAGCAAGTTTGAAATAATAGTTGAGCTTTTGATTGCCCAATAAGCTTTGTCCTCTAACTCTAGAGGTAAGTGACATGCTCTACAATAACCCATTTTATACGGAGACATACCCATAGGATTCTTGTAGGCAATTCTATAAGCCCATAACGCATTGTCAAGTTTCTTTGACCAATCCTTCATGGATCTATTAGCTGTCTTTTGCAAGATCAATTTAATTTCTCTATTGCTTAATTCTACTTGACCACTAGACTGAGGATGATAAGGAGATGCAATTCTATGATTAACATCATGCTTAGCAAGCAATTTATGGAAAGCACCATGAATAAAATGTGAACCACCATTAGTCATTAAATATCTGGGGACTCTAAATCTAGGGAAAATAACTTCTTTAAGCATCTTAATAGCGGTGTTATGATCAACACTACTAGTTGAAATAGCTTCTACCCACTTAGTAACATAATCAACGACAACTAATATATGAGTATACCCGTTGGATGTTGACAAAATGTCCCATATAGTCAAAACCCAAAACATCAATGGATGTTGACAAGAGGTTTGCTAGCATAATGAATAATATTTAATTTCTTATCAACTCTTTGTCCTAGAACAGCACGAACGGCATAATCGCTAGAATCACACATGATTTCAAAGGGTAGGTTCCAATTAGGTGGTTGAACAACAGGTGCAGAAATCACGGCATTCTTACGAATTTCAAAAGATTCTACACAATCATCATCAAAAGCGAATGGAACATCTTTTTTTAAGAGATTAGTGAGCGGCCTACAAATCTTAGAGAAGTCTTTAATAAATCTCCAGTAGAAAACAACATGACCAAGGAAACTTCTTATACCTCTAATATCCGTAGGACACAACATTTTTGCAATAGAATCAACTTTAGCTTTGTCAACTTCTATACCTATTTCGGAAATTTTATGTCCCAAGACAATGCCTTCATTCACCACAAAGTGGCACTTCTCCCAATTCAAGACAATATTAGTTTCTTCACATCTGTGCCTCCAGAAGCTTTAATATTTCATTTATTACCATTTCCTTTATTTTAGGATTTAACCATCGTTGGTGATCAACAACTGGTTTAGCATCGGGCTCCATTTTAATTTTATGCTGACATAGAGTGGGACTAATGCCCTTAAGATCATCAACAGTATATCCAATAGAAGCATGGTGCTTCCTCAGAGTTTTCAATAATCTCTGTTCTTCATGCTTTGAAAGGTTAGCACTAATAATAACATGATATATCTTCTTTTCATCTAGATAAGAATATTTCAGAGTATCCGGTAATTGTTTAAGATCAAACATGAGATTACCCTTGGGTGGAGGAGGATCCCCAAGTATTTCTACAGGCAAGTTGTGTTTCAGAATAGGATGCCGATGAAACAAAATCTTATCTATTTTATTCCTTTCATTCATATGCATATCATTTTCATGGTCTAGCAAATATTGCTCTAAAGGATCAGTAGGAGGTACATCAATAGAATAAAGACCAATAATTTCATCCTTACTAGGCAATTCTTTATCATGGGGTTGTCTATGAAATTTAGAGAAATTAAACTCGTGAGACCTATCCCCAAAACTTACGGTAACCTTTCCCTTCTCATAGTATATCCTGGTATTTACGGTATTCAAGAAGGGTCTACCAAATATAATGGAACAAAAATCATCTTGGGGGGAGCCAAGAACAACAAAATCAGTAGGATATTTTATTTTCCCACACAAGACTTCAACATCTCTAATAATCCCAACTGGTGATGTAGTATCTCTATTAGCAAGCTTAATTGTAACATCAATTTCCTCTAACTCAGCTGGTGCAATATCATTCATAATCTCTTTATATAAGGAAAAGGGAATTGCACTCACACTAGCACCCATATCACAGAAGCCATGATAACAATGATCTCCTATTTTAACAGAAACAACAGGTGTGCCAACAATGGGTCTATGTTCATCTTTAGCATCGTGTTTAGCAATTCTAGCAGCTTCATCACAAAATTGAATAACATGCCCATCAATATTATCAACCAAGAGATCCTTAACCATAGCAATAATAGGATCAACTTTAATTTGTTCAGGGGGTAGGTGTTCTAGCACAACTCTCCCAAACCACAGTTGAAGCTTTATCATGTTCCTTTATTCTAACCGGGAATGGTGGTCTTTCCATATAAGCAGCGGGAATAACAGGATCAACATTATAAGTAATAGTTTTCTCTTCAACTTTAATAGGTTCAACTACTTTAACTTAATGGGAGGATTATGTTTAAACCACTTGTCCTTAGGGAGATCAACATGAGGAGAAAAAGATTCACAAAAATAAGCTACTATCTCAGAGTCAAGTCCATATTTAGTGCTAAATTCACGAAAAGCATCGGTGTCTAAGAACAATTGAACACAATCAAACTTAAGGTTCATACCTGACTCCTTACCTTCATCGAGTTCCCAATATTCAGAGTTGCATTTAATTCTTTCCAATAAATCCCATTTGAAGTCAATATCTTTCTTCATACAGGAACCAGAACAACAAGTATCGAGCATGGATTGATCATTGCGAGAAAGGCGAGTATAAAAATTCTGAATAATAATTTGTCTCAAGAGCTCATGATTGGGGCATGAATATAACATTGACTTAAGCCTCCCCCAAGCTTGAGCTATTCTTTCTCCTTCAGGAGGCCAAAAATTAAAAATATAATTCCGATCACGATGAACTAGATGCATAGGACAGAACTTGTGATCAAAATTCCATTTTCAATCGGTTTTAGCTCCATGATCCAATATCATCACATAGCCTATACCATGTCAATGACTTCTCCTTAAAAGATAAAGGAAAGACCTTCTTCTTGACGTGATCCTTGGGCAGACCTGCAAGCTTAAATAATCCACAAACTTCATCCACATAGATTAGATGCAAATCAGGATGTAGTGTTCCATCTCCCGCGTAAGGGTTGGCCTGTAGTTTCTCTATCATACTCGAAGGAATTTCATAATAAATATTTTCAGTAGGTTTAGTAGGTTGAGGGACAACTTTTGTGTTTCCGTTCGACGTGAAGATACCCCGAACAAGCCCCTCAAAGGATTACTTTCCATAGTAGCAAGTGACAGTAAATTTCAGCACACTATATAAATTTTTCCTTACCAGATTCCACTTACCAAAGGCGCTTCACTCACCGGCAACGGCGCCAGAAAAGAGTCTTGATGACCCACAAATATAGGGGATCTTTCGTAGTCCTTTTGATAAGTAAGAGTGTCGAACCCAACGAGGAGTGATACGTCCATTTTGCATCCTGCTTTTATGTTGATATTTATTGCATTATGGGTTATTACTACACGTTATCGTACAATACTTATGCCTTTTCTCTCTCTTATTTTACAAGGTTTACATGAAGAGGGATAATGCAGGTAGCTGGAATTCTGGACTGGAAAAGGACAAAATATGAGATTCCTATTCTGCACAACTTCAAAAGTCTTGAAAATTTACGGAGAATTATTTTGGAATATATAAAAAATATTGGGTGAAATAGATGCCAGAGGGGGGCCACCAGGAGGTGGCAAGCCTGCCTAGCATGGCCAGGGGGTGGCCACGCCTAGCAGGCTTGTGACCCACCTGATAGGCCCTCGACGCCCATCTTGTACTATATGGAGGGTTTTGACCTGAAAAAAAAATCAGAAGAGAGCTTTCGGGACGAAGTGCCGCCGTCTTGAGGCAAAACTTGGACAAAACAAATCTAGAGCTCCGGCAAGGCTGTTATGTCGGGGAAACTTCCCTCCCGAAGGGGGAACTCGAAGCCATCGTCATCACCAACGATCCTCTCATCGAGAGGGGGTCAATCTCCATCAACATATTCACCAACACCATCTCCTCTCTAAACCCTAGTTCATCTCTTGTATTCGATCTTTGTCTCAAACCTCAAAATGGTACCTGTGGGTTGCTAGTAGTGTTGATTACTCCTTGTAGTTGATGCTAGTTGGTTTACTTGGTGGAAGATCATATGTTCAGATAGTTTATGATAATTAATACTCCTCTAATTATGAACATGAACATGTTTTGTGAGTAGTTACATTTGTTCCCGAGGACATGGGATAAGTCTTGTTATAATTAATCATGTGAATTTGGTATTCGTTCGATATTTTGATGAGATGTATGTTGTCTCTCTTCTAGTGGAGTTATGTGAACATCAACTACATAACACTTCACCATTATTTGGGCCTAGGGGAAGGCATTGGGAAGTAATAAGTAGATGATGGTTTGCTAGAGTGAAAGAAGCTTAAACCCTAGTTTATGTGTTGCTTCGTAAGGGGCTGATTTGGATCCATATGTTTTATGCTATGGTTAGATTTATCTTAATTCTTATTTCATAGTTGCGCATGCTTGCGATATGGGTTAATCATAAGTGGGACGTTTGTCCAAGTAAGGGCATCACCCAAGCACCGGTCCACCCACATATCAAATTATCAAAGTAACGAACGCGAATCAAATGAGCATGATGAAAACTAGCTTGACAGAAATTCCCATGTGTCCTCGGGAGCGCTTTGCTTTATATAAGAGTTTGTCCAGGCCTGTCCTTTGCTACAAAAAGGATTGGGATACCTTGCTGCGCCTTTGCTACACTTGTTACTTTTTACTCGTTACGAATTACCTTATCTAAAAACTACGTATTACCGATAATTTCAATGCTTGCAGAGAGTACCTTACTAGAAACCGCTTGTCATTTCCTTCTGCTCCTTGTTGGGTTCAACACTCTTACTTATCGCAGGGACTACGATAGTTCCCCTATGCTTGTGGGTCATCAAGACTCTTTTCTGGCGTTGTTTCCGTGGAGTGAAGCCCCTTTAGTAAGTAGAATCTGGTAAGGAAAAAATTATATAGTGTGCTGAAATTTACCGTCACTTGGTACTATGGAAAGTAATCCTTTTAGGGGCTTGTTCAGGGTATCTTCACCTCGATCGGAAACACAAAGAGTTGTCCCTCAACCTACTGAACCTACTGAAAATATTTATTATGAAATTCCTTCGGGTATGATAGAGAAACTGCTAGCTAATCCTTATGCAGGAGATGGAACACTACATCCTAATTTGCATCTAATCTATGTGGATGAAGTTTGTGGATTATTTAAGCTTGCAGGTCTGCCCAAGGATCACGTTAAGAATAAGGTCTTCCCTTTATCTTTGAAGGAGAAGGCATTGACATGGTCTTGGCTATGTGATGATATTAGATCATGGAGCTACAACCGATTGAAAATGGAATTTCATCAGAAGTTCTATCCTATGCATCTAGGTCATCTTGATCAGAATTATATTTATAAATTTTGGCCTCGTGAAGGATAAAGAATCGCTCAAGCTTGGGGAGGCTTAAGTCAATGTTATATTTGAAAGTGCGTTATATCGGCTAGAGGGGGGTGAATAGGCGATTTTTACAAATTCATCATTTGAGGAATTTCAACTTTGAGAAATTTGAAATGTGATGAATAACTAGCAGCGGAATAAGTACTCAAATGCATGAGGAACATAGTGACAGCATAGTCTTCATGATGAAATGAAACATGCACAATTAGAGAGTTGCGTGATACAGGATAAGGAGTGATGTACAAGGTAACTTGAAGAATTTGAGGTGAGGAATTTGTTGAAGTCTTCAGTCAAATTCTTCCAACTGTAACAATCAATTTTATCAACAGATATATGAGGAATAGAGGGGTTGAGGAAATTGAACCAGATAGCTTGATGAAGACAATGGTTTGATGACCCAGTTCTAACTACTGTGACAGTCGTACATCTTGTTTGGAGCGGCCTCGTATTTAAACCAGAGGACACACAGTCCCAGGACACACAGTCCTTACCGTATTCTCCTTGAGCTAAGGTCACACAGTCCTTGCCCAACACTCGTGGTAAGTCTTCAGGGTAGACTTCCAAAACCCTCACAAACTGGTCACTCGGCAATCCACAATTTACTCCTGGATGCTCTAGACCAAGGTCACTTCGTGGTCCCCAATTGACTGTAGGAACACTAGACCATGACGCCTAACCGTCTGGAGGATGCACAGTCCTCAAAGGTAACAAGCGTCGGTTCCACACATGAATTTCTTCAGTGATGCTCAATCACTATGGGTTTTGTGGTTTGGTTGTGGGATTTTCCTCACTGATGATTTTCTCTCAAAGTCCTCAGAGGATGGGTTGCTCTCAAATGACAAGTGTCAGTTCTCTCTCTGAGCAGCCAACCAACTAGTGGTTGTGGGTGTCGGCTATTTATAGCCAGGGTGCAACCTGACATGATAAGACATAAATGCCCCCAATGATATGACCATTATGTGGATAAGAACGATTGGGGACAGCTGGCGCTAAGCACAACAATGGTCGGAATTTTGAACTATGAAAGTCCTCACCTTATCATGATCCTTACTTGTAGGCAATTCGCACTGGTAAAATCCTAACTCCTCAGCCAGATCAATTTCCTCAGAGACTAGAAGAACTTCGTCTCTGTCACTGAAAAACTTGTCTGAACTGTAAGAGATTTCCAAAGGCTTCACTCGAAGGATTGTATGGGTTGAGGATTTTGGAGTTTAGCATAGTTGGAAATTTTCCTTAGTATTACCTCGGCCCCCTTTAACAATACGGTGTTTCCTATGACTCAAATAAAGGAAATGAAACTACGAAAACAAAAGTCTTCACGCTTCATATTCCTCGTTCATATCTTCAAGGTCACACCAACTTCTTCATTTTCAAAGTCTTCACCAAAGTCTTCAGAAAGTCTTCAGCAAAGTCTTCACTTGAAGACATACATTTTTAGGGGTCGATAATCTCCGAATATATCAAACTCCTCATTGACTTATAGAAGCTGTGTACACTCACACACGCATTAGTGCCTTAACCTATAAGTCTTCAATACGCCAAAATCACTAAGGGGCACTAGATGCACTAACAATCTCCCCCCTTTTGGTGATTGATGACAAATAGGTTAAGTTTTCAACGGGGATAAACATATGAAGTGAAAGTACAGATTTTGAGGAATTTGATTGCAAGATATAGAAGAACTCCCCCTGAAGATGTGCATATTTGAGGAATTTTCTTTGGATTGAAAATGCACATGGAAGGTTCAAAACATGGAGAACTCCCCCTATATCTCGTAATTCATACATGCATTTGAACATATGAAATGAAGAATTTGAAATGCGTGAGGAAAATGGTGTTTGACAAAGTTCATCATGCATGCATTAAGGTATTTGAGGAAATAAACATGCGAGGAAATAGTTCAAAAGTGTCAGACCACCATCGGACTTAAGTTTACAACTCAATAACCAAAAACTTCAAAAGAGCGAGAGTTGTAACTTAAACAAAAATAGCCCATATATATGTGGACCCGCTTGAAGACTAACTCAAATTTTCTCCCCATTTATCATTGAGGACCAAAAGGGAAGAAAAAATGATGACTAATGCCCCATGAGGAATTTCATCTTGTTGGTGAAGAAGGAGCGCGAGCGTTGTCGGGGTCGATTGTTGATGCAGGTCTAGCAGCAGTATCATCAATGTCTTCATCTTCACCGCGCTCACGAGATGAAGAATAGGAACTGGTGACCATCAGAGGAACTTGGACTTTCTTGAACTTCTTCTGAGGACAGCGAGCAAAGTCAGGATATTCTTCAAAGTTCAGCTCATCCAATTCTTCTGAAGACATGATGTGATTTAGCACAGCCCAAGAGCACTTGAGGTTTTCACGAGCATAGTAGTGGTTCCTCTTGACAGTGTTCTGCGTCACAGTCATATTCTGCACAATATACCCAAGTTGACGCTTGACCCACTTGTGATTTTGATCGAACTTCTGATGAAGACTCAAGAGAAGCTCATGATCAATCATCACACAAGGAGCAGTTGCATGAGGCTTTTGTGCAGAGGTATTGACAGAGGAGTCCTATGTTGTAGAGTCATCATTGGTGGAGTAGGATGCTGCATGACGAAACTGACCATCTAATGGACGAGTGCCTTGATCAATGACATCCTTGCCTTTTCCTTCATCAATTGTGCTTTTGAGGACTTCAATCGGGGGCAGAAAACTGAAATGATTTTGGAAGTCAGCCTCAAAGTGCAGTGAAGACTTTGTTATGAGGAAATGCATAATCCAGGGAGCAAAGGGATTCAACTCAAATGGTGACATAGCAGCATCGGCCAGAGTCCTCATGAAGAAATCATGAAAATTGATGGGAATTCCATGAATGATGTTGAAAAGCATATTCTTCATGAGTCCTTCCACCTCTTCTTCTTCAGAGTTGTGGTCCTTCTAAGGACATAGGGTGTGAGTGAGGATGCGATAGACTATTCTTGGTACATATAGCAAATCCTTCACAAGAAAGGCTGTCCTTTGAGGCTTTCCAGGCGCTAATTTCTTCATCATCACATTCATCATCTGATTTGGGAGTGGTGGATCATTGAACAGGCAGCGGGCGTCATCAGAAGGAATTGGAACTGGGACAGATTGAAGCAATTCAGAAGAGCTTGCAGTGAAATGAGTTGTTCCGGTCATCCAGTCCAAGACCCAGGAGTTGATGTCTGAGGAATTTCCACTAATGTATAGAGTGGCATAGAATTGAAGAATCAACTCCTTGTTCCAGTCACAGACATCTACATGGAAGGGAAGAAGCCCAGCATCATTAAGAACTTGGAGCACCGACGTGAATGATGGTATTGACTCCATGTCCACATGAGGAATGTTGTGGTGCTCGAAGATTTTCTTCTTGTCACATAGAATAGTGGCATAGTAGTTCATTTGAGTAGGAGTCCAGAACCTTGTGCGACCAGTCCGAGCAGAATCATATGGATTTGGTCCTCTGAAGAACATGTGTTCATTGAAGAAATTGGTCCTAAGGAATTTGAGGCGGCCGAACCTTTGAATGGCATTCTTTGCTTAGGTTGAAGATTTGGTCGAGTGCGCCCTTTGATCTCAGTTGGCATGGGAGGAATTGCAGACTGAGTGATTTGTAGAATAGGTTCCTTAGTAGTGGCCGGAGCATCAATTTCCTCCGCCGTTGCAGCTGGAATTTCTTCAGGGTCTGGAAGATACAGGTGTTCAGAATCTTCAGGTATTTCCTCAGTTTGTGCAGGTGATTGAGGAATTAGCATCAGAGGAGTTGCCACAGGTGAGTTGGGGTATGCAGATTCCCAAAATTCATCATTGATGACAGGAGTAGTGTCACCAATGTCAACTTCTTCATCAATTTCTTCAGCGCCAGCAGTTAGCAGAAGCTGGGGCGATGATACCTTGGGAGTTGATGCAGTGTCATCAATGACAATTTCCTCATCAAGAGGCTCTGAGGAAGCAGCCGAATGATTCTCTTTTTCATGAGGAATGTCATATGCTTCTCCAATTGGCACAATAGCATAGGCTGGTGCCAAGGAAATTGGATTTGCATCAAGAGGTGTAGCTAAGGAACTTGTCAAAGTTTTCAACTTGTTCAACACAGGGGCTTCAGAAGTTGATGCTTTTCTTTTGAGGGGATTTTCCTCAGCAGGAGCAGTTTCTTCAGGAACGACTGATGTAGCCGCCCTGGGTGATTCAGTTTCTTGAGGCACAGGGGATTCTTCAGCTGGCCTATCAGATTCTTCAGGCACAACATTGGGGGTTGTCCTAGCATGTTCATCAGTCGTCTCAGTTTCCTCAGCAGCACTGGTAGTTGCTTTTGGTGCAAAAGCACTTTCTTCAGTAGTTTCTTCAGGCTGAGCATTTTCATCAGCAGCCTGAGGAATTTCATATTCAGTCTGAGCATTTTCTTCATACTGAGTCTTTTGTGGTTGCGATCGAGATGCAACCTTGGTGTTGTGATCCTTTACAGCTGCATGAGCAGCCTTGACGAGTCTGACCTTGGTGCCCTTCCATTCAGCATCATATCTCTGTTGATCCAAAGAGAGAGTGCGAATCTCGGACTGAACTGTGACCAGTTGATTTGGGGTCAAGTTCATCACATTTTCGCGCAGAAACTTTTCTTTGCGAGTCTTGTTCCTCTTAGCTCTCTGAGCTTGTTCTCTTTTCCATTGTTCTTCAGAGATGAAGTGGGTGAGGACATGATCCATTTCAGGAGGCAGATTTAGTGAGGAAAGTGGAGTACTTGGGTCCTCATGCCATATATCAATGAAGTTGAGGATCAACTTGGGATCCAGCATGAGAGGAACATAGGTTCCCTTTGCTTTAGCAGCCCTGTGCTGACTCTGTCTGATGATTTGTACCAATTCCTCCTCCTCCTCCTCATCATCATCATCTGAAGAATCTTAGGGAATTGTAACCAGAGCCTTGCTGGTGTGAGAGCTTGGTTTGACTACGTCCAGCTGTCTTCTTCAGTTTAAGTGTAGAGGGACTAGTTGAAGACTTTGTAGTAGTGGAGGGGCTTGCAGTGAGCTTCGGCATGAATGCGAAACCCTCAGTCCTTTTGCATGTTACCAGATGCACTGGAGTTGAGGACTTTTTGACTGTTGCAGATGACTGAGCAGCAATAGTTCCAGGAGCTGAAGGTTTTCTGGGCTGAAACCTTTGACCTTGAGAAATTTGCACTGAAGATTTTGAAGAGTCAATTTTCAGAGCAGATTTCTTTACCATCTTCTTCGGAGGACTAGCAGAACCTCCGGCAGAGGCAGCAGCAGCAGAATCCTCGTTGAATTTCTTCACAGCCTCTTTGGCTTTCCTCGCCAATTTGGCTTGTTGCTTTTCCCACATGGTAGGAAAGTCCTCACCAGTTTTGAGGCTAGAAGGATCTGCAATTTGGTTAGGAGCAAGAGGAGGCCTGCTGCAAGGTGGTTTCACAGCGAATTTCATCATGTATTTTGGAGTTACATAACAATATTCTCTCCATTCTTTGGCCCATCTCCTCTCAATCTTTTGCAGACGGGTCTTCCTTTGCTTGGTCATCTCCTTTCCATGAGTTTCTTCATCAGGTGTGCAATATTCATCATACAGATCCTCAGGGATCTCAAATGTAATGTGCACATCTGGATTTTTCCCTCCTTTCTGAGGTTTCTTTCCATCAGACATTTTCTTCACTTGAGGAATATGAACTCTTGAAGATTCTGAAGAGGTACACAGTTTTTCTTCAAGTAGCGCTGCAAATGAGTTAAGTTGATGAGAACCTAGTGATTCATCAGCGGACATGTTGTACCTGTGAATAGAGTATAGGTGCAAAGAATTTGAAGAGGTCATATGCGTTCTCAGAAATTTTAAGAGAGACAGGTGTGAGGAATTTGACCATGGATGTCTTGAGGATTTTTGCTAAGTGTTCTTAGCCTCAGGTTCCAGAGTTGTGCAAATTTGAGAGTTCACATAATTGTGGAATCTTGAAGAAAGTCATTACTTAGGGAAAATCATCAAGTATCAAGTATGAGGAGATGAAGGTGCTTGTGTATTTGATTTATAATGTTTAAACACATATTTGAGGAATAGTCGTTGAAGTTGAGGATCAAACAGGGGCAGTAAAAATAAATTTTAATTACCCTCGTGAAGAACACGACGAACACAGAGATGAAATGAGGAGGATCGTCCATTCATATCTCCCACACCCTAGCTTGGCAGAAGGAGACAGCTACAGCGGCGGCAGGATGAAGATTTCCACGGCAGATGCGAGTACGGCGATGACGAGGTTGAGGCAGCGAAGCTCTTCCTCACCGGCGACGATGACTTTTGCGGCAGTGCTTGGTTGGAGCTCGGGAGAGAGATGAGATGCGGAGTAACCGAGCACAGTAGGTGGGAAGGGGGCATTTATAGAGGAAGTGAAAACGGATCCTCCCGAAGATTTTGGACAGGATTGCCCCTGACCCTTGCTCTCCATGCGACAGGTGTCACCCACGATCTGGGTAGTGAAGATTGTGGAGGATTGTGGGTTATCCAGGCGCGGGAATCGGAACAGTTTGAGCGGGAACCGCCGAAAATTTTGGTAGTTGAAGATTGCAAAGTTTTCGTTCGCAAATTCTTCAGCTGTCAAGGACACAGTGAAGACTTTGAACAAGTTTCAAAGTAGAACGCATATGAGGAATTTGTGAACAGACTGGGTTGAGTTCAGCATAGACGGGGAAAGGGTCCGATCACATTCACTTAGATGAAAATCAACTTGAAGAATTAGCAATAAGTGAATGCTGTTGAGGACATTGAAAAACTCAATTATATATATAGTCAATGAAGAATATGAGTCTCAAAAGTTTTGAAGAATTTGAAAATTTGATGAATTTGGAAACTTGAGGAATTTGAAACAGTGCTCAATTTTGAAGAACTTCAACTTTTGGTTGGTGGCATAACCCACCGTATAAGAATGATGATTTCAGACACCACTTACAATTGTCGTAGAGTTCTGAGAATCAAATTCTTCATTAATTTCTTCACACTTAGAGAGTTATTCTTCATTGATTGAAGAAAAACGTTACTTCATGTGTTGCACATCTAAGTCATCAATTTTGCATACGTGTTAGGATGTGTGTTCTTTATCAAAGAACATTCGAAGATTCTAAGATATTTAGCTCACACCGCAACTTGCAAAATCTCTTTTCATCCAAGGGCTTTGTGAAGATATCGGCCAGTTGTTCTTCAGTAGGAATGTGATTGATGGAGATATCGCCCTTGAGTACATGATCTCGAAGAAAGTGATGACGAATCTGGATGTGCTTGGTCTTGGAGTGCTGAACAGGGTTGTACACAATCTTGATGGCACTCTTGTTGTCGCAAAAAAGAGGCAAATTCTTCAGCTTGATGTCGTAGTCCTTGAGGGTTTGCTTCATCCATAGTAACTGAGCACAACACGAGCCAGCAGCAATGTACTCAGCTTCTGCAGTAGAGAGTGAAACGTAGTTCTGCTTCTTCGAGGACCAACAGACTAAGGATCGTCCGAGGAAATGGCATGTGCCTGAGGTTGACTTGTGATCCACGCGATCTCCAGCATAGTCAGCATCAGAGTATCTGACGAGATGAAGATTTGAGCCCTTGGGATACCACAATCCAAGTGTTGGTGTGTGAGCTAAGTATCGAAGAATGTGTTTCACAGCCTTATGGTGTGATTCCTTCAGTGTTGCTTGGAATCGAGCACACATGCAAACAATTAGCATTATATCAGGCCTAGATGCACATAGGTACAATAAGGAGCCAATCATGGAGCGGTATACCTTCTGATCGAAATCTTTACCATTTTCATCAGTGCAGAGATGGCCTTTTGAAGGCATTGGAGTTTTGACGACTTTGCAATCTTGCATGTCGAATTTCCTCAGAACATCTTTGAGGTATTTCTCTTGTGAGATGAAGATGCCATTGTCTTGCTGACGAATTTGAAGACCTAAGCAGAATTTCAACTCTCCCATCATAGACATTTGATATTCTTCACTCATCATATAGGCAAATTCATCACTATAATATTTGTCAGTACATCCAAAGATAATATCATCAACATATATTTGGCATATGAATAGTTCATTGTCATAGGATTTCGTGAAAAGAGTAGGGTCGAGTGAACCGGGTTTGAAGCCTTTCTTCATGAGTAATTCCTTCAGAGTGTCGTACCACGCCCGAGGGGCCTGCTTGAGGCCATAGAGGGCCTTGTTTAGTCTGAAGACTTTTGTCGGGATACTTAGGATCGTCAAAACCTGGGGGTTGAGCAACATATACTTCTTCCTCAAGCTTACCATTGAGGAATGCACTTTTCACATCCATTTGATATAAGATGATATTATGATGGTTAGCGTAAGCCAGTAATATGCGAATAGCTTCAAGTCTAGCAACATGTGCAAAAGTTTCATCAAAGTCAATTCCCTCAACCTGTGTATAGCCTTGAGCTACAAGTCGAGCCTTATTCCTCACCACAAGACCATTTTCATCTTGCTTGTTGCAGTAGATCCACTTGGTACCTATGACGTTATGCTTGCGAGGATCTGGCCGCTTGACAAGTTCCCACACGTTGTTGAGCTTGAATTGATGCAATTCCTCTTGCATAGCTTGAATCCATTCGGGATCCTTGAATGCTTCATCAACTTTGGTGGGCTCTAAGATAGAGACAAAGGCAAAGTGCCCACAAAAGTTAGTTAGATGTGAAGCTTTTGAGCGTGTGAGAGGACCTGGTGCATTGATGCCATCGATGATTTTGTCAATCTGCACTTCATTTGCTACTCTTGGATGAGCAGGTTGACTAGGCTGAGGAGTTTCATTAGCACCATTTTCTTCAGGTATATCAGCATGAGAGTCTTCATTTGTTGAAATGATTTTCTCAGTGGGTATGACATCTTCAGTTGCCTTCAGCTTGATGGATTCCTCAGGAGATTGTTCATCTAACACAGAAAGCAGGTGCTCTCTTTGCGAGCCATTAGTTTCATCGAACCGCACATCTACAGTTTCAACCACCTTGTGATGGTAGGTGTTGAAGACTTTGTAAGTGTGCGAGTCCTTTCCATAACCAAGCATAAAACCTTCATGTGCTTTCGGTGCAAACTTAGAACTATGGTGAGGATCTCTGATCCAACATTTTGCACCGAAGACTTTGAGATAACTTACATTGGGTTTCTTGCCTGTCATGAGCTCATATGAAGTCTTCTTGAGGAATTTGTGAAGACATACCCTGTTGATGATGTGACATGCAGTATCAATTGCTTCAGGCCAGAAGCGACGAGGGGTTTTATATTCGTCAAGCATGGTTCGAGCCATCTCAACAAGAGTCCTGTTCTTGCACTCCACGATGCCATTCTGCTGAGGAGTGTAAGGAGCACATAACTCATGAGTAATACCAAGTTCATCAAGATATTCATCAAGGTTAGTGTTCTTGAATTCAGTCCCATTATCACTCCTGATATGCTTGATCTTGACGCCAAAGTTGGTGGAGGCCCTTGAAGCAAATCGTTTGAAGACATCCTGCACTTCATTTTTGTACAGAATAACATGCACCCATGTGTAACAAGAGTAATCGTTAACAATGACAAAGCCATACAAGCTTGATGCATTTCTTAGTACGGAGTAATGAGTGGGGCCAAAGAGATCCATATGAAGCAATTCAAAGGGTCGTGTAGTGGTCATGATTGTCTTCAAGGGATGCTTGGATCTGGTCATCTTCCCAGATTCACATGCACCACAAAGGTGGTCCTTGAGGAATTTGACACCCTCGATGCCAATGACGTGCTTTTCTTCACGAGTGTGTGCAGATTCCTCATACCAGCATGTCCAAGTCGTCGATGCCATAGCCAGCCTTCTAAAGACTTTCAAGTAAGCAAGTGGCAGGTTGAGGACCTTGCTTTTTTTCTTTGTGTGCGTAGGTGATATGCTTAAGAGGAGATGGAGTGAGTGGCAAATTCATCAGTAGATTCTTGTCACCCGTCATGTTGTTTGTGCATCCACTATCGAGAACCCACTCAGTTGCTTTTAGAGTATCATCCTGCAGATGAATTAGTACACTTACGAACTCATATACTTCAGAGTGAAGAATATGATATCAATTTCATCAGACAGAATTTCATGATACAAGATAGTAAGCAAGTAGAGAGAGGACGTGAGAAATGAAGAATTCATTTCATTATGGTTAGCTTGCGTCCTTTCAAGCATTTCCTCAGGTCTCCAGCAAATTCATCAGTTGTTCAAATTCATCTGGAGACCTGACCTTGCATAAGATGTCAGTTTGTTTTCTTCACCACCCACATCTAGAGGGGTGGCAAGGAATTCATCATTCTGCGAGCACCATGTGAGAAGGGAGGCATTGAAGCAAGTGCGCTTTGTTTCATAGGGCGAGGGTTTGAGTATTCAAATGAATAGGCAGAGAAATTCTTCGAGGACTTATGCACATAATGGTTAGAAGAATAATGCACATATTCATAACTCTTAGATTTTCCCTGCGAGACAAAGGCATTAGCATGAGAATGATGATTTTGACCGTTTGAGGAATTTGGTCCAAGTGAGGACTTTGGTCCATATGAGGAATTTGATCTGGGGTTCCGGTTCTTCATGAGTGGTGTCATGAGGACATTCACTTGAAGATTTTGTAGGTAGCTCTTGGGAACCCAGATTTTCTTCATAGGAGAACCGTTCCTGCAGTTAGTTTCAACATATCTAGCAAATACTTCACTTGACTTATTTTTGAAGAATCTGTAATTTGAGTCAAGTGACTCAACAGAGGAATATGAAGTTTCACAAGTAAAGCCAGATAAAGTGGATGGATCCATAGGAGATCCTTTTGCAGCAACCCGTGAGGTTTTGGGGTACTGCTCAGGTGTCTAGTAGGATCCATCTGCATTGAGTTTCCTCACAAAGGAAATACCCTCTTTCCTAGGGTTCCTGTTTAGAATCTGGTTCTTGAGAACATCACAAAGAGTTTGATGCCCTTTGAGACTTTTGTATATGCCTGTCACATACAATTCCTTCAACCCTGCATTGTCATCAGTGATACTAGTGGTATCCTCAGATGAGGAATTTAAGACCACGGGAATAGTTGAAGAAATTGCAGCAATAGAAGCATTTGAACATCCAGGTGAAGAATTTGCAGTTTCACGTTCGATGCATTTCAAACAAGGTGGAACAAATTCTTCCTGAGCAGTACTGATCTGTTGAGCCAGCAAGGAATCGTTTTCCCTTTGGAGATCCTCATTTGACACCCGCAACTTTTCAAGATCTTGCTTTCTTTGAAGAAATTCATATGAAAGCTTCTCATGATCGGCAAAGAGGTCGTTATGATGACTCTGAAGGTTATCATACTTTGTCTGAAGACTTTTAAGATCAACAGACAGAGTTTGAGTCCGATCCACTTCACGGTTTAACAGATCATCGCTTTTGTCAAGCATTTTCTGAAGCTTTTCAAGTGCACTTTGTTGCTTAGTGGCAATTTTAACAATTTTAGCATAGCTAGGTTTCACATATTCATCAGATTCACCTTCACTTGATTCAGATGAGGAATGATGTTTGTGCACCTTTGAGCCTTTTGCCATAAAGCAATAAGTGGGAGCATAATCATCATTGCTGACGTCAGAGTCCTTGGAGTGGTCATATTCTTCATTGAAGATGGACTTGCTAACGAATGCAGTAGCGAGAGCAAGGCTAGCGACACCAGATTCTGATTCCTCCTCAGATTCTTCCTCTTCTTCATATTCTTCAGATTCTTCCTCAGAATCCATTTCCTTGCCAATGAATGCACGAGCCTTTCTGAAACCATTCTTCTTGTGCTTTGAGGACTTTGCAGATGAGGACTTTGAAGATTTCTTCTTTTTCTTTGAGTCATCAGAACTATCATCTTTGTATTTCTTCTTCTTCTTTGAGTCTTTTCTCAGAGAGGACAATCAGAGATAAAGTGGCCAGGCTTCTTGCAACGATGACATGTTCTCTTTTTGTAATCTTCTGAGGAATTTGATTTCCTCAAGCCACTTTTTGATGACTTTCCAAATCCACCTCTTCTTGAGAACTTTTGGAATTTCCTCACAAGCATAGCTAGTTCCTGGCTTAGTTCTTCAGGATCACCAAGGCTGCTGTCAGAATCTTCTTCTTCAGATGAGGAAATTGCTTTTGCCTTCAGAGCGCGAGATCTTCCATAGCTTGGCCCGTAGAGGTCTCTCTTTTCAGCTTGTTGGAATTCATGAGTATTGAGTGTCTCAACACTATCAGCAGGATCAAGAGCTTTATAGTCTCCATGTTCTTGAATCATCAAAACTAGAGTATCAAATGAGGAATCGAGAGATCGTAGCAGTTTCTTCACCACTTCATGGTGAGTGATATCAGTGGCACCCAGTGCTTGAAGTTCATTTGATATATGAGTGAGGCATCAAATGTTTGCTGAACATTTTCATTGTCAAGCCTCTTGAAGCAGTTGAAGAGATTGCGAAGAACATCAACACGAGAGTCACGTTGAGTGGAAACACCTTCGTTGACCTTGGACAGCCTATCCCAGATAAGCTTAGCAGACTCCAAAGCGCTAACTCTGCCATACTGACCTTTGCTCACATGGCCACAGATGATATTCTTTGCTTGAGAGTCTCTTCACATGAGCAGCAGTGACAGTGGGAGCGACAGAGGGCACACCATTTTCCACAATATACCAGAGATCGTTGTCAATAGCTTCAAGGTGCATACGCACATTGTTCTTCTAGTAGGGGTAATTCGACCCATTGAAGGTAGAACAGCCCGCGGAAACCTTGATCATACCTGCAGTCGACATAACCAAAACTCCAAGTGGTTAAACCAAAATCACACAAAGCGAGGGAGTACCTGCTCTGATACCAATTGAAAGTGCGTTCTATCAGCTAGAGGGGGGTGAATAGGCGATTTTTAATAATTCATCATTTTAGGAATTTCAACTTTGAGGAATTTGAAATGTGATGAATAACTAGCAGCGGAATAAGTACTCAAATGCGTGAGGAACATAGTGACAGCATAGTCTTCATGATGAAATGAAACATGCACAATTAGAGAGTAGCGTGATACAGGATAAGTAGTGATGAACAAGGTAACTTGAAGAATTTGAAGTGAGGAATTTGTGAAAGTCTTCAGTCAAATTCTTTCAACTGTAATAATCAATTTCATCAACAGATATATGAGGAATAGAGGGGTTGAGGAAATTGAACCAGATAGCTTGATGAAGACAATGGTTTGATGACCCAGTTCCAACTGTTGTGACAGTCATACGTCTGGTTTGGAGCGGCCTGGTATTTAAACCAGAGGACACACAGTCCCATGACACACAGTCCTTACCGTATTCTCCTTGAGCTAAGGTCACACAGTCCTCGCCCAACACTCGTGGTAAGTCTTCAGGGTAGACTTAAAAAACGCTCACAAACTGGTCACCCGGCAATCCACAATTTACTGCTGGATGCTCTAGACCAAGGTCACTTCATGGTCTCCAATTGACTGCAGGAGCACTAGACCATGATGCCTAACCGTCTGGAGGATGCATAGTCCTCAAAGGTAACAAGCGTCGATTCCACACAGGAATTTCTTCAGTGATGCTCAATCACTATGGGTTTTGTGGTTTGGTTGTGAGTTTTTCCTCACTGATGATTTTCTCTCAAAGTCCTTAGAGGATGGGTTGCTCTCAAATGACAAGTGTCAGTTCTCTCTCGGAGCAGCCAACCAGCTAGTGGTTGTGGGGGTCGGCTATTTATAGCCAGGGTACAACCTGACATGATAAGACATAAATGCCCCCAATGATATGACCATTATGTGGATAATAACGATTGGGGACAGCTAGCACTAAGCACAGCAACGGTCGGAATTTCAAACTATGAAAGTCCTCAGCTTATCATGATCCTTACTTGTAGGCAATTCGCACTGGCGAAATCCTAACTCCTCAGTCAGATCAATTTCCTCAGAGACCAGAAGAACTTCGTCTCTGTCACTGAATTTTTTTTTCTAATTTGTAAGAGATTTCCAAAGGCTTCACTCGAAGGATTGTATGGGTTGAGGATTTTGGAGTTGAGCATTAGTTGGAAATTTTCCTTAGTATTACCTCTGCCCCCTTTAACAGTAAGGTGTTTCCTATGACTCAAATAAAGGAAATGAAACTACGAAAACAAAAGTCTTCACGCTTCATATTCCTCGTTCATATCTTCAAGGTCACACCAACTTCTTCACTTCAAAGTATTCACAAAGTCTTCAAAAAGTCTTCAGCATAGTCTTCACTTGAAGACATACATTTTTAGGGGTCGATAATCTCCGAATATATCAAACTCCTCATCGACTTATAGAGCCTGTGTACACTCACACATGCATTAGTGCCTTAACCTATAAGTCTTCAATACACCAAAATCACTAAGGGGCACTAGATGCACTAACAATATTCTTGCCCCAATCATGAGCTCTCGAGAGAAATTATTATTCAGAATTTTTATTCTCGGCTTTCTCGCAATGATCAATCCATGCTTGATACTTCTTGGGTTGGTTCCTATATGAAGAAAGATATTGAATTCAAATGGGATTTATTAGAAATAATTAAACACAACTCTGAAGATTAGGAAGTCGACGAAGGTAAGGAGTCAGGTATGAACCTTAAGTTTGATTGTGTTAAATCCTTCATAGACACCGATGCTTTTCGTGAATTTAGCACTAAATATGGACTTGACTCTGAGATAGTAGCTTCTTTTTGTGAATCTTTTGCTTCTCATGTTGATCTCCCTAAGGAGAAGTGGTTTAAATATCACCCTCCCATTGAAGTAAAAGTAGTCGAACCTTTTAAAATTGAAGAGAAAACTATTACTTATAATGTTGACCCTGTTATTCCCGCTGCGTATATCGAAAGACCACCTTTCCCTGTTAGAATAAACGAACATGCTAAAGATTCAACTGTGGTTCGTAAGAGCTGTGCTAGAACACCTACACCCCCGAATAAATTAAAGTTGAGCCTAGTATTGCTATGGTCAAGGATCTCTTGGTTGATAATGTTGGGAGACGTAGTAGTAAATGAAAAAAATTCCTACATGTCACCAAGATATATCTATGGAGACACCAGAAATGAGTAAAGGGGGAGTGCATCTTCATACCTTTGAAGATCACAAAGAGGAAGCATTACAAGAACATGGTCAGTGGAGTCGTACTCGCAACAATTGAGATCGCAGTGGAATCCGATCTAAGCGCCGAACAACGGCGCCTCCGTGTTCAACACACGTGCAGCCCGGTGACGTCTCCTATGCCTTGATCCAGCAAGGAGGAAGGAGAGGTAGAGGGAGAGCTCCGGCAGCACGACGGCTTGGTGACGGTGGAGCTGCATGGTACTCCGTTAGGGCTTCGCCAAGCACTACGGAGGACGAGGAGGAGAAGGGGTAGGGCTGCGCTGAGAGGGAGAGAAACTTGTGTAGATGGAAGCCCCCAAAACTATATATAGGAGGAGGCGGAGGGAGGGCACAGCCCCTAGGGTTCCCACCCTAGGGGCCGGCGGCAGCCCTAGATGACCCCTGGTGCGGCGGCCAGAGAGGGCGAGGGAGGGGCGGCGTCCTAGGTGGGCCTAGGGCCCATCTGCCCCTAGGGTTTGCCCCCGTCCCACCTTGTGCTGCGCCTTGGGCCCTTGTGGGGGGTGCACTAGCCCACCCAGGGGCTGGTTCCCTCCCACTTGTGGCCCATGCAGGCATGCAGTCCTCTGGTGCTGGTGGCCCCACACGATGGACCCCCGAACCCTTCTGGTGGTCCCGGTACATTACCGGTGATGCCCGAAACACTTCCGGTGACCAAAACCACACTTCCTATATATGAATCTTTACCGCTGTACCATTCCGGAACTCCTCGTGACATCTGGCATCTCATCCGGGACTCCGAACAACCTTCGGTAACCACGTACACTATTTCCCTATAACCCTAGCGTCATCGAACCTTAAGTGTGTAGACCCTACGAGTTCGGGAGGCACGTAGACATGACCGAGACACCTCTTCGGTCAATAACCAACAACGGGATCTGGATACCCATGTTGGCTCCCACATGCTCCACGATGATCTCATCGGATGAACCACGATGTCGGGGATTCAATCAACCGCGTATAAAATTCCCTTTGTCTAATGGTATGATACTTGCCCAAGGTTCGATCGTCGGTATCCCTATACCTTGTTCAATCTCGTTACCGGCAAGTGTCTTTACTCATTCCGTAACACATCATCCCGTGGCTAACTCCTTAGTCACATTGAGCTCATTATGATGATGTCTTACCGAGTGGGCCTAGAGATACCTCTCCGTCACACGGAGTGACAAATCCCAGTCTCGATTCGTGCCAACCCAACAAACACTTTCGGAGATACTCTTAGTGTACCTTTATAGCCACCCAGTTACGTTGTGATGTTTGGCACACCCAAAGTATTCCTATGGTATCCGGGAGTTGCACAATCTCATGGTCTAAGGAAACGATACTTGACATTACAAAAGCTTTAGCAAACGAACTACACGATCTTGTGCTATGCTTAGGATTGGGTCTTGTCCGTCACATCATTCTCCTAATTATGTGATCCCGTTATCAGCGACATCCAAAATCCATGGTCATGAAACCGTGACCATCTATTGATCAACGAGCTAGCCAACTAGAGGCTCACTAGGGACATGTTGTGGTCTATGTATTCACACATGCATTACGGTTTCCGGTTAATACAATTATAGCATGAACAATAGACAATTATCATGAACAAGGAAATACAATAATAACCATTTTATTATTGCCTCTAGGGCATATTTCCAATAGTCTCCCACTTGCACTAGAGTAAATAATCTAGTTACATTGTGATGTATCGAACACCCATAGAGTTCTGGTGCTGATCATGTTTCGCTCATGAGAGAGGTTTAGTCAATGCATCTGCGACATTCAGATCCGTATGTACTTTACAAATATCTATATCTCCTTCCTGAATGTAATCACGAATGGAGTTGAATCGGCGCTTGATGTATCTTGACTTCTTGTGAAACCTGGGCTCCTTGGCAAGGGCAATAGCTCCAGTGTTCTCACAGAACAGAGTCATCAGGCCTGACGCATTGGGAATCACTCCTAGGTATGTACTCCTCTTCACATGTAGATGCCGCGACAACGCTTTGCTTGTCGCTTCACCAGCTGACTGCCCCTCCGTTTAAAATATACATGTATTCGGTTTGTGACTTCAAGTCATCCGGATCTGTGTCGAAGCTAGCATTGACGTAACCCTTTACGACGAGCTCTTCGGCACCTCCATATACGAGAAACATGTCCTTGGTCCTTTTTAGGTACTTCAGGATATTCTTGACCGCTGTCCAATATTCCGCTCCGGGATCACTTTGGTACCTCCCTACCAAACTTATGGCAAGGTTCACATCAGGTCTGGTACACTTCATGGCATACATAATAGAGCCAATGGGTGAAGCATAGGGGATGACACTCATCTCTTCTCTATCCTTTGCCGTGGTCGGGCATCGAGTCGTACTCAATCTCACACCCTGTAACACAGGCAAGAACTCCTTCTTGGACTGATCCATATTCAACTTCTTCAATATCTTGTCAAGGTATGTGCTTTGTGAAAGACCTATGAGGCGTCTCGATATATCTCTATAGATCTTGATGCCTAATATGTAAGAAGCTTCCCGAAGGTCCTTCATTCAAAAACACTTATTCAAGTAGGCCTTTATGCTTTCCAAAAGTTCTATATTATTTCCCATCAACAATATGTCATCCACATATAATATGAGAAATGCTACATAGCTCCCACTCACTTTCTTGTAAATACAGGGTTCTCCATAAACCTGTATAAACCCAAACGCTTTAATAACCTCATTAAAGCGAATGTTCCAACTCCGAGATGCTTGCACCAGCCCATAGATGGAGCGCTGGAGCTTGCATACTTTTTTAGCATCTTTAGGACCGACAAAACCTTCCGGCTGCATCATATACAATTCTTCGTTAAGGAAGCCGTTAAGGAATGCCATTTTGACGTCCATTTGCCAGATCTTATAATCATAAAATGCGGCAATTGCTAACATGATTCGGACGAACGTCAGCATCGCTACGGGTGAGAAAGTCTCATCATAGTCAACCCCTTGAACTTGTTGATAACCCTTAGCGACAAGCCGCATAGACGGTCACATTACCATCTGCGTTAGTCTTCTTCTTAAACATCCATTTATTTCCTATGGCTCGCTTATCATCAGGCAAGTCCACCAAAGTCCATACTTTGTTCTCATAAATGGATCCTATCCCGGATTTCATGGCTTCAAGCCATTTGTTGGAATCTGGTCCCGCCATCGCTTCTTCATAGTTCGAAGGTTCACCGTTGTCCAACAACATGATCTCCTGGACAGGGTTGCTGTACCACTCTGGTGTGGAACGTGTCCTAGTGGACCTTCGAATAGCAACTTGATCTGAACTTTCATGATCATCATCATTAACTTCCTCTCCAACCGGTGCTGGCTCCACAGAAACAACTTCCTGTGCTGCGCTACTCTCCGGTTCGAGTGGAGGTACAATCACCTCATCAAGTTCTCTTTTCCTCCCACTTACTTCTTTTGAGAGAAACTCTTTCTCTATAAAGGATCCATTCTTGGCAACAAAGACTTTGCCTTCGGATCTGAGGTAGAAGATATACCCAACAGGTTTTTTGGGGTATCCTATGAAGACGCACTTTTCCGCTTTGGGTTCGAACTTTTCAGGTGGAAGTTTCTTCACATAAGCATCGCATCACCAAACTTTCAGAAATGACGGCTTAGGTTTCTTTCCAAACCATAATCCATACGATGTAGTCTCAACGGATTTAGACGGAGCCCTATTTAAAGTGAATGCGGCAGTCTCTAATGCATATCCCCGAAATGATAGCGTAAGTCGGTAAGAGACATCATAGATCGCACCATATCCAATAGAGTGCGATTACGATGTTCAGACACACCATTTCGCTGAGGTGTGCTAGGGGGCGTGAGTTGTGAATCAATTCCACATTTCCATAGGTGCGTGCCAAACTCATGACTCAAATATTCTCCACCACGATCAGATCATAGGCACTTTATTTTCCTGTCACGTTGATTTTCTACCTCACTCTAAAATTCCTTGAACTTTTCAAAGGTTTTAGACTTGTGTTTCATTAAGTAGACATACCCATATCTGCATAAGTCATCAGTGAGGGTGAGAACATAACGGTAGCCACCACGAGACTCAACGCTCATTGGACCCCATACATCGGTATGTATTATCTCCAACAAGTCAGTTGCTCACTCCATTCTTCTGGTGAATGGAGTCTTGGTAATATTGCCCATGAGGCATGGTTCGCACATGTCAAATGATTCAAAATCAAGAGACTCCAAAAGTCCATCAGCATGCAGTTCCTTCATGCGTTTGACACCAATATGACCAAGGCGGCAGTGCCACATGTAAGTGGGACTATCGTTTTCAACCTTACATATTTTGGTACTCACACTATGAACATGTGTAACATCACGTTCGAGATTCATCAAAAATAAACCATTGACCAGCGGGGCATGACCATAAAACATGTCTCTCATATAAATAGAACAACCATTATTCTCAAATTTAAATGAGTAGCCATCTCGCATCAAACGAGATCCAAATACAATATTCATGCTCAAAGCTGGTATGAAATTACAATTATTAAGGTTTAAAACTAATCCCGAAGGTAGATGTAGAGGTAGCGTGCCGACGGCGATCACATCGACCTTGGAATCATTCCCGACGCGCATCGTCACCTCGTCCTTCGCCAGTCTCCGCTTATTCCACAGCTCCTGCTTGGAGTTACAAATGTGAGCAACATCATGCTTAGCAAGCAATTTACGGAAAGTACCATGAATAAAATGTGAACCACCATCATTCATTAAATATCTGGGGACTCCAAATCTAGGGAAAATAACTTCTTTAAGCATCTTAATAGCGGTGTTATGATTAACAGTACTAGTTGCAATAACTTCTACCCACTTAGTAACATAATCAACGACAACTAATATATGAGTATACCCGTTGGATGTTGACAAAAGGTCCCATATAGTCAAAACCCAAACATCAAATGGTTCAATAACAAGAGAGTAATTCATAGGCATTTCCTGACGTCTACTAATATTGCCAATTGTTTGACATTCATCACATGACAAGACAAACTTACGAGCATCCTTGAAGAGAGTAGGCCAATAAAGACCAGATTGTAATAGCTTATGTGTTGTTCTATCTCCAGCGTGGTGTCCTTCGTAGGACTTAGAATGACACTTGCATAGGATCTGTTCCTTTTCATGCTCAGGTACACAACGTCTAATAACACCATCTACTCCTTCTTTATAAAGGTGTGGGTCATCCCAGAAGTAATGTTTTAAATCATAGAAGAACTTTTTCTTTTGTTGGTATGTGAAACTAGGAGGTATAAATTTAGCGACACTGTAATTAGCATAATCAGCATACCAAGAAGCATTACGAGAAACATTTGTGACAGCTAATTGTTCATCAGGAAAGCTATCATCAATAGGTAGTGGGTAATCAAGAACATTCTCTAGCCTAGACAAGTTATCTGCTACAGGGTTATCAGCACCCTTTCTATCAACAATATGCAAATCAAATTCTTGTAGCAGAAGAACCCACCTGATAAGTCTAGGTTTAGCATCTTTCTTTTCCATAAGATATTTAATAGCAGCATGATCAATGTGAATAGTTACTTTAGAATCAACAATATAGGGTCTAAACTTATCACAAGCGAACACAACTGCTAAAAATTCTTTTTCAGTGGTAGTATAGTTTCTTTGAGTACTGTCTAGAGTTTTGCTAGCATAATGAATAACATTTAATTTCTTATGAACTCTTTGTCCTAGAACAGCACCAACGACATAATCACTAGCATCACACATGATTTCAAAGGGTAGGTTCCAATCAGGTGGTTGAACAATAGGTGCAGAAATCAAGGCATTCTTAAGAATTTCAAAAGATTCTATACAATCATCATCAAAAGCGAATGGAACATCTTTTTTAAGAGATTAGTGAGCGGCCTGCAAATCTTAGAGAAGTCTTTAGTAAATCTCCTATATAAACCAACATGACCAAGGAAACTTCTTATACCTCTGATATCCGTAGGACACAACATTTTTTCAATAGCATCAACTTTAGCTTTGTCAACTTCAATACCTCTTTCGGAAATTTTATGTCCCAAGACAATGCCTTCATTCACCATAAAGTGGCACTTCTCCCAATTCAAGACAATATTAGTTTCTTCACATTTGTGCCTCCAGAAGCTTTAATATTTCATTTATTAGCATTTCCTTCATTTTAGGATTTAACCATCGTTGGTGATCAACAACTGGTTTAGCATCAGGCTCCATTTTAATTTTATGCTGACATAGAGTGGGACTAATGCCCTTAAGATCATCAAGAGTATATCCAATAGAATCATGGTGCTTCCTCAGAGTTTTCAATAATCTCTGTTCTTCATGCTCAGAAAGGTTAGCACTAATAATAACATGATATATCTTCTTTTCATCTAGATAAGCATATTTCAGAGTATCCGGTAATTGTTTAAGATCAAACACGAGATTACCCTTGGGTGGAGGAGGATCCCCAAGTATTTCTATAGGCAAGTTGTGTTTCAGAATAGGATGCCGATGAAATAAAATCTTATCTATTTTATTCCTTTCATTCATATGCATATCATTTTCATGGTCTAGCAAATATTGCTCTAAAGGATCAGTAGGAGGCACATCAATAAAATCAAGACCAACAATTTCATCCTTACTAGGCAATTCTTTATCATGGGGTTGTCTATGAAATTTAGAGAAATTAAACTCATGAGACGTATCCCCAAAACTTACGGTAACCATTTCCTTCTCACAGTATATCCTGGCATTTACGGTATTCAAGAAGGGTCTACCAAATATAATGGAACAAAAATCATCTTGGGGGGAGCCAAGAACAAGAAAATTAGTAGGATATTTTATTTTCCCACACAAGACTTCAACATCTCTAATAATCCCAACTGGTGATATAGTATCTCTATTAGCAAGCTTAATTGTAACATCAATTTCCTCTAACTTAGCTGGTGCAATATCATTCATAATCTCTTTATATAAGGAAAAGGGAATTGCACTCACACTAGCACCCATATCACACAAGCCATGATAACAATGATCTCCTATTTTAACAGAAACAATAGGTGTGCCAACAATGGGTCTATGTTCATCTTTAGCATCGTGTTTAGCAATTCTAGCGGCTTCTTCACCAAATTGAGTAACATGCCCATCAATATTATCAACCAAGTGATCCTTAACCATAGCAATAATAGGATCAACTTTAATTTGTTCAGGGGGTGTAGGTGTTCTAGCACAGCTCTCACAAACCACAGTTGAAGCTTTATCATGTTCCTTTATTCCAACCGGGAAAGGTGGTCTTTCGAGATAAGCAGCGGGAATAACATGATCAACATTATAAGTAATACTTTTATCTTCAACTTTAATAGGTTCAACTACTTTAACTTAATGGGAGGATTATGTTTAAACCACTTGTCCTTAGGAAGATCAACATGAGGAGAAAAAGATTCACAAAATAAGCTACTATCTCAGAGTCAAGTCCATATTTATTGCTAAATTCACGAAAAGCATCAGTGTCTATGAACGATTGAACACAATCAAACTTAAGGTTCATACCTTACTCCTTACCTTCGTCGAGTTCCCAATCTTCAGAGTTGCATTTAATTCTTTCCAATAAATCCCATTTGAAGTCAATATCTTTCTTCATACAGGAACCAACACAACAAGTACCGAGCATGGATTGATCATTGCGAGAAAGGCGAGTATAAAAATTCTGAATAATAATTTCTCTTGAGGGCTCATGATTGGGGCATGAATATAACATTGACTTAAGCCTCCCCCAAGGTTGAGCTATTCTTTCTCCTTCAGGAGGCCAAAATTTATAAATATAATTCTGATCAAGATGACCTAGATGCATAGGATAGAACTTCTGATCAAAATTCCATTTTCAATCGGTTTTAGCTCCATGATCCAATATCATCACATAGCCTATACCATGTCAATGCCTTCTCCTTCAAAGATAAAGGAAAGACCTTCTTCTTGACGTGATCCGTGGGCAGACCTGCAAGCTTAAATAATCCACAAACTTCATCCACATAGATTAGATGCAAATCAGGATGTAGTGTTCCATCTCCCACGTAAGGATTGGCCTGTAGTTTCTCTATCATACTCGATGGAATTTCAAAATAAATATTTTCAGTAGGTTTAGTAGGTTGAGGGACAACTTTTGTGTTTCTGTTCGACGTGAAGATACCCCGAACAAGCCCCTCAAAGGATTACTTTCCATAGTAGGAAGTGACAGTAAATTTCAGCACACTATATAAATTTTTCCTTACCAGATTCCACTTACCAAAGGCGCTTCACTCACCGGCAACGGCGCCAGAAAAGAGTCTTGATGACCCACAAACATAGGGGAACTTTCGTAGTCCTTTTGATAAGTAAGAGTGTCGAACCCAATGAGGAATGATACGTCCATTTTGCATCCTGCTTTAATGTTGATATTTATTGCATTATGGGTTATTATTACACGTTATAGTACAATATTTTTGCCTTTTCTCTCTCTTATTTTACAAGGTTTACATGAAGAGGGAGAATGCAGGCAGCTGGAATTCTGGACTGGAAAAGGACAAAATCTAAGATTCCTATTCTGCACAACTTCAAAAGTCCTGAAAATTTACGGAGAATTATTTTGGAATATATAAAAAATATTGGGCGAAATAGATGCCAGAGGGGGGCCACCAGGAGGTGGTAAGCCTGCCAGGCATGGCCTGGGGGTGGCCACGCCTAGCAGGCTTGTGACCCATCTGACAGGCCCCCGACGCCCATCTTCTACTATATGGAGGGTTTTGACCTGAAAAAAAATCAGAAGAGAGCTTTCGGGACGAAGCGCCGCCGTCTCGAGTCAAAACTTGGACAGAACCAATCTAGAGCTCCGGCAGGGCTGTTATGTCGGGGAAACTTCCCTCCTGGAGGGGGAACTCGAAGGCATCGTCATCACCAACGATCCTCCCATCGAGAGGGGGTCAATCTCCATCAACATATTCACCAACACCATCTCCTCTCCAAACCCTAGTTCATCTCTTGTATTCGATCTTTGTCTCAAACCTCAGATTGGTTCCTGTGGGTTGCTAGTAGTGTTGATTACTCCTTGTAGTTGATGCTAGTTGGTTTACTTGGTGGAAGATCATATGTTCAGATAATTTATGATAATTAATACTCCTCTGATTATGAACATGAACATGTTTTGTGAGTAGTTACATTTCTTCCTGAGGACATGGATAAGTCTAGTTAGAAGTAATCATGTGAATTTGGTATTCGTTCGATATTTTGATGAGATGTATGTTGTCTCTCCTCTAGTGGTGTTATGTGAACATCGACTACATAACACTTCACCATTATTTGGGACTAGGGGAAGGCATTGGGAAGTAATAAGTAGATGATGGTTAGCTAGAGTGACGGAAGCTTAGACCCTAGTTTATGCATTGCTTCGTAAGGGGCTGATTTGGATCCATATGTTTTATGCTATGGTTAGATTTATCTTAATTCTTATTTCATAGTTGCGCATGCTTGCGATATGGGTTAATCATAAGTGGGAGGTTTGTCCAAGTAAGGGCAGCACCCAAGCACCGGTCCACCCACATATCAAATTATCAAAGTAACGAACGCGAACCAAATGAGCATGATGAAAACTAGCTTGACAGAAAGTCCCATGTGTCCTTGGGAGCGCTTTGCTTTATATAAGAGTTTGTCCAGGCCTGTCCTTTGCTACAAAAAGGATTGGGATACCTTGCTGTGCCTTTTCTACACTTGTTACTTTTTACTCGTTATGAATTACCTTATCTAGAAACTACGTATTACCGATAATTTCAATGCTTGCAGAGAGTACCTTACTAGAAACCGCTTGTCATTTCCTTCTGCTCCTCGTTTAATTCAACATTCTTACTTATCGCAAGGACTACGATAGATCCCCTATACTTGTGGGTCAGCAAGAATCTTTTCTGGCGTCATTTCTGGGGAGTGAAACCCCTTTGGTAAGTAGAATCTGGTAAGGAAAAAATTATATAGTGTGCTGAAATTTACCGTCACTTGGTACTATGGAAAGTAATCCTTTTAGGGGCTTGTTCGGGGTATCTTCACCTCGATTGGAAACACAAAGAGTTGTCCCTCAACCTACTAAACCTACTGAAAATATTATTATGAAATTACTTTGGGTATGATAGAGAAACTGCTGGCTAATCCTTATGAAGGAGATTGAACACTACATCCTGATTTGCATCTAATCTATGTGGATGAAGTTTGTGGATTATTTAAGCTTGCAGGTCTGCCCAAGGATCACATTAATAATAAGTTCTTCCCTTTATCTTTGAAGGAGAAGGCATTGACATGGTCTAGGCTATGTGATGATATTGGATCATGGAGCTACAACCGATAGAAAATGGAATTTCATCAGAAATTCTATCCTATGCATCTAGGTCATCTTGATAAGAATTATATTTATAAATTTTGGCCTCGTGAAGGATAAAGAATCGCTCAAGCTTGGGGGAGGCTTAAGTCAATCTTATGTTCTTGCCCCAATCATGAGCTCTCGAGAGAAATTATTATTCAGAATTTTTATTTCTCGGCTTTCTCGCAATGATCAATCCATGCTCGATACTTCTTGGGTTGGTTCCTATATGAAGAAATATATTGAATTCAAATGGGATTTATTTGAAATAATTAAACACAACTCTGAAGATTAGGAACTCGACGAAGGTAAGGAGTCAGGTATGAACCTTAAGTTTGATTGTGGTAAATCCTTCGTAGACACCAATGCTTTTCATGAATTTAGCACTAAATATGGATTTGACTCTGAGATAGTAGCTTCTTTTTGTGAATCTTGTGCTTCTCATCTTGATCTCCCAAAGGAGAAGTTGTTTAAATATCACCCTCCCATTGAAGTAAAAGTAGTCGAACCTTTAAAAACTGAAGAGAAAACTATTACTTATAATGTTGATCCAGTTATTCCCGCTGCGTATATCGAAAGACCACCTTTCCCTGTTAGAATAAAGGAACATGCTAAAGATTCAACTGTGGTTCATAAGAGTTGTGCTAGAACACCTACACCCCCGAATAAATTAACGTTGAGCCTAGTATTGCTATGGTCAAGGATCTCTTGGTTGATAATGTTGGGAGATGTAGTAGTAAATCAAAAAAATTCCTATGTGTCACGAAGATATATCTATGGAGAAACCAGCAACAAGCAAAGGGGGAGTGCATCTTCATACCTTTGAAGATCGCAAAGAGGAAGCGTTACAAGAACGCGGTCAGTGGAGTCGTACTCGCAACAATTGAGATCACGGTGGAATCCGATCTAAGCGCCGAACAATGGTGCCTCCGTGTTCAACACATGTGCAGCCCGGTGATGTCTCCTATGCCTTGATCCAGCAAGGAGGAAGGAGAGGTTGAGGCAGAGCTCCGGAAGCACGACGGCTTTGTGACGGTGGAGCTGCATGGTACTCCGTCACGGCTTCGCCAAGCACTACGGATGACGAGGAGGAGAAGGGGTAGGGCTGCGCTGAGAGGGAGAGAAACTTGTGTAGATGGCAGTTCCCAAAACCCCACTATATATAGCAGGAGGAGGAGGGAGGGCACAGCCCCTAGGGTTCCCACCCTAGGGGCCGGCGGCAGCCCTAGATGCCCCCTGGTGCGGTGGCCAGAGAGGGCGAGGGAGGGGTGGCGTCCTAGGTGGGCCTAGGGCCCATCTTCCCCTAGGGTTTGCCCCCGTCCTACCTTGTGCTGCGCCTTGGGCCCATGTGGGGGGTGCACCAGCCCACCTAGGGGTTGGTTCCCTCCCACTCGTGGCCCATGCAGGCATGCAGCCCTCTGGTGCTGGTGGCCCCACACGATGAACCCCCGGAACCCTTCCGGTGGTCCCGGTACATTAACGGTGATGCCCGAAACACTTCCGGTGACCAAAACCACACTTCCTATATATGAATATTTACCTCCGTACCATTCCGGAACTCCTCGTGACATCCGGGATCTCATCCGGGACTCCGAACAACCTTCGGTAACCACGTACACTATTTCCCTATAACCCTAGCGTCGTCGAACCTTAAGTGTGTAGACCCTACAGGTTCGAGTGGCACGTAGACATGACCGAGACACCTCTTTGGTCAATAACCAACAACGGCATCTGGATACCCATGTTGGATCCCACATGCTCCACGATGATCTCATTGGATGAACCATTATGTCAGGGATTCAATCAATCCCGTATACAATTCCCTTTGTCTATCGGTATGATACTTGCCCGAGATTTGATCGTCGGTATCCCTATACCTTCTTCAATCTTGTTACCGATACGTCTCTTTACTCGTTCCGTAACACATCATCCCGTGGCTAACTCCTTAGTCACATTGATCTCATTATGATGATGTCTTACCGAGTGGGCCTAGAGATACCTCTCCATCACACGGAGTGACAAATCCCAGTCTCGATTCGTGCCAACCCACAGACACTTTCGGAGATACTCGTAGTGTACCTTTATAGCCACCCAGTTATGTTGTGACGTTTGTCACACCCAAAGTATTCCTATGGTATCCGGAAGTTGTGCAATCTCATGGTCTAAGGAAACAATACTTGACATTATAAAAGCTTTAGCAGGTGAACTACACGATCTTGTGCTATGCTTAGGATTGGGTCTTGTCCATCACATCATTCTCCTAATTATGTGATCCCGTTATCAGCCACATCCAAAATCCATGGTAATGAAACCGTGACCATCTATTGATCAACGAGCTAGCCAACTAGAGGCTCACTAGGGACATGTTGTGGTCTATGTATTCACACATGCATTACGGTTTCCGGTTAATACAATTATAGCATGAACAATAGACAATTATCATGAACAAGGAAATACAATAATAACCATTTTAATATTGCCTCTAGGGCATATTTCCAACAGTCTCCCACTTGCACTAGAGTCAATAATCTAGTTACATTGTGATGTATCGAACACCCATAGAGTTCTGGTGCTGATCATGTTTCGCTCATGAGAGAGGTTTAGTCAATGGATCTGCGACATTCAAATCCGTATGTACTTTACAAATATCTATATCTCCTTCCTGAATGTAATCACGAATGGAGTTGAAGCGGCGCTTAATGTATCTTGACTTCTTGTGAAACCTGGGCTCCTTGGCAAGGGCAATAGCTCCAGTGTTCTCACAGAACAGAGTCATCAGGCCCGATGCATTGGGAATCACTCCTAGGTATGTACTCCACTTCACATGTAGATGCCGCCATGATGCTTTGCTTGCTACTTCACTAGGTCACTGCCCCTCCATTTAAAATATACATGTAGTCAGTTTGAGACTTCAAGTCATCTGGATCTGTGTCGAAGCTAGCATCGACATAACCCTTTACGACGAGCTCTTTGGCACCTCCATATACGAGAAACATGTCCTTGGTCGTTTTTAGGTACTTCAGGATATTCTGGACCGCTGTCCAATGTACCGCTCCGGGATCACTTTGGTACCTCCCTACCAAACTTATGGCAAGGTTCACATCAGGTCTGGTACACTTCATGGCATACATAATAGAGCCAATGGGTGAAGCATAGGGGATGACACTCATCTCTTCTCTATCCTTTGCCGTGGTCGGGCATTGAGTCGTACTCAATCTCACACCCTGTAACACAGGCAAGAACTCCTTCTTGGACTGATCCATATTGAACTTCTTCAATATCTTGTCAAGGTATGTGCTTTGTGAAAGACCTATGAGGCATCTCGATCTATCTCTATAGATCTTGATGCCTAATATGTAAGCAGCTTCTCCAAGATCCTTCATTGAAAAACACTTATTCAAGTAGGCCTTTATGCTTTCCAAAGTTCTATATTATTTCCCATCAACAATATGTCATCCACATATAATATGAGAAATGCTACATAGCTCCCACTCACTTTCTTGTAAATACAGGGTTCTCCATAAACCTGTATAAACCCAAACGCTTTAGTCACCTCATTAAAGCGAATGTTCCAACTCCGAGATGCTTGCACCAGCCCATAGATGGAGCGCTGAAGCTTGCATACTTTGTTAGAATCTTTAGGATCGACAAAACCTTCCGGCTGCATGATATACAGTTCTTTGTTAAGGCAGCCATTAAGGAATGCCGTTTTGACGTCCATTTGCCAGACCTTATAATCATAAAATGCGGCAATTGCTTACATGGTTCGGACGAACTTCAGCATCGCTATGGGTGAGAAAGTCTCATCATAGTCAACTCCTTGAACTTGTTGATAACCCTTAGTGACAAGCCGAGGCTTATAGACGGTCACATTACCATCCACGTCAGTCATCTTCCTACGTGTGACAGCAGATGTCATGTACAAGGGTTTTCTTCATACCATTCTAAGGCTTAAACAAAAGCTTCAAAGAACGTCGTCTCTTTACTATGGGTAAGTCACTCAGATTTACCATTCTGAATAGCAAGAGAATGATAAGAGTATGTCGTCATGGTGGCCAAGCCATGTCGCACTGAAATCATTACCTTGTATAAGGTTTAGTGAATCTCGTATTCTAACACTTGGGCTTCCTCACAAGCATTGCAGAAAATTTCTCTTGTCAATGAACGAAGTTCGGATAAATCCATTTATTTCTGCAAGCCGAACAAAAACATCTATCATTTCTTCACAACTCTCAGGTTTTCGTAATACTCCTAAGGAAAACGTTTGCTGATCAGTCGTAGCTTCTTCCAAGTTTCTTCCTTCACCAAGGTGGGGCTTGATCCTTATCAATCCTGAGGTCAGTGACTTGTGGATTCACTTGAATACTTGAACAACTTCGTCTCACCCGTGGGGTGACTATCGATCCATATTCCAGCATTACCTTCAGTTCACTCCATTATACCCTTGAAGTAACAATTTACAGACCTATTATTGTTTGGATTCCACTCCATGGAATTTATTTTCCTTACCATTGGTTTGTTTAACCTTGGGTATGGTTTCATCACAATCATTCCGTTTCTCAGCATTCCAGCTTCGAAAACTCTTTGTCTCAAAGGTTATTATCCGGATAGTTTGCGGTGGTTCCACATTCTCTTCATCCGTATTCACTTATCCAAATTCCTTAACCGGGAGGTACCTGTGGTCACTACCACACTTAAAATGAAATGCACTCAGGTCTTCTTAGACCAATTTTTTTCTCGTATCCTCGAAAATTGGTCGGAGACTATTGCTCTTAGAATGGCAACTCATATAGTTCAACACAGGAGAGTCATGACATCATAAATTCCATTGATCTCATGACTTTTATTCCAGACACTGAGACTTCCGTTACATAACTTCAATCTCTTCTTAAAATTCCAAAATACTTTATTACAAGTGTTGCCATCCACATAGTTTGGTATGGTTCAGCTTCACTCCCAACTTTATTCCTTTATCCCCTCTTGGAGATATTTTAGTACCACTGGAACTTTGGGATGTGCTCCTTGAAATCACCCATCTTCTCCTTGATCAGGGTGGACTTGAGCTTCATCTCCATCATCTCCGTATGCACCTCATGCAGGTATTCCTGAGTATGACGGAGTCTTGCTTCAAATATTTCTCCAATCTGCCACATGGCTTCCATGGCAGCTTCACGAATAGTGTCAAAGAACGTTGCTCGTGGTACACGAGATATGAAAAAGTATTGTCCCATAGTCTTTGGGCACACTCCTTTCTCCCGGTGGAGGTGTACCTCCACATACCAGAGTTCCACTCCAGTTTCCATGAATGGGTAGTCTTTATAGACTGCATCTCCTTCCAGATTGATGTGCTTCATCATATCCTTCAGGATCTTTGGGTAATCATGGTCACTAGTCAGGGTCATGATCGTCTCCGGCCCTTGAGAAAAGACTCATTGAGGGTAGTCATCTGTAGGTATCAAAAAAAGTACTCAAAAATTAACATGTGTTTCTTCTTGGGTAAGCATCCTTATCATCCAAACCAAACTTATACTTCCAAACATGTTGCAGAGTACCGACACCCTCAAAAATAGTCGGAGATCTTTGTTCATGGGGTAACAACTCATAGAAAAATCATGACACAACAAATTTCATTGATTTACGAAGTTGTTACAATCTCAGAGAGTTCCGTTACAAAATAATGTCATGAAACCAAGAGTGCTTCATGATACACTTATTTCCATCTTCAAAAATTTACTAACTCATTCTAGCTTTCTTCTCCTTTGGACATTTACTAGCATAATGTCCTGCTTCCTTGCTACGAAAACAGATGATTTCTGACAAGTCTCGGGGCTTCTTGATGTTGGTGTTTGCTCCTTGGAGTTCTGGTTCCTTTCATGGGCACTTATTGGCGTAGTGGCCCATATCCTTACACTTGAAACATCTGATATGACCCAGGTCCTTCTGTTCAGGGGCTTGTCCCTTCCTGAGGTGCTTTGTTCCGATCAAAACTTCAATTTCCTGTGGATCAAACTCCACTTCTACTGTCGGGAAGTTTCCCAGATACTCTTTTCTTTCCTTCGTACAATCCTGTGAGAAATGTCCTTCTTCCCCACATGAATAGCAGACATTGGAGTAAAATCTGGTTAGGCCTTCTCCATTAGGGTCTTCAACATCTTCCTTCGTCATAAGTTCTCCTAAGTTTTCTACGAAGGTTACCTCCATGGCTTCCTTCTGCTGCTTGATGACTTCTTGTACCTTGGGGTACATTTGGCATTGAGCCGGGTAATGCGTAGTTCCTTCACACAAGACACATGTTACCTGCCCAGTTGGGCATTCCTCAGCTCGGTGATTTTCTTCACAATGAGGCCATCCATCCTTGTGTTCTTCCTGGGTCTGTCCTATCTCTCCACATATCTTGCATGCACAAATCTTCTTTGCAACGGGGCTTCTGGGTGTTGGTGACAACATGAGACTTTTGTAGAGTCATCTTGAATTCTTCCCAAGTGATGGATGCTTGCCTATCATGGATAGCTTCATGCATCTACCACCAATTTGCAGCTCCTTTTGCAAGGTACCGAAGAGCATACTGGACCATCTCGTTCCTTGCAACATAGTTACTCCTTAGATGATCCTCCATGTTCTGAATCCATTCTTCTGCCTCTAACCGAGTCATCGATCCAGAATACACAAGTCCAGCTTCATTCGTCATCTATTGGGTTCAAGGTTGTGGGGATGAGAGAGAAAGGAGCGGATACACACAATACAAACAATGGTTTTGAAAATAGATTTTAGTTGTGGCTGTCGAAAATTTACACACGAATGACAGCTCACAAATCATCGTATCTAACGTAAGTATACAACAGGGGTTTGGTCTTCTAGGGCATAATATCTTGGAAATTCTTCATGGTCTTCAATTTCTTCGGGTCTTCACAGTCTTCAACTCGTGTAGCTTCAACTCTTCTAATACAGGGTGAAATCTTCTTTACTTTGAAGTGACCATCAGTTGTTTCGATATGTCGTCCTTCTCGAAGTGGTCTCAGTTGATCCTTAGTGTGGTCAAAGGGGAACGGGTACTTTCTAACTCTTTGAGGTAAGAGAGATCATTTGATAAAGCTCAAATAAGATGAGAAGTAAAGGGTCTTTTGAAAACAAAGTTTTCTGAGAAATCATTTCCTAAGGGCTTTCCAGTTTCTAGGGTCACGTCCTACAGTCAACATGTGCTCTGATATCATTTCTGTAGCGACCCGACTCAAAACGAGTCAAGCCTCTGTGTTTTCTGTGCCATCCCTGGATCAGTATGCTGGCACACACAATACATCAATGTATATATCAAAGTGCAATCACATGTAATTAACGTAAAACTGATATATACCGTAAAATAGCAGCGGATACAGTCAACAGGAGTGGAGTCCCAATAACACCAACGGCAAGTTGAGTGCGGACCGTAACCCTGAATCGTACTCTTACCCGTCGTAGAAGAGTATCTACAACATAAGACGTTGCAGCCTTGTAGGTCAGTAGATTGAATGTACCGGCAAGATCACCATACTAGAACAGAAGAATAAAGGCTATTCTATATGCAAAGGCTTTGTGGCTCTGTGTCTGAGTTTTTGCGTAAAAGCTGATTTTATTTTCCTACAACAAAGGAATAACAGGAATTTTCATAATAGAGTTACCTATCATGACATGGTTCCACCAACCGATGTCCAAATGCCCACAAGTATCATTAAGTTACCCACAATTAATTATTAGTCCAGTGTTGAGAGTTCAGAGATAGATCCAAGTCCAGAGGCTCAATTTGTCCGTAACCGGGGACACGGCTAATCGATTAGGTTTAACTCTGCAGAGTGTTGTGTACTTTACCCACAAGATTCTTTCCCTCCTGGTAAGTCCTCGCACTGCCTGGTGTTTGAGAACAGGACGAAAGAAACATGGTTTTTCAGAGTGTTTCCCTGACTACTGTCAGTGCCCATCCATTCCTAACGTCGACTACATCTCGTAGCACTGCCCAGCCAGAGTCACAACAAAGATCGACCAAGCCAGAGCCCATAATGACTTGTGGCTACATAGGCAAGCTTCCGGGCATGAAGTATTCATCCTTCCCTTTGAGTCTGGGTGAGGCTTTCCGCGTGAATACTGGCCATCTCCAGCAACACCTAGGCAAATCTACTAGCTTCTCTAGGGTGCCGTTCCAACCATCCCTCACCCAGTAGTGTGTATTGAAAAACTTGTTTCTCGAGTCTCGAATTCTTGAGGTCTTGAAGATGCAGGACTGGAAGATGCCTTCATGAAGTTGTCGTCTTGACGCAGATTCCTTTTCTCACACCACTCACATGTAGATGCCGCCACGACGCTTTGCTTGCTACTTCACCAGGTCACTGCCCCTCCATTTAAAATATACATGTAGTCAGTTTGAGACTTCAAGTCATCCGGATCTGTGTCGAAGCTAGCATCGACGTAACCCTTTACGACGAGCTCTTCGGCACCTCCATATACGAGAAACATGTCCTTGGTCGTTTTTAGGTACTTCAGGATATTCTGGACCGCTGTCCAATGTTCCACTCCGGGATCACTTTGGTACCTCCCTACCAAAGTTATGGCAAGGTTCACATCAGGTCTGGTACACAGTATGGCATAGATAATAGAGCCAATGGGTGAAGCATAGGGGATGACACTCATCTCTTCTCTATCCTTTGCCGTGGTCGGGCATTGAGTCGTACTCAATCTCACACCCTGTAACACAGGCAAGAACTCCTTCTTGGACTGATCCATATTGAACTTCTTCAATATCTTGTCAAGGTATGTGCTCTGTGAAAGACCTATGAGGCGTCTCGATCTATCTCTATAGATCTTGATGCCTAATATGTAAGCAGCTTCTCCAAGGTCCTTCATTCAAAAACACTTATTCAAGTAGGCCTTTATGCTTTCCAAAAGTTCTATATTATTTCCCATCAACAATATGTCATCCACATATAATATGAGAAATGCTACATAGCTCCCACTCACTTTCTTGTAAATACAGGGTTCTCCATAAACCTGTATAAACCCAAACGCTTTAATCACCTCATTAAAGCGAATGTTCCAACTCCGAGATGCTTGCACCAGCCCATAGATGGAGCGCTGGAGCTTGCGTACTTTGTTAGCATCTTTAGGATCGACAAAACCTTCCGGCTGCATCATATACAGTTCTTCGTTAAGGAAGCCATTAAGGAATGCCGTTTTGACGTCCATTTGCCTGATCTTATAATCATAAAATGCGGCAATTGCTAACATGATTCGGACGAACTTCAGCATCGCTATGGGTGAGAAAGTCTCATCATAGTCAACTCCTTGAACTTGTTGATAACCCTTAGTGACAAGCCGAGGCTTATAGACGGTCACATTACCATCCACGTCAGTCATCTTCTTAATCATCCATTTATTTCCTATGGCTCGCTTATCATTAGGCAAGTCCACCAAAGTCCATACTTTGTTCTCATACATGGATCCTACCCTGGATTCCATGGCTTCAAGCCATTTGTTGAAATCTGGGCCCGCCATCGCTTCTTCATAGTTTGAAGGTTCACCGTTGTCCAACAGCATGATCTCCTGGACAAGGTTGACATACCACTCTGGTGCGGAACGTGTCCTAGTGGACCTTCGAATAGCAACTTGATCTGAAGTTTCATGATCATCATCATTAACTTCCTCTCCAACCGGTGCAGGCTCCACAAAAACAACTTCCTGTGCTATGCTACTCTCCGGTTCGAGCGGAGGTACAATTACCTCATCAAGTTCTCTTTTCCTCCCAGTTACTTCTTTTGAGAGAAACTCTTTCTCTAGAAAGGATCCATTCTTGGCAACAAAGACTTTGCCTTCGGATCTGAGGTAGAAGGTATACCCAATAGTTTCTTTGGGGTATCCTATGAAGACGCACTTTTCCGCTTTGGGTTCGAGCTTTTCAGGTTGAAGTTCCTTCACATAAGCATCGCATCACCAAACTTTCAAAAACGACGGCTTAGGTTTCTTTCCAAACCATAATTCATACGATGTCGTCTCAACAGATTTAGACGGAGCCCTATTTAAAGTGAATGCGGCAGTCTCTAATGCATATCCCCAAAATGATAGCGGTAAGTTGGTAAGAGACATCATAGATCACACCATATCCAATAGAGTGCGATTACAATGTTCAGACACACCATTTTGCCGTGGTGTGCCAGGGGGCGTGAGTTGTGAAACAATTCCACATTTCCATAGGTGCGTGCAAAACTCGTGACTCAAATATTCTCCACCATGATCAGATCGTAGGCACTTTATTTTCCTGTCACGTTGATTTTCTACCTCACTCTAAAATTCCTTGAACTTTTCAAAGGTTTTAGACTTGTGTTTCATTAAGTAGACATACCCATATTTGCATAAGTCATTAGTGAGGGTGAGAACATAACGGTAGACACCGCGAGACTCAACGCTCATTGGACCGCATACATCGGTATGTATTATCTCCAACAAGTCAGTTGCTCGCTCCATTCTTCTAGAGAATGGAGTCTTGGTAATTGTAGCGACCCGACTCAAAACGAGTCATGCCTCTGTGTTTTCTGTGCCATCCCTGGATCAGTATGCTGGCACACACAGTACATCAATGTATATATCAAAGTGCAATCACATGTAATTAACGTAAAACTGATATATACCTTAAAATAGCAGCGGATATAGTCAACGGGAGTGGAGTCCCAATAACACCAACGGCAAGTTGAGTGCGGACCGTAACCCTAAATCGTACTCTTACCCGTCGTAGAAGAGTATCTGCAACATAAGACGTTGCAGCCGTGTAGGTCAGTACATTGAATGTACCGGCAAGATCACCATAGTAGAACAGAAGAATAAAGGCTATTCTATATGCAAAGGCTTTGTGGCTCTATGTCTGAGTTTTTGCGTAAAAGCTGATTTTATTTTCCTACAACAAAGGAATATCAAGAATTTTCACTATAGAGTTACCTATCATGACATGGTTCCGCCAACCGATGTCCAAATGCCCACAAGTATCATTAAGTTGCCCACAATTAATTATCAGTCCAGTGTTGAGAGTTCAGAGATAGATCCAAATCCAGAGGCTCAATTTGTCCGTAACCGGGGACACGGCTAATCGATTAGGTTTAACTCTGCAGAGTGTTGTGTACTTTACCCACAAGATTCTTTCCCTCCTGGTAAGTCCTCGCACTGCCTGGTGTTTGAGAACAGGACGAAAGAAACATGGTCTTTCAGAGTGTTTCCCTGACTACTGTCAGTGCCCATCCATTCCTAACGTCGACTACATCTCGTAGCACTGCCCAGCCAGAGTCACAACAAAGATCGACCAAGCCAGAGCCCATAATGACTTGTGGCTACATAGGTAAGATTCCGGGCATGAAGTATTCATCCTTCCCTTTGAGTCTGGATGAGGCTTTCCGCGTGAATACTGGCCATCTCCAGCAACACCTAGGAAAATCCACTGGCTTCTCTAGGGTCCCGTTCCAACCATCCCTCACCCAGTAGTGTGTATTGAAAAACTTGTTTCTCGAGTCTCAAAGTCTTGAGGTCTTGAAGATGCAGGACTGGAAGATGCCTTCATGAAGTTGTCATCTTGACGCAGATTCCTTTTCTCACACCACTCACGAACACTCATACCAGACCCCGTCTACTTTAGCATAGCATTGCGCTAACTAGCATTCCCGGGGCTTTAGTAACAAGTGGTGGGTTCCTACCTCATGCATTCTACTCAACTACAAGAATTTCAGTAACACTACAGGAGGGATTTGTTGAATGATGTCACTACATGCAATAAAACATAGGTATGAGAAGATGGTCAAAGTGAACTTGCCTGTACTGTTGATGAAGATAAGTATCGCTCTCAGAAGTAACTGATAGACTATTCGTCACTCTCTGATGAAAATCTATGGTAAGCAAATAACATTCAATAAACATTCATGCCAAAACAAAGAACTGAAAAACGCAAGAACAAAACATGTCTTGGTGCGAAAATAACAACATACTAAGGTTAACAAAGAAAAGATAGGTTCTAGCCGTGTTGTAAAGTGAAAGTGGAGGAATCAACTCAAAAGAGTTAATGGATGATGAATTATTGCAATATAAGCTTAGGTTGGAGAGACTATGAAAGACGATCCAAAGTATGGGAGAACAACATGAACGTTGTTTGACAAATAGTATAAGGCATAAGAATTTATTTGTAGAAAGAATTTAATTGAAAAGGTCAAAAGAAGTTGAACTATAAATTCAAGTATGAATTGAATCTGAATTCACAAAGGTCAAAAGAAGTTGAACCGACGTACGATGTTTATGAATAGAAATATATGACACGAGTATTTAGGGGCAAAAGGAATCAATTGAAAAGGTGTTACAGTTTGCAAGATATGATCAAATGAAGGTTCGGATTCAAATTGAATTGCTCCAATTTGAAAGGCTCAAAGATTGAAACTAATGATGTTACTATATATGGGAAGTCAATATGATCGTGTAGAAAAAAGAATTAGTAGGTTCAAAATGACGGATCAAAAGTTATAAGCAATTCAATATGGCATTGAATTAGCTTAGTATGGTGTGTGAACACATTTTGGGGACTAATAGAGAAGTATGAGCAAGATCAAAATTATATGTTGAAACGATAACACTAATGATGTGAACGGAAAGTTACTTTGATACGGATCTGACGCAATTGGATTCATCGGAAACGGAGCTACGGATAAAAAGATATGATGAAAATAAGTTTGAATATAAATCTGAATAAATTTCGAAATTTGAAAATTTGAAAAAGTTGACATGATAGGTTGATTGGATAGGTGAGGCCAAGACGAAAATCTAGGCGTTGGTTTCATCTAATTCTAATAAACGAGTAAAAAGTTATGGCTATTTGAAAATTTTGGGCCAAGCCATTTTACGGAAGAAAAATGCTATGTCTAAAATAATTCTAGGACTAATAAGTAAATACGGAGACTAATTAATAATCTAATTACTCTACCGTATACTAGTATAGAAATACTAGTCTAGGGATATTAAACTACAAGAGTGTAAAAGAAAAAATACGAACAGAATACCTTTAGAATGCAGAGAAGATATAAATCCAAAGAGGAGACGACTTCAGAAATCCCGCCGGAGAGAAGATTTTTTTTTATAAAGCTAGTCAAACCGAAACGATTCGATTCAACCCGAAGTGGATGACTTTTGGGTTCACCTATGGTTCTATATTTATAGGTGGAAGGGAGATGCAAAGGTCTAAAGCTAAGCGAGGTGGGACTAAAATCATAGATAAAGAGGAAAAGAGAGAAGAAAAGGGCCACATGGGCTTCGGTGGCTGCAGAATTTTTTTCCCGGATGAACAATGTCCGCAATGAATAGTGTTTCCTGTTTTTTTTTAAAACAGCAAAGAAAAACAAATAAACAAAAATAGACAAACATTTTATATAGGCATATTATATCAAAAATTTCAGATTTTTTTCCCTAAAACATGAACATTTGTTTAAGGCCGAATAAAATACTTTAAAAAAATAGTATTTTTTGCAATAACTCCAAAATGAAAAGAAACTAGAATTTCAAATGAATGGCAAATAGTTTTTATTTTAAAATTTCAGCGAAAACATTGTATCTGATTTTTGAGTGTCATTTACCTCCTCTCATTTGATTTTATAAGAGGGTTTTGAAAATATTTGAACTCAAAATTGAATAGGGATTCGAAATAGAAAATTTTGGGAAAATCATTTTATTCCCTGTCATTAAAATTTCAAAAGTTTCAAAATTCCACTCAATTTCACACAATCAATCACACAAAATTCAAGCAAACAATCCTACTTATTTATTTAATATAACCTTCCAAAATTTAGAATTTTGGGATGTTACAGTAATATTGCCCATGAGGCATGGTTCGCACATGTCAAATGATTCAAAATCAAGAGACTCCAAAAGTCCATCAGCATGCAGTTTCTTCATGCGTTTGACACCAATATGACCAAGGCGGCAGTGCCACATGTAAGTGGGACTATCATTATCAACCTTACATCTTTTGGTACTCACATTATGAACATGTGTAACATCACGTCCGAGATTCATCAAAAATAAACCATTGACCAGCGGGGCATGACCATAAAACATGTCTCTCATATAAATAGAACAACCATTATTCTTAAATTTAAATGAGTAGCCATCTCGCATCAAACGAGATCCAAATACAATGTTCATGCTCAAAGCTGGTACGAAATACAATTATTAAGGTTAAAAACTAATCCCGAAGGTAGATGTAGAGGTAGCATGCCGACGGCGATCACATCTTCCTTGGAGCCATTCCCGACGCGCATCGTCACCTCGTCCTTCGCGAGTCTCCGCTTATTCCACAGCTCCTGCTTGGAGTTACAAATGTGAGCAACTGCACCGATATTAAATACCCAGGAGCTACTACGAGCGCTGGTAAGGTAGAATTCAATAACAAGTATATCACATATACCTTTAACATTGTTGGCCTTCTTATCCGCTAAGTACTTGGGGCAGTTCCGCTTCTAGTGACCGGTACCCTTGCAATAAAAGCACTTAGTCTCAGGCTTCGGTCCATTCTTGTTCTTCTTCCCAGCAACTTGCTTACCGGGCACGGCAACTGCTTTGTCATCTTTCTTGAAGTTCTTCTTACACTTTCCTTTCTTGAAACTAGTGGTCTTATTCACCATCAACACTTGATGCTTATTTTTGATCTCGACCTCCACTGATTTCAGCATCGAGTACAACTCAGGAATGGACTTCTCCATACCTTGCATGTTGTAGTTCATTACAAAGCTCTTGTAGCTAGGTGGGAGTGACTGGAGGATTCTGTCGATAACCGAGTCATCCGGAAGATTAACTTCCAGCTGAGACAAGCGGTTGTGCAACCCAGACATTTGGAGTATGTGCTCACTGACAGAACTATTTTCCTCCATCTTACAACTGAAGAACTTGTCGGAGAAATCATATCTCTCAACCCGGGCATGTTCTTGGAAAACCAATTTCAGCTCTTGGAACATCTCATATGCTCCGTGTTGCTCAAAACGCTTTTGGAGCCCCGGTTCTTAGCTGTAAAGCATGCCGCACTGAACCAGGGAGTAATCATCACAGCACGACTGCCAGGCGTTCATAACATCTTGATCCGCTGGGAAAATTGGTGCATCACCTAGCATTGCATCAAGGACATATAATCTTTTGGAAGCTATGAGGATGAACCTCAAGCTCCGGACCCAGTCTGTATAGTTGCTTCCATCGTCTTTCAGCTTGGTTTTCTCTAGGAACGCGTTGAAGTTCAGGGCAACATTAGCGTTGGCCATTGGATCTACAATATAGATTGTAAAGCCAATTTTAGACTAAGTTCATGACAATTAAGTTCACATAATCAAATTATTTAATGAAATCCCACTTAGATAGACATATCTCTACTCATCCAAGTGACACATGATCCACGTAAACTAGCCTATGTCCGATCATCACGTGAGACGGACTAGTCATCAATGGTGAACATCTCCATGTTGATCGTATCTTCTATACGACTCATGTTCGACCTTTCGGTCTCCCGTGTTCTGTAACATCCCAAAATTCCATTTTGGAATGTTATGAAATATAGCTATGCATCCATCATCATCATTGTTTGAATGTATGTGTTTGTTGAAATGTTCTTTCTAAAAATTCAGAAAGCCCTTTCAATTTTTTCCCTAACTTGCTTTCACCTATTTGAAATTTTGGTTAAATGTTCAAAATAAGAGGGGAGTAACATGACACTCCACACCAGGGTCATCTTGATGATCTATTTGAACAAAAATAACCAGGAGTTATTTTGAAAATATTTGCAAAAAGGTTTTAAAAACAATTAGGCAATTTCTGAAAATATTTTTTTTAAAGTGTTCAAATGAGAGAATAAAAATGTTCATTACATAGGATTTATTAGTCTGTTAATTTTGATATATAATACCCATATATTTATAAACGGTTTGAATGCTTTAAAGGTTTTTGAAACGCTCTGAAAAAACATTAAACAGAAACCGGTAACGGTTACTGTATTAAACAGGCCGGCCCACGGGCAGTTACTCGCGTATTGATTAAAAGCCGGTCGACCGACGCGCTTTCATTTCCCTCTCTCTCACTACAACCGGGTCCCACACCCGACCGACCGTTTCACCCGAACGGTCATCTCCCTCTCCCCCACGCGCGCCGGACCATCGCCGACCGTTTCTTTCCCCCTCCCGGATCTCTCTCCTCTCTCCACCCCCGCACCCCATGAGCACCTATATAAGAGCCCCACTCCCCGCCTTCCATTTCCCCCCCAAACCCCCTCTCTCCCTCGCCGAGGCGCTACCCAAATTGCTCGCCGGAGTAGCCACCACCACCGGAGCTCCCGTCGACCGTAGCCACCGATTCCGTCCACCGACTCCGGAGACCCGTCGCCGTCGCCCGGACCATTTCGCTGCCTCCCTCGACCACCGGAGCACCTCGCCGTCGTCTTCGCCGCTTCCGGACTCGCCGGAGACCTCCGACGCCGGCGACTTTTCTCCGTGAGCTCCCTGGACCGTCGGATCTTTAATCAACGAGTTAGATTAGAACGGATTTAAATCCGAACCGGTATCCTCTACCGACCGGTCGCCCGCCCGTAATCCTCGCGCGCACACCCCCTTAGCCACTCACATGCTGACACGTAGCCCCCCTGGCCGTTGCAAATCAGTTTTCTTTTAAGTTTGTTTTAGTTAACAGAGTGAATCCAAATTTTGTTTTGCTTATAACTTTTAATCTATTGAATGTTTTGAGTTGATTCTTTTTGCAATAGCTCACATTTTTCATGTAGTTTCACCATGTACTTTTAAATTTCAAATATGACCTATAAAAATTGAATTGAATCAAATTTGCTTAAAATCTTCAAATCTGAATAACTAGAGTTTGAAAATAGATTTTGATATGAATCTTTTTGCTACTGTTTGGTATTATTTAGGACTATCTTCATGTTTAGTTTGAGGATTTTCAGGATATATTTGATTAGTGTTTTAACCAAAAACAGAATCTGCCTAGTATTATAGTATAGTTTCATTTACTTAGTTTTAATTAGTTTAAATTTAGTTTTGGTTTCATTTGTTTATTAGGTTCTGTTAATAAACATTTAGTGTTTTCACTCACTGTTAATAAAAATATAAATTTGCTTAGTTTAATTTTATTTAACATAGGAATCACAACTTCTTTTCAAATAGGCATAATTTGATTAAAACAACTAGTTAGTAATAGTTTTGCTTTCCAACAAAGTTTTATATAATTTAATTTTGTTTTCTAAAACAAGTTTATTTGTAAATTCTTTTATGTTAAGAACATGTTTTACTAATAAATAATAAGTTTGGTTTTGCTCTCTTGTTAGTAAAACTATATTTGTTCCATTTAGTGTTTATCAAAAATTTTACAAACTTTACAAAAGCTTTCCCAACAAACTTAAATTGATTTTCTTCTGTTTATTAATAAAAATATTTTATTGTTCCTTGCTGTCAACAATTGTTTTGTTATTACAAAATAGTTTTATTATGATAGTAGTGTTTTATCAATCACCTCCTAGTAAACAAAACCTTGAGTGTTTTTCTTACTTGTGTTTTGTGCATTGTTTTGTCTTGATTATTTACTAGTTCTTGATTGATGTTTGTGGGTTACAATATTATGTTATATGCTTATTGAGTGCTTGTTTGCTTCGTTAGATTATCCGGAGTGCGAAGCTTGTTACTTAGAGTCCCATGAGTACGAAGATCATCAACCAGGCAAGTCACTTTGATCATGTTTACCCATGTTTTATATGCATTAGTTCTACCATCTCCCCAATTGCATGCAAGATAGGTTAGTTGGAAACTTGGTTACATTGTAGTAGTATCATGTGTTAGGTATCCCTCTCAACCCCTTTGACCACATTGGCCCCGGGAAACGTTGTTTTACTTTTTGCTATGCTATTAGTAGACGAGGTTGGTTGTGTGATTCATGAGAGTTGAGAGAGTTAATAATTTCAAGACCTACATAATGATAAAGATTTAAGACTCCGAGTTTTCAACATACCTCTGGGTGCATGATGGTTGAACGGCACCCTGGAGAAACCAGTGGATTTGCCTAGGTGATGCTGGAGATGGCCAGTATTCACGCGGAAAGGTCCACCCAGGCACAAAGAGATGGATGGATGCTTCAAGACCCAAGGCTTACCTGCACAGCCACAAGTCATTATGGGCTCTGGCTTGGTTCGATATCGTGGTGACCCTGGACAGGCGGTGCTACGAGATGTAGAAGAACGGTAGGAAAGGATGGGCACCGACAGAGTCGTAGGGAAACCCTTTGGAAGACCATGTTTTGGTCATCCGTTTCTCAAACACCCTGAAGTGCGAGAAATCAAACGGAGGCGACCAAATCTTGTGGGGAACGTGTGCAAAACTCTGTAGAGTACTCAAACCTAATCGATTAGCCGTGTCCACGGTCATGGACGACTTGAGCCAAAGGAATTGGAACTTCCGGAACTCTCAACACAATTAATATGATGATGTGGTTATTTAACAATTGGGTATGAGAATTGGTTGGTGGAACCATCTCATTAATCAACCAACTTAGTAATATTTTGCTTAGCCCCTTTCTTGATGTAGGAAAAATTGGCTTTACGCAAAACTTACCACCCCACCTGCCATATATGCATATAGACTAGATGATTATCTTTTCACCCCTCTCTTGTGACTTTGCCGGCATATTCCATATGCTGACCTACACGGCTGCAACGTATCATGTTGTAGAGTACTTTTCCGACCAGGAGTGAGGACACGTTCTATGCTCAGTGAGATGCCCTTGGAGTCAGATGGACTCATCTACCTTCGACGCTTCCGCAAGATTTAGATATTCTCATGAGTTGGCTTTTAGCCACTTTATTGTAATTTTTATTGTAATAAAGGACTCGAAATGATATTTCGATTAATATATTTGCTGTGTGATTTCCCTTTGATATATACATTGATGTACCGTGTGTGTACCAGCATGATCTTGGGATGGTACGGAAACACCGGAGACTTGACCTTTCAGGTCGGGTCGGTACAGAAATGGTATCAGAGCACACGCTAACCGTAGGACGTAACCTCTAGGACTGGAAAGCCTTAGGATTGTTTCTCTTTGTCTTTAAAATTCTTATACTCTCATCTACTCGTTTCTGACTCCTCTCCGATTATTTCAAAATTTATAGATGGCCACCTTCATCCCAGTGTTGATCACGGAGTTTTGTCAGCCTGACGCAACGATGCCTTTTGGTAAGGAGCTGATGAGGATCGTCAAGGACGTGAGGATTGCTTTGCCGAGCATCACCGGGACTCCTATCATGTCATTTCCACAAGATGGACGCTACAGGATCAAGGTGCACATCCCAGGGAAGACCTTTGGGAATCGGAAGAAACCCATCGACTTCAAGTTCGTGGCACCCAGCTGGATACTTGGAAGAGACATGGCCATTCATCGTGCCCTTGGACGTATTCAGGAGGAATACAGAGGTGGAACCATTTCACCAGGACTCAGCATGGTTTGCCGTAGAGATGCCCATGGCAACATCATAACCCCTCCCACTGGAGACTCCACCATGTCATATATCCAAACCCTGGAGACTCACATCAGTACTCTGGAGCTTCGAGTTCGTGCTGATACGAAGACAATCAAGAACCTGATGAACCGCGAGCTGGACCTTGAAGCTGATCTGCGAGAGGCCAACTATGAACACGAGCATGAAGTGAAGGACTTCCTAGAAAGGATTGATGAGCAGAATGGACGCATCGCAATTCTGGAGGAACAGATGGACATGGGTGAAAATCTTCATCCTGAGGGAGACTTGGCTCCTTTCATTAGCTACGATGATGACTATGAGGAGAGCACCACTGGAGGAGACTCAGTCACCATGTACTTCTGAGGAAAACTTTAGTTATGCCCTCCATGTATCTTTTATTTTTCAACGTTAAGAGCGTAGGTCGATGTGTAGTTTGATTGAGACTTGTATTCCCGATGTTTGACATTGATTGAATAAATGAATGAGTGTTTGGTGTGATATGTTTGTTGCATTGCATATGGGTAGTGAATTTCTCCTTTTAGGCCCTTGTTCTATTCTAATTCTCATCCCTCTGAAAACAGTAAGATGCCTCCACGACGTGAGTCCGACTTCACTTTCCCGCCGGAACTCACGCAACTCCTTCAGCAGCAGAATGCACTGATGCAGCTATTGATCCAGAATCAGAACAACAACAACCACCATCCACCCCAGACTGACAATCTCACCCGTTTTCTGAGGTTGAACCCTCCAACTTTCTCCAGCAGCACTGAGCCCATTGTGGTAGATGACTGGCTCCGTAAGATGGAGAGAGAACTTGTCACCGCTGGATGTACTGATGCTGAGAAGGTGCGATTTGCCGCACATCAACTAGATGGACCAGCAGCTTCGTGGTGGGAGAACTACACCACCACATATCCTATTGCTGATGTAACTTGGGAGAAGTTCTAGCAAGCTTTCCGCACCGCACATGTTTCAGCTGGAGCCATGAGTCTGAAGAAGCGCGAGTTTCGCAACTTGCGCTAGGGAAATCGCTCTGTGGCCCAATATGTGGAAGAGTTCAGCATGTTGGCCCGTTATGCACCAGGAGACGTGGCCGATGATGCGGCAAAGCAAGAGAAATTTCTGGAAGGACTCAACGATGAGTTGAGCATGCAGCTAGTAGTGGCTAATTTCAACAACTACCAAGAGCTGGTGGACAAGGCCCTCATTTTGGAAGGAAAACAACAGCAAATTGAGAATCGCAAGAGGAAGTACACTTAGGGGAAGTTTAACTCTGGAGCTCATCAGAAGCCCCGCTACTCCCCGTACTCAGGGAATACCGGATCAGGTACCGGTAAGTTTGGAAGGCACACTCATGCCATGCACAACCATGGAGGTCACAACCATGGAGGAAATGGGAACAATCGTCCCAACCATGGCAATTTCAAGACTGACAATGGGAATGGGAACAACAACCAGCACCGTCACATTCCTACTCATAAGGATCTGAGCCACATCACCTGTTTCAAGTGCCAGAAGACAGGGCACTATGCTACTGAGTGTCCCCAGAGCAAGCAGGGAAATGGAAACGGCAACTCCACAGCCAAGAAGCCAAACCCTTTTCCTCGTGCCTAGGTGAATCACCTCGACGTGGAAGAAGTCTATGATCAACCCGAGACTGTGGTTGGTAAGTTTTTATTGCATACACGTCCAGTTACAGTACTTTTTGATTCCGGTGCAACTCATTCATTCATATCAAGGGTAGTTGTGGATAAGTATGGTTTGCCCACCAAAACCCTTAAACAGCCCATTAAGGTCAGTTCCCCAGGAGGTATGATGATGGCAGGGATAGGATGCCATGCCCTGAAACTTCACATAGGAAACCATGTTTTTCCCACCGACCTCATCGTCTTAGAATCCCAGGGATTGGATGTAATCCTAGGCATGGATTGGATGACCAAGTATGAAGGAAATCTTGATTGCCTCAGCAAGTCTGTTTCACTCACCACCCCGGAGAACAAGAGGATTAAGTATGTATCCCGACGCACACGTATGAGTGCTCGGTTAAATTCTCTCACGGGAGTTGTTCAGGAGGCAGTACCTGTGGTAAAAGACTTTCTGGATGTATTTCCGGAAGAATTACCAGGCATGCCACCAGATAGGGAGATTGAGTTCTTAATCGAGCTACAGCCAGGGACAGCCCCAATTTCCAAGAGACCCTATCGGATGCCCGCAAATGATCTGTTGGAAATCAAGAAGCAAATTAAGGAGTTATTGGACAAAGGTTATGTACGCCCAAGTTCTTCACCTTGGGGAGCCCCAGTTCTTTTGGTGGAGAAGAAGGATAAAACCTTGAGAATGGTAGTTGACTATCGTGCCTTGAACGAGGTGACTATCAAGAACAAGTACCCTCTGCCGATGATTAATGATTTGTTTGATCAGCTAGTAGGCGCCAAAGTATTCTCTAAGATCGATCTTCGATCAGGGTATCACCAACTGAAGATTCGTGAACAGGATATACCCAAAACAGCTTTCACCACAAGGTATGGTTTGTATGAGTATACTGTCATGTCCTTTGGTTTGACTAATGCTCCTGCCTACTTCATGAATTTGATGAACAAAGTGTTTATGGAATATTTAGACAAGTTTGTCGTGGTGTTCATCGATGACATTTTGATATTCTCCAAGAACGAAGAAGAACACAAGGAACATCTGCGTTTAGTTCTGGAAAAGTTAAGAGAGCATCAATTATATGCCAAGTTCAGCAAATGTGAATTTTGGCTGACGAAAGTCGGATTCCTTGGACATGTTATTTCCGGAGAAGGAATAGACGTAGACCCCGCTAAGGTTGAAGCCATCACCGAGTGGAAGTCACCCACCTCAGTTAAGGAGATCCGCAGTTTCCTCGGACTTGCCGGATATTACCGGAGATTCATTGAGAATTTCTCAAAGATAGCCAAGCCCATGACAGAGTTGTTGAAGAAAGAATCCAAGTATGTTTGGACTGAGGAATGTGAAGCCAGTTTCCAGGAGTTGAAGAAACGTTTGGTCACAGCCCCAGTGTTGATTTTGCCCAATATTCGGAAGGACTTCCAGGTTTATTGTGATGCTTCACGTCAAGGACTTGGAGGAGTACTCATGCAAGATGGAAAGGTTGTAGCTTATGCTTCCAGACAACTACGACCTCATGAGTTGAATTATGCCACCCATGATTTGGAACTAGCAGCCGTAGTGCACACACTCAAGACTTGGAGACATTTTCTTATCGGAAATAGTTGTGATGTTTACACCGACCATAAGAGCCTGAAATATATTTTCACGCAGAAAGAGTTGAACCTCAGACAGAGAAGATGGTTAGAGTTAATCAAGGACTATGACATGAGATTACACTACCATCCAGGTAAGGCTAATGTTGTAGCCGATCCCTTGAGTCGGAAAACTTATGTGAACACCCTCACAGCGGGAGGATTACCCCAAGAGTTAGCCGATGATCTCAGAGAGCTCAAGCTAGAGATAGTTCCAAGAGGATATGTTGCTACGCTGGAAATTCAGTCCACCTTGATCGAAAGAATTCGTGAAGCCCAGAAATCAGACAAGGAGATAGCTGAGATAAAGCAGAGAATGGAAGATGGTAAAGCTAAAGGTTTTCGTGAGGATGAGCAAGGAACTTTGTGGTTCGAGAACCGCATCTATGTGCCCAATGACCCAGAACTCAGGAAGTTGATACTTCAGGAAGCCCACGATTCACCTTACTCGATACACCCAGGCAATACCAAGATGTATCTGGATTTAAAGGAAAGTTATTGGTGGACAGGTATGAAGAAGGATATTGCGGAACACGTTGCAATATGTGATGTTTGTCAGCGAGTAAAGGCAGAACATCAGAAACCAGCAGGGTTACTCCAACCTCTGCCGATACCCGAGTGGAAATGGGAAAAGCTTGGTACGGATTTCATCACAGGATTACCTAGGACCCGTTCAGGTTATGATTCCATCTGGGTAGTGGTAGATCGCTTGACCAAGGTAGCTCATTTCATTCCAGTGAAAACGACCTATACCAGTGCTAAGCTAGCCAAGATATATATGACCAGAATCGTATGTCTGCATGGAGTTCCGAGGAGTATCGTGTCAGATAGAGGAACACAATTTACCTCAAAGTTTTGGCATCAGTTACATGAAACTTTGGGTACAAGGCTGGAGTTCAGTACAGCTTTTCATCCGCAGACAGATGGACAGACTGAGAGAGTCAACCAGATTCTGGAAGACATGTTGAGAGCTTGTGCGCTAGATTATGGATCTAGTTGGGATGACAACTTACCTTACGCAGAATTCTCGTACAACAACAGTTATCAGACCAGTCTAAAGATGGCCCCTTTCGAATCTTTATACGGAAGGAGGTGCAGAACACCGTTGACATGGGATGGTGTTGGAGACCGACAACTTTTTGGTCCCGACCTTATCCGAGATTCGGAAGAGAAAGTCAAGTTGATTCATGACAGACTCAAGATAGCTCAATCTCGACAGAAGAGTTACGCTGACAGCAAACGTAAAGAAGTGACGTATGAAGTGGGAGACCGAGCTTATCTTCGTGTGTCCCCGCTTCGAGGAATCAAGAGGTTTGGTGTTAAAGGAAAATTAGCACCCAGATTCATAGGCCCCTACGAAATTCTTGAACGTAGAGGCGAAGTTGCATACAAAATGGAATTGCCGGAAGGATTATCCGGAGTACATGATGTTTTCCATGTGTCCCAGCTGAAGAAATGTCATGCTGAGATAGCTGATATTCCTTTGAGAGACATAGTGCCCCTAGAGGCCATACAACTTGACAATGATCTGACCTACGAGGAGAAGCCTGTCAGAATCCTTGAGAATAACAACAGAGTTACCCACAACAAGATCATCAAGTTCTGTAAGGTTTTGTGGAGTCACCACACTGAGGAAGAAGCCACCTCGGAACGCAAAGAAGATCTTCGTAGAGACCACCCGCACCTATTTTCTAGCCAACCCGAATCTCGAGGGCGAGATTCATCTTAAGGTGGGTAGGTTTGTAACATCCCAAAATTCCATTTTGGAATGTTATGAAATATAGCTATGCATCCATCATCATCATTGTTTGAATGTATGTGTTTGCTGAAATGTTCTTTCTAAAAATTCTGAAAGCCCTTTCAATTTTTTCCCTAACTTGCTTTCACCTATTTGAAATTTTGGTTAAATGTTCAAAATAAGAGGGGAGTAACATGACACTCCACACCAGGGTCATATTGGTGATCTATTTGAACAAAAATAACCAGGAGTTATTTTGAAAATATTTGCAAAAAGGTTTTAAAAACAATTAGGCAATTTCTGAAAATATTTTTTTTAAAGTGTTGAAATGACAGAATAAAAATGTTCATTAGATGGCATTTATTATTCTGTTAATTTTGATATATAATACCCCTATATTTATAAAAGGTTTGAATGCTTTAAAGGTTTTTGAAACGCTCTAGAAAAACATTAAATAGAAACCGGTAACGGTTACTGTATTAAACGGGCCGGCCCACGGGCAGTTACTCGCGTATTGATTAAAAGACGGTCGACCGACGCGCTTTCATTTCCCTCTCTCTCACTACAACCGGGTCCCACACCCGACCGACCGTTTCACCCGAACGGTCATCTCCCTCTCCCCCGCGCGCGCCGGACCATCGCCGGCCGTTTCTTTCCCCCTCCCGGATCTCTCTCCTCTCTCCACCCTCGCACCCCATGAGCACCTATATAAGAGCCCCACTCCCCGCCTTCCATTTCCCCCCCAAACCCCCTCTCTCCCTCGCTGAGGCGCTGCCCAAATTGCTCGCCGGAGTAGCCACCACCACCGGAGCTCCCGTCGATCGTAGCCACTGATTCCGCCCACCGCTCGCCCCATCATTGCCACCAGTCGACTCCGGAGACCCGTCGCCGTTGCCCGGACCATTTCGCTGCCTCCCTCGACCACCGGAGCACCTCGCCGTTGTCTTCGCCGCTTCCGCACTCGCCGGAGACCTTCGACGCCGGCGACTTTTCTCCGTAAGCTCCCTGGACCGTCGGATCTTTAATCAACGAGTTAGATTAGAACGGATTTAAATCCGAACCGGTATCCTCTACCAACCGGTCGCCCGCCCGTAATCCTCGCGCGCACACCCCCTTAGCCACTCACGTGCTGACACGTAGCCCCCCTGGCCGTTGCAAATCAGTTTTCTTTTCAGTTTTGTTTTAGTTAACAGAGTGAATCCAAATTTTGTTTTGCTTATAACTTTTAATCTATTAAATGTTTTGAGTTGATTCTTTTTGCAATAGCTCACATTTTTCATGTAGTTTCACCATGTACTTTTAAATTTCAAATATGAACTATAAAATTTGAATTGAATCAAATTTTCTTAAAATATTCAAATCTGAATAACTAGAGTTTGAAAATAGATTTTGATATGAATCTTTTTGCTACTATTTGGTATTATTTAGGACTATCTTCATGTTTAGTTTGAGGATTTTCAGGATATATTTTGATTAGTGTTTTAACCAAAAACAGAATCTGCCTAGTATTATAGTATAGTTTCATTTACTTTGTTTTAATTATTTTAAATTTAGTTTTGGTTTCATTTGTTTATTAGGTTCTGTTAATAAACATTTAGTGTTTTCACTCACTGTTAATAAAAATATAAATTTGCTTAGTTTAATTTATTTAACATAGGAATCACAACTTCTTTTCAAATAGGCATAATTTGATTAAAACAGCTAGTTAGTAATAGTTTTGCTTTCAAACAAAGTTTTATATAATTTAATTTTGTTTTCTAAAACAAGTTTATTTGTAAATTCTTTTCTGTTAAGAACATGTTTTACTAATAAATAATAAGTTTGGTTTTGCTCTCTTGTTAGTAAAACTATATTTGTTCCATTTAGTGTTTATCAAAATTTTTACAAACTTTACAAAAGCTTTCCCAACAAACTTAAATTGATTTTCTTCTGTTTATTAACAAAAATATTTTATTGTTCCTTGCTGTCAACAATTGTTTTGTTATTACAAAATAGTTTTATTATGATAGTAGTGTTTTATCAATCACCTCCTAGTAAACAAAACCTTGAGTGTTTTTCTTACTTGTGATTTGTGCATTGTTTTGTCTTGATTATTTACTAGTTCTTGATTGATGTTTGTGGGTTACAATATTCTGTTATATGCTTATTGAGTGCTTGTTTGCTTCGTTAGATTATCCCGAGTGCGAAGCTTGTTACTTAGAGTCCCATGAGTACGAAGATCATCAACCAGGCAAGTCACTTTGATCATGTTTACCCATGTTTTATATGCATTAGTTCTACCATCTCCCCAATTGCATGCAAGATAGGTTAGTTGGAAACTTGGTTACATTGTAGTAGTATCATGTGTTAGGTATCCCTCTCAACCCCTTTGACCACATTGGCCCCGGGAAACGTTGTTTTACTTTTTGCTATGCTATTAGTAGACGGGGTTGGTTGTGTGATTCATGAGAGTTGAGAGAGTTAATAATTTCAAGACCTACATAATGATAAAGATTTAAGACTCCGAGTTTTCAACATACCTCTGGGTGGATGATGGTTGAACGGCACCCTGGAGAAACCAGTGGATTTGCCTAGGTGATGCTGGAGATGGCCAGTATTCACGCGGAAAGGTCCACCCAGGCACAAAGAGATGGATGGATGCTTCAAGACCCAAGGCTTACCTGCACAGCCACAAGTCATTATGGGCTCTGGCTTGGTTGGATATCGTGGTGACCCTAGACAGGCGGTGCTACGAGATGTAGAAGAACGGTAGGAAAGGATGGGCACAGACAGAGTCGCAGGGAAACCCTTTGGAAGACCATGTTTTGGTCATCCGTTTCTCAAACACCCTGAAGTGCGAGAAATCAAACGGAGGCGACCAAATCTTGTGGGGAACGTGTGCAAAACTCTGCAGAGTACTCAAACCTAATCGATTAGCCGTGTCCACGGTCATGGACGACTTGAGCCAAAGGAATTGAAACTTCCGGAACTCTCAACACAATTAATATGATGATATGGTTATTTAACAATTGGGTATGAGAATTGGTTGGTGGAACCATCTCATTAATCAACCAACTTAGTAATATTTTGCTTAGCCCCTTTCTTGATGTAGGAAAAATTGGCTTTACGCAAAACTTACCACCCCACCTGCCATATATGCATATAGACTAGATGATTATCTTTTCACCCCTCTCTTGTGACTTTGCCGGCATATTCCATATGCTGACCTACACGGCTGCAACGTATCATGTTGCAGAGTACTTTTCCGACTAGGAGTGAGGACACGTTCTATGCTCAGTGAGATGCCCTTGGAGTCAGATGGACTCATCTACCTTCGACGCTTCCGCAAGATTTAGATATTCTCATGGGTTGGCTTTTAGCCACTTTATTGTAATTTTTATTGTAATAAAGGACTCGAAAAGAGATTTCGATTAATATATTTGCTGTGTGATTTCCCTTTGATATATACGTTGATGTACCGTGTGTGTACCAGCATGATCTTGGGATGGTACGGAAACACCGGAGACTTGACCTTTCAGGTAGGGTCGTTACATGTTCTGAGGCCATGTGTGTACATGCTAGGCTCGTCAAGTCAACCTAAGTGTATTGCATATGTAAATCTGGCTTACACCCGTTGTATGCGAACGTTAGAGCCTATCACACCCGATCATCACTTGGTTCTTCAGAACAACGAACCTTAGCAACGGTGCACAGTTAGGGGGAACACTTTTCTTGAAATTTTAGTGAGAGATCATCTTATTTAAGCTACCGTCGTTCTAAGCAAATTAGATGTAAAACATGATAAACATCACATGCAATCAATATAGTGAGATGATATGGCAAATATCATCTTGCTCCTTTGATCTCCATCTTCAGGGCACCATGATCATCATTGTCACCGGCACGACACCATGATCTCCATCATCATGATCTCCATCATCGTGTCTTCATGAAGTTGTCTCGCCAACTATTACTTCTACTACTATGGCTGACGGTTAGCAATAAAGTAAAGTAATTACATGGCATTTATGATTGACACGCAGGTCATACAATAAATTAAGACAACTCCTATGGCTCCAGTCGGTTGTCATACTCATCGACATGCAAGTCATGAATCCTATTACAAGAACATGATCAATCTCATACATCACATATATCACATCACATTCTTTGGACATATCACATCACACGGCATATGCTGCAAAAACAAGTTAGACGTCCTCTAATTTGTTGTTGCAAGTTTTGACGTGGCTGCTATAGGTTTCTAGCTAGAACGTTTCTTACCTATGCAAAAACAACAACATGATATGCCAATTTCTATTTACACTTCATAAGGACCCTTTTCATCGAATCCTATCCAACTAGAGTGGGAGATATAGACACCCGCTAGCCACCTTATGCAACAAGTGCATGTCAGGCGGTGGAACCAGTCTCATGTAAGTGTAGGTGTAAAGTCAGTCTGGGCCGCTTCATCCCAGAATAGCGCCGATTCCAGATAAGACTAGTAACGGCAAGACAATTGTCAAAATCGACGCCCACAACACCTTGTGTTCTACTTGTGCATAGATTCTACGCATAGACCTAGCTCTGATACCACTGTTGGGAGACGTAGTAGTAAATCAAAAAAAATCCTACGTGTCACCAAGATCTATCTATGGAGAAACCAACAACGAGCAAAGGGGGAGTGCATCTTCATTCCTTTTAAGATCGCAAAGCAGAAGCGTTACAAGAACGTGGTTGGTGCAGTCATACTCGCAGCGATTCAGATCGCGGTGGAATCCGATCTAAGCTCCGAACAACGGTGCCTCCGCGTTCAACACATGAGCAGCCCGGTGACGTCTCCTACGCCTTGATCTAGCAAGGAGGAAGGAGAGGTTGAGGGAGATCTCTGGCAGCACGATGGCATGGTGACGCTGGAGCTGCGTGGTACTCCGGCAGGGCTTTGCCAAGCACTACGGAGGACGAGGATGAGAAGGGGTAGGGCTGCGCCGAGAGGGAGAGAAACTTGTGTAGATGGCAGCCCCCAAAAACCCACTATATATAGGAGGGGGAGGAGGGAGGGCAGAGCCCCTAGGGTTCCCACCCTAGTGGCCGGCAGCAGCCTAAGATGGCCCCTGGTGCGTCGACCAGAGAGGGAGAGGGAGGGGCGGCACCCTAGGTGGGCCTAGGGCCCATCTGCCCCTAGGGTTTGCCCTCCTCCCACCTTGTGTTGCGCCTGGGGCCCTTGTGGGGGGTGCACCAGCCCACCTAAGGGCTGGTTCCCTCCCACTTGCGGCCCATGCAGCCCTCTGGTGCTGGTGGCCCCACAAGATGGACCCCCGGAACCCTTCCGATGGTCCCGGTACATTATCGGTGATGCCCGAAACACTTCCGGTGACCAAAACCTCACTTCCTATATATGAATCTTTACCTTCGGACCATTCCGGAACTCCTCGTGACATCCGGGATCTCGTCCGGGACTCCTAACAACCTTTCGTAACCACATGCACTATTTCCCTATAACCCTAGTGTCATCTAACCTTAAGTGTGTAGACCCTACGGGTTCAGGAGGCACGTAGACATGACCGAGACACCTCTCTGGTCAATAACCAACAGCAGGATCTGGATACCCATGTTGGCTCCCACATGCTCCACGATGATCTCATCGGATGAACCACGATGTCGGGATTCAATCAATCCCGTATACAATTCCCTTTGTCTACCAGTATGATAGTTTTCCGAGATTCGATTGTAGGTATCCCTATACCTTGTTCAATCTCATTACCGGCAACTCTCTTTACTCGTTCCGTAACACATCATACCCGGGCTAACTCCTTAGTCACATTTAGCTCATTATGATGATGTCTTATCGAGTGGGCCCAGAGATACCTCTGTGTCACACGGAGTGACAAATCCCAGTCTCGATTCGTGCCAACCCAACAGACACTTTCGAAGATACCCGTAATGTACCTATATAGCCACCCAGTTACGTTGTGACGTTTGGCACGCCCAAAGTATTCCTACGATATCCGGGAGTTGCACAATCTCATGGTCTAAGGAAATGATACTTGACAGTAGAAAAGCTTTAGCCGACGAACTACACGATCTTGTGCTATGCTTAGGATTGGGTCTTGTCCATCACATCATTCTCGTAATGATGTTATCCCGTTATCAACAACATCCAATGTCCATGGTCATGAAACCGTGACCATCTATTGATCAACTAGCTAGCCAACTAGAGGCTCACTAGGGAGATGTTGTGGTCTATGTATTCACACATGCATTACGGTTTCCAGTTAATACAATTATAGCATGAACAATAGACAATTATCATGAACAAGGAAATACAATAATAACCATTATATTATTGCCTCTAGGGCATATTTCCAATAGATAATATTGATGGGCATGTTATTCAATTTTGTGATGAAGCCGCTAGAATTGCTAAACCTGATGCTAAAGATAAACATAGACCCATTGTTGGCACGCCTATTATTTCTGTTAAAATAGGAGATCATTGTTGTCATGGCTTATGCGACATGGGTGCTAGTGTGAATGCAATTCCGTTTTCCTTATATAAAGAGATTATGAATGATATTGCACCAGCTGAGGTAGAGGAAATTGATGTTACAATTAAGCTTGCTAATAGAGATACTATATCACCAGTTGAGATTATTAGAGATGTTGAAATCTTGTGTGAGAAAATAAAATATCCTAATGATTTTCTTGTTCTTGGCTCCCCCTAAGATGATTTTTGTCCCATTATATTTGGTAGACCCTTCTTGAATACCGTTAATGCTAGGATAGACTGTGAGAAGGAAACGGTTACCGTAAGTTTTGGGGATACGTCTCATGAGTTTAATTTCTCTAAATTTCATAGACAACCCCATGATAAAGAATTTCCTAGTAAGGATGAAATTGTTGGTTTTTATTTTATTGTTGTGCCTCCTACTGATCCTTTAGAGAAATATTTGCTAGACCATGAAAATTATGTGCATATGAATGAAAGGAACAAAATAGACAAGATTTTCTTTGATCAACATCCTATTCTGAAACACAACTTGCCTGTTGAAATACTTGGGGATCCTCCTCCACCCAATGGCGATCCCATGTTTGAGCTTAAACAATTACCGGATACTCTGAAATATGTTTATCTAAATGAAAAGAAGATATATCATGTTATTATTAGTGCTAACCATTCAGAGCAAGAAGAACAGAGATTATTGAAAACTCTGAGGAAGCACCATGCTGCTACTGGATATACTCTTAATGATCTTAAGGGCATTAGTCCCACTCTATGTGAGCATAAAATTAAAATGGAGCCCGATGCTAAACCACTTGTTGATCACCAACGATGGTTAAATCCTAAAATGTAGGAAGTAGTAAGAAATGAAATATTAAAACTTTTGGAGGAAGAGATGTGAAGAAACTAATCATGTCTTGAATTGGGAGAAGTGCCACTTTATGGTGAATGAAGGCACTGTCTTGGGACATAAAATTTCCAAAAGAGGTATTGAAGTTGACAAAGCTAAAGTTGATGCTATTGAAAAAATGATGTGTCCTACGGATATCAGAGGTATAAGAAGTTTCCTTGGTCATGCTGGTTTCTATAGGAGATTTATTAAAGACTTCTCTAAGATTTCTACGCTGTTCACTAATCTCTTGCAAAAAGATGTTCCATTCGTTTTTATGATGATTGTGTAGAAGCTTTTGAAATTCTTAAGAATGCCTTGATTTCTACACCTGTTATTCAACCACCTGATTGGAACCTGCCCTTTGAAATCATGTGTGATGCTAGTGATTATGCCATTGTTGTTGTTCTAGGACAATGAGTTGATGAGAAATTAAATGTTATTCATTATGCTAGCAAAACTCTAGACAATGCTCAAAGAAACTATGCTACCACTGAAAAAGAATTTTTAGCAGTTGTGTTCGCTTGTGATAAGTCTAGACCCTATATTATTGATTCTAAAGTAACTATTCACAATGATCATGCTGCTATTAAATATCTTATGGAAAAGAAAGATGCTAAACCTAGACTTATTAGGTGGGTTCTTCTGCTACAAGAATTTGATTTGCGTATTGTTGATAGAAAGGGTGCTGATAACCCCGTAGCAGATAACTTGTCTAGGTTAGAGAATGTTCTTGATGACCCACTACCTATTGATGATAGCTTTCTTGATGAACAATTAGCGGTCATAAATGCTTTTCGTAATGCTCCTTGGTATGCTAATTATGTTAATTACATTGTCGCTAAATTTATACCGCCTAGTTTCACATACCAACAAAAGCAAAAGTTCTTCTATGATTTAAGAAATTACTTCTGGGATGACCCACACCTTTATAAAGAAGGAGTAGATGGTTTTATTAGACGTTGTGTACTTGAGCATGAACAGGAACAGATCCTACTTAAGTGTCATTCTAAGGCCTACGGAGGACACCATGCTGGAGATAGAACTGCACATAAGGTATTACAATCTGGTTTTTATTGGCCTACTCTCTTCAAGGATGCTCGTAAGTTTGTCTTGTCATGTGATGAATGTCAAAGAATTGGCAATATTAGTAGACGTCAGGAAATCCCTATGAATTACTCTCTTGTTATTGAACCATTTGATGTTTGGGGTTTCGATTATATGGGACCTTTTTAGACGTCCAATGGGTATACTCATATATTTGTTGCTGTTGATTATGTTACTAATATTGGGGAACGTCGCATGGGAAACAAAAAATTTCCTGCGCACACGCAAACCTATCCATGGTGATGAGCATCTACGAGAGGGAGAGTGGATCTACGTACCCTTGTAGATTGCTAAGCAGGAAGCGTTAAGAAACGCGGCTGGTGTAGTCGTACTTTTTCGCGATCCAAATCGCCGAGCGTCCCGTGATCTAATCACGAACAGTCCCGCGAACCAATCACGAACCGTCCCGCGATCTCATCATGATCCGTCCCGCGATCCGATCACGAACGTACCGTGGCCTTGATCACGATCCTTCCGATCTAGTACCGAACGGACGGCACCTCCGCGTTCAGCACACGTGCAGCTTTATGACGATCTCCACCGTCTTGATCCAGCAAGAGGAGGTGGAGAGGAGAGAGAGTTCACCGGCAGCGTGACGGTGCTCCGGCGATGGGGGTGGAGCAATTCCGGCAGGGCTTCGCCTAAGCACTGCGGAACTACGATCTAGAGGAGAAACTATGCACCGGTGGATTGGATAGCATGTGGCCAGAAATTCTGTCAAAAAACCACCCAATCCACTAGTATATATAGGAGGAGAGGATAGGCAGCCCTTGGCACAAGGACAAGGGCCTCTTTGGTTTGGCCGGCTAGGAAAGGAGCAATCCTACTCCTACTCCAATCCTAGTTGGAGTAGGATTGCTTCCTATTGGCTGATTTTTTCCTTTTCCCTTTAGGACTTCCTCTCCCTGCGCCATGGGCCTTTGTGGCTGTTTCCCCAGCCAACTAAGGGCTGGTTATTATTCTCCCACAGCCCATGGACCTCTTGGGGTCGAAATACCCCTCCCGGAGGTCCCCCGGTACACTACCGGCACTCCCGGTACACTACCGATGAGCCCGAAACTTTTCCGGCGACCAAACTGGGACTTCCTATATATGAATCTTTACCTCCGGACCATTCCGGAGCTCCTCGTGACGTCCAGGATCTCATCCAGGACTCCGAACAACCTTCGGTCACCACCATACACAACTCTACACTACCAAAACGTCACCAAACCTTAAGTGTGCAGACCCTGCGGGTTCGAGAACTATGTAGACATGACCGAGACACCTCTACGGTCAATAATCAATGGTGGGACCTGGACGTCCACATTGGTTCCTACATATTCTACGAAGATCTTATCGGTCGAACCTCTATGTTAAGGATTCATTTAATCCCGTATAACGTTCCCTTTGTTCTTCGGTATGTTACTTGTTCTCGCTACGTTTGTAGTTTGGGTCTTGTCCATCACATCATTCTCCCAATGATGTGATCCCGTTATCAAATGACATCACATGTCAATGGCTAGGAAACCCTGACCATCTTTAATCAACGAGCTAGTTCACTAGAGGCATACTAGGGACACAGTGTTGTCTATTCACCCACACATGCAATGTGTTTCCAATCACTACAATTATAGCATGGATAATAAACGATTATCATGAACAAGGAAATATAATAATAAACACTTTATATATTGCCTCTAGGGCATATTTCCAACAGTCTCCCACTTGCACTAGAGTCAATAATCTAGTTCACATCACTATGTGATTTACATGGTAATGAATCGAACACCCATACAGTTCTGGTGTTGATCATGTTTAGCCCTTGGAAGAGGTTTAGTCAACGGGTCTGCAACATTTAGATCCGTGTGCACTTTGCAAATATTTATGTCCTTCTCCTCGATGTAGAACCGGATGGAGTTGAAGCGTCGCTTTATGTGTCTGGTCCTCTTGTGAAACCTTGGTTCCTTGGCTAGAGCAATGGCACCAGTGTTGTCACAGAACAGGTCCATTGGATTCGGTGCACTAGGCACTACTCCAAGATCTGTCATGAACTGCTTCATCCAGACACCTTCCTTCACTGCCTCCGAGGCTGCGATGTACTCCGCTTCGCATGTAGAATCAGCTACCACGCTTTGCTTGGAACTGCACTAGCTTACTGCTCCCCTATTAAGAATAAATATGTATCCGGTTTGCGACTTAGAGTCGACCGGATCAGTGTCAAAGCTTTCATCGACGTAACCCTTTATGACGAGCTGTTTATCACCTCCATAAACGAGAAACATTTCCTTAGTCCTGTTAAGGTACTTAAGGATATTCTTGACCGCTTGCCAGTGCTCCATTCCAGGATCACTTTGAAACCTTCCAGCCATACTTATCGCAAGGCTAACATCGGGTCTTGTGCACAGCATTGCATACATGATAGAGCCTATGGCTGAAGCATAGGGGATGACGCTCATCTTTTCTTTATCTTCTGCAGTCACTGGGCATTGAGTCTTACTCAACTTCACACCTTGTAACACAGGCAAGAACCCCTTCTTGGCCTGTTCCATTTTGAACTTCTTCAAAACTTTATCAAGGTATGTGCTCTGTGAAAGTGCTATTAAGCGTCTCGATCTATCTCTATGGATCTTAATGCCTAATATGAAAGCAGCTTCTCCTAGGTCCTTCATTGAAAAACTCTTATTCAAATATTCCTTCATGCTTTCCAGCATTTCTATATCATTTCCAATCAGCAATATGTCATCCACATATAACACTAGAAACGCTATAGAGCTCCCACTCACTTTCTTGTAAATACAAGCTTCTCCATAAACTTGTATAAACCCAAACGCTTTGATCACCTCATAAAAACACTTATTCCAACTCCGAGATGCTTGCACCAGTCCATAAATGGATCGCTGGAGTTTGCAAACTTTGTCAGCATTCTCTAGATCGACAAAACCTTCGGGTTGCATCATATACAACTCTTCCTCAAGGAAACCGTTGAGGAACGCCATTTTGACATCCATCTACCAAATTTCATAGTCGAAATAAGCAGCTATTGCCAACATGATTCTGACAGACTTAAGCATCGCTATGGGTGAGAAAGTCTCATCGTAGTCAACTCCTTGAACTTGTGAAAAACCCTTTGCCACAAGTCGAGCTTTATAGACGGTGACATTACCGTCTGCGTCCGTCTTCTTCTTAAAGATCCATTTATTCTGAATGGGCTTTCGCCCTTCAGGTAGTACTTCCAAAGTCCATACTTTGTTTTCATACATGGATCCCATCTCGGATTTCATGGCCTCTAACCATTTCTCGGAATCCGGGCCCATCACTGCTCCTCCATAGCTCGTAGATTCATTGTTGTCTAACAACATGACCTCCAAGACAGGGTTGCCGTACCACTCGGGAGTAGTACGCGCCCTTGTCGGCCTACGAGGTTCAATAGCAGCTTGATCCGAAGCTTCATGATCATCATCATTAACTTCCTCTTCTACCGTCGTAGGTTCCACATAAACATCTTTCTGCGCTGCGCTACTTTCTGGTTGAAGTAAAGGTTCAATAACCTCATCAAGCTCTATTTTCCTCCCACTCAATTCTTTCGAGACAAACTCTTTCTCAAGAAATGTTCCGTTCTTAGAGACAAACACTTTGCCCTCGGATCTGAGATAGAAGGTATACCCGACTGTCTCTTTCGGGTATACTATGAAGACGCATTTCTCCGCTTCGGGTTCCAGCTTTTCAGGCTGAAGCTTTTTGACATAAGCATCACATCCCCAAACTTTAAGAAACGGCAACTTTGGCTTTTTGCCAAACCACAGTTCATATGGCATCGTCTCAACGGATTTCGATGGTTCCCTATTTAAAGTGAATGCAGCTGTCTCTAATGCATAACCCCAAAACGATAGTGGCAAATCGGCAAGAGACATCATAGAACGCACCATATCTAGTAAGGTTTGATTACGACATTCAGACACACCATTACGCTGTGGTGTTCCGGGCAGTGTCAATTGTGAAACAATTCCACATTGTCTTAAGTGACTGCCAAACTCATAACTCAGATATTCACCTCCTCGATCAGATCGCAGAAATTTAATCTTCTTGTTACGATGATTCTCAACTTCACTCTGAAATTGCTTGAACTTTTCAAAAGTTTCAGACTTGTGTTTCATCAACTAAATATACCCATATCTACTCAAGTCATCAGTGAAGGTGAGAAAGTAACGATATCCACCGCGCGTTGCAACATTCATTGGACCGCACACCTCAGTATGTACGATTTCCAATAAGTCACTTGCCCGTTCCATTGTTCCAGAGAATGGCGTTTTAGTCATCTTGGCCATCAGGCATGGTTCACATGTGTCAAGTGATTCAAAATCAAGTGACTCCAAAAGTCCATCAGCATGGAGATTCCTCATGCGTTTTACACCAATATGACCTAAACGGCAGTGCCACAAGAAAGTGGTACTATCATTAACAACTCTACATCTTTTGGCATCAATGTTATGAACATGTGTGTCATCACTATCAAGATTCAATATGAGTAAACCCCTAATATTGGGTGCATGACCATAAAAGATATTACTCATATAAATAGAACAACCTTTATTCTCTGACTTAAATGAGTAACCGTCTCGCAATAAACAAGATCCAGATATAATGTTCATGCTTAACGCAGACACTAAATAACAATTATTCAGGTTCATCACTAATCCCGATGGTAATAGAAGAGAGAGCGTGCCGACGGCGATCACATGAACCTTGGAACCATTTCCCACGCGCATCGTCACTTCATCCTTTGCCAGCCTTCGTTTATTCCGTAGTTCCTGCTTTGAGTTGCAAAGGTGAGCAACCGAACCGGTATCAAATACCTAGGCACTACTACGAGAGCTAGTAAGGTACACATCAATAACATGCATATCATATATACCTTGTTTGTCGTTGGCCGCCTTCTTGTCAGCCAGGAACTTGGGGCAGTTCCGCTTCTAGTGACCAGTTCCCTTGCAATGAAAGCACTCAGTTTCTGGCTTAGGTCCTTGCTTAGGCTTGTTTGTAGGAGTAGCAACTGCTTTGCCACCCTTCTTGGTTTTACCCTTCTTGCCTTTGCCTTTGCCATTTTTCTTGAAACTAGTGGTTTGATTGACCATCAACACTTGTTGTTCTTTCTGGATTTCAGACTCAGCGACTTTCAGCATTGCAAACAGCTCGGCGACTGACTTGTTCATCCCGTGCATGTTATAGTTCATCACAACGCTCTTGTAACTAGGTGGCAGCGATTGAAGAACTCTATCAGTGATTGCCTCCGGCGGAAGGGTAATTCCCAACTCAGCTAGATGGTTTGAGTACCCAGACATTCTGAGTATGTGCTCACTAATAGACTCGTTCTCCTCCATCTTGCACGCATAGAATTTATCGGAGGTCTCATACCTCTCGATCTGGGCATTCTTCTGAAAGATAAACTTCAACTCCTGGAACATCTCATATGCTCCGTGACGTTCAAAACATCTTTGAAGTCCCGGTTCTAAGCCATACAATATTGCACACTGAACTATTGAGTAGTCTCCAACACGAGCCTCCCAAGCGTTCTTAACGTCTTCGGAGGTCATGTCTTCTGGCTGGTCACCAAGCGGTGCATCAAGGACATATGACTTCTGGGAAGCCGTGAGGATAATCCTCAGATTACGGGCCCAGTCAACAAAGTTACTTCCATCATCTTTCAATTTAGCTTTCTCTAGGAACGCATTAAAATTCAGGGGTGCTACTGCGCGAGCCATTGATCTACAACATAAATATGCAAAGGTTACTTAGACTATTGTTCAAGATAATGAGTTTAGTTAATCAAGTTACTAAAGCTCCCACTCAAATTGACATCCCTCAGGTCATCTGAGTGTCACATGATCCAAATTCACCAACTCAAGTCCGATCATCACGTTAGTTAAGTTGGCTTCATTGGTGAACATCATTATGTTGATCATATCTACTATATGATTCATGCTCGACCTTTCGGTCTCTTGTGTTCCGAGGCCATGTCTGTACATGCTAGGCTCGTCAAGTTTAACCCGAGTGTTCTGCGCGTGCAAATCTGGCTTGCACCCGTTGTATGTGAACGTAGAGTCTATCACACCCGATCATCACGTGGTGTCTCAACACGACGAACTTTCGCAACGGTGCACACTCGGGGAGAACACAATTTTTATCTTGAAATTTATGTGAGGGATCACCTTACAATGCTACCGTCGTACTAAGCGAAACAAGGTGCATAAAATGATTAACATCACATGCAATTCATAAGTGACATGATATGGCCATGAACTTGTGCTTTAGATCTCCATCTTGAAAGCACCGGCATGATCTTCATCGTCACCAGCACGACACCATGATCTCCATCATCTTGATCTCCATCAACGTGTCGCCATCGAGGTTGTCACGCCCTGCATGCTTCTACTACTATTGCTACCGTTTAGCGATAAAGTAAAGCATTATATAGCGCTTAATGATTGACACGCAGGTCATACAATAATTAAAGACAACCCTATGGCTCCTGCCGGTTGCCGTACTCATCGACATGCAAGTCGTGAAGTTCTATACATCACATGATCATCTCATACATCACATATATCACATCATGTAATTGGCCATATCACATCACAACATACCCTGCAAAAACAAGTTAGACGTCCTCTAATTGTTGTTGCTTGTTTTACATGGCTGCTATGGGTATCTAGCAAGAACGATTCTCACCTACGTATAAACCACAATGGTGATACATACATTGCTTTTCAACCTTCTCAAGGACCGCCTTTGTCGGATCCGATCCAACTAAAGTGAGACAAACTGTCGCCCGCAAGCCATCTAAGCAACAAGTTGCGTCAAGGGAACCGGTCTCTCGTAAGCGTACGAGTAATGCTGGTCTGAGCCGTTTATTCTCACAATCCCGCTGAACCAAAATCCGACCAAGGGAGGAAACAATCTAAGCATCAACGCCCACAAACCTTTTGTGTTCTACTCGAGATCTCATCGAACCATCAACCTAGCTCATGATGCCACTGTTGGGGAACGTCGCATGGGAAACAAAAAAATTCCTACGCACACGCAAATCTATCCACGGTGAGCATCTACGAGAGGGAGAGTGGATCTATGTACCCTTGTAGATCGCTAAGCGGGAAGCGTTAAGAAACGCGGTTGGTGTAGTCGTACTTTTTCGTGATCCAAATCGCCGAGCGTCCCACGATCTAATCACGAACCGTCCCGCGAACCAATCACTAACCGTCCCGCGATCTCGTCACGATCCGTCCCGCAATCCGATCACGAACGTACCGTGGCCGTGATCATGATCCTTCCGATCTAGTGCCGAACGGACGGCACCTCCGCGTTCAGCACACGTGCAGCTTGATGACGATCTCCACCGTCTTGATCCATCAAGAGGAGGTGGAGAGGAGGGAGAGTTCACCGGCAGCGTGACGGCGCTCCGGCGATGGTGGTGGAGCAATTCCGGCAGGGCTTCGCCTAAGCAGTGCGGAACTACGATCTAGAGGAGAAACTATGCACCGGTGGATTGGATAGCACGTGGCCAGAAATTCTGTCAAAAAACCACCCAATCCACTAGTATATCTAGGAGGAGAGGAGAGGCAGCCCTTGGCACAAGGCCAAGGGCCTCTTTGGTTCGGCCGGCTAGGAGAGGAGCAATCCTACTCCTACTCCAATCCTAGTTGGAGTAGGATTGCTTCCTATTGGCTGATTTTTCCTTTTTCCCTTTAGGACTTCCTCTCCCTGCGCCATGGGCCTTTGTGGCTGTTTCCCCAGCCCACTAAGGGCTGGTTATTATTCTCCCACAGCCCATGGACCTCTTGGGGTCGAAATACCCCTCCCGGAGGTCCCCCGGTACACTACCGGCACTCCCGGTACACTACCGATGAGCCCGAAACTTTTCCGGCGACCAAACTGGGACTTCCTATATATGAATCTTTACCTCCGGACCATTCCGGAGCTTCTTGTGACGTCCAGGATCTCATCCGGGACTCCGAACAACCTTCGGTAACCACCATACACAACTCTACACTACCAAAACGTCACCAAACCTTAAGTGTGCAGACCCTGCGGGTTCGAGAACTATGTAGACATGACCAAGACACCTCTACGGTCAATAACCAATGGTGGGACCTGGACGTCCACATTGGTTCCTACATATTCTACGAAGATCTTATCAGTCGAACCTCTATGTTAAGGATTCAGTTAATCCCGTATAATGTTCCCTTTGTTCTTCGGTATGTTACTTGCCCGAGATTCGATCGTCGGTATCTCCATACCTAGTTCAACCTCGTTACCGGCAAGTCTCTTTAATCGTTCCGGAACGCAAGATCCCGTGGCTAACATATTAGTCACATTGCTTGCAAGGCTTTTTGTGATGTTGCATTACCGAGTGGGCCCTGAGATACCTCTCCGTCACACGGAGTAACAAATCCCAGTCTCGATCCATGCCAACTAAACAGACACCATCGGAGATACCTGTAGAGCACCTTTATAGTCACCCAGTTACGTTGTGATGTTTGATACACACAAGGCACTCCTCTGATATCCATGAGTTGCATGATCTCATGGTCATAGGAACATACACATTGACATGCAGGAAACAGTAGCAATAAACTGACACGATCATACGCTACGTTTGTAGTTTGGGTCTTGTCCATCACATCATTCTCCCAATGATGTGATCCCGTTATCAAATGACATCACATGTCAATGGCTAGGAAACCCTGACCATCTTTGATCAACGAGCTAGTTCACTAGATGCATACTAGGGACACAGTGCTGTCTATTCACCCACACATGCAATGTGTTTCCAATCACTACAATTATAGCATGGATAATATATGATTATCATGAACAAGGAAATATAATAATAAACACTTTATATATTGCCTCTAGGGCATATTTCCAACAACTAAGTGGGTAGAAGCTAGTCCAACTAGTAGTGTTGATCATAACACCTCTATTAAGATGCTTAAAGAAGTTATTTTCCCTAAATTTGGAGTCCCAAGATATTTAATGACTGATGGTGGTTCACATTTTATTCATGGTGCTTTCCGTGAATTGTTTGCTAAGTATGACGTTAATCATAGAATTGCATCTCAGTATCATCCTCAGTCTAGTGGTCAAGTAGAATTAAGCAACAGAGAAATTAAATTGATCTTGCAAAAGACAGTTAATGGATCCAGGAAGAATTGGTCTAAGAAACTTGACGATGCGTTATAGGCTTATAGAACTGCCTAAAAGAATCCTATGGGTATGTCTCCGTATAAAATGGTTTATGGTAAAGCATGTCACTTACCTCTAGAGCTAGAGCACAAAGCTTATTGGGCAATCAAAGAGCTCAACTATGATTTCAAACTTTGTGGTGAGAAGAGGTTATTTGATGTTAGATCACTTGAGGAATGGAGAACTTAGGCCTATGAGAATGCCAAGCTGTTTAAATAAAAAGTTAAGAGATGGCATGATAAAGGGATACAAAAGCGTGAATTTAATGTAGGTGATCATGTCTTGCTATACAATTCTCGGTTAAGATTTTTTGCAGGAAAACTTCTCTCTAAATGGGAAGGGCCTTACATCGTCTAGGAAGTATATAATTCCGGTGCCATCAAGATCAACAACGCCAAAGGCACAAATCGAAAGGTGGTAAACGGGCAAAGAATCAAACATTATATCTCAGGTACTCCCATAAATGTTGAAACCAATGTTATCAACACCATAACTCCGGAACAACATATTTGGGAGACCTACCGGAACGTTCCAGACTCCGAAAAGGAATAGGTATGTGGTACGGTAAGTAAACCGACTCCAAAACTTTGACAATAGCAATTTTACTTAGTTTTGGAATATTTAAAAATTAAGGAAAATCAAAAGTAGCCCGAAGGACGCACGGGGAGGCGACAAGCCTGCTAGGCATGGCCACCCCTCTGGTCGCGCCTAGGGGGTTTGCCACCACCCCGTGCATCCTCCGGACTCCGTTTTCTTGTGGTGAACTCATTCGTCTCGGCAAAAATTCATTATATAATTTCCCTAAGGTTTGCACTTTCGTATCACGACAATACCTCCTGTTTTTGTTTTGAGTTGTTTCTGCAAGCAGATTTAGAGCAAGATGTCTTTGCAAGAGTCGACCGGGGAGAGCCATGTTTCTCACCCAACATAGGAACCTAGAGCATACATTGAAGCTAATCACTTTGGGAGAACCGCGGAGGAGGATATGGAGGCTAACTTGAAAAGGGTGGATGCCATGGACGAAGACCAAGAAGTCAACTCTCATCCACAACCCGAAGTCACGTTGGAGGAACTTTAGAGCTCGGCAATCCCAAATTCGGTTATTCCTCATGACACTAAATTTCTTACTTATGAAAACCTGAAAAGGGGTGTTGTCTTTTCACCTGCAGTAATGAAACATCCATGTGTCAAGGGATCTCTAACAGTCACCGGAAAACTTCACAAGGAAATAATGTTGGAAATATGCCCTAGAGGCAATAATAAATTAGTTATTATCATATTTCCTTGTTCATGATAATCGTTTATTATCCATGCTAAAATTGTATTGATCGGAGAGATGCATGTGTGGATACATAGACAAAATCATGTCCCTAGTATGCCTCTAATAGACTAGCTCGTTGATCAAAGATGGTTAAGGTTTCCTAGCCATGGACATGATATGTCATTTGATAACGGGATCACGTCATTAGGAGAATGGTGTGACGGACAAGACCCAAACTACAAACGTAGCATATGATCATGTCAGTTTAATGCTACTGTTTTCTGCATGTCAAGTATCTATTCATATGACCATGAGATCATGCCACTCACTGACACCAGAGGAGTGCCTTGTGTGTATCAAACGTTGCAATGTAACTGGGTGACTGTAAAGGTACTCTACAGGTATCTCCGAGCGTGTCTGTTGGGTTGGCATGGAACAAGACTGGGATTTGTTACTCCATGTGACGGAGAGGTATCTCAGGGCCCACTTGGTAATACAACATCACAATAAGCATTGCAAGCAATGTGACTAAGTTTTAGTCACGGGATCTTGTATTACGGAACGAGTAAAGAGACTTACCGGTAAGGAAGTTGAACTAGGTATGGAGATACCGACGATCGAATCTCGGGAAAGTAACATACCGAAGAACAAAGGGAACATCATACGGGATTAACTGATTCCTTGACATAGAGGTTCGACCGATGAAGATCTTCGTAGAATACGTAGGAACCAATATGGGCATCCAGGTCACGCTATTGGTTATTGACCGTAGAGGTGTCTCGGTCATGTCTACATAGTTCTCGAACCCGCAGGGTCTGCACACTTAAGGTTCGATGATGTTTTGGTAGTATAGAGTTATGTATGGTGTTTACCGAATGTTGTTCGGATTCCCGGATGAGACCCCGGACGTCACGAGGATATCCGGAATGGTCCAGAGGTAAAGATTGATATATAGGAAGTCCGATTTGGTCGCCGGAAAACTTTCGGGCTCATCGGTAGTGTACCAGGAGTGCTAGTAGTGTACCGGGAGACCAACGGGAGGGGTATTTCAACCCAAGAGGCTACATGGTCTGTGGGAGAGTGAATACCAGCCCTTAGTGGGCTGGTGGAAGTCCCACACAAGGCCCATGCGGCTGGGAGAGAAAACCCAAAGAGAAAAAGGTGGAAAAAAGGCAAAATAGGGAGGAATCCTAGTCCTACTAGGATTGGAGGAGGAGTCCTCCTCTCCTCCTTGATTCGGCCGAACCAAGGGCTGGTCCCTTGAGGGCCAAGTCTCCTCCTCTCTTCCTCTTATATATACTAGAGGTTTTAGGGTTTTTGGCACTAGTTTTCAGCCAAGTGCTACCTGTTCCTCTATGGCACAGTTTCTCCTCTAGATCGTTTTCTGAAGTGCTTAGGCGAAGCCCTGCCAGAATTGCTCCACCACCATCGCCGAGGTGCTGTCACACTGCCGAAGAACTCGTCTACCTCTCCGCTCCCTCTTGCTGGATCAAGAAGGCGGAGATCGTCATCGAGCTGTACGTGTGTCGAACACGGAGGTGTCGTCCGTTCGGCGCTAGATCGAAAGGACCGTGATCAAGATTGCGAGACGGATCATAATGAGATCGCGGGATGGATCATGATGAGTTCGCGGGATGGATCCTGATTGGATCGCGGGATGGATTGTGATGAGATCACAGGACGCTCGGCGATTTGGATTGCAAAGATGTTCGACTACAACAACCGCGTTTCTTAACGCTTCCCGCTTAGCGATCTACAAGGGTATGTAGATCCACTCTCCCTCTCATAGATACTCATCACCATGGATAGATCTTGCGTGTGCGTAGGAAATTTTTTGTTTCCCATGCAATGTTCCCCAACAGTGGCATCATGAGTTAGGTCTATGTGTAGATGAGATCTCGAGTAGAACACAAAGAGTTTGTGGGCGTTGATGCTTAGATTGCTTCCTACCTTGGTCGTGTTTTGGTTCAGCGGTATTGTGGGATGAAGCGGCCCGGACCAACATTACTCATACGTTTATGAGACACCGGTTCACTCAACTGCAACTGTTGCAAAAGATGGCTGGCGGGTGGCAGTTTCTCGTACTTTAGTTGGATCGGATTCGAGAAAGGCGGTCCTTGAGAAGGTTGAAAAGCAACTTATGTATCACCGTTGTGGTTTATGCGTAGGTGAGAATTGTTCTTGCTAGATACCCATAGCAGCCACGTAAAACATGCAACAACAATTAGAGGACGCCTAACTTGTTTTTGTAGGGTATGTTGTGATGTGATATGGCCAATTACGTGATGTGATATATGTGATGTATGAGATGATCATGTGTTGTATAGAATATCACGACTTGCATGTCGATGAGTACGGCAATCGGCAGGAGACATTGGGTTGTCTTTAATTATTGTATGACCTACGTGTCAATCATTAAGTGCTATGTAATGCTTTACTTTATCGCTAAACGGTAGCAATAGTAGTACAAGCATCATGGGCGAGACAACCCCGATGGCGACACGTTGATGGAGATCATGGTGTCATTCCGGTGACGATGGAGATCATGCCGGTGCTTTCAAGATGGAGATCAAAAGTACAAGTTCATGGCCATATCATGTCACTTATGATTTGCATGTGATGTTAATCCTTTTATGCACCTTGTTTTTCTTAGGACGATGGTAGCATTATAAGGTGATCCCTCACTTAAATTTCAAGATGAATTGTGTTTTCCCCGAGTGTGCACCGTTGCGAAAGTTCGTCGTGTCAAGACACCACGTGATGATCGGGTGTGATAGACTCTATGTTCACATACGGGTGAAAGCCAGTGTTGCACATGCAGAACACTCAGGTTAAACTTGACGAGCCTAGCATGTACAGACATGGCCTCGGAACATAAGGGACCGAAAGGTCAAACATGAGTCATATAGTAGATATGATCAACATGATGATGTTCACCATTGAAACCACCTCAACTCACATGATGATCGGACTTGAGTTGGTGAATTTGGATCATGTATCACTCGAATGACCGGAGGGATGTCCATTTGAGTGGGAGTTCTTTAGTAATATGATTAATTGAACTCATTATCATGAACATAGTTAGTAGTGTCTTTGCAAATTATGTTGTAGATTACTTGCTCGTGCTATAACTCCCTTGAATTTTTTATATGTTCCTAGAGAAATAGAGTTGAAAGATGATGGTAGCAATATTGCGAACCGGGTCCGTGATCTGAGGATTGTCCTCATTGCTGCACAGAAGGCTTATGTCCTTAAAGCACCGCTCGGTGCGCCAACCCCTCTAGCGTCGTCTATAGATGTTGTGAACATCTAATAGGCACGTTCTGATGACTACTTGATAGTTTAGTGCGTCATGCATTATGGCTTAGAATTGAGGCTCCGGAACGTTTTGAACGTCACAGAACATATGAGATGTTCTAAGAGCTGAAATTAGGATCTCAGGCTCGTGCCCATGTTGCGAGATATGAGATCTCCAACAAGATTCTTTGCCTGCAAAATGAAAGAGAATAGCTCAATCGTTGAGCATGTGCTCAGATTGTCTGGGTGCTACAATCGCTTGAATTGAGTGGGAGTTGATCTTCCAGATAAGATAGTGATTGATATAGTTCTCCGAGTCACTATCACTAAGCTACTAGAACTTGGTGATGAACTATAAAATGCCAGGGATAGAAATAATGATCCCTGAGTTGTTCGCGATGTTTGACACCACGAAGGTAGAAATCAAGAAGGAGCGTCAAGTGTTGATGGTTAGTCAAACCACTAGTTTCGAGAAGGGCAAGAGCAACGAGGGAAACTTCATGGATAGCAAGTCAGTTGCTGATCCAGTGAAGCAACCCAAAGTTGAACCCAAACCCGAGACTACGTGCTTCGATTATGAGGAGAGTGGTCGCTGAAGCGGAACAACCCTAGATACTTGGTAGATAAGAAGGCTGGCAACGTCGACAGAAGTATATTTGATATACATGTTAATGATGTGTACCTTGCAAGTACTCCTAGTAGCACTTGGGTATTGGATACCGGTTTGGTTGCTAAATGTTAGTAACTCGAAATAAAAGCTACGGAATAAATGGAGAACTAGCTAAGGGTGAGGTGACAATGTGTGTTGGAGATGTTTCCAAGGTTGATGTGATCAACATCGCACGCTCTCTCTACCTTCAGGATTAGTGACAAACCTAAATAAATGTTATTTGGTGTTCTGCGTTGAGCATGAACGTGATTAGATCGTGTTTATTGCAACATGGTTATTCATTTAAGTTAGAGAATAATGGTTATTTTGTTTACGTGAATGATACCTTCGATGGTCATGCACCCAGTGAGAATGGTTTTATTGAATCTTGATCGTAGTTATACACATGTTCATAACATTGATGCCAAAAGATACAAAGTTAATAATGATAGTACCACATACTTGTGGCACTGCCGCTAAATGTCATATTGGTATAAAGCGCATGAAGAAACTCCATGCTTATGGATCTTTGGACTCATTCGATTCGAATCGGTTGACACATGCGAACCATGCCTCTTGGGCAAGATGACTAAGGACCCCGTTTTCTAGATGGATGGAGCGGGCAAGTGATTTATTTGAAATGATACATGTTGATGTATGCAATCCAATGAGTCTTGTAGCGTGCAGTGGATATCGTTATTTTCTTACCTTCACTGATGATTTGAGTAGATATAGTGTATATTTACTTAATGAAACACAAGTCTGAATCGTTTGAAAGGTTCAAGCAAATTCAAAGTGAAGTTTAAGATCATCGTGAAAAGAAGATAAAAATGTCCACGATATGATCGTGGAGGTGAATATCTGAGTAACGAGTTTGGCATACAACTTTAGAGAATGTGGAAGTCGTTTCACAACACACGCCACCTAGAACGCCATAGTGTGATGTTGTGTCCGAACGTCATAGTCGTGCTCTATTGGATATGGTGCGTGCTATGATGTCTCTTATCGTTTTGTTACTATAATTTTGGGGTTATGCATTAGAGACAACTACATTCACTATAAATAGGACACCATCTAAATCCGTTGAGATCACACGGTGTGAATTATGGTTTGATAGAAACCTACGCTGTCATTTCTTAATGTTTGGGGCTGTGACGCTTGTGTGGAAATGTTTTCACCTAATGAGTGTTGGAAATATGACCTATAGGCAATAATAAAATGGTTATTATTGTATTTCCTAGTTCATGATAATTGTCTATTGTTCATGCTATAATTGTGTTAACCGGAAACCGTAATACATGTGTGAATATATAGACCACAACATGTCCCTAGTGAGCCTCTAGTTGACTAGCTCGTTGATCAATAGATGGTCAAGGTTTCATGACCATGGACATTGGATGTCATTGATAACAGGATCACATCATTAGGAGAATGATGTGATGGACAAGACCCAATCCTAAGCATAGCATAAGATCGTGTAATTCGTTTGCTAAAGCTTTTCAATGTTAAGTATCGTTTCCTTAGACCATGAGATTGTGCAACTCCTGGATACCGTAGAAATGCTTTGGGTGTGCCAAACGTCACAGTGTAACGGGGTGGCTATAAAGGTGCACTATGGGTATCTTCGAAAGTGTCTGATGGGTTGGCACGAATCGAGACTGGGATTTGTCATTCCGTGTGACGGAGAGGTATCTCTGGGCCCACTCGGTAAGACATCATCATCATGAGCTCAATGTGACTAAGGAGTTAGCCACAGGATGATGTATTACGGAATGAGTAAAGAGACTTGCCGGTAACGAGATTGAACAAGGTATAGAGATACCGATGATCGAATCTCGGGCAAGTATCATACCAATAGACAAAGGGAATTGCATACGGGATTGATTGAATCCCCGACATCGTAGTTCATCTGATGAAATCATCGTGGAGCATGTGGGAGACAACATGGGTATCCAGATCCCGCTGTTGGTTATTGACCGAAGAGGTGTCTCGGTCATGTCTACGTGTCTCCCGAACCCATAGGGTCTACACACTTAAGGTTCGATGATGCTAGGGTTATAGGGAAATGTTGTACGTGGTTACCGAATGTTTTTCGGAGTCCCGGATGAGATCCCGGACGTCACGAGGAGCTCCGGAATGGTCCGGAGGTAAAGATTGATAAATAGGAAGTCTAGTTTTGGTCACCGGAAAGTTTTCGGGCTCATCGGAAGCGTACCGGGAGTGCCGGGAGGGTGCCGGAGGACACCCGGGAGGGGTGTGACGACCATAGGACTTCGTGGGCCCTTAGAGGAGGTGTGCCATCCCTTTTTAGCCTGGCCAAGACCTTCTAGAAAGGCCCATGCGGCTGGGGTAAAGAGATAAAGGGCAAAAGGATTTAAAAGGAGGAGATCCACCTCCCTTGTGGGAGGTGGACTCTCCCCCTAGTTCGGTCGAAGCTCTCCTCCTTGGAGGAGGGGACAAGGCATCCCTCCCTCTCCCTCCTCCTTTATATATGCAAGGGTTTAGGCTGATTTGAGACACCACTTCTATCTCTCTCGGCGCAGCCCTACCCTTCCTCTTCCTCGTTCTCCGTAGTGCTTGGCGAAGCCCTACTGGAGTCCACGTAGCTCCACCGTCACCACGCCGTCGTGCTGCCGGAGCTCTCCCTCAACCTCTCCTTCCTCCTTGCTGGATCAGGGCATAGGAGATGTCACCGGGGTGTACGTGTGTTGAATGTGGAGGCGCCGTTGTTCGGCGCTGAGATCGGAATCCGCCGCGATCTTAATCGCTGCGAGTACGACTCCACCAACTGCATTCTTGTAACGCTTCCGCTTAGCAATCTTCAAAGGTTTGAAGATGCAATATCTCCCCACTCGTTGCTGGTTTCTCCATGCATAGATCTTGGTGATCGTAGGAATTTTTTTGATTTAATACTATGTCTCCCAACAGTGGCATCATGAGCTAGGTCCATGCGTAGAATCTATGCACGAGTAGAACACAAGTTGTTATGGGCGTCGATTTTGTTAATATGCTTACCACTACTAGTCTTATCTTGATCCGGCGGTATTGTGGGATGAAGCGGCCCGGACCAACTTTACTCATACGCTTACGTGAGACTGGTTCCACCGCCTGACATGCACTTGTTGCATAAGGTGGCTAGCGGGTGTCTGTCTCTCCCACCTTAGTCGGATTGGATTCGATGAAAAGGGTCCTTATGAAGGGTAAATAGCAATTGGCATATCACTTGTGGTTTTGGCGTAGGTAGGAAACGTTCTTGCTAGAAACCTATAGCAGCCACGTAAAAACTTGCAACTACAAATTAGAGGATGTCTAACTTGTTTTTGCAGCATATGCCTTGTGATGTGAGATGGCCAAAGGATGTGATGTGATGCATTGTGATGTATGAGATTGATCATGTTCTTGTAATAGGATTCATGACTTGCATGTCGACGAGTATGACAACCGGCAGGAGCCATAGGAGTTGTCTTATTTTATTGTATGACCTGCGTGTCAATCATAAACGCCATGTAATTACTTTACTTTATTGCTAAACGTTAGCTATAGTAGTAGAAGTAATAGTTGGCGAGACAACTTCATGAAGACACAATGATGGAGATCATGGTGTCGTGCCAGTGACAGTGATGATCATGGTGCCCCGAAGATGGAGATCAAATGAGCAAGATGATATTGGCCATATCATGTCACTATATTGATTGCATGTGATGTTTATCATGTTTACATCTTATTTTCTTAGAACGACGGTAGTAAATAAGATGATCTCTGAATAAAATTTCAAGAAAAGTGTTCACCCTAACTGTGCACCATTGCTAAGGATCATTGTTCCGAAGCACCACGTGATGATCGGGTGTGATAGGTTCTAACGTTCGCATACAACGGGTGTAAGCCAGATTTACACACGCGATACACTTAGGTTGACTTGACGAGCCTAGCATGTACAGACATGGACCCGGAACACGGAAGACCAAAAGGTCGAACATGAGTCGTATAGAAGATACGATCAACATGGAGATGTTCACCATGGATGACTAGTCTGTCTCACGTGATGATAAGACATGGGCTAGTTGACATGGATCATGGGTCACTTGGATGACTATAGAGATGTCTATCTAAGTGGGAGTTCATTAAATAATTTGATTATGTGAACTTAATTATCATGAACTTAGTCTAAAATTGTCTTTAAAATCTATATTGTAGATCCAATGGCCAACGCGAATGTCACCCTAAACTTCAACGCGTTCCTAGAGAAAACAAACCTGAAAGATGATGGAAGCAACTATGCGGACTAGGCCGTGGCCTGAGGATCATCCTCGTAGCTTCCAAGAAATTGTATGTCCTTGATGCACCACTAGGTGACCCACCCCTTGTCCTAGCACAGCAAGATGTTGCGAACGCTTGGCATTCTCGCTGCGATGATTACTCCCTTGTTCAGTGTGGCATGCTTTACGGTTTAGAACCGGGGCTCCAAAAGCGTTTTGAGCAACACGGAGCATATGAGATGTTCCAAGAGCTGAAACTAGTTTTCCAAGCTCATGCCCGGGTCGAGAGATATGACATCTCCGACAAGTTCTTCAGCTGTAAGATGGAGGAGAATAGTTCTGTCAGTGAGCACATCCTCAAGATGTTTGGGCTACACAACCGCTTGACACAGCTGGGAGTTAATCTCCCGGATGACTCGGTCATTGTAAGAATCCTCCAGTCACTTCCACCTAGCTACAAGAGCTTTGTGATGAACTACAACATGCAAGGGATGGAGAAGTCCATTCCTGAGTTGTACTCAATGCTGATATCAGTGGAGGTCGAGATCAAAAAGGAGCATCAAGTGTTGATGGTGAATAAGACCACTAGTTTCAAGAAAGGCAAGGGTAAGAAGAACTTCAAGAAGGATGGCAAAGCTGTTTCCGCGCCTGGTAAGCAAGTTGCCGGGAAGAAGAAGAACAAGAATGGACCCAAGCCTGAGACTGAATATTTTTATTGCAAGGGTACCGGTCACTGGAAGTGGAACTGCCCCAAGTACTTAGCGGATAAGAAGGAGGGCAACGTTAAAGGTATATGTGATATACTTGTTATTGATGTGTACCTAACCAGCGTTTATAGTAGCTCCTAGGTATTTGATACCGGTGCAGTTGCTCACATTTGTAACTCCAAGCAGGAGCTGCGGAATAAGCGGAGGCTGGCAAAGGACGAGGTGACGATGCGCGTCGGGAATGGTTCCATGGTCGATGTGATCGCCGTCGGCATGCTACCTCTACATCTACCTTGGGGATTAGTGTTAAACCTTAATAATTGTTATTCAGTACCAGCTTTGAGCATGAACATTGTATCTGGATCTCGCTTGATGCGATATGGCTACTCATTTAAATTTGAGAATAATGGTTGTTCTATTTATATGAGAGAAATGTTTTATGGTCATGCCCCGCTGGTCAATGGTTTATTTTTGATGAATCTCGAACGTGATGTTACACATGTCCATAGTGTGAGTACCAAAATGTGTAAGGTTGATAACGATAGTGCCACTTACATGTGGGACTGCCGCCTTGGTCATATTGGTGTCAAACGCATGAAGAAGCTCCATACTGATGGACTTTTGGAGTCTCTTGATTTCGAATCATTTGACACGTGCGAACCATGCCTCATGGGTAAGATGACCAAGACTCCGTTCTCCGGAACAATGGAGCGAGCAACTGACTTGTTGGAAATAATACATACCGATGTATGCGGTCCAATGAGTGTCGAGGCTCATGGTGGCTACCGTTATGTTCTCACCCTCACTGATGACTTGAGTATATATGGGTATGTCTACTTAATGAAACATAAGTATGAAACTTTTCAAAGGTTCAAGGAATTTCAGAGTGAGGTAGAGAATCAACGTGACAGGAAAATAAAATGCCTACGATCTGATCGTGGTGGAGAAAATTTAAGTCACGAGTTTGGCACGCACCTAAGGAAATGTGGAATTGTTTCACAACTCATGCCGCCGGGCACACCCCAGCGAAATGGTGTGTTTGAATGTCGTAATAGCACTCTATTAGATATGGTACGATCTATGATGTCTCTTACCGACTTACCGCTATCATTTTGGGGATATGCATTAGAGACTGCTGCATTCACTTTAAATAGGGCACCGTCAAAATCCGTTGAGGCGACACCGTATGAAATATGGTTTGGAAAGAAACCTAAGTTGTCGTTTCTAGAAGTTTGGGGATGCGATGCTTATGTGAAGAAACTTCAACCTGGGAAGCTTGAACCCAAAGCGGAAAAGTGCGTCTTCATACGATATCCCAAAGAGACTATTGGGTATACCTTCTACCTACGATCCGAAGGCAAAGTCTTTGTTGCCAAGAATGGATCCTTTCTCGAGAAAGAGTTTCTCTCGAAAGAAGTATGTGGGAGGAAAATAGAACTTGATGAGGTAACTGTACCTCCACTCGAACCGGAGAGTAGCACAGCACAGGAAGTTGTTTCTGTGGAGCCTGCACCGGCTGGAGAGGAAGTTAATGATGATGATCATGAAACTTTAGATCAAGTTACTATTGAATGTCGAAGTTCCACTAGGACACGTTCCGCACCAGAGTGGTACGGCAACCCTGTCCTAGAGATAATGTTGTTGGACAACGGTGAACCTTCGAACTATGAAGAAGCGATGGCTGGCCCGGATTCCAACAAATGGCTTGAGGCCATGAAATCCGAGATAGGATCCATGTATGAGAACAAAGTATGGACTTTGGTGGACTTTCCTGATGATAAGCGAGCCATTGAAAATAAATGGATCTTTAAGAAGAAGACTGACGCGGATGGTAATGTAACCGTCTATAAGGCTCGGCTTTGTCGCTAAGGGTTATCGACAAGTTCAAGGAATTGACTACGATGAGACTTTCTCACCCGTAGCGATGCTGAAGTCTGTCCGAATCATGTTAGCAATTGCCGCATTTTATGATTGAGAGATCTCGCAAATGGACGTCAAAACGACATTCCTTAATGGTTTCCTTAAGGAAGAACTGTATATGATGCAGTCGGAAGGTTTTGTCGATCTTAAAGATGCTAACAAAGTATGCAAGCTCTAGTGCTCCATCTATGGGCTAGTGTAAGCATCTCGGAGTTGGAACATTCGCTTTAATGAGGTGATTAAAGCATTTGGTTTTATACAGGTTTATGGAGAACCCTGTATTTACAAGAAAGTGAGTGGGAGCTCTGTAGTAGTTCTCATATTATATGTGGATGACATACTGATAATGGGAAATGATATAGAACTTTTGGAAAGTATAAAGGCCTACTTGAATAAGTGTTTTTCAATGAAGGACCTTGGAGAAGCTTCTTATATATTAGGTATTAAGATCTATAGAGATAGATCGAGACACCTCATAGGTCTTTCACAAAGCACATACCTTGAAAAGATATTAAAGAAGTTCAATATGGATCAGTCCAAGAAGGGGTTCTTGCCTGTGTTACAAGGTGTGAGATTGAGTACGACTCAATGCCCGACCACTGCAAAGGATAGAGAAGAGATGAGTGTCATCCCCTATGCTTTAGCCATAGGATCTATTATGTATGCCATGCTGTGTACCAGACCTGATGTGAACCTTGCCATAAGTTTGGTAGGGAGTTACCAAAGTGATCCCGTAGCGGAACACTGGACAGCGGTCAAGAATATCCTAAAGTACCTGAAAAGGACAAAGGACATGTTTCTCGTATATGGAGGTGCTGAAGAGCTCGTCGTAAAGGGTTACGTCAATGCTAGCTTCGACACAGATCCAGACGACTCCAAGTCACAAACCGGATACGTGTATATTTTGAACGGAGGGGCAGTCAGCTGGTGCAGCAGCAAGCTCAGCATCGTGGCAGCATCTACATGTGAAGCGGAGTACATAGCTACTTCGGAAGCAGCTAAGGAAGGAGTCTAGATGAAGGAGTTCATCACCGACCTAGGAGTAATTCCAAGTGCGTCAGGCCCGATGACTCTATTCTGTGACAACACTCGATCTATTGCCCTTGCGAAGTAGCCCAGGTTTCACAAGAAGACAAGACACATCAAGTGCCGCTTCAACTCCATCCGTGATTACGTTCAGGAGGGAGATGTGGATATTTGTAAAGTGATACGGATCTGAATGTCGTAGATCCGTTGACTAAACCTCTCTCACGAGCAAAACATGATCAACACCAGAATGCTATGGGTGTTCGATTCATCACAATGTAACTAGATTATTGACTCTGGTGCAAGTGGGAGACTGTTGGAAATATGCCCTAGAGGCAATAAGAAAATTTTTATTATTGTATTTCCTAGTTCATGATAATTGTCTATTGTTCATGCTATAATTGTGTTAATCGATAACCGTAATACATGTGTGAATACATAGACCACAACATGCCCCTAGTGAGACTCTAGTTGACTAGCTCGTTGATCAATAGATGGTCACGGTTTCATGACCATCGACATTGGATGTCATTGATAATGGGATCACATCATTAGGAGAATGATGTGATGGACAAGACCCAATACTAAGCATAGCATAAGATCGTGTAGTTCGTTTGCTAAAGCTTTTCAATGTCAAGTATCATTTCCTTAGACCATGAGATTGTGCAACTCGCGGATACCGTAGGAATGCTTTGGGTGTGCCAACTGTCACAACGTAACTGGGTGGCTATAAAGGTGCACTACGGGTATCTCCGAAAGTGTCTGTTGGGTTGGCATGAATCGAGACTGGGATTTGTCACTCCGTGTGACGGAGAGGTATCTCTGGGCCCACTCGGTAAGACATCATCATAATGAGCTCAATGTGACTAAGGAGTTAGCCATGGGAAGATGTATTACGGAATGAGTAAAGAGACTTGCCGGTAACGAGATTGAACAAGGTATAGAGATACCGATGATCGAATCTCGGGCAAGTATCATACCGATAGACAAAGGGAATTCCATACGGGATTGATTGAATCCTCGACATCATGGTTCATCCGATGAAATCATCATGGAGCATGTGGGAGACAACATGGGTATCCAGATCCCGCTGTTGGTTATTGACCGGAGAGGTGTCTCGGTCATGTCTACGTGTCTCCCGAACCCGTAGGTCTACACACTTAAGGTTCGATGACGCTAGGGTTATAGGGAAATGTTGTACGTGGTTACCAAAAGTTTTTTGAGTCCCGTATGAGATCTCGGATGTCACGAGGAGCTACGGAATGGTCCAGAGGTAAAGATTGATATATAGGAAGTCCAGTTTTGGTCACAGAAAGTTTTCGAGCTCATCGGTAGTGTACCGGGAGTGCCGGGAGGGTGCCGGAGGACCCCCGGGAGGGGTGTGACGACCATAGGACTTCGTGGGCCCTTAGAGGAGGTGTGCTAGCCCTTTTTGGGCTGTCCAAGACCTTTTAGAAAGGCCCATACGGCTGGGGTAAAGTGATAAAGGGCAAAAGGATTTAAAAGAAGGAGATCCACCTCCCTTGTGGGAGGTGGACTCTCCAACTAGTTCGGCCGAAGCTCTCCTCCTTGGAGGAGGGGCCAAGGCAGCCCTCCCTCTCCCTCCTCCTATATATATGCAAGGGTTTGGGCTGATTTGAGACACGACTTCTCTCTCTCTCTTGGTGCAGCCCTACCCTTCCTCTTCCTCGTTCTCCGTAGTGGTTGGGGAAGCCCTGCCGGAGTCCACGTAGCTCCACCGTCACCACGTCGTCGTGCTGGCGGAGCTCTCCCTCAACCTCTCCTTCCTCCTTGCTGGATTAAGGCGTAGGAGACGTCACTGGGCTGTACGTATGTTGAACACGGAGGCGCCGTTGTTCGGCGCTGATATCGGAATCCACCGCGATCTGAATCGCTGCGAGTACGACTCCATCAACCGCGTTCTTGTAACGCTTTCGCTTAGCGATCTGCAAAGGTATGAAGATGCAATCTCTCCCCACTCGTTGCTGGTTTCTCCATGGATATATATGTTGGAAATATGCCCTAGAGGCAATAATAAATTAGTTATTATCATATTTCTTTGTTCATGATAATCGTTTATTATCCATGCTATAATTGTATTGATCAGAGACTGAGATGCATGTGTGGATACATAGACAAAACCATGTCCCTAGTATGCCTCTAATAGACTAGCTCGTTGATCAAAAGATGGTTAACATTTCCTAGCCATGGACATGAGATGTCATTTGATAACGGGGTCACATCATTAGGAGAATGATGTGATGGACAAGACCCAAACTGCAAACGTAACATATGATCGTGTCAATTTATTGCTACTGTTTTCCGCGCATGTCAAGTATGTGTGCCTATGACCATGAGATCATGCAACTCACAGATATCGGAGGACTGCCTTGTGTGTATCAAACGTCGCAACGTAACTGGGTGACTATAAAGGTGCTCTACAGGTATCTCCGATGGTGTCTGTTGAGTTGGCATGGATCGAGACTGGGATTTGTTACTCCGTGTGACAGAGAGGTATCTCGGGGCCCACTCGGTAATGCAACATCACAATAAGCCTTGGAAGCAATGTGACTAATTGTTAGTTGCGGGATCTTGTATTACGGAACGAGTAAAGAGACTTGCCGGTAACGAGGTTGAACTAGGTATGGAGATACCGACGATCGAATCTCGGGCAAGTAACATACCGAAGAACAAAGGGAACGTTATACGGGATTAACTGAATCCTTGACATAGAGGTTTGACCGATAAAGATCTTCATAGAATATGTAGGAACCAATGTGGACGTCCAGGTCCCGCCATTGGTTATTGACCGTAGAGGTGTCTCAGTCATGTCTACATAGTTCTCGAACCTGTAGGGTCTGCACACTTAAGGTTCGGTGACGTTTTGGTAGTGTAGAGTTATGTATGGTGGTGACCGAAGTTTGTTCGGAGTCCCAGTGAGATCCCGGACGTCACGACGAGCTCCGGAATGGTCCGGAGGTAAAGATTCATATATAGGAAGTCCCAGTTTGGTTTCCGGAAAAGTTTCGGGCTCATCGGTAGTGTACCGGGAGTGCCGGTAGTGTACCGGGAGGCCTCCGGGAAGGGTATTTCGACCCCAAGAGGTCCATGGGCTGCGGGAGAATAATAACCAGCCCTTATTGGGCTGGGAAAATATCTAAAAAGGCCCATGGTGCAGGAGAGAAAGTCCTAAAGCAAAAAGTGGAAAATCAGCCAATAGGAGGCAATCCTACTCCAACTAGGATTGGAGGTGAAGTAGGATTGCTTCCCACCTCCTATTTCGGCCGACCCAAAGGCCTTGGCTGACTCTCCTCTCCTCTCCTCCTATATATACTAGTGGGTTGGGTGGTTTTTGGACAGAATTTCTGGCCACGTGCTACCCGTTCCACCGGTGCAATAGTTTCTCCTCTAGATCGGTTTTTTGCAGCGCTTAGGCGAAGCCCTGCCGGAATTGCTCCACCACCATCACCGGAGCGCTGTTACGCTGCTGGTAAACTCTCTCTCCTCTCCACCTCCTCTCTCTGGATCGAGATGGTGGAGATTGTCATCAAGCTGCACGTGTGCTGAACGCGGAGGTGCCGTCCGTTCGGCACTAGATCGGAAGGACCGTGATCGAGATCGCGAGACGGTTCGTGATGTGATCACGGAACGGATCGTGATGAGTTCAGGGAAAGATCATGATCAAGATCGTGAGACGGATCGTGATGAGTTCGCGGGACGGATCATGATGTGTTCACGGGACGGTTCGTGATTGGATCGCGGGACGCTCAGCGATTTGGATCGCGAAGAAGTTTGACTACACCAATCGCGTTTCTTAATGCTTCCCGCTTAGTGATCTACAAGGGTACGTAGATCCACTCTCCCTCTCGTAGATGCTCATCACCATGGATAGGTTTGCATGTGCGTAGGAAATTTTTTGTTTCCCATGCGACGTTCCCCTACAATATCTTGGTGACCGTAGGAAATTTTTTGATTTACTACTACGTCTCCCAACAATGAGGTCGAACCCAAAGCGGACAAACGCATCTTCATAGAATACCCTAAGAACAGTTGGGTGAACCTTCTATCTCGGATCCAAGCATAAAATGTTTGATTCTAAAACTGGGTCCTTTCTCGAGAAAAAGTTTCTCTCAAAAGAATTGAGTGGGAGGAAGATAGAACTTGATGAGGTTGTTGAACCTTTGTTTCAACGAGAGAGTAGCACAACACAGGAAGATGTTTCTGTCAAGCCTACGTTAGTTGAAGAGGAAGTTAATGATGATGATCATGAAGCTTCGGATCAAGGTACTATCGAACCTCATAGGTCGACAAGGATGTGTACTGCTCCTGAGCGGTACGACAACCCTGTCTTGGAGGTCTTGTTGTTGGACAACGATGAACCTAAAAGTTGTGGAGAAGCGATGATGGGCCCGTATTCCGACAAATGGTTAGAGGCCATGAAATCTGAGAAAGGATCCATGTATGAAAACCAGGTATAGACTCTGGTAGACTTGCTCGTTGGACGGCAGGTCGTTGAGTACAAATGGACCTTTAAGATGAAGACAAATGCTGATGGTGAATGTCACCATTTATAAAGGTCGACTTGTCACAAAGAAGTTTCTGCCAAGTTCAAGGAGTTGACTGCGATGAGACTTTCTCACTCGTAGCGATGCTAAAGTCTGTTGGAATTATGTTAGTAGTTGCTGCATTTCTCAATTATGAAATCTGGCAGATGGATGCCAAAACATCGTTTCCTTCCTTAAGGAAAGGTTGTATGAGATACAACCAGAAGGTTTTGTCAGTCCTAATGATGCTAGAAGGTGTGCAAGCTTCAGTGATCCTTCTATGAACTGAAGCAAGCATCTCGAAGTTGTAATATACACTTTGACGAGGTGATCAAAGTTTTTGAGTCTATACAAAGTTTATGAGAAACTTGTATTTACAATAAAGTGAGTGGGAGCACTATAGAGTTTCTGGTAAGCATATGTGGTTGACATATTGTTGATCGGAAATGATGTAGAATTTCTGGAAAGCATAAATGGTTGTTTGAAAAGAGTTTTTCAAAGGAAGACCTGGATAAAGCTACCTGATTGTTGAGCATCAAGATCTATAGAGATAGATCAAGATGCTTGATGAGACTTTCAATGAGTACATACCTTGACAAGATTTTGAAAGAGTTCAACATGGATCAGTCAGAGAAGGAGTTCTCGCCTGATTTGTAAGGTGTGAAGTTGAGTGAGACTCAAAGCTCAACAACGGAAGAAGAAAGAGAAAGGACAAACGTCGTCCCCTATGCCTTAGCCATAGGCTCTATATTATGCCATGCTGTGTACCGCACCTAGTGTGTGCCTTGCCATGAGTCTGTCAAGGGGTACAAAACTGATCCAGGAGTGGATCATTGGGCAGCGGTGAGGATTATCCTTAGTAACTAAAAGACTAAGGGGATGTTTCTAGATTATGGAGGTGATAAAGACTTCGTCGTAAAGAGTTACGTCGATGCAAGCTTTAACACCAATCTGGATGACTCGTAGTAACAATCTGGATACGTATAGTGGAGCAACCATTTGGAATAGTATCAAGTGGAGTGTGGTAGAAGTGTTAACAGTTTGACACAGAGATTTGCAAAGTACACACGGATCGGAATATCACAGACCCATTGACTATAAGACCTCTCTCACATGGAAAGCATGATCGAGCCCCAGAACTCATTGGGTGTTAGATTCATAAAAATGTGAATCACATGGTGATGTGAACTAGATTATTGACTCTAGTGCAAGTGGGAGACTGTTGAAATATGCCCTAAAGGCAATAATAAATTAGTTATTATCATATTTCCTTGTTCATGATAATCGTTTATTATCCATGCTATAATTCTATATAGATCGGAGACTTAGATGCATGTGTGGACACATAGACAAAATCATGTTCCTAGTATGCCTCAAATAGACTAGCTCATTGATCAAAGATGGTTAAGGTTTCCTAGCCATGGACATGAGATGTCATTTGATAACGAGATCACATCATTAGGAGAATGGTGTGATGGACAAGACCCAAACTACAAACGTAGCATATGATCGTGTCAGTTTAATGCTATTGTTTTCTGCATGTCAAGTATCAGTTCCTATGACCACGGGATCATGCAACTCACTGACACTGGAGGAGTGTCTTGTGTGTATCAAATGTTGCAACGTAATTGGGTGAATATAAAGGTACTCTGCAGGTATCTCCGAGGGTGTCTATTGGGTTGGCATGGATCAAGACTGGAATTTGTTACTCCGTGTGACGGAGAGGTATCTCAGGGCCCACTCGGTTATACAACATCACAATAAACCTTGCAAGCAATGTGACTAAGTTTTAGTCACGGGATCTTGTATTACGGAATGAGTAAAGAGACTTACCAGTAACAAGGTTGAACTAGATATGGAGATACCGACGATCGAATCTCGGGCAAGTAACATACCGAAGAACAAAGGGAACATCATACGAGATTAACTAAATCCTCGACATAGAGGTTCCACCGATGAAGATCTTCGTAGAATACGTAGGAACCAATATGGGCATCCAGGTCCCTCTATTGGTTATTGACCATAGAGGTGTCTCGGTCATGTGTACATAGTTCTCGAATCCGCAGGGTCTGCACACTTAAGGTTCGATGACATTTCGGTAGTATAGAGTTATGTATGGTGGTTACCGAATGTTGTTCAGATTCCTGGATGAGATCCCTGACGCCACAAGGTGCTCCGGAATGGTCCGGAGGTAAAGATTGATATATAGGAAGTCCTATTTTGGTCGTCGGAAAAGTTTTGGGCTCATCGGTAGTGTACCGGGAGTGCCAGTAGTGTACCGGGAGACCATCGGGAGGGGTATTTCGACCTAAGAGGCTACAAGGGCTGTGGGAGAGTGAATACCAGCCCTTTGTGGGCTGGTGGAAGTCCCACACAAGGCCCATGCGACTGGGAGAGAAAACCCAAAGAGAAAAAGGTGGAAAAAGGCAAAATAGGGAGGAATCCTAGTCCTACTAGGATTGGAGGAGGAGTCCTCCTCTCCTCCTTGATTCGGCCGAACCAAGGGCTGTCCCCTTGAGGGCCAAGTCTCCTCCTCTCTTCCTCCTATATATACTAGAGGTTTTAGGGGTTTTGGCACTAGTTTTTCAGCCACGTGCTACCCGTTCCTCTAGTGCACAGTTTCTCCTCTAGATCGGTTTTCTACAGTGCTTAGGCAAAGCCCTACCAGAATTGCTCCACCACCATCCCCGCGGTGCCGTCACGCTGCCGGAGAACTCGTCTACCTCTCCGCTCCCTCTTGCTGGATCAAGAAGGCGGAGATCGTCATTGAGCTGTACGTGTGCCGAACGATGAAGTGTCGACTGTTCGGCGCTAGATCAGAAGGACCGTGATCAAGATTGCGAGATGGATCGGGATGAGATTGCGGGACAGATTGTGATTAGTTCGCGGGACGGATCGTGATTTGATCGCGGGACAGATCGTGATGAGATCACGGGACGCTCGGCGATTTGGATCGCGAAGACGTTTGACTACACCAACCGCGTTTCTTAACGCTTCCCGCTTAGCGATCCACAAGGGTATATAGATCCACTCTCCCTCTCGTAGATACTCATCACCATGGATAGATCTTGCGTGTGCGTGGGAAATTTTTTGTTTCCCATGCAACGTTCCCCAACAAATAATGGAACTCAGGCGGCAAAATAACAAGCTTGAGGAGGAGAATCGCATTCTGAGGGGTATCATTGCCAAGAATATTGCATCATCACCTCCAAAGAAGGACACCTGATCACATGGATAAGGGCACTCCCCTTGGCTAGTGCCAAGCTTGGGGGAGTTGCCCCGGTATCTGATAATCCCCAAGTGCAAGGAATCATCGTAGCAATTTCCAATGGTGGAAGTGATAATTATGGAGTGTCGAACCCACAAGGAGCTAAAGGTAAGATCAATATTCTCTCAAGTCTAATCTACCATCGATGCGACTCTACGTACACCGAACGTTTGCTTCCAACTAGAAACGAGAAATAAAACTACGTTGTGGATATGAAGAGGATAGATTTGCATGATATTGGAGAACTAAAATATAAATATAGGTGTTGTTATCATAATATTACAATATATTACAAATAGCGAGTGTGGAATAATGATGGGTCGGTGTGCAGAATTATCCTAGGAAATTGTTAACAAGATTGAAACTCATCATTGCAATTTTATATCAGGGAGAGGCATAAGCTAACATACTTTCTCTACTTGGATCATATGCACTTATGATTGGAACTCTAGCAAGCATCCGCAACTAGTAAAGATCATTAAGGTAAAACCCAACCATAGCATTAAAGCATCAAGTCCCCTTTATCCCATACGCAACAACCCCCTTACTCGGGTTTATGCTTTTGTCACTCAAGCAACCCACTATAAGCGAATCATGAACGTATTGCAACACCCTACAGCGGGAATCCTTCATGTGTGCACGGCACGGAAGGCACCATAGGACAACACCAAAATAAACATACAACTCAAACCAATCTAGATCATAAATCAACCCAAAGGACAAAAGTAATCTACTCAAAACATCATAGGATGACAACACATCATTGGATCATAATATGTAGCATAAAGCACCATGTTCAAGTAGGTGATTATAGGGGGTGCAGTAGAGTGGACCACTAAAAGGAGATGAGGATGGTGATGAAGAAGGTGATGTTGATGAAGACGATCACCGCGATGATGGTTCCCATGATGGCACTACGACACCACCGAGAGAGAGGGTGAGAGGTTCTCGCCCCTGTGCTTACTCCTCCATGGCCTCCCCCTCTGTAAGGAGAGGTTCTCCCTCTCGTCCTTGGCCTCCATGGTGTTGATGGCCCCTCCGGGACGATGAAGATGGCCTCTAGAGGGCCAAGATTGGTTTTTCATGGCTCTGGAGGTGTGCGGTGGCGGAACTCCCGATCTAGGTTTCTTTTCGGAGGTTTATGTATTTATAGGAGTTTTTGGCGTTGGTCCTACGTCCATAAGGTTCCCGAGGAAGTCACAAGCCAGGGGCGTGCCCTAGGGGGGTCATACCCCTATGGCTTATGGCCTCCTCGGCCTTCCTCTCCGGTGACTCTTCGCTCCAGTATTTTCTATTTTTTTCCAAAAATATTCTCCTGAAATTTTCAGCTCATTCCGAGAACTTTATTTCTACACAAAAAACAACAACACGGTAGTTCTGCAGAAAATAGCGTCAGTCCGGGTTAGTTCTAATAAAATCATACCAAAATCATATAGAATTTTTTGTAAACATGGCATGAATACTTCATAAATAATAAATACGTTGGAGACATATCAACATCCCCAAGCTTAACTCCTGCTCGTCCTCGAGTAGGTAAACGATAAAAGAAATAATTTATGAAGTGTGAATGCTAGCAAGTGTACAATTTTGATCAATGATAATTCCAATCACTTTTTCTAGCATCAATATAAACCATAAACAGTAACTCATCTCATAAAACTTCTCATGATCAAGTAACAAGCTATTCACATGTTAAAGTGTAGACCAGAAAGCTTCTTGAAAACTAACAAACCATATTCCTAGTCATCGAACAATTGCAATTCATCTTATTTTTAGGAAGGGTCTATGTAAGAGCTTTGGTTTAGCAAATTCCACATACTCAACTATCATATAGTCTTCCATGATTATTAACACTTGAAGCATATTTTTTAGAACAAATAGCATCCATCAACATAGAGAAATATAGGGGTTAATGTTTCGCCTCCCAACTTATTTATCATATAGATAATTGTCAACAATAATAATTCATGATCAAATATATTTGTGTGGATATATATGTCTAGATCATTCCCCAACACATGACGCTTTCCAAGAGAAAAAGGCGGAATATAGGAAGTGGTCAAGATCACCATGACTCTTGCATAAAGGTAAGTACTAGAAAGTAAAATATAGGCCCTTCGCAGACGGAAGCATTGATTTGCAAAGCTGTCAGAGCTCGAGCTTTTAAAACAGAGATGAAAAATAATTTTGAGCGGTATGCTTTCATTGTCAACATCAAAACCGAGAGAACTCGGTTTCTTCCATGCTAGATACATTATAGGCAGTTCCCATACAGAATGGTAAAGTTTAGTCCCCCTCCACCAATCAATCACACTCCACGGCGAGCCGAATCCACGGGTACCGTCCATACCAACACCATTCCCAGGGGAGTTTTGTTTCATTATATTTTGATTTGATTTTTGAGCATGGAACTGGGCATCCCAAATACCAGTCACTTTCTCGTGAATGATAGTGAATCAACACATATTGTGAGAATAACCCACCTAGTATGGAAGATACTGACAGCCCCTAGTCACTACATGAGATATTCGGGCATAGAAAACAGAATATTATTTGAAGGTTTAGAGTTTGGCACATGCAAATTTACTTGGAACGGCAGGTAAATACCGCATATAGCTAGGTATGGTGGACTCTCATGGAAAAACTGGTTGAAAGGGTGTTTGGATGGACAAGTAGTATTTCTACTTGGTGCGGAAGTTTTGGCTAGTATGAGGTGGAAACAAGCACCACATGTTTGAGGATCCATAAAAATATAACTTCTATACAAATATACCCAAACATAACTCATTTCGTTGTCTTCCTTGTCCAACTTCAACTAATTTTCCCAAGTTTGAAAATAATTAATGAGCTCGAAATCATAGAAGATGTCCAAGATAATATAATTATATGTGGAATGTCTCTTCCTTCAATCTTCTTTCATGAATTGTTCAAGTGACCAATGCGGTGTTTGCTAACTTTCAATAAATTTTACCACCTATACTTATTGTGTGTGAAGTCACTACTCCCCATGGTATAAGCATATAAAACATACATAATTTCAGATTTATGAAATTCCATTGATTCAACCATTTACTCATAGGATATAAGTGAAGCACGAGAGTGAATGAGAAACTACTAAAAAAAGATATAAGTGAAGATCAATATTTAGTTAATTAGTTAAATAGCCATGTGTGGACTCTCTCTTATTCAAAATTTCAGATCCAATAATTATTTTGAAACGGCACACAAAATAAAAAAATTGCACACCAAGAATAGCATGCATCATGTGAATGAATAAAAATTTAGGCTCAACATAGGCTAACCGATAATTGTTGATGAAGAGAGGTAGGATGCGTAGCATCCCCAAGCTTAGATACTTGAGATTTCTTAAAATATTTTCTTGGGGTTCCTTGGAATCCCAAAGCTTGAGCTTTTGTATCTTGTTCAATCCTCTCATATCCCGGTTTCACGTATTCTCAAAAACTTCGTCCACACAAAACTCAAAAGAACTCGTGAGATAGGTTAGTACACCTAAGAACAAATCAAAACTTCATGTACTGCCAAGACAAGTTGCACAATAATTTTAAAACATTAGGTACTGTATACTATCATTTCCACAATTTATATTTACCAATATAGGCTATGGAAACTATAGGATAAGTAGATAACAAAATTATGACAGCAATCTGTCCGAACAAAATAGTCTATAGTAATTTATTAAACCAGTGTACCTATGAAACTCCTAAAATTATGAAACTTTAGGACATGCTAAGAAATTTATATAAAAACACTGTGTAGAAATGTCAGAAACTTTCAACGTTCCATTAAAATATGAAAATTCAAACACTACAACAGAAGTTTCTGTTTTTGCACAGCACACATCAAACATGCAATTCAAGCATCCTAAAGGCAATTCTTGGAACTTTTTATTGAAAAACATGATTATAAATAACACCTAACATATAAAAACAAAATAAAATGACGTTCCAAGCAAAACTCATATTATGTGACAAATAAAAATATAGCTTCAAGTAAGATATACCGATAGTGTTGAAGACGAAAGAGGGGATGCCTTCCGGGGCATCCCAAAGCTTAGGAGCTTGAGTATTCATTGGATATTAACTTGGGTGTTCCTTGGGAATCCCCAATATTAGGTTCTTGTCACTCCTTATTCTGCTCATATCGGTGTCTCACCCAAAACTTGAAAACTTCAATCACACAAAACTTAACAGAACTTTGTGAGAAGGGTTAGTGTAATAAAGATAGATCATTCACTTAGGTACTTTCAAAACAAGATTCATAATTATTCCCACGCGATACCTACGGTATTCCATCATTCCCACAGTTTATATTACTCAATATAAGCTATAGGAACACTTGAAACAAGCAAACTATGCATGCAAAACAGAATCTGTCAAAAACAGAACAGCCTGTAAAGATCTGAATGATCACCCAACTTCCCTAACTCTAAAAATTATTAAAAATTATTAAATATCACATAATTTGCAAATAAATGTTGTGTAAAATGTTCAGAATTTTTTAATCTCCAGTAAAATCATATAATTCAATACTGGACGCAAATCTTTCTGTTTTTACACAGAATCAAACAAGCTAGTATACACACTATCCCAAAGGCTTTACTTGGCACTTCATTGAAATAAAAGGCACAAAACATGATTAATAAAGTAGCTTAATAATGTGAACAAATAAAAACATAAAGTAAAAGTTTTGGGTTGTCTCCCAACAAGCGCTTTTCTTTAATGCCTTTTTAGCTAGGCATGATATTTCAATGATACTCTTCCAAGCCAAATTCTGTGATAATTTTATTCATACTCTAAAATATATAAGTGAAGTTCATAGATAATTCTACAATTAATATAGATTAACCAATATCCAAGCTCAAAATATATAAGTGAAGCATATGAAGCGTTCTATAAAGCCATACTCAAAAGATTTCAAGTGAAGCACAAAGAGCATTCTATAAAGCCATACTCAAAAGATTTAAGTGAAGCGCATGAAGCATTCTACAAATCAATGAAGTACTAACTCATACTATAAGGGTGCATAAAGGAAAACAAAAAAACTAAAGACGCATATCATGTGAACAAAACAAACATCAAGGTATACCGATAATTGTTGGAGAATAAATATGGGATGCCTTCTGGGGCATCCCCAAGCTTAGGTGCTTGAGTATCCTTGAAATATTTACTTGGGGTGCCTTGGTCATCCCCAAGATTGAATTCTTGTCTGTCTGTATTCTTCTTATATCAATACCTCCTCGATCTTCGAACACTTCATTCACACAAAACTTAACAAAACCCTAATGAGATCCGTTAGTATAATAAAGCAAATTACTGCTTTAAGTACTATTGTGAACTCATTCCAAATTCATATGAGCATTATATCTAGTATATTCCAACTTCACCGTGGTTCATACCCCCCAATACAAGCCATAGATTCATCAAAATAAGAGATCAATGCATAGAAAACAAAATCTGTTAAAAATAGGACAGTCTGTAGTAATCTGGAAACTTCATATACTTCTATAAATCAAAAAATTCTGAAACTTTAGTAATAATGAAAAAAATTGCATAGTAGTATTGTGTAAAAATTCAGAAACTTTTGACATTCCAGTGAAAAACTTAAATTCATGCACTATAGCCAAAGTTTCTGTTTTTGCACTGCACATACCAAACAAGAAATCTAATCATCCTAAAAGCAAATCTTGGCACATTATTTTAATAATACAATGGGTTGCCTTGATTACAGCGGGGTGCGAGAGAGTGGACTGCTAAAAGGAGATGAGGATGGTGATGAAGAAGGTGATCTTGATGTAGACGATCACCGCGGTGATGGTTCCCTCGATGGCACTCCGACACCACCGGGAGAGAAGGTTAGAGGTTCTCCCCCTTGTGCTTCCTCCTCCATGGCCTCCCGCCTTTGTGGGGAGAGGTTCTCCCTCTGGTCCTTGTCCTCCATGGTGTTGATGGACCCTTTGGGACAATGAAGATGGCCTCCAGTGATGATGACCCCCTCCGACAGGGTGCCGGAGAGGGCCAAGATTGGTTTTTCGTGGCTTTAGAGGTGTGCGGCAGCGGAACTCCCAATCTAGGTCTCTTTTCGGAGGTTTCTATAGTAGTTTTTGGCATGGTCCTACGTCCAGAAGGTTCCCGAGGAAGTCACATGCCAGGGGGCTCCCCTGTGGCTTGTGACCTCCTCGGCCTTCCTCTCCATAAAGTTTCAGCTCATTCCGAGAACTTCTATTTCTGCACAAAAACAACACCATGGTAGTTCTGCTGAAAATAGCGTAAGTCCGGGTTAGTTCTAATAAAATCATACCAAAATCATATAGAATTATTGTAAACATGGCATGAATACTTCATAAATTATAGATACGTTAGAGACGTATCAGTATCGTATCACCATCACACCTTTTTCCTTTTCCTTTCTCTTGTTTTTCTTAGTTTGGTCCTTTTGATTTTGTTTTGATCTAGTAGAATAAAATTTTAGTATGATCTACGTTTTAGTTTTTGTTTTTTCTCCCCTTATGTAAGCAAGTTCGAGAGTTATATAATAAAAAATAGTTTTGATGTGAGGGCTTTGCTAGATTACTATGCTCTTGAGAGTAATTAATAAAGAAAAATAGAATAACACCAAAGAGTATACATAATGATCTTATGGGGAGTGATGACTTCACATATAAAGAAGTATGTCGATTGAAATTTGTTGGGAGTTAACAAACATAGTAATTGGTCATTGGTGCAACTGAAAAAGAAATGATAAATAAAGAGAGATTCACATATAGATATATTATCTTGGACATCTTGTATGATTGTGACAACTCATTAAAATATTACATGCCAAGAAGATGATGTTGGACAAGGAAGACAGCATGATGGGTTATGTTTGCTTGCCTATGGATAGAAGTTATATGGTTTTAGATCCTCTAACATGTAGTGCTTGCTTCCAACTCATATTAGCCAAAACCTCCCCACCAAGTAGAGATACTACTTGTGCATCCAAACACCTCAACCCAGTTTTGCCATGAGAGTCCACCATACCTACCTATGGATTGAATAAGATCCTTCAAGTAAGTTGTCATCGGTGCAAAAAACAATAAAAATTGCTCCTAAATATGTGTCATCTTTTATTGTAAGGGAAATAAGCGTTGTACAAACTTGTGATAGTAAAGAAATAAAAGCGACAGACTGCATAATAAAGGTGTTGGGGAACGTTGCATGGGAAAAAAAATCCTACGCTTCACCAAGATCACTATAGGAGATGAGCATCTAAGAGAGGAGAGATTGGATCTACGTACCCTTGTATATCGCTAAGCGGAAGCATTAAAGAACACGGTTGCTGTAGTGGTACATCTCCGCGATCCAAATCGCAAGCCGTCCCGTGAACTCCCGATCTAGTGCCAAACGAACAACACCTCCTCGTTCAGCAGACGTGCAGCTCGATGAACATCTCTACCTTCTTGATCCAGCAAGAGGGGTCAGAGAGGTAGATGGGTTCACCGGTAGCACAACGGCGTGGCGGCGGTGGTGGTGGAGCAGATCCGTCAGAGCTTCGCTAAGCGGCGCCGAATCAATCTACTAGAGGAGAGGTAATCGGGGAGGGAGGGAGGGATGCGCCGTGACTTGTGTTTGCATCCCTCCCTCCCCTCTAATATATATAGCTGAAAAGGAGGGGCTGGCCGCCCTAGGGTTTCCCCTGGGGTTTGGTGCGGCAGCCAAGGGAGGTTGGTCGGCGGCTAGGGTGGCTTGGCCACCAAGTTTAGTGACTAGCCCACCCTTTTGGCCCAACCCAAGCCTCTAGCCGCATGGGCCTTGAGGTGGGAGGTGCGGCCAGCCCACCAGGGGCTGGTTTACACCCTCTCACATCCCATGTGGCCCTTCGGAGTAGATGGGCCCACCCGGTGGACCCCCAGGAATACTTCCGGCACTCCGTCACACCACTTGCAGGTCACGAAACCTTTCCGAAACTCAAACAACAAATTCCCATATATGAATCTTCACCTCCGGAAAATTCTGGAACTCCTCGTGACGTCCAGGATCTCATCCGGGACTCCGAACAACCTTCGGTCACCAACACACATAACTCATGTATACCCAAACGTCACTGAACCTTAAGTGTGCAGACCCTGCGGATTCGTGAACTATGTAGACATGACCAAGACACCTCTACGGTCAATAACCAACAGTGGGACCTAGATGCCCATGCTGGTTCCTACATGTTCTACGAAGATCTTTATCGGTCGAACCTCTATGTCAAGGATTCAGACAATCCCATATGTTGTTACCTTTGTTCTTCGGTATGTTAGTTGCCCGAGATTCGATCAATGATATCTCTATACCTAGTTCAATCTCGTTACTAGCAAGTCTCTTTACTTGTTCCGTAATACAAGATCCCACGACTAACACTTGGTCACATTGCTTGCAAGGCTTGTTGTGATGTTGTATTACCGAGTGGTCCCTGAAATACCTCTCCATCACACGGAGTAACAAATCTCAGTATTGATCCATGACAACTCAACAGACACCCTCGGAGATACCTATAGAGCACCTTTATAGTCACCCAGTTACGTTGTGATGTTTGATACAGACAAGGAACTCCTCCGGTATCAGTGAGTTGCATGATCTCGTGGTCATAGGAAAAGATACTTGACATGCAGAAAACAGTAGCAATAAACTGACACGATCATATGCTACGTTCATAGTTTGGGTCTTGTCCATCACATCATTCTCCTAATGATGTGATACCATCAAATGACATCTCATGTCCATGGCTAGGAAACCTTAACCATCTTTGATCAACGAGCAAGCCTGCTAGAGGCATACTAGGGACACGGTGTTTGTCTATATGCCCACACATGTATTTAGTTTCCAATCAACACAATTATAGCATGGACAATGAGAGATTATCATGAACAAGGAAATATAATAATAAACACTTTATTTATTGCCTCTAGGGCATATTTCCAAAAGTCTCCCACTTGCACTAGAGTCAATAATCTAGTTCACATCACTATGTGATTTACATTGTAATGAATCGAGCACCCATGCAATTCTGGTCTTGATCATGTTTAGCCCTTGGAAGAGGGTTAGTCAACAGGTTTGCAACATTCAGATCCATGTGCACTTTACAAATGTTTATGTCCTTCTCCTCGACGTAATCGTAGATGGAATTGAAGCGTCACTTTATGTGTCTGGTCCTCTTGTGAAACCTTGGTTCCTTGGCCAGAGCAATCGCACGAGTGTTGTCACAGAACAGAGCCATTGGATTCAGTGTACTGGGCACTACTCCAAGATCTATCATGAACTGCTTCATCTAGACACCTTCCTTCGCTGCCTCCGAGGCTGCGATGTACTCCGCTTCGCATGTAGAATCGGCTACCACACTTTGCTTGGAACTGCACCAGCTTACCGCTCCCCCATTGAGAATAAATACATATCCGGTTTGCGACTTGGAGTCATCCGGATCAGTGTCAAAGCTTGCGTCAACGTAACCCTTTACGAGGAGCTCTTGATCACCTCCATAAACGAGAAACATTTCCTTAGTCCTTTTACGGTAGTTAAGGATATTCTTGACCGTCGTCCAGTGTTCCATTCCAGGATCACTTTGAAACCTTCCGGCCATACTTATGGCAAGGTTGACGTCTGGTGTTGTGCACAACACCGCATACATGATAAAGCCTATGGCTAAAGCATAGGGGACGACACTCATCTTTTCTCTATCTTCTGCAGTCACTAGGCATTGAGTCTTACTCAACTTCACACCTTGTAACACAGGTAAGAACCCTTTCTTAGACTAATCCATTTTGAATTTCTTCAAAACTTTATCAAGGTGTGCTTTGTGAAAGTGCTATCAAGCTTCTAGATCTATCTCTATAGATCTTAATGCCTAATATGAAAGTAGCTTCTCCTAGGTCCTTCATTGAAAAACTCTTGTTCAAATATTCCTTCATGCTTTCCAGCATTTCTATATTGTTTCCAGTCAGAAATATGTCATCCACATATAATATTAGAAACGCTACAGAGCTCCCACTCACTTTCTTGTAAATACAAGCTTCTCCGTAAACTTGTATAAACCCAAACGCTTTGATCACCTCATCAAAGCGCTTATTCCATCTCCGAGATGCTTGGGCCAGCCCATAAATGGATCGCTGGAGTTTGCAAAGTTTGTCATCATTGTATGGATCGACAAAACCTTCCGATTGCATCATATACAACTCTTCCTCAAGGAAACCGTTAAGGAACGTTGTTTTGACATCCATCTGCCAAATTTCATAGTCAAAATATGCAGCTATTGCTAACATGATTCCGACGGACTTAAGCATCGCTACGGCTGAGAAGGTCTCATCGTAGTCAACTCCTTGAACTTGTGAAAAACCCTTTGCCACAAGTCGAGCTTTATAGACCGTGACATTACCGTCCGTGTCCGTCTTCTTCTTAAAGATCCATTTATTCTGAATGGCCCTTCACCCTTTAGGTAATACTTCCAAAGACCATACTTTGTTTTCATACATGGATCCCATCTCGGATTTCATGGCCTCTAACCATTTCTCATAATCCGGGCCCATCATCGCTCCTCCATAGCTCGTAGGTTCATTGTTGTCTAACAACATGACCTCCAACATAGGGTTGTCATACCACTCAGGAGCAGTACGCGCCCTTGTCGACCTGCGAGGTTCAATAGCAACTTGATCCGAAGTTTCATGATCATCATCATTAACTTCCTCTACAACCATCGTTGGATCCACAGAAACATCTTTCTGCGCTGCGCTACTCTCTGGTTGAAGTGAAGGTTCAGTAACCTCATCAAGTTCTACTTTCCTCCCACTCAATTCTTTCGAGAGAAACTCTTTCTCAACAAATGTTCCGTCCTTAGCGACAAACACTTTGCCTTCAGATCTGAGATACAAGGTATACCCAACTGTCTCTTTTGGGTATCCTATGAAGACACATTTCTCTACTTTGGGTTCCAGCTTTTCACGCTGAAGCTTTTTGACATAAGCATCACTTCCCCAAACTTTAAGAAACGACAACTTTGGATTCTTGCCAAACCACAATTCATATGGCATTGTCTCAACGGATTTCGATGGTGCCTTATTTAAAGTGAACGCAGTTGTCTCTAATGCATAACCCCAAAACGATAGTGGCAAATTGGCAAGAGACATCATAGAATGCACCATATCTATTAATGTTCGATTACGACGTTCGGACACACCATTACGCTGTGGTGTTCTAGGCGGTGTCAATTGTGAAACAACTCCACACTGTCTTAAGTGACTGCCAAACTCATAACTTAGATATTCTCCTCCTCGATCAGATCACAGGAATTTAATCTTCTTGTTATGATGATTCTCAACTTCATTCTGAAATTGCTTGAACTTTTCAAACGTTTCAGACTTGTGTTTCATTAATTAAATATATCCATATCTACTTAAGTCATCAGTGAAGGTGAGAAAATAATGATATCCACCGCACGCCTCAATGTTCATCGGACCGCACACATCAGTATGTATGATTTCGAACAAATCACTCGCCCGTTCCATTGTTCCAGGGAATGGCATTTTAGTCATCTTGCCCATGAGGCATGGTTCACATGTGTCAAGTGATTCAAAATCAAGTGACTCCAAAGGTCCATCAGCATGGAGCTTCCTCATGCGTTTTACACCAATATGACCCAAATGGCAGTGCCACAAGAAAGTGGTACTATCATTATCAACTCTACAACTTTTGGCATCAATGCTATTAACATGTGTATCATCACTATCGAGATTCAATAAGAATAAACCCCTCACATTAGATGAATGTCCATAAAATATATTACTCACATAAATAGAACAACCATTATTCTCTGATTTAAATGAGTAACCCTCTCACAATAAACAAGATCCAGATATAATGTTCATGCTTAACGCAGTCACTAAATAACAATTATTCAGGTTCATCACTAATCCCGATGGTAGTCGAAGAGCGAGCATGCCAATGGCGATCACATCAACCTTGGAACCATTTCCCACGCGCATTGTCACTTCATCCTTAGCCAGCCTTCGTCTATTCCGTAGGTCCTGCCTTGAGTTGCAAATGTGAGCAACCGAACCAGTATCAAATACCCAGGCACTATAATGAGAGCTAGTAAGGTACACATCAATAACATGTATATCATATATACCTTGTTTTTTGTTGGCCGCCTTCTTGTCAGCCAGGTACTTGGGGAAGTTCCGCTTCTAGTGACCAGTTCCCTTGCAATGAAAGGACTCAGTTTCTGGCTTGGGTCCAGCCTTGAGTTTCTTTACAGGAGGAGCAACTGCTTTGCCATCCTTCTTGGATTTACCCTTCTTGCCCTTGCCATTCTTATTGAAACTAGTGGTTTTATTGACCATCGACACTTGATGTTCTTTCTGGATTTCAGACTCAGCGACTTTCAGCATCGCAAACAGCTCGATGACTGACTTGTTCATCTCGTGCATGTTATAGTTCATCACAAAGCTCTTGTAGCTAGGTGGCAGTGATTGAAGAACTCTATCAGTGATTGCCTCTGGCAGAAGGGGCATTCCCAACTCCGCCAGACGAGTCGAATACCCAGACATTCTGAGTATATGTTCACTGATAGACCCATTCTCCTCCATTTTGCCAGCATAGAACTTATTGGAGGTCTCATACCTCTCGATTCGGGCATTCTTCTGATGGATAAACTTCAACTCCTGGAACATCTCGTATGCTCCATGACGTTCAAAACGTCTCTGAAGTCCCGGTTCTATGCCATACAATATTGCACACTGAACTATTGAGTAATCTCCAGAACATGCCTCCTAAGTGTTCTTAATGTCTTCGGATGACATGTCATCGGGTTGGTCACCAAGTAGTGCATCAAGGACATATTATTTCTGGGAAGCCGTGAGGATAATCCTCAGATTGCGGGCTGAGTCCACAAAGCTACTTCCATCATCTTTCAACTTACCTTTCTCTAGGAACGCATTAAAATTCAGGGGTGCTACTGCGCGAGCCATTGATCTACAACATAAATATGCAAAGGTTACTTAGACTATTGTTCAAGATAATGAGTTTAGTTAATCAAATTACTAAATCTCCCACTCAAATTGACATCCCTCAGGTCATCTGAGTGACACATGATCCAAATCCACCAACTCAAGTCTGATCATCACGTGAGTTGAGGTAGTTTCAGTGGTGAACATCATCATGTTGATCATATCTACTATATGACTCATGTTCGACCTATTGGGAGATGTAGTAGTAAATCAAAAACTTTCCTACGTGTTCACCAAGATCTATCTATGGAGAAACCAGCAACGAGTGGGGAGAGTGCATCTTCATACCTTTGAAGATCGCTAAGCGGAAGCGTTACAAGAACGCGGTTGGTGGAGTCGTACTCGCAGCGATTCAGATCGCGGTGGATTCCGATCTAAGCGTCGAACAAAGGCGCCTCCGCATTCAACACACGTGCAGCCCGATGACATCTCCTACGCCTTGATCTAGCAAGGAGGAAGGAGAGGATGAGGGAGAGCTCCGGCAGCATGACGACGTGGTGACGGTGGATCTACGTGGACTTCGGCAGGGCTTCGCCAAGTGCTGCGGAGAACGAGGAAGAGGAAGGGTAGGGCTGCATCGAGAGAGAGAGAGAAGTCGTGTGTCTGGCAGCCCCCAAAACCCCACATATATATAGGGGAAAGGAGGAGGGGTGCGGTAGCCCTAGGGTTCCCTCCCGACGGCCGGCAGCCAACCCTAGATCAATCTAGGGTTGCAGCCAAGGAGGGAGTGGGAGGGGCGGCGCCCTAGGTGGGCCTAGGGCCCATTTGCCTCTAGGGTTTGCCCCCCTCCCACCTTAAGATACGCCTTGGGCCCCTTGTGGGGGCGCACCAGCCCACCTAGGGCTGGTTCCCTCCCACTTGTGGCCCATGCTGCCCTCCGGTGCCGATGGCCCCACTTGGTGGACCCCCGGAACCCTTCCGGTTGTTCCGGTACGTTACCGGTGATGCCCGAAACTCTTCTGGTGACAAAAACCTCACTTCCTATAAATGAATCTTTACCTCCGGACCATTCCGGAACTCCTCGTGATGTTCGGGATCTCATCCGGGACTCCGAACAACCTTCGGTAACCACATACACTATTTACCTATAACCCTAGCGTCATCGAACCTTAAGTGTGTAGACCCTACGGGTTTGGGAGGCACGTAGACACGACCGAGACACCTCTCCGGTCAATAACAAATAGCGGGATCTGGATACCCATGTTGTCTCCCACATGCTCCACGATGATCTCATCAGATGAACCACGATGTCCGGGATTCAATCAATCCCGTATAAAATTCCCTTTGTCTACCGGTATGATACTTGCCCGAGATTCGATCATCGGTATCCCTATACCTTGTTCAATCTCGTTACTAGCAAGTCTCTTTACTCATTCCGTAACACATCATCCCGTGGCTAACTCCTTAGTCACTTTGAGCAAATTATGATGATGTCTTACCGAGTGGTCCCAGAGATACCTCTCCGTCACACGGAGTGACAAATACCAGTCTCGATTCATGCCAACCCAACAGACACTTTCGGAGATACCCGTAGTGCACCTTTATAGCCACCCAGTTACATTGTGACGTTTGGCACACCCAAAGCATTCCTACGGTATTCGGGAGTTGCACAATCTCATGGTCTAAGGAAATGATACTTGACATTAGAAAAGCTTTAGTAGACGAACTACACGGTCTTGTGCTATGCTTAGGATTGGGTCTTGTCCATCACATCATTCTCCCAATGATGTGATCCCGTTATCAACGACATCCAATGTCCATGGTCATGAAACCATGACCATATATGTTGGAAATATGCCCTAGAGGCAATAAATAAAGTGTTTATTATTATATTTCCTTGTTCATGATAATCATTTATTATCCATGCTATAATTGTATTAATTGGAAACACATTACATGTGTGGGTAAATAGACAACACTTTGTCCCTAGTATGCCTCTAGTGAACTAGCTTGTTGATCAAAGATGGTCAAGGTTTCCTAGCCATTTACATGAGATGTCATTTGAAAATGGGATCACATCATTAGTAGAATGATGTGATGGACAAGACCCAAACTACAAATGTAGCATATGATCGTGTCAGTTTATTGCTACTGTTCTCTACATGTCAAGTATATGTTCCTATGACCATGAGATCATGCAACTCATAGATACCGGAGGAGTGCCTTGTGTCTATCAAACGTCACAACATAACTAGGTGACTATAAAGGTGCTCTACAGGTATCTCCGAGGGTGTCTGTTTAGTTGGCATGGATCAAGACTGGAATTTGTTACTCCGTGTGACGTAGAGGTATCTTAGGGCCCACTCGGTAATACAACATCACAATGAGCCTTGCACGCAATGTGTCTAAGTGTTAGTCAAGGGATCTTGTATTACGGAACGAGTAAAGAGACTTGTCAATAACGAGGTTGAACTAGGTATGGAGATACCAACGATCGAATCTCGGGCAAGTAACATACCGAAGAACAAAGGGAACATCATACAGGATTAACTGAATCCTTGACATAGAGGTTCGACCAATAAATATCTTCATAGAATTTGTAGGAACCAATATGGGCATCCAGGTCCCGCTATTTGTTATTGACCGTAGAGGTGTCTCGGTCATGTCTACATAGTTCTCGAACCCGCAGGGTCTGCACACTTAAGGTTTGGTGATGTTTCGATAGTATAGAGTTATGTATGGTGGTGAACGAAGTTTGTTCAGAGTCTTCGATGAGATCCCGGACGTCACGAGGAGCTTCGGAATGGTCCGGAGGTAAATATTGATATATAGGAAGTCCTATTTTGGTCGCCGGAAAAGTTTCGGGCTCATCGGTATTGTACCGGGAGTGCGAGTAGTGTACCGGGAGACCATCGGGTGGGGTATTTCGACCCAATAGGCTCCGTGGGCTGTGGGAGAGTTTTTACCAGCCCTTAGTGGGCTGGTGGAAGTCCCACACAAGGCCCATGCGGTTTGGGAAAAAAGACCCAAAGAGAAAAGGTGGAAAAAGGCACAAATAGGGTGAATCCTAGTCCTACTAGGATTGGAGGTGGAGTCCACCTCCTCCACCTGGTTCGGACGACTCCTTGGAGGCTTGGCCCTTGTGCCAAGCCTCCTCCTATCTTCCTCTTATATATACTGGAGGTTTTAGGGGTTTTGCATAGAATTTTTCAGCCACGTGCTGCTCGTTCCTCCAGTGCATAGTTTCTCCTCTAGATCGGATTTCTGCAGTGCTTAGGCGAAGCCCTGCCGGAATAGCTCCACCACCATCGCCGGAGCACCGGAGCGCTGCCGGAGAACTCTTCTTCCTCTCTGCTCCTTCTTGCTGGATCAAGACGGCGGAGATCGTCATCAAGTTGTACGTGTGCTGAACGCGGAGGTGCCGTCTGTTCAGCGCTAGATCGGAAGGATCGTGATCAAGTTCGTGGGACGGATCATGATCAAGTTCGTGGGACGGATCGTGATCAAGTTCGCGGGACGGATCGTGATTGGATTGCGGGACGGATCGTGATTGGGTCATGGGACGCTCGGTGATTTGGATCGCGAAGACGTTCGACTACACCAACCGCGTTTCTTAACGCTTCCCGCTTAGCGATCTACAAGGGTATGTAGATCCACTCTCCCTCTCGTAGATGCTCATCACCATGAATAGATCTGCGTGTGTGTAGCAATTTTTTTGTTTCCCATGCGACTTTCCCCAACAATCTATTGATAAACGAGCTAGCCAACTAGAGGCTCACTAGGGACATGTTGTGGTCTATGTGTTAACACATGCATTATGGTTTCCGGTTAATACAATTATAGCATGAACAATAGACAATTATCATGAACAAGGAAATACAATAATAACCATTTTATTATTGCCTCTAGGGCATATTTACAACACGACCTTTCGGTCTCTTGTGTTCCGAGGCCATGTCTGTACATGCTAGGCTCGTTAAGTTTAACCCGAGTGTTCTGCATGTGCAACACTAGCTTCCACCCATTGTATGTGAACGTAGAGTCTATCACACCCGATCATCACGTGGTGTCTCGACACGACGAACTTTTGCAACGGTGCACACTCGGGGAGAACACAATTCATCTTGAAATTTAAGTGAGGGATCACCTTATAATGCTACCGTCATCCTAAGCAAAACAAGGTGCATAAAAGGATTAACATCACATGCAAATCATAAGTGACATGATATGGCCATGAACTTGTGCTTTTGAGCTCCATCTTGAAAGCACCGGCATGATCTCAATCGTCACTGGCATGACACCCTGATCTCCTTCATCTTGATCTCCATCAACGTGTCGACATCGAGGTTGTCGCGCCCACCATGCTCATACTACTATTTCTACCGCATAGCGATAAAGTAAAGCATTATATAGCGCTTAAAGATTGACACGCATGTCATATAATAATCAAAGACAACCCTATGGCTCCTGCCGGTTGTTGTACTCATCGACATACAAGTCATGATATTCTATACAAAAACATGATCATCTCATATATCACATCATGTAATTGGCCATATCACATCACAACATACCCTGCAAAAACAAGTTAAATGTCCTCTAATTGTTGTTGCATGTTTTACGTGGCTGCTATGGGTATCTAGCAAGAACGATTCTTACCTACACAAAACCAAAATGGTGATATGAAGATTGCTTTTTAACCTTCTACAAGGACCACCTTAATCAAATCTGATCCAACTAAAGTGGGAGAGACAGACACCCGCCAGCCATCTTTATGTGACGAAGTCACATGTCAGTCGATGGAACACGGTCTCTCGTAAGTGTATGAGTAAAGTCGGTCTGAGCCGCTTCATCCCACAATACCGCTGAACCAAGAAAAGACTAAGGAAGGAAGCAATCTGAATATCAACACCCACAAACTCTTTGTGTTCTACTCAAGATCTCATCTATGCATAGACCTAGCTCTAATAGTACTGTTAGGGCACGTTGCATGGGAAACACAAATTTTCCTACGCTTCACCAAGATCAATCTAGGAGATGAGCATCTATGAGAGGAGAGATTAGATCTACGTACCCTTGTAGATCGCTAATCAGAAGCGTTAAAGAATGCGGTTGATGTAGTGGTACGTCTCCGCGATCCAAATCGCAAGCTGTCCCACGAACTCCCGATCTAGTGCCGAACGGAAGCCACCTCCGTGTTCAGCACACGTGTAGCTCGATGAAGACCTCCGCATTCTTGATCCAGTAAGACGGGCAGAGAGGTAGATGGGTTCGCCAGCAGCATGACGGCATGGCGGCGATGGTGGTGGAGTTGATCTGACAGAGCTTCGCTAAGCGGCGCCGAATCAATCTACTAGAGGAGAGGTAATCGGGGAGGGAGGAAGGGCTACGCCATGACTTGTGTTAGCAGCCCTACCTCCCCTCTCATATATATAGGGGAAGAGGAGGGGCTGGCCACCCTAGGGTTTCCCCTAGGGTTTGGTGCGGCGGCCAAGGGAGGTGGGACGGCGGCTAGGGTGGCTTGGCCACCAAGTTTGGTGACTAGCCCATCCTTTTGGCCCAACCCAAGCATCCATTCGCATGGACCTTGAGGTGGGAGGTGCGGCTAGCCCACCAGGGGCTGGTTTACACCCTCTCACAGCCCATGTGACCCTTCGGAGTAGGTGGGCCCACCCAATGGACCCCTAGGAACACTTTCGGCACTATGTCATGCCACTTGCAGGTCACAGAACCTTTCCGGAACTCAAACACCAACTTCCCATATATGAATCTTCACCTATGAACCATTCCGGAACTTCTTGTGACGTCCAGGATCTCATACGGGACTATGAACAACCTTCGGTCACCAACACACATAACTCATCAATACCAAAACATCACCGAACCTTAAGTGTGCAGACCCTGCGGGTTCATGAACTATGTAGACATGACCGAGACACCTCTACATCCAATAACCAATAGCGGGACCTGGATGCCTATGTTGGTTCCTATATGTTCTACGAAGATCTTTATCGGTCGAACCTCTATGTCAAGGATTCAAACAATCTCGTATGTCGTTCCATTTGTTCTTCGGTATGTTACTTGCCCGAGATTCGATCATCGGTACCTCTATACCTAGTTCAATCTCGTTACTAGCAAGTCCCTTTACTCGTTCCGTAATACAAGATCCCGCGACTAACACTTAGTCACACTGCTTGCAAGGCTTGTTGTGATGTTTTATTACCGAGTGGGCCCTAAGATACCTCTCCGTCACACGGAGTAACAAATCCCAGTATTGATCCATGCCAACTCAACAGACACCCTCAGAGATACTTGTAGAGCACCTTTATAGTCACCCAGTTATGTTGCGACATTTGATACACATAAGGCACTCCTCCGGTGTCAGTGAGTCGCATGATCTCATGGTCATAGGAACAGATACTTGACATGCAAAAAACAGTAGCAATAAACTGACATGATCATATGCTACATTCATAGTTTGGGTCTTGTCCATCACACCATTCTCCTAATGATGTGATCCCGATATCAAATGACATCTCATGTACATGGCCAGGAAACCTTAACCATGTTTGATCGACTAGCTAGCCTGCTAGAGGCATACTAGGGACACAGTGTTTGTCTATATTCCCACACATGTATTTAGTTTCCAATCAACACAATTATAGCATGGACAATGAATGATTATCGTGAACAAGGAAATATAATAATGACCACTTTATTTATTACCTCTAGGGCATATTTCCAACAAAAGGTTGGTATACAAAGGGCAATACAATGTGACGTTCCTCTGCACTAAGGGTTTGTGCATCCCAAAACAAAAAGCGCATGACATCCTCTGCTTACCTCTACGAAGGGCCTATCTGTTACTTCTACTTGTTAAGTACTTGCCTTCACACAAGAGTCATGGTGATCCTCACCACTTCCTATATTTCGCCTCTCTCTTAGCAACCATTATGTGTTGGAGAATGATCTAGACGCATATATCCACCCGGATGTGGGTGATCATGAGTTATTATTGTTGACATCACCCTTGAGGTGAATAGTTGGGAGGCAAAACTATAAGCCCCTACCTTTCTCTGTGTCTGATTGAAGCTTTGATCTCATGGTTACCGCGTGAGTGTTAGAAACCGTGAAAGACTAAAAGATGATTGAGTATGTGGGTTTGCTTTACAAGCTCTTATATTGACTCTTTCCGATTTTTATGATAAATTGCCAATTGCTTCACTGACTAAGATCATAGTTTATTGGTTCTCAATAGAGTTCTTGGTTCATACTTTATCTTGTGAATGAATTGTTACTCTAGCATAAGAAATCTTATACAATAAGTATTGTTGTTCGAAAGATATTCATGATGCCCTCATGTCCGTATTTTATTTTATTGACACCTCTATCTCTAAACATGTGGACATATTTATTGATCTCGGTTTCGCTTGAGGGCAAGCGAGGTCTAAGCTTGGGGGAGTTGATATGTCCATTTTGCATCATGCTTTTATGTTGATATTTATTGCATTATGGGCTGTTATTACACGTTATGGTACAATATTTATGCCTTTTCTCTCTTATTTTACAAGGTTTTCATGAAGAGGGAGAATGCCGGCAGCTGGAATTCTGGACTGAAAAAGGAGCAAACCTGAGATACCTATTCTGCACAACTCCAAAAGTCCAGAAAATTTACAGAGAATATTTTTGGAATTAATAAAAAATACTGGTCGTAGTGCGGTAAATTCTTCGGTGGCAAAAGTCTCAGCTAATGCCTCGAGGTCAAGCGTTGCCGTCTTGTTTACGGCCCGAAGGGCTATGTGTGGATCACTGGCGATTGTGATCACTCCATTTAGTCCTGGCATTTTAAATTTCATGTACCTGTAATGTGGTATGGCCTGGAACTTTGTGAAGGCATCACGTCCCAATAAGGCGTGGTAGCCACTTGGGAAGGGCATGATGTGGAATAGAAGTTCTTCGGATCGGTAGTCTTTGGGCGTACCGAACAACACGTCCAGGACGATACGTCCAAAACAATGCGTGTCTTTCCCTGGAATAATTTCCCGGAAAGTTGTAATGCTATGTTCGATGCAATATCGGTTGGAATGCATTTTTTTCCAGGGTGGCTTCGTATATAATGTTTAGAACACTGTCGGCGTCCATTATCACTTTATGTAGCCTGTATCCATCAATGATGGGGTTCAAGACTAGTGCGGCCGGTGAGTGACTGGGAAGAATGGGCGGCTGGTCAGTGTCCGCAAAAGTAATCGGTATGTCTGCCCATGGGCTAGTGGCTGCCACATGGTGGACCTGTTCGAGTTCACGAAGAGCTCTCTTATGCCTGTTACTTGAGGGGAAGGTCTCGTAGGCTGTCAGGACTTTGACATTGTATCCAAGCGACGAAGGAGAGCGCCTACTCGACGGAGGTGTTTCAAGGATGGCCTCGCTGCTTTTTGCAACTTGCTTGACGACCCAGCAAGCTCTAAGGCTGTGAATCAGGTTCATGTTTAACAACATGGAATGTATAGGGCAAGGCTTGTCCAGTAGTCCATCGAGGACAGTACCGGTCCCTAAAAGTGGCTTATTTCTCTTTTCAATGGGTTCGTACCTGGCTGGCCGGTTTGGGGGTATCCTCCTTTTCCGAGCTCCTCTAGGGTGCTCGGGGAGAATTGGTTCCGAGAACAATTGTTCGGATTACCAGACGCTCTCCATGACACGGTACTTTTGTACCAAATCGGATAACTATGAAAAGTCACTTATGTGTCGGCGGGCCAGGGCATTAAGAATCCCTTCATCATGGCAATTGTGAATGAAAATTGCCATCATATCTTTGTCACTAAGACCTTATACTCTGCTCCTAGCGAGTAAGAGTCTGGCCCAAAAGTGATGGACTAATTCTCCTTGTAGTTGCTTGATATCCTGAAAGTCCGAAGACATGGGCTTTGGTGCGGTACTTGGATGGTCGTCTTGGGAAGTCGGTGGGAAAAATTCGATTACATGCCGCATCGAGTGTTTGGAACTATAGTTTCCAAATCGTGCGAAGGATTCCCGACCGGGGATGGTCCGGCTTTAGAATGATTCCGTGCCTTTGGTTCACCGACATGGTCTTGGTGATCAAGGTCTGAAGTATAGACCGCTTTCAATTCCGGATATCAGGCAAAATCCCTAGCCCAACACTCGATGGTACCGACAAGGTGGGTGACCGAAGGGACATGAATTTGCCTATCATCGGGTCTGATCCCGATCCGATCATAGATCGGAACCTGGTCGTCCGATATACACATAGCTTTGATCCGATTGAACAACTCGTTTAAAAATGAGGCGATGGCAGGATGTGTGTCGCTGATACGAGTGGAGTCATCGAGCGGCGTGACGGTTCCAGAGCTACGCCGAAGCGGATCTGTGTTCCGTCCAACTATGGGACCTGATGTCTTCGGCATCAAAGCACCCGGACTTAGAGGTTTTTCTTTGAAGGTTGAGGGTTCCATTAGGACAAGTGTTCCCCGTGAATCATCTATGAACTCTAGGGTTCCGAACATGATGCTCCAATTGGGGGAAAAGCTTCCGGTCTCACTCTAACGGCTGATCGGGCTGGCATGCGACAAGATCTCGTTGCCGGTGAGACTCTAATCGGGGGCGAGAGTCCCCTCGACGCAGAACTCGCTACTTGTGATGAGGTGAGCCATCGATTCCTTCGGTGCTCATAGAGGGCCCCTCAATGAAGGCACCAACGTCGATGTCAAAACCGGCGTATCTCGGTTAGGGGGTCCCGAACTATGAGACTAGAATCAGCAGTCACAGGAGACGAACGGGACACAGATTTACCCAGGTTTGGGCCCTCCTATGTGTTGGAAATATGCCCTAGAGGCAATAATAAATTAGTTATTATCATATTTCCTTGTTCATGATAATCGTTTATTATCCATGCTATAATTGTATTGATCGGAGACTTAGATGCATCTGTGGATACATGGACAAAACCATGTCCCTAGTATGCCTCTAATAGACTAGCTCGCTGATCAAAAGATGGTTAAGGTTTCCTAGCCATGGACATGAGATGTCATTTGATAACGGGGTCACATCATTAGGAGAATGATGTGATGGACAAGACCCAAACTGCAAACGTAGCATATGATCGTGTCAGTTTATTGCTACTGTTTTCCGCATGTCAAGTATGTGTTCCTATGACCATGAGATCATGCAACTCACAGATATCGGAGGAGTGACTTGTGTGTATCAAACGTCGCAACGTAACTGGGTGACTATAAAGGTGCTCTACAGGTATCTCCGATGGTGTCTGTTGACTTGGCATGGATCGAGACTGGGATTTGTTACTCCGTGTGACGGAGAGGTATCTCAGGGCCCACTCGGTAATACAACATCACAACAAGCCTTGCAAGCAATGTGGCTAAGTGTTAGTCATGGGATCTTGTATTACGGAACGAGTAAAGAGACTTGCCAGTAACGAGGTTGAACTAGGTATGGAGATACCGACGATCGAATCTTGGGCAAGTAACATACCGAAGAACAAAGGGAACGTTATACGGGATTAACTGAATCCTTGACATAGAGGTTCGACCGATAAAGACCTTCATAGAATATGTAGGAACCAATGTGGACGTCCAGGTCCCGCCATTGGTTATTGACCATAGAGGTGTCTCGGTCATGTCTACATAGTTCTCGAACCCGCAGGGTCTGCACACTTAAGGTTCGGTGACGTTTCGGTAGTGTAGAGTTATGTATGGTGGTGACCGAAGTTTGTTCGGAGTCCCGGATGAGATCCCGGACGTCACGAGGAGCTCCGCAATGGTCCGGAGGTAAATATTCATATATAGGAAGTCCTAGTTTGGTTTCCGGAAAAGTTTCGGGCTCATCGATAGTGTACCGGGAGTGCCGGTAGTGTACCGGGAGGCCTCCGGGAGGGGTATTTCGACCCCAAGTGGTCCATGGGCTGTGGTAGAATAATAACCAGCCCTTAGTGGTCTGGGAAAACATCCACAAAGGCCCATGGCGCAGGAGAGAAAGTCCTAAAGCAAAAAGTGGAAAATCAGCCAATAGGAGGCAATCCTACTCCAACTAGGATTGGAGGCGAAGTAGGATTGCTTCCCACCTCCTATTTCGGCCGACCCAAAGGCCTTGTCTGCCTCTCCTCTCCTCTCCTCCTATATATACTAGTGGATTTGGTGGTTTTTGGACAGAATTTCCGGCCACGTGCTACCCGTTCCACCGGTGCATTGTTTCTCCTCTAGATCGGTTTTCTACAGCGCTTAGGCGAAGCCCTGCCGGAATTGCTCCACCACCATCACCGGAGCGCCATCACGCTGCCGGTGAACTCTCTCTCCTCTCCACCTCCTCTTTCTGGATCGAGATGGTGGAGATCGTCATCAAGCTGCACGTGTGCTGAACGCGGAGGTGCCGTCCGTTCGGCGCTAGATCGGAAGGACCGTGATCGAGATCGCGAGACGGTTCATGATGTGATCACGGAACGGATCGTGATGAGTTCGCCGAACAGATCGTGATCAAGATCGTGAGAGAGATCGTGATGAGTTCGCGGGACGGATCATGATGTGTTCACGGGATGGTTCGTGATTGGATCGCGGGACGCTCGGCAATTTGGATCGCGAAGAAGTTCGACTACACCAACCGCGTTTCTTAACGCTTCCCGCTTAGCGATCTACAAGGATATGTAGATCCACTCTCCCTCTCGTAGATGCTCATCACCATGGATAGGTTTACGTGTGCATAGGAAAATTTTTGTTTCCCATGCGACGTTCCCCAACAGTGGCATCATGAGCTAGGTTGATGGTTCGATGAGATCTCGAGTAGAACACAAAAGGTTTGTTGGCGTTGATGCTTAGATTACTTCCTCCCTTGGTCGGATTTTGGTTCAGCGGGATTGTGAGATGAAGTGGCCCGGACCAACATTACTCATACGCTTACGAGAGACCGGTTCCCTCGACGCAACTTGTTGCTTAGATGGCTTGCGGGTGACAGTTTCTCTCACTTTAGTTGGATCGGATCCGACAAAGGCGGTCCTTGAGAAGGTTGAAAAGCAATCTATGTATCACCATTGTGGTTTATGCGTAGGTGAGAATCGTTCTTGCTAGATACGCGTAGCAGCCACGTAAAACATACAACAACAATTAGAGGACGTCTAACTTGTTTTTGCAGGGTATGTTGTGATGTGATATGGCCAATTACATGATGAGATATATGTGATGTATACAATTTCACGACTTGCATGTCGTTGAGTACGGCAACCGGCAGGAGCCATAGGGTTGTCTTTAATTATTGTATGACCTGTGTGTCAATCATTAAGCGCAATGTAATGCTTTACTTTATCGCTAAGCGGTAGCAATAGAAGTAGAAGCAGGGCTGGCGTCACAACCCCAATGGCAACACATTGATGGAGATCAAGATGATGGAGATCATGGTGTTGTGCCGGTGACGATGGAGATCATGCCGGTGTTTCGAAGATGGAGATCTTAAACACAAGTTCATGGCCATATCATGTCACTTAAGAATTGAATGTGATGTTAATCCTTTTATGCACCTTGTTTTGCTTAGTACGGCGGTAGCATTATAAGGTGATCCCTCACTTGAATTTCAAGATGAACTGTGTTCTCCTCGAGTGTGCACCGTTGCGAAAGTTCGTCGTGTTGAGACACCACGTGATGATCGGGTGTGATAGTCTCTACGTTCACATACAACGGGTGCAAGCCAGATTTGCACGCGCAGAACACTCGGGTTAAACTTGACGAGCCTAGCATGTACAGACATGGCCTCGGAACACAAGAGACCGAAAGGTCGAGCATGAGTCATATAGTGGATATGATCAACATAATGATGTTCACCATTGAAGCCACCTTAACTCACGTGATGATCGGACTTGAGTTGGTGAATTTGGATCATGTATCACTCGAATGACCCGAGGGATGTCAATTTGAGTGGGAGTTCTTAAGTAATATGATTAATTGAACTCAGTATCATGAACATAGTCAAAGTGTCTTTGCAAATTATGTTGTAGATTACTAGCTCGCGCTGTAGCTCCCTTGTATTTTTATATGTTCCTAGAGAAATAGAATTGAAAGATGTTGGTAGCAAAATTGCGGACTGGGTCCGTGATCTGAGGATTGTCCTCATTGCTGCACAGAAGGCTTATGTCCTTAATGCACCGCTTGGTGCGCCACCCCATCTAGCGTCGTCTGTAGATGTTGTGAACATCTGACAGGCACGTTTCGATGACTACTTGATAGTTTAGTGCGTCATGCATTACGGCTTAGAATTGAGGCTCCGAAACGTTTTGAACGTCACGGAACATATGAGATCTTCTAAAAGCTGAGATTGTGATCTCAGGCTCGTGCCCGAGTTGCGAGATATAAGATTTCCAACGAGATTCTTTGCCTGCAAGATGAAAGATAATAGCTCAATCGTTGAGCATGTGCTCAGATTGTCTGGGTGCTACAATCACATGAATCGAGTGGGAGTTTATCTTCTAGATAATATAGTGATTGATGTTGTTCTCCAAGTCACTATCACTAAGCTACTAGAACTTGGTGATGAACTATAAGGTGCCAGGGATAGAAATAATGATTCCTGAGCTGTTCGCGATGTTTGACACCGCGGAGGTAGAAATCAAGAAGGAGCGTCAAGTGTTGATGGTTAATCAAACCACTAGTTTTGAGAAGGGCAAGAGAAAGGAGGGAAATTTCATGGATAGCAAGTCAGTTGCTGCTCCAGTGAAGCAACCCAAAGTTGAACTCAAACCCGAGACTCAGTGCTTCTGTTATGAGGTGAGCGGTCGCTAAAGCGGAACAACCCTAGATACTTGGTAGATAAGAAGGCTGGCAACATTGATAGAAGTATATTTGATATACGAGTTATTAATGTGTACCTTGCTAGTACTCTTAGTAGCACCTGGGTATTGGATAATGGTTCGGTCGCTAAATGTTAGTAACTCGAAATAAAAGCTACGGAATAAACGGAGAACTAGCTAAGGGTGAGGTGACGATATGTGTTGGAAGTGTTTCCAAGGTTGATGTGATCAACATCGCACGCTCTCTCTACCTTCAGGATTAGTGACGAACCTAAATAAATGTTATTTGGTGTTTTGCGTTGAGCATGAACATGATTAGATCAAGTTTATTGCAATACGGTTATTCATTTAAGTTAGAGAATAACGGTTATTCTGTTTACATGAATAATACCTTCGATGGTCATGCACCCAGTGAGAATGGTTTGTTGAAATCTTGACCGTAGTAGTACACATGTTCATAACATTGATGTAAAAAGATACAAAGTTAATAATGATAGTACCACATACTTGTGGCACTGCCGCTAAATGTCATATTGGTATAAAGCGCATGAAGAAACTCCATGCTGATGGATATTTGGACTCATTCGATTTCGAATCGGTTGAGACGTGCGAACCATGCCTCTTGGGCAAGATGACTAAAGGACCCCGTTGTATGGAGTGGGCAAGTGATTCATTGGAAATGATACATGTTGATGTATGCAATCTAGTGAGTCTTGTAGCGTGCAGTGGATATCATTATTTTCTTACCTTCACTGATGATTTGAGTAGATATAGTGTATATTTATTTAATGAAACACAAGTCTGAATCATTTGAAAGGTTCAAGCAAATTCAGAGTGAAGTTTAAAGATCATCGTGACAAGAAGATAAAAGTGACCGCGATATGATCGTGGAGGTGAATATCTGAGTTACGAGTTTGGCATACAACTTAAGACAATGTGAAATTTGTTTCACAACTAACGCCACCTGGAACACCATGGTGTGATGGTGTGTCCGAACATCATAGTCATGCTCTATTGATATAGTGCATACTGTGATGTCTCTTATCGTTTTAATACTATAATTTTTGGGGTTATGCATTAGAGATTGTTGGGAGACGTAGTAGTAAATCAAAATTTTCCTACGTGTCACCAAGATCTATCTATGGAGAAACCAGCAAACGAGTGGGGAGAGATTGGATCTTCATACCTTTGAAGATCGCTAAGCGGAAGCGTTACAAGAACGCGGTTGATGGAGTCGTACTCGCAGCGATTCAGATCGCGGTAGATCCGATCAAGTGCCGAACGGACGGCACCTCCGCGTTCAACACACGTGCAGCCCGGTGACGTCTCCTATGCCTTGATCCAGCAAGGAGGAAGGAGAGGTTGGGGAAGAGCTCCAGCAGCAGCACGACGGCGTGGTGGTGGTGGAGTAGCAAGGTATCCCGGCAGGGCTTCGCCTAAGCACTGCGGAGGAGGAAGAAGCAGAATAGGGCTGCAGCGAGAGAGAAAGAGTTCGTCATCTCAAACCTGCCCAAACCCTTGCATATATATAGGAGGAAGGAGAGGGAGGGCTGGCTTGGCCCCTCCTCCAAGGAGGAGGGATTCGGCCGAAGTGGGGGGAGAGTCCTCCTCCCACACGGGAGGTGGATCTCCCCCTTTTAAATCCCTTTTGCCTCTATCTCCAGATCCCTGGCGCATGGGCCCTTTCTATAAGGTATTGGCTGGCCCAATATGGGCTGGCACACCTCCTCTAAGGGCCCATGAGTTCCTTTGATCGTCACCCCCTCCCGGGGTCCTCCGGCACCCTCCCGGCACTCCCGGTACAATACCGATGAACCCGAAAACTTTCCGGTGACCAAAACTGGACTTCCTATATATCAATCTTTACCTCCGGACCATTCCGGAGCTCCTCGTGACGTCCGGGATCTCATCCGGGACTCCGAACAACCTTCGGTAATCACGTATACCTTTTCCCTATAACCCTAGCGTCATCGAACCTTAAGTGTGTAGACCCTACGGGTTCGGGAGACACGTAGACATGACCGAGACACCTCTCCGGCCAATAACCAACAGCGGGATCTGGATACCCATGTTGGCTCCCACGTACTCCACGATGATCTCATCGGATGAACCACGATGTCAGGGATTCAATCAATCTCGTATACAATTCCCTTTGTCTATCGGTATGGTACTTGCCCGAGATTCGATCGTCGGTATCCGCATACCTTGTTCAATCCCGTTACGGGCAAGTCTCTTTACTCGTTCCGTAATACATCATCCCGTGACTAACTCCTTAGTCACATTGAGCTCATAATGATGATGTCTTACCGAGTGGGCCCAGAGATACCTCTCCGTCACACGGAGTGACAAATCCCAGTCTCGATTCGTGTCAACCCAACAGACACTTTCGGAGATACCCGTAGCGTACCTTTATAGCCACCCAGTTACGTTGTGACGTTTGGCACACCCAAAGCATTCCTACGGTATCCGGGAGTTACACAATCTCATGGTCTAAGGAAATGACACTTGACATTGAAAAGCTTTAGCAAACGAACTACACGATCTTGTGCTATGCTTAGGATTGGGTCTTGTCCATCACATCATTCTCCTAATGATGTGATCCCGTTATCAACGACATCCAATGTCCATGGTCATGAAACCGAGACCATTTATTGATCAACGAGCTAGCCAACTAGAGGCTCACTAGGGACACGTTGTGGTCTATGTATTCACACATGTATTACGGTTTCCGGTTAACACAATTATAGCATGAACAATAGACAATTATCATGAACCAGGAAATACAATAATAACCAATTTATTATTGCCTCTAGGGCATATTTCCAACAGAGACAACTACATTCACTTTAAATAGGGCATCATCTAAATCTGTTGAGATGACACCGTGTGAATTATGGTTTGATAGAAACCTAAGCTGTCATTTCTTAATATTTGGGGCTGTGACACTTGTGTGGAAAATGTTTTCACCTAATGAGGTCGAACCCAAGGCGGACAAATGCATCTTCATAGAATACCCTAAGATCAGTTGGGTGAACCGTCAATCTCAGATCCTAGTGCAAAGTGTTTGTTGCTTAAATGGATCCTTTCTCGAGGAAATGTTTCTCTCGAAAGAATTGAGTGGGAGGAAGATAGAACTTGATGAGGTTGTTAAACCTTTGTTCAACCAGAGAGTAGCGCAGCGCAGAAAGATGTTTCTGTGAAGCCTACGTTAGTTGAAGAGGAAGTTAATGATGATGATCATGAAGCTTCAGGATCAAGTTACTATCAAACTTCATAGGTCTAGAAGGATGTGTACTGCTCCTAAGTGGTACGACAACTTTGCCTTGGAGATCATGTTGTTGGACAACGATGAACCTACGAGCTATGGAGAAGCGATGATGGGCCCGGATTCCGACAAATGGTTAGAGGCCAGGAAATCCGAGATAGGATCCATGTATGAAAACCAAGTATAGACTTTGGTAGACTTGCTCGTTAGACGGCAGGTCGTTGAGTACAAATGGACCTTTAGAACGAAGACAGACACTGATGGTGAATGTCACCATTTGTAAAGCTCAACTTGTTGCAAAGTTGTTTGTGACAAGTTCAAGGAGTTGACTGCGATGAGGCTTTCTCACTCGTAGTGATGCTAAAAGTCTATTGGAATTATGTTAGCAGTTGCTGCATTTTCAATTATGAAATCTGGCAGATGGATGTCAAAACATCGTTTCCTTAACGGTTTACTTAAGGAAAGGTTGTATGTGATACAACCAGAAGGTTTTGTCAGTCCTAAGGATGCTACAAGATGAGCAAGCTTCAGTGATCCTTCTATGGACTGAAGCAAGCATCTCGGAGTTGGAATATACACTTTGATGAGGTGATCAAAGTTTTTGTAGTTTATACAAAGTTTACGAGAAACTTGTATTTGCAATAAAGTGAGTGGGAGTACTATAGAGTTTCTGATAAGTATATGTGGTTGACATATTGTTGATCGGAAATAATGTAGAATTTTTGGAAGTCATAAAAGGTTGTTTGAAAAGTGTTTTTCAAAGGAAGACCTGGATAAAGCTACCTAATTGTTGAGCATCAAAATCTATAGAGATAGATCAAGATGCTTGATGAGACTTTCAATGAGTGCATACCTTGACAAGATTTTGAACGAGTTCAAAATGGATCAGCCAGAGAAATAGTTCTCGTCTGATTTGTAAGGTGTGAAGTTGAGTGAAACTCAAAGCTCGACAAGGGCAGAAGAAAGAGAAAGGACGAACGTCGTCCCCTATGCCTTAGCCATAGGCTTTATATTATGCCATGCTGTGTACCGCACCTGTGTGTGCCTTGCCATGAGTCTGTCAAGGGGTACAAGAGTGGTCCATGAGTGGATCACTGGACAGCGGTCGGAATTATCCTTAGTAACCAGAGTACTAAGGAAATGTTTCTTGATTATGGAGGTGATAAAGAGTTCATCGTAAAGAGTTACATCGATGCAAGCTGTGACACCTATCCGGATGACTAGTAGTAGCAATCTGGATACATATAGTGGAGCAGCCATTTGGAAATAGTACCAAGTAGAGTGTGGTAGCAGTGTTAACGGTTTGACATAGAGATTTGCAAAGTACACACGGATCTGAATATCGTAGACCCGTTGACTATAAGACCTCTCTCACATGCAAAGCATGATCGAGCCCCAGAACTCATTGGGTGTTAGATTCATAACAATGCGAATCACATGGTGATGTGAACTAGATTATTGACTCTAGTGCAAGTGGGAGACTGTTGGAAATATGCCCTAGAGGCAATAATAAATTAGTTATTATCATATTTCCTTGTTCATGATAATCGTTTATTATCCATGCTATAATTGTATCGATCGGAGACTTAGATGCATGTGTGGATACATAGACAAAACCATGTCCCTAGTATGCCTCTAATAGACTAGCTCACTGATCAAAAGATGGTTAAGGTTTCCTAGCCATGGACATGAGATGTCATTTGATAACGGGGTCACATCATTAGGAGAATGATGTGATGGACAAGACCCAAACTGCAAACGTACCATATGATCGTGTCAGTTTATTGCTACTGTTTTCCTCATGTCATGTATGTGTTCCTATGACCATGAGATCATGCAACTCACAGATATCGGAGGAGTGCCTTGTGTGTATCAAATGTCGCAACGTAACTGGGTGACTATAAAGGTGCTCTACAGGTATCTCCGATGGTGTCTGTTGAGTTGGCATGGATCGAGACTGGGATTTGTTACTCCGTGTGATGGAGAGGTATCTCAGGGCACACTCGGTAATACAACATCACAACAAGCCTTGCAAGCAATGTGGCTAAGTGTTAGTCACGGGATCTTGTATTACTGAACGAGTAAAGAGACTTGCCAGTAACGAGGTTGAACTAGGTATGGAGATACCAACAATCGAATCTCGGGCAAGTAACATACCGAAGAACAAAGGGAACGTTATACGGGATTAACTGAATCCTTGACATAGAGGTTTGACCGATAAAGATCTTCGTAGAATATGTAGGAACCAATGTGGACGTCCAGGTCCTGCCATTGGTTATTGACCGTAGAGGTGTCTCGGTCATGTCTACATAGTTCTCGAACCCGCAGGGTCTGCACACTTAAGGTTCGGTGACGTTTCGGTAGTGTAGAGTTATGTATGGTGGTGACCAAAGTTTGTTCGGAGTCCCGGATGAGATCCCGGACGTCACGAGGAGCTCCGGAATGGTCCGGAGGTAAAGATTCATATATAGAAAGTCCCAGTTTGGTTTCCGGAAAAGTTTCGGGCTCATCGGTAGTGTACCGGGAGTGCCGGTAGTGTATCGGGAGGCCTCGGGGAGGGGTATTTCGACACCAAGAGGTCCATGGGCTGTGGGAGAATAATAACCAGCCCTTAGTGGGCTGGTAAAGCAGCCACAAAGGCCCATGGCGCAGGAGAGGAAGTCCTAAAGCAAAAAGTGGAAAATCAGCCAATAGGAGGCAATCCTACTCCAACTAGGATTGGAGGTGAAATAGGATTGCTTCCCACCTCCTATTTTGGCCGACCCAAAGGCCTTGGCTGCCTCTCCTCTCCTCTCCTCCTATATATACTAGTGGATTGGGTGGTTTTTGGACAGAATTTCCGGCCACGTGCTACCCGTTCCACCGGTGCATAGTTTCTCCTCTAGATCGGTTTTCTGCAGCGCTTAGGCGAAGCCCTGCCGGAATTGCTCCACCACCATCACCGGAGCGCCGTCACGCTGCCGGTGAACTCTCTCTCCTCTCCACCTCCTCTTGCTGGATCGAGACGGTGGAGATCGTCATCAAGCTGCACGTGTGCTGAATGCGGAGGTGCCGTCCGTTCGGCGCTAGATCGGAAGGACCGTGATCGAGATCGCGAGACGGTTCGTGATGTGATCACGGAACGGATCGTGATGAGTTCGCGGGACAGATCGTGATCATGATCATGAGATGGATCGTGATGAGTTCGCGGGATGGATCATGATGTGTTTGCGGGACGGTTCGTGATTGGATCGCGGGACGCTCGGCGATTTGGATCGCGAAGAAGTTCGACTACACCAACCGCGTTTCTTAACGCTTCCCGCTTAGCGATCTACAAGGGTACGTAGATCCACTCTCCCTCTCGTAGATGCTAATCACCATGGATAGGTTTGCGTGTGCGTAGGAAAATTTTTGTTTCCCATGCGACGTTCCCCAACACTATGGAGGTAATACCCTACGTCCTGCTAGATTGTATTTATGATATGGGGTGTTACAGAGTTGATCTACCTCGAGATCGAATAGCTAACCCTAGATGAGTTGTTCTCCTTATACCCCTAAACCCTCCGGCTTATATAGACACTAAGGGTGCCCTGGGCTTACACATGTTCGGTTACATGCCGAAGGGATAAACATGCCTAACTACAGCTAATAACTTGGAGAATACATCAGGGCTTCTCGAAACTACCATCTGGCGTAGGTGGTCTTTGATCATCCGATGCTCCCTTTGCGGACCACACAGTCCAGTCTATCCGAGGACCCCCTAATCCAGGACTCCCTCAGTGAGCCAGGGCATTATGAATCCCTTCATCGTGGCAATTGTTACTGAAAGTTTCCATGATCTCTTGGTCACTCAGACTTTTTTCTCTGCTTCTAGCGAGTAGGAGTTTGGTCCAAAAGTGATGTACTAATTCTCCTGGTAATTGTTTAGTCTCCCGAAATTCCGAAGACACGGGCTTTGGTGTGATAATAGAATCGTCGTCTTGGGTGGTGGGTGGGAAACAATCTGACACCACACCACATTGAGTGTTCGGAATCAAGGACTCTGAATTGTGTGATAAATTTTGGACCAATGACGGTCCGGATTTAGAATAAATTCCGGCATCTGGATCGCCTATGAAGTCTTGGTGATCAGAGACTAGGGTATAGACAATTTTCAACTTCGGCTATCGGGGTGAGTCTTGAGCTGAACACTCGATGGTAGTGAAAAGGTGGGTGACCAGGGGAACATGAATCTCCCTGTCGTCGGGCCTAATCCCGATCCGGTCATAGACCGAAATCTGGTCATCCGTCATACGCATAGCTTCGACTCAATCAAACAACTCGTTTAAAAATGAGGCAATGGTAGGATGCGTGTCGCTAAGCCGAGTGGGGTCAATGTGCGGCGCGACGGTTCCAGAGCTATGCGAAGGAGACTACGTGTCCCGTCCGGCAATGGCAGATCCAGTCACATCGGTCGAGTTGGGGGTTGTAGATCGCCCGGGAGTGACGACCCCGTTGGGGGTGGAGCCCAACATCTTCGGCGTCGAGACTTATGGGCTCTTCCTCGAGGGTCGAAGGTTCCATAAGGATGAGTAATCCCTGTGAATCGGCGATGAACTCTAAGGTTCCGAACCTGATTCTATGATCGGGGGGAGTTTCCGATCTGGCCAATGTGGCTGATCTGGTCGGCGTGTGACAAGATGGCACCGCCTGTGAGAGTCTGATAGGGGGTGAGGGTTCCCTGGATACAAACCTCATTGTTCATGATTAGGTGAGCCATCGGTTCCTTGGGCGCTCACAGCGGAATTCTCCATGAAAGCACCAATGTCGGTATCAAAACCGGCAGATCTCGGGTAGGGGGTCCCGAGCTGTGAGACTAGAAGCAATGGTAACAGGAGACGAAGGGGTCATGGTTTTACCCAGGTACAGGCCCTCCTATGGAGATAATACCCTACGTCATGCTTGATTATATTGATGATATGGGGGTTACAGAGTTGATCTACCTCGAGATCGAATAGTTAACCCTAGATGAGTTGTCCTGTCTACCACCTAAAACCCTCCAGTTTATATAGACACGAGGGGTACCTAGGGCTTACACATGGTCGGTTACATGCCGAAGAGATAAAACGCCTATCTACAGCTGACAATCTTGGAGAACACACCACGGCTCTCGAAGCATCCACCCTCGCAATAGGGCCCTTGATCACCCAATGGTCGCTTTGCGGCCCATACTGTCCGGCCCATGGGAAACTGGTCAGCTGCCCGAAGACCCCTATATCTAGGACTCCCTCAGCTTGCAAGGCTTATTGTGATGTTGTATTACCGAGTGGTCCCTGAGATACCTCTCCATCACACAGAGTAACAAAACCCCAGTCTTGATCCATGCCAACCCAACAGATACCCTCGAAGATACCTGTAGAGCTCCTTTATAGTCACCGAGTTACGTTGCGATGTTTGCTACACACAAGGTACTCCTCTGGTTTCAGTGAGTTGCATGATCTGATGCTCATAGGAACAAATACTTGACATGCAGAAAACTGTAGCAATAAACTGACACGGTCATATGCTACGTTTATAGTTTGGGTCTTGTCCATCACATCATTCTCCTAATGATGTGATCCCGTTATCAAATAACATCTCATGTTCATGGCTAGGAAACCTTAACCATCTTTGATCAACGAGCTAGTCTATTAGAGGCATACCAGGGACATGGTGTTGTCTATGTATCCACACATGTATCTTAGTTTCCGATCGATACAATTCTAGCATGGATAATAAAAGATTATCATGAACAAGGAAATATGATAATAATTAATTTATTATTGTCTCTAGGGCATATTTCCAATAGTCTCCCACTTGCACTAGAGTCAATAATCTAGCTCACGTCGCTACTAAGAGTCATCCGGATTGGTGTTAAAGCTTGCATCGGCGTAACCCTTTACGACGAACTCTTTATCACCTCCATAATCGAGAAATATTTCCTTAGTCCTCTAGTTACTAAGGATAATGTTGACCGCTGTCCAGTGATCCACTCCTGGATCACTCTTGTACACCTTGACAGACTCATGGCAAGGCACACACAGGTGCGGTACACAACATGGCATACTATATAGAGCCTATGGATAAAGCATAGGGGGCGATCTTTGTCCTTTTTCTTTCTTCTACCGCGGTCGAGCTTTCAGTATCACTCAACTCCACACCTTACAAATCAGGCAATAACTCCTTCTTTGACTGATCCATTTTGAAATCTTTCAAAATCTTGTCTAGGTATGTATTCATTGAAAGTCTCATCAAACATCTCGATCTATCTCTATAGATCTTGATGCCCAACAATTAGGTAGCTTTATCCAGGTCTTCCTTTGAAAAACTCTTTTCAAACAATCGTTTATGCTTTCCAAAAATTCTACATCATTTCCGATCAATAATGTGTCAACCACATATACTTATCAGAAATTCAATAGTGATCCCACTCACTTTCTTGTAAATACAAGTTTCTTGTAAACTTTCTATAAACCCAAAAACTTTGATCACCTCATCAAAGAGTATATTCCAACTCCGAGATGCTTGCTCCAGCCCATAGAAAGATTGTTGGAGCTTGCACACCTTTTAGCATCCTTAGGACTGACAAAATCTTCTGGTTGTATCACATACAACCTTTCCTCAAGTAAACCGTTAAGGAAACGATGTTTTGACATTGATACGTCTCTGACGTATCTATAATTTTTTATTGTTCCATGCTATTATATTATCTGTTTTGGATGTTTTATATGCATTAATATGCTATTTTATATTATTTTGGGGACTAACATATTAATCTAGAGCCTAGTGTTTGTTAGTTTGCCACAATCATCCTTGCTGCACACATCTTTCGAGAGAGACACGCTGAATCGTGAATTTGTTAGAATACTCTATGTGCTTCACTTATATCTTTTGAGCTAGGCAATGTTGCTCTAGTGCTTCACTTATATCATTTTAGAGCATGGTGGTGTTATATTTTATAGAAATTAATGAACTCTCATTCCTCACTTATATTATTTTGAGAGTTTCTTAAAACAGCATGGTAATTTGTTTAGGTTATGAATTTAGTCCTAATATAATGGCATCCAAGAGGGATATAATAAAAACTTTCATATTAAGTGCATTAACAACTATGAGAAGTTGGATTCCTTGCATGTAGTTTTGAGATAATAGGGATGGTAATATGAGAGTCATGCTAGTGAGTAGTTGTGAATTGAAGAGATACGTGTGTTAAAGCTTGTGATTCCCATAACATGCATGTATGGTGAACCGCTATGTAAGGAAGTCGGAGCATGACTTGTCTAATGATTGTCAACCTTTGTGTGAGGGTCGGGAGCGCGCGATGGTTAACTCCTACCAACCACTCCCCTAGGAGTATGCGTCTAATGCTTTGTTTGATAACTACTAGACATTTGCAATAAGTATGTGAGTTCTTTATGACTAATGTGAGTCCATGGATTATACGCACTCTCACCCTTCCATCTTTGCTAGCCTCTCTAGTATCGTGCAACTTTTGCCGGTACATCAAACCCTCCTTCCTCAAAACAGCCACCATATATTCCTCAAAATAGACACCATACCTACCTATTATGGCATTTCCATAGCCATTCTGAGATATATAGCCATGCAACTTCCACCATGTAGTTTTTCGATGACTTGCATCATCACTTCATATTGCATATAGAGTTATATCTTGTCATAGGAATCGAGTTGTAATTTCTTTTTTTTGAGTTATAAGTAAATAAAAGTGTGATGATTTTTCATTAATAGAGCATTGTCCCATGAGAGAAAAGGATGATGGAGGCTATGACTCCCTCACAAGTTGGGACGAGTATCTGGGCTTTACAAAAATTAAAGGAGGCCAAAGAAGCCAAAAGAAAAAGAGGCCAAAGAAGCCCACCAAAAAAATTAATAATAATAATAATAATAATGAGAGAAAGAGAGAAGGGACAATTTACTATCTTTTTCCACACTTGTGCTTCAAAGTAGCACCATGATCTTCATGATAGAGAGTCTAATATTTTATCACTTTCATATAACTAGTGGATATTCATTATGCATGACCACTTAGTTTTCTCTTTAAGCTTTCATACACTTATAGCTCTAAGTGCACCTGTTGCATGGCAATCCCTACTCACTCACATTGATATCAATTGATGGGCATCTCCATAGCCCGTTGATACGCCTAGTTGATGTGAGACTGTCTTCTCCTTTTTCACTTGCACTCCCTCCATATTCTATTCCACCTATAATGCTATATCCATGGCTCACGCTCATGTATTGCGTGAGAGTTGAAAAGGTTTGGGAACACCAAAAGCGTGAAACAAATGCTTGACTTGTTCATCGGGGTTGTGCATGATTTAGATAATTTGTGTGGGGAAGATGGAGCATAGCCAGACCATATGATTTTGTAGGGATGACTTTCTAAGGCCATGTTATTTCAAATGGACACGACTACCTTGTTGGTGTGCTCAAAGTATTACTGTTTTTATGTCAATATTAGACTATTGTTTTGAATCTTACGGATCTGAATATTCATGCCACAATAAAGAATATTGTATGGATAAATATGTTGGTAGCATTCCACATCAAAAATTCTGTTTTTATCATTTACCTACTCGATGATGAGCAGGAATTAAGCTTGGGGATGCTGATCCGTCTCCTACGTATCTATAATTTTTTATTCTTCCATGCTATTATATTATATGTTTTGGATATTTTATATGCATTAATATGCTATTTTATATTATTTTTGGGACTAAACTATTAAGCTAGAGCCTAGTGCCAGTTTCTGTTTTTTCCTTGTTTTTGAGTTTCGCAGATAAGGAATATTAAACGGAGTCTAAACGGAATAAAACCTCTGGAATGATTTTTTTGGAATAAAAGGAATCCATGAGACTTGAGAACCAAGGCAGAGGAGCTGCCACGGGGCCACAAGCCCGCTTGCCATGGCTAGGGGGGCCACCCGCGCCGGGCAGGCTTGTGGGCCCCTGGCAACTCCCCTAACCCTAATCTCCGGCCTATAAATACCCAAATATTCCATCATTATCAGAATGAGCCACAAAAACACTTTTCCGCCGCTAGAAGCCTCCGTTCCCAAGAGATCCAATCTTGGAGCCTTTTCCGGTAATCTGTCGGAGGGGGATTCGATCACGGAGGGCATCTACATCAACTCCATTGCTCCTCCGATGATGCATGAGTAGTTCGCCACAGACCTACGGGTCCATAGCTAGTAGCTAGATGGCTTCTTCTCTCTCTTTGCTTCTCAATACCATGTTCTTCATGATCTTCATGGAGATCTATCTGATGTAATACTCTTTTGCGGTGTGTTTGTCGAGATCCGATGAATTGTGGGTTTATGTTCAGATTATCCATGAATATTATTTGAGTCTTTCCTGAATTCTTATATGCATGATTTCATATCTTTGAAAGTCTCTTCGAGTTATTGGTTTGGTTTTGCCAACTAGATTGGTAATTCTTGCAATAGGAGAAGTGTTTAGTTTTGGGTTCAATCTTGCGGTGTCCTCACCCAGTAACAAAGTAGGGGTAGCGAGGCACATATTGTATTGTTGCCATCAAGGGTAAAAAGATGGGGTTTTCATCATATTGCTTGAGTTTATCCCTCTACATCATGTCATCTTACTTAATGCGTTACTCTGTTCTTCATGAACTTAATACTCTAGATGCAGGCAGGAGTCAGTCGATGTGTGGAGTAATAGTAGTAGATGCAGAATCATTTCGGTCTACTTTTCAGGGACATGATTCCTATTTGCATAAGCATTGCCTTGGATATCTTCGTAATTATTCGCTTTTCTATCAATTGCTTGACAGTAATTTGTTCACCCATCATAATACTTGCCATCATGAGAGAAGCCATCTAGTGAAACCTATGGCCCCTGGGTCTATTTTCCATATTATATTTTCAGATCTAAAACCAAAAACACCAAAAAATACTTGTTGTATTATTTTTTACTTTCACTTTTACTTTCCGTTCAAGCAGCCTATTATAGCTATTTCTATTAGATCTCATCCTTGCAAGTAACCGTGAAGGAATTGACAACCCCTTTATAGCGTTGGGTGCAAGAGTTTGATTCTTTGTGCAGGTATATATATTGGTGGCTCGCTTGTATCTCCTACTTGATTGATACCTTGGTTCTCAAAAACTAAGGGAAATACTTATCTATTTTGCTGCATCAAACCGTTCCTCTTCACGGGAAACCAACGCATGCTCGAGATGTAGTAGACATCCATCTGCCAGATTTTATAACTGAAAAATGCAGCAACTGCTAACATAATTCCAATAGACTTTTAGCATCACTACGGGTGAGAAAGTCTCATCGTAGTCAACTCCTTGAACTTGGCAGAAACTTCTTTGTGACAAGTCGAGCTTTATAAATGGTGACATTCACCATCAGCGTCTGTCTTCATCTTAAAAGTCCATTTGTAGTCAACGACCTACCGTTCAACAGGCAAGTCTACCAAAGTCCATACTTGGTTTTCATACATGGATCCTTTATTAGATTTCATGGCCTCTAACCATTTGTTGGAATCCGGGCCCATCATTGCTTCTCCATAGTTTATAGGTTCATCATTGTCCAACAACATGACCTCTAAGACAGGGTTGTCGTACCACTCAGGAGCAGCACACGTCCTTGTCGACCTATGAGGTTCGATAGTAACTTGATCTGAAGCTTCATGATCATCATCATTAACTTCCTCTTCAACATACGTAGGCTCCACAAAAACATCTTTCTACGCCGAGGTACTCTCTGGTTGAAACAAAGGTTCAACAACCTCATCAAGTTCTATCTTCCTCCCGCTCAATTCTTTTGAGAGAAACTCTTTCTTGATAAATGACCCGTTTTTAGCAACAAACACTTTGCCCTCGGATCTGAGATAGGAGGTATACCCAACAGTTTCCTTAGGGTATCCTATGAAGATGCATTTTACCGCTTTGGGTTCAAGCTTATCAGATATAAGCGTCGCATTCCCAAACACTGAGAAATGACAGCTTAGGTTTCTACCAAACCATAATTCATACAGTATCATCTCAACGGATTTAGATGGTGCCCTATTTAAAATGAATGTAGTTCTCTCTAATGCATAACCCCAAAATGATAGTGGCAAAACGATAAGAGACATCATAGTACGCACCATATTTAATAGAGCACGACTACAACATTCGGACACATAATCACACTATGGTGTTCCAGGCGGCATGAGATGTGAAACAATTTCCACATTGTCTTAAGTTGCATAGCAAACTCGTAACTCAGATATTGACCTCCAGGATCATATCATAGACATTTTATCTTCTTGTCACGATGATCTTCAACTTCACTCTGAAACTGCTTGAACCTTTCAAACGTTTCAGACATGTGTTTCATTAAGTAAATATCCCCATATTTACTCAAATCATGAGTGAAAGTAAGAAAATAACGATATCCACTATGTGTTTCAACACTCATTGGACTACATACATCAACATGTATCAATTCCAATAAGCCACTAGCCCGCTCCATCATACCGGAAAACGGGGTCTTAGTCATCTTGCCCAAGAGGCATGGTTCGCATGTCTCAACCGATTCAAAATCGAGTGGGTCAAAAGATCCATCAGCATGGAGTTTCTTCATACGCTTTACACCAATATGACCTTCGCGACAGTGCCACAAGTATGTGGTACTATCATTATTAACTTTGTATATTTTGGCATCAATATTATGATCATGTGTGCCACTACGATCAAGATTCAATAAACCATTCTCATTGGGTGCATGACCATTGAAGGTATTATTCATATAAACAGAATAACCATTATTCTCTAACTCAAATGAATAACCGTATTGCAATAAATATGATCTAATCACGTTCATGCTCAACGCAGACACCAAATAACATTTATTTAGGTTCATCACTAATCTCGAAGGTAGAGAGAGCGTGCGATGGTGATCACATCAGCCTTGGAAACACTTTCAACACTCATCGTCACCTCACCCCTAGCTAGCCTCCTCTTATTCCGTAGCTTTTATTTCGAGTTACTACCATTTAGCAATCAAACCGGTATCCAATACATCGGTGCTACTAGGAGTACTAGCAATGCGCACATTAATAACACGTATATCAAATATACTTCTGTCGACGTTGCCAGCCTTCTTATCTACCAAGTATCTCGGGTTGTTCCACTTCAGCGACCGTTCTCCTCATAATAGAAGCACTTAGTCTCGGGTTTGGGTTCAACCTTGGGTTTCTTCACTAGAGCAGCAAATAGCTTGTCATTCTTGAAGTTTTTTCCTTCTTGCCCTTGCCCTTCTTGAAACTAGCTATTTTACTTAACCATCAACACTTGATGCTCCTTCTTCATTTCTACCTTTGCGATGTCAAACATCGTGAACAACTTAGGGATAATTATTTCCATCCCTGGCAGGTTTATAGTTCATAACAAAGCTCTAGCAGCTTGGTGACAGTGACTTAGAGAACTATATCAATCACTATCTTATCTGGAAGATCAACTCCCACTCGATTCAAGCGATTGACGTGCCCAGACAATCTGTGCATATGCTCACCGATTGAGCTATTGTCCTTCATCTTGCAGGCAAATAATCTTGTTGGAGGTCCTATACCTCTCAACACGGGCACGAGCCTGAAATCCAATTTGTGCTGTTGCAACATCACATATGCCTCATGATGTTCAAAACATATTTGGATCCTGAATTCTAAGCCGTAATGCAAGACGCACTGAACTATCAAGTAGTCATCAGAACGTGACTGTCAGATGTTCACAACATCCATAGTCGTCATTTGAGGGGGTGGTGCACCGAGCGGTGCATTAAGTACATAAGCCTTCTATGCAGCAATAAGAACAATCCTCAGATCACGGACCCAGTCTGCATTATTGCTACCATCATCTTTCAACTCCATTTCTCTAGGAACATATAAAAAATTCAAGGGAGCGCGACCTAGTTATCTACAACATAATTTGCAAAGACATTTTGACTATGTTCATGATAATGAGTTTAGTTAATCATATTACTTAAAAACTCTATCGGGGGGATAACCCCGGGGTAGCCTAAAATGACCCACAACTCCAACTTTCTTAAACAACTGGAGGGCGAGCCGCCTCCTCCTATAGTCCGGCTGCACCCCGTCGGCACGCCACGCCGGTTGGGCCCTGCCAGCTATCCTCGACCGACCCCACAGGCTTGTTGGCTAGGGGTGGGGATTCCCTGCCACCCTAGCCGGCCGCGCATCGGATGCCATGGTCCGGGCGTGCATGGCAACAAGAGCCCCCATCCCATCAGGGGTCAGCGCCCGCATGGCCAAAATGAAGGCAATAGTGCCTATGACTCTGGCAGACCGCGACCAGGCCACCAACAGTGCCGACACGCACCTAAACACTCCATTACCTGCCCCGACGTGGCTATAGTGTAGTCGGTCGTAACGCTGACCAGCGCTGGGACCTACCGAGCGGCCCCCTCTAGCCCTCGATGTGTTGGAAATATGCCCTAGAGGCAATATATAAAGTGTTTATTATTATATTTCCTTGTTCATGATAATCATTTATTATCCATGCTATAATTGTAGTGATTGGAAACACATTGCATGCGTGGGTAAATAGACAACACTGTGTCCCTAGTATGCCTCTAGTGAACTAGCTCGTTGATCAAAGATGGTCAGGGTTTCCTAGCCATTGACATGTGATGTCATTTGACGAAGGGATCACATCATTAGGAGAATGATGTGATGGACAAGACCCAAACTACAAACGTAGCATATGATCGTGTTAGTTTATTGCTACTGTTTTCTACATGTCAATGTATAAGTTCCTATGACCATGAGATCATGCAACTCATGGATATCGGAGGAGTGCCTTGTGTGTATCAAACGTCGCAACGTAACTGGGTGACTATAAAGGTGCTCTACAGGTATCTCCGATGGTGTATGTTGAGTTGGCATGGATCGAGACTGGGATTTGTTACTCCGTGTGACGGAGAGGTATCTCGGGGCCCACTCGGTAATGCAACATCACAACAAGCCTTGCAAGCAATGTGACTAATATGTTAGCCACGGGATCTTGCATTACGGAACGAGTAAAGAGACTTGCCGGTAACGAGTTTGAACTAGGTATGGAGATACCGATGATCGAATCTCGGGCAAGTAACATACCGAAGAATAAAGGGAACGTTATACGGGATTAACTGAATCCTTGACATAGAGGTTCGACCGATAAGATCTTCATAGAATATGTAGGAACCAATGTGGACGTTCAGGTCCCGCCATTGGTTATCGGTCGAAGAGGTGTCTCGGTCATGTCTACATAGTTCTCGAACCCGCAGGGTCTGCACACTTAAGGTTCGGTGACGTTTCGGTAGTGTAGAGTTATGTATGGTGGTGACCGAAGTTTGTTCGTAGTCCCGGATGAGATCCCGGATGTCACGAGGAGCTAAGGAATGGTCCGGAGGTAAAGATTCATATATAGGAAGTCCCAGTTTGGTCGCCGGAAAAGTTTCGGGCTCATCGGTAGTGTACCGGGAGTGCCGGTAGTGTACCGGGGGACCTCCGGGAGGGGTATTTCGACCCCCAAGAGGTCCATGGGCTGTGGGAGAGTATTAACCAGCCCTTAGTGGGCTGGGGAAACAGCCACAAAGGCCCATGGCGCAGGGAGAGGGAGTCCTAAAGGAAAAAGGGAAAAAAATCAGCCAATAGGAAGCAATCCTACTCCAACTAGGATTGGAGTAGGAGTAGGATTGCTCCCACCTTGGCCGGCCGAATTCCCTAGGGGGACTTGGTGCGCCAGACCCCCTCCTCTCCCTCCCTCCTATATATACTAGTGAATTGGGTGGCTTTTGGACACAACTTACGGCCACGTGCTACCCGTTTCACCGGTGCTCCTCTAGATCGGATTTCTGCGGCGCTTAGGCGAAGCCCTGCCGGAATTGCTCCGCCACCACCATCACCAAAGCGCCGTCACGCTGCCGGTGAACTCTCTCTCCTCTCCACCTCCTGTTGCTGGATCAAGACGGTGGAGATCGTCATCAAGCTGCACGTGTGCTGAACGCGGAGGTGCCGTCCGTTCGGTACTAGATCGGAAGGATCGTGATCAAGGCCACGAGACGTTCGTGATTGGATCGCGGGACGGTTCGTGACGAGATCGCGGGACGGTTCGTGATTGGATCGTGGGATGGTTTGTGATTGGATCACGGGACGCTCGGCGATTTGAATCGCAAAGAAGTTCGACTACACCAACCGCGTTTCTTAACGCTTCCCGCTTAGCGATCTACAAGGGTATGTAGATCCACTCTCCCTCTCGTAGATGCTCATCACCATGGATAGGTTTGCGTGTGCGTAGGAAAATTTTTGTTTCCCATGCAGAGTTCCCAACACGATGGTACCGCGCAACCGGCAAGCCCTACCGACAACGGGACCCTATAGATGGGGGGCCCATGGCCAGCTAGAGAGGCTGCCAGCTGGGGCCCTCCCGCCGCCTTCTATTCATATTGTAATCCAGGGGGTTGGACTATAAAACCCCCCGAAGCCCCCCCCCCATGCAGGAACACTTCGTCCCGTATCCACCCACGCAGCAAGGGAAGAGGAGTCGGCTGCTCCTTCTTCCACCTCTAGACAAAATCTTGAGGAGCACCATTGTAACCTTTTCCATCGATCAACTAGATCAGGCAGGACTAGGGGTATTACCTCCCATGGAGGGCCCCGAACCTGGGTACATCGCGTGTTAGTCACTGCTTGTGCCTAATCCCGCTCCCGGAGCCCGTCGGCGTCCTCCGGCCCCAACCACCTTCGATAGGCCTACTGATGGCATCTGTCGTGAGAAAACAACGACAGCTAGCGCCCATTATGGGGCGGTACGCTGCGTCGGTTGGAGTCACGCTCCGGGCGGGACCCTTCACCTCCTCCTCCAGCCGCTCCACGTCTGGATGGAACCGGAGGCATGTGGGGCTTGCTTTGGCACGCCCTGTAGGCAACCACGTCGGCTTCCCCGGCAAATGCCTTGGCGACGACCTCGCGCTTGACATCGCCGCGCTCACCGAGCCCTTCGGCAAGTTGAGTCTCGCCGACCAGCCAGCAACTGACAAGTACCCTAGCCAGGTGCTCTATTGCACCGATCCGCCCTTATCCGTTGGGGCTCTCTCCCGACCAAGTCCAACAGTTCCCACGTTCACATGGGAGTGATGGTCACGGTTTTATCCACCTCCTCTGGTCGTGCACGGGCCGAGGCCCACGCGGCCACCGCCTGCACCGGCACCTCGGATCCGCTTGGCGCCACCCTTAGGGGGCTGAGCACTCCCATCACCCCGACGGTGAACCCATACGCCATCAAGGCCGAGCTGGAGACGGCTCGCCGCATGCTATTCGAGGATGCCAGCGCCCTCGTGGCTGAGCGGCGCTGTATGGAGGCCGCTCGGTGGGAATATGACTCCGCTTACGGTCTCACCCCGGCTCGCACCAAGCCCAGCCGGCGTGGGGCTGTGCGCGACCGCGGCCGTGTGGTCACGGAAATCCTCGGCGGCAACTTGCCCGTTTACAACACCCTCACGGCAACCTGCGGGCAGCCAAGGTAGCCTACGAGGACTTGGCTACCTTGGTAGGTGAAGAGCACGCCTCGCGCGAGCGACACATCAAAGATCTCATCGACACCGCCAACAAGAAGAAGCTCCTACTCACCCCTGATGGAGCCGCCTCCGAAGGTCCCCGTCCAGTAGGCGAGGGCATGGGGGCTGCTGGCCATCAGCCAGCTCAGCACTCATGCTCCCCTCGCGTCTCCGGCCAGCGGGCCGAGGCAAGCAACCCCTGGCACTCCCAACTGCCCGAGAACGAGCAGCCGTCACAACAACAATCCGGCTCGCGGCAACTGCCGCAACAAGGTGCCGGCTGGCAGTAGCCGGTGCAGCCGCGGGCACACGCCACCTCCGCAACACGAGCCGAAAGGGTTAGTCCTGCCGGCCGTTCGCCCGGAGCTCGCGGCCCGGCTCGGACCACTAGCCCCCACACACACACAAAGACAACGACGTGTGTCTCCATCTCGACCGGCTGGCACAGTCGGCCCTCCTCGAGGAGGAGGGCTCGATCGGCCCGGCGTGCTTTGACCCCGGATCCGTAACGAGTCATTCCCGACTGGCTTCACTCTTCCTCGGGACACCCAGAAGTACAACGGGGCCTGATCAACTGCACCACCGCAGTCGACATCGCCAGGGGAAACAAGCGTGAAGCCGTCCACTACGCTCCCCTCATGTTGATCGGCTCGGGTCGCACCTGGCTCAACAACCTAGCAGCCGGCAGCATCAACACCTGGACTGACTTCGAAAAAGTGTTCGTCCGCAAGTTCACCGGCACCTACAAGCGGCCAGGCCATCCCCACAAACTAGACATGTGCGTTCAGGGGCCGGACAAGGCCCTCCACAACTACCTCACCCGATGGACCGAGCTCCACAACTCCTGCGAAGGGATGCACGTGGTGCAGGACATCCAGTATTTCATCAAAGGCTGTCACGATGGGACCTACCTCAAGCACAAGCTCCTGTGCTCCGAGCCGGCTATGCTGGCGGTACTCATGGCTAAGGCAGGCAAGTATGCCACGGACGACTCCGCAATCCGGGTCAAGACAAGCACGCCCGCCAAGGCGGCACCGACGTCGGCTGTGTTGCGACCGGCTGCCGACAACCGGCAGCCATAGAACAACAAGCGCAAGGCCGACCAGCCCGCCTCCCGCTACGCGAGCCGGCAGGTCGCCACCATCGAGGAAGAGGAGCCGGCTGCCCAGCCTTTCGGCCAACGTCAACACGCCGGCAAGGCTTCCTCGCAGCCCAAGCTCATGTTCGTGCAAATGCTCGACCTCCCCTACAAGAATCATTCTGGAGCCAAGCCCTCCACGCACACACTTCAGCAGTGAAGCTTCTCATAGCGACTTGCATGGAGGGATGGCCTTCTGGCTCCCCCCATGCCGCCTGCCCGAGCCTCGGCGCCAGTTCCGGCTCCAACTCCAGCACCAGCTCCGGCTCCGGCCCAGAACAACGATCGCCTGCTCGACCAGTTCCCCAACCGAGACGGTTCCTATGTCGTCTTCACTAGTGAAGAGATGGACAAGCATGCTCAGCGCCGGCTCCACCGCGAGGTGAACGCCACCATGACCGCGACTCCCTTGTTCATGCACTGGTCCGAGAAGCCGTTTACCTAGAGCCGGACAGACCACCCGGCTATATTGTCGAATCCCGATAGCTAAGCCCTGGTCCTCGACCCTACCATCGCCTTCGAGAGGCGCACCTGCCGCTTCTCGCGGGTGTTCATTGATGGCGGCAGCAGTATCAACATCCTCTACCTTGACACGATGCAAAAGTTGGGGCTCGAGGTAGAAGATCTGCAGATGAGCCGGACCATTTTCCATGGCATCGTGCCAGGAAAGTCCTACACCCCCATTGGCAAGATCAAGCTCGACGTCCTCTTCGGCGGTCCCGGCAACTTCCACCGCAAGCCGATATGGTTCGAGGTGGTGGACCTCGACGGCCCCTACCACGCGCTGCCGGGCCGGGCGGTTCTCGTCAAGTTCATGGCGGTCCCCCACTATACCTACCTCAAGCTTAAGATGTCGGGTCCCAAAGGGATCATCACTATCGCCAGTGACTACAAGATGTCCATCGCGTGCGCGCGGGACGGCAGCCGGCTGGCCGAGGCGCTGGAGATAGCACAGGAGAAGCGGCAGCTCGACCGGCTCGTGGCCCTCACCGCCAGCCAGCCAGCCATGCCGGCTCCTCCCTCGCAGTTGGTCGGCGAAGCTTCGTTCCAGCCATCTAAGGACACCAGGCAGGTCCCGCTCGACCCGGCTAACCCCGAGCAGTGTGTCATCATCGGCTCCTGCCTCGACAGCAAATATGAAAGCGAGCTCATCGACTTCCTCTGTGAGAATCGGTACATCTTTGCATGGTCCCCCAAGGACAAGCCAGGTGTTCCAAGGAAGTTCGTCGAGCACAAGCTTCACGTACGGCCGAACCCGAAACCGGTCAAGCAACCCCTACGCCGTTTCACCAAGGATAAGCAACGTGCTATAGGAGAAGAGATCGCCCAGTTGCTCATAGCCGGCTTCATCATGGAAGTGTTCCACCCGGACTGGCTGGCCAACCCAGTCCTGGTGCTGAAGAAGAAAAAGACCTGGCGCATGTGCATCGACTACACCAGCCTGAACAAGGCGTGTCCCAAGGACCTGTTTGCCCTACCACAGATCGTTCAAGTCATCGACTCCACGGCCGGCTGCGACCTGCTGTATTCTTGGATGCCTATTCTGGCTACCACCAGATCAAGCTGGACCCAGACGACCGGCTCAAGACCTCCTTCATCACCCCCTTCGGGGCCTACTGTTACATCACCATGTCCTTCGGTCTGAAGAATGCAGCCGCTACCTTCCAGCGTTGCATGCAGAAGTGTCTCCTGTCTCAGATAGGCAAGAACGTCCACGCCTATGTTGACGACATCGTCATCAAGACCAAGAAGCACTTCAACCTCCTCGACGACCTCCGGGAGACGTTCACGAACCTATGCGAGTACAAGATCAAGCTCAACCCGGAGAAGTGCGTCTTTGGCGTCCCAGTCAGCCAGCTCGTGGGGTTCTTCGTGTCCGCTCGTGGCATCGAAGCTAACCCCGAGAAGATCAGGGCGATCGGGCGTATGCCCAAGCCAACTAGGCTCGGCAACGTCCAGAAGTTCATCGGATGCCTTGCCTCGCTCAACCGGTTCATCAGCCAGGACGGGCCGCACCCCCCCCTGAAGAAGCCGGCCATGTTTGACTGGCCCGACGAGGCGGACGAGGCTTTCCGTGGCCTCAAACGAGCCCTCACCAGTGCACCCATCCTGGCCGCGTCATCTTAGAAGGAGCCGTTGCTCTCTTACATCGCGACCACCACACGCGTCATCAGCGCGGTCCTGGTGGTCAAGGGGCCAGAGGAGGGCAAGACGCTACCGGTCTAGCGCCCCTTCTACTACCTCAGCGAGGTCCTCTCCGCCTCCAAGCAGAACTACCCCCACTACCAGAACATGTGCTACAGCATATACTTCGCCACCAAGAAGGTCAAGAAGTACTTACAAGAGCACACCATCACCGTGGTGAGCACGGCCCCGCTCAGCGAGATCATGAGCGACCGGGAGACCGGGACTCTACCGGTCGGATCGCCAAATGGGTCATCGCCCTCGCTGACCATGAGATCCGGTAGGAACCATGCACCACCATCAAGTCGTAGGCAATGGCCGACTTCCTCGTCGAGTGGGCGAAAATCGAGTTCGTGCCGCCTCCCCCAGCTCTACGCATTAGCGCATGCACTTCGACAGCTCAAAGATGAGGACTTGCCTGGGAGCTGGCATAGTCTTCTTGTAACATCCCAAAATTCCATTTTGGAATGTTATGAATATAGTTATGCATCTATCTGCATCATTGCTTGATTGTATGTGTTTGTTGAAATGCCTTTTCTGACTTTCTGAAAGCCCTTTCTATTTTTTTTCCTAAGTTGTTTCACCTATTTGAAATTTTGGTTAAAAGTTCAAATAAGAGAGGAGGAACATGACACTCCACACCAGGGACTAATTGGTGATATATTTGAACAATAATAACCAGGGGTTATTTTGAAAATATTTGCAAAAAGGGTTTAAAAACAATTAGGACATTTCTGAAAATAATATTTTTTTCAAAGTGTTCAAATGACAGAATAGAAATGTTCATTAAATAGCATTTATTATTCTGTTAATTTTGATATATAATACCCCTATATTTAGAGACGATTTGAATGCTCTAAAAGCTTTTGAATGTCTCTGGAAATTATTAAAAAGAAACGGTAACCGTTTCCGGTATTAAACGGGCCGGCCCACGACAGTTACTCGCGAATTAATTAGAAACCGGCCGACCGACGCGTAACGAACGCGCTCCCTCTCGCTGACATCCGGGCCCCACCCGACCGACCGTTGCCCCGAAACGGTCATCTCCTTTCTCTCCCCCGCGCGCGCCGGAGCCGCCGCCGACCGTTTCCCTCTCGCCGGATCTCTCTCTCCCTTTACTCCCCCGCACCCCGAGCGCCCCTATATAAACCGGACCACCCCCGCGTCCATTTTCCCCCCCGAGCCCCTTCTCTCTCTCACCGAGACGCCGTCAATTTCTCGTCGGAGTTCCACCACCACCGGACGTCGCCGTCGAGCGTAGCCACCACACCCGACCACCGTTCGCCTCGCCGTCGCCACCAATCGACTCCGGAGGACCGTCCCCGTCGCCCGGACCACTTCCCCTTCTTCCGCGACCACCGGAATACCTCGCCGTCGCCGTCGCCGCTACCGGACTCGCCGGAGTACCCCGACGCCGGCAACCTCCTCCCTGTAAGCCCCCTCGACCGTCGGATCCCGAATCAACGTTCCAGATTTGAACAAACTTAAACCGAACCGGTATCTTCTATCGATCGGTCGTCCGCTCTAATTCACCTACCGCACGCCCCCCTTAGCCAATCGGATCACGCCACGTAGCCCCCTGACCGACGCAATTTTTATTTTATTTTCTGTTTTGTTTTAATTAACAGAATGTTTTCCAATTTTGTTTTGCTTATATCTTTTAATCTATTTAGTGTTTTGAGTTGATTCTTTTTGCAATAGCTCACATTTTTCATGTAGTTTCACCCTGTACTTTTAAATTTCAAATTTGAACTATAAAATTTGAATTGAATCAAATTTGCTTAAAATCTTCAAATCTGAATAACTAGAGTTTAAAAATAGATTTTGATATGATTCTTTTTGCTACTGTTTGGTATTAGTTAGGACTATCTTCATGCATAGTTTGAGAGTTTTCATGATCTATTTAATTACTGTTTTAACCAAAAACAGAATCTGCTTATTATTATAATATAGTTTTATAAACTTGACTTTAATTAATTTGATTTAGAATTTGGTTTTATTTGTTTTTTTAGGTTCTGTTAGTAAACATTTAGTGTTTTCACTTACTGTTAATAAAAATATAAATTTGCCTAGTTTAATTTCATTTAACATAGGAATCACAACTTCTTTTCAAATAGGCATAATTTGATTAAAACAACTAACTAGTAATAGTTTTGTTTTCAAATAAGTTTTGTATAATTAATTCTGTTTTCTAAGACAAATTTATTTGTAAGTTATTTTCTGTAAGAACATGTTTTGTTAACAAAATAATAAGTTTAGTTTTCATTCTTTTTGTTAATATAACTATAGTTGATTCATATAGTGTTTATCACAAACTTGTATAAACTCTACTAAAGTTTTCCCAACAAACTTAAATTGATTATATTCTGTTTATTAATAAAATATGCTATTGTTTCTTTGCTGACAACAATTGTCTTGTCGTTTCAAAATAGTTTTATTATGTCAGTAGTGTTTTCATCCCTCACCTTTTGGAAAACAAAACTTTGTGTGTTTTTCTTGCTAGAGACTTTTGTGCATTGTTTGCCTTGTTTGTTTAGTACTTCTTTGCTGAATGTTATGAGTACTTATTTTGGTTGTATGCTTATTTGAGTGCATTGTTTGTTTCGTTAGATTATCCGGAGTGCGAAGCTTGTTACTTAGAGTCACTCACGTACGAAGATCATCAATCAGGCAAGTCACTTTGATCATGTTTTACCCATGTTTTATATGCATTAGTTCTACCATCTCCCCAGTTGCATGCAAGATAGGTTAGTTGGAAACTTGGTTACATTGTAGTAGTATCATGTGGTAGATACCCCTCTCAACCCTCTTTGACAACATTGGCCCCGGGAAACGTTGTTTTACTTTTGCTATGCTAATAGTAGACGGGGTTGGTTGTGTGATTCATGGGAGTTGAGAGAGTTAATAATTTCAAGACCTACATAATGATCAAGATTTCAATAATCCAAGTTTTCAACATACCTCTGGGTGGATGATGGTTGAACGGCGCCCTGGAGAAACCAGTGGTTAGCCTAGGTGATGCTGGAGATGGCCAGTATTCACGCGGAAAGGTCCACCCAGGCACAAAGGGATGGATGGGTGCTTCAAGACCCAAGGCTTACCTGCACAGCCACAAGTCATTATGGGCTCTGGCTTGGTTGGATATCGTGGTGACTCTGGACAGGCGGTGCTACGAGAGGTAGAAGAACGGTAGGAAAGGATGGGCACCGTCAGAGTCGCAGGGAAACCCTTTGGAAGACCATGTTTTGGTCATCCGTTTCTCAAACACCCTGAAGTGCGAGAAATCAAACGGAGGCGATCAAATCTTGTGGGGAACGTGTGCAAAACTCTGCAGAGTACTTAAACCTAATCGATTAGCCGTGTCCACGGTTATGGACGACTTGAGCCAAAGGAATTGGAACTTCCGGAACTCTCAACACAAATAATATGATGATGTGGGTATTTAATAATTTTGGGTATGAGAATTGGTTGGTGGAACCATCTCATTAATCAACCAACTTAGTAATATTTTGCTTAAACCCCCTTCGATGTAGGAAAAACTTGGCTTTACGCAAAACTTACACCACCACCTGCCATATAAGCATATAGACTAGCTGATTATTTTCACCCCTCTCTTGTGACTTTGCCGGCATATTCCATATGCTGACCTACACGGCTGCAACGTATCATGTTGCAGAGTATTGTTCCGACCAGGAGTGAGGACGCGTTCTATGCTCAGTGAGATGCCCTTGGAGTCAAATGGACTCATCTACCTTCGACGCTTCCGCAAGATTTAGATATTCTCATGAGTTGGCCTTTAGCCACTTTATTGTAATTTATATTGTAATAAAGGACTCTATATGAGATTGCGATTAATATAATGCTGTGTGATTTCCCTTTGATATATACATTGATGTACCGTGTGTGTACCAGCATGATCTTGGGATGGTACGGAAACACCGGAGACTTGGCCTTTCAGGTCGGGTCGCTACAGAAATGGTATCAGAGCACACGCTGACCGTAGGACGTAACTTCTAGGATTGGAAAGCCTTAGGATTGTTTCTCTTTGTCTTTAAATATCTTATACTCTCATCTATTCGTTTCTGACTCCTCTCCGATTATTTCAAAATTTATAGATGGCCACCTTCATCCCAGTGTTGATCACAGAGTTTTGCCAGCCTGACGCAACGATGCCCTTTGGTAAGGAGCTGATGAGGATCGTCAAGGACATAAGGATTGCTTTGCCGAGCATCACCGGGATTCCTATCATGTCATTTCCCCAAGATGGACGCTACAGGATCGAGGTGCATATTCCAGGGAAGACCTTTGGGAATCGGAAGGAACCCATAGATCTCAAGTTCGTGGCACCCAGTTGGATACTTGGGAGAGACATGGCCATTCATCGTGCCCTTGGACGTATTCAGGAGGAATACAGAGGTGGAACCATTTCACCAGGACTCAGCATGGTTTGCCGCAGAGATGCCCATGGCAACATCATCACCAATCCCACTGCAGACACCACTATCTCCTATATCCAGACCTTGGAGACTCACATCAGGACTCTGGAGCTTCGAGTTCGTGCTGACACGAAGACTATCAAGAATCTGATGAATCGCGAGCTGGACCTTGAAGCTGATCTGCGAGAGGCCAACTATGAACACGAGCATGAAGTGAAGGACTTCCTAGAGAGGATTGATGAGCAGAATGCACGCATCGCCACTCTGGAAGAGCAGCTAGACATGGGGGAAAACCTTCACCCCGAAGGAGACATGGCACCCTTCATCAGCGACGATGAAGACTATGAGGAAAGCACCACCGGAGGACCTACGACTATGCACTTCTGAGGAAAAACATTAGTTATGCCCTCCATGTATCTTTTATTTTAGTCGTTAAAGCGTAGGTCGATGTTTAGTCTGTCTGAGATTTGTATCTCGAGGTTTGACATTGATTGAATAATGAATGAGTGTTTGGTGTGATATGTTTGTTGCATTGCATATGGGTAGTGAGTTTCTTCTAGACCCTTGTTCTATTCTAATTCTCATCCCTCTGAAAACAGCAAGATGCCTCCACGACGTGAGACCGATTTCACTTTTCCGCCGGAACTCACTCAACTCCTTCAGCAGCAGAATGCACTGATGCAACTATTGATTCAGAATCAGACCAACAACCAGAACAACAACAACAACCACCATCCACCCCAGACTGACAATCTCACCCGTTTTCTGAGGTTGAACCCTCCAACTTTCTCCAGCAGCACTGAGCCCATTGTGGCAGATGACTGGCTCCGCAAGATGGAGAGAGAACTTGTCACCGCTGGATGCACTGACGCTGAGAAAGTGCGATTTGCCGCACATCAACTGGAAGGACCAGCAGCATCATGGTGGGAGAATTACACCACCACTTATCCTATTGCAGATGTGACTTGGGAGCAATTCAAGCTTGCTTTCCGCACAGCTCATGTTTCAGCTGGAGCCATGAGTCTAAAGAAGCGCGAGTTTCGCAACTTGCGCCAGGGTAATCGTTCCGTGGCCCAATATGTGGACGACTTCAACACATTGTCACGTTATGCCCCAGGAGATGTGGCCGATGATGCGGCCAAGCAAGAAAAGTTTATGGAAGGACTCAATGATGAGTTGAGCATACAGCTGGTAGTGGCTAATTTCAACAACTACCAAGAGCTGGTGGATAAGGCACTTATTCTGGAAGGTAAACAGCAGCAGATTGAGAACCGCAAGCGGAAGTACACTCAGGGGAAGTTCAACTCTGGAGCTCATCAGAAGCCTCGTTACTCCCCGTACTCCGGGAATACCGGATCAGGAAACAGTAAGTTTGGAAAGCACACTCATGCTGTGCACAACCATGGAGGTCACCATCATGGAGGAAATGGGAACAACCGTTCCAACCATGGTAACTTCAAGAGTGACAATGGGAATGGGAACAACAACCAGCACCGTCAAGTTCCTGCTCAGAAGGATCTGAGTCACATTACCTGTTTCAAGTGCCAGAAGACAGGGCACTATGCTACTGAGTGTCCCCAGAGCAAGCAAGGCAATGGAAACGGCACTAACAACGGCAACTCCGCAGCCAAGAAGCCCAATCCGTTTCCCCGTGCTCAAGTGAATCACATCGATGTGGAAGAAGTCTATGATCAGCCCGAGACTGTGGTTGGTAAGTTTTTATTGCATTCACGTCCTGCTACAGTACTTTTTGATTCTGGTGCAACTCATTCATTCATATCAAGGGTAGTTGTGGATAAGTATGGTTTGCCCACCAAAACCCTTAGTCAGCCCATTAAGGTTAGTTCTCCAGGAGGTATGATGATGGCAGGGATAGGATGCCATGCCTTGAAACTCAATATAGGGAACCATGTTTTTCCCACCGACCTCATCGTCTTAGAGTCACAAGGATTGGATGTAATCCTAGGCATGGATTGGATGACCAAGTATGAAGGAAATCTTGATTGCCCTAGCAAGTCTGTTTCACTCACCACCCCGGAGAACAAGAGGATTAAGTATGTATCCCGACGCATACGTATGAGTGCTCGGTTAAATTCTCTCACAGGAGTTGTTCAGGAGGAAGTACCTGTGGTAAAAGAATTTCCAGATGTATTTCCGGAAGAATTACCAGGAATGCCACCAGATAGGGAGATTGAGTTCTTAATAGAGCTACAGCCAGGGACAGCCCCAATTTCCAAGAGACCCTATCGGATGCCCGCAAATGATCTGTTGGAAATCAAGAAGCAAATCAAGGAGTTATTGGACAAAGGTTATATTCGCCCAAGTTTTTCACCTTGGGGAGCCCCAGTTCTTTTGGTGGAGAAGAAGGATAAATCTTTGAGAATGGTAGTGGACTATCGTGCCTTGAACGAGGTGACTATCAAGAACAAGTACCCTCTATCGATGATTAATGATTTGTTTGATCAGCTCGTAGGAGCCAAAGTATTCTCCAAGATCGATCTTCGATCAGGGTATCACCAGTTGAAAATTCGTGAACAGGATATACCCAAAACAGCTTTCACCACGAGGTATGGCTTGTATGAGTATACGGTCATGTCTTTTGGATTGACTAATGCTCCTGCCTACTTCATGAATTTGATGAACAAAGTATTCATGGAATACCTAGACAAGTTTGTTGTGGTGTTCATCGATGACATTCTGATATTCTCCAAGAATGAGGAAGAGCATAAGGAACATTTGCGTTTAGTTCTGGAAAAGCTAAGAGAGCATCAGTTATATGCCAAGTTCAGTAAATGTGAATTTTGGCTGACGGAAGTCGGATTCCTTGGACATGTTATTTCCGGAGATGGAATAGCAGTGGACCCCGCTAAGGTTGAAGCCGTCACCAAGTGGAAGTCACCCACCTCAGTTAAGGAGATCCGCAGTTTCCTCGGACTTGCTGGATATTATCGGAGGTTCATTGAGAATTTCTCCAAGGTTGCCAAGCCCATGACAGAGTTGTTGAAGAAAGAATCCAAGTATGTTTGGACTGTGGAATGTGAAGCCAGTTTCCAGGAGTTGAAGGAACGTTTGGTCACAGCCCCAGTGTTGATCTTGCCCGATATTCGGAAGGATTTCCAGGTTTATTGTGATGCTTCACGTCAAGGACTTGGAGGAGTACTTATGCAGGATGGAAAAGTTGTAGCCTATGCTTCCAGACAACTACGACCTCATGAGTTAAATTATGCCACGCATGATTTGGAACTAGCAGCCGTAGTTCACGCACTCAAGACTTGGAGACATTTCCTTATCGGAAATAGTTGTGATGTTTACACCGACCATAAGAGCCTGAAGTATATCTTCACGCAGAAAGAGTTGAACCTCAGACAGAGGAGATGGTTAGAGTTAATCAAGGACTATGACATGAGATTACACTACCATCCAGGTAAGGCTAATGTTGTAGCCGATGCCTTGAGTCAGAAAACTTATGTGAACACACTCACAGCTGGAGGATTACCTCAAGAGTTAGTCGATGATCTCAGAGAGCTCAAGCTAGAGATAGTTCCAAGAGGATATGTTGCTACACTGGAAATTCAGTCCACCTTGACCGAAAGAATTCGAGAAGCCCAGAAATCGGACAAGGAGATAGCTGAAATTAAACAGAGAATGAAAGATGGTAAAGCTAAAGGTTTTCGTGAGGATGAACACGGAACTTTGTGGTTTGAGAACCGAATCTATGTGCCCAATGAACCAGAGCTCAGGAAGTTGATACTTCAGGAAGCCCACGATTCACCTTACTCGATACACCCAGGCAACACCAAGATGTATCTGGATTTAAAGGAAAGTTATTGGTGGACAGGTATGAAGAAAGATATTGCAGAGCATGTTGCGATATGTGATGTTTGTCAGCGAGTAAAGGCAGAACATCAGAAACCAGCAGGGTTACTCCAACCTTTGCCGATACCCGAGTGGAAATGGGAAAAGCTTGGTATGGATTTCATCACAGGATTACCCAGGACCCGTTCAGGTTATGATTCCATCTGGGTAGTGGTAGATCGCTTAACCAAGGTGGCTCACTTCATTCCAGTGAAAACCACCTATACCAGTGCTAAGCTAGCCAAGATATATATGACCAGGATCGTATGTCTGCATGGAGTTCCGAGGAGTATCGTGTCAGATAGAGGAACACAATTTACCTCAAAGTTTTGGCATCAGTTACATGAAACTTTGGGTACAAGGCTAGAGTTTAGTACAGCTTTTCATCCGCAGACAGATGGACAGACTGAGAGAGTCAACCAGATTCTGGAAGACATGTTGAGAGCTTGTGCGCTAGATTATGGATCTAGTTGGGATGATAACTTGCCTTACGCAGAATTCTCGTACAACAACAGTTACCAGACTAGTCTAAAGATGGCCCCTTTCGAAGCTTTATACGGAAGGAGGTGCAGAACACCACTGACGTGGGATGGTGTTGGAGACCGACAACTTTTTGGTCCCGACCTTATCCGAGATTCTGAAGAGAAAGTCAAGTTGATACGTGACAGACTCAAAATAGCTCAATCTCGACAGAAGAGCTATGCTGACAACAAGCGCAAGGAAGTGACGTATGAAGTGGGAGACCGAGCATATCTTCGTGTGTCCCCGCTTCGAGGAACCAAGAGATTTGGTGTTAAAGGAAAATTAGCACCCAGATTCATAGGCCCCTACAAAATTCTTGAACGTAGAGGTGAAGTTGCATACAAACTGGAATTGCCGGAAGGATTGTCCGGAGTTCATGATGTGTTTCATGTTTCCCAGCTCAAGAAATGTCATGCTGAGATGGCTGACATCCCTTTGCGAGACACCGTGCCCCTAGAGGCCATACAGCTTGAAAGTGATCTGACTTATGAGGAGAAGCCTGTCAAGATCCTCGAGACATCCAACAGAGTTACCCGCAGCAAGATTATCAAGTTCTGCAAAGTTTTGTGGAGTCACCATACCGAAGAAGAAGCCACCTGGGAACGCGAAGAAGATCTTCGTAGAGACCATCCGCACCTATTTTCTAGCCAACCCAAATCTCGAGGGCGAGATTCATCTTAAGGTGGGTAGGTTTGTAACATCCCAAAATTCCATTTTGGAATGTTATGAATATAGTTATGCATCTATCTGCATCATTGCTTGATTGTATGTGTTTGTTGAAATGCCTTTTCTGACTTTCTGAAAGCCCTTTCTATTTTTTTTCCTAAGTTGTTTCACCTATTTGAAATTTTGGTTAAAAGTTCAAATAAGAGAGGAGGAACATGACACTCCACACCAGGGACTAATTGGTGATATATTTGAACAATAATAACCAGGGGTTATTTTGAAAATATTTGCAAAAAGGGTTTAAAAACAATTAGGACATTTCTGAAAATAATATTTTTTTTCAAAGTGTTCAAATGACAGAATAGAAATGTTCATTAAATAGCATTTATTATTCTGTTAATTTTGATATATAATACCCCTATATTTAGAGACGATTTGAATGCTCTAAAAGCTTTTGAATGTCTCTGGAAATTATTAAAAAGAAACGGTAACCGTTTCCGGTATTAAACGGGCCGGCCCACGACAGTTACTCGCGAATTAATTAGAAACCGGCCGACCGACGCGTAACGAACGCGCTCCCTCTCGCTGACATCCGGGCCCCACCCGACCGACCGTTGCCCCGAAACGGTCATCTCCTTTCTCTCCCCCGCGCGCGCCGGAGCCGCCGCCGACCATTTCCCTCTCGCCGGATCTCTCTCTCCCTTTACTCCCCCGCACCCCGAGCGCCCCTATATAAACCGGACCACCCCCGCGTCCATTTTCCCCCCCCCCCCGAGCCCCTTCTCTCTCTCACCGAGACGCCGTCAATTTCTCGTCGGAGTTCCACCACCACCGGACGTCGCCGTCGAGCGTAGCCACCACACCCGACCACCGTTCGCCTCGCCGTCGCCACCAATCGACTCCGGAGGACCGTCCCCGTCGCCCGGACCACTTCCCCTTCTTTCGCGACCACCGGAATACCTCGCCGTCGCCGTCGCCGCTACCGGACTCGCCGGAGTACCCCGACGCCGGCAACCTCCTCCCTGTAAGCCCCCTCGACCGTCGGATCCCGAATCAACGTTCCAGATTTGAACAAACTTAAACCGAACCGGTATCTTCTATCGATCGGTCGTCCGCTCTAATTCACCTACCGCACGCCCCCCTTAGCCAATCGGATCACGCCACGTAGCCCCCTGACCGACGCAATTTTTATTTTATTTTCTGTTTTGTTTTAATTAACAGAATGTTTTCCAATTTTGTTTTGCTTATATCTTTTAATCTATTTAGTGTTTTGAGTTGATTCTTTTTGCAATAGCTCACATTTTTCATGTAGTTTCACCCTGTACTTTTAAATTTCAAATTTGAACTATAAAATTTGAATTGAATCAAATTTGCTTAAAATCTTCAAATCTGAATAACTAGAGTTTAAAAATAGATTTTGATATGATTCTTTTTGCTACTGTTTGGTATTAGTTAGGACTATCTTCATGCATAGTTTGAGAGTTTTCATGATCTATTTAATTACTGTTTTAACCAAAAACAGAATCTGCTTATTATTATAATATAGTTTTATAAACTTAACTTTAATTAATTTGATTTAGAATTTGGTTTTATTTGTTTTTTTAGGTTCTGTTAGTAAACATTTAGTGTTTTCACTTACTGTTAATAAAAATATAAATTTGCCTAGTTTAATTTCATTTAACATAGGAATCACAACTTCTTTTCAAATAGGCATAATTTGATTAAAACAACTAACTAGTAATAGTTTTGTTTTCAAATAAGTTTTGTATAATTAATTCTGTTTTCTAAGACAAATTTATTTGTAAGTTATTTTCTGTAAGAACATGTTTTGTTAACAAAATAATAAGTTTAGTTTTCATTCTTTTTGTTAATATAACTATAGTTGATTCATATAGTGTTTATCACAAACTTGTATAAACTCTACTAAAGTTTTCCCAACAAACTTAAATTGATTATATTCTGTTTATTAATAAAATATGCTATTGTTTCTTTGCTGACAACAATTGTCTTGTCGTTTCAAAATAGTTTTATTATGTCAGTAGTGTTTTCATCCCTCACCTTTTGGAAAACAAAACTTTGTGTGTTTTTCTTGCTAGAGACTTTTGTGCATTGTTTGCCTTGTTTGTTTAGTACTTCTTTGCTGAATGTTATGAGTACTTATTTTGGTTGTATGCTTATTTGAGTGCATTGTTTGTTTCGTTAGATTATCCGGAGTGCGAAGCTTGTTACTTAGAGTCACTCACGTACGAAGATCATCAATCAGGCAAGTCACTTTGATCATGTTTTACCCATGTTTTATATGCATTAGTTCTACCATCTCCCCAGTTGCATGCAAGATAGGTTAGTTGGAAACTTGGTTACATTGTAGTAGTATCATGTGGTAGATACCCCTCTCAACCCTCTTTGACAACATTGGCCCCGGGAAACGTTGTTTTACTTTTGCTATGCTAATAGTAGACGGGGTTGGTTGTGTGATTCATGGGAGTTGAGAGAGTTAATAATTTCAAGACCTACATAATGATCAAGATTTCAATACTCCAAGTTTTCAACATACCTCTGGGTGGATGATGGTTGAACGGCGCCCTGGAGAAACCAGTGGTTAGCCTAGGTGATGCTGGAGATGGCCAGTATTCACGCGGAAAGGTCCAGCGAGGCACAAAGGGATGGATGGGTGCTTCAAGACCCAAGGCTTACCTGCACAGCCACAAGTCATTATGGGCTCTGGCTTGGTTGGATATCGTGGTGACTCTGGACAGGCGGTGCTACGAGAGGTAGAAGAACGGTAGGAAAGGATGGGCACCGTCAGAGTCGCAGGGAAACCCTTTGGAAGACCATGTTTTGGTCATCCGTTTCTCAAACACCCTGAAGTGCGAGAAATCAAACGGAGGCGATCAAATCTTGTGGGGAACGTGTGCAAAACTCTGCAGAGTACTTAAACCTAATCGATTAGCCGTGTCCACGGTTATGGACGACTTGAGCCAAAGGAATTGGAACTTCCGGAACTCTCAACACAAATAATATGATGATGTGGGTATTTAATAATTTTGGGTATGAGAATTGGTTGGTGGAACCATCTCATTAATCAACCAACTTAGTAATATTTTGCTTAAACCCCCTTCGATGTAGGAAAAACTTGGCTTTACGCAAAACTTACACCACCACCTGCCATATAAGCATATACACTAGCTGATTATTTTCACCCCTCTCTTGTGACTTTGCCGGCATATTCCATATGCTGACCTACACGGCTGCAACATATCATGTTGCAGAGTATTGTTCCGACCAGGAGTGAGGACGCGTTCTATGCTCAGTGAGATGCCCTTGGAGTCAGATGGACTCATCTACCTTCGACGCTTCCGCAAGATTTAGATATTCTCATGAGTTGGCCTTTAGCCACTTTATTGTAATTTATATTGTAATAAAGGACTCTATATGAGATTGCGATTAATATAATGCTGTGTGATTTCCCTTTGATATATACATTGATGTACCGTGTGTGTACCAGCATGATCTTGGGATGGTACGGAAACACCGGAGACTTGGCCTTTCAGGTCGGGTCGCTACACTTCTCCTCCCCGAAGGGAGACGAACTAAAGTATGCTCTTCAAATCCACTTCGCCGACTCCAACAACGTGGCTGAATACAAGGCAATCGTCCATGGCCTCCGGCTCTCCAAGGAGATTGGCATCAGGCGCATCCTATGCTTCGGCGACTCCGACCTCGTGGTGCAGCAGGTCTCTGGTGAATGGGACGCCAGAGACGCCAACATGGCCAGCTATCGCTTCCTCGTCCAGTAGCTCACCGGCTCCTTCGAAGGCTGTGAGTTCCACCACGTCCCCCAAGCAGACAACGAGGCGGCCGATACACTAGCAAAAATCGACTCCACCTGGCAGCGTCTCCCTCGAACAACTGCTCAAGCCATTGATCAAGCCCTCCCACGAATCGGAGTCCATCTTCGTGTTGGGCAATGCTGCCAGCCCATCGGCGGCTCTGGCTGCTAAGTCGGCACCGTCGCCACTGGCTGCACCACCAGCCCCATCAGCTCCGGCTGCCACGCCGGCACCTGCGGCGCCGGCTGCCCAGCCGGCATCACCAACTCCAACCGACGAGCCGGATGCATCCGTAGTGGCTGGCTCTGATGCTGTGGCGGTCACGATGGCGACCGACGCCCCTCCCGCCACCTTAACCCTAGGGACTGGCAAGCTGGTCCTGGGGCTGGCGAGCCAGTCTTGGGGACTCATGAGCCGGCCCCCGTCTCGGCTCCCTCATGGGCCCAGCCCATCCTGGCGTTCCTCCTATGCGGAGAGCTCCCTCCCGACGAGGCCACGGCGAGGCAGATTCAACGTCGAGCTCCGGCCTACAGCATCATCAACCGTGAGCTGGTTCATCGTAGCACCACCAGCGTTTTCCAACGGTGCGTCGAGCCAAAGAAGGGACAAGAGATCCTCCTTGACATCCACCAAGGCGAGTGTGGGCACCACGCCGCCTCCACGACCCTGGTGGCCAAGGCATTCTGCCTTGGCTTCTACTAGCTGACTGCCTTGGAGGAGGACAAGCGGTTGGTCGACAAGTGCAAAGGCTGCCAGCGCTTCAGCAGACAGAGCCACCTGCTGGCTACGGCCCTCCAGTCCATCCCCCTCTCATGGCCCTTTGTCGTCTGGGGGTTGGACATGGTGGGCCCCTTCAAATACGCACAAGGCGACATGACACATTTGTTGGTAGCCGATGACAAGTTCACCAAGTGGATCGAAGCGAGGATAATCAAGAAGCTGGACGGCCCCACGGCCGTTTGGTTCGTCGAAGACAACATGGTCTGCTATGGCGTTCCCCATAGCATCATCGCCGACAATGGCACGAACATCGCCAAGGGCGCGCTAGTGTGCTTCTGCGCCAAGCAGGGCATCCGGCTCGACCTGGCGCATGTTGCTCACCCACAGTCGAACAACCAGATTGAGAGGGTGAACATCCTAATCCTGGCCGGCATCAAGCCCCGGCTCATCACGCCGTTGGTCAGGTCAGCCGGCTGCTGGATCAAAGAGCTGCCGGTTCTCCTTCTGAGCCTCAGGACCCTACCTAACCGGTCAACCGGCTACACCCCTTTCTTTCTCGTATATGGGTCCGAGGCAATCATCCCAACCGACATCGAATTCGATTCGCCTCGGGTTGCCCTGTATACAGAGAAGGACACGAAGAGGCAAGGGAAGATGGTGTCGACCTACTCAAGGAAGCATGTGAGCTGGCTTTGAGCCAGACGGCCATCTACCAGCAAAAGCTCTGGCACTACCACAGCAAGCGCATCCGGCCAGTCTCTTTCCGCGAAGGAGATTTGGTGCTAAGGCGGATCCACCGAACCGTCAGCCAGCACAAGCTATCGTCCCCATGGGAGGGCTTGTTCATCATCAGTAGAGCACTGCACAACAACACTTACTACTTGATAGATGCCCAAAAGTAGCAGAAGCGCAAGAGAGACGTCTTCGGTGAGGAGACGGAGCGCCCGTGGAACGCAGCGCTACTCCGCCCGTTTTACTGCTGAAAAACCAGTGTATGTATGTATGTATCCTTCCCTTTTTGGGATCATGAATGCAACGGGTGCCCCAAGCTAGCTCTTGGGACACGCCCCTTTCGTTTCCTTCCAAAGTTTGCTCGACTCACTCACTGGCTCCCGGTCCCAGGGGCTCGCCGGTTAGTCTTGCCATCCTCCCCCGAAGCCGATCAAGTAATGTGAGCTAAATAAGCCCTCCCACCTCTCCCAGCTATAGACCGGCTCCCAGCTGTCTGGATGACAGGTCCTCAAGGCGGCGAAACTTAGCGCACACGAAAAATTGATCGCAAGGGGATTGCCGGCTAGGCCTAGCCGGAGCACTCCCTCGCCTTTGTCACATGCCTTACCCAAAAAATTCTTGCAATTTCCAAACTCAGAACCGACTCCCTCAATGCGGACGCCCCGTCCCAGCTATAGACCGGCTTCGGGCTGGCGGGCTGGCGGGGCCGAAACATAGGGGGACAAGCGTTTGATCAGATTAAACCAAAAGGAAAAGAAGGGGTAAGGGCAAGCCAGCACGCACAAAAAAACATTGTAACAACCAACCAAAAGCTTCATAAAACTTAAAAATGCCCACGGCCACGAGTTCATTACATCTACACCTTGGGTGGGTGGAATTGAGTTCTAAAAAATGCAGAAGGATAAAAAAGGCTCTAGGTGGCGGCCGCGCCGTCTTCTCCCTCGTCGCCCCCCGCGGCTCCCATCTATGGGTCCCAAGCCGGCTCGGAGTCGGTGTAGTCGTCGGTGCTGGAGCCGGCATCTTCACCATCCATCTCGGCGTTGCTACCCTCCGGGTCGTCTAGTATGAGCACATACTGGTCCTTCGGAACTAGTGTGTCGTCTGTCCTACGCTCAGAAAGTTGTGCTTTCTTAATTCATCCATCTCATGCTCGTCAAAAGGAATCCATTAATAAGGTTTATCAAGTCTTATTAATAAACTTCTTTCAAAAATCATGAAACCGAAGAATTTTCGAATAACACTAAGTTACCTCAATGGGATATGTATATCCCCAACAATAAGTATATCATATTTCTTCTTGACAGTAGGTAGAGGGAACTCAAAGTCTCCAATAATAATCGTTGGAATTTTTTCAATGGAGTTGATATTGTGAACTTGAGGTTGTTTCTTTGGAAAGTGTACCGTATGCTCATTACCATTAATATGAAAAGTGAAATTGTCCTTGTTGCAATCAATAATAGCCTCTACAGTATTCAAAAAGGTTCTACCAAGGATGATCGACATACTGTCGTCCTCAGGAATATCAAGAATTACAAAGTCTGTTATTATAGTAACATTTGCAACTATGATAGTTACATCCTCACAAATACCGATGGGTAAAGCAGTTGATTTATCAGCCATTTACAAAGAGATTTCAGTAGGTGTCAACTTATTCAAATCAAGTATACGATATAAAGAGAAAGGCATAACACTAACACCGGCTCCCAAATGACATAAAGCATTTTTAACATAATTCCCTTTAATAGAGCATGCTATAGTTAGTATTCCTGGATCTCCTAATTTCTTTGGTACTCCACCCTTAAAAGTATAATTAGCAAGCATGGTGGAAATTTCAGCTTCCGGTATCTTCCTTTTATTAGTCACAATATCTTTCATATACTTAGCATAAGGAAACATTTTCAGAATATCGGTCAAGCGCATATGCAAAAAGACAGGTCTAAGCATTTCAACAAAGAGCTCAAAGTCCTCATCATCATTTTTCTTGGATGGTTTAGGAGGAAAGGACATGGGTTTCTGAACCCATGGTTCTCTTTCTTTACCATGCTTCCTAGCAATAAAATCCCTTTTGTCATATCTTTTATTCTTAGGATGTGGGTTATCAAGATCAACAACATGTTCAATCTCCACATCATTATCATTAGTAGGTTGAGCATCAACATGAACATCATCATTAATATTATCACTAGGCTCATGTTCATCACCAGATTGTGTCTCAGCATCTGAAACAGAAATATCATTTGGTTTTTCAGGTGTACCTATAGCAGGTTCACTAGCAGCATGCAAGGTTCTATCATCATCCTTGTTCCTCCTATTACTGGAATGACTAGGTGCATCAATATTACCCCTTTGAGAATCTTGTGCAATTCTCTTAGGGTGGCCCTCGGGATACAAAGGTTGCTGAGTCATTCTTCCACCTCTAGTCACAACTTTAACAGAATGATCATTGTTCTTACTATTCATCTCATTACGCAAATCATTTTGTGCCTTAAGTACTTGTTCTACTTGAGTAGTTACCATGGAAGCATGTTTACTAATCAGTTTAAGATCATTGATAGTTCTACTCATATAATCACCTAAGTGATCAAGCATGAGAGCATTATGTTTCAATTTTCTACTAACATAAGCATTAAAATTTTCTTGCTTCACAACAAAGTTGTCAAATTCATCCAAGCATTAGCCAACAGACTTATTATAAGGAATATCGCTTTCATCAAATCTACGAAGAGAATTTACCTCTACTACATGTGTCGGGTTATCAAGACCATGTATTTCTTCAATACGTGGTAGATTCTTAACCTCTTCGGCTTTAACACCTTTTTTCTTTCATAGATTTCTTTGCCTCTTGCATATCTTCAGGACTCAGAAATAGAACGCCTCTTTTCTTTGGAGTTGGCTTTGGAGGTGGTTCGGGAATAGTCCACTCATTATCATTGCTCAATATATTATTCAATAGTATTTCAGCTTGTTCAACAGTTTGTTCCCTGAAAACACAACCAACACAACTATCTAGGTGGTCCCTAGAAGCATCGGTTAGTCCATTATAAAAGATATCAAGTATTTTTCATTTTTCTTGAGAGGATGATCAGGCAAAGCATTTAGTAGTTGGAGAAGCCTTCCCCAAGCTTGTGGGAGACTCTCCTCTTCAATTTGCACAAAGTTAAATATTTCCTGCAAGGCAACTTGTTTCTTATGGGCAGGAAAATACTTTTTAGAGAAGTGATAAATCATATCCTGGGGGCTACGCACACAACCAGGAGCAAGAGAATTTAACCATATCTTAGCATCACCCTTTAATGAGAAAGGAAACAACTTAAGGATATAATAGTAACAAAATTTTTCCTCATGAGTAAATAGGGTGGCTATATCACTCAGTTTAGTAAGATGTGCCACAATAGTTTCAGATTCATAACCATGGAAAGGATCGGATTCAACTAAGGTAATTAACTCAGGATCAACAGAGAATTCATAATCCTTATCAATAACAAAGATAGGTGAAGTAGCAAACTTAGGATCATATTTCATTCTAGCATTCAAAGATTTTTCTTTCCACTTGCATAGTAATTTCTTAAGATCATCTCTATCATTACAAGCAAGAAAGTCCCTAGCTACCTCTCCTTCCATAACATAACCCTCAGGAATATCAGGTAATTCATATCTAGGAGAGCTAGGGCTAGCAGGTGTCTCAAAGTGTTCAGTTTCAATAATTTCATCAGTTTCAGAAGTATAATAGTTTTCGGCATTGACTCTAGCAATTTGTTCATCAAGAAATTCACCCAGTGGCACAGTATTATCAAGCAAAGTATCATCATAAGCATCGTGCATAGCAGAAGTGGCATCATCAATTAACTGCGACATATCAGAATTACTCATAACAGAAGGTGAATCAAGTGCAGAGCTAGATGGCAGTTCCTTACCTCCCCTCATAGTAGATGGATAGATCTTGGTTTTCGGATCTTTGAGATTCTTCATGGTGATCAACAAATATAAATCCCAAGTAACTCAGAGAATAGAGCTATGCTCCCCGGCAACGGCGCCAGAAAAAGGTCTTGATAACCCACAAGTATAGGGGATCGCAATAGTTTTCGAGGGTAGAGTATTCAACAAAATTTATTGATTCGACACAAGGGGAGCCAAAGAATATTCTCAAGTACTAGCAGCTGAGTTGTCAATTCAACCACACCTGAAAGACTTAATATCTGCAGCAAAGTATTTAGTAGCAAAGTAGTATGGAAGTAACGGTAACGGTGGGAAAAGTAACAGTAGCAGTTTTATAGTGATTGTGACAGTAGCAGCGGAGAACTAACTTAGCAAGGATCAATATGTGGAAACCTCGTAGGCAATGGATCGGTGATGGGTAATTATGTCAGATATCATTCATCACGCAACAGTTATAACATAGGGTGACACAGAACTAGCTCCAATTCGTCAATGTAATGTAGGCATGTATTCCATATATAGTCATACATGCTTATGGAAAAGAACTTGCATGGCATCTTTTGTCCTACCCTCCCGTGGCAGCAGGGTCCTAACGGAAACTAAGGGATATTAAGGCCTCCTTTTAATAAAGAACTGGACCAAAGCATTAGCACTTAATGAATACATGAACTCCTCAAACTACGGTAATCACCGGAAAGAATCCCAGTTATTGTCACCTTGGGGGATGCGGATCGTAACTCGTAATAGGTGTCTACAACTTGCCAGATAGGATCAAGAACAAACATATATTCATGAAAACATAATAGGTTCAGATCTGAAATCATGGCACTCGGGTCCTAGTGACAAGCATTAAGCATAGCAAAGTCATAGCAACATCAATCTCAGAACATAGTGGATACTAGGGATCAAATCCTAACAAAACTAACTCGATTACATGATAAATCTCATCCAACCCATCACCGTCCAGCAAGCCTACGATTGAATTACTCACGAACGGCGGAGAGCATCATGGAATTGGTGATGAAGGATGGTTGGTGATGACAATGGCGTCGATTTCCCCTCTTCGGAGCCCGAAACGGACTCCAGATCTAGTCTCCCGAGGAAGTACAGGAGGTGGCGGCGGCTCCATATCGTGAAATGCGATGAACTCTTCTCTCTATTTTTTTCTCCGCGAATAGGGTTATATGGAGCTGGAGAGGAGGTTGGAGGAGCCATGAGGGCCCCACAAGCCTGCTAGGTGCGACCAGGGGGTGGCCGCGCCTAGCAGGCTTGTGCCCTGCAGGTGGCCCCCTCTGGTTGGTTCTTGCGCCAGTATTTTTATTAAATCCAAAAATATTCTGCGTAAATTTTCAGGACGATCCGAGAACTTTTATTTCTGCACAAGAATAACACCAAGGCAATTCTGCTGAAAACAACGCCAGTCCGGGTTAGTTCCATTCAAATCATGCAAATTAGAGTCCAAAACAAGGACAAAAGAGTTTGGAAAAGTGGATACGATGGAGACGTATCACGGGTCGCTTCCTCCACCATTAACCACCTCGGTCTTTGCAATGTGCCAAGCGATGGGCTTGTGTCGCACTGCACCAACCCGAGCCAAGTGACACGGAAATCACACCACATGCCCGTCACCCAACGCCATGTCATCACTCCAGTTGCGCGCATCGATTGTGCGCCCCCCGACGTCGAGGAGAAGCAACCCCCGCCCCCCTCGACGGAGCACGAGCCCTGGCCGTAATTCGAGGATTTCATGTGACTAGAGGTCAAGGACGAACACACAAGGAGCACTTGTTTCCATCGCTTGTTTTCGACGCTTATTTCATCGACATAATTGCATGATGCATTATGACCATAAGAAAATTTAGCTATGCTATGAGCAACTTCACTGGCCTCTCTTCGATAGTGATGACATTCAACATTTCCAATCATGCCTGCCATGACAAAACATTCATCATAAATCGTGGTGGCTCCCCAAATTATATTTTGACCTACACATTTGTTGACAACCTCTAAAGCATCAGCCTCAATCTGTATGGAACTATAGCCCATGGAATCAACTAGAATTAGCTATTGCTTCCATTCTTGATGCATTAGTAACACAAGGGAATTGTTGCGCATGACGCTACCAAGAAAGTACCATGTTCTCATGGAATACCGCCCATGTCACACCTCTTCCTTCCTCCTCATGATAAGATCAATCGACATTCATCTTGACCGGCCCATATGGCGGTTTTTCGGGTGTTACAAAATAGCAGTCCTTATTGCATTTTTCACTCGTTTGAAGTTGGTACAGATGGCATGTACACCCCATGTTCCCTTTTTTTTGTCCCTTTTCCTCTACATATAAGAATTGTTTGAAGTCAAACTTCATAAAGTTTGACCATATTTATATAAAAATAATATCAAGATCTATTTTTTTGATACGAAGGTAGTACAATACTTGTTTGTTTATTCTTACATCGATCTTATTAGACTTAAGAATAGCACTCCTTTCCATGGGTGGAACCATCTTCTGCTTATTCTTACACCAATCTTATTAAACCTTAAAGGCGGTTTACCCAGAGCTCAGATTTCCTTGTTCATAACAGTTCAGAGTTCATAATTTTCATACTTTTTTAGGGATAGAATTTTCATTTTGATTTTTTTGTTGAGAATTTGGAATTTTCATTTTGATGAGGGTTCAAAGCTCTGTAACTTTCGACCCAAAAGCCCAAAAAGGCGGGCACCGCGCGGGTGGGGAGATACGCAGCCCAGTAAATTTCAACCTGAAAGCCCAAAACATTTCGGCCCAATTACATATGCACGAAACTAGTGTCCAGTCCAATCCACTACTGCCCAGGTCACAGACTCAGAGCAAAGGGTCGACGAGACGCATCTGCCAGGTCTACACGCGCCGCCGCCTCCAGGATCCTCTGCCCCTCGCCGCCGCAGGGCACCGCGCCGCCTTCGTCCTCCACTGCAGCAGGCAGCAGGTGACCTCCTCCCTGTCTCTCTCATCCCCCTCTCTGTTTTACTCTACCGTATTGCGTGCTTGCCCTGCTCGGTGCGTGTCTGGCTGCTTACGCCGAGCAGAGAGGGAAACAGGAATGGCAGCAGCAGCACCCAATTTGCTTATTTGTGTTATTCATCTGTATATGTGTCTGGCTGTCTATATCATATATGACGATGCTGTTTGCTGCTTGGGAGCCTAATGGAAACTTGAGAAATCAAGAGTTTGGAGAAGGGGAACAACGAAAATCCGGTTGCACTATTTTGTAGTACTGTCACATGTTTGTTCTCCTTCTAAAAATGTAAAATAAAAATAGAAAAGAGCACACACTCATGTATCCTCGAATTCGTGTTTTTGGGAAATGCGGTCCATCGGTATACCCAGTGTTCACATCCCCGTGCCGTGTAACTTAGCTGCTAACTTGCTAAGTGCTTACCTGTTCCTCAACTGGCAGTCTGGCATTGCATCAAACAATCAACTTTTCTTAAATGTTCTGTGTTTCGACATCTCCTCCTGTTGCAGATTGAAGCTATGGCCTTGGTTAATAAGCTCGGTAATCTGCTCAAGAAAGCCACTAGCTCAAACCCGACTCTCTATCAGGCGATAAGATGCATGTCATCCTCGAAGCTCTTCGTTGGAGGTTTAGTCAACTCATTCATTGTTTATACATCTGTTGATGATTTGTTCGGAAATCAGTTGTTCTGCTGCGATGCTGTTCTCTGACTGCCATGAGTAATTGTTGTAGGGCTTTCGTATACCACAGACGAGGGCAGTCTGAGAGATGCCTTTTCCCATTATGGAGAAATTATTGATGGTATGCAATTCTTAATCTTTCTCTGGGCTCATCTTGGGCTGCTATTTTGGTAATATTTTTCCTTTTTTTTTTTGTTCTTTCCAGCTAAGATTATCGTAGACCGTGACACTGGAAGGTCTAGAGGTTTTGGCTTTATAACTTATGCAGCCGAAGAACAGGCTTCATCTGCCATCATGGCCTTGGATGGAAAGGTAAATCATAATTGGGATTAACTCTATCAGCTTTTCTTGGTGCTGTGCTCTGTGATATTAGTCCAATTACTCTATGTTTAGCCGAGAAATTTTAGACCCGGATAAATTTTTTTTTAGAACTATATCTTACCCCAATTGAAGGGGAGCCTTGGCGCAGTGGTAAAGCTGCTGCCTTGTGATCATGAGGTCACGGGTTCAAGTCCTGGAAACAGCCTCTTACAGAAATGTAGGGAAAGGCTGCGTACAATAGACCCAAAGTGGTCGGACCCTTCCCCGGACCCTGCGCAAGCGGGAGCTACATGCACCGGGCTGCCCTTTTTATATCTTACCCCAATTCTCTCCATCAAAACAATGTTTCTTAAACTTGTTTTTTTAACTGCATATTCTACATTAATTATGGTCAAACTCCTGTTGATTGGTTGGAAGTTCAGTGACTTCCCTGGATGTCATGGCTGTGTCTTGTATAACAAAGAATCTGCAATCTGATTCAAGTTGGATAACTCTAGCATGTAATTGAAGTACTGGGCACTGTGATATTGATGTTATAGTAGCAGGCTTTTGAATTTTGCGTGAATTCCTCCACATCATCTTCTTAATGCTCTGCTTGCCTGTTAGAAAAGGGAATGATGTCAAATTCATGAGCGAGTGAGCTTACTACAATTATTTTGATCACCTGCCCTTGACAAGTTTACTGTAGGAATTTCAGTTTCAAGAACATGCAATGGTTCATATAAGTTTCAAAGCTTTGCATCTAATGTTGTCCATCAATTTGTTTTTTTCCTTCTCAGGATCTACATGGACGCAACCTACGGGTTAGTGCTGCCACTGAGAGGACCAGTGGCTTCCGTAACGATGGTGGTGGTAGCTTTGGAGGAGGCAGTTATGGTGGTGGTGGCTATGGAGGAGGCGGTTATGGTGGCAACAGTGGTCGTGGCGGTGGCGGTGGCTATGGAGGAGGTGGTTATGGTGGCAACAGCGGTGGTGGCGGCGGTTATGCCCCCCCTGCAGGCAATGATGCCTTCTCTGGAGGCAACTTTGCTCCTGCTGGCGGTGACAACTTTGCTGCCGGCAACTTTGGTGGTGACAGTGGCTTTCGTGGAAACCCAGCTGGAAGCCATGGTGCTCCTGCAGGTTCCACCGGTGCTGATGAGTTCTCCCTCGGCGCCCCTGGTTCCAGCTTTGAAAGTGCCAAGAATGGCGATGACATGAACGACCTCTTCAAGGATGACGAACCTGACAAGTACGTCAGCAAGAATGTCTAGGGCTCCAGTCTGCATCTCCTTCTGCCAGTCCCTAGTTATGTACCTTGGGTAAGTGTGAGGTGAATGATCCACCAGACCAGAGACTAGTACTATCTTGATGACTGTTTAGAGACCAAAATAACTTATGCAAGCACCTGCGTTGAGGTGACAATGAGAATGCACTTTTAGTTTGCCTGATTTACCAAATTGTTTTTTGCTCTCTTCACAAATTATCCGTCAGCAGTGATGATTTTTTGGGAATCACGTTTGGAACCGTTAGTTTTGTGGGTTCATCAACCAACCTGAAGCTCGTCCAGATAGTGACCCGACAAGTGTACCCAGAACAATTTGATTGGTGACCACAAAGATCATGTTGTTTTCTGCCAGTATGGTCATCACATCACTGCACTTGCTCTGAACAGCGCAGAAATGCGTATCCATGCCTACATCCCATGACTTGTTATCATTCCTCTTGTGTTTGTTCCGTGGTGTCTGAACAGCTAGTACACCCATCCATCTGAAACTGCAATATTGTTCCTCTCAAACTCTTCAGAACTAAGCGTATTTTCTTAACAGTTTATTCAGTACGTGTATATAAATCATGGACAATGTCAACAGACCAGAAAACTGCAGTGGTATATCAGTTATCAGTCGACCTGCAGCTGCGTCAAGGGTGCACGGGTTTATGCCAGTTCACGGACCTCCGGCACCGCACGGGCACCGTCCATGTCATGTTCCGTCCCGCCTTCTTCCTCTCCCCCGGCGCCATGGCCCTGTACCTCCTCCAGTCGGCGGCGACGTCCCTGAGGTCGTGCACCTTGTTGTCAACACCAACGCAGCAGTCGGCATGCATGGTGCACGCGCTGCCCAGGTCGTCGTGGTACTCGCAGAACCCGCCGAAGTAGGCCGTGTCGAGGGGCTCGATGGTGACCCCGAGCTTCGCCACCAGCTCGCGCTTGATGTTGCCGAACACCGATTGATCGTGCGCGCCGGGGAACCTCGCCCGCGCCGCCCGCCAGTACCGGAGCATGCGCACGCCCCGGCTCGTCGCCTTCACGTAGTAGACCCCCGTGTTAAGCGGGTTGTCCAGCGGGTGCGCCCGCGCCGCCGAGTAGTCATCGGAGGACACGCTCATGTCCGCGTACACCGGGATCCGCCGAAACGGGTTCCGGAGCACGATCATGTCAGCATCCTACAATACATGCAAGTGATCGCGTGAATACCCATCACCATTTATTAATTCGCATTGTAGTGTTAGCAAGGAGTTGTACTGGTGTTGTGGCGTTCGGTCTTACGGTGAAGAGGAAGTTGTAGCCGAGCTCGAGGACGCGCTGCTGGAGCTCGAGCTTGGTCCATACGAGCTCCAGGTACTGCTTGGACATGAACCGGGCGGCGGAGGTAAGGTTCACGGTGGTCACCTCGAGGAGGTAGCAGTGCGGGTGCACGGCGACGCAGCGGCGGAAGCCGGCGGGGTCAAGGGCGACGACGAGGAGGTGGTCCAGGAGGTGCGCGGTGTCCTCGCCGTTCTTGAAGCTCTCGAGGTAGAGGTCCAGGAGGGAGCCCGGCCGCGCCCACGCCTCGTTCACCGATGTGATGATCACCGTCAGGTCCTCCGTGCACACCTTCGGCAGCAGCTGGGCCAGGCCCGGGAATTTCTCTATCTGCGCGCAAAATCCCAAATTATAACGGGCTATTTGTTCTATCGAACCTCAAATTATAACGGGCTATTTTAGATTTGAAAACCCGCACGGTACAAAAGGCCTGTAGGTTTTATGAAAACCAATTAGACCTTGTCATACTCCCTCAAAAAAAAAAGACCTTTTTTAGGGGAGACCATGCCTCTTTTTTTTTCTTGTTGATTTTTTTAAGGACAGGGAGACGTTGTGAATCTTGATACTTTGTGATTGCTTCTCAGTACACGTTGTGTGGCTGTGTATGTATGTACTCCCTCTTTTTTAGTCCGCATATAAGATTTGTCTTAATTCAAACGTCGTAAAATTTGCCAAAATTATATAGAAAAGTATCAACATTCATAATATCAAATCAAATATCTTAGAAGCATCATGAAATTAATTTTCATATTCTATATCTCTTCTATTGTATTTTTTTTGCTGGGGATATCTCTCGTATTGTAGATGTCGATATTTTCCAATAAAATTTGTTCAAATTTTATGAAATTTGACTTACGATATATCTTATATACGAAGTAAAAAGAAATGAATGGAGTATCTAGTTTGTACTCACTTTATAAAGAAATATAAAAACGCTAGTGATATAAACACTTAAATTTCTTTACGAAGGCAGTACTTGGTGTGTTCAAAAAAGTTAGATCAGCCCCCTCCTCATTCTTGTTCCTCTATCCTGGATCCCTTCCATGCAGTTGCGCTGCCGTTATTGTCGTCATCCGTTCATTTCTTCCTTTTCCCCCCTTTGCATTATGAATCACCATCTTGCTCCTCCATTCTCTCGACACGGGTAGTTGTCTCTCTCATCTTCATCCCCTCCTCCCACTTCTTCTTTTGTTTTCCATTCTCCCGAGGCCTCCTTCGCCACTCATCTTCTTCCTCGGTGTGCGTCACACCTCGGGCCGAAACAATGAACGTTTGCTCCGAAGATATTTTGACAAAGCAATCGTAGATTTGAGCCATTGGATTGACCACACATATTTAACAGCACCAACTTGGTATTAACTTGAAATTTACCATGAAAGAAAAATCCTTCATCATACGAGAAGAAATTATGCAAATGCTAGCTCTTGAGGGGGCAATGTGAAATAAAAAGCTGGGTGCGTATAGCTGAGCACGTATGCATGAAATAATATACAATTGGTTTGCTTTCTTGATTACCTCATGTTGCTGCGGTGCAGGAGCCGCCCCAGGAGTTCCACCGTTGTTCCCCAGCCAGCTGCCGGAGACGCTGGACAGCTGCTCGCCCACCCTGTCGGAGGCCAAGACGAAGAGGAGGATGGTGGGCAGAGCTGCACCGAGGAGGAACGGCACCACGTGGTGGCTGCTCAGCTTCAGGCTCCCTTCCTTCACCGAACCCATGGACCGAACCACGACGCAGAGGTAGCTGGCTCGTCGATCGGCGGCAAGAATACGAGGAGGGAGGAGGCAAGCTAGGGGTTACAGCAGGTCGTCACAGTTCGAGAAGCCACCGCTGTTCCACTGCCTACTCGGGTGGGTCATTCATAGCTGTATACGTGAATTGGTCTTGGAAATGTTCTTCCAAAGGATCGACCAGCGACGTGCGGTTAGCTAGTTAGCTAGCCATGTCCAATAGGATGGATCGCCTTCTAGCCTACGCTACCCCGACCCTGGCCAATTTCTTCCATTGTCGACGTCGGGTGTGTGTTTTTTCCAGTGTAATTGTCAACGATGCGACTATATATGTGTGCAGATGTGGATGTTTTGGATTTTTCAGACGCTTCTTTTTTGTTGACACGTTTGGTTTAGTTGTACTTGTACGCGGTCAGAGGTTACTACCATGCATATGCATGGACCACCTGTGCGTAGTCACCCGCTGAACGACCAGCTAGGGCGACTTTGCTGAATATCCAAGCGTCGTAGAAACAGCAGGTAGAAGAGCACCCACGGCACGGCACGGGTGTCTCGGAGACTTGTTTTGATAGCCGAAATTTTCTAACTTGCTCTCGATGTGAAGATATTATATACCACACGGTGAAGGTTTAAAACCGTGAGCATACGAGAGGTTTAACAATTTGCATAGGGCAGTTTTGCTGCAGTCCCTTTTATATGAATTCTGCTTGCATACACATGTACTGTAATGTACATGAATAAGAGTTGTAGCATGAAATTTTGTCTGTTTGGTCGAAACCGAACACCATCATGTAAAGATCGAAGACTGAACAGCGAAGAACCGATAAGACCAAAATAATTTCGGTTGTCAATTATGAAAGATCAAATTCTCGAAACACCGAACAGACCAGACCGAACAAACCAAAAAAGACCGAATGATCCGAGCTGAAGTGACGTGCGCGCGCAACAGGTATTGACCCGGGGGCCGATACGCTCATGACAGTTGGACACTTTATTACATATATAAATCCTTCGCAATGTCAACAAGCCAAAAAAAAACTATACTCCCTCCGTTTCTATTTACTTTGCATATTAGCTTTGACCTAAATCAAATTTTATAAAGTTTGATCAAGTTTTTCAAAAACAATCTAAACTTTCACTATAAAAAGCATATATGGTATGAACATATATTGAATGGACATTACAATTGTATTTGTTTTGATATTGTGTATGTTAATAATTTTTTGTATAAACTGGATCAAAGTTTAAAAAGTATGGATTTGAGACAAAGCTAATATGTGAAGTAAATAAACACGGAGGAAGTATATCGGCCGATCTGTGTTGCATCAATGCCTTAAGGGTGCACGGGTTTACGCCAGTTCACGGACCTCCGGCACCGCGCGGGCACGGTCCATGTCATATTCCCGCCCACCCTCTTCCTCTCCTCCGGCGTCATTCCCCTGTACCTCGTCCAGTCGGCGGCGATGTCCTTGAGGTCATGCACCTTGTTGTCCACGCCGATGCAACAGTCGGCATGCATGGTGCAGGCGTTGGCCAGGTCGTCGTGATACTCACAGAACCCGCCGAAGTAGACCGTGTCGAGGGGCTCGATGCTGATCCCCAGCTTTGCCACCAGCTCCCGCTTGATGTTGCCAAACACGGTCTGGTCGTGCGCGCCGGGGAACCTGCCCCGTGCTGCCCGCCAGTACTTGAGCATGCGCACGCCCCGACTCGTGGCCTTCACATAGTACACCCCCGTGTTGAGCGGGTTGTCCAAGGGGTGAGCCCGCGCCGCCGAGAAGTCATCGGAGGAAACGCTCATGTCCGCGTACACCGGGATCCGCCGGAATGGGTTCCGAAGCACTATCATGTCAGCATCCTACAATACATGCAAGTGATTGAACCATCATTAGTCCCTTGTAGCACTAGACTACTAGTGTTGTAGCTTCATTGATTTGATCTTACGGTGAAAAGGAAGTTGTAGCCGAGCTCGAGGACGCGTTGCTGGAGCTCGAGCTTGGTCCAGACGAGCTCGAGGTACTGCTTGGACATGAACCGGGTGGCGGAGGTTAGGTTCGCGGATGTCACCTCAAGGAGGTAACAGTTAGGGTGCATGGCAACGCAGCGGCGAAAGCCGACGGGGTCAAGGGCGACGACGACGAGGTGGTCGAGGAGGTGTGCAGTGTCCTCGCCGTTCTTGAAGCTCTCGAGGTAAAGGTCAAGAAGGGAGCCCGGCCGGGCCCATGCCTCATTCACCGACGTGATGATCACCGTCCGGTCCTCCGTCGCCACCTTCGAGAGCAGGTCGGCTAGGCCCGGGAATCTATCCACCTGCGCGAAATATAATGGGCTCGTTTAGAAACTTAAACATATGTACCGTGCAAAAGGCCATGTTGATTGCGTGAAGCAGCTAGCCCACCGTAAACTGGAATAGAACGAGGAGCACAACAGGCCCGTTCGAGTATGTTTTGAAACCGTTACTTGTTGGTAATATGCTTGTCTCAAAAAAGAACTTGCTGGTAATAGGCCAAAATTAGGGGGAAATCAGTTGTAACATTTAAAAGAAAACATTCCATCCATGGTGAGGTGTCAGTGATGGCCTTGTCAATCTTGATACTTTGTGATCGGTTCTTAGTAAGCATTGTGTGACTCTGCATGTGTATATCTATGCTGTACTCGTGTTTTAGGAAAAAGGTAAGAGCATCCCCTTCTTCATTCTCTCGACGTCTTCCCCGACGCTCATCTTCCTAGTGGACGGCGCAGTGTGTCACGCCTTAAGCTGAAACATTGAACGTTTGCTCCGAAGATGACGATACATCAACGAAGTAGAGTGAACTATTGCATGGATCATGCATAATTACACCAGTTTGGGAGAAAGCTTAACAAAAATGTACCATGAATATGGAAAATCTTTTGCCATGCCTGACGAAATTATGAAATGCTAGCCTTGAGGCAGCAAAGGGAATTAAAAAGCTGGGTGAATTAATATTACGACGGGCTTGCTTTCATGATTACCTCATGTTGATCATGTGATGCAGGAGCCGGCCCGGGAGTTGCGCCGTTGCTCCAGCCGGAGACGCTGCTCGACAGCTGCTCGCCCACCCGGTCGGACGCTAAGAGGAAGAGGAGCACCGTGGGCAGAGCTGCCCCGAGGAGGAACGGCACCACGTGGTGGCTGCCCAGCTTCAGGCTCCCATCCTTCATCAACCCCATCTCTCTCTCTGCAACCACTGTGCCTTGCTCTACTCCTACTCGGGTCATATCGAGTACTGGCTTTATCCTCGTATAAACGACCAACGAAGTACTACCACCGTACCACGTGTGATTAGCTAACTAGCGTACGCTATCCAGCGTAGTTACTTTGAGTGCCGACGCGGGGATGTGTTTTTTTACTGCTTGTGTCAACGATGCGACCATGTAACATGTACGCAAGTGAAGTGGGGATGTTCTGGATTTTCGGAGAGTTTTTATATTAGAGCACCTGTTTATCTCAAACCCGTCTCAAACACCTGAAGAGCGGTCCAGTTACCGGTCGATAAAAAGAACGATCCAGAGGGACGTCTCAAACGGACCTCAAATTGGTTTGATCAGCGCTCCTCATTTTCAGCCACTTTTAAATTGAGGATGCACCGGAGCAGAACTCTTTTATTTATAATTTACAACGGAAGGAATAAAATTGTCATTACGTGATTGCATGCAAATGCTAGCTCTTGAGGAGGCAAAGTGGAACAAAAGGCTGGGTGTATAGGTGAACACGCATGCACGAATTAATATAAGATGGGCTTGCTGTCATGTTCCGGGGTTCCACCATTGTTTCCCAACCAGATGCCGGAGACGCTGGACAGCTGCTCGCCCACCCGGTCGGACGCCAAGACGAAGTCCAAGAGGAGGATCGTGGGCAGAGCTGCCCCGAGGAAGAACGGCACCACGTGGTGTCTGTTTCAGCTTCAGGCTCCACTCCTGCACCGATCCCATTGATCTCTCTCCGAATGATGTTTAGGATCCATCGATCGCCGAGGAGGCGAACTTAGGGCTCGTTTGATTCAAAGGAATATTATAGGATATTTAGAGGGTTAGAATCTTTAGGATTTGTTTTCCACGTTGGTCGTTTGATACATATGATTGAATTCTATAGGAATTTTTTCTATGAAATCAAGTGTATTACATTTCAATCAAAATGAAGCATCCACTCCAACCTTCTTTTGCAATTCATTTATTTTTCCTATGGCATTAAATGTCCTATGCTAATCCTTTAAGATTCAAATAGACATGTCACTCAGACCCTATAATTTTTCTATTCTTAAGTTATGAAAATCCTACAAATTGAAGAGGGACTTAGGGGTCGCAGCCTCACAGGTCGTAGAAGATACCACTGTTCCACTGCCTAGCCGGGTGGGTCATAGCTGTATCCTGTATATATCAATTGGTTTTGTTCTTCCGAAGGATCAATGACATGCGATGTAGCTAGTTTGCCAGCCATGGCAAGTAGGATGGATCCCCTGCTAGCCTACGCTATCAGGACAATTTCTTGTATTGTCGAAGTGGGTTTTTCGAGTACTTGTCAACGATGGGACGACTATGTGTACAAGCGTGGATGTTTTGGATTTTTCAGACGCTTCTTTCTTGTTACTCCTCCTCGGTGCATAAAGCATACACGTAGTTCTAGTAATCTAAACAGTCTTATATTTGTTTACCGAGGATGTATTTTTAAAGATATACTTTCTCTGTTTTTTAATACTGTATAAGTTTTTTAGAGATTTCACTACATACAAATGTATATAAATATATTTTAAAATATATATTCACTCATTTTATTTTGTATGTAATCCATAGTTAAAAAAGTTTTAAAACTTATATTTAGATACAAAGGGAGTAAATAATTTTTTAGCCAGTCAAATCGATAACCTGGAATTACAAGCACGGCCTGTGCGGCGAGGCGGAGGGGGTAACACGTTACCTTTAATGGTAGTACGTGGTCAGAGGTTACTAGTACCATGGACCACCTGTGCTTAGTCACCCAGTAACCTAGTAACCTCTGACCGTCCAGCTAGGGCGACTTTGCTGGATATCCAAGCGTAGAAACAGTAGAAGTATTGAGATAGAAGAGCACCCACGGCACGGCTCGGGCCGGTCTTTTGGAGACTTGTTTGCAGCAGACAATGACGGCATGAACCATTGTATTTTGGAGACTTGCTTGCATCTCGATGGGCAAGAATGGTCAGCTTGCATCTATGCACCGTAAAATATGTTGGAGGTTCATGCATCCGGATTTTGCTGATATATGATGAAACATTACAAAATCTTAAGATACACCTTCATACAAGAAAAAAAATCCGATGAAACTAGGCAAAAGTTCAGCAAGTGCATTCTTATTTTGTTGGTACACAACAATACATTATATTATGATACAGTTTGGAATCAAGCAAAAACCCAACAAATATCATTAGGATAGAAAGTCATTTATCCTTGAATGAAAAATACAATTGACCTCTAATCACCAACACAGGTCCAACTTAGGCCCTGTTTGAAACTATAATAGATTATGATAATTTGAATTATGAAGATAGATTATATAATCAGGTTTATAAAAATAATCTAAGTGGATATGTTTGGAGGCCAGATTATATAAATGTAATCCAGGTTTGGGTTATGCGAGCGCAATGGGGAAGAAAGAGCTGGGGTCATGCACGCGCTGAGGAGAAAAAAAGAGGAGGGTGGCAGTGACAGAAATTAATAGTTACCTTCAACTTTACAAGGATAATGGGTCATTAGCAATCCATAACCTGGTTTTATCTGAAGTAGAGTAGATTGTGATTTTTTAATAATCTATCCATATAATCAATAACATAATTTGTCATGTTTAAAAACAATATAGATTATGAAAATTAGATTATCATAATCTGAGTGGTTCCAAAAGGGGCCTTAGTTGGTGTTTTTATTTTCTATCCAATAATTAGCCTTTCTCCAAAATAAAAAGGGGAGATATTGTTCACCTATACAAGTGTACATGCGCCCCGTACAGCCGGACTTGATCAGTGTATTCTCATCGACGCCTTGCACAGGTTGGGGGACGTCCATCTATGCCTACCGCTCCTCTTCCCGTTGGCGCTAGGCTCGTGTAGTTCTTCCAGTCAGCGGCCGGATTCCTAAGGTGATGCACCTTGTTCTCGAGCACGATGTAGTAGATGGCGTGCATCGCACATATCCTGTCCATCACTCCGTGGAACTAGCAGAAACCGCCAAAGATCACCGTATCCAGGAACACAAACTTGATCTGCAGCTCACCAGCCGCGAGCTCGGCCTTGATCTCGTTCAACGCCCCTTGGTGGTGGAGGAGAATTGCGACCTCGCAGCCAACCAACGCTTTAGCATCTCCACCGCCCGGTTCATCGACCTGATATAATAGAAGCCATTGTTTTCACATTTGTCAGATATATCCTCGGCATTGTCGTTGAAGCGATCGGTCGAAATTGCCATGTCGGCATGAAGGCTGATGTGCCGAAACGGGTTGCGCAACCGCATGACATCCACATCCTGCCAATAATATTAGTAACTGAATATGCATAACCTAGACATAGAGCGTGATATTTCACTCTTTGAAAGAATAAAACGTAACACAACTAAAAAAAAATGTAACGAAAAAAAATGCAATATTTATCAACAGTTTGTACAATTGTTGAAGGCATGCGGGGTAGCTTACGCTGGAGAGATAATCGTGGCCAAGCTGAAGGAAGTACTACTGTTCAATGTATAGTTACTCGGGTCATAGTTTTTATATATAGACCAACGACTTACGCTGGAGAGATAATTGTGGCCAAGCTGAAGGAAGTACTACTGTTCAATGTATAGTTACTCGGGTCATAGTTTTTATATATAGACCAACGACGTGGATTTTTTTTTCAAAAGTATTACCTAATTTGTACCAAATTCGAAAAGCATATGTCCAAATTAAAAAAAAAATCAAAAAGAGGGGCCCGTCGGCCTCCGGGGGGCCAAAGAGGGGCCCGTCGGCCTCCGGGGGGCCGAAAAGGGGCCCGTCGGCCTCGGGGGGAGGGGGGGGGGGGGCGAAGAGGGACCCGTCGGCCTCGTGGAGGCCGAAGAGTGTCAGGGACACAAAACGTAATTAAGATGGCCTCAAATGAAAAGGTTGTCAACACAAAAAATCTTTGTCTTGTCGAATCGGTTGATTTTGGTATAAAAATCGTCTTAATCCGAGGTTATATGCAACCTGTAGAGTCAAAACAAGATCAGGAGTAGAAGAGTGTCAGGGGGCACAAAACGTAATTAAGATGGCCTCAAATGAAAAAGTTATCAACACGAGAAAACTTTACCTCATCGAATCGGTTGATTTTGATACAAAAATTGTCTTAATACAATGCGTATGCAACCTGTAGAATCAAAACAAGATCAGGGGCAAAAGCTGCAGAGTTATTGGGCGAATATTCTAATATCTTTAAATTTAGCATTGAGATGTGGTTGCTTTCTCGAATATTCTAAAAGCTCACACTTCTACTGTCCCAAAAGTCCCTTAAATTATTGGCAGAATGCATATACGATTTTGAAAGTTACTTTGTACTCCATCTGTTTCTAAATATAAGTCTATCTAGATATTGTACTATGGACTACATATAAAGTAAAATAAATGAATCTGCACATCAAAAGTATGTTTATATATATATATATATATATATAGTCCGTAATGTAATCTTTAAATAGAGTTATATTTAGGAACAAAGAGAGTACCCTTTTAAGTTAATTGATCCTTGTGAAATCCTAAATGAGCCACTGAAAAAAGTGGTGATGCTATTTTTCGTTAGGCAATGATGTCTAGCTCGTTGGTATCATAACCATGATATATATTAGTATGCGGCTAAGGCCTCTGTGCGTATCTCTTTTTGGACACTATTATTTTACTAAATAAGTACTCTTGCATTATTTTGCTTCCAATTAGTAAATAAGAGATACGAGATAAGAGATATTGTGTCGATGCAGTCTATCAAAAATGCTCATCGAAATAAAGCGTGCACACGTCTGTTTATACGGTGATTGTATGCTTGATGTATGTGGACGACTTAAATTGTAATATGCTCAAAGAATAAAAGAAAAAAATATGGCAAGTGAGCGTGTTCCAAATCACGTTCCATGTCCATAGTACATGTGATCGTTTATTCGTTATCTTCACGCAGACAAAGGAGGCGGCCGGCGGTGAGCCCGCCGGCGTGTGAGTTTTTTTAGATGGTGTCGCTGTGCGATCTGGGTGGTGTCCTGTGACAAAAAAAATTTAGATGGTCTCATCGAATGCATCGGGTGTCCCGTGAAAATTTTTCTAGCACCCATTCGGTCTGCCCGAAGTAACTGTGCAGCTTCTGCCCCTCATCTTGTTTTGACTTTATAGGTTGCATACGACCTCGTATTAAGACGTTTTTTGTATCAAAATCAACCGATTCGACGAGGTGAATTTTTTTCGTGTTGATAACTTTTTCATTTGAGGCCATCTTAATTATGTTTTGTGCCCCTGACACTCTTCTGCCCCTGATCTTGTTTTGGCTCTATAGGTTGTATACGACCTCGGATTAAGACGATTTTTATATCAAAATCAACCGATTCGATGAGGCGGAGATTTTTCGTGTTGACAACTTTTTCATCTGAGGCCATCTTAATTATGTTTTTTTTCCCTGACACTCTTCGGCCTCCACGAGGCCGACGGGTCCCTCTTCGGCCCCCCGGAGGCCAACGGCCCCTTTTTGGCCCCGGGAGGGCGAAGGGCCCCTCTTTGCCCCCCTGGAGGCCAACGGGGTGCTATTTTTGAATTTTTTTCAATTTAGACATATACTTTTCGAATTTGGTACTAGTACTTTAAAAAAAATCAACGACGTGTGAGTGTGATCAACTAACCAATCTGCCAATAGGACGAGCCCTACAGCTAGCCAATCTGCCAATAGGACGAGCAACTATCCACGCCCGGCATGTGCACCCATTTTATCCGGTGACTTCGAGTGTCGATGCGGTTTTATAGTGCTTGTCAACGATGGCATGTTTAGTTTATTAACTGTGTGCACGTTGGGCCTGTACATAGTCCAGCAAGCTAGCTAGCAGGGTCACTTTGCTGAATATCCAAGCGTGAAAATGGTATTGAGCTAGGTAGATGATCGAGTTGTTAGAGCAATTATCTTTAGTGTTAACGTAAATATGACCTTTGATCTCTTGGTTAGAACACCAAAACATGTGCAGAAGAGTAGATACTAATCAGAATTGGCTCAGACCATTAGAGGTAGCCCATGACTGCACCTTTGGGTCTTCGATAGTGAAGATATGACCGGAGGAGGGATAGGGGTTCGAGAACTCCCGTGTCGCTCTCGCGGGTGACTCGGGAGAAACCCTAGCCGCCGCCGACAACCACCCCACCTCTCCTCCTCCTACTCCCGTCGTCGTCGGAGGGCGTCCCTGGGCAAAGACCCACGGCGATGACGGCGGCGGGGACGGCTCTCCCTCCCCTTGTCCAGGCATGGCGGCGCGAGACGCTGGATGGCTACGGGGACTCGCGTGCAGTCAGGGGCGTGCACCGGTGGTGGCGGCGCAGTGCGCCGGCGCGGGTAGGACGGTGGCGTGGATAGCTGGGTCTTATAAGGATCAGACACCGCTCTGTCCCTAGGAGCTCCCGATCTCGCCCCCTTCAGACGGCGGCTCATTCCCTTGCCTGGCGGTCCTCGTGGCTTTGACCGGGGGCTGGTGGCGTAGGTCGGTGATGTGTTCAGTGCATCATGGTGTTTTGGCCGCTGCGGTGCTCTTGGTGGCTGCCATGCCTAGTCTAGGTGCCTCTCTTTGCCCAGATCTGGACACCTCTGGGCGGTCGCTGGCTGGCGGTCTCGATGGCTGCGACTGGGTGGTGGTGGTTGCTGTTGTTGGCAGGGTGGGCGTGTGGTGGTGTGGTGGTGTGGTGTTGTGGCCGACAGTGAGGGGTTGTATGCAGGTGGCAGCGGAAACAAAACCAACTCTGTCGGTGCAGGTGCTCGAGGTGAGCATTTGTGTTAGCGGATGACTTTTGTTGGACCTAGCGGGAACGCTCGTCGTGGACTGGCAGTAGAGGGGAAGGTCTAGCGCTGCCGGACTCGGATCCAGCGTATGCGGAGATAGATGGGCTGGGATGCTCCAGGCGAAAGCTTATTGCCGACCTTGTCGGCAACGATGATGATGACATCCTCGAGCGTCGTTTCCCTTCGTGAGAAGGCATCATTGGGGAGATACCGTTGCCGGTTATTTTTCTGTGCTTCGGGCGAAAGCCTCAGATCCTTCTTTGGATCGGACGACGATGACATCTTCAATGTCTTTTCCCTCTTGGGGGCGTTGTTTTTAGGAACCGGGAATCCGCGGCTGGTCGTCCGATGTCTGGATTGGAGTGTTGGTTCGGGTTGCTGGTTTGTAGGGCGGTGGCGGTGGAGGTGCTCCGTGGCGGTGACTAGTACCTTGGTCATCCTATGCTGATGGTTGACCTCTCTTATTTGGGGCTTGTGGCGGCGGTGAAGTCTCGGTGTTCGGTGCCCTTCGATGGCGTTTGAGGTTTGGTGGCCTGGCAGAGTGCTATGGTTCTCTCTATTTTATGATGGTGGCCGTGGTGTGGCCTAGAGGAGGTGTAGGATTGTCTCGGAAGAACATTGCCCTTCGGGGCGGTCTATGGCTCTCTCTGCCGCGACGTTCCTAGGAAGTAGGATGCTCTTCGATGGTGGCTATGATCTCCTAGCTCTTTCAAGGTGCAGAGTGATCGCATGGCAGCAGGCTACTTCTCTACGTCTTCTCGGTGGCGGATGTCCTTTCGATGGATCCAACAAAGCTAGTTCCTGCTCTTCTCGGTCCACCGATGGTGATGGGTGCTCAGTTCTTGGTGTTGGTTGCTTGTCGTAGCTCGCTTCTTGGTCTCTTTCTATTGGTATTTGTTCCATCTTCTGTTATGTTGTTCCTGGTTCCTTCTTCTATGTGTCATCTGATATATGTTGTACCCACTTGTATCTCTCTTTTATTTATAATGAAAATGGTTCAAGCCGACGAAAGCCCGCCGTAGCACCGAAAAAAAAGATATGACCGGAGAAGAAGGGCGGCGCCTGAGTGACGTAGATGACAGCAGGCAGCCAACGGCATAGCTTTGCGGTGGCCGGTGGTGGATGGCCTTCACCTACCTCACCACATCTTCATGGTCGGCTGTTAGGTGGTTTAGATCGTGGTTCTATTATCTACCATAACGAAAACCTTCTTTTTCTTATGTATGTGTGTTTGGTACATGGGACAAAAGCCAAGAGTTATTTGGTGTGCTCCTGATCAAGGCACAGTCATGAGAGGTGGAGTCTTTGTTTCCCTTTTTTTCTCAGTTTGTTAACCGTTAGATCAATTTCAACAATTTTCCCTTGATGGTAAGGTTAACAAGTGGCATAAGCCCACTCTTACTAGAAATCACATGCCAATGGAAAGTGCTCCAATGACCAATGGAACGCCATTGAACCTCATGACTTATAATATATCATTCTATCTCAAAATAAATAACAGATTATTTTATGGGAGTTGGTTTATTTGGCGGTCATTTTTCAGGATTGAAGGACTTTGAACCCATGCCGTCAACATAATCATAAAATGGGTGTACGAACACAAGAACTCAAGTGAAGAGAAGCACAATTGACCATTTAATTATAAGCTTTGCTAGAGTTGCGTTTTTTTACGGACTGCAATTACATGGAGGTGGCATTTTCTGATTAGATTATGGAAGGGCCCAACACTATAAATCAGGAGGGGAGGTTAATGTGGTGTGGACACTTAAGTCACGTATGTGGAAGCATTCGTGTATGATTAGTGTTTGTATTTTCAATCCGAGAATAGCCTTTCTTCAAAATAAAAGAAAGGGAAAATAATATTATTCACCTACCAATACAAGTGTGCCTGGACCGGCCCCCATATGGCTGGACATAATCAGTGTTGTCGCACCGGTTGGGGGGGGGGGGTCCACCGATGCTTGCCGCTCCTCTCCTTCATTGGCGACAATCTCATGTAGTTCATCCAATCAGCAGCTATGTTCCTAAGGTCGTGCGCCTTGTTCTCAAGCCCGATGCAACAGATGGTGTGCATCGTACACACCTTGTCTATCTCTCTGTGGAACTGGCAGAGACCACCAAAGTGCACGGTATCAAGGAACACGAACTTGATCTTCAATTTACCAGCAACAAAGTCGTTCTTGATCTCGTTGAGCACTCCTTGGTCATGGGCGAAGGGAAAATGCAACCTCGTTGCCCACCAGTGCTTTGGCATCTCCACTGTCATGTTCGTCGACCTGACATAGTAGAAGCCGGTGTTTCCGTCATTTGTTGGGCCCTCGGTGTCGCCTTTGAACCCATCAGTCGAGATGGAAATGTCGGCGTAGAGGCTGATGTGCCGGAACGGGTTGCGCAAACACAAAATATCCACATGCTGCCAAGAATAATATTAACCGGGCATGTATAACCTGGATCTAGAGTATGGTATTTCACTCTTTGGAATATTAAAATGTAACAAGACAAAAAGGGAGCACGTAATATTTCTCAATCATGTAAAACTGTTAAAGGCATGTGGGTAGCTAACGGTTAGCAGATAGTTGCAGCCAAGTTAGAGAACATGCTCCGGGACCCCGAGCTTGGCCCATGCAAGCTCGAGGTAGCTTTTGGACATGAAGTGGTTGGCAGGGCTGACCTTGTGGAGGTAGCACTGCAGGTGCACAACCTCGCAATGGGCCAAGGCGTCCACTTCTACATCGACAATGAGAGTGTGATTGAGGAGGTGAGTTATGCCCTTGCCGTTTTTGAAGTCCGCGAGGAAGAGGTCAAAGAGGGAGCCTGGCCATGCCCATGCCATGCCTCGTTCACTGATGTGATGATCACCGTCCTTTCATCGGTCGCTACCTTGGTTAGTAGCTCTGCAAGCCTTGTGAATTTTTTCTCCTGCATGTGAAATAATATAATGAACTTTTTTATATATGAAACTTCCTTCGATACAATTTTTGCAAAAAAGAATTTCCTTCGATACGAAAGGTTGTTACTTGTGTGAATCTCACTACAAAAACAGGAACGAATGCGAACACAAAAGCCTATTTGACTGCATGCTCTAAACATAATGGACAAATTTCTCCTTTGGACATGTCTACACCCAAAATGAACAGAGAGGATTTAGTGATTTGCCCCACTTTATTAGGGTGTTGATGATTTCTCTAGGATTATATCAATGAAGGGTGGACCCGGCCCCAGACATTCTCAAGGGGAATTAAAGTGTGACAAACAATCCAATTTTTCAGTATTAGCTGTCCAAATCCCCCACCCGGGCAATTATTAGGAAATCGTAGATTGTGTTTCCTTTCTCTCCAAAAAAAACGTTGAGCTCATTTAAAACACAACAACGTGTTGTGAATTTCGTCAGATAAAACATAAAAATAGAGATAACACATATTTTTGCTGGACCTTACTATGAGTAAGAGTTGGCCAAAAGTATGTTTTGATATTTCGCAAAACAAAAGTATGTTTTGATATAAAAAATACTAATACAAACAAAATTTATATGTTGGATAGATCGCTCGCTCCAGCGCGCGGCCGTGTAAAAGTACTTTCGCAACAGGTGTGCGGTCAAACATGTGAAGACCAGTAAATACCAGTCAAGGAGGCCAACAATAGTCTAAGCAAGTTCCCGTGCGTCCAAACAAGTCACCCCGGTCAATAAAAGTACAAGTAGGATGGAAACCGTTCCGTTAGGGCCTGGCGATTTCGGAGAGGCCGCTCCATCGCCGCCACCATTGCTCGCCCGGCCAGCCGTCAGGCAGACCAGCACGGTTGCCACATGCGACCCTGGGTTCAGCGGCGGAGCTATAAAGAAAAAACTGGGCGGACCAAGACAACGAAGTGTTGGGAAACCTTATATGAGAAATAAAAAAAATTCTACGCACATGCAGATCTATCCATGGTGATGAGCATCTACGAGAGGGAGAGTGGATCTACGTACCCTTGTAAATCGTTAAGCGGAAAACGTTAAGAAACGCGGTTGGTGTAGTAGAACGTTTTCGCGATCCAAATCGCCGAGCGTCCCGCGATCTCATCACGATCCGTCCCGCGATCCAATCACGATCCGTCCCGCGAACTCATCACGATCCGTCCCGCGAACTTGATCACGGTCCTTCCGATCTAGCGCCGAACGGACGGCACCTCCACGTTCAGCACACGTGCAGCTTGATGACGATCTTCACCGTCTTGATCCAGCAAGAGGAAGTGGAAAGGAAGAAGAGTTCACCGGCAGCGTGACGGCGCTCCGGTGATGGTGGTGGAGCGATTCCGGCAGGGCTTCGCCTCAGCACTGCGAAAATCCGATCTAGAGGAGCACCGGTGGAACGGGTAGCACGTGGCCGTAAAAAACTAGTCAAAACCCTAAAATCCACCAGTATATATAGGAGAAGAGGAGAGGAGGCCGGCGTAAGGGCCAAGGCTCCTATAGGAGTCGGCCGAACCAACTAGGGAGGAGTCCACCTCCTCCATTCCTAGTAGGATTAGGACTCCTTCCCCAATTTGCCTTTTTGCCTTTTTCCACCTTTTTCCTTTTGGTTTTTCTTCTCCAGCCACATGGGCCTTGTGTGGGAGTTTCCACCAGGCCACTAAGGGCTGATATTCACTCTCCCACGGCCCATGAAGCCTCTTGGGTCGAAATACCCCTCTCGGAGGTCTCCCGGTACACTACCGGCACTCCCGGTACACTACCGATGAGCCCGAAACTTTTCCGGTGACCAAAACAGGACTTCCTATATATGAATCTTTACCTCCGGACCATTTCGGAGCTCCTCGTGACGTCCGGGATCTCATCCGGGACTCCGAACAACCTTCGGTCACCACCATACATAACTCTATACTATCGAAACGTCACCAAACCTTAAGTGTGCAGACCCTGCGGGTTCTGAACTATGTAGACATGACCGAGACACCTCTACGGTCAATAACCAATAGCGGGCCCTAGATGACCATATTGGTTCCTACATATTCTACGAAGATCTTTATCGGTCGAACCTCTATGTCAAGGATTCAGTCAATCCCGTATAACGTTCCCTTTGTTCTTCGGTATGTTACTTGCCGAGATTCGATCGTCGGTATCTCCATACCTAGTTCAACCTCGTTACCGGCAAGTCTCTTTACTCATTCCGTAATACAAGATCCCGTGACTAACACTTAGTCACATTGCTTGCAAGGCTTGTTGTGACGTTGTATTACCGAGTGGGCCCTGAGATACCTCTCCGTCACACGGAGTATCAAATCCCAGTCTTGATCCATGCCAACTCAACAGACACCCTCGAAGATACCTGTAGAGTACCTTTATAGTCACCCAGTTACGTTGCGACGTTTGATACACACAAGGCACTCCTCCGATGTCAGTGAGTTGCATGATCTCATGGTCATAGGAACACATACTTTGACATGCAGAAAACAGTAGCAATAAACTGACACGATCATATGCTATGTTTGTAGTTTGGGTCTTGTCCATCACACCATTCTCCTAATGATGTGATTCCATTATCAAATGACATCTCATGTCCATGGCTAGGAAACCTTAACCATCTTTGATCAACGAGCTAGTCCATTAGAGGCATACTAGGGACATGGTTTTGTCTATGTATCCACACATGCATCTAAGTCTCCGATCAATAGAATTATAGCGTGCATAATAAACGATTATCATGAACAAGGAAATATGATAATAACTAATTTATTATTGCCTCTAGGGCATATTTCCAACAGTCTCCCACTTGCACTAGAGTCAATAATCTAGTTCACATCACCATGTGATACGCATTGTTATGAATCTAACACCCAATGAGTTCTGGGGCTCCATCATGCTTTGCATGTGAGAGAGGTCTTATAGTCAACGGGTCTGCAACATTCAGATCCGCGTGTACTTTGCAAATCTCTATGTCAAACCGTAAACACTGCTACCACACTCCACTTGGTACTATTCCAAATGGCTGCTCCACTATATGTATCCAGATTGCTACTACGGGTCATCCAGATTGGTGTTAAAGCTTGCATCGACGTAACTCTTTACGACGAACTCTTTATCACCTCCATAATCGAGAAACATCTCCTTAGTCTTTTAGTTACTAAGAATAATCTTGACCGCTGTCCAGTGATCCACTCCTGGATCACTCTTGTACCCCTTGACGGACTCATGGCAAGGCACACACAGGTGCGGTACACAGCGTGGCATACTATACAGAGCCTATGGCTAAGGCATAGGGGATGACATTCGTCCTTCCTCTTTCTTTTGCCGTTGTCGAGCTTTGAGTCTCACTCAACTTTCACACCTTACAAAGCAGGCGAGAACACTTCTCTCTGACTTAATCCATTTTGAACTCTTTCAAAATCTTGTCAAGGTATGCACTCATTGAAAGTCTCATCAACCATCTTGATCTATCTCTATAGATCTTGATGCTCAACAATTAGGTAGCTTTATACAGGTCTTCCTTTGAAAAACTCGTTTCAAACAACCGTTTATGCTTTCCAGAAATTCTACATCATTTCCGATCAACAATATGTCATCCACATATATTTATCAGAAACTCTATAGTGCTCCCACTCACTTTAGTGCAAATACAAGTTTCTCGTAAACTTTGTATAGACTCAAAAACTTTGATCACCTCATCAAAGTGTATATTCCAACTCCGAGATGCTTGCTTTACTTCATAGAAGAGTCACTGAAGCTTGCACACCTTTTAGCATCCTTAGGACTGACAAAACCTTCTGGTTGTATCACATACAACCTTTCCTCAAGTAAACCGTTAAGGAAACGATGTTTTGACATCCATCTGCCAGATTTCATAATTGAAAGTGCAACAACTGCTAACATAGTTTCAACAGACTTTAGCATCGCTACGAGTGAGAAAGTCTCATCGCAGTCAACTCATTGAACTTGTCGTAAACTACTTTGCAACAAGTCGAGCTTTACAAATGGTAACATTTACCATCAGCGTTTGTCTTCATTTTAAAGATCCATTTGTACTTAACGACCTGCCGTCCAACGAGCAAGTCCACCAAAGTCTATACTTGGTTTTCATACATGGATCCTTTCTCGGATTTCATGGCCTCTAACCATTTGTTGGTTCTCGGGCCCATCATCGCTTCTTCATAGTTCGTAGGTTCATCGTTGCCCAACAACATGACCTCCAAGACAGGGTTGTCATACCGCTCAGGAGCAGTACACGTCCTTGTCGACCTACGAAGTTTGATAGTAACTTGATCCGAAGCTTCATGATCATCATTAACTTCCTCTTCAACTGACGTAGGCTTCACAGAAACATCTTTCTGCGCTGCGCTACTTTCTGGTTGAAGTAAAGGTTCAATAACCTCATCAAGCTCTATTTTCCTCGTAGGTCGATAATAACTTGATCCGAAGCTTCATGATCATCATCATTAACTTCCTCTTCAACTGACGTAGGCTTCACAGAAACATCTTTCTGCGCCGCGCTACTTTCTGGTTGAAGCAGAGGTTCAATAACCTCATCAAGTTCTATCCTCCTCCCACTCAATTCTTCAAGAGAAACCCTTTCTCGAGAAAGGACCCAGTTTTAGCAACAAACATTTTTATGCTTGGATCTGAGATAGAAGGTTCACCAAACTGTTCTTAGGGTACTCTATGAAGATGCATTTGTCCGCTTTGGGTTCGAGCTCATTAGGTGAAAACATTTTCTACACAAGCGTCGCATCCCCAAACATTAAGAAATGACAGCTTAGGTTTCTATTAGACCATAATTCACACGGTGTCATCTCAACAGATTTAGATGGTGCCCTATTTAAAGTGAATGTACTTGTCTCTAATGCATAACCCCAAAATTACAGTAACAAAACGATAAGAGACATCATAGTATGCACCATATCCAATAGAGCATGACTATGACATTTGGACACACCATCACACTATGGTGTTCCAGGTGGCGTGAGTTGTGAAACAATTTTCACATTGTCTAAAGTAGTATGCCAAACTCGTAACTCAGATATTCATCTCAACGATCATATCGTAGACATTTTATATTCTTGTCACGATGATCTTAAACTTCACTCTGAATTTCCTTGAACCTTTCAAACGATTCAGACTTGTGTTTCATTAAGCAAATATACACTATATCTACTCAAATCATCAGTGAAGGTAAGAAAATAATGATATCCACCGCATGCTACAAGACTCATTGGATTGCATACATCAACATGTATCATTTCCAATAAATCACTTGCCCGCTCCATCAAACCAGAAAGCGGGGTCCTTAGTCATCTTGCCCAAGAGGCATGGTTCGCATGTCTCAACCGATTCGAAATCGAATGAGTCCAAATATCCATCAGCATGGCGTTTCTTCATGCGCTTTATACCAATATGACATTTAGCGGCAGTGCCACAAGTATGTGGTACTATCATTATTAACTTTGTATCTTTTGGCATCAATGTTATGAACATGTGTATTACTACGATCAAGATTTCAACAAACCATTCTCACTGGGTGCATGACCATTGAAGGTATTATTCATGTAAACAGAATAACCATTATTCTCCAACTTAAATGAATAACCTGTTGCAATAAACACGATCTAATCACGTTCATGCTCAACGCAAAAACACCAAATAACATTTATTTAGGTTCGTCACTAATCTCGAAGGTACAGAGAGAGCGTGCGATGTTGATCAGATCAACCTTGGAAACATTTCCAACACACATCGTCACCTCAGCCTTAGCTAGTTCTCCGTTTATTCCGTAGCTTTTATTTCGAGTTACTAAAATTTAGCAACCGAACCGGTATCCAATACCCAGGTGCTACTAGGAGTACTAGCAAGGTACACATCAATAACACATATATCAAATATACTTCTGTCGACGTTGCCAGCCTTCTTATCTACCAAGCATCTAGGGTTGTTCCGCTTCAGCGACCGCTCTCTCATAATCGAAGCACTTAGTCTCGAGTTTGGGTTCAACTTTGGGTTGCTTCAGTGGAGCAGCAACTAACTTGCTATCCATGAAGTTTTCCTCCTTGCCCTTTCCCTTCTCGAAACTAGTGGTTTTACTAACGACCAACACTTGATGCTCCTTCTTGATTTCTACCTTCGCGGTGTCAAACATCGGGAACAGCTCAGGGATCATTATTTCTATCCCTAGCTTTTTATAGTTCATCACCAAGTTCTAGTAGCTTAGTGACAGTGACTTGGAGAACTATATCAATCACTATCTTATCTGGAAGATCAACTCCCACTCTATTCAAGCGATTGTAGCACCCAGACAATCTGAGCACATGCTCAACTATTGAGATATTCTCTTTCATATTACAGGCAAAGAATCTTGTTGGAGATCTCATATCTCGCAACACGGGCACGAGCCTGAGATCCTAATTTCAGCTTTTAGAACATCTCATATGTTCCGTGACGTTCAAAACGTTTCGAATCCTCAATTCTAAGCCGTAATGCATGACACACTAAACTATCAAGCAGTCATCAGCACGTACCTATCAGATGTTCACAACATCTACAGACGACGCTAGAGGGGTTGGCGCACCGAGCGGTGGATTAAGGACATAAGCCTTCTGTGCAGCAACGAGGACAATCCTCAGATCACGGAGCCAATCCGCAATATTGCTACCATCATCTTTCAACTCTATTTCTCTAGGAACATATAAAAAATTCAAGGGAGCTACAGCGTGAGCAAGTAATATACAACAAAATTTGCAAAGACACTACTGGCTATGTTCATGATAATGAGTTCAATTAATCATATTACTTAAGAACTCCCACTCAAATTGACATCCCTCTGGTCATTCGAGTGATACATGATCCAAATTCACCAACTCAAGTCCGATCATCACGTGAGTTGAGGTGGTTACAATGGTGAACATCATCATGTTGATCATATCTACTATATGACTCATGTTTGACCTTTCGGTCTCTTGTGTTCCGAGGCCATGTCTGTACATGCTAGGCTCGTCAAGTTTAACCCGAGTGTTCTGCATGTGCAACACTGGCTTGCACCCGTTGTATGTGAACATAGAGTCTATCACACCCAATCATCACGTGGTGTCTCGACACGAAGAACTTTCACAACGGTGCACACTCGGGGAGAACACAATTTATCTTGAAATTTAAGTGAGGGACCGCCTTATAATGCTACCGTCATACTAAGCAAAACAAGGTGCATAAAAGGACTAACATCACATGCAATTCATAAGTGACATGATATGGCCATGAACTTGTGCTTTAGATCTCCATCTTGAAAGCACCGGCATGATCTTCATCGTCACCGGCAAGACACCATGATCTCCATCATCTTGATCTCCATCAACGTGTCGCCATCGGGGTTGTCGCGCCCAACATACTTCTACTACTATTTCTACCGTTTAGCGATAAAGTAAAGCATTACATAGCGCTTAATGATTGACACGCAGGTCATACAATAATTAAAGACAACCCTATGGCTCCTGCCGGTTACCGTACTCATCGACATGCAAGTCGTGAAATTCTATACATCACATGATCATCTCATACATCACATATATCACATCATGTAATTGGCCATATCACATCACAACATACCCTGCAAAAACAAGTTAGACGTCCTCTAATTGTTGTTGCATGTTTTACGTGGTTGCTACGGGTTTCTAGCAAAAACGATTCTCACCTACGCATAAACCACACCGGCGATACATAATTTGCTTTTCAACCTTCTCAAGGACCGCCTTTGTCGAATCCGATCCAACTAAAGTGAGACAAACTGCCACCCGCAAGCCATCTAGGCAACAAGTTGCGTCGAGGGAACCGGTCTCTCGTAAGCGTACGAGTAATGTTGGTTCGGGCCGCTTCATCTCACAATACCGCTGAACCAAAATCCGACCAAGGGAGGAAGCAATCTAAGCATCAACGCCCACAAACTCTTTGTGTTCTACTCGAGACCTCATCTACACATAGACCTAGCCATTGATGCCACTGTTAGGGAACGTTGCATGGGAAACAAAAAATTTCCTACGCACACGCAGATCTATCCATGGTGATGAGCATCTATGAGACGGAGAGTGGATCTACATACCCTTGTAGATCGCTAAGAGGGAAGCGTTAAGAAACGCGGTTGGTGTAGTCGAACGTCTTCGCGATCCAAATCGCCGAGCGTCCCGCGATCTCATCACGATCCGTCCCACGATCCAATCACGATCCATCCCGCGAACTCATCATGATCCGTCCCGCGAACTCATCACGATCCGTCCCGCGAACTTGATCACGGTCCTTCCGATCTACCGCCGAACGGACGGCACCTCCACGTTCAGCACACGTGCAGCTTGATGACGATCTCCACCGTCTTGATCCAGCAAGAGGAAGTGGAGAGGAAGAAGAGTTCACCGGCAGCGTGACGGCGCTCCGGTGATGGTGGTGGAACAATTCCGGTAGGGCTTCGCCTAAGCACTGCGAAAATCCGATCTAGAGGAGCACCGGTGGAACGGGTAGCACGTGGCCGTAAAAAACTAGTCAAACCCCTAAAATCCACCGGTATATATAGGAGAAGAGGAGAGGAGGCTGGCGCAAGGGCCAAGGATCCTATAAGAGTCGGCCGAACCAGCTAGGGAGATGTCCACCTCCTTCGCTCCTAGTAGGATTAGGACTCCTTCCCTAATTTGCCTTTTTGCCTTTTTCCAACTTTTTCCTTTTGGGTTTTCTTCTCCAGCCACATGGCCCTTGTGTGGGAGTTTCCACCAGCCCACTAAGGGCTGATATTCACTCTCCCACAGCCCATGAAGCCTCTTGGGTCGAAATACCCCTCCCGGAGGCCTCCCGGTACACTACCGATGAGCCCGAAACTTTTTCGGTGACCAAAACAAGACTTCCTATATATGACTCTTTACCTCCAGACCATTCCGGAGCTCCTCGTGACGTCCGAGATCTCATACGGGACTCCAACAACCTTCGGTCACCACCATACATAACTCTATACTACCGAAACGTCACCAAACCTTAAGTGTGTAGACCCTGCGGGTTCGAGAACTATGTAGACATGACCGAGACACCTCTACGGCCAATAACCAATAGCGGGCTCTGGATGACCATATTGGTTCCTACATATTCTACGAAGATCTTTATCGGTCAAACCTCTATGTCAAGGATTCAGTCAATCCCATATAACGTTCCCTTTGTTCTTCGGTATGTTACTTGCCCGAGATTCGATCGTCGGTATCTCCATACCTAGTTCAACCTCGTTACCGACAAGTCTCTTTACTCGTTCCGTAATACAAGATCCCGTGACTAAAACTTAGTCACATTGCTTGCAAGGCTTGTTGTGACGTTGTATTACCGAGTGGGCCCTGAGATACCTCTCCGTCACACGGAGTAACAAATCCCTGTCTTGATCCATGCCAACTCAACAGACACCCTCGGAGATACCTGTAGAGTACCTTTATAGTCACCCAGTTATGTTGCGATGTTTGATACACACAAGGCACTCCTCCGATGTCAGTGAGTTGCATGATCTCATGGTCATAGGAACACATACTTTGACATGTAGAAAACAGTAGCAATAAACTGACATGATCATATGCTATGTTTGTAGTTTGGGTCTTGTCCATCACACCATTCTCCTAATGATGTGATTCCGTTATCAAATGACATCTCATGTCCATGGCTAGGAAACCTAACCATCTTTGATCAACGAGCTAGTCCATTAGAGGCATACTAGGGACATGGTTTTGTCTATGTATCCACACATGCATCTAAGTCTCCGATCAATAGAATTATAGCATGGATAATAAACCATTATCATGAACAAGGAAATATGATAATAACTAATTTATTATGGCCTTTAGGGCATAGTTCCAACACGAAGAGCATTTTATTTTGAAAAAAATTGAACCGTATAATCCATTTATATAGACATAGACACATAGTGCATACTTTTGCTCTGAGTGACTACAAGATACGTACATATATACTACGAGTAGTAAACAAATAAGCCAAATCTATGGGCGTAGTCCTGTATCTCGCTGCAGGAATTCAATGCCTTTAAATAGTACTCCATGTGTGAACTAATATAAGATTATTTAGATAACTACTTTAGTGGTCTGAACGCTCTTATATTAGTTTACGGAGGAAGTACATTTGCATTTGGTTGAAGTTGTTCATTTTGGTTTGTTGCTGTTGATGTTCCAATTCAATCAAGGGTAGAGGATGATCTTTCTGGTGATGAAGGATCTTGCTTGACTTCATTTGCATCTTATTTTATCCTTTTAAAAACCAAATCTATTCCTCACTAGCCAGCTTTGTCCATGACATATGACACCTAGAAGTAGATTACAGTTTATAAATATCAGCTGACTGAACAATACCAATTCTACTCGTTGCTCAACTCCCCAATTCTGCTCGTTGCTCTGCCGGCTTGCCACCGCCACATTTGATGGGGGATGGACTGGGGACCTCCACATTGGATTTACCGCTAGCTGCCTTGCTCCGACTGCTTAACGAGCTGTTGGACCTCCGCTGTCGGCCAGTGACGTGTGCTAGTACTGGACGAGGCATACAAAGAGACTACGAGATGGATGCGAGACGAGCCTGGCTGTGTTCGGTTGTGCGTGTGCTGGTCTAGCAAACTGGGCTATGAGCTGCCAAGTACCAACCGTGTGTGCTGCATATGTGTAGTATAATATTGTTTTGGTGATTTGTTGGGTGGGTCACGACACGGTTTTTCCCGTGAGTAGCTTCGCCAGTGCCTGGGTTGCATGGTGGCCCTGTACGTGGAAGCGGAACTCTCGAGAAGGTTTTCTTCAAGGCTATTCGATCTGGGAAGGACGATGATGCACTGCATCTATACTCCAAGTCTGTTGACGACATGAACCTCATGCTTGGCGTAGATGCCGGTTCTACAACGGTATTTATAGAGATGCACATGCTTCCGATCTTAGGACAGGTTGATCTCAGAGCGAGGGATCCGCCCGATCGTAATGCAACGTACATCTCTGAAGGCATTCTAGGAATGGGCAACGTGACAATTCTTTTTTTGAGGGATTGGCAATTGACCGCCCATATATTAAGAGGAATAGAATGTTGGTACAAATTGCATATGACGCCGATGGCCAAGACATGATCAGCCCAGGCAGCAATGCAATTTAAATGAATAAAACTACAAAAATTAATCTGGCTCCGGTGGTGGGTCATTCTCACAGTCTGAAAGCCAGTGCATGGTGGTTGTGGGTAGCCGAAGATCCTGTCGGATAAGATGAAGAACGCCATCTGCTGTAAGCGAAACATGCGCACAGACCCGCCTGTTTCGCTCCTTCCAAATCTGCCAACAGGTGTAAATTGCCGTGACCATGTCCTTCCTAGCCAAAGAACAAGTGAGATCATTCCACCATTCAGAGATGGAAGCCGCCCCCTAGGCATTTGATGCAAGTTCCATAGTATCATACCAACAGGCCGCCTGATGCCAAACATCCCTAGAAAAAGAGGACTTTAGAATTAGATGTAAGGGTGTCTCCTCCTCCTGATCGCACAGAGGGCAACAGTCGGCATGAGGGCTCCCTCTGGTCTGGAGATTATCATTCGTTAGAACACGACCTCGCAACCATAGCCACATGAAGAAGCAGCATTTTCCCTCCACTTTGGTCTTCCAAAGCTTCTCAAAATTGATACTGGAGTATGAGCCCACGAACTGATGTTGATAAGCTGACCATGTGGAGTAAACACCATCCATGGTGCCCTTCCAAGAGACCGAATCCACTTCAGAGTTAAGCTGAACCTGTTGTAGCCTTAGCCAAAGGTGTGTGTACTGACGAAGCTGCAAGGTCTGAGTGATGTGCCGCAAACCTGCCATCCAGGTCTGAGTGATGTGCCGCAAATCTTCTTCTTGGTGCTTAAAACAAACAGATCAGGGGCCATGAATTTAGGAGCTTGGCCATCAAGCCACCTGTCATGCCAGAAGGAGGTGCCCCTGCCATTCCCAAGATTAACCGTGGAGGATGCTCTGAAAAGTGCCTGGTCTGCCTCATCACAGGGAATAATGGAGCCGGTCCAAGGCCTGACCTCCCTTTGCTTTTCTAACCACATACAACGAAGCCCAAGAGCACGCCCAAACTTCCTGATATCCAACACACCGAGACCTCCAAGCCTCTTTGGGCGACAGACTGTGGCCCAATTCACAAGTGCAATTCCTCCAGATGCCTCCGGTTTAGATGTCCATAGGAAATTCCTTCGGAATTTGTCAATTTGTTTGATGACCCAGATGTCCAACTTGAACACCGAGATGAGGTATGTGGGGATGGCAGAGAGGACCGAGTTAACCAGCCGCACCCTTGCATCACTCGAGAGCAGTTTGCCACGCCACCTTTGCAGTTTCGAGGCCATCTTGTCCAGGGTTGGCTGCACATCATTCCCCGAGATCTTCGTGTAACGTGAAGATTCCAAGATCGGCAACACCTATGGCTCTACTGCTGATGGGTCATGTGGTGAAATCGGTGTCTGGTGAGGGCAAGAATGGGACACCCGATGAGGGAGTTATCCACCCAAAGCCCGTCACCGAGAAATCCCTGGATCATGTGGCGGCGAGCTCGGATCTGCAAGTACTGGTTGCATTGCTCAAGCACGTTGAGATTCTAATGTTCCAGCTAGCAAAGCAGCAGCCAAAGTGCAGTAAGGATAGGGGCCAGGAAACTTCAGGGCTCATGAAGTGTGCGCACAAGAGCAAGAAAATGTGCTCTCGCGAGTTGATAGCCCGACTGTATGACTTAAGCAACCTGGTGATCATGCCCTTTGGTGAGGGGTACACGGAGATGTCAAATGCTGAATCAATTCTGGGAAAAAGGACTGCTTCAGAAAAGAAACAATGGTGAACCTGATTATGCATAACAAGTCAATTGTGTTGTATGATGGAAGTGTAGATGTAGGAGGTCAGAAGGAGGGCAAGTTGGGCGAGGAGCAGGATGGTCAGCAGGACGATTTGGAAGCGACCGGCCCAGGGGCTGCCGGCAACCTGACGGGGCCATTTGTGGCACCCCGTCGGGAGCAATGAATTGCTTAAGTTGGAACTATCGAGGGGAAGGGAACTCTTGTACAGTTCGTGATTTGTCGGCTCTAATTCGATCCCATTCCCCGAGTTTGGTATTTTTGTGTGAAACTAGGCAGTCTAAAAAAAAGATGTATCATCTTCGTAATCGTTTGGGTCTTCATGATTTTGAGGGAGTTAGTAGTTCTGGAAACAGTGGTGGTCTAGCACTTTTTGGGAATGAATCTCTGCATGTTGATGTACAAGATATGAATAAAATGTGGATTTATCTTCATGTCCGTGTATCACCTGGCAGCCCTCTTTGGAGGGTTACCTTCGTTTACGGCGAACAACGGGTTGAAAATAGACATCTTACGTGGGATGGCTTGAGGCAGCTACGCTCAATGAATGATACTCCATGGCCTATAGTGGGGTATTTTAATGAGGTTTAGTGGGGCTTTGAGCATCTTTCGGTGACACCTCGTGCACCATCTCACATGTTGGCCTTTCAAGATATGCTTGATACTTGTGGATTAGCTGATCTGGGATTCTCTGGATATCCCTACACATATAGTAATGTTAGAAGTGGCAATGCAAATGTGCAAGTAAGAATTGACAGAGCGGTGGCTGATCTTGGATGGCGTAACATTTTCTCTGATGCAGTGGTGCAACACTTGGTCTCACCATGTTCAGATCATTGTCCTATCATTGTGCGATATGTGCAGGAGAGGATGATAGGCAGAGGAGATGCTGCAGGTATGAAGTCATGTGGGAAAGGGACCCAGGCTTAACTGATGTATTAGATAAAGCATGGAAAGAGCAAGGTGTAATCCATGGGTTGGCTGATGTGAGCAAGGCACTCAACTCGTTTATGAAAAAGCTTCAAGGTTGGAGCCGAAAAAAGTTTGGAAATGTCACAAGGTAGCTAGAAAAATCACGGTCGCGATTGGTTTAACTAATGAACATGAATGCAGATCGTGTAGAAATTAGGAAGGAAGCGGATCACATGAACAAACTCCTTTATAGAGAGGAGATGCTTTGGAGGCAGAGATCACGAATTGACTGGCTAAAAGAAGGTGTCCGCAACACAATTTTTTTCTGCAGAAAGCGGTGTGGCGAGCTAGGAAAAATAAGATAAGGCATCTGGTTGATGAAGAGGGGGTAAAACATGACGATCAAGCAAGTATGGGCCGGCTAGCTATGGAGTATTTTCAACAACTTTTTGATGCAGAAACTAATTTAAACCAAGAGGCTGTAGTGTGCCTGTTTGAGAAGTTAATTACTGATTATATGAATGAGAAGCTTTGTCAACCTTTTTTAGAAAGGAAATATCCGATGCGCTCTTTCAGATGGGACCGCTTAAGGCACCGGGACCGGATGGCTTCCCGGCAAGATTTTTTCAGCGGCACTAGGCTGCTCTTAAAAAAGATATTCTTGCTGCAGTTCAAATGTTTTTTGATACATGCATAATGCCCCAAGGTGTCAACACCACGACCTTCGTCCTCATCCCTAAGGTGGACAATTTGACAAAGATGACTGAGTTTTGGCCTGTTAGCTTATGCAATGTGGTGTTCAAGATCATCTCCAAGTGTCTTGTTAATCGCCTTCGACCTCTGCTTGATGACATTATTTCCCAAGAACAAAGTGCATTTGTGCCTGGTAGGTTGATTACTGATAATGCGTTTATGGCATTTGAGTGTACTCATTTCATCAAGCAAGAAAAGGACCAGAATAGGAGTTTCTGTGCATATAAGCTTGATTTATCTAAAGCTTACGATCATGTGGATTGGATTTTTCTTGGAGCAAGTGATGCAACAGTTGGGGTTTTCTCATCACTGGGTGCAATGGATAATGTCATTTGTCACCACGATGAGATACAAAGTTAAAGCTAATGGAGTCCTCTCGGATTCATTTGCACTGAAACGCGGTGTTCGACAGGGAGATCCTCTTTCACCATTTTTGTTTTTTTAGTGCTGACGGCCTTGCTGCTTTATTGAGACAGAATGTTGAGAATATGCATATTACTCCGCTTTGTGTCTGTCTACGGGCGCCTGGAATATCACATTTACTGTTTGCGGATGACACACTATTATTCTTTCGTGCCACAGTAGGAGAGGCTTTAAGGATCCAAGGAGTCCTTAATTTATATGCTCGGGCTATAGGACAATTTATCAACCCTGCGAAATGCTCTATGTTGTTTGGAAAACATTGTAGGAGTTCAGATCGTGAGGAGGTGGTTCAAGTATTACAAGTGCAGAATATTTAGTTTGAGGAAAAATATCTCGGTCTCCCAACTCCACAAGGGCGTATGTCAAAGGGCTGGTTTGAAAACCTTTAAGAGCGACTTACAAATAACCTTGTGTTGTGTGTGTGTGGGGGGGGTGTCTCAACTAGCTCAAAGTGGACGAGAGGTACTAATCAGGTCGATAGGCCAGGCCTTGCCAACATACTTGATAAGTGTTTTTAGACTACCAGGTGCTACTTGTGATGATATTACTAGTATGCTCACAAACTATTGGTGGGGGGCAGCAAAAGGTAGGAGAAAAACACATTGGCGTGCATGGAAGGATTTAATTAAACCGAAGTCACATGGTGGAATGGGATTCAAAGATATGCGCGTTTTCAACCAAGCTTTACTCGCGCGACAGGCGTGGCGTATCCTCACAGTCCTGGATAGTTTATGTGCATGTGTCCTAAAGGCATGCTATTTTCCAAATGGTGACATGCTTGATACTGTGTTCTCTGGAAGTGCTTCAGTGACTTGGCAAGCAATTGTGCAAGGACTTGAACTGTTGAAAAAATGAATTATTTGGCGGGTAGGAAACAATTCATCCATTCGCATATGGCGCGATAAGTGGATTCAGTGAGGGGGACCAACCGTGCCAATCTCTCCTCAGGTAAGGTGTCGTCTTTGCCACGTGGACCAGCTGTTAGATGAAGAGGGCAATTGGAGGTTGGATCTCCTTCAACGCTGGTTTATTCATGCAGATATTGATGCTATTCTCAAGATTCGTACCGCACAAAGGCTCGGTGACACTAGTAGAAAACAGGTTATTGGTTCGGGCCTCCTAATCCCATTAATCCCGGTTCGCTCATGAACTGGGACCAAAGGTGGCAACCGTTCTAGTTTGTGAGCCCAAGGGGCCGGCCGGGCCACGTGGGCCATTGGTCCTGGTTCGTCTGGCCCCTTTGGTCCCGGTTCCAGGCAAGAACCGGGACCAATGTGCCTCACTCCTGGCCCACGACCATTGATCCCGGTTCGTGGATGGAACCGGGACCATAGGGAGACCTATTGTCCCAGTTCCAGCCACGAACCGGGACCAATGATCTGCCTATATAAACCCTCGCCCGCCGCTAGCAGGGCCGTGGAGTGCCCTATTTTTCCAGGATAGTAGTGTTAGAGCTTTGTGGTGCTCTAGCTCACCTCCTATGCACATGAGGTGTTCGATGAAATGCTCGAGCCACACTTAAGCTTTCTCCTCTCGAAGCTCCTTGTCCAAACTCCATTTTCGTTAAGATTTTTCTAGGTTTGGCGGTCCATTCTGTCCCGTCCCCGTCCTGAAACCGCCGTCGATCGCCCGCGCGTGGTGAGCCTCTTGATCTTATCTTCTTTCTAAAATAAAATATACTTACTCGTATGATTTTCTTACTTTAATTATTGTTTGTTATTATATAGTGCCATGGTTATGGTATCCGCCCACGTCGGCCCTCGTCCAGTCTATGATTCAGATGTGGTATATTATCTTTTATAACTATTTCACACATCTAATGTCTATGGCAATTAATTATGCCACCAACTTGACGTAGATGTTTTTATCTATAGGAAGTAGTTGAACCAGAAATGGATACCGACTATGCAATTCTGCTTGACAAGTTAACTAAAGCTGAAAAAGAAATCGATCATTTGAAAGAAAAATTGAAAGAACTGAAGATGAGAAGATGGGATTGGAGTTGCATGTTGTCGATATCGTCGATGATCACAGGACCAAGATGGCTGCAATGCGCTTGAAGCTTAGAAAGATTAGAAAATATGTCATTGATAAAGAGGCTTGGTGTCATTATGCTGTTGGATCAATTGTTACCTTAGTTCTGATTATGATCATATTTGTTGTTGCATTGAAATGTTTTAAATAGTTTCAATGTATGGTTTAATTAAATGCTCTAGAGAGCTATATGTTGGTCAACGAGAACTATGTATCTACTTTGGTTTTAATGTGATGATGAACTTCTATTAATTTGGTCACTTCTGTATTCCTGATGTTTTGTAATGGTTTTTGACACACTTAATTATATATAATGCATGCAGATGAACCGACAATGGATGTATGGTAACAGACGCATTGACGAGTACATTAAGGGGGTTCATTTTCTCAAAGTGGCCGAGGCAAACAAGCAGAATGGTTTTATGTGTTGTCCATGCCCTACATGTGGGAATTTGAAGTCTTACTCTGACCAGAAAATCCTTCATAGTCACCTGTTTGTGAAGGGTTTCATGCCACACTATAATGTTTGGACCAAGCACAGAGAAATAGGGGTTATGATGGAAGACGGTGAAGAATAAGAGGATGATGACAACTATGTGCCCCCTGAATACGGTGATGCTACAACCAGGGAAGCTGAAGATCAAGAGGAACCAGACGATGTGCCCGATGATGATCTTCACCGGGTCATTGTTGATGCAAAGAGACTGTGCAAAAGTGAAAAGGAGAAGATGAAGTTCGATCGCATGTTAGAGGATCACAAAAATGGGTTGTACCCCAATTGCGAAGATGGCAACACAAAGCTCGGTACCACACTAGAATTGCTGCGATGGAAGGCAGAGAATGGTGTACCTGACAAAGGATTTGAGAAGCTACTGAAAATATTGAAGAAGAAGCTTCCAAAGGATAACGAATTGCCTGACAGTACGTACGCAACAAAGAAGGTTGTATGCCCTCTAGGATTGGAGGTGCAGAAGATACATGCATGCCCTAATGACTGCATCCTGTATCTTGGTGAGTACGAGGAATGGAACGCATGCCCGGTATGCGGTGCATTGCGCTATAAGATCAAACGCGATGACCCTGGTGATGTTAAGGGGAGCGCCCTAGGAAGAGGGTTGCTATCAAGGTGATGTGGTATGCTCCTATAATACCACGGTTGAAATGTATGTTTAGAAACAAAGAGCATGCCAAGAATATGTGATGGCATAGAGAGGACCGTAAGAAAGAGGGGAAGTTAAGAGCACCCACTGACAGGTCGCAGTGGAGAAAAATCGAGAGAAAGTACTGGAAGGAGTTTGCAGGTGACGCAAGGAACGTATGGTTTGGTTTAAGCGCGGATGGCATTAATCCTTTTGGGGAGCAGAGAAGCAATCACAACACCTGACCCGTGACTCTATGTATCTATAACCTTCCTCCTTGGCTGTGCATGAAGCGGAAGTTCATTGCCAGTTCTCATCGAAGGCCCTAAGCAAACCGGCAACGACATTGATGTGTACCTAAGGCCATTAGTTGAAGAACTTTTACAGTTGTGGAATGGAAACGGTGTACGCATGTGGGATGAGCACAAGCAGGATGATTTTGACCTGTATGCGTTGCTGTTTGTAACCATCAATGACTGGCCTGCTCCCAGTAACCTTTCAGGACAAACAAACAAGGGATACCACGCATGCACGCACTGTTTAGATGACACCGAAAGTATATACCTGAATAATTGCAGGAAGAATGTGTACCTGGGGCATCGTCGATTTCTTCCGACCAACCATCAATGTGGAAAGAAAGGCAAGCATTTCAAAGGCGAGGCAGATCACCGGAAGAAGCCCGCCATCCGTACCGGTGATCACATACTTGCTATGGTCAATGATTTACAAGTAATCTTTGGAAAGGGTCCCGACGGACTATCTGTTCCGAATGACGCTGAGGGACACACACCCATGTGGAAGAAGAAATATATATTTTTGGACCTACCCTACTGGAAAGACCTAGAGGTCCACTCTGCAATCGACGTGATGCACATTACGAAGAATCTTTGCGTGAACCTGCTAGGCTTCTTGGGCATGTATGGGAAGACAAAAGATACACCGGAGGCATGGGAAGACCAGCAACGTGTTCATGAAAAAGATGGCATGCCTCCAAAGTAGTATGAAGGTCCCGCTAGCTACGCTCTTACCAAAGAAGAGAAGGAAATCTTCTTTGAATGCCTGCTCAGTATGAAGGTCCCGTCTGGCTTCTTGTCGAATATAAAGGGAATAATAAATATTGGAGAGAAAAAGTTCAAGGACTGAAAGTGCGTTATATCGACTAGAGGAGGGTGAATAGGTGTTTTTACAAATTCATCACTTGAGGAATTTCAACTTTGAGGAATTTGAATTGTGATGAATAACTAGCAGCGGAATAAGTACTCAAGTGCATGAGGAACATAGTGACAGCATAGTCAACATGATGAAATGAAACATGCACAAATAGTAAGTACAATAACACAGGATAAGCAGTGATGAACAAGGTAACTTGAAGAATTTGAGGTGAAGAAATTGTGAAAGTATTCAGTCAAATTCTTCAAATAGTAATAATCAATTTTATCAACAAGTATATGAGGAATAGAGGGGTTGAGGAAATAGAACCAGGTAGCTCGATGAAGACAATGGTTTGCTGACCTTGTTCCAACTGTTGTGACAGTCGTACGTCTGGTTTGGAGTGGCGTGGTATTTAAACCAGAGGACACACAATCCCAGGACACACAGTCCTTACCGTATTCTCATTGAGCTAAGGTCACACAGTCCTCACCCAACACTCATGGTAAGTCTTCAGGGTAGACTTCCAAAACCCTCACAAACTTGTCACCCGGTGATCTACAATTTTCTGCTGGATGCTCTAGACCAAGGTCACTTCGTGATCCCCAATTGACTCTAGGATGCACTAGACCATGACGCCTAACCATCTGGAGGATGCACAATCCTCAAAGGTAACAAGCGTCGGTTCCACATAGGAATTTCTTCAGTGATGCTCAATCACTTTGGGTTTGGTGGTTTGGTTGTGGGTTTTTCCTTGCTGATGATTTTCTCTCAAAGTCCTCAGAGGATGGGTTGCTCTCAAATGACAAGTGTCAGTTCTCTCTCGGAGCATCCAACCATGTAGTGGTTGTGGGGGTGGTTATTTATAGCCAGGGTGCAAGCTGACATGATAAGACATAAATGCCCCCAATGATATGAACGTTATGTGAATGTTATGATTGGGGACAGCTGGCGCTAAGCACAACAATAGTCGGAATTTCAAACTATGAAAGTCCTCAGGCTTATCATGTTCCTCACTTGTAGGCAATTCGCTCTAGCAAAATCCTAACTCCTCAGTCATATCAATTTCCTTAGAGACCAGAAGAACTTCATCTCTGTCACTGAAGAACTTGACTGAACCGTAAGAGATTTCCAAAGGCTTCACTCGAAGGATTGTATAGGTTGAGGATTTTGCAGTTGAGCATCAGTTGGAAATTTTCCTTAGTATTACCTTGGCCCCCTTTAATATTACGATGTTTCTTATGACTCAAATAAAGGAAATGAAACTACGAAAACAAAAGTGTTCACGCTTCATAGTCCTCGTTTTTAGGGAATACCACAGTCTTCAGCAAAGTCTTCACAAAGTCTTCACCAAAGTCTTCAGTTGCAGACATACATTTTTAGGGGTCGAGAATCTCTGAATATATCAAACTCCTCATCGACTTATAGAGACTGTGTACACTCACAAACACATTACTACCTTAACCTATAAGTCTTCAATACACCAAAATCACTAAGGGGCACTAGATGCACTAACAATCTCCCCCTTTTTGGTGATCGATGACAAACAGGTTATGTTTTCAACGGGAATAATACTATGAAGTGTAAATACTGAGTTTGAGGAATTTGATTGCAAGATATAGAAGAACTCCCCCTGAAGATGTGCATATTCGAGGAAATTGCTTTTGAATGCAAATGCACATAGCAGGTTAAAACATGAAGAACTCCCCCTATATCTTGTAATTCATACACGCATTTGAACATATGATATGAAGAATTTGAAATGCGTGTCAAAAATGGTGTTTGACAAAATTCAGCATGCATGCATTAAGATACTTGAGGATATAAGCATGCGAGTAAATAGTTCAGAAGAGTCAAACCACCATCGGACTTAAGTTTACAACTCAATCAACAAAAGCTTCAGAAGAGCGAGAGTTGTAACTTAAACAAAAATAGCCCATATATAGAGACCCGCTTGAAGACTAACTCAAATTTTCTCCCCCTTTGTCATCGTAGACCAAAAGGGACTAAAAAGTGAGGACAAACGCCCCTTTGAAGAATTTCATCGTGTTGGTGAGGAAGGAGCGCCAGCATTGTCGGGGTCGTTTGTCGATGCAGGGCCTGCCGTAGTGTCGTCAATGTCTTCATCTTCATCTCTCTCACGTGATGAAGAATATGAACTTGTGAACATCAGAGGAACTTGGACTTTCTTGAATTTCTTGTTTGGTTGACGAGCCCAGTCAGGATTTTCCTCAAGATCCAGCTCCTTCGGTTCTTCAGGAGTCTTGAGGTGAGACAATATGGCCCAAGTGCGGTTGAGGTTTTCATGCGCATAGTAGTGATTCCGCTTCACAGAGTTCTGCGTCACAGTCATGTTTTGCACAATGTAACCAAGTTGACGCTTCACCTAGTTGTGATTGCGATCGACCTTCTGATGAAGACTTATTAGAAGCTCACGATCTGTCATCACACGTGGGGCAGACTCTTGAGGTTTTTGAGCAGAGGCCTTTGCTTCTGAGTCCTGAGTTGCAGTGTCATCATTGGTGGAGAAGGAAGCAGGTTTGTGAAACTGTCCATCCAATGGACGAGTGCCTTCATCAATGATAGCCTTGCATTTTCCTTCCACTGAGTCAATTGTGCTCTTGATGACTTCGATCGGAGGCAGGAAGCCAAAGTGATTCTGGAAATCAGCCTTGAAGGGAACTGAGGACTTTGCCCTAATGAATTTCATGATCCAAGGTGCATAAGGCTTCTGTTCAAATGGGGCTAAAGCAGCACTAGCCAATGTCCTCATGAAGAAATCATGAAAGTTGATGGGAATTCCATGAATGATGTTGAGCAACATATTCTTCATGATTCCCTCCACTTCCTCTTCTTCAGAATTGTGGCCCTTCTGAGGACATAGAGTATTCGTGAGAATGCGGTAGACCATCCTTGGCACATATAGCAAATCCTTCATAAGGAAGATTTTCCATTGAGGCTTTCCAGGAGCCAAAGACTTCATCAGCACTTGCATCAGTTGATTTGGAAGAGCAGGTTCATCAAACAGTCTATGAGCTTCTTCTGAATGAATTGGCACTAGGACAGATTGAAGCAATTAAAATGCATGAGCAGTGAGATGTATTGATCCTGTCATCCAGTCCAAGACCCAGGAATTGATGTCAGAAGCATTTCCGTTGATGTGTAGAGTAGCATAGAATTGAAGAATGAGTTCTTCATTCCAGTCACAGATGTCTACGTAGAAGGGAAGAATGCCTGCATCGTGAAGAACTTGGAGCACCGGCGTGAATGATGGAAGTGTTTCCATGTCAGCATGAGGAATTTGATGGTGCTCGAAGACTTTCTTCTTTTCAAACAAAACTGATGCATAGTAGTTCATTTGAGTGGCAGTCCAGAATCTGCTATGACCGGCTCTAGCTGAGTTATACAGATTGGGACCTATGAAGAACATGTGCTCATTGAAGAAGTTGCTTTTGAGGAATTTGGGGCGCGTTGTGCCTTTGAATGGCATCCTGGGCTTCGGCTGAAGGTTTGTCTTGAAGCGGCCCTTGATTTCCTTTGGCATGGGAGTAATTTCTTCAGTTTGAGGAATTTGTGTTGCAGGTTCCTCAGTGGCAGTAGGAGCAGCAAAGTCATCAGCTGATGCGGCTAGAATTTCTTCAGTGGCATTGGCGGCCAAGTCAGCAGATTCTTCATGAATTTCTTCATTTTGGGCTGAGGACTGAGGAATCAGTGACAGAGGTGTGGTCATTGGGGAATTTGGGTGAGCAGATTCCCAATATTCATCATTGATGACTGGAGTTGAATTGCCAATATCCACGTCCTCCTCAATTTCTTAAATGCCGGCTCTTTAGCAGTAAACTGAGGCAGGGGCGATGATACCTGTGGAGTTGAAGCTTTTGCTTCAACTTCAATTTCTTCATCAATCCGCTCTGAGGTAGCAGCAGATTGACCCATCTTTTCTTGATCATCATTGGGGATGACGTAGTCAACCCCAAATGGCACTATTTCATAGGCTGGTGCTGAGGAAATTGGTGTAGCATCAACTAGTTCTTTTGAAGAATTTGACAATGTCTTCAGTTTCTTCACAACTGAGGAATCTAGAGTTGATGCTTTTCTCTTTTGAGCCATCTTCTCAGCAGACTTAGTCTTCTTCACTTCTGATACAGAAGGAAGGTTGATTGTCTTCACCTTTTATGATTTTGTTGTTTCAACTGAAGGTGAGGGTGGTATAATTTCTTCAGGCACGACTGATGCAGTCGTCCTTGTGGGTTCAGTTTCATCAGGTGCACCAGTGAAGGGTGCGCTGGCAGGTTCTTCAGCGGTTTGCCTTTCTTCTACAGCACTGGCATTTTCCTTAGTAGGCTGAGCAGTTTCCTCAGCCTGAGGATTTTGTGGCTGTGATCGAGCTGCAACCCTGGTGTTGTGGTCCTTAACAGCAGCTTGGGCTGCTCTGACAAATCTGACCTTAGTGCCCTTCCATTCAGCATCATACCTTTCTTGTTCCTCAGTGAGGGAGCGAACTTCAGATTGAACAGTGATGAGTTGATTTGGATTCAAATTCATCACGTTATTCCTCAAAAAAAATTCTTTCCGAGCCCTGTTCCTCTTAGCTCTCTGAGCTTGATCTCATTTCCATTTTTCCTTAGCTATAAAGTGTATGAGGACATGTTCCACACCAAGAGGCAGGTTCAGTGAGGAAAGTGGGGTGCTTGGATCCTCATGCCATATGTCAATGAAGTTGAGGATCATCTTGGGGTCCAGCAGAAGAGGAACAGAGCTGCCCTTGGCTATAGCAGCCTTTTGCTGACTTTGTCTGACGATTTCTTCCAATTCTTCATCATCAGCTTCATCATCATCCTCAGATCCTGAGGGTACAGTTACCACAACTTTGCATGTGTGAGGACTTGGTCTTTGACCTCGTCCAGTTTCAACACAGTTGGACTTGTTGAAGACTTAGCTTGTGCTGAGGAACTTGCTGAGGCCTTTGAAGCAAGTGAGAATCCCTCAGTCCTCTTACACAATGCCAGATGCACAGGGGTTGAGGACTTTGTAGCTGTAGCTGAGGAGTGAGCAGCAACTGTACCAGAAGCTGAGGCCATTGAGGGCTAAGGCCTTTGAGCTTGAGGAATTTGCTGTGATGATTTTGAAGTTGAAGAATTTGTCTTCACATCGGATTTCTTTATCATTGATTTCTTTGGAGCACTTGCAGAGGCTCCGATAGTGGCAGCAACAGCAGAGTCTTCATTAAATTTCTTCACAGCCTCTTTTGCTTTCTTCGCCAACTTGGCTTGCTGTTTTTCCCATATATGAGGAAAGTCTTCACCAGTCTCAAGACTACTGGGATTAGCAATTTGATTTTGAGCCAAGGGAGGCCTGCTGCATGGAGGCTTCACAGCGAATTTCATCATGTATTTAGGAGTTACATAACGATATTCCTTCCATTCCTTTGCCCATCTCCTCTCAATTTTCTGCAGATGAATCTTTCTCTCCTTAGTCTTCTCTTTGCCATGAGTTTCTTCATCAGGTGTGCAGTATTCCTCATACAAGTCATCTAGAATCTCAAAGGCAGTGTGCACATTAGGCTTCTTTCCACCTTTCTGTGGCTTCTTCCCATCAGCCATTTTCTTCAGCTAAGGATTTTGAACTCTGGAGGATTCTGAAGAAGTGCACAATTTTCCTCAAGAAACACTAAAAATGAGTTAAATTTATGAGAACCTAGTGATTCATCAGCAAACATGTTGTACGTGTGAACAGAGTATAGGTGCGAGGAATTTGAAGAGGTCATATGCGTTCTCAGAAATTTTCAATAAAATAGGTGTGAGGAATTTGAAGAGGTCATATGCGTTCTTAGAAATTTTTCAATAAAATAGGTGTGAGGAATTTGACCATTGGTGTCTTCAGGAATTTCACTAAGTGTTCTTTGTCTTAGGTTCCAGAGTTGTGCAAATTTTGAGGATTCACACAATTGAGGAATCTTGAAGAAAATCATAACTTAGAGAAAGTCATCTAGTGTACGAACATGTAAGGTCCTTTGAATGAGATTCTTGAAGAATAAACACCTTTCTGAATTTTTGGGAAAACTTTAAGATCAAATAAGGGCAGTAAAATAAATTTATTTACCCTGATGAAGAACACGACGAACTATGAGATGAGATTGAGGAAGTTCGTCAGTCCAGATCTCCCACGCCCTAGCTCGGCAGATGGAGACAGCTACAACGGTGGTAGGATGAAGACTTCCATGGCCGATGCGAGTATAGCGACGGCGAGGTCGAGGCAGTGAAGCTCTTCCACACCGGCGTCGATGACTTTAGCAGCAACGCTAGGTTGGAGCTCGGGAGAGAGAGGAAGTGAGTAACCGAGCACAGTGCAAGGGGAGGGGTATATATAGTGGAAGTGAAAACTAATCCGTCCGAAGATTTTGGACAGGATTGCCCCTGACCCTTGCTCTCCACGCGACAGGTGTCACCCACGTACTGAGAGGTGACGATAGTGGGGGATCGTGGGTTATCCAGTCATGGGAATCGGAATAGTTTGAGCGGGAACCGCCGAAAAAAAATTATAGTGAAAATTTTAAAGTTTCCGTTCGCAAATTCTTCAGATGTCAAGGACACAGTGAAGACTTTGAACGTGTTTCAAAGTAGAACGCATATGAAGAATTTGTGAACAGACTGGGTTGAGTTTAGTATAGAGGGGGAAGGGTCCGATCACATTCACTTAGGTGAAAATCAACTTGAAGAATTAGGCATAAGTGAATGTCGTTGAGGACATTGAAAACTCAAATATATAAGTAGATAATCAAGTAAGAACATCAGTTTCATTGTTTGAAGAATTTGAAAATTTGAAGAATTTGAAAAGTTGAGGAATTTCCAAACTTGAAGAATTTGAAAATTTGAAGAATTTGCAGAATGACGAAAAAATCAACTTTGAAGAATTTCAACTTTGGTTGGTGGCGTGTCCGACCGTATAAGAATGATGATTTCAGACACCGTGTACAATTGTCGTAGGGTTCTAAGAATCAAATTCGTCATTAATTTCTTCACACTCAGAGAGTTATTCTTCATTGATTGAAGAAAAATGTTACTTCGTGTGTTGCGCATCTAAGTCATCAATTTTGCATAAGTGTTAGGATGTGTGTACTTTTTCATAGAACATTCGAAGATTCTAAGATATTTAGCTCACACCGCAACTTGCAAAATCTCTTTTCATCCAAGGGCTTTGTGAAGATATCGGCCAATTGTTCTTCAGTGGGAATGTGGTCGATGGAGATGTCGCTCTTGAGTACATGATCTCGAGGAAAGTGATGACGAATCTGGATGTGCTTGGTCTTGGAATGTTGAACTGGGTTGCAAGCAAACTCGATGGCACTCTCATTGTCACTATAGAGAGGCACATTCTTCAACTTGATGCCTAGTCCTTGAGGGTTTGCTTCATCCACAGTAACTGAGCGCAACATGAACTAGCAGCAATGTACTCAGCTTCAGCAGTAGATAGTGACACACAGTTCTGCTTCTTCGAGGACCAACAAACTAAGGATTGTCCGAGGAAATGACATGTGCCTGAGGTTGACTTGCAATCCACACAACCTCCAGCATAGTTAGCATCAGAGTATCCGACGAGGTGAAGATTTGAGCCTTTGGGATACCATAATCCAAGTGTTGGTGTGTGAGCTAAGTATCGAAGAATATGTTTCATAGCTTTATGGTGTGATTCCTTCGGTGTTGCTTGGAATTGGGCATACATGCAAACACTCAGCTTAATATCAGGCCTAGATGCACATAGATACAATAATGAGCCAATCATGGAGCGATATACCTTCTGATCGAAATCTTTACCATTTTGTTAGTGCAGAGGTGGCTTTTTGAAGGCATTGGAGTTTTGATGCCTTTGCAATCTTGCATGTCGAATTTCCTCAGAACATCCTTGAGGTATTTCTCTTGAGAGATGAAGATGCCGTTGTCTTGCTGATGAAATTGAAGACCTAAGAAGAATTTCAACTCTCCCATCATAGACATTTTCTATTCTTCACTCATCATATAGGCAAATTCATCACTGTAACATTTGTTAGTATAGCCAAAGATAATATCGTCTACGTATATTTGGCATATGAACAGTTCATTGTCATAGGATTTTGTGAAAAGAGTTGGGTCGAGTGAACCGGGTTTGAAGCCTTTCTTCATGAGGAATTCCTTCAGTGTCATACCACGCCCGAGGGGCCTGCTTGAGGCCATATAGGGCCTTGTTGATCTGAAGACTTTGTCAGGATGCTTAGGGTCTTCAAAACCTGGGGGTTGAGCAACATATACTTCTTCCTCAAGGTTACCATTGATGAATGCACTTTTCACATCCATTTGATATAAGATGATGTCATGATGGTTAGCATAAGCAAGCAATATGCGAATAGCTTCAAGTCTAGCAACAGGTGCAAAAGTTTCATCAAAGTCAATTCCCTCAACCTGTGCGTAGCCTTGAGCTACAAGATGAGCCTTATTCATTACCACAAGGCCATTTTCATCTTGCTTGTTGTGGTAGATCCACTTGGTACCTATGATGTTATGCTTGCGAGTATCTGGCTGCTTGACAAGTTCCCACACATTGTTGAGTTTGAATTGATGCAATTCCTCTTGCATAGCTTGAATCCACTCTGGATCCTTGAATGCTTCATCAACTTTGGTGGGCTCTATGATAGAGACAAAGGCAAAGTGCCCACAAAAGTTAGTCAAATGAGAAGCTTTTGAGCGAGTGAGAGGACCTGATGCATTGATGTCATCGATGATTTTGTCAATCTGCACTTCATTTGCAACTCTTGGATGAGCAGGTTAACGTGGCTGAGGATTTTCTTTAGCACCATTTTCTTCAGGTGTATCAGCATGAATGTCTTCATTCGTGGGAATGACTTCCTCAGTGGGTATGACATCTTCAGTAGCCTTCAGCTTAATGGATTCCTTAGGAGACTGTTCATCTAACACAGAAGGCAGGTGCTCTCTTTGTGAGCCATCAGTTTCATCGAACCACACATCTACAGTTTCAACAACTTTGTGGTGGTAGGTGTTGAAGACTCTGTAGGTGTGTGAGTCTTTTCCGTAACCAAGCATAAAACCTTCATGTGCTTTCGGTGCAAATTTAGAACTGTGGTGAGGATCTCTAATCCAACATTTTGCACCGAAGACTTTGAGATAACTTACATTGGGTTTCTTGCCAGTCATAAGTTCATATGAAGTATTCTTGAAGAATTTGTGAAGATATACCCTGTTGATGATGTGGCATGCAATATCAATTGCTTCAGGCCAGAGGTGACGAGGAGTCTTGTATTCATTAAGCATGGTGCGAGCCATCTCAACAAGAGTCTTGTTCTTGCGCTCCACGACGCCATTCTGCTGAGGAGTATAAGTGGCAGATTACTCATGAGTAATACCAAGTTCATCAAGATATTCATCAAGATTAGTGTTCTTGAACTCAGTCCCATTATCACTCCTGATATGCTTGATCTTAACGCCGAAGTTGGTGGAGGCCCTTGAAGCAAATCGTCTGAAGACATCCCGCACTTCAGTCTTGTACAGAACAATATGCACCCAAGTGTATCGAGAGTAATCATCAACAATGACAAAGCCATACAAACCTTCGATGCCAATGACGTGCGTTTTCTTCACGAGCGTGTGCAAGTTCCTCATACCAGCATGTCCAAGTCGTCGATGCCACAGCCAGCCTTCTGAGGACTTTGCAAGTAAGCATGTGGTAGGTTGAGGACCTGTAGAGAAATCAAAAATATACAAGTCTCCTCTCCTAAAGCCTTCGAAGACTTTGGAACTGTCAGATTCCATGATGACAACACAATGATATTTTCCAAATACGACAATCATATCAAGATCACAAAGCATTGAGAAAGACATAAGGTTGAACCCAAGGGATTTGACAAGCATCACCTTATCCATGGTTCGGTCCTTTGAGATTGCAACCTTACCTAGACCCAATACCTTGCTTTTTTCCTTTGTCTATGTAGGTGATATGCTTCTGATGAGATGGAGCAAGTGGCAAATTCATCAGTAGATTCTTGTCACCAGTCATGTGGTTTGTGCATCCACTATCAAGGACCCACTCAGTAGCTTTTGGAGTATCATCCCACAGATGAATTACTACAACTTACGAACTCATATGCTTTAGAGTGAAGAATATGACATCAATTTCATCAGACAGGATTTCATCACACAAGATACTAAGCAAGTAGTGTGAGGACGTGAGAAATGAAGAATTCATTTCTAAAAGGTTAGCTTACGTCCTTTCAAGCATTTCCTCAAGTCTCCAGCAAATTCATCAGAAGTTCAAATTCATCTGGAGACCTGACCCTACATAAGAAATTAGTTCAATTTCTTCACCACCCACATCTGGAGGGGTGGCAAAGATTTCATCATTCTGCGAGCACCATATGAGAAAGGAGGCATTGAAGCAAGTGCACTACGTTTCACAGGGCGAGGGTTAGAGTACTCATATGAATAAGCATAGAAATTCTTCGAGGATTTATGAACATAATGGTTTGAAGAATAATGCACATATTCATAACTCTTAGATTTTCCCTACAAAACAGAGGCATTAACACGAGAATGATATTTTTGACCATTTGAGGAATTTGGTCCAAGTGAAGACTTTGGTACATATGAGGAATTTGATCTGGGATTCATGTTCTTCATGAGTGGTGTCATGAGGACATTCACTTGAAAATTTTGTAGGTAGCTCTTGGGAACCTAGATTTTCATCATAGGTGAACCGTTCCTGGAGTTAGTTCCAACAAATCTAGCAAATACTTCACCTTTCTGATTTTTGAAGAATTTGTAGTTGGAGTCAAGTGACTCATCAGATGAATATGAAGTTTCACAAGTAAAGCTAGATAAAGTGGATGGATCTACAGGAGGTCCCTTCGCAGCAACCCATGAGGTTTTGGTGTACTACTCAGGTGTCCAGTAGGATCCATCAGCATTGAGTTTCCTCACAAAGGCAATACCCTCTTTCCTAGGGTTCCTGTTTAGAATCTTCTTTTTGAGAACATCACAAAGGGTTTGATGTCCTTTGAGACTTTTGTACATGCCCGTCACATACAATTCCTTCAACCCTGCATTTTCGTCAGTGATACTTGTGGTATCCTCAGATGAGGAATGTGAGGCCATTGGAATAGTTGAAGAATTTGCAACAATAGAAGCATTTGAACATTCAGGTGAAGAATTATCAATTTCACGTTCGATGCATTTCTAACAAGGTGGAACAAATTCTTCCTAAGCGGTACTGATCTGTTGAGCTAGTAAGGAATCATTTTCCCTTTGGAGATCCTCATGTGACACCCTTAGTTTCTCAAGATATTGCTTTCTTTGAAGAAATTCATAAGAGAGCTTCTCATGATCGGCTAAGAGGTCATTTTGATGACTCTGAAGGTTATCATACTTTGTCTAAAGACTTTTGAGATCGTCAGACAGAGTCTGAGTCCAATACACTTCATCATTCAATAGATCATCGCATTTGTCTAGCATTTTCTGAAGCTTTTCTAGTGCACTTTGTTGCTTGGTGGCAAGTTTAACAAGTTTAGCATAGCTAGATTTCACATATTCATCAGGTTCACCTTCACTTGATTCCAAAGAGGAATGATGTTTGTGTACCTTTGAGCCTTTTGCCATGAAGCAATAGGTGGGAGCATAATCATCATTGCTGACGTCAGAGTCGTTGGAGTAGTCATATTATTCATCGTTGAAGATGGACTTGCTGACAAAAGCGGTAGCGAGAGCAAGGCTAGCGACACCAGATTCAGATTCCACCTCAGATTGTTCCACTTCTTCATATTCTTCAGATTCTTCGTGGGAATCCATTGCATTGCCAATGAATGCTCGAGCCTTTCTGGAACCATTCTTCTTGTGCTTTGAGGACTTTGAAGATGAGGACTTTGCAGATGAGGACTTTGAAGAATTCTTCTTTTTCTTCGAGTCATCAGAACTATCATCCTTGTATTTCTTCTTCTTTGAATCTTTTTCCCAAAGAGGACAGTCAGAGATAAAGTGACCAGGCTTCTTGCAATGATGACAGGTTCTTTTCTTGTAGTCTTCTGAGGAATCTGATTTCCTCAAACCACTTTTTGATGACTTTCCAAATCCACCTCTCCTTGAGAACTTCTGAAATTTCCTCATGAGCATTGCTAGCTCCTGACTTAGTTCTTCAGGATCACCAAGGCTGCTGTCAGAATCTTCTTCTTCGGATGAGGAAATTGCTTTTGCCTTCAGAGCACGAGATTTTCCATAGCTTGGCCCGTACAGGTCTCTCTTCTCAGCTTGTTGGAATTCATGAGTATCGAGTCTCTCAAAATATCAGCGGGATCAAGTGACTTGTAGTCTCCACGTTCTTGGATCATCAAGGCCAGAGTTTCGAATGAGGAGTCAAGAGATCTTAGCAGTTTCTTCACCACTTCATGGTCAGTGATATAGGTGGCACCCAGTGCCTGAAGATCATTGGAGATATCAGTAAGACGATCAAAAGTTTGCTGAACATTTTCATTGTCAAGTCTCTTGAAGCGGTTGAAGAGATTGCGAAGAACATCAACACGAGAGTCACGTTGAGTGGAAACACCTTCATTGACTTTGGACAGCCTATCCCAGATAAGCTTAGTAGTCTCCAAAGCACTCACTCTACCATACTGACCTTTGCTCAGATGGCCATAGATGATATTCTTCGCTTGAGAGTCAGCAGCAGTAACAGTGGGAGTGACAGAGGGTACACCATTTTCCACAATGTACCAGAGATCGTTGTCAATAGCTTCAAGGTGCATACGCATCTTGTTCTTCCAGTAGGGGTAGTACGTCCCATCGAAGGTAGGACATCCTGCGGAAACCTTGATCATACCTGCAGTCGACATAACTAGACCTCCAGGTGGTTAAACCAAAATCAAAAAGAACAAGGGAGTACCTTGCTCTGATACCAATTGAAAGTGCGTTATATCGACTAGAGGGGGGTGAATAGGCGATTTTTAAAAATTCATAACTTGAGGAATTTGAAATGTGATGAATAACTAGCAGCGTAATAAGTACTCAAGTGCATGAGGAACATAGTGACAACATAGTCATCATGATGAAATGAAACATGCACAAATAGTAAGTAGCATAACACAGGATAAGCAGTGATGAACAAGGTAACTTGAGGAATTTGAGGTGAGGAAATTGTGAAAGTATTCAGTCAAATTCTTCAAACACTAACAATCAATTTCATCAACAAGTATATGAGGAATAGAGGGGTTCAGGAAATAGAACCAGGTAGCTCGATGAAGACAATGGTTTGATGACCCAGTTCCAACTGTTGTGACAGTCGTACATCTGGTTTGGAGCGACCTGGTACTTAAACCAGAGGACACACGGTCCTTACCATATTCTCCTTGAGCTAAGGTCACACAGTGCTCGCCCAACACTCATGGTAAGTCTTGAGGGTATACTTCCAAAACCCTCGCAAACTGGTCACCCGGCGATCCACAATTTTCTGCTGGATGCTCTAGACCAAGGTCACTTCGTGATCCCCAATTGATTGCAGGATGTACTAGACCATGACGCCTAACTGTCTGGAGGATGCAAAGTCCTCAAAGGTAACAAGCATCGGTTCCACACAAGGATTTCTTCAGTGATGCTCAATCACTTTGGGTTTGGTGGTTTGGTTGTGGGTTTTTCCTCACTGATGATTTTCTCTCAAAGTCCTCAGAGGATGGGTTGCTCTCAAATGACAAGTGTCAGTTCTCTCTCGGAGCACCAACCATCTAGTGGTTGTGGGGGTGGCTATTTATAGCCAGGGTGCAACCTAACATGATAAGACATAAATGCCCCCAGTGATATGAACATTATGTGGATGTTATGATTGGGGACAATTGGTGCTAAGCACAGGAATGATCGGAATTTCGAACTATGAAAGTCCTCAGGCTTATCATGTTCCTCACTTGTAGGCAATTCGCACTAGCGAAATCCTAACTCCTCAGTTAGATCAATTTCCTCAGAGACCAGAAGAACTTCATCTCTGTCACTGAAGAACTTTACTGAACCGTAAGAGATTTCCAAAGGCTTCACTCGAAGGATTGTATAGGTTGAGGATTTTGGAGTTGAGCATCAGTTGGAAATTTTCCTTAGTATTACCTCGGCCCCCTTTAACAATATGGTGTTTCCTATGACTCAAATAAAGGAAATGAAACTACAGAATAAAAGTCTTCACGCTTCAGAGTCCTCTGTCATATCTTCAAGGTCACACCTACTTCTTCATCTTCAAAGTCTTTAGGAATACCAAAGTCTTCAGCAAAGTGTTCACAAAGTCTTCACCAAAGTCTTTAGTTGAAGACATAAATTTGTAGGGGTCGATAATCTCCGAATATATCAAACTCCTCATCGACTTATAGAGCATGTGTACACTCACAAACACATTAGTACCTTAACCTATAAGCCTTCAATACACCAAAATCACTAAGGGCACTAGATGCACTAACAAGAACCTAAAGTATCATGACTGCCACGTGATTATGACGCAACTGCTTCCGGTTGCATTGAGGGGGCTTCTACCGGAAAACGATCGATTAGCCATTGTGAAGCTATGTGCATTCCTCAAGGCAATCTCTCAGAAGGTGATCGATGCAGAAATCTTACCAAGGTTAAGGAGTGATGTGGCACAATGTCTTGTTAGTTTCGAGCTGGTGTTCCCACCATCCTTCTTCAATATCATGACGCACGTCCTAGTTCATCTAGTCGACAAGATTGTCGTTCTAGGCCCTCTATTTCAACACAATATGTTCCTCTTTGAGATGTTCATGCGAGTCCAAAAGAAATATGTCTGTAACCTCGCTAGGCCAAAAGGAAGCGTCTCCATGGGCCATCAAACAGAGGATGTCATTGGGTTTTGTGTTGACTTCATTCCTGACCTTAAGAAGATTGGTCTCCCTCAATCGTGGTACGAGGGGAGACTGACTGGAAAAGGCATGCTTGGAGCACAGTTAATAATATGTGGGGATAGGCATTCTTGGTCTCAAGCACACTACACAGTTCTACAGAATTCTACCTCGATGACCCCATATGTCGATGAACACAAGAACATTCTGCGCTCCAAACACCCAGAGCAGTGTGATGACTGGATTACATGTGAACACATCAAGACTTTTGGCAGTTGGTTACAAACACGTCTCAGGTGTGACAACACTGTTTCTGATGAGCTGTACTCATTGGCCAGGAGACAATCTTTGACTGTATTGACTTACAAAGGGTACGAGATAAATGGGAATACATTTTACACGATCACCCAAGATCAAAGGAGCACCAACAAAAACAGCGATGTCCGCTTTGATGCAGCAACGACCAATGGGGAGGTCGACACATATTATGGTTACATAGAGAGATATGGGAACTTGACTATGGACATGATTTGAAGGTCCCTTTGTTCCGATGCAAATGGGTCAATCTTACATGAGGCGGCGTACAGGTAGACCCGCATTACGGAATGACAACAGTGGATCTCAACAGTCTTGGGTACACAGACGAAGCATTCGTCCTAGCCAATGATGTGGCGCAAGTTTTATATGTTAAGGACATGTCTACCAAACTGAGAAAAATAAAATATAAGGAAGCGAATACATCATATGATGAGCCAAAGCATCACATAGTTCTTTCAGGCAAAAGAGACATCATGAGATTGGAGGGCAAGACAGACATGTCTAGAGATTATGAAAAGTTTCAGGAAATTCCTCCCTTCAAAGTCAAGGTTGACCCAAGCACCCTGTTAAACAATGAAGATTATCCATGGTTATGGCACAATAAGCAAATGACACAAGCGAAGAGAAAGTGAAGAATTTCTCTCCACAACTATTATGATGATGCCTTTGATCTAGAATATCACTTCAGTTACATGTGAAGAAATGAAATGCCTTTTGTAACAGATGAGTTTCCGTCTGAAACCCTGATACTTCGAAAGAGACTGTCCGTTTTGTACACGAAGTGCATCCAAATTTTGTCATAACCCTCTGAACTTTTAGCACATGCTATGTGGGTGAAATGATGATACCATGCCAACTTTCAACCTTTTCAGAGTTCATTTGTAGTGCTTTCCAATTTCAGTGTCATTTACCTCAAAAAATCAATAACTACATGAAAAATAACAAATGAAGTCAGAAAGGGTTGAAAATTGATGATGTGGCTTTGAATGGTGCATTTTGAACACACAAAAAGTGTGGAGTTCAAATAAGTTCAAGAAAATGAAATTTGTTTGTAACAGATGAGTTTTTGGCTGAAACCCTGATACTTCGAAAGAGGTTGTCCATTTTGTTCACGAAGTGGATCCAGCTTTTGTTGTAACCCTCTCAACTTTTTAGCACATGCTATGTGGGTGAAATGATGATACCATGCCAACTTTCAACCTTTTCAGAGTTCATTTGTAGTGCTTTTCAATTTCAGGGTCATTTAGCTCAAAGAATGAACTAATAGTAAAAAGAATCAACTAAAAAACTTTTATGAGACCCTTATAGCAAAAATAATTAACTAAAAATAATCAACTTAAATTTTATTTTACGAACTATAATATTCTTCAATAGCAAAAAGAATCAACTAAAAAGCTTTTATAAAACTCTAATAGGAAAACGAAACTCTAAAAGCTCTTACAGACCTCTAGCATTTTTGAAACTAAAATTATATAAAATTTATGCAACTAAAATTATCAAAGTATTTTTTTCAAAACGTTAATAGCAAAAGGAATTTTTATAAAGAATTTTTTTGTTAGAAACTTTAATAGCAAACTAAAATAACAAAATCTGTTTTTGAGTTAAACAACCATTTAAGATAACCAAAAAATTACCAAATTGAATATAATTTTAAAACAAAGTAATATTAAATAGCAGGAAAAAAGAATCACCCAAAAATCTATTTTTATAGTAAAGTTATTCACAAACTAGTGATTCACACAAATTTCAAAGAATTCAAATTTAAACTATTCAAATTTGAAAACTAATGGCACTAACAGAAAGTTTATAATTTTTGTGACCTAAAAGCAAAAAGAATCACTGAAAAACTATAAGTAGAAAGAAAAGAAAATAAATAAAGGAAAAAACAAAACAAAAACAGGAATTTTTATAAAAAAATGCCGCCTACTAGGCTAGCATGGCCTGAATACGACTAGAAACCCAACCAGCTAGTTGGGCAAGCATTCAGGCCCGCAGCAGGCCCAGTAGGCCCACAGGGAGAGGAGTGTGCGATTAGACCCGTAAGCCTGTAGTTGAGAGGAGCTCGAGAGGGTTAGCACATCAGTGCTTATAAACCACTCTTGAGCCCTCTCGACTAGCGAGGTGGGACGTCTCCGGGCAGCAAACCCTTTCGTCCTGGTTGGTGGCACCAACCGGGACCAATGCCCCCCTTTGGTCCCGGTTCGTGCCACAAACTGGGACGAAAGGGCTTTGGTCCCGGTTGGTGGCACCAACCAGGACCAAAGGGGGGCATTGGTACCGGGTTGTGTCACCAACCGGGACCACTGCTCCTTGTATAAAACCCCACACTTAGCAGTTTTTGTCCCATTCGCTCCTCCGAAGGCCAGATTCCCACCCATGTCGTCAGGCTGCCCAAATATCATGCGCTAGCTCTCCATCGTCGTCGCCGCCGCCGGCCGCCGGCCCTAATCTTGCTCTGGCCGCCCCGCCCCACGCCACCTCGCTCTGGCCACCCTGCTCCGACTGACCCGCCCCGCGCCGGCCGCCCCGCCTCGCTCCGGCTACTGCTTTGCCCCGCCCCGGCCACACCCCCTCCCCTATACGTGAGCAGTTCATGCAAGTTCATATATGTGTTCATATATGTGTGTGTATGTGTTCATATATGTGTATGTTCATATATGTGTTTATATATGTGTATGTATGTGTTCATAAATGTATATGTGTATGTATGTGTTCATATATGTGTTCATGTATGTATGTGTTCATATATGTGTATGTGTATGTACGTTTTATTATATTAGCTCTCATTACATGTTATTTAATTATTATTTATATATGCTTGTCGTATTGCCATATTGCTGTTTATAGAAATTGCCGTATCCCGTACCGCTGTACCAGTATCGCCGTATCGATGTTGCCGTATCGGTGCTTCGTAGATTACCGCCGCCGCGTGATGATATGTCCGGCCGGCATTTTTTTGTTCATATAGAAAACTCCTGTAATTTCGACATGAGGGGGGACGTCGATCAAGCCCCTCTCGCCCAACCAACTCTCGAGTCCGCCTAAACCAGGACTGAAAAAGCGTTGTCAATCTCCTAACCCCTCTCACCCCAACCCGACAAACTCTCGAGGCCACCCAAACCACTAGAAGAAAACTCCGGTAACTTCAATCAACCCCCTCTCGGCCGACCAAACCCTAGAAGCGTTGCCGAGGCCACCCAATCCCTAAAAGCGTTGTCGAGGCCACCCAAACCCTAGAAGTGTCGAGGCCACCCAATCCCTAGAAGCGTTGTCGAGGCCACCACAAACCGTAGAAGCGTCGAGGCCACTAATATGATCCCTTGTATATGTTTGCCACTAATTAATCTATCCATCTCTCGTGTTTCTATATTAATTGCCATGTTGTAATATTTGCAGAAACCATGGATCCAACCATTGATCCAACCATGAACAGAGACTTTGAAGGAGAAGAGTTGTTGGGGGACATGATCCGTGGCGGCGGTGATATCTTCTCGTTAATCAATTTTGACACAGAAGAGCTAGGACATGATGCGGTGACCGAGAGACAAAGGAAGAAGGAGACCATAATGACGGCTCCGGTGACCGAACGGAGGGAGTTGTTGCAAAGTCGTCCGGCGAGGTATATATATTAATTAACCCTGTCTTGACTAATTGATGCATTAATTGTTTTGGTATGTACATATATTAACTCTTATTTCTTCTTTTATATAGCCCTTTGGATCGAGCCAAACTTCGGTAACGAGACAAGGCCCGAAGAAAATGTTGGGCAAGGAAGAAAGGTTCACGATCACCTTTATCGCGAACGATGGCCAACCGATTGAACCGAAGAAGACCAAGGATGCATTTTCTACTTAGTGTGGAGCTATTATCAGGGACAGCATCCCGTCAGCATCCAGCAATGGAATGAGCCGTATAAGAATGCTAAGAACTATGACCCTCAAGTTTCTTATGTCACCGATAGAAAGGAAGAAGATCTTTGGAAGGCCCTAAAGGCAAATTTCACCCTACCGCCAGAGGAGGATGAGAGTAATCCAGTTATAGAGCCACTGGTCAGGTCGTGTGCTCTTAAGAAGATAGCAGATCTTTTCAGGAGGTGGAAGAATGAGTTGAAAGCTAAGTTTGTCGACCAAGAGAAGACTCCACTATTCGTCGGCCGATATGCGGGGATAAGAGATCAACGGGATGCGTTCGTGGCCTACAAGACTTCTGAAAAGAGTAAGAAAATGTTAGCGATAAACAAGAAAAATACTGAGAAGATGTAGTATCACCATCGCACGGGGTCAGGTGGCTACCTCAGAGCCCGACCGTTGTGGCCCAAATGGGAGGATGACCTGCGAGCTAAAGATGTCGAACCAGAGACAAGGAACTGGCCAGACCGTTCAAGGACTTGGTTCTTCGGGGTTGGGGGAACTTTGGACCCTGAAATAGGGAAGTGGGTTTGGACGGACGAGCAACTTGCAATACCCATCAGGAAGCTTAAGAAAGTCATCAAGGAAGGGCTGGAAGGGAGGTTCATTCCCAACAGAGAGAAGGACAAGCTGACTGAGGCCCTCAGGAATCCTGAGCATCGTGGACGAACACGAGGCACGCCAGGTTCCGTTTCGTGGAAGCTTGTGTTTCCCAGCGCAGGCGGTTACAAAAGACGAGAGAGGAAGAGGAAACAAGAGCTGAGCATTGTGCAGGAGCTCAATGCAAGAGTACGAAGGCTAGAGTAAGAAGTTATGAGCCAGCGAGCTCCTGACCAGCAGCTTGTTGAGGGGCACGAAGCTACCCCGCCATCTCAGCAAAGAAGCAGCATGGCTTCCACGGAGCTCCTTTAGCAGCCTGACTTCATGGCTCCTAGCTACCCCGTGGATGCTATCACAGATGGCCAACATTGCAAGCTTATGACGAAATGCATTAACCTCACCTTCAAGGTGGCTGACGGCTTTGTTGCACCTCCTCGAACCGACGGAACTTTTCACCATGGCCAGATTCCACATGACTATGATGTTGTGCAAGTGGATGAAATAATGGGGGGATTTGAGGATCTCGAGCTTGACCACCCCACAGGTGAAGGGGAGACTCAGCTGAGATTTGCTCCAAGGAGTACATCTCTATGGAGGAAGGAGCACATCAAGCTTCCAAACTGGACGCCTCCGCCTCCTCCTCCTCCTCCGGCGAGTGATGACGGCACTCATCCTCCTCCTCCTTCGGCGAGGGATCAAGGCACTCCGCCTCCTCCTCCTCTGGCGAATCATGAAGGCACTCAGCCTCCTCCTCCTCCTCCTCCGGCGAGGGATCAAGGCACTCCGCCTCCTCCTTCGCCTCGTCCGGCACGTGACGTCGATGATCAAGGCACTTCGCCTCCTCCTCTGCCTCCTCCGGCGCGTTCGAGCGGTCCGCCTCCTCCTCTGCCTCCTCAGCAATGGCGGAAGACAGCCGCCGCTGCTCCTCCTCCTCCGTCGCCTTCTCCTCCGGTGCGTGAGAGCACTCCGCCTCCTCCTCCGCCTCGTAAGCAACAACGGAAGAGAGACGTCATCGCTCCGGCTGCTAGCAGTACAGCCAGTGGCGGGAGGCCATACGAATACGGTCCTAAGTCTCTCAAGCCATTGGAAAAATTGCCATACGAGAGGACCGAGGAGGAAACCGCGAAGATCTCTCAAGACCAAGTGAGGGCCCATTTTGCAAAGAAAGCTCCACCTCCGAAGCAGACGATAGATCCGATGGCAACGAAGCGCACTATTGAGGCCCTAAAGCGACCACCACCGCCTCCGATAGATACCAACTATGTCCGCGCTACTAAAAAGGCATATCAAAATGCGGTGCGGACGGGAACTACTTCCAATGATGAGAGGTTAGCAAAATGAATAAGTGGGGAAAAAATCCCCAGCTTAGCGAACAGGCTAACCAATCATTCCGCCGCTAAAGGTGTCTACCGATATCGCCACTGATCATCTGGGGATGGTGCCCGGTACCAATCCTGCTGATTACTTGAGCGATGATGTACTGTTTGAGCCGTTGGAGGTGGACGATTTCAAATACCGGTATGGGAAGCCTCTCGTCAAAGATGGAAGTCCTCCTCTAGGAACGATGATGAGACAATTGCATAATTGGTACATGAAAACCTGCAGCGAGTCTGGGATGGATTGTTTGATGATGAGTATTAAAGAGAAGCACGACTTGTTTGGCCAGGAGGTGATTCATGTTGAATTTGACGAGCTTTTCCAGTTTTACAATCAAAAGGACATCGACATAAAATCATGACTTGCTACTTTCTGTAAGTACTTCTCTAATTAAGTATCTATATATAGCTCGCCTCTTTCATTGCATGTATATATATAATTATCCTCATCACTATATTATGCAGACTAAAGATCGTCGAATGCAGAAAAGCAGAAATGTATGACATTGGATTCATTAACCCAAATATCATACATGAAGTGACGGTTCAAATGTATCCCAAACAAACCAAGGAGAACTTGCTAGAATCGATGCTTAAATATCAAAACAAAGACAAAATACTCCTTCCTTACAACTTCAAGTGAGTGTTACTGTCTTGTGCATAATTGGTTTCTCCCTTAGTACTCGAGGGTATAGTAATGCAATTGATGAGCTATGCATGTGTGCGCAGCCACCACTTTATTCTACTAGAGATTAAGCTTGAGCGGGGAGTAGTAACCGTCTTCGACTTGAGACGAAATAACCCCGAGTTGTATGCGAACCTGACTGAAATGCTCTAGAGGTAAGTTCAATCGATCATTATCACACCATATCAACAACTTTGTTCATTTCCTGATATATATATCAAGTAATTATTTTCTTTGTCTGGCAGGGTTTGGAAAGATTTCACCAAAATTGCTCTGGGACTGCCTACCGAGCTGCAATTTAGACACCCGAAAGTAAGTAATATATACTACCTAGTTCCTCCCATCTCCCATTGATTCTAGCTAGTTTCATCAATATATACCATTTAGCATGCTTGCTTATCAGTTTGATTGACCTCTATTTCTCGTATAGTGCTTGTTTCAGGAACAAGGGACTAATTTTTGTGCATACTACGTTTGCGAGTTCATCTACAACGCGATGAATCCTAATAAGCGGGGCTACACTGAATAAGAATATGAAGTGCGTAAGCAAACATATTCACAATTTTATTTTATTACCATCATTTGTGTAGAGTTTCATTCATATACATGTATTGACCCTCTTCTTCAATTTAGATGTGGCAGATGCAGGATGAACTCCTACCACAAGATCGCATACGAGCAATTCAAGAGGAATTGGCGGGATTCTTTATTGACCACGTCATCAATAAAGCCGGAGAATACCATATGGAACTTGATATTAGATGTTAGGGATTGTAACATACGATAGATATACGAAAATTTGTTGTTTGACCAATCTCTCGGAGAAGGAGGAGGTCGATCACTTCTCTCTATATATGTTCATGACGATCTTGTGTACTTAATGGTTTCCTTCATTTGCTTACTAACTAGCGTGTCGCGAGTTCTCTCTATACGTATACTACTTAGCATCGCGACCAAGCACGGAGATAAGAGAGTTCACTTCTCTCTATTAGCTAGCTAACAAAATATATGAAACCCCTAAATTAACCCTCCAAAACCCTCACCCCCCCCTCTTTAAAAAAACAGCTCCTGAGCTGCTGATGCGTGGACGCTCTTTGGTCCCGGTTGGTGTTACGAACTGGGACCAAAGGCCCTCCTCCCTGGGCTCGGCAGAGCGGCCACGTGTAGCCATATCTGTCCTGGTTCGTAAGCAAACCGGGACTAAAGGTCATGGGCTGTAGTCCCGGGTTCAGAACCTGGATAGATGGGCCTCTGGAACCGGGACAAATGGGCCTTTTTCCACTAGTGTGATGATGTTCTGGCATGGGCGCTGGAGCATTCTGGAGTCTTTATAGTCTGGAGTGCTTATCAGTTGGGCCTCAACGAGCGTGTACAATCTTCTTCAATCGCAACGAGCAGGGCACCGAACGGACAAAGAGCTGCCTGGGCCTATTGATGGAGGTGCCCTGGTCCTCCGAAGGTGCGTGTCTTTGCGTGGCGTCTGGCTACTAACTCCCTTCCTACTTGGGAAAATAAGCATCATCGAACTCTTGAAGTATCTGATGTTTGTCCCATTTGTATGACTGGGAGGGAGGATACATATGACGCCTTCTGCAAGTGCTTGAGAGCAGTCGTTTTGTGGCAAGCTATGGTGGAACATTGGAATATCCCGGATGTGCGTACTGTGACAGATGAGGGCCCGGAGTGGCTGCTTCCGGTGCTCGTGGATCTTTCAGATCATGATCGCATGTACCTCCTTATGACTTTATGGAGCTGTTGGCATGTACGGAATGAAATCATGCACAACAAGAAGCCACCAGACGTTGAATCTTCCGTGCGCTTTCTTCTCAGTTACGTCAACACGCTTGTGAGCATTCAACAACATCTAGAGATGGACCATGTCAAGGGAAAAGTAGTGGTCTTACCACATGGGAAGCAAGTGTTGCCATCTAAGGGTGAGCACAAACAACAACCGAGGCTTTCATGGTCCCCACCACTAGCCGGATGGACCAAACTATCAGTTGATGGATCCTTTTGTGAGGCGGATGGCACAACTGGAGTGGGAATGGTTTTCCGTGATGATATAGGAGCCATCATTTTTTCAGCTTGTTGATCCTTGAGATCGTGTGCAGATGCACTAGAGGCTGAGCTCTGAGCCTATAGGGGGACTGTGTTTGCCTTGCAGTGGACTACACTACCGATAGTTCTAGAGACCGACTCTCTCGAGGCGAAGAATCTGATTTCTCAAGGACACGCAGGCCGCTCGAGATACACCATGATGGTGGATGCTATTTTGATATCCCTACAGGAGGGTAGAGAGGTGAAGATCACGCATGTGAACTGTGATCAAAATGTCGTGAGTCATTTTTTTAGCTAATTTTGGTAGATGTGAGAATCACACTGCTTTGTGGGTTCAATCGGGTCCGGGTGTTGTTAAAGAACTTTGTAAGGCGGACCGCCCATTGATTGAGTAATAAAAACACACTTTTCCCTGCAAAAAAGTCCAAGTTAACTTTCATGCTCAGCAACTCGTAGGAAGAAAATCATATAAAACAATCGTCAGAGAATAGGCCTCTGACGGGGTTATTACCCCTGGGTAGGCCAAAGCAACGGGGTTCTCCTCCCCGCATCGAAGAAAAAGTACGCGGCCAGCTGGAGCACAGCTGGCTGGTGCGATCGCCGACTGGCTCGAGGACGACTGGTCAAGGTACCGGCTTGGCCCCCGGCCGGCTGGGCGTGACCGGCTGCCTTCGGGCCGCCTCCTCCGTTGACCCCGGGGTGGACAAGCAACGTCTCATCCATCTATGCGCGGGTACGGAGACACGACGTGACCGCCACGACGGGTGCCAATGTAGCCATACTGGTCACTGACGCGCAGTCGTGCATGGCTAAAGTCCGGTCGTCTAGACCGGTGACTTTGGTGACCGCGACCCAGAGGGGCAACAGTGTCGGCACGCTCCCGCCCACTCGATTACCTACTGCGGTGTGGCTATAGTGTAGCCGGCCGTACCGGAGGACTCGACCGGCTCGCGCTAGGCGACACCACCCGGGCGACCCGTGCCGTAGCAGGTGGGCGGGGGGCAATTGCGAAGACGGCTGGCGGGCCCCAGCGGGCGATGGGACCGCACAGCTGGTGGACCCTACGGGCGATAAGATGCCTCGAGAGGCGGGGCCCCCTGGTCAGGCGGAGAGGCTGCCAGTCGGGCCCCTCATTTCTGCACCTTAGGAATATTGTAAGGCCGGGGGGTTGGCCTATAAAAACCCCCGAGCTCCCCATGCAACGGGACAACAAGTCTCACGCACATGCCTACGGGACACTTCCCTCATTCTCACACGCTCATAGTGGAGGAAGGCGAGCTGGCTGCTCCCTCTTCCTCCTCTAGACATAGCTCTAGGAGAAACCTTGTAAACATACCCATCCATCAACTAGGCCAAGCAGGACTAGGGGTGTTACCTCCCACGGAGGGACCTGAACCTGGGTACATCGTCTGTCACCACCGCTTGTACCTAATCTCGCTCTCGGAGCCCGTCGGCATCCTCCGGCCCCAACCACCTACGATAAGCCTACCCATGGCATTTGTCGTGAGAAAACGACGACAGTTGGCGCCCATCGTGGGGCCGTACATAGCGCCAGCCGGATTCATGCTCCGGGCGGGACCCCTTGCCATTCCCCGCCGTCGCCGCACAATCAGGCGAAACCGCGGGCTCATGGGGCTTGCTCCGGCATGCCCTGTGGGCAGCTCTGTTGGCCTTGCACTCGACATCGATGCGCTCACCGAGCGCTTCGGCAGGCTCAGCCCTGCCGAAGCTCCGGCCGTCGACGAGTACCCTAGCCAGGTGCTCGTTTGCGCCGGTCCACCCACGGTTGTGGGCACACTCGCTGCGACCTAGTCCAACGGCTCCCACGATTGCGTGGGAGCAATGAGCATCAACTCCTCCACCTCTTTCAGACATGCGCAGGCCGAGGCCGACGCCGCCATGGCCCGCGTCGGCACCTCCGACCCGCTCGGTGCGGCCCTCCAGGGCTTGAGCACTCCCATTGCCCTAACGCCAAACCCCGACGACGCCACGGCCGAGCTCGAGGCGGCTCGCCGCCTCCTTCTCAAGGACGCCAGCACCCTCATGGCCATGCAGCAGCGCATGGAGCCCGCTCAGTGGGAATACGCCTCCGCTTAGGGTCTCACTCGAACTGGCACTAAGCCCAGCGAGCGTGGGGCCGTGCGCGACCGCGGCTGCATGGTCGCCGAAATCTTGGGCGGCAACATGCCCGTCTACAACACCCCCGCAGCCAACCTACGGGCCGCCAAGGTAGCCTATGAGGATTTGGCTACCTTGGAGGGCGAAGAACGTGCCGCCCACGAGCGTCACATCAAGGACCTCATCGACGCTGCCGACGCGCAGCAACATCTGCTCGTAGCAGGCGGTGCCGCCTCCGAAAGATCCCGGCTCGAGCACGAGGGCATAGGGACGGCTCGCCGTTAGCCGGCTCAGCACTCTAGCTCCCCTCCCGTCTCCGGCCGCCGGGTCGGGGCATGCAACCCCCAGCCTTCTCAGCTGACGGGGAGCGAGCAGCCGGCTGTAAACAGCCGACGCACTAACGACCCGCCTCGCAGCAACCGCCACCACGAGGCGTCGACAGCCGGTAGCCGACGCAGCTGCAGGCATACTCCACCCCCGTGGCGCGAGTCGGAATGGTCGGTTCTGCCCGTCATCCGCCCCGAGATCTCGGCCCGGCTCAGACCACGTGTCCCCCATAGAGAGAACGATGCTCGCCTCCACATCGACCGGCTCGCGCAGTCAGCCCTCCGCGAGGAGGAGGGCTCGATTGGCCTGGCCTGCTTTGGCCCTCAGATCCATAACAAGCCATTCCCAACCGGCTTCACGCTCCTCGAGACACCCCGAAGTACAACGGGGCCGCCAAGCCCGAAGACTGGCTGATCGACTACACCACTGCGGTTGGCAGTGCCAAGGGGAACAAACACGTAGCCGTTTGCTATGCTCCCCTCATGTTGATCGGTTCGGCCCGCACCTGGCTCAACAGCCTGGCGGCCGGCAGCATCAAGACCTGTACGGACTTTGAGGAAGCCTTCGTCCACAACTTCACTAGCACCTACAAGCGGCCGGGCCACCCCTGTGAACTGGCCATGTGCGTTCAGGGGCCGGACGAGTCCCTCCGCGACTACCTCACCCGATGGACCGAGCTCCGCAACTCCTGCGAGGGGGTGCATGAGGTGCAGGCCATATGGTACTTCATCGAAGGCTATTGTGATGGCACCCCCCTCAAGCACAAGCTTCTGTGCTCCGAGCCGGCCACACTCGCCGAATTCATGACCAAGGCAGACAAGTACGCCACGGTTGATTCCGTCATTCGGGTCAAGATGACCCCGCCCGCTAAGACGACTTCGACACCGGAGGCGTTCTGACCGGCTACTGACAACCGGCAGCCGCAAAACAACAAGCGCAAGAATGACCAGCCGGACTCCCGCTACGGGAGCTGACAGGTCGCCACTATCGAGGAACAGGAGCCGGCTGCCCAGTCTTCTAGCCAGCGCCAGCGCACTGGCAAGGCCGCCTGGCAGCCGAAGCTCACGTTCGAGCAGATGCTCGACCTCCCCAGCAAGAACCACTCTAGGGTCAAGCCCTCCACACACACAATCCGACAGTGCAGCTTCTCACAGCGATTGGCCCAGAGGGACGGCCTCCTGGCTCCTCTCGTGCCGCCTGGCCGTGTGTCGGCCCCGGCCCCAGCTTCCGCCCTGGTGCCGGCTCCAGCTCCGGCCCAAAATGACGGCCGTCTACACGACCGGATCCCCAACTAGGACGGTTGCTATGTCGTCTTCACCAGTGAAGAGACGAGCAAGCATGCTCAATGCCGACTCCATCGTGAGGTGAACGCCATCATGCCGGCGACTCCCCAGTTCATGCACTGGTCGGAGAAGCCGGTCACCTGGAGCCGGGCAGATCACCCTGCCATGATGCCCAATCCCGACAGCTACGCCCTGGTCCTCGACACCACCATCGCCATCGATAAGCGCACTTGTCGCTTCTCACGGGTGCTGATAGATGGTGGCAGCAGCATCAACATCCTTTACCTCGACACGATGCGCAAGCTGGGCCTAAAGATGGAAGACCTGCAAGTGAGCCGGACGGTCTTCCATGGCATCGTGCCTGGGAAGTCCTGCTCCCATGTCGGCAAGATCACGCTCGACGTCCTCTTCGGCGGACCCGGCCACTTCCGCCACGAGCCGGTGTTGTTCGAGGTCGTGGACCTCGCAAGTCCCTACCACGCATTGTTGGGCCGGCCGACCCTTGTCAAGTTCATGGCGGTCCCCCATTACGCCTACATCAAGCTCAAGATGTCGGGCCTCAAGGGAATGATCACCATCACGGGTGACTACAAGATGTCGCTCGAGTATGCTCGAGACGGCAGCCAGCTGGCCGAGGCCCTGGAGATAGCCGAGGAAAAGCGGCAGCTCGACTAGCTCATGGTCCTCGCGGCTAGCCAGTCGGCCATGCCAGCTCCTCCCTCGCAATCCGTTGGTGAGGCCTCCTTCCAGCCGTCTAAGGACACCAAGAAAATCCCGCTCGACCCGGCTAACCCTGCTCAGTGCGTCACCATCGGCTCCTGCCTCGACAACAAATAGGAAGGCGAGCTCGTCGACTCCGTCCATGAGAATCGGGACATATTTGCATGGTCCCCCAAGGACATGTCGGGTGTTCCGAGGAAGTTCGCCGAGCACAAACAACACGTCCGGCCGGACGTCAAGCCGGTCAAGCAACCCCTGCGTCGTTTCTCCAAGGAGAAGCAGCATACTATAGGAGAAGAGATCGCCCGGCTGCTCGTAGCTGGGTTCATCATGGAAGTTTTCCACCCGGGCTGGCTGGCCAACCCAGTCCTGAAGAAGAACAACACCTGGTGCATGTCCATTGACTACACCAGCCGGAACAAGGCGTGCCCCAAGGTCCCATTTGCCCTGTCGTGGATCGATCAAGTCATCGACTCCACGGCCGGCTGCGACTTGTTGTCCTTCACGGATGCCTACTCCATCTACCACTAGATCAAGCTGGATCCAGAGGACTAGCTCAAGACCTCCTTCATCACGCCCTTTGGGGCCAACTGCTATATTACCATGTCCTTCGGCCTAAGAACGCAGGCGCCACCTTCTAGCGGTTCATGCAGAAGTGCCTCTTGCCTCAGATAGGCAGGAACGTCCACGTCTACGTCGATGACATCGTCATCAAAACCAAGAAGCACATCAGCCTCCTCGACGATCTCCAGGAGAGCTTCGCGAACCTAAGCGAGTACAAGATCAAGCTCATCCCGAAGAAGTGTGTCTTCGACGTCCCAGCCGGCCAGCTCTTGGGTTTATTCGTGTCCGCTCGTGGCATCGAAGCTAACCCAGAGAAGATCGGCGTAATCGAGCGCATGCCCAAGCTGACCCGGCTCCGCGATGTCCAGAAGTTCACCGGCTGCCTTGCCTCGCTCAGCCGGTTCATCAGCAGGCTGGGGGAGAAAGCCTTTCCCCTCTATGGGCTCGTTCGCAAGACGGCTTTGGTCGAGCCGGGTCACTCCACGAAGCCGGGCATGTTCAATTGGCCCGACGAGGCAGACGAGGCCTTCCGTGGCCTCAAGAAGGCTCTCACCCGCGCGCCCATCCTGGTCGCGCCGGCTGAGAAGGAGCCTTTACTCGCCTACATCGCGGCAACCACTCACGTCATCAGCGTCGTCTTGGTGGTCGAGCGGCCAGAGGAGGGCAAATCCCTACCGGTCTAGCGCCCCGTCTACTACCTTAGGGAGGTCCTTTTTGCCTCCAAGCAGAACTACCCCCACTACCATCAGATGTGCTACAGCATATACTTCGCCGCCAAGAAGGTCAAGTAGTACTTCCAGGAGCACACCATCACCATGGTGAGCACGGCCCCGCTCGGCGAGATCATGAGCGGCAGAGACTCCACCGAACGGATCGCCAAATGGGCCATCGCCCTCGCTGACCACGAGATCCGGTACGAACCTCGCACCTCCATCAAGTCATAGGCGTTGGCCGACTTCCTTGTTGACTGGGCGGAGACCAAGTTCGTGCTGCATCCTCCAGACTCCACGCATTGGCACATGCATTTTGACGGCTCAAAAATGATGACCGGCCTGGGTGCCGGCATAGTCCTCTCCTCCCCGAAAGGTGACCAGCTCAAGTACGCCCTCCAGATCCACTTCACCGCCTCCAACAACGTGGCCGAGTACGAGGCCATTGTCCACAGACTCCGGCTCGCCAAGGAGATCGGCATCAGGTGCATCCTATGCTTCGGCGACTCCGACCTCGTGGTACATCAGGTCTCTGGAGAATGGGACGCCAGGGATGCCAACATGGCAAGCTACCGCTTCCTCGTACAACAGCTCACCGGCTCCTTCGAGGGCTGTGAGTTCCACCACGTCCTACGAACGGACAATGAGGGCTGATGCACTGGAAAAGATCGGCTCCACCCGGCAGGCCATCCCAGCCGGCGTCTCCCTCGAGCGTCTGCTCAAGCCGTCGATCAAGCCTTCCCCAGAATCGGAATCCATCTTTGTGCCAGCAGACGCCGCCGGCCCATCGACAGCTCCGGCTGCCCCTTCGGCATCTTTGCCACCGGCTCCCTCAACCTCGACCGCCTTGCCGGCACCAGTTGAGCCAGCTACATCCGAGGCCGCCGGCTCCAATGACGCGGCTATCATGATGACAATCGACGAGCCGGCCCCGAGGACTGGCGGGCCAGTCCTAGGGACTGATCATCCAGGCTTGGGGGCTCCCGAACCGGCCCTCGTCTCGGCTCCCTCATGGGCCCAGCCCATCCTGGCATTCCTCCTATGCGGCGAGCTCCCCCCGGACGAGGCCATGGCAAGACAAATCTAGCACCGATCCTCGGCATACAGCATCATCAATCACGAGTTGGTCCACCATAGCACCACCGACGTCTTCCAGCGGTGCATCGAGACGGAAAAGGGTCTGGAGATCCTCCTCGACATCCACCAGGGCGAGTGTGGGCACCACGCCACCTCCAGAACCCCGGTGGCCAAGGATTTCCGCCATGGTTTCTACTGGCCCACCGCCTTGGAGGCGGCCAAGAAATTGGTCGACGAGTGCGAGGGCTGCCAGCGCTTCAGCACACAGAGCCACCTACCGACGTCGGCCCTCTAGACCATCCCCCTCTCGTGGCCCTTCGTCGTCTGGGGGCTGGACATGGTGGGTCCCTTCAATACCGCACGAGGCGGCATGACACATTTGCTGGTGGCTATCGACAAATTCACCAAGTGGATCTAGGCAGGGCCAATCAAGAAGCTAGACAGTCCCACGGACGTCTGGTTCATCGACGAGATCATGGTTCGCTACGGCGTCCCCCACAGCATCACCACCGACAACGGCACGAACTTCGCCAAAGGCACGCTCGCGTTTCTACTCGAAGCAAGGCATCTGGCTCGACCTGGCCTCCGTCGCTCATCCACAGTCAAACTACCAGGTCGAGAGGGAAAACGGCCTCATCTTGTCTCGCATCAAGCCCGGCTCGTAACACCGCTGGTGAGGTCAGCCGGCTGCTGGGTCGACGAGCTGCCGGTTGTCCTTTGGAGTCTCAGGACCACCACCAACCGATCAACCGGCTACACACCCTTCTTCCTTGTGTACGGGTCCGAGGCGATCATCCCCACCGATATCGAATTCGACTCACCTCGGGTCGCCCTATACACGGAAAAGGACACAAAGGAGGCTAGAGAAGACGGCGTTGACCTACTCGAAGAAGCCCGCGAACTGGCCTTGAGCTGAACGGCATTCTATCAACAGAAGCTCCGGTACTACCACAACAAGCGGATCCGACCGCTCTCCTTCCATGAAGGGGACCTGGTGCTCAGGCGGATCCAGCGGACAGCCGGAGAACACAAGTTGTCCTCCCCATGGGAGGGCCCGTTCATCGTCAGCAAGGCGCTGCACAACAATGCGTACTACCTAATAGACACCCAGAAGCCGCAGAAGCGCAAGAGAGACGCCTCCGGCGAGGAGACCGAGCATCGCGGAACGTGGTGCTCCTCCGTCCGTTTTTCTGCTGAAAAAAGTGTATGTATGTATCCCTCCCCTTTTGGGCTTATGAATGCAATGGGGGCCCCAGGCCGACTCTTGGGGCACGCCCTTTTTGCTTCCCTTCAAGGTTTCCCCACTCACCGGCTCCTTGACCCGGCTCCCGGGCCTGAGGTCTCTCCGGCTAGTCCTAGGTCGCCTCTCCTGAAATCGACCAAGTAGTGTGAGCTAAGCAAGCCCTCCCACCCCACCCGGCCAAAGACCGGCTCCCGGCTGTCTGGCTGGTAGGGCCTCGAGGCGGCAAAACTTAGCACACACGAAAAATTGATCGCAAGGGGTTTGCCGGCTAGGTCTAGCCGGACCACCGCCTCGCCTCTGCCGCACAACTTACTCAAAAAATCTCGCGGTTCTTAAGTTTAGAACCAACTGCCTCGAGGCGGACGCCCCAACCCAGCTACATACCGGCTCCCGGCTATCAGGCTGGCGGGGGCGAAACCAAAGGGGAAAAGGGGGCCGAGCAGACGGGACCAAAGGGGTAAAAGAGAGTAAGGACGAGCAGGCACGCAAGATAGGCAAACACATTAAGTATTCAAAGCGCAGAGTTAAAACAAAGGAGGCCCACATCCATCACGGTTCATTACATTACACCCCTAGTGGGTGGACTCGAGTCTAACATGTAGGAAAGATAACAAGAGAAAAGATAAACACGCCTGGGGGCTCAGGCCACTGACGTGTCGCCAGCCGGCGCGTCTCCAGCCGGCGCATCGCTGGTCGGCTCGACTCTCATCCCGGAAGTGGTCACGGCCTTTGGGTCGGCTTCCTTGGCCTTCGAGGCAGCCTCCGCGGTCCCAGCCGTCTTGGTGCTGGATTCGGTACTCTCATCGGCAACCTCCTCGTGCTCCGGACCTTGGGGGATGCCGAAGGAGTCTTCGGCTGCGGCTCGCCGTCCTCGCCAATGGCCGGCAGGAGCTTATCCGGGTCAACGTACGACGCGAGCTCGTTGGCCCGGCGGACAAGGGCCGGCTCACGGGTCGCTTGCTCCTCGGACGGCTCATCCCGCATAGTGGCCAGCCGGCCCAAGTCCATGCCACGGTACCACGAGGTGACGAACCGGAGCACCATCTGCGCGCCGGCTCGAGCCGCTGACGCCTTCCAGACCCCGAGCCAGGCCACGGCATGCTCCAGCCACAAGGCCACGCGGTTCTCTGGAGCTCCTCCACGGCCCGGCGACAAGGTGGCGACAACCTCCTTGTCAGCTGTCTTCAGCCGCTCCACGCCCCGCTCGAGGTGGATCAGCCGGTTTTCTATGGCAAGCCCAAGCTCCGCCATATCCCACGCGGTGTCCTCCTCGATGGAGCGCCCGCACAACCGGAGACACTCCCGATGCTCCTCAACGGAACGCTTAGCGTAGCGCTGGGTTTCTAGGAAGCGCCCTGAAGAAGGAAGGGAAGAAGGAAAAGAAGGCAAATCAAGAACAAGAACTGGCAAGAAAAAGACCGCTGGCTGAAAATAGGAAAACGGGCACTCACGCTCAAGGGAGCCATCCACCTCGATGGCAAAGTGGAGCGACAAGTCCTTCTCCAACACCAACACCGCCTCCGCCTCGGCGAGGGAACCCTTAAGCTCCTCGAGCGTCCTCTCGAGGCGGGTCACCTCGCCTTGGAGGGCGACGGTCTGTTGGGTGGCGTCAGCTGCCTCCTTGACAGCCTTCTCCTTGGCCGTCATCTCCTATGCCACGTCGGCCTTGAGGCGGTCCTGGGACGCCTCCCCGTCCACCAGCAGTGTGGCCAGTCGATGCTTTTCCTGAGTGACCGCCTGGACGCTCTGCGCCAGCCGGTCTCGCTCGGAGACGGCCCCGGTCTTCTCTGCCCGGAGGGCGGTCAGCTCATCTGCAAAGCAAAGCTGGCATCAACCGGTCATTCCACGCCCGCTCTGGATGCCAGGCAGCCGACCCGGCTCTCGGGGGCTACGTGCCCCTCCCACAAGACTTGACATACCTTGCACCCACGCCAGCTCCTCCAACAGCCAGTAGAAGCCGCGCTTGCCACGGTCATGGATAGAGACCGCCTCCTCGAACAGCTTCTGCCGCTGGGAGTTCCCATCCTGCCACATGAAGCTAGAATCAAAGAACGCACAAGGAGATCCGGCCCGGCTGCCCACTAGCCGGTCAGCCAGCCCGCATCTCGGGGGCTACACCCAGTGTGTGTGCTTGCGCACCCACATTGAAAATTTTAACAAAGACAACAATGCTTACCTCCACGGGTCGTAGGGTGGTGTCGGCCGCCTCCGCGAGCCTGGCCAGTTCCTGGCGGCACCAATCCAGGACGCTTCCCAACTCCCCGAACGCGGGGACCGGGCCACCTGCCAAGGGAGTCAGAAGGGTTGGGATGCGCGCCAGCGCCTCCCAGTCCCGGATCACGTCCTGCATGGACCTCCGGGCCCGGCTGCCGTTGCCACCCGTCCTGACGCTCACCACGGTGCCGGCCGCCGGGGGATGATTGATGACGGTGAGGGCCAGGGAATCGGTCACCACTGGCCTCTCGCTCGGTGCAGTGCTGCTTCCTCCTCCTGCCAGCCCAACGTGACGACCGCGACGGACAGCGCCTCCATCTTCATGGCCGGCGCCTCTGGCGCTGCCTCTAACACCGCTTCGGCGCCACCTTCGGGGCCGTTGGAGCCTCCGGCACGTCAACCCGGGCCGACTCGGCCGCAGGTGGCGTCAAGTCCGGCACCTCCTGTTGGGTAACGTTGCATGGGAAACAAAAAATGTCCTACGCACACGTAAGATTTATCCATGGTGATGAGCATCTACGAGAGGGAGAGTGGATCTGCATACCCTTGTAGATCACTAAGCGGGAAGCATTAAGAAATGCGGTTGATGTAGTCGAACATCTTCGCGATCCAAATCTCCGAGCGTCCCGCGATCCAATCACGATCCATGCCGATCTAGCACCGAACGGATGGCACCTCCGCATTCAGCACACGTATGGCTTGATGACGATCTTCGCCTTCTTGATCCAGCAAGAGGGAGCGGAGAGGTAGATGAGTTCTCTAGCAGCGCGACGGCATTGCGGCGATGGTGGTGGAGTGATTCCAGCAGGGCTTTTCCTAAGCACTACTGAAACCGATCTAGAGGAGAAACTACAGACTAGAGGAGAGGGTAGCACGTGGCTAAAAATCTATGTGCAAAAACCCTAAAACCTCTAGTATATATAGGAGGAGAGGAGGAGGCTTGGCCGAAGGGGATAGCCCTTTTGGCTTCGGCCAAAGTGGAGGGAGGAGTCCTACACCTCCACTCCTAGTCGGATTAGGACTCCTTCCTTATATTAGCCATTTTCCACCTTTTCCACTTTGGATTTCCTTCACAGTCGCATGGGCCCTATGGGGGACTTCGGCCAGCCCACTAAGGGCTGGTATTCATCCTCCCACAGCCCATGTAGCCTCTTGGGTCGAAATACCCCTCCCGATGGTCCCCTGGTACCCTCTCGGCACTCCCGGTACACTACCGATGAGCCCGAAAATTTTCCGGTGACCAAAAATGGACTTCCTATTTATCAATCTTTACCTCTGTACCATTCCGGAGCTCCTCGTGACGTCCGGATCTCATCCGGAACTCCGAGAAACCTTCGATCACCGCCATGCATAACTCTATACTACCAAAACGTCACCAAACCTTAAGTGTGTAGACCCTGCGTGTTCGAGAACTATGTAGACATGATCGAGACACCTCTATGGTTAATAACCAATAGCGGGATCTGGATACCCATATTGATTCCTACATATTCTATGAAGATCTTTATCGGTCGAACCTCTATGTCAAGGATTCAGTTAATCCTGTATGATGTTCCCTTTGTTCTTCGGTATGTTACTTGCCCGAGATTTGATCGTCGATATCTCCATACCTAGTTCAACCTCGTTATCGGCAAGTCTCTTTACTCGTTCCGTAACACAAGATCCCATGGCTAACACTTAGTCACATTGCTTGCAAGTCTTATTGTGATGTTGTATTACTGAGTGGGCCCTGAGATACCTCTCCGTCACACGGAGTAACAAATCCCAGTCTTGATCCATGCCAACCCAACAGACACCCTCGGAGATACCTATAGAGTACCTTTATAGTCACCCAGTTATGTTGCGACGTTTGATACACACGAGGCACTCCTCCGGTGTCAGTGAGTTGCATGATCTCATGGTCATAGGAACAGATACTTGACATGCAGAAAAAAGGTAGCAATAAACTGACACGATCATATGCTACGTTTATAGTTTGGGTCTTGTCCATCACATCATTCTCCTAATGATGTGATCCCATTATCAAATGACATCTCATGTCCATCGCTAGGAAACCTTGACCATCTTTGATCAACGAGCTTGTCTATTAGAGGCATACTAGGGACATGGTGTTGTCTATGTATCCACACATGTATCTAAGTTTCCGATCAATACAATTATAGCATGGATAATAAACGATTATCATGAACAAGGAAATATGATAATAACTAATTTATTATTGCCTCTAGGGCATATTTCCAACAGTATCCCACTTGCACTAGAGTCAATAATCTAGTTCACATCACCATGTGATTCACATTGTTTATGAATCTAACACCCAATGAGTTCTGGGGATCGATCATGCTTTGCATGTGAGAGAGGTGTTTTAGTCAACGGGTCTGCGACATTCAGAACCGTGTGTACTTTGCAAATCTCTATGTCATACTGTAAACATTCCTACCACACTCCACTTGGAGCTATTCCAAATGGCTGCTCCACTATACGTATCCGGATTGCTACTCAGAGTCATTCGGATTGGTGTTAAAGCTTGCATCGACGTAACCCTTTACGATGAACTCTTTATCACCTCCATAATCGAGAAATATTTCCTTAGTCCTCTAGTTACCAAGGATAATCCTGACCGCTGTCGAGTGATCCACTCCTGGATCACTTTTGTACCCCTTGACGGACTCATGGCAAGGCACACACAGGTGTGGTACATAGCATGGCATACTAGACAGAGCCTATGGCTAAGGCATAGGGGACGACGTTCGTCCTTTCTCTTTCTTCTGCTGTGGTCGAGCTTTGAGTCTCACCCAACTTCACACCTTACAAATCAGGCAAGAACTCTTTCTCTGACTGATCCATTTTGAACTCTTTCAAAATCTTGTCAAGGTATGTACTCATTGAAAGTCTCATCAAGCATCTTGATCCATCTCTATAGATCTTGATGCTCAACAATTAGGTAGCTTTCTCTAGGTCTTGCTTTGAAAAAAATCTTTTCAAACAACCCTTTATGCTTTCCAGAAGTTCTACATCATTTCAGATAAACAATATGTCATCCACATATGCTTATCAGAAACTCTATAGTGCTCCCACTCACTTTATTGTAAATAGAAGTTTCTCATAAACTTTGTATAGACTCAAAAACTTTGATAACCTCATCAAAGCGTATATTCCAACTTTGAGATACTTGCTCCAGCCCATAGAAGGATTGCTGGAGCTCGCCCACCTTTTAGCATCCTTAGGACTGACAAATCCTTCTGGTTGTATCACATACAACCTTTCTTCAAGTAAACCGTTAAGGAAACGATGTTTTGACATCCATCTGTCTGATTTCATAATTGAAAAATGCAGCAACTGCTAACATAATTCCAACAGACTTTAGCATCTCTACGAATGAGAAAGTCTCATCACAGTCAACTCCTTGAACTTGTCGGAAACTTCTTTGTGACAAGTCGAGCTTTATAAATGGTGATATTTACCATCAGCGTTTGTCTTCATCTTAAAGGTCCATTTGTACTCGACGACCTGCCATCCAACGAGCAAGTCTACCAAAGTCTATACTTGGTTTTCATACATGGATCCTTTCTCCGATTTATGGCCTCTAACCATTTGTCGGAATCCGGGCCCATCATTGCTTATTCATAGCTCGTAGGTTCATCGTTGTCCAACAACATGACCTCCAAGACAGGGTTGTCGTACCACTCAGGAGTAGTACGCGTCCTTGTCAACCTATGAGGTTTGATAGTAACTTGATCTGAAGCTTCATGATCATCATCATTAACTTCCTCTTCAACTGACGTAGGCTCCATAGAAACATCTTTCTGTGTTGCGCTACTCTCTGGTTAAACAAAGGTTCAACAACCTCATCAGGTTCTATATTCCTCCTACTCAATTCTTTCGAGAGAAACTTTTCTCGAGAAAGGACCCATTTTAGCAATAAACACTTTGTGCTCGGATCTGAGATAGAAGGTATACCCAACTCTTTCTGCTCGGATCTGAGATAGAAGGTATACCCAACTGTTCTTAGGGTATTCCAGGAAGATGCATTTGTCGCTTTGGGTTTGAGCTCATTAGGTGAAAACCTTTTTTCACGTAAGGGTCGCAGCCCCAAACATTTACAAATGACAGCTTAGGTTTCTATCAAACCATAATTCATACGGTGTCATCTCAACGGATTTAGATGGTGCCCTATTTAAAGTGAATGTAGTTGTCTCTAATGCATAACCCCAAAACGGAAGTGGCAAAACGATAAGAGACATCATAGTATGGACCACATCCAATAAAGCATGACTATGACGTTCGAACACACCATCACACTATGGTGTTCCAGGTGGCATGAGTTGTGAAACAACTTTCACATTGTCTAAAGTTGTATGCCAAACTCGTAACTCAGATATTCACCTCCATGATCATATTGCAGACATTTTTATCTTCTTGTCACGATGATCTTAAACTTCACTCTGAATCTGCTTTAACTTTTCAAATGATTCAGACTTGTGTTTTATTAAGTAAATATACACTATATCTACTCAAAACATCAGTGAAGGTAAGAAAATAACGATATCCACCGCACACTACAGGACTCCTTGGATTGCATACATCAACATGTATCATTTCCAATAAATCACTTGCCCGCTCCATCAAACCGAAAACGGGGTCCTTAGTCATCTTGCCCAAGAGGCATGGTTTGCAGTTCTCAACCGATTCGAAATCAAATGAGTCCAATGTTCCATCAGCATGGAGTTTCTTCATGTGATTTATACCAATATGACATTTAGCGGCAGTGCCACAAGTATGTGGTACTATCATTATTAACTTTGTAACTTTTGGCATCAATGTTATGAACATGTGTATTACTACGATCAAGATTCAACAAACCATTCTCACTGGGTGCATGACCATTGAAGGTATTATTCATGTAAACAGAATAACCATTACTCGCTAACTTAAATGAATAACCGTGTTGCAATAAACACGATCTAATCATGTTCATGCTTAACGCAAACACCAAATAACATTTATTTAGGTTTGTCACTAGTCCCGAAGGTAGAGAGAGCGTGCGATGTTGATCACATCAACCTTGCAAACACCTCCAACACACATCGCCACCTCACACTTAGCTAGTCTCCGTTTATTCCGTAGCTTTTACTTCGAGTTACTAACATTTCGCAACCGAACCGGTATCCAATACCTAGGTGCTACTAGGAGTACTAGCAAGGTACACATTAATAACACGTATATCAAATATACTTTTGTCGACGTTGCTAGCCTTCTTATCTACCAAGTATCTAGGGTTGTTCCGCTTCAGCGACCACTCTCCTCATAATAGAAGCACTTAGTCTCGGGTTTGGGTTCAACTTTGGGTTGCTTCACTGGAGCAGCAACTGACTTGCCATCCATGAAGTTTCCCTCCTTGCTCTTGCCCTTATCGAAACTAGTGGTTTTACTAACCTTCAACACTTGATGCTCCTTCTTGATTCGCAAACAGCTCAGGGATCATCATTTCCATCCCTAGCATAATTATAGTTCATCACGAAGTTCTAGTAGCTTAGTGATAGTGACTCGGAGAACTATATGAATCACTATCTTATCTGGAAGATCAACTCCCACTCGATTCAAGCAATTTTTGCACCCTGACAATCTGAGCACATGCTCAACGATTGAGGTATTCTCCTTCATCTTGCAGGCAAAGAATCTTGTTGGAGATCTCACATCTCACAACACAGGCACGAGCCTGAGATCCCAATTTCAGCTCTTAGAACATCTCATATGTTCTATGACGTTCAAAACGTTTTGGAGCCTTAATTCTAAGCCGTAATGCATGACGCATAGAACTATCAAGTAGTCATCGGAATGTGCCTGTCAGATGTTCACAACATCTACAGACGACGCTAGAGGGGTGGCGCACCGAGCGGTGTGTTAATGACATAAGCCTTATGTGCAGCAATGATGACAATCCTCAGATCATGAACCCAGTTTGCAATATTGCTACCATCATCTTTCAACTCTATTTCTCTAGCAACATATAAAAATTCAAGGGAGCTACAACATGAGCTAGTAATCTATAACATAATTTGCAAAGACACTACTGACTATGTTCATGATAATCAGTTCAATTCATAATATTACTTAAGAACTCCCACTCAAATTGACATCCCTCCGGTCATTCGAGTGATACCTGATCCAAATTCACCAACTCAAGTCCGATCATCACGTGAGTTGAGGTGGTTTCAATGGTGAACATCATCATGTTGATCATATCTACTATATGACTCATGTTCGACCTTTCGGTCTCTTGTGTTCCGAGGCCATGTCTGTACATGCTAGGCTCGTCAAGTTTAACCCGAGTGTTCTGCACGTGCAACACTGGCTTGCACCCGCTGTATGTGAACGTAGAGTCTATCACACCCGATCATCACGTGGTGTCTCGACACGACGAACTTTCGCAACGGTGCACTCTCGGGGAGAACACAATTTATCTTGAAATTAAGTGAGGGCTCACCTTATAATGCTATCGTCGTCCTAAGCAAAACAAGGTGCATAAAAGGATTAACATCACATGCAAATCATAAGTGACATGATATGGCCATGAACTTGTGCTTTTGATCTCCATCTTGAAAGCACCGGCATGATCTTCATCGTCACCGGCATAACACCATGATCTCCATAATTGTGTCGCTATTGGGTTTGTCGCGCCCACCCTGCTCATACTACTATTGCTACCATTTAGTGATAAAGTAAAGCATTACATAGCGCTTAATGATTGACACGCATGTCATACAATAATTAAAGACAACCCTATGGTTCATGCCGGTTGTCGTACTCATCGACATGCAAGTCGTGATATTCTATACATCACATGATCATCTCATACATCACATATATATCATCATGTAATTCGCCATATCACATCACAACATACCCTACAAAAACAAGTTAGACGTCCTCTAATTATTGTTGCATGTTTTACGTGGCTGCTACGGGTATCTAGCAAGAACAATTCTCACCTACGCAAAAACCACAACGGTGATACATAAGTTGCTTTTCAACCTTCTCAAGGACCGCCTTTGTCGAATCCAATCCTACTAAAGTAGGAGAAACAGACACACGCCAGCCATCTTTGTGCAACAAAGTTACACGTCAGTCGATGGAACCGGTCTCTTGTAAGCGTACGAGTAAGGTTGGTCCGGGCCGCTTCATCCCACAATACCGCTGAACCAAAACACGACCAAGGGAGGAAGCAATGTATGCATCAACGCCCACATACTCCTTTGTGTTCTACTCGAGATCTCATCTACACATAGACCTAGCTCATGATGCCACTGTTGGGTAACGTTTCATGGGAAACAAAAAAATTCCTACGCACACGCAAGATCTATCCATGGTGATGAGCATCTACGAGAGGGAGAGTGGATCTACATACCCTTGTAGATCACTAAGAGGGAAGCGTTAAGAAACGCGGTTGATGTAGTCGAATGTCTTTGCGATCCAAATCGCCGAGCGACCCGCGATCCAATCACGATCCGTCCCGATCTAGCACCGAACGGACGGCACCTCCGCATTCAGCACACATACGGCTTGATGACTATCTCCACCTTCTTGATCCAGCAAGAGGGAGCGGAGAGGTAGATGAGTTCTCTAGCGGCGCGACGGCGTTGCGGCGATGGTGGTGGAGTAATTCCAGCAGAGCTTTGCCTAAGCACTACTGAAACCGATCTAGAGGAGAAACTACAGACTAGAGGAGAGGGTAGCACGTGGCTAAAAATCTATGTGCAAAAACCCTAAAACCTCTAGTATATATAGGAGGAGAGGAGGAGGCTTGGCCGAAGGGGATAGCCCTTTTGGCTTTGGCCAAAGTGGAGGGAGGAGTCCTACACCTCCACTCCTAGTCGGATTAGGACTCCTTCCTTATATTAGCCATTTTCCACCTTTTCCACTTTGGATTTCCTTCACAGTCGCATGGGCCCTATGTGGGACTTCGGCCAGCCCACTAAGGGCTGGTATTCATCCTCCCACAGCCCATGTAGTCTCTTGGGTCGAAATACCCCTCCTGATGGCCCCCGGTACCCTCTCGGCACTCCCGGTACACTACCGATGAGTCCAGAACTTTTCCGGTGACCAATACAAGACTTCCTATATATCAATATTTACCTCCGGACCACTCAGGAGCTCCTCGTGACATCCAGGATCTCATCCGGGATCCGAAGAACCTTCGGTCACCACCATTCATAACTCTATACTGCTGAAACGTCACCAAACCTTAAGTGTGTAGACCCTGTGGGTTCGAGAACTATGTAGACATGACCGAGACACCTCTACGGTCAATAACCAATAGCGGGACCAGGATGCCCATATTGATTCCTACATATTCTATGAATATCTTTATTGGTCGAACCTCTATGTCAAGGATTCAGTTAATCCCGTATGATGTTTCGTTTGTTGTTCGGTATGTTACTTGCCCAAGATTCGATCGTTGGTATCTCCATACCTAGTTCAACCTCGTTACCGACAAGTCTCTTTACTCGTTTCGTAACACAAGATCCTGTGGCTAACACTTAGTCACATTGATTGCAAGTCTTATTGTGATGTTGTATTACCGAGTGGGCCCTTAGATACCTCTCCGTCACACGGAGTAACAAATCCCAGTCTTGATCCATGCCAACCCAACATACACCCTCGGAGATACCTGTAGAGTACCTTTATAGTCACAAGGCACAAGGCACTCCTCCGGTGTTAGTGAGTTGCATGATCTCATGGTCATAGGAACAGATACTTGACATGCAGAAAACAGTAGCAATAAACTGACACGATCATATGCTACGTTTATAGTTTGGGTCCAGTCCATCACATCATTCTCCTAATGATGTGATCCCGTTATCTAATCACATCTCATGTCCATGGCTAGGAAACCTTGACCATGTTTGATCAACGAGCTAGTCTATTAGAGGCATACTAGGGACATGGTGTTGTCTATGTATCCACACATGTATCTAAGTTTCCGATCAATATAATTATAGCATGGATAATAAATGATTATCATGAACAAGGAAATATGATAATAACCAATTTATTATTGCCTCTAGGGAATATTTACAACACCTCCGGCATGGCCGCCTCAAGGACTAGCTCCATAGCTGTCGCCCTCGGACGGGCCGTATCCTCCGCGGGCGAGGGCACAGCCGGCTCCATAGCCGCCCCTCGCGGCTCGCTCGACGGGGGCCTCGACAGACAGGTCGATTCCGCCGCTGAGTCAGACGCCCGCGCGGGGTCCGCGGACCTCCTCTGCCTCCCACTGCTTGAAGTCCCGGAATGCGAGGCCCCGCCTCGCGTTCCGGACTTTAAGGCTCGCACCTCTGCGAGCCTCCTCTTCTCCTCCCAATGTGTGTCCGCGTGCTCGCGGGCTAGCCGGCCGGCGGCGCCATCGGGTCCACCACCGACTCCACTTCATGGAGCTCCATGCGGTCCCTGTGACGCATTAGGGTCAAAAACCCACCAACTCGCGACTCGGAAAGAAACACACGCAAGAAAAAGGAAGGTACTCACCCGGTGACGACGGGTAGAGCCCGCTTGGCGCGCGCCGGCAGCTTCCGTGCAGCCACTTTCACCCGCTTATGAACAGGCGGTGGGGCCGCCGGCTCCTCCTGAGCTGGCCTCTTCGCCCGGCTGGCGGCTCCGACCGCCGGGGCTTGAGCCGGCCGCTCCTCGCTCCGCCCGCGCTGGCCCTGTTGAACTGAGGGGGAGGCGCGTTCAGAATCATCACATCATCATCGTCATCGTCGTCATTAGTCCAGTCCCTAATCGTTGGGCCGGTAGGGTACTCACCGGCTCCGCTGGGCTCTCCGGCTGCGCCGGACCCTTTGGCTTCGCTGGGCCCGCCGGCTCCCGGATCGGCCGGCTCCTCGACCCCTCCCAAGGAGTCACCCCCTCTTCAGGCGGGCCTCCCCGCTCGTACTCTTTGGAGTCGGAGTGGTCGCGCTCTGCCTCAAAGATTTGGGGGGGCTGTTGGAAATATGCCCTAGAGGCAATAATAAAATGGTTATTATCGTATTTCCTAGTTCATGATAATTGTCTATTGTTCATGTTATAATTGTGTTAACCGGAAACCATAATACATGTGTGAATACATAGACCACAACATGTCCCTAGTGAGCCTCTAGTTGGCTAGCTCGTTGATCAATAGATGGTCACGGTTTCATGATCATGGACATTGGATGTCATTGATAACGGGATCACATCATTAGGAGAATGATGTGATGGACAAGACCCAATCCTAAGCATAGTACAAGATCGGGTAGTTCGTCTGCTAAAGCTTTTCAATGTCAAGTATCGTTTCCTTAGACCATGAGATTGTGCAACTTCCGGATACCGTAGGAATACTTTGGGTGTCACAAACGTCACAACATAACTGGGTGGCTATAAAGGTTCACTACGGGTATCTCCGAAAGTGTCTGTTGGGTCGGCACGAATCGAGACTGGGTTTTGTCACACCGTGTGACGGAGAGCAATCTCTGGGCCCACTCGGTAAGACATCATCATAATGAGCTCAAAGTGACTAAGGAGTTAGCCATGGGATGATGTGTTACGGAACGAGTAAAGAGACTTGCCGGTAACGAGATTGAACAAGGTATAGGGATACCGACGATCGAATCTCGGGCAAGTATCATACAAATAGACAAAGGGAATTGTATACGGGATTGATTGAATCCCCGACATCGTGGTTCATCCGATGAGATCATCATGGAGCATGTGGGAGCCAACATGGGTATCCAGATCCCGCTATTGGTTATTGACCAGAGAGGTGTCTCGGTCATGTCTACGTGTCTCCTAAACCTGTAGGGTCTACACACTTATGGTTCGATGACGCTAGGGTTATAGGGAAATGTTGTACGTGGTTACCGAAGGTTGTTCGGAGTCCCGTATGAGATCCCGGACGTCACGAGGAGCTCTAGAATGGTCCGGAGGTAAAGATTGATATATAGGAAGTCCAGTTTTGGTCACCGGAAAGTTTTCGGGCTCATTGGTAGTGTACCGGGAGTGCCGGAAGGGTGCCGGAGGACCCCCGGGAGGGGTGTGACGACCAAAGGACTTCGTGGGCCCTTAGAGGAGGTGTGCCAGCCCTTATTGTGCTGGCCAAGACCTTCCAGAAGGGCCCATGTGGCTGGGGATAAAGATATAGGGCTGAAAAGATTTAAAAGGAAGAGATCCACCTCCCTTGTCGGAGGTGGACTCTTCCCCTAGTTCGGCCGAACCTCTCCTCCTTGGAGGAGGGGCCAAGGCAGCCCTCCCTCTCCCTCCTCCTATATATATCCAAGGGTTTGGGCTGATTTGAGACGACGACTTCTCTCTCTCACGGCACAGCCCTACCCTTCCTCTTCCTCAATCTTCGTAGTGCTCGGCGAAGCACTGCCGGAGTCCACGTAGCTCCACTGTCACCATGTTGTCGTGCTGCCGGAGATCTCCCTCAACCTCTCCTTCCTCCTTGCTGGATCAAGGCGTAGGAGACGTCATCGGGCTGCACCTATGTTGAACGCGGAGGCGCCGTTGTTTGGCGCTTAGATCGGAGTCCACCGCGATCTGAATCGCTACGAGTATGACTCCACCAACCGCATTCTTGTAACGCTTCCGCTTAGCAATCTTCAAAGGTATGAAGATGCAATATCTCCCCACTCGTTGCTGGTTTGTCCATAGATAGATCTTGGTGACACATAGGAAAATTTTGATTTACTACTACGTCTCCCAACAGTGGCATCATGAGCTAGGTCTATGCGTATAATCTATGCACGAGTAGAACACAAGTTGTTGTGGGCATCGATTTTGTTAATTTGCTTACCACTACTAGTCTTCTCTTGATTCGGCGGTATTGTGGGATGAAGCGGCCCGGACCGACTTTACACGTACGCTTACGTGAGACTGGTTCCACCGCCTAACAAGCACTTGTTGCATAAGGTGGCTAGCGGGTGTCTGTCTCTCCCACCTTAGTCGGATTGGATTCGATGAAAAGGGTCCTTATGAAGGGTAAATAGTAATTGTCATATCATGTTGTGGTTTTGGCATAGGTAAGAAACGTTCTTGCTAGAAACCTATAGCAGCCACGTAAAACTTGCAACTACAAATTAGAGGACGTCTAACTTGTTTTTGCAGCATATGCCTTATGATGTGATATGGCCAAAAGGATGTGATGTGATGCATTGTGATGTATGAGATTGATCATGTTCTTGTAATAGGATTCACGACTTGCATGTCGATGAGTATGACAACCGGCAGGAGCCATAGGAGTTGTCTTATTTTATTGTATGACCTGCGTGTCAGTCATAAATGCCATGTAATTACTTTACTTTATTGCTAAACGTTATCCATAGTAGTAGAAGTAATAGTTGGCGAGACAACTTCATGAAGACACAATGATGGAGATCATGATGATGGAGATCATGGTGTCATGCCGGTGACAGTGATGATCATGGTGCCCCGAAGATGGAGATCAAAGGAGCAAGATGATATTGTCCATATCATGTCACTATATTTATTGCATGTGATGTTTATCATGTTTACATCTTATTTGCTTAGAACGACGGTAGTGAATATGATGATCTCTCAATAAAATTTCAAGAGATGTGTTCATCCTAACTGTGCACCGTTGCTAAGGATCGTTGTTTCGAAGCACCACGTGATGATCGGGTGTGATAGGTTCTAACGTTCGCATACAACGGGTGTAACCCATATTTACACACGCGAAACACTTAGGTTGACTTGACGAACCTAGCATGTACAGACATGGCCTCGGAACAAGGAAGACCGAAAGGTCGAACATGAGTCATATAGAAGATACGATCAACATGGAGATGTTCACCATTTATGATGTTCGTCTCACGTGATGATCGGACACGGGTTAGTTGACGTGGATCATGTGTCACTTGGATGACTAGAGAGATGTCTATCTAAGTGGGAGTTCATTAGATGAACTTAATTATCATGAACTTAGTCTAAGAGTATCTTTGCAAATTATGTCGTAGATAGCTCACGCTGTAGCTCCCCTTATTTTATTGATACGGTCCTAGAGAAAAGTAAGTTGAAAGTTGATGGTAGAAATAAATGCGGACTGGGTCCATGATCTGAGGATTGTCCTCATTGCTGCACAGAAGGCTTATGTCCTTGATGCACCGCTAAGTGCACCACTCCCTCAAGCGATGTCTGTAGATGTTGTGAACATATTGGCAGGCACTTTTTAATGACTACTTGATAGTTCAGTACGTCATGCATCACGGCTTAGAATTAAGGCTCCAAAACGTTTTGAACGTCACGGAACATAAGAGATGCTCTAAAAAGCTGGAATTGGGATTTCAAGCTCATGCCTATGTCGAGAGGTATGAGACCTCCAACAAGATTCTTTGCGTGCAGTATAAAAGAGAATAGCTCAATCAGTGAGCATGTGCTCAGATTTTCTGGGTGCTACAATCACTTGAATCGAGTGGGAGTTAATCTTCCAGATAAGATAGTGATTAATACAGTTCTCCAAGTCACTGCCATCAAGCTACTGGAGCTTTGTGATGAACTATAAAATGCCAGGGATGGAGTTAATGATCCCTGAGCTATTTGCGTTGTTTGACACCGCGAAGGTAGAAATAAAGAAGGAGCATCAAGTGTTGATGGTTAAGTGAAAACCACTAGTTTCAAGAAGGGCAAGAGCAAGAAAGGGAAAACTTCAGGAATGACAAGCCAGTTGCCGCTCTAGTGAAGAAACCCAAGGTTGAGCCCAAACCCGAGACTATGTGCTTCTATTATGAGGAGAACGGTCGTTGAAGCGGAACAACCCTAGATACTTGGTAGATAAGAAGGCTGGCAATGTTGACAGAAGTATATTTGATATACGTGTTATTAATGTGTACCTTGCTAGTACTCCTAGTAGCACTGGGTATAAGATACCGGTTCAGTTGCTAAATGTTAGCAACTCGAAATAAAATCTACGAAATGAATGGAGGCTAGCTAAGTGAAAGGTGACGATGTGTTGGAAGTGTTTCCAAGGTTGATGTGATCACTATCGCATGCTTTCTCTACCTTCGGGATTAGTAATGAACCTAAATAAATGTTATTTGGTGTTTGCGTTGAGCATGAACATGATTGCATCGTGTTTACTGCGATACGATTATTCATTTAAGTTAGAGAATAATGGTTATCCTGGTTACATGAATAATGCCTTCAATGGTCATGCACCCAATGGGAATGGTTTATTGAATCTTGATCGTAGTAACACATATGCTCATAACGTTGGTACCAAAGATACAAAGTTAATAATGATAGTACCACATTCTTGTGGCACTGCCACAAACGTCATATTGGTGTAAAGCGCATGAAGAAACTCCATGCTGATGGATCTTTGGACTCAGTCGATTTTGAATCAGTTGAGACATGCGGACCATGCCTCTTGGGCAAGATGACTAAGACCCCATCTTCCGGTATGATGGAGCGGGCTGGTGGCTTATTGGAATTGATACATGTTGATGTATGTGGTCCAATGAGTGTTGTAACACGCAGTGGATATCGTTATTTTCTTTACCTTCATTGATGATTTGAGTGAATATGAGGATATTTACTTAATGAAACACAAGTCTAAAATGTTTGAAAAGTTCAAGGAGTTTCAGAGTGAAGTTAAAGATCATCGTGACAAGAAGACAAAATGTCTACGATATGATCGTGGAGGTGAATATCTGTGTTATGAGTTTGGTATGCAATTTTAGACAATGTGGAAATTGTTTCACAGCTCACGCCTCCTGGAACACCATAGTGTGATGGTGTGTCCGAACGTCGTAGTCATGCTCTATTGGATATAGTGAGTACTATGATGTCTCTTATTGTTTTTCCACTATTGTTGTGGGGTTATGCATTAAAGACAAATCCATTCACTTTAATAGGGAACCATCTAAGTCTGTTGAGATGACACCATGTGAATTATGGTTTGACAAAAGCCTAAGCTGTCATTTCTTAATGTTTGGGGTTGGGACGCTTATGTGAAAAGGGGTTTTCACCTAGTGAGCTCGAACCCAAAGCAGACGAATGCATCTTCATAGAATACCCTCAGGAGATTTGGGTATACCTTCTATCTCAGATCCAAGCGCAAAAGTGTTTGTGGCTAAGAATGCGTCCTTTCTCGACAAAGAGTTTCTCTCAAAAGAAATGAGTGGGAGGAAGATAGAACTTGATGAGGTTGTTGAACCTTTGTTTCAACCAGAGAGTAGCGCAGCATAGAAAGATGTTTCTGTGGAGCCTACATCAGTTGAAGAGGAAGTTAATGATGGTGATCATGAAGCTTCAGATCAAGTTACTATTGAACCTCGTAGGTTGACAAGGACGCGTACTGATCCTGAGTAGTACATCAACCCTATCTTGGAGGTCATGTTGTTGGACAACGATGAACCTACAAACTATGGAGAAGCGATGGTGGGCCTAGATTCCAACAAATGGCTAGGAGCCATGAAATCCGAGAAAGGATCCATGCATGGAAACCAAGTATGGACTTTGGTGGACTTGCCCGTTGAACGTCAGGTCGTTGAGTACAAATGGACCTTTGACATGAACACAGACACTAATGGTGAAATGTCACCATTTACAAAGCTCGACTTGTCGCAAAGAAGTTTCTGCCAAGTTCAAGGGGTTGACTGCGATGAGATTTTCTCATCCGTAGCGATGCTAAAACTCTGTTAAAATTATGTTAGCAGTTGCTGCATTTTTCGATTATGAAATCTGGCAGATGGATGTCAAAAACAAGGCTTCCTTAATGGCTTCCGTGAGGAAGAGTTGTATGTGACACAACCAGAAGGTTTTGTCAATCCTAAGGATGCTAAAAGGTATGCAAACTCCAGCGATCCTTCTAAGGACTGGAGCAAGCACCTCGGAGTTGGAATATGAGCTTTGATGAACTGATCAAAGTTTATGAGTTTATACGAAGTTTATGAGTTTATACGAAGTTTATACGAAGTGAGTGGGAGCACTATAAAATTTCTGATAAGAATATGTAGCTGACATATTATTGATCGGAAATGATGTAGAATTTCTGGAAAGCATAAACGGTTGTTTGAAGAGAGTTTTTTCAAATGAAGGCTTGGATAAAGCTACCTAATTGTTGGGTGTCAAGATTTATAGAGATAGATCAAGATGCTTGATAATACTTTCAATAACTACAAGCCTTGACAAGATATTGAAGAAGTTCAATATGGATTAGTTCGAGAAAGGGTTCTTTTCTGTATTACAAGGTGTGAGATTGAGCACAGCTCAATGCCCAACTACGGCAGAAAATAGAGAAAAGATGAGTGTCATCCCCTATGCTTCAGCCATAGGCTCTATATAATATGGCATGCTGTGTACCGCACATGTGTGTGCCTTGCCATGAGTCTGTCAAGGGGTACAAGAGTGATCCAGGAGTGGATCACTGGACAGCGGTCAAAATTATCCTTAGTAACTAGAGGACTAAGGAAATATTTCTCGATTATGGAGGTGATAAAGAGTTCGTCGTAAAGGGTTACGATGATGCAAGCTTTAACACCAATCCGTATGACTCTGAGTAGAAATTCGGATATGTATAGTGGAGTAACCATTTGGAATACCTCCAAGTGGAGCGTGGGAGCAGTATCTACAGTAGGACATAGAAGTTTGCAAGGTACACACGGATCTAAATGTCGCAGACCCGTTGACTAAAACCTCTTTCACAAGCAAAACATGATCAAACCCCAGAACTGATTGGGTGTTAATCACATGATGATATGATCACATGGTGATGTAAGTGTTAATCACATGGCGATGTGAACTGGATTATTGACTCTAGTGCAAGTGCGAGACTGTTGGAAATATGCCCTAGAGGCAATAATAAAATGGTTATTATTGTATTTCCTAGTTCATGATAATTGTCTATTGTTCATGCTATAATTGTGTTAACCGGAAACCGTAATACATGTGTGAATACATAGACCACAACATGTGCCTAGTGAGCCTCTAGTTGGCTAGCTCGTTGATCAATAGATGGTCACAGTTTCATGATCATGGACATTGGATGTCGTTGATAACGGGATCACATCATTAGGAGAATGATGTGATGGACAAGACCCAATCCTAAGCATAGTACAAGATCGTGTAGTTCGTCTGCTAAAGCTTTTCAATGTCAAGTATCGTTTCCTTATACCATGAGATTGTGCAACTCCCGGATACCGTAGGAATGCTTTGGGTGTGCCAAACGTCACAATGTAACTGGGTGGCTATAAAGGTTCACTACGGGTATCTCCGAAAGTGTCTGTTGGGTTGGCACGAATCGAGACTGGGATTTGTCACTCCGTGTGACGAAGAGGTATCTCTGGGCCCACTCGGTAAGACATCATCATAATGAGCTCAAAGTGACTAAGGAGTTAGCCACGAGATGATGTGTTACGGAACGAGTAAAGAGACTTGCCGGTAACGAGATTGAACAAGGTATAGGGATACCGACGATCGAATCTCGGGCAAGTATCATACAAATAGACAAAGGGAATTGTATACGGGATTGATTGAATCCCCGACATCGTGGTTCATCCGATGAGATCATCGTGGAGCATGTGGGAGACAACATGGGTATCCAGATCCCGTTGTTGGTTATTGACCAGAGAGGTGTCTCGGTCATGTCTACGTGTCTCCTGAACCCGTAGGGTCTACACACTTAAGGTTCGATGACGCTAGGGTTATAGGGAAATGTTGTACGTGGTTACCGAAGGTTGTTCGGAGTCCCGGATGAGATCCCGGACATCACGAGGAGCTCCAGAATGGTCCGGAGGTAAAGATTGATATATAGGAAGTCCAGTTTTGGTCACCAGAAAGTTTTCGGGCTCATCGGTAGTGTACCGGGAGTGCCGGGAGGGTGCCGGAGGACCCCCGGGAGGGGTGTGACGACCAAAGGACTTCGTGGGCCCTTAGAGGAGGTGTGCCAGCCCTTATTGGGCTGGCCAAGACCTTCCAGAAGGGCCCATGCGGCTAGGGATAAAGAGATAGGGCTGAAAAGATTTAAAAGGAAGAGATCCACCTCCCTTGTGGGAGGTGGACTCTTCCTCTAGTTCGGCCGAACCTCTCCTCCTTGGAGGAGGGGCCAAGGCATCCCTCCCTCTCCCTCCTCCTATATATATCCAAGGGTTTGGGCTGATTTGAGACGACGACTTCTCTCTCTCTCACGGCACAGCCCTACCCTTCCTCTTCCTCAATCTCCGTAGTGCTTGGCGAAGCCCTGCCGGAGTCCACGTAGCTCCACCGTCACCATGCTGTCGTGTTGCCGGAGCTCTCCCTCAACCTCTCCTTCCTCCTTGCTGGATCAAGGCGTAGGAGATGTCATCGGGATGCACGTGTGTTGAACGCGGAGGCGTCGTTGTTCGGCGCTTAGATCGGAGTCCACCGCGATCTGAATCGCTACGAGTACGACTCCACCAACCGCGTTCTTGTAACACTTCCGCTTAGCGATCTTCAAAGGTATGAAGATGCAATCTCTCCTCACTCTTTGCTGGTTTCTCCATAGATAGATCTTGGTGACACGTAGGAAAATTTTGATTTACTACTACGTCTCCCAACAGGGCCATCTGGCTTGTTCTGTCGCACGAGCAACTGCGGTCAGCACGGAGGAGTAAGGTCTGATGCCGGCTGTCAGTTGGGAAGAATCAAACAAAAAGAGCCGCCTCGACAGAACATACCAGGGAAGGACGGTTGATGCGGTCATACGGCTCCATGCCAAAAGTCCATGACGTCGGCGCCAGCTTGAACGTCGTGATGGCGGTCACCCGTGTCGCCACCTGAGCCGGCGTCAGGTCGACGGTCGTCAGCCGGCACGTGTCCCGGTGACCGTACATATCACAGATCTGGTGCAGCCTCATCTGGAGAGGCAGCACCCGGCGCGATATGAAAGCCGCCACCAGATTGGAGGTGACCAGCCCCTCTCCAGTCCTCAGCTGCACGAACCGGCTGAGCTCCACGAGACCCACCCCGCGTGGAGTGGCTCCCATTCAGTTGACTCCGGAGGAGTGCGCGTTGCCGAAGGGCGGCAGCCGGATGTAGTCCTGCTGTGAGTTAGCGTTCTTCAGGTAGAAGAACGTCCGATGCCACCCCTTGATGGAGTCGCTGAGGGAGAAGTGCGGGAAGCGCGTGCTGCGGAAGCACACCGTCGCGCCTCCGCAGGCGTTGCTCTTCAACGACTTGAGGTAGAAGAGAGAGTTGAAGAGGTCGAGGAAGGGAAGAATCCCCAAGTACCCCTCGCACGGCGTCACGAAGCCGGCGAGCTAGAGGATGGCGTTGGGGCCGAGATGGTGCGGCTACAGGTCGAACGTGTCCATCATCAGTCGGAAAAAAGTGGCTCACCGGGAGCCTGAAGCCGCGGGATAAATGCCAGAGGAAAACGACAAACTCCCCTGGCTGCAGCGCAGGCACCACCTCATCGCCCGACGCGCGGGAAATCACACGCTCCGCCGGCAGCAGCATGCGCGCGCGGCGGAGGTCCGCGATGGTGTCCTCGGTGACCATGGATCCAACCCAGCTTCCTCCGCGCCCTTCAGCCATTGCAACGGCGGGGCGGCGTGCGAGCACAGTTGCATGCGAGAGGAGCCGCGGCGCGCGAGGGAACGAGGAAGACGAAGAGAAGAGGCAGCGAGGGGGCAAGTGGGGTGTGGGTACCTCCGCCCTCTGCCCTTCCTCCCCGTTTAAATGGGGAGGCCACGACCGGGGGACGTGGGGATTAACTATGCCCACTCCCTCGGAATCCCCACGCACGTGTGGGCGGCTCGGGCTGTAACCACCGCTTCGGGGCGTAGAAGATCCTTGCCTGCGCCCCGAGGCCTACTGGGCTGCACCCGAGGCATAGCGGACTAGGCCCAAGGCGACGTCCCGTCTCCCCGCGTGCGTGGGGCCCGCAACATCATTACCCGCCATGTGGCGTGCGGCGGGCCGGCCCGGGTCCCGGGGCGACGTGCCGGAACCCGAGGCGTCAGGCTCGATCGCCGACCCGGCTGGCCTGTTGGCTTCATGCCGGAGGCGGGTACCGCTGGGGGAAAGCCGCCGGCTCCCCTCCGTCTGCTGGACGCGGGCCCCCGCCGGCTTCGGGGACTACTGACGGGTTTATTACCTCTGGGTAGGCCAAAGCAGTGGGGTTCTCCTCCCCGCGTCGAAGAAAAAGTACGCAATCGGCTGGCCCCGACCGGCTGGTGCGATCGCCGGCTGGCTCGAGGACGGCTGGTCAAGGTACCGGCTCGTCCCCCGGACGGTTGGGCATGACCGGCTACCTTCGGGCCGCCTCCTCCGTTGACCCCAGGGCAGACAAGCAACATCACGTCCCTCTGCGCGCAGGTACGGCGACACGACATGACCGCCACGACGGGTGCCAATGTAGCCACAGTGGCCGCTGACGCGCATGCGCGCATGGCTATAGTTCGGCCGTCCGGACCGCTGGCTTTGGTGACCGCCACCGGGCGGGCCAACAGTGCCGGCACGCCCCCGCCCACTCGATTACCTGCTGCGGCATGGCTACAGTGTAGCCGACCGTACCGGAGGGCTCGACCGGCTGGCGCTAGGCGATGCCACCCGGGCGACCCGTGCCGTAGCAGGTGGGCGGGGGCCAATCGCGGAGCTGGCTGGCGGGTCCCAGCGGGCGATGGGACCGCGCAGCCGGTGGACCCTACGGGCGATAAGACGGCTTGAGAGGCGGGGGCCATGGTCAGTCGGAAAGGCTGCCAGTCGGGCCCCTTATTTCTACACCTTAGGAATATTGTAAGGCCGGGGGGTTGGCCTATAAAACCCCCCGAGCTCCCCATGCAACGGGACAACAAGTCTCACGCACATGCCTACGGGACACTTCCCTCATTCTCACGCGCTCATAGCGGAGGAAGGCGAGCTGGCTTCTCCCTCTTCCTCCTCTAGACACGGTTCCAGGAGCAACCTTGTAAACATACCCATCCATCAACTAGGCCAAGCAGGACTAGGGGTGTTACCTCCCACGGAGGGCCCTGAACCTGGGTACATCGTGTGTCACCATCGCTTGTACCTAATCTCGCTCCCGAAGTCCGTCGGCGTCCTCCGGCCCCAACCACCTACGATAAGCCTACTCATGTCATGTGTCGTGAGAAAACGACGACAGCCTCCGACCCCTCCTAGCCTAACTAGAGATATATGAGTCAAATGACAAAAGATTACCTAAACCTACTTTCCCATATCTAAAAAAACTACTTTCCCACCTCCCATTCTCATGGGGGTAATTCCAATTCCCCGCGTAGGGCACGAATATCAATCAAACAACCCATACATTTGGGCCAGGCCAACTAGATCTAGGACTACCCTTTTATGGTTTCCATGTTTTTCCGTTTAGTTTTTTCTCTTTTCTCAATTTTCTTTTATTTTTACATGTTTACAAAATTGTAAACATTTTTTTAATAAATGATTTGTTTCTACATTGGGAGGGGGGAATTCAACTGAATGAAAATTATTTTTTAAAATCTGGAACATTTTTTGCAAACCGGGATCATTTTCGAAAATCATAGAAAAAAATCCTGGAGCAACTTTCAAATTCATGAAATATTAAAAATTCAGATCATATTCCTAAATACAAGAATATTTTAAAATCAAGATTATTTTCTGAAATTCAGAATATATTTTTCAAATTCCCGAACATTTATTGAAATATAGGAAAAACAACCGAATCCATTTTTGAAAACATTTTGAGATTTCTATGAATTAAGCAACATTTTTTGAATTATTGAACATTTATTAAAATTTATGAACATTTTTAAAAACCATGTTTTCTATTATTATTTTTGTTCTTCGTTTCGTTTCTCTGTTTTACTCTTTTTTATTTTCTTTTGGTTTTATTTGTTTAATTTTTGTTTTGCACTACCTTTTTTCTCATTTTATTGTTTTTCTTTTGTTTTATCACTGGTTTATTTGTTTCTCTATACACATTTTCGGTATGTATCTAATACATTTTCTATTACACATTTAATATTCAACTACAAGATTAACACATATTGAATACATGCTCAACCATTTTATATACATTTAAGTTTTTGCAAATCCTTGATTGCCCTTTTTTTCTATTTTAATACATGATAAAAAAAACTACACATTTTACATGTTTTTCAAATCCTTGACTGACATTTTTAAATACAAGTTTAACATTTTTCCAATACATGGTCAATATGTTTCTATATGCATTTTTTTCATATACTTTATTAACATTTTTAATACTACTTTAACATTTTTAAATACATGGTCAACATTTTTAAATACACCTTTTTCACACGCATTATTTTTTTTACATGTTTAGTATACATGATAAATATTGTGTCTATGTACATTTAATATTTCGAAAATAATTTATTACATTTTTATGATATGTTTTATGTTAGTTGGTTTGTACAATATTTATTTACAATATCTGTAAGTATATAAAAATGAAAGAAAAAACAAAAGCATGGAAAATACAAAAAAACAATGCGATAGGCCGACACATGCGAACTTCAGCAAATCGGATGGTTGCCTCACTAGAAGTGAGTATAGTCGCGCTCCTCAAGGGTAGCCTTGATAATTACTTAAGGACTCCTAGAGTATATAAAGCGCACATGAGCATGTAAATCTTTGCTCTCTACTTGAAAGGATTCAAGAGAAGGGCATGTGTCTCCCTCTCCTCCCCTTCCAGCCAAGGATGACAACGGGTCTGCACCCGGCCGGGGAGTCCCTTTTCTCCCCCATCCCTGTGAGAGAACAATCATATTCCTAGGAGTGGAGGAGTCCATCCTATTCCTAGGTGGAACAGGCAAACAGAAGATGGCACTCAATTGTCAGGCGGCGGTGCCACCTGTAGATGGAAAAGTTGACGGCGGCAGGGGAGGGGTGAAAAACAGGGTTAGAAATTGACGGCGGCTGAGGTAAAACGAGGGTTTGACCTAGGGTTGTATTATATAGGCAAAGCAGTGGGCCACATGTCAGATGTTTACGGGGGATTAGTAGGGTTCGGGTCTGGGGACTATAGAAACGGACCCGCCCCCGCTACACCTGATGGGGAGGAAATTCGCCCATAAATATCTCCATAGGGGCTAACAATGTATCATCCCCGTCCCCTAATGGAAGAAAAACCCATCGGATTTCGGGTAAACGGTACCCATTGCCATCCCTACTTCCAGCTCTCTCTCTCTGGGGTAAGCTAACAAGATTGAGAAGAGAGGTCCAAAGATATTGTTAGGCCCGGATTAGTCAGGGTGACGGGACTCCATAAGTGAAGACACTTCGAGTGTCTTGTTCATGAACTGTGCCCTCCGACACTTCTATAAGTTCATAAGAAGTTTACCTGCAACGAATGATTGGATCACGGCGGTTTAGCGACTACCATGAAGTAGAATAAAATTTAGCAATTACAACTTTTTACCTTCGAGACACAGCTTAACCATATTAGTCACATTACCCTTTTTTAATGTGACCTTGTGAGAACTTGTACCCTAGAATCAAGTCGGGATGTTGAAATAACAAGCTGGCTCGGCGCGTGAGGTGAGCACATACATACGCATGAAGTACTATATTATACCATTGCCGCCTCATTCGTGTAGTCATTGATACGTCCCGACGTATCTATAATTATTGTTTTTCATGGTATTATCATACTATTTTTATATATTGTTGGTAGCAATTTATATTGTTTTTATAGACTAAGTTACTAATTTAGTGCTCACTGGCAGTTTTTGTTTTTTGCATGTCTTTTTGTTTTGAAGAAAATTTATATAAAAGAAGGTCAAACACGATAAAAATTTATTGAAATTTTTTGTGTAATATATCTGATTTTGGGTGCAAGAATCATCAAATGACGAGGCCCGTGGGATCCACAAGCCTAGGGGTGCCCTCCTTTGGGGGCACGCCTAGCAGGCTTATGGCCACCGTGTAGGTCAGTCTGAACTCTTCTTCGGACGCAAGGAAGCTAATATCAAGAAAAATATTATGTAAAAATTTCAGCCCAATTGGAGTTAGGGAACTACATCTATAAAACAAATGATATTTGACCAGAAACCCAGCCCCGAAACGGAGAAGAAACCCTAGAGAAAAAGAGAGAGAGGTCTAATCTCGGAGGAGCTCCCGCCCCTTGGGGGCCATGGAGGTCAAGTACCATAGGTGGGGACCCTTCTCCCGTCTAGGAAGAAGGCCAAGTAAGAAAATGAAGGAGGGGGCTCTCGCCTCCTCGCTCCTGGTGGCGCTACAACGCTGTTGGGGAACCATCGTGACGACGATCTACTCCAACAACTTCACTGACATCATCACCAACTTTCTCCCCCTCTACACAATGGTGTAACCTCTCTCGCCCCGCTGTAATCTCTACTTGAACATGGTGCTCTATGACATATATTATTATCCAATGATGAGATGCACCTCTATTATGGTTGAGTAGTTTCTTTTTGTACTATGGGTTAATTGTGGTATGGTATTGTATGGTTTATGAGTTGTATGTTAATATATATGGCGTTGTCCTATGGTTCCCTCCGTTTCATGCAAGCGTGTGGGGTTCCCTATGTAGGGTGTTGCAATATGTTAATGATTTGCTTATAGTGGTTGTGGGAGTGACTAGAAGCCTAAAGCCGAGTTTGTGAGTTGTTGCATATGGGATCAAAGTGGAATTTTAACTTAATGTTATGGTTGGGTTTTATCTTAATAATTTTTTAGTAGTTGTGGACACTTGCTAGAGTTCCAACCATAAGAACATGTGATCCAAGTACAAAAAGTATGTTAGCTTAAGCTTCTTCCTCATAAGTATGATGAGTATCACTATCATGTCATATTCAATTACCTAGGGACAAAAAATTTATTATTGCTCTTTAAAAACCTTTAATTAATTGTCCACTTAATACAAAACAACTAATTATTTATTATCTTACAAAGCTATCTTTTTATTAACGCAAAGTAGTTGTATTATTTGTTTCTAGGTAAAGTGAACATTAGCGTATGTTGAGTTGTATCGGTGGTTGATAGAACTTGAGAGAGTATTTATTCTATAGCTCCTACTTGGGTTTGACAGTCTTATTTATCGAAAAGGCTACAACAAATCCCCTATACTTGTGGGTAATTAAGACCTTCTTTGGCCTCGTTGCCGGGGAGCAGTATCCTAGGGTGAATATTCTCGTGTGTGCTTGGTTGCTTTATATCAAGTATATTTTACTTTGTTTTCTTAGTTGTTCTTTACCTTTAGTTATGGGTATGGAGCACGAAACACCAAAAATATTATTTATACTTGTTAGTCATGGAGGTGGGGACCACCTAAAACCCTCGATGCGGGTTATGTGTGGAACATTGAATATTTCTTTGATAACCCCGATAAATTCCCATTGAACATGATAATGGAACACATGTTGGATTAGCGTGAATACTTTAGGGATTATTGCTTGACTCAAAAAGGAAAACACTTATGGGATCACTTCAAATGTTGTGTTGGTACGCTTGGAGTATGTGCTCTATGTATGATTATACTCATTGTTTCAAGATGGAGGCTCCGCACCTACCCTTTCAATGTAACTTAATGATAATGAAACTCTAGCTTCTTATACTAATGGTATATATGATTATTATGATGTGGAGAAAAAGAATTTGTTGCTTTTCAGGGTGCTTATGAAATTGATTGTTTGCTTGAAAAGTGTGATGATGCTCTTTACAAATATGAAAATCTTGATATACTTAAATATTGCTATAAAAATTATGAATACAATGCTTATATTAATGAATTTATTAAGAGAATGTCTGCAGATGTGGAAAATACTAATATTTTACAAGATTCTATGGAAGAAGAAATTGATTAAACTATGAGCTCTTTAGATGAAAAGGGTGGGGAGGAGAGTGAAGAACAAAAGGAGGATGAGCGGATTACATACCGCTCCCACCTTCTAATGGGAGTAACTATTTAACTCATGCGTCATTTAATTTCCATCCATGCTTACCGAAGGATGAATGCTATGTTTATGATTGTTATGACCCCTTGGATTTGTTTGAAATATCCCTTTTTGATAAACTTGGTGCTTGTTATGCTTATGGCCATGATGCCACTTTGAATTATGCTTATGAAGATGAACTTGATATAGTCCTCATGCTAAGAATAAAATTGTTTCTATTGCACCCACACATGATAGTCCTATTAACTTTTTGTATTCTCCAAACTACACTGTATCAGAGAAGTTTGTTGTAATTAAGGATAATATTGATGGGTTGCATTCTACCATTGCACTTGATGATTTTGATGGATACACTATGCATGTTCTTGCTGCTCCTATTTATAGTTATTATAAGAGAGGAACCTCATCTCCGCCTCTATATGTTTCTAATACGATAAAATTGAAATAAACTACCAATACTATGTATTGGTCTTTACTTTGTGTGCACGAATTGTTCATTTATGACAGCCAATGCATAGGAGGAGAGTTAGACTTAGTTGTTACATGATATATGTTACTTTGTGCTCACTAATAAATTATAATTCATTGTTAATTGAAATTGTCTTTCATATTCCTTGGGGTCCTCGTGGATCAATTACGTGAGCACTTTATGCCTACATTAATGGCTTTAAAGAAAGCGCTGCCTGGAGACAACCCGAAAATTTTAGAGAGTCATTTTATTTTATTGTGTGCTTATAATATTAAAAAGATACAAAATAATAAAGTGGGTAACTTAAAACTTTTTTCAAAAAGAAAGTTGAAAGTGAGACAGATGAAATTTATGGAAGTGGGGGCTAGCCTTGAACATTGTTCATGCCCATGAAAAATTTGTCAACCTTAATCACCAAAACTTTAAATAATTATCCACTTGTACAAATTCATTGTATTATAAAAATAATATGTCAAGATTTACCTTAAGTGTGTTCAAATTGCTTGTTTGATATGTGTTGTGCAGAAATCGGAATTTTTGCGGCATTATTTGATTTATCATATTGTACTCGAACATGGAAGTTTCTGGAGTTTTTACATGATACTTCTATATAAATTTTTTTATTATGACCTGACATTTGAGAATTTTGGGAGTTAGAGCAATATATGTTTCATCTGCATCCTTGCAGACTATCCTGGTTTCACAAATTGATGTTATAGTTTCTTTATCTGAGTATGTTTGAAATCTTGTTAAGCCACATTGATGTGGGAGTATTAGAATTGTTATATCATAGAATAGGTAATGTTTTATTATAATTATTAAATATTGTTACATTAAAACATGATGACATTTGATGTTATATGTACTAACCCCTATAATAAAAGTTCTGTTGAGTTTTGTGTGGTTGAAGTGAAAATAGAGGGGAGCCATCGGTGTGAGAGGATTAAGGAGAGTCAAGAGTTCAAAATTGGGTATGCCCATTGCACCCCATGGAAATATCCAAGGAGATTGAAGAGACTACGCTTTAGGATGCCCTGGAAGGCATCCCCTCTTTCTTCCTCAATAATTATTGGTATATCTTGATTTTTATTTTGTTTACATGATATGCGTAAATTCTTGAAGTGTCGTGTGCTTTATTTTTATTTTTGTGCACCATGCTCGTATGGGATAGCCTTTGGTTGATTTATAGAATGTTCTTTGCATTTCACTTAATCTTTTGATTATGGCTTTATAGAATGTTTCGTGTGCTTCATGTATATCTTTTGAAGTTTGGATACTCCTTTCTCTACATTTCAATACCGTTATTTGAAGAATGCTCTTTTCATTTAAACTTATTAGAGCTTGGTCGAATCTTTTGTAGAAAGGTTTAAAACTCTCTTGCTTCACTTATATCTTTTTGGAGAGCTGAATATTAATTATTTGCATAGTTAGTCCTAGGTATGTATGGGTGGTATATATAAAAACTTGCATAAAACTTGTAAATCACTGAACATGATAAGTTTGATTCTTTGCAACAGTTTTGCGATATTGAAGTGATAATACATGTGCATGCTAGTGAAAGCATTAAAGTTGAGTATTAATAATATTGTTAAGGATAGTGAGTCCTCAAGCATGTAAAGTGGTGGCTGATGACATTAGCGGTGACTTCGGAGCATAATTTATCATTGATTGAGTCCTTTTGTGCTCGAATGTGGGTGTGTGATGGTTAACTCCAGCCTCCTTCCTAGGCACATGCAAGTTGTACTTTGCTTCGATGGCTAAGGATTCTTTGCAATGAGTACTTGAGTTCTTTATGTTTAATGTGAGTTTGGGTCTGAAAGCGTTTCCACATATTCATATTTTGCTATCCTTTTTGGTATTGTGCATTGTCCACTCTCACCTCGAGACATGATGCAAACTTAACTGGTGCATCCAAAACACGTGAGACCATACGTTCTCTCACACATAATCCTTATAATATTCTTCCTCAAAACCGTCATCATATATATCTACCTATTTTGGCATTTTCGTAGCCATTTCACAATTGTCTGGTAGTCCAACACCACCTTAGGCAGAGAAGGTCAGACAAACCTGTGAAATTGTATCCCTCCTGTGAAATTGGACTGTGCATCCTGCGTGCAAATAATAATTTGCAATTTTCTTTTATAATAACCATCATAATTTACCTCTAAGAATATATCTCCAATTTTTTTTACTGGAGTACTATTGTAGGACGATGTGATTATTGAAATTTAACGCTGGATATACTTTGATGGAGAAGATTACACAGATGTGTGTAGAAGAAATATTCGACATTATAGTTAAATACCCCCTCCGTTCGGAATTACTTGTCACCAAAATGACAAGAAGTGAATGTATTTAGAACTAAAATTTGTCTAGATACATCCATTTCTATGACAAGTATTTTCGTACGGAGGGAGTATTCTCTAAGCATTTAAAAGTTTTTTATGTGTTTCTTGCTAATTAAATCATTGCTCACTGGTTAATGTTGTATTCCTCCTTCACTCTACTCAGTTATTGTTTCTGATTTCGTTGAGACAAGTCCTTTTGCACATCCTCATAAAATTTTAGATCTAGTCGAATCCCACAAAATTTCGATCGATTTTCTAATCATTTGAGATTTACATGGCTGATTTGCAGTACTCTACTGCTTAACTGTGCATGCATGCATGCACACGGCCGGGCTTGGTCAGCGCTGCCTCATGGACGCCTCGCACTGGGCGGGGGCCGTCCACCTACGCCCGGCGGTCGTCCTCTCCGGCGGCGCCATTCTCGTGTAGTTCTTCCAGTCGGCGGCGACGTTCCTGAGGTCGTGCACCTTGTTCTCGAGCCCGATGCAGCAGTTGGCGTGCATGGTGCACACCCGGTCCATCTCGCCGTGGAGCTGGCAGAAGCCGTCGAAGAGCGCCGTCTCCAGGAACACGAACCTGATCCGCAGCTCGCCGCCCGCCAGCTCGCCCTTGATCTCGTCGAACACCGCCTGGTCGTGCGTCGGCGGGAACCGCGACCTCGCCGCCCGCCACCGCCTCAGCATCTCCACAGTGCGGTTGGTGGACTTGACGTAGTAGAAGCCGGTGTTGGGCGCGTTCGTCAGGGCCTCGGCGTCGCCGTTGAACCGGTCGGTGGAGACGGCCATGTCGGCGTACAGGCCGATGTGCCGGAACGGGTTGCGCAGCCACATGATGTCCACGTCGGTGAAGAGGTAGCTGTAGCCGAGCTGGAGGACGCGCTGCTGGAGCTCCAGCTTGGCCCACACCAGCTCCAGGTAGCTCTTGGTCATGAAGCGGTTGGCGGAGCTGACGTCGGCGGAGGTGACCTCCAGGAGGTAGCAGTGCGGGTGCACGGCCTCGCAGTGCGCCAGCGCGCCGGTGTCGACGGCGACGATGAGGGTGTGGTTGAGGAGGTGCGCGATGCCCTCGCCGTTCTTGAACCCCTCGCGGAAGAGGTCGAGGAGGGAGCCCGGCCGCGACCACGCCTCGTTCACCGACGTGATGATCACCGTCCCGTCGTCCGTGGCCACCCTCGGCAGCAGCTCCGCCAGCCCCGGGAACACCCTCTCCTCCGTGCCCGTGTGGTTAACATGGATCATCTCCTGATGAGCTGATGATCCATTGTTGTTCTTGTTCCCCAAGGTGGATATGCTGGCCAGCCGCTCGCCGACCCGGTCGGAGGCGATGAAGAAGAGCAGCAGCGTGGGGAGAAGAGCCCCGAGGAGGAACGAGGCCGAGTGGCTGCCGCCGACGCCGACGTGCTGCTTCCTCGGGCTGCCAGCCATATCCATCGACAGGGGGAGAGGGTGCGTACGTTGTGGAAGCGGGCACAAATGGGAACTACGACGTGCCACCGTACGTACGTATAGCACGTACCGCCGTCGATCTGCCGGCGTTTTTAAAAGGAAATCCACCCGTCTCGATTGGCTCCGCAGGAAGGACGCGTGTTGATCGGTTCAAAGATCCAAACGACGACCATGCATGCAGCCTGATGTGTGCGTGCCAAATAACTGGTCTTCCTGTTTCGATCCGACGTAGCTTTCTCTCCAGGCGCATGCATGCACCGCCCCTTGTCTTTGGTCATGCTTGGGTAAAACAACGGCACACGCCACATGGTTAATACGAGTGGTAGTACAACTTTTCAACGAGGAGGAACATGGGAGGAACGTATACTTGCATGGAGTTTTGTGCTTTTTTGTCTCTCACGGACAGAACCGTCAAATTGGCTACGTACTACTAGTATACACTCCCTTCGTTTCTAAATATTTATCTTTTTAAAAATTTAACTATAGACTACATACAAAACAAAATGAATGAATCTATATTTTAAATTATATCTATATATATTCGTATGTAGTTTATAATGAAATCTCTATAAAGACAAATATTTAAAAATGAAGAGATTACTAGTCAATATAAGTACGGCGCGTGCCAATTTTCGACCGGCCGGTTGCTTTCAATGTTGGAAGTGTTCGGACCGGTCGGCAAGACGATCCTGAAAGGCAAAAGTCCCGGAGCCTTAAGGTACAAGGATTGAAGCTTGACAGCAAAGTTCAAAGTCTAGTCAACCTAAAGTGCAACGCTTCCCTCTTTGGCGCCTCTTTCCTGAGCTGTTCTTTGACAATGACAACGGTTCTAGGCTTCCATTTATGCTAGGAGAGAGCTTTCCTACCCCTCAAAAAAAAAAGAGAGAGCTTTCCTACACATACAGATTAATCTTACATAATTAAACTTAGAGCATCTAAAACCAAACCTTTCAAACAGGTCTTAAACAAAATCGGATCATTTAACATTGTGAAGAGATGTGAGAGAATCTACAGTATCCTGACTTTCCTTTCGGTAGATTTCCCTAAACTGCTAACACGTAGATTTGTGAACAGTAACTATGTATAGTGATATATGAACAGTGCTGAACCTACAATAATTTGCAAACAGTGTGACGCCCCTGATTGCATTCCTCATTTTACACAGCAACACCACTGTAGCTCCCTGACATCTCTTCACAAAGTTAGAGGATCCGGTTCCGTCTCAAACGCCCAGGCAACCTGCTCGGTCACTAACCGGTCATAAAAATTTGACCCAGACGGACTTCTTAAACGGGCTTCAAACGTCTAGGGTGACCGGCACCTCTCGTATCCAGCTCAAATATGAGACGGATATGGGGCTTTGGACGCGCCTGAGAGCACACACGGCTACGGAGAGTTGGCTGTTTTATTTTAACATATGGGAGTTGGCTATTTGTTTCTTCAGAAAGGATTTTTCTGGAAAAAAGCATGTCTAACGACGTCTAGTTCAAACGTCACGTCAGTTTTTGCGGGCTCCACCTGTCATAATCTGTCGTAGAACGATCAAATCAGGCGACTAGTGTTATTTGCAAAAAATTAGACAAAAAAATAGAGGTTTTGGACATAATTCCGTAGACTTGTGGTTTCTGCAAATCTAGCCTTAAGTGTCGATGTTTTCTGCAATTCACTCTCGATTGAGCCTCAATGATGATTGGATTGGTATTTTTAATATTGAATTATTCCATGAAAAGGAGAAACACCATCGCACTATAACACCCCTTCTACATGTGCCGACACCATGTGGTTTGCACATCATGTACATGCATACATGCATGTACATCTACCCAACTTTTGCAGCCACGTATGAATGCTCATTTCAAGTGTCCCACGCAAAATTTGAACAAAATCGATGATCAAACGCATGTTTTGTCACGTCCGGCAACTGTTTTTGCGTGTTTTAGTATGGAAAATCATAGAAAATGAACAGAATGTCGGAAAATAAAAAAATTGGTGTGCCTCCTTGTGATGATCATTCGAGCACGTAAAAAAGTTGGATCCGTTTGATGAAGAGAAGAAACATCATCGCATTATAACACCCGCCCGTAACGGCACCCGTGGTTTGCACATCATGTACATGCATATATGCATGAAATCTATCCAACTTTTGCAGCCACGTGTGAATGCCCATCCAAGTGTCCCATGCAAAATTTGAACTAAATCGGTGGTTAAACGCACGTTGTGTCACGTCCGGCAACTGTTTTTGCGTGTTCTCGCATGGAAAACCACAGAATGTCAAAAAAAATAAAAAATGGCATGCCTCCTTGTGATGATCATTAGAGCACGTGAAAAAAAGTTAGGTCCATTTGATGAAGAGGAGAAACATCATCGCATTATAACGCCCCTTCGACCCGTATCGACAACCGTGGTTTGCATATGATATAAATGCATACATGCATGAAATTTACCCAACTTTTGCAGCCACGTACGTGTGGGTACTTATCCAAGTGTTCCACGTAAAATTTGAACAAAATCGATGACCAAACACACGTTGTGTCACGTCCGGCAACTATTTTTGCATGTTTCCGCATGAAAAATCATAGAAAATGCATAGAATATCGGAAAATAAAAAAACATTGGTGTGCCTCCTTATGATGATCATTAGAGCGCGTGAAAAAAGTTGGATCCGCTTGATGAAAAGGAGAAACATCATCACATTATAACACCCCTTCAGCCCGTACCGACACTCATGGTTTGCACATGATGTACATGCATACCTGCATGAAATCTACTCAACTTTTGCAGCCACGTGTGAATGCCCATCCAAGTGTCCCACGCAAAATTTGAACGAAATCGGTGACCAAACGCACGTTGCGTCTCGTCCGGCAATTATTTTTATGTGTTTTCACATGGAAAATCATAGAAAATGCACGGAATGTCGAAAAATAAAAAATAAATGACGTGCCTTCTTATGATTATTATTAGAGCGCGTGAAAAAAAAGTTTGGTCTGTTTGATGAAGAGGAGAAACATCATCGCATTATAACACCCCTTCCACTCATACCGACACACGTGGGTTGCACATGATGTACATGCATACATGCGTGAAATCTATCCCACTTTTGCAGTCACGTGTGAATGCCCATCCAAGTGTCCCGCGCAAAATTTAAACTAAATCGGTGACCAATGCACGGTGTGTCACATCTGACAACTGTTTTTGCATGTATTCGCATGAAACATTATAGAAAATGCACGGAATTTTGGAAAATGAAAAAAAATGGTGCGCCTCCTTGTTATGATCATTAGAGCGCGTGAAAAAAGTGATGGTTTGGGTAAGCCGGTAAGATAGTCTGGATGCACTTTTTCTTCAAATCAATAAAATGGACCCAGTTTTTTTGCACATACTAGTTTCACTACGCCAAGCATCCATGATAAATTTATTTGAGTTATAATATTTTATGCATTTTCTACCCTTTCCGGTGAAAAAATCCTAAAACAATTCGCTCTATTTAAAATATGTATGTGTTAAGACATTCTAAGCAATTTTGAAAGACACAAACTATTTTTGACTTATCTATATAATTTTTTTAAATGCAAATATTTGTACTTTATGAACAAAAAATTAAAAGGCGGCTGTTTGTTAATTTTTGAACAAAATTTAGTAAGCGTGAGCATTTCTTGAAAAATAAAAAGCAATAAAAAAAGAACGAATAGAGAAAAAAACAAGATAGTGATAAAAGGACAGGTTCAACAATGGGCCCCTAGCCGCGAACTAAAATAGAAGAAAAGAAAGAGAAAAGAAAAGATACACAAGCACTAGGATGTCCAAGTTGGTTATTGTGGTGCTCCTTATACCAAGAGGTCTCGAGTTTAAATCATGTTACCTGTACTTTTTTTTCTTGTAAAAAAAGTGAAAAAACGTAAGGTCTTTGTGGAAAAAAAGATGTCACAAGAAAAAAAAAGGGTGCCCCGTATATGTACGCAGGTCGCGTATCGGCGCGGTGAAATAACAATTCTATCATTTATTATGAAGAGGTATACAGAGATCTAAATCGTCAATGTGTTAAGAAAGGTCTACTGAAGCAAAAGTGATATATATAATAGTTTCAGAAACTATCCAAATCTACCTCCGTGCTAGGATCATAGGGGCATTTGAGATATTTCATGCTTACATCTTATTCCCATGTGATGCTCCAAGATTTTAAGATTGTGGAGGTATTGCGATGATGGCATGTCATACAAGCTCGAAGATTTTTAAGACAATAGTTCGTGCCCTTGTGTGACATGCTATCATCGTGATACATCACCACCGCCGGTGACATGCCAGGTTTGTGAGGCCAAACTTGAAGACAATAGTTTGAGCCTTGAGCTTCAAGACAATAGTTCGAGTCTGACAGCAAAGTTCAAGTCTAGTCAACTTAAAATGCGACGTTAATTAGCTTATTTTTCATTTTCTCGTGCTACTGTACTGTGGCCTCTTATCGGGCGTCCCGCATTTGGCCGGGACGCGCCACCCGAAGCTCCTCCCGGCGGCCTTGGCCTTCTTCTTCTCCGCCGGCGGCATCACCGTGTAGTTCTTCCACTCCCCTAGCACGTCCCTGAGGTCGCTGATCTTGTTCGCCATGCCGACGCAGCAGTTGGCGTGCATGGTGCACGCCGTCGCCATGTCGCTGTGGAACAGCTGGCAGAAGCTGCCGAAGTGCGCCGTGTCCAGGAACTGGCCGCGTATGCGCAGGTCGCTGTCGGCGCCGGCGAGCTCGTGCTTGATGCGGTTGATGATGTTCTGCTCGTGGTCCGGCGGGAACCTCCGCCGCGCCGCGCGCCACCGCCGCAGCATCTCCACCGTCCGGTTCGTCGCCTTCACGTAGTAGAACCCCGTGTTGGGCAGGCTGTCGAGGTCGTCGGCGTCGCCGGAGTACACGTCGCAGGACGTCGCCATGTCCGCGTGCACGCCGATGTGCCGGAACGGGTCCCGGAACCACAGGATGTCCACGTCCGTGAAGAGGAAGCTGGAGCCGAGCTGGAGCACGCGCTGCTGGAGCTCCAGCTTGGTCCACACGAGCTCCACGTACGCATCGCTCATGAAGTCGCTGGCGGAGCTCAGGTTCATGGATGTCTTCGTCGTCGGGAGGAGGTAGCAGAACCGGTGCACCGACCGGCAGTGGCGGTAGGCCATGGGGTCCACGGCGACGACGAGGAGGTGGCCGAGGAAGTGGTCGATCCTCTCGCCGGCGTGGAAGCTCTCGCGGAAAAGGCCCAGCAGGGAGCCCGGTCGCGCAAACGCCTCGTTCACCGACGTGATGATCACCGTCCGGTCGTCGGTGGCCACCTTGTGCAGAAGCTCGGCCAAACCTGCGAAATTGGTCTGGGCACCGTGCGCGCAGTTCAGTCGCTACGTATCAATCGATAATCATCAGAATTTACCTCTAGAAAATACTTATACAGTAGGACGATAGTCATTTAACGCTAGATATACTTCCCTGGGAAATATTACATAATTTATTGGAGAAATATTCGCGGCATTATAGACTCTAAATATTCTCTTAGCAATCGAGCACACCGGACATTATTGACCGATCGGTAATACTGCTTTTTTTTAAGTATAGTAATACTGCTTGATTATTAGTTGTGTTACGTTTTGTTTCAAAATAAAATGGCAATCTCCAGTCAAAAAACAATGGCAATCTTTATTTTTCTCGTCACATGTAAATGGTGCTAAATCACTAGTCACCATTTCCTTCGTTCCTAAATATAAGTCTCTTTAAGATTTGAATATGAATTACATTCACTCATTTTGCTCCGCATGTATTCCATACCGAAAAATCTAGAAAGAAATATATTTATGAACAGAGGTTGTAGTTAATATTGTATTCCTCCTTCACTCCACTTAGTAATCGTTTCCTACTTTCATGCCCATCAAAAAAGGTTTTGTGGTTCTTGCTAAATCATTGGTCACAAGTTAATGTTGCATTCTTCCTTCAATGGGTTATTATTTTCGTTGTGATAAGTCCTTTTGCGCGTACTCGTTAATCTTTTTATCTATTCAAATCCCACAATATTTTGATTGATTTTCTAATCTATTTGATTGGTTTCTAATCAATGGAGAGTTACAGGTTGACTAACAACGATTTTTTCCCTTTCTGAAACGAACAAGCCTAGTTTAAGTGACTTTTTCCTTTCCAAAATGTATAGTAACTAGACCATTTTAACGGCTCAATATGCCCGATGCACAAAAATTTGACTACCCGCAAGTAAAAAAAGGCAGCCTCCTAATCCAAAGAAATACACCATGTAATGCAAGGGATCTATCTCGATCAGAAACAACGAAACAATGTAAGACTATGGATTCAATCATATGGCATATGTGTTTTCATACCGAAATGGAAATATCGAAATGCTACACGTCATATGAAAACATGTAAAGAAACCAAATGGAAGTATACGTTGCCTTATTAGTGAGACCACTACCTACCTCGTTAGACTTTCCACTATTGTGTTTTGTTGCTCGCCGCGGAGACGACATCATCGCGTCTAGTCGTGGCCACCTCTGGCTGGCGAGCATTAGTAGCAGAAAGAGGGATATAGTGGTTGCAATCCACAATTTTACAAAGCGACGATGGCTTCCGTCATGAAACTCCATGGTGATTTCCAAAACTAAAACAAATTTTACCGTGTTGGGGAGATATACATCCACTTCCATTGCCTTTATAGGGTGCCCATGATTAATTGGCATGCAGCTAATGCTGGCAGGAATTGATGACATTATGGTAGTAAGTTAAATCCTACTTGGAGATATATGCATGACATAAGAACAATTGTTACCTTCTAAAGATGTAGGCACCTAAGCATGAGGATATGTATGTCTATAGGTTTCTATGGGATTTTAGATCAGAGGGTCCCTTCAATCCACAACCTCAAAATACAGCGGAGATTTATGTCACGAAACTCATATGGTGATGTGAAACTAAAAACTTAACATTATTTGCGTCTCGATGTCTAGTTCCAATTACGTTGAATTTATACAACGGTCTATACTCTATGGGCGATGTGGTATATGGATAATGCATGCACAAATCAATCAGATTCAAGCAATGAGTTGTTGACTACTTGGAAAAAATATGCATGATAAAAACAATTATAACCTTCTAAAGATCCAGACGCTGGATCTGAATGTCCATAGGTTCCTATGGGTTTTGAGATTTGAGAGGAGTACCAAAATAACAAGATAAGATGGGCGAGGGGGCGATTCTTCCATCACTGCTCCCCCTCCCCCCTCCACCAATCCCTACCCTCGATGCCCAAGAATTGTAGATAATAGTGGCTGTAAAAGAAACACCTTTCACCTTCTACTCGTGGTTACCTCACAGTCCTTTCTCGTCTTCTGGTCCGACAATAATTACCAAATTTTGGAGTTTCGTGGTGGTACACTCTATTACTTTGTCACGTCATGGATTGCAACCGTCCCAGCTAACTCACCTGATGGTATTGTGATCTGACTGTAGGTTTTTCTCCTTGACACAACGACCATGTCGTTATGTTTATCGGCAACCGCTCCCGGTTGGTGAGCAATAATAGGAAGAGGAGAGCCAGAGAGGGTTGCAATCTGCAGCGTGACGAAAGTACTCAATGGTGATGTGGAACATGAAATCCGTGGTATTGGGATCGTCACCGCAAGCCCAATACAAGATGCACACTTTTATCTTCCTAGCATGTGGTCCAGTTGGGAGAGGGGAGGGATAAAACCAAGAGATTCGGGGAGTTTTGAAGTCCCGAGTGATCTCCCTGCCTACCACCTTATTTATAGCTGAAACAAAAATATTTACAAAGCTACACCTGTAATGATGCTTGGATCTTAGGGGTAATTGAGAGATTTTATGTTTACATCTTATTCCTGATCATGCTCGATGCTTTCAAGGACGTATTTGTGGAGCCAGCGCGCTTTGTACTATGATGGCATCATGGTTGTAAAAGGCGACCACTCTTGAACTAAAAGAAGGTTGGAACTTGGGCAAGACGGGCCGAGCCCGGGTCTTAACACTAAAATCCTTTCACGACTGTAACACTATTTGACACTATTTGCTAATTTGTGGCACTATTTTCTATATTTGGCCCGGGTTGACCTTGGACTTGGACCCATCCTAGCTCGACTGCTGAAGAGAGTCAAAGGATGTCTAGCGCAATTCAATAGTAAAGTTGTGCTCCTTTTGATAAAAGTATTCAAATGTTTTGGTGGCTATAAATTGTTTCATGTAATTCTTCAGCTGAAATTTAGCACAAAATGAATCTGAATCGCTCAGAAGCCCACTAGTAGAAAACGACACATTTGTCTCGGATTCAGAGGCCCTTAGCCTCAGTTCTGGAACCGGGACTAAAAGGTCGGGACTAAAGCCCTAAACCTTTAGTCTCGGTTCGCTTACGAACCGGTACAGAAGGGGCTCCATGTGGCCTCTGTGGGGAGCCCAGGCAGGAAGACCTTTAGTTCCGGTTGGTAACACCAACCGAAATCAAAAGGCATCCATGCGTCAGCATCTGGCAGGAGCTGGGTTTTTTTTTGAAAGGGGGGTAGGAAGTTTTTGAGGGTTAATTTAGGGGTTTCATATTGTGTTAGCTAGCTAATAGAGAGATGTGTCATTTCTTTCTCCGTGCTTGGTCGACGTTAGCTACTATAGAAAGAACTCGACACGCTAGCTAGTAAGCAAATGAAGGAACCACTAAGTATACAAGATCGTCATGAACATATACAGAGATAAGTGATCGACCTCTCTTTCTCCGAGAGATTGGTCGAACAACAAGTTTTTGTATATCTATCTGACGCTACTAGTCACATATATACAATATAAGATCTCTTACAATCCCTAAGATCCAATCACAAATCCACATAGTATTCTCCGTCTTTAGGTATGACGTGGTCAAGAAAGAATCCCACCAATTCCTCTTGAATTGCTCGTATGCGATCATGTGGTAGGAGTTCATCCCGCGTCTGCCAGATCTAATTTAAAGTAGGGGTCAATACATGCATATATGTGAATAAAACTCAACACAATTTATGGTAACGTAATATATAAAATAAAATTGTGAATATTATTTACGTACTTCAAATTGTTTGTTAGAGAAGCCCCGCTCATAGAGCGGCGAATGAACTCGCATACGTAGTATCCACATAAAACAGTCCCTTCTTCCTGGTACAAGCACTTTACGAGAATAAAGTTCAATCAAACTAATAAGCAAGCATGGTAATGACATATTGAAAAAAATTTGAATCAATTAGAGATGCGCGGAACTAGCTAGTACTACTTACTTTGGGGTGCGTAAATCGCAACTCTTCGTTTAGACCGGGAACCTTTTGGGTGAACTTTTTCCAAACCCTCCCACGCAAAGAAAATGATTACTTGATATCAGGAAATTAACGAAAGATGCATGCCGATATGGTCCCGGTATTGACTGAACTTACTTCTTGAGCATTGCAGTCATGTCCGTATAATTCTCGGGATCTTTACATCTCAAGTCTAAGACAGTTACTAATGCCCCATCAAGCTTAATGGATAGCAGAATATAGTGGAAACTACGCACGCATATATAACTCCTCAATTACATTACTTAACCTCTAGTAAGAGAAACCGAGTATACAGAGAAGACAACAACACTCACTTGAAGTTGTAAGGAAAGAGTATTTTCCTTTTGTTTTGATGTGTAAAGAACGACTTTAGCAAGTTCTTCTCGGTCGCTTTGGTTTCATTTTGTATCGACCATTCATTTACGGCATCTGGGCAAATGAACCCGACGTTGAAGATTCCTTTTTTTTGCATTCGATGATCTTCAATCTACATAATATAGTGATGATAATTATATATACATGCAATGAACGAGCTGAGCTAGAGACTTAACTACAGAAGTAATACTTACAGACAGTAGGTAGTCATGAGTTGTTTGTCGAGGGCCCGTTGATTGAATAACTAAAATAACTCCACAAATTCAATAGGCATCACACTGAGTCCAATGAATTCGTGCTCTGGTTTCACTGCCACATACATAGTGTCTCTCCCAGACTCCTTGCAGGTTTTCATGTACCACTCATGCAATTTGTACATCATCGTTGTTAGAGGAGGATGATCAGGTTTGACGAGAGGCTTCCCGTGCACATATTCGTGTTCTTCTTTAGTTACCTCAGCCGTTTCAAAATATACATCATCCCCCAAGTAATCACCAAGTTTGGTACCGGGCAGTAGCACCAGATGATCAATATCGCTAGACACCTTGAGCGGGGGGCACGATTGCTGCTCCTGTTCGCCGAGCTGGGGAATTGTTTTCCCACTTTTTCGTTCTTTGACTCGGGGATCACTAGAAGTACTTCCCGACCGCTACGCTTCATTATATGTCTTTATAATACATCGGTCATAGTTTGATGGCAGCGGAGGCGGTGATGGTCGCTTCAGGGCATCCAGAGTGCGCTTCGCTTTCACCGGATCTACCGTTTCCTTCGGAGGTGGCTATTTCCGTGCAAAATGGGCCTTCACTTCGGCTTTATTGATGTCAGCGCTTTCTTTGTCAGTCCTCTCATATGGTAACTTTGTAACAGGCTTGAGGCTTGGACCAAATTTGATTTTTTTTCCTGCCTATTGTACTGCTAGCCACCGGAACGGTGGTGGCATCTCTCTTCCGTCATGGAGGAGGCGGAGTGGCCTGACGCGCCGGAGGAGGAGGTTGAGTGGCCTCACACGCCATAGGAGGCGGAGTGGCCTCACGCGCCGGAGGAGGAGGCTGAGTGGCCTCACGCGTCAGAGGAGGCGGACTACTCTGACGCGCCGGAGTAGGCGGAGTGCCCTCACGCGCCGGAGGAGGCTAAGTGGCCTCATGCACCGGAGGAGGCAGACTGCTCCGACGCGCCAGAGTAGGCGGAGTGCCCTCACGCATCGGAGGAGCCATAGAAGGAGGCGGAGTGCCCTAATCACTCGCCGGAGGAGGAGGAGGAGGCGGAGTGCCCTGACTCACCGGAGGAGGAGTAGGAGGCGGAGGCGTCCAGTTTGGAAGCTTGATGTATTCCTTCCACCATAGACATGTACTCCTCAGAGCATGAACCAGCTGATTCTCCCCTTCACCTGTACGGTGGTCAAGATCGAGCTCCTCAAATCCCTCCATTACTTCATCCACCGTCACAACAGCATAGCCATGTGGAATCGGATTGCAATGAAAAGTTCCGTTGGGTTGAGGAGGTGCAATAGAGCCGACAACCGCCTTGAAAGTGAGGTTCTGGAATTTCGTCATAAGCTCGTGTAAGAGCACATTTCTTCATGTGTGGTTTTGGTAATTGATGACACCTCTATGGACTAATGGTTGCATTGAGTTATATTTGAAGGATTTGTCCATAGGCACTTCTTAAAGTCCATCTGTTTGGTTTCAAGGAGTTTATATGATGACCAAGGTGGTATTCAAGGTTTATCCAAAGATTGGTCATGTGAGAGTTGAGCTTATTGCAAGCATGTCTTGAAGAAGGAGATTGTGTGAGCATTCATGATTACCTTCAAGACATCATCTTTATGAAGATAGAAGATAATATACAAGGTTGATCAAGACCAAGTCAAAGAGTGAATCACGTGATCAACACACACAGCGTGCAAGATGTACCGAGAGGGATCAAGTGATCCCATGGTATGGTAAGAATTGTCCATTACGCTTTGTGTACTAACCCATGTTCCTTGTGAGAGTTCTTTGTGGGGTTAGGCATATTTCCATGGGATTGTATCAAGACGAAGATCCCATACAACCCATGGAAGATAACATCAAGTGGTGATCGTTACCAAGGTTGCGGTGTGCAAGTTCAAGTGAAGCATCACGGAGAGATCAGGCTTGAAGCTTGCCGTCCATTGTGGTGTCAATGTACTTGTGAAGATGTGCCGAAGAGTGTCTCACCCATAGTGGAGTATGGGGGAGCAATCATCTAGTCTTCATCAAGCCAACGCAATCAAGAAAGGTGGTCCATCTTGAGGAAGTCGAGATCGTCATCATCTAGCTCAAGTGGACTATGCGCAAGGCTAAGGTTTGAACTTGATAGGGTTTTCTATTTTATCGGTCTCATAGTGCTAGTTGGGAAACCGAGTTATAGGATAGATAGCCGTTCTATCAAGGGGGCTCTCAAGTGAGTAGCTTGATCGTATCGTTCGTTGAGAGCTCAAACCATTGCATTCTTGGCATCATCATATTTCTTGGTTCTTGAGGTTTCTTGAGCTTATGGTCAACTTCATGACAAGCTCAAGTTCATCGAACACGGAGTCCATATTTATCTTCTATGATGTTTTCGATGTTGGAGTTATTGCCGATTCTTCATTGAAAGAGGTTTCTCATCTCTATACCTTTGGCATTTTTATACTGCCTCTTCTTAAGAAAACCAATCAAGTTGTGGAGATTGCCCCTACCTTGTTTGTACGGGTTTGGTGACCACCCTCAAGGGTCCTTAGTGGAATCACGACATCTTGCATTGTGCGAGGGCGTGAGGAGATTACGGTGGCCCTAGTGTCTTCTTGGGGAGCATTGTGCCTCCACACCGCTCCGAACGGAGATTAGCATCCGCAAGGGTGTGAACTTCGGGATACATCAGCATCTACGCGTGCCTCGGTTATCTCTTACCCGAGCCCCTTTACTTATGCACTTTAATTTGTGATTGCCATATTGTTTCTTGTTACATATCTTGCTATCACTTAGTTTTCTATCTTGATTAGCATAAGTTGTTGGTGCACATAGGTGAGCCTAGTTGTTTTAGGTTTTGTGCTTGTCTAATTAAACGATAGTTTTATTCCACATCTGTTTAAGCCTAAACCGTAATTATTTTAAAGCGCCTATTCACCCCACCCCCCTCTAGGCGACATCCATGCCCTTTCAGCTTGCAATGTTGAACCTCCGTGATAGTATCCACGAGGTAGCTAGGAGCCGTGAAGTCAGGCTGAACGAGCTCCGTGGAAGCCACGCTGCTTCTTCACTGAGATGGCGGGGTAACTTCTGGGGTAGCTTCATGCCACTGAGATGGTTGGCTGGCAGCTCGCTGACTCTCAAGTTCCTCTAGCTTTTCCAGTCTTGCATTAAGCTTCTACATGTCGCTCAGCTCCGCTTTCCTCTTTCTCTATCGGCTTCTGTAACCACCTGCTTCAGAAAACCCAACCTTCCAAGGAACGGAGCCTGGTGTGCCTCGTGTTCGTCCAGGGTGCTCAGGATTCCCGAGGGCCTCAGTTAGCTCATCCTTCTCTCTGTCGGAAATGAATGTCCCTTCCTGCATTGCGGTGATATACTTCTAAAGCCTCTTGATGAGTATTGCAAGTTGCTCGTTCCTCCAACAGCAGTTCCCTGTTTCAGGGTCCAAAGTTCCCCCAACCCCAAAGAACCAAGTCCTTGAACGGTCTGGCCAGTTCGACCCCTTTAGCAATCAGGTCATTCTCAGCTTTGTCCCACAACGGCCGGGCTTTGAGGTAGCCACTTGACCCCATGTGATGGTGATTGTGCTTCTTTGCAGCATTGTTCTTGTTTGTCTCAGACATTTTCTTACTCTTGTCCGATGTCTTGTAGGCCACAAATTCAGGCCAGTAATCTCTTATCTTCTCAAATCGGCCGATGAATTTTGGAGTCTTCCCTTTGTCGACAAACTTTGATTTCAACTCATTCTTGCACCTCCTAAATAGATCTGTCATCTTCTTAAGAGCACACGCCTTGACCAGTGGCTCTATAACTAGGTTATTCGGATCCTCCTCTAGCGGTAGGGTGAAATTTGCCTTCAGCGAAGTCCAAAGATCATCTTTCTGTCTATCGGTGACATAAGAAATTTCAGAGTCGTTGTCCTTAGGCTTATTCCATTGGTTGATGCTGATCGGGATGATGTCCCTAACAATAGCTCCGCACTGAGTAGCAAATGCGTCCTTGGTCTGCTTTGGTTCAATCGGTAGGCCATCGTCTGTGAGTGTTGTGATCGTGAACCTTTCTTCCTTGGCCAACCTTCTCTTTGGGCCTCGTCTCGTTACCGAAGTTTGGCTCAATCCGAAGGGCTATAAAAGAAGAAATAAGATTTAATATATGTACATAGCAAAACAATTAATGCATTGATTAGCTAGTCAACACATGCTTAATTAATATATATATACCTCGCCGGACTTTGCAACATCTCCCTCCTCTGTTCGGACACCAGAGCCGTCACCATGGTCTCCTTCTTCCTCCGGCATTCGGTGACCGGAGCCATCATGATCATGTCCTTCCTCCTCCATTATTCGATCACCGGAGTAGTAATCCTCTCCTTCAAGACCACCGATGTCGTTGAGATACGACAAGAGAGCATCAGGGCTGCCTCAGATTATGTCCCCCGACAACTGTTCTTGTTCCAAGTCTCTTTGATCCATAGTTTATGCAAATATTAAAACATGGCAATTAATATACAAACATGAGAGATGGATATACTTCTCCACGGTTTGGGGTGGCCTCGACAATGCTTCTCGGGTTAGGGGTAGCCTCGACGCTTCTAGGGTTTGGTCGGGCGAGAGGGGATTCTCTTAACCTTTAAGGGATTTAACAAAATGGCACCATTCTGAATGTGCAGAAAATGGTCCATATTTTTCCTGGTCTCATCTACCCTTCTGTATGTCATGTTGTCTAGTGTCAAAGGATTCAAGAAAACCACGACTTCATCATTAGCCGGAAGTAACAGGCGCTTAATGGTACGAAGCTCTCCAAAATTGTTTTGGAACGGAGACCCGAATAGGATAATTAGCTTTTTTGTACGAAGTTCAGCAAGAGCCTTCCGAATATCGCTATTTGGAAGGCCATTGCTGAAATTCGTACCAAAAGGCGAATTATTCTATCTGGAACTCCGTTCCAAAACAACTTTGAAGAGCTTCGTAGCATCATACGCCGGTTACTTCCGGCTAATGATAAAGCCATGGATTTCTTCAATACTTTGACACACAACATGACATATAGAAGAATATATATATAGATGGGATGAGAAAAAAATTGGATCAACTTGTGCACATCCATAATGGGGGCATTCTTGATAAATCTATGTTACCGGAGTTTTCTTTATGAACAAAAAAATCCACATGACAATGACGCTCACCCCTCATGTCCGACGTCCGACGTCCCCCCTCATGTCGAAGTTATCGGGGAGGGGGGTAGACGACAACGACGCTCACCCCTCATGTCCGACGTCCGACGTGTAGGGTTTGGGGTGGCCTCGACAACGCTCTTTTAACTCATTTAACTTGGTAAATTTGGGTGGCCTCGACAACGCTTCTAAGGTTTGGGGTGGCCTCGACAACACTTCTAGGGTTTGGGGTGGCCTCGACAATGCTTTTTTAGTCCCGGTTTGGCGAGAGGGGGTTGATTGATTGACGTCCCCCTCATGTTGGAGAGTTACCGGAGTTATCTTTGAACAAAAAAAATACTAACTATCACATCTCAGTCCTGGTTTGGGTGGACTTGAGAGTTTTCTATGAACAAAAAAAATTCTTTGCATATTCTTTGCATATGAAAAAACATACATTTTCTTTTTTTCTTAAATGTAACTTTTGTATATATATATATATATGAACATACATACACAATTTTTTTCTAAAAATGCATATATGAACATATATAGATCTAAAAATGTAACTTTTGCATATATGAACATATTTAGATAACATACATACATACATTTTTTAAATGCAAAAAAATCATCATATGAACAAAAAAATTATATGAACAAAAAAAGCATCCATTATCTATCATCAACATCATCTAGCTAACTATCATCAACATAATCATATCTAACAATCATATAAACAAAAAATGTATATGAACAGGGAAGGAGGACAGGGAGGAAAGGGGGTCGGCCGGACCGTAGCGCGGGGCGGCGCGCACCGTCGGCGAGGGTTCGAGGCACGACGATGGCGTCGGGGGCAGGGGCGCGGCGACAGCGAGGGCTCACGGCAGGGGTGCGGCGATGGCGTCAGGGGCATCAGGCGCGGCGACGGTGTCGGGGGCGTCGGGCGCTGCGACGGCGTCGGGGGCGTCGGGGCGGCGACGGCGACGCCAATGATGGGGCAGGGCCACGACGGTGACGGGGGCAGCGACGGTGACGGCGGGGCAGGGGTAGCCTAGCAGTGGCGTCGGAGAGATCGAAGAACTGAATGGAAATTTTCACAAGTGCTGCTTATATACATGAAGCGTTGGTCCGGTTCGTGGCACCAACCGGGAACAATGCACTCTTTTGGTCCCCGTTGGTGCCACCAACTGGGACCAAAGGTCAGTTTTCAGCAGCCCAATGGGCAGGAAACAGGGACCTTTGGTCCCGGTTGGTGGCACCAGCCAGGACTAAAGGGGTGCATTAGTCCCGGTTGGTGGCACCAGGCGGGACTAAAGGGGTGCATTGGTCCCGGTTCGTCGCACCAACCGGGATCAAAGGGTGGTGCGGCACAGGGCCAAATTTTTAGTCCCACCTCGCTAGCCGAGAGAGCTCAAGAGTGGTTTATAAGCGCTGCTGCACACACCCTCTCGAGCTCCTCTCAACTACAGGCTTCCGGGCCTAATCTATCACTGCCTGTGGGCCTATTGGGCCTTTTGTGGTCCTGAATCCTAGCCCAACAAGTTGGTTGGGTTTCTAGTCGTATCCAGGCCGTGGTGGCCTAGTAGGTGGCATTTTTTTAAAAAAAATCAGTGGTTTTTTTGCTTTATTTATTTTATTTTGTTCCTACTTACTATTTTTCAGTGATTATTCTTTGCTTTTAGGTCACAAAAATTATAAACTTTCTGTTAGTGCCATTAGTTTTCAAATTTGAATTTTTGAAATTTGTGTGAATCACTAGTTTGTGAATAACTTTAATAAAAAATAGATTTTTAAGTGATTCCTTTTCCTGCTATTTAATATTACTGTGGTTTATCATTATATTCAATTTGTAAGTTTTAGGTTATTTTAAATGTCTGTTTTAATCAGAAACATATTTGGTTATTTTAGTTTGCTATTAAAGTTTCTAACAAAAAAATTATTTATGAAAATTCTTTTTGCTATTAATTTTTTGAACAAAAAATAATTTGATAATTTTATTTGCATAAATTAGAGTTTCATAAAAAAAATCTAGTTCATTCTTTTTGCTATTGGATCATTCTTTGAGCTAAATGACCCTGAAATTGAAAAGCACTACAAATGAACTCTGGAAAGGTTGAAAGTAGGCATGGTATCATCATTTCACCCATGTAGCATGTGCTAAAAAGTTGAGAGGGTTACGGAGAAAACTGGATGCACTTCGTGTACAAAATGGACAACCTCTTTCGAAGTATTAGGGTTTCGAATGAAAACTCATCTCTTACAAAGCGATTTCATTTTTTGAACTTATTTGAACTTCAGAATTTTTATGTGTTCAAAATGCACCATTCAAAGCCTCATTATAAATTTTCAACCCTTTCTGACTTCATTTGGTATTTTTCATGCATTTACTATTTTTTAGCTAAATGACCCTGAAATTGAAAACACTACAAATGAACTCTGGAAAGGTTGAAAGTTGGCATGGTATTATCATTTCACCCACATAGCATGTTATAAAAATTTGAGAGGGTTACGGCAAAAAATGTATGCACTTCGTGTTGGGGAACGTTGCATGGGAAACAAAAAAAATTCTACGCACACGAAGATCTATCCATGGTGATGAGCATGTACGAGAGGGAGAGTGGATCTACATACCCTTGTAGATCGCTAAGCGGGAAGCGTTAAGAAACGCGGTTGGTGTAGTCGAACGTCTTCGCGATCCAAATCGCCATGCTTCCCGCGATCCAATCACGATCCGTCCCGCGATCCGATCACGATCCGTCCCACGAACTTGATCACGATCCGTCCCACGAACTTGATCACGATCCGTCTCACAAACTTGGTCACGATCCTTCCGATCTAGCACCGAACGGACGACACCTCCGCGTTCAGCACACGTACAGCTTGATGACGATCTCCACCATCTTGATCCAGCAAGAAGGAGTGGAGAGGAAGAAGAGTTCCCTGGCATCCTGACGACGCTCCGACGATGGTGGTGGAGCAATTCCGGCAGGGCTTCGCCTAAGCACTACAGAAAACCGATCTAGAGGAGAAACTATGCACTAGAGATTAGGGTTTGCACGTGGCTGAAAATCAATTGCAAAACCCTAGATATCCACTAGTATATATAGGAGGAGGGGAGAGGAGGCTACGCCCAAGGGGAGGGCTCCCTCTTGGCTTCGGCCGAACTGGTGGAGGGGGAGTCCTCCTCCAATTGGGAGTCCACCTCTCACACGAGAGGTGGAACTTGGGGAGGACTCCACCCCAATTCGGTTTGGGCCTCTCTCCCCTGCGCCTAGGCCACCTTGGCCGACTCCACCAGCCCACTAGGGGCTGGTGGGTCGCCACTTTGGCCCATGGGGTGGGATGGTCCCACTGGTAGACCCCCGGGACCCATTCGTCACTCCCGGTACACTACCGAAAGTGCCCGAAACCTTTCCGGAGTCCAAACACCACCTTCCTATATATCAATCTTCATTTCCGGACCATTCCGGAACTCCTCGTGATTTCCGAGATCTCATCTGGGACTCCGAACAACCTTCGGTCACCACCATACATAACTCTACACTACCGGAACGTCACCAAACCTTAAGTGTGCAGACCCTGCGGGTTCGAGAACTATGTAGACATGACCGAGACACCTCTACAGTCAATAACCAATGGTGGGACCTGGATGTCCACATTGGTTCCTACATATTCTACGAAGATCTTTATCGGTCGAACCTCTATGTCAAGGATTCAGTTAATCCTGTATGATGTTCCCTTTGTTCTTCGGTATGTTACTTGCCCGAGATTCGATCATCGGTATCTCCATACCTAGTTCAACCTCGTTACTGGCAAGTCTCTTTACTCGTTCCGTAATACAAGATCCCGTAACCAACACTTAGTCACATTGCTTGCAAGGCTTATTGTGATGTTGTATTACCGAGTGGGCCCTGAGATACCTCTCCGTCACACGGAGTAACAAATCCCAGTCTTTATCCATGCCAACTCAACAGACACCTGTAGAGCACCTTTATAGTCACCCAATTACATTGCGATGTTTGATACACACAAGGTACTCCTCCAATATCTGTGAGTTGCATGATCTCATGGTCATAGGAACATATACTTGGCATGCAGAAAACAGTAGCAATAAACTGACACGATCATAAGCGATGTTTGTAGTTTGGGTCTTGTCCATCACATCATTCTCCTAATGATGTGATCCCGTTATCAAATGACATCTCATGTCCATGGCTAGGAAACCTTAACCATCTTTCAATCAACGAGCTAGTTCACTAGAGGCATACTAGGGACATTGTGTTTGTCTATGTATCCACACATGTATCCATGTTTCCAATTAATACAATTATAGCATGGATAATAAACGATTATCATGAACAAGGAAATACAATAATAAATACTTTATTTATTGCCTCTAGGGCATATTTCCAACACTTTGTGCACAAAATGGACAATCTCTTTCAAAGTATGAGGGTTTCGGAAGAAAACTCATCTACTACAAAGGGATTTCATTTTTTGAACTTATTTAAACTCCAGAATTTTCTGTGTTCGAAATGAACCATTCAAAGCCACATCATCAATTTTCAACCCATTGTGACTTCATCTGGTATTTTTCATGCATTTACTGATTTTTTTTAGCTAAATGACCCTGAAATTGAAAAGCATTACAAATGAACTCTGAAAAGGTTCAAAGTTGGCATGGTATCATCATTTCACCCACATAGTATGTTATAAAAAGTTGAGAGGGTTACGGCAAAAACTGGATGCACTTCATGTACAAAATGGACAACCTGTTTCGAAGTATCAGGGTTCCACACGAAAACTCATCTGTTACAAAGGGATTTCATTTTTTGAACTTATTTGAACTCCAGACTTTTTGTGTATTCAAAATGAACCATTCAAAGCCACATCATCAATTTTCAACCCGTCGTGACTTCATCTGGTATTTTTCATGCATTTAGTGATTTTTTTTGAGCTAAATGACCCTGAAATTGAAAAGCACTACAAATGAACTCTGAAAAGGTTGAAAGTTGACATGGTATCATAATTTCACCCACATAGCATGTTATAAACAGTTGAGAGGGTTACGGCAAAAACCGGATGCACTTCGTGTACAAAATGGACAAAAAAAATTCGAAGTATCAGGGTTTCGCACGAAAACTCATCTGTTACAAAGGGGATTTCATTTTTAAACCTTTTTGAACTCCAGACTTTTTGTTTATTAAAAATTAACCATTCAAAGACACATCATCAATTTTCAACCCTTTCTAACTTCATTTGGTATTTTTCATGCATTTACTGATTTTTTGAGCCAAATGACCTTGAAATTGAAAAGCACTACAAATGAACTCTTAAAAGGTTGAAAGTTGGAATGGTATCATCATTTCACACACATAGCATGTTATAAAAATTTGAGAGGGTTACTGCAAAAACTGGATGCACTTCGTGTTGGGAGACGTACTAGTAAATCAAAAGATTTCCTACGATCACCAAGATCCATCTATGTAGAAACCAGCAACGAGTCGGGAGAGTGCATCTTCATACCTTTGAAGATCGCAAAGTAGAAGCGTTACTAGAATGCAGTTGGTGGAGTCATACTCGCAGTGATTCAGATCACGGTGGATTCTGATCTAAGTGCCAAACAACGGCGCCTCCGCGTTCAACACACGTGCAGCCCGGTGACGTCTCCTACGCCTTGAACTAGCAAGGAGGAAGGAGAGGTTGAGGGAGAGCTCTGGCAGCACGATAGCATGGTGATGGTGGAGCTGTGTGGTACTCTGGCAGGGCTTCGCCAAGCACTACGAAGGACGAGGAGTAGGAGGAGTAGGGTTGCGCCGAGGGAGAGAGAGATGTGTGTCTCTGGCAGCCCCAAACCCTCCACTATATATAGTAGGAGAAGGAGGGAGGGCGTAGCCCCTAGGGTTCCCACCCTAGGGCTGCGGCCGGCCCTAGATGGCCATCTGGCTGGCGGCCAGAGAGGAAGAGGGGAGGGGTGGCGGCCTAGGTGGGCCTTAGGCCCATGTGGGTTAGGGTTTGCCCCCCTCTCCTCTTGTGTTGCACCTTGGGCCCTTGTGGGGGGCACACCAGCCCACATAGGGGCTGGTTCCCTCCCACTTGCGGCCCATGCAGCCCTCTGGTGCCGGTGGCCCCACTTGGTGGACCCTCGGAACCCTTCCGGTGGTCCCCGTACGCTACCGGTGATGCCCGAAACACTTCCGGTGACCAAAACCTCACTTCCTATATATGAATTTTTACCTCCGAACCATTCCGGAACTCCTTGTGACGTCTAGATCTCATCCAGGACTCCAAACAACCTTCGGTAACCACGTACACTTTTTCCCTATAACCCTAGCGTCATCGAACCTTAAGTCTGTAGACCCTACGGGTTCGGGAGGCATGTAGACATGACCGAGACACCTCTCCGGTCAATAACCAACAGCGGGATCTGGATACCCATGTTGGCTCCCACATGCTCCATGATGATCTCATCGGATGAACCGTGATGTCGGGGATTCTATCAATCCCGTATACAATTCCCTTTGTCTACCGGTATGATACTTGCCCGAGATTCGATCGTCGGTATCCCTATACCTTGTTCAATCTCGTTACCGACAAGTCTCTTTACTCGTTCTGTAACACATCATCCCGTGGCTAACTCCTTATTCACATTGAGCTCATTATGATGATCTCTTACCGAGTGGGCCCAGAGATACCTCTCCGTCACACAGAGTGACAAATCCCAATCTCGACTCGTGCCAACCCAACAGACACTTTAAGAGATACCCGTAGTGTACCTTAATAGCCACCCAGTTACATTGTGACGTTTGGCATTCCCAAAGTATTCCTATGGTATCCGGGAGTTGCACAATCTCATGGTCTAAGGAAATGATACTTGACATTAGAAAAGCTTTAGCAGACGAACTACACGATCTTATGCTATGCTTAGGATTGGGTCTTGTCCATCACATCATTCTCCTAATGATGTGATCCCGTTATCAACGACATCCAATGTCCATGGTCATGAAACCGTGACCATCTATTGATCAACGAGCTAGCCAACTAGAGGCTCACTAGGGACATGTTGTGGTCTATGTATTCACACATGTATTACGGTTTCCGGTTAATACAATTATAGCATGAACAATAGACAATTATCATGAACAAGGAAATACAATAATAACCATTTTATTATTGCCTTTAGGGCATATTTCCAACAGTCTCCCACTTGCACTAGAGTCAATAATCTAGTTACATTGTGATATATCGAACACCTATAGAGTTCTGGTGTTGATCATGTTTCGCTCGTGAGAGAGGTTTAGTCAACGGATCTGCGACATTGAGATCCGTATGTACTTTACAAATATCTATATCTCCTTCCTGAATATAATCACGAATAGAGTTGAAGCGGTATTTGAACTCCAGACTTTTTGTGTGCTCAAAATGCACCATTCAAAGCCACATCATCATTTTTCAACCCTTCCTGACTTCATTTGGTATTTTTCATGCATTTACTGTTTTTTAGCTAAATGACCCTGAAAGTGAAAAGCACTACAAATGAACTTTGAAAAGGTTGAAAGTTGGCATGGTATTATCATTTCACCCACATAGAATGTTATAAAAAGTTGAGAGCGTTACGGCAAAAACTGGATGCATTTCGTGTACAAAATGGACAATCTCTTTCGAAATATCAGGGTTTCGGACAAAAACTCATCTGTTACAAAGGGATTTCATTTTTCTGAACTTATTTGAACTCCAGAATTTTTGTGTGTTCAAAATGCACCATTCAAAGCCACATCATCAATTTTTAACCCTTTCTGACTTCATTTGGTATTTTTTTTATGCATTTACTGATTTTTTGAGCTAAATGACCCTGGAATTGAAAAGCACTACAAATGTACTCTTAAAAGGTTGAAAGTTGGTATGGTATCATCATTTCACCCACATAGCAAGTTATAAAAAGTGGAGAGGGTTACGGCAGAAACTGGATGCACTTTGTGTACAAAATGGACAATCTCTTTCGAAGTATCAGGGTTTCGGACGAAAACTCATCTGTTACAAAGGGATTTCATTTTTTTGAACTTATTTGAACTCCAGACTTTTTATATGTTCAAAATGAATAATTCAAAGACACATCATCATTTTTCAACCATTTGTTACTTCATCTGGTATTTTTCATGCATTTAGTGATTGTTTTTAGCTAAATGACTCTGAAATTGAAAAGCACTACAAATGAACTCTGAAAAGGTTGACGCAAATGAACTCTGAAACTGAAAACCACACCATCAATTTTCAACCCTTTGTGAGTTCATCTGGTATCTTTTGTCTTCCCATACACTCCCAAGAAGCCTAGCAGGTTCACACAAAGATTCTTCGTCACGTGCATCACGTCAATTGCAGAGCGGACCTCTAGGTCTTTCCAATAGGGTGGGTCCCAAAATAAATACATACAGTTTGTACATAGTTCTCATTCTTGAACAACATATAGCTCTCTAGAGCATCTAATTAAAACATACATTGAAACTACCACGTTGCGATGTATTCCGCTTCGCACGTAGAATCAGCTACCACGCTTTGCTTGGAACTGCACCAGCTTACCGCTCCCCCGTTAAGAATAAATACGTATCCGGTTTGCGACTTAGAGTCGCCCGGATCAGTGTCAAAGCTTGCATCGACGTAACCCTTTACGACGAGCTCTTCATGACCTCCATAAACAAGAAACATTTCCTTAGTCCTTTTCAGGTACTTAAGGATATTCTTGACCGCTTGCCAGTGCTCCATTCCAGGATCACTTTGAAACCTTCCGGCCATACTTATGGCAAGGCTGACATCGGGTCTTGTGCATAGCATTGCATACATGATAGAGCCTATGGCTGAAGCATAGGGGATGAAACTCATCTTTTCTCTATCTTCTGCAGTTACTGGGCATTGAGTCTTACTCAACTTTACACCTTGTAACACAGGCAAGAACCCCTTCTTGGACTGTTCCATTTTGAACTTCTTCAAAACTTTATCAAGGTATGTGCTCTGTGAAAGTGCTATTAAGCGGCTCAATCTATCTCTATAGATCTTAATGCCTAATATGAAAGCAGCTTCTCCTAGGTCCTTCATTGAAAAACTCTTGTTCAAATATTCCTTGACGCTTTCCAGCATTTCTATATTGTTTCCAATCAGAAATATGTCATCCACATATAATAATAGAAATGCTATAGAGCTCCCACTCACTTTCTTGTAAATACAAGCTTCTCCGTAAACTTGTATAAACTCAAACGCTTTGATCACCTCATCAAAGCGCTTATTCCAACTCCGAGATGCTTGCACCAGTCCATAAATGGGTCGCTGGAGTTTGCAAACTTTGTCAGCATTCTCTGGATCGACAAAACCTTCGGGTTGCATCATATACAACTCTTCCTCAAGGAAACCGTTGAGGAACGCTGTTTTTACATCCATCTGCCAAATTTCATAGTCGAAATAGGCAGCTATTGCTAACATGATTCTGACAGACTTAAGCATCGCTACGGGTGAGAAAGTCTCATCGTAGTCAACTCCTTGAACTTGTGAAAAACCCTTGGCCACAACTCGAGCTTTATAGACGGTGACATTACCGTCCGCGTCAGTCTTCTTCTTAAAGATCCATTTGTTCTGAATGGCCTTTCGCCCTTCAGGTAATACTTCCAAAGTCCATACTTTGTTTTCATACATGGATCACATCTCGGATTTCATGGCCTCTAACCATTTCTCAGAATCTAGGCCCATCACTTCCCCTCCATAGCTTGTAGGTTCATTGTTGTCCAACAACATGACCTCCAAGACAGGATTCCCGTACCACTCAGGGGTAGTACGCAGCCTTGTCGACCTACGAGGTTCAATAGCAGCTTGATCCGAAGCTTCATGATCATCATCATTAACTTTCTCTTCTACCGTCGTAGGTTCCACAGAAACATCTTTCTGTGTTGCGCTACTTTCTGGTTGAAGTAAAGGTTCAATAACCTCATCAAGCTCTATTTTCCTCCCACTCAATTCTTTCGAGAGAAACTCTTTCTCAATAAATGTTCCGTTCTTAGCGACAAACACTTTGCCTTCGGATCTGAGATAGAAGGTATACCCGACTGTCTCTTTCGGGTATCCTATGAAGACGCATTTCTCCTCTTTGGGTTCCAGCTTTTCAGGCTGAAGGTTTTTGACATAAGCATCACATCCCCAAACTTTAAGAAACGACAACTTTGGCTTCTTGCCAAACCATAGTTCATATGGCGTCGTCTCAACGGATTTTGATGGTGCCCTATTTAAAGTGAATGCAGCTGTCTCTAATGCATAACCCCAAAACGATAGTGACAAATCAGCAAGAGACATCTTAGAACGCACCATATCTAATAAGGTTCGATTACGACGTTCGGACACACCATTACGCTGTGGTGTTCCGGGCGGTGTCAACTGTGAAACAATTCCACACTGTCTTAAGTGACTGCCAAACTCATAACTCAGATATTCACCTCCTCGATCAGATCGAAGGAACTTAATCTTTTGTTACGATGATTCTCGACTTCACTTTGAGATTGCTTGAACTTTTCAAATGTTTCAGACTTGTGTTTCATTAAGTAAATATACCCATATCTACTTAAGTCATCAGTGAAGGTGAGAAAATAACGATATGCACCACGCGTTGTAACATTCATCGGACCGCACACATCAGTATGTATGATTTCCAATAAGTCACTTGCCCGTTCCATTGTTCTAGAGAACGGAGTTTTAGTCATCTTGCCCATGAGGATGGTTCACATGTGTCAAGTGATTCAAAATCAAGTGACTCCAAAAGTCCATCAGCATGGAGCTTCCTCATGCGTTTTACACCAATATGACCTAAACGGCAGTGCCACAAGAAAGTGGTACTATCATTATCAACTCTACATCTTTTGGCATCAATGTTATGAACATGTGTGTCATCACTATCAAGATTCAATATGAATAAACCCCTAACATTGGGTGCATGACCATAAAAGATATTACTCATATAAATAGAACAACCTTTATTCTCTGATTTAAATGAGTAACCGTCTCGCAATAAACAAGATCCAGATATAATGTTCATGCTTAACGCAGGCACTAAATAACAATTATTCAAGTTCATCACTAATCCCGATGGTAATCGAAGAGAGAGCGTGCCGACGGCGATCACATCAACCTTGGAACCATTTCCCACGCGCATCGTCACTTCGTCCTTTGCCAGCCTTCGTTTATTCCATAGTTCCTGCTTTGAGTTGCAAATGTGAGCAACCGAACCGGTATCAAATACCCAGGCACTACTACAAAAGCTAGTAAGGTACACATCAATAACATGTATATCATATATACCTTGTTTGTCGTTGGCCGCCTTCTTGTCAGCCAGGTACTTGGGGCAGTTCTGCTTCCAGTGACCAGTTCCTTTGCAATGAAAGCACTCAGTTTCTGGCTTGGGTCCATGCTTGGGCTTCTTTGCAGGAGTAGCAACTGCTTTGTCATCCTTCTTGGTTTTACCCTTCTTGCCCTTGCCCTTGACTTTGCCAATTTTCTTGAAACTAGTGGTTTTATTGACCATCAACACTTGATGTTCTTTCTGGATTTCAGACTCAGCGACTTTTAGCATCGCAAACAGCTCGGCGACTGACTTGTTCATCCAGTGCATGTTATAGTTCATCACAAAGTTCTTGTAACTAGGTGGCAGTGATTGAAGAACTCTGTCAGTGATCGCCTCTGGCGGAAGGGCAATTCCCAACTCCGCTAGACGAGTTGAATACCCAGACATTCTGAGTATATGTTCACTAATAGACCCGTTCTCCTCCATCTTGCAAGCATAGAACTTATCGGAGGTTTCATACCTCTCAATCCGGGCGTTCTTCTGAAAGATAAACTTCAACTCCTGGAACATCTCATATGAACCATGACGTTCAAAACGTCTGTGAAGTCCCGGTTCTAAGCCATACAATATTGCACACTAAACTATTGAGTAATCCCACACCTACTTATATTTTAGGGATACACATTTTCCACTAAAACTTTAATGAAATTTCTTCTTGCCTTGTGTTTCGCCCCACCAGAATCTCGCAATTGCATTGTACATTTTATTGCATATGTTCTTTTGAATTTTGAACACTAACATAGCATAAGAAGGAATAACTTGCACCATTGCCTTCAACAAAACTTCCTTGTAACTAACGGACAAGTTCTTATCATTCCATACCATGATCCTTGCCACACTCCTCTCAACTAAGTGAGCAAAAAAACTACTCCCTTCGTCTAGGTACATAGGGCGTCTAAGACAATTCAAGATTTCCAAAAATTAAGTCGCTATTGAGATTAATATGTTCGTTTCCCAGGCAACTCCTCGTTTTGCTCCCTACAAAACCAAATTTAATGGTGTGTGAATATGGAATGAATGGCTCGTATTAGTGGTTGCATGCCTTTAGTCCAATGCATGCATAATTTCTTGGGTGCTAATTTAGCATTCTCAAAAGAAAAAAAGGAGGGGGATATGCACATGTAGAGCATGGATGTGAGTGCATGGCCGACCAACATTGTGGTTGACTTGCTTTCCGATTTGATATCATCTACTTGCCGATTCTTGGTGCGTCTAAATCGCAGAGCTCCTCCTGAGATGACCAACACACTTGGACGGAGGGAGTATGATCAATCCCATCCAAGGACCGTAAACCCAAATATTTACATGACAAGGCCACTGATACAATATTGGGTTGAGAACATATCTCCTCTTTGACTTCTAGTCTAGTATTTGGATTGAACAAAATAATATACTTTGCATAACTAATAAGCTGACTAGAGCTGACACAATACATGTCAAAAGCACCTTGGAGGGATGTGGTATTTGACGCATCCGCTCTCATCAAAGTTATAGGATCATCGGTAAAAAGAGTAGATATGAATCTGATGGTCCACTAAAGCGCATCTTAATGCCTTGGATACCATCGTTCTCCTCCTCATGCACTAGACATGATGGACAAGTCTTCATCACAAATTGAGAATAAATACGGGGACGGAGGGTCCCCTTGCCTCAAGCCCCTCTAGAGATAAAGCATGTGTTTCCTCATTAATGAGTTAGACCCTATAGTTCACACTAGTCACATATGCCATTATCATGTTGACCCATCCCGTGTTGAAATCCAATGGAAGCATAATATCCTGAAGAAAGTCCGATTCAACACAGTCTTAAGCTTTGTGCATATCAAGTTGCACTCCACAAATACCATTGCTTCCTTCTCCATGTCAGTTTCTAGGATTTAGGCATGAACATGCTAAAAGCAAAATATGTTCCCTTGGTGGTTTTGATAATTCATGACAACATACATTGTCTCTTGGACTAACACCTCTATCTAGTATATTTCAGATGATAGTCCATGAAGATCTGAGTTGGCAAAAAGCTTGAGGAGATTGTGAAATTACCCAAAGATTCAAGGAAATAGGTTGGCCAAGCTTCAAGCAAGAGGACTCTACATTTCATATTTGTGAGAAATCACTTTGAGTCTATAGGAAAGCCAATACTATTAAAAGGGGGTAAAGTTTTGATGGTGAACAATATGCTCAAACATGCACAAGTGACAGTCACCAAGACATCCACATTCTCTTCCACCAAAGTCTGTCCTAAGCCAAATATACCAAATCGGTGCAACCAACTTTACTATCCCGGTGCCACCGAGTTCCAAACCCTAGACAGACTCAGCCAAACCCTAACACTTCGGTGCAGCCGACACTTCACTCGGTGCCACCGAGTTGGGTTGCCAACTTTCTGTTACGCAAATTTTCATTTTCGGTCGGACCGAGAATGGTGAATCAGCGTCACCGAGTTTGGTAATTCTGACCGTTGGTCACCTTGTCGATGCAACCGAGAGTTATATATCGGTCCATCCAAGCTTCAAAAGTTGCCACTTTTTTCACTTTGGTACCACCGAGATTTACACTTTGGTGTCACCGAGTCTGACTTATTGTCTGTAACGGTTGGATTTTTGGAGTTTCCTATATATACCCCTTCACCACCGCCCACTCGAAAGTGAAGCACTCAGAACTATTCCATACCTACCCTACCCAGTTTTCTGAGAGAGAACCACATATCCTTGTGTTGAGGTCAAGATCTTCCACTCCAACCATCTGGATCTTGATTTCTAGCCTCCCCAAGTTGCTTTCCACCAATCCCATCTCTTCTACCAAGTCAAATCTGTGAGAGAGAGATTGTGTGTTGAGGAGTCTATCATCTTGAAGCACAAGGGCAAGGAGTTCATCGTCATTACCGAGCCTATTACCTTTTGGAGGGTGGTGCCTCCTAGATTGGTTAGGTGTCGCTTGGGAGCCTCCTACTTCGTGTTGTGGAGTGAACCAAGAAGTTTGTAAGGGCAAGGAGATTGCTTACTTCGTGAAGATCTACCCATAGTGAGGCTAGTCCTTCGTGGACGGAAGCCGTATGGAATAGTCAAGGTTGCTACTTCATGGATCCTTATGGGTGGAGCCCTCCGTGGACTCTCGCGACCGTTACCCTTCGTGGGTTGAAGACTCCATAAACGTGGACGTACGATAGCACCACATATCAGAACCACGGAAAAAATCCTTGCATCTCATCACTTGTGTTTGATCTTCCTATCCCATCTCTTTACTTACATGTGTAATGTCTTTACTTTCCGCTGCCACATTTGTAGACATGCATGTGTAGGGCTGTTTGACTACCTAGACTTGTTAAAAACTATTAAAATCTGCCAACCAATTAACTTCTACAAGGTTAGGCTTTAAATTTCTGCTAGTAGTCTATTCACCCCCCCCCTAGACACGCCTCTCTCGATCCTACAGTGGTATCAGAGCTTTGTTTCCTTTGCGTTGGTTTAATCACCATGGAGGAAGATGGATGTGTCTAGAATGGAGAGTTTGAGTTGTAGAGTGCCCATTCTTGATGGAGAGTACTATAGTCAATGGAAGAATGCCATGATTGACCTATTTAATAGATTCCATTTGACTAAATCTATTGAACAACCCTATGTGCTCCCCATTGATGAGTTGCATCCCACACACGAAGAGGAAATTAACATGCTTGGTAATCTAAGAACTGTCAATCTTATTGTTAGAGGTTTACCAAGATTCGTGCTTCCTGAAATGAAGAACTTTGCATGTGCCCATACCTTATGGAATGATTTGGATAAACAATATCCAAATCTTTCCTTAGGAAATCTTAATGAAATTCTTCATAAAACTGTTGCTTTTCACAAAATGAAGCCTAGTAATCCAAATAAATGTCTATTTGAGGTCCGTAATCTTATGCGTGCTAAAGGAGATGTCACCACTATCAACAACATTATCTTTGAAGCCATTCGCATTCATAAACTTGAGCATTGTCATAATCACTATTCTAACGAATCTCTTGTTCTTTATGACGAGGATTTCCCACTTGATGATGACAATGTGGAACATGGCTATTATGAAGAAGATGAGTTGTTCGACATCGAGTATGAGAAGATCATGAAGAATGTGAGTCTTATGGAAAACTTTAGAGATTACTTGTCCGGAGGAAAAGAGTGGATTCTTGACAGTGGATGTATGGATCATATGACTGGTTATAAAGACATGTTCCAAGAGATCACGCCTAATAAAGGTCCTCGACGGTACGTGACCTTTGGAGATAACTCTAAGGGTAAGGTACTTGGCCTTGGTAAGGTGTCCATATATCATGATAGCTCTATTCAAAATGTTATGCTTGTTGAATCCCTTGGTTATAATCTTCTTTCTGTATCTAGACTTGCAGACTTTGGTTTCAATGTTTTATTTACGGAAATTGATTGCCAAGTGTTTCGTCGAGATAATCATAAAATGGTCTTTACCGGTTTCCGTAGAGGTGATCTATACATTGTTGATTTCACTAAAAGATCCAAGCCTCGCACTTGTTTAATCGCAAAATCTTCTAAAGGTTTGCTTTGGCATAGAAGACTTGGACATGTAGGCATGCAAAATCTAGATAAGCTAATCAAAGGTGATCATATACTTGGAGTTAAAGATGTTATATTTGACAAAGATAGACTTTGTAGTGCTTGATGATAAGTTGCAGGTTCAAAAGATCTTCAAGAACTTCGCTCGCAAAGCGCAAAATCAGTTCGAAGTGAAGATCGAGAAGGTTCGGAGCGATAATGGATCGGAGTTCAAGAACACACATATGGATACCTTTCTTGATGAAGAAGGTGTCTCACATGAGTTCTCGGCTACGTACACACCTCAACAAAATGGAGTTGTTGAGAGGAAGAACCGGACGCTCATTGAGATGGCAAGAATGATGCTTGACGAATACAAGACGCCAAGACACTTTTGGGCAGAAGCCGTTGAAACAGCATGTCATGCCACAAACCGACTTTACTTGCACAAGCTTCTCGGCAAAATGGCATACGAGCTACTCACCGGTAACAAACCCAAAGTCGGATACTTTCGAGTATTTGGCTCAAAGTCCTACATTCTTGATAAGCATCGCCGTACTAAATTTGCTCCTAAATCTAATTAAGGATTCCTACTTGGTTACGGATCGAACTCTCACACTTACCGTGTCTACAACAACTTCACTCGAAAAGTTGAACAGACTGTAGATGTGAAGTTTGATGAATCTAATGATTCGCAAGTCGAACAATTGCCAAATGACGTAGGTGACAAGGATCCTTCGGAAGCCATACTAGATCTACCCATTGGCAAGATTCGTCCCATGGAGGTGAAATAAAGTACTTCATCAACTCAAGTGGAAGCCCCTACCTCACGTCAAGGTAAACCTATTGGGAGACGTACTAGTAAATCAAAAAAATCCTACGTGTTCACCAAGATCTATCTATGGAGAACCAACAATGAGTAAGGGGAGAGTGCATCTTCATACCTTTGAAGATCGCTAAGCGGAAGCGTTACAAGAACGCGGTTGGTGGAGTCGTACTCGTAGCGATTCAGATCGCAGTGGACTCCGATCTTAGCGCCAAACAATGGCGCCTCCGTGTTCAACACACGTGCAGCCCGGTGACATCTCCTACGCCTTGATCTAGCAAGGAGGGAGGAGAGGTTGAGGGAGAGCTCCGGCAGCACGACGTCATGGTGATGGTGGAGCTGCATGGTCTCCGGTAGGGCTTCGCCAAGCACTACAGAGAACGAGGAGAGGAGGAGTAGGGCTGCGCCGAGAGGAGAGGAACTCGTGTGTTGCAGCCCTCACAAAACCCACATATATATGGGGAAGGAGGAGGAGGCACCCCATCTAGGGTTCCCACCCTAGATGGTGCGGCAGCCCTAGATGGGAGGGCCGGCGGCCAAGGTGGGAGGAGTGGCGGCGCCCTAGGGTGGGCCTTGGGCCCATCCACGCCCTAGGGTTTGCCCCCTCCATCCCTTGTTGTGCCTTGGGCTGGGGCGGGAGGCGCACCATACCACCTAGGGGCTGGTTCCCTCCCACTCTTGGCCCATGAAGCCTTCCGGGGCTGGTGGCCCCTTCTGGTGGACACCCGGAACCCTTCCGGTGGTCCCGGTACGTTACCGATGACGCCCGAAACATTTCCGGTGACCAAAATCTCACTTCCTATATATGAATATTTACCTCCGGACCATTCCGGAGCTCCTTGTGACGTCCGAGATCTCATCCGGGACTCCGAACAACCTTCAGTAACCATGTACACTATTTCCCTATAGCCCTAGCATCATCGAACCTTACGTGTGTAGACCCTACGGGTTCGGGAGACATGTAGACATGACCGAGACACTTCTCCGATCAATAACCAACAGCGGGATCTGGATACCCATGTTAGCTCCCACATGCTCCACGATGATCTCATCGGATGAACCACGATGTCGGGGATTCAATCAATCCCATATAAAATTCCCTTTGTCTACCGGTATGATACTTGCCCGAGATTCGATCGTCGGTATCCCTATACCTTGTTCAATCTCGTTACCGGCAAGTCTCCTTACTCGTTCCGTAACACATCATCTCGTGGCTAACTCCTTAGTCACTTTGAGATCATTATGATGATGTCTTACCGAGTGGGCCTAGAGATACCTCTCCGTCACACGGAGTGACAAATCCCAGTCTCGATTCATGCCAACCTAACAGACACTTTCGGAGATACCCGTAGTGCACCTTTATAGCCACCCAGATATGTTGTGACGTTTGGCACACCCAAAGCGTTCCTACGGTATCTAGGAGTTGCACAATCTCATGGTCTAAGGAAATGATACTTGACACTAGAAAAGCTTTAGCAGACGAACTACACGATCTTGTGCTATGCTTAGGATTGGGTCTTGTCCATCACATCATTCTCCTAATGATGTAATCCCTTTATCAATGACATCCAATGTCCATGGTCATGAAACCATGACCATCTATTGATCAACGAGCTAACCAACTAGAGGCTCACTAGGGACATGTTGTCGTCTATGTATTCACACGTGCATTAGGGTTTCCGGTTAACACAATTATAGCATGAACAATAGACAATTATCATGAACAAGGAAATACAATAATAACCATTTTATTATAGCCTCTAGAGCATATTTCCAATAGTCTCCCACTTGCACTAGAGTCAATAATCTAGTTACATTGTGATGAATCGAACACCCATAGCATTCTGGTGTTAATCATGTTTTGCTCGTGAGAGAGGTTTAGTCAACGGATCTGTGACATTCAGATCCGTATGTACTTTACAAATATCTATATCTCCCTCCTGAATGTAATCATGGATGGAGTTGAAGCGGCGCTTGATGTGTCTTGTCTTCTTGTGAAACCTGGGCTCCTTGGCAAGGGCAATAGCTCCAGTGCTATCACAGAATAGAGTCATCGAGCCCGATGCATTGGGAATCACTCCTAGGTCGGTGATGAACTCCTTCATCCAGACTCCTTCCTTTGCTGCTTCCGAAGCAGCTATGTATTCTGCTTCATATGTAGATGCCGCCACGACGCTTTGCTTGCTACTGCACCAGCTGACTCCCCCTCCGTTCAAAATATACATGTATCCGGTTTGCGACTTGGAGTCGTCCGGATCTGTGTCGAAGCTAGCATCGACGTAACCCTTTACGATGAGCTCTTTGGCACCTCCATATACGAGAAACATGTCCTTTGTCCTTTTCAAGTACTTCTGGATATTCTTGACCGCTATCCAGTGTTCCGCTCCGGGATCACTTTGGTACCTCCCTACCAAACTTATGGCAAGGTTCACATCAGGTCTGGTACACAGCATGGCATACATAATAGAGCCTATGGCTGAAGCATAGGCAATGACACTCATCTCTTCTCTATCCTTTGTCGTGGTCGGGCATTAAGTCGTACTCAATCTCACACCCTGTAACACAGGCAAGAACTCCTTCTTGGACTGATCCATATTGAACTTCTTCAATATCTTGTCAAGGTATGTGCTTTGTGAAAGACCTATGAGGCGTCTCGATCTATCTCTATAGATCTTGATGCCTAATATGTAAGCAGCTTCTCCAAGGTCCTTCGTTGAAACACATTTATTCAAGTAGGCCTTTACACTTTCCAAAAGTTCTATATCATTTCCCATTATCAGTATGTCATCCACATATAATATGAGAAATGCTACAGAGTTCCCACTCACTTTCTTGTAAATACAGGGTTCTCCATAAACCTGTACAAACCCAAACGCTTTAATCACCTCATTAAAGCGAATGTTCCAACTCCGAGATGCTTGCACCAGCCCATAGATGGAGCGCTGGAGCTTGCATACTTTGTTAGCTTCTTTAGAATCGACAAAACCTTCCGGTTGCATCATATATAGCTCTTCCTTAAGGAAGCCATTAAGGAATACCGTTTTGACGTCCATTTGCCAGATCTCATAATCATAAAATGCGACAATCGCTAACATGATTCGGACAGACTTCAGCATCGCTATGGGTGAGAAAGTCTCATCGTAGTCAACTCCTTGAACTTGTCAATAACCCTTAGTGACAAGCCGAGCCTTATAGACGGTCACATTACCATCCGTGTCAGTCTTCTTCTTAAAGATCCATTTATTTTCAATGGCTCGCTTATCATGAGGCAAGTCTACCAAAGTCCACACTTTGTTCTCATACATGGATCCTATCTCGGATTTCATGGCTTCAAGCCATTTGTTGGAATCCAGGCGTGCCATTGCTTCTTCATAGTTTGAAGGTTCACCGTTGTCCAACAACATGATCTCCAGGACAGGGTTGCCATACCACTCTGGTGCGGAACGTGTCCTAGTGGACCTTCGACGTTCAATAGTAACTTGATCTGAAGTTTCATGATCATCATCATTGACTTCCTCTCCAGTCGGTGTAGGCTCCACGGAAACAACTTCATGTGTTGTGCTACTCTCTGGTTCGAGTGGAGGCACAATTACCTCATCAAGTTCTATTTTCCTCCCACTTACTTCTTTCGAGAGAAACTCTTTCTCGAGAAAGGATCCATTCTTGGCAACAAAGACTTTGCCTTCGGATCTGAGGTAGAAGGTATACCCAATAGTCTCTTTGGGATATCCTATGAAGACGCACTTTTCCGCTTTGGGTTCGAGCTTCTTAGGTTGAAGTTTCTTCACATAAGCATCGCATCCCCAAACTTTTAGAAACGACAGCTTAGGTTTCTTTCCAAACCATAATTCATACGGTGTCATCTCAATCGACTTTGACGGTGCCCTATTTAAAGTGAATGCGACAGTCTCTAATGCATATCCCCAAAATGATAGCGGTAAGTCGGTAAGAGACATCATAGATCACACCATATCCAATAGAGTGCGATTACGATGTTTAGACACACCATTTTGCTGAGGCGTGCCAAGCGGCCTGAGTTGTGAAACAATTCCACATTTCCTTAGGTGTGTGCCAAACTCGTGACTTAAATATTCTCCGCCACGATCAGATCGTAGGCACTTTATTTTCCTGTCACGTTGATTCTCTACCTCACTCTGAAATTCCTTGAACCTTTCAAAGGTTTCAGACTTGTGTTTCATTAAGTGGACATACCCATATCTGCTCAAGTCATCAGTGAGGGTGAGAACATATCGGTAGCCACCGCGAGCCTCGGTGCTCATTGGACCGCATGCATCGGTATGTATTATCTCCAATAAGTCAGTTGCTCGCTCCATTGTTCCGGAGAACGGAGTCTTGGTCATCTTTCCCATGAGGCATGGTCCACACGTGTCAAATGATTCGAAATCAAGAGACTCCAAAAGTCCATCAGCATGGACCTTCTTCATGCATTTGACACCAATATGACCATGGCGGCAGTGCCACATGTAAGTGGGACTATCGTTATCAATCTTACATCTTTAGGTACTCACACTATGGACATGTGTAACATCACGTTCGAGATTCATCAAAAATAAACCGTTGACCAGCGGGGCATGACCATAAAACATTTCTCTCATATAAATAGAACAACCATTATTCTCAGATTGAAATGAGTATCCATCTCGCATCAAATGAGATCCTAATACAATGTTCATGCTCAAAGCTAGTACTAAATAACAATTATTGAGGTTTAAAACTAATCCCGAAGGTAGATGCAGAGGTAGCGTGCCGACAGCGATCACATCGACCTTGGAACCATTCCCGACGCGCATCGTCACCTCGTCCTTTGCCAGTCTCCACTTATTCCCCTGCTTGGAGTTACAAATGTGAGCAACTGCATCGGTATCAAATACCCAGGAGATACTACGAGCACTGGTTAGGTACACATCAATAACAAGTATATCACATATACCTTTAACGTTGACGGCCTTCTTATCCGCTAAGTACTTGGGCCAGTTCCGCTTCCAGTGACCGGTACCCTTGCAATAAAAGCACTCAGTCTCAGGCTTGGGTCCATTCTTGTTCTTCTTCCTGGCAACTTGTTTACCAGGCGCGGCAACAGCTTTGCCGTCCTTCTTGAAGTTCTTCTTACCCTTGCCTTTCTTGAAACTAGTGGTCTTATTCACCATCAACACTTGATGCTCCTTTTTGATCTCGACCTCCGCTGATTTCAGCATCGAGTACAACTCAGGAATGGACTTCTCCATACCCTGAATGTTGTAGTTAATCACAAAGCTCTTGTAGCTAGGTGGGAGCAACTGAAGGATTCTGTCAATGACCGAGTCATCCGGGGGATTAACTCCCAGCTGAGTCAAGCGGTTGTGCAACCCAAACATTTTGAGTATGTGCTCACTGAAAGAACTATTCTCCTCCATCTTATAGTTGAAGAACTTGTCGGAGACGTCATATCTCTCGACCCGGGCATGAGCTTGGAAAACTAGTTTCAGCTCTTGGAACATCTCATATGCTTCGTGTTGCTCAAAACGCTTTTGGAGCCCCGATTCTAAACTGTAAAGCATGCCGCACTGAACCAGGGAGTAATCATCACAACGTGACTGCCAAGCGTTCGTAATGTCTTGGTCTGCTAGGAAAATGGGTGGGTCACCTAACGGTGCATCAAGGACATACAATCTTTTGGAATCTATAAGGATGATCCTCAAGCTATGGACCCAGTCCGCATAGTTGCTTTCGTCATCTTTCAGCTTGGTTTTCTCTAGGAACGCGTTGAAGTTGAGGGTGACATTAGCGTTGGCCATTGGATCTACAATATAGATTGTAAAGACAATTTTAGACTAAGTTCATGATAATTAAGTTCACATAATCAAATTATTTAATGAACTCCCACTTAGATAGACATCTCTCTAATCATCCAAGTGATACATGATCCATGTCAACTAGCCCGTGTCCGATCATCGCGTGAGGCGGACTAGTCATCCATGGTGAACATCTCCATGTTGATCGTATCTTCTATATGACTCATGTTCGACCTTTTGGTCTTCCGTGTTCCGAGGCCATGTCTGTACATGCTAGGCTCGTCAAGTCAACCTAAGTGTTTCGCGTGTGTAAATCTGGCTTACACCCGTTGTATGCGGACGTTAGAACCTATCACACCCGATCATCACGTGGTGCTTCGAAACAACGATCCTTACCAACGGTGCATAGTTAGGGTGAACACATTTCTTGAAATTTTATTGAGATATCATCTTATTTACTACCGTCGTTCTAAGCAAATAAGATGTAAACATGATAAACATCACATGCAATCAATACAGTGACATGATATGGCCAATATCATCTTGCTCCTTTGATCTCCATCTTTGGGGCACCATGTGTTGGGGAACGTTGCATGGGAAACAACAATTTCCTACGCACACGCAAGATCTATCCATGGTGATAAGCATCTATGAGAGGGAGAGTGGATCTACATACCCTTGTAGATTGCTAAGCGGGAAGCGTTAAGAAACGCGGTTGGTGTAGTCGAATGTCTTCGCGATCCAAATCGCCGAGCATCCCGCGATCTCATCACGATCCGTCCCGCGATCCAATCAAAATCCGTCCCGCGATCTCATCACGATCCGTCTCGCGATCTTGATCACAGTCCTGTCGATCTAGCACCAAACGGACGGCACCTCCGCGTTCAGAACACGTACAGCTCGATGACGATCTCCACCTTCTTAATCTAGCAAGAGGGAGAGGAGAGGTATATGAGTTCTCCGGCAGCGCGACGGCGTTGTGGCGATGGTGGTGGAGCTATTCCAGCAGGACTTCGCCTAAGCACCGCTGAAAACCGATCTAGAGGAGAAACTGCGATCTAGAGGAACGGGTAGCACATGGCTGAAAATCGTGTGCCAAAACCCTAAAACCCTCTAGTATATATAGGAGTAGAGGAGGAGGAGGCTTGGCTCCCAAGGAGCCAGCCCTTGGGTCGGCCGAACCAGGAGGGAGGAGTCCTCCTCCTCCACTCCTAGTAGGATTAGGACTCCTTCCTAATTTAGCCCTTTGGCCTTTTTCCACCTTTTTCCTTTTGGGATTTTTCTTCCCAGCCGCATGGGCCCTTTGTGGGACTTCCTCCAGCCCACAAAGGGCTGGTATTCATCCTCCCACAGCCCATGTAGCCTCTTGGGTCGAAATACCCCTCCCAATGGTCTCCCGGTACACTACCAGCACTCCCGGTACACTACCGATGAGCCCGAAACTTTTCCGGCGACCAAAATAGGACTTCCTATATATCAATCCTTACCTACGGACCATTTAGGAGCTCCTCGTGATGTCTGGGATCTCATTCGGGACTCAGAACAACCTTCGGTCACCACCATACATAACTCTATACTACCGAAACGTCACCAAACCTTAAGTGTGCAAACCTTGCGGGTTCGAGAACTATGTAGACATGACCGAGACACCTCCACGGTCAATACCCAATAGCAGGACCTGGATGTCCATATTGGTTCCTACATATTCTATGAAGATCTTTATCGGTCGAACCTCTATGTCAAGGATTCAGTTAATCCCGTATGATGTTCCCTTTGTTCTTCGGTATGTTACTTGCCTGAGATTCGATCGTCGGTATCTCCATACCTAGTTCAACATATTTACCGGCAAGTCTCTTTACTCGTTCCGTAATACAAGATCACGTGACTAACACTTAGTCACATTGCTTGCAAGGCTTATTGTGATGTTGTATTACCGAGTGGGCCCTGAGATACCTCTCCATCACACGGAGTAACAAATCCCAGTCTTGATCCATGCCAACCCAACAGACACCCTCGGAGATACCTGTAGAGCACCTTTATAGTCACCCAGTTATGTTGCGATGTTTGATACACACAAGGTACTCCTCCGGTGTCAGTGAGTTGCATGATCGCATGGTCATAGGAACAAATACTTGACATGTAGAAAACAGTAGCAATAAACTGACACGATCATATGCTACGTTTGTAGTTTGGGTCTTGTCCATCACATCATTCTCCTAATGACGTGATCCCATTATCAAATGACATCTCATGTCCATGACTAGGAAACCTTAACCATCTTTGATCAACGAGCTAGTCAATTAGAGGCATACTAGGGACATGGTGTTGTCTATGTATCCACACATGTATCTGAGTTTCCGATCAATACAATTCTAGCATGGATAATAAACGATTATCATGAACAAGGAAATATGATAATAACTAATTTATTATTACCTCTAGGGCATATTTCCAACAGTCTCCCACTTGCATTAGAGTCAATAATCTAGTTCACATCACCATGTGATACGCATTGTTATGAATCTAACACCCAATGAGTCCTGGGGTTTGATCATGCTTTGCATGTGAGAGAGGTCTTATAGTCAATGGGTCTGCGACATTTAGATCCATGTGTACTTTGCAAATCTCTATGTCAAACTGTAAACACTGCTACCACACTCCACTTGGAGCTATTCCAAATGGCGGCTCTACTATACGTATCCGGATTACTACTAAGAGTCATCCGGATTGGTGTCAAAGCTTGCATCGACATAACTCTTTACGACAAAATCTTTCTTACCTCCATAATCAAGAAACATTTCCTTAATCTTTTAGTTACTAAGGATGATCTTGACCGCTGCCCAGTGATCCACTCCTGGATCACTCTTGTACCCCTTGACGGACTCATGGCAAGGCACACACAGGTGCAGTACACAGCATGGCATACTATACACAGACTATGGCTAAGGCATAGGGGGCGACATTCGTCCTTTCTCTTTCTTCTGCCATGGTCGAGCTTTGAGTCTCACTCAACTTCACACCTTACAGAGCAGGCGAGAACACTTCTCTATGACTAATCCATTTTGAACTCTTTCAAAATCTTGTCAAGGTATGTACTCATTCAAAGTCTCATCAAGCATCTTGATATATCTCTATAGATCTTGATGCTCAACAATTAGGTAGCTTTATCTAGGTCTTCCTTTGAAAAAATCCTTTCAAACAACCCTTTATGCTTTCCAGAAATTCTACATCATTTCCGATCAACAATATTTCAACCACATATGCTTATCAGAAACTCTATAGTGCTCCCACTCACTTTATTGTAAATACAAGTTTCCCATAAACTTTGTATAGACTCAAAAACTTTGATCAACTCATCAAAGTGTATATTCCAACTCCGAGATGCTTGCTTCAGTCCATAGAAGGATCACTAAAGCTTGCTCACCTTTTAGCATCCTTAGGACTGACAAAACCTTCTGGTTGTATCACATACAACTTTTCCTCAAGTAAACTGTTAAGGAAACGATGTTTTGTCATCCATCTGCGAGATTTCATAATTGAAAAATGCAGCAACTGCTAACATAATTCCAACAGACTTTAGCATCGCTACGAGTGAGAAAGTCTCATCGTAGTCAACTCCTTGAACTTGTCGTAAACTTCTTTGCAACAAGTCGAGCTTTATAAATGGTGACATTTACCATCAGCGTCTGCCTTCATCTTAAAGGTCCATTTGTACTCGACGACCTGCCGTCCAACGAGCAAGTCTACCAAAGTCATCTCAACGGATTTAGATGGTGCCCTATTTAAAGTGAATTTAGTTGTCTCTAATGCATAACCCCAAAACTATAGTAGCAAAATGATAAGAGACATCATAGCCCGCACCATATCCAATAGAGCACGACTATGACGTTCGGACACACCATCACACTATGGTGTTCCAGGTGGCGTGAGTTGTGAAACGACTTTCACATTGTCTAAAGTTGTATGCCAAACTTGTAACTCAGATATTCACCTCCACGATCATATCGCAGACATTTTTATCTTCTTGTCATGATGATCTTAAACTTCACTCTGAATTTGCTTGAACTTTTCAAACGATTCAGACTTGTGTTTCATTAAGTAACATACACTATATCTACTCAAATCATTAGTGAAGGTAAGAAAATAACGATATCCACCGCACGCTACAAGACTCATTGGATTGCATACATCAACATGTATCATTTCTAATAAATCACCTGCCCGCTCCATCAATCCGAAAAATGGGGTCCTTAGTCATCTTGCCCAAGAGGCATGGTTCGCATGTCTCAACCGATTCGAAATCGAATGAGTCCAAAGATCCATCAACATCGAGTTTATTCATGCGCTTTATACCAATATGACATTTAGCGGCAGTGCCACAAGTATGTGGTACTATCATTATTAACTTTGTATCTTTTGGCATCAATGTTATGAACATGTGTATTACTATGATCAAGATTCAACAAACCATTCTCACTGGGTGCATGACCATTGAAGGTATTATTCATGTAAATAGAATAACAATTATTCTCTAACTTAAATGAATAATCGTGTTGCAATAAACACGATCTAATCACGTTCATGCTCAACGCAAAACACCAAATAACATTTATTTAGGTTCGTTGCTAATCCCGAAGGTAAAGAGAGCGTGCGATGTCGATCACATCAACCTTGGAAACATTTCCAACACACATCATCACCTCACCCTTAGCTAGTCTCCGTTTATTCCGTAGCTTTTACTTCGAGTTACTAACATTTAGCAACCGCACCGGTATCCAATACCCAGGTGCTATTAGGAGTACTAGCAAGGTACACATCAATAACACGTATATCAAATACACTTGTGTCGACGTTGCCAGCCTTCTTATCTACCAAGTATCTAGGGTTGTTCCGCTTCAGCGACCGCTCACCTCATAATAGAAGCACTTAGTCTCGGGTTTGGGTTCAACTTTGGGTTGCTTCACTGGAGCAGCAACTGACTTTCCATCCCTGAAGTTTCCCTCCTTGCCCTTGCCCTTCTCGAAACTAGTGATTTTACTAACCATCAACACTTGATGCTCCTTCTTGATTTCTACCGTCGCGGTGTCACACATCGCGAACAGCTCAGGGATCATTATTTCTATCCCTGGCATTTTATAGTTCATCACCAAGTTCTAGTAGCTTAGTGACAGTGACTTGGAGAACTATATCAATCACTATCATATCTGGAAGATCAACTCCCACTCGATTCAAGCGATTGTAGCACCCAGACAATCTGAGCACATGCTTAACGATTGAGCTATTCTCCTTCATCTTGCAGGCAAAGAATCTTGTTGGAGATGTCGTATCTCACAGCATGGGCACGAGCCTGAGATCCCAATTTCATCTCTTAGAACATCTCATATGTTCCGTGACGTTCAAAACGTTTTGGAGCCTCAATTCTAAGCCGTAATGCATGACGCACTAGACTATCAAGTAGTCATCGGAACGTGCTTGTTAGATGTTCACAACATCTACACACGACGCTAGAGGGGGTGGTGCACCGAGCGGTGCATTAAGGACATAAGCCTTCTGTGTAGCAATGAGGACAATCCTCAGATCACAGACCTAGTCCGCAATATTGCTACCATCATCTTTCAACTCTATTTCTCTAGGAACATATAGAAATTCAAGGGAGCTACAGCGTGAGCTAGTAATCTACAACATAATTTTGCAAATACACTACTGACTATGTTCATGATAATGAGTTCAATTAATCATATTACTCAAGAACTCACACTCAAATTGACATCCCTCCGGTCATTCGAGTGATACATGATCCAAATTCACCAACTCAAGTCCGATCATCACGTGAGTTGAGGTGGTTTCAATGGTGAACATCATCATGTTGATCATATCTACTATATGACTCATGTTCGACCTTTTAGTCTCTTGTGTTCCAAGGCCATGTCTGTACATGCTAGGCTCGTCAAGTTTAACCCGAGTGTTTTGAATGTGCAAAACTGGCTTGTACCCGTTGTATGTGAACGTAGAGTCTATCACACCCGATCATCACATGGTGTCTCGACACGACGAACTTTCGCAACGGTGCACACTCGGGGAGAACCCAATTTATCTTGAAATTAAGTGAGGGATCACCTTATAATGCTACCGTCATCCTAAGCAAAACAAGGTGCATAAAAGGATTAACATCACATGCAAATCATAAGTGACATCACATGGCCATGAACTTGTGCTTTTGATATCCATCTTGAAAGCACCGGCATTATCTCCATCGTCACTAGCATGACACCATGATCTCCATCAACGTGTCGCCATCGGGGTTGTCGCTCCCACCATGCTTCTACTACTATTGCTACCGTTTAGCGATAAAGTAAAGCATTACATAGCGCTTAATGATTGACACGCAGGTCATACAATAATTAAAGACAACCCTATGGCTCCTGTTGGTTGCCGTACTCATCGACATGCAAGTCATGATATTCTATACAACACATGATCATCTCATACATCACATATATCTCATCATGTAATTGGCCATATCACATCACAACATACCCTGCAAAAACAAGTTAGACGTCCTTTAATTGTTGTTGCATGTTTTACGTGGCTGCTATGGGTATCTAGCAAGAACAATTCTCACCTACGCATAAACCACAATGGTGATACATGAGTTGCTTTTCAACCTTCTCAAGGACCGCCTTAGTCGAATCCGATCCAACTAAAGTAGGAGAAACAGACACCCGCCAGCCATCTTTGTGCAACGAAGTTACACGTCAGTCGATGGAATCGGTCTCTCGTAAGCGTACGAGTAAGGTTGGTCCGGGACACTTCGTCCCACAATACCGCTAAACCAAAACACGACCAAGGGAGGAAGCAATCTAAGCATCAACGCCCACAAACTCTTTGTGTTCTACTCGAAATCTCATCTACACATAGACCTAGCTCTGATACCATTGTTGGCGAACGTTGCATGGGAATCAAAAAATTTCCTACGCACACGCAAGATCTATCCATGGTGATGAGCATCTACGAGAGGGAGAGTGGATCTACATACCTTTGTAGATCGCTAAGCGGGAAGCGTTAAGAAACGCGGTTGATGTAGTCGAACGTCTTCGCGATCCAAATCGCCGAGCATCCCGCGATCTCATCACGATCCATCCCGCGATCCAATCACGATCCATCCCGCAAACTCATCACGGTCCGTCCCGCGATCTCATCACGATCCGTCTCGCGATCTTGATCACAGTCCTTCCGATCTAGCGCCAAACGGACGGCACCTCCGCGTTCAACACACGTACAGATCGATGACGATCTCCGCCTTCTTGATCTAGCAAGAGGGAGCGGAGAGGTAGATGAGTTCTCCAGCAGCGCGACAGTGTTGCGGCGATGGTGGTGGAGCTATTCCAGCAGGGCTTCGCCTAAGCACCGTTGAAAACCGATCTAGAGGAGAAACTGCGATCTAGAGGAACGGGTAGCACGTGGCTGAAAATCTTGTGTCAAAACCCTAAAACCCTTTAGTATATATAGGAGGAGAGGAGGAGGAGGCTTGGATCCCAAGGATCCAGCCCTTGGGTCGGCCGAACCAGGAGGGAGGAGTCCTCCTCCTCCACTCCTAGTAGGATTAGGACTCCTTCCTAATTTAGCCCTTTTGCCTTTTTCCACCTTTTTCCTTTTGATATTTTTCTTCCTAGCCGCATGGGCCCTTTGTGGGACTTCCTCCATCCCACAAAGGGCTGGTATTCATCCTCCCACAGCCCATGTAGCCTCTTGGGGCGAAATACCCCTCCCGATGGTCTCCCGGTACACTACGAGCACTCCCGGTACACTACCGATGAGCCCGAAACTTTTCCGGCGACCAAAATAGGACTTCCTATATATCAATATTTACCTACGAACCATTCCGGAGCTTATTGTGACGTCCGGGATCTCATCCGGGACTCCGAACAACCTTCGGTCACCATCATACATAACTCTATACTACCGAAACGTCATCAAACCTTAAGTGTGCAGACCGTGTGGGTTCGAGAACTATGTAGACATGACCGAGACAGCTCCATGGTCAATAACCAATAGCAGGACCTGGATGTCCATATTGGTTCCTACATATTCTACAAAGACCTTTATCGGTCGAACCTCTATGTCAAGGATTCAGTTAATCCAGTATGATGTTCCCTTTGTTCTTCGGTATGTTACTTGCCCGAGATTCGATCATCGGTATCTCCATACCTAGTTCAACCTCGTTACTATCAAGTCTTTTTACTCGTTCCGTAATACAAGATCCCATGAATAACACTTAGTCACATTGCTTGCAAGGCTTATTGTGATGTTGTATTACCGAGTGGGCCCTGAGATACCTCTCCGTCACACGGAGTAACAAATCCCAGTCTTGATCCATGCCAACCCAACAGACACCCTCGGAGATACCTGTAGAGCACCTTTATAGTCACCCAGTTACGTTGTGACATTTGATACACACAAGGTACTCCTCCTGTGTTAGTGAGTTGCATGATCTCATGGTCATAGGAACAAATACTTGACATGCAGAAAACAGTAGCAATAAACTAACACAATCATATGCTACGTTTGTAGTTTGGGTCTTGTCCATCACATCATTCTCCTAATGACGTGATCCCGTTATCAAATGACATCTCATGTCCATGGCTAGGAAACCTTAACCATCTTTGATCAACGAGCTAGTCAATTAGAGGCATACTAGGGACATGGTGTTGTCTATGTATCCACACATGTATCTGAGTTTCCGATCATTACAATTCTAGCATGGATAATAAACGATTTTCATGAACAAGGAAATATGATAATAACTAATTTATTATTGCCTCTATGGCATATTTCCAACACCATGATCATCACTGTCACCGGCATGAGACCATGATCTCCATCATCGTGTCTTCATGAAGTTGTCTCCCCAACTATTATTTCTACTACTATAGCTAACATTTAGCAATAAAGTAAAGTAATTACATAGCGTTTATGATTGACATGCAGGTCATACAATAAAATAAGACAACTCCTATGACTCCTGCCGGTTGTCATACTCATCGACATGCAAGTCGTGAATCCTATTACAAGAACATGATCAATCTCATACATCACAATGCATCACATCACATCCTTTGGCCATATCACATCACAAGGCATATGCTGCAAAAACAAGTTAGACGTCCTCTAATTTGTAGTTGCAAGTTTTTACGTGGCTGCTATAGGTTTCTAGCAAGAACGTTTCTTACCTACGCCAAAACCACAACGTGATATGCCAATTGCTATTTACCCTTCATAAGGACCCTTTTCATTGAATCCAATCCGACTAAGGTGGGAGACACAGACACCCGCTAGCCACCTTATGCAACAAGTGCATGTCAGACGGTGGAACCGGTCTCACGTAAGCGTACGTGTAAAGTTGGTCCGGGCCGCTTCATCCCACAATACCGCCAAATCAAGATAAGACTAGTAGTGGTAAGCAAATTAACAAGATCGATGCCCACAATAACTTTGTGCTCTACTCGTGCATAGATTCTACGCATAGACCAAGCTCATGATGCCACTGTTGGGAGACGTAGTAGTAAATCAAAAAAATTCCTACGTGTTCACCAAGATCTATCTATGGAGAAACCAGCAACGAGTAAGGGGAGAGTGCATCTTCATACCTTTGAAGATCGCTAAGTGGAAGCGTTACAAGAACGCGGTTGGTGGAGTCGTACTCGTAGCGATTCAGATCGCGGTGGACTCCGATCTTAGCACCGAACAACGGCGCCTCCGCGTTCAACACACGTGCAACCCGGTGACGTCTCCTATGCCTTGATCCAGCAAGGAGGGAGGAGAGGTTGAGGGAGAGCTCTGGCAGCACGACGACGTGGTGACGGTGGAGCTGCGTGGTCTCTAGCAGGGCTTCGCCAAGCACTACGGAGAACGAGGAGAGGGAGGAGTAGGGCTGCGCCGAGGGAGAGGAACTCATGTGTTGCAGCCCTCAAAAAAAACATATATATAGGGGGAAGGAGGAGGAGGCACCCCATCTAGGGTTACCACCCTAGATGGTGCGGCAACCCTAGATGGGAGGGCCGGTGGCCAAGGTGGGAGGAGTAGCGGCGCCCTAGGGTGGGCCTTGGGCCCATCCACGCCCTAGGGTTTGCCCCCCTCCACCCCTTGTTGCGCCTTGGGCTAGGGTGGGAGGCGCACCAGCCCACCTAGGGGCTGGTTCCCTCCCACTCTTGGCCCATGAAGCCTTCCGGGGCTGGTGACCCCTTCTGGTGGACCCCCGGAACCCTTTCAGTGGTCTCGGTACGTTACCGGTGACGCCCGAAACATTTTCGGTGACCAAAACCTCACTTACTATATATGAATCTTTACCTCTGGACCATTCCGGAGCTCCTCGTGATGTCCAGGGTCTCATCCGGGACTCCAAACAACCTTCGGTAACCACGTACACTATTTCCCTATAACCCTAGCATCATCGAACCTTAAGTGTGTAGACCCTACGGGTTCGGGAGACACGTAGACATAACCGAGACACCTCTTCAGTCAATAACCAACAGCGGGATCTGGATACCCATGTTGGCTCCCACATGCTCCACGATGATCTCATCGGATGAACCACGATGTCGGGGATTCAATCAATCCCGTATACAATTCCCTTTGTCTACCGGTATGATACTCCCGAGATTCGATCGTCGGTATCCCTATACCTTGTTCAATCTCGTTACCGACAAGTCTCTTTACTCGTTACGTAACACATCATCCCATGGCTAACTCCTTAGTCACTTTGATCTCATTATGATGATGTCTTACCGAGTGGGCCCAGAGATACCTCTCCGTCACACGGAGTGACAAATCCCAGTCTCTATTCATGACAACCCAACAGACACTTTCGGAGATACCTGTAGTGCACCTTTATAGCCAGCCAGTTACGTTGTGACGTTTGGCACACCCAAAGCATTCCTACGGTATCCGGGAGTTGCACAATCTCATGATCTAAGGAAATGATACTTGACATTGGAAAAGCTTTAGCAGACGAACTACACGATCTTGTGCTATGCTTAGGATTGGGTCTTGTCCATCACATCATTCTCCTAATGATGTAATCCCATTTTCAATGACATACAATGTCCTTGGTCATGAAACCGTGACCATCTATTGATCAACGAGCTAGCCAACTAGAGGCTCACTAGGGACATGTTGTGGTCTATGTATTCACACATGCATTACGGTTTCCGGTTAACACAATTATAGCATGAACAATAGACAATTATCATGAACAAGGAAATACAATAATGACCATTTTATTATTGCCTCTAGGGCATATTTCCAACAGAACCTCAACATGACATGGAGGCATCCACAAGCGGTACTCGACAAGATGATGAAGAGGAGGAGGTGCATCATGAAGATCCACCACAACCACCTTCACCACCACCTCAAGGGAACGGCACCTTGAACAACAACGAAGATGAACGAGATGATAATGAAGAAGAAGAAACTCCACCATCCAACAATCAGAAGCTGACTCGTGTTCGAGCTCAAGTGACCAAGAACCATCCCCTAAACCAAATCGTTGATGATATACAAACAGGGAGAATCACTCGCTCTAAAACTCGTCTAGCCAACTTTTGTGAGCATTATTCTTTCATCTCTAGCATTGAGCCCTTAAAGGTAGAACAAGCTCTTGAAGACGCGGATTGGGTGAACGCAATGCATGAAGAGCTACACAACTTCGAGAGGAACGAAGTGTGGACACTCGTGGAGAAACCCGAAGATGAGCACAACATCATCGAAACCAAATGGGTGTTTCGGAACAAACAAGAAGAAGATGGTCAAGTTGTACACAACAAGGCTCGTCTCGTAGCCCAAGGATATACGCAAGTCGAAGGTATGGACTATGGTGAGACTTACTCCCCCGTTGCTAGACTTGAAGCTATTTGTATTCTTCTTGCTTATGCTAATCACCATGATATCACACTTTCTCAAATGGAAATCAAAAGTGCTTTTTTTAAATGGTGAAATAGAGGAATAAGTTTATGTTAAGCAACCACCTGGTTTTGTGAATCCTAAGAAACCTAATCATGTTTACAAGCTTCGCAAAGCTCTTTATGGTCTTAAGCAAGCCCCTCGTGCTTGGTATAAATGCTTAACGAAATTTCTCATCGAAAAAGGGTTTGAAATTGGTAAAATTGATGCAACCTTGTTCACTAAGAGAGTTAATGAAGAATTATTTGTATGTCAAATTTATGTGGATGACATTATCTTTGGTTCCACTAACCCTCAATTTAGTGAAAGATTTGGAAGGTTGATGTCCGAGAAGTATGAGATGTCTATGATGTGTGAGCTGAAATTCTTTCTTGGATTGCAAATCAAGCAATCAAGATAAGGAACTTTCATTTCTCAAACAAAGTAAACCAAGTACTTGATCAAGAAGTTGAACATGCAGGATTGCAAAGGTATGAAAAGCACCATGCCCACTAGCGGACACGTTGATCTTACCAAGGAGGATGAACCGGTTGATCAAAAAGTTTATCGATCTATGATAGGTTCTTTGTTATATCGTCCTGATATTATGCTTAGTGTTTGCATGTGTGCTAGATATCAAGCCGCACCTAAAGAGTGTCAACTTTTGGCTGTGAAACATATTGTGAGATACTTGATACAAACACCAAACTTTGGCATTTGGTATCCCAAGGGATCTTCTTTTAATCTTGTTGGCTATTCCGATTCGGACTATGCCGGAGACAAGGTTGATAGAAAATCCACCTCGGGTACTTGTCAATTTTTAGGTAAATCTCTTGTGTCTTGGTCCTCCAAGAAACAAAACTCGGTATCTCTATCTACTGCCGAAGCTGAGTATATTGCTGCTGGATCTTGTTGTGCGCAATTACTATGGATGACACAAATGCTTAAGGATTATGGTATTCATGTTAAAAATGTTCCATTACTTTGTGACAATGAAAGTGCTATTAAATTGGACATAATCCTATGCAACATTCTCGAACCAAGCATATCCAAGTTTGACATCATTTCATTCGTGATCATGTTTCCAAAGGAGATATCAATCTTAAGCATGTTCGTACTAACAAGAAATTGGCAGATATCTTTACTAAGCCACTTAATTAGAAGACATTTTGTCATTTGAGGAGTGATTTGAACATCATTGATGCTTCAAACTTGAGCTAGACTCACTCGGTTGGAAGAAAGGAAATGAGCTTAATTATTGTCTCCATGATCCCATAATTCATTATCATATGCCATGGAATTCTATGCTCCCTTGTATTGCATCTAACCTTTTGTAGGTACTTGGAAGAACTTCATTCCACAAGATTGCCATCAACTCCAATCATAAGAAATCTTGTCATTACCAAGTATCCACAACCCCTCTTGATGATGGAAGGAAGGAGACAACAAAAATATCCTTGACATATACTTGATCTTAGTTGCAAATCTATAAGTGGTATCACGTCAATAGGATATATCCATTGTTCTTCCTTGTATGACTAACCTTTGTAGGTGATGAGAGTTCTAGAACAAGAATGACTGCTCCAAACTCAAGATGATCTTCATCAACCTCGAGCATCCTCAACAAGTTCACCTACGAACAGCATCATCAACATCATTCAAAGGTATGTACTCATATCCTTGAAAAGGCTTTACTCCAAGTCATGGGCTAAAGCAACTCAAGAGATATGAAGACATCAAAATGCTTAATCAAAATATGGTAACCCCATTTTGAGCTTAAACGATGAGTATGACCTATGATCAAGTATTCTTGCTTGGCTCCTAAGTGAGTATACTCTAACATAGGTGACCTAGTCACCGCCCATCATTTAGTTAAGGAACTTGTGTGGTTTGCTCTCTTATTGCATGATTTCTTGTAACCACTCAAATCTTATCTATTTGATGTCCTTTGCAAATATTTCGCATTTTCCTTTTTAAACAATTACATTTGTCTCTTCGGAACAGAATCTTGGTTTATCTTTTGGCATCACCGATATAAATAACTCGGTCCTACCGAATTCGCGGATAAGCTGCAACACACAAGTCTCGGTACCATCGATTTATTAATCTCAGAGCCACCGATTCTCTTGGAGTTCACATTTTATGTTTTCCTGATCCAGTTTACTTTGCTTACTGTTCCCGAGACAATCCTGTTCCTTCAATGACCCCTTCTCAAAAAAACTATTATATATTTAAGGGGGAGAAGAAAACTCTAATTTGATAAAGGGAGAGAAACTATATTCAATGATTCCCTTAGTTTTTATTGGACCCTATTTTCAATGACCCTTGATCTCCAGGATCCCTTCCTTATCAATGATCCCTGTCACTACTACCAAGTTTAACCTTTTTGGTACTTTATGCCAAACGGGGAGAATATCAAAGCTTCATGCTAAAGGGAGAGTCACATGCTTATGCAAAAGGGGAGATAGGATTTACGGGGAGAGGAAAATACATAATATCTAAAGGGGAGAGAAAACTACTGTTGAATTTGATATCTTACCTTTCTCACCCTATCCAGTCCCAATATCTACATGCTAAGATTCGGGGGGGGAGAATGAACTATTACTTTCATATCTAAAGGGGAGAAAGTTCTAAAGAATTTATGCCTAAAGGGAAGACATATTAATCTTAAGGATTATCATACTTTATATGTTCTCCATATCTTGGTATCTTTGAGTTCCATTTGCTTCTGCTTAGTAGAATACTCTTGTGTTTCCTAACATTGTTTTCTCAAGTGTGCCTCTACTACTAGAATGCTCAAGAGCTCAAGGTAAGTATATGCATCATATCTTTGATCAACATGATCTCTTGCTTCTTGCACATATTGTTTGCAAGAGTGAAGTCTTGATCAAGGATATACATTTCATTCACATATATTGATGCATATAGCCAAGATACACATGACTCCTATATCTCTTTCATTCATATGTGTGTCCATGCATTCCAAAGCAACTATCCTTTAAAGGGCTGCACACATTTAGGGGGAGGAAATCATAGTCATGTGTTTCTCAAAGTCTTCATTGCATTCATGCAGATCTTTATTTGAAGCTTTGATTGTATGTTGTCATCAATTACCAAAAAGGGGGAGATTGAAAGCACAATATGCTCCCTTGGTGGTTTTGATAATTCATGACAACATACATTGTCTCTTGGACTAACACCTCTATCTAGTATATTTCAGATGATAGTCCATGAGATCTGAGTTGGCAAAAAGCTTGAGGAGATTGTGAAATTACCCCAAGATCCAAGGAAATAGGTTGGCCAAGCTTCAAGCAAGAGGACTCTACATTTCATATTTGTGAGAAATCACTTTGAGTCTAGAAAGCCAATACTATTAAAAAGGGGTAAAGTTTTGATGGTGAACAATATGCTTAAACGTGCACAAGTGACGGTCACCAAGACATCCACATTCTCTTCCACCAAAGTCTGTCCTAAGCCAAATATACCAAATCGGTGCAACCAACTTTACTATCCCGGTGCCACCGAGTTCCAAACCCTAGACAGACTCAGCCAAACCCTAACACTTTGGTGCAGCCAACACTGCACTCGGTGCCACCGAGTTGGGTTGCCAACTTTCCGTTACGCAAATTCTCATTTTCAGTCCGACCGAGAATGGTGAATCGACGTCATCGAGTTTGGTAATTCTGACCGTTGGTCACCTTGTCGGTGCAACCGAGAGTTATATATCGGTCCATCCGAGATTCAAAAGTTGCCACTTTTTATCACTTCGGTACCATCGAGATTTACACTTTGGTGTCACCGAGTCTGACTTATTGTGTGTAACGGTTGGATTTTTGGAGATTCCTATATATACCCCTTCACCACCACCCACTCGAAAGTGAAGCACTCGGAACTATTCCATACCTACCCTACCCAGTTTTCTGAGAAAGAACCACATATCCTTGTGTTGAGGTCAAGATCTTCCACTCCAACCATATGGATCTTGATTTCTAGCCTTCCAAGTTGCTTTCCACCAATCACATCTCTTCTACCAAGTCAAATCTGTGAGAGAGAGATTGTGTGTTGAGGAGTCTATCATCTTGAAGCACAAGAGCAAGGAGTTCATTGTCATTACCGAGCCTATTACATTTTGGAGGGTGGTGCCTCCTAGATTGGTTAGGTGTCGCTTGGCAGCCTTCTACTTCGTGTTGTGGAGTGAACCAAGAAGTTTCTAAGGGCAAGGAGATCGTCTACTTCGTGAAGATCTATCCATAGCGAGGTTCGTCCTTCGTGGACGGAAGCCGTATGGAATACTCAAGGTTGCTACTTCGTGGACCCTTATGGGTGGAGCCCTCCGTGGACTCTCGCGACCGTTACCCTCCGTGGGTTGAAGACTCCATAAACGTGGACGTACGATAGCACCACATATCGGAACCACGGAAAAAATCCTTGCGTCTCATCACTTGTGTTTGATCTTCCTATCCCATCTCTTTACTTACATGTGCAATGTCTTTACTTTCCGCTGCCACATTTGTAGACATGCATGTGTAGGGCTGTTTGACTATCTAGACTTGTTAAAAACTATTAAAATTTGTCAACCAATTAACTTGGACAAGGTTAGGTTTTAAATTTCTGCTAGTAGTCTATTCATCCCCTCCTCCCCCTCTAGACACGCCTCTCTCGATCCTACACATGCCTAATGTTTTAGAGAAAGCGATAACGATTTATCCTTTTTCCGTCAGTGTGGGATTAGTTTGGATTTATATTGTGTGACAGTGACTGCTGAAACAACAACGGATAGGATTAGAAGGTATCCACTAAATGGAGGGGATGGTTTGGGGTCTTGTCGAACATGTGTTGTCCACACGGGCTCTCGTGCTATCACTCTCGCTTGGATCTAAAGATCATATGTCATACACTAGTCGTGGGTTTTGCATTCTCAGGACGCAGCATAAACACTCGATCACACACCTCTATCTTGTCTTGCGCACAACTGCACACACATTTGTACATCTCAAACCGGAATGACCGACCACATGCACATATGCCGTCAATCACTTAGTGGATGCATATCCCAGGGACCTTCCACCGCACGGGTCCGCGCCGGCGTTGCGCATCGTCCATCCCCCTATACACTCGCCACTCCTTCATCAGGTTCCCGAGGTCATGGAGCTTGGCTGCAAGGCCGACGCAACAGTTGGCGTGCATGGTGTAGAGCGTGTTGAAGTCTCGGGTGTTGTTGCAGAACCCAGCATTGTGCACCGTGTCGAGGAACTGCACCCGGAGCCCACGCTTGTCGACGAGGTCAAACTTGATCTCGTTAAACACCTGCTGCTCGTGCTTCCCGGGGAAGGACAACCTCGCCTGCCGCCATGCCTCGAAGACACCCACCATGCGCGTGCTTGACCTCACGTATAGGAACCCCGTGTTCGGGGCGTTCACGGGGCTGTACGGGTCGCCGAAGTAGAAGTCCGACGAGGTCACCATGTGCGCCGCCAACGACATTCGCTCGAATGGGTTCCGGAACCACATGATGTCCACATCCTACATTGAGATGTAAATGCAACAAAAGTTTTAGCGGTGTGATAATCGAGCGTAGAAGTTTTAGAATAGTTGCATAAATTTAAAAGACATATATAATCTGTGTATCTAAAAAGAAGAAAATGCCTTTGGGATTTGTCACAAACTTGCACGTACACATCATATTTTTGAAATTCCACCACGGCATATTTGAAAGGTACTAAATGCTAGTGTCATGACCAAGTGTGAGGGTGATGTTTATGCAAAAATGTATTCACATTGGACTGGTTCCTTCTCAGAAACCATTTTTTGATTTGTCTTCTTTGTCCAGGCAAAACTGTTCCACCTGCTCCGACGACGAACACGTACCGTGAAGAGGAAGTTGTAGCCGAGCTCGAGGATCCTCTGCTGCAGCCGGACCTTGCTCCAGACCAGGTCCAGGTAGTCCTTGCTCATGAACACCTTCTCGTCCGACAGGTTCTTGTTGCCGCCGGCCACGGGCGGCAGGAGGTAGCAGTGCGGGTGCACGGCCCGGCACCGCTCCAGCGCCCCGGCATCGAGGGCCACGACGAGGAGGTGGTCCACGAAATGCGCGATCCGCTCCCCGCCGCGGAAGCTCTCGAGGAAGAGGTCCAGCAGCGAGCCCTCCGCCGCCCACGCCTCGTTCACCGACGTCATGATCACCGTCTTGTGCTCGTCCGCCACCTCCCGCAGCAGCCGCTGCAGCTCGTCCTCCGCCGCCTGCCAGACCGAAACATACAACAGATGTTAAGACGGAAAAAATACGGATAACTAACGTAGCAAGAACCGCAAGGTTTCCCATCCAAATCTGGCTGGCGTTGTGGCTGGCGACGTCGACCTTGCTTGAGCTTGTGTGGTTAGCCTCCTGGGCAGGAGCGACCGGCACCGCCATGGTTCCATTGACCCAGCTGGATATGCCGGCCGCGGACGGCTCGGCGCCGATCCCGGCCGAGGACATGAAGAAGATGAGCACCCCGGCGACGGAGGCCCCGAGGAGGAGCGACACCAGCTGGTTCAGCAGGTTCGGCTGGATCCCCATCATGCCTATGCGCGTGTGCGTGTTCGTCCGCAAGAACTGATCGTCGGCAGGGACACGGAAGATAAATAATCAAGGAGGAGGACGAGAAGAGGAGTGGCGTGGAGGGAAACTGCTTCGCAGCTCAGGCTGTGTCTAGCTACTTGCTTAATTTAACTCTGAATCTGGTGTTAGCTGGGAGGTTGAGGTTGATGTATTCAAACCTGGACATTGCCCAATCGGACCGTTTCTACATGGTCACAGTATGTGCATTATGCAATGCACAGATGGTGCAACGTGCGCTTCTCGTGTCATGTGATGTGATGTGAGAAGTCAGAGACCCCTCCTGGCTTATTAGCTTTGGCGGGGAGACGGCGAATGTGATCGGGAGCTGTTGCTCCATGTGTGCATATGCCATCGGAATTCAGGCAGAGGCCCTCTTGGTGTAGTTGGTTGCGATAGGGAGATGAGCAATGTGCCGTGCTCTTCAGAAGCACTTTGCTCCATCTGTCTACATATGTCTGCCATCAGAAACTCACCACTGGGAGTGAAATGCGGTGTGTGTTTTTCAATGCAGTTTGTGCATTCCTCCAGTCACATGTGGCAGTACAGACGATTATGTGCACGAGGCAGCCCTGCAATCGATGCTTCTTCTTCTACTAGCACTACTTTCTTTTTTTTCTTTTTTCTTTTTTGACAAGGACTAGTACTACTTTCTTAACAATGATACAACTGACTGCCTGGTGCTACCAGAGAATTAGCTTGCAATAGTATATTGGAGTGGGGAATTTTGGGAGGGAGAAAATCAGATTGGATGCGTGCAATAATGCTGAACTAGTGGCAATTTAGTATTGTTCAGTTGCTTTCGCCAACTGCCCCTTGAATTGAATCATACACGTAGGCACGTGGAGGAGCGCGCCAGTTCAAAATCACTTGTCAACTGGGATTGCTGCGCCAGATCGTGTTGGACAAAGCAGGTTACTTGGGCAGCTTGGCTACCCATCTACAGTTTGTTTATTTCCATTCCTTGTTTCCAATTAAAAAAACTGAACATGATGCCGAGGTCTCAATGGGCCACCGTGATGACCTCAGGATTTGGGATTTCGTCCCAAAATTTGGTCTTGGATGGACACGACATCTCTTCATTTTCCTGCCAGCAAGAAGAAAAAAAGCATCGTCAAACTGTTTTGGCTCTTTCATATTTCTCAGGCCAGATTCTCCCGGGGAAAAAAATCTCACTCATGCACTTTTTGTTTCTAGAAGAAGAATCTCACTCCGAACCATCAGATTTATACTTATTTGAGAATTATTGCGACCAAGTGTCAATACTATTTGACGCCAGCAGGCATCAAATATTCGTGGCTACGCTGAGAGCCACACTCCATATTGCCCGCCCCATGTTCGGCTGTTTCCCTTCGGTTTTTTCTGTTATGGTTCGCCTGTTTCGTTTTAGTTTTATGTCATGGTTTTTTGTTTTTACATTTTTTCTTTCATTTCCTTTTTTATTTATTAATATACTGTGAACAATATTTTAATACATGCCGAATTATTGTTTAATACTGTATGATAAACTTTTTTGAATAGTGTTTTGGTAATATATGTCAAACATTATTTAACATGGAATGAACGTTTTTATATATGATGAATTTATTTAATTATACACAAAATAATACACACTGATATTTTTAATGTAGAGTTAATATTTCAAATATACATTTTTCTAAACACATACTCCTTCTGTCCCAAAATAAGTGTCGATGATTTACTATAAAAATTGTTTAATGTAGAGTTAATATTTCAAATATACATTTTTCTAAACACATACTCCTTCTGTCCCAAAATAAGTGTCGATGATCTACTATAAAATTTGTACTACCTTACTATAAAATCTGTGACATTTATTTTTAAACGGAGGGAGTATTAAACAAAGAACCCTGGAGGAAACCGATCGAAACTGGTAAAAAAAAAACACAAAGAAAAAGACCCGCCCATAAGCTAAACCTGACTGAACCGGTCAATGGAAGTTTTACAAAACCAACCCTAGCAGCTATAGTACTCGGCCGCCCACTAACCTCAAGCCCAATATGCGCGTCCTTTTGAGCCGACCCATGTGCGGGGCAGGACGCGCCTTTCTTTTTCTTTTTCTATTTCCTTTTTTTTGTTATCCATTAAAATAAATCCTGATTTTCAGAAAGTTTCAAGTTTTTTAAAATGTGAAGTTTGAAAAACAATGTTCATGAAATCATAAAATGGTAATGTTCATCATTTAAAAAAAAGTTACATATTAATTGTTCATGATTTTGATAAACAAATGTTCGGTCAATCAAAAATGTTCATGATTTGGAAACGAATACTTTCTTATTCAAAAATGTTATTGAAATCAAAACAAAATAGTGAATTTGAAAAAATGTTTGTGACTTCGAAAAAAGATCATCGATTCAGAAAATGTTCATGCATTTTCAAAAATGTTCATCAATTCGAAACAGGATTCACGGATTCCAAAAAATGATCACATTTCATAAAATTTTAACGAAATTTAAAAAATGTTCAGAAACTCAAAACATGTTCATGAACTAAAAAACGTTGGCCAATTGAAAAAGCATGAATGAACTTGCAAAAATGTTTCACGAAATTGAAATTTTTTCATTAATATTTTAGAATTTCTGAAAAATGCAAAAGAAAATTGCAAAGAAAATTTTTACCCAAATGGAAAGAAAAAATCATAAATTTCAAAAGTGTTCATGATTTTGAAAAATGCAATGCGTTTCAAGAAATATTTTGATTAAACACAAACAAAATTTTCATGAATTTGAAATATGGTTCCCAAAATTTAAAGGATGTTTGCCATTTCAAAAACAATTCATGAGTTTCAAAAAACGTTCACAATTGTAAAAACTGTTGACTAATTTATAAAATATAATCATGAATTCAATATAATTCGATATTTATTGAAATATTCATTATTTAAGAAAATGTTCCCAAATTTTAAAGACGTTTGCAAATGAAAATGAAAAGGGAAAGGATAAAAAACTCATGACATTAGGACGATCGGAAAGCCCAGCAATTTCAGGCCAGCCCATGGGTTTGACAGCGCAGCCAGCCCATTAGGAAGATCGGGAAGCCCAAGAATATCCAGCGCAGCAGACAAGCGGTGCGTGATCTCGGAATTGATCGTGCCAGCCCGCTCCAACTTCAACGTCTTCAATGATCACTTCTCTCGATTGTACACAAATCAAATCAAACAAGGAAAACGAAGAAGAATTGTCTCGGTACTGGTGGGCGCCACGAAAAGGTCGTCATCGGCAGGGTCATTCTGGTGGTGGGCCGCACGCGGTCAATGGCCGCAGGCCGCCGCACCATCACCGTCACGTACTCCAGAAGCCGTAAGAAGAGCGCGTTGGACTCCGGTGGACCGTCTATCTCGCCGCCGCTCTTGCCTGGACGGTGGCGATGGCGCATGCGCGCGCCCACGAGGAAGTTGTTGTCGCCGGCCAGGGTGCGGGTCGGCTTCAACGGCGAGACCCACCGCGCAAGAAACGTGACACCACCCTTCCCCGTTCTACCCTTCGCAGGTGGTCTGGCAACGACCTACACAGCCACTCCTTTGATGATCCATGTAATCAAGGAACATCAGCGCACGTATGATTGTAAGTTTACAGCTCCCGATCCGGCAGTATGTACGACTTCATCCATGACCATGGTCTAGTATCAAACCTGTGTGCCAGGACATGTAAAGAATCATACCAGATGACACCTACTCCTACACATGCATCGTTCTTGCATGCCAGGGCATGTAAATTTTTTTCGTGAAAGGATCAAAATATATTAGTATAAAAGTTCATGAGAATTACAAAGGCATCTTCAAAGATAATAAAAATTACATGAAATCCTAGACCATCAAACGATTCCACCGTCAGAACAAGACAATGATGTGTCGTTGTCCTCACTCCACTATCGGATTCGCATGACCTTGTCCATGACACCCGGGAAAGTCTTCGTGCATGTGCCTTTTAAGACTAGTGCCCTTGAGCCGTAGTCGTCATCGTTGAATCCTGAATAGATCTGAAGCATCTGACACCAATCTCGCCATCGCATATGAACAAACAACGAGAAACCCTAACCTCACAGCCCCAACGACACGGCAATAATTTATGCCAGAGCTCCGTCGACTACATCCACATGAACGAACTCCAGGAAAGTCGGACCTCGAAAGTTAAACTCGAAGAAGAGGTGTCGCATCCATCTAAGCGGTGCACCTATGAGGACTAAAAAATCCTAAGCTAAGCTACTGGTTGGAGCAGAGGCATCGAGATTCTCCTCCTTGCCATCCAATGTCGGCATGGAAGGCGGAGCGATGAAACTAACATAAGGGAAGAGTTTGATCTAGCCATCAAGATCTATAATTTTTTATTGTATCTATAATTTTTTATTGTTCCATGCTATTATATTATCTGTTTTGGATGTTTTATATGCATTAATATGCTATTTTATATTATTTTGGGGACTAACCTATTAATCTAGAACCCAGTGCCAATTTATGTTTTTTCCTTGTTTTTGAGTTTCACAGATAAGGAATATTGAACGAAGTCCAAACGAAATAAAACCTTCGAAATGATTTTTTTTTGGAACAAAAGGAAACTACGAGACTTGAGAACCAAGGCAGAGGAGCCACCGTGGGGCCACAAGCCCTAGGGCCGCGGCCAGGAGGGTGGTCGCGCCGGGCAGGCTTGTGGCCCACTACAGCTCCCCTAACCCTAATCTTCGGCCTATAAATTTCCAAATATTCCATCATTATCAGAATGAGCCACGAAAACACTTTTCCGCCGTCAAAAGCCTCCGTTCTCGAGAGATCCAATCTTAGAGCCTTTTCCGGTAATCTATAGGAGGGGGATTCGATCACGGAGGGCATCTACATCAACTCCATTGCCCCTCCGATGATGCATGAGTAATTCACCATAGACCTACGGGTCCATAGCTAGTATCTAGATGGCTTCTTCTCTCTCTTTGCTTCTCAATACCATGTTCTTCATGATCATCATGGATATCTATCCGATGTAATACTCTTTTACGTTGTGTTTGTCGAGATCCGATGAATTGTGGGTTTATGTTCAGATTATCCATGAATATTATTTGAGTCTTTCTTGAATTCTTATATGCATGATTTCATATCTTTACAAGTCTCTTCGAATTATTGGTTTGGTTTGGCCAACTAGATTGGTAATTCTTGCAATGGGAGAAGTGCTTAGTTTTAGGTTCAATCTTGCGGTGTCCTCACCTAGTGACAAAGTAGGGGTAGCGAGGCACGTATTGTATTGTTGCCATCAAGGATAAAAAGATGGGGTTTTCATCATATTGCTTGAGTTTATCCCTCTACATCATGTCATCTTACTTAATGTGTTACTCTGTTCTTCATGAACTTAATACTCTAGATGCAGGCAGGAGTCGGTCGATGTGTGAAGTAATAGTAGTAGATGCAGAATCGTTTCGGTCTACTTGTCACAGGCGTGATGCCTATATGCATAATCATTGCCTTGGATATCTTCATAATTATTTGCTTTTCTATCAATTGCTCCACAGTAATTTGTTCACCCACCATAATACTTGCCATCATGAGAGAAGTCGTCTAGTGAAACCTATGGCCCCCGGGTCTATTTTCCATATTATACTTTCAGACCTAAAACCAAAAATACCAAAAATACTTGTTGCATTATGTTTACTTTTAGTTTTACTTTCCGTTCAAGCATCCTATTATATCTATCTCTATTAGATCTCATCCTTGCAAGTAACCATGAAGGGATTGACAACCTCTTTATAGCGTTGGGTGCAAGAGTTTGATTCTTTGTGTAGGTACATCTATTGGTGATTCGCTTGTATCTCCTACTGGATTGATACCTTGGTTCTCAAAAACCGAGGGAAATACTTATCTACTTTGCTGCATCAAACCGTTCCTCTTCACGGGAAACCAAAGCATGCTCGAGAAGTAGCAAGAAGGATTTCTGGCACCGTTGCCGGGGAGATACATAGCAAGTCAAGATACCAAGTACCCATCACAAATTCATCTCTTGCATTTACATTATTTGCCATTTGCCTCTCGTTTTCCTCTCCCCCACTTCTAAAACGATTTTCAGAAAATACCAAAATGATTTGCCTTTCGTCCTTTTTCGTTCGTCTTTTCGTTTGCTTTTTGTGTGGTAGATCACTCAAACTCATGGCTAGCCTTGCTACTATCGCTCCCGAGGATAAAGTTATTAACTTTAAGCAAAGGGAGGGAGAAAACTTAAAAGATGCTTGATATAGAATTTGCAACGCTCAAAATAGATCTATTTGTAAGCAATCTACTACCGTTCTCCTTCGCAATTTTTACGTGGGAATCACTCCTTGGAATAGATATGTCCTAGATACCATCATGGGAGGGAATTTTTTATGAAGTCATACCTTTGACTCCTATAGTTCTATGATAAATTTGTTTGGATCACCCCCAATCATGGTTAATGGGACAATTTTAACTTTGGAACATGTTATGCGAAGGTTAGATATCATTGAAAATAAAGTTGCTACTATAGAGCTCATTGAAAACTTGGATAAAAGGATTCATAATCATATCACTTAATATGGATCTAAGGTAGGAGTTACTCTAAAAAACCTAAGGGAAAAAGGACCCATAGTTAATGAAAAATTGGATCAAGATTCCTTTAGAATAGGAAAGCTAGAGGACATTATTACCAACTTAGGTTCCGCTTTTACTGCTGTTCAAACCACTCCTAAATTTCCTCTCTCTAAGACTGCCAAGTTTGTTTATGTTCCCAAGAATAAGGGTGAATCCTCTAGTAAAGGGCACGAAGATCTTAAGATGATAAGTGTTCACCCTAATTTTATCAACATTGTTCGGGAACCGATTGCTACAAGAGAATTTCTTGACTTTTTGCCTAGGAGTATGATCATTGATAAAACCAAAGAACCTCCTAGATTCGAGAAGGTCCTCACAAAAATTGCCAATACCAAAGATGAAAATACCTAGATCTATTGTGTTTTGCCTAGCTAGGGGCGTTAAACAATAGCGCTTGTTGGGAGGCAACCCAATTTTATTTTGCTTTCTGCTTTCTGCTTTTGTTTTGGTGTGTTTGGCACATTATTACTTCTTTAGTAATTGTGTTTTTGTGTTTTAGTTAGTGTTTGATCCAAGTAAAACCTTTGGGTGATCTATGGTAGTTCTTGATTTGATACTGCTGAAAAACTAAATTTTTTGCTCTCAGTCCAGGAATTTTCCAAATGTTTCAGAGTGTCGAATCGATCTCAACTTTTTACAAAAGATTGATATACAAATTTCCCTGATTTTTCTAATTTTTCAGAATTTTTAGAGTTCCATAAGTATTCGAAGTTTGCAGATTGCTACAGACTGTTCTGTTTTTGACAGATTTTGTTTTCTTTGTGTTGTTTGTTTATTTTGATGTATCTATGGGTCGTATCGGGGGGTATGAGTCATGGAAAAGTTAGAATACAGTAGGTATTACACAAATACAACTAAAGAATGAGTTCACAACAGTACCAAAAGTGGTGATTTATTTTTTCTTATACTAACGGATCTCATGAGTTTTCTGATGAGTTTTGTGTTGTGAAGATTTCAAGTTTTGGGTGAAGATTTGATGGACTATGAAATAAAGAGTGGCAAGAGACTAAGCTTGGGGATGCCCAAGGAATCCCAAGTCATATTCAAGGATACCAAAAATCCTAAGCTTGGGGATGTCCCGGAAGGCATCCCCTCTTTCGTCTTCAATCCATCGGTAAATTTACTTGAGGCTATATTTTTATTCACCACATGATATGTGTTTTGCTTGGAGCGTCTTGTATGATATGAGTCTTTGCTTGTTAGTTTGCCACAATCATCCTTGCTTCACACATCTTTTGAGAGAGACACGCTGAATCATGAATTTGTTAGAATACTCTATGTGTTTCACTTATATCTTTTGAGCTAGGCAATGTTGTCTAGTGCTTTACTTATACCTTTATAGAGCATGGTGCTGTTATATTTTATAGAAATTATTGAACTCTCGTTCCTCACGTATATTATTTTGAGAGTTTCTTAAAACAGCATGGTAATTTGTTTAGTTTATGAATTTAGTCCTAATATAATGAGCATCCAAGAGGGATATAATAAAAACTTTCATATTAAGTGCATTAAAAACTATGAGAAGTTGGATTCCTTGCATATAGTTTTGAGATAATAAAGATGGTAATATGAGAGTCATGCTAGTGAGTAGTTGTGAATTGAAGAGATATGTGTGTTAAAGCTTGTGATTCCCGTAGCATGCACGTATGGTGAACCGTTATGTAACAAAGTCTGAGCATGATTTGTCTAATGATTGTCGACCTTTGTGTGAGGGTTGGGAGCGCGCGATGGTTAACTCCTACCAACCTATCCCCTAGGAGCATGCATCTAATGGTTTGTTTGATAACTAATAGACTTTTGCAATAAGTATGTGAGTTCTTAATGACTATTGTTGAGTCCATGGATTATACGCACTCTCACCCTTTCATCTTTGCTAGCCTCTCTAGTACCGCGCAACTTTCGCCGGTACACCGAACCTTCCTTCCTAAAACTAGCCACCATATATTCCTCAAAACAGCCACCATACCTACCTATTATGGAATTTCCATAGCCATTCCGAGATATATTGCCATGCAACTTCCACCATGTAGTTTTTCTACGACTTACATCATCACTTCATATTGCATATAGATTCATATTTTGTCATAGGAATCGAGTTGTAATTTATTTTTATTTTAGTTATAAGTAAATAAAAGTGTGATGATTTTTCATTAACAGAGCATTGTCCCATGAGAGAAAAGGATGATGGAGGCTATGACTCCCTCACAAGTTGGGATGAGTATCCGGGCTTTACAAAAAATAAAAGAGGCCAAAGAAGCCCACCAAAAAATGAGAGAAAGAGAGAAGGGAAAATTGCTACTACCTTTTTTCACACTTGTGCTTCAAAGTAGCACCATGATCTTCATGATAGAGAGTCTCCTATCTTGTCACTTTCATATAACTAGTGGATATTCATCTTGCACGACCACTTAGTTTTCTTTTTGAGCTTTCATACACTTATAGCTCTAAGTGCATTTGTTGCATGGCAATCCCTACTCACTCACATTGATATCTATTGACGGGCATCTCCATAACCCTTTGATACGCCTAGTTGATGTGAGACTATCTTCTCCTTTTCCCCTTGTACCTCCTCCATATTCTATTCCACCTATAATGCTATATCCATGGCTCACGCTCATGTATTGCATGAGAGTTGAAAAGGTTTGAGAACACCAAAAGTGTGAAACAATTGCTTGATTTGTTCATCGAGGTTGTGCATGATTTAGATACCTTGTGTGGGGAAGATGGAGCATAGCCAGGTCATATGATTTTGTAGGGATAACTTTTTAAGGCCATGTTATTTCGAAAGGACGCGACTACCTTGTGTTGGAAATATGCCCTAGAGGCAATAATAAAATGGTTATTATTGTATTTCCTTGTTCATGATAATTGTCTATTGTTCATGCTATAATTGTGTTAACCGGAAACCATAATACATGTGTGAATACATAGACCACAACATGTCCCTAGTGAGCCTCTAGTTGACTAGCTCGTTGATCAATAGATGGTCACGGTTTCATGGCCATGGACATTGGATGTCGTTGATAACGGGATCACATCATTAGGAGAATGATGTGATGGACAAGACCCAATCCTAAGCATAGCACAAAGATCGTGTAGTTCGTTTGCTAAAGCTTTTCAATGTCAAGTGTCATTTCCTTAGACCATGAGATTGTGTAACTCCCGGATACCGTAGGAATACTTTGGGTGTGCCAAACGTCACAACGTAACTGGGTGGCTATAAAGGTACGCTACGGGTATCTCCGAAAGTGTCTGTTGGGTTGACACGAATCGAGACTGGGATTTGTCACTCCGTGTGACGGAGAGGTATCTCTGGGCCCACTCGGTAAGACATCATCATTATGAGCTCAATGTGACTAAGGAGTTAGTCACGGGATGATGTATTACGGAACGAGTAAAGAGACTTGCCAGTAACGAGATTGAACAAGGTATGGGGATACCGACGATCGAATCTCGGGCAAGTACCATACCGATAGACAAAGGGAATTGTATACGGGATTGATTGAATCCTTGACATCGTGGTTCATCCGATGAGATCATCGTGGAGTACGTGGGAGCCAACATGGGTATCCAGATCCCGCTGTTGGTTATTGACCGGAGAGGTGTCTCGGTCATGTCTACGTGTCTCCCGAACCCGTAGGGTCTACACACTTAAGGTTCGATGACGCTAGGGTTATAGGGAAAAGGTATACGTGATTACCGAAGGTTGTTCGGAGTCCCGGATGAGATCCCGGACGTCACGAGGAGCTCCGGAATGGTCCGGAGGTAAAGATTGATATATAGGAAGTCCAGTTTTGGTCACCGGAAAGTTTTTGGGCTCATCGGTAGTGTACCGGGAGTGCCGGAAGGGTGCCGGAGGACCCCCGGGAGGGGTGTGACGACCAGAGGACTTCATGGGCTGTTAGATAAAGTGTGTCAGCCCTTATTGGGCTGGGAAATACTTTTGCTAAAGGCCCATGTGGCTGGAGATAAGGAGATAAGGCAAAAAGGATTTAAAAGGAGGAGATCCACCTCCCTTGTGGGAGGTGGACTCTCCCTTTAATTCGGCCAGCCATCTCCTCTTTGGAGTAGAGGCCAAGCCAGCCCTCCACGTCCCTCCTCCTATATATACTTGAGGTTTTGGATGTTTTGAGACAGGATTTGATCTCTCTCTCTCTCACGGCGAAGCCCTACCTCTCTTCTTCCTCCTCCGCAGCGCTTAGGCGAAGCCCTGTCGGAATACCTTGCTACTCCACCACCACCACGCCGTCGTGCTGCTGTTGGAGCCCTTCCCCAACCTCTCCTTCCTCCTTGCTGGATCAAGGTGTTGGAGACGTCACCGGGCTGCACGTGTGTTGAACGCGGAGGTGCCGTCCATTCGGCACTTGATCGGATCTACCGCGATCTGAATCGCTGCGAGTACGACTCCATCAACCGCGTTCTTGTAACGCTTCCGCTTAGCGATCTTCAAAGGTATGAAGATCCAATCTCTCCCCACTCGTTTGCTGGTTTCTCCATAGATAGATCTTGGTGACACGTAGGAAAATTTTTGATTTACTACTACGTCTCCCAACAGTGGCATCATGAGCTAGGTCTATGCGTAGAATCCATGCACGAGTAGAACACAAAGCAGTTGTGGGCGTCGATTTTGTTAATATGCTTGCCGTTACTAGTCTTATCTTGATTCGACGGTATTGTGGGATGAAGCGGCCCGGACCAACCTTACACGTACGCTTACGTGAGACCGTCCACCGCCTGACATGCACTAGTTGCATAAGGTGGCTAGCGGGTGTCTGTCTCTCCCACCTTAGTCGGATTGGATTCGATGAAAAGGGTCCTTATGAAGGGTAAATAGCAATTGGCATATCACGTTGTGGTTTTGACGTAGGTAAGAAACGTTCTTGCTAGAAACCTATAGCAACCACGTAAAAACTTGCAACTACAAATTAGAGGACGTCTAACTTGTTTTTGCAGCATATGCCGTGTGATGTGATATGGCCAAAAGGATGTGATGTGATGCATTGTGATGTATGAGATTGATCATGTTCTTGTAATAGGGTTCACGACTTGCATGTCGATGACTATGACAACCGGCAGGAGCCATAGGAGTTGTCTTATATCATTGTATGACCTGCGTGTCAATCATAAACGCCATGTAATTACTTTACTTTATTGCTAAACGTTAGCTGTAGTAGTAGAAGTAATATTTGGCGAGACAACTTCATGAAGACACAATGATGGAGATCATGATGATGGAGATCATGGTGTCGTGCCGGTGACAGTGATGATCATGGTGCCCCGAAGATGGAGATCAAAGGAGCAAGATGATATTGGCCATATCATGTCACTATATTGATTGCATGTGATGTTTATCATGTTTACATCTTATTTGCATAGAACGACGGTAGTAAATAAGATGATCTCTCAATAAAATTTCAAGAAAGGTGTTCACCCTAACTGTGCACCGTTGCTAAGGATCGTCGTTCCGAAGCACCACGTGATGATCGGGTGTGATAGGTTCTAACGTTCGCATACAACGGGTGTAAGCCAGATTTACACATGCGAAACACTTAGGTTGACTTGACGAGCCTAGCATGTACAGACATGGCCTTGGAACACGGAAGACCGAAAGGTCGAACATGAGTCGTATAGAAGATACGATCAACATAGAGATGTTCACCATGGATGACTAGTCCGTCTCACGTGATGATCGGACACGGGCTAGTTGACATGGATCATGTATCACTTGGAAGACTAGAGAGATGTCTATCTAAGTGGGAGTTCATTAATAATTTGATTAAATGAACTTAATTATCATGAACTTAGTCTAAAAATGTCCTTGCAAATTATGTCGTAGATAGCTCGCGCTGTAGCTCCCCAGTTTTATTGATACAATCCTAGAGAAAAGTAAGTTGAAAGTTGATGGTAGCAATAATGCGGACTGGGTCCGTGATCTGAGGATTGTCCTCATTGCTGCACAGAAAGCTTATGTTTTTGATGTACCGCTAACTGCATCACTCCCTCAAGCGTTGTCTGTAGATGTTGTGAACATATGACAGGCACTTTTTGATGACTACGTGATAGTTCAGTGCGTCATGCATTACGGCTTAGAATTGAGGCTTCAAAATGTTTTGAACGTCATAGAACATATGAGATGTTCTAGGAGCTGAGATTGTGATCTCAAGCTCGTGCCTATGTTGAGAGGTATGAGACCTCCAACAAGATTCTTTGCCTGCAAGATAAAGGAGAATAGCTTAATCGGTGAGCGTGTTCTCAGATTGTCTGGGTGCTACAATCACTTGAATCAAGTGGGAGTTAATCTTCCAGATGAGATAGTGATTAATGCAGTTCTCCAAGTCACTGCCACCAAGCTACTAGAGCTTCGTGATGAACTATAACATGCCAGGGATGGATAAGATGATCCCTGAGTTGTTCGTGATGTTTGACACCACGAAGGTAGAAATCAATAAGGAGCATCAAGTGTTGATGGTTAAGTGAAAACCACTAGTTTCAAAAGGGGCAAGGGCAAGAAGGGAAAAACTTCAGGAATGGCAAGCCAGTTGTTGCTCTAGTGAAGAAACCCAAGGTTGAGCCCGAACCCGAGACTAAGTGCTTCTGTTATGAGGAGAATGTTCGCTGAAGCGGAAAAACCCTAGATGATTGGTAGATAAGAAGGCTGGTAATGTCAATGGAAGTATATTTGATATACGTGTTAGTGATGTGTACCTTGCTGGTACTCCTAGTAGCACCTGGGTATTAGATACCGGTTCGGTTGCTAAGTGTTAGCAACTCGAAATAAAAGCTACGGAGTAAATGGAGACTAGCTAGGTGAAAGGTGACGATGTGTGTTGGAAGTATTTCCAAGATTGATGTGATCACCATCGCACGCTCTCTCTACCTTCAGGATTTGTGATAAACCTAAATAAATGTTATTTGGTGTTTGCGTTGAGCATAAACGTGATTAGATCATGATTAGTGCGATACGGTTATTCATATAAGTTAGAGAATAATGGTTATTCTGTTTACATGGATAATGCCTTCAATGGTCATGCACCCACTCGAAATGGTTTATCGAATCATGATCGTAGTAGTACACATATTCATAACATTGGTACCAAAAGATACAAAGTTAATAATGATAGTACCACATGCTTGTGGCACTGCCACGTAATGTCATATTGGTATAAATCGCATGAAGAAACTCCATGATGATGGATGTTTTTTGACTCACTCGATTTCGAATCGGTTGAGACATGCGAGCCATGCCTCTTGGGCAAGATGACTGAGACCCCGTCATCCAATATGATGGAGCGGGCAAGTGGCTTATTGGAATTAATACATGTTGATGTATGTGGTCCAATGAGTGTTGAAACACACAGTGGATATCGTTGTTTTTCTTTACCTTCACTGATGATTTGAGTAAATATGGGGATATTTACTTAATGAAACACGAATCTGAAATGTTTGAAAGGTTCAAGGAGTTTCAGAGTGAAGTTAAAGATCATCGTGACAAGAAGATAAATGTCTATGATATGATCATGGAGGTGAATATCTAAGTTACGAGTTTGGTATGCAATTTTAGACAATGTGGAAATTGTTTCACAGCTCACGCCTCCTGGAACACCATAGTGTGATGGTGTGTTCGAACGTCGTAGTCGTGCTCTATTGGATATAGTGAGTACTATGATGTCTCTTATCGTTTTACCACTATCGTTATGGGGTTATGCATTAAAGACAAATCCATTCACTTTAACAGGGCACCATCTAAGTCTGTTGAGATGACATCGTGAGAATTATGGTTTGATAGAAGCCTAAGCTGTCATTTCTTAATGTTTGGGGCTGCGACGCTTATGTGAAAATGGGTTTTTCACCTAGCGAGCTCGAACCCAAAGCAGACAAATGCATCTTCATAGAATACCCTAATGAGACATTGGGTATACCTTCTATCTCAGATCCAAGCGCAAAAGGTATTTGTAGCTAAGAACGGGTCCTTTCTTGAGAAAGAGTTTCTCTCGAAAGAATTGAGTGGGAGGAAGATAGAACTTGATAAGGTTGTTGAACCTTTGTTTCAACCAGAGAATAGCGCAACACAGAAAGATGTTTCTGTAGAGCCTACTCAGTTGAAAAGGAAGTTAATGATGATGATCATGAAGCTTCGGATCAAGTCACTATCGAACCTCGTAGGTCGACAAGGACGCGTACTGCTCCTGAGTAGTACGACAACCCTGTCTTGGAAATCATGTTGTTGGACAACGATGAACCTACGAACTATGGAGAAGCGATGGTGGGCCCGGATTCCAACAAATGGCTAGGAGCCATGAAATCCGAGAAAGGATCCATGTATGAAAACCAAGTATGGACTTTGGTAGACTTGCCTGTTGAATGGCGGGTCATTGAGTACAAATGGACCTTTGAAATAAACATAGACGCTAATGGTGAAATGTCACCGTTTATAAAGCTCGACTTGTCGCAAAGAAGTTTCCGCCAAGTTCAAGGAGTTGACTGCGATGAGATTGTCTCATCTGTAGCGATGCTAAAAGTCTATTAAAATTTTGTTAGCAGTTGCTGCATTTTTCGATTATGAAATCTGGTAGATGGATGACAAAACAAGGTTTCCGTAATGGTTTCTGTGAGGAAGAGTTGTATGTGATACAACCAGAAGGTTTTGTCAATCCTAAGGATGCTAATAATATGCAAACTCCAGCGATCCTTCTATGGACTGGAGCAAGCATCTCGGAGTTGGAATATATGCTTTGATGAGGTGATCAAAGTGTTTAAGTTTATACAAAGTTTATGAGAAACTTGTATTTGCAAGAAAGTGAGTGGGAGCGCTATGGAATTTCTTATAAGAATATGTAGTTGACATATTATTGATCGGAAATGATGTAGAATTTCTGGAAGAGCATGAAGGGTTGTTTGAAAAGAGTTTTTTCAAAGGAAGACCCAGATAAAGCTACTATTTTATTGAGCATCAAGATCTATAGGGATAGATCTATTCGCTTGATAAGTTTTTTTTCGACGAAGACATACCTTGACAAGTTTTTGAAGGAGTTCAAAATAGATGGGTCAAAGAAGGAGTTCTTGACTGTATTGTAAGGTGTGAAATTGAGTAAGACTCAATACCCGACCTCGGCAGAAGATAAAGAAGAGATGAGTGTCATCTCCTATGCTTTAGCCATAGGCTCTATATAGTATGCCGTGCTGTGTACCGCACCTGTGTGTGCCTTGCCCTGAGTCTGTCAAGGGGTACAAGAGTAATCCAAGAGTGGATCACTAGACAACGGTCAAAGTTAGCCTTAGTAACTTGAGAACTAAGGAAATATTTCTCGATTATGGAGGTGATAAAGAGTTCATCGTAAAGTGTTACGATGATGCAAGCTTTAAAACCAATCCGGATGACTCTTAGTAGAAATCCAGCTACGTATAGTGGAGCAGCCATTTGGAATAGCTCCAAGTGGAGCGTGGGAGCAGTATCTACAAATATGAAATGGAAAGTTTGCAAAGGTACACACGGATCTGAATGTCGCAGACCCGCTGACTAAAAACCTCTTTCACGAGCAGAACATGAACAAACCCCAGAACTTATTGGGTGTTAATCACATGATGATATGATCACATGGTGATGTAAGTGTTAATCACATGGTGATGTGAACTAGATTATTGACTCTAGTGCAAGTGGGAGACTGTTGGAAATATGCCCTAGAGGCAATAATAAAATGGTTATTATTGTATTTCCTTGTTCATGATAATTGTCTATTGTTCATGCTATAATTGTGTTAACCGGAAACCATAATACATGTGTGAATACATAGACCACAACATGTCCCTAGTGAGCCTCTAGTTGACTAGCTCGTTGATCAATAGATGGTCACGGTTTCATGGCCATGGACATTGGATGTCGTTGATAACGGGATCACATCATTAGGAGAATGATGTGATGGACAAGACCCAATCCTAAGCATAGCACAAAGATCGTGTAGTTCGTTTGCTAAAGCTTTTCAATGTCAAGTGTCATTTCCTTAGACCATGAGATTGTGTAACTCCCGGATACCGTAGGAATACTTTGGGTGTGCCAAACGTCACAACGTAACTGGGTGGCTATAAAGGTACGCTACGGGTATCTCCGAAAGTGTCTGTTGGGTTGACACGAATCGAGACTGGGATTTGTCACTCCGTGTGACGGAGAGGTATCTCTGGGCCCACTCGGTAAGACATCATCATTATGAGCTCAATGTGACTAAGGAGTTAGTCACGGGATGATGTATTACGGAACGAGTAAAGAGACTTGCCAGTAACGAGATTGAACAAGGTATGGGGATACCGACGATCGAATCTCGGGCAAGTACCATACCGATAGACAAAGGGAATTGTATACGGGATTGATTGAATCCTTGACATCGTGGTTCATCCGATGAGATCATCGTGGAGTACGTGGGAGCCAACATGGGTATCCAGATCCCGCTGTTGGTTATTGACCGGAGAGGTGTCTCGGTCATGTCTACGTGTCTCCCGAACCCGTAGGGTCTACACACTTAAGGTTCGATGACGCTAGGGTTATAGGGAAAAGGTATACGTGATTACCGAAGGTTGTTTGGAGTCCCGGATGAGATCCCGGACGTCACGAGGAGCTCCGGAATGGTCCGGAGGTAAAGATTGATATATAGGAAGTCCAGTTTTGGTCACCGGAAAGTTTTCGGGCTCATCGGTAGTGTACCGGGAGTGCCGGGAGGGTGCCGGAGGACCCCCGGGAGGGGTGTGACGACCAGAGGACTTCATGGGCTGTTAGATAAAGTGTGTCAGCCCTTATTGGGCTGGGAAATACTTTTGCTAAAGGCCCATGTGGCTGGAGATAAGGAGATAAGGCAAAAAGGATTTAAAAGGAGGAGATCCACCTCCCTTGTGGGAGGTGGACTCTCCCTTTAATTCGGCCGGCCATCTCCTCTTTGGAGTAGAGGCCAAGCCAGCCCTCCACGTCCCTCCTCCTATATATACTTGAGGTTTTGGATGTTTTGAGACAGGATTTGATCTCTCTCTCTCACGGCGAAGCCCTACCTCTCTTCTTCCTCCTCCGCAGCGCTTAGGCGAAGCCCTGTCGGAATACCTTGCTACTCCACCACCACCACGCCGTCGTGCTGCTGTTGGAGCCCTTCCCCAACCTCTCCTTCCTCCTTGCTGGATCAAGGTGTTGGAGACGTCACCGGGCTGCACGTGTGTTGAACGCGGAGGTGCCGTCCATTCGGCACTTGATCGGATCTACCGCGATCTGAATCGCTGCGAGTACGACTCCATCAACCGCGTTCTTGTAACGCTTCCGCTTAGCGATCTTCAAAGGTATGAAGATCCAATCTCTCCCCACTCGTTTGCTGGTTTCTCCATAGATAGATCTTGGTGACACGTAGGAAATTTTTTGATTTACTACTACGTCTCCCAACACCTTGTTGGTGTGCCCGAAGTATTACTATTTTTATGTCAATATTAGAATATTCATGTCACAATAAAGAATATTACATGGATAAATATGTTAGGTAGCATTCCACATCAAAAATTCTGTTTTTATCATTTACCTACTCGAGGACGAGCAGGAATTAAGCTTGGGATGCTGATACGTCTCCAACGTATCTATAATTTTTGATTGTTCCATCCTATTATATTATCTATTTTGGATGTTTTATATGCATTAATATTCTATTTTATATTATTTTTGGGACTAACCTATTAATCTAGAGCCTAGTGCCAGTTTATGTTTTTTCCTTGTTTTGAGTTTCGTAGATAAGGAATATTAAACGGAGTCCAAACGGAATAAAACCTTCGGAATGATTTTTTCTGGAACAAAAGGAAACTACGATACTTGAGAACCAAGGCAGAGGAGCCATCATGGGGCCACAAGCCCTAGGGCCGCGGCTAGGGGGTGGTCGCGTCGGGCAGGCTTGTGGGCCCACGACAGCTCCCCTAACCCTAATCTTCGGCCTATAAATTCCCAAATATTCCATCATTATTAGAACGAGCCACGAAAACACTTTTCCGCCACCAGAAGCCTTCATTCCCGAGAGATCCAATCATGGAGCCTTTTCCGGTAATTTGCCGGAGGGGGATGCAATCACGGAGGGCATCTACATCAACTCCATTGCCCCTCCGATGATGTGTCAGTAGTTCACCACAGACCTATGGGTCCATAGCTAGTAGCAAGATGGCTTCTTATCTCTCTTTACTTCTCAATACCATGTTCTTCATGATCTTCATGGAGATCTATCCGATGTAATACTCTTTTGCGGTGTGTTTGTCGAGATCCGATGAATTGTGGGTTTATGTTCAGATTATCCATGAATATTATTTGAGTCTTTCCTGAATTCTTATATGCATGATTTCATTCTTTGCAAGTCTCTTTGAGTTATTGATTTGGTTTGGCCAACTAGATTGGTAATTCTTGCAATGGGAGAAATGCTTAGTTTTGGGTTCAATCTTGCGGTGTCCTCACCCAATGAAAAAGTAGGGGTAGCGAGACACGTATTGTATTGTTGTCATCAAGGGTAAAAAGATGGGGTTTTCATCATATTGCTTGAGTTTATCCCTCTACATCATGTCATCTACTTAATGCATTACTCTGTTCTTCATGAACTTAATACTCTAGATGCAGGCAGGAGTCGATCGATGTGTGGAGTAATAGTAGTAGATGCAGAATCGTTTTGGTCTACTTGTCACGGACGTGATGCCTATGTGCATAATCATTGCCTTGGATATCTTCATAATTATTCACTTTTCTATCAATTGCTAGACAGTAATTTGTTCACCCACCATAATACTTGCCATCATGAGAGAAGCCATCTAGTGAAACCTATGGCCCCCGGGTCTATTTTCCATATTGTACTTTCAGATCTAAAACCAAAAATACCAAAAATACTTGCTGCATTATTTTTACTTTTAGTTTTACTTTCCGTTCAAGCATCCTATTATATCTATCTCTATTAGATCTCATCCTTGCAAGTAACCGTGAAGGGATTGACAACCCTTTTATAGCGTTGGGTGCAAGAGTTTGATTCTTTGTGTAGGTACATATATTGGTGATTCGCTTGTATCTCCTACCGGATTGATACCTTGGTTCTCAAAAACAGAGGGAAATACTTATCTACTTTGATGCATCAAACCGTTCCTCTTCACGGGAAACCAACACATGCTCAAGAAGTAGCATAGCTCTCCATTAACGCGAACTGAAAAATGTACAGATGTGACGCACTTCATAATGAGTCGAACCAGTGTGGTACTGAAGCCGAGTCTGAGGAGAATGGCTTCAAGATAGTGCCATTCAACATGGTCGTATGCTTTCATCATGTCCATCTTGATAGCACAAGAAATGTTCTTCCCCTTCTTCCTTCTTTTCAAAGTGTGGACACTTTCGAAAGCAAGAAGAACATTATCGGTAATCAAGCGCCCCGGAACAAATGCGCTTTGCTCCTCGCTGATAATTTCATCCATGCAACCCCTCAACCGGTTTGCAATTGCCTTGACAGCTATTTTATACAAAACAGGGCACAACGCGATTGGGCGAAATTGAGAGATCATCGGAGGGTGACACACCTTGGGGATAAGAGTAATTGCGGTATCATTTTAGTCCCACTGGTAGTTCACCACCATTCAGAAAACCCATGACTGTAGTTGTGACATCATCTTTCAACAGCTGCCAATGTCTCTGGAAGAATCCTGCCGTGTATCCATCCACCCCGGGAGCCTTTGAAGGGGCCATTTGGAATAGGGCATCATGCACCTCCCTGGGTTCGAATGGTTTGTCAAGCAACAAATTCATCTGAGGTGTCACCTTTGCAGGGACATGTTCTAACAGCTCACTCATATAAAAAAACCTGTGAGGTGTACAGGTTTTGATAAAATGACTGTATTTCCAACTTATCCTCTTCTACATCAACACAAACCGAGCCATCAGCTCTCTTTAAACCAAAGATTTTATTCATGTGTTGACGCTGTTTGGCTTGAGCTTGAAAGTAGCCAGTATTGTGATCTCCTTCCCGAATCCAACTCACTCGAGATCGTTGCCTAAGCCATATTTCTTCTTGCTTGAGCGCTTCCCGAAGCTGGCTTGCAACACTCTTCTCTTCATCCGACGGTCCTCGCCCAATAGACTATCGTCGCAGCTTTCCTAGCTTTTTCTGTAGTTGTCTGACTGTCCTGGTGACACTGCCAAATTCACGTGTACCCCATGGTTCGAGTGTCTGTTGCAGCGCCCCAAGCGATTCAACAATCCCTTGCAGACCCGGTGAACGATTCTGTTCGAGCCAGGTTTCCGTGACCAGATCCTCATACTCCCTATGAGTTTGCCAAACATTTTCATATCATAATTGTCTCGATTGTCGCCCGCCAGGATCATGCGCTTTGTCTCTCATTTTCGCAACAATAAAACAATGATCAGATTCCACCGCACTGATATGGCGAACACGAATGGATTCGTCATGCTGATGGAAGGCCTCGTTCGCAAAAGCCCGGTCAATCCTGGCCCTCACATTTGCATTGCCTTGTTGTCTATTATCCCAAGTATAGGGCAAACCAGAACACCCCAAATCTTGGAAGCCGACCTCATCTACTACTTCTCTGAAGGCACACATTTGCCTCTCCGGCCAATCCGTTCGACTGAAATGCTCATCACCAAACAAAGTCTCGTTAAAATCACCCATGCATAGCCAGGTCGAATGTGACAATGCATACAAAGTTCTCAGGAAATGCCAGCTGTGATGCCTATTCTCAGCTTTAGGCACTCCGTAGAAACCCGTGAATCGCCAATCCGTGGAGTTTTGATCCCTTGTCCGCACCATCGCATCAATATGGCCGGAACTATAGTTCTTCAACTGAACATCGTGATCTTTTGACCAGAAAAGGCCAATGCCACCGCTTAGCCCTTCACTATCCATAGCAAAACATCCCACAAAACCTAGTTGGTAACGCAGATCTTCAACCCTCTTCACCCCGATTTTAGTCTCCATTATGAATAGCAGGGCAGGAACTTCTTGCTTCACTATGTTGCGAAGCTCACGAACTGCCTCGAGGTTCCCAAGCCCCCAGCAGTTCCAGCTCAAGCAATTCACTGGGATCGGTAGGGCTGTCCCGCAGCCTCTGCCAAATTTTTAGGTGTGGGTCTCTTCTTCTTGGCCTCCCTCTCTGTCTCCGTATACTCATCATGAGTAATCGAATCATCTCCCTCCATAACCACATCGGTTGTGTGATCAGTTTTTGCGGCGCTGCTTCCATCGGTTAGGAGGAGCTGACGATTTGCAACCGGCCGGTATATTTGTTTTGGCACCTCTTTCCTTTTGTTGCTTTGTGATATGTTCTTCGCTGGAGAGGTAACCTCGACATGTTCCTTGTCTACTGTAGTAGAATTTCGGGACTCTCTCTGGCTGCTCGTGTGTGCATGTTGTTCTTTCGTCGAGCTTTCACCCGATGATGTCCTCTTATTCTCTTCCGGTGCTCTTAACTTAGAATCAAATTGCAGCTTCTCATCCCTCGGGCCTGGATTGGGGCAGAATAGTTCTGAATGACCAAGACGACCACATGTGAAGCAAAAGTGAGGTACTTGCTCATATTGGATGTCATATAGATCAGTCTTCCCTCTCTTGGCTGACTCAATCGGAATCCACCTCCTCAATGGCTTCTTGACATCAATGGAGACTCTCGCACGCAGATATCCACCAACATGATCAAACTGGACAGAGGTGGCATCCTTATCGATCTGCTGCGCAATCAATTTCTCCCATGACTCATTTCGCAGATTGTATGGGAGATTTGGAACCATAGACCATAGACTGAGCCGGTCAAAGCGGACCTCATCAGGTCGCATGCAGTCCTTGAATTCCGCTAGAATAACGACGTTCTTGCTGACATGCCATGGTGAACCATCCCAGATCCTGTCGCAATCGTGTTGGGCTTCGAACTCAGTGCCAAAGGTATTCTCGCCCATCGATCTGAATTGGAGTCCCCTAAGGTTGCCCCATGCCGGTCGAAGTGCATTAGCAATAGTCTGAATACGGAGTAGGTTTCGATGCAAGACCCTACCCGCCAAGAGCCACTTCTCCGGTGTTCCTTCTTCCCTGTCATCGATCACCAGCGGGGTCGCATCCTCGTCGGTGATGCCCAGTTTCCCAAGTTTCTCCTCAAGCTGCACCCTGGCCATTCGAGGGGAGGCTGGGTCCGGCGTCCGCTGTTCGACGCCGGCTGATGTCGCCGTCTTCCTGCGGAATCCCGATGCGCCCCGCCAGGAAGATCTGACGTGCGCCGTCAAGTGTCAATACTATTTGACGTGGCTACGCTGAGAGCCACCCTCCATATTGCTCGCCCCATGTTCAGCTGTTTCGCTTCAGCTTTTCTGTTATATGGTACGCGGTTGTTTCGTTTTAGTTTTATGTCATGGTTTTTTTGTTTTGGTTTTCCTTTTAGATTTTTCTTTCGTTTCCTTTTTACTTTATTAATATACGTTGAATACTATTTTAATACATGTCGATCGATTGTCAAATATATTATTTTCTTTAATAAATACTACGTGTGTTTCGGTAATATACGGCAAACATTATTTAATATAAAATGAACATTTTTATATATGGTCAATTTATTTAATTTTACACACAAAAATTAATACACACCGACACATTTTATATATAGTTAATATTTTAAATACAAATTTTTAAAACATGTACTCCCTCCATTCCATAATGTAGTGCATATAGATATTTTAAAAAGTCAAACTTCATCAACTTTGACCAAGTTTGTGGAAAAAAACAATTACATTTAGAATGCCTAACATATATCATTGGATTCATCATAAGACATAGTTTCATATTATATATATTTGGTATTATAGATATAAATAGTTTTGTATTTGGTCAAAGTTGACAAAGTTTGTTTTTTTAAGAAATCTATATGCACTACATTATGAAACGGAGGGAGTATTAAACAAAGAAACCTGAAGAATACAGATAAAAACTGGTAAGAAAACATACAAAGAAAAAGACCCGCACATAAGCTAAACCAGACCGAACCGGTCGATGGAAGTTTCACAAAACCACTCGTTGCAGCTATAATACTAGGACTCCCACTAACCTCGCACCCAATATGCGAGACCAAAGAACAACAAAGAATTGATATATCCCTAGCGAGGGGCATCCTATTTACGCGATGCGCAGCACCATCACCCCCTCCCCCCCCCCCGGGCGCCCGCACCCTTTTGGGTCGATTCATGTGCGGCGCGGGCCGCATCCTTTTTTTGTTTTATTTTCTTATTTCCTTTTTTCTTTAAAATAAATCCTGATTTTCAGAAAGTTTAATTTTTAAAAATTTGTGAAATTTGAAACAAAATGTTAAATAAATCATAAAATGTTAATGTTTGCGAGTTTGTAAAAAAGTTTGCATATTCCAATATTGTTCATGATTTTTATAAACAAATGTTCGGCCAATAAAAAAATGGTCATGATTTGGTAACAGATGTTTGCTTATTACATAAAAATCTTTAATCTGAACATATGTTCATGAATTCAAAACAAATTCATGAATTTTTAAAAATGTTCATGACTTACAAAAAGATCATTGATTCAAAACATGTTCGTCAATTCAAAAAAATGTTCACGGGTTTGTAAAAACTGTTCAGAACCTCAAATTATGTTCATGAATTAAAAAGTGTTTGCAATTTCAAAAATTGTTCATGAATTTGCAAACATATTTCACAAAATTAAAAATTGTTGATTAGTTTTTTAGAATTTTCACAAAATTCCTAAATGATTGCGAATTTCAAAAAGTGTTCATGAATTCGAAAAATATCTGTGCATTTCAATAAATGTTTTGATTAAACACGTACAAAATGCTTATTTCAAATATTGTTCAAGAAATTTAAAAGATTTTTGTCAGTTTAAAAATGTTCGCCGATTCAAAACATGTTCTTGAGTTTCAATAAAAATGTCCACAATTGCAAAAACTGTTGACTATTTTGTAAGAATTAACAGTGAATTCAAAAAAATGTTCAATATTCCTAAAATATTCATGATTGCAAAAATTGTTCACAAATTTGAAAGACGTTTGTAAGTGAAAATGAAAAGGTCAAGGATAAAAAGAAAAAAAGAAAAAAGGGAAAAACACGGAAAATAAGTTTTGAAAGAAAACAAAACGCAAAAATAGTAAGGTAAAGACGAAAAATATAAAATATAGAAATCACGGAATAATAATAATAATAAAAGTTCATTTAAGGTTCCCAAACCCGGTGGCATAATATGCAAACTGGGTCGGACCACACACTGGACGGGAGCGCGGCAGATAGGACTGGCCTCAAAACCGTCCTATTTGGGCCTGGGCTATTAGTGGCCTAAGACAAGGGTGCTCAATCTTGGGGTTGGACCGCACAGCCAGCCTGTTACGACGGTCTGAAGCCAAAAAAATTACAGCGCAGACAAGCGGTGCGTGATCTCGGAATCGATCGTGCGAGCTAGCTCCAACTTCAACATCTTCAATGATCACTTCTCTCGATTGTACAATCAAACAAGGAAAAACAAAAACGATTGGTGGGCGCCAGGAAAAGGTCGCCATCAGCAGGGTCGTTCTGGTGGTGGGCCGTACGCGGTCAATGGCCGCAGGCCGCCGCACCATCACCGTCACGTACCATCACCGTCAGGTCTCCAGGGGCAGTAAGAAGAGCGCGTTGGACTCTCGTGGACCATCCATCTCGCCGCCGCTCTTGGCCTAGACCGTGGCGATGGCGCATGCGCGCGCCCACAAGGAAGTTGCTGTCTCCGGCCAGGGTGCGGGTCAACGGCGAGACTCGCCGCGCAAGCAACACGAGAGCAACCGGCGACCCATTTCGTTTGGGTCGGTACGGATACAAAAGCCGGCCCAACGCGTCGACCCAAACGGACACGCATTTACTTTTCGTCCGCGGGTGATCCATTTTCGATCATATTTGAATCGGAATTGCGTCGACACGGACACGAGACGGACGTACGCGCTCGCCTTCTCCATCCGAGTCCGCTGGTCGGTGACACATTGGTCTCCCTCCATCCAACAGCAACCCCACCCCCTTTGTCGTTGACGCCGCCACCCATTTTTCCGATGATTCTGCCAGCTGTCAACGCCGCAACATCCGCCCGTCACCTCCTACGTCGCCCGCCACTCGCCGTCTTGCCGTCGGGGAACCGACTGCTTCCCACCCGCGCCCTCCCGCCCCGACACAGCCGCGACCGCGACGAAGAAGCGGCCTCGCCGCCCCGGACAGTTCCTCACCGACCTGCTCGTCAGACGTCGGCCGCTCGTCGGACGCCGGCAGGGCAACAAGTCTCATTAGCCGTCCGTCTCCTTCGCTCGGCCGTCTCCTTTGTCGACGCCCGCAAGTTGTTCGACAGTTTGCCAAGATACAAAATGGACTCCGCCGACGAGTTCTTTTTTCACAATTTCCTTTGCGACTCTGACGATTGTCGTCCGACGAGGAGGAGATATTGGTTGTCGTATTGGTCCATCACCATCTCAATAGCCAGAGGCCATTGTTCCGTGGCTCCATTCCAGGGCACCTCCCGGTGTTGAATCACAACCGAGAGAGCGGGCATCTCCTTCTTTGGAAGGACTACTTTGATACAGCAAATCCGTTGTTCAAACATCAGAAATTCCGTTGTCGTTTCCGTATGAGTAGGCATCTTTTCAACCGTATTAGAGAGGGGGTGGTAGGCAACAATGACTATTTCAAGTGCAAAGAGGATGCCGTTGGAAAGATTGGTTTCTCCTCTTATCAGAAATACACTGCCGCCATCCGAATGCTTGCCTACGGAGTGCCCAGTAATCTCATTGACGAGTACGTCCGTATAAGCGAGTCTACATGCCTAGAGTTCCTGTATAAGTTCTGCAATGTTGTTATTGTTGTGTTTGGCCCTGAGTACTTGAGAGAGCCGACTCCTGAAGATACAACCCGTTTGTTGGCGATAAATGCCAGCAGGGGCTTCCCAGGGATGCTTGGCAGCATAGACTGCATGCACTGGGAGTGGAAGAACTGCCCTTCTGCTTGGCAAGGGACATGTCAGGGCTTGCACTGTCATACTAGAAGTCGTGGTGTCTCAAGATATCTGGATCTGGCACTCTTTCTTTGGCATGACCGGATCACACAGTGATATCAATATGCTTCAGCGATCGCCGATGTTTGCTAGGCTTGCCGAAGGCAACAACCCACCGGTGAACTTTACTATCAACGGACACAACTACGACAAAGGATACTATCTGGGTGACGGTATCTATCCTTAATGGACCACTATTGTCAAGACAATCTCCGTCCCTGACGGAGAGAAGAGGAAAAGATTTTGCCAAGGGCAGGAGAGTGCTAGGAAGGATGTCGAGCGTGTCTTTGGTGTTTTGCAATCTCGATGGGGTATTGTTCGGTATCCTGCTAATACCTGGAGCACGCGGAAAATGTGGGAGGTGATGACTGCTTGTGTGATCATGCACAATATGATCGTAAAAGATGAGCTCCTGAAACGTCTATACGATCAAGGATTTCAGTTTCAGGGGAGAATGTTGTGCCTGAGCATGAAGGAGCGGCAACGTTTGAATAATTCACCCAATTTCATCATGACATGCGTGATTGGGAAACTCACGTGCAACTGCAAAATGATTTGGTTGAGCATATTTGGAATCATGTTGGCAACCAATAGATATATCTTCTTTATTCGACTTGCAAAACTATGTGAGCCATTTTTACTTTTATTCGGCTTGTAAAACTATGCTATTTTACTCTGTTCATACTATGTTATTCGACTATATGCTTGAATGCAAAGGCAATGCAAAAATGATCTATTTGTTTAAATAGGATGGCCACTCGGCCACGCCGACACATATAGGTCGACGAGTTGGACGCAGTACGGATCCAAATCTAAAACAGGGCGAACGGCCGATCCAAACGGACAAAAAACGAACAAAAACGCCATCCGTTTGGGTCGGTCCGTTGAAGTTGCTCTAACACACTCTTCCCCGTTTTGCCCTGGCGCAGGTGGTCTGGCACATAGCTATTCATTTGATCCGTTTACTAACTAATCAACCGACATGAGCATACGTATGACTATCGTTGTACAGCCCCCGGTCCGGCAGTATGGTACTCTACCTACTCCATGGACATGGCCATGGCTACTATCAGATCTAGGACATGTAAAGAATCACACCTATGACAGCCACTACACATGTTCTTGCATGTGGGGGCATTTAAATATTCTTTTGTGAAAAGATTAAAATATATTACTGTATAAAAGTTCATGAGAATTATAGAAGCACCTCCAACATAATAAAAACCACGTCAAGATCCTAGATCATCAAACAACCACTACCACCGCCAAAATGAGGCGGTGCCGCCCCCTATTGGATTTGGATTGCCCTTGTCGATGACAACCGGAGAAGTTTTTGCGTACGTGCTTTTAAAGACTAGTGTCCTGGAGCCGCACTTGCCATCATTGAACCCCTGAATCTAAAACATCTGACACTAAATCTCACCATCTCACATGGGCGGCAACGAACCCTAACCTTCCCGCTTCAACGAGACAACATAAATTTATGTCGCAGCTCCGTCGACTACATCCAGATGTACGAACTCAAAAAAGGATCGAAGTCCGAAAGACAAACTCAAAGAAAATGTGTCGCCATCCGAGGGGTGGTCAAGCATCCGACAAGGACAACGGCACGTACGCGGTTGCCGGCCCGGTCGATCCCGACGATAAAAGATCCCGATGCCTATGCTTCGGGTTGTAGTTTAGGTTAACCTAAACTGTGAGCCAAAGCATAGGCAGCGTCACCAATTGTTCGAGCACCACACTTGTGAGGACTAACAAAACCTTAACCTAAACTACAAGCCGAAGCATGGGCATCGGGATTCTCCTCCCCACCATCGATCACCAAAATGACCGGCGAAGGGGAGACGGACCCATAGATTCGTTGACAAAACAGAAGCAGAGAGTTTGCCCCAACCGTTAAGGTAAAAACGAGGTGCGCTAGCCCTTAAAGTTTCCCCGAGAGCTTGCATGACTGGGCATGTAAGTTATTATTACTTTTTTTTGCACCAAAATATCGACTACTCCTAAATAATTACAGAACCTAACGTTTTTGCATGGTGCAGTTAATCAAAGTATCTACTTTCTTCGTTCCTAAATACTCCCTCCGTTCGAAAATACTTGTCCTACGAATGAATAAAATAGATGTATCTATAACTTAAATAAATCTAGACACATCCATTTCTAAGACAAGTATTTTCGGACGGAAGAAGTATTTGTCTTTTTAGAGATTCAACTACGGACTACATACGAAACAAAATAAGTGAATCTACACTTCAAATTATGTCTATATACACCCGTATATAGTCCGTAGTGAAATATCCAAAAAACAAATATTTAAAAACAGAGGGAGTATACGGTAGTACACATAATTTCTGGGCGATTAAAACTACTCCCGGAAACGGTGTTCACTGGCTTATCTGAGCCAAAACAGCTGGTTCATGGTGTCTTCTTCAGCAAGCAAAAGCGCAGGACTGACGGCGAGGTAAACGGCAAGAGCACGACCACGACGGATGGATGATCCATCATTCCATCGCCCCCGATCGGATGCCCGAAAACGGACCACGTTCTTCTTGTTCCCTAAGCCAAGAAGATGGGGGTTATAAAGGTCAATTCGCCCGTCCCCCTCGCCTCTCCTCCGACCCCGAGCGCCCCGCCCCAATACGGGATACCCCCCTCGACACCTCCCAATTCGAATCCGCAGCCCCATAGACAGATACAGAGAGGGGAACCAAATCGGACGCCGCCGAGCTCTCCTCCCTCTCGATCTAGGGATTCCCTCCCCTCCCGCCCCAAAACCCTAGAGGCGGACCCATCCATGGCCGACGACCACTACAACCCCGCCTCCGCCGCGTCCGCGCCGTCCTCGGCGGCGGCGGCGGCGGCCGAGGCCGCGGCGGTGGTGGGCTCCTCGGTGATCCCGATCGTCAACAAGCTGCAGGACATCTTCTCGCAGCTGGGGAGCAGCTCCACCATCGACCTGCCGCAGGTGGCCGTCGTCGGCAGCCAGAGCAGCGGCAAGTCGAGCGTCCTCGAGGCGCTCGTCGGCCGCGACTTCCTCCCGCGCGGCTCCGACATCTGCACGCGCCGCCCGCTCGTGCTCCAGCTCGTGCACCAGCCGCGCCGCCCCGCCGACGCCGACAAGGACGAGTGGGGCGAGTTCCTGCACCACCCCGGCCGCCGCTTCTACGAGTTCTCCGACATCCGACGCGAGATCCAGGTCCGCGTTCCTCCCTCCTGTTAGTCTGTCCGTCTCCGCAGGTGGACCCCGATGGTAGCTAGGTTAATCTGGTCATGCGGTTACTGTGCTGGTAGCTCTAGTACTGCATTGCGGCCTATTACGGGGGCTGCAGATGCTTGTTTGGTTGCGGTGCTGGTGGTTGTTTGGACGAATCATGCCCGAGCTGGTGGCGGTTTTTGATGAGTATATGCACAGCTGTTGCTGCCTTACCAGGATTTTTTGGATTGGGAGATGATGCTTTTATGTAGGTATTGTGGTAATTCCAGTTATTTGGCACCGTGTCATGATTTTGTTGTGCTGATGCTAGGTCCATGCTGCTTTCTGGGGTGATTTTAGTTTTAGTGGTTGTGGTTGTTTCTACAGCCCATGGTTTGCCCTCTTTTGGACTTACGTATTGCCCTTTATGTATTGCTGCATTCTGGGGTATATTGTTTGTTTGAACAATGAATGTCTTAATGGTATCCTCGATTGATAGTATTGTTTGGTAATTTAATTATTGCTCTGTTTATTCAGCGACGTTGATCCAACGGCTGATACTGTCCTATTACTCTAGTGTTTGTTTGAAAAAAGTGCTGGAAAGTCAGGTGATGAATTGTAATCTGGGGCAGAGAATTGTGTAGTGTAGTGTCAAAAACACTGAATTATAATCTGGGGCAGAGAATCGTGTAGTGTAGTGTCAAAAACACTCTTATATTATGGGGCGGAGGGACTAGAATAATGGTAATACTTGTTAACAGTAAAACTTAACATCAATGCAGGCAGAAACGGACAGGGAGGCTGGCGGTAACAAGGGTGTCTCAGATAGACAGATACGTCTGAAGATCTATTCGCCAAATGTTCTCAACATCACTTTGGTCGATCTGCCTGGAATTACTAAGGTGCCAGTTGGCGACCAACCAACTGACATTGAGGCCAGAATAAGGACTATGATATTGTCATATATCAAGCACAAGACATGCATCATATTGGCTGTTTCTCCAGCAAATGCAGATTTAGCGAACTCTGATGCTCTTCAAATGGCTCGGCAAGCTGATCCTGATGGTATGTATGCCTCTTGAAGTCATGTGTTTAGTTTGATAGACCATTTCTATTAAGATGCAAATCTTACTGCGGATTCTTTGTTCGTGTAGGTTCTCGAACAATTGGTGTTATCACAAAGGTTTGCCCCTGAACCTTAAAATATATAAAAAGAAAGTTGCATCCTTCAAATGTCACCCAACTTCTTATCTTTACTGCTCTTCTGTTTTCTTCCAGTTGGACATAATGGACCGGGGCACTGATGCCCGGAATTTTTTGCTGGGAAATGTCATCCCATTACGACTTGGTTATGTTGGCGTCGTAAACCGCAGCCAGCAGGTACTTTAGTTTGCAGCATGTTTGGTTAGTTTTAGGATCATGCATCGATAACTTAATATCCTCATGACATCGCTTTCTTTTGCAAGTTTGGTAGTGGCTTAACTTTGTGGTCGCGGTGCTCATTCTGTATAATAACAAAGAATTTCAGATGAAGTAATTTACTAATTTTGTGTCATTGCGGACTGTTGCCTGTCGATAAATAGTTGTTAACAACCCTAACTAACTTAGGTGAACCTAACACCTGATGTAGAAAAAATTGGCGAACACCTATTTCATATGTATCAAAGATAATTTTCCGAATGCTGTGATAGTAATAAGTATTAATCGTAGGAATGTCTTGAACATATTTAGTTATTGCACATCACCGTCTTTGGTGATACAAAAAGTTATTTTTTTCTTTTCCTTTAGCTTCCTAACGTATATTGTGCTAAATGATGTAGGATATCAATTCAGATGTCAGTGTCAAGCAGGCTCTGCTCCGAGAAGAAAATTTCTTCCGTACTCATTCGGTATGCTGCAGCTAAGTTCGCTGTTTCTTCAGATTTGTTTTCTTTTTTAACATCATTCTGAAATGAACTCCTTGCAGGCATACAATGGTCTTGCTAAGCACTGTGGGATACCACAGTTAGCAAAGAAGCTAAACCAGGTATTTTGGTGAAGCGGATGTCTGTTGTAGCCCATGTTATATGACTTTCAAATTTATGCTGTGATTTGACTAAAAATACATGTATGTGGTTTCAGATCTTGGTCCAACATATAAGAACTATTCTGCCTGGACTGAAGGCACGCATAAGTTCTCAATTGACAGCCATTGCTAAGGAGCATGCCTTTTATGGTGACCCAGTCGAGTCCAAGGTCTGCTGAATTAATTTTATTTGGTCAAAGTGATAAGAAACATACACCTTTTGTTAACGTTTGTATGAGTAGCTTTGATTAGCAGCTAGTAAAATCTGGTTACTCAATCTTGCTTCTGTTAATTCTTTTGGTCCGTGCCTTGATGATTAATCCCTATCTTTCGTCATTGCAGGCTGGGCAAGGTGCTAAGCTTTTGAATATTCTAGCTAAATACTGTGATGGTAATAACTGAACCATGACCTTCCTGGCTCCTTTGCTTCAGTCATGCATGTTATGCTATATGTCATTATTTGTAAATGTAAATAACATGTGTGTTCTGCAGCTTTCTCGTCTATGGTAGAAGGAAAAAATGAAGATATATCAACAATCGAGCTTTCTGGTGGAGCAAGAATTCACTATATTTTTCAATCTATCTTTGTCAAAAGCTTAGAGGTTTGCAATTTGTTGCCGAATCTTCCATTATGCTACACCGCAGCATTCATCATATCCATTATCATTAAGATCTAAGATCTGTCTTTTATAGGGTGTTGACCCTTGCGAGGATGTCACTGATGAAGATATCCGCATGGCTATACAGAATGCTACTGGTCCTAGGAGTGCTTTGTTCGTACCTGAGGTATGATGCACTTGTGCCCTTCGTGTAACAATTGTGTTAATATATACTCCCTCCGTCCCAAAATAAGTGTCGCAGATTTAGTACTAAATCAGTACAAATTTTGTACTAGATCAACGACACTTATTTTGGGACGGAGGGAGTAGATGGTTTGGTACTAGTCAATTGAGCTGATAATAACACCTTGTGATAAAAACTTGTCAGGTGCCATTTGAAGTCCTTGTGCGCAGGCAAATCAGCAGATTGCTTGATCCAAGTCTTCAGTGTGCAGATTTCATATACGAAGAGCTGGTTAAGGTATGTCAGTCCAGCTCTAAAATCTTTGAAGCTGAAATTTAAGCATCTATTTGGTTAAATTTGCACATAACGTTAAATAACTTTCAACTTTCTATATTTTACTTCTCTTGCTAACTTGTGTTCTGCTGTAGATGAGCCACCGTTGCCTTTGCAATGAGCTGCAGCAGTTTCCTATACTCAGAAGGAGCATGGATGAAGTAATTGGGAAGTTTCTACGTGATGGGCTTAAGCCAGCACAAGATATGATAGCACACATAATTGAGATGGAGGTAAACACTGTCTTGCCCTATGAGGATTCTAATTATTGTTTATCCTATCAGAAACGTATGAGAATTGACCCTATTTGACTTGAGCTTCCGTATACAGTGATGAAAACATCCCCACAGTTCTGTTTCTCTTATTTAATAACCCCAAAACTGATCATTTTGTAAAATTATTCTGCTCCCTTTGTTATTCCTTCTTTGCACTGATATCTGGTCTGTTTTCATTATTCTTACTTGAGATGATATTAACTGTGCAGGCCGATTACATAAATACGTCTCACCCAGGTTTCATCGGTGGCAGCAAGGCTGTAGAGCAAGCACAGCAACAAGTTAGAGCCGCTAGATTGCCTGCAACAGTGGTTAGAAGAGTATGTATATATATATATTTTTAATTTTGAGATAAGTAATTTATGCAAATGATGCCTTGCAGTTGAGTTTTTTTATCTGACTGCTTCCATTCTTACTGAAATGTACTGTCAGAACTTGGAATTAGAAGAAGACTTAATTAGTGATGCCTATGCAGAGTGTTACTTATATACGATGTCGAGATTCCTATCAATACATAGCTAAACTGGCAATTATTCAATAGTAGTTACCACTATGTTGATTTTTTCATTGTAATGATCTCAGTGCAATTCAAGATGACCCTGTTGTGCTCCACGCCAGTGGAAATCATCACATCAAAATGTCAGTATCAAACCATTTATATTGTTGGGAGAAGGCGTGGATGCCACACCAACTCTAGCTGTACATGTTAGAACTTCTGGTCCTATATAAGGATTTTGGGCATGCAAACTATATTTTTGGCATGCTTTAGCAAGTTGATTTACAGATGAATGTTCTCTTACTAAGTATGTAACTCTAGCAAGTCCACATTTTTGAGGTACAACCTAGTGTGTAACAGTACTACATTGCAGGATGGAGTAGATGCAGATAGGCCACAGGCTTCTGAAAAAACCCAAAAAGCACGTGCATTATTGGGTAGAACTACGGGTGTAAATGGAGTTATCACCGACCAGATCCAGGTTTGTTGCCTTGCTATTTTTAATCAGTAAGGTTAGTATAGATTTGGTGGAGTGTTTCTGAGACTATTTTCCTTTGCTGTTGTGGTCATTATTAGCAGGGGGTACGATCGGTTGCTGAGGCAGAGAGACCAGGATCTTCAGGTAAGAATGCTATGTATTATCTGATTATGTATATGCTATTATACTGGAGTGCAGTAGGTCAGCTTAGTGTTTTTTCTGGAATAGTACAATTTCACCTCAGCCCATTTTACTTAAACCGCTTATCTTCCAGGTAGTGGAAGCACTTCCTTTTGGGGCTCAATATTCACCTCAAGCGAAGACCGTGCACCTTCTTCAGCGAGAGGTAGCTCAATGAACAAGTCTTATGCTTCAGCTACTCCCAACCTGGAACATTCATTCTCTTCAATACAGTTAAAAGAGGTGAGCTATCTTATTCATGCTCTTTTAGTTTTTCTACCAATGTTATTTGAACATGTTAAGTGATTGATGGAGACCATTGTGAAACAGCCACCGCTAGTCCTCAAGCCTTCAGAAAATCATTCTGAGCAGGAGGACCTTGAAATAGCAATCACAAAATTGCTGCTGCAGTCATATTACAATATAGTAAGGAAAAATGTCGAGGATTTCGTACCAAAAGCAATTATGCATTTTCTGGTAAGATTCTTGTAACTCACAATATTACTTCAGAGTGCCTACTGCACCTTTTTTTTTTGCGTGCACAACATATCTGTTATATAAGTTTCTTATGGCCTATGTTTGCTTGGATAAGTATGTTGACTGTTTCTGTGTATGATCTTTTTGCGCTATTTCCTTAATTGCATAGTAAGCATACATGAAGGGCAGTACATATATCTTAAACCCAGCAATGTTCTGGCCTCAGTTACTGCAAAGCAATGTTCAACACCGTGGGATTATCAAACATTGTTGGGCATGTTTATTATTGTGGCTTTACAGAATGATTAAATTTCCTTCTTTCTTTAAGCATTTGTGTACTAGTGAGCTTGATTGCATTGGGCAGATTGCTCTAAAACAAATTCTTGTATAGACATGTGGATTTGATCAGATCGCTCATTCTTTATTTACCTTACTCCTGACTCAGTCCCTAGTGGAAGGAAGCTGCACAAAACACCTAATATTTTGTGTTTGTTAGTTCAGTTCTTTAAGGGATTGATTGTCTTGCAGGTTAATCATACGAAAAGGGAGCTGCATAATTTCCTCATAACTACCCTCTATAGGTGAGAAAGGCACTTTGTGCTCTTTACTTAAATTTTGAATAATGTCCGGTGAACAGAGTCGAATTAGTCGCTCTTGCTGCTGTAAGTTATAGTTATTGATATTTTCGTATACACCAATGCAGAGAGGAGCTCTTTGGGGACATTCTCAGAGAACCTGATGAAATAATTACAAAGAGGAGGCAGATACGTGATACCCTTAAGGTCCTTCAGCAAGCCTACAAAGTATGTTTCCGCAACTGCTCAGATCTCCATCTAATTATTTATTTCATGCACTATGCTTGATCTGACCTGTTTGCGCCTTGTGTTTCTTGATGCAGACTTTGGACGAGATACCGCTTGAAGCGGAGACAGTAGAGAGAGGCTATTCCCTGGATTCTGATGCGACGGGTCTACCACGGGTCCATGGGGTTTACGATGGGAGCTCACCATATTCGACTCCGAAGCAAACAAGGCCTAGGAAATCAAGTCACTCCGCGGAGCAGCAACAACCTTTCAGTGGCAATGGATTTTGATATTGCCTTTCACGATCGTCCCCTGGATTAGTAGTGATTTGAGCCAGCGGATGTGCTGGTAGCAACACATCATTCCGCCTTGGGTTTGTCAGTTCGGTACCCAAATAGATATATGTTTTTTTTTCTCTAGCCATTGCTATTCTTTTTAGTGTTGCGCCCAACGAAAGCATTGGCGTGGTGCCAAATTTTTGCCATGTTGCCCTCCTGTACAGTATATCACTGCCCAGTCATTTCGACTTAAAATGAAACCGGTGATGGGTATAGTTTTTTTTGTTCAAAATCCATGGAAGCTGCTATGGGAACCTTTAGTTTTAGTGCCGAGTACATGTATCTGAACACGGTTAGTTTTACCGTGATAAGTCTGACGTGGTTCGTGTGAAGATTCTAAGAGGTTGTGCTACATGAATATGGTTTTCTTTTGCGCATAGAATATGATATTTCTTTACCCCAGTATTATTACGTTGATGATTAGTTATCCTGATTGTCGAAGGTTAGCATGCGTTCTCCAGGATTGCTCTTTTTCGGGACAGTTTCCTGATAACGTGCGTTTTTTTTACACTGTGCTCGCCCGGTGTTACCTGCAACCTCTGAATAGCAGTGAGACCAATCCATCCCCTCTCCTTTTGATTTGGGAAACGGTCCGGCCGAGCGTTCGGCTGGTCCAGGACGCGTGCGACCCATTCGAAGGCGACCACGTGGCATGATGGACCTGCACAAGACTAATGATCCTTTCTCTTCCTCGCTTCTACACAAAAATCTGACCGCGCTATCGCATCGCATCGCCGGTCCCTGCCCCCATTCGCCGATCCCTGCCCCTTCCATCCATCCTCATTGCCGTTCGCCGCCCCTACCATTCGTTCACGTCGTCGTTCATCACCCATGCAACCTGCAATTTGCAGCTCTCGGAGAGACGGTTGGAAGTGGATGCAACATTGGCAAGTTAATGCATAGTCACAGTTCCTTGCGCTGAAACCGTCCGCCGGAGATGCTACAACCACGGCGGAGCGACCTCCTTCCCCATCGCTGCAACCACCTTCTCTTCCCCAACGAATCTTCAAGGACCGTAGTTTGAAAAAGCTACAACCGTAGTTTGAAAATGCTTCAAGAACCACCCCGCATACTTTTATGGTACAAACGTTTACATTAAAGCTTCAAACCATATTTGAAAAAGCTACAACCACGAGGGGGGGGGGGGAGTCGAGATGCGAAAGCCACGCGGAGCTGCAACCGGCGAGCTGCGCCGACGAGTGGCCCCGGCGAACTGCGACGGGATGGCCAAGGACGAGCAAAAGAAGACTGACATGTGGAGATCTTTTTCCCTTTTTTTCATTCTCAGTGCGTGCGGAGGAGGAAGACGACCTGATCGCCGTGATCTGGTCCGTTGAAGCATCCAAAATCTGACGCTTGGCAGCTGACCGGCCTAAATTTGGATCGTCGCAGAACACTGGCCTTTTGATTTGCTCGTTTGAGGAATTATAGGGACCAAATAGATCTGTGCATGCGATTAAATGAATGTAGGCAGCTTTTTTAATTTGGAGAAGTTAGAGCATCTTCAATAGCTGCCCTATAACAAGGCTTAACTACTTTTTAGAACATTTGAAATTTTTTGGCAGCCAGAAAAAAAAGCTTCAAGTGCTGCATTGCCATAAACCAAATCTCTCACCGTGACACAACCACCGCTCGACTTCATTCCCGCATGTGGCCATCTCCCTCACATTCCCTTGCCCGTCGGCCACTGCGCGCCGCCATGCCTAGCCCCTCCCAGCCTCCTTCGTCGCCGGATTCACGGCTCCGCGACCGACCATCATCGCCAGAATGGAGGCGCCTCCGCTGCCGCCGAAGAAGGCGGTCGTCGACAAACCTCGAGGAGGCGGTTTGATGAGGCCGTCGCACGGCCTAACCTCGGTTAAGCCGCGGGCCAAGAAGACGAAGACGAAGGAGACACCTCTGACGGCTGCTGCTATGACGCCTCCTCCCCCTCCCCTGCTGACTACGGTGAACTGTTGTCGGCGCGCACGACGGTTATGTCCCGAAGGTGATTTCCCCCCTCATTTTGTCTGTTTGTCTTTCCTTATTTTTTCTTGTCAAATTGAATGCAATTGAAAAGTGATGTGTTCCTATGTCCAATTATGTGCATGTAGTGTTGATGATGATACTTTCTTGCAATATACAAATGTTGCAAATGAAGATTTTGTCTCTGAAGATATCCCATCACAAGTGTCTGACTCACAATACGATGAATATGGTTTCGACGAGGACGATGAGGGGTTCTTTCATGCTACACCTAGGGAAGACTCGGAAACTACGATGCACATAGCACAAGTGGATATGATCGATTGACCGCATCACGTCACCACCGACGATACACGATTTTCATGGATTTCCAAAAGTGGTTCGGTTGCTTGAAAATGTCGAGTGCATGAATCCAAGTGGTACCGACAATGACGATAGGGTAATCATGCTTGCCCTCAATTGTAGTACATAGATCATGCTTCTCTTTCTCATTTATGATTCCTCTCAATTGTAGCTCAACATGGCTCACGCGTTGTTCCGCAGTCGAGGAAAGAATGGGGACAACAAGAAGAAAGAGAATCCCTTTACTTTGCACCATTGTTGGTCCGAGCTTGAGAATGAAGAGAAGTGGAAGAAGCGGCAAGGATATGAAATTTCAAAGAAGCGGAAGAGTTTTTCTATGCATGACGATGATGACAATGCATCAAGCGGGGATGAAAGGAAAAGGATCCCCAGCCCTAACTCAGAGGCTAAGCCGAGAAGGCCATATGGAAATAAAAATGCCAAAGAAAAGGGAATAAAGGACAGAGGTAATGATGTGAAAGAAGGCTGTAGGCCATCATCATTGCAAGAAAGGACTATGCCGAGGAGAAGATGCTCTTAAATATGAAGGAAATAAAGGAGAGGGTTGCGGCCGAGTTGCGGAAAGCGTCTGCCGAGGAGAGGCTAGCGACCGTAGAGGAGAGGAGGGCACCGACCAAGCAACACAAGGTGGAGCTAGAGGAGAGGAACGCGACGACCAAGGAGCTCAAGGTAGTCGAGGATAAAGAAGAAAAAAAATCATGTTCATGGAGACAAAGTGGTCTTGACGCCAAGCAAAAGGCCTATGTTGAGCTATGCAAAGATCAAATGTTGGCAATGAAGTCCATGATGATGATGATGATGAACATGAACATGATGGGTGGCGACATGTGAGGAGCAATGGGAGGAACACGATGATTCATAAATGGTTTGATGAACATGATGGGAGGTGGCATGGAAAGCATGTGAGGTGGTGGCATGGGAGGCATGAGTGCCATGGGAGGTGGTGGCATGGAAGGCATGAGACTTTGGTACAATCGAATGGCAAAAATGTCCATCAAATAATTACAATTACATATACCAAATTAGAGAATTCACATCCATCGGATATTACACATACCATGTCCGTTGGATATCTAGTTGACCAAAATTCATATATGCATTCATATCCGTTGGAGTTATCCATACCATTTACTCTCTTCGTCTCATAATATACGATTATTAAAATAAAAAAACGCGTGTATATTATGGGACGGAGAAAGTACATTTCTACTGTTGACGAGCTAACGATCGATCGAACAGAATGAGCAAACCAGTTAAACAGTTAATTCATTGCGGCCGACCTAGGGTATGCGTGATTTTTGATGTCTAGAACGCTGAATAGCACTACCGCGATGTTCTTTTTGGCTTGGGTGGTTCTCGTGAATGGCAACTCGTTGGGGTTAAGGGTTATTATTTTTCTGTCTTATAAAGCCCGTTGTGTAAAACTACATGCGTATCTTTCTTATGTGAGCAAAGCAGTTTGTTTGAGTTGGGTCAATTTGTTTGAAAAATTCAAAATTCGAACTTCTCAATTTCAAAAAGAATCTGAAAAATTGTGTAAAAAAAAGCATGCACTAAAATTCGAATTTCATTTTTTGAAGTGTGTGTCTGTAAAAATTCAGGATGAAATACCTTAAATTGCGAGTTATGCAAAAAACAAATCATGAACTCTAAGGATGAATAGTGCATGTACCAAAAAGTCGCAAGCTTGTTTTTTATGTAGCACTCATTTTAATGTATTTCGTCCTGAAAATTTACACACTTGTAAGTCATGTCCCAAAGTATATGTGTATTTTAAAAATATATTTACAAAACATGCAAATATGAATTTTGATAATTTCAAATTCAGGCTGAGCTCCATTCAGCATTTTCAAGTTTGTGTTTTAAAGAAGAAAAAAACACCACACTCACATAAAACCTGGCACCACACCACACCAGACCATAGGCCACCACCATCCCTCGTCTTTAATGGCCTCCTCATCAGCAACGGCTGCCCCCTGCAGATTCCTGACCCCGCTAGCCGCAACCTCCCGCACTCTGCTATCATCTATCCCACCCACACCCGCGACAACGACGAGGAGGCTGCTCCTCTCCTCCACCAGCGCCATTTGCGCCGCCGCCATGGCCGCCTCCGGCAAGACCGGCTCCGCTTCTTGCAAGGTCGTGGACTCCCACCTCCACGTCTGGGCCTCGCCGCTGCAGGTAAAGAAAAGGCAACCCCACGGACGGACGCACACCAATTCCCAATTGTTGGCGCCTTCCCTTGATGAGATTTATGTGGTTGTGCGCGCGTGCAGGCTGCCGAGAATTACCCCTTTTCCCCGGGCCAGGAGCCGACGCTCCGGGGTGATGTGGACTTCTTGCTCGAGGTCTCCACTGTTCTTCTTTGCTTGTGGATGTAACTTTGGATGGTTCATCGGAAGAAGTTAGTCAGTAGATGGATATGATGATAGTAGACCGCATCCTGGCATGATTTAATTTTCTCTGATAATCTGGGCAGGGTTGTGGTGGTACTGGTTGTAGCCATAGGGTGTTAAGGTGCCCTCTTTTTCTTGTTCCATAGGTTGTGTGTGCACTGAGTGCTGCATTGTAAGTGTTCGACAGAATGCATGAACAAAATGTGAGCTATAGGGAGTTAAATTTGAGGATTCGGTTCGGTCCAGCCATCGTTTAACCCCTCAAATTATAAGGAGTTAAGTATAAGGAGGCATATACCAAGTTTATAAGGGATCGGCTATAGATGCCCTAAATTAGCTACTTGGAGCTTGGGGATTTAACGAGGAAACAAAACACCCAATGCCCCCTTCCCTATTTCTGTGTATCGACATGACCTCTGTTTCTCTGTATTGGAAATATTAGTTCTAACATGCGCTTCACATTTCTTTATCCCAGCACTTCTCTTGTATTAAACTGTTGAGACTGGATACTAATATGCCGGTCGGATTATTATTTTGAACTTTGTTTCTCTTTCCCCTAGTGTATGGATGAAGCTGGAGTTGACGGCGCGCTCATTGTTCAACCTATTAATCATATGTTTGACCACTCTTTAGTGACTAGGTAAACTTTTCTTGCATCCAGATGAACTGAACTAGTCATATGATTTGTATCTATATGAAAAGTTCAGTGAATTCCCGCTTTGATATGTCTCAGCCTTTTTTTTTTCTGTAGTGTGTTGAAGAAGTATCCATCAAAGTTTATTGGTTGCTGCCTCGCAAATCCCGCAGATGACGGGAGCGGCATTAAACAGCTTGAACATCTGATTGTGCAAGTACAATCTTTTTGAATTTTCTGAGCATAAAAAAATGTCCATCCTACTCTCTAACATGCATTTCATTTGCTTCTCTTCAGGAAAAATACCGTGCTGTCCGTTTCAACCCGAACTTATGGCCTTCAGGTCAAAAGGTTTGCAAATGTGCAACTATGCATCATTGTAGAAGCAGCTTTCTTGTACTTCTGAATTTTGCTTTACGAGCATAGATGACTGTGAACACAAAATTTATCATGTAACAGATGACTAATGAGGTTGGGAGGTCATTGTTTGCTAAGGCTGGAGAACTTGGAGCACCAGTTGGAATAATGGTGATGAAGGTAAAAGAAACATGCCTATCCTATATACATGTGTACTCAAAATATGTAATGACTGCAATCAAATTTCAGGTTTCGTATTATGTGTTTATGCTGCAAATTTTCCAGTGGCAATAAACTTTGTAATTAAAAAAAAACAATTAACAGCGTGACAGAAGATTAGTTCACATCATGGGCACCAGTAAGGTTCCAGCAAGAAAAATTGCACGCTTGAGATCATTGGTTGTGTCACTAAGCAGCTAGAAGTGATGCAATATTAAAAGCTAGTTACAGTTATGTATTAGTGTCCGCTAAAATGTAAATCCCCTGCTACCTCATAAAAGAATACATATCTTCTGTTCCATGAATATCCTTTTTTGTTCTTGTTCATGCAGGGAATCAGTTCATATATTCAGGAAATAGAGGAGCTGTGTACGGATTATCCTGCAACTACTGTTATATTTGATCATATGGCTTTCTGCAAGCCACCAACGTAAGCTTGTGTGTCTGCTTGTTCATAAACTGGAAGAATGTAATTCTCACCATGGTGTCGTCTGTATTAACTTCTTCTGCATCGACATGCAGGAACGATGATGAAGAAAAGGCATTCTCTTCATTTCTAAACTTATCCAGATTCCCACAGGTACCTTTCTTAATTCTGTTCCCTTGTACAGGTAACGCAACTAACTCTAGTTTATATTCATGCATGATTATGAATAGTTTCTGAAAAATAAATCCTGCGCAAGTCGGCTATTTCCAGTATTTATCTTCTTTTATGCGAGAATATTTCCATTGTATATCAAAGCTAGTATTCGTAATTTCTAGTACCAGAACAAAGGGATCAGGGATTAACTGAAGCATTTTGTGAGGTGGAGTACCTGTTGACAGTCAAGTGACTGTACCCAGAATTAAGCCAAAGAGATAGAATGATGTCTGGTGCCTGATGAAAAGAAGTTGCTTTGCAACAGTACCGTGTTCAGATCTGTTGTTCAGTGTCACCCTGTTAACACTGATTCAATCACGCATTACTTCAACAGGTTTACGTCAAATACAGTGCTCTTTTCCGGATCACAAGAGAAGCTTATCCGTACGAGGACACGTCTCAGCTTCTTTCTCGGGTGATCTCCAGCTATGGAGCTAACCGAATAATGTGGGGAAGGTGAGTTCAATCAGCGCATCAATGGGAGTTTCATTGCATCAGACTATTTTCACTATATGTCTATACCCCCATGAGCGTGATGGCATGTTCTGGGATTCTTTGCAGTGACTTCCCCTACGTCGTTCCTGAATGTGGCTACAAAGGAGCAAAGGAGGCAATTTCTCATGTCGCTGGCAAGGTAGCTGTTTCGTCTTCAGATCTGGAGTGGATTTTAGGCAAAACAGTAAGCCAACTATTTCAAGGTGCATGGGTTAATCCATGAAGGAGATGTAGCATGGCAGGCATGACAGTGTTGCGGCTCAGTTCGGTATTGTTCGGTTTAGTAATCCTTGTTTGAAAGGGGGAAGGATCTATCTAGTTTGTTATTGTTCAGTTTGACAGTCATGTTCAAGTGTTGCGCGCCTTCTCCAGAGGTTTAATGAATCCAATAGCTCTTCCTACCGCGAACCTTTCTGCTCCTCCATAAGGGTGCATATGAAAAATATTGACTTGTATCACAAGAATAGACCAGACTTCAATAGTTATTTTTCGGTCTGGGCTGTCTTCTGGAGCCCTGTATGTCTTTGCAAGAAGTGTATTTTGCTGATATGACCATGCGCCTTTGACAGTGATCTCTATATAAGAGCTCACCCGCAGAAGCTCGAATTCTCCACCTACAGGTCTATAACTACGAAAGATATGCAGAAAATAACATTGTAGGGAAGGAAATCGATAAACACAAGAGCCAACATGTACTATATAAAATAGAAAATCATAGCTTACCTATTCTAGACGGTCATCAACAATCTGTCTTCGTTTTGTCGGTACCCAATAGATATACTGTATGTTTCTTCCCTAGTCATTGCCATTCCTTATAGTGCTGTGCCCAACGAGAGGATTGGCGTGGTACCAAGCATGTGCCCTCCTGTACGGTATATATCATTGCCCGATCATTTCGTCTTAAAATGAAACCGGTGATGGGTATAGTTTTTGTGAAGACCCATGGAAGAAGTTATGGGAACCTTTAGTTTAGTGCCGAGTACTTGTATCTGAACACTGCTGGTTTTGCCATGATAAATCTGACATGGTGCGTGTGAAGACGTGAAGATTTTGTGCGACTGCTACATGAATATCTTGCCATTACATCACTATTATTACGTAGATGAAATTAATGATTAGACTTCTCCACCGCCTGCGGGCCGCACCACCACACTGCGTACGGCAGATGATGCCGTAATCTTCATTCTTCTCGAAAAGAAGGTTAAACCCCGGCCTCTGTATCAATCGATGCATACAACCATCTTTATTAATTATTTCACAAAGTACTGACAAAAAAAATACATCAAGCCACCCGAAGCTATCAGTCACACCTACAAACTTGATAATGTGGAGTGCTGTCACTCCCATATCTAAAACCGGTGTCGTCGTCGATCCATCCACATAACGTATCGAGACCAATAGCCGGTGCAGCAGACCTAAAATGCGCACCACATACACACGTTGTAGAATCCAGAAGCCCCCGTCATCTTCGGACCGCTGACCGATCTTCAAGATAGAGATCCGCATCGTCCTTGCCAGTCCAGACATCCGTCGACGCCACCACGACGCCCAACGGCACCATCGCCCCACGCTCGTCCATCCAGATGCGAAGACTCCGGAGGATCTGTCGTGCGTAGCACCTGCTGACCAGACATGACACAGCGTAGCACTTGTCGGCCAGGCATGACTTGACATCTCCGCCGACGCTCCGTGCAAGACTTAGCCGCTCCACCTCCTGCCTCTGTCATCCAGCGCTGCTCCACAAACGATGCTCCCAAGAAAGTAACGACATCGCAGTACCGCCATCGTCCGATCTGGATGACCAGATCTTAGGGTTTCCCCCGGAGCAGTATGAGTGGGTCGACAATAGTTACACGACGATGCCTTCATCAAGATAACGACGCAAAACGCCGCCATCGCCCGTCATCGGCTTAGTATTCATCGGCAACTCTGTCTCCCCAACTCGCAGCCGGGACTAGATGACGAATCTGGAGATCCGACCACCCAGCCTCAGGCCGACCACCTCCGGCAAAGGAGATGGCCACCACCGCCGCGCCCAGGGCCGGACGACACCAGTCCATGCTGCCCATAGCTCGCGCCGTCGACTGAAGATGGTCGCCAGATCGGAACGGATCCAGATCCGCCACCACCCCCGCGCCTGCACGATCCGCCGATCTCGAGCGCTCTCAATGAACTCCCGAGGAGAACGAACACGCATGCGTCGTCCCTCGGGCTGCTGGACACGAGCGCTCGCAGCCATCTCCCAGGGGGCACGCTGGACGGTCCCCCTAGCCGCAGCTCCCCGCCCAGGCGGCCGGACCTGGATCCACGCAAGGGCCACCAGGGAGCGCCCAACGCGGTTTGGCCCTTCGCCGCCCAGATACAGGACGCGGGAGAGACCCCCCAGTACCCAACATCGGTGGCCTCCCTCCTAGCCAACGCTGCAGGAGCCGAGAGGCACTACACCCCCGCCGCCCCCTTCACCGGTAGCGCCCGGCTTTGTCCGACAGCAGCCTCGGGGGGCGACGAGGGATGGAATCACGGGAGTTTTGGGCGGCGGCGGGGTTGTTTGGTTTTGCCCTCCGGTCGCCTGGAGGAGGCGACACGAGGAGCGGGGGTTGTAATGTTAGCTGCTATTTTGGCCAGTTTTGGTGAAGTCATTGGTCTGGTCGCTAATCCCCTCAAGAGTGTGGTAGCCCCCATCCGCTGTGGTAACTTTGACTTTGATGCCATTCTAGAGAGCTTCCCGGCAAAGAAGGTGGGCTTTCCTATGAAATACACGGGGCTTCCACTTTCCACTCACAAACTGAAGAGTTCTCATTGTCAATTCCCGGTGGACAAGGTGGCGGCCAAGCTCCTGCCTTGGCAAGGGAATAACATTAATACTGCTGGACGGACTACCCTTGTCAAATCTGTTTTGACTTCTATTGTGATCTTCCACATCATAGCTCTCGATTTGCCTCCGGGCACCAAAAAAGCATCACAAAGATTCAACGGGCTTTTTTTGAATGGATGATACGTCTCCAACGTATCTATAATTTTTAATTGTTTCATGCTATTATATTATCTGTTTTGAATGTTTTACATTGAATATTCGTTTTGGCTCTCAGGTCTAGATGGTCTCTATATCTGAACCAACTAAAACCAAAAAGATGCGTGCCCCCATTTGTATTCTAGTAGTATTCCTCATAGGATGGCTGTTTGGAACAGTTCATGGCCCACGTCTTTCAGCATCATAAATGAACACTGCTCCGTTTGTCAGTCGTTCGTACAAACAGAAGTCAAACACTGCCTCCGCTCATCCCATGGCTGCCCATCGAACGGGCTCATGTGCTACTCCTGCTGTTCCCCACCATCTTCTTGACACCAGTAAACCATATGCGTCTCTCTCTGTGCTTCGCTTTAAACCATTTTTCAACACGCTATAGTGTTCTGATACGTACAACCAGAACGGTTCAAGTTTAAATTTACTTGCAGACTGTTCAGCGGAGAGATGCGCTGTCAGCATGAATTCCAAGTCACAAAGTTTGAGCACCACAAACTTGCCAACATATGTCGCTGGTTACTAGTCTACCAAAGTCTGAAAGTCGGAAAGAAGTTCAGCTTACAATCTTTGTACGCTTTTCTTCATAACTCTCGGCCGATCGATTATGCATATGACCATCGTGCCAGTTCATTCTTTTCTTCGTTTCCACATGTACGCCTAATTCAGTTGTTCCTGCACATCATGAATTAATCAAGTACACGGGTTGGTAACTTTCCATAAACAAATTGAGCATGCTCTTTGCACGAACACTGACCACATGATTAATTATCCATAAATCACAGAAGTATTTTTTTTTGCAGAATTATACCTTCTTGCGCATCCCCGTGATCGAGGGTTCATTTTACCTATCGATTCCAGAGACAGCCGGCCTGCTGTACGTTACCTATAGTTTCCATCAAGACCCCCATGTCTTCAGGCTATTTGTTATCCCGCACGGCCCTCTAATCCAACCAGCTCATCGAGAACGAAATATCTGAGAATAGAATGACAGTCATAGTGGACTGATCTTGAGGGCGAACCTGCAGACCGTCGCCATCATCCATAAAAGGTTATCGTCTCGCATGGCCTAGGAAAGGTCCAAAGATTGTCAGCATGATTATACATTCAGGTTAATGGCCAGTTACAGACTTACAGTTATTCCATCTAAACTTTCGAACAATCACGTTATTACCAAAGAAAGCAGAGGCTGTACGTATTGAGCAGTTTAGACCGATCTGTCTGTTCAATGTTAGCTTCACATGAATAGACTGACGAAGGTAGCTCAGTCCGTAGTCCAACCCACGCAAACAACGTTCATGCCCGGGAGACACATTCTAGAAGGGGTTGTTGTTCTTCATGAAACACTTCACGAAATCCATACAAAGAAACTAGATGGGGTTATCTTTAAAGTTGATTTCAAGAAAGCATATGACAAAGTAAAATGACCATTTCTTCAGCAGGCCCTACGGATGAAAGGGTTTGATGAAAAATGGCGGGATCAGGTTGATTCCTTCACTCAGAAAGGCAGTGTGGGTATTAAAGTTAACGATAACATATGTCATTTCTTTCAAAACCACAAAGGATTAAGACAGGGAGATTCTATGTCCCCAATATTGTTCAACATTGTAGCGGATATGTTGGCTATACTTATTGGTAGAGCTAAAGAAAAGGGCCAGGTAGGAGGACTAGTTCCCCATTTAGTTAGGGGGGGTGGGTGGTGTCCATCCTACAATACGCGGATGATACGATTATTTTCATGGAACATGATATGACAAAAGTAAGGAATATGAAACTAGTTTTATGCTTGTTTGAACAATTGTCTGGGCTGAAAATAAACTTTAATAAAGTGAACTTTTCTGCTTTGGAAAGGCAAAAGAAGAACAAGATGAATACAAACAGTTGTTTGGATGTGAAATGGGATCACTGCCATTCAATTATCTAGGGATTCCTATTCATCATAGAAGATTGACGAATAAGGAATGGAAATGCATCGAGGATAGATTCGAAAAGAAACTAAGCTGCTGGAAGGGCAAGCTTATGTCATATGGAGGGAGACTAGTTTTAATAAACTCGGTTCTAACTAGCTTACCGATGTTTCTATTGTCTTTGTTTGAGATACCGGTAGGGGTACATAAAAGATTAGACTTTTATAGATCTCGTTTCTTCTGGCAAAGTGACGAAGCAAAGAAGAAATACAAATTGGCTCGCTGGGATATAATATGTAGACCCAAAGACCAAGGGGGACTTGGCATTGAAAACCTAGAACTAAAAAACAGATGCCTGCTTAGCAAGTGGTTATACAAGTTATCTACAGAAACCGAGGGGATGTGGGTACAAATTTTGAAGAACAAATATCTACATTCCAAAACACTTGCACAAGTTACAGCGAGACCAAATGATTCACCTTTTTGGAAAGGGTTAATGAAGATAAAGGTGATCTTTTTTCGGAAGGTAAAATTTGTAGTTGGTAATGGCACATCAACAAGGTTTTGGGAAGGCACGTGGCTGGGAGATAATCCTTTGGCACTTCAATATCCTTCGCTCTATAATATTACGCAACATAAAGAAGACCATGTGTCCATGGTATTACAGTCCATACCTCATGCAATTCAGGCGAGCTTTGCTGGGAGAACGCTGGAATGCATGGTTACATTTGGTTAATAGACTAATGCAAGTGGTTGTCGGACCAGGCAGATAGTATACGTTGGACTTTAGCTGCAAATGAGGTATTTTCAGTAAAGTCAATGTATACACACATGATAAATACTGGACCACTCACGAGATCATTATATATTTGGAAAATAAAATTACCTCTTAGGATAATTTTTTTCATGTGGTTCATACACAAGGGTGTGGTATTAACCAAGGATAATTTGGCAAACACCTGTTGTTATTGCGATCAGAATGAAAAGATTAGACACTTATTTATAGATTGTCCTCTTGCGAAACTATTATGGCGCACTATACACATAGCTTTTAATGTTAGCCCACCACATGTATTGCTTCCCTATTTGGAACATGGCTCGATGGAGTAGACGTCCAAATATCGAAACTCATTAGAATAGGGATGTGTGCTCTATTCTGGGCTATATGGATTACCAGGAATGACTTGATTTTTAATGGCAAGAATTTCAACAACTTTTTGCAGGTCATCTTCAGAGCAACATCTTGGATCCGTACGTAGTCATTACTCAGTCATGCGGAATCCAGGGATCTTATGGATATTGGGTGCAACCGATGGGAGATGGTCGCACGAGTTATCTTCAACCGGTTTGGATGGCATGCTAATAATAGGCTAGGTGTATAGGCATCGTAGTCTAAATGTTAGCGTTGTCGGCTGTGACAAATTTTCATCCTTCGTACCTTTTTATTTTTGCGCTTGAGCATTTATTGAATTTAAGACTGTACTCCAGATTTACTTTAATAAGATGGCTGCATGTATCGATCGATGCATAGGCCGAGGGCTCAATTCCTCCTTCTAAAAAAATGATTATACATTCAGACAATAAGAAAATACCAGGGAATAAGTGTTGTAACGAAAAGTTTATAATCTACCAAAAGCATAGAAAATATCGATTCGTTAACACAAGCAACGCACCAGAAAACTCCAAGGGAGAACTACCCCTTTTCACTCTAACTAGTGGCAGGGGCGCGCCAAGGGGCGCGCCTCCTCTGCGTCAATGTGCGCACTAATCTTGTCGGTGTATTTTTTAACATGTAATAAGCAACAATTGTTGAAAATAAAATATACAATTGTAGGCTAGAAGTGCATCTGCATAGTATTTACTCATAAAGCACATCCAGCAGAACAAAATTACATTAGTATGGATTCTATCTATGAAGTTATCATCAACGCCTAGCTAAACCAGAATGGCATTCAATCCTAAAATCCCACATCAAAATGACCCAAATGATCAAGTCCCGAAATCCCATACTTTAAATCGGGTCTTAACCTCCACTTCATTCGCCCCTGGGATAAATATTCAATCAGGCTCGTGGCTGGAAATTGCAAAAGAAACGGTAGGTCAACTCTATGTTTTATTAGTGAGTAGTGACACAAAATTTGCAGTCAAAGTTCAATCTTACAGTTTCTCTTCCTCTCCTTGACCATAGCTTGATGCCACAACAAGCAGCCTAACCTTACTGAATGACAAACCAACAATGCTTGACACGAAGTTTGAGTACTGCTATCAAAGAATAAAATCATGAACACCCACAACACTTCAGATAATCATACTCCCAAAGCAAAACTATCACTCGGTCACCTGATACAATCTCCATCGTTGTGTCACTGCCATCCCACCACAAATCCATCATGGACTCCGGTGGCAATTGTGGCGTATCTGCAGACAATGCATAACTTTGAGACAGATAAACCTATGAGAGATCACCTAGAAAATTAACCACTAAAACTTTACATTTAATGAAATGCAATGGCACTGAAAGGATAATGCATCACATATGCTTTACTTCATTGTCCTAAGAATAATACAAAAGTAAATTCAAACCTTGTAACTCCATGGATAAGCCATGCTTGGTGCCACACCAACATCTTGCTATCGGTTGCCAGTCTTCCGCATGTACGCACTGGCAAAATAAAGAACAACCTGTTCAAAAGTGTTCAACTGAAATATAAGCACATATACAATGTGGGGATTTCCCCCAGCCCTGGCCTTGCCAAAATAGATTAAAATGCATGGGTGCTTAATTTTTTTGGAATGGATGTCAAGAGAATGTGTACTATAAAAAGCATGGGGTATTTTCTCTTAGTCATTTGAATAAACAAGCAAGGTGCACCTTTTGTATCACATATAATTGCAGCCATCAGCACAAAAAAGTTGTTAAGAGTGGGGATCAAATATCCATGAAGAAAATAGGTGCACACATCCTACCTTTGTTGCACACTAAAAAATAATCTAATTTCACATTAGCTCCATTGCGATCCCGTACTACTTTAGAATGCGAAGAAATTTAGAGAGGCAGATCACACTTTTATTTGTCTAATGCCAAATTTAAATCATATACCATGAAGCTGCAAAGTTGAGAGATGTCCAACAGATTTATGAATTTAATTAGAGTGACTACTTGTTGGAAAGAGATCATCATATGACAAAATAAGTACCAAAATATGTTCCCATCACATCACACAACCAAGATGTGCAGTCAAGCATGAGGTTGCAATGCAATGCAAGAACAAAGGATTACAGTCGGTTGGGTGGGTTGTGGTCACATGTGACTAGGACGATGAGCCCGACGACGTTAACACTATCAGTTACCTGCTCTACCGTGGACACTAACTTGAACACACCGGTGCCCGACTTGCTGGAGATGAGCGACAAGATACCCGTCTAGTCCTCAATCTGTTGGGAGACGTAGTAGTAAATCAAAATTTTCCTACGTATCACCAAGATCTATCTATGGAGAAACCAGCAACAAGTGGGGAGAGATTGCATCTTCATACCTTTGAAGATCGCTAAGCGGAAGCGTTACAAGAACGCGGTTGGTGGAGTCGTACTCGTAGCGATTCAGATCGCGGTGGACTCCGATCTTAGCGCCGAACAACGGCGCCTCCGCGTTCAACACACGTGCAGCCCGGTGACGTCTCCTACGCCTTGATCCAGCAAGGAGGAAGGAGAGGTGGGGAAGAGCTCCAACAGCAGCACGACAGCGTGGTGGTGGTGGAGTAGCAAGGTATTCCGGCAGGGCTTCGCCTAAGCGCTGCGGAGGAGGAAGAAGAGAGGTAGGGCTTCACGGTGAGAGAGAGAGAGATCAGATCTGTTCCCAAAAGGCCAAAACCTCAAGTATATATAGGAGGAGGGAGAGTGAGGGATGCCTTGGCCCCTCCTCCAAAGTGGAGGGCTTCGGCCGAAGCTAGGGAAGAGTCCACCTCCCACAAGGGAGGTGGATCTCCTCCTTTTCAAACTCCTTTGCCCTATCTCCTTATCTCCAGCCGCATGGGCCTTTCTAGAAGGTCTTGGCCAGCCCAAAAAAGGGCTGGCACACCTCCTCTAAGGGCCCACAAAGTCCTATGGTCGTCACACCCCTCCCGGGGGTCCTCCGGCACCCTCCCGGCACTCCCGGTACACTACCGATGAGCCCGAAAACTTTTCGGTGACCAAAACTGGACTTCCTATATATCAATCTTTACCTCCGGACCATTCCGGAGCTCCTCATGACGTCCGGGATCTCATACGGGACTCCGAACAACCTTCAGTAATCACGTATACCATTTCCCTATAACCCTAGCGTCATCGAACCTTAAGTGTGTAGACCCTACGGGTTCGGGAGACACGTAGACATGACCGAGACACCTCTCCGGTCAATAACCAACAGCGGGATCTGGATACCCATGTTGGCTCCCACATGCTCCACAATGATCCCATCGGATGAACCATGATGTCGGGGATTCGATCAATCCCGTATACAATTCCCTTTGTCTATCGGCATGATACTTGCCTGAGATTCGATCGTCGGTATCTCCATACCTTGTTCAATCTCGTTACCGGAAAATCTCTTTACTCGTTTCGTAATACATCATCCTGTGTCTAACTCCTTAGTCACATTGAGCTCATTATGATGATGTCTTACCGAGTGGGTCCAGAGATACCTCTCCGTCACACGGAGTGACAAATCCCAGTCTCGATTCGTGCCAACCCAACAGACACTTTCGGAGATACCCGTAGTGCACCTTTATAGCCACCCAGTTACGTTGTGACATTTGGCACACCCAAAGCATTCCTACGGTATCCGGGAGTTGCACAATCTCATGGTCTAAGGAAACGATACTTGACATTGAAAAGCTTTAGCAGACGAACTACACGATCTTGTGCTATGCTTAGGATTGGGTCTTTTCCATCACATCATTCTCCTAATGATGTGATCCCGTTATCAATGACATCCAATGTCCATGGTCATGAAACCGTGACCATCTATTGATCAACGAGCTAGTCAACTAGAGGCTCACTAGGGACATGTTGTGGTCTATGTATTCACACATGTATTACGGTTTCCGGTTAACACAATTATAGCATGAACAATAGACAATTATCATGAACAAGGAAATACAATAATAACCATTTTATCATTGCCTCTAGGGAATATTTCCAACAGTCTCCCACTTGCACTAGAGTCAATAATCTAGTTACATTGTGATGAATCGAAAACCCGTAGCATTCTGGTGTTGATCATGTTTTGCTCGTGAGAGAGGTTTAGTCAATGGATCTGCGACATTCAGATCCGTATGCACTTTACAAATATCTATATCTCCCTCCTGAATGTAATAACGGATGGAGTTGAAGCGACGCTTGATGTGTCTTGTCTTCTTGTGAAACTTGGGCTCCTTCGCAAGGGCAATAGCTCCAGTGTTGTCACAGAATAGAGTCATTGGGCCCGACACACTTGGAATTACTCCTAGGGCGGTGATGAACTCCTTCATCCAGACTCCTTCCTTTGCTACTTTCGAAGCAGCTATGTACTCCGCTTCACATGTAGATGCTGCCACGACGCTTTGCTTGCTGCTGCACCAGCTGACTGCCCCTCCGTTCAAAATATACACATATCCTGGTTTGCGACTTGGAGTCGTCCGGATCTGTGTCGAAGCTAGCATCGACGTAACCCTTTACGACGAGCTCTTCGGCACCTCCATATACGAGAAACATGTCCATTGTCCTTTTCAGGTACTTCAGGATATTCTTGACCGCTGTCAAGTGTTCCGCTCTGGGATCACTTTGGTACCTCCCTACCAAACTTATGGCAAGGTTCACATCAGGTCTGGTACACAGCATGGCATACATAATAGAGCCTATGGCTGAAGCATAGGGGATGACACTCATCTCTTCTCTATCCTTTGCCGTGGTCGGGCATTGAGTCGTACTCAATCTCACACCCTGTAACACAGGCAAGAACCCCTTCTTGGACTGATCCATATTGAACTTCTTCAATATCTTTTCAAGGTATGTGCTTTGTGAAAGACCTATGAGGCGTCTCGATCTATCTCTATAGATCTTAATACCTAATATGTAAGCAGCTTCTCCAAGGTCCTTCACTAAAAAACATTTATTCAAGTAGGCCTTTACACTTTTCAAAAGTTCTATATCATTTCCCATTATCAGTATGTCATCCACATATAATACGAGAAATGTTATAGAGCTCCCACTCACTTTCTTGTAAATACAGGGTTCTCCATAAACCTGTACAAACCCAAGCGCTTTAATCACCTCATTAAAACGAATGTTCCAACTCCGAGATGCTTGCACCAGCCCATAGATGGAGCGCTGGAGCTTGCATACTTTGTTAGCATCTTTAGGATCGACAAAACCTTCCGGCTGCATCATATACAGTTCTTCCTTAAGGAAGCCATTAAGGAATGCCGTTTTGACGTCCATTTGCCAGATCTCATAATCATAAAATGCGGCAATTGCTAACATGATTCGGACAGACTTTAGCATCGCTACGGGTGAGAAAGTCTCATCGTAGTCAATTCCTTGAACTTGTCGATAACGCTTAGCGACAAGCCGAGCCTTATAGACGGTCACATTACCATCCGCGTCAGTCTTCTTCTTAAAGATCCATTTATTTTCAATGGCTTGCTTATCATCAGGCAAGTCCACCAAAGTCCATACTTTGTTCTCATACATAGATCCTATCTCGGATTTCATGGCTTCAAGCCATTTGTTGGAATCCGGGCCTGCCATCGCTTCTTCATAGTTCGAAGGTTCACCGTTGTCTAACAACATGATCTCCAGGACAGGGTTGCCGTACCACTTTGGTGCGGAACATGTCCTAGTGGACCTTCGATGTTTAATAGTAACTTGATCCGAAGTTTCATGATCATCATCATTAACTTCCTCTCTAGCTGGTGTAGGCTCCATAGAAACAACTTCTTGTGCTGTGCTACTCTCCGGTTTGAGAGGAGGTAAAATTACCTCATCAAGTTCTATTTTCCTCCCACTTACTTCTTTCGAGAGAAACTCTTTCTCGAGAAAGGATCCATTCTTAGCAACAAAGACTCTGCCTTCGGATCTTAGGTAGAAGGTATACCCAATAGTCTCTTTGGGATATCCTATGAAGACGCACTTTTCCACTTTGGGTTCGAGCTTCTCAGGTTGAAGTTTCTTCACATAAGCATCGCATCCCCAAACTTTTAGAAACGACAGCTTAGGTTTCTTTCCAAACCATAATTCATACGGTGTCGTCTCAACGGATTTTGACGGTGCCCTATTTAAAGTGAATGCGGCAGTCTCTAATGCATATCCCCAAAATGATAGTGGTAAGTCGGTAAGAGACATCATAGATCGCACCATATCCAATAGAGTGCGATTACGACATTCAGACACAACATTTCGCTGAGGTGCGCCAGGCGGCGTGAGTTGTGAAACAATTCTACATTTCCTTAGGTGCGTGCCAAACTCGTGACTTAAATATTCTCTGCCACGATCAGATCGTAGGCAATTTATTTTCCTGTCACGTTGATTCTCTACCTCACTCTGAAATTCCTTAAACCTTTCAAAGGTTTCAGACTTGTGTTTCATTAAGTAGACATACCCATATCTGCTCAAGTCATCAGTGAGGGTGAGAACATAACGGTAGCCACCACGAGCCTCGACGCTCATTGGACCGCATACATCGGTATGTATTATTTCCAACAAGTCAGTTGCTCGCTCCATTGTTCCGGAGAATGGAGTCTTGGTCATCTTGCCCATGAGGCATGGTTCGCACATGTCAAATGATTCGAAATCAAGTGACTCCAAAAGTCCATCAGCATGGAGCTTCTTCATGCGTTTGACACCAATATGACCAAGGCGGCAGTGCCACATGTAAGTGGGACTATCGTTATCAACCTTACACTTTTTGGTACTCACACTATGGACATGTCTAACATCACATTCGAGATTCATAAAAAATAAACCATTGACCAGCGGAGCATGAGCATAAAACATTTCTATCATATAAATAGAACAACCATTATTCTCAGATTTAAATGAGTAGCCATCTCGCATCAAGCGAGATCCAGATACAATGTTCATGCTCAAAGCTGGTACTAAATAACAATTATTAAGGTTTAACACTAATCCCGAAGGTAGATGTAGAGGTAGCGTGCTGACGGCGATCACATCGACCTTGGAACCATTCCCGACGCGCATCGTCACCTCGTCCTCTGCTAGCCTCCGCTTATTCCGTAGCTCCTGCTTGGAGTTACAAATGTGAGCAACTGCACCGGTATCAAATACCCAGGAGCTACTACGAGTGTTGGTTAGGTACACATCAATAACAAGTATATCACATATACCTTTAACATTGCCGTCCTTCTTATCCGCTAAGTACTTGGGGTAGTTCCGCTTCCAGTGACCGGTACCCTTGCAATAAAAACACTCAGTCTCAGGCTTGGGTCTATTCTTGTTCTTCTTCTTCCCGACAAATTGCTTACCGGGCGTGGCAACAGATTTGCCGTACTTCTTGAAGTTCTTCTTACCCTTGCCTTTCTTGAAACTAGTGGTCTTATTCACCATGAACACTTGATGCTCCTTTTTGATCTTGACCTCCGCTGATTTCAGCATCGAGTACAACTCAGGAATGGACTTCTCCATCCCTTGCATGTTGTAGTTCATCACAAAGCTCTTGTAGCTAGGTGGAAGCGACTAGAGGATTCTGTCAATGACCGAGTCATCCAGGAGATTAACTCCCAGCTGAGTCAGGCGGTTGTGTAGCCCAGACATCTTGAGGATGTGCTCACTGACAAAACTGTTCTCCTCCATCTTACAGCTGAAGAACTTGTCGGAGACATCATATCTCTCGACCCGGGCATGAGCTTGGAAAACTAGTTTCAGCTCTTGGAACATCTCATATGCTCCGTGTTGCTCAAAACGCTTTTGGAGCCCCGGTTCTAAACTGTAAAGCATGCCGCACTGAACAAGGGAGTAATCATCGCAGCGAGAATGCCAAGCGTTCGCAACACCTTGCTCTGCTGGGAGAATGGGTGGGTCACCTAGCGGTGCATCAAGGACATACAATTTCTTGGGAGCTATGAGGATGATCCTCAAGCCACGGACCCAGTCCGCATAGTTGCTTCCATCATCTTTCAGTTTGGTTTTCTCTAGGAACGCGTTGAAGTTGAGGTTGGCATTAGCGTTGGCCATTGGATCTACAATATAGATTGTAAATATAATTTTAGACTAAGTCCATGATAATTAAGTTCATATAATCAAATTATTTAATGAACTCCCACTTAGATAGACATCTCTCTAGTCATCCAAGTGACACATGATCCATGTCAACTAGCCGGGTCCGATCATCACGTGAGACGGACTAGTCATCCATGGTGAACATCTCCATGTTGATCGTATCTTCTATACGACTCATGTTCGACCTTTCGGTCTTCCGTGTTCCGAGGCCATGTCTGTACATGCTAGGCTCGTGAAGTCAACCTAAGTGTTTCGCGTGTGTAAATCTGGCTTACACCCGTTGTATGCGAATGTTAGAACCTATCACACCCGATCATCACGTGGTGCTTCAGAATGACGATCCTTAGCAACGGTGCACAGTTAGGGTGAACACTCCTCTTAAAATTTTATTGAGAGATCATCTTATTTACTACCGTCGTTCTAAGCAATAAGATGTAAACATGATAAACATCACATGCAATCAATATAGTGACATGATATGGCCAATATAATCTTGCTCCTTTGATCTCCATCTTTGGGGCACCATGATCATCACTGTCACCGACACGACACCATGATCTCCATCATCATGATCTCCATCATCGTGTCTTAATGAAGTTGTCTCGCCAACTATTACTTCTACTACTATGGCTAATGTTTAGCAATAAAGTAAAGTAATTACATGGCGTTTATGATTGACACGCATGTCATACAATAAAATAAGACAACTCCTATGGCTCCTGCCGGTTGTCATACTCATCGACATGCAAGTCGTGAATCCTATTACAAGAACATGATCAATCTCATACATCACAATGCATCACATCACATTCTTTGGCCATATCACATCACAAGGCATATGCTGCAAAAACAAGTTAGATGTCCTCTAATTTGTAGTTGCAAGTTTTTACGTGGCTGCTATAGGTTTCTAGCAAGAACGTTTCTTACCTACGCCAAAACCACAACGTGATATGCCAATTGCTATTTACCCTTCATAAGGACCCTTTTCATCGAATCCAATCCGACTAAGGTGGGAGAGACAGACACCCGCTAGCCACCTTATGCAACAAGTGCATGTCAGGCGGTGGAACCAGTCTCACGTAAGCGTACGTGTAAAGTCGGTCCGGGCCGCTTCATCCCACAATACTGCCGAATCAAGATAAGACTAGTAGTGGTAAGCAAATTAACAAGATCGACGCCCACAACTGCTTTGTGTTCTACTCGTGCATAGATTCTACGCATAAACCTAGCTCATCATGCCACTGTCGGGAGACGCAGTAGTAAATCAAAATTTTCTACGTATCACCAAGATCTATCTATGGAGAAACCAACAACGAGTGGGGAGAGATTGCATCTTCATACCTTTGAAGATCACTAAGCGGAAGCATTACAAGAACGCGGTTGGTGGAGTCGTACTCGTAGCGATTCAGATCGCGGTGGACTCCGATCTTAGCGCCGAATAACGGCACCTCCGCGTTCAACACACGTGCAGCCCGGTGACGTCTCCTATGCCTTGATCCAGCAAGGAGGAAGGAGATGTGGGGAAGAGCTCCAACAGTAGCACGACGGCGTGGTGGTGGTGGAGTAGCAAGGTATTCTGACACGGCTTCGCCTAAGCGCTGCGGAGGAGGAAGAAGAGAGGTAGGGCTTCGCGGTGAGAGAGAGAGATTAGATCTGTTCCCAAAAGGCCAAAACCTCAAGTATATATAGGAGGAGGGAGAGGGAGGGCTGCCTTGGCCCCTCCTCCAAAGAGGAGGGCTTCGGCCGAAGCTAGGGAAGAGTCCACCTCCCACAAGGGAGGTGGATCTCCTCCTTTTCAAACTCCTTTGCCCTATCTCCTTATCTCCAGCCGCATGGGCCTTTCTAGAAGGTATTGGCCAGCCCAAAAAGGTATGGCACACCTCCTCTAAGGGCCCACGAAGTCCTATGGTCGTCACACCCCTCCTGGGAGTCCTCCGGCACCCTCCCGGCACTCCCGGTACACTACCGATGAGCCCGAAAACTTTCCGGTGACCAAAACTGGACTTCCTATATATCAATCTTTACCTACGAACCATTCCGGAGCTCCTCATGACATCCGGGATCTCATCCGGGACTCCGAACAACCTTCGGTAATCACGTATACCATTTCCCTATAACCCTAGCGTCATCGAACCTTAAGTGTGTAGACCCTACGGGTTCGGGAGACACGTAGACATGACCGAGACACCTCTCCGGTCAATAACCAACAGCGAGATCTAGATACCCATGTTGGCTCCCACATGCTCCACGATGATCTCATCAGATGAACCACGATGTCGGGGATTCGATCAATCCCGTATACAATTCCCTTTGTCTCTCGGCATGATACTTGCCTAAGATTCGATCGTCGGTATCTCCATACCTTGTTCAATCTCGTTACCGGCAAGTCTCTTTACTCGTTCCGTAATACATCATCTCGTGGCTAACTCCTTAGTCACATTGAGCTCATTATGATGATGTCTTACCGAGTGGGTCCAGAGATACCTCTCCATCACACGGAGTGACAAATCCCAGTCTCGATTCGTGCCAACCCAACAGACACTTTCGAAGATACCCGTAGTGCACCTTTATAGCCACCCAGTTACGTTGTGACGTTTGGCACACCCAAAGCATTCCTACGGTATCCGGGAGTTGCACAATCTCATGGTCTAAGGAAACGATACTTGACATTGAAAAGCTTTAGCAGACGAACTACACGATCTTGTGCTATGCTTAGGATTGGGTCTTGTCCATCACATTATTCTCCTAATGATGTGATCCCGTTATCAATGACATCCAATGTCCATGGTCATGAAACCGTGACCATCTATTGATCAACGAGCTAGTCAACTAGAGGCTCACTAGGGACATGTTGTGGTCTATGTATTCACACATGTATTACGGTTTCCGGTTAACACAATTATAGCATGAACAATAGACAATTATCATGAACAAGGAAATACAGTAATAACCATTTTATCATTGCCTCTAGGTCATATTTCCAACACAATCAACTCCCTAACAGAAGCGAGCCCATAAATATAGGAGGTAAAAAATGAAATGGAAGAGTGCGAATCCCCAAGAACCACATAACAACCCATTCAAAAAAGAGAGCCACGAATTGATTCTTACCTAAAGCTTGATTGTTCTTAAGGCCATAGCACAAAATCAAATCCATGAGTATGTATGCGTGGGATTCAGCCATAAGTACGTGGACAAAAATTAAGCATCGGCTAGAAACACACAAAATCTAATCAAAGAATGCAAGGGTGAGCTCGTGAGACATCCATGTTGCAGGTTGGCCTTAAAACACAACAGGAGACCACACAGATCAGCACAATAATTGAATAAAACTTAAACATGACAAAGAGAGCACACCTTGCCGCGACTTAACAACAAACATGCTATAAGCGGGTTAACATCAACAACAAGCAACGAACAACATCTATCAACAACCATCTATACAACCGCACATGACCAAGGGGCAACCCTGAACTGGAGATGTCGGCCATCTGATTCATAAAGCAGAAGAGACCTGAAATACACAAGGCAATGATGCTGAGAAACACACACTTCACATAGAGTACATGAGAATCTTTATTACTACCCAGCAAGCACATATCACCAATTTGATCAACACAAAAAAGAACTGTTAGGAATCTCACAACCTGCTTATTCCTTTTCCAGTACCAAGCAAGCTACCAAAGTTGGCCCACTGTACCTACCACATATGCACACTGCTATACTGGACATGCACCAAAGTAATTGCAAGAACAGGTCTTGGGAGCTATACCTGATGGTACAAGAAATTCTCTCGGCGCCGACACAACAATTATGAACACGGAGAACTCGCAGAAGAGCACGCGACAGCAACCAGAAGTTGGTATCTACGATGGCGGTGAAGCCCTAGGCGGACACACGCGACACCTAGAGCTCAAACATGCAGGAAACGGACTGTAGGAGTTGGCTCAGATGTATGGCTTGGCGTCACCGGAAACCCCCACCGGAAGTCATTCTAGTTCTTTGCCACGCGGTCCCCAGAGACCTCGCTGGGGCACCCGACACCGATGAGGCTGCCCGATCCTGGGCCTCCATACCTACGGTGTCGAGGCATCACTACTAGGGAAAACCTTATAGACATGAGCCTACTAGTAGAGCTAGAAAAATAAAACCGCTGCTGCTAATTGCCAGTAGTGCTGTATTCCTGCAGCGCTACAACTAAGGGCTTAGCAGTAGCGCTGGGCGCTAAGAAAGCGCTACCGATAAGGTGGCCCCGACGACCCTGCCGACACTATTTATAGTAACAGCGATGGGTGGGAGGAAGCGCTACTGCTAAGGCCACTGCCAGTAGCGCTTTCTGACATGCAAGCGCTACTGCTAATGTGCCACACATAGTAGCAGCGCTTTTTTGTAAGCAGCGCTACTGCTAGTTGCGGCTGCTGCCACCTTTTCACCCCTCCCTCTCTCCCCCACTTTGCCCTCTCTCCCCTCCTTTCCCCTCTCCACTCTCCACCATTGTTGCTCTTCTTATCTCTTCCTCCTACCTCTCTAATTCTCACCTCATTAATGTCCCCCTCCACCATAACTCTCCTCCATAATTGGCCTCTCTCACATTATCTCTCTTTCTCCTACCTCTCTTCCTCTCCCCCCATTAATGTCCCCCTCCAACATAACTCCCTCTCCATTAGTTAGCTAGATAGATTCACCTCTCCTCCCCAAGAACTAGATCTAGCTAGCTATTTAGCCATCCACATGTCTCGACCGGTCTCTCTCATCATCTAATTAACGCCGTGCTCTCTCGATCGGTATCGCTCTCGGGAGATATATAGGTGAGTAAAAAGTTGTTCATTTCAAGAATGGGAATATGTGTGTGAATGCGAATATGTGTGTTTGGGATATATGGAGAGATTTGTGTGAGTGACATGCCCTCGAGTTGCTTATGTTTCGCCGAGATGTCGATTTATTTCCGTTTTGGTGAATTTCGAGCAAACTCAATATGTCCTATTTTTAGGCAAGGTCATGCTAAAATTTTATATGACTTTGAAGCATGCATGCATTATTTATTTTATAACCCTTTTGCTTGTTATACCGTGCAGTCGGTCATGAAGGTGAGTGGATGGAAGGTGGAGCGGTACATGCAATCCACGGTGATGGACATGTACGCAAATAATCGGACTAGGATTAGATGTCCGTGTGCAAGATGCAAGGAAGGAGTCCTTTTGGACCCTTTTGATCATGGCACTTTGAAGGCGCACCTGCTGAAGAATGGTTTCATGGATGGCTATACTCAGTGGATAAGTGAAGAAGCTGATGATGATGAGGACGTCCACGTGGCAGGGAATAACGACATGGGGCTCGACAAAGAGATGACCGATCGACACGACGATGGCGCTGGGGAAGAGTCTGGAAATGACAACATCGAAGAAGATTCTGGACACGGCTAAGAAGAGTTCGGACATGGCGGAGAAGAGGTCACGCCGCAGTCTTTGATGCTACTAAGTGTAGTCGTGCAGGACCCTCATGTTCGAGACCTCCTTCGCAAGAGTACGACTAGCGAGAGAGCTGATTCTAGAGAGGAGGCCAAGATGGCGCAAATTGAAGTAGACTCGAAGACTCATTGTATGATGGTTGCGATCCTGAGGTGACTCGTTTGAGTTTCACGCTCGAACTTCTGAAGACGAAGGCCAAAATCAAATGGACAGACAAAAGCCTTGATGAGCATTTGAAGTATCTACATAATAAAGTTCTTCCTGCAGGGAACCTGTGTCCTACTAGTGTCGAGGAGGCCAAGAAAATCGTTTGCCCTTTTGATTTGCCGCACATTAGGTACCACGCATGCATCAACGATTGCATCATTTATCGGGGGGAGCACGCAGAAAAAACCAGCTGTCCAGTGTGCAATGCTTCTCGATACAAGAAGGCAGGAAAGAAAGCTCCTCAGAAAGTTGTATGGTACTTTCTGATCACTCCCCAGCTACAGCGGTATTTCGTAGATCCTAAGGAAGCAAAGCTCATGCACTGGCACGCGGAGAGGAAGAAGCCCGACGATGGAGATGATCCGAAGCTGAGACACCTCGTAGATGGTAGCCAGTGGAGAGCATTCAACGTCGTATATGGATTTGCTGCAGAAGATCCAAGGAACATCGTGCTTGGTGTGAGTACCGATGGCATGAATCCGTTTGGAAACCAAAACACCAACCACAACACATGGCCCGTGTTTGTATGTATGTACAACCTCCCCCATGGAAGTGCATGAAGACAAAGTACGTACACATGAGCATGCTGATTCAAGGGCCGAAACAACCGGGAAATAGTATTAACCTGTATATGGGGCTTCTGCAAGAGGAGCTAGACTCGTTATGGAAAACACATGCATGGACATGGGACGCCAGCAAAGGAGAGTATTTCCATATGAGAGCCACGCTGATGACGATGGTGCACAACTATCTCGGTTACGGGTACACCTCAGGCCAGGTGTGCCATGGATACTGCGGATGCACGAGGTGCATGGATGATACAACGTCTCAGTAGCTTACGTCAACGAAATATGGTGGGCCCGGGAAAATCGTGTACATGGGGCATCGTAGATGGCTCGAGAAAGATGGCCCATGGAGAAAGCGTGGAGATCTATTCAATGGGTTGGATGAGCTTCGAGTACCTCCATGTAAGAGGAGCGGCGTAGAAATCGACAAGCTGTTGAGAAACTGGGAACAATGCCCCGCGTTGGGAAAGATCAAAAAGGCGCCGGAGCCGCTGCTGAAGGTATGGAAAACGAGGTTTGTTTTCTAGGACTTGGAGTACTGGCCCAATCACGACATGCCTCATTGCCTTGATCAAATGCATATCATGAAGAATGTCCTCGAGAGCTTGCTTGGCGCACTGATGAACATGCCGGAGAAGACCAAGGATGGGCCAAAGGCAAGGAAAGACTTGGAAGATTTGAAGATCAGGAAATATCTCCACCGTAAAAAGTCAACGGAGGAGACGGAGACAGAGACGGAGGAGGGGGAAAGGGGCAGAAAAGTCAACAAGAAGGAGGAGAATTATTGCCCCCCTTCCCACTTCACCTTAAGTGCGAAGGATATCGATCAATTCATCAAGTGCCTTATGGGAATCAAAGTCAATTCCAGTTACTGTGGGAAGATAAGCAGATTTCTAGACACCAAGAAGAAAAGGTTCAGCGGGATGAAGTCTCATGACTGTCACGTGATGATGACGCAGATACTCCCAGTTGCCATTAGAGGGATAATGGAGAAGCACGTCCGTGACACGCTTACTGGTCTCTACAACTTCTTTGACATTATCTCCCGAAAGTCCATAAGTGTGAAGCAGCTCCGAAGGCTACATGAAGAGATCGTTGTCATCTATGTGAGCTTGAGATGTACTTCCCGCCCGCGTTCTTTGACGTCATGGTGCATCTGTGTGTCCACATTGTGGATGACATCATCGACCTCGGGCCGACATTCCTTCACAACATGATGCCGTTTGAGAGGATGAATGGGGTCATCAAAGGATTCGTTCGTAACATGTCCTGTCCCGAAGGGAGCATCGTCCAGGGGTATCTGACGCATGAGTGTGTCTCCTTTTGCGAGAAATATATAGGCGTCGGAGACCCTGTTGTTGGTTTGCCCATCAAGAAGCACGATGGGAAGCTCGAAGGAGATGGTCATAACAACGGCCGGAGGGAATTGCACGTGGACTATTTGGATCAACGAAACGACTTTGACATGGCTAACTTAGTAGTGCTACAACACCTAGATGTGGTAGATGATTATGTGGCACAACACAAAGAAAGCATCACAAAGAAGTACCGTGATAAGGGGATGCTCAAGACGGATGACCAAGTTACTGTAGAGCACAACGCCACTTTCTTGCATTGGTTCAAAGAGCAAGTTCTTGAAAATCCCCCGGAAGAGGGCAGTTCGAACGGATTGCTAATACACGCCTTAGCACATGGCCCCGCGCCCAAGCTCGCAACCTAATAGTCCTACGATATCAATGGGTACACGTTCTACACGGAGGCCAAAGACATGGACAGTGATTACCAGAACTCCGGGGTCACAATTCAATGCGTGACCAACGCCAACGGCAGAACTGTAAGATTCTACGGAAGGGTCGAAGAGATCTGGGAGCTTGACTATGCTGGAATGCATGATGCGACGATGTTCCGTGTCAGATGGGCTAAGGACGTCGTAAGAGAAAACAAGTATTTCACCACCATGTCTATACCCGACGCGAAGAGCACTCCCGTGAACGTTAACGTCATTGCCAAAAATGAGCCATGGGTACACGCTAAGCACGTGACACAATGCTTCTTCATAACCGACCTGGCCAGTCCCAGCCATGTTGTCGTGAGGAGATCCAAAAGGAGCATCATCGGAATGGATGGAGTCGCCAACGAGGAAGACTACGACCAATACATCAACCCAATGAGGGAAGATGACGATGACGATGAAGCATACGTGAAAATAATAATAAATACTACATTAACTAAGAAAGATCGTACTCCATGGCTCCGGAAAAGTCACAAGGAGGGGCTCAATTACTCGGCAACGAACAAGAAAGGGAAGAAGCACAATGTGAAACGTCGTCGACGTAGCTAATCAGAAACCATCATTTATATATATGTATCTATCTTGTGTACGCACTTAAGTAACCGTTATCGATCAATTGATATGTTACCACCACATGAATGGTTCCGATGATAATATTCGCACAGTGTGCGAGGGAGACACCGTCGTCGGGAGAAAAACAAAAAAACAAAAAAACAAAAGGGAGAAAGCAATACAAAAGAAAATAAAAGTAAACAGAAAAGAAAAGGAAAACAATAAAAGAAAAGAAAACTAAAAACTAAAAAAGGAAAAATAAAAAAAATTAAAATTGGAATATTTAGCAGTAGCGCTGGTTTAGGGACCAGCTGTTGGAAATATGCCCTAGAGGCAATAAATAAAGTGTTTATTATTGTATTTCCTTGTTCATAATAATCATTTATTATCCATGCTATAATTGTATTAATTGGAAACATGGATACATGTGTGGATACATAGACAAACACAATGTCCCTAGTATGCCTCTAGTGAACTAGCTCGTTGATTGAAAGATGGTTATTTCCTAGCCATGGACATGAGATGTCATTTGATAACGGGATCACATCATTAGGAGAATGATGTGATGGACAAGACCCAAACTACAAACGTAGCTTATGATCGTGTCAGTGTATTGCTACTGTTTTCTGCATGTCAAGCATATGTTCCTATGACCATGAGATCATGCAACTCACAGATATCGAAGGAGTACCTTGTGTGTATCAAATGTTGCAACGTAACTGGGTGACTATAAAGGTTCTCTATAGGTGTCTTCGAGGGTGTCTGATGAGTTGGCATGGATCGAGACTGGGATTTGTTACTCCGTGTGACGGAGAGGTATCTCAGGGCCCACTCGGTAATACAACATCACAATGAGCCATGGAAGCAATGTGACTAATTGTTAGTTGCGGGATATTGTATTACGGAACGAGTAAAGAGACTTGCCAGTAACGAGATTGAACTAGGTATGGAGATACCGACGATCGAATCTCGGGCAAGTAACATACCGAAGAACAAAGGGAACATCATACGAGATTAACTGAATCCTTGACATAGAGGTTCGACCGATAAAGATCTTCGTAGAATATGTAGGAACCAATGTGGACATCCAGGTCCCGCCATTGGTTATTGACCGTAGAGGTGTCTCGGTCATGTCTACATAGTTCTCGAACCCGCAGGGTCTGCACACTTAAGGTTTGGTGACGTTTCGGTAATATAGAGTTATGTATGGTGGTGACCGAAGTTTGTTCGGAGTACCGGATGAGATCCTGGACGTCACGAGGAGCTCTGGAATGGTCCGGAGGTAAAGATTCATATATAGGAAGTCCCAGTTTGGTCGCCGGAAAAGTTTTGGGCTCATCGGTAGTGTACCGGGAGTGCCGGTAGTGTACCGGGAGACCTTCGGGAGGGGTATTTCGACCCTAGAGGGTCCATGGGCTGTGGGAGATTAATAACCAGCCCTTAGTGGGCTGGTGGAACAGCCACAAAAGTCAAATGGCACCAGGAGGAAAAAGGCCTAAAGAAAAGGTGAAAAAAGGGCCAATAGGGAGCAATCCTAGTCCAACTAGGATTGGAGAAGGAGAGTCCTACTCTCCCTCCCTCTTGCGGCCGAATTGGCTTGGACCTTGCGCCAAGACAGCCCTCCTCCCTCCCTCCTTTATATACTGGTGGATTTGGGGCTGTTTGCACTAGTTTTTCCGGCCACGTGCTACCCGTTCCACCGGTGCATAGTTTCTCCTCTAGATCGTATTTCCGCAATGCTTAGGCGAAGCCCTGCCGGAATTGCTCCACCACCATCGCCGGAGCGCCGTCATGCTGCCAGTGAACTCTTCCTCCTCTCCACTTCTTCTTGCTGGATCAAGACGGTGGAGATCGTCATCAAGCTGCACGTGTGCTGAACGCGGAGGTGCCGTCCGTTCGGTACTAGATCGGAAGGACCGTGATCAAGGCCACGGGACGGTTCGTGACGAGATTGCGGGACGGATCGTGATTGGATCGCGGGACGCTCGGTGATTTGAATCGCGAAGACGTTCGACTACACCAACCGCGTTTCTTAACGCTTCCCGCTTAGCGATCTACAAGGGTACGTAGATCAACTCCCCCTCTCGTAGATGCTCATCACCATGGATAGGTTTGCGTGTGCGTAGGAATTTTTTTGTTTCCCATGCAACATTCCCCAATAGTGGCATCATGAGCTAGGTTGATGGTTCGATGAGATCTCGAGTAGAACACAAAAGGTTTGTCGGCGTTGATGATTAGATTGCTTCCTTCCTTGGTCGGATTTTGGTTCAGCGGTATTGTGAGATGAAGCGGCCCGGACCAACATTACTCGTACGCTTACGAGAGACCGGTTCCCTCGACGCAACTTGTTGCCTAGATGGCTTGCGGGTGGCAGTTTCTCTCACTTTAGTTGGATCGGATTCGACAAAGGCGGTCCTTGAGAAGGTTGAAAAGAAAATTATGTATCACCGTTGTGGTTTATGCGTAGGTGAGAATCGTTCTTTCTAGAAACCCGTAGCAGCCATGTAAAACATGCAACAACAATTAGAGGACGTCTAACTTGTTTTTGCAGGGTATGTTGTGATGTGATATGGCCAATTACATGATGTGATATATGTGATGTATGAGATGATCATGTGATGTATAGAATTTCACGACTTGCATGTCGATGAGTACGGCAATCGGCAGGAGCCATAGGGTTCTCTTTAATTATTGTATGACCTGCGTGTCAATCATTGAGCGCTATGTAATGCTTTACTTTATCGCTAAACGATAGCAATAGTGGTAGAAGCATGCAGGGCGTGACAACCTCGATGGCGACACGTTGATGGAGATCAAGATGATGGAGATCATGGTGTTGTGCCGGTGATGATGAAGATCATGCCGGTGCTTTCAAGATGGAGATCTAAAGCACAAGCTCATGGCCATATCATGTCACTTATGAATTGCATATGATGTTAATCCTCTTATGCACCTTGTTATGCTTAGTACGGCGGTAGCATTATAAGGTGATCCCTCACTTAAATTTCAAGATAAAATTGTGTTCTCCCCGAGTGTGCACCGTTGCGAAAGTTCGTCGTGTTGAGACACCACGTGATGATCGGGTGTGATAGACTCTACGTTCACATACAACGGGTGCAAGCCAGTTTTGCACGCGCAGAACACTCGGGTTAAACTTGACGAGCCTAGCATGTACAGACATGGCCTCGGAACACAAGAGACTAAAAGGTCGAACATGAGTCATATAGTAGATATGATCAACATAATGATGTTCACCATTGAAGCCACCTCAACTCACGTGATGATCGGACTTGAGTTGGTGGATTTGGATCATGTGACACTCAGATGACCTGAGGGATGTCAATTTGAGTGGGAGCTTTAGTAATTTGGTTAACTAAACTCATTATCTTGAACAATAGTCTAAATAAACTTTGCATATTTATGTTGTAGATCAATGGCTCGCGTAGTAGCATCCCTGAATTTTAATGCGTTCCTAGAGAAAGCTAAACTGAAAGATGATGGAAGTAACTTTGTTGACTGGGCCCGTAATCTGAGGATTATCCTCACGGCTTCCCAGAAATCATATGTCCTTGATGCACCGCTTGGTGACCAACCAGAAGACATGACCTCTGAAGACGTTAAGAACGCTTGGGAGGCACGTACTGGAGATTACTCAATAGTTCAGTGTGCAATATTGTATGGCTTAGAACCGGGACTTCAAAGACGTTTTGAACGTCATGGAGCATATGAGATGTTCCAGGAGTTGAAGTTTATCTTTCAGAAGAACGCCCGGATCGAGAGGTATGAAACCTCTGATAAGTTCTATGCTTGCAAGATGGAGGAGAACGGGTCTATAAGTGAACATATACTCAGAATGTCTGGGTATTCAACTCATCTAGCGGAGTTGGGAATTGCCCTTCCGCCAGAGGCGATCACTGACAGAGTTCTTCAATCACTGCCACGTAGTTACAAGAGCTTTGTAATGAACTATAACATGCACGGGATGAACAAGTCAGTCGCCGAGCTGTTTGCGATGCTAAAAGTCGCTGAGTCTGAAATCCAGAAAGAACATCAAGTGTTGATGGTCAATAAAACCACTAGTTTCAAGAAAAATGGCAAAGTCAAGGGCAAGGGCAAGAAGGGTAAAACCAAGAAGGATGGCAAAGCAATTGCTACTCCTGCAAAGAAGCCCAAGCATGGACCCAAGCCAGAAACTGAGTGCTTTCATTGCAAAGGAACTGGTCACTGGAAGCGGAACTGCCCCAAGTACCTGGCTGACAAGAAGGCGGCCAACGACAAACAAGGTATATATGATATACATGTTATTGATGTGTACCTTACTGGCTCTCGTAGTAGTGCCTGGGTATTTGATACCGGTTCGGTTGCTCACACTTGCAACTCAAAGCAGGAACTACGGAATAAACGAAGGCTGGCAAAGGACAAAGTGACGATGCGCGTGGGAAATGGTTCCAAGGTTGATGTGATCGCCGTCGGCACGCTCTCTCTTCGATTACCACCGGGATTAGTGATGAACCTGAATAATTGTTATTTAGTGCCTGCGTTAAGCATGAACATTATATCTGGATCTTGTTTATTGCGAGACGGTTACTCATTTAAATCAGAGAATAAAGGTTGTTCTATTTATATGAGTAATATCTTTTATGGTCATGCACCCAATGTTAGGGGTTTATTCATATTGAATCTTGATAGTAATGACACACATGTTCATAACATTGATGCCAAAAGATGTAGAATTGATAATGATAGTACCACTTTCTTGTGGCACTGCCGTTTAGGTCATATTGGTGTAAAACGCATCAGGAAGCTCCATGCTGATGGACTTTTGGACTCATTTGATTTTGAATCACTTGACACATGTGAACCATGCCTCATGGGTAAGATGACTGAAACGCCATTCTCTGGAACAATGTAACGGGCGAGTGACTTATTGGAAATCATACACACTGATGTGTGCGGTCCAATGAATGTTACAGCGCGTGGAGGATATCGTTATTTTCTCACCTTCACTGATGACTTAAGTAGATATGGGTATATTTACTTAATGAAACACAAGTTTGAAACATTTGAAAAGTTCAAGCAATTTCAGAGTGAAGTTGAGAATCATCGTAACAAGAAGATTAAGTTCCTACGATCTGATCGAGGAGGTGAATATCTGAGTTATGAGTTTGGCAGTCACTTAAGACAATGTGAAATTGTTTCACAGTTGACACCGCCCGGAACACCACAGCGTAATGGTGTGTCCGAACGTCGTAATCGAACCTTATTAGATATGGTGCATTCTATGATGTCTCTTGCTGATTTGCCACTATCGTTTTGGGGTTATGCATTAGAGACAGCTGCATTCACTTTAAATAGGGCACCATCAAAATCCGTTGAGACAACGCCATATGAATTGTGGTTTGGCAAGAAGCCAAAGTTATCGTTTCTTAAAATTTGGGGATGTGATGCTTATGTCAAAAAGCTTCAGCCTGAAAAGCTAGAACCCAAAGCGGAGAAATGCGTCTTCATAGGATACCCGAAAGAGACAGTCGGGTATACCTTCTATCTCAGATCCGAAGGCAAAGTGTTTGTCGCTAAAAATGGAACATTTCTTGAGAAAGAGTTTCTCTCGAAAGAATTGAGTGGGAGGAAAATAGAGCTTGATGAGGTTATTGAACCTTTACTTCAACCAGAAAGTAGCGCAGCGTAGAAAGATGTTTCTGTGGAACCTACGACGGTAGAAGAGGAAGTTAATGATGATGATCATGAAGCTTTGGATCAAGCAACTATTGAACCTTGTAGGTCGACAAGGCCGCGTACTACCCCTGAGTGGTACGGCAACCCTGTCTTGGAGGTCATGTTGTTGGACAACAATGAACCTACGAGCTATGGAGGAGCAGTGATGGGCCCGGATTCCGAGAAATGGTTAGAGGCCATGAAATCCGAGATGGGATCCATGTATGAAAACAAAGTATGGACTTTGGAAGTATTACCTGAAGGGCGAAAGGCCATTCAGAACAAATGGATCTTTAAGAAGAAGACAGACGCGGACGGTAATGTCACCGTCTATAAAGCTCGACTTGTGGCAAAGGGTTTTTCACAAGTTCAAGGAGTTGACTACGATGAGACTTTCTCACCCGTAGCGATGCTTAAGTCTGTCAGAATCATGTTAGCAATAGCTGCCTATTTCGATTATGAAATTTGGCAGATGGATGTAAAAACAGCGTTCCTCAACGGTTTCCTTGAGGAAGAGATGTATATGATGCAACCCGAAGGTTTTGTCGATCCAGAGAATGCTGACAAAGTTTGCAAACTCCAGCGATCCATTTATGGACTGGTGCAAGCATCTCGGAGTTGGAATAAGCGCTTTGATGAGGTGATCAAAGCGTTTGAGTTTATACAAGTTTACGGAGAAGCTTGTATTTACAAGAAAGTGAGTGGGAGCTCTATAGCGTTTCTAGTATTATATGTGGATGACATATTGCTGATTGGAAACAATATAGAAATGCTGGAAAGCGTGAAGGAATATTTGAACAAGAGTTTTTCAATGAAGGACCTAGGAGAAGCTGCTTTCATATTAGGCATTAAGATCTATAGAGATATATCGAGACGCTTAATAGCACTTTGACAGAGCACATACCTTGATAAAGTTTGGACGAAGTTCAAAATGGAATAGTCCAAGAAGGGGTTCTTGCCTGTATTACAAGGTGTGAAGTTGAGTAAGACTCAATGCCTAGTAACTACAGAAGATAGAGAAAAGATGAGTGTCATCCCCTATGCTTCAGCCATAGGCTCTATCATGTATGCAATGCTGTGCACAAGACCCAATGTGAGGCTTGCCATAAGTATGGCCGGAAGGTTTCAAAGTGATCCTGGACTGGAGCACTGGCAAGCGGTCAAGAATATCCTTAAGTACCTGAGAAGGACTAAGGAAATGTTTCTCGTTTATGGAGGTGATGAAGAGCTAGTCGTAAAGGGTTACGTCGATGCAAGCTTTGACACTGATCCGGACGACTCTAAGTCGCAAACCGGATACGTATTTATTCTTAACGGGGGAGCGGTAAGCTGGTGCAGTTCCAAGCAAAGCGTGGTAGCTGACTCTACGTGCGAAGCGGAATACATCGCAGCCTCGGAGGCGGCGAAGGAAGGTGTCTGGATGAAGCAGTTCATGACAGATCTTGGAGTAGTGCCCAGTGCACTGAATCCAATGAACCTGTTCTATGACAACACTGGTGCCATTGCTCTGGCCAAGGAACCAAGGTTTCACAAGAGGACAAGACACATAAAGCGACGCGTCAACTCCATCCGCGATTACATCTTGGAGAAAGACATAAATATTTTCAAAGTGCACACGGATCTGAATGTTGCAGACCTGTTGACTAAACCTCTTCCAAGGGCTAAACATGATCAACACCAGAACTACATGGGTGTTCGATTCATTACAATGTAAATCACATAGTGATGTGAACTAGATTATTGACTCTAGTGCAAGTGGGAGACTGTTGGAAATATGCCCTAGAGGCAATAAATAAAGTGTTTATTATTGTATTTCCTTGTTCATGATAATCGTTTATTATCCATGCTATAATTGTATTAATTGGAAACATGGATACATGTGTGGATACATAGACAAACACAATGTCCCTAGTATGCCTCTAGTGAACTAGCTCGTTGATTGAAAGATGGTTAAGGTTTCCTAGCCATGGACATGAGATGTCATTTGATAACGGGATCACATCATTAGGAGAATGATGTGATGGACAAGACCCAAACTACAAACGTAGCTTATGATCGGGTTAGTTTATTGCTACTGTTTTCTGCATGTCAAGCATATGTTCCTATGACCATGAGATCATGCAACTCACAAATATCGGAGGAGTACCTTGTGTGTATCAAACGTCGCAACGTAACTGGGTGACTATAAAGGTCCTCTACAGGTGTCTCCGAGGGTGTCTATTGAGTTGGCATGGATCGAGACTGGGATTTGTTACTCCGTGTGACATCCAGGTCCTGCCATTGGTTATTGACCGTAGAGGTGTCTCGGTCATGTCTACATAGTTCTCGAACCCGCAGGGTCTGCACACTTAAGGTTTGGTGACGTTTCGCTAATATAGAGTTATGTATGGTGGTGACCGAAGTTTGTTTGGAGTCCCGGATGAGATCCTGGATGTCACGAGGATCTCCGGAATGGTCCGGAGGTAAAGATTCATATATAGGAAGTCCTAGTTTGGTCGCCGGAAAAGTTTCGGGCTCATCGGTAGTGTACCGGGAGTGCCGGTAGTGTACCGGGAGACCTCCGGGAGGGGTATTTCGACCCTAGAGGGTCCATGGGCTGTGGGAGATTAATAACCAGCCCTTAGTGGGCTGGTGGAACAGCCACAAAAGGCCCATGGCGCCAGGAGGAAAAAGGCCTAAAGAAAAGGTGAAAAAAAGGGCCAATAGGGAGCAATCCTAGTCCAATTAGGATTGGAGAAGGAGAGTCCTACTCTCCCTCCCTCTTGCGGCCGAATTGGCTTGGCCCTTGCGCCAAGCCAGCCCTCCTCCCTCCCTCCTTTATATACTGGTGGATTTGGGGCTATTTGCACTAGTTTTTCCGGCCACGTGCTACCCGTTCCACCGATGCATAGTTTCTCCTCTAGATCGTATTTCCGCAGTGCTTAGGCGAAGCCCTGCCGGAATTGCTCCACCACCATCGCCGGAGCGCCATGACGCTGCCGGCGAACTCTTCCTCCTCTCCACTTCTTCTTGCTGGATCAAGACGGTGGAGATCGTCATCAAGCTGCACGTGTGCTGAACGCGGAGGTGCCGTCCGTTCGGTACTAGATCGGAAGGACCGTGATCAAGGCCACGGGACGGTTCATGATTGGATCGCGGGACGGATCGTGACGAGATCGCGGGACGGATCGTGATTGGATCGCGGGACGCTCGGCGATTTGAATCGCGAAGACGTTCGACTACACCAACCGCGTTTCTTAACGCTTCCCGCTTAGCGATCTACAAGGGTACGTAGATCAACTCCCCCTCTCGTAGATGCTCATCACCATGGATAGGTTTGCGTGTGCGTAGGAACTTTTTTGTTTCCCATGCAACGTTCCCCAACACCAGCGCTATAGCTACCTTAGCTATAGCACTGGTTCCTAAACCAGCGGTACTTCTATTTGGCGTTAACCCCCACACGGGCTCAAAATAAAATAAAATTGGAATAGTTAGCAGTAGCGCTGGTTTAGGAACCAGCGCTATAGCTACCTTAGCTAGCTGGTTCCTAAACCAGTGCTACTGCTACCTTAGCTATAGCGCTGGTTCCTAAACCAGTGCTACTGCTATTTGGGGTTAACCCCCACGCGGGCTCAAAATTTCGTCAGTTCCCATTCTCCCCCACTCCCACCTCTCCTCTCCCTGCGCTGTCGTCGCCCGCGCCGCTGTCGTCCTCAATGCCAGCCTCCTCCGGCCTCCTCCTCGTCCTGGACCTCGACGCTGGACCCAACTCTCCCTCCTTCGCCTATCCACCTCCTCCAGCCTGCGACGGCGAAGGATCCCGGCTGGATCTAGGGAGACGGCGTCGCCAGTTGACCTGCACCCGCTCGTCTCCTCTCCCCCGACCCCGAGCTCGCTCCTTTTCTCCCCGGCATGTTGCTCCCGCGCCAAAGGTGGCCGCTTCTTCTTCCGCTCCATCCAAGATTAAACCCCATCCCATCCCTCCCCTCTCCTCTGCTTCCTCTCATGCCCATGCCCATCGAGCCATTTCAATTTCTAGATTTTGCTCTGTTTGGGATTTGGTGATGATAGATGCCGTTGCCTATAAAAGTTCAGTGTACAAATTCAGTGTAAAAAATCAGTGCTGCACCGAAGATTTGTCTAAATGAAGCTATTTGTCGCCTGAATGTTGCATCCGTGTCAATGTAGCACTGCTATTTAGTGAAATCAAAATGATGGAGACAATAGCATTATTCACATTTTCACTAAATTCAGTTAACACCAAAGGTGTATCTCTGCAACAGTAGCATTGTTCACATTTTTGCTCTGCAGAAGAAGATGAATGTAGGGATCTTTCATGATGCTCACCTAAATGTACAGGACCCAAATCACAGTAGGAACAACAGTCGGAACAACTTGCCATGTAACCATGATCATCGTAAATGGGATGTCGAAGTCCAAGATGCACAAATTTGACAAAGCCTGCATAAAATGCATGATTAATGGTTTAAATTTGCAGTAACATGGTGCAAATCTCCAGTAACATGATTCATGATATCTAAATAATGGCCTCCTTGCTATCTTATTTCCAAATAATTTCAGTCCACAATCAATCAATTTATTTTGGAAACAATTAATATGATTCCACAAGATTACTCAAGGCTGGAGTATATTTCTAAATATTTTTAGTTAGTCTTATGGGTCATCTTAAAAAATGTTTCATTGGAACATTCTTGCTAACAGTCCTTGTGGTCAAATTCCAAATTATTCTGAGGAGTTCAGTGAATTTACTGTAAGGAGTTAACTGAATTTTGTTTCACTAAAGTCAAATTAACTGGATATATATTCCCTTGCTCATTACGGGGCTACGCTTTATTTATTTAGATGCATTAGTATAGTTGTTAACTAGAGCAACGCCCAATGGTTTTTCTTGTACTAGTAAGTGCAGGATAACTTAAGCAGACGGGGGTGAGACCAACCCAGCAATTCACATGAATTAGGAGGTCAAAATTTGCATTCTCTAGTTTTCTGTTCATAAACAAACACATGAAGACTTGTTTTTATCGTGCAAGTTCAAGCATGTAAATCACTGTACTAATGAGACAACCATGTTTTGGCGAAATATCCGAGTGGCCTATGTTTTGTCGGAATGTTGATTTATTTTCGTTCCGGCAAATTTCAGGCACTCCATATGTCCACTTTTTAGCAAAGGTCATGCCAAAAATTTCAGGCGCAACTTGTGCTAGAAACTAGGACATATGGAGTACCCTGGATTTGCCGGAAGGGGAATGAATCAACATTCCGACCAAATATATATAGGCCCCTTTTTTCTCTTCATTATATCTTTTATTTACAATTGTTGAATAGGAAACATGACTACTGACGCCGAAGCCGGGGGTTCTGCTCGCATCGTAGTAGACCCCCATGAGGCAGCAAATCACTATTTCAATTACCTGGACGAACACCAGATGGGGTTGCATGGTGGTGGCAGTGGCACTAACCCTGACACCGACACCGACACCGGCACTGGCATCGGCACCGACACCACCCCCGAGACCGGCAACAATGCTGTCGTAGCCGATAAAGCACCAAAGAAGAAGAGGTCACGGAAACAAATGAGCTCGGCATCGGACAAATTATGGTCACAGAGATGCAACCCAAGAAGTTAGAGCCAACGGCACCGGAGGAAGCGCGCTCGTGCTGGGGCAATCAACTAGGATGCATCCTTAGGGAAACCGCGGACATCAATGAGTTCTGTTGAAGAAGATACCACATATGGAGCACATGCTCCTAAAGAAGTTGCACAATAGGTTCCTATTCCCCAGCCGGGATGAAAGCACATTTAAAGACCCGTGGGATGACGTCGCCATGACGAACATAAACGCCAAGGCGATGGTGACGTTCACCAACAATTTGTCCTCCTGGAAAGTTTGGGTGAAAAAAGCGATTGCGAAGAATGAACCGTGGTCCAAGATTCATGCTGATAATCCGTCAATAACGGAAGAGGACTTTGAAAAATTCAAGGAGAATTGCGGTAAATAAGAAGTCAAGGCAAGGTCGGAGAAAATGAAGGTGCTCCAGGCCAGGAACATGCCTCCCCACCGCCTCGGAAGCCATGGTTACGAGGGAAGAGGCACGTATGGGCCAAGGAGGACGCCGAACGTGAAAGTCACGGAATCTAGACCCCTTGGCGGAGTTCACCGACCCGCTGGAGCATGACTGGATTAGGGCCCGATACAAGTGGGACAAAGTCAACAAGATCTTTTACACGGACCCGAACACGTGGGAGTTCATGAGACTTATGGTAATTGTTATATTAACACATTATCATATTAGCTTCCAATCAGTCCGACTACAAGTTTTGTCACATTAGTAAACCATCCATGTCCCTTTTGTAGAAAGAGCAGCACCAAAAGGCAGCCGAAAGCGACGAGTCGTCACGGTCATCGGTGAGGCCCAAGTGGGACACCCCATTCAACCGGGCCCTGAACATACTGAAAAAGGTCCCGGTGGACAAGCTGCCATCCTATGGACATGTGCACGGTGTGGGAGATGGCGCCTCGTGGAAGACGTGCTACCGCGAGGAGCTAGAGGAAAGAAGGAAGAGACAGTCGGTCGTCACTCAACAGACCATCGATGAGAAGATCACGATTACGGTCAATAAGACCAAAGCTGAGACCAAAGAAGAGTTGCGCGGGGCCGTCAATGCAGCAGTCACTGACGCGGTGGTCAGCTTGATTCCGACACTTTTCAATTTCACGAAGAACTATCCAAATGCAAGGCCAGAGGACTTTCCCCTTCCCAGCTTTGTCAGGAGCAATTCGGCAAACACCACAGCACCGGCACCTGCTCAAGCAACCGCAAAAGGTCCCGCTCCTGTTCATAGCAGCCCGACCTCCATCTCTTGCATGCTCGGCGGGCCTTCATCGCTGGCTGAGCTCGACGCCCTCACGGTAATTACGCATCATACCCTTTTCACCAGCATGTCTATAGTCTTCCGTTTCAGTTGCCTTTCGGATGTTTGACGTCGCAGACATGTCTTCTTCGTAGGCCGATGATACCCCGTGCACCCTACTGTATGACATCAAGGGCCAAAAGGTGGCCGTGGGAAAGGCAATGATCGTGAAGCCGAAGGACCACATGTTCCACAACCGAGAGATGGCTGATGGCGTCTTCAAGGTTAACGTGGCTAATGTCTTAGTGGGCTTCGAGGATTTGCCTCCTCCAGTACCAGCCGATGATGACAAGACCCCCCCGAGGATTGGCGCATGCAAGAGCTGGTTCTTGCCTTGGCCGAAGTCTCTTCTTCTTCTCGAGGCGCCCAGTATCATGCCAATGCCACCTTCTCAAGAAGGTATGAACACCACCCCACCTACCACATTACCAGCACCTGTCGTGGCGGGTGGTAGCGGACGACACGAGGGAGAGCCTCCATTAGTACCAGATCATGTCGCCCCTGCTGTCGAAGAAGAAAATGTTGATGACATGGAGGAGGATGATGATGACCTAGACAAGTATTTCAATACCACCTACGATGATGGAAGGTTGATGTCTCAGGACGACGAAGACTCAGGCTATGAGCATGGAGATGATGACTTGATGCCGCCTGATTTGCCGGAGCCGGAACATCCTAAGGCGGAATGCAAAAAGTCTCTCTTCAAGCAATCCTCGCAGGGGACGCCTCCAGATGCCGCCTCTACCTAGCACCCCCCGAGGCCCGTCCAATGTTTAGCCCGACGACACTTGGGGGGTGGTGGTGGTCAGGGAAGGTATGTTGGGCTCATTACCGCTGCCACCCAACAAGAAGCCAAGGAGGAGACCGGAAAAGAAAGGCCCTAAAGGCGCCAGAGCTGCTTCAAGCAGCCAACAACCTCTGAAGCCCCGGGTGGTAGACAGAATACCTGTCGAAGGTAAGAGTCGTTTCCATGTCGCCGGCGAGCCGATCCTACCCCCAAAGCGCTAGATAACATACTGAACAATGATCTAAGGAGACTCCATGAAGATGTGATGGCCAGAGAAAAAAGCCTTCTGATCGCGGAAAAACCAGGATACACGCTTTACGCGGCTCAGGTGCCGGGTGGGAAGTTGTACGTCGACACCTGGCCCACGAATCAGTTCATCCTGCGATTCGACTACATCTACAACATGTTCCACATGACCAAGATGGATTTCCAGTTCATCCGCATGTATGCGATGTATCTCAACTACTTCATCAGGATCGAGAACATACGATATATCTGCGTCGTGGACCCGTTCTATATGCACGGGAGCTACTTGGCAGTTTGCAAAGAGCACCGTGACTATGCGAGCAAGTACCTCGGCAGATTCATGATCGCTAATAAGGACAAGGAAGCGATTCTCTTGCCTTATCATCCCACATAAGTCATCGGCGCATATCCTTTCGTAAGTGTCGTTAATCATTCCTTTGCAAGCATGGAGGCTAATTAGAGGTGTGTACTTGATTTGCGCAGCGGGGGCGCCGCCGTGCTCATCGTTCTATACCCAGAATACTCCCATGCTATATACTTGGACTCATCGAAGAACATCAAGAAAAAGGATTACACGCACGTAAAGGGAGTTCTCAATAGTGCCCTGTTTACCTTCAGCATGTCTGGTGGATATATAAAGGTGAAAAGGAACAGGAAGGACAGGCTGGTTTTCCGCGATAAGACTGACTTCTGCTGCATCCAGCAACCGCACACCAGTCAGGCTGATGGATTCTACCTCATGCATCACCTGCTTGTGTACAGAAGGGATAATCAACGCCTTCGCATGTAACCTAGTATCGAAGATGCCGAGATTGTCAGCTGGGCCACAAGCATAGGACAGACACCGGATCATCGACTCCGAGCTAAGTTTATCACGTACAGTGTGAACTTGCCCAAGTGATGAGGAAGCAGGTCCTCGAACCAGCAGGGATGTTCTACCATGGGCCAACAATGACGTGGGATGATGTCCGAGCACTGCTACTCGCTCAGCATCTGGACCTTAAGCCTTTCATGAATCTCGGGTGCTTCATCCCTGACTATGAAGATTGGACCGCCGACATGGAGGACTGATCGCTCTTGCTAGTTAATTAGTTTGGGTATATATGAGGAACTTCGTCACTTATGTTTACTATAAGTTGCCTGTATTTTGCTAATTATGCCTCTTTGTTTTCTTAAGTACATTATGTTGCATATTATCGTTCAATTGATCAACTGTCGATGCAGGTACATAGATCAGAGATGACGAAGGACTGGCATGTCGTGTTCGTTGGGAGGGTTCTAGGAGTCTACGACCACTGGCCACACGCTCAGGCCCAGGTGTACAGGTACCCGGGTGCTAGCCACAGAGGGTTTGATAGCAGAGCCAAAGCGGAAAGTAGTTACTTGAGGTGGACACTCCGGCATGAGCGGGGGCAGGACCGCCGGTGCCTCAAGTACTACATAGTCACGCTCTTGCTCATGCTGATCACTCTTCTCCTCTATATCATGGTTTAGATAGAGATGATGAAAACTTGTGTTTGTGCCATGACCATGCATTTGCACTTATTCGAGACATGACATGATCACTCTTGTGTATCGCTATTTTCGAGATGTGATGATATTTGTGTTGAATGATGATGATAGTATGACGAGAGTACCGTATGTCTATGGTATGATGATAATAGTGTATGTTTAGTATGATCTGATGAAACTACTGTATAGATCCTGTATAAATACATAAAAAATACGTAGAGGGTGTAAATCTGTGAAAGCAGGAATACTAGCAGTAGCGCTGGAAATCATCTAATAGCAGCAGCGTTTTGTTCGTCCAAGTGCTACAAATAGTTAGCAGTAGCGATGGCCTGGCAAGCGCTACTGTTAACAACACATAGTAGTAGCGCTTGGCAGGCCAATGCTACTGCTAAAACATAGCTGTAGTGCGATAGTAGTAGCGCTGGACCCAGCGCTACTACTATGCATATTTCGAGCGCTACTACTAGGGTTTTCCCTAGTAGTGCATGGACGAAAGGCCTGACCCTGCGAGACACTGGATCCGACACTGCCACCGCTTGGGGGCGCGGGTCTGTGCAAGGGTTGAGCCTCCTCATCGCTGCCGTATTCCTAGTGGCCGCGGTGTGGCTAGCATCGCACCAACGGAGGGGAGACAATGTAGGGGATGGAGAGAAAGGGGGTGAAGGGGAAGCATCAGTGGCGGAAAAAGGGAAGAGGAGAGATGAGAAGAGGGGAGGTTGCATGTGGGGGTGAAGAAAGCGTGGAGTGAGGGGCTGGGTCACGTGCAGGAGTCCTTCTTTACTCTGCGCACCCAAAATTATCGACCGACAAAACAATGCCTCTTCCGTCGACGTGGCTATCACGAGCGGAGGCCGTGCGGTTCGCTCCTGATGGATGTAATGCTCCCAGAGTCCAGGTTAAAGACAAATGCACTTGTTCTTCATGTTCTCCTGTAGGCCAGTTGACAACCATTGCAAAGAGAACCCCTGAAAATGATTCAGTACTACCGGTCCAGAACCATGGAAGTTCTCCCGTCCGTCTTCATTAATGCAATTCCCTAAGATCCTGTCAATGGTACCTATTGTCTGTGCCCCATCGCTGAATACGTTGCCTTCAATACAGCTTTTTCCACAGGACCTTATCTCATGGGACATTGGTTTTGGCACAGATCCAGTTGGTGAGACAACGATTCAGATAGCAAGATCAGCTGGACCCCAGAGCCAAAACACTGCTCCCGTTTTATATGCATTAATATGCTTCATGTTCTATTTCCCCTTGTTTTTGAGTATTGTAGATAAGGAATATTAAATGGAGTCCAAACAGAATAAAATCTCCACGATGATTTTTCTTGGACCAAAAGACATCTATCAGACTTGGAGAGGAAGGCAGGAGACCTGCCAGGAGGTCACAAGCCACCCTGGCGCGGCCAGGGCCCCCCTCCTGGCTTGTGGCCCCCAGCAGGGCCTCTAACCCTAATCTTTGGCGTATAAATTCACAAATATTCCCCCAATACCAAAGACAGCAAAAATAATACCTTTTCGCCGCCGGAAGCCTCCATTCCCAAGAGATCCAATCTTGGAGGCTTTTTCGGTAATCTGCCGAAGGGGGATTCGATCACGGAGGGCATCTACATCAACTCCATTGCCCCTCCGATGATGCGTGAGTAGTCCACCACAGACCTACGGGTACATAGCTAGTTGCTAGATGGCTTCTTCTCTCTCTTTGTGCTTCAATACCATGTTTTCCATGATCTCCATGGGGATCTATCCGATGTAATACTCTTTTGCGGTGTGTTTGTCGAGATCCGATGAATTGTGGGTTTATGATCAGCTTATCTATGAATATTATTTGGTTCTTCTCTGAATTCTTATATGCATGGTTCCATATCTTTTCAAGTCTCTTCGAGTTATTGGTTTGGTTTGGCCAACTAGATTGGTAATTCTTGCAATGGGAGAAGTGCTTAGTTTTGGGTTCAATCTTGCGGTGTCCTCACCCAGTGACAAAGTAGGGGTAGCAAGGCACATATTGTATTGTTGCCATCAAGGGTAAAAATATGGGGTTTTCATCATATTGCTTGAGTTTATCCCTCTACATCATGTCATCTTACTTAATGCGTTACTCTGTTATTCATGAACTTAATACTCTAGATGCAGGCAGGAGTCGGTCAATGTGTGGAGTAATAGTAGTAGATGTAGAATCGTTTCGGTCTACTTGACACGGACGTGATGCCTATATGCATAATCATTGCCTTGTATATCATCATAACTATGCACTTTTCTATCAATTGCTCGACAGTAATTTGTTCACCCACCATGTTATTTTCCTTCAAGAGAGAAGCCTCTAGTGAAACCTATGGCCCCCGGGTCTATTTTCCATATTATATTTTCAAATCTATATACCAAAAATACAAAAATACCTTGCTGCAATTTATTTACCTTTTACTTCTCGCAACCTTTCCTATCTATCTCTATCGGATTTAATCCTTGCAAGTAACCATCAAGGGATTGACAACCCCTTTATACCGTTGGGTGCAAGTGTTTGATTGTTTGTGTAGGTGCATCTATTGGTGACTTGCTTATTCCTCCTATTGGATTGATACCTTGGTTCTCAACAACTGAGGGAAATATTTATCTACTTTGCTGCATCACCCTTTCCTCTTCAAGGGAAAACCAACGCAAGTTCAAGAAGTAGCAAGAAGGATTTTTGGCGCCGTTGCGTGGAGGATACACATCAAGCCTACCAAGTAGCCATCACAAACTCATCTATTGCATTTACATTATTTTCCATTTGCCTCTCGTTTTCCTCTCCCCCACTTCTAAAACTATTTTTAGAAAAAACCAAAAAGATTTGCCTTTTTATTCGCCCTCTTTCTCGTTCGCCTTTTTCTCGCCAGATCTCTTTTTGTTTGCTTGTGTTGCCCGTGCCTTCTATTTGCTTGCATCTTGGCTTGCTAAAAATCTATTTATATGGATCCTCATCCACTTGCTAATCTTTTCAAAAGTCCAAATTGTGATGAACCAATTACTAGTGAGTTGAGTGCACTTGATTATCTCTATGAAGTTTTGTTTGAAAATCATGAATCTAATTTTTTGATGAAGCGTTGAAAGAAGAAAATTATAAGGTGATTCATGATAGATCCTTGATAGAAAAGAATGATTGCAATGTTGCTAGTATGAATTATCTAAATATCCATGATGCTAATGATATGCAAGGCCATAAGCTTGGGGATGCTATGTTTCATGAAGATGACATTTTTTGTTCCCCAAGTTTTGATGGGCAAATTCATTATGATGATTGCATGCTTGTGCATCATGAAAAGCATGATTTATGTGATAGTTATATTGTTGAATTCCTTCATTATGCTACTGAAATTTATTATTAGGGAGGACCATATGCTTGTAGGAATTGCAATAATACCAAGTTTCCTCTCTATGTGTTCAAAGTTTTGAAGTTATGCTTGTTTTGCCTTCCTATGCTAAGTGATTCTTGTTCCCATAAAGTGTTTGCTCAAAAAACTCCCTATGCATAGGAAGTGGGTTAGACTTAAATGTTCTTGTCATGAGATTCATGATGCTTTCTTACATATTTCAATTACTACTTTTTATGTGAGCATCATTGAAATCATCATGCCCAGCTAGGGGCGTTAAACAATGGCGTTTGTTGGGAGGTAACCCAATTTTACTTTTATGTTTTTGTTTTTGCTTCTGCTTTTGAGTGTTTCACACATTATTACCTCTATAGTAATTGTGTTTTGGTGTTTTAATTAGTGTTTGAGCCAAGTAAGACCTTTGGGATGGTCTATGGTGATTGTTGATTTGATCTTGCTGAAAAACAGAAACTTTTGCGCCCAGTACAATTTTTTTATAATTTTATCAGAGCGTCGAATGAGTCTAAAAGTTTTACAAAATATTTATAAACAAATTTCCCAGGTTTCCTAATTTTTCATAATGTTTTGAGTTATAGAAGTATACAAAGTTTCCGGGTTGCTACTGACATTTCTGTTTTTGACAGATTCTGTTTTCTTTGTGTTGTTTACCTATTTTGATGTATCTATGGGTCGTATCGGGGGGGGGGGGTATGGACCATGGAGAAGTTGGAATACAGTAGATATTACACCAATATAAATAAAGAATGAGTTCACAATAGTACCTAAGGTGGTGATTTATTTTCTTATACTAACGGATCTCACGAGTTTTCTGTTAAGTTTTCTGTTGTGAAGTTTTCAAGTTTTGGGTAAAGATTTGATGGAAATGGAATAAGGAGTGGCAAGATCCTAAGCTTGGTGATGCACAAGACATCCCAAGTAATAAAGGATGTCAAAAATCCTAAGCTTGGGGATGCCCTAGAAGGCATCCCCTTGTAAATTTACTTGAGGCTATATTTTTATTCACCACATGATATGTGTTTTGCTTGGAGTGTCTTGTATGATATGAGTATTTATTTTTATTTTGCCACAATCATCTTGGCTGAACACATCTTTTGAGAGAGACATGCATGAATCGTTAATTTATTAGAATACTCTATGTGCTTCACATATCTTTTGAGCTAGGCAATTTTGCTCTAGTGCTTCACTTATATCTTTTTAGAGCACGGTGGTGTTTTGTTTTATAGAAATAATTGAACTCTCGTACCTCACTTATATTATTTTGGTTATAAATTTAGTCCTAATATAATAGGCATCCAAGAGGGATATAATAAAAACTTTCATATAAAGTGCATTGAATATTATGAGAAGTTTGATTCCTTGCATAAAGTTTTGAGATATAAAGATGGTGATATTAGAGTCATGTTAGGAAGTAATTGTGGATTGGTAGAAATACTTGTGTAAAGGCTTGTGATTCCTGTAGCATGCACGTATGGTGAACCGTTATGTAAGGAAGTCGGAGCATGATTTGTTTATTGATTGCCAACCTTTGTGTGAGGGTCGGGAGCGCGCGATGGTTTACTCCTACCAATCTATCCCCTAGGAGAATGCATCTAATACTTTGCTTCGATGACTAATAGACTTTTGCAATAAGTATGTGAGTTTTGTATGACTAATGTGAGTCCATGGATTATACACACCCTCACCCTTCCACCTTTGCTAGCCTCTCTAGTACCGTGCAACTTTCGTCGGTGCATTAAACCCACCATATATCCTTCCTCAAAATAGCCACCATACCTACCTATTATGGAATTTTCATAGCCATTCCGAGATATATTGCCATGCAACTTCCACCGCCCCGTTTATTATGACACACACCATCATTTTCATATTGCTTTGCATGATCTTAAGATAACTAGCATGATGTTTTTATGGCTTGTCCGTTTTTTGATGTCATTTGCTATGCTAGATCATTACACATCCTGGTACACCGTCAGAGGCATTCATATAGAGTCATATTTTGTTCTAGATATCGAGTTGTAATTCTTGAGTTTTAAGTAAATAAAAGTGTGATGACCATCATTATTAGAGCATTGTCCCATGTGAGGAAAGGATCATGGAAGCTATGATTCCCTCACAAGTTAGAATGAGACTCCGGAATTTATGAAGAAAAGAGAGGCCAGTGATGCCCCCCCAAAAAGAGGCCATTGATGCCCACCAAGAAAAAGGAGAGAAAAGAGAGAAGGGACAATGCTACTATCTTTTTTTCCACACTTGTGCTTCAAATTAGCACCATGATCTTCATGATAGAGATTAGAGAGTCTCCTATTTTGTCACTTTCATATACTAGTGGGAATTTTTCATTATATATCTTGGCTTGTATATTCCAATGATGGGCTTCCTCAAATTGCCCTAGGTCTTCATGAGCAAGAAAGTTGGATGCACACCCACTTAGTTTCTTATTGAGCTTTCATACACTTATAGGTCTAGTGCATCCGTTGTATGGAAATCCCTACTCACTCACATTGATATCTATTAATGGGCATCTCCATAGCCCGTTGATACGCCTAGTTGATGTGAGACTATCTTCTCCTTTTTCTTCACAACCTCCACCACATTCTATTCCACCTATAGTTCTATATCCATGGCTCACACTCATGTATTGCATGAGAGTTGAAAAAGTTTGAGAACATAAAAGGTGTGAAAGAATTGCTTGACTTGTCATCGGGGTTGTGCATGATATAAATACTTTGTGTGGGGAAGATGGAGAATAGCCAGACTATATGATTTTGTAGGGATAACTTTCTTTTGCCATTATATTTTGAAGAGACACAATTGCTTTGTTAGTATGCTTGAAATATTATTGTTTTTGTGTCAACATTAAGCTTTTGTTTTGAGTCTTATGGATCTGAACATTCATGCCACAGTAAAGGATATTACATGGATATATATGTTAGGTAGCATTCCACATCAAAAATTCTGTTTTTACCATTTACCTACTCAAGGACGAGCAAGAATTAAGCTTGGGGGTGCTGATATGTCTCCAACGCATCTATAATTTTTGATTGTTCCATCCTATTATATTATCTATTTTGGATGTTTTATATGCATTAATATGCTATTTTATATTATTTTTGGGACTAACCTATTAACCTAGAGCCTAGTGCTAGCTTTTCTTTTTTTCTTTTTTTTGAGTATTGTAGATAAGGAATATTAAACGGAGTCCAAACGGAATAAAATCTTCGCAATGATTTTTCTTGGACCAGAAGACATCTACCAAACTTGGAGAGGAAGGCAGGAGACTTGCCAGGAGGTCACAAGCCACCCTGGCGCGACCAGGGGGCGCCCTCCTGGCTTGTGGCGCCCAACAGGTCCTCTAACCCTAATCTTGGGCCTATAAATTCCCAAATATCCCCACAATACCAAAGAGAGCACCAATAATACTTTTCCGCCGCCGGAAGCCTCCATTCCCGAGAGATCCAATCTTGGAGCCTTTTCCGGTAATCTACCATAGGGGGATTCAATCACGGAGGGCATCTGCATCAACTCCATTGCTCCTCCGATGATGCTTGAGTAGTCCACCACAGACCTACGGGTCCATAGCTAGTTGCTAGATGGCTTCTTATCTCTCTTTGTGCTTCAATACCACGTTCTCCATGATCTGCATGGGGATCTATCCGATGTAATACTCTTTTGCGGTGTGTTTGTCGAGATCCGATGAATTGTGGGTTATGATCAGCTTATCTATGAATATTATTTGGTTCTTCTCTGAATTCTTATATGCATGATTCCATATCTTTGCAAGTCTCTTCGAGTTATTGGTTTGGTTTGGCCAACTAGATTGGTAATTCTTGCAATGGGAGAAGTGCTTAGTTTTGGGTTCAATATTGCGGTGTCCTCACCCAGTGACGAAGTAGGGGTAGCAAGGCACATATTGTATTGTTGCCATCAAGGGTAAAAAGATGGGGTTTTCATCATATTGCTTGAGTTTATCCCTCTACATCATGTCATCTTACTTAATGCGTTACTCTGTTCTTCATAAACTTAATACTCTAGATGCAGGCAGGAGTCAGTCGATGTGTGGAGTAATAGTAATAGATGCAGAATCGTTTCGGTCTACTTGACACGGACGTGATGCCTATATGCATAATCATTGCCTTGGATATCGTCATAACTATGCACTTTTCTATCAATTGATCGATAGTAATTTGTTCACCCACCATGTTATTTTCCTTCAAGAGAGAACCTTTAGTGAAACCTGGCCCCCGGGTCTATTTTCCATAGTATATTTTCAGATCTATATACCAAAAATACCAAAATACCTTGCTGCAATCTATTTGCCTTTTACTTCTCGCAACCTTTCCTATCTATCTCTATCAGATTTAATCCTTGCAAGTAACCGTGAAGGGATTGACAACCCCTTTATAGCGTTGGGTGCAAGTGTTTGATTGTTTGTGTAGGTGCATCTATTGGTGACTTGCTTGTTCCTTCTACTAGATTGATACCTTGGTTTTCAACAACTGAGGGAAATATTTATCTACTTTGCTGCATCGCCCTTTCCTCTTCAAGGGAAAACCAACGCAAGCTCAAGAAGTAGCAGCGGGGACCGATCAGATCTCGGGCGACAAATGCAAAGTTAACTAGAAAGTGGTTTGTTGGCCCACAAACCTGGGCGGACCAGGAATTCTCGACCTCAATAAATTCTCTTGGGCGCGCAGGCTCCGTTGGTTATGGTTTGCTTGGGTGGAGCCTCTTGGGGCCTGGGTTGGCCTCGAACTCCATGCGACGACAAGGACAAGGACCTTTTCTACACGACGACGAATATTACCGTTTGGGACGGTTTGAAGGGGAGCTTTTGGCACTCCCCTTCGCTCAATGGTCAAAAGCCTAAAGTCATTGCACCGGGCCTCTTCGCCCTTTCCAAGCGCCCGAACAGCTGCGTAGCTAGTGTGATGTCCAACAATGATTGGGCAAGACATATTAACTTACAAGGTGGCCTTTCAGTTATCCTTCTCCAACAATTTTGTGACCTTTGGTTGAGAGTTCAATAGATCAATCTTGCTTTGGACGTTAGTGACAGCATCCGCTGGAAGTTCACTATGGACGGTTGCTACTCCACGGCCACAGTGTACATGATGTAGTTTGCCGGTTTGATTAAGTCTACATTGCCGCAGATTTTCTGGAAGATTTGCGTACCCCCTAAGATTAAATTCTTCTCCTGGGTCGTCCTACAAGATAGAATCTGGACTGCTCACAGGCTGCAGCATAGAGGATGGCCTAATTGTGGCCTTTGTCAGCTTTGCAATTAGGAGCCGGAGTCGGTGGCCCATATTATGTTCAAATGCCGTTTCTCTATAAGGGTGTGGAACTTCATTTTCAGTTGGCTGGGTTGGCAATCTTCGACCCTCTCTTGGGTTGACCTTGAGACGGTGAATCAATGGTGGATCTCGAGCGAGGAACGACCAGGCTACTCCAGGAAGGCGATCAACTCTCTACAGATGCTCGTTTGTTGGAAGATATGGAATGAGACAAATGCTCGGGTCTTTCGAAACAAGGCTTCCTTGCTGTCGAGGGTGGCGGCATGGATCAAGGATGAAGCAAAGACGTGGGTAGTGGCGGGAGGTTAGTTTCTGGGTAATATTTTACCGGGAGAGTGATCCCTTTGTTCGGCCCTGAGTGGTGATGTAACCTTTAAGACCATGTTCTCCTTTCTTCTTAATTAATGAGATGAGGCAAAGCTTTTGCCTCCGTTTCAAAAAAATAAAAATAAAAATATTAATGATTAGTATTGTGATTGTACTTGCAAACAGTTCAATTAACTCCATGGTTCCTCTTGCTCCGGACGCAATTCGATTAGCTTTTCAGCTGCAAACATACATTTCCTTTTTTACTATGGATATTTTTAGTCAACTCAAATGGCTAGCCAAATCATTGGTTCGACCGTGCAAAAATAATAAGATCATTGTCTCGCGCCATGCACAACAAGTGCCACCACACATCCATTGATCGCCTCTGCGAGGAGCTGTGAGTTCGTCTCCATTTCAATGGATGCAAGTGTGGGTATGCATTTTTTCTCAACTGTCAGGAATAGGATCGAGGCGCGATACATGTCAGCCAGGTGATGATCCGATCGGATCCACCGTCTCCGCAGCCGCTGTATGGCGCGTACTATAGCCGTCTGATACTTGCCATGTCAAGGGCTGCACCCCAGCCGTTTGCAGTGCTCCATTGTTTAGCAACACAGACAACTGTGTAAGTCTGTGCCAAACGAGTTGTTTTTTTATAATATTTTCTTCACTTATATTTTTGATCTTGTGTTGCGCGACTTCAACATTAATCTTGCTTCACTAGGTGTTGCTGGTTTCATTATGTTAGAACAACCTATTAACTTCCTGAGTTGGAATGTGAGGGTTCTAAACTGCCCGGTTCGATGTGCCGTTGTCATTGGCATGATTGCATCCTCATCCTATCACATTGTATGCTTCCAAGAGACAAAGCTCGACAATGTTGACTCTTTCATGGCAGCTCATTTGGGTGGCCAAAGGTTGCGCAGTTTTGCACAACGGCCGGCTGAGGGCACTAGGGGAGGCATCTTGCTTCTTTGGGACGAAAATCTTGTCTACCTGTCCAATGTCACCTTTAGTACGTACCGCCTCTCCGCCGTGATAGGCCTGCGAGGGACCGATGTGATCTTCAAGATCACTACTGTATACGGCCCATAGACCCTCCTTGCAAAGATGCTTTCTTTGCCGAGCTTCTGAGCAAGAAACTGCCATCGGGGACGGCTTGGCTTGCCTTCGAAGATTTCAACCATATTTATAGGGAGAGAGACAAGAACAAAAGAAGCGTTAATCGCAGCAGAATCAACCGCTTTAGGGACACTCTGCACAGCTACGAGCTCAAAGAAATCCACCTCCAAAATAGGAGATTCACCTGGAGCAACGAGAGGGTCAACCCAACTTTGTGCAAATTGGACTCCTTCTTTTGCAATGCCAATTGGGATGTCCTTTTCTACACACAACTCCTAAATGCACTCTCCTCCTCCCTCTATGACCACTGTCCGCTTATGCTTGCTGATGGAAGAGGGCCGAGAAGGCCGAAAGTGTTTAAGTATGAAAACTTTTGGGCGTCCATCCCCGGCTTCAACGAAGTGGTTCTAAAAGCATGGACTGAACAGGTGGACCACATTGAGCCATACCAAATTCTTTTCCACAAGCTCAGGAAGACGACCCTTGGTCTCTCGGAGTGGAGTAGGGGACTTTTCTCAAAGGCAAACGTGCATCACCAGGGTGCTCTCTTGGTCATCCTACACCTTGACATTGCCCAATAAAGTAGACTCCTGTCTATTGGGGAGCCCGAGCTTCGATCCAGACTCAAGAGAAGGGTCATTGCCCTTGCTGTGCTGGAAAGGTCTCACAAGAAAAAAAGCGCCAGAATTGGAAACCTTCGAGAAGGGGAGACAAACACCAAGTTCTTCCACCACTATGTTATCGCCAGGAAGAGAAAAAACTATATACACATAATAAAGAAAGATCATTCATGGGTAACCGAACACGATGCCAAGGAGAAGCTAATCCACGAGCATTTTTCCAATGGCATGAAGAGAGGACCCACAAGCCGGAAACATTTCAATTGGGAGGAGCTCAAGCTGGAGCAACTTGATTTACATGGCATTGAATCCCCGATGACTGAAGGTGAGGTGCTTGAAGCGATCAACGATATGCCAAATATCCGGGGCGAGATGGTTTCACTGGCCTCTTCTTCAAGAAGTTCTGGGACATTATCAAGCATGACATCATGAGGGTCGTTACCCATTTCTACACCCTCCACACCGACAATCTCTAGTGGCTAAATTCCACAAACGTGGTGTTACTACCAAAGAAGGAAGAGGCGGAGGAGATCGGAGATTATAGACCCATCAGCCTCAGTCATGTAATCGCAAAGATCATTGCGAAGGTGATCGCACAAAGACTTGCCCCTCACATGTCTGATCTCGTCTCCAACGCCCAAATTAACTTCATCAAAACAAGAAGCATTCATGACAACTTCTTATACATGCGAAACCTTGCTAGGTGTCTGCACAAGAGCAAAACCCTGTCCCTCCTATTCAAGCTTGATATCCGTAAGTATTTTGACATCGTCAAGTGGGAATACTTGCTTGACTTGCTCCGACATCGGGGCTTCCCATGCAAATTCAGGGATTGGATAGCGGCTTTACTTTGCTCTTTCTCCTCAAGGATCATCCTCAACAGTATGGCCGGATGCCCAATCAAGCATGGACAGGTCCTGCAGCAGGGGGACCATGCATCCCCGCTCCTCTTCATCATCGCAATTGACCCTCTTCAAAGAATTCTTGATGTGGCCACGAGAAAGGGGCTCCTTCACAAGCTCAGAGGAAGAGGTCCCATGATGAGGACTTCTCTCTACGCAGATGACACAACCATTTTCTTGGACCCAATCAAAAAAGACGTGGACAACTTCACAAACATTTTGCGGGGCTTCAGAGAGGTCATGGGTCTTTGCACCAAGTTTCACAAGAGCTCGTTCGCGCCCATTCGTTGCAACCAGCTTGACTTGGGTCGTTTAACGCAAAGCCTCCTAGCGGCTAGGACTTCCTTCCCCATGCGCTATCTAGGGCTTCCCCTTTCCATTTGGAAGATGAAACTTGTGGACTTCCAATTCCTAGTCGAAAAGGCCGCATGCAAGCTTAGAACCTATGAGGGGCAAAATATCACAACCATCGGTAGAACTGCCCTAGTAAAGTCCGTGATCACCTCTCAACTGGTCTACCCAGCAACACCATTGGTCATTCCACAAACCATCCTCCTCCAGGTCAACAAGCTTGAAAGAGCCTTCCTATGGTTCGATGGAGAAACAACAATGGGGGCAAAATGCAATGTGAACTGGGAGATTGTCTATAGACCACGCGATTATGGGGGCCTTGGGGTCCTCAACACAGACAAGTTCACGCGTGCTCTTCGCTTGCGCTGGCCGTGGTACGAATGGAAGGACCCCACCAAGATGTGTGTGGGGATGGGCAACCCTTGCGATGATGAGTACCTAGATTTTTTCTATGCGTCCATCACCATCACCATTGGCAATGGTGCAAGGGCCCCTTTCTGGGATGCGCCATGGCTTCGTGGACGCAAGCCAATGGACATTGGACCGCTGATCTACGAGGCCTCCAATAGGAAAAACTAGAAGGTGTGTGAAGCTCTCAAGAATAATGCATGGATCCAAAGGATCAAATAGCCTGCAAACTTCTCCGCCGAGCATGTCACGCAATTTTTCACCTTATGGCTGCTGCTCCTCGAGGTTGAGCTCGACGAGTTGTCCCAGGATGACATTCTCTGGAAGCAAATGAACAATGGGATCTACTCTGCGGCTTCCGCGTACAGGGCACAATTCCTAGGGTTGGTCCTCTCACCCATGGATAGGATGGTCTGGAAGGCTTGGGCACCTTCAAAGGTCAAGTTCTTCGCTTGGTTGGCTCTCCAAGACAGAATTTGGACGGTCGATAGGTTGGCAAAGCGAGGGTTAGCAAACTACGACCTATGCCCCCTTTGCAAGAGAGTGCAAGAATGTGGATCTCATCTACTCTTCAAATGCCGGTACACCCGAAGGCTGTGGGCCTTAATCATTGATGAGTATCACATCCTTGGAATCGACATGGACAACTGGCCAGTGTTCGATACAGTTAACGACTGGTGGGCAAGTATCTGTTCTGCGCTACACCTCTCAGGCAAGCCAAGCCGTTCCTCGCCATGCTTGTATCATGGACGATCTGAAATGAGCGAAATGCACGAGTTTTCAAGCATAAAAGCGCGCCACCGACTATTCTGCTTGCCTTCATCACAACGGAGACGAACCTTTGGGTCACAGCGGGTGCCAAAAAATTAGGGTCCCTAATTTCGTGAGAGTAATTCGCATGTCGTGTATTTGGGCGGTCTGTAACAAACACTATTCTCTCTTATTTAATGGATGAGGCAAAGCTTTTTCCTCCATTCAAAAAAAATCTTGCCTTGCGGGGCTTCATTGTTGGAGGCGGCGGTGTACTGGCCTGGCAACGAGAGTGGCTTGCTTCACACCGGCGGGCCGTCCCCAGACAGGTAAGGTGGCTTCTTCGGATTTAGATAGGTGGTTCCTTGTGGTGGGAATGATGGCGGCCTTGCAGTGGGTATCGTCATGTGGGGTGTGTTGGGAGACGTAGTAGTAAATCAAAATTTTCCTACGTTCACCAAGATCTATCTATGGAGAAACCAGCAACGAGAGGGGAGAGATTGCATCTTCATACCTTTGAAGATCGCTAAGCGGAAGCGTTACAAGAACGCGGTTGATGGAGTCGTACTCGCAGCGATTCAGATCGCGGTAGATCCGATCAAGTGCCGAACGGACGGCACCTCCGCGTTCAACACACGTGCAGCCCGGTGACGTCTCCAACACCTTGATCCAGCAAGGAGGAAGGAGAGGTTGGGGAAGGGCTCCAACAGCAGCACGACGGCGTGGTGGTGGTGGAGTAGCAAGGTATTCCGACAGGGCTTCGCCTAAGCGCTGCGGAGGAGGAAGAAGAGAGGTAGGGCTTCGCCGTGAGAGAGAGAGATCAAATCCTGTCTCAAAACATCCAAAACCTCAAGTATATATAGGAGGAGGGACGTGGAGGGCTGGCTTGGCCTCTACTCCAAAGAGGAGATGGCCGGCTGAATTAAAGGGAGAGTCCACCTCCCACAAGGGAGGTGGATCTCCTCCTTTTAAATCCTTTTTGCCTTATCTCCTTATCTCCAGCCGCATGGGCCTTTAGCAAAAGTCTTGCCCAGCCCAATAAGGGCTGGCACACTTTATCTAACAGCCCATGTGGTCCTTTGGTCGTCACACCCCTCCCGGGGGTCCTCCGGCACCCTCCCGGCACTCCCGGTACACTACCGATGAGCCCAAAAACTTTCCGGTGACCAAAACTGGACTTCCTATATATCAATCTTTACCTCCGGACCATTCCGGAGCTCCTCGTGACGTCCGGGATCTCATCCGGGACTCCGAACAACCTTCGGTAATCACGTATACCTTTTCCCTATAACCCTAGCGTCATCGAACCTTAAGTGTGTAGACCCTACGGGTTCGGGAGACACGTAGACATGACCGAGACACCTCTCCGGCCAATAACCAACAGCGGGATCTGGATACCCATGTTGGCTCCCACGTACTCCACGATGATCTCATCGGATGAACCACGATGTGAGGGATTCAATCAATCCCGTATACAATTCCCTTTGTCTATCGGTATGGTACTTGCCCGAGATTCGATCGTCGGTATCGCCATACCTTGTTCAATCTCGTTACCGGCAAGTCTCTTTACTCGTTCCGTAACACATCATCCCGTGACTAACTCCTTAGTCACATTGAGCTCATTATGATGATGTCTTACCGAGTGGGCCCAGAGATACCTCTCCGTCACACGGAGTGACAAATCCCAGTCTTGATTCGTGTCAACCCAACAGACACTTTCGGAGATACCCGTAGCGTACCTTTATAGCCACCCAGTTACGTTGTGATGTTTGGCACACCCAAAGCATTCCTACGGTATCCGGGAGTTACACAATCTCATGGTCTAAGGAAATGATACTTGACATTGAAAAGCTTTAGCAAACGAACTACACGATCTTGTGCTATGCTTAGGATTGGGTCTTGTCCATCACATCATTCTCCTAATGATGTGATCCCGTTATCAACGACATCCAATGTCCATGGTCATGAAACCGTGACCATCTATTGATCAACGAGCTAGCCAACTAGAGGCTCACTAGGGACATGCGATGGTCTATGTATTCACACATGTATTACGGTTTCTGGTTAACACAATTGTAGCATGAATAATAGACAATTATCATGAACTAGGAAATACAATAATAACCATTTTATTATTGCCTCTAGGGCATATTTCCAACAGTCTCCCACTTGCACTAGAGTCAATAATCTAGTTACATTGTGATGAATCGAACACCCATAGCGTTCTGGTGTTGATCATGTTTTGCTCGTGAGAGAGGTTTAGTCAACGGATCTGCGACATTCAGATCCGTATGCACTTTACAAATATCTATGTCTCCCTCCTGAATGTAATCACGGATGGAGTTGAAGCGGCGCTTGATGTGTCTTGTCTTCTTGTGAAACCTGGGCTCCTTCGCAAGGGCAATAGCTCCAGTGTTGTCACAGAGTAGAGTCATCGGGCCCGACGCATTTGGAATCACTCCTAGGTCGGTGATGAACTCCTTCATCCAGACTCCCTCCTTTGCTGCTTCCGAAGCAGCTATGTACTCCGCTTCACATGTAGATGCTGCCACGACGCTTTGCTTGCTGCTACTCCAGCTGACTGCCCCTCCATTCAAAATATACACGTATCCGGTTTGCGACTTAGAGTCGTCCGGATCTGTGTCGAAGCTAGCGTCGACGTAACCCTTTACGACGAGCTCTTCGGCACCTCCATATATGAGAAACATGTCCTTTGTCCTTTTCAGGTACTTCAGGATATTCTTGACCGCTGTCCAGTGTTCCGCTCCGGGATCACTTTGGTACCTCCCTACCAAACTTATGGCAAGGTTCACATCAGGTCTGGTACACAGCATGGCATACATGATAGAGCCTATGGCTGAAGCATAGGGGATGACACTCATCTCTTCTCTATCCATTGCCGTGGTCGGGCATTGAGTCGTACTCAATCTCACACCTTGCAACACAGGCAAGAACCCCTTCTTGGACTGATGCATATTGAACTTCTTCAATATCTTTTCAAGGTATGTGCTTTGTGAAAGACCAATGAGGCGTTTCGATCTATCTCTATAGATCTTAATACCTAATATGTAAGCAGCTTCTCCAAGGTCCTTCATTGAAAAACACTTATTCAAGTAGGCCTTGATACTTTCCAAGAGTTCTATATTATTTCCCATTATCAGCATGTCATCCACATACAGTATAAGAAATGCTATAGAGCTCCCACTCACTTTCTTGTAAATACAAGGTTCTCCATAAACCTGTACAAACCCAAACGCTTTAATCACCTCATTAAAGCGAATGTTCCAACTCCGAGATGCTTGCACCAGCCCATAGATGGAGCGCTGGAGCTTGCATACCTTGTTAGCATCTTTAGGATCGACAAAACCTTCCGGCTGCATCATATACAGTTCTTCCTTGAGGAAGCCATTAAGGAATGCCGTTTTGACGTCCATTTGCCAGATCTCATAATCATAAAATGCGGCAACTGCTAACATGATTCGGACTGACTTTAGCATCGCTACGGGTGAGAAAGTCTCATCGTAGTCAACTCCTTGAACTTGTCGATAACCCTTAGCGACAAGCCGAGCTTTATAGGCGGTGACATTACCGTCCGCGTCAGTCTTCTTCTTAAAGATCCATTTGTTTTCAATGGCTCGCTTATCATTAGGCAAGTCCACCAAAGTCCATACTTTGTTCTCATACATGGATCCTATCTCGGATTTCATGGCCTCAAGCCATTTGTTGGAATCCGGGCCCGCCATCGCTTCTTCATAGTTCGAAGGTTCACCGTTGTCCAACAACATGATCTCTAGGACAGGATTGCCGTACCACTCTGGTGCGGAACGTGTCCTGGTGGACCTTCGAATAGCAACTTGATCTGAAGTTTCATGATCATCATCATTAACTTCCTCTCTAGCCGGTGTAGGCTCCACAGAAACAACTTCCTGTGCTGCGCTACTCTCCGGTTCGAGTGGAGGTACAATTTCCTCATCAAGTTCTATTTTCCTCCCACTTACTTCTTTCGAGAGAAACTCTTTCTCGAGAAAGGATCCATTCTTGGCAACAAAGACTTTGCCTTCGGATCGTAGGTAGAAGGTATACCCAATAGTCTCCTTGGGATATCCTATGAAGACGCACTTTTCCGCTTTGGGTTCGAGCTTCTCAGGTTGAAGTTTCTTCACATAAGCATCGCATCCCCAAACTTTTAGAAACGACAGCTTAGGTTTCTTTCCAAACCACAATTCATACGGTGTCGTCTCAACGGATTTAGACGGTGCCCTATTTAAAGTGAATGCGGCAGTCTCTAATGCATATCCCCAAAATGATAGCGGTAAGTCGGTAAGAGACATCATAGATCGCACCATATCCAATAGAGTGCGATTACGACGTTCAGACACACCATTTCGCTGGGGTGTGCCGGGCGGCGTGAGTTGTGAAACAATTCCACATTTCCTAAGGTGCGTGCCAAACTCGTGACTTAAATATTCTCCGCCACGATCAGATCGTAGGCATTTTATTTTCCTGTCACGTTGATTCTCGACCTCACTCTGAAATTCCTTGAACCTTTCAAAAGTTTCAGACTTGTGTTTCATTAAGTAGACATAACCATATCTACTCAAGTCATCAGTGAGGGTGAGAACATAACGGTAGCCACCGCGAGCCTCGACGCTCATTGGACCGCATACATCGGTATGTATTATTTCCAACAAGTCAGTTGCTCGCTCCATTGTTCCGGAGAACGGAGTCTTGGTCATCTTGCCCATGAGGCATGGTTCGCATGTGTCAAATGATTCGAAATCAAGTGACTCCAAAATTCCATCAGCATGGAGCTTCTTCATGCGTTTGACACCAATATGGCCAAGACGGCAGTGCCACATGTAAGTGGGACTATCGTTATCAACTTTACACTTTTTGGTACTCACACTATGGACATGTGTAACATCACGTTCGAGATTCATCAAAAATAAACCATTGACCAGCGGGGCATGAGCATAAAACATTTCTCTCATATAAATAGAACAACCATTATTCTCGGATTTAAATGAGTAGCCATCTCGCATCAAGCGAGATCCAAATACAATGTTCATGCTCAAAGCTGGTACTAAATAACAATTATTAAGGTTTAAAACTAATCCCGAAGGTAGATGTAGAGGTAACGTGCCGACGGCGATCACATCGACCTTGGAACCATTCCCGACACGCATCGTCACCTCATCCTTGGCCAGCCTCCGCTTATTCCGCAGCTCCTGCTTGGAGTTACAAATGTGAGCAACTGCACCGGTATCAAATACCCAGGAGCTACTACGAGCGCTGGTCAAGTACACATCAATAACAAGTATATCACATATACCTTTAATGTTGCCGTCCTTCTTATCCGCTAAATACTTGGGGCAGTTCCGCTTCCAGTGACCGGTACCCTTGCAATAAAAGCACTCAGTCTCAGGCTTGGGTCCATTTTTCTTCTTCTTCCCGGCAACTTGCTTACCGGGCGCGGCAACAGCTTTGCCGTCCTTCTTGAAGTTCTTCTTACCCTTGCCTTTCTTGAAACTAGTGGTCTTATTCACCATCAACACTTGATGCTCCTTTTTGATCTCGACCTCCGCTGATTTCAGTATCGAGTACAACTCAGGAATGGACTTCTCCATACCTTGCATGTTGTAGTTCATCACAAAGCTCTTGAAGCTAGGTGGAAGCGACTGGAGGATTCTGTCAATGACCGAGTCATCCGGGATATTAACCCCCAGCTGAGTCAAGCGGCTGTGTAGCCCAGACATCTTGAGGATGTGCTCACTGACAGAACTATGCTCCTCCATCTTACAGCTGAAGAACTTGTCGGAGACATCATATCTCTCGACCCGGGCATGAGCTTGAAAAACCAGTTTCAGCTCCTGGAACATCTCATATGCTCCGTGTTGCTCAAAACGCTTTTGGAGCCCCGGTTCTAGACTGTAAAGCATGCCGCATTGAACAAGGGAGTAATCATCGCAGCGTGATTGCCAAGTGTTCATAACATCTTGTTCCGCTGGGAGAACGGGTGTGTCACCTAGCGGTGCATCTAGGACATACAATCTCTTGGAAGCTATGAGGATGATCCTCAAGCTACGGACCCAGTCCGCATAGTTGCTTCCATCATCTTTCAGCTTGGTTTTCTCTAGGAATGCGTTGAAATTGAGGGTGACATTCGCGTTGGCCATTGGATCTACATCATAGATTGTAAAGACAATTTTAGACTAAGTTCATGATAATTAAGTTCATTTAATCAAATTAATGAACTCCCACTTAGACAGACATCTCTCTAGTCTTCCAAGTGATACATGATCCATGTCAACTAGCCCGTGTCCGATCATCACGTGAGACGGACTAGTCATCCATGGTGAACATCTTCATGTTGATCGTATCTTCTATACGACTCATGTTCGACCTTTCGGTCTTCCGTGTTCCGAGGCCATGTCTGTACATGCTAGGCTCGTCAAGTCAACCTAAGTGTTTCGCGTGTGTAAATCTGGCTTACACCCGTTGTATGCGAACGTTAGAACCTATCACACCCGATCATCACGTGGTGCTTCGGAACAACGATCCTTAGCAACGGTGCACAGTTAGGGTGAACACTTCTCTTGAAATTTTATTGAGAGATCATCTTATTTACTACCGTCGTTCTAAGCAAATAAGATGTAAACATGATAAACATCACATGCAATCAATATAGTGACATGATATGGCCAATATCATTTTGCTCCTATGATCTCCATCTTCGGGGCACCATGATCATCACTGTCACCGGCACGACACCATGATCTCCATCATCATTATCTCCATCATTGTGTCTTCATGAAGTTGTCTCGCCAACTATTACTTCTACTACTATGGCTAACGCTTAGCAATAAAGTAAAGTAATTACATGGCGTTTATGATTGACACGCAGGTCATACAATAAATAAGACAACTCCTATGGCTCCTGCCGGTTGTCATAATCATCGACATGCAAGTCGTGAATCCTATTACAAGAACATGATCAATTCATACATCACAATGCATCACATCACATCCTTTGGCCATATCACATCACAAGGCACATGCTGCAAAAACATGTTAGACGTCCTCTAATTTGTAGTTGCAAGTTTTTACGTGGCTGCTATAGGTTACTAGCAAGAACGTTTCTTACCTACGTCAACACCACAACGTGATTTGCCAATTGCTATTTACCCTTCATAAGGACCCTTTTCATCGAATCCGATCCGACTAAGGTAGGAGAGACAGACACCCGCTAGCCACCTTATGCATCTAGTGCATGTCAGGCGGTGGAACCGGTCTCACGTAAGCGTACGTGTAAAGTTGGTCCGGGCCGCTTCATCCCACAATACCGCCGAATCAAGATAAGACTAGTAGCGGCAAGCAAATTAACAAACTCGACGCCCACAACTGCTTTGTGTTCTACTCGTGCATAGATTCTACGCATAGACCTAGCTCATGATGCCACTGTTGGGAGACGTAGTAGTAAATCAAAATTTTCCTACGTTCACCAAGATCTATCTATGGAGAAACCAGCAACGAGAGGGGAGAGATTGCATCTTCATACCTTTGAAGATCGCTAAGCGGAAGCGTTACAAGAACGCGGTTGATGGAGTCGTACTCGCAGCGATTCAGATCGCGGTAGATCCGATCAAGTGCCGAACGGACGACACCTCTGCGTTCAACACACGTGCAGCCCGGTGACGTCTCCAACACCTTGATCCAGCAAGGAGGAAGGAGAGGTTGGGGAAGGGCTCCAACAGCAGCACGACGGCATGGTGGTGGTGGAGTAGCAAGGTATTCCGACAGGGCTTCGCCTAAGCGCTGCGGAGGAGGAAGAAGAGAGGTAGGGCTTCGCCGTGAGAGAGAGAGATCAAATCCTGTCTCAAAACATCCAAAACCTCAAGTATATATAGGAGGAGGGACGTGGAGGGCTGGCTTGGCCTCTACTCCAAAGAGGAGATGGCCGGCTGAATTAAAGGGAGAGTCCACCTCCCACAAGGGAGGTGGATCTCCTCCTTTTAAATCCTTTTTGCCTTATCTCCTTATCTCCAGCCGCATGGGCCTTTAGCAAAAGTATTGCCCAGCCCAATAAGGGCTGGCACACTTTATCTAACAGCCCATGTGGTCCTTTGGTCGTCACACCCCTCCCGGGGGTCCTCCGGCACCCTCCCGGCACTCCCGGTACACTACCGATGAGCCCGAAAACTTTCTGGTGACCAAAACTGGACTTCCTATATATCAATCTTTACCTCCGGACCATTCCGGAGCTCCTCGTGACGTCCGGGATCTCATCCGGGACTCCGAACAACCTTCGGTAATCACGTATACCTTTTCCCTATAACCCTAGCGTCATCGAACCTTAAGTGTGTAGACCCTACGGGTTCAGGAGACACGTAGACATGACCGAGACACCTCTCCGGCCAATAACCAACAGCGGGATCTGGATACCCATGTTGGCTCCCACGTACTCCACGATGATCTCATCGGATGAACCACGATGTGAGGGATTCAATCAATCCCGTATACAATTCCCTTTGTCTATCGGTATGGTACTTGCCCGAGATTCGATCGTCGGTATCGCCATACCTTGTTCAATCTCGTTACCGGCAAGTCTCTTTACTCGTTCCATAACACATCATCCCGTGACTAACTCCTTAGTCACATTGAGCTCATTATGATGATGTCTTACCGAGTGGGCCCAGAGATACCTCTCCGTCACACGGAGTGACAAATCCCAGTCTTGATTCGTGTCAACCCAACAGACACTTTCGGAGATACCCGTAGCGTACCTTTATAGCCACCCAGTTACGTTGTGACGTTTGGCACACCCAAAGCATTCCTACGGTATCCGGGAGTTACACAATCTCATGGTCTAAGGAAATGATACTTGACATTGAAAAGCTTTAGCAAACGAACTACACGATCTTGTGCTATGCTTAGGATTGGGTCTTGTCCATCACATCATTCTCCTAATGATGTGATCCCGTTATCAACGACATCCAATGTCCATGGTCATGAAACCGTGACCATCTATTGATCAACGAGCTAGCCAACTAGAGGCTCACTAGGGACATGCGATGGTCTATGTATTCACACATGTATTACGGTTTCTGGTTAACACAATTGTAGCATGAATAATAGACAATTATCATGAACTAGGAAATACAATAATAACCATTTTATTATTGCCTCTAGGGCATATTTCCAACAGGGTGTTGGGCTATTGTCTCCCCCGTGAGGGCGGTGAGCTGGCAGCCATGGGAGGCGGTCATGATGCGGGAGTTGGCGTTCTCTGATCCAGATTATGGTTTCCTCTCCTGCCCCTCTCCAGTGTGCTGTGACTGATAGTCCTTCAGGTGGTAGGTGGTATGCGACAAGGAAAAAGCCATGCTTGGGCATTGATGCCAGTGATGTCGATGTTTGTGAGGGAGTTCCTTGGGTCATCACCGTGGGTCGTGCCCCTCCAGCTTTCGCTTTGGGTGAAAACACTTGGTGCGACCTTTTGGACCGGGCTGATCTTGTTCATTGGTATTCCGTTCCAAGGCACCATAGCATGGACAAGCACCATCATCTCATCCATCTTGGGCATGTTGTTCTGGTCAGGCTTGTCCGCGGATTTCGTGAGAGTCGTTCTAACATAGTTGCTTGTGAACTTTCTTATGAACTCGCCATTGGAACTCGAGTAGTAGTACTTTTCATTGTTGTATCAACTCTCAAGTGGGGTGCCTTCCGGACCGAGTTGATGTTGTTCGTTGTTGTTCCGTTCCCAAGCATCGAAGCATGGGTCGACGCCATTATCATATGTTTCTTGGGCATGTTGTTCTGCTCAGGTTTGTCCACATATTTCGTGGGAGTTGTTCCAGCACAATCACATGTAAACTTTTTCATGAACCTCACCATTGGCACTAGAGTAGTACTTTTTGTTGTTGTATCAACTATCACGCGAGGCGCCCTTCGGCCCCCTAAGAAGTAGTTGAATACAACAAAATGATGTTATGTTATGACTCGAATCCACACTTAGGTTTTTTGGTGCTTTTTATATGTCGGTTCGAGGAGCTAAAATCCCATGCGAGGCATGTCTAATTAGTTGCGAAAGAAATCCATGTCTTCTTCCCGCATACAAAGAAAAAACATGTCTTATTTCCATTCATGCAGTAAACTGTTAACTTCCTTTGAAGTTGTTCCATCAAAGAATGAATTTTATTACTTGTACTGATATGGTTTCATTAAAGATTCTGAATACCTTGGGGTTTTGACATGGTAGAGGGTCGGATGACCTGATGCAATACCATGCATTGTGCATGCTAGCTGTCGCGTCGATGGACCATGGTTTATAATGGAATTCTAAAGTCTTGTATGTAAAAAGTCAAATATGTACTGTAGTATTTCGCGCATTGCACCCATGCAAATCAATGGACATGGTCATGTGAGTCGTCTTGGGACTACATAGCATTGGGACACATCAACTTTGGAGGTTGACAGACACATAGATGAATGGAACCCAGCCCAAACCTACCCTGTGCTCCTGTGCTCCTTTGGTCTTTATCGCTTGTACCTGCCTAGTCCCAATGCACTGGACCAAAACAAAAAGCTACCAGGGCAAGGAAAAGGAATTGCTAGGAGAAGGAAGGGAGGAAAGGATCCTACTGGCAGAGAGAAGGTCAGGACAAGAGAGTGCAATTCAACAACATCGCAATGCAGAGTCCCTGCCCATCCCCACCATAGCCGGCGATTCTTGTCGGCTTTTCTTGAAGTGAAGACATCACTTCTTCCTCTCTTTCCCACGCTCTCTATGCGAGCGGATTGGAAGGACACATGTCTAGCTAGGTATTAGTAGCAATGCATTGTGGAACAAGCGATGATGTGTTGTTACGTGTGTGTAGGTGCGCGTGCTATGGTCTGGCTCGCCCATCACACGCGCGCCCGTTCATCTCAATGAACTAACCAAGGAATCATTGATCCGCATGGAGTGAAGTCTGTTTTGAACTCTAAAGTTATCGAGTGCGACACAAAAGAACCCCCGCATCCAAATCCCTGAAATCTATACCCTATACTTACTGACCCCGATCGTTCATCCCATGTAGCCGCAACACGAACACAACAAAATCCGCCACACCACTTCTTGACCTTGGGAGCTCCCCTTCGGAACCACCATCTTGTCTACCCCGAATTCTCTCTTCCTCCTCTTCCATGTCCATTGTCGGAAGTCATCTCGACCAAGAGGAGCACGGTGGTCCCAGGTTGGGGAGTGGATGTGGCGATCAGAGAAAGGATATCAGCTAGGGCCGCTGCTATTGGCCAGAGTATATGGAAAACGAGAGGGGAAAGAGGGTCAGGAGCAGAGATGATATGAGAGAGAGGGGGAAGAAGAGGAGAGATAGAGATGAATATGACACATAGACCCACATTAGCAGTGAGAGTAGAAATTAGTGCCAGCCTCGATCACCTCTTCTCCTTGTGCCAAACGGATCTTGAGTCTAGATTAAAAAGATTAGTGAATACAAGCTACTAATTCAAGGATTTTGACATGGGACTTCGTTTGCATTGTCCTTCAATGGAGGTTTAAGAGGAGCAATAGAGGATCCTACCACGCTTATTACCATAAGCCGACCTCTCCTTGGTGTAAAAGAAATAGAGGAATGCATCACCAAATCGAGACGCGAGAGACACCAAAAACAAGTCATGAAGATATGCGCCTCCTCCAAATTAGATTGCTTCAACTTTCATAAGACCCGTACTGAAACCAGATCGAAAGCACAAAGCAAGAACAAAGGACACTGAAGGTAAAAGGGAACAACACCTCCTGAGAAGGGACCAACAAGAGGTATTACAACAACTAGACCTACATGATAGAGGAAGAACGGATGACATAGATATCTTCTCCCCACCCGAGCATCAATCTAGGGGGAAGAGAAGGGAGTCAAGTCCAACATACTTTGGGATAGGGAGGTTATTGAAAGGGAGAGATGCATGCCTGGTTATAGGAAGACCTTTGCGGCAAGATCCACCACTCCAAACTAGGAGGTGCACGAGACACGCTAGATCCTCCAACCCGCTGAGCCACATCTCTGAACTGCCATAAAGGACTAAGGAACTACTAGGCTATGCTAACTTAAAGGGGACAAGAGTTGCTCACCCTGCTCGTCACCGGCGAGAGCTGGGGAGGAGAGGGGAGGGGTCGACGGGGAAGAAGATGTTGGAAATATGCCCTAGAGGCAATAATAAATTAGTCATTATCATATTTCCTTGTTCATGATAATCGTTTATTGTGCATGCTAGAATTGCATTGATCGGAAACTCAGATACATACGTGGATACATAGACAACACCATGTCCCTAGTATGCCTCTAATAGACTAGCTCGTTGATCAAAGATGGTTAAGGTTTCCTAGCCATGGACATGGGATGTCATTCGATAATGGGATCACATCATTGGGAGAATGATGTGATGGACAAGACCCAAACTATAAACATAGCATATGATCGTGTCGGTTTATTGCTATAGTTTTCTGCATGTCAAGTATTTGTTCCTACGACCATGAGATCATGCAACTCACTGACACCGGAGGAGTACCTTGTGTGTATCAAACGTCGCAATGTAACTGGGTGACTATAAAGGTGCTCTACAGGTATCTCCGAGGGTGTCTATTGAGTTGGCATGGATCAAGACTGGGATTTGTTACTCCATGTGATGGAGAGGTTTCTCAGGGCCCACTTGGTAATACAACATCACAACAAGCCTTGCAAGCAACGTGACTAAGTGTTAGTCACGAGATCTTGTATTACGGAACGAGTAAAGAGACTTGCCGGTAACGAGATTGAACTAGGTATAGAGATACCAACGATCGAATCTCGGGCAAGTAACATAGTAAAGAACAAAGGGAACTCCATACGGGATTAACTGAATCCTTGACATAGAGGTTCAACCAATAAAGATCTTCGTAGAATATGTAGGAACCAATATGGGCATCCAGGTCTCGTTATTGGTCATTGACCATAGAGGTATCTCGATCATGTCTACATAGTTCTCTAACCCGCATGGTCTACACACATAAGGTTCGGTGACGTTTCGGTAGTAAGGTTTGGTGACGTTTCAGTAGTAAGGTTCGGTGACGTTTCGGTAGTATAGAGTTATGTATGGTGGTGACCGAAGGTTGTTCGGAGTCCCGGATGAGATCCCGGACATCACGAGGAGCTCTGGAATGGTCCGGAGGTAAATATTGATATATAGGAAGTCCTGTTTTGGTCATCGGAAAAGTTTTGGGCTCATGGGTAGTGTACCGGGAGTGCCGGGAGGGGTATCGGGGACCATCGGGAGGGGTGTCTCGACCCAAAGGGCCTCATGGTCTGTGGGAGGAGTCAAGCCAGCCCTTAGTGGGCTGTCCAAGCACCTCACTAAGGCCCATGCGGCTAGGGGTTGGAAAAACCTAAAGGTGGAGAGGTGGAAATAGTTTCGAAGTGGAAAGGAGGAATCCTACTCCTAATAGGATTGGAGTAGGACTCCTCCACCTCCAATTTCGGCCAACTCTTGAGGATTTGAGGCTCGGCGATTTGGATCATGAATACATTCGACTACATCAACCGCGTTTCTTAACGCTTCCCGCTTAGCGATCTACAAGGGTATGTAGATCCACTCTCCCTCTCGTAGATGCTCATCACCATGGATAGATCTTGCGTGTGTGTAGGAATTTTTTTGTTTCCAATGCAACATTCCCCAATAGTGGCATCATGAGCTAGGTCTATGTGTAGATGAGATCACGAGTAGAACACAAAGGAGTTTGTGGGCGTTGATGCTTAGATTGCTTCCTCCCTTCATCGTGTTTTCGTTCAGCGGTATTGTGGGATGAAGCGGCCCAGACCAACCTTACTACGCTTACAAGAGACCGGTTCCATCAACTGACGTGTAACTCTGTTGCACAAAGATGGCTGGCGGGTGTTTGTTTCTCCTAGTTTAGTTGGATCAGATTCGACAAAGGCGGTCCTTGAGAAGGTTGAATAGCAATTCATGTATCACCGTTGTGGTTTTTGCATAGGTGAGAATTGTTCTTGCTAGATACCCGTAGCAGCCATGTAAAACTTGCAACAACAATTAGAGGATGTCTAACTTGATTTTGCAGGGTATGTTGTGATGTGATATGGCCAATTACACGATGAGATATATGTGATGTATGAGATGATCATGTGTTGTATAGAATATCACGACTTGCATGTCGATGAGTACGGCAACCGGCAGGAGCCATAGGGTTGTCTTTAATTATTGTGTGACCTGCATGTCAATCATTAAGCGCTATGTAATGCTTTACTTTCTCGCTAAGCGGTAGCAATAGTAGTAGAAGCATGGTGGGCACGACAACCCCGATGGCGACACGTTGATGGAGATCAAGATGATGGAGATCATGGTGCCATGCCGGTGACGATGTAGATCATGCCAATGCTTTAAGGATGGAGATCAAAAGCATGAGTTCATGGCCATATCATGTCACTTATGATTTGCATGTGATGTTAATCCTTTTATGCACCTTGTTTTGCTTAGGACGACGGTAGCATTATAAGGTGATCCCTCACTAAAATTTCAACATAAATTGTGTTCTCCCCGAGTGTGCACCGTTGCGAAAGTTCGTCGTGTCGAGACACCATGTGATGATCGTGTGTGATAGACTCTATGTTCACATACAACAAGTGCAGTCCAGTGTTGCACATACGGAACACTCGAGTTAAACTTGACGAGCCTAGCATGTATAGACATGGCCTCAGAACACAAGAGACCGAAAGGTCGAATATGAGTCATATAGCAGATATGATCAACATGATGATCGGACTTGAGTTTGTGAATTTGGATCATGTATCACTCGAATGACTGGAGGGATGTCAATTTGAGTGGGAGTTCTTCAGTAATATGATTAATTGAACTCATTATCATGAACATTGTCAATAGTGTCTTTGCAAATTATGTTGTAGATTACTAGCTCACCCTATAGCTCCCTTGATTTTTGTATGTTCCTAGAGAAATAGAGTTGAAAGATGATGGTAGCAATAATGCGGACTAGGTCCGTGATCTGAGGATTGTCCTCATTGCTGCATAGAAGGCTTATGTACTTAATGCACCGCTCGGTGCGCCACCCCCCTCTAGTGTCGTCTGTAGATGCTGTGAACATCTGACAGACACATTCCGATGACTACTTGATAGTTCAATGTGTCATGTATTATGGCTTAGAACTGAGGCTCCAAAACATTTTTAATGTCACGGAACATATGAGATGTTCTAAAAGCTAAAATTGGGACCTCGGGCTCATGCCATGTTGTGACATATGAGATCTCCAATAAGATTCTTTGCCTGCAAGATGAAGGAGAATTGCTCAATCGTTGAGCATGTGCTCAGATTGTCTGGGTGCTACAATCGCTTGAATCGAGTGGGAGTCGATCTTCCAAATAAGATAGTGATTGATATAGTTCTCCAAGTCATTGTCACTAAGCTACTAGAACTTCGTGATGAACTATAATTATGCAAGGGGTGGAAATGATGATCCCTGAGCTATTCGCGATGTTTGACAACGCGAAGGTAGATATCAAGAAGGAGCATCAAGTGTTGATGGTTAGTAAAACCACTAGTTTCGAAAAGGGAAGGGGTAAGGAGGGAAACTTCATTGATGTCAAGTCAGTTGCTGCTCCAGTGAAGCAACCCAAAGTTGAACCCAATCCCGAGACTAAGTGCTTATATTATGAGGAGAGCGGTCGCTGAAGCGGAACAACCCTAGATACTTGGTAGTTAAGAAGGCTGGCAACATCAACAAAAGTATATTTGATATACGTGTTATTGATGTGTACCTTGCTAGTACTCCTAGTAGCACCTGGGTATTGGATACCGGTTCGATTGCTAAATGTTAGTAACTCGAAATAAAAGCTACGAAATAAATGGAGACTAGCTAAGGGTGAGGTGACGATGTGTGTTGGAAATGTCTCCAAGGTTGATGTGATCAACATCACACGCTCTCTCTACCTTCGTGATTAGTGACAAACCTAAATAAATGTTTTTTGGTGTTTGCGTTAAGCATGAACATGATTAGATCGTGTTTATTGCAACACAATTATTCATTTAATTTAGAGAATAATGGTTATTCTATTTACATGAATAATACCTTCAATGGTCATGCACCCAATGAGAATGGTTTGTTGAATCTTGATCGTAGTAATACACATGTTCATAACATTGATGCCAAAAAGATACAAAGTTAAATAATGATAGTACCACATACTTGTGGCACTGCCGCGGAATGTCATATTGGTATAAATCGCATGAAGAAACTCCATGATGATGGATCTTTGGACTCATTCGATTTCGAATCGGTTGAGACATGCGGACCATGCCTCATGGGCAAGATGACTAAAGACCCCATTTTCGGTATGATGGAGCGGGCTAGTAACTTATTAGAAATAATACATTTTGATGTATACGTTCCAATGAGTGTTGTAGCGTGCAGTGGATATCGTTATTTTCTTACCGTCACTGATGATTTGAGTACATATAGTGTATATTTAATTAATGAAACACAAGTCTGAATCGTTTTAAAAGTTCAAACAAAATCAGAGTGAAGTTTGAGATCATCGTGACAAGATGATAAAAATCTCTATGATATGATCGTGGAGGTGAATATCTGAGTTACGAGTTTGGCATACAACTTTGGACAATGTGAAGTTGTTTCACAACTCACGGCACCTAGAACACCATAGTGTGATGGTGTGTCCGAACGTCATAGTCGTGCTCTATTGGATATGGTGTGTACTATGATGTCTCTTATCTATTTGCCACTATTGTTTTGGGGTTATGCATTAGAGACAACTACATTCACTTTAAAAGGGGCACCATCTAAGTTCGTCGAACTGACACCGTATGAATTTTGGTTTGGCGGAAACCTAAGCTGTCATTTCTTAATGTTTGGGTCTGCGGCGCTTATGTGAAAAAGGGGTTTTCACCTAATGAGCTCGAACCCAAAGCGGACAAATGCATCTTCATAGAATACCCTAACGTAACAGTTGGGTAAACCTTCTATCTTAGATCCAAGAACAAAGTGTTTTTGCTAAAATGGGTCCTTTCTCGAGAAAGAGTTTCTCTCAAAAGAATTGAGTGGGAGGAAGATAGAACTTGATCAGGTTGTTGAACCTTTGTTTCAACCAGAGAGTAGCGCAACGCAGAAAGATGTTTCTGTGGAGCCTACGTCAGTTGAAGAGGAAGTTAATGATGATGATCATGAAGCTTCAGAACAAGTTACTATCGAACCTCGTAGGTCGACAAGGACGCATACTGCTCCTGAGTGGTACGGCAACCCTGTCTTAGAGGTCATGTTCTTGGACAACGATGAACCTACGTACTATGGAGAAGCGATGATGGGCCCGGATTCCAACAAATGGCGAGAGGCCATGAAATCCGAGAAAGGATCCATGTATGAAAACCAAGTATGGACTTTGGTAGACTTGCCCATTGAACGACAAGTCGTTATGTACAAATGGACCTTTAAGATGAAGATATATGCTAATGGTGAATGTCACCATTTATAAAGCTCGACTTGTTGCAAAGAAGTTTTCGCCAAGTTCAAGGAATTGACTATGATGAGACTTTCTGACCATTAGTGATGCTAAAGTCTGTTAGAATTATGTTAGCAGTTGCTGCAATTTTAAATTATGAAATCTGGCAGATTGATGTCAAAACATTGTTTCCTTAACGGTATACTTGAGGAAAGGTTGTATGTGATGCAACAAGAAGGTTTTGTCAGTCCTAAGGATGCTAAAGGGCATGCCAACTCTAGCAATCCTTCTATGGGCTGCAGCAAGCATCTCGAAGTTGGAATATACGCTTTGATGAGGTGATCAAAGTTTTTCGGTTTATACAAAGTTTACGAGAAACTTATATTTACAAGAAAGTGAGTGGGAGCACTATGGAATTTCTAATAAGTATGTGTGGTTGACATATTATTGATCGGAAATGGTGTAGAATTTCTGGAAAGAAAAAATGGTTGTTTGAAAGGAGTTTTTGAAAGGAAGATCTGGATAAAGCTACCTAATTATTGGGCATCAAGATCTATAGAGATAGATCAAGACATCTGATAAGACTTTCAATGAGTACATACCTTGACAAGATTTTGAAAGAGTTCAAAATGGATCAGTCAAAGAAAGAGTTCTTGCCCGATTTGTAAGGTGTTAAGTTGAGTGGGACTCAAAGCTCGACCACGGCACAAGAAAGAGAAAGGACGAACGTTGTCCCCCATGCCTTAGCCATAGGCTCTATATAGTATGTCATGCCATGTACTGCACCTATGTGTGCCTTGCCATGAGTCTATCAAGGGGTACAAGAGTGATCCAGGAGTGGAACACTGGACAACAGTCAAAATTATCCTTAGTAACTAGAGGACTAAGGAAATATTTCTCGATTATCGAGGTGATAAAGAGTTCGTCGTAAAGGTTACGTCGATGCAAGCTTTAACACCAATACGGATGACTCTTAGTAGCAATCCGGATATGTATAGTGGAGTAGACATTTGGAATAGCTCCAAGTGGAGCATAGTAGCAGTGTCTAAAATATGACATAGAGATTTGAAAATTACACATAGATCTGAATGTTGCAAACACATTGACTAAAACCTCTTTCACATGCGAAACATGATCGAACCCATAAATCATTGGGTGTGAGATTCATAACAAATCACATAGCGATGTGAACTAGATTATTGACTCTAGTGCAAGTGGGAGACTATTGGAAATATGCCCTAGAGGCAATAATAAATTAGTTATTATCATATTTCCTTGTTCATGATAATCGTTTATTATCCATGCTAGAATTGTATTGATCGGAAACTCAGATACACGTGTGGATACATAGACAACACCATGTCCCTAGTATGCCTCTAATAGACTAGCTTGTTGATCAAAGATGGTCAAGGTTTCCTAGCCATGGACATGAGATGTATTTTGATAACGGGATCACATCATTAGGAGAATGATGTGATGGACAAGACCAGAACTATAAACACAACATATGCTCGTGTCAGTTTATTGCTATAGTTTTCTGCATGTCAAGTATTTGTTCCTACGACCATGAGATCATGCAACTCACTGACACCGGAGGAGTACCTTGTGTGTATCAAACATTGCAACGTAACTGGGTGACTATAAAGGTGCTCTACAGGTATCTCCGAGGGTGTCTATTGAGTTGGCATGGATCAAGACTAGAATTTGTTACTCCGTGTGACGGAGAGGTATCTCAGGGCGTACTCAGTAATACAACATCATAAAAAGCCTTGCAAGCAATGTGACTAAGAGTTAGTCACGGGATCTTGTATTATGGAACGAGTAAAGATATTTGCCGGTAACGAGATTGAACTAGATATAGAGATACCGACGATCGAATCTCCGGCAAGTAACATACCAAAGAACAAAGGGAACTGCATACGGGATTAACTGAATCCTTGACATAGAGGTTCAACCGATAAAGATCTTCGTAGAATATGTAGGAACCAATATGGGCATCCAGGTCCCGCTATTGGTTATTGACCATAGAGGTGTCTCGATCATGTCTACATAGTTCTCGAACCCGAAGGGTCTGCACACTTATGGTTTGGTGACGTTTCGGGAGTATAGAGTTATGTATGGTGGTGATCAAAGGTTGTTCAGAGTCCCAGATGAGATCTCGGACATCACGAGGAGCTCTGGAATGGTCCAAAGGTAAAGATTGATATATAGGAAGTCCTGTTTTGGTCACCGGAAAAGTTTTGGGTTCATCGGTAGTGTACCGGGAGTGTCGGGAGGGGTACCGGGGACCATAGGGAGGGGTGTCTCGACCCAAAGGGCCTCATGGGATGTGGGATGATTCAAGCCAGCCCTTAGTGGGATGGCCGAGCCCCCCGCTAAGTCACATGTGGCTAGGGGTGGGAAAAACTCAAAGGTGGAGAGGTGGAATGAGTTTCCAAGTGGAAGGAGGAATCCTACTCCTAATAGGATTGGAGTAGGACTCCTCCACCTCCAATTTCGGCCAACTCTTGAGGGTTTGAGGCTGACTCCTTCCCTCCCTCCCTCCTATATATACTAAAGGATTTAGAGGGGAAAGCTAACCCTATTGCCACGTGCTCCCTCTACTTCATCTAGATAGGTTTTCTCCTCTAGTGTAGTTCGACGGTGCTTAGGCGAAGCCCTGCCGGAATAGTTCCACAACCATCGCCCCCATGCCGTCGTGCTGCCGGAGAACTCATATACCTCTCCGCTCCCTCTTGATAGATCAAGACGGCGGAGATCGTCATCGAGATGTACGTGTGCTGAACGCGGAGGTGCCGTCCGTTTGGCGCTAGATCGGAAGGACCACGACTGGATCGCGGGACGGATCGTGATGGGATCGCGGGACGGATACTGATTGGATCGCGGGATGGATCATGATGGGATCGCGAGAGGCTCGGCGATTTGGATCATGAAGACGTTCGACTACATCAACCGCGTTTCTTAACGCTTACCGCTTAGCGATCTACAAGGGTATATAGATCCACTCTCCCTCTCGTAGATCCTGATCACCATGGATAGATCATGTGTGTGCATAGGAATGTTTTTGTTTCCCATGCAACGTTCCCCATCAGAAGATGGGATGGCATTGGGGAGAGGGGCAGAGGGCATGAGGAAGCCTTGTGTATTATCGCTTTTCTATTTTTGTCCAATTCCCCTTCATCATGTTTTGGTAATGCTTCAAACTTTTTTGACGGAGGTCAATGTAAGTAAAAATCAGGGGTTTGTCGACCCAACTAGGTGAGGCCATATGCCTAAAAATATCTCTAATGCCATAACTAAACTTATTGTCGTTGTGAGTGGCAGACCTGCATGGTGTTGAGTCGGTTCCTAGGATCCCACTTGAATTTGAAATTTCAATAGGAATTGCTTGTACTCATTTTTTTTGGAATTCTATAATTTTGTACAGCAGGTGCCCCACTCTATAAAATTTCTACGTATGCCCTTGGTTGTTGCCAAACTTGAAATACTCATATTAGTAGGTGTTGAAACCTAAAGGAGTATGATCTTGAGATTCGGGGCACTGCGGCTAACCATTCTGGCCCTCACGTCCACTACCCCCTCGTAGGATGCCACTTCGTCACCGACACACACCCTTAGTCCAGTCATGGTGGGTCATGTGACATGTGAGCTTAATAGGCATGATAGACTACTCATATCAACAAGTTGCACCATATTTTCGAGTAGCCCATCCAAAAGGAAACATCAAAGTTAAGAATGCTTGGCTTGGAGCAATTTGAGGATGGGTGACCGACTAGTAATTTGAGGATAAAGTGCGTAGGAAAGGCTAGTGTTGATATGTGTGGCTAGGCTAGATCATAGGTGGTAGCCAGATGCAATGGCTAGAAACTCATGGGGTTGGAAAGGGTGTTATAGGTCCCTATCTATTGGTTCGCCTCTCTGACCCCAGGCCAAAGTCAGTGTCTTCCTCTTGTCGGCGAAATCCTAAGTGGTCCATCATTTTAGGGCTCGACGTCTCTTCCCATTCCGATAGGTTGGGCTTTGTTTCCGTTGCGGTTTCCCCTTAGCACCCTCAACGCCTGGATCGGATCATGAGGTCGTGGGGGCGAGGTTCCCTATTGCATCCCTACCTCTCCCGAGAGGCCAAGTGGCCTTGTTAGTGGTTGCTTCGCTTAGAGCAGCAAAAGCTTCTCCAACAGTTGCCATCGTCGCCTTTGTTTCCCCGAGAGGTGTCATCGGAGATTGTCGGATGGTACTTCAACTGCCCGGAAGACACCATAAGAAGAAGTGCAACAATGTGCGATAGTCTGTATCCACTACAAGGAAGCCAAACATGGCTCTAAGGATTGCAAGCAACCTCATAGCATGCCACTAAAGCACGACCTTTGCCGAGTTGTGTTGGCCATGCTAGCACGTGCCGACTACCCCCCCCCCCCCCATGTCCACCTCCCACGGGGGAACCTACATTGCCCTCAAGATCATACTCCCCTTCCCCTCCCCACCTCATTCGCTTCTCCCATGGGGACAAAGGCCCGACCTTCACCGAGGTGCGTCTTTGGCGAACCCCGATGTTAGGGAGGACCATGATTTGGTCTTTCTAGAGCTTTGCATGGTGCGTTGGTGTCTACTACACAACTTTTTTATTGTAGACTCTGTTGGGCCTCCAAACACAGAGTTTTGTAGGACAGTAGAAATTTTTCCTCAAGTGGATGAACAAAGGTTTATCAATCTATGGGAGGCGTAGGATGAAGATGGTCTCTCTCAAACAACCCTGCAATCAAATACAAGAAATCTCTTGTGTCCCCAACACACCCAATACAATGGTAATTTGTACAGGTGCACTAATTCGGCAAAGAGATGATGAAACAAGTGAAGTATGAATAGTAGAAATATGTTTTTATAATATGAAAAATTTAAAATACAACAAGGTAGCAAGTAACAAAAGTGAGCACAAATGGTATTGCAATGCTTGAAAACAAGGCCTAGGGTTCATACTTTCACTAGTGCAATCTCTCTATGGTGCTAACTTAATTGAATCATATAACCATCCCTCAACGTGCAACAAAGAATCACCCCAAAGTTCCTATCTAGTAGAGAACATAAGATGAAATTGTTGTAGGTAGTAAAACCATCTCAAAGTTACCCTTACCGATCAATCTATTGAGCCATTCCTATAAGTGTCACAAACAACCCTAGAGTTCATACTAGAATAACACCTATGCTATGCATCAATCAACCCTAATGTCACTTAGATACTCCAGTGTCACCACAAGTATCCATGGGTTAATTATTCGACATGCATCAAACAATTTTAGATTCATCATATTCAATCCAACACAAAGAACTTCAAAGAGTACCCCCAAGATTTCTATCGGAGAAAGTAAGATGAAAACATGCATCAACCTTTGTGTATAGATAACCCCATTGAAATACCAAAATTCAAACACTACAACAAAAGTTTATGTTTTTATACAACACACATCAAACATGCAATTCAAGAATCCAAAGGCAAATATTGGAACTTTTTATTGAAAGACATGATTATAAATAACAGAGAGAAAATCTCAACAAAATGAAATGATGCTCCAAGCAAAACACATATTATGTGATGAATAAAAATATATCTCCAAATAAGATATACCGATAGTGTTGAAGACGAAAGAGGGGATGCCTTCCGGGCTATCCCTAAGCTTAGATGCTTGACTATTTCTTGAATATTACCTTGGGAATGCCTTGGAAATCACCAATCTTAGGGTCTTTCCACTCCTTTTTCTCCTCATATCGGTATCTCACCCAAAACATGAAAACTTCAATCACACAAAACTTAACGAATCTTCGTGAGATGGGTTCATATAATACAAATAGATCATTCACTTAGGCACTGTCAAGACAAGATTCACAATTGTTCTCACATAATACCTATTTTATTCTATCATTCTCATAATGTATATCACTAAATAGAAGCTATGGAAATACATAAAGCAAGCAAACTATGCATGCAAAACAAAATCTGTCAAAAACACAACAATCTATAAATATCCGAACTAAAACCATACTTCCATGTCTCTAAAAATTCTAAAAAATAGTAAACTCAGATAATTTTCATATAATACTTAACGCTCCAGTAAAATCACATAATTCAATGCTGGACGTAAAAGTTTCTGTTTTTGCACAGAGTCAAATCAACAAGTATCCACACTATCCCAAAGGCTTTACTTGGCACATTATTGAAATAAAAGACACAAAACATGATTACAGTATATTAATCATGTGAACACACAAAAACAAAAAGTAAAAGTGTTGGGTTGTCTCCCAACAAGCGCTTTTCTTTAAAGCATTTTAGCCAGGCATGATGATTTCAATGATGCTCACATAGGAGTAGTATTTGAGACATGCAAGGGAGGATCATGAATCACATGACAAGCACATTTAAGTCTAGACCACTTCCTATGCATAGGGATTTTATAAGAAAACAATTAATTGTAATAGAAATCAACTATCATAAGAAGGCAAAACAAGCATAACTTGAAAATTTTCAACACATAAAGAGGAAACTTGATATTATTGCAATACCTACAAGCATATGTTCCTGATACATCTCCAACATATCTATAAGTTTTGATTGCTCCATGCTATTATATTATCATTCAAGGATACTTTTGGATTATTTATTTACCAATTTATATTATTTTTGAGCACTAACCTATTGACCCAGTGCCCAATGCCAGTTGTTTTTTTTGCATGTTTGTGGCTTTTCAGGTTTACAGTACCAAAGGAAGTCCAATTGCCCCAATTTTTTTATGATTTTTGGACCAAAAGAAGACCTGGAATCTTTGGGAGGAGACCAACGGCCGCACGAGGGAGGCACAAGCCAATAGGGCACGCCTAGGGGGGGGGGGTCGGCGCGCCCTGATGGCTTGTCCCTCCCTGGTGGGTCTCCTATCCCTATTCTCTGGCGCTATAAAGTCACATATATTCCAAAAACCCTTGAGAGCATCCCAAAACACATTTTTTGGTGCTGCAAGTCCCTGTTCCCCCCGCGATCCCATTCGGAGCTCCGTTCCGATGCCCTGCTGGAGGGGGGTCGATCACGAAGGACCTCTTCATCATCCTTGATGCTCCCATGGTGATGTGTGAGTAGTTCACCACAGACCTACATGTCTGTAGTTAGTACCTATATGACTATCTCTTCCTTTCGATCTTCAATACAATGATCATCGCATCTTCACTTTGATTTATTTGATGTAATTCTTTTGTATGGTGCGTTTGTTGGGATCCGATTAATTGTGTGTTTATGTTTAGATTATTCATGAAAAATATTCGAGTCACCTCTGAATATTATGATTCTTATTTGCATGATCATTATATCTTCGTAAATCTCTCTGATCTATTGAAATAGTTTGGCCAACTAGATTGATATTTCTTCATTGAGAGGGGGGCGTTGTAGTGGGTTCAATCTGGCAGTGCTCTATATCCCAGTGATAGAAAGGGACATGCTACGTCTTTGCATTGCTTCCACTAAGGATAAAACAATGGCGTTAGTTTATATTAATTTAATTCTCTTTGAGTACATCATGTCATTGTTCTCCAAGCATTACTCTGTTTTACTTAACACTCTAGATGCATGCTGGATAGTGGTTGATGGGTGCAGAAATAGTAACAGGTGCATGCAGGAGGCGGCCTATTTTCTTATGGACGTGATTCCTATATATACATGATCAGTGACATGAATATCACATAACCATGCACTTTTTATCAATTTCCCAACAGTAATTTGTTTACCCATCGTATGCTTCCTACATGAGAGATGCCGTTAGGGAAAACTATGGCCCCTTGATCTATTCACTTATGTATTTACAAACACTTTCAATACCTTTCTGCCATTAATTTGCTTTGCTTTTATTTTACAGTTTATAATTATCTACTATTATCTACACACTTCATTTTCTTGCAAATAATGAGATCAAGGGGATTGACAACCCTCTTGCCCCATTGGGTGCAAGTGTTTGCTCTTTTGTGTGCAGTCGCTGAAGAAGGTTGTTGATTGGTATTCCTATTGGTTCTATAAACCTTGGTTCTGAGCCAAGGGAAATACTTATCTGTATTGTACTGCAATCAATGATTCCTCTTCCCGGAAAACCCAACGCAGGTCACAAGTACCCGGAAGGATTTCTGGCGCCGTTGGCAAGGAATATCATCAACCAACTATCAAGTAACTTCGCACAAATTATCATTCACTTGTTCTTCTTTTTATTTACTGTTATATTAAGTTTGCTTCATAAAAGCAAAAGTACAAAAATATTTATCTTTGCTAGTTACAATTTTACTTCTTTGCTTTCTATTTTACTTGTCCTGCTTGTTACTTTGCTTGCTCGGTCACCATGTCTCAAGATACTACTAAGTTGAGCGACTTCTAAATCATAACAACAAGGACTTAATAGTTACAAGGACTTCAATTATGAAAGTCGCTTTTTAATAGAATGCATTTCGTTGTTTCAAACCATTATTAGCTCACCCAAATCTTATGAACAAAACATGACTTTCATCAATCATATAGTGGAAGCTGTGATAAAAGCTTATGATGAGAAACTTGAACTAGAAGTTTATATTCCTAGAAAATTGCATGGTGAGTTGGAACCTACTGTTAAAATGAAACTAAATAAATATGAATGCAATGCTTTGTGTGATCTTGGTGCTAGTGTTCAACTATACCTAAATATCTTTGTGATGTGCTTGGTCTCACCGATATTCAAGATTGTTCTCTAAACTTGCATCTTGCTGATTCTACCATTAGAAAACCTTTAGGTAGAATAAATGATTTTTTAATTGTTGAAAATAAGAATTATGTGCCTGTATATTTCATTGTGCTTGATATTGAATGCAATCCTACTTGTTCAATAATACTTGGATGACCTTTGTTACGAACTATAGGTGCAATTACTGACATGAAAGAGGGAAACATAAGGTTTTAATTTCCATTAAAATAAAGTGATGGATCCCTAGGATGAGAATTAAACCACCTTTATGAATCAATCATGAGATCTACTTATGGGTGGAGTGTCAAATATGACAACACTTGAAACTATGCATTATGCCTAGCTAGGGGCATAAAACAATAGCGCGTATTGTGAGGCAACCCAATAGTTACCTTATTTTCGATTTTGTACTTTCTATTTGTGTGTGATAACATGATCAATGCATCTGTAAAGATTGTGTTTTTATGTTTAAATTAGTGTTTTTGGCAAGTAAATCGTTTGGGATGGCTCACAAGATGAGTAGAATTGATACGGTGCAAAAACAGAAACTTTAGTGCCCATTGCAGAATTTCTCTGATTTTACTGGAACATGTTTTGGATCTGAAATTTTTACACAGTATTTCTATACAAATTATTCAGGTTTTCATAATTTTTCAGAGTTCGTATAGTTATAGAAGTATAGGTTCTTTTACAGATATTTACAGACTGTTCTGTTTTAGACAAATTCTATTTTTGCTTGCATAGTTTGCTTGTTTTGATGATGCTATGAATTGTATCGGTGGTATAAGCCATGGAGAAGTTAGAATACAGTACCTATTATGCAATAATGAAATATGAATAAATTTATAAGAGTACCTAAAGTATTTGATATGTTTCTTATACTAACGGATCTCACAAAGTTTTGTTGAGTTTTGTGTGATTGAAGTTTTCAAGTTTTGGGTGCTACCACGACGGACGGAGAAACAAGGTGCGGAAAGAGCCTAAGCTTGGGGATGCCCAAGGAACCACAAGGTAATATTCTAGGAAGACTCAACCATCTTAGCTTGGGAAGGCCCCGGAAGGCACCCCCTCTTTCGTCTCAATCCATCAGTATGTCACTTGGAGATATATTTTTATTCGTCACATGATATGACTTTTTTCTTAGAGCTGTTTGTTTTTGTTTTTAGTTTGGAACAATCATCGTTTGCTGGACACACCTATTTGGGAGACACACACCTTCATCATAATTTATTAGAATACTCTATGTGCTTCACTTATATATTTTGAGCTTAGAAGTTGCTCTAGTACCTCATTTATATCTTTTTGAGCACGGTGGCGTACAAATTTTATAGAATAATTGCACAAATCTTCACACATATTTGTTTGAGAGTTAATAAATAGTGATGGTAATTTGCATGGGTTATAAGACTGGTCCAAAAATAATAGGTACTCAATGAGTGATAATCAAAACCATCATGTAGCACATTAAAGACAAATTTTGGGTTAATGATATTTATGTGGTAATGTGAAAGGGTGTGAGTGCATGATTGTTGGTTTGTAGAAGTATCGGTATTAAGAGGTGTTAATTTCCCGTTTGTCTAAATATTAGAAAAATGCATGGTGGGGATTGATACTTGTGATCTGCGTTGGTTTTTCCGTGAAGAGGAATAGGTAATTGCAGCACAATGCGGGTAAGTATTTCTCTCAGTTATGAAATAAAGGTTTATCAAACCAATAGGAATATCAATCCACAACTGTCTTCATCGGCTGCACACAAAAGAACAAACAACTTGCACCCAACAGAGGCAAGAGGGTTGTCCACCCCTTATCTCGTTATTTCCAAGCAAGTGAACAGTGTAGATAATTCTAAATTGCAAAATAAAAGAGTAAATAAGAACAACAAGGTATTGTCGCGTTTGTAAATATATAAGTGAATAGACCCAAGGGCCATAGTTTTCCGTAGCGGCATCTCTCATGAAAATAAGCATACGGTGGGTAAACAAATATTGTTGGGAAATTGATAAAAAAGCAGATAGTTATGCGATTTTCATGGCAATGATCATGTGTATATATACATCACATCCATACACAAATAGGCCGACTCCTGCCTGCACCTATTACTATTACTCGACTTCAAGAGCGCTTCTATGCCTGCCTCTCTTCATGTTAAGTTCCTGACAAATAGAGTAATGCATGGAGAACAATGACATGATGTAGACAAAGTAGACTCAAGCAATATGAATAAACCCCATCGTGTTATCCATAGTAGAAGCGACACAACACAAATTGTCCCCTTTTGTCACTAGGATATAGAAAATCGTCAGGTTGAACCCACTACAATGCAACCCTTTCACTAAAGAAATATCAATCTACTTGGCCAAAGCAAATCAATAGATCGGAGAGAATTACGAAGCTATAATGATCATGAAAATAATAATCATAGTAATTTCAGAGAAGACTCAAATACTTTTCATGCATAATGTGAACCTAAACCCACAATTCATTGGATCCCAAAAAACGCATCGCACAAAAGAGTTACATCGTATGGATCAAAGCGAAGATGCGATGACCATTGTATTGAACATCTAAAGAGAGAGATAGCCATCTAGGTACTAACTACGTGTCGGTTCACTAAAGTTGGGTCCTTTAGTACCCCTTACTTGTGCACGGGCAGTCGAAGCCATGCCAGCGGCAAGGCCTGCCAGGGGGCTGTGGGACGCGAGTACAAGGACGTTAAGAAAGCAGTCAATCCAATGATCAAGACCGGAGAGCAAGATCCGGACCCCCGACAAGACCTTGCCAGGATGGCCTGCGAAGCCCCAGCAAGAACTGCACCCGGCAAGACCACGCCACCCAACCAACACGAGGCCAGGTGTCAACCTACCTGGGTACGTGTCGAGGCATTGGCGATGGAAGGAGCTAAGCGGTGCTGATGGGACGAGGTCCTGTCCCACCCCGTGGACGGTTAGGGGCACCCGACAGGGCATTAAATGCGCTTGTCTTACACCGTCAGTGTTAGGTACGATAACACTGTAGCACTGTACACCTCGTATATGTACTGTACACCACTGTTGGGATCCCCTTAGTCATATAAAAGGAGGCCCAAGGCGTTACAGGAGAGGATCTTTTGCTAGCCTTCCAACTCGCATGAGTAGCAGCTGTGCACCGTTTACCACATAGCGCTCTTGTAGCTGGAACCCAAGGACATCCGTAATACACAAAGCAAGAGTAGGGTTTTATGCTTCTCAGCGGCCCGAACCTGGGTAAAAAATCACTAGCGCCGCTCGTGTGATCTGCTCTTTGCGCATACCAACTCCCTGCCGAACCATAAAGGGACCCTTGAGATCCCATAGGTGTCATTCCCACCGACATCTTTGGCGTGCCAGGTAGGTGGAAAGGTTGCGTGAACCTGATCCCATGATCAGTGCATCAATTCTTCGTTGACTTCAGCGCTATGGCACCCAAGAAGAAGGGCTTCATGGCGGTCGACCCATCCACGTCCGCCGTGCCTGTAGCTACCCGGACAGGTGGCAACATGGACGCGGGCGGAGGAGGCAGAGGTCTTGAACCTCCAAGACGTTCTGGCGATCAAGGCCAGGCGAGCGGAGACGTCCATGGCAGCGGCAATCCACATGCAACTGAGTCTCAGGACAGAACTGTGCTGCCTACGGGAGGCATAGTGAACTCCAGAGACGGAAGGGTGCCTTCCAAGATGCCCATGCCGGCTCATGTGCCATGGCCTTCTCAGGACGCGCGCGATGAACGACGCTACGACGCCGGTGGTTCCAAGCGTCCCCATGGAAAAGCTCCCGCGCATCACTCCCAAGATGAGCGGGACTAGCATCCGCGCCGAGATGCTGGTGAATGTGGAACGCGGTTGCAGGACCATTATGGAGCTCCTTCTAACACAGTTAGGAGTCAGAGCACGTCATGTTCCTCACGTTCCTCACTACCGACCATGTCAGAAGAAGCAATGGCGCGAGCACAGCTGCTCCTGAATTTTCCTCCCGCTGTGGAGAAGCTCAAAGAATGGAGAGCTACTATCCAAAGCCTCCTCAGCCTCGCTGATAGGTAGGGACCGCGGTGGACGGATCCTTTGCGGAGACGGTCTGTCGAGCCAACACGCACTAGTGGCGAAAAGGCCGAAGGTGGTGCAACCACAATGCACTCTCCTTCGCGGCCGCGACAGCGGTCACCGACTCGATAGGGTGGCGCCTGCGACGGCTACTCTATGGCGTCATCTGACCCACAGACCCGCCACAATCAACGTCAAGTTCTTCGGGAACGATGCAAAGAAGACGCTTGGACTACCATCGAGCGGCGGCGAGAAGTGCACCATCAATCTGATAGGCGTGCGAGGTCCACTGTAGACAAAATCGCGTCGGAGTATCCTGTCGGCCTACCTTACGAGGTAGGCTATCCAACGTTTACTCGTGAGCTGCGGTGAGTCCAGTGGCCCAACTCCCGAATGTTTAAACTGGAGGTCCTGGAGAAATAGGACGGCAAGACCCACCCGTCAGAGTTCTTGAGCATCTACACCATTGCGGTGCAGGCTGCCGGGGCTTGCGACGACAAGATCCTCGACAATTACTTCTTGTTGGTACTCAAGCCCAACATCAGGTCGTGGTTGATGCATCTGCCGGAGAATTCCATTTCTTCCTGGGCAGACCTGTGTCATGAGTTTGTTGGCGCCTTCACCGGAGGCCACCAAGCTCCTGGCCAGGAAAGTGATTTGCATATCATCCCCCAGAAGGAAGGCGAAACCTTGCGCAAGTATATCCAGAGGTTCAGCCATGTGCATCACAATATCCTAGATGTTCATCCCGCCGCTATTATCAGCGCCTTTCCATCAGAATGTGCGCAACCACAGGATGCGCGAAGAGCTGGTGATGAACAAGGTCAGGGATGTTGCCGAGCTCTATGCTCTGGCTGATAGATGTGCTCGAGTTGAGGAAGGAAGGAGACTCCCTGGCAAAGAGGCTGCTGCTGGGATCGACTCTGAAGACGAAGACGCTACCTCCCCGGCGAGGAAAGGCCGATGGCAAAACAAGAAGCGCAAGGGAAAGGCTGTGCTTGCTACCAAGGGGTCCAGCAACATTGATGCCGCCAAGAAGACTAAGGTTGACAGCCCTGGCAAGGATGTTGCCGGGTGCGCCTCCTGTCAGGCCTTGGCAGCTGCCGACAAGTCGGAGGGCTCTGACAAGAAGTATTGGAAGATCCATCGCACTAAGGGCCATGACCTCCAAAACCGGGGACAAGTTGAGCAGCTTGTCGAGAAGAAGAAAGCTGAGTAAGTACGACGAAACAAGGAGAAGGCCCAGGACGGTGTAGAGGGGTCCGACAAGAAACGCAGTGGCCGAGGAGGTCACCGTGGCAAGGCCAAGCAACAGAAAGAGAGGCCCGCTCGGGGCCGTGACAAGGATGATGTTGATGATGATGGCAATGAAGAGGACGATGAGTCCAGTGAGCACAAGTTCCAGAAGGCTACATAGATGATGTGCATTGACGGGGGCGCCTCGTTGCATTCTTCTCACTACTAACTTAAACAGTGGGCGCACGAGATTAATGCGACAGAGCCATCTGTCGGTGTCCAGAAGCCGCTGAAATGGTCCAACACACCCATCATTTTTGACGCCGAGGATCACCATGACTGCGCAACTACGGTCGGGTGCCTACCATTGTTGGTTTCACCAACAATCCGCAACCTCAAGGTGACGAAAATGTTGGTTGACGGTGGGGCCGGTCTGAACTTGATCTCACCTGATGTCATCAAAAGGCTGCAAATCCATGATGAAGATTTCGAGGAGACATGCACATTTCAAGGGATCAATCTAGGGAGGAGTCAACCGAAGGGCAAGATCACGCTACTGGTAACATTTGGTAGTGACATGAACTTCAGAATAGAGAAGGTTTTTTTCGATGTTGCCAAGATTCCATTGCCGTATAATGGTATCCTTGGTCGTCCGGCGTTTGCCAAGTTCACGACGGCATCACACTACGCATACAATGTACTGAAGATGCCGGGGCCGATGAGCGTCATCACAATCAACTCCGACAAGAAGGGTGCACTTATCTACGCCGACCAACTCTACCGGGAGGTAGTTGTAGCACCTGCCGCCAAGGCACTTGCTCCTGCCGCTGAAGCTCCCGGGGGGAGAAGACCGGCAAGACCTCTGGTATGCATTCCATCAAGCGCACCTCTTTGGAGTGTTGTGCTCCTGTTGATGATGTGCCAGAGAGCTCCACTGACAAGAACAAGAAATCCAAGATAGCTCCGCCAGAAACCAAGAAGGTGCCCGTCAAGGAGGATGGCATGGGAGGAACTTTCACCATAAGTTCCACCCTCGATGACAAATAGGAAAGCGCATTCATTGCCTTCCTACGGGCGAATGTCGATGTGTTTGCATGACAACCGTTTGACGTCCCTGGAGTTCCTAGGGAGGTAATCGAGCACCACCTTGCTATCTGTCCCCATGCACGACCCGTCAAGCAGAAAGTTAGGAAGCAAGCCTTGGAGCGGAAAGAGTTTATTGCCGAGGAAATCAGGAAACTGGAAGCAGCAGGTCTGGTCAGAGGGGTGCTCCATCCAACATGGTTGGCCAATCCAGTTGTAGTGCGCAAGGCGAATGGAAAATGGAGGCTGTGTATCGACTATACAGATCTCAATAAAGCCTGTCCAAAGGATCCTTCCCCCTTGCCGCACATCGACCATATTATGGACTCCACTACAGGCTGCGACTTGCTGTCATTCCTCGATGCTTATTCAGGGTATCATCAGATCTTCATGTCCAAGGAAGACGAGGAGAAGACCACATTTATCACCCTGTGTGGCACATATCGCTTTGTGCGTATGCCTTTCGGGTTAAAGAGTGCTGGTTCGACATTTGCAAGAGCAGTCCAGATTGGTTTTGAACCTCAGCTACATAGGAATATGGAAGCTTGTATGGATGACATAGTGGTTAAAACCAAGGACAAGACAACACTCATACAAGATCTGGAAGAAACATTCGCAAATCTGCACAGGATCAACTTGAAGCTCAATCCTGAGAAGTGTGTTTGGCGTTTCATCCGGCTAGCTTCTCAAGTTCTTTGTGTCTCAACGTGGGATTGAAGCGAAACCCGATAAGATCAAGGCAATTGAGCAGATTGAAGCACCAAGACATGTCAAGGATGTGCGACGTCTTGCCGGCTGCATTGCGGCTCTGAGTAGGTTCATCTCAAAATCTGCCGAGCGCGCCCTGTCGTTCTTCAAAATCTTGAAGAAGGCAGGTCCAATGAAATGGACTCCAGAAGCGGAGGCAACGCTATAGGATTTGAAGAGGTACCTCTCCTCTCCGCCAACACTGGTCACACCTAAACCACAAGAACCATTGTTGTTGTACTTAGCGGCAACGAATCAAGTGGTTAGTGCTGTGTTAGTGGCACAGAGAGAAGCTAACGAAGAAGCAGCAACAGAGGCAAGACCGCCAAGCGACGAGCCAGGGACTCCCCCAGCATATCCTGGTGCCGACAAGGCGGGATCGGTAAAGATAAGTGAAGCAATGCAGAAGAAGAAGATGGTGCAGCGCCCAGTTTACTTTGTCAGCTCGCTTTTGCAGGGGGCTAGGTCAAGATACTCTGGTGCAGAAATTGCTTTTCGATCTCCTTATGGCCTTAAGAAAGTTGTGCCATTACTTCCAAGCGCATGAGATCACCGTCGTCACCCGCCTTCCGCTGTGATAGATTTTGCGGAATCCATATGCGACCGACAGGATTGTGGAGTGGGCCTTGGAGTTGTCAAGCTTTGGTCTCAGGTTTGAAAGTACATCAACTATTCAGAGAAGAGCCTTGGCGGAATTCATTGTAGAATGGAATCCAAGGCCAGACGAAGAGATCCAAGAAACAGCCCTCCCCAGCAAGGAAACTGATCAAGAATGGGTCACGTATTTTGATGGAGCTTTCTCCCCGCAAGAGGCCGGTGCTGGCGTGCTGCTTGTCGCACCCACCGAAGAGCACCTCAAATATGTGATCCAGATGCATTTTTCCCGGGAGAGGTCAACCAACGACACTGCAGAATATGAAGGGCTGATTGTCGGTCTCAGGATCGCAGCAGACCTTGGAATCAGAAAGCTCATCATCAGAGGTGATTCCCAGCTTGTCGTCAAGCAGGTCAACAAAGAGTTTATCAGAGTCCGTTGATGGAAGCCTACGTGGATGAAGTGAGGAAGCTAGACGAGCACTTTGACGGCCTGCAAACGGAGCACGTTCCTCGTGAGGAGAACAACATCGCCGACGAGCTATCGAAGCGTGCTTCCCTCAAGTTACCCGTGGAACCAGGGACTTTTGTGCTCAAGCTAACTCAGCCATCCGTAGCATCATCAGCGAAACAAGACAAGAGAAGGAAGTTGAATTCTGGCCAACACTTTCCATCAGAACTCTCGGAGGTTGGCGGCAAGGAACTTGCTAGGGATGACACCAAACTTGCCGGGAAGCAACAGGCTCCGACAGGACCTCAGGCCCTTGCCGTAGAGACAAACGCTCCCGTAGCAGAAGACATGCCTTTAGTCCTCATTGTCGAGCCTCAGGCTCCGGCTTGGGTGCAGCACATTGTTCAGTTCCTTCAAACAGGAGAACTCCCTGAGGAACAGGAAGAAGCGGAGAAAGTAGCCCGTCAGTCCACTATGTACCAGTTCATGGACAATGTACTGTACAGAAAGAGACCGAACAATGTGAAATTGAAGTGCATTCCACAGGAGGATGTACTAGAGCTGTTGGCTGAGATACATGGAGGCATATGTTGCTCCCACATAGGGTCAAGGGTACTTGCCGACAAGGCATTCTGACAAGGTTTCTTTTGGCCCACCGCCCTCCAGGATGCGACAACACTAGTAACCAAGTGTGAAGCGTGCCAGTTCCATTTAAAGAAACAACACCAACCAACTCAAGCTCTTCAGACAATCCCTCTCTCCTAGCCATTTTCGGTCTAGGGGGTCGACATCTTGGGCCCCTTCCCCCGTGCCACCGGGGGCTTTGAGTACTTGTACGTCGCAATCGACAAGTTCACAAAGTGGACGGAAGTGGAAGCGGTGAGAAAGGTGACAGCACAATCAGCCGTCAAGTTCTTCAAAGGAATAGTTTGCCGCTTTGGTGTTCCGAACAGGATCATCACCGACAACGATAGACGGTTCACAAGCCGCACCTTCATGCAGTATGTCCAAGACATTGGCAACAATATCTGTTTTTCTTCCATTGCTCACCCGAGGAGCAATGGCCAAGCGGAAAGGGCAAATGCGTAAATGCCGCAAGGGCTTAAGACAAGAACTTTTGACAAGCTACGCAAGTGCGGAAGATGCTGGATTGATGAACTGCCGACGGTTCTTTGGTCAATTAGAACGACACCAAATCGAGCCACTGGCCAGACACCCTTCTCCCTAGTATACGGGGTGGAAGTGGTTCTCCCCATGGAACTCATATACGGGTCGCCTCGAGTGCTCGCTTATGACGAGCTTGAGCAAGAGCAGTTGCACCAAGATGACGCAACGCTCCTTGAGGAAGACCATCTTCAGGCTGCTATGAGAGCTGCACGCTACCAGCAAGCTTTGCACTGCTACCGTAGCCGCAAGGTTCATGCTCGAAGTCTTGAGGAAGGCGACCTTGTTCTTCGGCGTGTTCAGTTAGCCAAGAATTCAAACAAGTTGACGCCAAACTGGGAATGCCCTTATCTAGTAGTGTGAGTCACCATGCCTGGCGCAGTCTGCATGGAGACCGAGGATGGCGTTCCGGTGAGCAACTCCTGGAGTATCGAGCATCTTCATAAGTTCTACCCGTAAGGCGCGGTTGCCAAGTCCCCAAGCAACCTCTTTTGTACAAGTCTTGCCGGCAAGGCATGTGATCCTTGGTACAAAGCCAGGCGCAGACCCTATGCATAAGTAAATAAGATTGAGCGTCCTACATCTCTTGTTGATTTCCATGTTTACTTATGTGCATGTTTATTTGATGGTGTAGCATTACACTTATTCCCAGAAAGTACTGACGAACCGCCAAGGTTCCGTGTCTCTATTTTCTCCTCTTTATTTTTCTCAAAGGATAGAAGGTTCTCTCGCACACAAGTTTGTCGGGGGGATGAGATGATATGGACACCAAACGGGCGACGTTCGAATTCGACATCTTTCAAGAAGGGATACCGCAACAAGAGAAGATAAGTCACGAAACTCTGAGTTCCGTGGGGAGATTTTGATTATTGTATGGGAAACTTGCACACGAAGGAACCTTGTCGTGATCTGTCGCACCCTTGCTCTGTTTCGAGTCCGCTCAACAGTTCAAGTGGCTGCGCTGAAAACGTCAAGGTAACTTGTCATGATTAGGTCGCGCCCTTACTATGTTTTAAGTCCGCTCAATAGCTTACGTGGCTGTGCTGAAAATGTCAAGGTATCTTGCCAGCAGCGGCACCGCCAGCAAGCTGCTAAGGATCCGCTGCTCAAAGCACTCGCGGCAGTGCTGCGTACACCGATAAGATCTCCCAAAAGTGTAGGAGTGTACCATACAGAGAAGAATCTAGCAAGAGGAATAACATGCTTTCATTCAAGAAGGTTGAAATTTACACGAGTTGGCGTCTCTTCCTAAGTACATCTTTATTTGACTTTCTCCCCTCGGGTCAGATTACAGGAAGAAAAAGATAGGAAGAGGCCCTCGGCAGGAGTCTGGCTCCTCTTGGGCCAACATTGCATGGAGGACAAGACCAGCACTGCGCGGACGAGAGGTCCCCCCTAGAAGGCGAGACGAAGCCGAAGTCCATGGGCCTGCCGAAAGATCTAGCTGGAAGATGAGGCATCACTTGGGACAAGGCCCCCCGGCAAGATCGTCCTGTCGGGAGGGGCAGAGGCGTGAGCTGATGATGATTGTGCGACCACTGATCAGTCAGAGCTCAGGTCGTCGTATTTCGATTTGACGGCTTGGAGCTCGGACTCATCGTCACTTTCACCGACACCGTCCTCCTTGTCACTATCGCTCGAGAAGGAGCTTTCAGCACTGCTTGAGCTCTCTTTGGAACAGCTGAGATGGACGCCTGAGCGCCCATAAATCTTGATGGAGAGAAGATTGACCTCTGTCATCTTGAAGCCGAGGACGTGCCCATCCTGGAGGTTGTGGGCACGGGCGAAGGTTTTCCAACCACGCCTAAGGAACATGACACGACGCTACGGGTACTCAACCTCCACTTGCTCCGCGACATTACAACAGCCATGCGCCCGCAACCATAAGGCGGGCAGCTTCTCTACCTCCATTGCCCTGGCGAAAGGGTGAGGAAGACGCAAACGGCTCCGAAGAGGACCGCACAACCTGAGGACGAACTCCAGCGCCATCCCGTCAGCATGGGCTTCTTCAAGGAGGGGATCTGGCGTCAAAGGAAGAGGTGGGATGGCACTCCGCCTCCCTCGACCTCGACCTCCATGCCGGCCACTACCTCTCGTGCCTCTTCCGCCACACGCACTCGAGCCACCCTCCGCTTCTGCGGCCGAAGTGGTGGCATGATCCCGACTGGAACCTCTCGTCCTTGGTGCGGAGGACGGTGGCCGCCCTTGCCCCCTATTCGTGGCTGGGGCGAACACAACTCAAGATCGGGAGGGGATAGAAGGGCAAGCTTTAGAGACCCACACTCAATGAAGAAGGAAGGATGGATGAGCATCTCCCTCGCTACCCGTCAATTTATAGGGGGAAGCGCGGGGGCTGGCTCTCCCCCGCTCCAAGAGTCGCCGCCCACCTCCTCCAATAGCATCGCCCACGATCACAGGGCGAACAGGCAACCTCCGGGTTACCCCAATCCATGGCGTGGTAGTTTCTACCTCGGCCAGGACTTTAAGTCATGGGCTCCCATTGCCGGCTCCCTGCTATGCATGCGGTGCGCATGGCGGAAACAACCTGACGCAGTAATTGAAAAATTGGCAACCACTCCATGCACGTATCCCACAACGTGCACCTTGCGCACATCGTGGGGATGCGTAGTAAGCGGAATGATTACAACCACGGACTCTGGCCATGCGTGCCCGTGCACTGTTTGGGCCTAGCCCAACAACGCCTCGCACCCGTGTGTGGCCCAGGCCCAGGGGCTCTTGTCGGTGCACTAAAGTTGGGTCCTTTAGTACCCCTTACTTGTGCACGGGCAGTCGAAGTCATGCCAGTGGCAAGGCCTGCCAGGGGGCTACGGGATGCGAGAACAAGGACATCAAGAAAGCAGTCAACCGAATGATCAAGACCGGAGAGAAAGAGTCGGACCCCCGGCAAGACCTTGTCGGGATGGCCCGCGAAGCCTCGGCAAGAAATGGACCTGGCAAGACCACGCAACCAAGCCAGCGCAAAGGCATGGTGTCGACCCACTTGGGTACGTGTCGAGGCGTCGGCGATGGAAGGAGCTAAGCAATGCCGATGGGACGGGGTCCTATCTCGTCCTGTGGACGGTGAGGGGTGCCTGACGGAGCATTAAATGCGCTTGTCTTACACCACCAGTGTTAGGTATGATAACACTGTAGCACTGTACACCTCATGTACGTACTGTACGCCACTGTTGGGATCCCCTAAGTCATATAAAAGGAGGCCCAAGGCGTTACAGGAGAGGATCTTTTTCCAGACTTCTAGCTAGCACGCGTAGAAGCTATGCACCGTTTGCCACACAACACTCCTATAGCTGGAACCCAATGACACCCATAATACACAAAGCAGGAGTAGGGTTTTACGCTTCTCAGTGGCCCGAACCTGGGTAAAAAATCCCTCGCGCCACTCATGTGATCTGCTCTTTGCGCATACCAACTCCCTGCCGAACCATAAAGGGACCCTTGAGATCCCATAGGTGCCGTTCCCACGGACACTACTGTTGGAAATATGCCCTAGAGGCAATAATAAATTAGTTATTATTATATTTTCTTGTTCGTGATAATCGTTTATTATCCATGCTATAATTGTATTGATTGGAAACTAAATACATGTGTGGGTATATAGACAACACTGTGTCCCTAGTATGCCTCTAGTAGACTAGCTCGTTGATCAAAGATGGCTAAGGTTTCCTAGCCATGAACATGAGATGTTATTTGATAATGGGGTCACATCATTAGGAGAATGATGTGATGGACAAGACCCAATCTATAAACGTAGCATATGATCATGTCAGTTTATTGCTACAGTTTTCTGCATGTCAAGTATCCGTTCCTATGACCATGAGATCATGCAATTCACTGACACCGAAGGAGTACCTTGTGTGTATCAAACATCGCAACGTAACTGGGTGACTATAAAGGTGCTCTACATGTATCTCTGAGGGTGTTTGTTGGGTTGGCATGGATCAAGACTGGGATTTGTTACTCCGTGTGACGAAGAGGTATTTCAGGGCCCACTCGATAATACAACATCACAATAAGCCTTGCAAGCAATGTGACTAAGTGTTATCCATGGGCTTATTACGGAACGAGTAAAGAGACTTGCCGGTAACGAGATTGAACTAGGTATAGAGATACCGACGATCGAATCTCGGGCAAGTAACACACCGAAGAACAAAGGGAACGCCATATGGGATTAACTGAATCCTTGACATAGAGGTTCAACCGATAAAGATCTTTGTAGAATATGTAGGAGCTAATATGGGCATCCAGGTCCTACTATTGGTTATTGATCGTAGAGGTGTCTTGGTCACGTCTGCATAGTTCTCGAACCCGTAGGGTCTACACACTTAACGTTTGGTGACGATATATGTATAGTTGAGTTATTATGTTGGTGACCAACAGTTGTTCGGAGTCCCGGATGAGATCCCGGACATGACGAGGAGCTCCGGAATAGTCCGGAGGTAAAGATTGATATATGGGATAATAGTGTTTGGTCTTTGGAAGGGTTCCCGAATTCACCGGAAGAGTTTCAGATGTTTCCCGAAATGTTCGGGTTACAAGAACACTTTATTTGGGCCAAGGGGTAAAGCCCATGCGGCTTTAGGAAGGTGAAAAAGGTGTTTTGCGGAGGCCAGGGGCCATAAGCTAGGGACCCTGGCGTCTGGGGCCAGACGCCGAGGACCCTGGCGTCTGGTCTTGGAGTGTGAGGAGGACTCTTTCCTTGTGGGCAAACCGACCTTGAGGAGGATTTTTCTCCAAGTTTCTACCCCCGGGCTCTGCATATAAATAAAGGGGCGGGGCTAGCACCTGGAACACATCAAGAAACCCCAAGCCGTGTGCCGGCAACCCTGTCCCTCTAGTTTATCCTCCGTCATAGTTTCCGTTGTGCTTGGCGAAGCCCTACGAAGATAGTTCTTCACCAACACCGTCACCACGTCGTCGTGCTGCCGGAACTCATCTACTACTTCACCATCGCTCGCTGGATCGAGGAGGTGAAGGCGTCATCAAGCCGTACATGTGTTGAATGCGGAGGTGCCATCCGTTCGGCGCTAGATAGGAAGGACCGTGATCAAGATCGAGAGACGGATCGTGATGGGATCGCGAGACGGATCGTGATTAAGATCGCGAGATGGATCATGATGGGATCGCGGGACGCTCGGCGATTTGGATCGCGAAGAAGTTCGACTACATAAACCGCGTTTCGTAACGCTTCCGCTTAGCGATCTACAACGGTATGTAGATCCACTCTCCCTCTCGTAGATGCTCATCACCATGGATAGATTTGCATGTGCGTAGGAATTTTTTTGTTTCCCATGCAACGTTCCCCAACAACTACAGACCCGTAGGTCTATGATGAACTACCCACACATCATCATGAGATAAGCAACGTTGATGAAGAGGCCCTCCGTGATAGATCCCCCTCCGGTAGGGTGCTGGAACGAAGCTCCAGATGGGCTCGCGGTGGAACACTGACTTGCGGTGACAGAAAAGGTGTTTTGGGACTGCATCTAGGGTTTTTGTTATATATGTGAATTTATAGGCCAGAGAACGGGTTTAGGAGGGCCACGAGGGAGGGACAAGCCATCTTGGCGCGACCACCCCCTAGCCGCGACTGCTCGTCCCCAAGCTTAATTCCTGCTCGTCCTCGAGTAGATAAATGATAAAAACAATTTTTTTGATGTGACATGCTATCCAATATGTAATCTTTTGCATGTATGCTCATTGAGAAACGATGAATGAAAAAACATTAACATAGTAATACTTATAAGCATAAGAAACAAAATCGTTGATACATCTCCAACGTATCCACTTCTCCAAACACTTTTGCTCTGGTTTTGACCTCTAATTGGCATGATTTCAATGAAACTAACCCGGACTGATGTTGTTTTCAGCACAACTACCTTGGTGTTATTTTTGTGTAGAAATGAAAGTTGTCGGAATTGGACGAATTTTTTTGTGAATTATATCTAGGATTTATAACGAATTATGGAGAAAAGAACTGCCGAAGGTAGGCTGCCAGGGGGCCAGCACACATCAAGGCGCTCCCCTAGGTCGTGCCCTGATGGCTTGTGGGGCTCTCGAGGCTCCTCTAACCCTAATTCCAGTCCTATAAATTCACATATTCAGATAAAAAAATTAGAGAGAAGTTTTCATCGCGTTTGACGAGGCGGAGCTTCTGCCATCTCCTGTTGTTCCTCCGGAGGGTTGATTTGGAGCCTGTTTTGGGCTCCGAAGAGGGGAAATTCTCGCCGTTGTCATCACCAACCCTTATTCATAAAAACCACCATGATGCTCACCATTGAGAGTGATTAATTCCTTTGTAGGCTTCCTAGACGGTGGTGGAATTGGATGAGATTGATCATGTGATCGAGTTAAGTTTGACAGGGCTTGATCCCTAGTATCCACTATGTTGTGATATTGATGTTTCTATGAATTTGCTATGGTTAATGCTTGTCACTAGGGCCCGAGTGCCATGATTTCAGATCTGAACCTATTATGTTTTCATGAATATAAGAGTGATTTGGATCCTATCTTGAAAGTTGTATGCACCTATTATGTGTCATGATCCGCATACCCCAAGGTGACAATAATTGGGATTCTTTCCGGCGATTGCCGTAGTTTGAGGAGTTCATGTATTCACCATGTGTTAATGCTTCGTTCTGGTTCTCTATTAAAAGGAGGCATTAATATCCCTTAGTTTCCAATCTGACCCTACTGCCACAAGAGGGTAGGACAAAAGATGTCATGCAAGTTCTTATCGCAAGCACGTATGACTATATACGGAATACATGCCTACATTATATTGATGAATTGGAGCTAGTTCTGTGTCGCCTAGTGTGTAAATGTTATATGGTCAATGCCATCTAAATAATTATCCATCACCGATTCATGTGCCTACACTTTACATACACTGAACCTTGCTAATTTACTACTATTGCTATTACTGTCACAATTGCTACAAAATTCCCGCTATCACTTCTACTGCTACTTTTGCTACTACTATTTGTCGTGCTACTAAATCTTTGCTGCAAAGATATATCCGAGGTGCGATTGAATTGACAACTCAACTGTGAATGCCAATAAATATTATTTGGCTCAAACCAATAAATTAGGGTGAAATATTACCCGTGAAGAGTGTCGCGATCCCATATAGTTGTGGGTTATCAAGACCTTTTTCTGGCACCATTGTCGGGGAGCATAGCTTTATTTATTGTGTTAACTTGAAGGAGATACAGTTGCTACTATTAAGAAACTGAAAGACAATCGAACTAATATCATCCCCTCTCGCACGAGAGGAGGTAAGGAATTGCCATCTAGCTCTGCTTTTGATTCACCCACTGCTTTGAATGATCTTGTTACACCCCACCTATTGATCGTCCTGATATGTCACATGAACTTCATGATGTCACTTAGGAAATTAATGATGATACTACTTCTGCACATGTTGAAACAGTTACACCTCGCTCACCTAATAGATATGAATTTCCTTATGTACCTAAAGGTTATGTTATGGATGGTGAGGTAGCTAGGGGTTTTCTTGCTTGTGAAAATAGAGATGACTTGAAGAAACTACTATGCAAACTAAAAGAAAAATATATGATGGAGAAAATGAAACATGATCCTAAATTTGCTAATTCTCTTATATTTGTCAATGATAAGGATTATGAATTTTCTATAGACCCTGAGCTCATTCCTATAGTAGAGTCTGATCCTTTCCATGCATATGAAAATGAAACTATTGTCTACCTTATGAAACTGAATGATATTGTTGCTCCCTTTACCAATGATGAAAATATTCACTACTATTATATCGTTAAGACTTTTACTTTCTCGCTAAAAGGAGAGGCCAATGAATGGTTCCTTTAACTTGCTCCTGGTTGTATGCGTAGTCCACTGGATATGCTTTATAAACTTTTTGGAAAAAATTCCTGCTCACAAGAAACAACCTGCCTTACAGGAAATATTTAACTTTGCTCAAGTCGAAGAAGAGACTCTCCCTCAAGCTTGGGGGAGGCTTCTCTGGTTAGTAAGAGCTTTTCTTTATTGTCCTCTTAAGAAGTATGCAATTCTTGATATCTTTAATAATGGACCAACCGATGCTTCTAGGGGTTTCCTAGATAGTTGTGTTGGTTGTGTTTTCACGGAAAGGACTGTTGGACAAGCGGAAGAATTACTGAATAACATATTGCAAAAATGCCGAGGATTGGACACTTCCTGAACCACCTCCGGAACCTATTCAAAAGGAGAGAGGTATTCGATTCCTAAATCCTGAAGACATGTAAGAAGCAAAAAGATCTATGAAAGATGAAGGTATTAAAACGAGGATGTCAAGAAATTACCACCTATTGAAGAAATACATGGACTTGACACCCCAACACAGGTAGTAGAGGTAAACTCTCTCTGTTCCTTTAATGAAAATGATATACCTTATACTAAGACTCCCGAACAATGCATGGATGAATTTGATAATTACATTCTTAAGCAAGAATACGTCAATAACTATGTCAAGAATCAATTAAAACATAATGCCATGATGATAGACCGCTTAAGTGACTTGATTTTTAGAATTTCTAATGATGTGAAAAGGTTAGGTAAACATGCTTCTATGGTTCACACCCAGTTAGATCAAGTTGCTAGGTCACAAAATTATTTTGTTGGCTGAAATAAATAATAATATGAATGATCGTGATGTTAGAGTAGTGACTAGAGGAGGTAGAATGACTCAAGAACCTCTTCATTCTGAAGGTCACCCTAAAAGAATTCTCAGAAAATTAATGAATATGCACCTAATTTATCTAAGAAGAAAAAGAAAAATATGATAGGAACTTGCATGCTTCTAGTGAACCTGTTATAGAAAGGCCTCTTGAGAAACATAATGAAGTCTCCATCTCTGATGCTGAGACAGAATCTGGTAGTGAACATGCACCTAGTGATAATGATAATGATGATGATCACGTAGATGCCCAAACTAATGATAATAAAGAACTTGATATTGATGTGGAGATAGAACCCGCGGAGGATCTTGATAACCCACCTCCTAAAAACAAACGTTATGACAAGAGTGTTGGAGATATGCCCTAGAGGCAATCATGTATGATGATATTTCCTATGTGTTTATGAATAAAGATAGTCCTTGGACATTATCATTGATGTGTATTAACAAGTACATGACTTGTTTGTGAGACTATGCATTGTATGATAACTGTCCTAAATGGTCCCTAGTCCAGAGGGTTGTGTGGACGCACAACTAATCATACTAGCATATGACATGGTGGATGGTTCTGTCTCACTGACCATGTAGCATTGGATTCTAGCCGAATAATATGGACTCAGAAAGGTCTAGTCAGATTCGACATAGTCGGATCCGAGTCAAGATAAGGCCTGAGTTATACAAGACCCAACTATGAGACGCAACGATAGGTCATCTGTGAGTCTCTAGTACAACATACGTTCTATGTCCTAAGACCCGAGCTGGCGCATGTACTTGGGTATAGACTTGCTTTGTGCCTACCAAACTCTACTCCGTGACTGGGTAGTTACAAAGGTAGGTTTCGGGCTTGTCCAGATCCATGTTGCAAGACATGGTCGATCAAGATAGGATTTGCCCCTCCTACCAGGAGAGATATACTTTGGGCCCCCTCGGGTGATCCGACCTGGATAAGCATGGCCATGCGATGAGGATTATGAGATAATCCGAAGTGTTGGTCGGATTCACTAGAACGAGAAAGAGGTCATGCTGCAACAAGGATGACCATGTCGCCTTGTGCACGACAACATATATCGTGTGGCAAAGGGAACAGAAGTGTGAAGTAAAGGTTCGCCTAACCAGCTTCATCGGACACTTGGAGTTGGCACGTCTTGACAGAGGCTCCTACCTACCGGTCGAGTTGGATGTCATCTGACTCGCGACCAAGTGGACGAGAACCTAAAGGGTCGCGCGCTTAAGGGAAGGAACACATGGGCTTTAGGATCCGTGCGAGGCCCAAGAGTTGAGCCCGCGCCGGATGCCTATATATAGTGGAGGTACGGCACACCCATCCGGTTGATCACTTCAGCGCCGTCATTAGGGTTTGCATGTGTTGCGAATATCCACCTCCACTCGCCGCCACCGACCGTGTAATCGGACCTAGTAGTCCGCCGCACGGGTGTTCCTCCTGCATGCGTGCATACCGTTAGAGGCGGTGCACTTGCGCCGCTCTGGCGAACTGATAACCCACAAGTATAGGGGATCGTTTGTAGCCTTCTTCGATAAATAAGAGTGTCAAACCAAATGAGGAGCTAAAGGCAGAACAAATATTCCCTCAAGTTCCATCGACCACCGATACAACTCTACGCACACTTGACATTTGCTTTACCTAAAACAAGTATGAAACTATTTTGTTTAAGTGATGCTAGAACTATTTTGCAAGAATAAAACTATAAGTACTTTGCAAGATGGTAAAAGTTAGGTGTTTAGTAAAAAGGTTTGTGTCAACAAGAAAGTTATTTGTCCCTAGGCAATCGATAACAAGTACGGGTAATCATTCTTGTAATTTTATATGAGGGAGAGGCATGAGCTAATGAACTTTATCTACTTGGATCATATGCACTTATGATTGGACCCCTAGAAAGCATTCGCAAGTACTAAGGATCATTAAGGCCGTGAAACCCAACCATAGCATTAAGTATCAAGTCCTGTTTACTCCCATATGCCATAACCCACTTATCCACGTTTGGGCTACTGTCATCCCTCGCAACACTGACAATAAGCAAATCATGAACATATTGCAACACCCTATAGTGGGGGCCCCTTGCGTTTGCGCGAGAACGGAGGGCACCGTAGGACAACACCATAAATAAAATATACAATCATACCAACCGAGATCATGATTAACCCACAGGACAAAACAGATCTACTCAAACATCATAGGATAACCATAGATCATTGGGAAATAATATATGGAGTTGAGAACCATGTTTAAGTAGATATTATAACAGGGACAAGAGGTGTTACACCGCTTCATAGAGGGGGGGGGGAGTTGGTGTTGATGGTAGCAAGATTGTTGATGTAGATCGCCGTCTCGATCGTTGCCCCATCGGCACTCCGGCGCCACCGGGAGCAAGGGGGAGAGAGCCCCCCTACTTCTTATTCTTCCTTGGCCTCCCCCTAGATGGGGAGGAGAATTCCCCCTCTGGTCCATGGTCTCCTATGGCAGCGAAGGGGCGGGAGCCCCTCCGAGATTGGATCTCCCTCTCTGTTCTCTTCTGTTTCGCGTTCCTAGATCTGGCTGAAAACCGTTTCTTATAATCCCGAAGATCCATAACTCCAATTGCTTTGAGATTTTAACACGATTTTTCCCTAGATATAGGCTTCCTTGCACCCGAAGTAGAGCTCCAACCGACGTACGAGGTGGGCACAACCCACCACCACGCGTCCGGCTCAGGGGTCGGATCCTGGTGTCTTGTGCCCTGTGTGGGCCTCCGTTTGTGGTGATTCCAACTCCCAAAATTCACAAATATTCCAAAATAATTCTCAGTAAAATTTTATTGCATTTGGACTTCATTTGATATGGATATTCTGTGATGCAATAAACATGCAAAAAACAAAAACTGACACTGAGCACTGGATCAATAGGTTAGTCCAATAAATCATATAAAAAGTTGCCAAAAGTATGTAAAACTTGTATAATATTGACATGAAACAATCAAAAGTTATAGATACGCCGGAGACGTATTAGGATCCCCAAGCTTAATTCCTGCTCGTCCTCGAGCAGGTAAGTGATAAAAAAGATAATTTTTGATGTGGAATGCTACCTAACATAAACTTGATCATATGTCTAGTCATGGCATGAATATTAAGACATAAGTGATTCAAAGCAATAGTCTATAATTTGACATAAAGACATCAATACTCAGGCATGCCAACAAACAATCATGTCTTTCAAAATATCAACGCTAAAGAAAGCTATCCCTACAAAATCATATAGTCTTGTCATGCTCTGTCTTCTTTACACAAAGTATTTATCATGTACTATCCGAGTGTCAGCCAAGAAAATGGTTCATACTTTTTAACGCGCTTCAGCTTTTTCAACCCTCATGCAATACATGAGCGCAAGCCATGTATATAGCACTAGGTGGAATGGAGTATGATGATAGGGGTAAATATAGAGAAGACAAAAAAGTAAGAAAGTCTCACATTGATGCGGCTAACCAACGGGCTATGGAGATGCCCATCAATTGATATCAATGCGAGGAGTAGGGATTGCCTTGCAACGAATGCACTACAAGCTATAAGTGTATGAAAGCTCCATATGAAAACAAAGTGGGTGTGCATCTAATCCTATAATGGAAAATTCCCACTAGTATATGAAAGTGATAACATAGGAGACTCTCTATATGAAAAACATGGTCCTACTTTGAAGCAGAAGTGTGGAACTAGCATGCCCCTACTCTCTTTTTATTATTTTTTCTTCTTTTTTTCTTCTTCTTTTTCTTTCTTTCTTTCTTTATTTCTTTCTTTTTATTTTTCTATATTCTTTTTTTTCATTTTTTCCTCTCATTGTCCGGAGTCTCATCCCGACTTGTGGGGGAATCCTAGTCTCCATCATCCTTTCCTCACTGGGACATGCTCTAATAATGAATAATGATGATCATCACACTTCTATTTACTTATAACTCAAAAGAAATAAAAATTACAATTCGATACCTATGACAAAGTATGACTCTATATGAATGCCTCTGCCAATACCAGGATGTGCAATGATCTAGCGTAACATGTATGGAAAATGATGAACGTTGGCTGAGCCACAACTACTATGTCAGCTATATGGGTCATGCAAAACAATATGACAATGAATGCTCAAGTCATCAAAACGGAAGCGGTGGAAGTTGCATGGCAATATATCACGGAATGGCTATGGAAAGGCCATAATAGGTTGGTATGGTGGCTGTTTTGAGGAAGATATAATAAGGCTTATGTGTGATAGAGCATATCATATCACGGGGTTTGGATGCACTGGCGAATTTTGCACCGACTCTCGAGGTGAGAAAGGCAATGCACGGTACCGTAGAGGCTAGCAAATTGTGGAAAGGTAAGAGTGCGTATAATCCATGGACTCACATTAGTCATAAAGAACTCATATACTTATTGCAAAGGTTTATTAGCACTCGAAGCAAAGTACTACTATGCCTGCCCCCAGGGGAAGGGTTGGTAGGAGTTAACCATCGTGCGATCCCGACCTCCACGCAAAGGAAGACAATCAATAATAAATCATGCTCCAACTTCATAGCATAATGAGAGACTATACATGCATGCTTCGGGAATCACAAACCTTAACACCAATATTTTTAATAACCACAACCGTTTACTATTACCTCCCACATATTCCATCTCTATATCGCAAACACTATTGCAAGGAATCAAAAATATCATATTTAGTGATCCATAGGTTTTATGTAGGCTTTTATGACTAACCATGCAAATGACCAATTCCTGTTAACTCTCTAAATAGATATAAGTGAAGCAAGAGAGTTTAATTCTTTTTACAAAAGACCATTCTCTAATAAGTATAAGTGAAGCAAAAGATCATTCTACAAATAACGGTTTTCTATGTGAAGAGAAACAAGCAATCCAAACTTCAAATGATATAAGTGAAGCACATGAAGCATTCTATAAAGCCATACTCAAAAGATATAAGCGAAGTGCAATGAGAATTCTATAAATAAACCATGGACTATCTCATACCAGCATGTTGCATATAATAATATTGAAAAATAAACACAAAATACGCTCCTTGAATTTACGCATATCATGTGAACGAAACGAATCCGAAAACATACCCATACTTGTTGAAGAAAGATGGGATGCCTTCCGAGGCATCCCCAAGCTTAGACGCTTGAGTCTCCTTGAATATTTACTTGGGTTTCCTTGGGAATCCCCAAGCCTGAGCTCTTTCCTCTCCTCCTTCTCCTCACATCAAGACCTCCTCGATCTTTGAACACTTCATCCACACAAAACTTAACCGAACTTTTAGTGGCGGGGTTAGTGAATATGGCAATGAAATCCCATCATGTACTGCTGTAACATTATTGTATAATTATAAACAAACATTAACCACTGTATTCTATCACAATTCTATGGCCCTAAGTCAAGGAGGCTTCAACAATAATTCAAACATACGCAAATAATGAAGCTATAACAGCAATCTGTGAAAACAGGAGAGTAGGTAAAGATTTGAACATCCACCATAATTATGTAACTCTAAAAATTCTGAAAAATTAGTAAGAAATAATTTTTTTATATAAATACAGTACAAAAAGTTTCAGAACCATTTGTCTTTCCAGTAAAAAATTAGAAATCGCGCACTACAGCCAAAGTTTCTGTTTTGCACCGCACAAACCAACAAGCAATCTAATCATCCTAAAGGCAAACCTTGGTACATTATTTTTATAATAAATTGAATTTTACAAGGGGATAATTATTTTGTTGAGAATATTCATGAAAAATTCTACATTGTTTCCATGAGCATGATCACAAGTGTTCAAGGTTGACCCTCACTTCCGCAATGCATCACCTTTCAGTTGCTTCTCTTTTTGAAAAAGTTTTAAGTTCCCCTCTATATTTTTTTGTTTTTAAACTTTATAAAAGCACTTAACAGAAGTAAATGACTCTCTAAAACTTCCGGGTTGTCTCCCTGACAGCGCTTTCTTTAAAGCCCTTAAGCTAGGCATAAAGTGCTCAAGTAATGGATCCACCTGGATCCCAAGGTAAATCAAAGACAATTTGAATCAACAATAATTTAGAATTTAGTAGTGAGAACAAATCAACATATATCAAGCAATGACGAAGTCTAACTCTCTTCCTATGCATCGGCACGTCATACAAGAACAATTCAGGCACATCAAGTAAAGGCCAATGCATAGTATAAGCAGTTTCTTGCAATTTTATCGTGTTGGAAATATAAAGAGGCGGAGATGTAGTTCCTCTCTCATAATAATTGCAAGTAGGATCAGCAAGCACATGCATATTATATTCATCAAAATTATCATGTGAAATAGTAAAAGGCAACCCATCAATATAATCCTTAATAAGAGCAAACTTCTCTGGTATAGTGTAGTTGGGAGAATTCAAAAAGATAATAGGACTATCATGTGTGGGTGCAATAGAAACAATTTCATTCTTAACATAAGGAACTATAGGAAGTTCATCTCCATAAACATAATTCATATTGGAATCTTGGCCACAAGCATAACTAGCATCAAGTTCATCAAAAAGGGATATTTCAAATGAATCAACGAGATCATAGCAATTATCATAGCATTCATCATTCGGTAAGAACGAAGGGGCATTAAATAATGTATGAGTTGAAGAGTTACTCTCATTAGAAGGTGGGCACGGGTAGCTAATCCGCTCTTCCTCTATTTGTTCTTCACTCTCCTCATCATCTTTTTCATCCAATGAGCTCACAGTTTCATCAATTTCTTCTTCCATAGACTCATGCAAAATATTAGACTCATCTTGGACAACGGAGACTTTCTCAATAAACACATCAATATCGTAATTGTATTTATAATTATCATAGCAATATTTAAGGATAGCAAGATTTTCAGGTCTATAAACTGAATCATCAAAATCTTCAAACTTTTTAAACAAAGATTCAATTTCACAAGCACCCTTAAAAGCAACAAATTCTTCTATTCGTTCCACATCATAATAATCATATATACCATTAGCATAAGAAGCTAAGGTTTCATTATCATTAAATTTGCATGAAAAGGGAAGATGTGGAGTGTTCATCCTAGAGCAACAAGAATAATCATATCTAGAGCATAGATTCCAAGCATACCACTTCAATATATGAATTTGATCCCATAAGAATTTCCCTTTATGTGTCAAGAGATAATCCCTAAAGTATTCACGTTGATCCAATGTTACTCCCATTATATAGTTGAATGGGGTTTTCTCAGGATTATCAAAGTAGTGCATAATATCTTTCACATAATGAGCATCGAGGGTTTTAGGAGGTTCCCCATCTCCATGAGTAGCAGGTACAACTAATTTTTTTGGTGTTTCGTGTTCCATATCCATAACTAAAGATAGAGAACAACTTAGAACATGAAATAAAAACTACTTAGTGATAAAGCAAACAAGCACACACGAGAATATTCACCCCACGCTATAACTCCCCGGCAACGGCGCCAGAAAAAGGTCTTGATAACCCACAAGTATAGGGGATCGTTTGTAGCCTTCTTCGATAAATAAGAGTGTCGAACCCAACGAGGAGCTAAAGGCAGAACAAATATTCCCTCAAGTTCTATCGACCACCGATACAACTCTACGCACACTTGACGTTTGCTGTACCTAAAACAAGTATGAAACTATTTTGTTGAAGTGATGCTAGAACTATTTTGCAAGAATAAAACTAGAAGTCCTTTGCAAGATGATAAAAGTTAGGTGTTTAGTAAAAGGGTTTGTTTCAACAAGAAAGTTATTTGTCCCTAGGCAATCAATAACAAGTACCGGTAATCATTCTTGTAATTTTCTATGAGGGAGAAGCATGAGCTAACATATTTTCTCTACTTGGATCATATGCACTTATGATTGGATCCCTAGCAAGCATCTTGAACTACTATGGATCATTAAGGTCGTGAAACCCAACCATATCATTAAGTATCAAGTCCTCTTTACTCCCATACGCCATAACCCACTTATCCGCGTTTGGGCTGCTGTGATCCCCCACAACACTGACAATAAGCAAATCATGAACATATTGCAACACCCTATAGCGGGGCCCCTCGCATTTGCGCGAGAACAGAGGGCACTGTAGGACAACACCATAAATAAAATATACAATCATACCAACCAAGATCACAATTAACCCACAGGACAAAACAGATCTACTCAAACATCATAGGATAACCATATATCATTGGGAAGTAATATATGAAGTTCAGCACCATGTTTAAGTAGATATTACAGCGGGGAGAAGAGGTGTTACACCGTTTCATAGAGGGCGAGAGAGTTGGTGTTGACGGTAGCAAGATTGTTGATGTAGATCGTTGTCTCGATCGTTGCCCCGACGGCACTCCGGCGCCACCGGGAGCGAGGGGAGAGATCCCCCTACTGCTTCTTCTTCCTTGGCCCCCCCTAGATGGGGAGGAGAATTCCCCCTCTGATCCCTGGTCTCCTATGGTGGCGGAGGGGCTGGAGCCCCTCCGAGATTGGATCTCCCTATGTGTTCTCTTCTGTTTCACGTTCCCAGATCTGGCCGAAAACCGTTTCTTATATTCCCAGAGATCCGCAACTCCGATTGCGCTGAGATTCTAACACTATTGTTTTCCGGATATAGGCTTCCTTGCTACCGAAGTAGAGCTCCAACCGACATACGAGGTGGGAACAACCCACCACCACGCGCTTGGCTCAAGGGTCGGATCTTGGTGTCTTGTGCCCTGTGTGGGCCTCCGTTTGCGATGATTCCAACTCCCAAAAATCACAAATATTCTAAAATAATTCTCCATAAAATTTTATTGCATTTGGACTTCGTTTGATATGGATATTATGCGATACAAAAAACATGCAAAAAACAGGAACTGGCACTGGGCACTGGATCAATAGGTTAGTCCAATAAATCATATAAAAAGTTGCCAAAAGTATGTAAAACTTGTATAATATTGTCATGAAACAATAAAAAATTATAGATACGATGGAGACATATCACGAACCTGTACGTGGGATCCGGCGACAGGCTGTTCGAGGGAGATCGGAATGGCTCTTCGAGGGAGATCAGACGAGGAGGAGACGGATGGCACAAATGCGCTACCCCAACTCTACTTCCGCCGCACGGCACTGCGCGTCTAGTGGTAACAATCTGTGATCCATCTCCGTAGCATGTCTTGGATGTTCTACGCGTAGGAAAATTTTAATTTGCATGCGATGCACCTATGGTAGAACCCAACAAAGAGACTTCGTTGCTTGAAAACATGGAAGGGAAAGAGAGCCATGGGTTAAAAAACCCATACCATTCCCTCATAAACCATCTAAAAGTATGGACAATGAAGATTTTGAGCACTTTGCTGAAATGATTAGACCTCTCTTGTTGCATACTCGTTTTACTGATATATTGAAAATGCCCCCATATGCTAAGTACATGAAAGATATTATTAATAACAAAAGAAGAATACCTGAAACTGAAATTGCCACCATGCTTGCTAACTATTCTTTTGATGGAGGAGTACCTAAGAAGATGGGAGCTCGGAGTATACCCGCAATACCTTCCTCTACTAAAATAAATTATGTTAAAACTGCCTTATGTAATTTAGGGGCTAGTTTTAGTGTTATGCCTTTCTCCCTTTATAAAAGACTTGATTTGACTAAGCTGACACCGACTAAGATATCTTTGTAAATGGCTGATAAATCCATAGCTTTACCTATTGGAATTTGCGAGGACGTTCCTATTGTGGTTGCAAATATTACTATTTTGACCGACTTTATTATTGTTGAGATGCCTGAGGATGACAATATGTCGATCATCCTTGGTAGACCCTTTCTAAATATTGTAGGGGCTGTTATTGATTGCAATAAAAGCAAGGTTACTTTTTATGTCAATGGCAAGCAACATACCATGCACTTTCCGAAGAAGCAAACTTTGGTTAATAATATTAATGTCATTGATCCTAGTCCCACGGTTATCATTCGAGATTTTATAATTCCTCTACCTACTGCCAAGAAGAAGAAATATTATAATCTCAGTGTTGGGGAAATGCAAATCCCCATTGAGGTAACCTAGTGGGATACAAAAATTCTTCGGTTTCATGTTAGTCGGAAACGGTTATTAATAAGACTTGATCAACCTTATTAAAGAATCCTTTTCAAAAGACATGTGATTGATGAATTGAGTATTCACAACTCTCTGTATCAAAAGTCTATTCTCCATTTTTCCTAATTAGAAAAAATGCCATAAATTTCTTGTTTTCCCCGTGCATAAAAAACGACCCCAAAATAAAAAGTCTTAGATTGCCACAAAATTTTGAGGTGAATTTTTCAGGAATATATTATAAACTTTGGCATAAAAATTGCAGTAGGGAGATGCACCCGTGGGCCACAAGCTAACAGGGCGCGGCTCCCCCTAGGCCACGCCCTGATGGCTTGTGGGGCCCATAGGGTGTCACGCACAAGATGCGATCCTATCCTTATTTTGGCACGAGGGCCTCGACAGGGATAGAAGCGCATCTCGTCGTGTTGCAAGAATGGATATCATTACAAGTACATTTACAGAAGAGATGAGTATATGGAAATGGCTTACACTTGCCACAAGCTACATCAATATCACATCAATACAACAACATATGCAAACATCATACAGAAGAGTAGGGTCCGACTATAGACGAAAACAAACGACAAAATGATATCCATCCTTGCTATCCCAGGCTGCCGCGTGGAATCCATCCTAGATTGATGATGAAGAAGAAGAACTCCAATTCAAAACAAGCATCACTCTCACGTCAATTCATCGCATTACCTGTACCCGCAACTGTTGTTGTAGTAATCTATGAGCCACAGGGACTTAGCAATCTCATTTCCAAGGGTATCACGACTATTAAAGATTAGTAGGTGAGGTATGGTTAAGTGGTGAGGCTACAACAAGCGAATAAGCATTTATTTTTGTGGATAACTTACGAATACAGAAAGTAAATTATGATGGTCTACGCATAATGGACGTGAACTAGTAATGATCACTAATTGATCCTGAACACCTACTTACGTCAAACATAACCCCACCGTGTTCTCTCTCGGATAAGGACTCACGAGAAGAGATAGTCACGGTTACGCACACGGTTGGTGTATTTTATTGCAGTTTACTTCGAGTTTACTATGACCGGGTGTTAAACAAAGTTTCCAAGTTTGCCACATAACCGCGGGCACGGCTTTCCGAAAGATTTAACCCTGCACGGGTGCTCCAACTTATCCATCACAAATTAACCACACGCAGCGGGAATAACCTCGACCATGGATCTCGTGATCATCTTAGGAAATTCCAAAGGAAATACGACACCTCGAGATAGCCCGAAAAAGATCAGAGTTCCTCACTCAAGACGTTCGAGAAAGGTAAAACAAATCCAGCAAGGCCGCCTGGCGTGTCGACGATCCCGAGAGGAGTCGCTTATCTCATTCTCAGGACACGACGGATTGTCCAAACTTCTGGTAGTCCAGTCGTAGAGTTTCCCTTGGTAGCCACCGACGGTTGACAGGTTGGACCAACACTCATGAGGAGCACTGGCCCAGGGGTTGATTAATTATCCACGGGGTCCAGAAAGTCCCTATGCAAGTTTATTAGTTATTAGGGAAATGTAGTACCAATGTTGGGCCTTGCCAGGCAAGCTTTATCCTAAAACAAAAATCAAGGGGGTCCCCATAATAACCCCGAGCATGTTAGGAGCGCTCAATTATGAAACATAACACCGGTTCACAAGTAACTAGGGCGGCAAGAGTGGAACAAAACACCGAGCAAAAGGCCAAACCTTCCACCCTTTACCAAGTATATATGTGCATTAAATTAAATAGCAATAATATAGTGATAACAAAAGAATATCCATGTTGTCAAATGGAAGCAATTGCACCTGCAGCTAGAAATGCTATTAGAAGGGCTGAGCAAGCGGTAACATAGCCAAACAAAGGTTTGCTGGGAAGGTGGAGGGTTAGAGGCTCTCCATGGCAATGTTGGGAGGCTTGACAAACAAGTGATAGGAAACGAGACATAACGATAAAAGCGGGACAACTAGCACATCAATGATAGTAGTGGTATCCAGGGAAATGTGTCATCCTGCCTGAGATCCCGCTTGGAAGAAGAACAAGTCCGTGAATATGACGAGCCAACATAGTCGAACGATTCCTCACACTCCGAACGCTTTCAGAACTCTATCGAGAAGAAGAAAACTGAAAGAAACAATCAACACAAGATACACCACAACATATGCATGACATGATGCACAAACCAATATGATGCATGTCCATTTAATTATGCAAGGCATGACATGGCAAGAACAACAAACAACTACTACACATTAAGTGAAGTTCAATATGCAATGAGTTGCATATTGACGAAACTCCACGTTCAAATTATTTAGTTCACTCCCGTTTAGCTACCCATCAATGTTAAATGTTGTTAAACATGGCAAGAGATGAAGCATGAACAACTATATCATCTAGGCATTTTAAATGGCTCAGAAGCAAGATATAGCATATCCAAAATGTCCCCATATGCAAATTATGAATTTGGTCCAGATCTGTCCTAACACAATTTTAGAGTTGTTAAACAGTAAAATAAATATCACCATGTGATTCTACACATTTTTCTAGACAAGTTTCATAAATGGAACATTTTAAACAGAGCTATGGTTATTTAGTTATGCAATAAACCGTTTTTAACATTGCATTGACGCAAATTAATGCAAATAGAAAGTTTAAGTATTTTTATCATGTGTGAGAGTTGGATTTTATGAATCTACACGAAATTCTAAGCATTTTTCATATATTAAGTTTTTACATGCGATGCACGAATGAAAAGTTATTAATGCATGAAGTTTAGGGTTTTTTATGTAATTTTATTCTTCACTGGTTAATTAGCAAATTTCGCAGGATTGAAAAAAAACGTCCATGGGCCGAATCTAGGCAAACTGGGCTACAACAGCACATGGCGCAGCATAACAAAATAGCGCACGAGCAGGGAACAACTGATGGGCGCTCACCAGAGGGCCTCATGGGCCGGTCGAGGTGGGCCTCGCGGCTCGGCCGAGGCGTGCCTGGGCCGCGGGTGGTCGGGGCCGGTTTGGGCTGCTGCTAAGCTGGCTTTGGCTGACCCATGCGAGGGCACTGGAGCGGGCGAGCGGGGCATCGAGGCGGTCAACGCGAGGGACCGAGCAGTGCTCGAGCTCCTTGATCCGGATGTGGCGGCACGGCTTGGAACTTCGGCGGCTGGGCTCGCCGGCCTCGGATCCGGGACGGGAGTGTGGGCCGACGACGGATCCGGGCAAGGGGCGGCCGGACCTGGGCTTGGAGAGGACGGGGCGGAGGCAGGAGGCGAGGCCGCGAGCGATGGGTCGCGAGGTCGACGACGGCGCACATGCGGTGACCGGGCGGCACGGCGAGCTCCTAACGGCACGAAAGCTTGCTCCGGGGCCATCAACGGCGGAGCCAAGTGGCTGGAGGCACGGCGCTCGGGGACACGATCACCCTGGCGCGTGCAGTCGCACGGGGGAGCTCCGACGGGAGCGGCGGTTCGGGCCTAGATGGGCTTCCCAAGGCCCGATCTGGGTCCTGAGGGCCCGCAGCTGGAGGAGGGAGAAGGCGCGGTGGAGGTGGCGGCTGGGGGTTGATCCAGCATGGATTCTGTGGCAGTTGGTTAGGGTTTTCCAGATTAGGCAGGGATGGGGATTAAATAGGGAAAGAGGGCTAGGTTAGGAGGTTTTAGCCCGTTTTTGGACCCTCCAATCACGATCGGACGACTCCGGTCGCGTGATAGGCTAGGTGGGCTGGTGTTGGGCTGTGCAGAGGGGTTTGGGCCAAGATGAGAGGGAAGAGTGAGGCCCGTGACACGAGTTTGAAACAGCAAAAAACGTCAGACGAATAATCGATGACCGCACTGCTACGGTTGACCGTTCGGGTATCAAATGAACTCGGAACGCGACGAAATTTGGCAAGCGGTCCACCTACAATATAACAAGACCGCACACCAAGTTCCAAACCGATCCAAGAATATGTTAAATGCACTTGAATACAATATTTTATCGGTGCCGCGGGCACATGCGTGTGTGGTTGGTCTCGAAACGGTCGACGACACGAACGGAGAGAACCGACAACTACGAAGGGATGCAAGTTTTTAAAAACGAGCGACGATGACATGCAGATGATGCGAATGATGCGATGATGAATGCGAAAACCAAACGAATCACAGACATGAATGGAAATAAAAGGGAAATCTTCTGGAGCGTCGGTCCTGAGCTGTTACAACTCTCCTCCACTACACGAGGATCTCGTCCCGAGATCTAGAATGAAAAGGGGAAGAGAAAGAGCTAGAGGTAAACTTAGTTGCTTCTTTGACAAATGAGTGAAACCCATGAAACATGAAGGTTGGCAAGAGATGAAGAACGACATGAGGAATAAGCAAGAATTCAAAAGAAATTTTGGCAGCACTTCGGTAGGATAGAGGGACAAAATTTATAAGATGGAAGGAACTTGAACATAGAACTAAACACTCTGGTAAAATGAATAAGCAAGAAATAACATGATCTTAATCAAACTAGATGTGAGTTGAAAAGAGCAACACCACGATGCCTCCGGAACAACAGAATAGAATCTAGATTATTGGAGAGAAGAGAACGAAGAAGAACTGACAACTTCTACCACCATTGAACCTGAGAGGCATATGATGAATGGAGTTGTTGAAAAAACAACAACGAAAAGAATATCTTGTTATGGGCTTATGGAAAACATCTCAAAATTATGAGGTGACAACCTGCCACAACAGAAATAGTTGATTGCTTGAGAGCAACAAGATATGCAAAACTTCTTTCACCAAGAGGTGGAGGAGACACTTGAATCATTTATGACACCATGATAGCAACAATCCTTAGGAAATGTTTTAGGTGAAATCCAACCAAAGATAACTCCGAGAATACAAGATGGGTTTACTTATCTCATTCTTGGCAGTTTTCCTTCGAGACTCCTCATAATCAAGAATTTAATAAAACCATCTCAAAAGACAATGGAGAGGGAATTGAACTTAGAATTTCAAGATAAAGAACACTTGAGCACCTCCAACAAGAATCTTGAAGAACACTTCGAGAAGAATTACATCCTTAACAAACCACCATAAAAACATCAGGATGAACTCCGGAATGAAAGGATGATAGAAAAGAATTGAAGGTTGAAAAAGAACAAGATTGAGGCATTCCAATGATTTAGATGATGCTTAGGGAAAAGATACTTGAGCAAAACTAGGAACTCCGGAAAGAAAAGATGAACAACTATAACCAAGAATTTGATGCCATGAACACTCCGGAAGAAGGATTGAAACCGCCTAGATGAAACTAGAATAAGAATTACGTTATGCTTATCCTTCATCAAGTTAAATTGATGACAAGCAAAGGATTTCGCACACCACTTATCCTTGTTGCAAAGAATTTAAGAGAAGAGAGAGAGAGAGATCACAACCTTGAAGAAGTCTTGAACGAGAACACCGGTAAGAATTCAAATGAACAAGGATACTACGAATGAATGGAATCACATGAGAACGAAGAGATCACCTTCCACCTAATGGAAAACTTGAACGAGGCACCGGAATAATTGGGATATGAACGAAGGAACAACACTTGAGAGGAATTTGAGAATGAAACCTGAAAGCCGAGAACGAGGATCTTCTAAAATGATGGCCTTTGGGAGGATCGATAAATGAAAACAACTCTGAATGCACCGGATATATATGGGAGAAATTTCTCATGAATGGAAGCAATTTCAGAAGATAGCACGAAGCTTAGACCATGAATCTTCAAGAGAATGAGCAAATATTTAAGAGAACCACTCCTTAGGTCTTCGATGCAGAGAATGATGACAAGAAACAACATCATGAATTACTGAGACACTCCGGAACAACGACTAAAGAACGGTTGAGCCAATGATGAAAAATAATATATATTTAGAAGCGATCTTGGAGAAGGAATATGACTGATGAAAATCATTCTTACATCATATTGAGAACACCTTGAGGACCTCTCCGGAAAGATTAGAAGTGCCAGGTAAGATCCTGGGGAAAAACCTGTGGGTTATGGGCCCACTCAAAAGAAACCACCATTGAGACAATTGCTTAGAAGAGATATTGCACCAGTACAAATGAAACTAGATGAGGTGAGAACCTCTAAATAATTGAAAGGTTTGAATGAGAACATGAATCTTCTAAGATATCTTCAGCACTCCAGATAGAACAGGGAGATATGAAAACCAAGAGAGGCTTGAAAATAATTTCCAACAAGGAAACAAGTGAACGAATGAGAAATGATATGATGAACACCGAGAGCTTGACTCAACTCCGCTGGATAAGAATAACAACGAGAACTAGGAATTTGGGGATAGATTATGAAAATGAAACTCTTGAGAATCTCCACAAGAAATCACCGGATACAATACAGAAGATAAGATAGCGGAAGCATCACATGAATAGAAAGGCACTTAGATGAGAATTTAAACATTGAAGAAAAAGTGCGGGAGGGTGGTAAAAACAAAGAAAACTTGGAATAGATGAGAAAAACTCCGGAACAAAATATGAGGATTGATCTTGCAATATTGAAGAGGATAGAATTATCTTGAAGAGAAGCACACCGGTAGGAAAAGAATTGATATGATAACTTGATTGAGCAAAAGAATTAGCATTCTCACAGAAATATGAGAACACTTCTTAGGAAAGATATGAAATCACCACTTGACATCGAAGCAACTTGAATTACCATATTCGAAACAAAACAAAGGATGAGGCTTATGAAAAAAGCCAGAACAAATGCATAACAGAGATTCCGTTTGATATTTTTGTGGTAAGGCTCGCACGGGCTCGATCTTATAGTAGCCATCATGTGCAAGGCAGTGCACATGACATACAATGCGTCCGCGAGTCGTAGCAAGCTACAAGGAATCTTTAAGACACAACGAGAACCGCTGTAAGAAAGACCGTGAACAAATGAATCCACTAGATGTCGAACCCCAACCTCACATCATGATCTATTGGAATATAGCATAGGTAACTACTTGAATTCCCACCTAAGAACTCGCTAAAATTTCTTGGTTATGCAATCGGGTGTTGGGGATACAAGGAGGAAAATATCTCACACAACTAACAATCCCTACACCCCAACTGTATCCATCCTTCACAACATAACCAGAGGCTTCGAAAACTCAACTATCTTGGACCCTCGAAAACACAACGATACCAAACATGGCAGTACCCCGGACGCCTCCCCAATACTGGGTGAGTCTGATCTTATCTCGCCATGAAAAGTATTGAAGTAATTTCAAACATCCTCCTTCCTGAGATACTAAGGAAACTGAACGATAACGATGTGTCAAGAATCCCCTGGATCTCAACTCCCCGAAAAAAATCAAGTCATATAGGAGGCACCAAGACAGAACTCCGTCACAACGGCATCATATAGATTCCAAGATACCCGCGTGATCCTAACTTTTTTTTGAGCGAGAAGAGAAGTAGAATCAAAATTCCTAAGTCGTAATTCCTCACCAGAGCATAGAAGAGAAGTAAAAAAATAATGCTACTCTCCGATATAACTAGACTCAAAGTAGTTTTTCACTAGACTCGACTCGGCCAAGTTCGATCAATCAAGGGGGCTCCTAGGTCGGTACAGGCTCTGATACCAACTTGTCACGCCCAAGATGCAATCCTATCCTTATTTTGGCATGAGGGCCTCGACAGGGATAAAAGCGCATCTCGTCATGTTGCAAGAATGGATATCATTACAAGTACATTTACAGAAGAGATGAGTATATGGAATTGGCTTACACTCGCCACAAGCTACATCAATATCGCATCAATACAACAACATATGCAAACATCATACAGAAGAGCAGGGTCCGAATACGGACGAAAACAAATGACAAAATGACATCCATCCTTGCTATCCCAGGCTGCTGCCTGGAACCCATCCTAGATTGATGATGATGAAGAAGAACTCCAATTCAAAACAAGCATCGCGTGACGTCAATTCATCGCATTACCTATATCTCTAACTATTGTTGTAGTAATCTGTGAGCCATAGGGATTCAACAATCTCATTTCCAAGGGTATCAAGACTATTAAAGTTTAATAGGTGAGGTATGGTTAAGTGGTGAGGCTTCAGCAAGCAACTAAGCATTTATTTGAGTGGCTAACTTACGAATACACAAAGTAAAGTATGGTGGTCTACGCATAACGAACGTGAACTAGTAATAATCACTAACTGATCCTAAACACCTACTTACGTGAAACATAACCCCACCGTGTTCTCTCTCGGATAAGGACTCACGAGAAGAGACAGTCACGGTTATGCACACAGTTGGTGTATTTTATTGGAGTTTACTTCAAGTTTACTATGACCGGGTGTTAAACAAAGTTTCCAAGTTTGCCACATAACCGCGGCCACGGCGTTCCGAAAGATTTAACTCTACGGGGGTGCTCCAACTCATCCATCACAAATTAACCACACGCAACGGGAATAACCTCGACCACGGGTCTCGTGATCATGCTAGGCAATTCCAAAGGAAATCTGACACCTCGAGATAGCCCGAAGAAGATCAGAGTTCCTCACTCAAGACGTTCGAGAAAGGTAAAACAAATCCAACAAGGCCGCCCGGCATGTCGACAATCCCGATAGGAGCCGCGTATCTCGTTCTTAGGACACGACGGATTGTCCAAACTTCAGGTAGGCCAGTCACAGATTTGCCCCTGGTAGCCACCGGCGGTTGACAGGTTGGACCAACACTCATGAGAAGCACTGGCCCGGGGGTTGATTAATTATCCACGGGGTCCGGAAAGTCCCTATGCAAGTTTATTAGTTATTAGGCAAATGTAGTACCAATGTTGGGCCTTGCTAGACAAGCTTTATCCTAAAACGAAAATCAAGGGGGTCCCCATAACAACCCCGAGCATGTTAGGAGCGCTCAATTATGGAACATAACACTGGTTCACAAGTAACTAGGGCGGCAAGAGTGGAAGAAAACACCGAGCAAAAGGCCAAGCCTTCAACCCTTTACCAAGTATATATGTACATTAAATTAAATAGCAATAATATAGTGATAACAAAAGAATATCCATGTTTTCACATGGAAGCAATTGCACCTGCAGCTAGAAACGCTATAAGAAGGGCTAAGCAAGCGGTAACATAGCCAAACAAAGGTTTGCTGGGAAGGAGGAGTGTTAGAGGCTTTTCATGGCAATGTTGGGAGGCTTGACAAATAAGTGGTAGGTAACGAGACATAACGATAAAATCAGGACAACTAGCACAACAATGATAGTAGTGGTATCCAAGGAAATGTGTCATCTTGCCTGAGATCCCGCTTGGAAGAAGAACGAGTCCATGAAGAAGACGAGCCAACGTAGTCGAACGAATCCTCACACTCCGGACGCTTTCGAAACTCTATCGAGAAGAAGCAATCCAAAACAAACAATCAATACAAGATACACCACAACATATGCATGACATGATGCACAAACCAATATGATGCATGTCCATTTAATTATGCAAGGCATGGCATGGCAAGAACAACAAACAACTACTACACATTAAGTGAAGTTGAATATGCAACGAGTTGCATATTGACGAAACTCGACGTTTGAATTATTTAGTTCACTCCTATTTAGCTACCCATCAATTTTAAATGTTTTTAAACATGGCAAGAGGTGAAGCATGAACAACTATATCATCTAGGCATTTTAAATGGGGCCGGAAGCAACGTATAGCATATCCGAAACGTCCCCATATGAAAATTATTAATTTGGTCCAGATCTGTCCTAACATAATTTTAGAGTTGTTAAATAGTAAACTAAATTTCACCATGTGATTCTACATGTTTTTTTGACAAGTTTCATATATGGAACATTTTAAACGGAGCTACGGTTATTTAGTTATGCAATAAACCGTTTTTAACATGACATTGACGCAAATTAATGCAGAAAGCAAGTTTAAGTATTTTTATCATGTGTCAAAGTTGGATATTATGAATCTACAAGAAATTCTAAGCATTTTTCATATATTAAGTTTTTACATGCGATGCACGGATGAAAAGTTATTAATGCATGAAGTTTAGGGTTTTTTCTATAATTTTATTATTCTAAACAAAATAGCACACGGACAGGGAACAGCTGATGGGCGCTCACCAGAGGGCCTCATGGGCTAGTCGTGCTGGGCCTCGCGGCTCGGCCGAGGCATGCCTGGGCCGCGGGTGGTCGGGGCCGGTTTGGGCTGCTGCTGGGCTGGTTTCGGCTAGCCCATGCAAGGGCGCTGGAGCGGGCGAGCGGTGCATCGAGGCGGTCAACGCGAGGGATGAGCGGCGCTCGAGCTCCTCGAGCCAGAGGCGGCGGCGCGGCTTGGAACTCCGGCGGCTAGGCTCGCCGGCCTCGGATCCGGGATGCGAGGGCAGGACGGCGATGGATCCGGGCAAGGGGTGGCCGGAACTGGGCTTGGAGAGGACGGGGCGGAGCCAGGAGGCGAGGCCGCGAGCGATGGGTCGCGAGGTCGACGGCGACGCGCATGCACTGACAGGGCGGTGCGACGAGGTCCTAATGGCACGACGGCTTGCTTCGAGGCTGTTAGTGGCAGAGCCAAGTGGTCGGAGGTGGGGCGTTCGGGAACATGCTCGCCCTGGCGCGTGCGGTCGCACGGGGGAGCTTCGGCGGGAGCGGCGGTTCAGGCCCAGATGGGCTTCCTAGGGCCCGATCTAGGTCCACGGCTGGAGGAGGGAGAAGGCACACTCGAGGTAGCGCCTAGGGGTTGATCCGGCACGGATTCTGAGGCAGGGGGTTTGGGTTTCCAGATTACTCAGGGATGGGGATTAAATAGGGAAGGAGGGCTAGGTTAGGGTGTTTTAGCCCATTTTCGGACCCTCCGATCGCGATCGGACGGCTCCGATCACGGGGTAGGCTAGGTGGGCTGGTGTTGGGCTGTGCAAAGGGGTTTGGGCCAAGATGAGAGGGAAGAGTGAGGCCCGTGACATGAGTTTAAAACAGTGAAAAACATCCGACGAATAACCGATGACCGCGCTACTACGGTTGACCGTTCGGGTATCAAACGAACTCGGAACGCGACGAAATTTGGCAGGCGGTCCTCCTACAATATAAAAAGACCGCACATCAAGTTCCGAACCAATCCGAGAATAGTTTAAATGTACTTGAAAACGTTATCAGTGCTGCGGGCGCATGCGTGTGTGGTTGGTCTCGAAACGGTCGACGACACGAACGGAGAGAATCGATAACTACGAATGGATGCGAGTTTTTGAAAACGAGTGACAATAACATGCAGATGATGTGAATGATGCGATGATGAATGCGACAACCAAACGAATCACAGATGAGAGTGGAAATAAAAGGGGAATTGTAACATCCCAAATTTTGGAATGTTATAATAATTATTAGAATGTTTGTTTGTTTGCTTGAGTGATTGAAGTTGAGTGAACATTTGAAACTTTTGAAAAGTTTTGAATGAGAGGGAATAAAATGACTTTCCCATGTGAGTTGAATTCCATTCTGAAAATATTTCAAATTTAGAAACTTTATGCAACTCAATGATTTTCATGAGAGAGGATAAAAGGACTTCATCAAATTAAATGAAATATGAGTTGGAAGTTTAAAGGAAGGATTTGAAAGTGCTTTTGAAAACCTCTGAATTATTCTTTTGGAATCCATGTCATATTTGGTTCCTATTCAAATTTTCAAAGCATTCAAAACCCTCGACAAAATTTTGAGAGGAGTAATGTGACACTCCAAACCAGGGGGTATTTTGTGAAGTTTTTGAATCATAAAACCCAAGGGGTTATTTCAAAAATATTTGCAAAAGGTTTTAAAAACAAATAGGCCATTTCTGAAAATAATTATTTTCCAATGTATTTAAATGACAGAGTAAAAAGGTCCAATAAATGGAATTAATTCTCCTGTTAATTTTGATATATAATATTCCTATTTTTGGAATTTAATTGATTGCATTAAAAAGGTTTTACTGCGCTGGATTTTGAAATTTAGGAAAGTTTTAAAGCCTTTAAAGGCCGGTCGGCCCAATCTGCATTTAACCCCTCCCGACTTACCTAATTATTGGCCACCGATGCTCCCGCAAATCCCTCTCTCTCTCTCTGATAGCGGGCCCCGCCCTGACCGATCGCTGTTTCCGCGCGGTCGTCTTCCTCCCGCACGCGCCGCCGCCGCCGGCAATCACTCGACGCCGGATCTCCGCGCTCCTTCTTTCCTCGACCCCCTCTCCTACCCTATAAGTAGCGGTCCCTCCTTCGCATCCATTCCCCCCCGAATACCCTCTCCCCCTCGCCGAGACGCTGCCCAAATCACCTCGCCGGAGTTGCTCCGACCACCGAAGCTCTCCACCACTCGTGCCCGTCGCTCCACGCCTCCCCACGCCTCTCCGACGACGCCATTCGACGCCGGACGTCAGCCGCCGCCACCCGAACCCCTCCGTCGCCTTCCTCGACCACCGGAGCTACCTTCGATGACCTCTTCGACCACTGGCCACCGCCACCTTCGCCGAAAACCTTCCTCCTCCTCCGGTAAGTCACCGGACCTCCTCTCACCCGTTCGATCTGGATCTGACGATCCAGATTAGATTTAATTAACGGCGAACCATTTTTCTCTAGCCTTCGGTCGACTGCCCGTAACGCCCGCTCGCACACCCCCCCTTAGCCACTCACAGGTCGCCACGTAGCCCCGTGGCCGATGGATTGTTAGTTTTCTTTTTCTGTTTTTGTTTAGTTAACTTAACCTTTTCAAAATTTGTTTGCTTATATCTTTTAATTTGTTTAGTGTTTTGAGTTGATTCTGTTTGCATTAGGTTCCTAATTTCATGTAGTTTCACCCTGTAGTTTTAGATTTTAAATTTGAACTCTAAAATTTGAATTGAATCAAATTTGCTCAAATCACTCAAATCTGAATAACTAGAGTTTAAAAATAGATTTTGATATGAATCTTTTTGCTGCTACTTGGTATTAGTTAGGACTATCAGATTGCTTAGTTTGAGGATTTTTAGGATGTTTTTGATTAGTGTTTTAGCTATAAACAGATTCTGCCTATTAGTTAGTATAGTTTAGTTAAGTTAGATTTTAGTTAGTTTCAATTAGATTTAGTTTTAATTTTATTTAGTAGGTTTTGTTGCTTGAACATTTAGTGTTTTAGTTACTGTTAATAAAAATATAAAATTGATTAGTTTATTTCTTTATTTTTATAGGAGTCACAACTCCTTTTCAATTAGGTTTAGTTTGATAAAACAAACTAGTTTAGTAATATATTCTTTTTAACAAAGTTTAAATAATTAAATTCTGTTTTCTAAGACAAGTTTTTAGTAATACTTTTCTGTGAAGAATTTTTTTGTTAATAAAAATGGTTTAGTTTTACTCTATTATAGGAAACTATATTCTTCATCATTAGGTAATGTTTTATAAAACTACTTAGTTTTAGTAGAGATTATTTTCACAAAGTTTTAGATGATTTAAATTCTGTTTTATAATAAATATTTTTATTAATTATTTTCTGTTAACTATTAGTTTGGTTACAAAAAATAATATAGTTTTGTTTATATTAATGATGGTTTAGCCACCTAAACTTAGAGCCCATAGCTTTGTCTTGTTTTGTTGAGATGCTCTAGTATTACTAGTTGAGTCTTATTGAAAATATTTAAAATAAATGTTTTACAAAGGTTTACTTTCTATTAACCGAGTGTTATGTATTTTTGTTATTTATTTTGTTTTCTTGTTGTTAAGTTTATTATGCAAAAACCTATGTTTGTTTAGAGTGATGTTTTCATGATTTCTAGTTGTTCTTCAAAAGTAATTCTTTTGCTAAGTAAAATATTTTTGTTGTATTTTACTTTGTTATTGTTTTGTTACTATTGAATATAATTGTTTTTAGGGGAAACTACCTTAGTTGCTTTTATGAAAACTTTCTTGACTTTGAGTTTTGTCTTAAGTATTTCCTTCATCAACCTTGTTGATTTTGTTTCTTGGGTTACCTTGTGATTGTTAGAATTGATTGCTAGTATGATTGCTTATATGAATGCAATGTTTGATTGTATAGATTTTCATCGGAGAGTGACGAATAGTCTATCAAGTTATTTCTGAGAGCGATCTTTTCTTCATCAACAGTACAGGCAAGTTCACTTTGACCATCTTTTCATACCTATGTTTTATTGCATATAGTGACATCATTTCAACAAATCCCTCCCGTAGTGTTATTGAAATTCTTGTAGTTGAGTAGAATGCATGAGGTAGGAACCCACCACTTGTTACTAAAGCCCCAGGAACGCTAGTTAGTGCAATGCTATGCTAAAGTAGACGGGGTCTGGTATGAGTGTTCGTGAGTGGTGTGAAGAAGGACTCCACGTCAAAACGACGACTTCATGAAGGCTTCTTCAAGACCTACGTATTCAAGACCTCAAGACTTCGAGACTCGAGAAACAAGTTTTTCAATACACACTACTGGGTGAGGGATGGTTGGAACGGTACCCTGGAGAAGCCAGTGGATTTGCCTAGGTGTTGCTGGAGATGGCCAGTATTCACGCGGAAAGCCTCACCCAAACTCAAAGGGAAGGATGAATACTTCATGCCCGGAAGCTTACCTGTGTGGCCACAAGTCATTATGGGCTTTGGCTTGGTTGATCTTTGTTGTGACTCTGGCTGGGCAGTGCTACGAGATGTAGTTGACGTTAGGAATGGATGGGCACTGACAGTAGTCAGGGAAACACTCTGAAAGACCATGTTTCTTTCATCCTGTTCTCAAACACCAGGCAGTGCAAGGACTTACCAGGAGGGAAAGAATCTTGTGGGTAAAGTACACAACACTCTGTAGAGTTAAAACCTAATCGATTAGCCGTGTCCCCAGTTACGGCTAATTTGAGCTTCTAGACTTGGATCTATCTCTGAACTCTCAACATTGGACTGATAATTAATTGTGGGCAACTTAATGATACTTGTGGGCATTTGGACATCGGTTGGCGGAACCATGTCATGATAGGTAACTCCATAGTGAAACTCCTGATATTCCTTTGTTGTACGATAATAAAATCAGCTTTTACGCAAAAACTCAGACACAGAGCCACAAAGCCTTTGCATATAGAATAGTCTTTATTCTTCTGTTCTACTATGGTGATCTTGCTAGTACATTCCATGTACTGACCTACACGGCTGCAACGTCTTATGTTGCAGATACTCTTCTACGACGGGTAAGAGTACGATTCAGGGTTACGGTTCGCACTCAACTTGCCGTTGGTGTTATTGGGACTCCACTCCCGTTGACTGTATCCGCTGCTATTTTAAGGTATATATCAGTTTTACGTTATTTACATGTGATTGCACTTTGATATATACATTGATGTACTGTGTGTGCCAGCATACTGATCCAGGGATGGCACAGAACACACAGAGGCTTGACTCGTTTTGAGTCGGGTCGCTACAGGAATCTTCTGGAGCATCGGTCCGGGCTGTTACATAGGGTCCCCTGCCTTATCCCTTCAGCTCACCTCATCCCCTACCCCCAGCAAAAATTATCTAGATCTCTCTCTCTCTCTCATGTTCTTCCACCTGAAACTAAAAATTCATTCTCTTTGCTCGGAACTCCGTTTCCGAAACTGTTTTGAGGAATTGTTCCTTGGTATGTGAATCTCCCATTCCTCCAATTAGTTTTTGCTTTAGTTGTTAACATATTTTTCATAAATTGTTGCATTTGGTGCTATAGAAAATGAGCTTGCATGTTGAATTCTTTGAGTTCTAAGTAGTATGAATGCTTGATATAGCCTCTAGGCACCCTTATGAGTAGTTTCTATAAATTTTATAAAGTTTCATTGACATAAATTTGTGGCTCAAAAATTTCAGAAATTTGTACTTAGGGAAACAAATTTCCTAATGAAAGGTTTTTCGAGCTAGAGCCCAAGGGAGTTGTTGGGAGGACATATAATCTTGACATCAATATTTTCCGCAACATGGAGGTTAGATCCCGTTAATGGCCACATGCACCCTTCATGACCGAAGCGGGTTTCTCTCAAGAATTTATGCAATTCGTTTCAAATGCCGGGCTGGCTAACTTCCTTGCAGATGATTGTGACCAATACTGTCTCCTCAATAATTCCTTCGTGCAAACTTTTTACTTTTCGAATAGGCCCAATACTCCCAAAGTACGCTTTGATTTATATGAAACAAACTATGAAATGCCTTTAGATGAGTTTTGTGAAATATGCTTACTTCCCTCTGACAGGGTAATTTATGATCCTATGCCTGAGGAATTTGAGGATTTCCTCCTCACCTTAACTATGGTAGAAACCTGGGGCGTATCAAACACTAGAGCCACCAATCTGCATTTTTCATCTCTGCACTATTTCTCTCTGTTTATAGGAAAATGCATAACTGCTATGGAGTAGGGTGGTGGTCTTAGGGCCCCTACCCTAGCCATTCTATGACATGCACTTTATGGTGATAATACTTACAACTTAGGAGCTATTGTTGCACGTCGATTAAATCTTAACCGAACCAAAGGATAGGTTCATGGTGGTATTTATGACACGCGCTTGGCAAAGCGTTTTAATGTTGCTATACGCCCTACTGATTACTTATTGCCTAGGGTGTATCTCGATCACCAATCCATAGAGGAACACCAATTTATTGAGGAACCTCGGCCACCGCATCACCTTCGTTATAGCTTAGTGCTTAGTGAGAAGACTTGCGATGTTATTCGCTTGCCTGCACCTTCGTTGTTTAATTATCATGCTAGGAATGGATACTGAGTAATGCCATAAGACATCATTACTTACCGAAATGAGCTGGCTGCTGAGGAGGCCGAGGCCCAGGCATGGGACGCTTAGGTACCTGAGCAGGAACACTTTCCGGGACATGACGACTATTATTAGTGGTGATCACCAAGCTAGGCAAAAGCCTAAGCTTGGGGGAGTACGTATTTCTCACTGACATTACACTCATGTTCACACTTCATATAAATTTTCAGTGTTCATCCTCTTTCATTGTATATCCATGTTAGCTTTATTTTTCCGCATTCTTCTTATGTGTTTGAAAAACTTTGGAAAGCCAAAAATATTTCTCGCTTCTTTTCGGTTTTTTCCTTTCCTTATTTAATTAGTTGTAGTATTAAAAAGAAAAAAGACAAAGATTTCCTTTGCATGTTGGGATCTTTCCCATGTAAATAGTTTTTCGTGTTCTTGTTTTCCCTTAGTTTATTTCCTTGCTTGAGAAAAACAAAAACTCCAAAAATATTTTAGTGTGTTTCTCTGAATTTCTTTTCTCTCCGTTGAGTTATTGAAAGGAGAAGACCACGATGAAAATGTTGAGTGGCTACCATATGCTTTATTGTTGATCTAACAGAGAGCCAATTTTACCTTGTGTTCTCCTTTGTCTAAACCGTGCTGCAGATTTCAGTTTAGTCCACAACATTCTTGCACTATTATTATTATCATATCATTTGGTCATGCAAGTGAAAGGCAATAATGACGATATTTAATGAAGTGATCGTGGCAAAGGAAGATGGTATGAACTCTTGTTGTTTTTCATTTTTGTAAATATGTTTAAGCAGTTTGATCTTGATTCAGTACATCATGAGTAAACATGTTTGTGATGATAATTAGAGATTATAGCTTCTCATGCCATGCTTACATACCTAGGAGTGTATAATGATTTATCTTGTGTGTCAACATGCATTAAAATGGTTATCATATGGTATGGTAGTATGGTATTTCCCTTTGAGTAATTCGAGCGGTCTTACTTGGCCCATGTGTAAACATGTAGTTGATTCATAACCAATGCAGCCTCCATGATGTTTAAATTCAGAGTGTTCATATCCTAGTCATGCTATGCCCAGTGTTAATTATTCACAACGCATGTTTATGACCGTTGTTGCTCTCTAGTTGGTCGCTTCTCAAACTATTTCTAGCCTTTGCCTGTACTAAGCGGGAATGCTGCTTGTGCATCCAAAACCTTTAAACCAAGTTATTCCACATGAGTCCACCATACCTACCTATTTGTGGTATTACCCTGCCATTCCAAATAATTTTGCACGTGCCACCTCTAAATATTCAACCGAACACCTGATTTGTGAACTCGTCTCGCTCATGGAGTGGCGAGGTGGTCGATATCTTCCATGCTAAGTGAGTTACTCTCAAGATGGTAGTTTAGTGGTCGTCATTGCACGAGAGATGCTGGTAAAAAAGGATGCCCGGTCCTGCTTAATAAAAGTAAATTAAACAAAAGTCCTTGGGATAGTTGTATGTTGGCAGGCATCCGTGCATTCGGTAAGTCATGGTTTGTGTATGGATGGTGGATAGGAGTAAACTTTTCTATTCCATTTGGGAACGCCAATAATGAGTTTAGCATGGAGGATATCGAAAACCTTTGTCATAACGTTGACAAGAAAAGTGCACCACCCAAAAATTATATCTTCACTCCTGTTTTAAGCTTTGAACTCTGCCACCTCTGCAAATCAATGCTTCCCTCTATGAAGGGACTATCTATTTACTTTTATGCCGAGTCACCATCCTCCTATTAAAATCACCAAACCGGAGAGCACTATTACCATTTTTATGCATTGAGTCTAGTTAATATTGGATATGAGCATGATTGGATTTTTCTACCCCGAATTATGATGATTATTCGCTGCTTGAACCTTAGATATGCTCCGTATTTATGTTTTGCAGTCTCAAAAAGGGCTAGCGAAATACCATGTCACCATATTATATTATGATTGTTTTGACAAATTTTTGGCATGTGAGATATTTTATTATTGCTTGCTAGTTGGTTATGTATTTCCATGATTTAACATAATGTTTAGTTGTTGTCATGGATGTTCCATGATTTATGATTGAAATAATGTAGAGTTTCTGGAAAGCAGAAAACAGTTATTTGGAAAGTGATTTTCAAAGGAAGACCTGGATAAAGCTACCTAATTGTTGAGCATCAAAATCTATAGAGATAGATCAAGATGCTTGATGAGACTTTCAATGAGTGCATACCTTCACAAGATTTTGAAAGAGTTCAAAATGGATCAGCCAGAGAAATAGTTCTCGTCTGATTTGTAAGGTGTGAAGTTGAGTGAGACTCAAAGCTCGACAACGGCAGAAGAAAGACAAAGGATGAACGTCGTCCCCTATGCCTTAGCCATAGTCTCTATATTATGCCATGATGTGTACCGCACCTATGTGTGCCTTGCCATGAGTCTGTCAAGGGGTACAAGAGTGGTCCAGGAGTGGATCACTGGACAGCGGTCGGAATTATCCTTAGTAACCAGAGGACTAAGGAAATGTTTCTTGATTATGGAGGTGATAAAGAGTTCGTCGTAAAGAGTTACGTCGATGCAAGCTTTAACACCTATCCGGATGACTAGTAGTAGCAATCTGGATACGTATAGTGGAGCAGCCATTTGGAAATAGTACCAAGTGGAGTGTGGTAGCAGTGTTTACGGTTTGACATAGAGATATACAAAGTACACACGGATCTGAATATCGCAGACCCATTGACTATAAGACCTCTCTCACCTGCAAAGCATGATCGAGCCCCAGAACTCATTGGGTGTTAGATTCATAACAATGCGAATCACATGGTGATGTGAACTAGATTATTGACTCTAGTGCAAGTGGGAGACTGTTGGAAATATGCCCTAGAGGCAATAATAAATTAGTTATTATCATATTTCCTTGTTCATGATAATCGTTTATTATCCATGCTATAATTGTATTGATCGGAGACTTAAATGCATGTGTGGATACATAGACAAAACCATGTCCCTAGTATGCCTCTAATGGACTAGCTCGTTGATCAAAGGATGGTTAAGGTTTCCTAGCCATGGACATGAGATGTCATTTGATAACGGGATCACATCATTAGGAGAATGATGTGATGGATAAGACCCAAACTACAAACATAGCATATGATCGTGTCAGTTTATTGCTACTGTTTTCTGCATGTCAAGTATATGTTCCTATGACCATGAGATCATGCAACTCACGGATATCGGAGGAGTGCCTTGTGTGTATCAAACGTCGCAACGTAACTGGGTGACTATAAAGGTGCTCTACAGGTATCTCCGATGGTGTCTGTTGAGTTGGCATGGATCGAGACTGGGATTTGTTACTCCGTGTAACGGAGAGGTATCTCGGGGCCCACTCGGTAATGCAACATCACAATAAGCCTTGCAAGCAATGTGACTAATTGTTAGTTGCGGGATCTTGTATTACGGAACGAGTAAAGAGACTTGCCGGTAACGAGGTTGAACTAGGTATGGAGATACCGACGATCGAATCTCGGGCAAGTAACATACCGAAGAACAAAGGGAACGATATACGGGATTAACTGAATCCTTGACATAGAGGTTCGACCGATAAAGATCTTCGTAGAATATGTAGGAACCAATGTGGACGTCCAGGTCCCGCCATTGGTTATTGACCGTAGAGGTGTCTCGGTCATGTCTACATAGTTCTCGAACCCGCAGGGTCTGCACACTTAAGGTTCGGTGACGTTTCGGTAGTGTAGAGTTATGTACGGTGGTGACCGAAGGTTGTTAGGAGTCCCGGATGAGATCCCGGACGTCACGAGGATCTCCGGAATGGTCCGGAGGTAAAGATTCATATATAGGAAGTCCCAGTTTGGTTTCCGGAAAAGTTTCGGGCTCATCGGTAGTGTACCGGGAGTATCGGTATTGTACCGGAGTGCCGGTAGTGTACCGGAGGACCTCCGGGAGGGGTATTTCGACCCCAAGAGGTCCATGGGCTGTGGGAGAATAATAACCAGCCCTTAGTGGGCTGGTAAAACAGCCACAAAGGCCCATGGCGCAGGAGAGAAAGTCCTAAAGCAAAAAGTGGAAAATCAGCCAATAGGAGGCAATCCTACTCCAACTAGGATTGGAGGTGAAGTAGGATTGCTCCCACCTCCTATTTCGGCCGACCCAAAGGCCTTGGCTGCCTCTCCTCTCCTCTCCTCCTATATATACTAGTGGATTGGGTGGTTTTTGGACAGAATTTCCGGCCACGTGCTACCCGTTTCACCGGTGCACAGTTTCTCCTCTAGATCGGTTTTCCGCAGCGCTTAGGCGAAGCCCTGCCGGAATCACTCCACCACCATCACCGGAGCGCCGTCATGCTACCGGTGAACTCTCTCTCCTCTCCACCTCCTCTCGCTGGATCGAGACGGTGGAGATCGTCATCAAGCTGCACGTGTGCTGAACGCGGAGGTGCCGTCCGTTTGGCGCTAGATTGGAAGGACCGTGATCGAGATCGCGAGACAGTTCGTGATGAGATCGCGGAACGGATCGTGATGAGTTCGTGGGACAGATCGTGATCAAGATCGTGAGACGGATCGTGATGAGATCGCGGGACGGATCGTGATGAGTTCACGGGACGGATCGTGATTGGATCGCAGGACGGATCGTGATGAGATCGCGGGACGCTCGGCGATTTGGATCGCGAAGATGTTCGACTACACCAACCGCGTTTCTTAACGCTTCCCGCTTAGCGATCTACAAGGGTATGTAGATCCACTCTCCCTCTCGTAGATGCTCATCACCATGGATAGGTTTGCGTGTGCGTAGGAAATTTTTTGTTTCCCATGCGACGTTCCCTAACAGTGGCATCATGAGCTAGGTTGATGGTTCGATGAGATCTCGAGTAGAACACAAAAGTTTTGTGGGCGTTGATGCTTAGATTGCTTCCTCCCTTGGTCGTATTTTGGTTCAGCGGGATTGTGAGATGAAGCGGCCCGGACCAACATTACTCGTACGCTTACGAGAGACCGGTTCCCTCGACACAACTTGTTGCCTAGATGGCTTGCGGGTTACAGTTTCTCTCACTTTAGTTGGATCGGATTCGACAAAGGCGGTCCTTGAGAAGGTTGAAAAGCAAACTAGTGTATCACCGTTGTGGTTTATGCGTAGGTGAGAATCGTTCTTGCTAGATACCCATAGCAGCCACGTAAAATATGCAACAACAATTAGAGGACGTCTAACTTGTTTTTGCAGGGTATGTTGTGATGTGATATGGCCAATTACATGATGAGATATATGTGATGTATGAGATGATCATGTGATGTATAGATTATCACGACTTGCATGTCGATGAGTACGGCAACCGGCAGGAGCCATAGGGTTGTCTTTAATTGTTGTATGACCTGCGTGTCAATCATTAAGCGCTATGTAATGCTTTACTTTATCGCTACGGTAGCAATAGTAGTAGAAGCATGCAGGGCGTGACAACCCCAATGGCAACACATTGATGGAGATCAAGATGATGGAGATCATGGTGTTGTGCCGGTGACGATGGAGATCATGTCGGTGTTTCGAAGATGGAGATCTTAAACACAAGTTCATGGCCATATCATGTCACTTATGAATTGCATGAGATGTTAATCCTTTTATGCACCTTGTTTTGCTTAGTACGGCGGTAGCATTATAAGGTGATCCCTCACTTGAATTTCAAGATGAACTGTGTTCTCCCCGAGTGTGCACCATTGCGAAAGTTCGTCGTGTTGAGACACCACGTGATGATCGGGTGTGATAGACTCTACGTTCACATACAACGAGTGCAAGCCAGATTTGCACACGCAGAACACTCGGGTTAAACTTGACGAGCCTAGCATGTACAGACATGGCCTCGGAACACGAGAGACCGAAAGGTTGAACATGAGTCATATAGTAGATATGATCAACATAATGATGTTCACCATTGCAGCCACCTCAACTCACGTGATGATCGGACTTGAGTTGGTGAATTTGGATCATGTATCACTCGAATGATCGGAGGGATGTCAATTTGAGTGGGAGTTCTTAAGTAATATGATTAATTGAACTCATTATCATGAACATAGTCAAAGTGTCTTTGCAAATTATGTTGTAGATTACTAGCTCACGCTGTAGCTCCCTTGTATTTTTATATGTTCCTAGAGAAATAGAATTGAAAGATGTTGGTAGAAAAATTGCGGACTGGGTCCGTGATCTGAGGATTGTCCTCATTGCTGCACAGAAGGCTTATGTCCTTAATGCACCGCTCGGTGCGCCACCCCCTCTAGCATCGTCTATAGATGTTGTGAACATCTAACAGGCACGTTTCGATGACTACTTGATAGTTTAGTGCGTCATGCATTACGGCTTAGAATTGAGGCTCCAAAACGTTTTGAACGTCACGGAACATATGAGATGTTCTAGAGCAGAGATTGTGATCTCAGGCTCGTGCCTTTGTTGCGAGATATGAGATCTCCAACAAGATTCTTTGCTTGTAAGATGAAGGAGAATAGCTCAATCGTTGAGCATGTACTCAGATTGTCTGGGTACTACAATCGCTTGAATCAAGTGGGAGTTGATCTTCCAGATAATATAGTGATTGATATAGTTCTCCAAGTCACTGTCACTAAAGCTACTAGAACTTAGTGATGAACTATAATACACCAGGGATAGAAGTATTGATCCCTGAGTTGTTCGCGATGTTTGACACCGCGAAGGTAGAAATCAAGAAGGAGCGTCAAGTGTTGATGGTTAATCAAACAACTAGTTTCGAAAAGGGCAAGAGCAAGGAGGGAAACTTCACGGATAGCAAGTCAGTTGCTGCTGTAGTGAAGCAACCCAAAGTTGAACTCGAACCCGAGACTAAGTGCTTCTATTATGAGGTGAGAGGTTGCTGAAGCGGAACAACCCTAGATACTTGGTAGATAAGAAGGCTGGCAACATCGACAGAAGTATATTTGATATACGAGTTATTGATGTGTACCTTGCTAGTACTCCTAGTAGCACCTGGGTATTGGATACCGGTTCGGTTGCTAAATGTTAGTAACTCGAAATAAAAGCTACGAAATAAACGGAGAACTAGCTAAGGGTGAGGTGACGATGTGTGTTGGAAATGTTTCCAAGGTTGATGTGATCAACATCGCACGCTCTCTCTACCTTCAGGATTAGTGACGAACCTAAATAAATGTTATTTGCTGTTTTGCGTTGATCATGAACATGATTAGATCATGTTTGTTGCAATACGGTTATTCATTTAAGTCAGAGAATAATAGTTATTCTGGTTACATGAATAATACCTTCAATGGTCATGCACCCAGTGAGAATGGTTTGTTGAAATCTTGATCGTAGTAGTACACATGTCCATAACATTGATGTCAAAAGATACAAAGTTAATAATGATAGTACCACATACTTGTGGCACTGCCGCTAAATGTCATATTGGTATAAAGCGCATGTAGAAACTCCATGCTGATGGATATTTGGACTCATCGATTTCGAATCGGTTGAGACATGCGAACCATGCCTCTTGGGCAAGATGACTAAAGGACCCCGTTGGATGGAGCGGGCAAGTGATTCATTGGAAATGATACATGTTCATGTATGCAATCTAGTGAGTCTTGTAGCGTGCAGTGGATATCGTTATTTTCTTACCTTCACTGATGATTTGAGTAGATATAGTGTATATTTACTTAATGAAACACAAGTCTGAATCGTTTGAAAGGTTCAAGCAAATTCAGAGTGAAGTTTAAAGATCATCGTGACAAGAAGATAAAAATGACCGCGATATGATCATGGAGGTGAATATCTGAGTTACGAGTTTGGCATACAACTTAAGACAACGTGAAATTTGTTTCACAACTAACGCCACCTGGAACACCATGGTGTGATGGTGTGTCCGAACATCATAGTCATGCTCTATTGATATAGTGCATAGTGATGTCTCTTATCGTTTTACTACTATAATTTTTGGGGTTATGCATTAGAGACAACTACATTCACTTTAAATAGGGCATCTAAATCCGTTGAGATGACACCGTGTGAATTATGGTTTGATAGAAACCTAAGCTGTCATTTCTTAATGTTTGGGGCTGCGATGCTTGTGTGGAAAATGTTTTCACATAATAAGCTAGAACCCAAAGCGGACAAATGTATCTTCATAGAATACCCTAAGAACAGATGGGTATACCTTCTATCTCAGATCCGAGTGCAAAGTGTTTGTTGCTAGAACTGGGTCCTTTCTCGAGAAAAAGTTTCTCTCGAAAGAATTGAGTGGGAGGAAGATAGAACTTGATGAGGTTGTTAAACCTTTGTTCAACCAGAGAGTAGCGCAGCGCAGAAAGATGTTACTGTGAAGCCTACGTTAGTTGAAGAGGAAGTTAATGATGATGATCATGAAGCTTCAGGATCAAGTTACTATCAAACTTCGTAGGTCGACAAGGATGTGTACTGCTCCTAAGTGGTACGACAACTCTGTCTTGGAGGTCATGTTGTTGGACAACGATGAACCTACGAGCTATGGAGAAGCGATGATGGGCCCAGATTCCGACAAATGGTTGGAGGCCATGAAATCCGAGATAGGATCCATGTATTAAAACCAAGTGTAGACTTTGGTAGACTTGCTCGTTGGACGGCAGGTCGTTGAGTACAAATGGATCTTTAAAATGAAGACAGACATTGATGGTGAATGTCACTATTTGTAAAGCTCGACTTGTTGCAAAGATGTTTGTGACAAGTTCAAGGAGTTGACTACGATGAGACTTTCTCACTCGTAGCGATGCTAAAAGTCTGTTGGAATTATGTTAGCAGTTGCTGTGTTTTCAATTATGAAATCTGGAAGATGGATGTCAAAACATCGTTTCCTTAATGGTTTACTTGAGGAAAGGTTGTATGTGATACAACCAGAAGGTTTTGTCAGGCCTAAGGATGCTAAAAGGTGTGCAAGCTTCGGTGATCCTTCCATGGACTGAAGCAAGCATCTCGGAGTTGGAATATACGCTTTGATGAGGTGATCAAAGTTTTGATGTTTATACAAAGTTTATGAGAAACCTGTATTTGCAATAAAGTGAGTGGGAGCACTATAGAATTTCTGATAAGTATATGTGGATGACATATTGTTGTTCAGAAATAATGTAGAGTTTCTGGAAAGCAGAAAACAGTTATTTGGAAAGTGATTTTCAAAGGAAGACCTGGATAAAGCTACCTAATTGTTGAGCATCAAAATCTATAGAGATAGATCAAGATGCTTGATGAGACTTTCAATGAGTGCATACCTTCACAAGATTTTGAAAGAGTTCAAAATGGATCAGCCAGAGAAATAGTTCTCGTCTGATTTGTAAGGTGTGAAGTTGAGTGAGACTCAAAGCTCGACAACGGCAGAAGAAAGACAAAGGATGAACGTCGTCCCCTATGCCTTAGCCATAGTCTCTATATTATGCCATGATGTGTACCGCACCTATGTGTGCCTTGCCATGAGTCTGTCAAGGGGTACAAGAGTGGTCCAGGAGTGGATCACTGGACAGCGGTCGGAATTATCCTTAGTAACCAGAGGACTAAGGAAATGTTTCTTGATTATGGAGGTGATAAAGAGTTCGTCGTAAAGAGTTACGTCGATGCAAGCTTTAACACCTATCCGGATGACTAGTAGTAGCAATCTGGATACGTATAGTGGAGCAGCCATTTGGAAATAGTACCAAGTGGAGTGTGGTAGCAGTGTTTACGGTTTGACATAGAGATATACAAAGTACACACGGATCTGAATATCGCAGACCCATTGACTATAAGACCTCTCTCACCTGCAAAGCATGATCGAGCCCCAGAACTCATTGGGTGTTAGATTCATAACAATGCGAATCACATGGTGATGTGAACTAGATTATTGACTCTAGTGCAAGTGGGAGACTGTTGGAAATATGCCCTAGAGGCAATAATAAATTAGTTATTATCATATTTCCTTGTTCATGATAATCGTTTATTATCCATGCTATAATTGTATTGATCGGAGACTTAAATGCATGTGTGGATACATAGACAAAACCATGTCCCTAGTATGCCTCTAATGGACTAGCTCGTTGATCAAAGGATGGTTAAGGTTTCCTAGCCATGGACATGAGATGTCATTTGATAACGGGATCACATCATTAGGAGAATGATGTGATGGATAAGACCCAAACTACAAACATAGCATATGATCGTGTCAGTTTATTGCTACTGTTTTCTGCATGTCAAGTATATGTTCCTATGACCATGAGATCATGCAACTCACGGATATCGGAGGAGTGCCTTGTGTGTATCAAACGTCGCAACGTAACTGGGTGACTATAAAGGTGCTCTACAGGTATCTCCGATGGTGTCTGTTGAGTTGGCATGGATCGAGACTGGGATTTGTTACTCCGTGTAACGGAGAGGTATCTCGGGGCCCACTCGGTAATGCAACATCACAATAAGCCTTGCAAGCAATGTGACTAATTGTTAGTTGCGGGATCTTGTATTACGGAACGAGTAAAGAGACTTGCCGGTAACGAGGTTGAACTAGGTATGGAGATACCAATGATCGAATCTCGGGCAAGTAACATACCGAAGAACAAAGGGAACGATATACGGGATTAACTGAATCCTTGACATAGAGGTTCGACCGATAAAGATCTTCGTATAATATGTAGGAACCAATGTGGACGTCCAGGTCCCGCCATTGGTTATTGACCATAGAGGTGTCTCGGTCATGTCTACATAGTTCTCGAACCCGCAGGGTCTGCACACTTAAGGTTCGGTGACGTTTCGGTAGTGTAGAGTTATGTATGGTGGTGACTGAAGGTTGTTCGGAGTCCCGGATGAGATCCCGGACGTCACGAGGATCTCCGGAATGGTCCGGAGGTAAAGATTCATATATAGGAAGTCCCAGTTTGGTTTCCGGAAAAGTTTCGGGCTCATCGGTAGTGTACCGGGAGTATCGGTATTGTACCGGGAGTGCTGGTAGTGTACCGGAGGACCTCCGGGAGGGGTATTTCGACCCCAAGAGGTCCATGGGCTGTGGGAGAATAATAACCAGCCCTTAGTGGGCTGGGAAAATAGCCACAAAGGCCCATGGCGCAGGAGAGAAAGTCGTAAAGCAAAAAGTGGAAAATCAGCCAATAGGAGGCAATCCTACTCCAACTAGGATTGGAGGTGAAGTAGGATTGCTCCCACCTCCTATTTCGGCCGACCCAAAGGCCTTGGCTGCCTCTCCTCTCCTCTCCTCCTATATATACTAGTGGATTGGGTGGTTTTTCGACAGAATTTCCGGCCACGTGCTACCCGTTTCACCGGTGCACAGTTTCTCCTCTAGATCGGTTTTCCGCAGCGCTTAGGCGAAGCCCTGCCGGAATCACTCCACCACCATCACCGGAGCGCCGTCACGCTGCCGGTGAACTCTCTCTCCTCTCCACCTCCTCTCGCTGGATCGAGACGGTGGAGATCGTCATCAAGCTGCACGTGTGCTGAACGCGGAGGTGCCGTCCGTTCGGCGCTAGATCGGAAGGACCGTGATCGAGATCGCGAGACAGTTCGTGATGAGATCGCGGAACGGATCGTGATGAGTTCGCGGGACAGATCGTGATCAAGATCGTGAGATGGATCGTGATGAGATCGCGGGACGGATCGTGATGAGTTGACGGGACGGATCGTGATTGGATCGCGGGACGGATCGTGATGAGATCGCGGGACGCTCGGCGATTTGGATCGCGAAGATGTTCGACTACACCAACCGCGTTTCTTAACGCTTCCCGCTTAGCAATCTACAAGGGTATGTAGATCCACTCTCCCTCTCGTAGATGCTCATCACCATGGATAGGTTTGCGTGTGCGTAGGAAATTTTTTGTTTCCCATGCGACGTTCCCTAACAAGAATATCTGCTCCACTTTTTACCCCTTTGATATCTACCACCATATTCTATTCCACCCGTATTCTGTGTCCATTGTTCACGCTCATGTATTGCGTGAAGAATAAAAAGTTGATGCATAATGAAAAAGTACGATCCAATTGCCTGACTTGGACACCGTGGTGCTTGACATTTGTATTAATGTGGTGAAGACGAAGACATGCCTTGCTAATATAATAAGATGAATAGGGGTAAACATTCTTTGTGGATCATATACTTTGGAAGATTGATGATTGATAACCCACAAGTATAGGGGATCGCAACAATCTTCACGGGTAGTATTTCCCCCTAATTTATTGGTTGGACACAAGGGGAGTGAAATAACATTTATTGTCCTTGACAGTTGAGTTGTTAATTCAACCGCACCTGGGATATCTCTCTACAGCAAAGATTTAGTAGCATGACAAATAGTAGAGAAAAAGTAACAGTAGTAGTGACAATAGAAATTTGTAGCAGGTGTGACAACGGAAATTGCTTTTGGAGGCCGGGCTCCATGGAGGCCTTTAAATGCAAAATTCAAAATTCATGAAAATTCATATTGTTTACATTTCCAAAAATTCTGAAAACAAATACGGAGATATGTGAGGGCGTAACACACATGTGTGTAAATTTTCAGAAAAAATACATTCAAATGAGGCCTGTACAAAAAAGACAAATCTGAGGCTTTTTAACACATGATACTATTCATCGTCTCAGGCCATGAATTTGTATTTTTTGTGCAGATCAAATTTCAAGGTATTTCATCCTAAAAATTTACACACGTAAACATAACATCCATCCTTAGTTGCATATTTTTTTCAGATTTTTTTGAAACCAAAAAGTTGAATTTTGAATTTTTCAAAAATATAGAGCTCCATGGAGCTCGGCTTCCAAACGTCCGTTCTCGTGTGACAGTAACAACAAAAATAGTAACTTAGCAAGGTTCAATTTATGTAAAGTGTATGCACGTGGATCAATGATGGATAATCATTTAGATGGCATTGATCATATAACAATTACACACTAGGGCAACATAACTAGCTTCAATTCATCAATATAATGTAGGCATGTATTCATACGTGCTTGCAACAAAACTTGCATGACATGTTTTGTCCTACCCTCCCATGGTAGAGGGGTCCTATTGGAAACTAAGGGATACTAAGGCATCCTTTTGATTGAGAACTGGAGCAAAGCATTAACACATGGTGAATACATGAACTCCTGAAACTACGGCAATCACCGGAAAGAATCACAATTATTGTCACCTAGGGTATGCGGATCATGACATGTAATAGGTACATACAACTTGCAAGATAGGATCCAAATAACTCGTATATTCATGAAAACATAATTGGTTCAGATCTGAAATTATGGCACTCAGGCCCTAGTGACAAGCATTAAGCATAGCAAAGTCATAGAACATCAATCTCAGAACGTAGTGGATACTATGCATAAAGCCCTATCAAACTTAACTACATTACATGATCAATATCATCCAATCCCACCACCGTCCATCAAGACTACAAAGGAATTACTCACTACCGGTGGTGAGCATCATGGTGGTGTTGATGAAAAAGGGTTGGTGATGATGACGACGACGATTTCCCCTCTCTGAAGCCCAAAACAGGCTCTAGATCAGCGCTTGATACGTCCATTTTGCAACATGATTTCCTATAGTTATTTATAATGTTTTTATGCATAATAGTGATTTACGGAGAAATTATAATGCATTTTTCTCTCATAATATGCAAGGTTTTCTCAAAGAGGGAAATTCTGGCAGCTAGAATTTTGGACCTGAAAAAGCATACCGGAGATACCTATTTTGCACATCTTCAAATGAGATGAAACTTCATGGAGAATTATTTTGGAATATCTAAAGAATATTGGAGCAAATAACTACCGGAGGAGGCCACCTGGTGAGCACAACACACCAGGGTGCGCCAGCCCCCCAAGCGCGCCCTGGTGGGTTGTGCTCAGCCGGCCTACCTCCGGCGCCAATCTTCTGTACTTAAGGTCTTTGACCTAGAAAATATGAGCATCGGACTTTCGACACAGAACGCCTCTGTCTCGAGGCGGAACTTGGGAAGGAGCACTTTTTTCCCTCCGACAGAGCGATTCCACTGGGAGAACTTCCCTCTCTCGAAGGGGGAAATCGAAGCCATCATCATCACCAACAACCCTCTCATCTTTGGGAGGCCAATCTTCATCAACATCTTTAATAGCACCATCTCCTCTCAAACCCTAGTTCATCTCTTGTATTCTATCATTGTACCGGAACCTCAAATTGGTTCCTATGGGTGACTAGTAGTGTTGATTACATTATGTAGTTGATTACTATATGGTTTATTTGGTGGAAGATCATATGTTTAGATCCATTATGATATTTAATACCCCTCTGATCTTGAGGATGAATATCATTTATGAGTAGTTACTTTTGTTCTTGAGGTCACGGGAGAAGTCATGTTGCAAGTAATCATGTGAAGTTGATATGTGTTCGATATTTTGATGATATGAATGTTGTGATTCCCTTAGTGGTGTCATGTGAACGTCGGCTACATGACACTTTACCATCTTTGGGCCTAATGGAATGCATTGTGGATTATTTATTAGATGATGGGTTGCTAGAGTGATAGAAGCTTAAACTCTAGTTTATGCACTATTCTGTAAGGGGCTGATTTGGATTCACATGTTTAATGCTATGGCTAGATTTTATCTTAATATTGTTCTCGTAGTTGCGGATGCTTGCGTGAGGGTTAATCATAAGTTGGAGGTTGTTCAAGTAAGAACATCACCCATGCACCGGTCCACCAACATATCAAATTATCAAAGTAGCAACTGCGAATCAAACCAACATGATGAAAGTGACTAGATAAAATTCCCGTGTACCCTAAAGAACACCTCGCTTATTATAAGAGATCATTTTGGCTGGTCCTTCGCTACAAAAGGATTGGGCTACCTTGCTGCACTTTATTTTCGTTTCGCATTACTTGCTCGTTACCAATTATCTTGCTATAAAACTACCTGTTACCTATAGTTTCAGTGCTTGCAGAAATTACCTTGCTGAAAACCGCTTGTTATTTCCTTCATCTCCTCGTTGGGTTCGACATTTTGACTTATCAAAAGGACTACGATTGACCTGCTACACTTGTGGCCCATCAAGACTCTTTTCTGGCGTTGTTGCCGGGGAGTGAAGCGCTCTTGGTAAGTGGAAACTGGTAAGGAAAAACTTATACTATGTGCTGAAATTTATTGTCACTTCCTACTATGGAAAACAATCCTTTGAGGGGTTTGTTCGGGGTATCTACACCTCGACCAGAACAACAATTAGTTGCCCCTCAATCTATTGCAGCTACTGAAAATATTGGCTATGAAATTCCTTCGGGTATGATAGAACAAGTGCTAGCTAATCCTTACGAGTCAGGTATTAATCTTGAATTTGATTGTGTTAAATCTTTTATGAATACCAATGCTTTTCACAAGTTTAGCACCAAAAATGGACTTGACTATGAGATAGTAGCCTCCTTTTGTGAATCATTTGCTACTCGTGTTGATCTCCCTAGGGAGAAGTGGTTTAAATATCACCCCCTATTAAAAAAGAAATCAAAGAACCGGTCATAAATAAAGATGAAACTATCATTTATAATGTTGATCCAGTTGTGCCTACGACTTATATTGAAAAACCACCTTTCCCTATTAGGATAAAGGAACATGCTAAGGTATCAACTGTGGTTCGCAAAAGTAATATTAAAGCACCTAAGATGTCTGAACAAATTAAACTAGAACCTAGTGTTGCTATCGTTAAAGATCTCTTGGTTGAAAATATTAATTGGCATGTTATTTACTTCTCTGATGAAGCTGCTAGAATTGCACAACCCGATGAAAGAGATAAACATAGACCCATAGTTGGCATGCTTGTTGTCTCAGTTAAAATAGGAGATCATTGCTCTCATGGTTTCTGTGATATGGGTGCAAGTGTGAGTGCTATTCCTTTTACATTATACCAAGGAATTATGAATGATATAGCACCTGCTGAAATAGAAGATGTTGATGTTACTATTAAACTTGATAATAGAGACACCATCACACCACTTGGGAAGAAATGTTGAAGTCTTGTGTGGGAAAATAAAATATCCTACTGATTTTCTAGTTCTTGGTTCCCCACAAGATGACTTTTGCCCCATTATATTTGGTAGACCTTTCTTGAGCACTGTTAATGCTAAGATAGATTGCAAGAGAGAAATCGTCAGTGTTTATTTTGGTGATGTGTCTCATGAATTTAACTTTTCCAAGTTTAGTAGAGAACCTCGTAATAAAGAATTATCTAGTAAGGATGAAATGATTGGTATTTCTTCTATTTCCGCTCCTCCTACTGATCCACTAGAACAATATTTGCTAGACCATGAAAATGATATGCACTTGCGTGACATAAATGAAATAGATAAAATTTTCTTTGAACAACAACCTCTCCTGAAACACAATTTACATATTTAAACTCTAGGAGGTCCTCCTGCACCTAAAGGTGATCCTGTGTTTGAATTAAAACAACTGCCTCACACTTTGAACTATGTTTACCTTGATGAGAAAAAGATATATCATGTTATTATTAGTGCTAACCTTTCAGAACATGTAGAAGAAAGATTATTAAAAATTCCGAGGAAGCACCAGGATTCTATTGGATATACTCTTGATGATCTTAAGGGCACTAGTCCCACTCTATGTCATCACAAGATTAATATGGAACGTGATGCAAAACCCGTTGTTGATCACCAATGACGATTGAATCCTAAGATGAAAGAAGTGGTAGGAACTGAAATACTAAAGCTTCTGGAAGCAGGTATAATCTATCCCATAGCTGATAGTAGATGTGTAATTCCCTTCACTGTGTCCCTAAGAAGGGAGGTATTACTGTTGTTCCTAATGATAAAAATGAACTTATCCCATGGAGAATTGTCACTAGCTATAGAATGGTAATTGATTTTAGAAAATAAAATAAAGCTACTAGAAAGATCATTACCCTGTGCCTTTCATTGATCAAATGCTAGAAAGATTATCTAAGCACACACACTTTTATTTTCTGAATGGCTATTCTGGTTTCTCTCAAATACACATATCCCGATCTGATCAAATGGAAACCACCTTTACTTCTCCTTTTGGAACCTATGCTTATAGATGTATGACTTTTGGTTTATGCAATGCACCTGCTACCTTCCAAAGATGTATGACTGCTATATTCACTATTTTTTTTGAGAATATTGTGGAGGTTTTCATGGATGAATTTTCCGTTTCCGGAACTTCTTTTGATGATTGCTTAAGAAACCTTGATCGAGTTTTGCGGAGATGTGAACAAACTAATCTCATATTGAATTCGGAGAAGTGCCACTTTATGGTTAATGGGGGTATTGTCTTGGGCATAAAACCTCTGAACGAGGTATTGAGGTCGATCAAGCTATAGTTGATGCAATTGAGAATATGCCATGTCCTAAAGATATTAAAGGTATTTGGAGTTTCCTTGGTCATGTTGATTTCTATAGGAGGTTTATTAAAGACTTCTCGAAAATTTCTAGGCCTCTCACTAATCTTTTACCAAAGTACATTCCATTTGTTTTTGATGAATATTGCAAAGAAGCCTTTGAAACACTTAAGAAAGCTTTAACTTCTGCACCTATTGTTCAACCACCTGATTGAAACTTGCCTTTTGAAATTATGTGTGATGCTAGCGATTATGCTGTTGGTGTTGTTCTAGGACAAAGAGTTGATAAGAAATTAAATGTTATCCATTATGCTAACAAAACTCTAGAGAGTGAGAAATAATTTTTAGCCGTTGTGTTTGCTTGTGACAAATTATCTTACATCATTGATTCCAAAGTTATTGTTTACTGATCATGTTGCTATAAAATATCTTATGGAAAAGAAAGATGCTACACCTAGACTCATTAGGTGTGTTCTCTTGCTTCAAGAATTTAATTTACATATCATTGATAAGAAAGGAGCTGAGACCCCAGGAGCTGATAACTTGTCTAGGTTAGATAATATTGTTGATGACCCACTACCTATTGATGATAGTTTTCTTGATGAATAGTTAGCTACAATAAATGTTTCTAAAAATACTCTTTGGTATGCTGATAATGCTAACTACATTGTTGCTAAATATATACCACCTAATTTCACATACGAACAAAAGAAAGAAATTCTTCTATGATTTAAGACATTACTTTTGGGATGACCCACATCTTTATAAAGGAGTAGATAGTATTATTAGATGTTGTGTACCTGAGCATGAACATGAACAAATCCTATGTAAATGTCACTCCGAAACCTATAGAGGACATCATGTAGGAGATAGAACTGTTGACAAGGTATTGCAATCTGGTTATTATTGACCTACTCTCTTCAAGGATGCCCATAAGTTTGTCTTGTCTTGTGATGAATGTGAAAGAATTGGTAATATCGGTAAGCGTCAGGAAATACCTATGAAGTATTCACTTATTGTCGAACCATTTGATGTTTGGGATTTTGACTATATAGGACCTTTTCCTTCCTATAATAGGCATACTCAGTTTTGGTTGCTGTTGATTACGTTACTAAGTGGGTAGAAGCTATTCCAACTAGTAGTGATGATCATAACACCTCCATCAAAATGCTTAAATAAGTTATTTTCGTGAGGTTTGGAGTCCCTAGATATTTGATGACTGATGGTGGTTCACACTTTATTCATGCTGCTTTCCATAAAATGCTTTCTAAATATGATGTTAACCATATAATTGCATCACCCTATCATCATCAATCTAGTGGTCAAGTTGAACTTAGCAATAGAGAAATAAAATTAATATTACAAAATACTGTCAATAGGTTCCGAAAGAATTGGTCTAAGAAACAAGATGATGCACTTTGGGCCTATAGAATAGCTTGTAAAAATCCTATGGGTATGTCTCCGTACAAAATTGTATATGGGAAATCTTGTCATTTTCCTCTAGAGTTAGAACACAAATCATTTTGGGTGATTAAAGAAGTCAACTATGACTTCAAACTTGCCTGTGAAAAGGGTTATTTGATATTAGCTCACTAGATGAATGGAGAACCGAAGCTTATGAAAATGCCAAACTATTTAAAGAAAAGGTTAAAAATGGCATGACAAAAGAATCCAAAAGTGGGAATTCAAAGTTGGAGAATATGTTCTTTTGTACAACTCTCATTTTAGATTTTTTGCAGGAAAACTTCTTTCCAAATGGGAAGGACTGAGGGAGTCTTGGACTAAGGGGTCCGTGGGTCGTCGGCCTATCTCTTAATAAGCCGGCTTGGTGGGCCATTTTCTGATTGTCGCTGGAAGGGCCGGATACATTGAGAGCCCACATTCCAGAAGAAAGTCCTAAAGGCGCATCGTGCACTCCAAGTCAAGATGTGGAAATCGGCATCTCCATCCTCGGTAGGAGACCTAACATGTGTAATCCCTAGTACCCCCTGGTGTCTATATTAAATGGGGGGGGGGGTTAGATCATAGGACAGAAGAAAACTCATCTAGGGTTTAGCATTTCGATCTCAAGGTAGATCAGCTCTGTAACCTTCATACCGTCAATATAATCAAGCAGGACGTAGGGTTTTACCTCCATTGGAGGGCCCAAACCTGGGTAAACATCGCCTCCTTCGTCCCCTGTTACCATCGATCCTAGTCTCACAGCTCGGGACCCCCTACCCGAGATCCGCCGGTTTTGACACTGACAAGGACCATATGTTATCAAAGAGGTCTATCACTCTGGAGCTATCAAGATTAATAATGCCGAAGGTACTTTTTTTTTACTATAAACAGTAGGGTAAAACTCCACTGCAATTTTTATAAATTAAATGAAAGGTGACAAAGTCTGGTAGGCTTGAGGTAAGCCTAAGGGCAAATAAAAAGAACTAGCTACCTAGAAAAAGAGAAGAAATAAAATAAAAGAAAAGAAATAGAAGAAAAAGAACAAAGAAAGGAACTAGGGATGCGAAAATCTATAATTACAAAATAGAGTCCAGCTATGTATTGTATTGATGTAGATGTTTTCTCTTCATTCTGAATCTGAGCAGTTTTAGTTCCTCCAGGAAGATGAATTTCCATCCTTTAAAAGAGGGTTTAATGTTCTCAAAGATCTTGTTATTCCTGGAAATCCAGCTAGCCCATGATCCCAGTATGATAATCTCCATAAATAAGGGATAGTTGAGATTGTCTTGGAGATCTTGGTATGCTTCCAAGACTGACAAGTTGCGTGTTCTTGAGGGACAGATAAAGTCCCAACATTGTATAATGCCAAAGGTACTAATCCGAAGGTGGTCAATGGACAAAGAATTAAACATTGTATCTCAGCTACGCCTATTAATGTTGAAAGCAATATTATCCAAAGTATGACACGAGAGAAACACACAAAAGAAACCTTCCATAACACTCCAGAATCTTGAAAAAGAAGATGTACGTGGTACAGTAAGTAAACGGACTCAGAAAAATCCGCAAAAATATTTTTGTTCAGTTTTGGAATATTACAAAATTTACGGAAATAAGAAATAAAAAGGAAAGCAACCGAAGTGAGCACGATACACCAGGATGCCCTGGTGGGTTGTGCCCTCCTCGGGAACCTTCCCAACTCCATTTTCCTTCCATATTCTTGTTTCCCAAGATAAAAAATGTCTATATATATCCCCGATTGTTTTTACCACCACGTCGCATAAAAATACCATGTTATTTTTCGTGTTGTTTTCCTCTTAGATTTATCGAGCCAGGCATCATGTGTTCTTCCTCCTCCGATAACATAGAAGAAGATACTTGGTTGATGAAGATGGAGCTGAATAGAGAGGATCCAAAATAGGCCAACAATGAAGACAAGGGCAAGGAATCTACGAGGGATCAAACTCAAGAAAGAGGGCAATCCATGCCCACAGAAGAGGAGGAAGAACATATCCTTCTACCTTATTACAATCATCTTACCCCCACTGGAATTGAAGCTCTTAGGGATGTCGAAGCGGTTCGCGTTCAGAATAAATTTCTCACTCATGAAAATATTTTGCTAAAGGAGCACATCATCACCTTTCGGAGCATCATACGTAAATTGGAGTACCTATTGAGGCTGAAGTGTGTCACTTCATCACCGCCACCTTCATCATCTTCACCACCAAAGGAGACTTGAGTACACGGGTATGGGCACTCCCCTTGGCTTGATCCAAGCTTGGGGGAGATGCCCTAGTGTCGTATCACCATCACTTTTTACCTTTACTTATTTTATTTCGATCCTTAGCTATTTCGTGATTTAGTTTAATAAAAGTTTAGTATAATCTATTTTTTCGAGGGCTAGTTTCGTGATCTATCTATCTATGTAATCGAGTGAGAGTTATATAATGAAGTTTGGTTTGGGCACTTGCTTCTTTACTTTCTTGTTGCAATCATAATAAAAAAATGAAAATGATCATATGCTAATATTATGGTAAGTAATGACATCACATAAGGAAAAGTATAAGTGGTAAAATTTATTGGATATTGACAAACATAGAATTGGTCAATGATGCCACTCATGAAAGAATTAATTAGGGAAGAGAAGATTCACATGCAAATACACTATCTTGGACATCTTTTATGATTGTGAGCCCCCATTAAATATTATATGCATAGAAATTATATTTGTTCATATTCACATAGAAATTATATTGTCATAGATCCTTCAACATGTGGTGCTTGCTCAATATCTTTGCTAGCCAAAAATTCTGCACTAAGTAGAGATACTACTTGTGCATAAAAAAACCTTAAACCCAAACTCATGTCTTGAGAGTCCAACATACCTACCTATGGATTGAGTAAGATCCTTCACGTAAGTTGTCATTGGTGCACTAAGGCAATAAAAATTGCTTCTAAATGTGTTTGATCAATTAGTGTAAGAGAATATTGAGCATTGTACGAACTTGTGATGGCAAAGTAATAAAAGCGATGGACTAAAAAATAAAGGTTGCTATCACAAGGGGCAATATAATGTGACGTTCTTTTGCATTAAGGGATTTGGTATACAAACTGAAAAGTGCATGACAACCTATGCTTCCCTCTGCGAAGGGCCTATCTTTCACCTTTATGTCTTTACATTCATGCAAGAGTCAAAGTATTCTTCCCTATTCCATTTTCCTTTTTCTTTTTGCAAGCATCATGTGGTGAGGAAAGATATAGGCGCATATATCATGTTGGATATGCGTCAGCATTAGCTGTTATTGTTGACATCACCCTTGAGGTGAATATGTTGGGAGTCGGAACTATAAGCCCCTATCTTTCTATGTGTCTCGTTGAAACGTTTTGCTCATGGGTATGCTGTGAGTGTTAGAAATCATAGAAGATTAAATGATGGTTGAGTATATGGACTTCCCAAAAGGCTCCGACATGATACCCTTCTTGAAAATATAATGAATTGTAGTTGCAAAGTTGACTGAGAACATAGTTTGTCTGTTTCCAATAAGGTTTATGCTTTATACTTCTATGTTGTAATGAATTGTTACTTGTTCATGAGAAGTTATATGATGAAGTTATAGAATAAAAGTTATAGGAAAGAGTCCTCTGATTAAGTTTGTTCCTACTATGATTCATGATGCTACTATGTCTGTATTTTGTTTTTGTCGACACCTCTCTCTCAAACCATGTGGACATGTTTTTCAATATGGCTTTCGCTTGAGGACAAGCGAGGTCTATGCTTGGGGGAGTTGATACGTCCATTTTGCATCATGATTTCCTACTGTTATTTATAATGTTTTTATGCATAATAATGCTTTATGGAGTAATTCTAATGTCTTTTGTCTCATAATATGCAAGGTTTGCACAAAGAGGAAGAATGTTGATAGCTGTAATTCTGGACCTGAAAAAGCATATCAGAGATACCTATTCTTCACATCTTCAAATGAGCTAAAACTTTAAGGAGAATTATATTGGAATATATAAAAAATAGTCAAGCAAATAACAACTGGAGGGGCCCCACCTAGTGAGCACAAGACACCAAGGCGCGCTAGCTCCCCAGGCACACCTTGGTGGGTTGTACTCAGCCCGACCCACCTCTGTTGCCCATCTTCTGGTACTTAAGGTATTTTGACCTTGAAAAAATGAGGAGAGGACTTTCAGGACAAAACGTCACCGTCTCGAGGTGGAACTTGGGCAAGAGCACTTTTGCCCTCTTCATCAACATCTTTAATAGCACCATCTCCTCTCAAACCCTAGTTCATCTCTTGTGTTCAATCTTTGTACCGGAACCTCAGATTGGTACATGTGGGTGACTAGTAGTGTTGATTACATTACGTAGTTGATTACTATATGGTTTATTTGATGGAAAATCATATGTTCAGTTCCATTATGCTATTTAATATCCCTCCGATCTTAAGCATGAATATCATTTGTGAGTAGTTACTTTTGTTCTTGAGGTCACAGGAGAAGTCATGTTGCAAATAATCATGTGAAGTTGATATGTGTTCGATATTTTTGATGATATGAATGTTGTGATTCACTTAGTGATGTCATGTGAACATCGACTATATGACACTTCACCATATTTGGGCCTAAGGGAATGCATTATGGAGTATTTATTATATGATGGGTTTCTAGAGTGACAGAATCTTAAACCCTAGTTTATGCGCTATTCCGTAAGGGACTGATTTGGATCCACATGTTTAATGCTATGGTTAGATTTTATCTTAATACTTTTCTCATAGTTGCGGATGCTTGTGAGGGGTTAATCACAAGTGGGAGGTTGTTCAAGTAAGAACAACACCCAAGCAACGGTCCACCCACATACCAAATTATCAAAGTAGCGAATGCGAATCAAACCAACATGATTAAAGTGACTAGATGAAATTCATGTGTACCCTCAAGAACACCTTGCTTATTATGAGATCATTTTGGCCTGTCCTTTGCCACAAAAGGATTGGGATACCTTGCTACACTTTATTTACCGTTACCGTTACTTGCTCATTAAAATTATCTTACTATCAAACTACCTGTTACCTATAATTTCATTGCTTGCAGAAATTACCTTGCTGAAAACCACTTGAAATTTCCTTCTGCTCCTTGTTGGGTTCGACACTCTTACTTATCGAAAGGACTATGATTGACCCCTACACTTGTGGGTCATCAGCCCTCCGGAGGAAGAACATGAGGTGGCGGCGGCTCCGTCTCATGAAACGCAATGAAAACTTCTCTTTGATTTTTCTCTCCAAAGATGTGCATTTATATGACTGGAATTAGGGTCGGGGGAGCCTCGAGGGCCCCACAAGCCATCAGGGCACGACCTAGGGGGCGACCTGATGTGTGGTACCCCCTGATAGCCTCCCTCTGGCAGTTCTTTTCTCCGTAATTCATTATAAATCCCAGAAATAATTCACAAAAAGTTTCTTCTAATCCCTGATTGATACGAAAGAGGGGATGCCTTCTGGGGCATCCCCAAGCTTATACGCTTGAGTCTTCCTGGAATATTACCTTAGGGTTCCTTGGGCATCCCCAAACTTAGGCTCTTCCTTATTCCTTTGTCCATCGTGATAACACCCAAAACTTGAAAACTTTAGTCACAAGAAAACTTTGTGAGATCCATTAGTATAATAAACATATCCAATACTTTAGCTACTGTTATAAATTGATTATTATTTTATTATGGCATAAGGTACTATATTATAACTTCTCCATGGCTTATACCCCCCGATACAATCCATAGCATCATCAAAACAAGCAAACTATGCAAGTAAAAATAGAATATGTCTAAAGGAGAACAATCTATAAAGATATATAGTTGAGTACCATACTTATGTAACTCCAAAAATTCTTAAAAGTTAGGAGGACCTGAGGAATTGGTCTATAAATACTGTGTAAACGATTCATCTTAAAAAGATGTTCCAGTAAAATCAAAGAAATTCTGCACTGGGCGTCACAATTTATGTTTTTGCACCGTATCAATTCTACTTATCATGCAAATCATTCGAAAGGATTTACTTGGCACAAATACTAATTAAAACATAAAAATACAGCCATTATAGTATCAATAATTATGTTATCACAAACGAACAAAAAGTATTGGGTTGTCTCCCAACAAGCTCTTTCTTTGTAGCCATTAAGATAGGGAGGTGAACCTGTCTTTTTCTCCTTTGAAGAGATCAGCCAGTATGGTGACCATTGCCTCCTTGTTGGCAGGACCTTGTAGGATCGAAAGCAGATCTAGAGGGGGTGGTGATTAGACTACTTGACCAAATAAAAATCTACTTTTACCCAATTTTAAGTGTTGGCAGATTTTAGCATTCGTAGCAAGTTAAGCACACCCTACACATGCATGTCTACGAGTATAGGAGCGGAAAGTAAAGACAAGCATGAGTAGTAAAGGAAGGGTAGGAAGATCAAACGCAATTTGGAGACACAATGATTTTTCCCGTAGTTCCGGCAGGTGGTTCTATCGTCCGTCCATGTTTATGGAGTCTTCAGCCCACTGAGGGTAACGGTCGCAAGAGTCCATAGAGGGTTCCACGAAGAGGCAACCTTGACTATACCATGATGATCTTCGTCCATGGAGGACTAGCCTAACTCTAGGTAGATCTTCACGAAGTAGGCTATCTCCTTACCCTTACAAACTTCTTGGTTCACTCCACAACACAAAGTAGGAGGCTCCCAAGCAACACCTAACCAATCTAGGAGGCACCACCCTCCAAAAGGTAATAGGTTCGATAATGTCGATGAACTCCTTGCTCTTGTGCTTTAAGATGATAGACTCCTCAACACACAATCAGTCTCTCCAAGATTTTTCTTTGGTGGAAGAGATTGATTGGGTGGATAGCAACTTGGGGAGGCTAGAGATCAAGATTCATATGGATGGAATGGAATGGCATGATCTCAACACATGCGTAGGTGTCTCTCTCTCAGAAAATCAATTGGTATGAGTGGGGATCTACTCTGAGTGCTTCTCTTGCGAGTGAGTGGTGGTGGAGGGGTATATATAGGCATCTCCAAAAATCCAACCATTACACCTTAAGTGACCAACTCGGTGACACCGTTGTGTGAATCTTGGTGGTATCGAGTTGCTCCAAAGGTAGCAACTTTTGAATCTCGGTGAGACCGATACATAAATCACGCTTGCACCGATTAGGTGATCAACGTTCAGATTGCGCAACTCGGTGACGCCGATCCAACAAACTAGGTGGCGCCGATTTTGTGAAACGAGGTAATAGAAAGTTGGCAACCCAAACTCGGTGGCACTGAACCAGAATCGGTTGCACCAAAAAGCTAGGGTTTGGCATGGGTCTGTCTGAGTCTAAGAATCGGTGGCACCGAGTGGGAGTTGTTGGTTGCACCGATTTTGAGTACTTGGCTTTGGACAGACTTTTGTGGAAGAGCTTGTGGATGTTTTTGGTGACTAACACTTGTGCATGCATGAGCATTTTATTCACCAACAGTACTTTACCCCCTTTTGATAGTATTGGCTTTCCTATGGACTCAAAGTGATTTCTCACAAAGTAAAATGTAGAGTCCTCTTGCTTGAAGCTTTGCCAATCTATTTCCTTGCATCTTGGGGTATTCCACAATCCTTTTGCCATCCCTATCATTGAACTCTTTCTCAAATATGCTTAGTGGAAACATTAGTTCAATGACATATATATTGTTATTAATTACCAAAACCACAAAGGGAGCAAATGTGCTTTCAATCTCCCCATTTTTGGTAATTGATGACAACATATATATCAAAGCTTTGACATATGACATAATTAATAAATATAATCATCGCGTTGAGAAGTATGTGATAAGCAAGAGCTCCACCCTAAATTTGTGCATTATTTTAAATTTGCATTTGAATGCAAATGCACAATCGATTAGGTACATGGGGCACTTCTTCCATGTCACATACATCTTGCTGGTGTGCGAGAGTAATAACAATGCATATCATAGCACAACACAATCAAGCAGGGTGAATGATCATCTCATAAACATAAAAAGGATATGGAATAGTCGCAACACATATTAAGCGTATGATCAAACACCAAACAAAGTTTAACACAAGCAACCAAAACACCAAATGTTTTTGAAACAACAATAAGAACCAATGCTTTCTCACTCAAAGCCTAACGATCTATATACTACTTCTTCCCCTTTGACAACAAGTTACCAAAATGTTCAAAGAGATATAGCTAATCGCTCTTCTGGGGTTGATCTCCTCCGGTGGTCAATATCGGAGTTGAGAGAACAGCACCACCGAAGACTGATACGTCTCCATCCTTTCTACTTTTCCAAATCCTTTTGCCCTTGTTTTGGGATCTAATTTGCATGATTTGAATGGAGCTAACCTGTACCGACGCTATTTTTAGTAGAATTGCCTCGGTATTATTTTTGTACAGAAATAAAAGTTCTCGGATTGATCTGAAAATTAACGGAGAATATTTTTCGAATTAATAAATAATATTGTCAAAAGAATCGACTGGAGGGGGCCACCCACATGTGGCAAGCCATCCAGGCATGGCCACCCCCCTTGGCCACGCCTAGCATGCTTGTGGGCCCCATGTTGCTCCACTGACCTCAATTCCACTCCTATATATTCCTATTCGCGGAGAAAAAATCAGAGAGAAGGGTTTATCGCATTTCATGATCGGAGCCGCCGCCACCTCCTATTCTTCCTTAGGAGACTAGATCTGGAGTCCCTTTTGGGCTCCGGAGAGGGGAAATCGACGCCATCGTCATCACTAATTCCATGATGCTCTGCGCCGTTCATGAGTAATTCCATCGTAGGCTTGCTGGACGGTGATGGGTTGGATGAGATTTATCATGTAATCAAGTTAGTTTTGTTAGATTTTGATCCCTAGTATCCACTATGTTCTGAGATTGATGTTGCTACGACTTTGCTATTCTTAATGCTTGTCACTAGGGCCCGAGTGCCATGATTTCAGATCTGTACCTTTTATGTTTTCATGAATATATATGTGTTCTTGATCCTATCTTGCAAGTTGTAGACACCTATTACGAGCTATGATCCGCATCCCCAAGGGTGACAATAACTTGGATTCTTTCCGATGATTACCGTAGTTTGAGGAGTTCATGTATTCACTAAGTGCTAATGTGTTGGTCCGGCTCTCTATTAAAAGGAGGCCTTAATATCCCTTAGTTTCCAATAGGACCTTGCTGCCATGGGAGGGTAGGACAAAAGATATCATGCAAGTTCTTTTCCATAAGCACGTATGGCTATATATGGGATACATGCCTACATTACATTGATGAATTGGAGCTAGTTCTATTCCATCCTATGTTGTAACTGTTGCATGATGAATGCCATCCGACATAATTATCCATCACTGATCCATTGCCTACGAGCTTTCCACATATTGATCTCTGCTAAGTTACTTTTCCGTTACTACTGCTACAATCACTAAAAAACTGCCACTGCCACTATTGCCATTGTACCGTTACTTCGATACTAATTTGCTACTAAATACTTTGCTGCAGATATTAAGTCTATCAGGTGTGTCTGAATTGACAACTCAGTCGCGAATACTCGAGAATATTCTTTGGCTCTCCTTGAGTCAAATCAATAAATTTGGATTGAATACTCTACCCTCAAAAGCTATTGTGATGCCCTATACTTGTGGGTTATCAAGACCTTTTTCTTGCGCCGTTGCCAGGGAGCATAGCTCTATTATCTGGGTCACTTGGGATTTATATCTGTTGATCACTATGAAGAATCTGAAAGATCTAGAAAACCAAGATCTATCCCTCTACTACGATGGGAGGTAAGGAACTTCCATCTAGATCTGCACTTGATTCACCTTCTGTTATGAGTAAGTTTGCGAGACCACCACCTGCTAGTAATTTTGATATGTCGCAAGTAATTGATGATGCCACTTATGCTATGCATGATGCTTATGATGATACATTGCTTGATAATACTGTGCCACTTGGTGAATTTCTTGATGAACAAATTGCTAGAGTCAATGTTGAAAATTATGATACTTCTGAAACTGATAAAATTATTGAAACTGAACACTATGAGACACCTGCTAGACCTGGCTCTCCTAGATATGAATTTCCTGATATTCCCAAGGGTTATGTTATGGAAGGAGAGGTATCTAGGGACTTTCTTGCTTGTAAGGATATAGATGATCTTAAGAAATTACTATGCAAGTGGAAAGAAAAAACTTTGAATGATAGAATGAAATATTATCCTAAGTTTTCTACTTAACCTATCTTTGTTACTAATATCTCCGTCGATCGCGAGTTAAATACCTTGGTTGAATATGATCCTTTCCATGGTTACGAATCTAAAACTGTTGTGGCACATCTTACCAAATTGAATGATATAGCCACCCTATTTACTCATGAGGAAAAAATTCATTATTACTATATCCTTAAGTTGTTTCCTTTCTTGTTAAAGGATGATGCTAAGATATGTTTTAATTCTCTTGCTCCTGGTTGTGTGCGTAGTCCCCAGGATATGATATATTACTTCTCTGAAATATATTTTCCTACCCATAAGAAACAAGATGCCTTGCAGGGAATATTTAACTCCGTGCAAATTGAAGAAGAGAGTCTCCCACAAGCTTGGGGGAGGGTTCTTCAATTACTAAATGCTTTGCCTAATTATACCCTCAAGAAAAATGAAATACTTGATATCTTTTATAATGGAATAACCGATGCTTCTCGAGACCAGCTAGATAGTTGTGCTGGTTGTGTTTTTTGGGAATGAACCGTTGAACAAGCTGAACTACTATTGAATAATATATTGAGCAATGATAATGATTGGACTATTCCCGAACCTGTGTTGGTTGTGTTTTTTGGGAATGAACCGTTGAACAAGCTGAACTACTATTGAATAATATATTGAGCAATGATAATGATTGGACTATTCCCGAACCACCTCCGAAGCTAACTCCGAACAAAAGAGGTATTCTATTTCTCAGTCCTGAAGATATGCAAGAGGCAAAGAAATCTATGAAGGAAAAAGGTATTAAAGCTGAAGATGTCAAGAATCTAACACCTATCGAAGAAATACATGGTCTTGATAACCTGACACAGGTAGCATAGGTAAATTCTCTTCATAGATTTGATGAAAGCAGTATTCCTTATAATAAGTCTGCTAGCCAATGCTTGGATGAGTTTGATAATTTTTTTGTTAAGCAAGAAAATTTTAATGCTTATGTTAGTAGACAATTGAAACATAATGCTTTCATGCTTGATCTCTTAGGTGATTATATGAGTAGAACTATCAATGATCTTAGACTCAAGTAGAACAAGTACTTAAAGCTCAGAATGACCTTCTTAATGAGATGAATAGTAAGAACAATGATCATTCTGTTAAAGTTGTGACTAGAGGTGGAAGAATGACTCAGGAATCTTTGTATCCTGAGGGACACCCTCAGAGAATTGACCAAGCTTCTCAACGGAGTGATATTGATGCACCTAGTCACTCCAGTAATAAGAACATGGATGATGATAGAACTTTGCATGCTGCTAGTGAACCTGTTATAGATACACCTGAGAAACCAAATGATATTTTGTTTCTGATGCTGAGACACAATTTGGTGGTGAACATGAGCCTAGTTATAATATTAATGATGATGTTCATGTTGATGCTCAACCTAGTAATGATAATGATGTGGTGATTGAACCTGCTGTTGATCTTGATAACCCACAACCTAAGAATAAAAGATATGACAAAAGAGATTTTATTGCTAGCAAGCATGGTAAAGAAAGAGAACCATGGGTTCAGAAACCCATGCCCTTTCCTCCTCAACCATCCAAGAAAAAGGATGATGAGGATTTTGAGTGCTTTGTTGAAATGCTTACACCTGTGTTTTTGTGTATGCGCTGGACTGCTATTCTGAAAATGTCTCCTTATGCTAAGTATATGGAAGATATTGTGACTAATAAAAGGAAGATACCGGAAGCTAAAATTTCCACCATGCTTGCTAATTATACTTTTAAGGGTGGAGTACCAAAGAAATTAGGAGATCCAGGAATACCAACTATACCATGCTCTATATAAGCGAATTATATTAAAACTGCTTTATGTGATTTGGGAGCTGGTGTTAGTGTTATGCATTTATCTTTATACCGTAGACTTGATTTGAATAAGTTGATAGATATTGAAATCTCTTTGCAAGTGGCCGATAAATCAACTGCTCTAACTATCAATATTTGTGAGGATGTACCTGTCGTAGTTGCAAATGCTACTATCTTACCAGACTTTGTTATTCTTGATATTCCCGAGGATGACAGTATGTCGATCATCCTTGTTAGACCCTTTTTGAATCCCGCAGGGGCTCTAATTGATTGCAATAAGGGCAATGTCACTTTTCATATTAATGGTAATGAGCATACGGTACACTTTTCGAAGAAACAACCTCAAGATCGCAGTATCAACTCCATTGAAAAAATGCCAACGATTATTATTGGAGACTTTGAATTCCCTCTTCCTATTGTCAAGAAGAAATATGATATACTTATTGTTGGGGACATGCATATCCCCATTGAGGTAACTTAGTGATTATTCGAAAATTCTTCGGTTTCATGTTACTCGAAAGAAGTTCGTCAATAATATTTGATCAACCTTATTGATGGATTCCTTTTGATGAGCATGAGATGGTTGAATTTAGAAAGCACAACTTTCCGTACCCAACCTTTACTTTCTGTTAGTTATATTAAATTAAGTAAAAATGCTATTGTTTTTTTTGTGAGTTTTCCGTGCAATAGAAAAATGACCTGAAAATAAAAGTTCTTCAAATGCCGTGAAAATGTAGTATGCTTTTTCTAGAATATTTAAAATTATCTCGCACTGAGCACACAAGAGGGGGCTACACCAGTGGGTCACAAGCCCACAAGGCACAGGCACCCCCTGGCCGCGCCTAGCAGGCTTGTGGGTCCCACGTGCCCCCCTTCACTTATTCCAACACCCATCCATTTCGTGTTCCTCCGGAAAAAATCACACCATTGCTCAAACCCATGTTCTAGCTCATTTTGCTGCCATTTTTGATCTCCTTGTGCAAAGCTTCATTCGCAAAACTATTTTGGGAGATTGTTCTTCAGTATGTGTCCTTTAATGGTCCAATTAGTTTTTGTTCTAGCGCTTTATATATTGCAAATTTTTGCTGCTGTGGTGACTTTGTTCTTGAGCTTGCATGTCAAATTTGTATGGTCCCAAGTAGTTTTGATGCATGATATAGCCTCTAGGCACTTGTGGGAGTAGTTGCTATGAGTTTTGTTCACCTTTATTTTGAGTCACTAAAAATTTCAGAATTTAAAAAAAAAAGAAATGTTGAGGAGGGTGTTTCAAGGGGATTCCTCGAGCAAGAAGGCCCCAAGACTCACGATATGTGAGCTTGACCTTGAACAAATGAGGGAAGCACATGTACGACCTTGTGATTGGCCATTGATACGTCTCCAACGTATCTACTTTCCCAAACTCTTTTGCTCTTGTTTTGGTCTCTAATTTGCATGATTTGAATGGAACTAACCCGGACTGACGCAGTTTTCAGCAGAATTGCCTTGGTGTTATTTTTGTGCAGAAATAAAAGTTCTCGGATTGACCTGAAAATTTATGGAGAATATATTCGGAATTGATAAAAAATATTGGCGAAAGAATCAACTGCATGGGGCCCACCACCTGGCCACAAGCCTAGTGGGCACGCCCACCCCCTAGGGCGCGCCGTGCAGGCTTGTGGCACCCCTGCTACTCCTCCGACCTCGTTTCCACTTCTATATATTCATATCCGGGGAGAAAAAAATCAGAGAGAAGAGTTCATTGTGTTTTACGATACGGAGGCACGGCCAGCTCCTGTTCTTCCTTGTGAGACCAGATCTGGAGTCCGTTTTGGGCTCCGAAGAGGGGAAATCGAAGCCTTCATCATCACCAACCATCCTTCATCACTAATTCCATGATTCTCTCCACCGTTCGAGAGTAATCTCATCGTAGGCTTGCTAGACGGTGATGGGTTGGATGAGATTTATCCTGTAATCGAGTTAGTTTTGTTAGGGTTTGATCCCTAGTATCCACTATGTTCTGAGATTGATGTTGCTATGACTTTGCTATGCTTAATGCTTGTCTCACTTTGGCATGAGTGCCATGATTTCAGATCTGTACCTTTTATGTTTTCATGAATATATGTGTGTTCTTGATCCTATCTTGCAAGTTGTAGACACCTATTACGAGCTATGATCCCCATCCCCCAGGGTGACAATAACTGGGATTCTTTCTGGTGATTACCGTAGTTTGAGGAGTTCGTGTATTCACTAAGTGCTAATGCTTTGGTCCGGTTCTCTATTAAAAGGAGGCCTTAATATCCCTTAGTTTCCATTAGGACCTCGCTGCCATGGGAGGGTAGAACAAAAGATATCATGCAAGTTCTTTTCCATAAGCACGCATGGCTATATATGGGATACATGCCTACATTACATTTATGAATTGGAGCTAGTTCTATTCCATCCTATGTTATAACTGTTGCATGATGAATGCCATCCGACATAATTATCCATCACTGATCCATTGGCTACGAGCTTTCCACATATTGATCTCTGTTAAGTTACTTTTCCGTTACTACTTCTACAATCACTACAAAACTGCTACTGGCACTATTGTCATTGTTACCGTTACTTCCATACTACTTTGCTACTAAATACTTTGCTGCAGATATTAAGACTTTCAGGTGTGTCTGAATTGCCAACTCAGCTGCGAATACTCGAGAATATTCTTTGGCTCCCCTTGAGTCGAATCAATAAATTTGGGTTGAATACTCTACCCTCAAAAACTATTGCCATGCCCTATACTTGTGGGTTATCAAGACCTCTTTCTAGCGCCTTTGCCGGGGAGGATAGCTCTATTATCTGAGTAACTTGGGAATTGTATATGTTGATCACTATGAAGAATCTGAAAGATCTAAAAACCAAGATCTATCCCTCTACTACGATGGGAGGTAAGGAACTTCCATCTAGCTCTGCACTTGATTCACCCTCTATTATGAGTAAGTTTGCGACACCACCACCTGCTAGTAATTTTGATATGTCACAAGTAATTGATGATGCCACGTCTGCTATGCATGATGCTTATGATGATACTTTGCTTGATAATACTGTGCCACTTGGTGAATTTCTTGATGAACAAATTGTTGGAGTCAATGCTAAAAATTATGATACTTCTCAAATTGATGTAATTATTGAAACTGAACACTATGAGACACCTGCTAGACCAAGCTCTCCTAGATATGAATTGCCTGATATTCCCGAGGGTTATGTTATGGAAGGAGAGGTACTTTCCTGCTTGTAAGGATAGAGACGATCTTAAGAAATTACTATGCAAGTGGAAAGAAAAAACTTTGAATGCTAGAATGAAATATGATCCTAAGTTTGCTACTTCACCAATCTTTGTTACTAATAAGGATTATGAATTCTCCGTCGATCGCGAGTTAAATATCTTGGTTGAATCTGATCCTTTCCATGGTTACGAATCTAAAACTGTTGTGGCACATCTTACCAAATGGAATGATATAGCCACCCTATTTACTCATGAGGAAAAAATTCGTTATTACTATATCCTTAAGTTCTTTCCTTTCTCATTAAAGGGTGATGCTAAGATATGGTTTAATTCTCTTGCTCCTGGTTGGTAGCGTAGTCCCCGGGATATGATATATTACTTCTCTGAAAATATTTTCCTGCCCATAAGAAACAAGCTGCCTTGCAGGAAATATTTAACTTTGTGCAAATTGAAGAAGAGAGTCTCCCACAAGCTTGGGGGGGGGGGGGGTTCTTCAATTACAAAATGCCTTGCCTGTTCATCCCCTCAAGAAAAATGAAATACGTGATATCTTTTATAATGGACTAACTTATGCTTCTAGAGACCACCTAGATAGTTGTGTTGGTTGTGTTTTCAGGGAATGAACTGTTGAACAAGCTGAACTAATCTTGAATAATATATTGAGCAATGATAATGATTGAACTATTCCCGAACCACCTTCGAAGCCAACTCCAAAGAAAAGAGGTATTCTATTTCTCAGTCCTGAAGATATGCAAGAGGCAAAGAAATCTATGAAGGAGAAAGGTATTAAAGCTGAAGATGTCAAGAATATAACACCTATCGAAGAAATACATGGTCTTGATAACCTGACATAGGTAGCATAGTTAATTCTCTTCGTAGATTTGATGAAAGCGACATTCCTTATAATAAGTCTGCTAGCCAATGCTTGGATGAGTTTGATAATTTTGTTGTTAAGCAAGAAAATTTTAATGCTTATGTTAGTAGACAATTGAAAGATAATGCTTTCATGCTTGATCGCTTAGGTGATTATATGAGTAGAACTATCGATGATCTTAAACTGATTAGTAAACATGCTTCCATGGTAACTACTCAAATAGAACAAGTACTTAAAGCTCAGAATGACCTGCTTAATGAGATGAATAGTAAGAACAATGATCATTCTGTTAAAGTTGTGACTAGAGGTGGAAGAATGACTCAGGAACCTTTGTATCCTAAGGGCCACCCTAAGAGAATTGAGCAAGACTCTCAACAGAATAATATTGATGCACGTAGTCGCTCTAGTAATAAGAACAAGGATGATGATAGTACTTTGCATGTTGCTGGTGAACCTGTTATAGATACATCTGAGAATCCAAATGATATTTTTTTATGATGCTGAGACACAATCTGGTGATGAACATGAGCCTAGCGACAACATTAATAATCATGTTCATGTTGATGCTCAACCTAGTTATGATAATGATGTGGAGATTGAAACTGCTAATGATCTTGATAACCCACGGGCCTAAGAATAAAAGATACGATAAAAGAGACTTTATTGCTAGGAAACATGGTAGAAAAAAAGAACCATGGGTTCAGAAACCCATGCCCTTTCCTCCCAAACCATCCAAGAAAAAGGATGATGAGGATTTTGAGCGCTTTGTTGAAATGCTGAGACCTATATTTTTGCATATGCGCTTGACTGATATTTTGAAAATGTCTGCTTATGCTAACTATATGAAAGATATTGTGAGAAATAAAAGAAAGATACCGGAAGCTGAGATTTCCACCATGCTTGCTAATAATACTTTTAAGGGTGGAATACCTAAGAAATTAGGAGATCCCGTAGTAACCACTATACCATGCTCTATTAAAGGAAATTATACTAAAACTGCTTTATGTGATCTCGGAGCTGGTGTTTGTGTGATGTCTTTCTGTTTATACCGTAGACTTGATTTGAATAAGTTGACACCCACTGAAATCTTGTTGCAAATGGCTGATAAATCAACCACTCTACCTATCGGTATTTGTGAGGATGTACCTGTCGTAGTTGCAAATGCTACTATCTTGACGGACTTTGTTATTCTTGATATTCCCGAGGACGACAGTATGCCAATCATCCTTAGTAGACCCTTTTGGATTACTGCAGGGGCTGTTATTTATTGCAACAAGGGAAATGACACTTTTCATATTAATGGTAATGAGCATACGGTACACTTTCTGAAGAAACAACCTCAAGTTCATAGTATCAACTCTATTTAAAAAAATTCCAATGATTATTATTGGAGATTTTGAGTTCCCTCTTCCTACTGTCAAGAAGAAATATGATATACTTATTGTTGGGGAAATGCATATCCCCATTTAAGTAACTTAGTGTTATTCTAAAATTGTTCGGTTTCATGTTATTTGAAAGAAGTTCGTTAATAAGACTTGATCAACCTTATTGATGGATTCCTTTTGATGAGCATGAGATGGACGAATTTAGAAAGCACAACTTCCTGTACCTAACTTTTACTTTTTGTTACCTAGATGACATTAAGTAAAAATGCTATTATTTTTCTGTTTTCAGAGTTTCCCGTGCAATAAAAAAGTGACCTGAAAATAAAAGTTTTCCAAATGTCCTGAAAATGGAGTATGATTTTTTTAGTGCATCTAGTGCCCCTTAGTGATTTTGGTGTATTGAAGACTTATAGGTTAAGGTACTAATGTGTTTGTGAGTGTACTCAGGCTCTATAAGTCGATGAGGAGTTTGATATATTCGGAGATTATCGACCCCTAAAAATGTATGTCTTCAACTGAAGACTTTGATGAAGACTATGTGAAGACTTTGGTGAAGACTTTGTGAAGACTTTGAAAATGAAGAAGTTGGTGTGACCTTGAAGATATGAATGAGGAATATGAAGCGTGAAGAATTTTGTTTTCGTAGTTTCATTTCCTTTATTTGAGTCATAGGAAACACCGTACTGTTAAAGGGGGACGAGGTAATGCTAAGAAAAATTTCCAACTGATGCTCAACTCCAAAATCCTCAACCTATACAATCCTTCGAGTGAAGCCTTTGGAAATCTCTTACAGTTCAGACAAGTTCTTCAGTGACAGAGACAACGTTCTTCTAGTCTCTGAGGAAATTGACTTGACTGAGGAGTTAGGATTTCGCGAGTGCGAATTGCCTACAAGTGAGGAACATGATAAGCCTGAGGACTTTCATAGTTTGAAATTCCGACCGTTGCTGTGCTTAGCGCCAGCTGTCCCCAATCATTCAAATCCACATAAGGGTCATATCATTGGGGGCATTTATGTCTTATCATGTCAGGTTGCAGCCTGGCTATAAATAGCCACACCCCACAACCACTAGTTGGTTGGCTGCTCCAAGAGAGAACCGACACCTTGTCATTTGAGAGCAACCCATCCTCCGAGGACTTTGAGAGAAAATCATCAGTGAGGAAAAACCAACAACCAAACCACCAAACCCAAAGTGATTGAGCATCACTGAAGAAATTCCTGTGTGGAACCAACGCTTGTTACCTTTGAGGACTGTGCATCCTCCAGACGGTTAGGCGTCATGGTCTAGTGCTCTTGCAGTCAATTGGGGATCACGAAGTGACCTTGGTCTAGAGCATCCAGCAGTAAATTGTGGATCGTCGGGTGACCAGTTTGTGAGGGTTTTGGAAGTCTACCCTGAAGACTTACCACGAGTGTTGGGCGAGGACTGTGTGACCTTAGCTCAAGGAGAATACGGTAAGGACTATATGTCTTGGGACTGTGTGTCCTCTGGTTTAAATACCAGGCCACTCCAAACCAGACGTATGACTGTCACAGCAGTTGGAACTAGGTCATCAAACCATTGTCTTCATCGAGCTATCTGGTTCTATTTCCTCAACCCCTCTATTCCTCATATACCTGTTGATGAAATTGATTGTTACTATTTGAAGAATTTGACTGAAGACTTTCACAAATTCCTCACCTCAAATTCTTTAAGTTACCTTGTTCATCACTGCTTATCCTATATCACGCTACTTGTAATCTGTGCATCTTTCATTTCATCATGATGACTATGCTGTCGCTATGTTCCTCATGCACTTGAGTACTTATTCCACTGCTAGTTATTCATCACATTTCAAATTTCTCATAGTTGAAATTCCTCAAGTGATGAATTTGTAAAATCGCCTATTCACCCCCATCTAGTCGATATAACGCACTTTCAATTGGTATCAGAGCATGTACTCCCTCGCTCTATGTGATTTTGGTTTAACCACCTGGAGTTCTAGTTATGTCGACTGCAGGTATGATCAAGGTTTCCGTGGGGTGTCCTACCTTCTATGGGACGGACTACCCCTACTGGAAGAACAAGATGCGTATGCACTTTGAAGCTATTGACAACGAGCTCTGGTACGTTGTGGAAAATGGTGTGCCCTCTGTCACTCCCACTTTTACTACTGCTGATGTGAAGAGATTCAAGCAACTTGATTGTCAAGCAAAGAATATCATCTGTGGCCATTTGAGCAAAGGTCAGTATGATAGAGTGAGTGCTTTGGAGACTGCTAAGCTTATCTGGGATAGGCTGTCCAAAGTCAACGAAGGTGTTTCCACTCAGCGTGACTCTCGTGTTGATGTTCTTCGCAATCTCTTCAATCGTTTCAAGAGACTTGACAGTGAAAATGTTCAACAAACTTTTGACCATGAAGTGGTGAAGAAACTGCTAAGATCTCTCGATTCCTCATTCGATACTCTGGCTTTGATGATTCAAGAACGTGAAGACTACAAAGCAATTGATCCTTCTGATATTCTTGAGAGACTCAATACTTATGAATTCCAACAAGCTGAGAAGAGAGCCTCTACAGGCCAAGCTATGGAAGATCCCGTGCTCTGAAGGAGAAATTAATTTCCTCATCCGTAGAAGAAGATCCTTACAGCAGCCTTGGTGATCCTGAAGAACTAAGTCAGGAACTAGCAATGCTCGTGAGGAAATTCTAGATGTTCTCAAGGAGAGGTGGATTTGGAAAGTCATCAAAAAGTGGCTTGAGGAAATCAGATTCCTCAGAAGACTACAAGAAAAGAACCTGTCATCATTGCAAGATGCCCGTTCACTTTATCTCTGACTGTCCTCTGTGGGAAAAAGATTCAAAGAAGAAGAAGAAATACAAGGAAGATATTTCTGATGACTCGAAGAAAAATAATAAATCTTCAAAGTCCTCATCTTCAAAGTCCTCAAAGCACAAGAAGAATGGTTCCAGAAAGGCTCGAGCATTCATCGGCAAGGTAATGGATTCTGAGGAAGAATCTGAAGAATATGAAGAAGAGGAAGAATCTGAGGAGGAATCAGAATCTGGTGTCGCTAGCCTTGCTCTCGCTACTGCTTTCGTCAACAAGTCCATCTTCAACGATGAAGAATATGACTACTCCAACGACTCTGACGTCAGCAATGATGATTATGCTCCCACCTATTGCTTCATGGCAAAAGGCTCAAAGGTACACAAACATCATTCCTCATCTGAATCAAGTGAAGGTGAATCTGATGAATATGTGAAACCTAGCTATGCTAAACTTGTTAAAATTGCCACTAAGCAACAAAGTGCACTTGAAAAGCTTCAGAAAATGCTAGACAAAAGAGATTATTTGTTGAACTATGAAGTGGATCGGACTCAAACTCTGTCTGACGATCTCAAAAGTCTTCAGACGAAGTATGATAACCTTCAGAGTCATCATAACGACCTCTTAGCCGATCATGAGAAGCTTTCTTATGAATTTCTTCAAATAAAGCAAGATCTTGAGAAACTGAGGGTGTCACATGAGGATCTCCAAAGGGAAAACGATTCCTTACTGACTCAACAGATCAGTACCGCTCAGGAAGAATTCGTTCCACCTTGTTTGAAATGCATCGAACGTGAAACTGCTAATTCTTCACCTGAATGTTCAAATGCTTCTATTGCTGCAAATTCTTCAACTATTCCAGTGGTTTCAAATTCCTCATCTGAGGACACCACAAGTATCACTGACGACAATACAGTGTTGAAGGAATTGTATGTGACAGACATGTACAAAAGTCTCAAAGGGCATCAAACCCTTTGCGATGTCCTCAAAAAGAAAATACTGAACAGGAACCCTAGGAAAGAGGGTATTGCCTTTGTGAGGAAACTCAACGCTGATGGATCCTACTGGACACCTGAGCAGTACCCCAAAACCTCATGGGTTGCTGCGAAAGGACCTCCTGTACATCCATCCACTTTATCTGGCTTTACGTATGAAACTTCATATTCCTCTAACGAGTCACTTGACTTCAACTACAAATTCTTCAAAAATCAGAAAGGTGAAGTATTTGCTAGATTTGTTGGAACTAACTGCAGGAACGGTTCTCCTATGAAGAAAATCTGGGTTCTCAAGAGCTACCTACAAAATCTTCAAGTGAATGTCCTCATGACATCACTCATGAAGAATATGAACCCCAGATCAAATTCCTCATATGAACCAAAGTCCTCACTTGGACCAAATTCCTCAAATGGTCAAAAATATCATTCTCGCGCTAATGCTTCTGTTTTGCAGGAAAAATCTAAGAGTTATGAATATGTGCATTATTCTTCAAACCATTATGTTCATAAGACCTCGAAGAATTTCTCTGCTTATTCATTTGAGTACTCTAATCCTCGCCCTGTGAAACGAAGCACACTTGCTTCAATGCCTCCTTTCTCACATGGTGCTCGCAGCATGATGAACTCTTTGCCACCCCTCCAGATGAAACTGAACATCTGATGAACTTGCTGGAGACCTAAGGAAATGCTTGAAAGGACGCAAGCTAACCATGATGAAATGAATTCCTCATTTCTCACATCCTCACACTACTTGCTTACTATCTTGTGTGATGAAATCCTATCTGATGAAATTGATGTTATATTCTTCACTCTGAAGCATATGAGTTCGTAAGTTGTACTAATTCATCTACAGGATGATACTCCAAAAGCTACTGAGTGGGTCCTCGATAGTGGATGCACAAACCACATGACTGGTGACAAGAATCTACTGATGAATTTTCCACTCACTCCATCTCCTCTGAAGCATATCACCTACGTAGACAAAGGAAAAAAGCAAGGTATTGGGACTTGGTAATGTTGCTATCTTAAAGTACCGAACCATGGATAAGGTGATGCTTGTTGAATCCCTTGGGTTCAACCTTATGTCTGTCTCAATGCTTTGTGATCTTGATATGATCGTCGTATTTGGAAAATGTCGTTGTGTTGTCATCATGGAATCTGACAACTCCAAAGTCTTCGAAGGCTTTAGGATAGGAGACTTGTATATTGTTGATTTCTCTACAGGTCCTCAACATGTCACATGCTTACTTGCAAAGTCTTCAGAAGGCTGGTTGTGGCATCGACGACATGGACATGCGGGTATGAGGAACTTGCACACACCCGTGAAGAAAAAGCACGTCATTGGCATCGAGGGTGTCAAATTCCTCAAGGACCACCTCTGCGGTGCATGTGAATCTAGAAAGATGACCAGATCCAAGCATCCCTCGAAGATAATCATGACCACGACTCGACCCTTTGAATTGCTTCACATGGATCTCTTTGGCCCCACTCATTACTCCATACTAACAAATGCTTCAAGTTTTATGGCTTTGTCATTGTTCATGATTACTCTCGTTACACTTGGGAGCATATTATTCTGTACAAAAATGAAGTGCAGGACGTCTTCAGACGATTTGCTTCAAGGGCCTCCACCAACTTCGGCGTCAAGATCAAGCATATTAGGAGTGATAATGGGACTGAATTCAAGAACACTAATATTGATGAATATCTTGATGAACTTGGTATTACTGATGAGTTATCTGCCCCTTATACTCCTCACCAAAATGGCATCGTGGAGCGTAAGAACAGGACTCTAGTTGAGATGGCTCGCACCATACTTGATGAATACAAGACTCCTCGTCGCTTCTCGCCTGAGGCAATTGATACTGCATGCCACAACATCAACAGGGTATATCTTCACAAATTCTTCAAGAAGACTTCATATGAACTTATGACTAGCAAGAAACCCAATGTAAGTTATCTCAAAGTCTTCGGTGCAAAATGCTGGATCAGAGATCCTTACCATAGTTCTAAGTTTGCACCGAAAGCACATGAAGGTTTTATGCTTCGTTACGAAAAGGACTCGCACACCTACAAATTCTTCAACACCTACCATCACAAGGTTGTTGAAACTGTAGATGTGTGGTTCGATGAAACTAATGGCTCGCAAAGAGAGCATCCGCCTTCTGTGTTAGATGAACAGTCTCCTGAGGCATTCATCAAGCTGAAGGCAACTGAAGATATCATACCCATTGAGGAAGTCATTCCAACGAATGAAGACTTTCATGTTGATACACCTGAAGAAAATGATGCTGAAGGAAGTCCTCAGCCACGTCAACCTGCTCATCCTAGAGTTGCAAATGAAGTACAAATTGACAAAATCATCAATGACATCAATGCACCAGGTCCCCTCACTCGCTCAAAAGATTCACATTTTACTAACTTTTGTGGGCACTTTGCCTTTGTCTCTATCATATAGCCCACCAAAGTTGATGAAGCATTCAAGGAGCCTGAGTGGATTCAAGCTATGCAAGAGGAATTGCATCAGTTCAAGCTCAACAACGTGTGGGAACTTGTCAAGCGGCCAGATCCTCGCAAACATAACATCATAGGTACCAAGTGGATCTACCAAAACAAGCAAGATGAAAATGGCCTTGAGGTGAGGAATAAGGCTCGTCTTGTAGCTCAAGGCTACACACAGGTTGAAGGAATTGACTTTGATGAAACGTTCGCACCTGTTGCTAGACTTGAAGCTATTCGCATATTGCTTGCTTATGCTAACCATCATAATATCATCTTATATCAAATGGATGTGAAAAGTGCATTCCTCAATGGTAAGCTTGGGGAAGATGTATATGTTGCTCAACCCCCAGGTTTTGAAGACCCTAAGCATCATGACAAAGTCTTCAGACTCAACAAGGCCCTCTATGGCCTCAAGCAGGCCCCTCGGGCATGGTACGACACTCTGAAGGAATTCCTCATGAAGAAAGGCTTCAAACCCAGTTCACTCGACCCCACTCTTTTCACAATATCCTATGACAATGAACTGTTCAGATGCCAAATATACGTAGACAATATTATCTTTGGTTGTACTGACAAACGTTACAGTGATGAATTTGCCTATATGATGAGTGAAGAATATCAATTATCTGTGATGGGAGAGTTGAAATTCTTCTTAGGTCTTAAAATTTGTCAACAAGACAATGGCATCTTCATCTCCCAAGAGAAGTACCTCAAGGATGTTCTGAGGAAATTCGACATGCAGATTGCAAAGGCGTCAAAACTCCAATGCCTTCAAAAGGCCACCTCTACACTGATGAAAATGGTAAAGATTTTGATCAAAAGGTATACCGCTCCATGATTGGTTCATTATTGTATCTATGTGCATCTAGGCCTGATATTATGCTGAGTGTTTGCATGTGTGCCCGATTCCAAGCAACACCGAAGGAATCACACCATAAGGCTGTGAAACATATTCTTCGATACTTAGCTCACACACCAACATTTGGATTATGGTATCCCAAGGGCTGAAATCTTCACCTCGTCGGATACTCTGATGCTGACTATGCTGGATATCGCATGGATCGCAAGTCAACCTCACGCACATGTCATTTCCTCGGATGATCCCTAGTCTGTTGGTCCTCGAAGAAGCAAAACTGTGTCTCACTCTCTACTGCTGAAGCTGAGTACATTGCTGCTGGCTCATGTTGTGCTCAGTTACTATGGATAAAGCAAACCCTCAAGGACTATGACATCAAGTTGAATAATGTGCCTCCCTACTGCGACAACGAGAGTGCCATCAAGATTGCTTACAACCCAGTTCAACACTCCAAGACAAGAACATCCAGATTTGTCATCACTTTCTTCGAGATCTTGTACTCAAGGGCGACATCTCCATCGACCACATCCCCACTGAAGAACAACTGGCCGACATCTTCACCACGTCCTTGGATGAAAAGAGATTTTGCAAGTTGCGGTGTGAGCTAAATATCTTAGAATCTTCGAATGTTCTTTGAACAAGGACACACATCCTAACACTTATGCAAAATTGATGACTTTGATGTGCAACACACGAAGTAACATTTTTCTTCAATCAATGAAGAATAACCCTCTAAGTGTGAACAAATTAATGAAGAATTTGATTCTCAGAACCCTACGACAATTGTACGGGTGTCTGAAATCATCATTCTTATACGGTGGGTCACGCCACCAACCAAAGTTGAAATTCTTCAAAATTGAGTTTTTCATTATTTTTGCAAATTCTTCAAATTATCAAATTCCTCAAATTTGCAAATTCCTCAACTTTTCAAATTCTTAAAACTTTGAAACTCATGTTCTTCATTGACTATATATATATATATATATATATATTTGAGTTTTCAATGTCCTCAACAGCATTCACTTATTGCTAATTCTTCAAGTTGATTTTCATCTAAGTGAATGTGATCGGACCCTTTCCCCCTCTATGCTAAACTCAACCCAGTCTGTTCACAAATTCTTCATATGCATTCTACTTTGAAACTCGTTCAAAGTCTTCACTATGTCCTTGACAGCTGAAGAATTTGCGAACGAAAGATTTGAAATTTTCACTATCAAAATTTTCAGCGGTTCCCGCTCAAACGGTTCCGATTCCCGTGCCTGGATAACCCATGACCCCCCACTATTGCCACCTCTAAGTACGTGGGTGACACCTGTCGCATGGAGAGCAAGGGTCAGGGGCAATCTATTCCAAAATCTTCGGGCTGGTTTTCACTCCCTCTATAAATACCCCCTCCCCTACAATTGTGCTCGGTTACTCCTCATCTCATCCCTCTCCCGAGCTCCAACCTAGCACCGCCGCTAAAGTCATCGTCGCCAGTGAGGAAGAACTCCACTGCCTCGACCTTGTCATTGCCGTACTCGCATCGGCCGCGGAAGTCCTCATCCCGCCGCTGCTGTAGCTGTCTCCCTCTGCCAAGCTGGGGCATGGGAGATCTGAACGGACGAACTTCCCAATCTCATCTCTTGTTCGTCCTGTTCTTCACCAGGGTAAATAAAATTTATTTTTACTGCCCTTGTTTGAACCTCAAATGCTCTTCATATTCCTCAAAAGGTGTTTATTCTTCATGAACCTTATTCTAAAAGCACCTTACATCTTCACATACTTGATGTTTTTCCCTAAGTAATGATTTTCTTCAAGATTCCTCAATTGTGTGAATCCTAAAAATTTGCACAACTCTGGAACCTGAGACAAAGAACACTTAGTGAAATTCCTCAAGACACCCATGGTCAAATTCCTCTCACCTATTTTATTTAGAATTTTTTTTGAGAATGCATATGACCTCTTCAAATTCCTCGCACCTATACTCTGTTCACATGTACAACATGTCCGCTGATGAATCACTAGGTTCTCATCAACTTAACTCATTTGCAGCGCTCCTTGAGGAAAAACTATGTACTTCTTCAGAGTCCTCAAGAGTTCATATTCCTCAAGTGAAGAAAATGGCTGACGGAAAGAAACCTCAGAAAGGTGGAAAGAAGCCAGATGTGCACACTACCTTTGAGATTCCAGATGACATGTATGACGAACACTGCACACCCGATGAAGAAACACATGGCAAAGAAACGACCAAGCAGAGATAAATTCGTCTGCAGAAAATTGAGAGGAGATGGGCAAGGGAATGGAAGGAATATCGTTATGTAACTCCAAAATACATGATGAAATTCGCAGTGAAACCTCCTTGCAGCAGGCCTCCCCTTGCTCCAAATCAAATTGCTGATCCCACTAGCATCAAGACTGGTGAGGACTTTCCTCACATGTGGGAGAAGCAGCAAGCCAAGCTGGCGAAGAAAGCCAAAGAGGCAGTGAAGAAATTCAATGAAGATTCTGCTGCTGTTGCAAGTGCTCCGAAGAAAATCATGAGGAAGAAATCTGCATTGAAGACAAGTTCTTCAACCTCAAAACCTTCATAGCAAATCCCTCAAGGTCAAAGGCCTCGGCCTACAAAGTCTTCAACTAGCCCTTCTGCGTTGATGCTGAAGAAAACTGCTAGACGAGGTCAAAGACCAAGTCCTCATTCAAGCAAGGATGTGGTAACCTTACCCTCACGATCTGAGGATGATGATGATGAAGCTGATGATGAGGAATTGGAAGAAATCATCATGCAAAGTCAGCAGAAGGCTGCTATAGCCAAAGGCAGTTCTATTCCTCTCATGCTGAATCCCAAGATGATCCTCAACTTCATCGATATATGGCATGAAGACCCAAGCACCCCACTTTCTTCACTAAATCTGCCTCTTGGAGTGGATCATGTCCTCACCCACTTCATTTCTGAAGAAAAATGGAAAAGAGAGCAAGCTTTGATAGCTAAGAGGAACAGGGTTTGGAAGGAATATTTTTTGAGAGACAATGTGATGAATTTGACCCCAAATCAACTCGTCACTGTTCAGTCTGAAATTCGCACACTCTCTGAGGATCAAGAGAGATATGATGCTGAATGGAAGGGCACCAAGGTGAGATTCGTCAGGGCTGCTAAAGCAGTAGTGAAGGAACACAAGACTAGGGTTGCTGCTCGATCGCAACCTCAAAATCCTCAGGCTGATGAAATTCCTCAAGCTACTGATGAAATTGCTCAGCCTGATGAAACTGCTGATGGAAATGCTTCTGCACCAGAAGCAACTGCCAGTGCTGCTGAGGAAACTCAGACCACTGATGATCATGCCAGGACAACCACCACTGTTGTGCCTGAAGAAACTGAAAGGCCAGCAGAAACTTTTCCTACGCCTGAAGAAACTGACCACACTAGGGCGGCTACATCAGTCGTTCCTGAAGAAACTGACACTGCTAAGGAAAAGACTCTCAAGAGAAAAGCATCAGATTTAGAAACCTTAGTCGTGAAGAAGTTGAAGACTATGCCAAGTTCTTCAACTAGACCTATTGATGCTACACCAATTTCCTCATCACCTGCCTACGAAATTGTACCATTTGGGGTGAAATATGTCATCCCAGATGAAGATGAAGATCAGTCTGTTGCTTCGACAGAGCAGATTGATGAAGAAATTGAAGTTGAAGACATTGATTCAACTCCAAAGGTATCATCGCCCCAGCCTCAGTTCACTGCAGAAGAGGCTGCAGTTGAAGAAATTGATGAGGACGTAGACATTGGCAATACAATGCCTATCATCAATGATGAATATTGGGAATCAGCACACCCAAATTCACCAATGACTACTCCGCTGACACAGATTTCTCAGTCGCGTGCTCCGACTGAACAAATACATGAAGAATCTGTCAATCTGTACACCAAAGTCACTGAAGAAATTCCAGCTGCAACGGCTGATGATCTTGATGCTCCCGCTGCAACTGAGGAACCAGCTCTCCAAATCGTTCTGTCTGAAGGTGTTCCTCCCATGCCAAAGGATATTAAGGGGTGCTTCAAGCCAAATCTTTAGCCGAAGCTAAGAATTCCATTCAAAGGCTCAGTACACCCCAAATTCCTCAAGAGCAATTTCTTCAATGAACATATGTTCTTCACTGGTCCAAATCCCTATGATTTTCCGAGGGCCGGTCGCAACAGATTCTGGATGGCAACACAGCTCAACTACTATGCATCAGTCCTTTTCAAGAAGAAGAAAGTCTTCGAGCACCACCAAATTCCTCATGCGGACATGGAAACATTTCCATCGTTCACACCAGTGCTCCAAGTTCTTCATGATGAAGGCATTCTTCCATTCTGCGTCGACATCTGTGATTGGAATGAAGAACTCATTCTTTAGTTCTATGCCACACTGCATATTAGTGGAAATGCTTCAGACGTCAACTCCTGGATATTGGACTGGATGACAGGATCAACACACTTCACTGCTCAAGCTTCTGAATTGCTTCAGTGTGTACCAGTTCCAATACCCTCAGATGAAGCTCGCAAACTGTTTGATGAGCCTGCACTTCCAAATCAGCTGATGCAAGTGTTGATGAAGACATTGCCTCCTGGAAAGCCTCAACGAAAAACCTTCCTTGTAAAGGATCTTCTATATGTGCCCAGGACTGTCTACCGTATACTCACAAATGCGCTATGTCTTCAGAAGGGCCACAATTCCGAAGAAGAAGTGGAAGGAGTCATGAAGAATATGCTCTTCAACATCATTCATGGGATTCCCATTGACTTGTGCGACTTCTTCATGAGGACTTTGGCCAGTGCTGCTTTAGCTCCATTTGAACAGAAGCCCTACGCACCTTGGATAATGAAATTCATCAGTGCAAAGTCCTCAGTTCCCTTCAAGGCTGATTTCCAGAACCACTTTGGCTTCCTGCCTCCAATTGAAGTCATCAAGAGCACAATTGCCTCAGTTGAAGGAAAAGGCAAGGCTGTCATTGATGAAGGCACTTGTCCATTGGATGAACAGTTTTGCAAAGCCGCTTCCTTCTCCACCAATGATGACACTGCCACTCAAGACTCCGATGCAAAGGCCTCACCTCACAAACCTCAAGAGTCCGCCCCTCATGTGATGACTGGTCGCGAGCTTCTAATAAGTCTTCATCAGAAGGTCGATCGCAATCACAAGTGGGTGAAGCATCAACTTGGATACATTGTGCAGAACATGACTGTGACACAAAACACCGTGAAGAGGAATCACTACTATGCGCATGGAAACCTCAACCACTCTTGGGCTGTACTATCTCACCTCGTGTCTTCTGAAGAACTGGATGAGCTGGATCTTGAGGAACATCCTGACTGGGCTTGTTGACCTCAGAAGAAATTCAAGAAAGTTCAAGTTCCTCTGATGGTCACAAGTTCATTTTCTTCATCTCAAGAGCGCGATGACGATGAAAACATTGATGACACTGCGGCAAGCTCTACATCGACAGACGACCCCGACAACACTGGCGCTCCTTCCTCACCAACACGATGAAATTCTTCAAAGGGGCATTAGTCCTCACTTTTTTCTTCCCTTTTGGTCTTCAATGACATAGGGGGAGAAAATTTGAGTTAGTCTTCAAGCGGGTCTCTCTATATGGGCTATTTTTGTTTAAGTTACAACTCTCGCTCTTCTGAAACTTTTTTTGGTTGAGTTGTAAACTTAAGTCCGATGGTGGTCTGACACTTTTGAACTATTTCCTCGCATGTTTATTTCCTCAAGTATCTTAATGCATACATGCTGAATTTCGTCAGACCCCATTTTCCTCACGCATTTCAAATTCTTCATATCATATGTTCAAATGCATCTATGAATTACAAGATATAGGGGGAGTTCTCCATGTTTTAACCTGCCATGTGCATTTGCAGTCCAAAGCAAATTCCTCAAATATGCACATCTTTAGGGGGAGTTCTTCTATATCTTGCAATCAAATTCCTCAAACTTTGTACTTTCACTTCATATGTTTATCCCCGTTGAAAACTTAACATATTTGTCATCAATCATCAAAAAGGGGGAGATTGTTAGTGCATCTAGTGCCCCTTGGTGATTTTGGTGTATTGAAGACTTATAGGTTAAGGTACTAATGTGTTTGTGAGTGTACACAGGCTCTATAAGTCGATGAGGAGTTTGATATATTCGGAGATTATGGACCCCTCAAAATGTATGTCTTCAACTGAAGACTTTGCTGAAGACTTTGTGAAGACTTTGGTGAAGACTTTGAAAATGAAGAAGTTGGTGTGACCTTAAAGATATGAACGAGGAATATGAAGCGTGAAGACTTTTGTTTTCGTAGTTTCATTTCCTTTATTTAAGTCATAGGAAACATCGTACTGTTAAAGGGGGCCGAGGTAATACAAAGGAAAATTTCCAACTGATGCTCAACTCCAAAATCCTCAACCTATACAATCCTTCGAGTGAAGCCTTTGGAAATCTCTTACGGTCCAAACAAGTTCTTCAGTGGCAGAGACGAAGTTCTTCTGGTCTATGAGGAAATTGACCTCACTGAGGAGTTAGGATTTCGCCAGTGCGAATTGCCTACAAGTGAGGAACATGATAAGCCTGAGGACTTTCATAAATGACCACCCCCCACAAAAACTAGTTGGTTGGCTGCTCCTAGAGAGAACTGACACTTGTCATTTGAGAGCAACCCATCCTCCGAGGACTTTGAGAGAAAATCATCAGTGAGGAAAAACCCACAACCAAACCACCAAACCTAAAGTGATTGAGCATCACTGAAGAAATTCCTATGTGGAACCGACGCTTGTTACCTTTGAGGACTGTGCATCCTCCAGACGGTTAGGCGTCATGGTCTAGTGCTCTTGCAGTCAATTGGGGATCACGAAGTGACCTTGGTCTAGAGCATCCAGCAGTAAATTGTGGATCGTCGGGTGACCAGTTTGTGAAGGTTTTGGAAGTCTACCCTGAAGACTTACCACAAGTGTTGGGCGAGGACTGTGTGACCTTAGCTCAAGGAGAATACGGTAAGGACTGTATGTCTTGGGACTGTGTGTCCTCTGGTTTAAATACCAGGCCACTCCAAACTAGACGTACGACTGTCACAGTAGTTGGAACTGGGTCATCAAACCATTGTCTTCATCGAGCTATCTGGTTCTATTTCCTCAACCCCTCTATTCCTCATATACTTGTTGATGAAATTGATTGTTACTGTTTGAAGAATTTGACTGAAGACTTTCAAAAATTCCTCACCTCAAATTCTTTAAGTTACCTTGTTCATCACTGCTTATCCTGTATCACGCTACTTGTAATCTGTGCATGTTTCATTTCATCGTGATGACTATGCTGTCGCTATGTTCCTCATGCACTTGAGTACTTATTCCGCTGCTAGTTATTCATCACATTTCAAATTCCTCAAAGTTGAAATTCCTCAAGTGATGAATTTGTAAAAATCGCCTATTCACCCCCCCCCTCTAGTTGATATAATGCACTTTCAGATTTTTGTCTGGAATATTTAAGAATTTTTGGCACTAAGTATGCATCAGGGGGCTGCACCAGTGGGAAACAAGCCTGGTGGGCACGCCCACCCCCCTGGGCGTGTCCTGGTGGCTTGTGGGTCCCACGTGGCCCTCCTCCACTTATTCCAGCACCCATTCACTTCATCTTCCTCCAAAATAATCCCACCATTGCGCAAACCCGTGTTCTAGCTCCTCTTGCTGCCATTTTCTATCTCCCTGCTCAAAGCTCCATTCGCAAAACTGTTTTAGGGGATTGCTCATCGGTATGTGACTCCTCCAATGGTCCAATTAGTTTTTGTTCTACTGCCTTATATATTGCTTATTCTTGTTATTGTGGTGACTTTGTTTTTGAGCTTGCATGTCAAATTTGTGTGGTCCCAAGTAGTTTTGATGCATGATATAGTCTCTAGGCACTTGAGGGAGTAGTTGTTGTGAGTTTTGTTGAGTTTTGTTCACCTTTATTTTTCATTCACTAAAAAATTCAGAAATTTTTAGAGAACGAAAAGATGTCAAGGAGAATGTACCAAGGTGGTTCCTTGAGCAAGAAAGACCCGAGACTCGCGTTATGTGAGCCCGATTTTGAACCACCAAGGGAAGATCGACTACTGCCTTGTGAATGGTCATCGGATCAACTCATGGACAACGCCGAATTCAAGGAAGAATTTTATGCGTACATAAGGAATGTTGGCCGTGAGGATTTCATTTTAGATCGATGCAAGCAATATTATCAACTCACTAATTCTTTCGTGCGGAGGTTTGAATTTTCATCTAGGCGTAATTCTCATTCTGTTCTATTTAATCTATATGATAAGCCTATACCATGGACCTAGAAGATTTTAATGATGCATGCAAAACTCTACAGTGGGCTAGTCGTAGCAATCCTCATAAAAATGAATATAATGATTTCCTTGCTAGCATCACGGTGGGAGAACTAGAATCATTACACACGCTACCTTGGAGAGAATTCACTTTCCGGCTATACATTATTTTGCTCTCTTCGTAGGCAGATGTATTAACGGTAAACATGAGCATAGACACCTTTGTGTGCCTGATCTGAGTATTCTTAAGAGTGTTGTAATGGTAGATAGATGATATAACTTAGGGGATATTATTGCCAGGAGGTTACATCATAATGCTAAGGATGGAGATTTCTTTGGTGGAATTTATGCCACCCGTGTAGCTGAGTATCTTGGGTACCCATAAGAGAGAATGATATTGAGTTACCCTTTGCTTTTATTGATTATGAGGCTTTGGTGTGCTACCAGTTTCTTGAAAGAAATGAACAATCCCTCTAGCACCGACTAATTTTTGACACGCAACGTGTTTTCCATGTTAGCCTTCCTGCTCCTGCCTTCTTTAACTGTCAGGAAAAGCAGAGATATTTTATAACTAGAGAGGAGGCAAACGAGTACGAGCGAAATGCAGAAACTGCTCGCCTTCATGTTGCAGTAGTTCACAACCCAGCACAACCCCAACTTTGACTTCAGATATTATCCAGGCCAACCGTGGCCCTAGACCAACTTAGGCCAAAAGTCTAAGCTTGGGGGAGTACGTATATCTCACCAACATTACATTCATGTTCACACACTTATTTCAGTCGTCGGTGTTCATACTTTTTCATGGTACTATCCATGGTAGTTTAAGTTTTGCTTTTTTCTTGTGTGTTTAATTAACTTTGAGGAAAATACAAAAAATTAGTTCTAGCTTTATTTCCTAGTTGCTTAGTTGTAGCATTAAAGAGAAAACCCAAAAAGATTTCTCGTTTTTTTGTTTGTTGGGAGCTTTCCCGTGTAAATAATTTTCCTTTCTTCTCTTTGGGTTGTAAGGAGAAGACCACGATGACATGTTGAGTGGCTCGCATATGCATTATTGTTTATCTTACAAAGAGCCCATATTGCCCTGTCTTCTCCTTTGGTTTATTGTTTGCAGATTCCAGCTTAGTCCAATGCACGTGCACTCTTATTATTATTCACATCGTTCGGTCATGCAAGTGAAAGGCAATAATGACGATATTTGATGAAAAGATTGAGATGGAGAAAAGCTGGTATGAACTCGACCTATCTTGCTTTTGTAAATATGATTAGGTCATCGTTCCGAATTAAGTACATTATGGGTTGAACGTGTTTGCAATGACAATTAGATATTGTAGTTATTCATGCCATGTTTAATTAGCTAAGAGTGGATAATGGTTTGTTTTGAGTGCCAACATGCACATTAAAATGGTTGTGATGTAGTATGATAGAATGGTATCCTCCTGTGAATGATTCAAGTGGCTTGACTTGGCACATGTTCTGTCACACCCTGGATTTCTGATACAGTGATCATTGTAATTAAGCTACAGTGATGGCCAGGATTACACTAATGCTTTTACTAATCCATGTGTGATCACTCTTGAATGAAAGCTCAATTCAAATTCCACTTCAAAAGCCCATGGAATTTTTATGTGATAAAATAAAATTTGCAAACAGCATGAGAGAAATGTTGCACACTTGTTAAAAATCTCAAAATTAATGTTGTTCAGGAAAAAAACATCACCTTGATGTTGGTGTGGACGCCACCATAAAAACAGAGCCAATTTGCATTTTAAAATTGCTATTTAATCCTGTGGAAAATTCAAACAGTTTTGAAAAATGCTCAAACTTGGTGTGGCCCCTCCTAATATTGCAAGCTATTTGATGGGCACTACTGCACATTTTTGCTAAAGGGATTAGAAGCTAAAAATAATTAAAATAGAAATTACAAATACCAAAAACAGAAATAAAACAAAAAAAGGAAACCCCTCCCCCTTGGCCTCGGCCTAGCCTGTCCTCCCCAACTGGCCAGCCTAGCAGGCCGGCCCATGCCGCCCCCTTATCCCCCCACTCCCCAAACCCTAACTTCCCAAACCCCCATTCGCTCCCCCACTCTCCCCGATCTCTCTCTTCCTCTCCCTCGCTGCATCTGGATCGGGGGAACCAACCCCCGACCCCGACGCCCCGCCGCTCCCCTCGACCACCAGCGGCCACCCCACCCACACCACCGTCGTGCCACCGCACCGCCCCACGCTCCTCCTCGCCGGCCCCCTCGACCCCCACCGTCGTGCGCCGCCCTGCCGGATCTCGCTGCCACCATCGCCGTCCTCCCCGAGTCCTCCCCGCCGGCCTCCTCACGCCTCGATGCACCAGGCCCCCTACAGACTTGGTGAGCTCCGTCGGGCTCCTCCCTCCCTCCTTCTCCTCTCCCCCTCCGGCCACCACGGCAACCACACCGCCGCTACGCTGTGGCCCCCCTACCTGTACGTGATGTCGTCACCACCGTCCACACCCGCCGTGCACTGCCCCCGCAAGTTGCTCCCCACGTCGATGGCCGCCGCACCCCAGGCGCGACCCCACTCGACTTCCCACGCGCGCACGTGCGCTCACCACGCCCACCACCGAGGCCTCGCCCCCTCTCACCGGTTGTACCAGCCCTGGCCGCCGGCGCCTTGTGCCCGGCGTGCCCAGCCCCCCGGTCGGCCCTGATTGGGATTAGTGGGGGATTAACCACCCCACTAATACCCCATGTGAATGACATGTGGGGCCCTACCCCTGTTTATATATATATAATAAAAATAAATAAATAAACATAATTAATTAACTTTGTTAATTCTGTTTAAATTAACTAATTAAGGTTAATTAACTTAATGAAATAATTAAATTAATTAATATGTTAATTAGGGCTAATAGACACAGACAGGTGGGGCCCACTTAATTAGTTTAATTAAACCCCTCTGTTATTTATACAGAGTATGACATGTGGGGCCTAGTAGTCAGTTTGACCAGTCAAATAGCACTGTTGACTACTGATGCAATGTTGACCTCATGCCAACGTCATAAATGCATTTTTCGAATTAATTTAACTTTCTTAATTCTAGAATATTAATTAAACTTTAAAAATTAATATAAAGTAATCCGTAACTCGGATGAAAATAATTTATACATGGAAGTTGATTAGAAAAATCCTATGAATCCGAATACGGGGTCCATTCATCCGCCGCTTGGTCCTAGCATAGCAAACATGGAACTTTTCCATCCGTTTCATCTGTCCGGTAGTAGCCCGAGACCCGAAAAATATCATCAGATATTCTTCCGACTCGTCGGAGACGTATACTACTGTGTTAGTGCATTCCTAGCCCTTGATATTACCATGTCATGCATTGTGATCGCATCTGTGCTTTATATTTATTGCTTCTTCCCCCCTCTTCTCTCCGGTAGACCCCAAGACTGACGTTGCTGCCGGGTACGACTACACTCCTGACGACTAGCCTTTTGCCGCAGAGCAGCAAGGCAAGCAACCCCCCTTGAGCATTCCGATATCGCCTATTCCTTTCCTCCTTATTCTTGCATTAGATTTTTGCTACTGTATTAGTTAGCTCCTATTCTGATGCATAGCCTGTTTTTGATGAACTGCTACTATTCCTGTAACCATACCAACTACTTAGTATAGGTTGGTTAGTGAACCCCCAGTGACTCCCCTTAGTCCCAGTTTCCCCTGCTTCTTCATTGATGACTCGACGACTCAACGACCCAAAGACTCAGTCAACCGACCAACAAGCCAGGCCCCTCACATCACCTCACTCCCCTTATTTGTATGACTCTGAAGTGCTACTATCGAGTACCAAGGGTGACACCTCGTGAAGTTCTCATGATGCTAGCCCTGTAGCGCAGCTAGTTGGTCGTGGTTATCGAGGGTGATTCCTCCTTCACCATTCCCGCTGATGTCTCTATCGTGCAACCCCTCAAATGTGGGACCCTCTAGGGTGATTCCTCTAAGTCCACCTTGACGGTTACATCGAGCGGGGACCATTGAGGGTGATTCCTCAGTTGCCGCCTTGATGTTTTATACACAGAGTTATTATGACCTGGTTACAGAAACATGTTGGTGATGGGTCGGCCTTGAGGGGTACCCACGGCTTGTTGATGTTGAGGTGTGGACTGGCAAGAGAGGCCTTTGCCACACATCCTCGAGACGGGGTGACGGGACCGAACTTTATGGGTAACGCTTTCCCCGCATTAATAAAATGCCAATGGTTTCGATACTTGATCTGAGTTAGGTCGTTGCCCTTAATACGCACTAACCTTCACGTGGGAGAAGTTATGTGTACTCAGCGTTGTTGTATCAGCCGAAGCTCTTCGGACGTCAACATTGGAGTGGCGTGCGCCCGAGTGGTCCGCAACAACATCGCGCTTGTTATAAGGGGTTCTAGGACTGACCTCGGCCGCCATCGCATCGTGCAGGAGTGCAAAGGGCGATTGGCCCATGACCCGTGCGTGCATCGGATTTAGACCGGCGGGCTGGCCTCTTCGTTGAGTCTAGGTGGGGCGACGACATTTTGATATCCCGAGGTTGGGCATGACCCAGAAAAGTGTGTTCGACCGGAGGTGATTCAAGCGTGCGGGGAATATGTGTTGCACCCCTGCAGGGATGAGAATCTATTCAAATAGCCGTGTCCACGGTAATAGGACAATTTGGAGTTGTACCTTGACCTTATACAACTACAACTGTGACTCTAAATTGAAATGTTGGCTTTGGGATTGCTTCCTTGTAGGGAGTCGAGGAAGAATCCCTGGGCGTAATTACTTAATAAAATTGCTAAAACAATATGACTATATGTAAGTTACTAGTCTACTCTCTTCTAATGCTGCAAGATGCTGAAGATGCTAGTCTTCGATAGGACTAGGCCTTCCCATCATTCTTGCTTTCTGCAGTCAGTCTAGATATAACCCCACCCCTTGATAATGATGCATACTTAGCATAGTTTTGCTGTCAGTCTTGCAAGTACTTTGGATGAATACTCACCGCTGCTTTGCCTTCTCTTTCCCCCTCGATTCGATTCTGCGTTCAGGCGATGGATCCTGGGAGATGGAGTACACCGGAGACGACTACTACACCACCGCAGGAGCCTACTACTACGTCGAGGTGGCCCCCGACCAGCAGTAGGATAGGAGGTTCCCAGGCAGGAGGCCTCGCCTCTTTCGATCCGTTGTTATGTTTGTGCTAGACTTCTTAAGGAAAAACTTGTTTAACTTATGTCTGTACTCAGATATTATTTGCTTCCACTAACTCATGCTTGTCGAGCTTTGTATTCGAGTCCTCGAGGCCCCTGGCTTGTAATATGGAGCTGTATGACTTTAATTTGTGTCTAGAGTTGTGTTGTGATATTGATTAGTGAGTCCCTGATCTTGATCGTACGCATTGCGTGTATGTTTAGCGTACGATCGAAATTGGGGGCGTCACAAGTTGGTATCAGAGCCGACTACCTGTAGGTAGCCCCCTTTCCAACTCCTTGGCCAAAGTTGAGTCTAGTACTTGAAAAACTTTTACTAACATTGTTGTGTGGCTTACGGGCCCACATCTCAATCGGCTGGTATTAGGATCTTTTATTCCTCATCTATACTCTAGGTTCTGATCTCTCTCCTCTTTCGGGTTAAAGATTTTGCTAACTCTAATATTAGGTTCTGGTGGTCACATCCGCCAGAGATTTGTTTCGTCGACAATTGTTTCCTTTGAAGTTATACTGCACACACTATCATTTGACATCTTAAATCTTCCTCTTACAGATGCGTCCCGGTAGGCAGATCGTCTGTCTGACCTTCGCGCATGATACAACTAGGTTCCCGGCCATTCTGGTCGACCTCTTGAAGAAGCTGGGATATCGCTGGTACCCCGAGTGCACTGTTTACGAGGAGTACCGTGAGTTCAACCAGGAACAGTATGAGGCTGTGATGGTTATCTAGGATCGACAGGACCTCTCCATCACTGAGTTGCACACCTTCCGTGGCATTGGAGTGACTGTCGAGATGGTCGTACATGATGCTGCTTATGCTACTATTGTTCGACTCTGTGCAGTGAACTCTTGTTTGGAGGAGACGACATAGAGATACATTTTGTATGTTCCTGCTAGAGTTGATACTGTCGTCAACGCTCAGGTCTTGACCCCTTTCGCAGGGCAGCGCAACGACCAATCCTACACTGTTGTCTGCACCCCCTACGTGAGTCATCGTTACCACCCACAGGTTCTGGTTCAATACACTGAGGCATTGGATCGCATTATCAGGGCTCTGAATGTCGAGTTGTACGCCACCCATGCTCATCTTTATCGGGCTTTGGAGCATTTGTTGCTGGCAGTCACCGCGAGGATACATCCGGAGTACATCCTTTACCCACCTCAGACTGCGTTTCCTCCAGGTCTTGAGTGGCCTGATGTTGGAGGTCGTCTTCCGGCACGTGGACTTGCGCTCCGGCTTAATATGCAGTGTCTACATTAGAGTGTGCACGGGATGTAGAACCCTGCCACCAGGTTCAACATCCAGGGTCATTTGCAGTTCCGTGGGTTCTTTCATAGTCCCCGACGTTGATGTAGCTTTTCGCTATGTCCGTTGTTGTATCCCTCTACCGCATGCCTGCGTGCCGCCTAGTTGTCTAGACTAATTTCATGCGGGACCTATCGTCCATGTTGTAATAGACTTATGGTTTGTAATAGACCTATGTATGGATCTATATGTTGAATCCGAACTACTATGTCGTATCTATTGCACTTCCTTCATTGAGAATTTTACTTCATAAATAACTCGTTGTCTTTGCAATACCCAATGCTGAAATACCATTGTTAATTGTTTCGACAGAATGGTTAGGCCAGCTGGTCATGGTCATGGTGCGGCTGACCACCCACCGCCACCTGAATACATGGCTAGTATGATGCGGCAGTTTGAACTGAATCGCCAGTTTATGCAAGGGCTTATGGACCAGTTCCCAAGGCCGAACATGAATCAACAGCTAGCCCCAATAACTCTGCAAGACTTCATGCACCTCAACCCTGTGATCTACCATAGCTCAACTCAGCTGCTCGACGCAGATGACTGGCTTCGTGACATCACTTATGAGCTGGAATCTTCAGGCGCCCCAGTGGCTAGCTATGTCACCTTTGCCTCGTACTTTCTGAAGGGTCCCGTTGCTCAGTGGTGGGACAGTCACAGGCGCTCACGGCCTGTTGGGACAATCATCACTTGGCCGGAGTTCCAAGCTGCATTCCGTGCTCGCCATATTCCTCAGGGAATGATGTACAAGAAGAAGCACGAGTTTCGCAATCTTGTCCAGGGCAACAAGACTGTGGATGCTTATCAGCGGGAATTTCTGGACTTATCTTGTTGTGCTGAAGAAGACGTTGCAACTGATGCTCATAGGCAGGAGAAGTTCCATGAAGGCCTCCACCCTGATATCAAACTGGCACTCCTTGTTCAGGACTTTGACAACTTTGCCACCTTGGTGAACAAGTCCATTATAGTGGAAACAGGTCTGCAGGACTACAAGGATAGCAGCAAGCACAACCGTGACATGGGCTCATCTTCGGGCTCAGCAAGTCAGAAGCGCAAGATCTGGATCCCCCACAGCATGTACCATGCACCTGCTCCTGCTCCAAGGTCGTCTTATGCTACACCTCATTTGCCTCCACCCCCAACTAGGCAGCCGAGGCTCCCAGCTCTGCCACCACGAGCTCCTGTTCCCCCTTCTCGTCCTGAGGATGGGATGTGTTTCAAGTGTGGTCATCTAGGACACCGTGCTAGAGACTGCAGGCAGAATTAGAATCAACTTGCACTACCTTCCAACCAGCCCCGCAACAGCAACGCCAGGCCTGCTCAGGGTCGTGCTCAAGCTAACAATGTTGAACTAAATGAAGCTCAAGACCAGCCTGCTACTATGATGGTTACTCTTCTCGTCAACTCAGTACCAGTTTTTGTATTGTTCGATACAGGAGCATCGCATTCTTTTATGACTAAAGATTTTGCATACATACATGGCATTAAGTACGAGGAGATGAATGTTCCAATAGTGGTAAACACCCCCGCGGGCCAGTGTTGGACCTCCATGTTTTGTCCAAATGTCCCCATTGAAATAGAAGATAGAAGGACTGGAATTTCATGCTTCCCCCATAGTATTGAAGTCTTCCAAGATTGACCTCATTCCCAGAATGGATTGGTTGAAAGCACATACTGCTTCGGTTATTTGTGCAACCAAAACTATCCACCTTCTGCATCCTTCAAATGAGATAGTCAGCTACCATGCTCATCTTGTTCAAGATGCTGAAACCCGGGTATATGCCATGAATGCATTAAATGAGTCACCTCTTGAGGGGATTGAAAACATTCCAATTGTCCTTCATTTCCAAGATGTTTTTCCGGAAGAACTCCCAGGGATTCCCCTAGCTAGAGCTGTCGAGTTTGTCATCGACTTGGCACTTGGTACCACTCCTATAGCCAAGCGTTCGTATAAGATGCCACCACATGAACTCCTTGAACTTAAACAAGAAATTGACAATTCGCTACGGCTGGTTTCATTCGTCTAAGTTCCTCTGCTTGGGGAGCACCTTCTCTCTTTGTTAAGAAGAAGGATGGGACAAACCGTCTGGTCTAGGATTATCGACCAATCAACCAAGCTACAATTCAGAACAAATATCCGCTACCTCGGATCAATGATTTGTATGATCAACTTGCTGGTGCGTCAATTTTCTCTAAGCTCGACTTGAGGTTGGACTACCATCAGATCCGTGTTCGTGAAGAGGATATTCCGAAGACCGCATTTGTTACTCGCTATGGTTCATACGAGTACACCGTCATGTCTTTCGGTTTAACCAATGCTCCAGCAACTTTCTCTCGTTTAATGAATTATATCTTCATGGACTACCTTGACAAATTCGTCGTGGTTTATCTGGATGATATTCTGGCATTTTCCAGGAATAAAGAAGAGCATCCTAAACATCTTCGTCTTGTACTGGAAAGGCTTTGGGAACACCCGCTATATGCCAAGTATTCCAAGTGTGAGTTTTGGATGGACAAAGTAACCTACCTTGGTCAGGTGATCTCCAAGGATGGTATTGCGGTCAACCCTGAACGAGTTCAGGCTATTCTTGATTGGACTCCCCCGAAGAATGTCAAGCAAGTCAGAAGTTTTCTCGGACTCGCCAGCTATTACCGTCAATTTGTTGAGAACTTCTCCAGGATTGCAAAGCCCTTAACCAATCTGCTTCAAAAAGGTGTTAAATATGAGTGGACAGAAAAATGTCAGGTGAGCTTTCAGGCAGTTAAAGACAAACTGACATCTGCTCCAGTGCTTGCTCCTCTGGATACTCGTAAGGACTTGGTCATTTATTGTGACGCTTCGTGTCAGGGAATAGGTTGTGTCCTAATGCAAGAACGCAAAGTTGTTGCTTATGCATCTCGTCAATTGTGTCCTCGTGAAGAGAACTACCCAGTTCATGACCTTGAACTTGCTGTAGTAATTCATGCTCTGAAAGAGTCGCGGCAGTACCTTTTTGGTAATCGTTGCGAGATCTACACTTATCACCAAAGTCTGGAGTGCTTGTTTACTTAGCCAGATTTGAATCCCCGTCAACAGAGATGGATGGAGCGCATAGCAGATTACAATGTGGGAATTTCTTCTACACCTGGCAAGGCTAATGTAATGGCTGATGCTTTGAGCCGCAAGTCATACTACAATCACCTACAGGTCCATAAGGTTCATCCCCGTCTTCAAAAAGAATTTCGCAAGCTGAACCTCCATATTGTTCCTTAGGGTTATCTCACTCCCCCTCCCGAAGGGCCCTACAAAATGAACCTTCACGTTGTTTCCCAGGGTTCTCTTAATACTCTGGTTGCTAAACCAGATCTTTTGGTCGTCATCAAGTGGATCCAGAAGTGTGACGATGAAGTCCAAAGGATTAAACGCATTCTCGCAGAAGGTAAACCCTCATTCTTCACCGTGGATGAGGATGGCACTTTATACTTCAAAGGCCGCCTAGTGGTATCGAGTAAGGAGAAAAACCAGGACATGACTCAAGACGTCATGAAGGAAGCACATGACACTCTATTGTCTATTCATCTGGGTAGTACCAAGATGTACCGAGACATCCGCCAAAGGTTCTGGTGGTCAAATATGAAACAAGACATTGCTCGCTATGTTTCAGAATGCGACACTTGCCGTCGTATCAAAGCAGAACATCAGAAGCCTGCCGAAACTCTGCAACCTATTACTATTCCTGAATGGAAATGGGATCATGTTGAAATGGACTTCGTCACTCGTTTTCCCAAGTTGCAGAAGGGTAATGATGCTATTCTTGTCGTCATTGACCGGCTGTGCAAAGTTGCACATTTTCTGGCTGTCAAGGTAACTATTACTGCTAGTCAGCTAGTAAATGTTTACATGTCCAGAGTTGTTTCCCTCCACGGTATTCCATTGGTGATTAGTTCAGGCCGTGGCAGTTTATTCACTTCCAGATTCTAGGCTAGTTTCCAGGAAGCTATGGGAACTCACTTGTCCTTCAGCACCGCTTTTAATCCTCAATCCCACGGATAAGTTGAAAGAGTAAATCAGATTCTTGAAGACATGCGTCGAGCTTGTGTCATTTCTTTTGGCAAGAAATGGGAGGAATCTCTCCCGTATGCTGAGTTCTCCTATAACAATAGCTATCAAGCTAGTCTGAAGATGGCTCCTTTTGAAATATTATATGGACGTAGGTGTTGGACTCCTCTGAATTGGTCAGAAACTAGGGAACGTACACTTATCGGTCCGGATATTATCCAACATGCCGAGGATCAAGTCCACATTATTCATGCAAATCTGAAGGCTGCTCAGTCTCATCAAAAGAGTCAGTATGACTATCATCACAAGGATATGGTCTATCAACCTGGCAAAAAGGCTTATCTTCGAGTCACGCCATTGAGAGGTACACACCATTTCGGGATCAAGGGCAAGCTGGCTCCTTGATATATTGGTCCTTTCACTGTTCTCGAAAGGCATGGAAAAGTGGCATATCAACTGGAACTACCGCCAAACCTTTCTCAGGTTCACGATGTGTTCCATGTGTCACAGCTTCGCCGCTGCTTCAAGGATCCTATCTGAGCAATGGACCATGATATGCTTGAACTATAACAAGATCTTTCTTACGAAGAACAACCAGTCCGCATTCTTGATGAAACCGAACGTCAAACTCGTCAGAAGGTTACCAAGTTCTTCAAAGTGCAGTGGGAAAATCATTCTGAAGATCAGGCCACTTGGGAACGCCAGGATCATCTTCGTGCCGAATACCCTGGGCTCTTTCCATCTACTTCTTAATTCTCGGGACGAGAATTCTTGTTAGTAGGGGAGAATTGTGACACCCTGGATTTCTGCTACAATGATCGTTGTAATTAAGCTACAGTGATGGCCAGGATTATGCTAATGCTTTTACTAATCCATGTGTGATCACTCTTGAATGAAAGCTCAATTCAAATTACACTTCAAAAGCCCATGGAATTTTATGTGATAAAATAAAATTTGCAAACAGCATGAGAGAAATGTTGCACACTTGTTAAAAATCTCAAAAATAATATTGTTAAGGAAAACAACATCACCTTGATGTTGGTGTGGACCCCACCATGAAAACGGAGCCAATTTGCATTTTAAAAGTGTTATTTAATCTTGTGAAAAATTCAAACAATTTTTAAAAATGCTCAAACTTGGTTTGGCCCCTCCTAATATTGCATGATATTTGATGGGCCCTACTGCACATTTTTTCTAAAGGTATTAGAGGCTAAAAATAATTAAAACAAAAATTACAAATAACAAAAACAGAAAAAAGGAAACCCCTCCCCCTGGGCCTCGGCACAACCTGGCCTCCCCAACTCGCCAGCCTACCAGGCCGGCCCATGCCTTCCCGCTTATTCCCCCACTCCCCAAACCCTAACTTCCCAACCCCCCCACTCACTCCCCCACTCTCCCCGATCTCTCTCTCCCTCCCTCTCGCTGCATCTGGATCGGGGGAACCAACCCCTCGACCCCGACGCCCTGCTGGCCCCCTTGACCACCGGCGACCACCTCACCCTGTACCATCGTCGTGCCACCTCACCCTCGACCCCTGCTGCCGTGCGCCTCCCCGTTGGACCTCCCCGCCACCATCGCCGTCCTCCTCGAGTCGTCCCCGCTGTCCTCGCGCCTCGACGCCCCAGCCCCCTGTAGACGTAGTGAGCCCTGTCGGGCTCCTCCCTCCCTCCTCCTCTTCCCTCCGACCACCGCGGCAACCGTGCCGCAGCTATGCCGCGCCCCCTACCTACCTGTACGCGACGTCATAGCCGCCGTCCGCACCCGTCGGGCACTGCCCCCGCACGTTGCTCACCGCGTCGACGGCCGCCCCGCCCTGGGCGTGACGCCGCTCGCCTTCCCGCGTGCGCACCCGCGCTCACCCTGCCCACCACCGGGGCCTCGCCCCCTCTCACCGGCCGTACCGGCCCTGGCCACCGGCGTCTTGTGCCCGACATGCCCCTGCCCCCCGGTCGGCCTTGATTGGGATTAGTGGGGGATTAACAACCCCACTAATCCCCCTTATGAATGATATGTGGGGCCCTGCCCCTGTTAAATATATATATATAATAAAAATAAATATATAAACATAATTAATTAAATAATTAATTAACTTTATTAATCTGTTTAAATTAACTAATTAAGGTTAATTAACTTAATGAAATAATGAAATTAATTAGTATGTTAATTAGGGCTAACAGGCACTAACAGGTGGGGCCCACTTAATTAGTTTAATTAAACCCCTTCATCATTTATACAGAGTATGACAGGTGGGGCCCAGCAGTCAGTTTGACCACTCAAATAGCACTGTTGACTATTGATGCAACGTTGACCTCATGCTGACGTCATAAATGCATTTTTCGAATTAATTTAAATCTGTCAATTCCAGAATATTAATAAAACTTTAGAAATTAATATAAAATAATCCGTAACTCAGATGAAAATAATTTATACATGGAAGTTGATCAGAAAAATCCTACGAATCCGAATACGCAATCCATTCGTCTGCCACATGCGCCTAGCAAAGCAAACATGGAACTTTTCCATCCGTTTCATTTGTCCGGTAGTAGCCCGAGACCCGGAAAATATCGTCACATATTCTTTCGACCCGTCTGCGACGTATACTACTGCGTTAGTGCATGCCTAGCCCTGCATATTGTCATGTCATGCATTGTGATCGCATCTGTTCTTTATATCTATTGTTTCTTCCCCCCTCTTCTCTCCAGTAGACCCCGAGACTGACGCTGCTGCCGGGTACGACTACACGCCTGATGACTAGCCTTTTGCCGCAGAGCAGCAAGGCAAGCAACCCCCCTTGAGCATTACGATATCTCCTATTCCTTTCCCTCTTATAAGATGCATTAGATTTTTGCTACTGTATTAGTTAGCTCCTATTCTGATGCATAGCCTGTTTTTGATAAACTACTACTATTCATGTAATCATACCAACTACTTAGTATAGGTTGGTTAGTGAACCCCAGTGACCCCCCTTAGTCCCAGTTTCCCCTGCTTCTTCATCGATGACTCGACGACTCAACGACCCGAAGACTCAGTCAACCGACCAACAAGCCAGGCCCCTCACCTCACCTCACTCCACTTATTTGTATGACTCTGCAGTGCTACTATCGAGTACCGAGGGTGACACCTCGTGAAGTTCTCATGATGCTAGCCCTGTAGCGCAGCTAGTTGGTCATGGTTATCGAGGGTGATTCCTCCTTCACCATTCTCGTTGATGTCTCTATCGTGCAACCCCTCAAATGTGGGACCCTCTAGGGTGATTCCTCTAAGTCCACCTTGACGGTTACATCGAGCGGGGACCATTGAGGGTGATTCCTCAGTTCCCGCCTTGATGTTTTATACACAGAGTTATTATGACCTGGTTACAGAAACATGTTGGTGATGGGTCGGCCCTGAGGGGTACCCACGATTTGTTGATGTTGAGGCATGGACTGGCAAGAGAGGCCTTTGCCACACATCCTCGAGATGGGGCAACGGGACCGCAATTTATGGGTCGCGCTTTCCCCGCATTAATAAAATGCTAATGGGTTGGGTACTTGATCTGAGTTAGGTCGTTGGCGTTAATACGCACTAACCTTCACATGGGAGAAGTTATGGGTACTCAGCGTCGTTGTATCAGCCGAAGCTCTTCGGACGTCAGCATTGGAGTGGCACGCGCCCGAGTGGTCCGCAACAACATCGCGCTTGTTATAAGTGGTGCTAGGACTAACCTCGGCCGCCCTCGCATTGTGCAGGAGTGCAAAGGGCGATTGGCCCATGACCCATGCGCGCATAGGATTTAAACCGTGGGCTGGCCTCTTTGTTGTGTCTAGGTGGGGTGACGACGTTTTGATATCTCGAGGTCGGCAATGACCCAAAAAAGTGTGTCCGTCCAGAGGTGATTCAAGCGTGCGGGGAATATGTGGTGCACCCCTGCAGGGATGATAGTCTATTTGAATAGCCGTGTCCACGGTAACAGGACGATTTGGAGTTGTAACTTAACCTTATATAACTACAATTGTGACTCTAAATTGAAATGTAGGATCTCGGATTGCTTCCTCGCAGGGAGTCGAGGAAGAATACCTAGGCATGATTACTTAATAAAACTGCTACAACAATATGACTATATGTAAGTTACCAGTCTACTCTCTTCTAATGCTGCAAGATGTTGAAGATGCTAGTCTTCGATAGGACTAGGCCTTCCCCTCATTCTTGCTTTCTGCAGTTAGTCCAGATATAACCCCACCCCTTGATAATGATGCATACTTAGCATAGTTCTGCTGTCAGTCTTGCGAGTACTTTGGATGAGTACTCACCACTGCTTTGCCTTCTCTTTCCCCTCGATTTGATTCTGCGTTCAGGCGATGGAGCCCAGGAGATGGAGTACGCCGAAGACGACTACTACACCACCGCAGGAGCTTACTACTACATGGAGGCGGCCCCCGGCAAGCAGTAGGATAGGAGGTTCCCAGGCAGGAGGACTCGCCTCTTTCGATCCATTGTTATGTTTGTGCTAGCCTTCTTAAGGCAAAACTTGTTAAACTTATGTCTGTACTCAGATATTATTTGCTTCCGCTGACTCGTGCTTGTCGAGCTTTGTATTCGAGCCCTCAAGGCCCCTGGCTTGTAATATGGAGTTGTATGACTTCAATTTGTGTCTAGAGTTGTGTTGTGATATCGATTAGTGAGTCCCTAATCTTGATCGTACGCATTGCGTGTATGTTTAGCGTATGGTCGAAATTGGGGGCATCACATGGTCACGCATGTAGTTGAAACAAATCAACATAGCCTCCACGATATTTATGTTCATGGCGAATTATATCCTACTCATGCTTGCACTCAATCTTGGTTAATCTCAAAGCATGTTGATGACTGTGTCGCTCTCTAGTTGGTCGCTCCCCAGTCTTTTGCTAGCCTTCACTTGTACTAAGCGGGAATACTGCTTGTGCATCCATATCAATAAACCCAAAGTTGCTCCATATGAGTCCACCATATCTAGCTATATGCGGTATTTACCTGCCGTTCCAAGTAAATTTGCATGTGCTAAACTTTAAACCTTCAAATAAACTTTATGTTTTGTATGCCCAAATCGCTCATGTGGTGACTTGGGGCTATCAGTATGTTCCATGCTAGGTGGGTTATTCTCATGATATGTGTTGATTCACTATCATTCACGAGAAAGTGGCTGGTAATCAGGATGTCCAGTCTCATGCTCGAAATAAAAAGCAAATTATAATTAAACAAAACTCCCCTAGGACTGTGTTTCTATGGACGGTACCCGTGGATTCGGCCCGCCGTGGAGTGTGACTGATTGGTGGAGGGGGAGTAAAAAGTTTACCATTATGTTTGCGAACCGCCTATAATGTATCTAGCATGAAAGATATTGAAAACCTTTTGGTCGTTATGTGAGCAATGAAAGCATACCGCTCCAAAAATCATTACTTATCTCTGTTTTAAAAAGCTTGAGCTCTGGCACCTCTCCAAATCAATGCTTCCCTCCACGAAGGGCCTATCTATTTAATTTATTTTTGAGTCATCATCCTCTTATAAAAGGCACCAGTTAGAGAGCACCATCACCATTAGTATGCCTTGCTATTAATTGATATTGAGTATGAGAATGACTGGATCTCTCTCACCGTGAATTACAATGTTTCGTCAGTCCTTGTTCTCCAGAGGTGCTTTGCATTTATGTTTTGCGGTCTTAGAAAGGGGTAGTGAGATACCATTATGTCATATTATATCATGATTGACTACAATAATCATTATTTACTTTGCGAGGACGTAAGTGTGCCAGACTGCTAAATTGTTTTATTATTCCTACAATATACACTAGGGGATATAGGGGGGTAAATACGTAACTAGGAATATGGAAAATTGCATTTTTGGAATTTGTTTTGATAAAATTGTTGTCATTCGAGACTTATTATTATTGCTCGCTAGTTTATTATGCCATTGATATGAATAAATGTGAGACCTAAATGTTATTGTGAATATGGTTAGTCTATAATCTTCGCTGAAAATCTGAACACAAGTTAGATATATTTACAACAACAAGATCAAACAGAGTTTGTAAAAGTTTTCTTTATCACTTTCAATTTATCAACTTCATTGCTTGAGGACAAGCAAAGGTTTAAGCTTGGGGGAGTTGATACGTCTCCAACGTATCTACTTTTCCAAACTCTTTTGACATTGTCTTGGACTCTAATTTGCATGATTTGAATGGAACTAACCCGGACTGACGCTGTTTTCAGCAGAATTGCCTTGGTGTTATTTTTGTGCAGAAATAAAAGTTCTTGAATTGACATGAAAATTAACGGAGAATATTTTTGGAATTAATGAAAAATATTAGCGAAAGAATCAACTTCAGGGGGGCCACCACCTGGCCACAAGCCTGGAGGACGCGCCCACGCCCCTAGGGCGCGTCGAGCAAGCTTGTGGGCCCCCTGCTGCTCCTCCGACCTCGTTTCCACTTCTATATATTCCTATTCGGGGAGAACAAAAATTAGAGAGAAGAGTTCATCACGTTTCACGATACGAAGCCACCGCCACCTCCTATTCTTCGGGACACCAGATCTGGAGTCCGTTTTGGGCTCCAGAGTGGGGAAATCGACATCTTTGTCATCACCAACCATCCTACATCACCAATTCCATGATGCTCTCCAGCGTTCATGAGTAATCTCATCATAGGCTTGCTGGACGGTGATGGGTTGGATGAGATTTATCATGTAATCGAGTTAATTTTGGTAGGGTTTGATCCCTAGTATCCACTATGTTCTCAGATTGATGTTGTTATGACTTTGCTATGCTTAATGCTTGTCACTAGGGCCCGAGTGCCATGATTTCAGATCTGAACCTTTTATGTTTTCATGAATATACGTGTGTTCTTGATCCTATCTTGCAAGTTGTAGACACCTATTACGAGTTATGATCTGCATCCCCCAGGGTGACAATAACTGTGATTCTTTTTGGTGATTACCTTCCTTTGAGGAGTTCATGTATTCACTAAGAGCTAATGCTTTGGTCCAGTTCTCTATTAAAATAAGGACTTAGTATCCCTTAGTTTCCAATAGGACCCCGCTGCCACGGGAGGGTAGGACAAAAGATGTCATGCAAGTTCTTTTCCATAAGCACGTATGACTATATATGGAATACATGCCTACATTACATTGATGAATTGGAGCTAGTTCTGTGTCACCCTATGTTATAACTATTGCATGATGAATGCCATCCGACATAATTATCCATCACTGATCCAGTGCCTACGAGCTTTTCATATATTGATCTTTGCTAAGTTACTTTTCCGTTGCTGCTGTTACAAACACCACAAAGCCGCTACTATCACTTTGCCATAGTTACCATTAATTCCATATTACTTTGCTACTAAATACTTTGCTGCAGATATTAAGTCTTTCAGGTGTGGTTGAATTGACAACTCAGCTGCTAATACTCCAAAATATTCTTTGGCTCCCCTTGTGTCGAATCAATAAATTTGGGTTGAATACTCTACCCTTGAAAATTGTTGCGATCTCCTATACTTGTGGGTTATTAGCCATCGCATCAATTTATGAGCGATGTTGGTTTCAAGGAGGAATTCTACGCATACACAAGAAATGTTGGCCTTAAGGATATCGTTTCAGACAAATGCAACCAATACTATCAACTCACTGATTCTTTCGTGAGGAGGTTTGAATATTCGTTCAATTTTAATAAACCTTCCATCCTATTTAACCTTTATGACAAACCATATACTTTGGACATAGAGGATTTTAATCATGCATGTACAATTCCACAGTGGGGCAGCTATAGTGATCCACACAAAACTGAATATAATGATTTTCTTGCTAGCATCACCATCGGAGAAACTAGAAATATTACACAGGCCACCGTGGGGAGCATTCACTTTCCTGCTATACATTATTTTGCTCTATTCATAGTTGGATGTAATAACGGTAAAATTCAGCATAGCCACCTTTCTATTACCGATCTCAGTATTCTTAAGAGTGCAGTAATGGGTGATAGGCGATATAACTTAGGAGCCATTATTGCTAGAAGGTTGCATAATAATGCTAAGGATGGAGATTTCTTTGGTGGGATTTATGCCACTCGTGTAGCTAATTATCTTGGGGGTACCCATACGGGGAAATGATATTAGTTACCACCTGCTTTTCTTGATTATGAGGCTTTGGTACATTTTCAGTTTCTTGAAAGGAACAAGCAATCCCTCCAGTACCGACTAATTTTTGATAGACATCGGTCTGTCCATGTTACCCTTCTTGCTCCTACCTTCTTTACCTTTGAGGAAAAACAGAGATACTTTATAACCGGAGAGGTGGCAAACGAGTACGAGCAAAATGCGGAAGCCGCTCGCCTCCATGCTGCACATGTTTAGGCGATTGCCGCCGCAACCCAGTACAACCCCAACTATGACTTTGGATATCATTCAGGCCAGCCATGGCCTGATACGTCTCCAACATATCTATAATTTATGAAGTATTCATGCCATGTTTATAATAATTCTATATGATTTTATTAGAACTAACCCGGACTGACGTTGTTTTTAGCAGAACTACCATGGTGTTGTTTTTGTGCAGAAATAGAAGTTCTCAAAATGAGCTGAAAATTTACGGAGAATATTTTTGGAAAATTTAAAAAATATTGGAGCAAAGAGTCACCGGAGAGGAAGGCCGAGGAAGCCAAAAGCCACAGGTGCGCCCCCCTAGGGCGCCCCTTTGGCTTGTGATTTCCTCGGGAACCTTCTGGATATGGGACCAACGCCAAAAATTCCTATAAATACTAAGCCCCCCAGAAAGGAACCTAGATCGGGAGTTTCGCCGCCGTAAACCTCCAGAGCCACGAAAAACCAATTGGGAGCCTGTTCCGGCACCCTGTCGAAGGGGGAAACCATCCCCGGAGGCTATCTTCATCATCCCGACGCTCTCCATGACAAGGAGGGAGTACTTCACCCTCGGGGCTGAGGATAGATACCAGTAGCTATGTGTTTGCTATCTCTCTCTTGTGTTCTTGAGATGGCACGATCTTGATGTATCGCGAGCTTTATTAATATAGATGAATCATATGGAGTTTCCTCTCTCTATCTTCTTGTGATGAATTGAGTTTTCCCTTTGAAGTTTTCTTATCGGATTGAATCTTTAAGGATTTGAGAACACTTGATGTATGACTTGCGATGGGATATCTGTGGTGAAATTGGGATGTTTTATTGATCTACTTGATGTATGTTTTGGTGATCAACTTGCGGGTTCCGTGACCTTGTGAATCTATGCATAGGGGTTGTCACACGTTTTCGTCTTGACTCTCCGGTAGAAACTTTGGGACACAATTCGAAGTTCTTTGTGTTTGATTGAACATAATGAATCTGAAATTATGTGATGCATATCGTATAATCAAACCCATGGGTACTCGAGGTGACATTGGGGTATCTAGGTGACATTAGGCATCTGGTTGATGTGTATCTTAAGGTGTTATTTTATTACGAACTCTAGGGCTGTTTGTGACACTTATAGGGATAGCTCATAAGATTGATCGGAAAATATAACTTTGAGGTGGTTTCGTACCCTACAATAATTTCTTTGTTCGTTCGCCGCTATTTTTGACTTTGGAGTGAACTCTTTGTCACACATGAGGTATTTACATATGATTCAACTATGTCAGTATTGTTGAGAGAACCTGCACTAGTGAAAGTATGAACTCTAGGCCTTGTCTTCATGCATTGCAATACCGTTGTGCTCACTTTTACCATTACTTACCTTGCTGTTTTTATATTTTCAGATTACAAAAACCTATATCTACAATCCATATTACACCTGTATCACCATCTCTTCGCCGAACTAGTGCACCTATACAATTTACAATTGTATTGGGTGTGTTAGGGACACAAGAGACTCTTTGTTATTTGGTTGCAGGGTTGATCGAGAGAGACCATTTTCAACCTACGCCTCCCATGGATTGATAAACCTTAGGTCATCCACTTGAAGGAAAATTGCTACTGTCCTACAAAACTCTGCGCTTGGAGGCCCAACACGAGTCTACAAGAAGAAGGTTGTATAGTAGACATCAAGCTCTTTTCTGGTGCCGTTGTCGGGGAGGTGAGTGCTTGAAGGTATATCTTTAGATCTCGCAATATAATCTTTTAGTTTCTTGTTTTTCACTATTTTGGTTTTATAAAAGAAAACTACGAATGGAATTGAGGTTGTCTCATATGCTTTATCTTTTTAATGTCTTTCGTGAAAATGATGGAAAGGAAAATTGTGCTCAAGTGTTAGAAGAAGAAGTTCTTAAAATGTTTGGCACTAAATCTTTGAGTGATGAGAATGATTGCAATGTTGTTAGTATGAATTCGCTGAATATTCATGATGCTAATGATATGCAAAGCCACAAGCTTGGGGATGCTATGTTTGATGAAGATGATATTTTTAGTCCCCCAAGTTTTGATGAGCAAAACTATTATGATTATGGCATACCTCCTATCTATGATGATTATTGTGATGACATGTATTCTATAAAGACTAATGACAACCATGAAACATATTATCATGATTTTAATATTCAATGTGGTTATGTCAATCAAGTGTCACATGATAGTTATTTTCTTGAGTTTGCTCCCACTATTATGAATGAGAAGGAAATTGCTTATGTGGGGAGTGAAAATTTATCTATGCTTGTAGATCATGAAAAGAATGCTTTATGTGCTTTTCATATTGTTGAATTCCTTCATGATGCTACTGAAAATTATTATGAGGGAGGAACATATTCTTGTAGGAATTGCAATAATATCAAGTTTCCTCTCTCTATGTGTTCAAAGTTTTGAAGTTATGCTTGTTTTGCCTTCCTATGCTAGATGATTCTTGTGCCCATAAATTGTTTGCTCACAAAATAACTATGCATAGGAAGTGGGTTAGACTTAAATATGCTTGTCATGAGATTCATGATGCTCTCCTCCATGTTTCATATACTATTCCTATACGAGCATCATTGAAATCGTAATGCCTAGCTAAAAGGCATCCAAGAAAAGCGTTTGTTGGGAGACAACCCAACACTTTTACTTTCTATTTTTGTGTGTCCTCATGATTAAGATACTTTAGTAATCATATTTTATGGCTTTTATTTCAATAAAGTTCCAACTAAAACCTTTGGTATGACTCACAAGATGATCATAATTGATGCTGAACCAAAACAGAAACTTTTGACTCCAATACAAGAATTTTTGTTTTTTACTGGAGCGTGATAATGATCTGAAATTTTTACACAGTCTTGAAATAAAAATTCTTCAGGTTTTCCTAATGTTTAAGTATTGTTAGAGAGAGGGAAGTATGGTTATACTACAGATCTTCACAGCCTATTCTGTTTTAGACAGATTCTGTTTTGCATTCATAGTTTGCTTGTTTTAGTGTTCCCATAGCTTATATTCGGTGATATAAATTATGGGAATGATATAATACAGTAGGTATCATGTGGTAACAATTATGAGTCTTGTCTTGATAGTACCTAATTGAATGATATATCTTTACTACACTAACCCTTCTCACGAAGTTCCGTTAAGTTTTGTGTGATTGAAGTTTTCGAGTTTTGGGTGAGACACCAATATGAGAAGAATAATAAGTGACAAGAACATAATATTGGGGGTTCCCAAGGCACCCCCAAGGTAATATCCAAGGAAGACTCAAACGCCTAAGCTTGGGGATGCCCCGGAAGGCATCCCCTCTTTCGTCTTCAACAATCTAACTTGGAGCTATATTTTTATTCGTCACATAATATGAGTTTTTCTTGGAGAATCATTTTATTTTGTTGTTTTATGTTAGGAGTTATTTATAATCTTGTTTCCCAGTAAAAAGTTCCAAGAATTTCCTTAGGATGCTCGCACTGCATGTTTTGATGAGTGATGTGTATAAACAGAAACTTTGGCGGTAGAATTTGAATTTTCATATTTTACTGGCACGTGGAAAGTTTCTTAAATTTTTACAAAGTATTGTCATAAATTTTATAGCATTTCCTAAATGTTTATAATTTTTTGAGTTATAGAAGTACATTTTTTGATAAATTTCTACAGACTGTTCTGTTAGGGCAGATTGCTGTCATAGTTTTGTTATCTACTTATCCTATAGTTTCCATAGCCTATATTGGTAGATATAAATTGTGGAAACGATGGTATACAGTACCTAATATTTGAAAATTATTATGCAACTTGTCTTGGCAGTACATGAAGTGTTCATTTATTCTTATGTGTACTAACCTATCTCACAAGTTCTTTTCAAGTTTTGTGTGGAAGATGTTTTTGAGAATAGGTGAAACCGGGATATGGGAGGATTGAACGAGATACAAAAGCTCAAGATTGGGGATGCCCAAAGCACCCCAAGTAAATATTTCAAGAAGTATCAAGCATCTAAGCTTGGGGATACTACGCATCCCACCTCCCTTCATCATTAATTATTGGTTAGCCTATGTTGAGCCTAAATTATTATTCGTTCACATGATGCGTGCCATTCTTGGAATGCTATTTTTTCTGTTGCTTGCTGTTGAATAAAATACTCAGATTTGAAAATATTTATTGAGGGAGAAAGATTCTTCACATAGCTACTTAATTGTCTGACTATTCATTGATCTTCACTTATATCTTTTGAGAGTAGCTTGTCATTTGCTCATGTGCTTCATTTAAATTTGTCTAAGCTTGCCAAAAAGCAATGGGAATATATGAAACTAGTCCCAAGGTGATAGATATCCAAGGAGGATATAATAAAAACTTTCATGCAGATCATTGGACAAATTAAACTTGATTCTTTGTAATAGTTTTGAAACATGATGATAGTAATATGTGAGTCATGTTAGTGAGTAATTATGCTTAGTAGGAATATTGGTGTTAAGGTTGTGATTCCCTATGCATGCACGGAAGTCAATAGTTATGCAATGAAGTTACATCCTACTTGTGGTGCATTATTCGGTGTTAGTTATGACTCAATGCTCACTTATGTGATTTTCCGTTCCTTGGTTTGGTTGCATCCCAATCCATTTGCTAGCCTTCATTTGTACTAAGTAGAAATACTACTTGTGCATCCAAAATCCTTAAACCAAGTTTTGCCTTATGAGTCCACCATACCAACCTATATACGGTATTTCCATGTTGTCCTAAGCAAATTTGTATGTGCCATCTCTAAATTTTCAAAATAAATTTTCTCTTTTGTGTGCCCGTATCGCTCATGAAACGGTGGGGAGTACCCAATAATTTTCCATGCTAGGTGTGTTATTCTCATGGTATGTGTTGATTCACTGTCATTCATGAGAAAGTGGCTAGTATTCGGGATTCCCAGTCCCATGCTCAAAAATCAAATCAAAAAAAAAGAAACAAACTCCCCTAGGATTGTTGTTTGTATGGACGGTACCCGTGGATTCGGCTCGCCGTGGAGTGTGATAGATTGGTGGAGGGGGAGTACAAACTTTACCATTCTGTTTGGGAATCGCCTATAATATATCTAGCATGGAAAGTATTGTGAGCTACTTTGTCGTTTTCGTTGACAAGAAAAGCATGCCACTCAAAATAATTTCTCTCTCTCAATTTAAACCTTGAGCTCTGGCACCTCTACAAATCCCTAATTCCCTCTAAGAAGGGCCTATGTACTTACTTTATGCAATTTTTGTTTTTGCTTTGAGTCTCCATCTTCTCTTATAAGCACCAACTAGGGGGCACTATGATCGTACTTGAGCATTGGGCATAGCTAATATTTGAGCTTGTTTCATGAATGGATCAATGATTGAGCATGATGGGCTAGGGATAACCTTATTTAGTGTTGGTATTTTGAAAGACATGGTTGCTTGTTGATATGCTTGAGTATTGAAGTCATTATGTTAAAACTAGACTATTGCTTTGAATCATTTACAAGTCCAAATGTCCATGTTATACAAAGAAGAAAAGAATATGATGAACATGTTGGGCAGCATTCACACTTCACAAATTATTTCTTTTATCATTTACCTACTCGAGGACGATAGGAATTAAGCTTGGGGATGCTGATACGTCGCCAACGTATCTATAATTTATGAAGTATTCATGCCATGTTTACGATAATTCTATATGATTTTGGTATGATTTTATTAGAACTAACACGAACTGACGTTGTTTTCAGCAGAACTACCATGGTGTTGTTTTTGTGCAGAAATAAAAGTTCTCGAAATGAGCTGAAAATTACAGTGAATATTTTTGGAAAATATAAAAAATACTAGAGCGAAGAGTCACCGGAGAGGAAGGCCGAGGAAGCCACAAGCCACAGGGGGGCAGCCCCCCTAGGGCGCCCCCCTCTCGCTTGTGACTTCCTCGGGAACCTTCTGGACGTGGGACCAACACCAAAAATTCCTATAAATACTAAAAACCCAGAAAGGAACCTAGATTGGGAGTTCCGCCTCCGCAAACCTCCAGAGCCACGAAAAACCAATCGACAGCCCGTTCCAGCACCCTGCCGGAGGGGGAAACCATCCCCGAAGTCCATCTGCATCATCCCGGTGGTCTCCAGGACGAGGAGGGAGTAGTTCACCCACGGGCATGAGGGTATGTACCAGTAGCTACGTGTTTGATCTCTCTCTCTCTCTCGTCTTCTTGAGATGGCACGATCTTGATGTACCGCTAGATTTATTAATATAGATGAATCATATGGAGTTTCCCCTCTCTATCTTCTTGTGATGAATTGAGTTTTCCCTTTGAAGTTTTCTTATCGGATTGAATCTTTAAGGATTTGAGAACACTTGATGTATGTCTTGTGATGGGATATCTATGGTGACAATGGGATGTTCTATTGATCTACTTGATGTTCTACAAGAAGAAGGTTGTGTAGTAGACATCATGGCCATAGACCAACTTAGAACAAAAGCCAAAGCGCGGGGGAGTACGTATCTCTCACCGACATTACATTCATGTTCACACATTTTAGTAGTGGGTGTTCATACTCTTTCATTGTACCATCCATGGTAGTTTATCCTTTTCCCTTTTCTTCTTGTGTGTTTAATTAACTTTGAGAAAAACATAAAAAAATAGTTATAGCTTTACCTTCTAGTTTGCTTAGTTGTAGCATTAAAAGAAAACCCAAAAATATTTTTCATTCTTCTTTTGTTTGTTGGAAGCTTTCCCATGTAAATAGTTTTTCTCGTTCTTGTTTGAATTTCCTTTCTTTGGGTCATAAGCAGAAGACCACAATGAAAATGTTGAGTGGCTCTCATATGCATAGTTGTTTATCGATCACAGAGCCCATATTACCTTGCCTTCTCCTTTGAGTTATTGTTTACGGATTCCATCTTAGTCCAATGCACGTGCACTCTTATTATTATCCACAACATTCGGTCGTGCAAGTGAAAGGCAATAATGACGATATTTGATGAAAAGAATGATATGGAGAAAAGTTGGTATGAACTCGACCTATCTTGCTTTTGTAAATATGATTAGCTCATCGTTCAAAATTTAATTCATTATGGGTGAAACATATTTTCAATTACCATTAGAGATTATAGTTACGCATGCCATGCTTAATTAGCTAAGAGTGGATAATGGTTTGTCTTGGGTGCCAACATGCATATTAAAATGGTTCTGATGTAGTATGATGGGATGGTATCGTCCTCTGAACGATTCAAGTGCTTGACTTGGCACATGTTCTTGCATGTAGTTGAAACAAAATCAACATAGCCTCTACTATATTTATGTTCATGGTGATTTATATCCTACTCATGCTTGCATTCAATGTTGGTTAATCTCAAAGCATGTTGATGACTATGTCGCTCTCTAGTTGGTCGCTCCCCAGTCTTTTGCTAGCCTTCACTTGTACTAAGCGGGAATACTGCTTGTGCACCCAATTCCTCAAACCCAAAGTAGTTCCATATGAGTCCACCATACCTGCCTATGTGCGGTATTTACCTGCCGTTCAAAGTAAATTTGCATGTGCCAAACTCTAAACCTTCAAATAAACATTTTCTTTTGTATGCCCAAATCTCTCATGTGGCGACTGGGGCTGTCAATATCTCCCATGCTAGGTCAGTAATTCTCATGATATGTGTTGATTCACTATCATTCACAAGAAAGTGGCAGGTAATCGGGATGCCCAGTTCCATGCTCGAAATAAAATCAAAATATAATTAAACAAAACTCCCCAAGGATTGTGTTTGTATGGACGGTACCCATGAATTTGGCTCGTCGTGGAGTGTGATTGATTGGTGGAGGGGGAGTAAAAAAATTATCATTCTACTTTGGAACTGCCTATAACTCTTGGTCGTTATGTGAGCAATGAAAGCATACCGCTCAAAAATTATTACTTATCTATGTTTTAAGAATCAGAGAGAAGAGTTCATCGCATTTCACGATGCGGTGCCGCTGCAGTTCTTCCTTGGGAGACCAGATCTGGAATCCGTTTTGGGCTCCGGAGAGGGGAAATCAACGCCATCGTCATCACCAACCATCCTTCATCACCAATTCCATGATGCTCTCCACCTTTCGTGAGTAATTCCATCGTAGGCTTGCTGGATGGTGATGGGTTAGATGAGATTTATCATGTAATCAAGTTAGTTTTGTTAGGGTTTGATCCCTAGTATCCACTATGTTCTGAGATTGATGTTGCTATGACTTTGCTATGCTTAATGCTTGTCACTAGGGACCGAGTGCCATGAATTCATATCCGAATCTATTATGTTTTCATGAATATATATGTGTTCTTGATCCTATCTTGCAAGTTGTAGACACCTATTATGAGCTATGATCCGCATCCCCCGGGGTGACAATAACTGGGATTCTTTCCGGTGATTACCGTAGTTTGAGGAGTTCATGTATTCACTAAGTGCTAATGCTTTGGTCCGGTTATCTATTAAAAGGAGGCCTCAATATCCCTTAGTTTCGATTAGGACCCCTCTGCCATGGGAGGGTAGGACAAAAGAAATCATGCAAGTTCTTTTCCATAAGCACGTTTGACTATATATGGGATACATGCCTACATTACATTGATGAATTGGAGCTAGTTCTATTCCATCCTATGTTATAACTGTTGCATGATGAATGCCATCCGACATAATTATCCATCACTGATCCATTGCCTACGAGCTTTCCACATATTGATCTCTGCTAAGTTACTTTTCTGTTACTACTGCTACAATCACTACAAAACTACTGCTAACACTATTGCCATTGTTACCGTTACTTGTACTACTTTGGTACTAAATACTTTGTTGTAGATATTAAGTCTTTTAGGTGTGGTTGAATTGACAACTCAGCTACGAATACTTGAGAATATTCTTTGGCTCCCATTGAGTCGAATCAATAAATTTGGGTTGAATACTCTACCCTCAAAAACTGTTGCGATCCCCTATACTTGTGGGTTATCAAAGACCTCTGCTAATGTCATGGATGGAGTTGGAGTAGCAACTGGAGGTACTAGAGGAGCTGATGGAGCTGAAGTGACTGTAGCTGGAGCTGGTGAAGAAGGCCTCAACTCAGGAGCTAGCACTGTGGTTGATTTGTTCTGGGTAGTGAACTGACTATCGGGCATGAGAGGAGAGATATCCTCATCTTCTGAAGTATCCCCCTCAGTGGAGTGTGGGATAGGCACATAATCTACTTCCTTCTTGAGCTCATTAACGGTCTTGGTCAGCCCATCCACCTTGTCATTGAGGGTCTTGACCCTACTCTCAAAGATCCTCACAAGACTGTTCTGATTCTCCTATATGTCCTTGATGTCCTTCTGCATGCCCTGAACGGTAGAGATCAAGAGATCCATTTGCTCATTCCTAGATCTAGGGACTTGAGCACTAGTGGCTCTAGCTGCCTCTGCCTCTGCCTGTGCCTGAGCTGCAGCTAATGTGGGATGATCTAGGTTCATCACCGCAAGTAGGCCTCCGCACTCGGTCTAATAGAACCGAGGTTTGGTTTTCCAAGTCACAAAGATTTTCGGTTCATTAAAAAATGCAGACCGATCAGCTCTTGTAGAATTAGGTAACCGAATGTTTTTGGAACCGAACAATCGGTTCTTAAATTGGTTTCAACCGAACAGATCCGAATTTCACGCACATGAATACATTTTCTTTGTTAGCCTGCCTCCGCACGTTTTGGTATAGGCAGACATGCTAAGCGAATGGCTAGCTACTACTACCTTTTATTGTCTTTCACACGCTTCCTTTCTTACTAGCTATCTGAGGTGGTACTAAACCACAAGTTGATGCACTACAGTTAATGTATTTTGTTATGGGCCGATTGCTACACTATTTGGGCCATACCAGAGTGTACGTGGTTAAACTGAGATTTGGAGCTGCCGTGTTGGGCTAGCTGGGCATCACAGAATACAGGAGGTGCAAGGCGTGAGTTCAGGTTATTTGGTCTTTTCGGTTAACCAAGTGTTAAAACCGAAATTAGAGAATAAATTTCGGTTCTATAGATTTAATAACCGAAATAGGAATTGAACTTTTTGGTTCTAGTCCATTCGGTTTCAGTCCCGGTTCTTTCGGTTCGGTACAAGGGTTATCGGTTAATATGCCCACCCCTAACTGCAACGTTTTCCTCAAAATTTGGCTGTAGGGGCAAATGTGGTTTGTCAAGAGAAAATATGTGCTTCTCCAGCTTGGAGTTGATGAGCATCTGAATGTAGGGTGCATAGTAGCATGAGCGCTTCTGATCAGCAGCAACCCTCTTCACAGTCTCCACAATTAGATCCATCACTCTAAATCTCTGGTGCTGGTCAATATGATGCAACAAGTTGATGGAGTAGCCTCGGATCATCTTCTCGTCTCCTGACTTGGGCATCAAAGTATGCCTCAGAATGGTGTTAATGGTATGGAGACCTTCCTGGAGGTAATAGATAGATCCTAGCTTATGAGACTGAAGATGTGCAACAGGGATAGCATTGTACATGTCCTTCATGGCATTGTGGCTAGCCTTGGACTCCGAGTACACACGGACATCTCCATCTTCTACCTCTGGGACTCCTAATATGGAAGCCCATTCATCAACAGTAGACTCATATCTTGCTCCTTCAGCCATCCACACAATCCTACGATCTCCATAGAAGTGAGCAGTGGAGTAGAATTGCATGATCATCTCATCGTTCCATGCAGTGAATTCTTTTAGGCCAACATAGTGGAAGTTGTCTTGCACATTTGGGAAATAGTCTTGATTTGCCTTGATGTACTTCCAATCAACATACCTCATGTCACTCACAGTTGGACTCTTGTCAAGCAGCATAGTCTCATAGAAATCATGTCGCTCCTTGGTGTAGAACCTATAGTCCACAGATGTTTTCCTCCTTTGAGAGTAAGGATCAATGGCTCTCCACTCTCTCAAACCTGCATCCTTCTTCTTCTTCATGTCTTCAACAAGCAGATGCCTGGCATTGTGTTGTGGTAGGTGTGGTCTGAGCTTCATCAATGCAGACATGGCATCCTCATCTATATCTCTGGAGGTAGATCCCTTGTTCTTCTCAAAAGCTAGAATCTATCTGCACGACCTCTTGGACTTGTCAGCAGCAGCTTTCTTGGGTGCAGACTTGGTGCTCTTGGATGGACCTTGCTTTGGCATAGAATCTTCCAAAAGCTTCTTTTGCTTCTTCTTTGGAGGGGCCTTGGCAACTTGCTCTTCCTCCTCCTCCTCAGCTGCAGGACCAGCAGTCTCCTCTGGGTCCTCATACATGGAGGTAGCCCTGCCAGTCACATAGACAATCCTCTTTATGGCTTTCTTCTCTCTTGCCTTCTTAGGCATAGACTTCATGGGAGGCTCAATAGTCATTGTGCCTCTAGAGCTCTCAAGTGCTCTCATAGACTCTGGAGGTGCATACCCCTTTATGGCAGGCTTCTTAGGAGCCTTCTTGACAGATTTGTCGTGCTTGTCCTTGGGAGGCACTTCCTCAGGAATGAAGTCCTCATTTTCCTCATCAGAAGTAAGCTTCCTCCTAACCCTAGTAGCAGCTCTGGGCAGATCAGGAGAACTAGGGACATCATCATAGCTCCCCTCAGGACTAGTGCCTGAACTCATGTCAACATTCTGCTCCTACAAATTCTGACTATCCTTTGAGCCTGACATATCTGACCTTGTGAATAGAGTGTAGAAGAGTAGAATAGGATGAGTCATCACAAAATGCAGAGATTTTTGAAAGATTGAACAGAAAAACCTTAGATGTAGTTCTAAACAAAAAGAGATTTTGGTGTCACCGGGTCAAAAATTCCAGTGTTGTCAAGACTTACAATACTCTTAATCGAAACTTGGCAGCAGTTTCAGTCGGACCAAAAACTGCCACTCGGTTGCACCGAGTAATGTCCTCAACAGCACACAAACAAAATTAGTGGAACCATTTTTTTGATTCGGTGTCACCGAGATTCGGTTTTGTGGACAACTAAACCTAAAAATTCTCCTTTCACTAATCTAATGAGCTATTCGGTGGATAGAGAGGTTTCCAAATTGTGGATTATTGATAAAATAAGCTTCAATACATAAGAACCTGACGAGGAGCGCAAGGAGGGCCGGATCCATACCCTAGCTTGGTGACGGATCCGCTACGGCGGCAACGGGGGTGATGATTCCGTCGGCGGTGGCGATTCCCAACGGCGGAGACGCACGGGGAAGCAAAGGCGACGACCAGAGGTCTTGATTCAACAGCTTAGGGTTTTGGAGGGGGCGACGTTTGATGAAAAATTTCAAAGGTCGTGTCCACCACTATATATACCCACGGCTGTCGGTGACACCGATTCTAAATTTTCGGTGTCACTGAGTTCCTCAACTGTGAGTTGACACGGAAACTCGGTGTAACCGAGAATATGGAATCGGTGGTACCGAGATTGAAATCCAAATCAACCCTAGGCATTTGGTGAGACCAGGATTTTTGAGTTGGTTCCACTGAGATGCACTTGGGATGTTTTAATGGTCAGTCCTTTGTTGATACGGAACTCCAAGTGCTCCTCACACAGAGAGATCAAAAAGTACTTGTTCAAATTTTGTGATGCAGCATGAATAGAATATGAGGTGAGAAAGCATAGATAGCTAGAAGAGTGGTCCTAGGCATTCTTGTTCATCCAGTTGGCAAAAGAAAAATCAAAATGCCAAATAGCAACGATTTGATGTCCTCAAATGGATAAATAAATGTAGACCAACATTCTCACACAATAGGATGTCAAATGAAATCATGGCAAACATGCACAAACATACTAGCATCTATCAAGCACTTTGGCGATGACGAAGTCATCTATATATGAGTATATTGACTTAGGAGCCAAGTAAGGATACTCATCGTTTAAGCACAAGTGGGGTTACCACTTTTACATAAAGCATTTAATGTTGTCACATACTATGAGATGCTTTGACTCAAGTCTTAGAGTAAAGCTCCCTCTTGATGTGACATCCCCCCATAGGAGGGACAAACTATCCTTGGGTTTTGTCGATGAAGACTTCATGTAAGTGAAGTAGTCATGGATGCTCAATGTTCATGAACATCACCATGAGTTGGGAGCATCCTTGTTGTTTCCTTACTCTTCTCACCTACATGGGTTAGTCCCAACACACAAGAGACAAATACAAGGATATCTGTGGACATGGAGTGCAAAGCATATATGATGATGTCCATTGATTTGTTGATTACCTTGTCCCGTGCTTACCTTTGAGGGAATGTGTGACTCCTTGAACTATTGAATGATGTTGATGTTGATTGCAACTAGTTCTTGCCAATAATGAATGTGAGTGAATTTCATTCGCGGAGTCACTCCTCAAGAACTTCTCTAGTTCTTCTTCTTGGGGACCCACATCAATTTGATGGGGATCCTTGGTGTTGAACTAGCAGTTATAGAAGTTGAGCTTGTAGTAGCCTTGGGAACCCACTTCACCATAGCTCGGGATTCATCTTCATATGAGTCAGTATCCTCTTGAAGCTTGTTCTTGCCCTTGATCTTAGGGTCTTGTGATGGAAGGTCATCTTGATATTTTGTTCCCTTGGCGAGAGTATTTTCATATTTCTCCTTTTGAGCAACAAACTTGGGCTTGGGGTATTGACCTTCTTCCCATTCAACTCCATTAGCGTTGAAGTAGCCAATTCCATGGTTCTTCTGGTATCCTCCGTGCTTGCGTACAATCTCCTCAAATTGTTTGCACCCAACAAGACTCTTGTAGATACCTTTCTCTATATCCCTTTCAAAAGTTCATTTTCTTGCTCAAGTGTAACTTGGCTAAGATAAGTGTTAGTGGGATCAATAGAACTACTACAAGCAATATCATTGGATTTATCATTTTAATTGCTACTAGTTAAAGAAACTTTCTTGCCTTTGTTACTAGTTTTCTTAGCCTTAACTTGTGGTATGAACGTAGACAAGCGAAGTCCTTTGGCTAGATAAGAGGAAGTCTTCTTTCGAATATCATCATTGATAGCTTTAAGGAACTCATGTTCTTTCTCTAAATTGAGCTTCTCGAAGCGGAGCTTCTCATGTGTCCTTTCAAGATCTGTATGATCTTGTACAGTAGACTCATGAGCTAACTTAAGAGTGTTTACTTCTTGAGTTAGTCATTTTATTTCCAACTTATCATCATCACATGACTTATCTTGACTACAATGATTACTAGCAAGTCCATCTTGACTAGCAATACTAGATTTGTCAAATAGCAAGTCATCTTCAATTGACAAGTCATCCTCATCACTATTGAAATCAAGATACTCGGGGTGTGATACCTTGGGGCCTTTATCCATGAAGCAACATCCACTCTCTTCATTTAGTGAATCAAGTATGTCATAGGAGTCGGTTGTCACTAGTGCAAGTGTGGGCAACACCTTGGTATTAACTATAGTTGGAGTTGGAGTGATAGCTTCTCTCGGAGTGGTTGTCGAAATCGGAGCCAGAAACCCATTCACCAACATGATCTTGATATCTTATTCTTGAGTAGCTCTTGGTGTACTTGTCCTTCTTCTCCAAGTCCCTACTTCTCCTTGAGGGTATTTGTTCATAACAGTCATCTCTACTCCTTCTCTCTCTTCGAGGTGACTCGTCTCTTGAGCTTTGTCTTCTTGATTACTCTTCTTTCCTTTTGTAAGGAGTCGTGCACTCATTGGAGTAGTGTTCGGGCTTCCCATAATTGTAGCAGTTTCGGTCACGACTTGACAAACGCTTCTCTTCATATCTTGAGTTGGAGGTTCGATCTTTGTCTCTATTCTTGTAGAACTTGTTGAATATCTTGACCATGAGGCTTATCTCTTCATTTGTGACAAGGTTGTCGCTTGAAGTTGCGGGAGCATCACTTGTGGATTTGTAAGCACTGCTAGACTTGTTGTGAAGATCTTCCTTGTCCTTGAGTGTCATCTCATGAGAAACAATCCTTCCAATCACTTCTGTAGGCTAAAGATCTTTGTAGTTGGGCATCATTTGGATCAATGTGCATACCGTGTCATATCGATCATCCAAATCTCTAAGAATCTTCTTGATGATGAATTTGTCGATCATTTCTTTTCTTCCTAAGCCAACAATCTCATTGGTGATGAGAGGTAGCCTAGAGTACATCTCTGTGACTCCTTCACCATCCTTAAAATTGAACTTGTCAAGCTGACTTTGAAGAACATCCAACTTGGATTCTCTCACAGATTCGGTACATTCATGCATATCAACCAAAGTATCCCAAATCTCTTTTGCATTCTCAAGATGGCTAATTTTGTTGAATTCTTCGGGGCATAGGAAGTTGAAGAGAATGTCATATGCTTGAGCATTGTATTGCAACATCTTAAATTCATCCACAGTCGCTTCGTGATCCGGTCCCCTTCCATATGCAAAGAATTCACCTTGCAATCCAACACGAACAACAGCCCAAACGGCAGGGTGATGACCAAGGATATGCATTTTCATTTTGTGCTTCCAACTAGCAAAATCAGTGCCATCAAAGTACAGACCTCTACGGTGATAATTTCCCTCACTATACGCCATACTCTCCTAGGTGTGAAACCAATGCAATGGAGACCAAAGCTCTGATACCACTTGTAGGATCGAAAGTAGGTCTAGAGGGGGAGGTGATAAGACTACTTGACCAAATAAAAATGTAGTTTTACCCAATTTCAAGTGTTGCCATATTTTAGCATTCATAGCAAGTCAAGCACACCCTACACATGCATGTCTACGAGTATAGCAGTGGAAAGTAAAGACAAGCTTGGGTAGTAAAGGAAGGGTAGGAAGATCAAACACAATTTGGAGACACGATGATCTTTCCTGTGGTTCCGATATGTAGTGCTATCGTACGTCCACGTTTATGGAGTCTTCAACCCATGGAGGGTAATGGTCGCGAGAGCCCACGAAGGGTTCCATGAAGAAGCAACCTTGACTATACCATGATGGCCTTCGTCCACGGACGACTAGCCTAACTCGGGGTAGATCTTCACAAAGTAGGTGATCTCCTTGCCCTTGCAAACTTCTTGTTTCACTCCATAACACGAAGTAGGAGGCTCCCAAGCGACACCTAACCAATCTAGGAGGCACCACCCTCCAAAAGGTAATAGGCTCGATAATGTCGATGAACTCCTTGCTCTTGTGCTTCAAGATGATAGACTCCTCAACACACAATCACTCTCTCACAGATTTGGCTTTGATGGAAGATATTGATTGGGTGGAAAGAACCTTGGGGAGGCTAGAGATCAAGATTCATATGGCTGAAATGGAATGGCATGATCTCAACACATGAGTAGGTGGCTCTCTCTCAGAAAACCAGTTGGTATGAGTGGGGATCTGTTTTGAGTGCTTCTCTTGCGAGTGAGTTGTGGTGGAGGGGTACATATAGGCATATCCAAAAATCCAACCGTTACAGCTTAACTGACCAACTTAGTGACACCAATGTGTGAAGCTCAGTGATACCGAGTTGCTCTAAAGGTAGCAACTTTTGAATCTCAGTGAGACCGATACATAAATCTCGGTTGCACCGATTAGGTGACCAGCGGTCAGATTGCGCAACTCAGTGACGCTGATCCAAAAAAATTGGTGCGACCGATTTTGTTAATCGAGGTAACAGAAAGTTGGCAACTCAAACTCGGTGGCACCAAACCAGAATCGGTAGCACCGAAAAGCTAGGGTTTGGCATGGGTCTGTCTGAGTGTGAGAATCGGTAGCACATGTTGGAAATAGGCCCTAGAGGCAATAAATAAATTGTTTATTATTATATTTCCTTCTTCATGATGATCGTTTATTATCCATGCTATAATTGTATTGATTGGAAACACATTACATGTGTGGGTAAATAGACAACACTTTGTCCCTAGTATGCCTCTAGTGAACTAGCTCGTTGATCAAAGATGGTCAAGGTTTCCTAGCCATTGACATGTGATGTCATTTGATAACGGGATCACATCATTAGGAGAATGATGTGATGGACAAGACCCAAACTACAAACGTAGCATATGATCGTGTCAGTTTATTGCTACTGTTTTCTGCATGTCAAGTATATGTTCCTATGACCACGAGATCATGTAACTCACGGATACCGGAAGAGTGCCTTGTGTGTATCAAATGTCGCAACGTAACCGGGTGACTATAAAGGTGCTCTACAGGTATCTCCGAAGGTGCATGTCTATTGAGTTGGCATGGATCAAGACTGGGATTTGTTACTCCACGTGACGAAGAGGTATCTCAGGGCCCACTCGGTAATACACCATCACACTAAGCCTTGCAAGCAATGTGACTAAGTGTTGGTCACGGGATCTTGTATTACGGAACGAGTAATGAGACTTGCTGATAACGAGGTTGAACTAGGTATGGAGATACCGATGATCGAATCTCGGGCAAGTAACATACCGAAGAACAAAGGGAACATCATACGGGATTAACTGAATCCATGACATAGAGGTTCGACCGATAAAGATCTTCGTAGAATATGTAGGAACCAATATGGGCATCCAGGTCCCGCTATTGGTTATTGACCGTAGAGGTGTCTCGGTCATGTCTACATAGTTCTCGAACCCGCAGGGTCTGCACACTTAAGGTTTGGTGACGTTTCGGTAGTACAGAGTTATGTATGGTGGTGACCTAAGGTTGTTCGGAGTCCCGGATGAGATCCCGGAAGTCACGAGGAGCTCCGGAATGATTCGGAGGTAAAGATTCACATATAGGAAGTCCTGTTTTGGTCGCCGGAAAAGTTTTGGGCTAATCGGTAATGTACCGGGAGTGCCGGTAGTGTACCGGGAGACCACCGGGAGGGGTATTTCGACCCAAGGGGCTTCATGGGCTGTGGGAGAGTGAATATCATCCTTTTGTGGGCTGGTGGAAATCCCACAGAAGGCCCATGCGGCTAGGGAAGAAAAGCCCAAAGGAAAAAAGGTGGAAAAGGGCCAAAAAAGGAGAATCCTAGTCCTACTAGGATTGGAGGAAGATTCCTCCTCTCCCACTTGGTTCGGTCGACCCAAGGGCTTGATCCTTGGGAGCCAAGCCTCCTCCTCCTCTCCTCCTATATATACTAGAGGGTTTTAGGGTTTTGGCACAGAATTTTCAGCCACGTGCTACCCGTTCCTTCAGTGCATAGTTTCTCCTCTAGATCGGATTTCTTCAGTGCTTAGGCGAAGCCCTGCCGGAATAGCTCCACCACCATCGCCGGAGCACTGTCACGCTGCCGGAGAAATCCACTACCTCTCCGCTCTCTCTTGCTGGATCAAGAAGGCGGAGATCGTCATCAAGCTATACGTGTGCTGAACGTGGAGGTGTCGTCCGTTCGGTGCTTGATCGGGACGGGTCGTGATTGGATCGCGGGACGGTCGGCGATTTGGATCGCGAAGACGTTTGACTACACCAACCGCGTTTCTTAACGCTTCCCGCTTAGCGATCTACAAGGATATGTAGATCCACTCTCCCTCTCGTAGATGCTCATCACCATGGATAGGTCTTGCGTGAACGTAGGAAAATTTTTGTTTCCCATGCGACGTTCCCCAACAAGAAGGTCTATAGGTGGATTTGCAGTGTCTCTTGGTAGCAACCTGATTTCTTGGTGTGCTCATAAGCAACCCATGGTTTCTCGCTCCAGCACTGAAGCAGAATATAAGTCTTTAGCTAATGCTACTGCAGAGATTATTTGGGTCCAAAGTCTTCTCACTGAGTTGAAGGTTCCTCATCCTCGTGCTGCCTCACTTTGGTGTGATAATCTTGAAGCTACCTATTTATTTGTCAATCTAGTTTTTCATGTCAGGACCAAGCATATTGGAATTGATTATCACTTTGTACGTGAGCGGGTGGCTGACAAACTACTTAATATTCGCTTTATTCCCACTGGTGATCAAGTTGCGGATGTGTTTACTAAACCTCTTACATTGCGGCAGTTGGAGGTTTTTCGTCGCAATCTCAACTTGGATAGTTGTGATTGAGGAGGAGTGTTAGACAACCTGTACACAGTGTATATAAACCGTATAGGATAAGGATAGGTGTATAGGATAAGGATAGGTGTGCGTGGGTTTTCTGTTGTAATCTCTGGTTAGGTAGATCGTTAGGATTGCATCGATCTCTTGCTTGTAGATCAATCCACGATCACCTAAACCTTTCCTGTATTCCCGCGGCTTCATCCTACTTAACACGCACGCGTCCCTGCTGCAACGCATACGCTTCTACCCTATTTTCCACACAATTCTATATAAAACGTGGTCTCTGTCTATGTTGCATGCAATTTATTTTATTATTACTGCTATTGTCTTTGATCTGTTTCATTTAGCCCTGCTCTTCTCCGGCCATTCTTCGTTAGTTCATTGATATCATTTATATGCGTGGATCTGGGAGAGATGCCATTGATCATACCTTTTCTGCCGTGTGCCTATGCTAAATCTCGGTCATGTAATTTTTTTAAGATATTTTCATTCTTGATCTACGAAGCACCAATACAACGACACTGATACGGTGATACGGGTACGGCGATACGGGATACGACAATTTCTAAAAACAACAACACGACGATATGGAAAACATATATAAATAATAATAAAATGACATGTACTAAAAACTAACATAATAAAATGTGTGAGATGAGATCAAAATACCACTTCATCGGTTGCCTAATTGCTTTCATGCCTCATTGTTTTTTATTTTAAAAATCTCTATCATCAAGGGGGTAACACGCCATGGAATGCCCAACCCAATTTGAATTGTAATACCTATTAACATGACAACAAAAAAATCAACAAATCTTTTAAAGTTGAGAACTTAAGATTGTCAAATGACAAACATATATAAAGAGCAACCCTGGATTGCACGAGTGAGTCAAATAATGGAAGGGGGTACTACTCTTCTTCCAACGTTTTAGAAGTTTTTTCGTTGTAACGATATAGCGAACACAATCTTCATTGAGCTCCTTATTCTCATAACGATAAATATGTAGGAACTCTCACTTATGAATATAACGATAATTAAAATCCGCAAGCAATACACATCAATAATGTTGAAATGATGATGAAAAAAGCTAAAAGAATCTTGATGCCGTGAGCATGGTTCTGGTAGGGTTTGTAGATGCAGGGTTGTGTAAGGTCTTACTATCATCCTATATATTTAAGAAGTTCATTCCCACTATTTGATTTATCTCAACATGCATCATAGACACCTCAACATCCAATCACATCTAGTCACGTCACACCTCATGCAGTCTTTCCTCCTCTGGTCTGACAAAATATTAGAAAAAACAAAGTCTTTAGGATTTCTTGAAACGTACATGCCAATATAGTTCAGCGAACGAATGGCTACTTTGTTTCCGAATAAAAACACACCATAATGGTCCGAAGTACTTCCTTCGTTTCTAAATATTTGTTTTTCTAGAGATTTTGCTATGGCCTACATACGGATGTATATAAACATAATTTAGAGTATAGATTCACTCATTTTGCTCCGTATGTAGTCCGTAGTTGAATCTCTAGAAAAACAAATATTTAGGAACGAGAGAGGGAGTAATATCCAAACAGGCGCTCTCCCTCAGAAAAAATGTTGTCTGCCTCTCTCCCACATACCCACATAAAAAACTTTAGTTCTTCCCCTTCCAATAGATAGCTCACAACCGTGGAAAAACGAAGCCCTCCTTTCCCCTAGCTATGATCCAGTGACGAGCAGGCGATCTCCGAATGAAGTCTAGTCCGCTCGGACGACCGTCGATCTAATTCACCTGCAACTCCACTTTATGCATGCCAGACCACGGTTCCGTTGCCGGCCGTCCAGATAATCGCTGAGGGCACAGCCGAATCGGCTTGTTCGGGTTGTTATTATGCTCCTAGCCTACCCGGCACGCCGGGCGGTCTACCTCGCCACCGTCTCTTTGGCGGTTGGGACGCGAGCCGGGTTGATGTTAGGCCTTTGCTCTGCTCGATGGCTGCCATCGGTTGCGACAAGCATCGAGGAGTTCGCCTCAATCAGCAAAGTGTTGGTGTCTAGCCCTAGCTGCTCTCTCTCTGATGGCTAGACGGAGGAAGAAGAAGAAGGACACAGCAGGATACGCTTGGCGCACGAACGGCCAATTGGTTTTCTTTCTTGAGCACGTACTCAGCCACAGACTACAACACACAGCGACGGGGCTTATACGTGCGCGCCCGCCGCACACGTCCGCACCCGCCGCACACGTACGCCACGCCCCGCGCTTCCACAGCTCCCGTGCCCGCCGCGCACGTACGCCAACGGGACGCGACTGGGTCCTACGCCCTGCACGGCCACACCACGCGCGTCCATCTAACCAACCCGATCGCACGCGCACACACACATGCGATCACACACACACGTGCACTCCCGTCACGGACCTATGCAGCTCGGACTGCACCCACGCGTCCGGTGCGCGCACGCACACGCACCCGACGTGGTCGTCGCGTGACGGACACGGCCTATTCCTAACACAAAGAAGACTATCCCAACGGCTCCAGCTCCGTGGCTGGCACATCAGCTTATCAGTGAGCATTGTAGCACTTACTTTCACCAGTGAGATGAGGAATACCATGGTTGGCACACTTCTGTGTGGTACGATCATTTATATCCTGCCTTTGCGACCACTTCCTACTTCCCTATCCCCACTGTGCATTCCGTGTCATCTGTGCCTCTGAGCACCAGACTTCCCACAATCCGCTGTCAACTTCACATGATCCAGCATGTCCTTCACGGAGTTGCTGTTTCACTCAGACATCAGGAAACATATAGCTTTTAATATTATACAGTGAGATTTTAATTCTGTCCATTTGTCGCACATAAGTGTTTGATTACTAATATATGCCATTGTTTTTCTCATGCCTTTTCACTAATAGTATTGATGTATATTTGCAAGATGCCCGCGAAGGAGTTGCCAAAATTGTCAAGCTGGGCATGCTCTATGTATTAGTGATACCTCTTTTTATTGCATTTGGCTAGGTTTTGTTTTGGTGCCAGACTGAATTTCGTTCACCCGAATTAAGCCAAAGTTATGTTGCATTATACTCACTAAGGTGTAATTCCTTTCCTATGAATTTGAAACTATAATGTTTTCGGCAGCATTCGTATAAAGGGTTGCAATCTGCTCCGTCCAGCACTTTACTGTAAAAAAGTGCTATTCCCTATAGGTCGTTGTGTAACAACCGAAATTTTAAGCATTGACTGGTATGTATTTGTAGAGTATATGATAGATATAGAAGCATTAAAATTTAATATATGCCCATTTTCATTACGCTAAAGTTTTACCTACTATTTTTTTTCCTATTAACCGATTCATGGCATAATTCACTGAGGTGGCAAAATACATTACTTTAGAACATATATGTGTTTTTTCTTTTTCTATGTTAATAGTTCGACATATTATTGTAAATTGTACAAACTGATCTTGATTTATAAATTGCCGACACTTTTTTTCTTGCCAGTTGAATCTTGCCCATTTGGATCATGTCTAAGATGGCAAAGGTAACACATTCAATATTTGTTTATGAGACCCCCTTACCGATGTGAGACATTTCCCACTTATTTGTTTGAGATGTTCTCGGCAAGTCCACTTTTTATTTCCTGGCTAAACTCCTCTACGCACTAGACTAGCTGAGGTTTACAAATATGTGGCAGTGGACACGAAATGCAAATTAATGTGGACCTGTCATCCATATATACCTCTAGATAGACACATCACACATGCACTCAAATAGTAACTAACAAAATGAGACAGAGAGTGCATATTGCGTAACCATGCGTGCTAAATTATCAAAGGAAATGGGGGCAAACTACTTATCTACCTTGTTGGACAAGGACAAAGACAGATAGTCAGTGAGAGTATGCGGCCGCAACACCAAGTTACATGGTCGTTCGATGCGTCTATGCGCGAGATGATGTGCTCCAACTTTTAACAACCTTCTCTCGACGAAGTCAAAGCTCGGGTAGATGGTATCATCACTAATGGAACCAGCGGAAAAAACTTCTACAGGCACCAAGAAAGAGCAATACATGCCCCAGAACATCGCGCACCCTGCGCCGCCACCGCCCAAGCTCTTGACACGGGATAGTGTCCCGGTATCCAAATTCACTCGATACATGCTATACCGATGCCGAAATCCCGATTTATTTCGCGACGTGAATACTTGTTGATGAGGTGCATATTTTCCGTCATTGGCCAGACACGCATATGCAGCTTGGCAGCCACCTCCAGCCGTGGTGGCTGGTTTGGATCGACATGCAGCACCCTGACACTATCAGCGTTAACGTTGTAGAAGCGCCCTGCAAACATTAAGGGCGTTTTTGTAACCGAATCATGGTGGTACTTCAGCAACATCCATTGATCGTCCCCCGGCTTGGCCATGCCAAGCATGCCAAGCCTACTGAAGCAGAGCACCACTGTTGAATCATCACTAGCAATGCCAGAGCCCGCCGCTATGAAGTAGTCTTTGTTGAAATGGGAAAGCATGTCATGGTCATCAGAGGGCAGCAGCGTGGTGAGCGGTGGTAGCTCTATGAGGTGACGCGTGAGCGGGTTGAGCAGGCGGACGTGGTTGTGTTCGTGGAGCAGGACGAGGAGGCCCTCGGGGGTGACACTGAGCAGATCATGGTCAAGGAGCTCCAGGAGGTCCACTTGGATGAACTCGCCGGTGGAGGAGTTGAGGAAGGAACGGCGGTTGGGAGCAGCGAGGGGGTCGCGGAGCAGGACCCACCGCCACGGATGGAACCGGCGGTCGAGCCCGCCGTGGGCAGGGAGCGCGGTTCTGTGCAGCACTGACGCCATGCGTGGCACACGGCACGGAAGCGGAGATAGTCGGCGACGTCATACGCGAGGACGCGCTCGGCGATCAGCCCTGCCGGCCCATCGTCCAGATCAGACCAGTCCCTCCTGGTCCTGGGAGGGGAGAGCAGCAAATCAGATCGGATGGGAGTCGTCAAGATCCGCGGTGTGCGTGCGCGCTTCGCGCCCCAACTGGAGAGCTGGCTGGAGCAAGGTTGCACAAGATGGTGAGGGCGTTTGATTCCTCGCTTCGTCGTGCCGCCCCGCCGGGACGATGGTTTTCTTCTATCGTCTGCTCCTCGTCCTTCGGTCTCGCAACAGGAACAGGTGGTCCTTGGCCGCCTCGCCCGACGGGAGGGACGAGGAATGGGAGGAGCATGGGATCGGGCGGCGGCTTGCATTCCGACGACGAGGGTCGAGGAGAAGGACATACGCGGGCTTCTTTCTTCACAAGGTACGGCCTCAAAAGCAACGACCTCGGAGGTCGATGTGGGCTAATCCGAGTCTGACTGCCTTATCACACGCGTTTCCCTCCACAGAATTAAATAAAAAAAAGTTGGTCGAGATTTCTCAAAAAACAAAAAAGAGCAACAAAGTTGCGAGAAAAATAGAGCCAAATACAAATCTCATTTTCATAAGCACCACCTATCCACCTTATTTATTTTTGAGTGAATTCATTTTTTACTCATACCTAGTTTCACATTTGTGACAGTATTTATATAAAAAAATCATGTTTTTATTCAATTTAATCAAACTTTTTTCATAAATTACCTCATTTAAAAAATTCCTTGTTTCTCGTTAACTGTGCATGCCACCTCCACGGTTTAGTTGTCATTATGTTTTCCCTTTGGGTTATTTGCACTGAACCCGACCCAGACCACCTAGTCAGGCCTCACCCGACCCACGCAACCTCGCCACACCGTTGGTCGAGCCACACCGGAGCCACCCGACCCACCGACAATGGCACCCTCCTTGTCACTGACGGCTCCATTGCTCCTGCCTCACTATGACAACTAGGATCAGGATGCGACTGCTCGGAGCAACAACGGTGGTGGGCGGGAGCAGTACCGATTCTTTGCCATTTCAACAGTGTTCTTCAGTTGGTGACTAGCTTGAGATAAATTGCTTGTGCCTTGAATGAAATTGATGGGTTTTTGCTTTGCTTCTGGAAGTTGGTGATGTGGTACTCGGCGGAGACGACGATGATGTGTTCTGGCTGATGGGAAACGTTGCATGGGAAACAAAAAATTTCATACGCACACGCAAGATCTATCCATGGTGATGAGCATCTACGAGAAAGAGAATGGATCTACGTACCCTTGTAGATCGCTAAGCGGGAAGCGTTAAGAAACGCGGTTGGTGTAGTCAAACGTCTTCACGATCCAAATCGCCGAGCGTCCCGCGATCCAATCACGATCCGTCCCGATCAAGCACCGAACGAACGGCACTTCCGCGTTCAGCACACGTACAGCTTGATGACGATCTCCGCCTTCTTGATCCAGCAAGAGGGAGCGGAGAGGTAGACGAGTTCTCCGGCAGCGTGAAGGCGTCGCGGCGATGGTGGTGGAGCAATTCCGGCAGGGCTTCACCTAAGCACTGCAGAAAACCGATCTAGAGGAGAAACTATGCACTATAGGAACGGGTAGCACGTGGCTGAAAATCAAGTGCCAAAAACCCTAAAACCTCTAGTATATATAAGAGGAAGAGAGGAGGAGGCTTGGCCCAAGGGCCAAGCCATCTAGGCTTCGGCCGAACCAAGGAGGAGAGGATGAATCCTCCTCCAATCCTAGTAGGACTAGGACTCCTCCTTATTTTGATCTTTTTGCCTTTTTCCACCCTTTTCTCTTTGGGCTTTTCTCTCCCAGACGCATGGGCCTTGTGTGGGACTTCCACCAGCCCACTAAGGGCTGGTATTGACTCTCCCACAGCCCATGTAGCCTCTTGGATCGAAATACCCCTCCCGATGGTCTCCCGGTACACTACCGGCACTCCCGGTACACTAACGATGAGCCCGAAACTTTTTCGGCGCCCAAAATAGGACTTCCTATATATCAATCTTTACCTCCGGACCATTCCGGAGCTCCTCGTGATATCCGGGATATCATCCGGGACTCCGAACAACCTTCGGTCACCACTATGCATAACTCTATACTATCGAAACGTCACCAAACCTTAAGTGTGCAAACCCTGCGAGTTCGAGAACTATGTAGACATGACCGAGACACCTCTACGGTCAATAACCAATAGCGGGGCCTGGATGCCCATATTGGTTCCTACATATTCTACAAAGATCTTTATCGGTCGAACCTCTATGTCAAGGATTCAGTTAATCCCGTATGATGTTCCCTTTATTCTTCGGTATGTTACTTGCCCGAGATTCGATCATCGGTATCTCCATACCTAGTTCAACCTCGTTACCGGCAAGTCTCTTTACTCGTTCCGTAATACAAGACCCCGTGACTAACACTTAGTCACATTGCTTGCAAGGCTTATTGTGATGTTGTATTACCGAGTGGGCCCTGAGATACCTCTCCGTCACATGGAGTAACAAATCTTAGTCTTGATCCATGCCAACTCAACAGACACCCTCGGAGATACCTGTAGAGCACCTTTATAGTCACCCAGTTACGTTGCGACGTTTGATACACACAAGGCACTCTTTCGGTGTCCGTGAGATACATGATCTCATGGTCATAGGAACATATACTTGACATGCAGAAAACAGTAGCAATAAACTGATACGATCATATGCTACGTTTGTAGTTTGGGTCTTGTCCATCACATCATTCTCCTAATGATGTGATCCCGTTATCAAATGACATCACATGTCAATGGCTAGGAAACCTTGACCATCTTTGATCAACGAGCTAGTTCACTAGAGGCATACTAGGGACAAAGTGTTGTCTACTTATCCACACATGCAATGTGTTTCCAATCAATATAATTATAGCATGGACAATAAACGATTATCATGAACAAGGAAATATAATAATAAACACTTTATTTATTGCCTGTAGGGCATATTTCCAACACTGGCATAGATGCAGTGACAGGCATCGGGTGTTGCATGGGGTGGTGCATTGGTCCGTACAAAAATGAAATTCTTAAAATGATGGTCTGTTCCAGTAGCTTTTATTGGAAAGAATATGCAGCTTCTTTAGGGCCATGAACAATGTTGGTCAACAATTAGTGTAAATCTTAGCATCAACTCTACCCGGTGCTAACCATTTTGTAGTGTGGTCCCAAACAAGAAGAAAAACCTTCGGGCCTGCTTGAGATGGCTGGAAATGGATAAGAAACTAGTGCAAAATTAGAAGGGGAGGCAATGCCTTGCCTCACTGTTTTTGTTTTTCATGTAAACTTTTGGGAAACATAATAGAAAAACAAAAACAAATCCTAAGATCACGGTCCAAGAACACTATGAAGATGCATTAAAGGGTTAGATCGGATTGCTACCAACTTCGAGTTGCAGTGGTAGAAGAGTTGATGTAGATTGTTGATGAAGTTCCTCGAACCGTTCATGAATGATCCCTTAAACCGAAGACCAAAATCACGGCCTCTCTACGGATTGCAAGCATGCAAGGTAAACGTTCCGGTAGCGCTTCGCCGTCTAGAGCTAATTGTCACCGGAGAATTAGGGGAGAATAAAAGAACCACACATGGTTTCTCTATTATGATGATTAGAGAGAATCAATGTAGACAAAAAAGATTTAGTCAAATTAGAGAGGAGGGGGCACCCAGAACGAGGACTTGATACATTCTCTAGGGGGGTCGAAATATATAGATAGTTACTCCACATGTCTCATATACTGTCATGTGATAGTTTATATAGTACTTTATCATTCTAAATATGTTGATATACTATATCTAAGATATTTCCAAGCAAGCTATAAGAAAAAAAATGCATGTGAGTCCATATTCTTTTGTATATTCTAAAAATGCCTTCATATCGATACGTATAAAACAATAAAGATAGTATGTACCTAAAAAGTAGTATACATACTACGCCAATATTTTTATATACATTACATACTTTCGATTTTGACAGATACTACATACAACAACAAAACTCACGTGAGGATAACTACTCCTAACCGGTAGTTACCACCCAGGGTAACTAGCTCATATGTGGCGCCGGAAGCGAGAGGAGCATGCACCCTCCCCGCTCCCCCGCACACCCTAGTCGGCCGGCCCATGTGCGGGGCAGGGAGACCCTTGTTTTTTTTTCTGTTTTCAGGTTTTTTGTTTTTTAAAAATAATTCAGGATTTCATAAAAAGTTACAAATTGTTGAATTGTTAGTGAATTCAAAAACTGTTCATGATTTGAAGATTGTTTGGGAAATGACAAATGCTCACAGATTCAAAACAATGTTTGCTATTTCAAGAATAATGTTCACAATATTCAAAAACTGTTCGAGAATTCTGAAAAATGTTCCCAACTTTCAAAAAATGTTCACACAATTAAAAACAATTTCAGTTTCAAAAAGCATTAATGAAATAAAAAATGTTTGTAACAAAATGTCCCTAAACTTTAAAAATTGTTCCTAAATGTCAAAACACGTTCACGTGTTCCATAAAATGTACGAAATTCCAAGAAATGTATGTGAATTTGAGAAATCTTCACGATTTTGCAAAATGTTCAGGGATTTCTAAAAATTTATCACGAATTTGTAAAAATTGTTAATGAATTTTGAAAATGTTCATAAGTTCCAAAGAAATGTCCATGCTTGAAAAAATGTTCATGATTTGAACAAATATCATGAACTTGAAAAGATGTTGACTTTTTCCAAAAATGTTAGGGACTATGTAGAAAATATTCGTCAACACAAAAATATTCATAAAGTTGAAAAATGTTCATGTTTAAAAAATGATCATGAGTTCAAAAAATATTCATAATTTGAGAAGAATTGTTGGGAAATTTTAAAGATAGCGGAAAAAGAAAAAAAAGCAGAACAATACAAATAAAAGGAAAAGGTAATAAAATAAGATAAAAAACGAAAGATAAACAATGAAAATTGCTACCACCGTCTTTCGATTTTGCTAGAACTGTCAATTTTGTTTATGCTTCAATCATGGACGATGCACTAGAGTGCTGCAACCATTGACGGCAACCGAGGCTAGCTAGACTGCGAGCTTTTCGATGGGTGTTGCGGTTGGCGTCCGTCTTCACCGGAGTTGCAACCATCGCCAGCATAACTGCAACCGCGTGATATACGCAACTACATGCGTGGAGCCGGGGAGGAACGCAAGAGGCGGCGAAGGCAGGTGGTGTTTTACTTCGTCGAGAGCGGTGAGGTTGTGAGCACCGGCGGCGAGCAGGGGCGGCGGTGGTCCAAACGAGGACAACGTGGGCCAGCGTTCAGGATCCCAAGAGAGGCAGCGGCACTCGTTTTTTTTCTTCTATTTTCCCGTGGTAGGAGGATGACAAAAGGGCAGCCAGGACAGATATAACAATTACGGACATCCAGATCGAACGGCTCTAGACGGACCAAACGAAATTTGGGCCGGTGCGCCGGCCCCTAGCATTGACCAATGGAAAACTCATAGAGAGGTGATTAAATTATATTGAATTGTATTCAGTCGAGTGAACATAACATTTTCAACTTGGATTAAACCGCAGCCCAGATGGAGACACCTCGTTGCTTATTCTCAGAGCGATCAAATTTGAGTCACAGATACAGATATTTTGTAGCATAGCGTGCAACAACGTGGTTATTTAACCCCTTGCCTTTAATTTTCTGGCTAAACTCCTCTTCGCACAAGACTAGCTAGATGATTAGAAATATATGAAAGGCTCGATATGCAAATTAATCTGGACTACTCGTCCATACATAACTCTAGCTAGCTAGACACATGCACTCAAATACTAACTAACCATATGGGACAAAGAGTGCATATTGAATAACAGTGGAAATGGGGGTAAACTACTCATCGTCGAGGGTATTGGATAAAGATAGATAGTCAACGAGAGTATGCGGCCGCTGCACCAAGCTACATGGCCGTTCGATGTGTCCATCCGCGAGATGATATGCTCCAACTTCTGACAGTCTTCTCTCGGTAAAGTCAAAGCTCGGGTAGATGGCGTCAGCGGTAATGGAGCCAGTGGGGAAAACCTCTAGAGGCACCGAGAAAGAGCAATGCATGCCCCAGAACATCGCTCGCCCTGCGCCACCACCCAAGCTCTTGACTGGGCATAGTGTTCCGGTGTCCAAATCCACTCGATACATGTTGTACCGGTGACACGATTTATTCCGTGACGTCATCCGACGGTGGATCAGCATCAAGTCACCACAACTGTTGACCAGGTGAAACCCTTCCGAAATTGGTGAGATACGCATATTCAGCTTGGCAGCCACCTCAAACCGTGGTGGCTGGTTTGGACAAATTTGCAGCGTCATGACTCCATCAACCTTAACATGGTAGAAGCGCCCTGCAAACATTAAAGGCGTGTCTGTATACCCATCATGGCTGTACATCAGCATAATCCAGTGGTCATCGCCGGGCTTGGCCATGCCAAGCATGCGGAACCTATTGAAGCAGAGCACGACTGTCGAATCGTCGCTGGCAATGCCGGAGCCCGTCGCGAAAAAGCCGTCTATGCTGAAATAGGAAAGCATGACATGGTGTTTAGAGGGCAGCAGCGTGGTGAGCGGCGGCAGCTTCGTGAGGTGACGCGTGAGCGGGTTGAGCAGGCGGACGTGGTTGTGGTCGTGGAGCAGGATGAGGAGGCCCTCGGGGGTGACACCGAGCAGCTCATGGTCAAGAAGCTCCGGGAGGTCCACTTGGATGAACTCGCCGGTGAAGGAGTTGAGGAAGGAACGGCGGTTGGGAGCAGCGAGAGGGTCGCGGAGCAGGACCCACCGCCAGGGATGGAACCGGCGGTCCAGCCCGCCGTGGGATCGCGGTTCAGTGCAGCACCGCCGCCATGCGCGGCACACGGCACGGAAGCGGAGATAGTCGGCGACGTCATACGCGAGGACGCGCTCGGCGATCAGCCCTGCCGGCCCATCGTCCAGATCAGACCAGTCCCTCCTGGGAGGGGAGAGCGGCAAATCAGATCGGATGGGAGTCGTCAAGATCCGCGGTGTGCGTGCGCGCTTCGCGCCCCAGTTGGGGAGCTGGCTGGAGCAAGGTTGCAGAAGATGATGAGGCCGTTTTCTTCCTCGCTTGGTCGTGCCGCCCCGCCGAGATGATGGTTTTCTTCTATCGTCTCCTTCGCTCTCGCAACAGGAACAGGAGGTCCTTGCCCGCCTCGCCCGACGGGAGGGACGAGGGACAGGAGGAGCATGGGATCGGGGGGCGGCTTCCATTATGTCTTCTTGGCTTTCCGCCCGAGAGGGGAGGGCCAAACGTCGTTGTTTCTTCTTCACAAAATATGGCCTCAAAAAGCCTTTGCTGTGCTGCGATCCAGGCCGGGCTGGTAATTAACGACTGGTGTGCTGACCTTGGTGGTCTATGCCATACTTATCCGAGTCCGCCACTAATCCGAGTCTGACTGCCTTATCATACGTGTTTTCGCTCAACAAAAAATTAAAAATAGAGTTGAATTCTTTTTTTTTTCCAAGAGACACAGAGGCAAACTCAAATCTCAGTTTGCATAAGCACCATCTATCCACCCTTTTTGACTAAATTCGATTTTTTACACCCCATTTGGTTTCATGTTTGTGGCAGTATTTGCCTCATTTATCAAAAAAACCACATTTTTACTCAATCTAATCAAACACATATTAACCCATTTTCCCCCATTTCTCTGCTGACTGTGCATGCCACATCGACAGTTAGTTACTTCTGTTTTTTCCTCTGGTGTATTTGCACTGAACCGGAACCAGCCCAACTGGTCAAGCCGCACGCGACCCACATCATGGCAGGAAATGGGTCAAAAGCTGGTGTAATATTAATTAAAAGGGTTCTTCTCAAAAAAATAAATTAGAAGGATTCTTTGTCGTGTAAAACCCGTTCGCACTTCCTTCTATTGTGTACCAGTATTGGGCAAAACAAGCATCATATGTTTTATCGCATAGTCAAAAACATGAATTAAACAAAAACCCGCAAAAAAACATGAATTAAGCTAGCACCATTTTCATGGAAGACCCACGGTCGATCAGCGCTACACAGTCACAGAGTCACACACACCGATCCTAATCATAAAAAAAGAAAATTATAGGAAGGCCAAGAAACAAAGGCGGAGAATAGCTGACGACAATTGGATGGCGTGCGACTCGGGCGGTTCGCATGACGTGGGGACGACCTAGGCGATTCGAGATGGAAGGTCTCCTTGGCCGCCAATCTCACGACGCGGTCGCTGACTTTCGATGACGGCGTTCTGGCTCTCCGGCGTGACACCCTCCGGCTGGTCTTGCTAGACGACCGCGGAGTGGTGGTCAACGCCCGCTTCCTACGTGCCGTTGAACATGTTGATATTGTGACATAGTTTCTTTTCCTTGTCACTTTGCGAAGATCAGGGATTGGTTGCTGGCGGGGAACGGCGCTCTGACGACGATGACGACGGTGACCTGAGCAAGTGCACCGGAGATTTGGGGAGGCGGCGATGCGGTGCATGGGAGATACACGGGGAGCGGTGTGGGGGAGCCAACACGATCCGACACGGGTTCGAGCCCTACCGCTTAGGCGCCAATGGCGGATGGACGACACGTGAGGGGAGATCCACTCGTCCATTACCCTGAGCATGCGGGTATAAAACCTCCCCACCCCCTCCCGGTGCTTGACCTAGAAATCTCCCTCTCCCACTTCTGGACTACGGAAAAAAAACCTAGATCTCGATCCTCAGACTCCTTTGAGTGGTGGAGGGGCAAGGTGAGAGGGGATTCACGATCGTTTGCGGCGGTCGTCGCTTCTCCTCGCATGGTGTTCGAGGGGGGATGCGGCTACCATGGAGGCCGTCACGAGGGCACGGATCTGCACCGTGTTGGGCATGGATCTGGCCGGCAGCCGGGGCGGGGGAGTGGGCGAGGCGGAGACAAGAGCAAGTACTCCTGGAAGAGAAAAATTGAAAGCGACCTCAGCAACTCGACCTCCTCAAACATCGCCACGACCTCCGACGACACCTCGCGCTGGGAAGCAGCGGCGGCAGGGAAGCACCAAGCTCAGGAAGGGGGGTTTTGGAGGCCTAAATCTCAAGGCTCCTCTGAGTCTGGGGGCGCTGGGGATGGACTCGAAGCCTCTCCTCTACCCCGTCGCCCACAGGGCAAGCAGAACATCCAGGTGCACCCTACCAAAAAGCCCGACCCCTGCCCTATCTGCAAATCTCCTGAGCATCTTATTGTTCGTTGCCCTCAAGCTTTTTGCGAGAGATGCAATAAGTTGGGCCATCTTGCATCAGTGTGTACTAAGTTCCTTCCCTAGGAGTGTATTGCGCCTATGTGTGCCTTTCAATCTAGGGGCAGGGTTTCTACTACATTCATGATTCATGTACTGCTAATCAACTGAAAGAAAGATCCAATAGCATTGTTGTCACGATTATTGAAGGAGAGACATCCAATGTCGGATGGAGTTGGACTTGAATGATTACTTAGCCACTGGATGGCGGTGCTCTGCACATGCTATTCGCCCGGGAGTTTTTGTTGTGAGATTTCCTAACCCTCGCGCTGTGGCACGGATTTGCTATGTGGGGAGAGTCTAACTTAAAACTAGTGGTGTTGTGATTCACACCAAACAATGGTCCTCTATAGTGGGATCTAAGGGAGTGACAGAGATGCCTGGGTGAAGATTAGTAATGTTCCTCTTGACAAATGGAGTGAACGAAACCTAGCATATGTAGCTTCTTTGGTGGGGGTTCCTCTGGAAATCGATGCGGCCACCCTGCATCGCTCTGCTTTTGCTCGGGTTAGATTGGGGTGTAGAAATGTGGATGAAATTCCTGTGATAGCTGAAGTAGTTCTGGGTGGCCATTTCTATGACTTCTTTTATGAAGTGGATCAGGTTCTTGTGAGGGATCCTGATAGGGAGAAAAATGCTATTCCCACTTCATTGAACCTTGAGAAAAGTTCTCCCGAAAAGTATGTAGCTAGCATGAAAAAACCCTCTAAGATGGATGGCTCCTCATCTGGGCTTGGGGGGGGGGGGGAATCTCCCTCCATTGCCTAGGGTGGGGGAAATGATCAGATTCGAGAATCACACGAGAGTGTGGAGTCGGATGAATCCCTTCATACTACCTTGCTGATTGATACTATGGCTCAGGAAGAAAAAGAAAAGAAAGAAAAAGAAAATGCTGCTAATGTAAGTAATAAGATAGCAGAAAGTAAAATCAATAACTCCAAAGAAAATGCTAGCAATGGAAAATCATACTATGATGTGGTGAGAACTTCTCCTCAGGTGATGGAGATGGATGCAAATGATGAGACTGTTGTGAATGTTACCAGGGAATACAGAGTGGAGTCTCCTAAATCTGCGGTGGGTGTTGAGGTGATCCCTACCCCTCCTCTGGTTTCTGAAGAAAACCTATGCTTCAGCCTGCAAAATGTGCAGAGCAAGATGGAGAGGGATGATGACAAAGCCATGGCAGCGGCAAAAAAAAGGGATATTGAAGGTACCTCCAATTACACCAATTCCTTTGATGCTTTAACTAATCCTGAATTGATTGTTACTGCTATTAAGATGGGAGTGCATATACCATATGTTGATTTTGCTAATATTGATATCCTTAGAGATCTGGAAAAAAATAGAAATGTCGAAGCTAATAGTGATGGTGTTATCCAACCTGAGCCTGAGACTAATACTATGTTGCTCACCAATGCTAAGGGGGAGTCCCCCTTAGACTTAAACTGGGGAGAGGATAACATCATGGAAGATGAAGAATTTATTGTGGTTAGGTACAGAAAGAAGAAAGAAGAAAACATAATGTGACTATCACTAGGCCTACCACACACAGTCAATAAAAAGTTCTAGTTAACCGTACTCAGCCTCCTAGTAGGGTTACCACGAGGGGGAAGAGAAAATATGTTATTAAATGAAGTGAATCTTCTGGAATTGCAGAGGAGCAGGTAAAAAAGGAGTGGCTACCTGCTTCTCTGATATGATCTGAGACCATTTCCTTGACTTCTTTGGTATCTAGGAAACCAAAAAACATGATTTCCCTCGTAATTGTTTACGGAAAGTAGACCCCTGTGATAGTTTTTCATGGAACTGGATGCCTTCAAGAGGGAAGTCGGTGGCATCCTGTGTGGTGTTAGGAAAGAAAAGCTGGAGATTGTATCCTTCTCCATGGGGAATTTTCTTCTCCAAGCGACAGTTTATGATGTAAATAGTAAATGCAACGGGCACACATAATCGTGTATGGGGTGGCCCAAGATGAGAATAAGGATGATTTCCTTGATGAGATGACCTCTATGTGTTCTCAAATCTGAATCCCCTATATTATTGGTGGTGACTTTAACATTCTTAGGAAGCAAGGGGAGAAGAACAGGAATCTTGGCCACTCCCAGTACACAGACAAGTTTAACTCTGTCATTAACTCATTAAACCTATGAGAGATTTACATGGGAGGGGGGAAATATACCTGGACAAATAAAAAAAGCGCCCCACTTTAGAGAAGTTGGATAGGGTCCTTATGAGTTTTGATTGGTGTCGGTGTCAAAACCGGCGGATCTCGGGTAGGGGGTCCTGAACTGCGAGACTAGAATCGACGGTAACAGGAGATGAAGGGGACACAGATTTACCCAGGTTTGGGCCCTCCTATGGAGGTAATACCCTACGTCCTTCTTGGTTGTATTGATGATGTAGGGGGTTACAGAGTTGATCTACCTCGAGATCGAATAGCTAACCCTAGATGAGTTGTTCTATTCCTATACCCTAAAACCCGCTGGCTTATATAGACGCCGAGGATGCCTAGGGTTTACACACGATCGGTTACATGCCGAAGAGATAAACATGCCTATTTGCTACATCAAACATGGAGCGCAAGTCGTGCTTACCGAAGCTTCCATCCTGGAGACTGGGCCTTCAAATCCTCCAGTGTTTCGCAAGTAGCCCATATAGTCCGGCCCATAATAATAGGCCGGCTCCCCGAGGGCCCCTAATCCAGGACTCCCTCAGTATCCCCCGAACTTGCCTCCAACGCCAAGGGTCTTCAGCTCCAATTGCTTCGCAAATAGAGTCTTCGGCTTGGGAGGTGAGTTCCTTCCCGCCGAACCAAAGTTTTGCCTCTGATGATAAGTAGTTTTCCGCATAGTGGCACGTCCAAACACTGCAAATTGGTTGGCCTTGAAGGCCAAACATCAGGGGGTAAACAATGTTCCTATGACGACCTCTCTGATGAAAGGTCACGGCCCACCACGACTGCTAGGCCAGTTACATAGACCCGATTCGTGGTTCGAGGCCGTTTTAATCATCACGATCTACCACTATGCAGATCGTGTCCCGTTTTATATGGGATATACTTAATCACGAGTGCACAATGGCTCATACGTCTCGAGAAGTGGAGGGATTCACGGCGCAGCAAGGGGAGTCCAAATCGATAGGCCTCATAAAAAGAGGAGGAAAACCCTGAAGGCTATTCACGCTCTCCATTCGACTTCTCCGCCTCCCATTCCTTTGCGCCTATGAAGCTCAAATCTAGGTCTTTTCGCCCCCACCTCCAAGGTCATCAATGAAGGGCTCCAACGGCCAATGGGAAGCTTCCACGGTCACCGACTGGGAAATTCTCTACCTTAAGAAGGACGGCTACCTCTCAGCTGACATCCCTCGCCGAGCGGCGGAGGAGGGCCAAGTGATCCCCATCCCCAAGCCAGGCGAAAGGGTGGTGTTCATCCCCCACTTCATCAGGGGGCTGAGATTTTCCCTCCACCCCTTTGTTAGGGGGCTGATGTTCTTCTACGGCCTCGACTTCGACGATCTCCCGCCGAACTCCATCATGCACATATCGGTGTTCATCCTCGTCTGCGAGGCCTTCCTTTGCATCGAGCCACACTTTGGGCTCTGGCTTCAGGTGTTCAACATCAAGCCCAAGTGCTTCGGTGGCAAGCACGCAAATTGTGGCGGGGCCATCATCGGCAAGCTCAACCGCGTTGGGTGGCCGTCGGGCACCCTTATTGACACCATCAAGGGGTGGCAGAAGGAGTGATTCTACGTCACCGAACCACAAGAAGAAGGTCAGTATCCCGTTGCTGCATTCAGATCCGGTCCCCCTACTAGACTGGCTTCATGGCTCGAAAAGGGCCTTGTCTGGGGACCAGGCAAGGAGGTGAGCGACCTGCAGAAGCGCATCCGCTCCATGGTTGAGGAGGGCACCAAGTTGACCGATGTGGTCCAGGTGATGCTCCGAAGATGTATCCTCCCTTGCCAGCGACGGGACACCCCATGTGGGCTCGTGAGCTCAACGCCGAGCCCACAGTCCGGAATCTCTTCCACACTACACGGGAGAAGTTGTGGAAGGCGCTCTTCAAATCACAAAAGAGCTGGCCATCCGAGGAGGCTGCATGCCGCCAAACCCAATTCCGAGGTACGATACACCCTGGCTTGGTCGGCTTCATTACATAAGAAGATTTCGTAACCCCTTATCCGATTTGTCTTTGGAGAGATGGCTGAAGAAAGCCGTCAACATCAACAGTCCGGCACCTCAGCCTGAAGACGAGAGGACCGGGATGTTAGCAAAAATGCTCGTGGTAAAGCCCTACGAGGCTCCCACGGAGAAAGAGAAGAAGAAGAAACCATGCCAGGCTGGCATCCACATCAGGGACCAACCTGACGCTACATCCGAAGATACCCCCGCCCCCTCGAATCAGGAGGAGGCTGAGGAGTAGGAAGAGTAAGAAGAGAAGGAGGAGGAGGAGGCTGAGGTCAAGGGAGAGGGGGAGGCAATTCCCCCCGTGCCAGGAAGAGAGCGACATCTTCGGACGCTTTGGAGGAGGTCCCTCATCCTGCCCAGAAGAGGGCGCGTCGGATGTTGGTGATTCTACCCGATGATAGTTCAAACTCGAACACCACGTACGAAGACCTCGAGGAGGTTCCACGAAGGAGCCTATGGGTCAAGCCCCCTCCAAAAAGGTTACGATCCGAAGACCCTCCTATTCATTACAAACAGATTTAGAGTTTGCTAACATGCAGGTTATTGGCCTTGCAGCCCCCACATGTTATCCCCACCGAGGTGATATCGAACAGGGAGACCCCGCCCGCTGAACTGGCGGAGAGCAGGGATGCCTCACATCCCACCACTCCAAGCGCCACGAGGGACTCCATGGAGGTGTCTTCCCAGCACCCTCCTATGGAGGCAGACACCGGTGGCGAGGGAGACCGTACTGTGGCCGGGGCTAACGCCCCGACCACCAAAGACCGGGAGGCAACACCTCGCCTGGATACCGAGGAGGTTGGACGAGTGGGCGCTCAGTCCCCTCCAAGAACATCTCCGGAGCTCACTATGCCTATGGAGGCACTGGTCCAATCCCTGGTAGGTGATTGGGGAATTCGATCATCACCGGCACCACCGACCTATAGGTGGTTGGTCATGGAGGAGGCTCTATTGATGGCCCCCATCCCCGAGGTTCACCGCACTCTTATGGGTGCGGTACTGCAGAGCATCCAGTCCATTGACAACAGGCCGAAGGAGGCCTTGAAAGGTCTCCATATGGGTTTTCAAGTAAGTCACCCGATGTGCTTATTTGCAAAGTTTTTATTTATTCATATTATGTACATGGCAGCCCCCGAGCCCTTGGTTAGGTGAAAGAGCTCACCTAGGGGCCACCTTTGTATCCGATATCGAACTAGATGCACTTTAAGTGTCCGGCATGTTAGAATAACTAAACATATGATCAGATTGTCTATAATTCGGGAATTGAGAGCCCATGTAATGTATCAACTGTGTGTGTAATGCAGGCTTCGTCATCGTTGGTGGCCATAAATGGCACCGAGCTGGAAGAGCTAAATCGGAAGCTTAAGCGCTCCGAATACGAAGTTGAGGCCCGTAACCGCAGGTTCGATGAGGCTCAAGGTATGTCAAAACAGAATCCGAATGCCTTTGTCCGAACTCTATCGTCTGAATACTGTCAATGCAGCTTTTCACATTGTGTAATGCACGCGCAACCTCGGCAAAGGAGATGGAGAGGCTCAAGGCCAAGCTCCAGCATGCGAAGGACAAAACGGCTGGCGAGAGGGCGGCTGCTAAACAGACGGCTGTCGCCCTTTCCTTCATGCGAGCCACCAGTGGCAAGCATGAAGCGCACGTGGCAGAGGTCCATCAGGAGCTCAAGGACGGCAGTGAAAGATGCGAGGCCTTGGAGCAGAAGAATAAGGCAATCTCGGCCGAACTATCCACTTTAAAAACCGAACTCTAGAAGGAGCGGATGGACAGACGGTTCTATGAGGAGCAAGTGCGTCAGGCCAAGGACATAGCAGATGGTAAGTCATACTCACTAAAGTGTCTATTCGGGGATAGCAAATTCGCACTGCTTACCCGGGTGTGGCGATCCTCAGGCGCATCTTCCAATCTCTAGAAGAGTGTGGCAGACGCCAATCAGCTGTTCGCCTCGCGGGGAGAAGGAGATGAAGATCGTCTGTTTTGGGCACAGTTCGGAGCCCCTGAGCGTCCTCCTCCTTTGGTGGATCAACTGAAACAGCTGATGGAGCTGCACCAGATGGCGGAGCCGGCCATGAAGGACCTCTGCATCCTCTTATGGCCCGGCGAGCCGCTGCCGGGCAGCTACTTTGGCCTAGTATAGAGGTTGATTGCTGCTTCGCCCCGCCTCGACACCGTCAAGCATTCCTCCTGCATCGAAGGAGTCCGGATGGCCCTTGCCAAGGCCAAGATGCACTGGCCGAGGCTAAATCTGATGAAGGTGGCCACCGACCCGCCGCCACCCGGGAAGGAGCATTGATGCCCCGAGCTATACTTCGATGGAGTGATGGAGAGTGCTCAGGTGATAGCGTCGCAATGTTCGGGTGATAACATGTTTGAATGAGTTGTAACGCGTCCGAAGACTTGTCCAAACTTTTGATGATATTAGTATTTGTTCTTATATGGTTTTGCATTCCTTTATAACTCCTATGTGGCTATTTAATACCGAAAGATGCGAGTCGTCGGCTTCAGCCCCCATGTAGATACCACATGGGGTGTCAATGCCAATGCACTATGTCCCTTAGCCGAATTATCAGAACCTGTTGGGGATATAACCCCATGGTATGACCCACCCTAAGGGCTTCGGGTTATACTTGGCGGCTCGACACTGGCCCAAGGTGAGCCGGTGGTCCTAAAAGCCCAGGAAGCTTGGCGGCTCATAAGGTGGGTCGTACGGTGGCCCAGAAGATCCGGGTGTGTGAGCCGCCCGGGGACAACTTGGACAAGAAGATAGAGGAAGACTCGGATAGAAAATGAGAGTCGGTTACCAATTGTGTAACCCGTGGTCTAGACCTCCTATATAAGGGCAGACCCGGGGCGACTTAGGGATTAGGGTTATCGATTATTAGGTCAAGCTTCAGCTCCCTTGTAACCGATATATCTAGCAATACAAACACAAGCAGGACGTAGGCTATTACCTCGAGTTGAGGGGCCGAACCTGGATAAATCTGTGTCTCTCGTCCCTATCAACCCCTTTGAGTCCATCATGTTAGCAATGGCCTCGAACCGAAGTCCGTTTACCCGGACATCTACCGTGGCAAAACCACGACAGTTGGCGCCCACCGTGGGGCTTGCGCTCAGTGGTGTTGAGTTCTCAAAGGGCTCTCTCCCAGGACTCGAGGGATACGTGGTTGGTAGAATGAGCAAGGGTCGCCGCGGCCGGCTCTACATCTACGACACCGACTAGGGGCCTGATGCCGGTTCTGTGGAGTATGGCTTCCGGGTTCCATTCGGTGGGATCCATGTGTTCATCTGAAAGGTTGATGGAGCAACACCCGGGCCAGATGTGTGCACCAACCTCGTCGAGCTGGCTCGGCGACTGCAACCTGCTCGTAGCGTGCAACCCGCCCGCGTTAGCCCGGCCGGAAGCACGTCTTCGTGGGCTTTACTCAAGGTATGGATCTGGAAGCTTCCGGATCATAGGAAACTCTCATTTACTCAGAGGACGAATCTTCAAGCGGAGAAACAGAGTCGGCCTACAGGCTTCACAACGGCGGGCTCGGGGGCTTTGATGAGCTCAGCCCTGAGTCAGATCGCTTCAAGGCGGACGATTTTAGGCCGCCGGTTCATGCTGTCGTGTTCATGGCGGGGTCAGTCCCAGGCACAAATAGTACGCCCGCAGGGGCCGCCACCTCAGGCGATAACCCGCCGCCGCCGGCTCAAATTCTTTTGGAGCTGATGGACAAGCTCGCAGCCCTAATGGCTACTGACATTACACCGGACAATCAAGCGGCTAGGAACTTGGAGATTGCAAGGATCAAGGACCGGATCGTGGAAGAGAAGCAAAGGATGGCTGAGTTAAGAACCCAGATGGAGCAAGAGGCAGAACGCATCAAGACAGACGCTTTCCGTCTCGGACTGGAGCAACAATTGGCAGCCACGGTTCATCGGATGAGGCATCAATCCCATCTGTCGGAACGTTATGAGGCAAGAAACCTCTTCGACACACCAGCGATAGGGTGAACAACAGATGCACCTGGAAGCCGCCCGGCAGCTCGGCCAGTGAGTCAGCCGACCCGACGAAATTAGGCCTCGCCTGCGGCTTTTCCAACACCGGCGGGTCATTATTCTAACCCGGCTGAGAATATGGTGGCAGCGGCCACCCGGCTCGAAACAATTCCTGTTCTGGATGAAGCGCCCTTTGCGGAGGATGTGCGAAACGCCATTGGATACTTGCAGACGGCGATGGCCCAGCAGGAAAGGTACACCTATAGCCGGAGCCGTGTTCATTCAACCCCTCTCCCTAGCCGGAGTTTTAGCCGGCATTATGAGTCGCCGGTGGGTTCCAGCAGCAACCGACATCGAGAGATTCCAACGGGTCATCGGCCCGCTATGGATACAAGAGGCCAGCAAGAGATGACAACTTTAGCCGAAGCGGCTCGCCAGGAGCCCGTGCCATCCATGTCAGTAGGAGCCAGAGGAACCACCAAAGTGGGGGGTGCCATGTTTATCACCGGCTCTGCGGAGTGAGCGGCTGCCAAAGGATTTCAAAGGGCCCCGCAAGGTTCCAAATTACACCGCTGATTTACCCCCAGAGGCTTGGGTGGAAAGTTATGAACTAGCCATGGAGATGCTGGACGTTAGTGAGGTAGTTTGTGCCAAATACTTCATCATGATGCTTGAAGGCCCGGCCCGCACATGGTTAAAGGGATTGCCACCCAATACCATCAACTCATGGGCAGAGCTGAGAGCCAGATTCATTAAAAACTTTCAAGGAACGTGTAAACAGCCCATGACCATCGTGGATCTTGATCACTGTGTTCAACAGGAGAATGAGTCAGCTCATCATTGGGTACGACGGGTCTCGACCATCATCCACTCTTCGGAGCAGATCACGGCGGCTCAGGCAGTACTGATCCTAGAGAAGAACTGCCACTTTGTCCCGCTAAAGCAGTAGCTTGGATGGCTCAAGCACACATGTCAAGATATGGGAGAGCTCATGACGGCTCTCACGAAATACGCCGACTCGGATAACACGAAGGATCCGGGCTCCGAAGAGGAGAAGGCCGGCCAAGGCAAGAAGGGTAATCAGAGCAAGGGTACGGGAAACAATGGTAGCCAGAGCAAATGTAAGAATCCTGAAGTCGGGTCAGAACTGGTGGCCAATGCAAGTATCAATCAGAATCAACCCAGGGGCAATAGGAGGTTTAGGCCACCCTTTAATAAGGACATGTCTGCCTTTAATTTGGAGGAGGCGCTAAAGGGTCCTTGTCCGGACCACGGCCTGCCCGATAAGCCGACGAACCACACATGAGGAGAGTACCGTTTCATGCGAAAACTTAAGAATCACTTTACACACCCCAACAATCAGGACGATGGCCCGTCGGGCGGCTCTGGGCATGGCGGGTCAGGTGCCGGTTTTGGGTCTGGCGGCTCAGGGTCTGGTCACCCAGGTCAAGGTAATCAAGGAGGACACCAACAACATTCTGGTAACAACAATCAGCAACCGCGTAATTAGTCTGGCTATCAGAGTAACCCGAAGCAGCTCAACTCCGGTCAGTACCATGTTTTCACAACCAGCCTTAACAAAAGCTATCAGAAGTTGCGCAAGCGGGCAGTCAATGCGGTTGCACCAGCCCTGCCACAGTATTTACGATGGTCTGAGTATGATATAACATGGAGCCGGGAGGATCACCCACCGCGTGTCGATGACCCTGGGCGGCTGGCTTTGGTTGTGGCCCCCCAAGTAGGGGGTATATGGTGAATAAAGTGTTAATGGATGGAGGCAGCAGTATTAATATCCTCTACTACGATCTTTTTGGAGGATGAAACTTCTAGACAAGGATTTAAAACCCTCGCCCACCATTTTTCATGGTGTGGTGCCAAGCAAGTCAGCGTATCCGGTGGGCAGGATTTCTTTGGAAGTGGCCTTTTGCGACGAGTATAACTATAGGGTAGAGTCCTTGTGGTTTGAGGTGGTAAAAATTAAGAGTCCTTACCACGCACTGTTTGGACGTCCGGCTTATGCAAAATTCATGGCTAGGCCTTGCTATGTATACCTACAGCTCAAGATGCCCGGCTTAAAAGGTACTATTACTGTTCATGGTGACCGAAAGACGGCCATTGAGTGTGAGGAAGGAGATGCGGCTTTTGCAGAGTCCAGTTGCGCTCAGGAGGAGCTTAAATTTTACGAGGAGAATGTTGACCCGGAGGATATGACCCCACTGAAAAAGCCCACCACTGAGGTTGAGCCGCCCCTTAAGTTTTCAGCAGATGATACTAAGGCGGTAGATTTCACTCTGGGCGACTCATCCAAACAGTTCATCATTGGAGCTCACATGGATCCCAAATAGGAAAGCGCGCTCATCGAATTCATCCGTGAGAATCGGGACATCTTCGCATGGAAACCTTCTGACATGCCGGGTGTACTGAGAGAGTTCGCTGAGCACAACCTTAATGTGGATCCGAAGTTTAAGCTAATTAAGTAGTTTTTACGGCGGTTTAATGAGGAGAGACACAAGGCCATTGGGGAAGAAGTTGCTCGGCTCTTGGCAGCGGGTTTCATTGTTGAGGTTTTTCACCTAGAGTGGTTGGCTAACCCGGTGCTGGTGCTCAAGAAGAATGGCACGTGGCGTATGTGTGTGGACTACACGGACCTTAACAAGGCTTGCCCGACTGATCCGTTTGCCCTCCCTCGTATTGATCAAATCATTGATGCTACGGCGGGTTGTGAAAGTTTGTGTTTCTTCGACGCTTACTCAGGTTATCATCAGATCAAGATGGCGGTTAAAGACCAGGAGAAGATGGCTTTTATTACACCTTTCGGGGCTTTCTGTTATGTATCTATGCCTTTCGGGCTCAAGAGTGCCCATGCGACTTATCAGCGATGTGTGGAGAACTGCCTTCACAATCAGATTGGCCGCAACGTACATGCTTATGTAGATGACATCGTGATCAAATCCAGGAAGAAGGAGACCCTTTTGGGCGACTTAAAGGAAACCTTTGATAATCTCCGGGTCTATAAGATGATGCTTAACCCGACTAAATGTGTCTTTGGTGTTCCGGCTGGCAAGCTCCTGGGATTTCTGGGTTCTGAACGTGGCATTGAGGCTAACCCGAATAAAATCAAGGCTGTCACTTCTCTGGCAGAGCCGGCCTGTATTAACGATGTCCAGCGCTTGGCGGGGCGGATCGCCACGTTGAGCCGTTTCATAAGCCGCCTTGGAGAGAAGGCTGTTCCTTTATATCAGATGATGAAGAAGATGGAAAAATTTGTCTGGAGCAAGGCGGCGGCTGAAGCACTTGAGGTGCTCAAGAAACAGTTGACTGAGCCGTCGGTGCTAGCTGCTCCGGCTGAGAAAGAGCCGTTACTTTTATACATGATGGCTAATAATCGGGCAGTAAGCGTTGCGATTGTGGTCGAGCACAAGGAATCTGGAAAAGGAGTATCCGGTTCAAAGTCCGATTTATTAAATCAGTGAGGTCCTGACGGAGTCCAAGCAAAGGTACCCGCATTGGCAAAAGCTGGTATATGTGGTTTTCATGGCCAGCCACAAATTAAAGCACTATTTTTTAGGGCACCAGATAACCTTGGTTAGTTCTGCTCCATTGGGGGACATCATCCAGAATAGAGAAGCTACTGGAAGGATTGCTAAGTGGGCATTGGAGTTGGGATCTCTTAATCTAAAATATGTTCCTCGTACATTCATCAAGTCCCAAGCTCTTGTGGATTTTATAAATTATTGGACGGAATGTCAAGCCCCAGAGGAAAAGCCGGATGACACATACTGGACTATACACTTTGATGGATCCAAGCAGCTAGAAGAGTCAGGCGCAGGAGTTGTTTTGACGTCTCCTAAAGGTGATAAGTTTTGTTATGTGCTCCGGCTGATGTTCCCATGCACTAATAGTGCGGCTGATTATGAGGGTCTGCTTCATGGGCTTAGATTAGCCCAGGAGATGAATTTAAGCGGGGTAAGGTGTTTGGGCGACTCAGATTTGGTGGCTCAGCAGGTTTCGGGCACTTGGGACTCCAAAGACCCATGGATGGCGGCTTATCGGCAGTTGGTTTTTTTTCCGGCCACTTCAAGGGGTATCAGGTGGATCACATTGATCGTCGCAAGAATGAGGCGGCAGATGCGCTGTCACGGCTAGGCTCCCAACGAAAGCCGGTGCCACGCAATGTATTCCTGGACGTCTTACATCATCTGACTGTTAAGTTACCTTCAGAAGAGGATTTGGCTATTCCTAACCCGGAGGGGGAGTTAGTGGCGGCTTTGCACGCTATCCTAGATTGGACTGTCCCCTACCTGGCCTATCTGACCCAGGGCGAGTTACCTGATGATGAAGACCTGGCTAGGCAGAGTACCCAGCGCTCCAAATCAATGACGATAGTTAATGGTGAGTTGCACAAGTGCATCATGACTGGCGTTTTTCTACGTTGTGTCTCACCTGAGGAGGGTCGGCAAATCTTAAATGAAATTCATGCCGGAGATTGTGGACATCACGCCGGCTCAAGGTCGCTGGTAGCCAAGGCTTTCCGGCACGGGTTCTTCTGGTTGACGGCTCACAAGGATGCAGAAGACTTGGTTCGCAAATGTGCCAGCTGTCAAAAGTTCGGCCGACGTGCTCATGTTCCGGCTCAGGAGTTAAGGATGATACCAGTTTCATGGCCATTTGCAATCTGGGGGCTAGACATGGTAGGACCTTCCAAAAGATCCAAAGATAAGAAAACGCACCTCTTGGTGGTGGTTGATAAATTCACCAAATGGGTGGAGGCAGAGCCGGTTAGCAAGTGTGATGCGGCTACAACGGTCGAATTTGTTAAGAAGTTGATTTACCATTTTGGTTACCCTCATAGCATTATCACCGACAATGGCACAAATCTATCAAAGGGGGCTATGAAAGAGTTCTATGACAAGGAGCACATCCGGCTGGATGTTTCAGCAGTTGCGCATCCACAGTCTAATTGCCAGGCGGAGCATGCTAATCAAGAGATTTTAAGGGGCATCAAGCCACGACTTATAGTTCCTTTACAACGAATGCCCGAGTGTTGGGTAGAAGAATTGCCTTCCGTCTTATGGAGTGTCAGGACTACCCCCAACAGATCTACAGGCTATACACCCTTCTTTATGGTATACGGTGCCGAGGCAGTATTGCCGAGTGACATTCGGCATGATTCGCCACGTGTGGTGGCTTATGTTGAGACAGATAATGAGACGACACGTCAAGACGAGTTGGATGCTTTGGAAGAAGCGCGGGAGCTGGCGGTTGCCCGATCGGTGATCTATCAGCAAGACCTACGCTGCTACCACAGCCGCAGAATCAAGACCTGGACGTTCCAGGAAGGCGACTTAGTGCTCTGGCTGATTCAAGACCAGAGATGCATGCATAATTTATCTCCTCCTTGGGAAGGACCTTTTGTGATCAGTATAAATCTCAACAATGGGTCATACTATCTCGTCAATATCAGGGATGACTCAGAGACGGCGGGTCAGGAAACCCACCGGCCATGGAACATAGCACATCTATGGCCGTATTACACATAAGGGCGTTGAGACTCGCCATTGTACACTATCATTGTACATACCATATATAAATAAGATAACATCCCCGCAAGATGGGACCTCTTTTGTTACACGCACCTTTGTTCATACAAGAAGAGTTCATAAAAATTCCAGTTGATAGATCAACTGCGCTGGAGGGCGGCTTCTTACCTTCGGGTATCGCTTCTAATGCCTATCGGCCTAGCTCTATGCCAAAATCTCCATCTAACATGATTAGCCGCGGTGGAGGGCGGCTTCTTACCTTCGGGTATCGCTTCTAATGCTTTATCGGCTGGCGTTTACGCTATATTGCTGAAGGGGGCTTCTTACCAACAGGTATCGCTTCTAACACCCTATCGGCCGGCTTCATGCCAAATCTCCGGGTAACACGATTAGCCGCGGTTGTAGGAAGTTTTTTACCAACGGGTATCTAACCCTAACAACCGGCAGAGGCTTCTTACGTCCGGGTATAGCTTCTAACGCCTTATCGGCCAGACTTTATGCCATCTCCGGCTAACCAGATTAGCCATGGTTGTCAAGGGGGCTTCCCACCTCTGGGTGTAGCTTATCTAACCTTAAACAACCGGCGGAGGTCGTCTTCTTACCTCAGGGTATAGCTTCTAACACCTTATCGGCCAGGCTTTATATCATCTCCGGCTAACCAGATTAGCCATGGTTGTCAAGGGGGCTTCCCACCTCCGGGTGTAGCTTATCTAACCTTAAACAACTGGTGGAGGGCGGCTTCTTACCTCCGGGTATAGCTTCTAACGCCTTATCGGCCAGGCTTTATGCCATCTCCGGCTAACCAGATTAGCCATGGTTGTCAAGGGGGCTTCCCACCTCTGGGTGTAGATTATCTAACCTTGAGCAACCAGCGGAGGGCGGCTTCTTACCTCCGGGTATAGCTTCTAATTCCTTATCAGCCAGGCTTTATGCCATCCCCGACTAACCAGATTAGTCATGGTTGCCAAGGGGGCTTACCACCTCCGGATGTAGCTTACCTAGTCTTGGCCACCGATGTCTTCTGTGTTGACAAAGAAACATAAGGGCTCAAAGCAGCATACAAAGGCAATTGAAGAGCCGGATCATGTTATACAGCATAATAGAACAAGGTTTAGCAGAAGCAAAAGTGACATCTAGTCTATTACATACACTCCCTGAGGAGCCCAAAATTTCGGACAAGTTTTTTCAATGCCACATGGCGAGTCATGGAGAGTCGGCTGTTACAAGTTTTTCAAAGTAAGGACTAGCTAGCTGCCGGGTCATCCTGCTCCGGCTCTTCGGTGGCCCCAATCTGGAGATTGTCCAAGTCCCAGTTGCAGTTCGTTAGAGCCGCAAAAGAGCCTTCTTCAAAGTAAGGAGACGGGTCAAGGCCAGGAGCGAAGAGGTCCTTACTGCGGGCGGGTGTTAAGTCCTTGCACTCGTAAAGTGGGCCGCGGATTCTCTTTTGGTCAGGGCCATAAGCCGCCTGGTAGGTCGTCAGGTCAGCTTCCTCCGCTAAGACGGAAGCCAGCACTTTGGAATCCTTTACGCACCGGCTGTAGTCTGCATCGGTGAACTCAGATTCATCATCTTTCTTTGAAGGGAATCCATCCATCATCTCGGCTGATGTCAGCTCCGAAGAGAAAGCCAAGGCCCGACTGATGCCCGCAATCGCCCCTTGGCGGGCGGCTGATTTCTTGAATTCGGCAATCTGCTTGGGCATGGTGGACAAGAGCTCCAAGATGCCCTTGAGAGTCGCAGGAATCTTGTCTTTGTATTGCACAGCTTTAATAGTGCACATTGTGCCGCAGTACAGCTGCTCCGTCAGGGTATAGATAGCCTTCAGCGGCAATAGACTGTCAGAAGCCAGTTGCCGGCTCCTAGGGCCTGCATACGTTGAAAATTTCCTGATGAGTCGCCAGTACAAGTATTATATGACCATTGAAGCACAAGCTATCAGAAGCTTACCGAACAGGGTGGCTGTCATTCTGGTAATATGACGCTTCAAGGCTTGGAGTTCATCTGATGCAGCTATCAGCCGTTGATCAGCGTCATCCGCCCACTTGGTCAAGGAGGCCTTCTCAGACTCGGCTGGCGTTTTAAAGGCGGCAAAGTCGGCCTTAATTGTAGCCAACTCCTCAGAGAGGAGACGACACTGCTCGTCTGTAGCACTTCGAGCTGCTTGTTGAGCCGACAGATTGGTCTTCAGATCCGTCAATTGCGACGCGGCTTTAGCTAAAGTTTCCTACGGTATGTCAAAGCATAATATCAGTAGGCAAGTCTCCAAACAGATCGCAAGCAATATGTGTGACACTTGGGGGCTAATGTCTATTTTCAGACGTTTTGGCACTGAAAGACCCCGACTCAACTTTGGACTAGCTTAAGCCGGCCCTTGGGGGCTACGGATTTGGATTTCCATAAGGAAGATCATCAAAGACCCGGCTCAACTTTGGACTAGATTAAGCCGACCCTTGGGGGCTACGGATTTGGATTTTCTACAAGGAAGATCATGAAAGACCTGGTTCAACTTTAAATTGAGCCGACCCTTGGAGGCTAAGGAAGGTTATAACAGGAAAAGGAGTACCTCATATTTTTTCTTCATCAGACTGACCAGCCGAAACTCCAGATCCCGGCTGGTGGAAAGCCGGTTCACATAACTGGCGTGAAGCTCATCGGCTGTCATCTTCTCAAAGGCAGAAGATTCAAATTCCAACTTCCTCAAGGCTTCGGCCGGCTCTTTATGCTTGGTCAGCACGTGAGTCGGGGGAGATTGGAAGCCAGAGCCGGTGATCACGATGTCCGGAGTGGCAACATTCTTGGTCATCTGGGCAGGACTCGGTGGTTTCGAAGGATCCCTTGGAGGGCTCTCTGGGATGATATCTTCAACAGTCGGCCCACTAGGTGCGGCTGGCGGATCCACATCCGGTCGTGACTCGTCCGGTTGGTCATGCTCCGGCTCTTGGGCTGCAGGGCTAGGGGAGGACTTGTTCGTCTTTCGACGCTTCGCTTGAGCCCTGGAGAGCATGAATGTTAGAACCCAAGGATTACAGCCGCCAAAGGGAACAAAAATGCACGGTTAAAGGAAATACTTATAGCGGATTAATCTTAGGAGGCGGCAGGGCGTTCGCCGTAGAGTCGCCAAAGGAAGGTGACCTCTACGAGATAGTTGAGAAAAGATAGGACAATATTGAAATGGCAAAGCAAACCAATCAAACAAGAGATATATACCTCTACAGGGCGTTTCTTTGGAGTCGGGGAGTTCGGTAAACCGGACACGAGATCTGTAGAGCCGGCGCTCCGGGTCTGACGATGATCAGCCTGTTGTTGCTTTTTAAAAGGAAATTGAGGGTCTAGATAAGTAAGAGGGTGAGAGAGAGGAACTTTCCTAATAACCCGCCACGGCTTCTGGGGGATAAAATATTCTGAGCTGGAAGAAATATAGATTACCTTAGTGGCGTTGGCGTGGCTGGTCTCCACGTCATCCTATGAGTAAAACTGGTGTTAGTGAAATGAGAAAACAAAGGCTCAGAAAACAGCGAAAATTGTACCTCTGAACCGAATGATTGTGGAGGGTCAAACCATCCCTCTTGCGGGGCGTCCTTCCTGGGCTTCTTGGCTGGGGCCTTCTTCTTGGTCTTTTTCAAGGGAGGGATGTATTCCTTCTTCCAGAAATCAGAGTCGGCCTGAAAGAATAAGCCGGTTAAAAGCAGTAGATTAGCAAGGTACAAGTAAGGTCCAAGAGAGGAATGGGAAGAAATTGCCTCACATCTAGGGCCGGGTTAAGGGCACTAAAGGGGATCAACCCGATAGCGCTGCAGGCGCCGGATGTCTCATGAACAAGGCTCCGGATAGGAGTGATGATGTCGTCTTCTGTCAAGGTTGACCGGCTGAAGCAAAGTGAGCTGTCTAATTCGCCCTTGTACTCGCACATAAGGGGGCTTCTGTGGCTTAACAGCATGATCCACCAAGAGATCTAGCAGCGGATCAGGTCCAGTCCGGTTAAGCCATTGGCCATGAGGGCCCTAATATTGGTATGAGCCGGCTCATATCTTGCGCGCTCTAAAGCTGACAGCCAGCCAGGAAGCTCTGACGTTGTCTTGAGCCGGGAAGGATTGTAACCCGGCAGTGGACGTTCACTCTCTGGAGAAGTATCTTTGCAATAGAACCATGTTTTATTCCAGTCCTTTGGGTGACTTGGCAGCTGCATAGCCGGAAAGGTGATGTCCCGGCGCCTTTGGATAGAAATTCTGCCCAGCTCGAGACTTGGACCAGCCTTCACTTCAGTTTGATGGTTGGCATAGAAGAACTCCCGGAATAGGACTACCGACGGCTTGGCTTGTAGATAGACTTCACACAACACTTGAAAGTTGCAAATGTTTGATATGGAGTTGGGGGTGAGGTCTTGAGGATGGAGTTTCTAAAACTGAAGGACATCGCGGAAGAATTTTGAGCCGGGAGGCACAAAACCCCGCTCAATATGGTCCGAGAAAACGACCACCTCTCCTTCTTGGGGAACGAGCTTTAGTTCATCACCCGGGACCTGCCAGTGGATGGCGTCTTTGGAAGGGAGAGTACCAGCATGAACAAAGTCCATCAAAAACTCTTCTGTAACGCACGACCCGACCAAGTTACAGGAGTTCAAGGCACGCGACATTCTGCCAGTTCAAAGATTGTGAAAATTAAAACATGGCAAGTCAAGAGGAGATTAAAATCTATGGTGACTTACGAGCTTAAAAGATTCTATGTTTAAGGTGCTATACTCTGGCTCATGAGAGCCGGTGCAGAGGAGGGAAAATTCGGCTAAGTCCTGAAAAACAGGTTTCACAAACTGTCGCTATTTTTATGGATCTACAAAAGCAGGAAGAAGGTTCCTATTTTTGGACCTAGCAAAGAACAGGCGAAGTGGATGAAAACTGAAACGATGAGAAGGATCCGCGATGGGCCTGAGCATTGTGCACCGTCGCCCATGCGCGGCGGCGCGACCGGCGTGAGCGTCAAGGGTGTGGCCGATGTCGGAGGACCCCAAGTGATGGCATCAAAAGAACCCATGCGAAGGCGACGGGCTTCCTACAAACCCTACCGGTGCGGTAATGGATCTAAGGAGAAGCGCGGGCTTACCGGCGATGGCGCGGTGAAACACGGATGAAACTCTGGTTCGCATAGGTTGATGCAGCGGCCTGTCATCAACGGAGCGGAGGCGGTGCCGGAGCTGGAGGTGATGGAAGCGGCTGCGTCAAGAAGAGGAAAAGGAGGAAGTGAGCGGGAGAAGTTGTAAATCGCCTGGGGCGGTCCTATTTAAAAGGGGAAGGTGGAATGAGCACGAAAATCTAGGCGACGGAAACGTTTCGGCCGAGGCGGACGCCTCAATTTTCGGGATAGTCACTTAATGCGAAGATTTGGTGGGTACGTCAGCAAATCTTTCCTGCAGGGTCAACGTGACGTGATGGTGGGTCATTCCGTGTGACTTGCCAAAAGAGCAAGACAAGAGGGTGAAGTGAGCAAGCTCAAATCAACCTGGGGCCTAATGTTGGGGATATAACCCCACGGTATGACCCGCCCTAAGGGCTCCGGGTTATACTTGGTGGCTCGACACTGGCCCAAGGTGAGCCGGTGGTCCTAAAAGCCCAGGAAGCTTGGCGGCTCATAAGGTGGGCCAGACGGTGGCCCAGAAGATCCGGGTGTGTGATCCGCCCAGGGACAACTTGGACAAGAAGATAGAGGAAGACTCGGATAGACAATGAGAGTCGGTTACCAATTGTGTAACCCCTGGTCTAGACCTCCTATATAAGGGCAGACCCGGGGCGACTTAGGGATTAGGGTTATCGAATATTAGGTCAAGCTTCAGCTCCCTTGTAATTGATATCTCCAGCAATACAAACACAAGTAGGACGTAGGCTATTACCTTGAGTTGAGGGGCCGAACCTGGATAAATCCGTGTCTCTCGTCCCTATCAACCCCTATGAGTCCATCACGTTAGAAATGGCCTCGAACCGATGTCCGTTTACCCGGACATCCGCCGTGGCAGAACCATGATAGAACCCGAAGGCGATACAGTGCAGCAGACTAGGCAATCAGAGTATAGTGCTTTATTTATTTCACTTACCTGTAGGGGCGTGAAAAGGACTACAGGAGGCGTACGATTAGCCACCAAAGTGTTGTGATGTTCGGATGAACTGTGGCCAAAGCCGATGTCACAATGTTTGCGCAAAGGGGAAGTTCCTCGTATAACGCGGAATAACCGCTTACGGGGATTGAAGTATAATACTTCCATCTCGGGGTTCATAGACCGGATCGTGCGTACTATGATAGTCTGTTTTCGGCTTTCTCCCATGAGGTTCTTGACCAGACTATCCGGAAGCACAATCGCAAGGGTGCTCCCTTTGCCCTTTTAGCCGAACGAGCGGAACGTAAAGGGGCAAGCACAGGAGCTGGGCAACCCAACTTATTGACCAATGACATAGTTCGAAACCGATGCATATAAAGCAAACGCCAAGACGCCGAACACAGGATAGATAAGGCGATTTGTGTTTGAACTCGAGCCCCCGGTCTATTAGCCGGTTACCTCGCATTATACCAAACAGGTCCACGAGAAGAGGGAGAGAGGAGAAAAATATGCGCCGAAAAAAGGACAGATGGGGCAAACTTACGCCACGGAATTTTCATTTTCTGAACAACTCTTTTAGCTTGGATTGCCGAAACAACTATTTGTAGGTATGTGAAAGAAATAAAAATATAGAGGAGTTGTTGTACCAGGGGTCTTTGATTGATAACCTGACGTCCTCGATATGCCCCGTTGCTAGTTGATTCCTGGTCTTAGATGCACCTTGATGGGTGTTAGTGTTCGGCGGATGGATTTTTCAAACAAAGACTTGAGAGGCCACCGAATTGTAGGTGAGATTTACGCCATAGGCAGGCTCTTTTGGGAGTGCCTGCATTCTATCCGAAGACGTGTTGATAGTAGGGGTTCGGGCCAGCCGAAAACCCATCTTTATTTCCCCACCGCTACCCATGGAATCTTAAGTGTGAAGTTTTGCCTCCTCGACACGTACTTTGCTGGTCTTAAGGTTGTGCGGTGGGGGGAGAGTCCCTATAGAGGGGAGGAGGAAGGATCTGAGTTTTCGGTCTGAAGCCGAACTCGCTTCCCAGCCTTGTGTGCCTTTATGGCAGGTGTTGGAACTTGCCAATCTTCTTTGTAGCTGAATTCGGCCGCTAGGTCCAGTGCATGTTCCTCGGTTCTAAAGGAGAGCTCTATATTGCCGTTGACAGTAATGACCCCCTTGGGACCCGACATCTTGAGCTTGAGGTATGCGTAGTGTGGGACTGCGTTGAAACGAGTGAACGATGTCCGACCAAGCAGCGCGTGATAGCCGCTGAGGCAGGGCACAATGTCGAAGATCAAGTCTTTGCTGCGAAAGTTATCAGGTGAGCCGAACACAACTTCCAGAGTTATGGAACTCGTACATCGGGCCTCAATGCCTGGGATCACTCCTTGAAGGTAGTGCTGCTGGGTTTGATCCTTGACAGATTTATGCCCATCTTTTTCACCATGTCTGAGTGAATCAGGTTGAGGCTACTTCCTCTGTCCATTAGGAATTTTGTGATATGATACCCATCTATAATGGGGTCTAGGACGAGGGCCACCGAACCCCCATGACGGATACTGGTCGGGTGATCACGCCGATTAAAAGTGATCGGGTATGCCGATGATGGGTTGTACTTCGGGGCTACGGGTTCCACAGCGTAGACCTCTCGAAGGGCGCGCTTCCTTTCCTTCTTAAGTATATGGGTGGCATATATCATCTTCACCATTTTTACTTCGGGAGGGAATTTCTTCTATCTGCCACCAATTGGACCCCAAGGCTCATCCTCGTCCTCATTGCAAGAGATTTTGCCTTGCTCATCAGGTGGTATCTTGCCGGCCTGTTTAAATACCCAGTAGTTGCGGTGTGTGTGGTTGGCGGGCTTCTTCGAAGTCCCATGGATTTGGCAAGGCATTTCCATGATCTTCTCCAGCTGAGTGGGTCCATCGTGATTGCCTTTAGGAGGCTTCTTCGGCTGCTCAGGTCAGGAGTTGCGGAATCTAGTGTTTACAGCTGTGTCACTATTATTGTGCTGGCGCTTATTCTTATTGTGCTTTGGTTGTAAGTTACCATCCCGGGCTTCAGGTGCTACGGGATCTTCGGAATTGTGGCTGCGTCTTGCCAGCCAATTGTCTTCACCCGCGCAAAAGCGGGTCATGAGGGAGGTAAGGACGAACATGGTCTGAGGTTTGTCCTGGCCTAGCTGGCGGGCCAGCCATTCTTCCCAAATATTGTGCCGGAAGGAGGCTATGGCCTCAGCATCCGGACAGTCGATGATTTGTTCTTCTTAGTCAAGAACTGATTCCAGAATTGCCGAGCAGACTCGTTGGACTTCTGGACGATGTTGCTCATATCGGAAGAGTCCGGCGGGCGGACATAGGATCCCCGAAAGTTAGAGTGGAACGCATCTTCCAGGTCTTCCCAGCATCCAAAGGAGTTTTCGGGGAGGCTATTTAACTAGTTCCGAGCTGGCTGTCGGTGTCAAAACCGGCGGATCTCAGGTAGGGGTCCCGAACTGTGAGACTAGGATCGACGGTAACATGAGACGAAGGGGACACAAGTTTACCCAGGTTCGGGCCCTCCTATCGAGGTAATACCCTACGTCCTGCTTGATTGTATTATGGTGTAATGGGTTACAGAGTTGATCTACCTCGAGATCGTATGTCTAACCCTAGATGAGTTGGTCTCCTTATATCCTAAAACCCTCCGGCTTATATAGATGCTGAGGAGGCCTAGGGGTTACACATGGTTGGTTACATGCCGAAGAGATAAACATGCCTATTCACTACATCAAACGTGGAGTGCAAGCCATGCTCCTAGAAGCTTCCATTCTAGTAACTGGGCCTTCAGATCATCCAGTGTTTGGCGAGTGGCCCATACAGTCCGGCTTGTATGCAATAGGTCAGATATCCGAGGACCCCATAAAATAGGACTCCCTCAGTATCCCCCGAACTTGCCTCCAACTCGAAGAGTCTTTAGCTTCAATTGCTTCGCGAACAGAGTCTTCAGCTTGCAAGGTGAGTTCCTTCTGCTGAACCATAGTTCGGCCTCCGATGACAAATAGTTTTCCACACTGTAGGATGTCTGAATCCCGCGAGATAAGTTGGCTTTTGAAGTCCAAGCATCAGGAAAAAGCTAATGTTTCCTGATGACCTTTCTGACGAAAGATCACAGCCCACCACGACCAATAGGCCAGTTACAGGCACTCGATGCGTGGTTCGAGCCCGTTCCGTCCACATGATCTATCCATACGTAGATTGTGTCCCGTTTTATATGGAATGTAGTTAACCATATTCCCACAACGTCTCGCGCATCTCGGGAAGTAGAGGGAATCACAATGCAGCAAGGGGAGCCCGAATCAACACACCTCATAAAAGGAGAAAGAAAACCCCAGAGGCCCCTTACGCTCTCCATTCGACATCTCCGCCTCCTATTCTCCTATGCATTCAAAGCATAGATATATGTTACTTCCATCCCTACTTCCAAGCTCAACAATGGCGGGCTCCAACGGCCAGTGGGAGGTTTCCACGGTCATCAACTAAGACACCCTCGACCTTAAGAAGGTCGGCTACCTCCCCGCCGATATTCCTCATCGTGCAGCGGAGAAGGGGCAAGTTGTCCCCACCCCCATGCCAGGTGAGCGGGTGGTGTTCATCCCCCACTTCATCAGGGGGTTGATCTTTCCGCTCCACCTCTTTGTCAGGGGTTTAATGTTCTTCTATGGCCTCAACTTCCACGACCTTTCGCCGAACTCCATCATGCACATCTTTGACTTCATCCTCCTCTGTGAGGCATTCCTGCACGTCGAGCCGCACTTCAGGCTCTGGGTGCAGGTATTCAACATCTAGCCGAAGTGTGTCGGCGACAAGCACATCGACTGCAGTGGTGTTGTCATCGGCAAGCTCACACGCATCGACTGGATGGCGGGCACCCTCATCGACACCATCAAGGGGTGGTAGAAGGAGTGGTTCTACATCACCAAACACAGGAACAAGGTCTGCACCCTGCCGCCGCATTCAAATCCGGTCCTCTGACTAGACTAGCTTCATGGATCGAGAAGGGTCTCGTCTGGGGGTCGAGCAAGGAGGTGCCCAATCTACAAAAGTGGATCCACTCCTTGGTTGAGAATGGCACCAAACTGGCCGATGTAGTCCAGGTAATGTTCCGAAGATGCATCCTCCCCTGCCAGCGCCGGGACATTCCCCTATGGGCTCAGAAACTCGATGCCGAGCCCATAGTCCAGAAACTCTTCTGCACTATGCGGGAGAAGCTATGGAAGGCGATCTTCAAATCAATGAAGAGCTGGCCTGCCGAGGAGTAGGACAAGGGCCTTCACGCCGACAAGCCGGACTCCGAGGTACGACTCATCGTAGCCCAATTAGCTTTTATACATAGAAGGTCCATAACCCTATGTCTGATATGTTTATGCAGACATGGCTGGAGATAGCCATCAATATCCGTAGTCCGGCTCCTCATCCCGAAGATAAGAGGACCAGGATGCTAGTCAAGATGCTCGTGAAAAAGCCCTACGAGGCTCCCACGAAGAAGGAGACGAAGAATAAACCAGGTCAGGCTAGCCTCCGCATCAAAGATCAGCCTGATGCTGCTTCCGAAAACACTCCCGCCTCCTTGAATCTGGAGGAGGCCGAAGAGGACGAAGAAGAGGAGGAGGAGGAGGTCGAGAGCAAGGGGGGAGGCGATCTCCCCCGCACCAAAAAGAGAATGGCGTCTTCGGACGCCCTAGGGCAGGCAGCTTCTCCTGCCCCTAAGAGGGCACGACAAGCGCGGATAGTCCTGTCCGACAGCTCGGACTCGAGCTCTGTGTCCGAATATGCCAAAGAGGTTCCACGAAGGAGGCTAAGGGTCATGCCCCCTCCATCCAGGTTAGGATCCGAAGACCCTTCTTTCTGTCGCCAATAGACTCGAAGTTTGCTAACACACGGGTTGTTGGTCCAACACCCCCCCCCCCGCGTGTCATCCCTACCGAGGTTATATCGTATGGGGAGACCCCACCTGCCGAACTGGCGGAGAGTGGGGACGCCTCGCACCCCACCACTCCAGGCGCTACAAAGGACGTTGTGGAGGTGTCGTCCCAGCACACTCTAATGGTGGAGCATGCAAGGGGCGCGAGGAATACCCCCATGGCCGAAGCTAACGCTTTGGCCACCAAATAGCAGGGGACGATTCCCTGCCCAGACACAAAGGAGACAAGACGAGCACATAATTAGTCCCCTCCATGAACATCTTCAGAGCGCATGGTGCCTCCGGAGGCATCGGTCCAATCCCCGGTGAGTGATCGGGAAAACCGATCATCCCCAGTACCGCCAACCAATGAGTGGTCGGCCATGGGGAGGCTCTATCAAGCACCTCCATCCCCGAGGAGCACCGCACCCTTATGGGTGTGGTATTACAAAGCGACAGACTGAAGGAGGCCTTCAAAGGTCTCCTTGTAGGCTTTCAAGTAAGTTGCCCGTTGTTGTTGTTTTAGATTTCATTTAGTCGTATTGTGTACATGGCAACCCCCGAGCCCTAGGTAAGTTGAACAAACTTGCCTAGGGGTCATCTGTATAGTTCGGGAAGTAAGTGCCGATGTGATATTTGTGTGATGTAGGTCTCGCTATCGATGGCGACCAAAAACGACACCAAGCTGGACGAGATGCATCGGAAGCTCAAGCGCTCCGAGGATGAGGTGGAAGCCCTCAACAAGAAGTTCGACGAGGCACATGGTAAGTTCGAATCGGATCTTAACTCCCCGACTTTGGTTGGTTCACAGCCCTTTTAAATAAGACATTGTCATGTTGCAGCTTCGTCGAAAGAGATTGAAAACCTCCGGGCCGAGCTTCAACGTGCCAAAGATGAAGCGGTCGTGGAGAAGGCGGCGGCCAAGGAGGCAGCCACATCACTCTCCGCCTGCGAGCCACTAGTGATAAACACCAGGCTCGTGTGGCGGAGATACAAGATGAGCTCAAGGACGCCAGCAACAAGTGCGATGCCTTGGAGTAGAAGAAGAAGGCGGTCTCGGCTGAACTGTCCTCCTTGAGGTCCAACCTTTGGAAGGAGCGGATGGACAGACGGTTCTTTGAGGAACAAGTTCGGCGGGCCAAGGAGATAGCCGATGGTAAGCCGTACTCCCTAAGGTGCATATTCGGGAATAGCAAATTTGAATTGCTGACCCGGGTGTGGCGATCCTTAGGCGCGGCCGCCGATCTTCAGAAGAGTGTGGCAGATGCCAATCAGTTGCTTGCCTCGCGGGGAGAGGAAGATGAAGCTTGGATCTTCTGGGCACAATTCGGAGCCCCCGAGCATCCTCCTCTTCTGGTGGAGCAGCTAAAGCAGCTAATGGAGATGCACCGGATTGCAGAGCTGGCCATGAAGGACCTCTGCATCCATCTATGGCACGACGAGCCACTCCTAAGCAGCTACTTTAGCCTGGTGCAACGGCTGATTGATGCGATGCCCGCATCGACGCCATCAAGTGTTCCTCCTGTATCGAAGGAGTCCGAATGGCCCTTGCCAAGGACAAAGTGCACCGGCCGGGGCTCAATCCGATGAAGGTCACCACCGATCCACCGTCGCCCGGAAAGGAGCACCGACATCCCGAGCTCTACTTCGATGGAGTAATGGAGAGTGCGCGGGTGATAGCGTCGTAGTGTTCGGGCAAAAAAATATTTGAATGAGATTGTAATGTGTCCAAAGACTTGTTTATAATTTTCAATGATATTAGTTCCACACTTATATTGTTTTTGCCTTCCTTTATAACTCTTGTATGGTTGTTTGATACTGAAAGATGCAAGTCGTCGGCTTCATCCCCCGCGTAGATACTACATGGGGTGTCGATGCCAATGCACTACGTTCCTTAGCCAATTTATAGGAACCCGAAGGCGATTTAGTGCGGCAGACTAGGCAATCGGACTATTATGCTTTATTTCTTTCACTTAACCGAATGGGCACGAAAAGGACTGTGGGAAGTGTACGATTAGCCACTGGGGTTTTCGCGATGTTCGGACGAGCCGAGGCCGAAGCTGACATCATTGTGCTTGCTCAAAGGTAAAATTCCTTGTATAACACGGAATAACCGCTTACGAAGGTTGAAGTGTAATACTTCTAACTTGGGGGTTCATAGATTGGGTCGCGCATACTATGACAGTCCGTTTTCGGCTTTCTCCCCTGAGGTGCTTGACCGGACTATCCAGAAGCACAATCACTGGGGTGCTCCCTTTGCCCTTTTAGCCAAACGAGCGAAACATAAAGGGGCAAGCACAGGAGACGGGTAACCCAACATAATGACCAAAGACATAGTTCGGAAACCGATGCATATAAAGCGAATGCCAAGACGCCGAACGCACAATGGTTAAGGCGATTTGTGTTTGAAATCGAGCCCCCGATCTATTAGCCGGTGACCTTGAATCATACCGAACAGGTTCACGAGGAGAGGGAGGGAAAAGTATATGCCGAAAACAGGACAAATAAGGCGTACGTGCGCCAAGAAATTTTGCATTTCCTCAACAACTCTTATAACTCGGATTTGCCGAAGCGGCTGTTTACAAGTATGTGATAAGAAATAAAGTCCTGCAGGAGCTGTTGTACTAGGGGTCTTTGATTGGTGACCAGCCGCCTCTGATATGCCATGTTGCTAGTTGACTCCTGCTTTGGATGTACCTTGATGGGTGTTGATGTGGGCGGACTTTGCGAACAAAATCTTGAAAGGCCGATGTGTTTAAAGGTGAGCTTTACGCCATCTGCAGGCTCTTTTAGGAGCACCTGCAGTTTGTCCGAAGATGTGTTGATGGTAACAGTTCGGAACAACCGAATGCCTATCATAAGTTCCTCACTGCTACCCATGGAATCTTTAGTGCAAAGTTGTGCATCCTCGCCACATATTTTTCTGGTCCTAAGGTTGTGTGGTGGGGGCGAGTCCCTACTGAGGGGAGGAAGTAGGGTCGCAGTGCTCGGCCTGAATCCGAACTCGCTTCCTGGCCTTCCGTGCCTTTACGGCCAATGCCTAAGCTTGTCGGTCATCTTTGTAGCTGAATTCGGCCGCCAGTGCCAGTTCATGTTCCTCCGTTCTAAGGGACCGCTCTGTATTGCTGTTGACAGTAATGACCCCCTTGGGGCCCGGCATCTTGAGGTTGAGATATGCGTAATGTGGGACCGCGTTGAACCGAGCAAACATCATCCGTCCAAGCAACGCGTGATAGCCGCTGCGAAAGGGCACGATGTCGAAGACTAAATCCTCGCTGCGAAAGTTATCGGGTGAACCGAACACAACCTCCAGGGCTAGAGCGCCCGTACATCGGGCCTCAACACCTGGGATCACTCGCTTGAAGGTAGTGTTGCTTGGTTTGATCCTTGAAGGATCTATATCCTTCTTCTTCACCGTGTCTGAGTAAATCAGATTGAGGCTACTTCCTCCGTCCATTAGGACTTTAGTGAGGTGATACCCATCTATAATGGGATCTAGGATGAGGGCAGCCGAGCCCCCATGTCAGATACTGGTTGGATGGTCACGCCGGTCAAAGGTGATCGGGTATGGTGACCATGGGTTATACTTCAAAGCTACAGGCTCCACGGCATAGACCTCCCGAAGGGCCTGCTTTCTCTCTTTCTTAGGTATGTGGGTGGCATGTATCATATTCACCGTTTTGACTTCGGGAGGGAATTTCTTCTGCCCGCCACCTATTGGACCCTGAGGCTCTTCTTCGTCGTCGCTGCACAAGCTCTTGCCCCGGTCTTCGGGTTGTATTTTGTCGGACCATTTAAACACCCAACAGTTGCGGTGTGTGTGATCGGCTGGCTTCTCCGGAGTTCCATGGATTTGGCAAGTTCTGTCCATGATCTTCTCGAGCTGGGTGGGTCCGTCATGATTGCCTTTAGGGGGCTTCTTCTGCTGCTCGGGTGGGGAGTTGCGGAATCTAGCATTAACTGCCGTGTCATCAGCGTCGTTGATGTTGTGCTGGCATTTGTTCTTATTGCGCTTTGGCTTTAAGTTTCCGTCCTGGGCTTCAGGTGCCACAGGATCTTCAGAATTGTGGTTGCACCTTGCCAACCAATTATCTTCGCCCGCGCAAAAGGGGGTCATGAGGGAGGTGAGGGCGGACATAGTTTGAGGTTTGTCCTGGCCTAGCTGGTGGGCCAGCCACTCGTCCTGAATATTGTGCCGGAAGGAGGCTATAGCCTCCACATCTGGACAGTCGACGATCTAGTTCTTTTTAGTCAAGAACCGATTCCAGAACTGCCGGGCAGACTCGTCGGGCTTTTGGACAACGTTGCTGAGGTCGGAAGAGTCCGACGGGCGGACATAGGTTCCCTGGAAGTTAGAGCAAAATGCATCTTCCAAGTCTTCCTAGCATTCTATGGAGTTTTCGGTGAGGTTGTTTAACCAGTGTCCCGCCGGCCCCTTAAGCTTAAGAGGTAAGTATTTGATGGCATGGAGATCATCTCCTTGTGCCATATGGATATTGTCGTCGTTTTCTCATGGCAGATGCCATAGGGTGGCTTATCGATGGTGTTGGGGCCATTGGACGCTGATGGGATCTGGGTGCGGGATTGGGTACAAGAAGGTGGAGACACGCGACGTACCCAGATTCGAGGCCCTCCGTGGGAGGTAATACCCCTAGTCCTGCTTGCATTCGTTGGATGGATGGATAGGTATACAGAGGTGCTCCTGGAGCTGTGTTCGGAGGAGGAAGAAAGGAGCAGCCGGCTCGTCTTCCTCTACCACTGGGAGGAGTATGGGGGCTCTCTATGTGTGTGTTCTTGATCGGGGGTCCGTCCCCGTTGCATGGGGGGCTCGGGGGGTTTTATAGGCCAACCCCCCGGCTCTTACAATATGATTTAGGTACGAGGGTGGAGGGACCCGGCTGGCAGCCTCTCCGCCGGGCCAGAGGGTCCCGCGACTTGTATCGTCTCGTCGCGGGCGGGGCCCGCCGGCTGAGCGGTCCCATCACCGCTGGGACCCACCGACGGGCACCGCGATTGGCCCTCCCCCACCTGCTCTAGCATGGGCCGCCCGGGGAGGCGTCGCCTAGCGCCAGCCGACCAAGGTCGTCGGTACGGCCGGCGGCACTGTAGCCACGCCGGGGCAGGTGCTCGAGTGGCGGGGACGTGCTGCAACTGTTCCCCGTCCCGTTGCACTCACTGAGGTCAGCGGGCCGGACGGATGGACTGTAGCCATGCGGGACAGTGCGTCGGCGACCACTGTGGCCACAGGGTCGCACGCCCTGCCAGTCACACTGCGCTGCTATACTTGCGGTCAGAGGGACAGGACAGGGCGTGTCCGTCCCCAAGTCAATGGGCTGCCCGGCTCATGGACGGCTGGCCGCTTGGCCAGTCGAGCAGGAGCTCGCCCGGTTGCTAGGCCGGCCGGACGAAGCGCCAGCCGGAGCCGGATCGTGCGGATTGTCCCCAGCCGGCCTCGTCTAACCGGCCGTTTGGTTTTTCTTCGAGGCGGAGCGGGGAGGGCCCCGTCGTCTCGGCCTACCCCGGGGATGAGCCCCGTCAGTAGCCCCCAAAGCTGGCGGGGGGCCACGTCCGCCGGACGGTGGGGTGCCAGCGACTTTCCCCCAGCCTAGCCCGCCTCCGGCCCGAAGGCGAAGGGGCAGCCGGGTCAGCTACAGGACCCGACGCCTCGGGTTCTGGCGCGTCGCTCCGGGGCAAGCACTGGCACGCGATTGGCCACGCACGTGGGGAGACGGGACGTCGCCCAGGGCTAGTCCGGTAGGGCCCAGGCGTAGCCTGGTAGGCCTCGGGTCCGGGGCCAGATCGTCTATGCCCCGATACAGTCGTTACGGCCGGTGGTGACCCACTCGCGCGGGATTTCCGAGGAACGTGGGCACAGACGATCCCACGTTCCCGGTCGTGTCCTCCCGTATAAAAGGTGAGGGAAGGGCAGGGGCACAGGTACCCGTGCCCCCTTGCCCCCCCCTTGCAGTCCTTCTCGACATTGTCTCTTGCCTCTCGACCTCGCCTCCCCTCGTGCTGCCGCGCCCGAGCCCGCGCACGCGCCCGCACGCCGCCCCACTGCTAAGATGGCCGACGGACGCGCTGGCAGCTGGGGTGGATCCTTCGTCATCGACGCCGACATCGAGGAGCTGCGCAAGGCGCGGATGCTACCGCCGCCCGAGCGGGTGGCCCCTCGTGCGCTGGGCGGCGAGCTGGTGCCAGCGCCGCAGCCAGGGGAACGGGTAGTGTTCCTCTGGCACTTCTCCCGGGGCTTCGCGCTCCTAGTGAGCAACTTCTTCCGCCTCTTCCTTGAAAGGCTCGATCTTCAACCCCACAATCCCGATCCCAATGCCATCTTGTATCTCTCTTCCTTCGTGACATTGTGCGAGGGGTATCTGGGAGTTCTTCCTTTTCTTGGCCTCTTCAACGCGCTTTTTTATCTCAAGCCGATCAACAACGCATGCGGGGGCACCGTAGTGTGCTCCGCGGCGTTGCCCGTTTCCCTCCCCTTTCTCTGATCGACTCCGTCAAGGGGTGGCACCGCACGTTCTTCTACGTGTGGAACGTCGACCCGGCGACGGACTACATCGGGCTGCCGCCGTTCGCGGACCGCCAGTCGTCCCAGCAGAACTACCGGCGTCGGCCCCGCGCGGCGTCGCTCTGGAGGAGCTGGGCCGGCTCGGGGAGCTGAAGAGCTCCGATGGTCTGGTCGCCTCCGATCTGGTGGCGGCCTTCATATCGAGCCGGGTGTCGCCTCTGCACATGAGGCCGCACCGAATCTGCGACATGTCGGGCCGGCACGACCCCTGCCAGCAGTCCACCGTGGAGCTGAAGCCGGCTCAGGTGGCGAAGCGGGTGAACGCTCTCACGACGTTCAAGCTGAAGCCCGCCTCGTGGTCGTTCGGCATGGAGCCGTATGACCGCATCAACCGGCCCCCCTGGCAAGTCTTCTTGCTGAGGTTTGCCTTTTGCTTACTATCCCCAGCCGGTAGCCAGCGGGAGAACTTATTACGGGGTGCTGACCGCAGCGGTTGGTGCGACAGAACACCCCGGACGGCCCGCATCTGCAAATCTTCGAGGCGGAGTGGGCAGACTCCGACTCTCGGGACTTCCTGATGGGGGATCCCGCTGAAGAGGGTGTGCACTCCTCCAGGGAGGCCGACGAGCCGGCGGGGCCACGAGGCGGCGCTTCGAACCGAGCCGGAGGGTCCGGAGCGGCTGGAGGGTCCGGAAGAGCCGGGGGACCCGGCGGAGCGGGTGAGTTCCCTCTTGGTCCCTCCATCCGCGATTGGACGGACGATGACGACAATGATGATGATGAGCTGATGATCCTCGATGGACCTCCTCCTGTAGCGCGCCCGGACCGGAGGAGCGAGGAGCGCCCACCTCGAGGCCCGACCATCGAGCCGGTCGCCAGGGAAAAAAGGCCGGCCCAGGAGGGGTCAGCGGCTCCACCGCCCGACCCGAAGCGGGTCAAGGTGGCCGCGTGGAAGCTGCCGCCTCGCGCCAAGCGGGCCTTGCCCCTCGTTGTCACGTGAGTCCTCTGCGCTTCTTCCCCTGTTTTCTTTTTCTTGTTTTTGTCTTTCGAGACGGTCGATGACCGGGGCTCGGATGTCGCAGTGACCCCATCGAGCTCCAAGAGGAGTGGGGCCTGACGAGCATGCGGCCGCCGCCAGCTGGCTGGCCCACGAGCACGCGGCCACCCTAAGGGAGGAGAAGAGGAGGCTCGCGGAGCTGCGAGCCTCCCGGCCCGAAACGCGGGGAGGGGCCGCATGCTCCAGGACTTCGAGCGGCCGGCAACGCAGGGGAGCGACCGAGCTGCTACGGGCCTTAGACTCAGTGGCGGAGTCCGCCCGCCTGTCATTACCCCCCTCCAGCGAGCCGCGAGACGCGGCCATGGATCTGCCACCGCCCCTGCCCGCACGGGAGACGGTGATGGGGCCTTCCCCCGAAGCGGCTCGGCACGAAGTGCCTAAGGTGCCCCCGCCGGCTCCCGAGCCGGCACGGGAGGAGGTGATCCCGCCGGCTCCGGAAGCGACGCCAGGGGTGCCGCTGGAGGCGGTCATTGTGGAGGCGGAGCGGCCCTCCGGCGCGACCGACACGCCGGAGCGGCCAGTGGGTAAGGCGGCGACGGCGCCTGGTGGGGGGACGGCGGGAGGCGACTCCCGGTCCCTCACCGTTATCAACCCATCCCCAGCGGCCGGAGCCGCGGCGAGCCCGGGTGGTAGCGGCGGCCGCGCTCGACGAATCCTACGGTCGATGCAGGAAGTCAGCCGAGACTCGGAGGCGTTGGCAAACGTGCCGGCCTTACCGGTGCCTCCGCCGGGCGGCCCGGTCCCCTCTCTTGGGGATCTGGGGAGCGTCCTGGACTGTTGCCAGCAGGAGCTGGCCCGGTTCGTTGAGGCAGCGGACACCGCCCTTCGGCATGCTGAGGTAAGCTTCTTCTTTCGTCCTTAGTATTCTTAGTGGAGGCGCGCAAGCGCACCCACTGGGTGTAGCCCCCGAGATGCGGGCCGGCTGACCGACTGACGGGCAGTTGGGCCGGATCTACTTCGAGCGCAATTTTTGACGTCCTCCCCCTTTTGCAACAGGAGGGGGCCTCCCTTCGGCAGAGGCTCTTCGCGGAGGCGGTCGCCATCCACGACCGCAGCAAGCGCGGCTTCTATTGTCTGGAGGAGGAGCTGGCCCGTGAGGAAGGTGAGTTGCGTTTTGCGGGTGGAGGCATGTAGCCCCTGGGGGCCGGCGGCTTCACGCCTGTTTTACTGACGCTATCCTTGTTACATAGGCGAGCTGGCCACCCTTCGGGAAGAAAAGATCAGGCTCAATGCCGAGTGGAACAGGCTGGCGCGTGATGTCTAGGCGGCCGCGCAGGAGACGGGCCGGCTGGCTGCACTGCTGGTTGACGGCGAGGCGGCCCGCGATCGGCTCAAGGCCGAAGCGACGAAGGAGGCGGCAGCCCGGGAGGCCGCCGTCAAGGAGGCGGCTGACGCCGCCTTGAGGACTGCCGCCCTTCAAGGCAAGGTGACCCACCTCGAGAAGTCGCTCGAGGAGGCCAAGAGCTCTCTTGCTGCCTCGGAAGCGGCTCGGGCGACCGAGCAGACGGTGGCGCTCAACTTCGCCATCAGCGTGGATGATGCGATCGAAGGTAAGCGCTTCTTTCTTTGTTTTTTTGATTGGTTTCCTTCCGCTTGCCGCCTCTTTGCGCTTCATCTGGTTTTTCTTTCCTTCTTCCTTTCTTCCCCTAAGTGCGGTTCCCGGAGACCCATCGCCGCACCGCGCGGGCTATTGAGGAGCACCGGGAGCACCTCTGGTGGTACGGCCACTCTATTGATGAGCACGCCCCATGGGATGCAGACGAGATCGGGCTCGCCGTCGAGATGCGAATGACCCATCTCGAGTGGAGCATGGAGCGGCTCAAGACCGCCGGCAAGGAGGTCATCGCCGCGCTGTGGCCGGGCCGCGGAGGAGCTCCGACGCATCGCATGACGCTATGGCTTGAGCACGCCGTCTCCTGTCTCGAGGCCTGGAAAGCCTCGGCCGCCTGAGCCGGAGCGCATATGGCGCTTCGGTTCGTCACTTCGTGGTACCGGGGGGGGTGGACCTCGCTCGGCTAGCGATGATGCGGGACCTGCTGGCCGTGGAGCGGGAGGCACGCGAGCCGGCCCTTGTCTTGCGGGCGAACGAGCTCGCGTCGTATGTCGACGCGGATGAGTTCCTGCCGCCCCTTGGAGAAGACAGCGAGCCGCTGCCCGAGTACTCCTTCGGCATCCCCCAGGGCTCGGACGACACCGAAGTTGCCGACGAGAGCACCGACTCGAGCGGCAAGACGACGGAGACCGAGGAGGCCACTACGAAGGGCAAGGCGGCTGACCCAAAGGCCGCGAGCACCTCTGAGACAGGGACCGAGCCGCCTCTCGACATGCCGACTGGCGACGCGCCGGCTAGTGACGCGCCGGTGGCTTGAGCCCCCGGGCATCTTCCTGTTTTGCTCTTTCTTTTTCTTCTTTCCTACACTTTGAACTTGGGTTCGATCCACCCATCGGGGGTGTGTATCTAATGAATTGAACGCCGGTGGGCCGTTTTGCTTTATTTTATGAGTACTTTCTATTTACTGCCTCATGAATCTTGCTGCCTCCACCTTACCCCTTTTTCACTCACTACGCCCCTTTGCACTTCTACTCTGTTTCCCCTTTGGCCTTAGCCCCGCCAGCCCGACAGCCGGGAGCCGGTCTATGGCTAGGTTGGGGCGTCAGCCTCGAGGGAGTCGTTTCAAAAACTTAGGAATCGCAGAGGGTTTCTTCGTGGTAATTGAAGCGGCTAGAGACGCGGCGAGGGTCCGGCTGGGCCTAGAAAAGGTCCCACCCTATTTCAACCTTTGGTGCAAGCCGAGCCTTGCCGCCCCGAGGCCCCATCAGCCGGACAGCCGGGTGCCGGTCTGTAGCTGGTGAGGGTGGGGAGGCTTGGCCGGCTCACATTTACTTGGTCTTTTCTGTGGAGAGACACTTCTAGGCCCAGCCGGCTAGCCCCCGGGCCCGGGAGACGGACCGGGGAGCCGGTGAGTGTGGAAAGCTTTGAGATAAACGAAACGGGGCGCGCCCCAAGAGCCGACTTGGGACGCCCATTGCATTCATAAGCCCAAAAGGACGGGGATACATACATATGTTGGTTTTTCCTTGGCAGTAAAACGGGCGCAGGAGTGCCGCGTTCCATGGACGCTCTGTTTCTTCGCCGGAGGCGTCTCTCTTGTGCTTCTGTGGCTTCTGGGCGTCTATTAGATAGTACGCGTTGTTGTGTAGCTCCTTGCTGACGATGAACGGGCCCTCCCACGAGGAGGATAGCTTGTGCTGACCGGCGGTTCGTTGGATCCGTCTGAGGACTAGGTCCCCCTGGCGGAATGAGAGCGGCCGGATTCTCTTGCTGTGGTAATGCCGGAGCTTCTGTTGGTAGATTGTCGTTCGGCTCAAGGCTAGTTCACAAGCCTCCTCGAGCAGGTCGACGCCGTCTTCTCTCGCTTCCTTTGCATCCTTCTCCGTGTATAGGGCAACCCGAGGCGAGTCGAATTCGATGTCGGTGGGGATGATCGCCTCGGATCCAAACACGAGAAAGAACGGGGTGTAGCCGGTTGAACGGTTAGGGGTGGTCCTGAGACTCCAAAGGACGGCTAGCAGTTCGTCGATCCAGCAGCCGGCCGACCTGACCAGCGGGGTCACGAGCCGGGGCTTGATGCCGGATAGGATGAGGCCGTTTGCCCTCTCGACCTGGCCGTTTGATTGCGGATGAGCGACGGAGGCCAGGTCGAGCCGGATCCCTTGCTTGGAGTAGAAACGCGCAAGCGTGCCCTTGGCAAAGTTGGTGTCATTGTCAATGATGATGTTGTGGGGGACACCATAGCGTATCGTAATGTCATTGATGAACCGGACGGCCGTGGGGCCGCGCTTTGATCCACTTGGTGAATTTGTCCATGGCCACTAGCAAGTGCGTCACGCCGCCTCGGGTGGTTTTCAAGGGGCCCAACCTGTCCAGCTCCCAAATGGCAAAGGGCCACGAGAGGGATGGTTTGGAGGGTTGTTGGCGGCAGGTGGCTTTGTGTGCTGAAGCATTGGCAGCCCTCGCACTCGTCGACCAATTTCTTGGCCGCCTCAAGAGCCATGGGCCAATAGAAGCCGTGGCGGAAAGCCTTGGCTACTAGGGCCCGGGAGGCGGCGTGGTGACCGTATTCGCCCTGGTGGATGTCGAGGAGGATCTCTTGGCCTTTTCTCGGCTCGATACACCGCTGGAAGACGCCGGTGGTGCTACGATGGACAAGCTCGCTATTGACGATGCTGTAAGCCGAGGTCTGGCGATGGATCTGCCTAGCCAGAGCCTCGTCCAGAGGCAGCTCACCCCATAGAAGGAACGCCAAGATGGGCTGGGCCCATGAGGGAGCTGTGACGGTAGCCGACTGGAGAGCTCCCGGGGCTCGTTGGATAGTCCCCGAGACCGGCCCTCCAGCCCCCGGGGCCTGCTCGGGAGCCCCCAAGGCTGATTGGTCAGCCCCCGGGCCCGGCTCGCTGGCCCCGGAGCCAGCGGGTCGATGACCATCATGGCGGCCGCGTCGTCGGGTCCGTCCACCCCGGGCGCCGCCCGGTTTGACCGGGGCCGGCTGGGCAACCGACGGTTCGAGAGCCGACGACAGAGTTGCTGGGGAGGCGACCGGCGCCATTGATGGGCCAGCGGCGTCTGCCGGCACGAAGATTGACTCTGACCCTGGGGAGGGCTTGACCGACGGCTTGAGCAGCCGCTCGAGGGAGACGCCAGCTGGGATGGCCTGTCGGGTGGAGCCGATTTTTGCCAACGCGTCCACCGCCTCGTTATCTGCTCGGGGGATATGATGGAATTCGCAACCCTCGAAGGAGTCGATGAGTTGCTGCACGAGGAAACGGTAGCTGGCCATGTTGGCATCCCTGGCGTCCCACTCGCCGGAAACTTGTTGCACCACGAGGCCAGAGTCGCCGAAACAGAGGATGCGCCTGATGCCGATCTCCTTGGTGAGCCGGAGGCCATGAACGATGGCCTCATACTCCACCACGTTGTTGGAGGCGGCAAAGTGGATCTGGAGGGCGTACTTGAGCTGATCACCTTTCGGGGAGGAGAGGACTATGCCGGCACCCAGGCCGGTCCTCATCTTCGAGCTATCAAAGTGCATTCGCCAATGCGTGGAGTTCGGGGGAGGTGGGACGAACTCTGTCTCCGCCCAGTCGACGAGGAAATCCGCCAATGCTTGCAACTTGACGGCGGTTCTTGGCACGTACTGGATCTTGTGATCGGCGAGGGAGATCACCCACTTGGCAATCCGGCCGGTGGAGTCCCGGCCGCTCATGATCTCGGCGAGCGGGACCATGCTCACCACGGTGATGATGTGCTCTTGGATGTATTGCTTGACCTTCTTGGCAGCAAAGTATATGCCTTAACACATCTTCTGGTAGTGGGGGTAGTTCTGCTTGGACGCGGAGAGGACCTCACTGAGGTAGTAGATGGGCCGCTGAACCGGCAGGGCCTTGCCCGCCTCCGGCCGTTCGACCACCAGCACGACGCTGATGACCCGGGTCGTCGTGGCGATGTACGCGAGCAGTGGTTCCTTTTCAGCCGGCGCCGCCAAGATTGGTGCGCGGGTGAGAGCCTTCTTGAGGCCTCGGAAGGCCTCGTCTGCCTCGTCTGGCCAGTCGAAGGTGCCCGGCTTCTTGGTTTGACCCGGCTCGATGAGAGTCGTCTTGCGAAGGAGCCCGTAGCGGGGCAGAGCCTTCTCCCCTAGCCGGCTGATGAACCGGCTGAGTGAGGCAAGGCAGCCGATGAACTTCTAGATGTCGTGAAGCCGGGTCGGCTTTGGCATGCGCTCGATCGCGCAGATCTTCTCGGGGTTAGCCTCGATGCCGCGGGCGGACACGAAGAAACCCAAGAGTTGACCGGCGGGGACGCCGAAGACGCATTTCTCTGGGTTGAGCTTGACCTTGTATTCGTGCAAGTTCATGAAGGTCTCCCGGAGGTCGTCGAGGAGGCTGAAGTGCTTCTTGGTTTTGACGATGATGTCATCGACATAGACATGGATGTTCCTGCCTATCTGGGGCAGGAGGCACTTCTGCATGCATCGTTGGAAACTAGCGCCTACGTTCTTCAGGCCGAAGGACATGGTGATGTAGCAGTACGCCCCAAAGGGCGTGATGAAGGAGGTCTTGAGGCGGTCCTTCGGGTCTAGCATGATTTGGTAGTAGCCGGAATAGGCATCCAAGAAGGACAGCAAATCGTAGCCGGCCGTGGAGTCGATAACTTGATCGATCCGTGGCAGGGCGAATGGGTCCTTGGGACATGCCTTGTTCAGGCTGGTGTAGTCAATGCACATGCGCCAGGTCTTGTTTTTCTTCAGCACCAGGACTGGGTTGGCCAACCAGTCCGGGTGAAAAACTTCCATGATGAACCCGGCCACGAGCAGACGGGCGATCTCTTCTCCTATAGTGCACCGCTTCTCCTCGGAGAAGCGGCGTAGGGGTTGCTTGACCAGCTTGACGTCCGACCGGACGTGTAGTTTGTGCTCGGCGAACTTCCTCGGAACACCCGGCATGTCCTTAGGGGACCATGCGAAGATGTCCCAATTCTCAGGGAGGAAGTCGACAAGCTCACCTTCCTATTTGCTGTCGAGGCGGGAGCCGATCGCGACGCACTGAGCCGAGTTAGCCGGGTCGAGCGGGATTTGCTTGGTGTCCCTGGACGGCTGGAAGGAGGCCTCACCGGTGGATTGCAAGGGGGGGAGCCGGCACGGCCGGCTGGCTGGCGGCGAGGGCCACGAGCCGGTCGAGCTGCCGCTTCTCCTCGGCGATCTCCAGGGCCTCTGCCAGCCGGCTACCGTCTCGAGCGCATTCAAGCGACATCTTGTAGTCGCCCTTGACGGTAATGATTCCCTTGGGACCCGGCATCTTGAGCTTGAGGTAGGCGTAGTGTGGGCCCACCATGAAACTGACTAGAGCCGACCGACCCAGCAGCTCGTGGTAGGGGCTCGAGAGGTCCACGACCTCGAATAGTACCGGCTCGCGGCGTGGCCAGGTCCGCCAAAGAGGACATCGAGCATGATCTTGCCTACAGGGGAGCAAGACTTCCCAGGCACGATGCCGTGGAAAACCGTCTGGCTCGCCTGCAGGTCTTCCGTCTTTAGTCCCAGCTTGCGCATCGTGTCGATGTAGAGGATATTGATGCTGCTGCCACCATCTATCAGCACCCGTAGTGAAGCAACCCAAAGTTGAACCCACACCCAAGACTAAGTGCTTCGATTATGAGGAAAGTGGTCGCTGAAGCGGAACAACCCATGATATTTGGTAAATAAGAAGGCTGGCAACGTCAACAGAAGTATATTTGATATATCTGTTATTGATCTGTACCCTGCTAGTACTCCTAGTAGCACCTGGGTATTGGATACCGGTTCGGTTGCTAAATGTTAGTAACTCGAAATAAAAGCTACGGAATGAACGGAGAACTAGATAAGGGTGAGGTGATGATGTGTGTTGGAAATGTTTCCAAGGTTGATGTGATCAACATCGCACGCTCTCTCTACCTTCGGGATTAGTGACGAACCTAAATAAAGTTTATTTGGTGTTTTGCGTTGAGCATGAACTTGATTAGATCGTGTTTATTGCAACATGGTTATTCATTTAAGTTAGAGAATAATGGTTATTCTGTTTACATGAATAATACCTTCAATGGTCATGCACCCAGTGAGAATGGTTTGTTCAATCTTGATCGTAGTAATACACATGTTCATAACATTGATGCCAAAAGATACAAAGTTAATAATGATAGTACCACATACTTGTGGCACTGTAACTAAATGTCATGTTGGTATAAAACGCATGAAGAAACTCCATGCTGATGGATCTTTGGACTCATTCGATTTCGAATCGGTTGAGACATGCGAACCATGCCTCCTGGCCAAGATGACTAAGGACCCCGTTTTCTGGTTTAATGGAGTGGGCAAGTGATTTATTGGAAATGATACATGTTGATGTATGCAATCCAATGAGTCTTGTAGCGTGCGGTGGATATCGTTCTTTTCTTACCTTCACTGATGATTTGAGTAGATATAGTGTATATTTACTTAATGAAACACAAGTCTGAATTGTTTGAAAGGTTCAAGCAAATTCAGAGTGAAGTTTAAAGATCATCATGACAATAAGATGTCTGCAATATGATCGTGGAGGTGAATATCTAAGTTACGAGTTTGGCATACAACTTTAGACAATGTGAAAGTAGTTTCACAACTCACGCCACCTAGAACACCATAGTATGATGGTGTGTCCGAATATCATAGTTGTGCTCTATTGGATATGGTGCGTGCTATGATGTCTCTTATCGTTCTGCTATTATAATTTTGGGGTTATGCACTATAGACAACTACATTCACTTTAAATAGGGCACCATCTAAATCCGTTGAGATGACACCGTGTGAATTTGGGTTTGATAGAAACCCAAGCTGTCATTTCTTAATGTTTGGGGTTGCGACGCTTGTGTGGAAAAATGTTTTCACCTAATGAGCTCGAATCCAAAGCAGACAAATGCATCTTCATAGATTACCCTAAGAACAGTTGGGTGAACCTTCTATCTCAGATCCAAGCATAAAGTGTTTGTTGCTAAAATGGGTCCTTTCCCGAGAAATGTTTCTCTCTAAAGAATTGAGTCGGAGGAAGTTAGAACTTGATGAGGTTGTTGAACCTTTGTTCAACCAGAGAGTAGCGCAGCGCAGGAAGATGTTTCTGTGAAGCCTACATTAGTTCAAGAGGAAGTTAATGATGATGATCATGAAGCTTCGGATCAAGTTACTATCGAACCTCATAGGTCAACAAGGATGTGTACTGCTCCTGAGCGATATGACAACCCTGTCTTGGAGGTCATGTTGTTGGACAACGATGAACCTACGAGCTGTGGAGAAGCGATGATGGGTCTGGATTCCGACAATGGTTAGAGGCCATGAAATCTGAGAAAGGATCCATGTATGAAAACCAATTATAGACTTTGGTAGACTTGCTCGTTGGACGGCAGGTCGTCGAGTACAAATGGACTTTTAAGATGAAGACAGACATTGATGGTAAATGTCACCATTTATAAAGCTCGACTTGTTGCAAAGAAGTTTACGACAAGTTCAAGGAGTTGACTACAATGAGACTTTCTCACTCGTAGCGATGCTAAAGTCTGTTGGAATTATGTTAGCAGTTGTTGCATTTTTCAATTTTGAAACCTGGCAGATGGATGTCAAAACATCGTCTCCTTAACGGATTACTTGAGGAAAGGTTGTATGTGATACAACCAGAAGGTTTTGTCAGTCCTAAGGATGCTAAAAGGTGTGAAAGCTTCAGTGATCCTTCTATGAACTAAAGCAAGCATCTTGGAGTTAGAATATACACTTTGATGAGGTGATCAAAGTTTTTGAGTCTATACAAAGTTTATGAGAAACTTGTATTTACAATAAAGTGTGTGGGAGCACTATAGAGTTTCTGGTAAGCATATGTGGTTGACATATTGTTGATCGGAAATGATGTAGAATTTCTGGAAAGCATAAAAGGTTGTTTGAAAAGAGTTTTTTTCAAATGAAGACCTAGATTAAGCTACCTAATTGTTGAGCATCAAGATCTATAGAGATAGATCAAGATGCTTGATGAGACCTTCAAGGAGTACATACCTTGACAAGATTTTGAAAGAGTTCAAAATGGATCAGTCAGAGAAAGAGTTCTCACCTGATTTGTAAGGTGTGAAGTTGAGTGAGACTCAAAGCTCGACAACGGCAGAAGAAAGAGAAAGGATGAATGTCGTCCCCTATGCCTTAGTAGTAGGCTCTATATTATGACATGCTGTGTACCGCACCTGTGTGTGCCTTGCCATGAGTCTATCAAGGGGTACAAGAGTGGTCCAGGAATAGATCACTGGACAGCGGTAAAAATTATCCTTAGTAACCAGAGGACTAAGGAAAAGTTGCTCGATTATGGAGGTGATAAAGAGTTCGTCGTAAAGAGTTACGTCGATGCAAGCTTTAACACTAATCTGGATGACTCTTAGTAGCAATCCGAATGCGTATAGTGGAGCAGCCAATTGGAATAGTACCAAGTGGAGTGTGGTAGCAGTGTTTACGGTTTGACATAGAGATTTCCAAAGTACACACGATCTGAATGTCGCAGACCTGTTAAATATAATAACTCTCTCACATGCAAAGCATGATCGAGCCCTAGAACTCATTGGGTGTTAGATTCATAACAATGCGAATCACATGGTGATGTGAACTAGATTATTAACTCTAGTGCATGTGAGAGACTGTTGGAAATATGCCCTAGAGGCAATAATAAATTAGTTATTATCATATTTCCTTGTTCATGATAATCCTTTATTATCCATGCTATAATTGTATTGATCGGAGACTTAGATGCATGTGTGGATACATAGACAAAAACCATGTCCCTAGTATGCCTCTAATAGACTAGCTCGTTGATCGAAGATGGTTAAGGTTTCCTAGCCATGGACATGAGATGTCATTTGATAACGGGATCACATCATTAGGAGAATGGTGTGATGGACAAGACCCAAACTACAAACGTAGCATATGATCGTGTCAGTTTATTGCTACTGTTTTCTGCATGTCAAGTATATGTTTCTATGACCATGAGATCATGCAACTCGCGGATATAGGAGGAGTGCCTTGTGTGTATCAAACATCGCAACGTAACTGGGTGACTATAAAGGTGCTCTACAGGTATCTCCGGGGGTGTCTGTTGGGTTGGCATGGTTCAAGACTGGGATTTGTTACTCCGTGTGACGGAGAGGTATCTCAGGGCCCACTCGGTAATACAACATCACAATAATCCTTGCAAGCAATGTGACTAAGTGTTAGTCACGGGATCTTGTATTACGGAACGAGTAAAGACACTTTCCGATAACGAGGTTGAACTAGGTATGGAGATACCGACGATCGAATCTCGAGCAAGTAACATACCGAAGAACAAAGGGAACATCATACGGGATTAACTGAATCCTTGACATAGAGGTTTAACCAATAAAGATCTTCGTAGAATATGTAGGAACCAATATGGGCATCCAGGTCCCGCTATTGGTTATTGACCGTCGAGGTATCTCGGTCATGTCTACATAGTTCTCAAACCCGCAGGGTCTGCACACTTAAGGTTTGGTGACGTTTTGGTAGTATAGAGTTATGCATGGTGGTGACCGAAGGTTGTTCAGAGTCCCGGATGAGATTCTAGACGTCACTAGGAGCTCCGGAATGGTCTGGAGGTAAAGATGGATATATAGGAAGTCCTATTTTGGTCGCCGAAAAAGTTTCGGGCGCATCGGTAGTGTATCGGGAGTGTACCGGGAGACCATCGAGAGGGGTATTTCGACCCAAGAGGCTACATGGGCTGTGGGAGAGTGAATACCAGCCCTTTGTGGGCTGGTGGAAGTCCCACACAAGTCCCATGCGGCTGGGAGAGAAAATCCCAAAGAGAAAAGGTGGAAAAGGGCAAACAAGGCAAAAAAGGAAGGAGTCCTAGTCCTACTAGGATTGGAGGAGGATTCCTCCTCTCCTCCTTGGTTCGGCCGAAGCCTAGGGCTGGCCCCTTGAGGGACAAGCCTCCTCCTCTGTTCCTCTTATATATACTAGAGGTTTTAGGGGTTTTGCACTAGATTTTCTGCCACGTGCTACCCTCTCCTCTAGTGCATAGTTTCTCCTCTAGATCGGTTTTCTGCAGTGCTTAGGCGAAGCTCTGCCGGAATTGCTCCACCACCATCGCCGTGGAGCCATCATGCTGCCGGAGAACTCGTCTACATCTCTGCTCCCTCATGCTGGATCAAGAAGTTGGAGATTGTCATCGAGCTGTACGTGTGTTGAACGCGGCGGTGCCGTCCGTTCGGCGCTAGATTGGAAGGACCGTGATCAAGATTGCGAGACGGATCGTGATGAGATCGCGGTACGGATCGTGATGAGTTCGCGGGACGGACCGTGATTGGATCGCGGGGTGGATCGTGATGAGATCGCGGGATGCTCGGCGATTTGGATCGCGAAGACGTTCGACTACACCAACCGCGTTTCTCAATGCTTCCCGCTTGGCGATCTACAAGGGTATGTAGATCCACTCTCCCTCTAGTAGGTGGTCATCACCATGGATAGATCTTGCGTGTGCGTAGGAAAATTTTTTTTCCCATGCAACGTTCCCCAACAACTATTAATTCTGTAATTTTTTTGGGGTGTTTTAATTAGTGTTTGAGCCAAGTAAAACCTTTGGGGTGATCTATGGTAGTTGTTGATTTGGTCTTGCTAAAAAACAGAAACTTTTGCACTCATTCCACGAATTTTCTAAAATTTTCAGAGCGTCGAATGAGTCTAAAAGTTTTAGACAAGATTTATATATAAATTTCCCAGGTTTTACTATTTTCAGAATTTTTATAGTTAATTAAGTATTCAAAGTCTACAGATTTCTACAGACTATACTGTTTTTGAGAGATTCGGTTTTCTTTGTGTTGTTTGCTTATTTTGATGTATCTATGGGTTGTATCGGGGGGTATGAACCATGTACAAGTTAGAATACAGTAGGTATTACACACATATAAATAAATTATGAGTTCACAACACTACCTAAAGTGGTGATTTATTTTTCTTATACTAACGGATCTCATGAGTTTTCTGTTGAGTTTTGTGTTGTGAAGTTTTGAAGTTTTGGGTGAAGATTTGATGGACTATGTAATAATGAGTGGCAAAAGCCTAAGATTTGGGATGACCAAGGCACCCCAAGCCATATTCAAGGATACCAAAAAGCCTAAGCTTGGGGATGCCTCGGAAGGCATCCCTTCTTTCGTCTTCAATCCATCGGTAAATTTACTTGAGGCTATATTTTTATTCACCACATGATATGTGTTTTGCTTGGAGCGTCTTGTATGATATGAGTATTTTATTTTTAGTTTTCAAGAATCATCCTTGCTGCACACATATTTTGAGAGATACACTCTGAATCGTGAATTTATTAGAATACTCTATGTGCTTCACTTATATCTTTTGAGCTAGGCAATGATGCTCTAGTGTTTCACTTATATCTTTTTAGAGCATGATGGTGTTATATTTTATAGAAATTATTGAACTCTCGTACTTCACTTATATTATTTCGAGAGTTACTTAAAACAGCATGGTAATTTGTTTAGGTTATGAATTTAGTCCTAATATAATGGGCATCCAAGAGGGATATAATAAAAACTTTTATATTAAGTGCATTGAATACTATGAGAGGGATATAATGAAAACTTTTATATTAAGTGCATTGAATACTATGAGAAGTTTGATTCCTTGCATATAGTTTTGAGATAATAGAGATGGTAATACGAGAGTCATGCTAGTGAGTAGTTGTGAATTGGAAGAGATACTTGTGTCAAAGTTTGTGATTCCCGTAGCATGCACGTATGGTGAACCGTTATGTAACAAACTCGGAGCATGATTTGTTTAATGATGCCAACCTTTGTGCGAGGGTCGGGAGCGCGTGATGGTTAACTCCTACCAGCCTCTCCCCTAGGAGCATGCATCTAATGCTTTGTTTGATAACTAATAGACTTTTGCAATAAGTACGTGAGTTCTTTATGACTAATGTTGAGTCCATGGCTTATACGCACTCTCACCCTTCCACCTTTGCTAGCCTCTCTAGTACCGCGTAACTCTCGCCGGTACATCAAACCCACCTTCCTCAAAACATCCACCATATACTTTCCTCAAAATAGACACCATATCTACCTATTATGGCATTTCCATAGCCATTCCAAGATATATTGCCATGCAACTTCCACCATTCAGTTTTTCATGACATGTACCATCACTTCATCTTGCATATAGAGTCATATTTTGTTTTAGGTATCGAGTTGTAAGTAAATAAAAGTGTGATGATTTTCATTAATAGAAAATTGTCCCGTCTGAGAAGAGGATGATGGAAGCCATGACTCCCTCACAACTTGGGATGAGTATTCGAACTTTACAAAAAATAAAAGAGGCCAGCGAAGCCCAAATAAAAAAAGAGGCCAAAGATGCCACCAAAATAAATAAAAAAGAAAGAGAGAAGGGACAATTGTTACTATCTTTTTCCACACTTGTGCTTCAAGGTATCACCATGATCTTCATGATAGAGAGTCTCCTATTTTGTCACTTTCATATAACTAGTGGATATTCATCTTGCACGACCACTTAGTTTTCCTTTTGAGCTTTCATACACTTACAGCTCTAAGTGCATTTGTTGCATGACAGTTCCTACTCACTCACATTGATATCTATCGATGGGCATCTCCATACCCCATTCATACGCCTAGTTGATGTGAGACTATCTTCTCCCTTTTTCCTTGCAACCTCCTCCATATTCTATTCGACCTATAGTGATATATCCATGGCTCACACTCATGTATTCCGTGAGAGTTGAAAAGGTTTGAGAACACCAAAAGTGTGAAACAATTGCTTGACTTGTTCATCGGGGTTGTGCATGATTTAGATACTTTGTGTGGGGAAGATGGAGCATAGCCAGACCATATGATTATGTAGGGATAACTTTCAAAGGCCATGTTATTTCAAAAGGACATGATTGCCTTGTTGGTGTGTCGGAAGTATTACTGTTTTTATGTCAATATTAGACTATTGTTTTGAATCTTACGGATCTGAATATTCATGCCACAATAAATAATATTACATGGATAAATATGTTAGGTAGCATTCCACATCAAAAATTCTATTTTTATCATTTACCTACTCGAGGACGAGCAGGAATTAAGCTTGGGGATGCTTGATACGTCTCCAACGTATCTATAATTTTTGATTGTTCCATGCTATTATATTATCTGTTTTGGATGTTTTATATGCATTAATATGCTATTTTATATTATTTTAGGGACTAACCTATTAATCTAGAGCCTACTGTCAGTTTCTGTTTTTTTCTTATTTTTGAGAATTAAAGAAAAGGAATATTAAACGGAGTCCAAACGGAATAAAATCTTCGGAATAATTTTTCTTGGACCAGAAGCAACCAAGAAGACTTGGAGATGAAGTTAGGAGAGCAGCCGTGTGGCCACAAGCTATAAGGGCGCGCCCTAGGGGGGTCACGCCCCCTGGCTTGTGGGCCCAAGACAACTCCCCTAACCCTATTTCTCGGCCTATAAATTCACAAATATTCCCTGTATACCAGGGGGAGCCACAAAAACACTTTTCCGCCGCCGGAAGCCTTCGTTCCCGAGAGATCCAATCTTGGAGCCTTTTCCGGTAATCTGCCAGAGGGGGATTCGATCACGGAGGGCATCTACATCAACTCCATTTCCCCTTCGATGATGTGTGATTAGTTCATCACGGACCTTCAGGTCCATAGCTAGTAGCTAGATGGCTTCTTCTCTCTCTTTGATCGTAAATACCATGTTCTTCATGATCTTCATGGAGATCTATCCGATGTAATACTCTTTTGCGGTGTGTTTGTTGAGATTCGATGAATTGTGGGTTTATGTTCAGCTTATCTATGAATATTATTTGAGTCTTTTCTGAATTCTTATATGCATGATGTGATATCTTTGCAAGTCTCTTCGAGTTATTGGTCTGGTTTGGCCAACTAGATTGGTAATTCTTGCAATAGGAGAAGTGCTTAGTTTTGGGTTCAATCTTGCGGTGTCCTCACCCAGTGACAAAGTAGGGGTAGCGAGGCACGTATTGTATTGTTGCCATCGAGCATAAAAAGATGGGGTTTTTATCATATTGCTTGAGTTTATCCCTCTACATCATGTCATTTTACCTAATGCATTACTCTATTCTTCATGAACTTAATGTTGGGAGATTTAGTAGTAAATCAAAAAAAATCCTACGTGTCACCAAGATCTATCTGTGGAGAAACCAGCAATGAGCAAAGGGGGAGTGCATCTTCATACCTTTGAAGATCCCAAAGCAAAAGCGTTACTAGAACGCGGTTGGTGGAGTCGTACTCGTAGCGATTTAGATCGCGATGGATTCTGATCTAAGCGCCGAACAACGACGCCTCCGTGTTCAACACACGTGCAGCCTGGTGACGTCTCCTACGCCTTGATCAAGCAAGGAGGAAGGAGAGGTTGAGGGAGAGCTCTGGCAGCAGGATGGCATGGTGATGGTGGAGCTGTGTGGTTCTCTGATAGAGCTTCGCCAAGCTCTACGGAGGAGGAGGAGGACGAGGAGTAGGGTTGCACCGAGAGAGAGAGAGAGAGAGAGACATGCATGTCTTTGTCAGCCCCAAACCCTCCACTATATATAGGAGGAGAGGGAGGAGGGTGCATACCCCTAGGGTTCCCACCCTAGGGTGGTGCAGCAGCCCTAGATGGCAATCTAGCCGGCGGCCAGAGAGGGAGGGGAGGGGCGGCGCCCTAGGTTGGCCTTAGGCCCATCTGGGCTAGGGTTTGCCCCCCTCTCCTTTTGTGCTGCGACTTGGGCCCTCTCCTCTTGTATCTCATGATGTCGGGGATTCAATCAATCTCGTATACAATTCCCTTTGTCTACCGGTATGATACTTGCCCGAGATTCGATCATCGGTATCCCTATACCATGTTCAATCTCGTTACTGGCAAGTCTCTTTACTCGTTCCGTAACACATCATCCCGTGGCTAACTCCTTAGTCACATTGATCTCATTATGATGACGTCTCACCGAGTGGGCCCAGAGATACCTCAGGATATTCTTGATCGCTGTCCAGTGTTCCGCTCTGGGATCACTTTGGTACCTCCCTACCATACTTATGGCAACGTTCACATCAGGTCTGGTACACAGCATGGCATACATAATAGAGCCTATGGCTGAAGCATAGGGGATGACACTCATCTCTTCTCTATCCTTTACTGTGGTCGGGCATTGAGTCATACTCAATCTCACACCCTGTAACACAGGCAATAACCCCTTCTTGGACGGATCCATATTGAACTTCTTCAATATCTTATCAAGGTATGTGCTTTGTGAAAGACCTATGAGGCGTCTCGATCTATCTCTATAGATCTTGATGCCTAATATGTAAGCAGCTTCTCCAAGGTCCTTCATTGAAAAACACTTATTCAAGTAGGCCTTTATGCTTTCCAAAAGTTCTATATCATTTCCCATCAACAATATGTTATCCACATATAATATGAGAAATGCTATAAAGCTCCCACTCACTTTCTTGTAAATACAGCGTTCTCCATAAACGTGTATAAACCCAAACGCTTTAATCACCTCATTAAAGCGAATGTTCCAACTCCGAGATGCTTGCACCAGCCCATAGATGGACCGCTGGAGCTTGCATACCTTGTTAGCATCTTTAGGATCGACAAAACCTTCCGGCTACATCATATACAGTTCTTCCTTAAGGAAGCCATTAAGGAATGCCGTTTTGACATCCATTTGCCAGATCTCATAATCATAAAATGCAGCAATTGCTAACATATTTCGGATGGACTTCAGCATCGCTACGGGTGAGAAAGTCTCATCGTAGTCAACTCCTTGAAATTGTCGATAAACCTTAGCGACAAGCCGAGCCTTATAGACGGTCACATTACCATCCACGTCAGTCTTTTTCTTAAAGATCCATTTATTTTCTATGGCTCGCTTATCATCAGGCAAGTCCACCAAAGTCCATACTTTGTTCTCATACATGGATCCTATCTCGGATTTCATGGCTTCAAGCCATTTGTTGGAATCCGGGCCCGCCATCGCTTCTTCATAGTTTGAAGGTTCACCATTGTCCAACAACATGATCTCCAGGACAGGGTTGTCGTACCACTCTGGTGCGGAACGTGTCCTAGTGGACCTTCGAATAGCAAATTGATCTGAAGTTTCATGATCATCATCATTAACTTCCCCTCCAGTCGGTGCAGGATCCACAAAAACAACTTCCTGTGTTGCGCTACTCTTCGGTTTGAGTGGAGGTACAATTACCTCATCAAGTTCTATTTTCCTCCCACTTACTTCTTTCAAAAGAACCTCTTTCTCTATAAAGGATCCATTCTTGGCAACAAAGACTTTGCATTCGGATCTGAGGTAGAAGCTATACCCAATAGTTTCTTTGGGGTATCCTATGAAGACACACTTTTCCGCTTTGGGTTCGAGCTTCTCAGGTTGAAGTTTCTTCACATAAGCATCGCATCCCCAAACTTTTAGAAATGACAGCTTAGGTTTCTTTCCAAACCATAATTCATACGGTGTCGTCTCAACGGAATTAGACGGTGCCCTATTTAAAGTGAATGCGGCAGTCTCTAATGCATATCCCCAAAATGATAGCGGTAAGTCGGTAAGAGACATCATCGATCGCACCATATCCAATAGAGTGCGATTATGACGTTCAGACACACCATTTCGCTGAGGTGTGCCAGGCAGCGTGAGTTGTGAAACAATTCCACATTTCCTTAGGTGCGTGCCAAACTCGTGACTCAACTATTCTCCACCACGATCAGATCGTAGGCACTTTATTTTCCTGTCACGTTGATTCTCTACCTCACTCTAAAATTCCTTGAACCTTTCAAAGGTTTCAGACTTGTGTTCCATTAAGTAGACATATCCATACTGCTTAAGTCATTAGTGAGGGTGAGAACATAATGGTAGCCACCGCGAGCCTCGACGCCCATTGGACCGCATACATCGGTATGTATTACCAACAAGTCAGTTGCTCTGTCCATTGTTCCGGAGAATGGAGTCTTGGTCATCTTGCCCATGAGGCATGGTTCGCACGTGTCAAATGATTCAAAATCAAGAGACTCCAAAAGTCCATCAGCATGGAGTTTCTTCATGCGTTTGACACCAATATGACCAAGGCGGTAGTGCCACATGTAAGTGGGACTATCGTTATGAACCTTACATCTTTTGGTACTCACACTATGGACATGTGTAACATCACGCTCGAGATTCATCAAAAATAAACCATTGACTAGCGGGGCATGACCATAAAACATTTCTCTCATATAAATAAAACAACCATTATTCTCAAATTTAAATGAGTAGCCATCTCGCATCAAGCAAGATCCAGATACAATGTTCATCCTCAAAGCAGGTATTAAATAACAATTATTAAGGTTTAAAACTAATCCCGAAGGTAGATGTAGAGGTAGCGTGTCGACGGCGATCACATCGACCTTGGAACCATTCCCAACGCGCATCGTCACCTCGTCCTTTGCCAGTCTCCGCTTATTCCGCAGCTCCTGCTTGGAGTTACAAATGTGAGCAACTACATCGGTATCAAATACCCAGGAGCTACTACAAGCACTGGGAAGGAACACATCAATAACAAGTATATCACATATACCTTTAACGTTGCTGGCCTTCTTATCCGCTAAGTACTTGGGACAGTTCCGCTTCCAGTGACCGGTACCCTTGCAATAAAAGCACTCAGTCTCAAGCTTGGGTCCATTCTTGTTCTTCTTACCGACAACTTTCTTACCGGGCGCGGCACCTACTTTGCTGTCCTTCTTGAAGTTCTTCTTACCCTTGCCTTTCTTGAAACTAGAGGTCTTATTCACCATCAACACTTGATGCTCCTTCTTGATCTCGACCTCCGCTGATTTCAGCATCGAGTACAACTCAGGAATGGACTTCTCCATCCCCTGCATGTTGTAGTTCATCACAAAGCTCTTGTAGATAGGTGGGAGCGACTGGAGGATTCTGTCAATAACCAAGTCATCCAGAAGATTAACTCCCAGCTGAGACAAGTGGTTGTGCAACCCAGACATTTTGAGTATGTGCTCACCGACAGAACTATTCTTCTCCATCTTACAACTGAAGAACTTGTCAGAGACATTATATCTCTCGACCCGGGCATGAGCTTGGAAAACCATTATCAGCTCTTGGAACATCTCATATGCTCCGTGTTGCTCAAAACGCTTTTGGAGCCCTGGTTCTAAACTGTAAAGCATGTTGCACTGAACCAGGGAGTAATCATCACAACGCGACTGCCAGGCGTTCATAACATCTTGAGTCGCTGGGAAAATGGGTGCGTCACCTAGCGGTGCATCAAGGACATACAATTTCTTGAAAGCTATGAGGATGATCCTCAAGCTACGGACCCAGTCCGTATAGTTGCTTCCATCGTCTTTCAACTTGGTTTTCTCTAGGAACGCGTTGAAGTTGAGGGCAACATTAGCGTGGGCTATTGGATCTACAATATAGATTGTAAAGACAATTTTAGACTAAATTCATGATAATTAAGTTCACATAATAAAATTATTTAATGAACTCCCACTTAGATAGACATCTCTCTAGTCATCCAAGTGACACATGATCCACGTCAACTAGCCCGTGTCCGATCATCACGTGAGACGGACTAGTCATCCATGGTGAACATCTCCATGTTGATTGTATCTTCTATACGACTCATGTTCGACCTTTCGGTCTCCCGTGTTCCGAGGCCATGTCTGTACATGCTAGGCTCGTCAAGTCAACCTAAGTGTATTGCGTTTGTAAATCTGGCTTACACCCGTTGTATGCGAACGTTAGTATCACACCCGATCATCACGTGGTGCTTCGAAACAACGATCCTTAGCAACGGTGCACAGTTAGGGTGAACACATTTCTTGAAATTTTAGTGAGAGATCATCTTATTTAGCTACCATTGTTCTAAGAAAATAAGATGTAAACATGATAAACATCACATGCAATCAATATAGTGACATGATATGGCCAATATCATCTTGCTCCTTTGATCTCCATCTTCGAGGCAGCATGATCATCACTGTCACCCGCACGACACCATGATCTCCATCATCGTGTCTTCATGAAGTTGTCTCGCCAACTATTACTTCTACTACTATGGCTATAAATTAGCAATAAATTAAAGTAATTACATGGCGTTTATGATTGACACACAGGTCATACAATAAAATAAGACAACTCATATGGCTCCTGCCGGTTGTCATACTCATCGACATGCAAGTTGTGAATCCTATTACAAGAACATGATCAATCTCATACATCACAATGCATCACATCACATCCTTTGGCCATATCACATCACAAGGCATATGCTGCAAAAACAAGTTAGACGTCCTCTAATTTGTTGTTGCAAGTTTTTACGTGGCTGCTATAGGTTTCTAGAAAGAACGTTCCTTACCTACACAAAAACCACAACGTGATATGCCAATTGCTATTTACCCTTCATAAGGACCCTCTTCATCGAATCCGATCCGACTAGAGTGGGAGAGACAGACACCCGCTAGCCACCTTATGCAACAAGTGCATGTCAGGCGGTGGAACCGGTCTCACGTAAGCGTACGTGTAAAGTTGGTCTGGGACGCTTCATCCCACAATACCGCCGAATCAAGATAAGACTAGTAATGGCAAGAAAATTAACAAGATCGACGCCCACAACAACTTGTGTTCTAATCGTGCATAGATTCTACGCATAGACCTAGCTAATGATGCCACTGTTAGGAGACGTAGTAGTAAATCAAAAAAATTCCTAAGTGTCACCAAGATCTATCTATGGAGAAACCAGCAATGAGAAAAGGGGGAGTGCATATTCATACCTTTCAAGATTGCAAAGCGGAAGCATTACTAGAACGCGGTTGGTGGAGTCGTACTCGCAGCGATTTAGATCACGGTGGATTCTGATCTAAGCGCCAAACAACGGCGCCTCCGCGTTCAACACACGTGCAGCCCGGTGACGTCTCCTACGCCTTGATCCAGCAAGGATGAAGGAAAGGTTGAGGGACGGCTCCAGCAGCACGATGGCATGGTGATGGTGGAGCTGTGTGGTTCTCTGGTAGGGCTTCACCAAGCTCTACGGAGGACGAGGAGGAGGAGGAGTAGGGCTGCGCCGAGAGAGAGAGAGAGAGAGATGCGTGTCTTTGGCAGCCCCAAACCCTCCAATATATGTAGGAGGAGAGGGAGGAGGGTGCGTACCCATAGGGTTCCCACCCTAGGGTGGTGCGGCAGCCCTATATGGCAATCTGGTCGGCGGCCAGAGAGGGAGAGGGGAGGGGCGGCGCCCTAGGTGGGCCTTAGGCCCATCTGGGCTAGGGTTTGCCCCCCTCTCCTCTTGTGCTGCGCCTTGGGCCCTTGTGGGGGGCGCACCAGCCAACCTAGGGGCTGGTTCCCTCCCACTTGCGGCCCATGCAGCCCTCTGGGTCTGGTGGCCCCACTTGGGGACCCCCGGAACCCTTTCGGTGGTCCCGGTACGTTATCGATGATGCCCGAAACACTTCCGGTGACCAAAACCTCACTTCCTATATATGAATATTTACCTCCGGACCATTCCGGAACTCCTCGTGACGTCCAGGATCTCATCCAGGACTCCAAACAACCTTCAGTAACCACGTAAACTATTTCCCTATAACCCTAGCATCATCGAACCTTAAGTGTGTAGACCCTACGGGTTCGGGAGGCACGTAGACATGACCGAGACACCTCTCTGGTCAATAACCAACAGCAGGATCTGGATACCCATGTTGGCTCCCACATGGTCCACGATGATCTCATCGGATGAACCATGATGTTAGGGATTCAATCAATCCCGTATACAATTCCCTTTGTCTACCAATATGATACTTGCCCGAGATTCGATCGTCGGTATCCCTATACCTTGTTCAATCTCGTTACCGGCAAGTCTCTTTAATCTTTTCATAACACATCATCCCGTGGATAACTCCTTAGTCACATTGAGCTCATTATGATGACGTCTTATCAACTGGGCCCAGAGATACCTCTCCATCACACAGAGTGACAAATCCCAGTCTCGATTCATTCCAACCCAACAGATACTTTCGGGGATACCCATAGTATACCTTTATAGCCACCCAGTTGCGTTGAGACGTTTGGCACACCCAAATTATTCCTACGGTATCCAGGAGTTGCACAATCTCATGGTCTAAGGAAATGATACTTGACATTAGAAAAGCTTTAGCAAACGAACTACACGATCTTATGTTATGCTTAGGATTGGGTCTTGTCCATCACATCATTATCCTAATGATGTGATCCCGTTATCAACAACATCCAATGTCCATGGTCATGAAACCATGACCATCTACTGATCAACGAGCTAGCCAACTAGAGGCTCACTGGGGACATGTTGTGGTCTATGTATTCACACATGTATTACGTTTTATGGTTAATACAATTATAGCATGAACCATAGACAATTATCATGAACAAGGAAATACAATAATAACCATTTTATTATTTCCTCTAGGGCATATTTCCAACACTTAATACTCTACATGCAGGCAGGAGTCGGTCGATGTGTGGAGTAATAGTAGTAGATGCAGAATCGTTTCGATCTATTTGACACGGACGTGATGCCTATATGCATAATCATTGCCTTGGATTTCTTCATAATTATTCACTTTTCTATCAACTGCTCGACAGTAATTTGTTCACCCACCGTAATACTTGCCATCTTGAGAGAAGCCTCTAGTGAAACCTATGGCCCCCGGGTCAATTTTCCATCTTATACTTTCAGATCTAAAACCAAAAATACCAAAAATACCTTGCTGCATTATTTTTACCTTTTGTTTACTTGATGTTCAAGCAATCTATTCTATCTATCTCTATCAGATCTCATCCCTGCAAGTAACCGTGAAGGGATTGACAACCCCTTTAAAGTGTTGGGTGGAAGTATTTGATTCTTTATGTAGGTACATCTATTGGGGACTTGCTTGTATCTCCTACTAGATTGATACCTTGGTTCTCAACAACTGAGGGAAATACTTATCTACTTTGCTGCATCACCCGTTCCTCTTCATGGAAACCAACACATGCTCGAGAAGTAGTATCCGGCCCATACGCAACAGGTCAGCTATCCGAGGACCCCCTAACACAGGACTCCCTCACTGGCCCCTTAAGCTTAAGAAGGAGATATTTGATGGCATGGAGATCGTCTCCTTGTGCCATGTGGATATGGAGGAGGAAGTCCTCAATCCATACGGTTGGGTCATGTTGGAAATATGCCCTATAGGCAATGAATAAAGTGTTTATTATTATATTTCCTTGTTCATGATAATTGTTTATTATCCATGCTATAATTGTATTGATTGGAAAGACATTGCATGTGTGGATATATAGACAACACTTTGTCCCTAGTGTGCCTCTAGTAGACTAGCTCGTTGGTCAAAGATGGTCAAGGTTTCCTAGCCATTGACATGAGATGTCATTTGATAACGGGATCACATCATTAGGAGAATGATGAGGTGGACAAGACCCAAATTATAAACGTAGCATATGATTGTGTTAGTTTATTGCTATAGTTTTCTACATGTCAAGTATATGTTCCTAAGACAATGAGATCATGCAACTCACGGACACCGGAGGAGTGCCTTGTGTGTATCAAATGTCAAAACGTAACTGGGTGACTATAAAGGTGCTCTACAGATATCTCCGAGGGTGTCTGTTGGGTTGGCATGAATCAACACTGGGATTTGTTACTCCGTGTGATGGAGAGGTATCTTAGGGCCCACTCGGTAATACAACATCACAATAAACCTTGCAAGCAATGTGACTAAGTGTTAGCCACGGGATCTTGTATTACAGAACGAGTAAAGATACTTTCCGGTAACGAGGTTGAACTAGGTATGGAGATACCAACGATCGAATCTCGGGCAAGTAACATACCGAGGAACAAAGGGAACATCATACGGGATTAACTGAATCCTTGACACAGAGGTTCGATCGATAAAGATCTTCATAGAATATGTAGGAATCAATATGGGCATCTAGGTTCCGCTATTGGTTATTGACCGTAGAGGTGTCTCGATCATGTCTACATAGTTCTTGAACCCGCATGGTCTACACACTTAAGGTTTGGTGACGTTTCGGTAGTATAGAGTTAGAGATGGTGGTGACCGAAGGTTGTTCGGAGTCATGGATGAGATCCCAGACATCACGAGGAGATCCGGAATAGTCCGAAGGTAAAGATTGATATATAGGAAGTCCTATTTTGGTCACCGGAAAAGTTCCGGGCTCATCGGTAGTGTACCGGGAGTGCCGGGAGGGTACCGGGGGACCATCGGGAGGGGTATTTCGACCCAAGAGGCTACATGGGTTGTGGGAGGACGAATACTAGCCCTTAGTGGGTTGGCGAAGTCCCACATAGGTCCCATGTGGCTGGGAAGGAAATCCAAAGTGGAAAAGGTGGGGGAAAAGCTAATAAAAGGAAGGAGTCCTAAACCAACTAGGAGTGGAGGAGTAGGACTCCTCCCTCCACTTCGGCCGAAGCCAAGAGGGCTTGCCCTTGCGGCCAAGCCTCCTCCTCTACTCCTCCTATATACACTAGAGGTTTTAGGGTTTTTGTACATAGATTTTCAGCCACGTGCTACCCTCTCCTCTAGTCCGTAGTTTCTCCTCCAGATCGGTTTCAACTGTGCTTAGGCGAACCCCTACTGGAATTACTCCACCACCATCGTTGTAATGTCGTCGTGCTGCCGGAGAACTCGTCTACCTCTCCGCTCCCTCTTGCTAGATCAAGAAGGAGGAGATCGTCATCAAGCCGTACGTGTGCTGAATGCGGAGGTGTCATTCGTTCAATGCTAGATCGGGATGGATCATGATTGGATCGCAGGACGCTCAGTGATTTGGATCGCGAAGACGTTCGACTACATTAACCGTGTTTCTTAACACTTCCCGCTTAGCGATCTACAAGGGTACATAGATCCACTCTCCCTCTCATAGATGCTCATCACCATGGATAGATCTTGCGTGTGCGTAGGAAAATTTTTGTTTCCCATGCAACGTTCCCCAACAGGTCAGTGGTTCCATCATTTTGTTCTATATTCACGGGTTTAAACCCCTCAGGTAACTGATGTTGCATTACCTCATCTATGAAGCACAGTGGGTGAGCAGCGCCTCTGACCCATGCTATGTCGCGCCTGTATACGGCGTCTGTACGGGGTCGGTTGCGTTCCCAGACTCTGTTGTTTTGGTCGAACCATAGTCTGTATCCGCTGTTGGGGAACGTTGCAAGGGAAGCATTAAGAAAATTCCTACGGACACACAAGATCTATCCATGGTGATGAGCATCTATGAGAGGGAGACTGGATCTATGTACCCTTGTAGATCGCTAAGAGGGAAGCGTTAAGACACGCGGTTGGTGTAGTCGAATGTCTTCGCGATCCAAGTCGCCGAGCATCCTGCGATCCAATCACGATCCGTCCCGCGATCTCATCACGATATGTCCCGCGATCTTGATCACTGTCCTTCCGATCTAGCGCCGAACGGACGGCACCTCCGCGTTCAGCACACGTACATCTCGATGACAATCTCCGCCTTCTTGATCCAGCAAGAGGGAGCGGAGAGGTAGATGAGTTCTCAGGCAGCGCGACGGCATTGCGGCGATGGTGGTGGAGTAATTCCAGCAGGGCTTCGCCTAAGCACCGCTGAAAACTGATCTAGAGGAGAAAACGATCTAGAGGAAGAAGAGGGCAGCACGTGGCAATTAGGGTTATCTCTTCTCTCTAAATCCTCTAGTATATATAGGAGGGAGGGAGGGGAGGAGACAGCCTCAAACCCTCAAGATCTGGCCCAAATTGGAGGTGGAGGAGTCCTACTCCAATCCTATTAGGAGTAGGATTCCTCCTTTCCACTTGGAAACTCTTTCCACCTCTCCACCTTTGGATTTTTTCCTTCTCAAACCTCATGGGCTTTAGTGGAGGCTTCGTCCAGCCCACCAGGGGCTGGTTTGTCTCCTCCCACAGCCCATGAGGCCCCTCGGGGCGTGACACCCATCCAGATGGTCCTCCGGTACCCTCCCGGCACTCTCGATACACTACCGATGAGCCCGAAACTTTTTCGGCGACCAAAATAGGAATTCCTATATATCAATTTTACCTCTGACCAATTCCGGAGCTCCTCGTGACGTTCAGGATCTCATCCGAGACTGCGAACAACCTTCGGTCACCACCATACACAACTCTATACTACCAAAACATCACCGAATCTAAAGTGTGCAGACCCTGCGGGTTCGAGAACTATGTAGACATGACCGAGACACATCTACGGTCAATAACCAATAGCGGGATCTGGATGCCCATATTGATTCCTACATATTCTACGAAGATCTTTATCGGTCGAACCTCTATGTCAAGGATTCAGTTAATCCCGTATGTTGTTCCCTTTGTTCTTTGGTATGTTATTTGCCCGAGATTCGATCGTCGGCATCTCCATACCTAGTTCAACCTTGTTACCGGCAAGTCTCTTTACTCGTTCCTTAATACAAGATCCCGTGGCTAACACTTAGTCACATTGCTTGCAAGGCTTATTGTGATGTTGTATTGTCGAGTGGGCCCTAAGATACCTCTCCGTCACACGGAGTAACAAATCCCAATCTTGATCCATGCCAACTCGACAAACACCCTCGAAGATACCTGTAGAGCACCTTTATAGTCACCCAGTTACGTTGTGATGTTTGATACACACAAGGTACTCCTCCGGTGTCAGTGAGTTGCATGATCTCATGGTCATAGGAACAAATACTTGACATGCAGAAAACAATAGCAATAAACTGACATGATCATATGCTACGTTTGTAGTTTGGGTCTTGTCCATCACATCATTCTCCTAATGATGTGATCCCGTTATCAAATGACATCTCATGTCCATGACTAGGAAACTATAGCCATCTTTGATCAATGAGCTAGTCTATTAGAGGCATACTAGGCACATGGTGTTGTCTATGTATCCACACATGTATCAGAGTTTCCGATTAATACAATTATAGCATGGATAATAAACGATTATCATGAACAAGTAAATATGATAATAATCAATTTATTATTGCCTCTAGGGCATATTTCCAACAGTCTCCCACTTGCACTAGAGTCAGTAATCTAGTTCACATCACCATGTGATTCGCATTGTTATGAATCTAACACCCAATGAGTTCTGCGGCTTGATCATTCTTTGCATGTGAGAGAGGTCTTTTAGTCAACGGGTCTGTGACATTCTGATCTGTGTGTACTTTGCAAATCTCTATGTCATATTGTAGAGAGTGGTACCACACTCCACTTGGAGCTATTCCAAATGGCTGCTCCGCTATATGTATCTGGATTGCTACTCAGAGTCATCCGGATTGGTGTTAAAGTTTGCATCGACGTAACCCTTTACAACGAACTCTTTAGCATCTCCATAATCAAGAAATATTTCCTTAGTCCTCTAGTTACTAAGGATAATCCTGACTGTTGTCCAGAGATCCACTCCTAGATCACTTTTGTACCCCATGACGGACTCATGGTAAGGCACACACAGGTGTGGTACACAGCATGGCATACTATACAGAGCCTATGGCTAAGGCATAGGGGACGACGTTCATCCTTTCTCTTTCTTTTGCCGTGGTCGAGCTTTGAGTCTCACTCAACTTCACACCTTACAAATCAGGCAAGAACTCTTTCTCTGACTGATCCATTTTGAACTCTTTCAAAATCTTGTCAAGGTATGTACTCATTGAAAGTCTCATCAAGCATCTTGATCTATCTTTATAGATCTTGAAGCTCAACAATTAGGTAGCTTTATCCAGGTCTTCCTTTGAAAAACTCTTTTCAAACAACTGTTTATGCTTTCCAGAAATTCTACATCATTTTCGATCAATAATATGTCAACCACATATGCTTATCAAAAATTCTATAGTGCTCCCACTCACTTTATTGTAAATACAAGTTTCTCATAAACTTTGTATAGACTCAAAAACTTTGACCACCTCATCAAAGCATACATTCCAACTCTGAGATGCTTGCTCCAGTCCATAGAAGGATTACTGGAGCTTGCACACCTTTTAGCATCCTTAGGACTGACAAAACCTTCTAGTTGTATCTCATACAACCTTTCCTCAAGGAAGGAAATGATGTTTTTGACATCCATCTGCCAGATTTCATAATTGAAAAATGCAGCAACTTCTAACATAATTCTAACAGACTTTAGCATCGCTACGAGTGAGAAAGTCTCATTGTAGTCAACTCCTTGAACTTGGCGGAAACTTCTTTGCGAAAGTCGAGCTTTATAAATGGTGAGATTCACCATCAGTGTTTGTCTTCATCTTAAAGGTCCATTTGTACTCAACGACCTGCCGTCCAACGAGCAAGTCTACAAAAGTCAATACTTGGTTTTCATATATGGATCCTTTCTCGGATTTCATGGCCTCTAACCATTTGTCGGAATCTGGGCCCATCATAGCTTCTCCATAGCTCGTAGGTTCATCGTTGTCCAACAACATGACCTCTAAGACAGGGTTCTCATACCACTCAGGATTAGTACACGTCCTTGTCGACCTACGAGGTTCGATAGTAACTTGATCCGAAGCTTCATGATCATCATCATTAACTTCCTCTTTAACTAACGTAGGATCCACAAACACCTTTCTACGCTGCGCAACTCTTTTGTTGAAACAAAGGTTCAACAACCTTATCAAGTTTTATCTTCCTCCCACTCAATTCTTTCGAGAGAAACTCTTTCTCGAGAAAGGACCCAGTTTTAGTAACAAACACTTTATGCTTGGATCTGAGATAGAAGGTTTACCCAACTGTTCTTAGGGTATTCTATGAAGATGCATTTGTCCGCTTTGGGTTTGAGCTCATTAGGTCTAAACCTTTTTCACATAAGCATCGCAGCCCCAAACATTAAGAAATGACAGCTAAGGTTTCTATCAAACCATACTTCACACGGTGTCATCTCAACGGATTTAGATGATGCCCTATTTAAAGTGTATGTAGTTGTCTCTAATGCATAACCCCAAAATGATAGTGTTAAAAACGATAAGAGACATCATAGCATGCACCATATCCAATAGAGCACAACTATGACCTTCGAACACAATATCACACTATGGTGTTCCAGGTGGCGTGAGTTGTTAAACAACTTTCACATTGTCTAAAGTTGTATACCAAACTCGTAACTCAGATATTCACCTCCACGATCATATCGTAGACATTTTTATCTTCTTGTCACGATGATCTTAAACTTCACGCTGAACTTGCTTGAACTTTTCAAACGATTCAGACTTGTGTTTCATTAAGTAAATATACACTATATCTACTCAAATCATCAATGAAGGTAAGAAAATAATGATATCCACCGCACGCTATAAGACTCATTGGATCAACATGTATCATTTCCAATAAATCACTTGCCCACTCCATCAAACCGAAGATGGGGTCCTTAGTCATCTTGCCCAAGAGGCATGGTTCGCATGTCTCAACCGATTCGAAATCGAATGAGTCCAAAGATCCATCAGCATGGAGTTTCTTCATGCGTTTTATACCAATATGACATTTAGCGGCAGTGCCACAAGTATGTGGTACTATTGTTATTAACTTTGTATCTTTTGGCATCAATGTTATGAACATGTGTATTACTACGATCAAGATTCAACAAACCATTCTCACTGGGTGCATGACCATTGAAGGTATTATTCATGTAAATAGAATAACCATTATTCTCTGACTTAAATGAATAATCGTATTGCAATAAACACGATCTAATCACGTTCATGCTCAACGCAAACACCAAATAACATTTATTTAGGTTCGTTACTAATCCCGAAGGTAGAGAGAGCGTGCGATGTTGATCACATCAACCTTGGAAACATTTCCAACACACATCGTCACCTCACCCTTATCTAGTCTCCGTTTATCCGTAGATTTTACTTCGAGTTACTGACATTTAGCAACCGAACCGGTATCCAATACCCAGGTGCTACTAGGAGTACTAGCAAGGTACACATCAATAACACGTATATCAAATATACTTGTGTCGATGTTGCCGGCCTTCTTATCTACCAAGTATCTAGGGTTGTTCTGCTTCAGCGACCGCTCTCCTCATAATAGAAGCACTTAGTCTCAGGTTTGGGTTCAACTTTGGGTTGCTTCACTGGAACAGCAAATGACTTGCTATCCATGAATTTTCCCTCCTTGCCCTTGCCCTTCTTGAAACTATTGGTTTTACTAACCATCAACCCTTGATGATCCTTCCTTATTTCTACCTTCGCGGTGTCAAACATAGCGAACAGCTCAGGGATCATCATTTCCATCCCTGGCATAATTATAGTTCATCACGAAGTTCTAGTAGCTTAGTGATAGTGACTCAAAGAACTATATCAATCACTATCTTATCTGGAAGATCAACTCCCACTCGATTCAAGCGATTGCAGCACCCAGACAAGCTGAGCACACGCTCAGCGATTAAGCTATTCTCCTTCATATTGCAGGCTAAGAATCTTGTTGCAGATCTCACATCTCACAACACGGGCATGAGCCTGAGATCCCAATTTCAGCTCTTAGAACATCTCATATGTTCTATGACGTTCAAAATGTTTTGGAGCTTCAATTCTAAGCCATAATGCATGACGCACTAAGATATCAAGTAGTCATCAAATTGCGCCTATCAGATGTTCAGAACATCTAGAGACGACGCTAGAGGGGGTGGCGCACCGAGCGGTGCATTAAGGACATAAGCCTTCTTTGCAGCAATGAGGACAATCCTCAGATCACGGACCCAGTCCGCAATATTTCTACCATCATCTTTCAACTCTATTTCTCTAGGAACATATAAAAAATCAAGGAAGCTACAGCGTGAGCTAGTAATCTACAACATAATTTGCAAAGACACTACTGACTATGTTCATGATAATGAGTTCAATTAATCATATTACTTAAGAACTCCCACTCAAATTGACATCCCTCCGGTCATTCGAGTGATACATGATCCAAATACACCAACTCAAGTCCGATCATCATGTGAGTTGAGGTGGTTTCAATGGTGAACATCATCATGTTGATCATATCTACTATATGACTCATGTTCGACCTTTCGGTCTCTTATGTTCGAGGCCATGTCTGTACATGCTAGGCTCGTCAAGTTTAACGCGAGTGTTCCGCATGTGCAACACAGGCTTGCACCCATTGTATGTGAACGTAGAGTCTATCACACCCGATCATCACTTGGTGTCTCGACAGAACAAACTTTCGCAATGGTGCACACTCGGGGAGAACACAATTTATCTTGAAATTTAAGTGAGGGATCACCTTATAATGCTACCGTCGTCCTAAGCAAAACAAGGTGCATAAAAGGATTAACATCACATGCAAATCATAAGTGACATGATATGGCCATGAACTTGTGCTTTTGATCTCCACCCTTAAAGCACCGGCATGATCTCCATCATCACCGGCATAACACCATGATCTCCATCATCATGATCTCCATCATTGTGTCTCCATCGGGGTTGTCGCGCCCACCATGCTCATACTACTATAGCTACCGTTTAGCGATAAAGTAAAGCATTACATAGCGCTTAATGATTGACATGCAGGTCATACAATAATTAAAGACAACCCTATGGCTCCTACCAGTTGTCGTACTCATCGACATGCAAGTCGTGATATTCTATAAAACACATGATCATCTCATACATCACATATATCTCATCATGTAATTGTCCATATCACATCACAACATACCCTGCAAAAACAAGTTAGACGTCCTCTAATTGTTGTTGCATGTTTTACGTGGCTGCTATGGGTATCTAGCAAGAACAATTCTCACCTACGCATAAACCACAACGGTGATACATAAGTTTCTTTTCAACCTTCTCAAGGACCGCCTTAGTCGAATCCGATCCAACTAAAGTAGGAGAAACAGACACCCACTAGCCATCTTTGTGCAACGAAATTACACGTCAGTCGATGGAACTGGTCTCTCGTAAGCGTACGAGTAAGGTTGGTCCGGGTCGCTACATCCCACAATACCGCTGAACCAAAACACAACCAAGGGAGGAAGCAATCTAAGCATCAATGCCCACAAACTCTTTGTGTTCTACTCGAGATCTCATCTGCACATAGACCTAGCTCATGATGCCACTGTTGGGGAACGTTGCATGAGAAACAAAAAAATTCCTACGCACATGCAAGATCTATCCATGGTGATGAGCATCTACGAGAGGGAGAGTAGATCTACGTACCCTTGTAGATTGCTAAGCGGGAAGCGTTAAGAAACGCGGTTGGTGTAGTCGAACGTCTTTGCGATCCACATCACCGAGCGTCCCACGATCCAATCACGATCCGTCCCGCGATCTCATCACAATCCGTCCCGCGATCTTGATCACGGTCCTTCCGATCTAGCGCCGAATGGACGGCACCTCCACGTTCTGCACACGTACAGCTCGATGACGATCTCCGCCTTCTTGATCTAGCAAGAGGTAGCGGAGAGGTAGATGAGTTCTCCAGCAGTGCGACGACGTTGAGGTGATGGTGGTGGAGTAATTCCAACAGGGCTTCGCCTAAGCACCGCTGAAAACTGATCTAGAGGAGAAAACGATCTAGAGGAAGAAGAGGGCAGCACGTGGCAATTAGGGTTAGATCTTCTCTAAAAATCCTCTAGTATATAGGAGGGAGGGAGGGGAGGAGGCAGCCTCAAACCCTCAAGATCTGGCCGAAATTGGAGGTGGAGGAGTCCTACTCCAATCTTATTAGGAGTAGGATTCCTCCTTTCCACTTGGAAACTCTTTCCACCTCTCCACCTTTGGATTTTTTTCCTTCTCAAACCTCATGGGCTTTAGTGGAGGCTTCGGCCAGCCCACCAGGGGCTGGTTTGTCTCCTCCCACAGCCCATGAGGCCCCTCGGGGCGTGACACCCCTCCCGATGGTCCTTCGGTACCCTCCCGGCACTCTCGGTACACTACCGACGAGCCCGAAACTTTTCCGACGACCAAAACAGAACTTCCTATATATCAATCTTTACCTCCGGACCATTCCGGAGCTCCTCGTGACTTCCGGGATCTCATCCGGGACACCGAACAACCTTCAGTCACCACCATACATAACTCTATACTACTGAAACATCACCGAACCTAAAGTGTGCAGACCCTGCGGGTTCGAGAACTATGTAGACATGACCGAGACACCTCTACGGTCAATAACCAATAGCGGGATCTGGATGCCCATATTGATTCCTACATATTCTACGAAGATCTTTATCGGTCGAACCTCTATGTCAAGGATTCAGTTAATCCCGTATGATGTTCCCTTTGTTCTTCGTTATGTTACTTGCCCGAGATTCGATCGTCGGCATCTCCATACCTAGTTCAACCTCGTTGCCGGCAAGTCTCTTTACTCGTTCCATAATACAATATCATGTGGCTAACACTTAGTCACATTGCTTGCAAGGCTTATTGTGATGTTGTATTACTGAGTGGGCCCTAAGATACCTCTCCGTCACATGGAGTAACAAATCCCAGTCTTAATCCATGCCAACCCGACAGACACCCTCGGAGATACCTGTAGAGCACCTTTATAGTCACCCAGTTATGTTGCGACGTTTGATACACACAAGGTACTCCTCCGGTGTCAGTGAGTTGCATGATCTCATGGTCATAGGAACAAATACTTGACATGCAGAAAACAGTAGCAATAAACTTACACAATCATATGCTACGTTTGTAGTTTGGGTCTTGTCCATCACATCATTCTCCTAATGATGTGATCCCATTATCAAATGACATCTCATGTCCATGACTAGGAAACCATAGCCATCTTTGATCAACGAGCTAGTCTATTAGAGGCATACTGGGGACATGGTGTTGTCTATGTATCCACACATGTATTTGACTTTACGATTAATACAATTATAGCATGGATAATAAACGATTATCACCAACATCCACCCTGTCTATCGGGCGAGTACTCTCTAGATCCATAGGTGGATCTTGTATGGCCTGCTTTGTGATCCAGGTCATCTCGCAGGTCGAACCTGTCATTGGGCTCTAATGGCTCCTTACCCTGTCTCCGGGGCACTACCGGTATATAACCGGTGTCGCCAGCCGTCCTGTCCCGACCACGAGGGGGGTGGTCCGGCTTGTCTTATGGAGTACGGTTTGGAGACGGAGTATCAGTGAGTTCATCGTCGAATTGTGGCAGGAGCCTTCTCCGAGGGTAGCTTTTGGGCTGGTTTGACAGACCGGTGCCGTATAATTCCTCGGTTGAGAGGACTTTTGTCCGTCGATCATTGAAGTCGTCCTGTTCGGCTTTGAGTTGCCATTCTTTAGCTTTTAGGCTGTGAGCCATTGCTATGAGCCGTTGCCTGATTTCTTCCTGATCTTCGAGGTTATCAGGGATGTACAAGTCATCGACTTCTGGTATATCTTCCTCCTCGACGGGGGAAGGTAATTATCGTCTTTAGAGTCATTGATGTTATCAGGGTTGTTTTGGTCCTCAGGCCCTTCCGGACCCTCTAACGGGAGCTCAGGGATATCGGAATTGCCATGGTCAGCAGGGGCATTACCGTCGCTGTTGCTGATAATAGCTTTCCTTCCCTTCTTGCCTTTGGACCACTTATGCGGTTTCCGGTGCCTGGATGGCGCATCGCCCGATTTGTCGCCATCATTGTTAGGTGTGTTGTCGCAGTTAGTGGCAGGAGTATCTACCACGTAGACACCGTATGTGGAAGTGGCGGCTCACCTCCCGGTGTTAACGGGGGTGGGAGCACGGTCTTCTTCGTCCATGTATTCTGCCTCCTCGGAGGCATAGTCCAGCATGTCGGTTAAATCCTCGACGGTGGCTATCAAGTGGGTGGTGGGTGGGTCAAAAAATTCATCCTGGCCCGCACCGTGACCGAACCAAGCATTGGTGATCTTCATCGAAGAGATCCGATCTAGGGCCTTGTCGTCCGCTGAGGGGCCGATCGGATCTAGCTGTTTGGAACTTGTGAAGTTAACCTCCAAGACGTCTGGACATGGGAAGTGTTCGGCAAGAACACATGTCCGGTCGTCTGGCTTAATGGCCGGATTGGGATAAGAGATCAGCTTGCCGCTATGGGTGTCGCCATCGGTATTACCAAAGAAGGGGCTCGAGGTTAAAGCCTCAGAGTCCTCCGGGGCTACAGGTGGAGCTACGAGCCCGATTAATGACAAGTCACCCCGAGAGTCGACGGAGAACTCCAAGTTTCCAAATCTGACCTCTCAATCAGGAGCGAAGCTCTCAACGCGGCCTAGATGGCCAACGGAATCAGCATGCAGCACAACGCTATCGAAGGCGAAGATCTGTCCGGGGACAAAAGCGTCCATGTTGCGGACCTCTTCGTTGATGACAAGGCGAGACGTCGATTCCCTCTTGCTCACAGAGGAACTCTCAGTGAAAGCACCAATGTCGGTGTCAAAACCGGCGGATCTCGGGTAGGGGGTCCCGAACTGTGAGACTAGAATCGACGGTAACAGGAGATGAAGGGGACATAGATTTACCCAGGTCCAGGCCCTCCTATGGAGGTAATACCCTACGTCCTTCTTGGTTGTATTGATGATGTGGGGGGGTACAGAGTTGATCTACCTCGAGATCGAATGGCTCACCCTAGATGAGTTGTTCTGTTCCTATACCCTAAAACCCTTCAACTTATATAGACGCTGAGGATGCCTAGGGTTTACACATGGTAGGTTACATGCCGAAGAGATAAACGTGCCTATTTTCTACATCAAACGTGGAGCGCAAGCCGTGCTTCCCGACGCTTCCATCCTGGAGACTGGGCCTTCAAATCCTCCAGTGTTCAACAAGTAGCCCATATAGTCCAGCCCATAATAATAGGCCGGCTCCCCGAGGACCCCCTAATCTAGGACTCCCTCAATTGGGAAAGCTTATTCCCTCTTGTCACGGTCCACAAACTTGTTAGAGATGTTTCAGATCATAATCCACTGTTGGTTTCCTCGGGCCCCGAGAAACCTGGCCCATTGCATCAGCGTGTAAGTTTGAGTTATTTTGGCTGCAGAAAGATGATTTCTATCGTAAGGCTAAAAGTATTTGGGGGAAGCCTCTTAGATCTAATGACCCTATTGATATCCTTAATATTAAACTGAAGCGTATCAAGGAATACTTTAAAGGGTGGGGTTCCAACTCCTTTGGTCATGATAGGAAGAAGAAAAAGATGATTAAGCAAGAGTTGGAAGAGATTGAGAGACTAGAAGAAGAGGGACACCTAGATCCTGAAGTTTATGTGAGAAGGCCATTTATGTGTGTAGAAATGTATGAGATCTTAACCAATGAGGAACTTTTCTGGTTACAACAGTCCAATGAGAGATGGCTACTAAAAGGGAACTAGAATATTGCCTTCTATCATCGTGTAGCCAATGGGCGAAAACAAAAAAATACTATCCATTCATTCACTAATGGTGAGGTGACGATTAAAGGGACACTGAATCTGCTAGCTCATGCCACAAGCTATTATAAAGAGTTGTTCGGTCCTGTGAGGGGGAACATGTTCCATCTGTCCTCTGATACTTGGGTTGATAATGTAAAATTGAGTAATGATGATAATATTCTCTTGACACGTAAGTTCACGGAGGAGGAGGTTAAGAAATCCCTCTTTTCTATGAATAGTAATAGAGCCCCGGGCTGTGACAACATTCTAGCTGAGTTTTATAAACACTGCTAGGATTTTGTGAAGAATGATCTGATGCAATTGTTTGTTGCTTTCCATAGCAATAATCTTTATCTAGCCCGCTTGAATTATGGGATTATCACCCTGATCCCTAAGTTGAATGGGGCTAAGAAGATTCAACAATATCAGCCTATTTATTTACTTCGATGCCCCTATAAACTCGTTACCAAGGTCCTGGATAATAGCGTCGCAGTATTCGCTGACATTTTGATCAGCAGACATCAAAATGCCTTTATCAAACATAGAAATATTATGGATGTGATATTGTCCTTGCATGAGATCCTGCACCACACTCATCGCAAGAAAAAAGTTGGGGTGGTCCTTAAGCTTGACTTCGAGAAAGCTTATGATAAAATAAACTGGGAATTTTTACTTGAGTGGCACCGCGGTCGTGGATTTGGGACAACCTGGTGCGGCTGGGTGGAGAAAATTCTTTATAATGGGACAGTGAATATCAAACTGAACAATGAGAATGTGTCCTACTTTCAGAGCCACAAAGGGGTGCGCCAGGGGGACCCTTTCTCCCCTTTTCTATTCAACCTAGTTGTTGAAACTCTCTCCAAAATGATCCTTAATTCCCAAAAAGAGAAACTAATTACTAGCTTAGCTCCTGATATAATTCACAATGGAGTGTCCATTCTCCAGTATGCGGAGGACACGATGATCTGTTTTGAGCATGATAAGGATGCGGCAGTGAGACTGAAGTTCCTGTTTTACATGTTCAAACTTATGTCTGGTCTCAAGATAAACTATATGAAAAGTGAGATTCTTTGTATAGGGGGAGATGATAGTACACTGAGTTACTATGCGGACCTATTTAACTATCAGATCGGGCACTTCCCAATGAAATACTTGGGTTACTTGGGTACTCCGGTTAGTTACTCCACACTCCGGAACCTCGATTGGGAATTTGTGGATGAAAGATTCCTAAAATGTTGTGAATCCTGGATAGGCAACGCTGCATCCTCGGGAGGGATATTGATCTTACTAAACTCCTCCCTCACTAGCATTGTGTTTTATTACATATCCATGTTTCTTTTACCTAATATGGTCATTTACAAACTGGACAAGCATCAAGAAAAGTTCTTCTAGCAAGAGCATGAAGGTCGCAAGTGATACCATTTAGTGAAATGGTCTCGGATTTGTACATCCAAGAAAAAGGGTGGTCTGGGAGTGAAAGATCTTCAAAAAAATGTCAGCCTCCTCACCAAATGGTGGTGGAATCTAAAACCCAACAAGGACTTTGGCAGGATATTATCAAAGCCAAATACCTTAAGAGAGATAACATCACTTCGGTGCGGTGCAGATTTGGGGATTCCCCTATCTGGAAAGCTATTATGAAGGTTAAAGATTGTTACCTTGCTGGTCGGGGTGTAGTCTTGAATTCTGGTAATATTGCCACATTGTGGAAAGACCCAATACGCAATAATATTCCTTTGAAAGATAGTTTTCCTATGTTGTTTGATATCTGTAACAAGCAAGAAATTATGGTGGCTCAATTTAAAGCGAGTGCTGATGTCGACTTCTTTCGAAGACGACTCCATGGTCCACTGCTGGAGCAATGCGAAAAACTGAAAAGTGTGGTGCAATCTTGAACTATCTCAGATGCCCCGGACAAGATTATATGGACCTTGGGGAAGAAAAGTAAGTTTACTACCAAATTTGTCTATGAATACCTAGAGAAAGGCATTGGTGGATGCAACTATAGATGGATTTGGACGGGAAAAATTCCCCTTAAGATTCAAATTTTTCTATGGCACTCTTTCAGGATGCTGTTTTGACTAGGGATGTGATGAGACATAGCAAATGGAAAGGTAACCCTAGATGTTCCTTCTACAATGAAAAAGAGACTTCTCAACACCTATGGTTCACTTGTCCGGTAGCTAGGGTGGTGTGGAGAACCGTTGGATGTGTCCTAGGGACAAGCTTGGGACCGAATGACATTTGGCAATATTTTTCCTGGTGCTATGCCTATATTCCTGATGGAGCAAAGTACTATACATTTGGCCTGGCAGCTATCTGCTAGGCAATCTGTAATTATCGTAATCGTGCTACCTTTGAAAACAAAAAATTGAAATTCCCCTTTGATGTAGTATACTCTGCTTGTGGCTACATTAACTACTAGGCAGGTCTGACGATTGGAGTTGGCCAAGAGGCTATGGAGCGAGGGGAGAAGATGCTGAAGCTCAACTCGTCGAACTTGATGAGGATTTGTGCAGCTCCGGGAGATGATATTTGAAGATTGAATTTGTTCCAGGGCGATCGATGCCGCTAAAGCTTTCTCATGATCTAGTGGTTTTTAGGTTGATTTGCGGTCCCCTGTGTGGCCTTTTGCATGATGCTCGATGTGTGTGCGAGCTATGGTTTATGTTCTCATGTAAACTAATTGGTTTATCTCCTAGAATTTTGGTTAGGTTAGGTGGTTCATTGTGGTGTCCCTGGGTTTTCTCCCTATGGTGAGCTGCTCGGTGACGAGTGATTGTAGTAGGTTTCCCATGGATGCTTTGAGCTCGCTTCTCCTTTCCAGTTTCCTTGGTTGGTCAGACAAACTCTGTATTTCCGTTAATCCTTTAATGGAAAGGGGTTCGCACAGCTCAAAAAAACATGAATTACGTGGGATCTTAACACTCTTGTATACAACAAGAGGAAGAGCTGAGGAGATCAATGTAATTTAGTGAGCATTGCCCTTGACAGATAGAAAAAGTCATATATTGACAAAACAAAAGTAGGCAATCCCTAAATAAATGAATATAACGGTCTACCAATTCAGTGTACATTGATGTTTTTTAATTTGGAGATATAGAAGAAATATTATGAAAAGGCATCTCCAACATTGACCTATAAATATCTCCAACGCCAACAGTGCAACTAGAACTGACCAGCACTTGTGAGAGCATCTCCAATGGACGCTCTACGGCACAGCGCGCAAAAAAATTTACACTGCCGAAATAGCCCTTTTGTGTGCCGCACTACAAAGTTGCTTCACCAGGCATTGAAACTTTTTGCGCACCAGAGCGCCGCTTCAGCAGGCGTGGCAAAATAGAGCGCGTGCGCCTAGCACAAACATCATTTTGCATTCAATGTGAAACAAAGAAGATCAAACAAACACAAATAAATTTTCAAAAATATATTTCAATTATTACTAAAAATCAAACAAATAATTATACTTCAATACAACAAATAGTTTATGACCAATACAACAAATAAACAGCACAACAAACATCAACATCATGCGTCTTGTCACCCATTCCATGCCCACCACTCCTTGACTAGATCCTTCGAAAGGTCATCATGCGTTTCGGCATGTCGAATGGCATTATAGGAGTCAACAAAGTGGACCACCCTCTCATCCCTCCTCCACACTCGCACAGGACGTCCAAACAACTCAGACTGAAAATAGTCCAAATCTTTCCCACGCGCGTTCTCGATGATCATGTTATGCCTGATCACACAAGCATTCATGATGTACCAAAGGATATTTTGGTCCCAAAATCTAGCGAGTCCTCTCATAATAGCAAATTGGGCTTGCAAAATCCCAAAATCTCTCTCCACATCTTTCCTAGCCGTCACTTGAGCATTGTGGAAATCAAGATTTTTCTTCCCTTGCGGTTTTTTCAACGTCTTCACAAATGTTTGCCACCTTGGGTAGATGCCATCCGCAAGATAGTAGCCATAATTGTATGTATGGCCATTTGCTACAAATTGCACCAGTGGCAATTCACCATTTACAATACAATTCATGAGTGGTGACCGTTGAACAACATTGATGTCATTCTAAGATCCTGACATTCAGAAAAAAAACATGTCACATCCATGTCTCCTGATCGGACACCGCTTCAAGGATTATAGTGGAACCTTTTTTCTGCTGTGGAATTTTTCATGCCATGCCTTAGGAAAGTTCTTCCAACTCCAATGCATACAATCTATTGAGTCAAGCATACCTGGGAAACCGCGAGCTTTATTCATCTCCAAAATCCTTGCGGCGTCTTCAGCATTGGGAGCTCTCAAATATTCCAGACCAAACACTTGCATGATTCCAACTGCGAAGCGCTTGACACACATGATGGATTGGCTCTCACCCATGGCCAAATGATCATCAACTAGATCCGCCAGAATACCGTATGCCAACATACGCAAAGCGGCGGTCACCTTTCAAAATGTGCTATGTCCGAGTTCACTCGCGGCATTCCTCCTTTGATGAAAAACCAATTGATGTCTACTAGGCAACTTTCTTCTTGTAGACTCGTGTAGGGCCTCCAAGTGCAGAGTTTTGTAGGATAGCGGAAAATTTCCCTCAAGTGGATGACCTGAGGTTTATCAATCCATGGGAGGCGTAGGATGAAGATGGTCTCTCTCGACAAACCCTGCAACCAAATAATAAAGAGTCTCTTGTGTCCCCAACACACCCAATACAATGGTAAATTGTATAAGTGCACTAGTTCGGTGAAGAGATGGTGATACAAGTGTAATATGGATGGTAGATATAGGTTTTTGTAATCTTAAAATATAAAAACAGCAATGTAACTAATGATAAAAGTGTGCACAAACGGTATTGCAATGCTTAGAAACAAGGCCTAGAGTTCATACTTTCACTAGTGCAAGTTCTCTCAACAATACTGACATAGTTGAATCATATGTAGATCCCTCACGTGCGACAAAGAGTTTACTCCAAAGTCACAAATAGCGGAGAACAAACGAATAAATTATTGTAGGGTACGAAACCACCTCAAAGTTATCTTTTCCGATCAATCTTATGAGCATATGTTCCTCCCTCATAATAATTTTCAGTAACATCATGAAGGATTTCCACAATATAAATATCACATAAAGCATTATCTTCATGATCCACAAGCATAGAAATTTTGTCACTCTCCACATAAGCAATTTTCTTTTCATTCATAATAGTGGGAGCAAACTCAACAAAATAACTATCATGAGATACTTGATTGACATAACCACATTGAATATTAAAATCATGATGACAAGTTTCATGGTCACTATCACTATTTATAGCATACATGTCATCATCATAATCATCATAGATAGTAGGCATGGCATTATCATAACAAATTTTCTCATCAAAACTTGGGGGACTAAAAATATCATCTTCATCAAACATAACATCCCCAAGCTTGCGACTTTGCATATCATTCGCATCATGGATATTTAGAGAATTCATACTAGCAATATTGCAATCATGCTCATCAATCAATGAATTCTCATTAAGTATTTTCATAAATTTTTCCTCTACCAATTGAGCACAATTTTCCAAACCATCATTCTCACGAAAGGCATTATAAAGATGAAGTATACGAGGCAACCTCAATTCCATTTTTTGTAGTTTTCTTTTATAAAACCAAACTAGTGAATAAACAAGAAACTAAAAGATTCAATTGCAAGATCTAAAGATACACCTTCAAGCACTCACCTCCCCGGCAACGCCGCCAGAAAACAGCTTGATGTCTACTACGCAACCTTCTTCTTGTAGACTCGTGTTGGGCCTCCAAGCGAAGAGTTTTGTAGGACAGTAGCAAATTTCCCTCAAGTGGATGACCTAAGGTTTATCAATCCATGGGAGGCATATGATGAATATGGTCTCTCTCGAACAACCCTGCAATCAAATAACAAAGAGTCTCTTTTGTCCCCAACACACCCAATACAATGGTAAATTGTATAGGTGCACTAGTTCGGCAAAGAGATGATGATACAAGTGTAATATGGATGGTAGATATAGGTTTTTGTAATCTGAAAATATAAAAACAGCAAGGTAACTAATGATAAAAGTGATCACAAAGGGTATTGCAATGCTTAGAAACAAGGCCTAGGGTTCATACTTTCACTAGTGCAAGTTCTCTCAACAATAGTGATATACTTGAATCATATGTAGATCCCTCACGTGCGACAACGAGTTCACTCCAAAGTCACAAATAGCGGAGAACAAACGAATAAATTATTGTAGGGTACGAAACCACCTCAAAGTTATCTTTTCCGATCAATCTTATGAGCTATCCCTATAAGTGTCATGAACAGCCCTAGAGTTCGTACTAAAATAACACCTTAAGATATACATCAACCAAAACCCTAATGTCACCTAGATACTCCAATGTCACCACGAGTACCCATGGGCTTGATTATACGATATGCATCACACAATTTCAGATTTATCATGTTCAATCCAACACAAAGAACTTCAAAGAGTTCCCCAAAGTTTCTACTGGAGAGTCAAGACGAAAACGTGTGCCAACCCCTATGCATAGATTCCCAAGGTCACGGAACCTGCAAGTTGATCACCAAAACATACATCAAGTGGATCAATAGAACATCCCATTGTCACCACTGATATCCCATTGCAAGACATACATCAAGTGTTCTCAAAACCTTTAAAGACTCAATCCGATAAGAAAACTTCAAAGGGAAAACTCAATTCATCAGAAGAAGATAGAGAGAGGAAAACTCCATATGATTCATCTATATTAATAAAGCTCGCGGTACATCAAGATTGTGTCATATCAAGAACAAGAGAGAGAGAGAGAGATCAAAGACATAGCTACTGGTACATACCCTCAGCCCCGAGGGTGAACTACTCCCTTCTCGTCATGGAGACCGCCGGGATGATGAAGATGGCCTCCGGTGATGGTTTCCCCCTCCAGCAGGGTGCCGGAACGGGATCCCGATTGGTTTTTCATGGCTATAGAGGCGTGTGACGATGGAACTCCCGATCTAGGTTTCTTTCTGGGGGTTACGGGATTTATAGGAGTACTTGGCATTGGAATCAAGTCAGGGGGACTCCCGAGGGACCCACAAGCCAGGGGCGCCCACTAGGCTTGTGGCTGCCTCGGGACTCTTCTCCTGTATCTTTTTGCTCCAGTATTTTTTATATTTTCTAGAAATATTCTTCGTAAATTTTCAGCCATTCCGAAAGCTTTTATTTCTGCAAAAAAAACGACACCATGGTAGTTCTGCTTAAAACAACGTCAGTCCGGATTAGTTCTAATAAAATCATACCAAAATCATATAGAAATATTGTAAACATGGCATGAATACTTCATAATTTATAGATATGTTGGATACGTATCACCGATCGTGGCTCGCCAGACTCTCTGCAATGTGTTTGAGCAACTCAATGCTCATCATAAAACAGCGCCGAAAGTAGGACTCGGGGCATATGGGAACTTCCGCAAAATTGTTCCTAATTAATCAATCTGTTGTGGGCATCTGTCCTTTCCCTCGAGAATTTCTGACGACCAAAAACCGAACCTCCGTGCTTCGGTTTTTTGTTCATGTGCATAGCTAGGACCATTGTGAGGTCCTCCTCCTCTTGAAGATCAAATTCTTCATCGAAAGAATCGTGGGACGAACTCATCTACAAATTTGAATTCAAACTAAAATTTAACACTACAAAGAACATACTCCAAAATCATCTACAAAAATGAAGTTTCGCTATATATACCTTGCAAGCGTTTTGCCAAACACCTTGTGGGCACCGAGCTGCAAACCCTCACCGGGCATTGTTCATCGGCGGAATGGGGCGCTCCAGGGGCGGCCACGGCGGAGGAAGCAGCGATGGCCACCGGGGAAGAGGGGGAAGCGGCACACGCGGTGGGGAACGGCGAGGGGAAGCGCCGACTGGTCGCCGGAGAGTATGGGGAAGTCGCGCGCGAGTGGATATTTCAGACCCGACGGTTGGTGGACATTGACGCAGGCGACTCGCTGTTTAGCGTGCGGTAGCGGACGCTAGAAAGAAACAGCGCGTGATGCAATTCTATTCGACACGCGGAGTGGTTTTTAGCGTGCGCTTTTTGCGCGTCTACTAGAGCCGCGGATTCTGTCAGCGCACGCTAAAAAGACGTTTTTTCAGAGGCGCGACTTATTTAGCGCCTCTATGGGAGATGCTCCGAGAGGCTCAGCTTGTAGGCGCCACACTCAAAACAGTCAACATGAAAAAAACGATCCTCAAGCCACGGGCTACACGAAGAGGTGTGTGGATTATATGATGCTCTCACTACATTTGGTCATTCAGTTGAAATTAAAGTGAATTTTAAGTACACCAGCATAAAAACCACCGGACTAGTAATTCAGTTATCCCTTAATTCTGAGTATATACTAGCATAAAAATTTAACTGAATCATGTTTATACATGTCGTGCAATTGTTGTAAAAAGAGGGCATTTTTTTCATTCTCTGTTAGTAAAATATGTTCTGAATTGTTCAGGGTTCATGTTGCAAAGGCACCTACTGACCGTCCACCTTGGTACTGTTGTAGTTCCCGTGGATTTTCAGTATGTGTTGATTGCTGTTAGAAGGGATTGCGGGATTGGTGGAATAGTTTATTTATTGCTTGAGCCTCGTGGGCATATATATAAGAATACATGATCATCTTGAAGTACAAGTCAAGGCAGGAACAAATCCTAGTTTATCTATGTTTCCTAAACAATCATGATACTAAACATCCCCCGCAGTCACAACGATAACGACGCAGACGGTGAGACTGGAGAAGAATCTGAAGGTAAGCCGACGGTCATCCCCCCCCCCCCCCACCACAATCGTAACGGTCGATGCATCACAGAAGTCGTGGCTGGAGTAGAAACCGACGAGGTTTCTCAAGCAAGGCGGTAGCCCTTTGTGCCGATGTCAAAGTAGCCGAGAGCGTAGGGTGGTGTAGCCGTGGTTGAGGTAGCCGTGCGAAGAATGCTGTGGTCGATGTCGAGTCAGGGGAGCCAGTGTCGAGGAAGTCGTTGTGGAGCCGCGGGCGCAAGGAGGCGCCAAGTTAGTCATGGGCGCAGTGGTGTCGAAGTAGTGGTGCGCCGGGAAGTATGCGTAGTTGAGACGTGTCGCGCCGGGATTGCCAAGTCTATGGACACGACGTGGACGAAGGCATGGGTCGATGTTGCCAGCACCAGGCATGCGTAGATGGACGAAGACGAAGTTGACGAAGAGCCGCTACAGGCTTGCCAGGCCTTGGGACATGACGTGGACGAAGGCACGCATCGGTGTTACCAGCATCAGGCATGCGTAGACTAGGACCTACACGAGTTGTACGTCATGTCGGAGAAGTCAGGGGGGCAGCAGAGAAGAACTCGACGACGGTTGCGGTGTCCATTGGCACGGGAGCAATGTCACCAACGGTGGTCGAAGTAGACGAAGTGGTCGGGTAGATGACGGCGACGTTGGCGACGGGCTGGTGCTAGACGAAGATGACGGGGGCGGACGGGTGGTAGCAGTGGCGGTAGCCGAAGAAGAGCGGAGGCAGCCTGACGGTGGCGGCGGCAGCCGAAGAAGGGTGGCGGCGGCAGCCGAAGAAGGGTGACGGCGGCGGCCTGATGACGACGGCTTGATTAGGAGCACGGCGGCGGTGCTCGAAGTAGGCAATGAAGAACCCGACAACGTGACGCAAACCAGTGCGGACGATGGCGTTCCCGCGCTAAGGGAGGCGGCATGGCGCATGCCAAGGAAGTCGACGCACGAGGACAACGGAGTGGACCGTGAGCCGCGGCGCTATGGCCCGAAGGGACAACGCAGCGGCAGCAGGCGGGTCGGGGCGACGGCGATGACCGCGGGCCGCGCCGCGATGGCCCAAAGGGGCGGCACAGCGGCGACGCGCCAGTCGGTGAAGTCACGGGGACTGCCTCGGGCGGCGACGGAGATAGCGTGCCACGCTCGCTATGGCCCGATGGGGCTATGGGTGGGCATAAAAATCAATGAACCGAACGCCGAACCGAAACCATAACCGAAGAAACTGAATTTTCGGTTTTTATCATTGATGCATAAAAATTCAGTTTGTACATTGAATAACCGAATTAAGTTTGGTAGATTCGGTTTTATCTCGGTTAACCGGATAGAAACCGAACTGTCGTATACGTATGTCTTTCAGCGTGTTTACGTGGCTAAGGAACGCATGCAACCTAGCCCGCGTGAAGAGGTGGGTGCAAGCCTTATGGCCAACATGCATGCAAGGCCCACACGAAGCTCATCCACGCACAACATGATTCGGTGGGCTTCTTATTTTAGTTTTAGTTGACTTTCTGGGCTTCTTAGAAAACCGAATTTTGAAAATAACCGAACAGTAAAAACCAAATTTTCAGTTTCTACCTGGCTGTGACACTACGGCCTGAAGGGGCGACGCAGCGGTGGCGCACGAATCGGGTCAGCCGTGGGGAGAACCATTAGCCGGAGGCGATGGTCCGATGGGCGACTGCATGTACCATGTTCCGCGGTGCGACAGCCCGAAGGGGCGACGCAAAGGCGGCGGGGGCTACGGGTGTAGCTGGCGGGAGGATCCTGGGGCGGTGGCATGGACCACGTTGCGCAGGGCGACGTCCCGGAGGGGTGTCGGCATGCACGGTACGCGGGTCGGTGCAGCCGGCGGGAGGACCTCGGGGCGGCGACACAGCGGTCCGAGGGGACGATGCGATGGCAACCTATAGCTTGATCGGGGTTAGGCGCGTGCTCCGGGACAAGCTTGGCAAAGATAGGCGCGAGATCGGTTGATCAGACTGACGTCGGCGTTGTACGCGCCATAACAGGGACGATGTGCAGATCGGAGTTGATGGTGACGCTGTCGGTGGTGTCCCAGGCGATGACGACGAAGAAGAACCGGCAGTTCAGACCACGCGAGCAAGCGACGCATGAAGGCGTCCTTTGGGTGGCGCGTCCAGCCTTGCCGCGCGGTTGATAACGAAGTGGCCGGTGTAGAGTCGAGGCCGGTGTCGGATTAGAAGCATGATGGTCGACGACGGCAGCGGGCGACCACCGTGCGACGCAAACTGATCTTAGATCGTAAAACCAAAAAGAAAACGCCGATCAAAGTGACCAGCGGAAGAGAGAAAACCCCGGATCAAGAGATCGGGAAAAGACTCTCTAAGGGCAGCCGGTCAACACGACTGACGGATGAACCCTAGGTACGGGCGACGCAGCCCCCGGCGGCGTTCATGGGGGCCGACCGCCCCGGGGGCGGCGCACGGTGCGGAAGCGGTGGGCGGCGGCTAGGCCTAGGAACCTGTGGCAGAGACCATGTAAGAAGGGATTGCAGGATTGCTGGAATAGTTTATTTATTGCTTGAGCCTCGTGGGCATGTATATAGGAGTACATGATCATTTTGGAGTACAAGTCAAGGCAGAAACAAATCCTAGTCTATCTATGTTTCCTAAAAAATCATGATACTCAACAGTTGCAAAAACAATTTGGTCTAATTTCTTTTGAGAGCAAAACTCCTCTGCTCTTGAGCTATTTGTTCCCCTCTGCATGTGCACTATGTTGGATTTTTGATAGTAGGTCTTTGGCCCAAAGCCCAATTAACATCTGGAATTCTTATAAGCCATCTTGCATGGTTGTGTGTGTGGTGTATGTGTGGTGTGTGGTACTAAAGTTTAGTCCCACCCCGCTAGTGGAGAGAAAGCCACACCTCTTTATAAGGTGTGCTCTTCTAGTACTTGTAAGAGAATGGGAAGAGAAGAGGCCCTCACGCACTCCTCCTTGCCTCATCACGTCACGACATGACGCGGGTTGTGGGATTGAGTCTCATCCAAGTCTTCTTCATCCCTCCTTCCGGTGTGCACCGTGAGAAGGGCAGCAGACCACTAGAACCCTGCCTCTCGCGATCCTGTACGGGAGAGGGACGATCAGGTTTTTAAGGAGTGCACTCGTGCGACTACTGGCAGCGACGACTTCCTCGACCTCGGCAACCTCTTCCTCAACGACATGGGCGACAACATCAATGCTGGCATTTCTACTCCCGTTGCACCGTATGAAATCTTGTCCTCTCTGTTTGAGTTCATGCTAGAATTGATGTGTTTAGTTTTTGCCGTAGATTAGATCTACTTGTTTACTATGTTAGTTTGCATGATTAGTATAGTTTATACTATTGCTGTCATGATTTATTTACTATTTATTTGGATTAAATCTTGTAGTAATTTGCTCATATATTCAACACACCATGATAGCAGTCATTCATTCAAAGTGACTAATGACTACGGCCTTGCAGGTGTCAACACACTCCTAGTTTAATTTTTGAACTGCTTGAGAGGGCTACCGAAGCAGGGATATACTTAACCACCAGCTGCACCCTTCCAGCGACCTAAATCCATCGTAGTTTCCCTCTACAAGCTGCAGGTGCACAGAAGACCTGTGTTAGAACTGAGATGCCTGCACCTGGTTCTCACAGTAGGTCCATTGTCCATGTCTCCTCCTGTTCGAGCACACCGTGACAATCGCGGCCACAACTTGCACAAGAATGGCCACACCAACCACAACAATTTTTTTCACGAATACGCAAGAGTGTGTATATTTTCATTGATAGTAGAAGATTGGTGTACATTGTACAAAGGGGGTACAACTCAGTGTCTTGTACATCTAAGGCAAGACAGGGAGTTGTCCAACAGGGCGCGCCCCTGGGGAGTCGTGTGTTGATGGCTTGTGAGGCCCACGTGGCTCCGTTGCGCGTGATTCCAATGTTGCAAAATCCTATAAATGCCAGAAACCCTAGAAATAAAGAAAGACTCTCCGCTCCATCGTTGCAACTTAGAGCAGTGGTGACAGGCTGCTCAGCCCGAGTACAACCCTATGCAGCTACGGAAGTAACAGTCTAAGTCTATGTGCACCTGCCCTGGCCCAGGATCTGACCTCTTCCTGGATAGACGCGGTAAGCCAGGATATGGAGGGTTGCTCTCCATCAAAGAATCCAGAATGGCCTTCGCGCACCATGGAAGGAACTCCTCGTCACCAAAGGGTGGATGAATGGTGGCCCACACCCAGGCCAGCACCTCGTGCCACACATGTCATGAGAAGGGGCAACCGCTGATGATGTGTTGCATGGTATCATCTGATTGGTCGCAGAGGGCACATCTATCATTGTGCGGCAGACCGTGACGAACAAGCCTTGCAGCCGTCCAGCACCGGTCGAGGTCAGCTAGCCAGGTGAACATCTTAACCAGTAGTGGGACCCAACACCACCATGTAAGACACGAGAAGGGTGCCGAAGTAGACCCTGCAAAGAGCGCCCGGTAGCAGGAGCTCGCAGAGTATGTGGCATTCGCGGTCCAGCGCAAAGCTAGGCGGTCCGGAGAGCTGGATAAGGGTATGTGTCTGAGCAGCCTCCAAGGCTGGACATACTCGATCGTAGCACCTGGCGTTAGGGCGCCACAAAGGTCAGCAACCCAACTGCGGCCATCGAGCCCTTCAGCCACCGTGCGGTTGCACCGACGGCGTGGTACTAGAGGTAGGAGGGATGGGGATATATCGGAGATGGCCTTGCCATCCATCCAAGGATCTGTCCGGAAGCGGCATGTCCGGCTGTCGCCAATGGTCCATGAGGTTGAACTCGAAAGATGGCGGATACTTACGGGTCTTGAGGGAGATGCAGGTGCGCCTATGGTCTAGAGGGGTCAGTGCGCTGTAGCCAAAGCGAGTGCACACGAAGCGCGATCCCCTGTCGGTGGAGGTCCGTGATGCCAAGGCCCCCAAGCTCTAGGGGGAGGCAAACGCGCTGCTAGTGGACCGAACCATGGCCAGCGCGTGTCTCCTTGTGGCCATGCCACAGGAACTCACGGATGACCTGATTTACTTGCTTAAGTACCAGAGTGCAGAGGGCAAGCACCACCAAGATGTGGGGGGATCATGCAAAGCACATGGCGCACGAGTGCAAGTCGCTCTCCGTGCAAAAGCAACGCGACACGCCAGGTGGAGAGCTTCTTGATTAGCCTCTCAGCGACGGATTGCAGTCCTGCCAAAGAGGGCTTTATCACCGATAGGGGAATGCTGAGGTAGGTGATGGGGAATCATGCGATGGTGCAAGCCAGCTCATTACCAGTTGTGGCAATCTTGGGGTCCACGCCACAAATCGGGGTGGCCAAACACTTGGCAAGGTTAGTGTAGAGCCCTAAAGCCTCACCAAAGACACGCAAGAGCTCGTGGATAGCACGCAGGTATTAGGTCAATGGATGGCAGAAGATGATGATGTCGTCGGCATACAACGAAATGCTCGAGGGGGCATGCCAAGTGGTGAGGTGCTGGAGTATTCCACGATGGTGGGAATGCTGGAGTAGGGAGTTGAGCGCGTCAATGGACATCACAAAAATCATGGAAGAGACGGGGTCTCCCTGGCATAGCCCACAAGCATGGTCGATGGGAGGGCCAGGCGAGCTGTTGATAAGAACCCGCGTGCTCGATGTGGATAGAAGAATGGAAATCCACTCAATCCACCGTGTACCAAACCCCAAGTGTCGCATGACGTCAATGAGGAATGGCCAAGATACATAATCGAAGGCACGTGCGATGTCGAGCTTGAGGAGGACCCTGGGGACCCGCATGTTGTGCAGCTGGCAGACCGTCTGTTGTACCAATATGAAGTTGTCATGCAAGCACCGGCCCATGATGAATGCACTCTGGTTGGTGGAGATGAGCTGGCCAAGACGCTGGGCAAGGCGAAGCGGGAGAACCTTGGCGATGAGCTTGGCCATGAGGTGAATAAGACTAATGGGTCGATAGTCAGAGAGGGCAGAAGATGTCAGCCTTGATAATGTCCCAGAAGGCCACCAGGAACTCAAAGGTGAACCCGTCCGGGCCTGGTGCCTTGCCATGGGGAAGGGACTTGACAACCCGCCAAATTTCCTCCTCGGTGAATGGGTGTTCCAGCTCCGAGAGATCAAAGGAACGATCATCAATCTAGTCAAGGTCGATGGACATCTGACGGTCTTGTGGGTTACCAATTAGACAAGAGAAGTGGTGGAATGCCGCTTCAGCCATGCCCGGCGCGTCGCAGACAGTGCCGTCCCCAAGTCGCAGAGAGGAAATGCGATTTTTCTACAGACGATGCGCGGCATGAATCTTGAAGAAGGCATTGTTGGTCTCTCCCTCTTTGAGCCAGCGAAAGCACGCTCGCTCACGAGAGATAGACTATCGAGGGAGGCAAGTCCCAGGTAGGCTCGCTTCAGGTTGCCGCAAAGCCAATATTCGTAGGGGAAAAGGACCCGGAAGTCTTGGGTGGCATCAAGGCAGATGATAAGCTCCCGTGCAATCATGAGCTGCAGCGCGAAATGACCGGTGGTACGTGATCCCTAGATCTGGAGACGATGGGCCGTGAATTTGAGGCGAAGGTAGACGCGTCGGTACGGGTCTGGATCATGCACAGCGCCCCAAGCGCCTGTAACCGTGTCCTGGAACCCTTGGAGCTTGATCCAGAATCGTTCAAAGTGGAAACACCTCCAGCTCGCTTGCTGCGGGGAGCAGACTAAAAACAATGGACAATGGCCAGAGACCGTCGTAGCAAGGCATCGGAGTAGGTTATGGGGTTGCGAGATCTCCCACTCAAAGGTGCATAGGAACCAATCATTGCAAACGAGGGGAGTCTCGCTCATTAGACCACGTATAGCGACGACCATGCATATAAACGTCACGAAGCTCCATGTCCGCAATGAAACGACGAAAACGGCTCGAGGTCCACCGGTTAATGCGTCCATTGTTGGAAATATGCCCTAGAGGCAATAATAAAATGGTTATTATTGTATATTGTTCATGATATAATTGTATTAACCAGAAACCGTAATGCATGTGTGAATACATAGACCACAACATGTTCCTAGTGAGCCTCTAGTTGGCTAGCTCGTTGATCACTAGATGGTCACGGTTTCATGACCATGGACATTGGATGTCGTTGATAACGGGATCACATCATTAGGAGAATGATGTGATGGACAAGACCCAATCCTAAGCGTAGCACAAGATCGTGTAGTTCGTTTGCTAAAGCTTTTCTAAGTCAAGTATTGTTTCCTTAGACCATGAGATTATGCAACTCCTGGATACTGTATGAATGCTTTGGGTGTGCCAAACGTCACAACTTAACTGGGTGGCTATAAAGGTGCACTACGGGTATCTTCGAAAGTGTCTGTTGGGTTGGCACGAATCGAGACTGGGATTTGTCACTCCGTGTGACGGAGAGGTATCTCTGGGCCCACTCGATAAGACATCATCATAATGAGCTCAATGTGACTAAGGAGTTAGCCACGGGATGATGGGTTACGGAACGAGTAAAGAGACTTGCCGGTAACTAGATTGAACAAGGTATAGGGATACCGACGATCGAATCTCGGGAAAGTATCGTACCGGTAGACAAAGGGAATTGTATACGGGATTGATTGAATCCCTGACATCGTGGTTCATCCGATGAGATCATCGTGGAGCATGTGGGATCCAACATGGGTATCCATATCCCGCTGTTAGTTATTGACCGGAGAGGTGTCTCGGTCATGTCTACGTGTCTCCCGAACCCGTAGGGTCTACACACTTAAGGTTCGATGACACTAGGGTTATAGGGAAATAGTGTACGTGGTTACCGAAGGTTGTTCGGAGTCCCGGATGAGATCCTGGACATCACGAGGAGCTCTGGAATGGTCCAGAGGTAAAGATTCATATATAGGAAGTGAGGTTTTGGTCACTGGAAGTGTTTCGGGAATTACCGGTAATGTACCGGGACCACCGGAAGGGTTCCGAGGGTCCACCAAGTGGGGCCACCAACCCAGAGGGCTGCATGGGCCGCAAGTGGGAGGAAACCAGCCCCTAGGTGGGCTGGTGCGCCCTCCACAAGGGCCCAAGGCGTAGCTGAAGTGGGAGGGGGGCAAACCCTAGGGCAGATGGGCCCTAAGGCCCACCCTAGGGCAGCCACACCCCTCTCCCTCTGGAGCCGCTGGCCAGATGGGATCTGGAGGTTGCCGCACCACCCTAGGGCGCAGCCCTCCCTCCTCCTCTTCCTATATATAGTGGAGCCCTTGGGGCAGCCGGAGACACGCATATCTCTCCCACGGCGCAACCCTACTCCTCCCTCTCCTCGCCCTCTGTGAGTGCTTAGCGAAGCTCTGCCGGAGTACCATGCAACTCCACCGTCACCACGCCGTCATGCTGCCGGAGCTCTCCCTCAACCTCTCCTTCCTCCTTGCTGGATCAAGGTGCAGGAGACATCACCGGGCTGCACGTGTGTTGAACGCGGAGGCGCCGTTGTTCGGCGCTTAGATCGGATTCCACCGCGATCTGAATCGTTGTGAGTATGACTCCACCAACCGTGTTCTAGTAACGCTTCCGCTTTGCGATCTTCAAAGGTATGAAGATGCACTCTCCCCACTCGTTACTGGTTTCTCCATAGAAGGATCTTGGTGAACACGTAGGAATTTTTTTGATTTACTACTACGTTTCCCAACATCCATTGCTCTTGTCCATCGAGGAAGAGACAAGGTTGAAGTCACCCCCTAGGAGCATAGGAAGCACGGGTGTCTTGTAGGTCCTCGAGGAAAAGCAACTTCTCATCATCATCCTGCGGCCCATAAACCCCAGTGATCCACCACGGATGTGCATCGGAGATGAAAAAGACCAAGGCGGTGATGTGGTGTTGACCGATGTAGGGGCTAGATATAGAGACCTCGTTGTGATTCTAGGCGAGTAGAATACCGCCCCGAGTCCTCATGGCGAGGAGGAAGAAGTAATCGGCGAGGCTAGGACCAAGCGTCTCTATGACGAGGGGCAACGAGAAGCAATCAAGCTTAGTTTCTTGAAGACAGGCCGCCGAAATTACAGAGCAAATAGCAGTCCGTTTGGCCCTAGAATTAAGGCCTCAGACGTTCCAGAAGACAGTCTTGAGGATGTACTCCATGAGAAAAATGAGGGGGTCCGAAGGAAGGTGCGGACCATCCGACCTAGATCGCCACTATGTCGTGGGGCGTCTAGCCATGGATGGAGAGGACTCCAGCGGGGATGCGCCACCCGTAGTAGTCCGCGAAGGCCTACACAACATCATTCGCAAGCGGCTTCTCAAACAACTTGTTGTATCTCTCGATGGCGACCGCCGAGATGGGCTCATCCTCACGCAAGATGCCAAGCCGGAGTAGGAACACGCGCTTAGCTTTGGCCTCCGAATCTAGACCCTATCGGCCTTGGCGATGCGATGACTCCATCGAGGGGTGAAGTTGGGCGGCAGATCCTTCTTCCGCCTCTTCAGGCTAGGGGTGCGAAGCAGCGAAGACGGGTGTAGCTGGAATCCCTAAATGAAATCATGCAAAGCGTCGTTGGCGGCATCCGAGGCGTCACATGCATGGCCAGGCGTCGTAGAGGCGAGCGGGGTGGTGACACATGGCGTGAAGGGAGCGGCCGCAGCGGAAAGCTGGCCACGGAGACCACCAGGTTTATCGATGTAGTGTCAACGCCGCAATCCGGGCAAGGCACGATTGGAATGTTGACCGAATCAGAAACTTGGTTCGGCCCGGCCATCTGTTGCGACTAGGGTTTGTTGCTTCAATTTGGGGATCGATCAAGGAAGACTATGTCGCTAGAGGTGAAGATCCACAATTTTCGGTTCAGTTAGTTGTCTCACATGGTAGAGGAACACGCTGCCCTCGAGACGCTTGCAGCCGGATAGAACAGAGAGATGGAGGTTATAGCCTAGTCCCTAGGGTATGATAGTGATGTACCTTGGCCAAATAGAGAAAATGCTTCATACAAATAAATAATATATATACACACAAACACATTGTTTTTACAGCAGTAGTAAATAAAGGGGAAGTAGTGCCATGATTATAATAGTTTTCTTCGATTTTGGTTAAATAGAAGTTATTGAGAGCTCCATTACACACACAAAATCTTTGACAACTCTCTCCCCTCTCATCTGACCACATACACTTTCATGAAGCACTGTCTCAGTAGACTGCTAAGAATAAGTCATCTCTATGAGGAAGCTATTTTACATGTGCCGTTCATACACCTCACAATTGATGAGAAACAGCGCTTTGTTTGTGCCAATCCAAACAACTCTTTTAGCCCGAGATGAATCAAAATATAAAAAATTATATTGAACTTTTATACTTTTAAAACCTTATTTTAGCCTTAACAGTGTATACTTTTCTATTAATTAGTTGGCATAATTAAGCACATAACAATACTTATTGATAATTACAATGTTTTTGTTCTGAAATTTTAATACTCCTATGAGTATGAACTCATGTTCCTCATACACCACATAAATGAATTTTTCATCACTCTTAACATTTTTAATATATTTCATTAATAATCACTAGATACCCCAACGTTCCACAAAAATTAGTTAGAGACACCAAATTTTATACTATTTATAAGAGAAATGCTTTTTGTTACTAAAAAAAGGTATACCGCATAAATGAAGGGCTTCGGTGGTATTTAAAACTTGCATTGAGATATATTAAAATAATTAATAAGGTATATTAAGAATGATAAAGAGATATAATACCATTAAATATCATGGTAGAGATCTATAGAATGTATTGTCTAGAAAATATATTAATAGCAGTTTCTAGTATATATTGTTAGATAATAATTTACAAAAATACACCTCACGACATGGGTGCACATTTACTCGAATTGTAAAAGTTAGTAAAAAAAGTGAAACTCTCTCGCAGCAAGCATTTTGGCTAGTGTATTACTCATGTGTAAAGTTTGGTGACAAAATGATTTTCATGGTATTCTGAGCGAATAAAAACAAAACTGGTGCTATATTAATCTTACTGTTCACACAGTTTGTACTTACAATTTTGTCTTTTTGCCAACAATAGCACATAAGTCATTTTATCATGAAACTTTACACATGAGTAATACACTAGACAATGCTTATTCCGCAAAAGTTTCACATTTTTAATTTTACTATTTTATAAGAAAGGCTAACTTGGTGCACTTAAACCCAGGTTCCAAAATGCGCACTGAATAATATGTACTTAAAAAAACATCATGGCATAAATTGTGTCATTGGCAAATGGATCTTGCAAGTTAGGTTCAGTAATAAGTTGGCGACATATGTATATTGTAGTTGGTTGAGTTAACATTGCATAGTAAGAATCCCAGTGAACATAAAAAATGGCGCCAATTCTACTACTGTGTACATATATTTGATTATTTTGAGGGTTTACCACTTCCGGAATGATTTAAGTCAACTAGGAGCATCTTGTTGTTTAATTTTTAGCCATGGTATTTTGAATCAGAATGACAATCTTTGCAATGGGACATGGTGTTTTTATGGAATGTATATACTCTTTGGTTCACTTGTTCATAGAGAAACAATTCCAATGGGGAATCAATTTTCCTTAAGGGTGTGGTTGTGACGTTCAGCAAGGGAAGGGAAGGATTTTCAGTGATTTTACCTAGCAATGTGCAAATGAGATATTGAAATGGTGTTACAGGCTTCAACTCAGACCATAAACCACTTTGTTCTTGAGCCCAAGATCGACATGATGCAACTTTATTCTTATTTGTGCTCTTTTTACACAGAACAACCATAACAAGTGAAGATTTGAGTGTATTTATAGCATGGTGAAGTAGCAAACATTTGTTTTCCTTTTCCTTTGTGGATGCAATCTCAGGAAATGTAGTGTTTTTTCAAGCTTTTTTGTTATGCTCTTATGAGAGCTTCTAAACAAATGACACGCATGTAATGCATTTATGGTAAGCCGTGTGTGGGAATAAATGTACGAATGGTCAAAACTAAAATCAAGCAAATGGTCGATCACTTGAATAAGATGCAGGAATTTATAGTGGCTTTTGTGCCTGACATAGGTTTGGCCCATTTGGCTAAACCTTTATTTATTCCTTCAAAGCAATGGCCATTTGCATGTTTAAGTGATCAAAAATTCAATCATTAGTTGGAAAATTTTGATTTTAAATTTAGAGGTTTGGTTTCCAAATGATAAAAAAACTCAGTTCTTTAATTTAATTTTCTTTAACCTTCAACTAGAAGTAATAGATATTTTTTCCCACAAAAATATATATTTCAAATCCAACTTGAAATATTGACCAGTAATTATGCAACATCACAAAATGATGGAGATATTATTTCCTAATTTTGATTTCGTACTCCCTCCTTGCCAAACTATAGTGCATATGATATTTTCAAAAGTTAAATATCATAAAAAATTGAATGAATAAACATCATAAATTTGACCAGGTTTATGGGGAAAACTACAAAAAAAATGCGATAGGCGGGATATATATCATAATGAATGTAATGGTATTGGATTGATATTGTAGATGTTGATAGTTCTTCCAAGAAAGTTTGAGTTTTCAAAATATTGTGTGCACTATAGTTTAGCAAGGAGGGAGTATATATAAACATATGATTGTTGAATTTGTCATGATTATTATTTCAGAGTACACAATAATTTATAATGTGCTATCGACATATGGATATACATCTTTGAAGGATCCTACGATCTTACTTTTTTTCACAGCCAACACATTTATCTTATCTAGGACCACTTTGGTTCATAGGAACTTCACTCGGATTTTCTAGTATTGTATTCCATAGGAAATTTTGTTATGTAGCATGTTTAGTTTGTAGTAATAGAAACCAAAAGATTTTTTTCTATGGAAATTTCTGTTGAGTCCAACCTCATGGGAATTTTCCTTTTTTCAGTGACAACTATGGCATGCACCTAATACTCCAGAAAAAAATCTGTGTTTGGTGCAACCAAACAAAATATGTAAAACATTCATGTTTTCAATTCCAGAAGAATTCAAATATGCCATGACAACCAATTCCTACGTTTCTTCTATTTCCAAACCAAAGAGGCCCCTGACTTGGCATGGTTACCAGAGTCACTTTAATCCCCGGGAGCTACAAAGACACATGTGAGACGCTAAAATGAAGGTGGTTTTTACGCTCCTCTCAATGAATTTGGTGGAGGAATGGTAAGAAAATGAGGGTCGAAATAACATAAAATGAGAAGAAGGGGCCGATTCCTACGAAATGATCTCAATTTACTACAACTTTGCTGCATTTTGCTAAATTCTCTTGACATACAAGTTTACGCGATCAAAATGATTCCCTGGCGTCTTTACATCTCAAACAGAACATGCTACCGTGAATTTCTCACAAGACAATCATGGATCGCAAAATTTTGATTAGACTATACAAAAATGTGCTAAGATGTACTCCCTCTGTCCCAAAATAAGTGACTCAAAAATGACTCAACTTTGTACTAAAGTTAGTACAAACTTGAATCATTTTTGAGTCACTTAATTTAGGACGGAGGGAGTAGTACTGCATCAAATATATGTAGTGTATCCAATATTTTATAAAGAATCTAGCAAAACTAATTGTTGTTTGAGATGTTGATATATACGGAGTATTTTTTTATATATATTTGGTTAAAGCTAGAGATTGAATTTAGGACAACCCTAAAACTTCAATTAATCTCGAAATGGGTGTAGTCAATATACTTTTATGGGGCTGGATAAAGCGTGGAATAAAATATAATTTCAAGGTGACGTAGGTGTCAATATCTCCTTACATGAAAACAAGCTGATTAAGCAAACTAGATGTAGCATTGGAGGATGCATGCATCTAAAAAACTTGCTCTTCGTGAGCCCCAATTTCCCCCAGCCACATCCTAACGGCGGTATATACATGCTGATTGAGCAAACGAAAACAAAAGAATACAACATAATGATACAATGATGTTTCATTTGACAAAAGGTTGAGGTTCTCTGTCCTCCCTAGATACATGTTTAGATATACAAAACACTGCAGATAGTCTACGCTCTATATTTCCAACAACGACGGCGGGGAACCGAAATGCACGGTCAAAGTTTGGTGAAATAGCCCATGAGATCAGTCACCTTGCGTTCGAATTCCCCTCTTAAGCTAACCTGTACTACACACTCTCAATGCTGGTTTACACAACAGGGGAATAAGGCAGTATATTACCTAGCACATAATGTAAGTTCCTGATTGAGACAAACTAGCTATGTGAGTTTCTACAAATACCTTGCCCTAAATTGAGATCCTTGAGTTGATGCTTAGTTAGGCCGGTGTGAAATTCCTCGCGGCAACCCATCACTTTCTGGGTCGGCGGTAAATATGCAAGCATACGCCAGATTAGCACCACAGCCCGTGCCACTTCCAGCATTTGGGTATGACCAAATCGTTTCTGTTTGGTCAGACTTTCGATGGCTTGGCTTTCTTCTTTTTCGCTTTTGTTTTTGTTTTTGTTTTTGTTTTTGTTTTTGTTTTCTTCTGAGATATTCCAGAGTCCCGTCTGAAGATCGCTAGGACTTCGATGCTGCATCAGTAATGCATACAGCCAACAAAGCTTATTTATTAGGGAACTGGAAAATAAGGACAGGTTCCAGACAAAAGGTCAAAACCCGTACCTATCAGTGCCAGGGAAGAAGTTAAAAGCATGCGCATTCTCCAAATGCCAGGCCTCGTTGGATATCAAGCTTTTGCAGTCCTGCATATGAAATGGTTATATATAAGAGAACTGAAACAACATAAAACGGTAGGAAGGGTGCAAGATTTGGAGACTCCTCGTAAGCTACCAACTGTCACCTTTTTAAAACTGTCCCATCCGCAGCTGATGTATATGAGGGTTTCTGGCCATATTCCACTACTTTCTTCAATGATTGTACTATCAACATGAACAGCTGGCTCCCTTGCTCGCAGGATCCATGGTCTCTTCTCATCTTTGACCTTTGTAAGTGAACTGTTCAGAGAATAACATTACCGATAAAGCTACCACAATGGAAAAGGATATCATAATTCAAGAAAACTCTGTCGACATATTTGTCAAATAACTGAAAATAAAACCATGAAAGCATGTGGACTGTGAATTACTTCTTATATCTACCTTTTGGCCTTGAACGCCTTGCGCTCAGACAAAGCAACTCTCTGTAGAGCATTGATAACAGAAGGGTGCAGTCCTTTCCTGGGAGGATCCACGATAGCAACACTTGACCCTTCAAGCCAGTGAATGGGTTCCTGGTAACATGATGTAGGTTCCGAATGAATCCTTAGAATATGAAATGTAACCATTACAAAAAATACAAGTTCAATTGCATACAGCTGAAGCATCGGTATTGTGCCAAGTTATGGTGCAACCGAGGTTTGGTGGAAGTCGGCTTGCTGACTTCTCAAAAGACAATTTTGACATTTTGTTGATCTCAACACATCTCACAGACCTGTAAGTATAAGAACATCACATGAAATATTTTAATAAGAGTTTCTAAAAAACAAAGAGAAGTGAGACACTATAAATGGTACAATGAAAGTTCTTATAAATATTTTAATAGAGAAGCCCCAGACAGACTGGCTGTCCTAAATCTCAGGTTGAGTCGGCTGGCTTTAGAACCAGGCCCACAAGAAGTTTTTACAAGCAAGTAGTGTAAATTAAAATATCTAGAGGAAACCAACATATTTGGTTTCTCAGACTTTGCTGGGTTTTGGGCCAGAACACAGTTATTTTGGGGCTCTTTTCCTGAGCCAGACCAGGCTCAAATTTAGCATTTTCATGCCAGACCCTACACAGGGTTTGGCAAAGTTCAACTGAATTAAACTAATATATTAAGTTCCAGAGTGGCATTCACTATACCACACTAGTTTCGATGTCAGTACTTGTGGCTTAGTGCTACAAGCAAGACACGCGGTCTCCAACACTTGACTAAGTGGCCTACAAGCAACACATACAGGAAAGCTAACTGATTCGAGCAAAAGTTATCGACAAGTATACCAAATAGCAGATAATAAACTAACTCTTTGAACTAAAACATTGGTGAAGCATTCTAGAATCTAGATTGTGCAAGCATTAAGATAGAGTATCAGACCGTAAATTGTTTAGTATAACGATGAATTTACGTATGCTCCACAACATCTGGAATGTCTGGGAAATGATGTTGCCCTGATGCACCTACAGGCAATATTCATATCTAATCTTGGCACATAAACAGGTACTACAATCTTTGCTAGTTAAACATCCATTTTACTTACTCACCTACATTTCCGAGAAGCGGCAATGGATAGTTAAACATGCATTTTTTTTACTCACCTGCATTTCCTAGAAGCCGCGATGGCTAACCCAATAACACCAGCACCAGAGTACAAATCGACAACTGTTGAGCCCCGTGGCACATATTTGATCAACTTATGCAGTAACGAGTTAAAAGACTGCAGAGGAAACACAACACTGTAAGAAAAAGCTGGTATGACAAACTTATCATAAGTTAAGTTAAGATACACAATCGAATCATGTGCAGCTAGAATATATGGTGTATGGAATGGCTCTATTTGTTAATCAACAGCACCTAACAAATAGAACTGCCTAGATTTTTTGACTTTGTTGTGAACCTTGGTTCACATGAAGACAAACACAGTGCTGAAGATGGTTGATGGTATGTCTTGAAGGGAATTAGGGTATTGGAGGGGAAACAGACTATAGACTAGAGTGATGGACTTCATATAGGATAGAAATATATATTTTTATTGCTTCCTCTCATAAATGAATAGAATTTGTATCCATTTAGGAGTCCAATTATGCTAGAGTTTGTACCCATTTCGGAGTCCAGCTATGCTAGAGTATGTGTCCAGTTAGGAGTTCTTCTCCTGGGAGTCAAGTTATTTTAGTCAGGGATACATGCCCAGCTGTCACAAGCTGGAATCACTGTTCAGTGAACAGTGACCGGTCTAGAAGGTCTATATAAGGGATGTATCCCAATTGTAAGGAGGCAAGCAAGAACAATCAATTTATTCTCTCTACTCTCTAGTTATTCTCTCTTCGCAACCATGAGTCCACCCAAACCCTTGCAGCCACGCCTTCTGGCCATCTTCATCATAATAGTAGTTATCATGTTTTGGATCAAGGTTCACAACATTTTGGTACAAAATTTAATCCTGATGTAATCACACATACCAGAGTATTAGCCTGCCCAAAGCTATAAGGGTCAAGACAAATATCAACTCCCCCGAAACGCTCCCACAGATCTGCCTCCCCGCCAATATGCCTCCATTTATGCCCAAAAATTATCTGCGGATGCACCAACATTATTATAGGAAAATGCAGCATATATAGATGCAGAAGTTAAGTAGTTGGTCGACCAACAGGTAAATATAAGGGAGCTAATTTGTAATCAAAACATATATACATCAATGTCTTGTAACTTGCAAGCAATCAGTTTAGACTTTACAGTAAGAACAAAAAGAAAATCTGAAGATAGTCTTGATATTTTTGTCCTATAGGATTTCCTCATGCTGTACACCTGGTCATTGCAGCTTGTAAAGATGTTGACGGCTGATCAGAGGATAGTATTAATACAAATTTAATCAAAATATGCATAAGCTTCTTATAACTGGGGCACCCGTGACCCATACAGCTTGACCTAGAAAGTTCTTTACCACTATAGTGCACAATCTTTTCCTTGATACATATTAGTTGACAGTTTAAGAAAAAATAAATCAACTAATATTTGGATTTTTAGAGATGGGAATTGGGTACAACGGAACCATACAATCACGCAGTCCATATTCCACCTTCAATCTTATCATCAGTATTCATCACTTTGCAAAAGTTCTAAGACTAGACTGTGGTACCATTATCCCAACTTCACATAAAACTTAACATATTTCACTATCCATATTGAAAATGGCAAAAACGGCACCTGCATTAACTATACAACAAAAGTAAATCAAGTACTCCCTCCTTTCACAAATAAAAGATGTTTTGGATATTTCAATATGGACTACATACGGACTGAAATGAGTGAACAAACACACTAAAATGCATCTATATACATCCAAATCAGAAAAAAAAAAGTATAACATATTACATCCACCAAATTCACACATATCTTACATTGCTGGTTGATGTCTGGAAATTGGCCCATATAGAGTGAATCACATGCAAATTACTTTTTGGTCCGCCATTTGTCCATAAGAACTGTCATGAGTACAATCACCAAGATTGAGGATAAAAAGTGCACAAAAGCAAAGTAAATGACTTGGCAGAATACTTAAAGGAAATAGGAAAGCTGACTAGCAGCTATAGGGGTTGAACCTCAGTTGGAAACTTACTTGTTGCAACAAACTCAACTTCTCTGAATTTTTGGAGCGCTCGTCTCTTGAATTCCAAACCAATGAAACTTGAACTCTCGCTGGGTAAAATAACATTTATCAATTACTTTGGGCTTGGAGAATCGACAGTACAGCTTAGAACAGATGGAGAATAAAGCTAACCTTGCTCGTATCTTTGCGCAACTGGAATAGACGTGTTATATGTCGTCACGGTCATCTAAGAATATGATAAACATTATCGAATGTATCAGGATTATTAGCATAATAACATGCTTGATGAAGTAATTGTAACGTATTTGCAGCAAGGAAGACTGAAGATCACAACTTTCAGCTTTCCCATTCACAAAGAGAATCTATTGTATGTTCTTGGTGCAGAACTGAATACTTTCTTAGTGTAGTTATGCATACATTATGTACATGCTATCAAGAAAAGTAACAATTACCTGCACGTATCTTAGTTCACCAGTACCAGCATCTTCATCAAAAGGCTGCACATTCAGCTCAGATATACCTACAAGAGCAGAGTTCTAATATATTAGGCTTCACCTCACCAATCTGAACGAAGTATGGTTTTCCTAATCTGTATGAAGAAAGCACAGCAGATAGGAACACACCTTGCTTCAGAAGCTTAATAGCATAATTAATGCTTGGGTGATGGGCTGAAAAAATGTGAAAAATAAAACAATGAGTAATAGATTACAAATAAAAAATAACATGCAACAGAACGATGTTTAAGTGGATAGCCGGATACTGTGTTACTCTTACAGTAAAACAGAATTTGATAGCTAACCTCTGCAGTCGGGAATATCTTGAACAGTATGTGTCCCTTCCTGATACAAGCCAATCAGCGGCTTCTCTGGTGTTCCACGTACCGCCAGCTTCGCCCGGCACCTCCATTCTGACTAAAAACAAGGTTCCCACATTCAGACTTACCGACAAAGCAAATACACTAACTAATCACATTAATTCCTTACGTACCTAAACATTTACTGTTAAGTGGGAAATTCTGAACCTAAATTTTATTCTCGGTTACTTGATCGGGTGACCAGAAGCTATGCAGAATAATTTAGTTGAAACCAAATAGACATATGATCCAACACATTTCGTTGCTAGAAATTTATGGGAGCCACACTTACCAGCCTGCCCCTGCTGAAGGTGAAGTCTTCGATTCCGTGGCCACTGAAGAAATCCGCCACCTCCTGCAGCACCGGCGGCTTGTCGAGGTCGAGCTCGTGCGAGCACCCGGAACACCTACGAACCACGCAGAAGAAGAGTCAGCTCACACACACCTGATACACGCACGTAACGAAGTGAGCGCTGGCGCGTCGGGGAATAGAGCGAGAGCGAGAGCGAGAGAGTGTCGTACGAGCCGAAGTGGGTGCAGTTGAGGCAGGTGGAGGCGGGGTCCATGGTGGAGACAATGACGGGCGGCGGAGGCAGGGAGGCGGCCGGTTTCGGCGCGACGACCGGCTTGAGCCGCGGAGGTGGCGTCGACGGGGCGCGGCGAGAGGGAGGGGGAGGAGGAGGGGGGCGGACGCGAGGCGGGGGGCGCGGCCGGGTCGTGGTGGTGATACGCGGCGCCGGGGCGGTCGGGGACGGCCAAGGGATCAGCCCCGCCGGGGGAGGCATCGCCGGCGGTTGGGGAGGCGGGAAGAGGGGAGTGCAGGGATAAGGAGGCGGGTGAGACGCGCTTGGATATGGGACTAGATTTTGGTTTCAGTAGTGTCTTTTATCGAAGGCGAGTTTTAAAAAATAAAAAAACATATAGCCGTTCTACTCGATCTTTTTGGGTGAGACGATCTTACTAAAAAAGGAGAATGAATGACATGGTGTTTTGACTCCGGATGCACGCCCGCCTAAATTTAAAATCAGGGGTGACAACAACAAAAATTAATAAATACACGTGAGGTACGCGTAGATGTAATTTTTTTTTGCGGAAATGGCATCATCGTGCTTTAGACAATACTCCCTCCGTTCATTATTATAGTTCTAAATTTTTTTTGATTCGGATGTATATACACGCATTTTAATGTGTTTGAACCCATTCCAGTCAATATGTAGTTTATATTTAAATATTTATTAAAATAGTTTATATTTATGAACGAAGGGAGTAGAAGACAAATTCGGTGCAACAAAAAAAACACTTTGAAGCATGTTGAAGGTCCAATTTTACTTTATTTTCGCTTGGAGCACCATAGGTGTCACCTTCACGAAAAAACATGAATAAGTAAAATGGTCTACCATGTTTATTATAAAAATCAAAATTGTCTGAAATATTTTGTTATTTTTAAAAAATAATGCTCATCCGGATGCATGAGGAACCATGTCCACTGGTGTATTTTTAACTAACCAAAGCCTATATTATGTCACTAAATTATTTTGTCACACACGAGACTTAATTTGTTGCACACTCAAATGATTACTTCAATCGTTCGGAAGACGGATCCTTAGTCAACTCGGAGCTAATCACCAAACTAGATAGAGAATAGAAAGCTCACGAGCACTTTTATCACCCTATTTTTTTCATGTGTGATCTTTATCAAAAAAGTGTCATCAATCCATTTCTTTACCAAATCAAGTCACTAATCACTCTCGACCACTATCTAGCGGCTTGAGTGTGATGATGTTGTCGTCGTATATTGACCCGCTCAAGTGATACTTTTATTGTCTAAGTGGTACTTCGATGCATGTTAGGGCATCATCTACTTCTGCACGAAAGTAAGGCCATACAACAAATTAACAAAAAATCACATTGGTAATTCCACACCTTCAAAACATACTATGTTATTCAGTTTATGACTCGGATAGAAGCTTCCACTTCACCATTGCTCTCTGGCTTGCCTTCTTTCTTTGGACCAACACACACCACCTTTTTCTTTGTGTATGTCAAGAAACATTGTAGATATGCATGGATCATGTTCATTATGTATTTTTACATACAATATTTACACACCTAAAGTATTAAAAAATATGTGCATTCTCATGACATGGATGATCAAACATACAAGGAATACACAAAAGAGGCTTGCTTGTTTGTTACTCCCTCTTTTCCTTTATATAAGGTGTATTTGTTTTTTGAAAAGTCAAACGAGTGCATGTTTGACCAAGTTTTAGAAAAATATATCAGTATCCACAATACAAAATTTATATCATTTGATCCATCATGAAAAGTAATTTCATATTTTATCTATTAGATATCGTAGATGTTGTTATTTTATTATATAATCTTGGTCAAACATTTAAATGGTTGACTTGCACGGAAATCAATACATCTTATATTCCGGAACGGAGGGAGTATAATTAACCTGTTTTTTAACTTGATTAAACTACTGCTTATTTGTTAGGAAATGAAAGTAAACCATGTTGAATGATGGAAACAAACACAAGCAACTTGGCCAACTTTACTTTGGTATTTATGGTTTGTATTATTTTTTTCTTAGAGAACAATCTTCACTATGAATTAGCACCTCCAACCCAATACCCTTTCAAGCAAGAAGGGGGCAATTTGTATAAAATTAGTACATAATCGATAGAGTGGTCATGTAGGTGGCTTTGATATTGTGGCACAAACATAATTATGATATGGCAACTGACCCAAATTCATACTTTCATGTAAAAATATAAAACAAGTGCATTGGTTATTTTCTTCCCCTCCTATATTATTAGCATATTCATCCCATTAGGCTTAAAACAACCGTTTCTACGTGACACGTCTAAACTGCAAAAAAAATCTAGAAGATAGTTGATTTAGGTTTTTTATATATAGTTGAACGTGCGAGTCAAACCAATTTTCATTAGTACTTTTAATGAGATTAACATTCTAGGTACAATTGCTTTTAGAAAGTTAACTGGTTATTTGACCATATGCTAATTTCAAAAATAATAATGAAATGTTCCCTTGTTTGCTGCTAGAAAAAAGCCCAGACAAAAAGACTGAGCCCTCCTTTAATTTCAAGATTGGCTCGCCTCGAACTTCTTGTAGTAAGGGTTCCTCTAAGGTTTTAAATTGATCCGTTGAGTTGTTTAACTTCTTGCTGAATCTACTATTATCGATGTAGTTCTTTTTTCTAAAATGACATGCGACATTATTCAGACTTAATAAACATTACATGTACAATGCTTCATATCACTGATACAAGAAATTAGAAAGTAACTCTTGTCACTAAGAACATTGATCTTTGCAACAATCTTCTTAATGGTATCAATCTTTTCAACAAGAAATTATGCCAACACTTTGGTGCAGAGAGTGCAATGCATCCACATCACTACTCGTAAAACGTATACAAATTTGACTACTTTATAGGTTCCAGAAACCATATTGAGTTGTCTAGGTAAAAGGATGGAAAGATGTGAACATTGAACGTACTTGGATCGGGGACACTCCCCTAGATGTACAGGTCTTCGGATCACAAGATATTCACCATAACACCAAAGGACTCAAAAGTCACAATGTATTACACCAATAAAAGTAACAAAACATGCTAACACAGACTCATCATATCTGTAGGAACAAATCTACAAGGACATACACCTTAAGTCTGCAAGGTTGGACACACCAAACCTGCAGGAGACACACACTCTGTAGCTCCGTGAGATCTACATATGAGACATGACCACATCAGAAAAAGAATCAGAGTATCTTTATTATTGACGGCATCACACCCTCTACCAAGACCTTGTCGATGAAGAGCATAAAAACACACTAATAAAACCTCTAAATACTCGTAAGAAAACTCAAGGTTCCTCTCACCTCACAACACGATGGAAGAAGATGAGGCGAACCAACAAAGTCTCTTGCGATTGCCCTTGAAACTCTAGCTCCTCGTCACATTATTATCAATGTAGGCACAAAGTCATTCTTTGATTTTTTTTTTAGTCATTTTATTCATACTTAGGACTATTATAGGTACATCGATTTAAATATAAGATTCAAGAAAATACAAAGTACTCTTAGATCATCTACGGTCAAACTTTGCAAATATGTCCCCTCAAACACCCACGGACGCACTTGGACGCGTTCGCGGACACTGACTGGTCACACCTCAAGTAATGCATTCTACATCTGGACACCTTAAATTTCTTATCTCAAATCCATGCAAACTCATGCAACTACTACGTCAATGCATTACGCACAATGTCCGGCTACTCCATCACTACTAACATGCCATCAGACTATCAAAAATTGGCATGTTTGGATATGGTAGATATCATCCATCGCCGCCCTTGCCCTTCCCGGAGCCCTTGTCGTCCTTCTCGTCGAAGTACCGGCCAAAGACGCGGTACATATCGAGCCGGATCTGCTCGTCGCCGGAGATGTCCTCGCCGTTGCTGACCTCCTTCTCCTCCTTTGGTGGCAATCCGACCATTTCACGACCCGATTCTGCTCTCGGGCGAGAGCGCACATGTTTCTCTGTTATCGTTTCTTCAAAATGCGAACGCGGATGGCTTCCTTCTCTGTGGCCACCCGCGCTGCCGCATCAGCCGCCTCCATCACCGCCATTTCCTTCGCGATACGGGCTTTGACAGCCCTTATCCTCTCCTTCCATGGCGGGCAGCCCGTTCCCGGTGGGATTTAAAGTCTACCGGACCGGTGATGGGGAAGTGGAGATTTTCCGGCCGCCGGGACCGCGATGATCCCGCTCCAGAGGACCCGAGCGCCCGTTGAGCCAACGCAATGGAGTCGCACCAGACAGATCCTGTCGTCGGCCGGGCGTTGTCCTCGCGAGAACGGCGGAGTACAGTGCTGACCGTCATTAGCTCCTCCAATCCATAGGGGACGACTGTTGGAAATATGCCCTAGAGGCAATAAATAAAGTGTTTATTATTATATTTCCTTGTTCATGATAATCGTTTATTATCCATGCTATAATTGTATTAATTGGAAACACATTACATGTGTGGGTAAATAGACAATACTTTGTCTCTAGTATGCCTCTAGTGAACTAGCTCGTTGATCAAAGATGGTCAAGGTTTCCTAGCCATTGACATGAGATGTCATTTGATAACGGGATCACATCATTAGGAGAATGATGTGATGGGCAAGACCCGAACTACAAACGTAGCATATGATCGTGTCAGTTTATTGCTACTGTTTTCTGCATGTCAAGTATATGTTCCTATGACCATGAGATCATGTAACTCACTGACACCGGAGGAGTACCTTGTGTGTATCAAACGTCGCAACGTAACTGGGTGACTATAAAGGTGCTCTACAGGTATCTTCGAGGGTGTCTGTTGAGTTGGCATGGATCAAGACTGGGATTTGTTACTCCGTGTGACGGAGAGGTATCTCAGGGCCCACTCGGTAATACAACATCACAATAAGCCTTGCAAGCAATGTGACTAAGTGTTAGTTGCGGGGTCTTGTATTACGGAACAAGTAAAGAGACTTGCCGATAACGAGGTTGAACTAGGTATGGAGATACCGACGATTGAATCTCGGGCAAGTAACATACCGAATAACAAAGGAAACATCATACGGGATTAACTGAATCCTTGACATAGAGGTTCGACTGATAAAGATCTTCGTAGAATATGTAGGAATCAATATGGGCATCCAGGTCCCGCTATTGGTTATTGACCGTAGAGGTGTCTCGGTCATGTCTACATAGTTCTCGAACCCGCATGGTCTGCACACTTAAGGTTTGGTGACGTTTCGGTAGTATAGAGTTATGTATGGTGGTGACCGAATATTGTTCAGAGTCCCGGATGAGATCCTGGACATCACGAGGAGCTCCGGAATGGTCCAGAGATAAAGATTCATATATAGGAAGTCCTGTTTTGGTCGCAGGAAAAGTTTCGGCCTCATCGGTAGTGTACCGGGAGTGCCGGTAGTGTACCGGGAGACCATCGGGAGGGATATTTCGACCCCAGAGGCTCCATGGGCTGTGGGAGAGTTTTTACCAGCCCTTAGTGGGCTGGTGGAAGTCCCATTCAAGGCCCATGCGGTTTGGAAAAAAGGCCTAAAGAGAAAAAGTGGAAAAAGGCAAAAATAGGGTGAATCCTAGTCCTACTAGGATTGGAGGTGGAGTCCACCTCCTCCACCTGGTTCGGCCGACTCCTTGGAGGCTTGGCCTTGTGCCAAGCCTCCTCCTCTCTTCCTCTTATATATACTGGAGGTTTTAGGGTTTTTGCACAGAATTTTCAGCCACGTGTTGCCCGTTCCTCCAGTGCATAGTTTCTTCTCTAGATCGGTTTTCTACAGTGCTTAGGCAAAGCCCTGCCGGAATAGCTCCACCACCATCGTCGGAGCGCCGTCACACTGCCGGAGAACTCTTCCTCCTCTCCGCTCCCTCTTGCTGGATCAAGACGGCGGAGATCATCATCAAGCTGTACGTGTGCTGAACGCGGAGGTGCCGTCAGTTCGACGCTAGATCGGAAGGATCGTAATCAAGTTCGTGGGACGGATCGTGATCAAGTTCGTGGGACGGATCATGATTGGACCGCGGGACGGATCGTTATTGGATCGTGGGACGGATCGTGATTGGATCGCGGGACGCACGGCGATTTGGATCGCGAAGACGTTCGACTACACCAACCGTGTTTCTTAACACTTCCCGCTTAGCAATCTATAAGGGTACGTAGATCCACTCTCCCTTCCGTAGATGCTCATCACCATGGATAGATATGCGTGTGCGTAGGAAATTTTTTGTTTCCCATGCAATGTTCCCCAACAACGACACCCCGGTCGACAGATCCGGACTGGTCGGAGTCAGATCTGCTGCCCTCCATGTTGGAGAAGGCCGGAGATCACTGGAGGTGAGCTTGGGGGACGGATGGGAGTGGAGAGAAGTGTCTAGGATTTTGTTCGGCGAGCGGATGGGGTCGATGCGGGCCAGCGCGGGCCAGGCCGACATGACGGGTGTGCCCGAGCGGTCCCAGACGCCCCCATATTCGCCCCATATTTGGAATGGATATAAGGAATGCCAGTCAGCCCGTACGTTTGAGACCCGTTTGAGACGCCCGGCTGGATCGGAATTCAGTGACTGGGCGTTTGACGGGGGTATGAGGGATTCGATTATAGATGCTCTTACATCTAAGAATTACAATATTGGAAACACCTTCTCCGTGGAGTCAAACTCTACGAAACGAAATAACGTTTGACGGGGGTATGAGGGATTCGATTATAGATGCTCTTATATCTAAGAATTACAATATTGAAAACACCTTCTCCATGGAGTCAAACTCTGCGAAACGAAATGCTCTCAAGATTTCGATAAAGAGGTCGCAATTAGATCGAAACAACGATGATGTCATCTTTTCACCCGGATGAACATTTACCGATAAAGGTTTTTGAAAGCTCTTTTAAGTCGTCCATCAAAAAGATGGAAATCCTTGAGCCGTTCATTGATTTGATTCATTCAAGTAGCTTTAGACTCTCTTTTTTTAGACGAGAGCGCCTTTTTTTTTTTTGAGTAATAGACGAAAGTAGCTTTACCCATTGTTGATGGATAGGTCATAGGTGTCCAATAGCAACTCTATCGGGCCCAAGCCTTCTATCGCAAGAACCGGCCCAGCAACTGGACCCGGCTGTCGGCTCCGATCGGAACAGAGCAAAAAAAATATAGCCTAGCCGGTCAGACGACGGCCGAAGCAGAGGAGGAGACAGGATTCAGGAACCCGCGAGACGTCGAAGCAGGAAGCCAGAGGCGCTCTCCAATCGAAGCATGTAAGCGAGCTAATCGATCCTCTCCTGTTCTTCAGTGCATCCTGCGATTAACCCTCATGCTATCTTATCCATGTATCAGTCGCTCCGGCGGTGCCACTATCTCTCAACAATTTGCAATCTTTTTGTTGTTGTTGTTGGCAGGAGGTCGTCGATTAACCGGCCGCCGACGCCGGAGCAGGACGAGGAGGAGGAGGAGGAGCTAGGGAAGGAGGCTTCTCTCGGAGATATCATCAACCTCAAGGTACTGCCTGCTCGCTTGCCCCCGCCGCCCCTGCCCCTGCGGCGCAGCAAATCTGCGGTCGCGGGCCGGCTGTCCTTCCTCTTTTATCTACTGGGATTAGGGATTAGGGTTACTGGCGTGCTATGAGCGCGTGTTAGGTTTGCAGGCAGCTGCCGGTGCCATGCGGATGGGTAATCTGGATTCGAATTGGCTAGGGTTTGGTAGGATAGGAAGAGAGGGTGAGGCAGGCTCTACTCTGAGAAGGAACAGGGATGGTCTTAGGGTTGTGTTTTCTTGCTTATGCTGTCATTGGGTGTGGTAACAGTGAGGTAGGTTTTTTGTTTTCTGAAGTTGGTAGAGAGCGGCGAGAAGGAGAGGCTGATGGAGCTTCTCCGGGAGCGGCTCGTCGAGTGCGGCTGGAGGGATGATATGAAAGCTCTCTGCAGGTTTGGCTCCTTATCCATCAGAATCCAATATAATCCCTCACATGTGTTTACTACTATGGTCTATGGCTAACAAGTGCGAAGAATGGCTTTATATCTGTAGTTTCCTGTGATCACATCGCATAGGAATCAGTTAACATTGCTATAGGATTTGAGTTGTGCCTATTAGAATAAGAAACCTGCTCCGCTTCAAGAAATAATGATACCGTTAGTTTTTTATTATCCCAAAGTATGTTCTTTAAACTCAACACAATGCATAGTTTTTATCCTGTTTATTAGGTTAGTTATGACCAAAGAAAAATAGCATATGTTTCTCTTGATTTCTCGTAAAGCAAACTTACTGCAGGCATACCATTTTCTGATCAACGAGCAGACGATTTTTTTGCTAGGTGTTCACAACAATTTATACCAATACCAGTCTCTATAACATTTGTAACTAGTTAAATGTTTTTTTAATACAAAAATTCCAGAGCTACAAGTAACATAAGCAGCATGCGTGCTTTAAGACATACTTTCTGCACATTCGTCAAGTATTATAAGGCGTTCTTAACTCTGTTGCACAGGACCACTTTAACTGTTATGTTTCTGCAGAATACATGGCTATGCAGTTCTTATAGTCTGGCTCTACCTTTATTCAAAACATCTCCAGACTGATTCTAAATCACTGAAATCTCTTGAGCCTTGGCAACCAACTTGCTGTTTATCACTAACCTGTCTGCTGTCTCAAGCTGTCATATTTGAGCATTCTGAAATTTGTGTTGTGTTGCACACTTCATTTGTCTGGACTCAAGACGCCATGGTTTTCCCTTGAGAATCTAAAGCTATCGTTCTCCATCGTCATTGTTGACCAATCTTGTTTTTCTCTCTAGGGCTTATGCAAGGAAAAAGGGAAGAAATAATGTAACTCTAGATGATCTTATTCATGTTATTACTCCGAAAGGAAGAGGTCAGTGATTTTCATTTGCCCAATTAATTTATTTCTGGTTGCAAGAGGTATGTTACTTAGTTCCACTGCACATTAGATACGAGTTGGAAGGATTGTTACAAAATTTATAACCTTGGCATGCATATGCTCATCTCTCCATAAGTATGAAGCCAGGGGAAAACGTAATGCCTAATAAACTCTGAAGTCGATTGCTTCCTTACTGTAACATGATCTGGGAGAAAAAATTGGAGAATGTTTATTTTTTTGCACTTGCTTCTTGCCTCCTATGTTTGCCATATATTTGTGCATTTTTGTCAATAACAATGATCCTAAGCAAGATTATCATTTTCTCCTGCTTCTGAAACAGCCTCGGTGCCCGACGCGGTAAAGGCAGAGCTGCTGCAACGCATCCGGTCCTTTCTCATGTCTTCGTCGCTTTGGTAGCCCATGTATCATACGGAACGGAATGCGCGTGTATGAAGCTTGAAACGTTGATCTTGAACGCGTGGCGCTTCAGGGAAGCAGCCAATATCGACATAAAATAGATCTGGTGCTGTGGACGTGTTTCCTGGCCAGGCATCTGGTTGGTCCTGTCCTCTGAATGTACCATTACCACTCTGTATCCCTATGGCAACCTCCCGCTTTGTAACGCCACATTGCGTTGTCGCTTCGATGCCACTTGGTAATCTTTAATTAGAGAACTCAGAATCAATGCGTCTGGTGGTACTCTGCGCGTCTCATGTCAAACCTGATTGAGTGATCCTCACTAGGGACCAGCAAGAACAGACACCACCTTGTCATTGTGTTGTGAAGGCCTTATCTGATACTAGTATTTTCTCTGTGCTGCTTCATTGATCGTTACATGTACTATGTGCTGCCAAAATTGGCCTTGTTTTTCAATCAAAAAGAAAAAAGAAAAGAAAATTGGACTTGTTTGCCGACGATAAGCTTGTCCGGTCCTCTCGAACATGTGAACGATTTCACAATGTATATAGGAGTAAAAGAAGATATTTTTTTGGCTGTAGATATCACAATAAGATCTTACTTGTCATCGACAACCTTATTTTTGGGCTCACTTGAACCTCTGGAAGATGGGTTCTGGAAGTAGATATTTCTTTGCTGGATATTTGTTTGCTGTGCTGGTTGGCCCTTAATTTAGGTTTGTGTTGCTCTCTCTCTCTCTCTCTCTCTCGTCAGACTTTTGCATATAAGACCAACGTACTGTTCCACGCGTATCATGGGCAGTTAACGCGTCCTTGTCACAAAGTTCGACCAAAAGCAGCAGGAATCTGGCCTCATCCGTGGCGCCGCTGCAAACCACAGATTCCGCCGTGATCCACGCCCAATCGCCAATGGAAAACAAAAGGCAAAAGGCCACCGGACAATTGGCACCCTGGACAGAGCCGAAATCCACTTGTCCAGCACGGATCATCAAGTTGCCACAAAACCCACCAATCAAACACAGTGAACCCCTGGAGAACATGGCATGGTAGGTAAATACACACACAGAGACACCATGCCATTTTCTCCCTGGCCAACTGCTAGCAACTGGAAAACATGTCCATGGAGAGATCAGTCAGGCTCAGATCAGAGGCAGACAACAAGATTAAAGATATATGCACAGGCCGAAGCATTTTTTTTCTCGAGCTAGGTAGGGTAACAGACGCAGCACATGAACTCGCCGGAGTGGACTATTCGCTTGATTATTACAAGCATGTATATATATATATATATAGCACTCTCAACGCTCTCGCCATCTTTACAGTAGCTCGATTCAGGGGCTGGATCAGGTAGTAGTAGCATATCATACTCGTAGATACAGCTCGGAGCGGAATCGCCGTCGACCGTCCATCAGACGGCGCAGGGCCCGGGGGCCGTCTTCTGCCGCCCCTCGTCGTCCAGGGCCAGGCTGTGGACGAAGGTTGGCAGGCAGCAGCGGCCGGAGAACCAGGCCCGCTCTTTCCGGGTCCTGGCTTCCCTCACCGGCGTCGCCTCCATGCTGCAGCCGGAGCTGGGCTCCGACACAGACTTCCCAGCTGCTGGGGCGACGGCCTGCTGTCCGCTCTTGCTGCTGTCTAGCTCTCCGGTGGCGGCGGTGGCTGTGGCGGCGCTCTCTCCAGTGTCGTTCCGCGTCGCCTCTTGCAGGAGGTCTGCTAGTTTTCTCCGCCCGGTTGGAGAAGCCTCTGATGAATTGGGGCTGTGTGCGGCGTTATCAGGTACAAAGACGTTGCTCATCACGGTCTGCGCCCGGGGTTGATGGACCGGAGTGCTGCCGCGGGACGGAGTGAAATCTGCATAGCATGAAGAGGATATCATATGGTTAAGCGTGTTGCAGCCTTGCAGGGGTTGGAGACTTGGGAAGGTATCACATGATCTGCTAGTTGAAGATGTAGTTATCCACTAGTATTAAACACCTGAGGATGTCACCAAAGGGAGGCATGATTGTCTTATATTCTCAAGATTTGGCACTAGTTATTTACTTATATAACATGAAGGGCCACATCCCACATGGGATGGGATACCTAACTGCAGCTCAAGGTGGGGGGTCCAATGCAGCTCATAACTGTTTAGATGCCAAGAGGCATGATAGTGCCAAAAGACTAAATCAAAATCAAAGGTCCTCAACCTTTTGCCTCAAGAAGCAATCAGTGCATAAAATAATCCCCTCGGATTCTAGCGCGACAAATCAAAGTTGCATCAGCAGTTCATCATCGTTTCAATCAGAGAACATGCAATTTGGCCTAAACAGACAGAGGAAACAAGCCACATGCTAGTATGCTACAGATATAATATTAATGACAGAACAGCCTAAAGAAGGAACAGCATGAACCAAACCACTGGCACAATAGAAACATCGGTATGAAGAGCCAACATAATACTCTAACACTACAATGGAATCCTCCTATACAGTAGATAAATGTCTACTTGTGTGGTTACCTCCATTTATACTGTAGAAGTCATCCTCACAGTCTGAATCTAACCACGGTTGAGACTCGAAGAACATTTCATCCTTGCTACCTGCAAATTGGGTTGAGTTAGTTCTGCTCTTTGTAAGAGAATCGTCGGATTCGGTTAGGCAGAAATATGATTGGACCGCATTAAAATTTGATAGAAACCTTGTCACAAAACCACTAACTTGCACACTTATTAGATGATGATTCAGAACTTAAGGCTGGCACTTGATTAAGATAAAACAATATTAGAGCCAACTACGAAGCAAGTTCCTGATTTGGGGCAACAGGGAGAGACATACAAGACTGCAACTTTAAATTGGCAATTCTAAGGCGTAATCAGCACCTGAGGACGAAACTGTGTCCCCTAAGAAATTGGCTACAAGAATATCGAACCAGATAGTCTTTCCATAGATTAGGATAAGCGCCTGATTTTTTCAAGAAGTGGATAAATTCATGACAAGAAAATTTCGGTAGCCGCTGAATCCTGAACAAGTCTCTTCTGTGTGTGTGCAGTTGAATTCAGAACCAGTCTACGCTGATAAAAATCTCTTTCTGTTGACATGTATATATCATCACTAACTACTGAAATTCTGAAACAATCAAGCAGATTGTTTACACTAGAAGAGATTACCAAAACCGCAACGCCAATAGCCTTGGCCATGAATGCGGAGCAGACCCGGACAATAAATTAATGAAGAAAAGTTCTTCCCAAAAGGCCCCCTTTCCACAAAAAGATAAAGAACCGACCACCAATCTGCTCCTTTGGCCGTGGAAGACAAAGATTAATCTAAGCCGCGACTGATAACTGACGAAGCAAGCAAGAATCGGAACGGACGGCGTCTCGGAGAATGATGAAGAAGCGCCGTGTTTACCGGAGTCAGGGGTCCTGCTGGGGCCGAACCCGTCGATCTTGCGCTTGAGGTCGACGAGCACGTCGACGACGGGGGCGCCGGCGACGGCCTTGCTGTCCTTGGACGGCGGCGAGGAGGAGGCGAGCAGCTGCTTCTTGGGCAGCCCCACGTCCTCCTTGTGGACCGACGCGCAGGAACCCATCTCCGGCGCCTCCCCCGCACTTCTTGGAACCCACGGCGAGGGCAGCAGAGACTCGACGGACAGCAGACGATCCCGTGCGTGCTGCAAGTGGAGGGGGGGATGGGGAGGGAGCACGAGTTCCTGGGGGGAGGGGCGAATGGTACGTACACGGGGTGTGGTGCGGGGGGAGGACGAGGGATGGAGGGAGGGGGTGGGGGTGGGGAGTGGGTATTTTTGTTTACTGGAAGTAGTGCGGCGGCATCGGAGCAGCGGCGGCAGCCATGCGTCTCGGGATGTGGACGGCGAGAGGGGGAGGGAAGGACGATCGATGGATCGATCGCTCGCTCGCTCGCTCGCAGTTTTTTAATACTGTGCTGCTATGGCGAGAGGGAAAATCAAAGACTTTTCTGCCGCCTCGAGAGAGAGATAGAAAACAACCGTCCGGCCCAAGGGTTTTATTTATTTATTTAGTCATTTTTTGGTGAGATGGACCCGAGCGGTATTATGGTAAAAAAAAAAGTCTGTGCTCACGAGAAGGCACATCGCCGCACCTGCTTTCTGGACGCGTAGGTGACGGACAGGACTGACACGACACGACGCTGTTTTGTTTATAATGAAAAATCCGCCGTGGAATTTTTGCCATTTTTTTGGATTTTTAAACGCCGTCCCTTGTGCACACGGGGACGAGGTGACGTTTTGATTCTTGTGACGGGAAATGCGTAGAGAAGTCGGGGTACGAGCGGTTGGGTGACTGGAGCGAAAGCGAGGTTTGTAAGATCTTTACGTGGGGCGATTGGATTATGCGTCGTGTTTTCGGGCTCGGTTGATCGTGGCCAAATTCGGTGTTTTTGACTCCTTTGTAAAAGTTGAGCAAGGTATGACCTTGATTTAATAAAATTTTAAGATTTGATTTTTTTTCTACTCCCAAAGTCGATGACGGTTGGGTATAAAAGCTTAATGTCAAGGGTCTTGATAGTAGGAAACTTATCCACGTTAGCGCAGTTAAATGCTTGCAGCTTCTGCCGTCACCCTTACAACCGAGGCTTCTGGTGGTAGGGTGTTATACCCTACCTTCATCGACCTCGACGGTAAGGTTTGAACGGTTAAAAGCCACGGGTGGTGGTAGGGTATAGCGACATATCGTTGTTGTGTCTTTCGATACGCTCTTTATCCACGTCAGCAACAGTCAACAGCCGTCTATCTCTGCCGTCAACCCTAACGTCAGGGCTTTGATAGTAGACTGTTTTACTCTATCGTCATCGACCTCGACGGTAGGAAAAAGATCATATTCTGATTTTTTAATATAAAATAGTGTCAGACTCTGCTCGACTTTTACAAAGGGTTGAAAACACTGAATTTGGCCGCCGAGCGAGCCTATCTATATTTGTGTCTCTCTTTCCTGGTAGGCAGGCAGAGCGTACGGGCACGGCGACAGGGGCGAGTGAGACGTTGACGTTTTGGAACGGGACACGTTGGAGTGTGCGCACGCAATTGGCTACCATGTCCACCCATGGCTATGACTACGAGTAGGGACGCCCATGGCTTGAGGCATGGCGAGATATGCGTGACTCATATCTCTCTTGGGATATATGGATGGGACCACGAGATTTCTTCGGTTATCAGCAGCAGGGAGGGAGCAAAACGTCCATATGGGTAGCTGAACAGGAACTCCCCCCAATCTCCATTCAATTCAGTCTAGCAACGTCGATGGGGCGGAGGAACTCCCCCCGAGCTCGATTCAAACTCGACTCCATACGGCTGAGCTGCCTACTCCTGTCAGTCTCCTGTGCGATGTACTCCGCGTGTACTGCGCGTGCGCTCGGGACTGATGAGCGCTGAGTGCTTGTCCTTCAATTCCTGTGGATGTACGCACGCAGTCATTTTCACGTCAGAGGCCGGCCAACTCGCGTTAATTTGGAGCATGTATGACGAGTTGACGACTACCCCTGGCCATCGCCAGCCCCGCCCGAAAAAGCCTGACCCGGCTCGATTTTGCCCACGGGCCAGATTCGGGCCTAGATTTTGAGTCCGGTGGTCAGGTCAGGCCGGTCTCAGACCCGATGAAAATGAAGTTTACGTCTACGTTGGGCCGGATCGGGCTAGGCTTTTTCTGGCTCGCGGCAGGCTTGGGTTTAAAAAATGGGACCGACAGTCGGGCCGGGCCGAGCTTGGACATGGATTTTTAGAGTCGGGCTTTTTTTGGCCCGGTTCGAAGCCCGACCCGATATATTGACGACCATCTATCCATCCATCCCACGTTTCAAGAACACATGACCGTGCGGTTTCGTTGTTGTCGTCGTTGGGCGGGCGAAATGTCTTTTTTTTTTGAAACTGGCAAAATATCTTGTTACTACTTTGGCCTGTACCTACGGTTAGTTCCCGTCAAGTAGATTTGCACTACGGTCGTGTATTTCACGAGACACATTCGTCGGCGAACGGGACCGGTCCGCATACAAACACTGATATTGAAGGCTATAATCCAATGTTGCTCGCGTATATTTCAACCACTGTTCAAACTAAACGGATGAAATCCATGCAAATATGACAAATTTTCATATAAACGGAAGAGATTCGTACAAACTCGGCAGATTTCATATAAGAACGGACGAAATTTATTACTTTTCAGACATACAAAGCTCGTCCGACTATGAAGGTATAATTTTGAATATACTTCAATTAATCACCTAAATTAAATGATCACGGGGCCCATTCCCCACGTCGGCAATGAACCCTGAGAACCAAAATTTCGACTTCTCTAGGTCCGCATCGGCGCTCTCCTACTCCACGTCTATAACCTTCGTCTTCGGAGCCCCGGAAAGTGAAACTGTCCGCCTCCACGGCGTCGTCAAGCGGCTACGATGGCCTTCTTAGGACTCGAGCCGCGACGATCCATCATGCACTACTCTTCCTTGCTGCCAGCGATGCTCGAGGACACATCGACAGCAAGCAACTCCTTCGCGTGCCGGTGCTCACCAAGGAGGCCAAGGTGGTACACCTGGTCGGCCTGTGCCTGTCGGAACTTGGCTTCCTGCTCCTCCTTGCTGCATGTTCATGTAGTGCGCACAGGCGCTGTCGATGGTGAGGTTGACATGCAACGATGAGGAGGGTGGCGCCAGCTCGTCCTCGGCCGCTTCCTTCATCGGGACGTCATCGAACTCCGTCTGCCTGTCGGCCTGCCAGCCAACATCAATGTCCACCATCTTCCTCTTCTATTCGGACAAGAGCTGTCCCAGAGGACTTTGGAGCGTGAGGAGGCCATGGCGGACGTGATGCGATGGGTAGAAAGGAACCAGAGAAGGATGACTGCGGTTATGACCGGGGATGTAGTTTATATAGCAGGCGGATTATAATGGGTAGCGGTGGTGTGTTTAATGGTGGGCGGTAGACGAACGAACGGATGCCGTCGGAGTAAGTTCCTCGACAACCACATATCATTATTGTAGGACGATTCCTCGACAACCACATATCATTATTGTAGGACGACAAATCGATGAAGTGTCATTTAAACGCGGAGTAGTCATATGCGATATGGGGGCGACAGACCGATACAAAGCCTAATGTTGTAATGTAATATGCGGGCCTCAATCATATTCATGCACGTCTGTGTCGGTCCAGCTATACAAACAGTTCGAGAATACTATGCGTGCTGGAAGAGTCAGAATACTATACACTGTTTTTTTTTTGAGTGGACTCAATGATAGTATGATAGCATACTCTCCCTCAGGCAAAAAAAAAACCAATTTTTTAAATTCAGTGGTATAATTTTTGCTTTTATAAAAATCGATTTCGTTGATTAAAATATATGATCGAATTTACATTAAAAAACGTAAACACACTACATTATAAGGGAATCTATTAGGACGCAACCCATTGGCCGGTATGGCAAAACAATATTGTTCCTGTCGAGCACCTTTTGTCTCAACGTGATAAACCTGACAATGAACGGGGAGGAAGCGACAACAAGATGAAGAAAAGTCTGAGATAGATTAGAAGATGAAGTGCCTCTTTCTTTTTCTTTTGCAACTTAATATTTACTTCGTCTCAAAATAAGTGACTCAAAAATGACTTAACTTTATACTAATTTAATACAAAGTTGAGTCATTTTTGAATCACTTATTTTGAAATGAAGGAAGTACTACATAAAAAAAGTGAATTTTCATAACCAGTGAACATTCGATATGTGTTGCCTGCAGATGCAAAGTTTCTTAACAAGCATGGCAAACCCGTCCAGTTTGTTTTTTTGTCGGGCGTGCTTGCTGAAAAAATTTGGCATCCAAGAAACAACATAAGTTGGCATGAAAAACATTTGTTGCCATGCCCTTTCAGGGAACATCAGAAACCTTTCCCGAAATGTAAGGTTTGCGTCCACCTCGTTTTCATCCAACCTTATGTACATTTCCCTCTTCCTTTCTCGGTTTCTGTCTCCCCCGTTTTATCTTAGTTTTTTTCATCATTTATCTCAGTTTGCCTATTCCCCTTCACCGCTTCACCTCTTATTGACTTTATTAAATGAAAGAGGACCCAACCCTTCAATCTGTATCAAATGACAATAAAATTTGTTACATCCAAACTGAAACTACATAAAGACATCTCCAAGGGAGACCCACAAAACTATCATATATGCCCAACAGACACTTTCGTTCACTTTTGCAATCTAACGCGGTCCCGCATCGGCCCGCGAAGTGGTCTGAACATCCATTTTTGGCAAATTGGAGACAAACGTAGGGAAACTTTGCGGAAATCTGGACATGCACTTGACCAATCACATGCATGTCCCCTCTATTCTCTCTCCTCTTATCTGCACATGCATGGTCCACTCTTCTCTTTTTCCTCCCAACCGGACACTAAACCATAAATATCTCCACCACATGCATGTTCCCCACCTATTTTTTCTCCTCCCAAACGGATACTTTGTAATTAGCGTTGGATGCTCCCTCCCATATCATGTCCGCGTACCACACCCGGACACAAAAACAAACATATACCGGAGGAATTTGCGGCTCAGCGTTGGAGATGCCCTAAGCTACCAGACCAACTAAAGTTTCAAACTCCATGTTATATTTTGCAAACCTAGATTTGAAGGTTCAGACTCAACCAAGCACTAGGTGTAAAACATAGAGGCTCAACCAAAAAGGCAGACTTGCCATACTCCATAATACCAACCAACTAAACGAAATATGGAAGGAGTACCCTACTAAGCTAGATGAAAGATCAAACAGAGCTGAAGCGATAAGGAGACTCCAAAGACATGAACAAACAGGCAAACTTCCGGGGAGCGAGTTCGCGGTTGAAGCATCATCCATATATCCGAAGAACATCTAGACGCCAACCTTGCGAAGCTTGATACACCTCACTTGTCACACGTTCTATGAGCCACTGCCCCTAGCATCAACACCTTTTGATCTTCCACCTTTATCTACAAAAGCGCCCAATCAAAGAATGACAGATTAGCTTCACATTCATATGAACATTGATATTTTCTGTTTCAAAAATCACAACATTATTACATCTCCAAATGGTTCAAAAAATAGCTAAAATTCCTACAATCACGAACTTTTTGTTGTATTTGGACAAACATCTAACCCAGCTTCCAAAGCACTCACTCAGATTATCAGGAATTGAATTTAGATCAAAAGCACATTTAAGTAAGCTCCAAATAAGTTTAGTAGTAGAAACATTGAAAAAATAAATGTTTGGTGCTCTCCTCTTCGCCACAAAAAACATAATTCACTACCAATCCATCCTCTCTATTGTTGCTCCCAAATCTATCATTCCATTTAGAATTGACATGATCTCTATGGAAAAAATCTCTTTGATCCCTTCTTTGGTAATGAAAAATGTTTCTCCATCCACTGTTAAACCTCCCATGTCCCCTGCCTCTCTCGTAGTTGTCAGCCATATATTCCTCTCCTAGTGATGAAAGGGGAAACCCTAACTCAGTCTTTTTTTTCCATGGAAGAACTCTCACTCTGCAAGGTGATCACGCCATCAAAAACATGAAGGCATTGGAACGCATATTTTCTGTATATGTTTCTCCTTCCTCCCCCCACAGCCCCCCCCCCTCGATGAAGAAAAGGGTGTAGCTAACAGGCCCATGAGAAAGTTGAGAGATTTCACAGGCAAAATACCACCCGTATGAAAATTTCTCTATGCCCACTAGGGCTCAATCACTAGAAATCTAGTATAATCAAGATAATCCATCACAAAATTGAACTTATCCACTATTCAATTAACATGATAGCTAGATAATCATCAATTTCCATCGCTTCCTGAACAATTAAATCATCAATGATTTCATTTATTTTTTCTTTTCACAATTACCTTAATTCGTCAGCAACAAATCATCACAATTATAATTATTTTCCATATCACAACCCTTATTATTATGGTCCATCTCGTTACAATTCTCCTCATTGCGAGAATCGAGCAAAGTGGATTTCCTAGGAGCATGCAAATTATCTCGTAATCAATTAGTTTCGTGGCAAAGCCAACTCCACCCATGAGTGAAGGAGAATGCATATATCTGGAAGGAGAAGCAAACTTACTGGGACTCGACGAAAATTCACTACTCACCCCCCTCGCCGGAATCCTCCCCAGCTGGCAACCAAAAGTGGTTGCCAACAAGGGAAGAACCCTACTCCGCGACTGCGGAGCGAGAGAGGTTAAGGATCCTCATGGAGCGTCGGGGAAAGCGCGGGGAACGACGCGGAAGTTTGGAGACCTCTCTGACCACCCTCCGCCTCTGCACCGCCACCACATCCTCCTCAATCAGGATTGGCATCGTACGGGGCGCTGGCATCGGGGCCATCACCATTGTCGATGCCATCGCATTCTCTTCTGGATCTGGTGGATTCAGAATGCCGAAGCGATAGGCTGCCCATCGCCTCCTCTTTATCGGATCTGCTGTCTCAGCCTGCTCCATTGCCCAAAGAATGATCTCAACCGGCTTCATGCCTTTACGCGAGATGAACCACCCCCTTTCCTCCTTGGTCGCATCTCTCCTGATGTCCATCGCCTTCTTCCACAATTCTCCGGGTCTCGAGAATCGTGAGCCGATCTCTCGGAGTCTCTCCATCTTCAATGCATCTCCGTTAGCAATCGATGCGAGGTGCTTCTCCCAATCTGCCCCTCTATTCATCGAGATCTGGATGAAAGATGAATTGGCACCCGAGCGCGATGGTTGCTGCCAGTGGAAGTGTGACCTTGGATGTGAGGGAGTGAGGGGAAGACAAGCAGAGAGCACAAGAGTTGCGTTGCATCTGGTAGGCATCTTAATTACTTGCCAAATAAAATGAATTTTTATTTGGTAAGCCAATAAGTTCTTACCGAATAAAATCTTAAAATTTATTTAGGTAGATAAATCATGTGCATGATTTGGTAAACATTTATTTATGTAATCACATTAATACATGATGTAAATCGCAGACTAGCATACTAGAATATTTACACCCCATTGCAACACGTGGGTAATTGTTTAGTACTACTACAAAAATATTGCCATAGGTGATGCTACTTGTAAACTGCGTTAGGTTTTCCTCGAAGAGGAGAGGAGATGCAGTATAGTAGAGATAGGTATTTCCCTTAGTGGTAACCAAGGTTATAAAACCAATAGGAGAATCACACAAGTTCCCGTCGTCAACACCTACACACATAGAACCAAAAGCTGGCACCCAACGCGTGCAAGAGGATTGTCAAGCCCCTTGAACTCATTACTTGCAAGGAGTAAATACTGATAGTTGATAGATATAAATAGAAAATAAAATATCAGCAAATAAAAGACATCAATATTTTTAGGGTTTTATTAATAATATTTGTGTAGACCAGGGGCCCATAGTGTTCGCTAGAGGCTTCTCTCTCGAAGATAGCATATGGTTGGTGGACAAATTACTGTTGGACAATTGATAGAAAAGCGCATAGTTATGAAATATTTATTCAAAACAACGATCATGTATATAGGTATCACATCCATAAACAAGTAGACCGACTCCTGCCTGCATCTACTACTATTACTCCACTCATCGACCGCTATCCAGCATGCATCTAGAGTATTAAGTATGAAACAGAGCAATGCTTGGAGCGAGATGACATGATGTAAACAAAGTAAACTCAACTAATAGAATAAACTTGTCGTTTTATCCTTGATGGCAGCAATACAATACATGTCATGTACCCTTCTGTAACTAGGATTGAGCACTGCAAGATTAAACCCATCACATCGCACCACTCCCATTGAAGATAAATCAGTCTAGTTGGCCATACCAAACCGATAGATTGGAGAAAAATACGAAGCTATAACAATCAATAATATAAGAGTTCAGAGATGAGTCAAATAGTTTTCATGAATTATCTGATCATAAACCCACAATTAAGTAGATCCCAACAAACACATTGCAAAGAAGATTACATCGAATAGATCACCGTGTGGATCGCGGTGAACTCTTTATTGAAGAACATAGAGAGATATATCCATATATGTAATAGCTATGGAACCGTAGGTCTATGGTAAAATACTCACACATCACCATGGGAGCAGCAAGGTTGATGTAGAGGGCCTCCGTGATAGACCCCCCCTCCGGAAGGGCACCGAAACAGGGCTCCAGATTGGCAAATAACTCGACATTAGGTCCGAACTTGTTGTACCACATCATGGGTAATTTTCCAAGGTTTTTAAGAAGTCTTCATGTTAGGATTGGGCCATTGAAGTGGCGGCGTTGCCCCAGGGTAGGAATAATGATCTCCCGCCCAATCTATGTTCCATTGGTGTGTTTTTCGTCGGCTAAGGACGTGTGGAGTTATGTCTCCTATGCATCTTCTGGGATTCTGCCAGTTTAGGTTTCCAGTTGATCCATTTGGATTCGACCGAATTTTATGTTCTTTATAGTTTCTACATGCCGTTATCAACTTTTTCTCTAGGGATGCGATTTGTGCGATTTGCTTTCCAAATCACAGTCACTAGCATCTCCTAGTCTTCATCGATGACTTCCAAGCCATTCCTTCTATGAGCTCCCGGGGTTCAAAAAGGTTGCTCCGTAGAGGCAGAGGCCCAAGGGAGGCATGCTCATGACACATCGCCCATGGATGAAGGCTAAAGTAGACTTCGACCGTTCGACACCCCAAGATTTTTAATGTTTTTCTATTTTTTATAAACACGTATTTATAGGGACTTGTGAGACTTAATATATATGAAATTTGAGCATCTCTAGAACAAAACCTCAAATTGGACGCAAACCTCCCAATCGAGCTAGCCATACTCAATTTGTCATCCAACGCGGTAACCCATCTGTCCACGGACACATCCGGTTGTCCAAAATCCCGTGAACCGAATGCAAACCAGGGGACATTTGCGGGCGTCTGATACGTCTCCAATGTATATATAATATTTGATTGTTCCATACTATTATATTATAATTCTAGGATACTTTTTGAGTAATTATTTACCAATTTATATTATTTTTTAGCACAACCTATTGACCCAATGCCCGGTGCCAGTTCCAGTTTTTTGTGTATTTTTTGTTTCACAGAAATTCCAAATCAAACAAAGTCCAGACACGATAAAAATTTATGGAGTTCTTTTGGAATATATGTGAATTTTTGAAATAAGAATCAAAACAATACGACGCCTGAGGGCTCCACCACACAACATGGCACGACAAGGGGGCGCCCTGATGTCTTGTGGCCACCCCTTAAGTCGGTTGAGGCCCTCCTTCCGATGCAAGGAAGATATTTTTGCGATAAAAATCCCCTCAAAATTTCATCTCGATCGGAGTTGCGGATCTCCGAATAGTTAAAAAATGATGAAGGGGTCAGAAACAATCCCGAAAACAGAAAATAAACAAAGAGATAGATCTAATCTCGAAGGGGCTCCTGCCCCCTAGGAGCCATGGCGGCCATGGACCAGAGAGGAAACTCTCCTCCCACCCAGGGAGGAGGCCAAGGAAGAAGAAGAATAAGAAAGGGGACTCTCTCCCCCTCTCTCCCGGTGGTGCCGAAGCACCGTCTAGGCAACCATCGCGACGGCGATCTACACCAACAACTTCGCCGTCGTCACTATTGGGAAACGTAGTAGTAAATTAAAAAATTTCTACGTGTCACCAAGATCAATCTATGGAGAAACCAGCAACGAGCAAAGGGGGAGTGCGTTTTCATACCTTTGAAGATTGCAAAGCAGAAGCGTTACAAGAACGCGGTTGGTGGAGTCATACTCGTAGCGATTTAGATCGCGGTCGATCCCAATCTAAGCGCCGAACAACGACGCCTCTGCATTCAACACACGTGCAGCCCGATGACGTCTCCTACGCCTGGATCCAGCAAGGAGGAAGGAGAGATTGAGGGAGAGCTCCGACAGCACGACAGCGTGGTGACGATGGAGCTGCGTGGTACTTCGACAGGGCTTCAGCAAGCACTACGGAGGACGAGGAGGAGGAGGGGTAGGGCTGTGCCGAGAGGGAGAGAGACTTGTGTGTCGGCAGCCCCCCAAACCCCCACTATATATAGGAGGAGGAGGAGGGAGGGCGCAGCCCCTAGGGTTCCCACCCTAGAGCCAGCGGCAGACCTAGATGTCCCTTGGGGCGACGGCCAGAGAGGGGAGAGGAGGGGCGGTGCCCTAGGTGGGCCTAGGGCCCATCTGACCCTAGGGTTTGCCTTCCTCCCACCTTGCTGCGCCTTGGACCCTTGTGGGAGGCGCACCAGCCCACCTAAGGGCTGGTTCCCTCCCACCTTCAGCCCACACAGCCCTTTGGTGCCAGTGGCCCCACACGATGGACACCCGGAACCCTTCCGGTGGTCCTGGTACGTTACCGGTGATGCCCGAAACACTTTCGGTAACCAAAACCTCACTTCCTATATATGAATCTTTACCTTAAGACCATTCCGGAACTCTTCGTGACGTCCGGGATCTCATCCGGGACTCCGAACAACCTTTGGTAACCACGTACACAATTTCCCTATAACCCTAGCGTCATCGAACCTTAAGTGTGTAGACCCTACGGGTTCGGGAGGCATGTAGACATGACCAAGACACCTCTCCGGTCAATAACCAAGAACGGGATTTGGATACCCATGTTGGCTCCCACATGCTCCACGATGATCTCATCGGATGAACCACGATGTCGGGGATTCAATCAATCCCGTATACAATTCCCTTTGTCTACCGGTATGACACTTGCCCGAGATTCGATCGTCGGTATCCCTATACATTCTTCAATCTCGTTACCGGCAAGTCTCTTTACTCATTCCGTAACACATCATCCCGTGGATAACTCCTTAGTCACATTGAGCTCATTATGATGATGTCTTACCGAGTGGGCCCAGAGATACCTCTCCGTCACACGGAGTGACAAATCCCAGTCTCGATTCGTGCCAACCCAGCAGATACTTTCGAGGATACCCGTAGTATACCTTTATAGCCACCCAGTTACGTTGTGACGTTTGGCACACCCAAAGTATTCCTATGGTATCCGGGAGTTTCACAATCTCATGGCCTAAGGAAATGATACTTGACATTAGAAAAGCTTGAGCAAACGAACTACACGACCTTGTGCTATGCTTAGGATTGGGTCTTGTCCATCACATCATTCTCCTAATGATGTGATCCCGTTATCAACGACATCCAATGTCCATGGTCATGAAACCGTGACCATCTATTGATCAACGAGCTAGCCAACTAGAGGCTTACTAGGGACATATTATGGTCTATATATTCACACATGTATTACGGTTTCCAGTTAATACAATTATAGCATGAACAATAGAAAATTATCATGAACAAGGAAATATAATAATAACCATTTTATTATTGCCTGTAGGGCATATTTCCAACAGTCTTCCACTTGCAGTAGAGTCAATAATCTAGTTAGATTGTGATGTATCTAACACCCATAGAGTTCTGGTGTTGATCATGTTTTGCTCGTGAGAGAGGTTTAGTCAATGGATCTGCAACATTCAAATCCGTATGTACTTTACAAATGTCTATATCTCCATCCTGGACATATGCACGAATGGAGTTGAAGCGGCACTTGATGTGTCTTGTCTTCTTGTGAAACCTGGGCTCCTTGGCAAGGGCAATAGCTCCAATGTTGTCACAGAGCAGAGTCATCAGGACTGACGCATTGGGAATCACTCCTAGGTCGGTGATGAACTCCTTCATCCAAACTCCTTCCTGTGCTGCTTCTGAAGAAGCTATGTACTCCGCTTCACATGTAGATGCCGCCACGACGCTTTGCTTGTTGCTGCACCAGCCGACTGCCCCTCCGTTCAAAATATACACGTATCTGGTTTGTGACTTGGAGTCATCCGGATCTGTGTCGAAGCTAGCATCGACGTAACCCCTTACGATGAGCTCTTTGGCACCTCCATATACGAGAAACATGTCCTTGGTCCTTTTTAGGTACTTCAGGATATTCTTGACCGTTGTCCAGTGTTCCACTCCGGGATCACTTTTGTACCTCCCTACCAAACTTATGGCAAGGTTCACATCAGGTCTGGTACACAACATGGCATACATAATAGATCCTATGGCTGAAGCATAGGGGATGACACCATCTTTTCTCTATCCTCTGCCATTGTCCTGCATTGAGTCGTACTCAATCTCACACCTTGTAACACAGGCAAGAACCCCTTCTTGGATTGATCCATATTGAACTTCTTCAATATCTTGTCAAGGTATGTGCTTTGTGAAAGACCTATGAGGCGCCTCGATCTACCTCTATAGATCTTGATGCCTAATATGTAAGCAGCTTCTCCAAGGTCCTTCATTGAAAAACACTTATTCAAGTGGGCCTTTATGCTTTCCAAAACTTCTATATCATTTCCCATCAGCAATATGTCATCCACATATAATATGAGAAATGCTACAAAGCTCCCACTCACTTTCTTGTAAATACAGGGTTCTCCATAAACCTGTATAAACCCAAACGCTTTAATCACCTCATTAAAGCGAATGTTCCAACTCTGAGATGCTTGCACCAGCCCATAGATGGAGCGCTGAAGCTTGCATACTTTGTCAGCATCTTTAGGATCGACAAAACCTTCCGGCTACATCATATACAATTCTTCCTTAAGGAAACCATTAAGGAATGCCGTTTTGACGTCCATTTGCCAGATCTCATAATCATAAAATGCGGCAATTGCTAACATGATTCGGATGGACTTCAGCATCGCTACGGGTGAGAAAGTCTCATTGTAGTCAACTCCTTGAACTTGTCGATAACCCTTAGCGACAAGCCGAGCCTTATAGACGGTCACATTACCATCCGCGTCAGTCTTCTTCTTAAAGATCCATTTATTTTCTATGGCTAGCTTATCATCAGTAAAGTCCACCAAAGTCCATACTTTGTTCTCATACATGGATCCTATCTCGGATTTCATGGCTTCAAGCCATTTGTTGGAATCTGGGCCCACCATCACTTCTTCATAGTTCGAAGTTTCACCGTTGTCCAACAACATGATCTCTAGATTAGGGTTGCCGTACCACTCTGGTGCGGAACGTGTCCTAGTGGACCTTTGAATAGCAACTTGATCTGAAGTTTCATGATCATCATCATTAACTTCCTCTCCAGCCGGTGCAAGCTCCACAGAAACAACTTCCTGTGCTGCGCTACTCTCCGGTTCGAGTGGAGGTACAATTACCTCATCAAGTTCTATTTTCCTCCCACTTACTTCTTTCGAGAGAAACTCTTTCTCTAGAAAGGATCCATTCTTGGCAACAAAGACTTTGCCTTCGGATCTCAGGTAGAAGGTATACCCAATAGTTTCTTTGGGGTATCCTATGAAGACACACTTTTCCGCTTTGGGTTAGAGCTTCTCAGGTTAAAGTTTCTTCACTTAAGCATCGCATCCCCAAACTTTCAGAAACGACAACTTAGGTTTCTTTCCAAACCATAATTCATACGGTGTCGTCTCAACGGACTTAGACGGTGCCCTATTTAAAGTGAATGCGACAGTCTCTAATGCATATCCCCAAAATGATAGCGGTAAGTCGGTAAGAGACATCATAGATCGCACCATATCCAATAGAGTACGATTACGACGTTCAGACACACCATTTCGCTGAGGTGTGCCAGGCGGCGTGAGTTGTCAAACAATTCCACATTTCCTTAGGTGCATGCCAAACTCGTGACTTAAATATTCTCTGCCACGATCAGATTGTAGGCACTTTATTTTCCTGTCACATTGATTCTCTACCTGACTCTGAAATTCCTTGAACTTTTCAAAGGTTTCAGACTTGTGTTTCATCAAGTAGTCATACCCATATCTGCTTAAGTCATCAGTGAGGGTGAGAACATAACGGTAGCCATCGCGAGCCTCAACGCTCATTGGACCGCATACATCGGTATGTATTATTTCCAACAAGTAAGTTGCTCGCTCCATTGTTCTAGAGAACGGAGTCTTGGTCATCTTGCCCATGAGGCATGGTTCGCACGTGTCAAATGATTCAAAATCAAGAGACTCCAAAAATCCATCAGCATGGAGTTTCTTCATGCGTTTTACACCAATATGACCAAGGTGACAGTGCCACATGTAAGTGGGACTATCGTTATCAACCTTACATCTTTTGGTACTCACACTATGAACATGTGTAACATCACGTTTGAGATTCATCAAAAATAAACCATTGACCAGCGGGGCATGACCATAAAACATTTCTCTCATATAAATAGAACAACCATTATTCTCAGATTTAAATGAGTAGCCATTATTCTCAGATTTAAATGAGTAGCCATTTGGTACTAAATAACAATTATTAAGGTTTAAAACTAATCCCGAAGGTAGATGTAGAGGTAGCATGCCGACGGCGATCACATTGACCTTGGAACCATTCCTAACGCGCATCGTCACCTCGTCCTTCGCCAGTCTCTGCTTATTCCGCAGCTCCTGCTTGGAGTTACAAATGTGAGCAACTGCATCGGTATCAAATACCCAGGAGCTACTACGAGCGCTGGTAAGGTACACATGAATAACAAGTATATCACATATACCTTTAACGTTGCCGTCCTTCTTATCCGCTAAGTACTTGGGGCAGTTCCGCTTCCAGTGACCGGTACCCTTGCAATAAAAGCACTCAGTCTCAGGCTTGGGTCCATTCTTGTTCTTCTTCCCGACAACTTGCTTGCCGGGCGTGGCAACTGCTTTTCCGTTCTTATTGAAGTTCTTATTACCCTTGCCTTTCTTGAAACTAGTGATCTTATCGACCATCAACACTTTATGCTCCTTTTTGATCTCGACCTTCGCTGATTTCAGCATCGAGTACAACTCAGGAATGGACTTCTCCATCCCCTGCATGTTGTAGTTCATCACAAAGCTCTTGTAGCTAGGTGGGAGCGACTGGAGGATTCTGTCAATAACCAAATCATCCAGAAGATTAACTCCCAGCTGAGACAAGTGGTTGTGCAACCCAGACATTTTGAGTATGTGCTCACCGACAGAACTATTCTTCTCCATCTTACAACTGAAGAACTTGTCAGAGACATTATATCTCTCGACCCGGGCATGATCTTGGAAAACCATTATCAGCTCTTGGAACATCTCATATGCTCCGTGTTGCTCAAAACGCTTTTGGAGCCCTGGTTCTAAACTGTAAAGCATGCTGCACTGAACCAGGGAGTAATGATCACAACGCGACTGCCAGGCATTCATAACGTCTTGAGTCGCTGGGAAAATGGGTGCGTCACCTAGCGGTGCATCAAGGACATACAATGTCTTGAAAGCTATGAGGATGATCCTCAAGCTACGGACCCAGTCCATATAGTTGCTTCCATCGTCTTTCAGCTTGGTTTTCTCTAGGAACGCGTTGAAGTTGAGGGAAACATTAGCGTGGGCTATTGGATCTACAATATAGATTGTGAAGACAATTTTAGACTAAATTCATGATAATTAAGTTCACATAATAAAATTATTTAATGAACTCCCACTTAGATAGACATCTCTCTAGTCATCCAAGTGACACATGATCCACGTTAACTAGCCCGTGTCCGATCATCACGTGAGACGGACTAGTCATCAATGGTGAACATGTCCATGTTGATAGTATCTTCTATATGACTCATGTTTGACCTTTCGGTCTCCCGTGTTCCGAGGACATGTCTGTACATGCTAGGCTCGTCAAGTCAACCTAAGTGTATTGCGTGTGTAAATCTAGCTGACACCCGTTGTATGCGAATGTTAGAACCTATCACACCCGATCATCACGTGGTGCTTCAGAACAACGATCCTTAACAACGATGCATAGTTAGGGTGAACACATTTCTTGAAATTTTAGTGAGAGATCATCTTATTATGCTACCTTCGTTCTAAGCAAATAAGATGTAAACCTGATAAACATCATATGCAATCAATATAGTGACATGATATGGCCAATATCATCTTGCTCCTTTGATCTCCATCTTCGGGGCACCATGATCATCATTATCACCGGCCCGACACCATGATCTCCATTATCATGATCTCCATCATCGTGTCTTCATGAAGTTGTCTTGCCAACCATTACTTCTACTACTATGGCTAACGGTTAGCAATAAAGTAAAGTAATTACATGGCGTTTATGATTGACACGCAGGTCATACAATAAATTAAGACAACTCCTATGGCTCCTGCCGGTTGTCATGCTCATCGACATGCAAGTCATGAATACTATTACAAGAACATGATCAATCTCATACATCACATATATCACATCACATCCTGTGGCCATATCACATCACACGGCGTATGCTGCAAAAACAAGTTAGATGTCCTCTAATTTGTTGTTGCAAGTTTTTACGTGGCTGTTATAGGTTTCTAGCATGAACGTTTCTTACCTACGCTAAAACCACAACATGATATACCAATTTCTATTTACCCTTCATAAGGACCCTTTTCATCGAATCCGATCCGACTAGAGTGGGAGAGACAGACTCCCGCTATCCACCTTATGCAACAAGTGCATGTCAGGCGGTGGAACCAGTCTCATGTAAGCGTACGTGTAAAGTTGGTCCAGGCCGCTTCATCCCACAATACCGCCGAATCAAGATAAGACTAGTAACGGCAAGCAAATTTTCAAAATTGATGCCCACAACAACTTGTGTTCTACTCGTGCATAGATTCTACGCATAGACCTAGCTCATGATGCCACTGTTGGGAGACGTAGTAGTAAATCAAAAAATGTCAACGTGTCACCAAGATCAATCTATGGAGAAACCAGCAACGAGAAAAGGGGGAGTGCATCTTCATTCCTTTGAAGATCGCAAAGCGAAAGCGTTACAAGAACGCGGTTGGTAGAGTCATACTCGCAGCGATTCAGATCGCGGTCGATTCTGATCTAAGCGCCGAACAACGGTGCCTCCGCCTTCAACACACGTGCAGCCCAGTGACGTCTCCTATGCCTTGATCCAGCAAGGAGGAAGGAGAGGTTGACGGAGAGCTCCGGCAGCATGACATCATGGTGATGGTGGAGCTACGTGGTACTCTAGTAGGGCTTCTCCAAGCACTATGGAGGACGAGGAGGAGGAGGGGTAGGGCTGCGCCGAGAGGGAGAGAGACTTGTGTGTCGGGAGCCCCCAAAACCCCCACTATATATAGGAGGAGGAGGAGGGAGGGCGCAGCCCCTAGGGTTCCCACCCTAGGGCCGGCGGCAGCCCTAGATGTCCTTTGGGGCGGCGGCCATAGAGGGGAGAGCAGGGGCGGTGCCCTAGGTGGGCCTAGGGCCCATCTGACCCTAGGGTTTGCTCCCTCCCACCTTGCTGCGCCTTGGGCCCTTGTGGGAGGCGCACCACCACCTAGGGGCTGGTTCCCTCCCACCTTTAGCCCATGCAGCCCTCTGGTGCCGGTGGCCCCACACGATGGACCCCCGGAACCCTTTCGGTGGTCCCGGTACGTTACCGGTGATGCCCGAAACACTTCCGGTGACCGAAACCTCACTTCCTATATATGAATCTTTACCTCCGAACCATTCCAGAACTCCTCCTGACGTCCGGGATCTCATCTGAGACTCCGAACAACCTTCGGTAACCACGTACACAATTTCCCTATAACCCTAGCATCATCGAACCTTAAGTATGTAGACCCTACGGGTTTGGGAGGCATGTAGACATGACCGAGACACCTCTCTGGTCAATAACCAACAGCAGGATCTGGATACCCATGTTGTCTCCCACATGCTCCACGATGATCTGATCGGATGAACCACGATGTCGGGGATTCAATCAATCCCGTATACAATTCCCTTTGTCTACCGGTATGACACTTGCCCGAGATTCGATCGACGGTATCCCTATACCTTGTTCAATCTCGTTACCGGCAAGTCTCTTTACTCGTTCCATTACACATCATCCCGTGGCTAAATCCTTAGTCACATTGATCTCATTATGATGATGTCTTACCGAGTGGGCCCAGAGATAGCTCTCCGTCACACAGAGTGACAAATCCCAGTCTCGATTTGTGCCAACCCAACAAATACTTTCAGGGATACCCGTAGTATACCTGTATAGCCACCCAGTTACGTTGTGATGTTTGGCACACCCAAAGTATTCCTATGGTATCCGGGAGTTGCACAATCTCATGGTCTAAGGAAATGATACTTGACATTAGAAAAGCTTTAGCAGACGAACTACACGATCTTGTGCTATGCTTAGGATTGGGTCTTGTCCATCACATCATTCTCCTAATGATGTGATCCTGTTATCAATGACATCCAATGTCCATGGTCATGAAACCGTGACCATCTATTGATCAACGAGCTAGCCAACTAGAGGCTTACTAGGGACATATTGTGGTCTATGTATTCACACATGTATTATTGGTTTCCGGTTAATACAATTATAGCATGAACAATAGACAATTATCATGAACAAGGAAATATAATAATAACCATTTTATTATTGCCTCTAGGGCATATTTCCAATAGTCACCACCAAATCTCTCCCCCTCTATGCAGCGGTGTAAAACCTGTTCTGCCCACTGTAATCTTTACTTGAACATGGTGCTTAATGCTATATATTATTATCCAATGATGCATGGATATCCTATGATGTTTGAGTATATTTATTTTGTCCTACGGGTTAATTGTGGTACGATGTTATTGATATGAGTTGTATGTTGGTATGGTGCTGTCCTAAGGTGCTTTCCATGAGGTGCACACATGAAGGAATCCCACTGGAGGATTTGCGATATGTTCATGATTCGCTTATAGTGGGTTGGTGAGTGACTGAAACACAAACCCGAGTAAGGGGATTGTTTACGTATTGGAGTAAAGAGGACTTGATGTTTAATGGTATGTTTGGGTTTTACCTTAATGATCTTTAGTAGTTGCGGATACTTGCTAGAGGTCCAATCATAAGTGCACATGATACAAGTAGAGAAAGTGTGTTAGCATATGCCTCTCCCTCATTGCATATGATAAGTATCTATCATGTTATATTCAATTGCCTATGGACAATCTTTCTCTTGCGGTACACAAAAAGCTTTCTACTAAACAATTTACTTTATTGTTCTTTATCTAAACAGCCCCTAAATTTTATTTACGCGCTCTTTATTATCTTGCAAAACTATCTATTACAACTACTAAGTACTTCTAGTTTCTTTCCCGCAAAGTAGTTTCATACTTGTTCTAGTTAAAGTAAGCATTAGCATGCGTAGATTTGTATCGGTGGTTGATACGTCTCCAACGTATCTATAATTTTTTATTGTTCAATGCTATTATATTATTTGTTTTGGATGTTTTATATGCATTAATATTCTATTTTATATTATTTTTGGGACTAACCTATTAATTTAGAGCCTGGTACCAGCTTCTGTTTTCCCCTTGTTTTTGAGTATTGCAGATAAGGAATATTAAACCGAGTCCAAACGGAATAAAATCTTCGAAATAATTTTTCTTGTTGTAGATTACTAGCTCATGCTGTAGCTCCCTTGAATTTTTATATGTTCCTAGATAAATAGAGTTGAAATATGATGGTAGCAATACTGCAGACTGGGTTCGTGATCTGAGGATTGTCCTCGTTGCTGCACAGAAGGCTTATGTCCTTAATGCACCGCTCGGTGCGCCAACCTCTCTAGCGTTGTTTGTAGATGTTGTGAACATCTGACAGGCACGTTCTGATGACTACTTGATAGTTTAGTGCGTCATGCATTACGGCCTAGAATCGAGGCTCCAAAATGTTTTAAACACCACGGAACAATGAGATGTTCTAAGAGCTGAAATTAGGATCTTAGGCTCATGCCCGTGTTGCGAGATGAGATCTCCAACAAGATTCTTTGCCTGCAAGATGAAGGAGAATAGCTCAATCGTTGAGCATGTGCTCAGATTGTCTGGGTGCTACAATCGCTTGGATCGAGTGGGAGTTGATCTTCTAGATAGGATAGTGATTGATATAGTTCTCCAAGTCACTGTCACTAAGCTACTACAACTTGGTGATGAACTATAAAATGCCAGGGATAGAAATAATGATCCTTGAGCTGTTCGCGATGTTTGACACCACGAAGGTAGAAATCGAGAAGGAGCGTCAAGTGTTGATGGTTAGTCAAAACCACTAGTTTCGAGAAGGGCAAGAGCAAGGAGGGAAAATTCATGGATAGCAAGTCAGTTGCAGCTCCAGTGAAGCAACCCAAAGTCTAACCCAAAACCCGAGACTAAGTGCTTCGATTATGAGGAGAACGGTCGCTGAAGCGGAACAACCCTAGATACTTGGTAGATAAGAAGGCTGGCAAAGTCGATAGAAGTATATTTGATATACGTGTTATTGATGTGTACCTTGCTAGTACTCCTAGTAGCACCTGGGTATTGGATACTGGTTCGGTTGCTAAATGTTAGTAACTCGAAGTAAAATGTACGGAATAAACGGATACTAGCTAAGTGTGAGGTTACGATGTGTGTTGGAAATGTTTCCAAGGTTGATGTGATCAACATCGCACACTCTCTCTACCTTCGAGATTAGTGACGAACCTAAATAAATGTTATTTGGTGTTTTTGCGTTGAGCATGAACGTGATTAGATCATGTTCATTGCAACACGGTTATTCATTTAAGTTAGAGAATAATGGTTATTCTATTTACATGAATAGTACCTTCAATGGTCATGCACCCAGTAAGAATGGTTTGTTGAAACTTGATCGTAGTAATACATATGTTCATACCATTGATGCCAAAAGATACAAAGTTAATAATAATAGTACCACATACTTGTGGCACTGCCGCTAAATGTCATATTGGTATAAAACGCATGAAGAAACTCCATGCTGATGGATCTTTGGACTCATTCGATTTCGAATCGGTTGAGACATGCGAACCATGCCTCTTGGTCAAGATGGATAAGGACCCCGTTTTCTGGTCTGATGGAGCGGGCAAGTGATTTATTGGAAATGATACATGTTGATGTATGCAATCCAATGAGTCTTATAGCGTGTGGTGGATATCATTATTTTCTTACCTTCACTGATGATTTGAGTAGATATAGTGTATATTTACTTAATGAAACACAAGTCTGAATCGTTTGAAAGGTTCAAGAAAATTCGGAGTGAAGTTTAAGATCATCGTGACAAGTAGATAAAAATGTCCACGATATGATCGTGAAGGTGAATATCTGAGTTACGAGTTTGGTATACAACTTTAGACAATGTGAAAGTTGTTTCACAACTCACGCCACCTGGAACACCATAGTGTGATGGTGTGTCCGAATGTCATAGTCGTACTCTATTGGATATGGTGCGTGCTATGATGTCTCTTATCGTTTCTACTATAATTTTGGGGTTATGCATTAGAGACAACTACATTCACTTTAAATAGGGCACCATCTAAATCCGTTGAGATGACACCGTGTGAATTAGGGTTTAATAGAAACCCAAGCTGTCATTTCTTAATGTTTAGGGCTGCGATGCTTGTGTGGAAAATGTTTTCACCTAATGAGCTCGAACCCAAAGCGGACAAATGCATCTTCATTGAATACCCTAAGAATAGTTGGGTAAACCTTCTATCTCAGATCCAAGCATAAAGTGTTTGTTGCTAAAACTGGGTCCTTTCTCGAGAAAAAGTTTCTCTCGAAAGAATTGAGTGGGAGGAAGATAGAACTTGATGAGGTTGTTGAACCTTTGTTCAACTAGAGAGTAGCGCAACGCACGAAGTTGTTTTCTATGAAGCCTACGTTAGTTGAAGAGGAAGTTAATGATGATGATCATGAAGCTTCGGATCAAGTTACTATCAAACCTCATAGGTCGACAAGGATGTGTACTGGTCCTGAGCGGTACAACAACCCTGTCTTGGAGGTCATGTTGTTGGACAACGATGAACCTACGAGCTGTGGAGAAGCGATGATGGGCCCGGGTTCTAACAAATGGTTAGAGGCCATAAAATCCGAGAAAGGATCCATGTATAAAAACCAAGTATAGACTTTGATAGACTTACTGGTTGGACGACAGGTCATCGAGTACAAATGGACCTTTAATATGAAGACAAACACTAATGGTGAATGTCACCATTTATAAAGCTCAACTTGTCACAAAGAAGTTTCAGCAAGTTCAAGGAGTTAACTATGATGAGACTTTCTCACTCGTAAGCGATGCTAAAGTCTGTTGGAATTATGTTAGCACTTGCTGCATTTTTCAATTATGAAATCTGGCAGATGGATGTCAAAACATCGTTTCCTTCCTCAAGGATAGGTTGTATGAGATACAACCAGAAGGTTTTTTTCAGTCCTAAGGATGCTAAAAGGTGTGCAAGCTTCAGTGATCCTTCTATGAACTGAAGCAAGCATCTCAGAGTTGGAATATACACTTTGATGAGGTGATCAAAGTTTTTGAGTCTATACAAAGTTTATGAGAAACTTGTATTTACAATAAAGTGAGTGGGAGCACTATAGAGTTTCTGGTAAGCATATGTGGTTGACATATTGTTGATCAGAAATGATGTAGAATTTCTGGAAAGCATGAAACGGTTGTTTGAAACGAGTTTTTCAAAGGAAGACCTGGATAAAGCTACCTAATTGTTGAGCATCAAGATCTATAGAGATAGATCAAGAAGCTTGATGAGACTTTTCAATAAGTACATACCTTGACAAAGTTTTTGAAAGAATTCAAAATGGATCAGTCAGAGAAAGAGTTCTCACCTGATTTGTAAGGTGTGGAGTTGAGTAAGACTCAATGCCCAGTGACTGCAGAAGATAGAGAAAAGATGAGTGTCATCCCCTGTGCTTCAGCCATAGGCTCTATCATGTATGCAATGCTGTGCACAAGACCCGATGTTAGCCTTGCCATAAGTATGGACGGAAGGTTTCAAAGTGATCTTGGAATGGAGCACTAGACAACGGTGAAGATTATCCTTAGCAACTAAAAGACTAAGGAGATGTTTCTTGATTATGGAGGTGATAAAAGAGTTCGTCGTAAAGAGTTACGTCGATGCAAGCTTTAAACACCAATCCGGATGACTCGTAGTAGCAATCCGGATACGTATAGTGGAGCAGCCATTTGGAATAGTACCAAGTGGAGTGTGGTAGCCGTGTTTACTATTTGACATAGAAATTTGCAAAGTACACACGGATCTGAATGTCGCAGACCCGTTGACTATAATACCTCTCTCACATGCAAAGCATGATCAAGCCTCAGAACTCATTGGGTGTTAGATTCATAACAATGCGACTCACATGGTGATGTGAACTAGATTATTGACTCTAGTGCAAGTGGGAGACTGTTGGAAATATGCCCTAGAGGCAATAATAAATTTGTCATTATCATATTTCCTTGTTCATGATAATCGTTTATTATCCATGCTATAATTGTATTGATCGGAGACCTAGATGCATGTGTGGATACATAGACAAAACCATGTCCCTAGTATGCCTCTAATAGACTAGCTCGTTGATCAAAGATGGTTAAGGTTTCCTATCCATGGACATGAGATGTCATTTGATAACGGAATCACATCATTAGGAGAATGGTGTGATGGACAAGACCCAAACTACAAACGTAGCATATGATCGTGTTAGTTTATTGCTACTGTTTTCTGCATGTCAAGTATATGTTCCTATGACCATGAGATCATGCAACTCATGGACACCGGAGGAGTGCCTTGTGTGTATCAAACGTTGCAACGTAACTGGGTGACTATAAAGGTGCATTACAGGTATCTCCGAGGGTGTCTGTTGAGTTGGCATGGATCAAGACTGGGATTTGTTATTCCGTGTGACGGAGAGGTATCTCAGGGCCCACTCAGTAATACAACATGTAACATCCCAAACTTTGGAATGTTATAATAAATATTAGAATGATTGTTTGTTTTCTTGAGTGAAATTTGAAACTTTTGAAAGTTTTGAAAGTTGAATGAGAGGGAATGAAATGACTTTCCCAAACTTTCACTTTGCATCTTTGCTCATCAAGAATTCAAATTCATTTCATCACAAAACCTCAGAGTGAAGATGACATGACTTCTTCCATTCAAAAAAATGAAAAGGGATTTGAAAAGAATTTGAATTTCATTGAAAATATTTCAAATTCAGAAACTTTATGCAACTCAATGATTTTCATGAGAGAAGATAATATGACTTCTTCAAATTATATGAAATATGAGTTGGAAGTTTAAAAGAAGGACTTGAAAGAGCTTCTGAAAACCTCTGAATTATTTTGAAAAATCCATTTCATATTTGGTTCCTATTCAAATTTTCAAAGTATTCAAACCCCTGACAAAAATTTGAGAGGAGTAATATGACACTCCAAACCAGGGGAAATTTTGTGAAGTATTTGAACCATAAAACCCAAAGGGTCATTTGAAAAATATTTGCAAAAAGATTTAAAACCAAATAGGCATTTTCTGAAAATAATATTTTTTTAAAGTTATCAAATGACAGAATAAAAATGTTCAATAAATGGCATTTATTATTCTGTTAATTGTGATATATTTACTCCCTATATTTAGAAAAGGTTTGAATTCTTTAAATGATTTTGAAACACGCTGGAAATTAATAAAGGAAACGGATTAATTCGCATTTATTAGAAAAAAAACGGCCGGCCCAACGGCTTTAAAGCCGAGACCGTTACCAGTCGGCCAACCGCCGCGCGCCGCTCCTCTTTCTCTCTCTGACCACGGGCTCCACCCCCGACCGGAAATCCCATCGGTCACCTCCTTCCTTCTCCTCCCCGAGGAAACAACGCTGGCGAACCCTCGCCGGATTTCTCTCCTCCCCTTCCCCGAGCACCTGACCCCTCCTATAAATATACCTCGCTCCCCTCTTCCCATTCCCCCTCGTTGCCCCCAACCCCGACGTCTCTCCTCGCCGGAATCGCTCGCCGGAGCAACCGGTAGCCGCCGCGCTCTTGCTCCCCTGCCACCCCACCTCACCATCCCCGAGCCCTCTGAGGCCGCAGACGACCTCGCCGCACTCGCCCGCACCTCCACAACCACCTGCCCGAGTCCCGGACCCCCTGGAACGCCGTAGCCATCGACCTCGCCGGAGTCCGAACCGCCCCAAGCTCGTGTCGCTCGTCACCGTCGTCCCGAGGCCCCTCCGACGCCACCATCGCCTTCGCCGTGCTCCCCTGCGTCGAACGGAGGCAACGCCATCGCCGGAGACCCCGTGGAGTCGACGCCCGCTTCGATCCCGAGTCGTCACCATCGCCGGAGCCCTCGCCGGACTTCACCACCGCCGCGGTGAGCCTCCCTCTTCCTCCCCACCGTCGGATCCAGATGAACGGCTTAGATTAGAAGGAATAAAACCGCGAAGCGTTTTCTTCTAGGCGTCGGTCACCCGCTCGTATTTGCCCCGCACGCACACCCCTCCAGCCATCCAGAGCGCGACACGTGTACCCCCTGTCCGTTAGAAACACCTTTTTCTTTTTCTGTTTTAATTTCTGTTTCCAGAATAGTTTTAGATTTGTTTTGCTTATATCTTTTATGTTTTTAACTATTTTAAATTGATTATTTTTGCATTAGGTCACAATTGTTATATAGTTTCTGTATATGCCAAGTTTGACCATGTTTGAACATTTAAATTTGAATTTAAACAGATTTGATTTAAATTTTGTTTTCTGAATATCTTGAGTTTGAAAATGTATTTTTGATTGATTCTTTTTGCTACTTGTCACTAGTGATATTAGTTATCATTAGGAAGAGTTTGAGAATTTTTTAGTATATTTTAAATAGTGTTTTCAACTAAAACAGATTCTGTTTAGTTCCTATGTTGTTTAGTTAGTTTAATTTTTTCTTTAGTTATTTTGAAAAATCTGAATATGGTTTACATTATGTTTTAAATTTTCATTTAGTTCTGTTGTTCTAAACCTGAGTAGTTTACTTGCTGTTAACAAATGATAATTGTTTAATTTATAAAATTTTATTAAAGGGACCTATAACCTTTTTCAAATAGGTATAGTTTATTACAAAGCAAATTAGTTAGTAATAATTCTTTTAACTAAAGTTTTATATAATTAGATTATGTTTTCAAATAAAATTTGTAGTAATCTTTCTGTTAAGAAATGTTTTAAAACAAAAATAGTTTAGTTTTACTCTATTATTTTAGGAAACTATATTTTTCTTCATTAGGTAATGTTTTATAAAACAATTTAGTTTTAGTAGAAACTCATTTCACAAAAGTTTTAGATGATTTAATTCTGTTTTATAATAAAGATTTTATTTAATTACTTTCTGTTAACTTAGTTGTTTCATAATGTGTTTTCTTTTAGTTTATGGTTGTGCTTGTAGTTAAGTTCATTAGGCAAACACTCATGTTGTTTAGTATGTTGTTTTCATAGTTTTTACTTGTTCTTAAAAATTAATTATTTTTGCTAGAAAAATATTTACTAAAATTCTTTTGTTATATTTTACTTTGTTTTTGGTTTTGTTTTGTTGAAAATAGTTGTTTGTAGGGGAAAACTACTTTAGTTGCTTCTATGAAAACTTTCTTGATTTTAACTTTTGTGTTAAGTATTTCCTTCATCATCACCTCAGTTGTGTTGATGTAGTTTTGTTGATTTTAACTTTGTCTTAAGTATTTCCTTCATCAACCTTGTTGATTTTGTTTCTTGTGTTACCTTGTGATTGTTAGAATTGATTGTTAGTATGATTGCTTATATGAATGCAATGCTTGTTTATATAGATTTTCATCGGAGAGTGACGAATAGTCTATCAAGTTATATTTATGAGAGCGATCTTTATCTTCATCAACAGTACAGGCAAGTTCACTTTGACCATTTTGTTCATACCTATGTTTTATTGCATATAATGACATCATTTCAACAAATCCCTCCTGTAGTGTTATTGAAATTCTTGTAGTTGAGTAGAATGCATGAGGTAGGAACCCACCACTTGTTACTAAAGCCCCGGGAACGCTAGTTAGTACAATGCTATGCTAAAGTAGACGGGGTCTGGTATGAGTGTTCGTGAGTGGTGTGAAGAAGGACTCCACGTCAAAACGACGACTTCATGAAGACATCTTCAAGACCTGCATATTCAAGACCTCAAGACTTCGAGACTCGAGAAACAAGTTTTTCAATACACACTACTGGGTGAGGGATGGTTGAAACGGTACCCTGGAGAAACCAGTGGATTTGCCTAGGTGTTGCTGGAGATGGCCAGTATTCACGCGGAAAGCCTCACCCAGACTCAAAGGGAAGGATGAATACTTCATGCCCGGAAGCTTACCTGTGTAGCCACAAGTCATTATGGGCTCTGGCTTGGTTGATATTTGTTGTGACTCTGCTGGGCAGTGCTACAAGATGTAGTCGACGTTAGGATTGGATGGGCACTGTTGGACAGTCAGGGAAACACTTTGAAAGACCATGTTTCATTCATCCTGTTCTCAAACACCAGGCAGTGCGAGGACTTACCAGGAGGGAACGAATCTTGTGGGTAAAGTACACAACACTCTGCAGAGTTAAACCTAATCGATTAGCCGTGTCCCCGGTTACGGACAATTTGAGCTTCTAGACTTGGATCTATCTCTGAACTCTCAACACTGGACTGATAACTTAATTGTGGGCAACTTAAGAGACTTGTGGGCATTGAGATATTGGTTGGCGGAACCATGTCATGATAAGTAACTCCATAGTGAAATTCCTGATATTCCTTTGTTGTAGGAAAATAAAATCAGCTTTTACGCAAAAACTTAAACACAGAGCCACAAAGCCTTTGCATATACAATAGTCTTTATTCTTCTGTTCTACTATGGTGATCTTGCCAGTACATTCAATGTACTGACCTATATGGCTGCAATGTCTTATGTTGCAGATACTCTTCTACGACGGGTAAGAGTACGATTCAGGGTTACGGTCCGCACTCAACTTGCCGTTGGTGTTATTGGGACTCCACTCCCGTTGACTGTATTCGCTGCTATTTTAAGGTATATATCAGTTGTACGTTATTTACATGCGATTGCACTTTGATATATACATTGATGTACTGTGTGTGCCAGCATACTGATCCAGGGATGGCACAGAACACACAGAGGCTTGACTTGTTTTGAGTCGGGTCGCTACACAACATCACAATAAAGCCTTGAAAGCAATGTGGCTAAGTGTTGGCCACGGGATCTTGTATTACAGAATGAGTAAAGAGACTCGCCGGTAACGAGGTTGAACTAGGTATACAGATACCAACGATCGAATCTCGGGCAAGTAACATACCGAAGAACAAAGGGAACATCATACGGGATTAACTGAATCCTTGAGATAGAGGTTTGACCGATAAAGATCTTCGTGGAATATGTAGGAACCAATAGAGGTGTCTCGGTCATGTCTACATAGTTCTCGAACCTGCAGGGTCTGCACACTTAAGGTTTGGTGACGTTTCGGTAGTATAGAGTTATGCATGGTGGTGACCGAAGTTTGTTCGGAGTCCCGGATGAGATCCCGGACGTCACGAGGAGATCCGGACTAAACGCGGAGGTGCCGTCCGTTTGGTGCTAGATCGGAAGGACCATGATCAAGATTGCGAGACGGATCGTGATGAGTTCGTGGGATGGATCGTGATGAGTTCGCGGGACGGATCGTGATGAGATCGCGGGACGGATCGTGATGAGTTCGCGAGACGGATCGTGATTGGATCACGGGACGGATCGTGATGAGATCGCGGGGCACTCGGCGATTTGGATCGCGAAGACGTTCGACTACACCAACCGCGTTTCTTAACGCTTCCCGCTTAGCAATCGACAAGGGTATGCAGATCCACTCTCCCTCTCGTAGATGCTCATCACCATGGATAGATCTTGCGTGTGCGTAGGAATTTTTTTGTTTCCCATGCAACGTTCCCCAACAAGTAGTTCACCACAGACCTTCGGGTTCATAGCTAGTAGCTAGATGACTTATTCTCTCTCTTTGCTCTTCAATACCATGTTCTTCATGATCTTCATGAAGATCTATCCGATGTAATACTCTTTTGTGGTGTGTTTGTCGAGATTCGATGAATTGTTGGTTTATGTTCAGATTATCTATGAATATTATTTGAGTCTTTTCTGAATTCTTCTATGCATGATTTCATATCTTCGCAAGTCTCTTCTAGTTATTGGTTTGGTTTGGCCAACTAGATTGGTAATTCTTGCAATGGGAGAAGTGCTTAGTTTTGGGTTCAATCTTGCGGTGTCCTCACCCAGTGACATAGTAGGGGTAGCGAGGCATGTATTGTATTGTTGCCATCAAGGATAAAAAGATGGGGTTTTCATCATATTGCTTGAGTTTATCCCTGTACATCATGTCATCTTACCTAACGCATTACTCTGTTCTTCATGAACTTAATACTCTAGATGCAGACAGGAGTCGGTCGATGTGTGGAGTAATAGTAGTAGATGCAAAATTGTTTTGGTCTACTTGACACGGACGTGATGCCTTGATGTCTACTACACAACCTTCTTCTTGTAGACTCGTGTTGGGTCTCCAAGCACAGAGTTTTGTAGGACAATGGCAATTTTCCCTCAAGTGGATGACCTAAGGTTTATCAATCCATGGGAGGTGTAGGATGAAGATGGTCTCTCTCAAACAACCCTACAACCAAATAACAAAGAATCTCTTGTGTCCCCAACACACCCAATACAATGGTAAATTGTATAGGTGCACTAATTCGGCGAAGAGATGGTGATACAAGTGCAATATGGATGGTAGATATAGTTTTTTGTAATCTGAAAATATAAAAACAGCAAGGTATCAAATAGTAAACAGCGAGCAAAATGTTGTATAAATGCTTGGAAACAAGGCCTAGGGTCCAGACTTTCACTAGTGCAATTTCTCTCAACAATATTGACATAGTCGAATCATATGTAAATACCTCTCGTGTGACAAAGAGTTCACTCCAAAGTTACAAATAGCGGAGAGCAAACGTAGAAATTATTGTAGGGTACGAAACCACCTCAAATTTATCGTTTCTGGTCAATCTTATGAGCTATCCCTATAAGTGTCACAAACAACCCTAGAGTTCATACTAAGATAACACCTTAAGATACACATCAACCAAAACCCTAATGTCACCTAGATAGTCCAATGTCACCAATTTCAGATTATACGATATGAATCACACAATTTCACAATTTATTAATCCAACACAACGAACTTCAAGAGTACCCCAAAGTTTCTATCGGAACGTCAATATAAGAACGTGTGCCAACCCCTATGCATAGATTCCCAAGGTCACGGAACCTGCAAGTTGATCACCAAAACATACATCAAGTGTATCAATAGAACATCCCATTGTCACCACAAATATCCCATCGAAAGACATACATCAAGTGTTCTCAAATCCTTAAAGACTCAATCCGATAAGTAAACTTCAAAGGGAAAACTCAATTCATCACAACTAGATAGAGAGGAAAAAATCCATATGATTCAATCTATATCAACAAAGCTCACGGTACATCAAGATCGTGCCATCTCAAGAACACGAGAGAGAGAGAGATCAAACACATAGCTACTGGTACATACCCTCAGCCCCGAGGGTGAACTACTCCCTCCTCATCATGGAGAGCGTTGGGAGAATAAAGATGGCCTCCGGTGATGGTTTCCCCCTCCGACAGGGTCAGAACGGGTTCCCGTTTGGTTTTTCGTGGATCTGGAGGTTTGCGGCAGCGGAACTCCCGATCTAGGTTCTGCATTGGGGTTTCTGGAATATTTGACGATTTATAGAGCTGAGAGGGAGGTCAGTGGACTCCCGAGGGGCCCACAAGCCTAGTGGCTGTGCCCCTGGGCTTGTGGCCTCCTCGGAACCTTCTGGCCCAGCTCTTCGCTCCAGTATTTTTTATATTTTCCAAAAATATTCTCCATATATTTTCAGCTCATTCCGAGAACTTTTATTTTTGCACAAAAACAACACCACAGTAGTTCTGCTGAAAACAACGCCAGTCTGGGTTAGTTCTAATAAAATCATACGAAAATCATATAGAATTATTGTAAACATGGCATGAATACTTCATAAACTAGATGATGCCCCGCGCATTGCTGCGGGAAATCTTGCAAAAATAAATGCATACATATAAAAAAAATCAAAACTAATGGAAGGAAAATGTAATCTGAGAAACATACAGTGTATAAAAAATGAATTTCAATAAAAATAATATCGTTTCGAACAAAAATGTAAAAGGCCAATGACATAGATATGCTACAATCGCCCCACACATATATGCACAGTAAAAAATCTAGTGTGAAAAATAAATTCGAAAAATTAACATGCATGAATTTATGATATGGTTGCATTGCATGCATAGTGTAGTACAAAAAGTAGGATTTATGACTTGCATGCATGACTTGCTTATGTGGCATGGTTGCATGGCTAGGAAAAATAGGTAGTGGGTTGTATCTATTTAGGAATAGAAGATTATCGATACGTTGGAGACGTATCATGCCTATATGCATAATCATTGCCTTGGATATCTCCATAATTATGCGCTTTTCTATCAATTGCTCGACAATAATTTGTTCACCCACCGTAATACTTGCCATCATGAGAGAAACATCTAGTGAAACCTATGCCCGCCGGATCTACTTTCCATAATATATTTTTATATCTATAAACCAAAAATACCAAAAATACTTTGCTGCAATTTATTTACCTTTTACTTTCCGTTCTCGTTTACATCTATCTCTATCGGATCTAATCCTTGCAAATAACCGTGAAGGGATTGACAACCCCTTTATAGCGTTGGGTGCAAGAGTTTGATTGTTTGTGTAGGTGCATCCATTGGTAACTTGCTTGTCCCTCCTACTGGATTGATACCTTGGTTCTCAACAACTGAGGGAAATACTTATGTACTTCACTGCACCACCCTTTCCTCTTCAAGGGAAAACCAACGCAAGCTCAAGAGGTAGCAAGAAGGATTTCTAGCACCGTTCCCGGGGAGGATACACATCAAGCCTACCAAGTAACCATCACAAAGTCATCTCTTGGATTTACATTATTTGCTTTTTGCCTCTCGTTTTCCTCTCCCTCACTTCAGCAATTTGTCGTTTTATTCGCTCTCTCTTTCTCGTTTGCTTTTTCTTGCCAGATCTTTTGTTTGCTTGTGTTGCCATGTGCCTTCTATTTGATTGCATCTTCGCTTGCTACCAATATATTGATATGGATCCTCATCCACTTGATAATATTTTCAAAATACCAAATTATGATGAACCAATTGCTAGTGAGATGAGTGCACTTGATTATCTCTATGAAGTTTTGCTTGAAAATCATGAATTTTTTGATGAAATGTTGAAGGAAGAAAATTATAAAGTGACTCATGATATCTCCTTGAATGAAAAGCATGATTGCCATGTTGTTAGTATGAATTCTTTGAATATCTATGATGCTAATGATATGCAAAACCACAAGCTTGGGTATGCTATGCTTGATGAAGATGATATTTTTTGTTCCCCAAGTTTTGGTGATGACACGTATGCCATAATTGATCATGAAAAGAATGCTTTGTGTGATAGTTATATTGTGAGATTACTTGATGATGCTACTGAAAATTACTATGAGAAAGGAACATACGCTTTTACATATTGCAATAATATCAAGTTTCCACTCTATGTGTTCAAAGTTTGGAAGTTATGCTTGTTTTGCCTTCCTATGATTGTTTATTTTTCCCATAATTTGTTTGCTCACAAAATCCCTATGCATTGGAAGTGGGTTAGACTTAAATATACTTGCCATGTGATTCATGATGTTCCTATTGTTGCAAATAGGAATTATGTGCCCGTAGATTTTATTTTTCTTGATATAGATTGCAATTCTACATGTCCTATTATTCTTGGTAGACCTTTCTTAGAACGATTGGTGCAATTATTGTCATGAAAGAAGGAAACATTAGATTCCAATTTCCATCCAGGAAAGGCATGGAACACTTTCCTAGAAAGAAAATCAGATTACCTTATGTATCTATTATGAGAGCTACCTTTGGATTGCATACCAAAGATGATAATACCTAGATCTATTGCGTTTTGCCTAGCTAGGGACGTTACACAATAACACTTGTTGGGAGGCAACCCAATTTTATTTTGCTTTTTGTTTTTTTCTGTTTTGGTGTATTTTGCACATTATTACTTCTGTAATAATTGTGTTTTCTTGTTTAAATTAGTGTTTGATCCAAGTAAGACCTTTGGGTTGGTCTACGGTGTTTGCAATTTGATTTTTCTGAAAAACAGAAACTTTCGCTCTCAGTCGAGGAATTTTGTAAATTCACTGGATCGTGATTTAGATATGAAAGTTTTACCCAATATTAATATACAAATTTCCCTGAGTTTCCTATTTTTTCAGAAGTTTTAGAGTTTCAGAAGAATTCGAAGTCTACAAATTGCTACAGACTGTTCTGTTTTTGACATATTCTGTTTTCTTTGTGTTGTTTGCTTATTTTGATGTATCTATGGGTTGTATCAGGGGTATGAACCATGGAGAAGTTAGAATACAGTAGGTATTACACAAATATAAATAAAGAATGAGTTCACAACAATACCTAAGTGGTGATTTATTTTTCTTATACTAACAGATCTCATGAGTTTTCTGCTAAGTTTTGTGTTGTGAAGTTTTCAAGTTTTGGGTGAAGATTTGATGGACTATGGAATAAAGAGTGGCAAGAGCCTAAGCTTGGTGATGCCCAAGGCACCCCAAGTCATATTCAAGGATACCAAAACGCCTAAGCTTGGGGATGCCCCGGAAGGCATCCCCTCTTTCGTCTTCAATCCATTGGTAAATTTACTTGAGGCTATTTTTTTATTCACCACATGATATGTGTTTTGCTTGGAGCGTCTTGTGTGATATGAGTCTTTGCTTTTTATTCTGAGAAAATCATACTTTCTGAACACATATTTTTGAGAGGGACACGCTGAATCATGAATTTATTAGAATACTCTATGTGCTTCACTTATATCTTTTGAGCTAGGCAATGTTGCTCTAGTGCTTCACTTATATCTTTTTAGAGCATGGTGGTGTTATATTTTATAGAAATTGTTGAACTCTCATACCTCACTTATATTATTTTGAGAGTTTCTTAAAAACAGCATTGTAATTTGTTTAGATTATGATTTTAGTCCTAATATAATGGGCATCCAAGAGGGATATTATAAAAACTTTCCTATTAAGTGCATTGAATACTATGAGAAGTTTGATTCCTTGCATATAGTCTTGAGATAATAGAGATAGTTGTGTTGTGAATTGTTGTGTTGTGAAGTTTGATTCCTATTAAGTGCTAGTGAGTAGTTGTGAATTGGAAGAGATACTTGTGTTTAAGTTTGTGATTCTCGTAGCATGCACGTATGGTGAACCATTATGTAACGAAGTCGGAGCATGATTTGTTTAATGATTGTCAACCTTTGTGTGAGGATTGGGAGCGCGCGATGGTTAACTCCTACCAACCTCTCCCCCAAGAGCATGCGTCTAATACTTTGTTTGATAACTAATAGACTTTTGCAATAAGTATGTGAGTTCTTTATGACTAATGTTGAGTCCATGGATTATACACATGTAACACCCTGTTACGCCTGGTAGGATCTAGACTAGACCCACAGACCAACACTAGTCTTTCTTGCGCACTTTGTCCTCACTCGTGCGCACCCGGGACCAACTTCCCGGTCGGTCACCCATCCTAGAATCACTCCAAGTCAAGCACGCTTAACTTCGGAGTTCTTTTCGAGTGGGCTTTCCTTGTTGATATGAGTAGTCTATCATTCCTATTAAGCCAGGCTCTCACATACACCCCCACTCAAAGGAACGAACGTCCTCGTCGGCCCATCAGGAACGTTCCCTTTTGGCACACGTATGCGCATCCAGTCCAGCACATGTGCCATGCTGTGTGCCACGACGGGCTGTTTAATGATTGTCAACCTTTGTGTGAGGGTCGGGAGCGCGCGATGGTTAACTCCTACCAACCTCTCCCCCAAGAGCATGCGTCTAATGCTTTGTTTTATAACTAATAGACTTTTGCAATAAGTATGTGAGTTCTTTATGACTAATGTTGAGTCCATGGATTATACGCATGTAACACCCTGTTACGCCTGGTAGGATCTAGACTAGACCCACAGACCAACACTAGTCTTTCTTGCGCACTTTGTCCTCACTCATGCGCACCCGGGACCAATTTCCTGGTCGGTCACCCATCCTAGAATCGCTCCAAGTCAAGCACGCTTAACTTTGGAGTTCTTTTCGAGTGGGCTTTCCTTGTTGATATGAGTAGTCTATCATTCCTATTAAGCCAGGCTCTCACATAGACCCCCACTCAAAGGAACGGACGTCCTCGTCGGCCCATCAGGAACGTTCCCTTTTGGCACACGTATGCGCATCCACTCCAGCACATGTGCCATGCTGTGTGCCACGACGGGCCACACACACCATGCACCACTTGCCCGTGCACCTAACCCGTGCATGCCCATGTAATCGCAAGGGTCGGCTCTGATACCAATTTTAACAACCCGTTACGCCTGGCGGGATCTAGACTGACCCCACAGACCAACACTAGTCTTTCCTGTGCACTTTGTCCTCACTCGTGCGCACCCGAGACCAACTTCCCGGTCGGTCACCCATCCTAGAATCGCTCCAAGCCAAGCACGCTTAACTTTGGAGTTCTTTTCGAGTGGGCTTCCAGAAAAGAAGGAATTCCTTGTTGATATGAGTAGTCTATCATTCGTATTAAGCCAGGCTCTCACAACGCACTCTTACCCTTCCACCTTTGCAAGCCTCTCTAGTACCGCGCAACTTTCACCGGTACATCAAACCCACCTTCCTAAAAACAGCCACCATATATTTTCCTCAAAACAGCCACCATACCTACCTATTATGGCATTTCCATAGCCATTCCGAGATATATTGCCATGCAACTTCCACCGTTCCGTTTTTCATGACATGCACCATCACTTTCATCCTGCATATAGAGTCATATTTTGTTCTAGGTATCGAGTTGTAATTTCCTTTTTGAGTTGTATGTAAATAAAAGTGTGATGAGTTTTATTATTAGAGCATTGTCTCGTGTGAGAAAAGGATGATGGAATCCATGACTCCCTCACAAGTTGGGATGAGTATCCAGACTTTACAAAAAAATAAAAGAGGCCAGCGAAGCCCAAATAAATAAAAAAAGAGGTTAAAGATTCCCACCAAAAAAATAAATGAGAGAAAGAGAGAAGGGACAATTGCTACTATCTTTTTCCACACTTGTGCTTCAAAGGAGCACCATGATCTTCATGATAGAGAGTCTCCTATTTTGTCACTTTCATATAACTAGTGGAATTTCTTCTTGCATGACCACTTAGTTTTCTTTTTGAGCTTCCATACACTTATAGCTCTAAGTGCATTTGTTGCATGGCAATACCTACTCACTCACATTAATATCTATCGATGGGCATCTCCATAGCCCGTTGATACGCCTAGTTGATGTGAGACTATCTTCTCCCTTTTTCCTTGCAACCGCCACCATATTCTATTCCACCTATAGTGCTAGATCCATGGCTCACACTCATGTATGGCGTGAGAGTTGAAAAGGTTTGAGAACCCCAAAAGTGTGAAACAATTGCTTGACTTGTTCATTGGGGTTGTGCATGATGTAGATACTTTGTGTGGGGAAGATGGAGTATATCCAGACCATATGATTTTGTAGGGATAACTTTCTAAGGCCATGTTATTTTGAAAGGACACGATTGCCTTGTTGGTGTGCTCGAAGTATTACTGTTTTTATGTCAATATTAGAGTATTATTTTCAATCTTATGGATCTGAATATTCATGCCACAATAAAGAACATTACATGGATAAATATGTTAGGTAGCATTCCACATCAAAAATTCTGTTTTTATCATTTACCTACTCGAGGACGAGCAGGAATTAAGCCTAGTGCCAATTTTTGTTTTTCCTTGTTTTTGAGTATTGCACATAAGGATATTAAACGGAGTCCAAACGGAATAAAATCTTCAGAATAATTTTTCTTGGACCAGAAGCAACCTAGAAGACTTGGAGATGAAGTCGGGAGAGCCGCCATGTGGACACAAGCCACAGGGGCGCGTCCAGGGGGTAGGGCGCGCCCCCTGGCTTGTGGGCCCACGGTAGCTCCCCTAACCCTATTTGTCGGCCTATCGGTTCACAAATATTCCTTGTATACCAGAGAGCCACGAAAACACTTTTCCGCCGCCAGGAGCCTCGGTTCCCATGAGATCCAGTCTTGGAGCCTTTTTCGGTAATTTCCCGAAGGGGGATTCGATCACGGAGGGCATCTACATCAACTCCATTGCCCCTCCGATGATGCGTGAGTAGTTCACCACAGACCTTTGGGTTCATAGCTAGTAGCTAGATGGCTTCTTCTCTCTCTTTTCTCTTCAATGCCATATTCTTCATGGAGATCTATCTGATGTAATACTCTTTTGTGGTGTGTTTGTCGAGATCCGATGAATTGTGGGTTTATGTTCAGATTATCTATGAACATTATTTGAGTCTTTTCTGAATTCTTATATGCATGATTTCATATCTTTGCAAGTCTCTTCGAGTTATTGGTTTGGTTTGGCCAACTAGATTGGTAATTCTTGCAATGGGAGAAGTGCTTAGTTTTGGGTTGAACCGTGCGGTGTCCTCACACAGTGACATAGTAGGGGTAGCGAGGCACGTATTGTATTGTTGCCATCAAGGATAAAAAGATGGGGTTTTCATCATATTGCTTGAGTTTATCCCTGTACATCATGTCATCTTACCTAACGCGTTACTCTGTTCTTCATGAACTTAATACTCTAGATGCAGGCAGGAGTCGGTCGATGTGTGGAGTAATAGTTGTAGATGCAGAATCGTTTCGGTCTACTTGGCACGGACGTGATACCTATATGCATAATCATTGCCTTGGATATCTCCATAATTATTCGCTTTTCTATCAATTGCTCGACAGTAATTTGTTCACCCATCGTAAGACTTGCCATCATGAGAGAAGCCTCTAGTGAAACCTATGGCCCCCGGGTCTACTTTCCATAATATATTTCCAGATCTATAAACCAAAAATACCAAAAATACTTTGCTGCAATTTATTTACCTTTTACTTTCCGTTCTCGTTTACATCTATCTCTATTGGATCTAATCCTTGCAAATAACCGTGAAGGGATTGAGAACCCCTTTATAGCGTTGGGTGCAAGCGTTTGATTGTTTGTGTAGGTGCATCCATTGGTAACTTGCTTGTTCCTCCTACTGGATTGATACCTTGGTTCTCAACAACTAAGGGAAATACTTATCTACTTCGTTGCATCAGCCTTTCCTCTTCAAGGGAAACCAACGAAAGCTCAAGAGGTAGCAGTGGTCGATAGAACTTGAGATAATATTAATTCTACCTTTAGCTCCTCGTTGGGTTTGACACTCTTACTTATCAAAAAGGCTACAAATGACCCCCGACACTTGTGGGTTATCAAGACCTTTTTCTAGTGCCGTTGCGGGGGATCAATATCGTAGCTGTTGATATTCTCGTGTATGCTTGTTTGCTTTATCACTAAGTAATTGTTATTTCCTGTTATTAGTTTTTTATATCTTTAGTTATGGATATGGAACACGAAACACCAAAAAAATTAGTGGTACTTGCTACTCATGGATATGGGGAACCTCCTAAAACCCTCGATGCTAGTTATGTGAAGTACATTAATTACTCCTTTGATAATCCTGAGAAATCATCATTGAACTTGATAATGGGAGACACGTTGGATCAACATGAGTACTTTAGGGATTATCACCTGTTTCAAAAAGGGAAACACTTATGGGATCAAATTAAAATGTTGCATTGGTATGCTTGGGATGTATGTTTGAGATGAGAGTATACTTGTTGCTCTAAGATTATGGGTCTTCACCTTCCCTTTCAGTGTGAATTTAATGAAATAAAACCTCGGCTTCTTATGCTAATGGTATTTATGATTACCAGGATGTGGAACAAATAGAAGAATTTGTTGCTTTTAAAGGTGCTTATGAAATTGCTTCTTTGATTGAAAAGTATGATGATGTTCCTTACAAATCTGAAAAATTTGCCATACTTAAATATTTCTATGAGAATTATGAATACAATGCTGATATTAATGAATTTATTGAGAGAATGTCCGCTGCCTTGGAAGAGACTAATATTTTGCAGGAATCTATGGAAGAAGAAATTGCTGAAAGTGTGAGCTCATTAGATGAAGAAGATGAGGAGGACAGCGAAGAACAAAAGGAGGAAGAGCGGATTAGCTACCCGTGCCCACTTTCTAATGAGAGTAGATATTCAACTCATACATTGTTTAATTACCCTTCGCACATACCTAAGGATGAATGCTATAATGATTGCTATGATCCCTTGGATTCGTTTGAAATATCCCGTTTTGATGAACTTGATGCTTGCTATGCTTATGGCCATGGTGCCAATATGAATTATGCTTATGAAGATGAACTTGCTATAGTTACTTATGTTAAGCATGAAATTGTTGCTATTGCACCCACACATGATAGTCCTATTGTCTTTTTGAATTCTCCTAGGGTTTATTATCTTTTTGAATTCTCCTAACTACACTATATTGGAGAAGTTTGCACTTATTAAGGATTACATTGATGGGTTGCGTTTTACTATCACACATGATGATTTTGATGAATATAATATGCATGTTCTTTATGCTCCTACTTGCAATTATTATGAGAGAGGAACCAAACTTCACCTCTCTATGTTTCCAATACTATAAAATTGCAAGAAACTACTTATGCTATGTATTGGCCTTTACTTGGTGTGAATGAGTTGTTCTTTTTATGAAATGCCAACACATAGGAAGAGAGTTAGATTTTGTTGTCACATGATATATACCAGTTTGTGCTCACTAATTAATTACAAATCATTGTTAACTAAAATTGGCTTTGATATAGCTTTGGATCCAGGTGGATCAATTACTTGAGCACTATATGCCTAGGTTAATGGCTTTGAACAAAACGTTGTCAGGGAGACAGCCCGGAAGTTTTAGAGAGTCATTTATTTCTTCAGTGTGCTTTTAAAATAATTAAAAAAAAATAAAGTGGGGAACTTAAAACTTTTTCAAAAAGAAAAGTGAAAGTGAGAAGGACGAGCACCGTTGAAGTGTGGGCTAGCCTTGAACTTTGTTCATGCCCATGGAAACTTTGTCAATCTTAATTAGAGAAACTTTTCAAAAAAGAAAAATTACCCCCTTGTACAAATCTATTGTATTATAAAAATAATGTGCCAAGAATTACATTTAGGATGTTTAAATTGCTTGTTTGATATGTGATGTGCAAAATCAGAAACTTTGGCTGTAGTGTTTAATTTTTCATATTTTACTGGAACGTCAAAAGCTTATGAATTTTTTACACAATATTGTCATACAAATTTTCTACCTAGCTTGTTCCAGTTTTTCAGAATTGTTTGTGTTATAGAAGTATGGTATTCATTTGCATCTTTATATGGTGTTCTATTTTTCACAAATTGCTATTATAGTTGCTTTGCATGCATATGTTTGAATTCTTGTTGAGCCCCATTGACATGAGGGCCATATAATTGTGATAGAATATAGTGGGTAATGTTAGATTATAATTATGCAATAATTTTAGGGATTTCTATTTCCTGTGCCCATGGTTCCTAAGTTGTACTCAGTCATCCCCACACGCTTAACTTTTGCTCACTTTTCCCCACTCTCTTGTTCAAAGACCTCACGAAAGGTCACAATGGAGTATGTTGTCGGGTCAATGGTTTTCCCGTTAAATATGGCGAGTGGGGCCATGCTGGACTGTGTCGCCCGTTGGACCTGACAAGTGGGGCCGCGTTGATGGTGGCGTTGGTTGGACCGTTGGGCCCTTGTTTGGTTAGACTGTTGGGCCGTTGCATGCGTCGATGCGTGCCGCCACGATACAGAAGCGTGCTATGTATGCCATGTGATCCAGCTAGCCTGCATACATGCGCCGATACGTGCCGCCATGGACACAACGACGGTCGCTGCTGCTGGTTCTTATCTTCTTGCACGCGTCTCCACCTTCCAGGTACCACATACCGAGGCCAGAGTGTAGTACTACATGCGGGCTTCGCCCACCTTTTTTACCCACACATATGTCACTACCTCCATATACAAAAGCATGCAATTTTTTTTGAAAAAAGGGGCCCCCGCTCCATCTTTTATTATGAAGCATCAGCAAAAACAAAATAGTTTAGGTCGACCCTATTAAAATCATCTAGGACACTAGAGAATAGAACCAACAACCAGAGTCAGCTAAACATAGCTCAGAGAGGATAATAGCGAAAGCATGCAATATATATCATCCCTTATATCCATAGTTCCATACAAAAACATGCAATATATATCCTACGTACTACCTAGTGCACTATGCATCTTCGTCGTCGGAAATGGCCTGATCCGCCTGCGCCGGAGCCTGATCCGCCTTCCCCGGAGTCTAATCCGCCTGCGTTGGAGCATGGTCTGCCTGCGCCGCCGCCTACGCCTCCTCCTGCGTCGCCCGCGTAGCCTCCATCCGCTGCTGACGAAAACGCCGGGCCTGCGTAGTTGACCCCGAGCGGATGGAGTTGAGGATCACCACCTGGTCAGGCCATGGATGCACGACCGTCGGCACCTCCTCCTCCGGTGCCTACGGCGCCTGCTCCTTTGGCTCCTGCAGCTCCTTCTCTGGCTCCTCCTCCCCATCTCCTCCCCCTCTATCGGTGTCAAAATCGACGGATCTCAGGTAGGGAGTCCCGAACTGCTAGACTAGGATCGATGGTAATAGGAAACAAAGGGGACACGAGTTTACCCAGGTTCGGGCCCTCCTATGGAGGTAATACCCTATGTCCTGCTTGATCGCATTGATGATGTAAGGGGTTACAGAGGTGATCTACCTCGAGATCGTATGTCTAACCGTAGATGAGTCGTTTCGTACCTATACCCTAAAACCCTCCGGCTTATATAGATGCCGAGGAGGCCTAGGGTTTACACATGGTCGGTTACATGTCAAAGAGATAAACATGCCTATTTACTACATCAAACATGGAGCGCAAGCCATGCCCCTTGAAGCTTCCATCTTGGTAATCAGGCCTTCAGATCATCCAGTGTTCGGCAAGTGGCCCATACAGTCCAGCCTGCACACAACAAGTCCGCCATCCGAGGACCCCCTAATACAGGACTCCCTCAGTAGCCCCTAAACTTGCCTCCAACACCAAGAGTCTTCAGCTCCAATTGCTTTGTGAACAGAGTTTTTGACTTGCGAGGTGAGTTCCTTCCGCCAAACCATACATCGGCCTCCGATGACGAATAGTTTTCCGCATGTGGCACGTACGAATTGCAGCGACCCGACCTGAAAGGTCGAATCTCCGGTGTTTCTATACCATCCCAAGATCATGCTGGTACACACATGGTACATCAATGTATATATCAAAGTGAAATCACACAACTTTATTAATCAAAAAATCTCATATCGAGTTCTTTATTACAATAAAAATTACAATAAAGTGGCTGAAGGCCAACTCATGAGAATAACTAATCTTGCGGAAGCTTCAAAGGTAGTTGAGTCCATCTGAGTCCAAGGGCATCTCACCGAGCGTAGAGTGTATCCTCACTCCTGGTCGGAAAAGTACTTTGCACCATGATACGTTGCAGCCGTATAGGTCAGCATATTGAATATGCCGGCAATGTCACAAAAGAGGGGGTGTAAAGTAATCATCTATTCTATATGCATATATGGCAGGTGGGGTAGTAAGTTTTGCATAAAGCCAATTTTCCTACAACAAGAGAGGGAAAAAGCATTATTACTAAAATGTTGGTTGATTAATGAGATGGTTCCACCAACCAATTCTCATACCCAAGTTGTCATTAATACCCACATCAATGTAATTATTTGTGTTGAGAATTCCAGATAGTTTCAATTCCTTTGGCTCAAACTGTCCATGACCGTGGACACGACTAATCGATTAGGTTTGGGTACTCTACAGAGTTTTGCACACGTTGCCTACAAGATTTGATCGCCTCCGTTGGATTTCTCGCACTTCAGGGTGTTTGAGAGACGGATGACCAAAACATGGTCTTCTAAAGGGTTTCCCCGAGACTCTGTCGGTGCCCATCCTTTCTTACCGTTCTTCTACATCTCATAACACCGCCTGTCGAGGGTCACCATGATATCCAACCAAGCCAGAGCCCATAATGGCTTGTGGCTGTGCAGGTAAGCCTTGGGTCTTGAAGCATCCATCCATCTCTTTGTGCCTGGGTGTACCTTTCCGCATGAATACTGGCACTTCTCCAGCAACATCTAGGCTAACCACTGGTTTCTCTAGGGCGCCGTTCAACCATCATCCACCCAGAGGTATGTTGAAAACTCGAAGTCTTGAAGTCTTGATCATCTTGTAGGTCTTGAAATTTTTATCTCACAACTCTCATGAATCACACAACCAACCCTGTCTACTAATAGCATAGCAAAATTAAATCAACGTTTCCCGGGGCCAATGTGTCAAAGGGTTGAGGGGTGCCTACCACATGATACTACATCAAGTAACCAGTTTCCAAATCACCTACTTTGCATGCAATTGGGGAGATGGTAGAACTAATGCAATAAAAACATAGGTATACATGGTCAAAGTGACTTGCCTTGTTGATGATCCTCGTACTCAAGTGACTCTAGATAACAAGCTTCGCACTCCGAATGATCTAACGAATCAAACAAAGCACACAATAAGCATAACCACAATACAACTCCTACAACAGCAAGGTAAACAAATACTTCAACAAATAAATAGCACAATCAAAAGGAAGAATCACTCAAAGTATAAGACTCTAATTTTTTTGGTGTCAAATCTCTACTAAGACATAACAAGTCAAAACAATTTGTTTTGAATAACTAGCCATTTAGATAACAGAAAATTAAATACAAAATTTTATTAGAATACAGAAAGTATTTCATTATAAAAAAATTGTGCAAAAAGAGTTACTACAATTTTTTTTTCTAAACAATACTAAAGGTGAAAATAAGATTTACCTGTTCAATCTAGAGCACAAAACAAATAAAAATATATATTTTTATTAACAGAAAATAATACACCTAATGTTGAAACAACAGAACCTAATGAAATCTAAAAACAAAAGTTAAACTAATTCAGATTCAAACTAAAACTAAAATCAAACTAACTAAACTCTATTAAGAACTAGACAGATTCTGTTTTTGTTAGAAACCCTAACCAAATTCATCCTAAAAATTCTCAAACTATGTAGGATGATGGGTCTAACTAATAAAAAACAGTGTCAAAAAGATTCACTCAAAAACAATTTTTTAAACTCTAGTTATACAGATTTTAGTAATTTAAGAAAATTTGTTACATTCAAATTTTAAAGTTAAAATTTGAAATCTAAGACTACAGGATTAAACTACATGAAATTTGTGACCTAATGCAAAAAGAATCAATTTAAAAAACTAATTTGTTTAAAAGATATAACAAAAATAAAATCAGAACACATTCTGTTTTGTAAAACAGAAACAGAAAAAGAAAAAAATTAGCTAACGGACAGAGGCTACGTGGCGATTTCCTATTGGTCGAAAGCGCGCACGTGCGGGTGTTTGCGGTGAATGACCGAACGTTAGAGGATATCGTTTCGAGGTTTTAAGTGATCTAATGTAGCGCGTCGGATATGAATCGAATGGTCCAGGGGGTGTGCGGTGACTTACAGAGGGGATGTCGAGGTTTCCGGCGAGGTCGACGGCGGCCGGAAGTCGGAGGTGGTCGGAGGTGATCGGGGGAAGCGTCTGAAGAGCTTAGACGACGGCGACGAAGATCCGGCATCGAATGATGGCGTCAGACGGGGCTGGGGACGATGGAGACGACGACTAGGAGCTCTGGGGGGTTCAGTTGGAGTCCGAACTCCGGCGAGGTGGTGGTGGCGTTCTGGCGAGGGTAGAGGGGGGCTCGGGGTGGAACGGAGAGCGGAGAAGCAGTGGCTACTTATAGGCCAGGTGCGGGGTCAGGAGAGGGAGAGAGGAGAGAGATCCGCGGGGGAGGGATCATCAGCGAGGTCGAGGGCGAGGGGAAGGGGATGAGCACGCTGATGAAGCTGTTAGACGGTGGGTCCCACGGGTCAGTGAGAGAGAGGGCGATGTTTGCACGTCGGTGGCCGATCCGGAGGAATCTCGGGACTTGAAGGCCGTGGGCCGGCCGGTTTGCTAATTAAATCGTTTAAATACGTTTCCTTTTCTATTTTCCAGAACGTTTAAAATCCTTTAATGCATTCAAATCATTTCCAAACCTAGGAAATATATATATCAAAATGATCAGGGGAATAAATGCTATTTAATGAACATTTTTTCTCTGTCAAAATGAATACTTAAAAAAATCATTTTTTAGAAAATGCCTAATAGATTTTAAATTCTTTTGAGATAAACTTTGAAATAAACCTCTGGTTTTATTGTTCAAATAATTCACCAAGATGCTCCTAGTGTGGAGTGTCATGTTAATCCTCTCTGTTTTTGAATAATTCTAGAGATTTTCAAATAAGTGAAACAAGTAAATGGAGAAAAAGAAAGGGGCCTTTTAGAAATCCAAAAGAAGAACTTCAACAGTTCATTTCATTCAAACAATGTGATGAAGATGCATAACTATAGTTCATAACATTGCAAAATGAAATGGTGGGATGTTACACGAATCCTGCGAGATAAGTTGGGTTTGAAGGCCAAACATCAGGGGAAAAAGGATAATGTTTCCTGACGACCTTTTTGATGAAAGGTCACAGCCTACGACGGTCGATAGGCCAGTCATTGGCACTCGATGCGCGGTTCGAGGCCATTCCACCCACATGATCTATCAACATGTCGATCGTGTCCTGTTTTACGCATGCTACACTTAATCACGAACCCACAATGGCTCGCGAGTCTCGGCCTAGCAGAGGGAGCCCGAATCGACAAGCCTCATAAAAGGGCAAAGAAAACCCCCAAAGGCCCTCCACGGTCTCCATTCGACTTATCCGCCTCCTACTCCCTTGCACCTCCAGAGCATAGATCTAGGTCTCTTCCACCTCTGCTTCCGAGCTTAGCAATGGCGGGCTCCAACGACCAGTGGGAAGTTTCCATGATCACCAACCAAGACATCATCGACCTCAATAAGGCCGGTTATCTCCCCGTCGATATCCCTCATCATGTGGCGGAGAAGGGACAAGTAATTCCCACACCCAAGCCAGGCGAGCGGGTGGTGTTCATCCCCCACTTCATTAGGGGTTGAGCTTTCCGCTGCACCCCTTCGTTAGGGGTCTAATGTTCTTCTATGGCCTCGATTTCCATGACCTTCCGCCAAACTCCATCATGCATCTCTCTGCCTTCATCCTCCTCTATGAGGCATTCCTACACGTTGAGCCGCACTTTGGGCTCTGGTTGCAGGTTTTCAACATCAAGCCGAAGTGTGTCAACAGAAAGCACGCTCACTACGGTGGTGCCGTCATCGGCAAACTCACTTGCACCGACTGGCTGGCGGGCACCCTTATCGACACCATCAAGGGGTGGCAGGAGTGGTTTTACATCACCGAACCACATGAACAAGGTCTGCACCCCGCCGCCACATTCAGATCCGGTCCTCGAACCAGATTAGCTTCATGGATCAAAAATGGTCTCGTTTGGTGTCGAGCAAGGAGGTGGCCGATCTACAAAAGCGGATCCGCTCCTTGGTCAAGAACGACATCAAACTGGCCGATGTGGTCCAGGTAATGTTCCAAAGATGCATCCTCCCCTGCCAGGGTCGGGATACTCCCCTGTGGGCTCGGAAACTCAGCGCCGAGCCCACAGTCCGAAAACACTTTCGCACTATGCAGGATAAGCTGTGGAAGGCGTTCTTCAAATCAATGAAGAGTTGGCCAGCCGAGGAGGAAGACAAGGGCCTACACGCTACCAAGCTAGACTCCGAGGTATGCCACATCCTAGCCTGATTGGTTTTATGCGTAGAAGGTCCATAACCCTGTATCCGATATGCTTGTGTAGAGGTGGCTGAAGAAAGCCAAAAACATCAATAGTCCAGCCCCTCAGCCCAAGGACGAGAGGACCGGGCTGTTGGCCAAGATGCTCGTGGAGAGGCTTTACAAGCCTCCCACGAAGAAGGAGAAGAAGAAGAAACCAGGCCAGGCTGGTATCCGCATCAGGGATCAGCCTGATGCTGCTTTCAAAGACACACCCGCCTCCTCAAACTAGGAGGAGGCCATAGAGTAAGAAGAACAAGAGGAGGAGGTCGAGAGCGAGGGGGGAGGCGATCCCCCATACCAAGAAGAGAGCGGCATCTTCGGATGCCTCGGGGCAGGCAGCCTCTCCTGCCCCAAAGAAGGCGCGACAAGTGTAGCTGGTCCGGTCCGATGAAAGTTCAGACTCGAGCTCCATGTCTGAAGATCCCGAGGAGGTTCCCCGAAGGAGCCTCGGGGTCAAGCCCCCTCCATCTAGGTTAGGATCTGAAGACCCTTCTCGCACCCCCAGTCTAGGCGCTATGAAAGATGCCGTGGAGGTGTCGTCCTAGCACACTCCAATGGAGGCGGACGCAGGGGGCGAGGAGGATACCCCTGTGGCCGAGGCTAACACCACGGCCATCGAAGAACAGGGGACAATCCCCTACCCGGACACCGAGGAGACCGAACGAGCGAGCAATCAGTCCCCTCCGAGAATGTCTCTGGTGCGCATGGTGCCTCCTGAGGCATCGGTCCAAACCCCGGTGGGTGATGGGGAAATCCGATCATCCCTGGTACCGCCAACCAGCGAGTGGTCAGCCATAGGGGAGGCTTTATCAAGCGCCTCCATCCCCGAGGAGCACCGCACCCTTATGGGTGCGGTATTACAAAGCGTCTAGTCCGTTGACAACTGACTGAAGGAGGCCTTCAAAGGTATCCTTGCAGGCTTTCAAGTAAGTTGCCCATTGTTTTTGCTGAGATTTTATTTAGCCGTATTGTGTACATGGCAGCCCCCGAGCCCTAGGTGAGTTGAACAAACTCGCCTAGGGGTCATCTCTATACTTCGGGAAGTAAGTGCCGATGTAATGTATGCATTTTGGGCGGTGTAGGCCCCGTCATCAATGGCAACCAAAAACAGCGCCGAACAGGACGAGCTAAATCGGAAGCTCCAACATGCCAAGGATGAGGTGGAAGCCCTCAACAAGAGGTTCGATGAGGCGTAGGGTAAGTTTGATTTGAATTTTATTATTCCCCTTAATTCTATCAATCCAGATTCCGTATATATAAGGTTTACCCTATTGCAGCCTCGTCGAAAGAGATCGAGAATCTCAAGGCCGAGCTTCAATGTGTAAAAGATGAAGCAGCCATGGAGAAGGCGACAGCAAAAGAGGCGGCCACCACTCTCTCTGCCCTACGAGCCACCAGTGATAAACACCAGGCTCGTGTGGCGGAAATACAAGATGAGCTCAAGGACGCCAACAACAAGTGCGATGCCTTGGAGCAAAAGAACAAGGCAGTCTCGGCCGAACTGTCCTCCCTGCGGTTCGATCTCCAGAAGGAGCGGATGGACCGACGGTTCTTCGAGGAACAAGTTTGGCAAGCCCAGGAGATAGCCGATGGTAAGCCGTACTCCCTAAAGTGCATATTCGGGAATAGCAAATTCGAATTGCTAAACCGGGTGTGGCGATCCTCAGGCGCGGCTGCCAATCTCCAAAAGAGCATCACGGATGCCAATCAGTTGCTTGCCACACGGGGAGAGGAAGACGAAGCTCGAACGATCTGGGCGTAGTTCGGAGCCCCCAAGCGTCCTCCTCTTCTGGTGGAATAGCTGAAGCAGCTAATGGAGATGCACCGGATGGCGGAGCCGGCCCTCAAGGACCTCTGCATCCGCTTATGGCCTGATGAGAAACTCCCAAGTAGCGACTTCGGCCTGGTGCAATGTCTGATTGATGCTGAGCCCCGCCTCGACGCCATCAAGCGCTCCTCTTACATCAAAGGAGTCCGGATGGCCCTTGCCAAGGCCAAAGTGCACTGGCCAGGGCTCAATCTGATGAAGGTCGCCACTGATCCGCCGCCGCCTAGAAAGTCACCCCGACGCCCTGAGCTGTACTTCGATGGGGTCATGGAAAGTGCACGGGTGATCATGTCACAGTGTTCGGGTGAAAGAATATTTGAATAAGATTGTAATGTGTCCGAAGACTTGTGGTATATTTTTTAATGATAATAGTATCCGCTCTCGTATGTTTTTGCTTTCCTTTATAACTCCTGTATGGTTGCTTAATACTGCAAGATGCGAGTCGTCGGCTTCAGCCCCATGTAGATACTACATGGGGTGTCTATACCAGTGCACTATGTTCCTTATCCGAAGTGTAGGAACCCGAAGGGGATTTAGTGTGGCAAACTAGGCAATCAGACTATTATGCTTTATTTCTTTCACTTAACCAACGGGGCGCAAAAAGGACTGTGGTAAGCGTATGATTAGCCACCAGAGTTTCACCGATGTTCAGAAGGTGTCGTGGTTTTATCACGGCAGATGTCCGGGTGAACGGACTTGGATTCGAGGCCATTGCTAAGGTGATGGACTCAACGGGGTTGACCGGGACGAAGGACACGAGTTTACCCAGGTTTGGCCCCTCAAGTTGAGGTAACAACCTACATCCTGCTTGTGTTTGTATATCTTGGTCTATCGATTACAAGGGAGCTATTGCTTGACCTAGTTCTCGATAGCCTGATCTCTAAGTCGCCCCAGGTCTCACCTTTATATAGGAGGTCAAGACCACGGGTCATACAAGTTGTAGCCGACTCTCATTGCATGTCCGTGTCTATCTCTACCTTAGTTTGCCTTCCTGACCAAGTTGTCTCCGGGCGGCTTACTCGCCCGGGTCTTCTCTATCCGGGCCTCGCTCCGGCCCATCCTGTCAAGCCACCAAATGTCTTGGGCTTCCGACTTCACATCCCACTCTTGGATTAACGTACGAGCCTCCTAGTGTGACCCGGAGCCTGTAGGGAGGGTCTCACCGTGGGGTTATATCCCCAACATTAGGCCCCAGGTTGATTTGAGCTTGCTCACTTCAGCCTCCTTCTTAATCATCGGCGAGTTACGCTGAAAATATTGACCCGCCGTGATGTCATGCCAGACCTGACAGAAAGATTCCCTGACGCACGCAACGGATCTTCCCTTATTAAATGGATAGTCCCGGAATTGAGGCATCTACCTCGGTCAAATGACAACCGGCACCTGGATGTTCGTGCCCGTTTCCGCCTTTTCCTATTAAATAGGACTGTGAGGGGCAGCATTTTCCTTCCTCCTGCTCACTCTTCATCTCCTTCCTTCCGACACCTCTGCTCTAGTGCATCTCGCTCCGGCACCGTTTCCTCATCGCCGTTAACAAAGGCCGCTGCATCAACCTGTTTCGTTCCAGAGCTCTTTCTGCGTTCGTCGTGCCGTCTCCGGTGAGTCCTTCTTCCCCTAGATCCATAGTTATCTCGGTAGGGTTTCATGGAGCTCCTCCCACCGCGTAGAACACAAACTTTCTTCAATGCCGGCCATGCTTAGCCCATAAATACTTGACGATAGCTTGTCTCCGAGGCGGTGTTAGGTAGGAGATCAATAGTGATACTGCGCAGATTTGCAACAGCTCCGCCTATCATTTTTAAACTTTCTCCGCTTTCATCAGTTCGTCTCTAGGTCTGAAATATGAAAATTTTCTTTGTTTTATAGATCCGCAATCTAAGTGATACCTTGCAAAAACTGTTTTTCGGACTTATCCATATTTTCGCCTTGTCTTTTCATAACCTTGACCCGCCATGTACTCCGGCTCTTACCAACCGGGCTCTGCCAGCTCAACCTTTTAACTTTTAGCCGCCCGTAGATATCTGCCAATCCTTGACTCACCATATATGGTTACTTTGCGCGTTTTAAGCCGCCGTGAGACCCGTAGATATCTGCCAATCCTTGACTCGCCATATATGGTTACTTTGCGTAGTTTTAAGCTGCCGTCATGTCTCGTGCATCCAACTCCTGCAACTGGGTCGGCTCTTGCATCATCGAAGAGTTCCTTATGGACTTTGTGCACATGGGCACCCTTCCCGCCAAGGATTTAATCCATTGGCAGGTTCCAAGCGATGAACTGAAGCCCATTGCTCGGGAGGGCGAAGTAGTGGTGTTTTCAGATCACATCGAGCGTGTGTTTGTACCCCCCGGCTCAAAATTCTTCCGGGATGTTCTTCACTTTTACAAGTTGCACCCTCAAGACCTTGCCCCCAATTCTGTCTCCAACATCTGCAACTTCCAAGTGCTCAGCAAAGTTTATATGCAAGTCGAGCCGTCTGTTGGTCTCTTTTGAGAGTTCGTCTATGCAAATCGCCAGACCGAGGTGAAGGCCGGCCTAAGCTTAGAGCTTGGCGGAATTTCGATACAGAGGCGCCGAGACATAACCTTTCCGTATGTTCAGATGCCGAGTCACCCAAAGGATTGGAATAAGACCTGGTTTTATTGCAAATACACTTCTCCAGAAGGTGAACGTCCACTGCCGGGTTACCGCCCGTCCCGGCTCAAGACGACCTCCGAGCTTCCCGGCCGACTGTCCACTGCTGAACGGGCGAGGCACGAGCTGACTCATGCCAAGATTAAGGCCCTCATGGCTAATGGACTGATTGGGCTAGACTTGATCCGCTGTTGGATCTCTTGGAAGATTATGCCCCTGAGCCGGAGAAATCGCCTTATGTGCGAGTATCCGAGTTAGTACGATGATTCCCACTGCTTCAGCCGGACGACGTTAACAGAGGATGATATTACAACTGTCATCCGGAGCCTTGTCCACGAGACTTCTGGTGCTTGCGGCGCTATTGGGCTGGCACCTTTCTGTGCTATTAACCCGGCCTCGGAAGTAAGGTGTTTCTCCATAATCTCTCCTGTTTATTTAGTTATGACTTTGGCACTTCCTTACTACATGCCGGTTTGCCTTTTCAGGCCGACTCTGACTTCTGGAAGAAGAAATACGTCGCTCCTCTCAAGAAGGCCAAGAAGAAGGCCCCGACCAAGAAGACAAAGAAGACCACTCCTCAAGAAGAATGGTTTGAACTACCGGAGTCAGACGGCTCAGAGGTATAACTTGACCACTTTTTGCTGCTTTTTATTCACTTTACTAACAACAGCCATTCACAGGACGAGGCAGAGACGAGCCGCGCCAACGCCCCTGAGGTAAATTATATTTCGTCTGACTCAGAATATTATGTGCCCCAAAAGATACGGCGGGTCATTCGAAAAGTTCCCCTTTCTCATCCTCTTGCTTATTTGGATCCTCAATTTCTTTTGAAAAAGCAATATCAAGCCAACCAACGCCAGACCCGGAGTGCCGGCTCTACTGATCTCATGTCCAGGTTACCGAACTCCCCGGCTTAGAAGAAACGCCCCGCGGAGGTATATATTCCTTCTCTGTTTGATTTTACTAGCTCTTCCTTTGTAATTCCAACAGTACCTTACATTATCTGAACTATCTTTCAGGGGTATTCGCCTCCATCGGCCGACTCTACGGCCACCACTCTGCCGCCTCCAAAGATTAACCCCCTGTATGTGTTTTTTCAAACCTTGCGTTCGATCCTTTGGCGGTTTTAAACTTCCGGCTCTAATTTTATGTTTTCCAGGGCTCAAGCCAAGTGAAGGAAAACCAACAAGTCCTCCCCTAGCCATAACGCTCAAAACCCGGAGCTTGCCAGGACGGATGCTCCTATGCTGGACGCAAACCGCCCAGTGGCTTCTGCCGAGCCGGCAGCTGATGACACTATTCTAGAGAGCCCGCAGAGGGACCATTCCAAGCCGCCGAGCCCTGCCAAGGCTACTGATGACACCACTGCTCCGGACGTCATGGTTACCGGCGCCGGCTTTCGCTCTCCTTCTCCTCACGTGTTGACAAAGCATGCTGAGACGGCTGAAACCTCCAGGAAGCTGGAGTTTGAGCTCCCCGCCCTCGAGAAGATAACAGCCGATGAACTTCATGCTGGCTATATGAACCGGCTGTCTACAAGCCAGGATCTGGAGCTCAAACTTGTCAACTTAATGAAGAAGAAATATGAGGTATTCTGTTTCCTGTTTATACTCTTACTCAGCCCCCAAGAACCGGGTTAACATTGGCTGATGATGATCCGGTTCTTCCATCTTCGTAGAAGTAGAAATACTTAGCACGTAGGTCTCATCTTACTTAGAAGTAACCTCAAATCATCGTTGTCAGCCCCCAAGGGCCGGCTCAAAGTTGGTAACATTGAGTCGGAGCTTAATGGAATATAGATAATAGAGCCAGTTGTAGCCCCCAAGGACCGGCTCAATCTTGTCAAAGTTGAACTGGGACTTCATTGAGCATGGGTAATAGAACCAACTGTATCCCGCAAGGGCCGGCTCAATCTTTGTTAAAGTTGAGCAGGGACTTTCATTCTTAACCACTTTGAAAAACCAATATGTAGCCCCCAAGTTCCGGGTGAACTTGATAAAGATGATCCAGAACTGTCTTGAAAATAGACATTATCCCCCCAAGTGTCATGCATATTGCTTGCAATCTGTTTGAGACTTGCTCTATCTTTGAAATTTCTCCCCCTGTCAGTTTATGCCTTGCTTTTATATGTCGCAGGAAGCTTTAGTCGAAGCCGGGTCAGAACTGGCCATCTTAAAAAGCAATAGAGCTACTCAGCAATCCGCCCGGAGTGAAGCTGATGAGAAATGCTGGCTCCTTTATGAGGAGCTGACCAAAATCAAGGCCGACTTCGCCACTTCCAAGGACTCCGCTAAAGCTGTACAAGCCGCATCGACCCAACGGGCGGATGATGCTATTCAACGGCTTATGATTGTATCCGACGATCTACAGTCCTTGAAGCGCCATATCACAAAGATGATAGTTGCCCTCTTTGGTAAGTATTTGATGACTTAACTCAATTTCTGTATTGTACTTGCGTTGGCGACTCACAACGAAGCATCCGTCTTATGTAGGTCCTAGGAGCCGCCAACTTGTTTCCGACAGTTTACTGCCCCTGAAAGCCATATACACTTTGACAGAACAACTCTACTGCGGCACTGTATGCACAATCAAAGCTGTGAAGTACAAGGAAAATATCGCTTCAACTCTCAAAGGTGTCTTAGAGCTTCTGTCGATGATGCCGAAACAAATTGTGGAGTTGAAGAGATCAGCCGCCCGCCAGGGGGCGATCGCGGCCATAAGCCGGGCGTTGGCTTTTGCTCCGGAGCTAACTCCGTCTGATATGATGGACGGCTTTCCCTCCAAGAAGGATGATGGCTTTGAATTCACAGATGCTGAATATGCCCGGTGTGTGAAGGATTCCAAAGTCCTAGCCTCCGTCTTAGCAGAAGAGGTCAATCTGGCGACTTACCAGGCGGCTAACAGCGCAGATCAGAAAAGGATTCGTGGCCCTCTCTTTGAATGCAAGGATCTGACACCCGCCCACAGTAAGAATATTTTCTCCTTTGAACTTGACCCGTCCCCCTTCTTTGAAGAAGGAACCTTTGCGGCTTTAACCAACTGCAACTGGGACTTGGAAAATCTCCAGATCAAAGCAACCGAAGACTCGGAGCAGGGTGACCCGCCAGCCAGCTGATCGCGCAGTAGATACCTGTTGACAGCCAGATCTTTATGACCTGCCATGAGCGGTGTAAAAAACTTGATGATATTTTTGGGCTCCACAGAGAGCATCTGTAATAGACTAGTAGTAACTTTTGCCTTTCTTTGAATTGTGCCATCGCGCAAATATGAAAAGTTCGGCTTAACATATATGTCATCCTCTTTGTTCTTCTCATTGTATGCCTTACCAGCTCTTAGCAGCTTAATTTCCTGTAAGAATAGATGTACCATTAGGAGGGCGGCTTAATAGCATAACCCGAAGATGTTGTGTCTTCCTAACGCGCTTGACGGAGTCAATTGCTTGGCTTAAGAGCCGGCCGATAGGATTTGATGAACTGCATCCGTAGGGCAGGAAGCCCCTTGTACGGTTATGTTGACTTGTCAACATTTTTGGCATAAGAGCCGGTTGTTAGGGTTAGATAAGCTACACTCGGAGGTGGGAAGCCCCCTTCGACAACCAACGTTGACTTGTCAACTTTTTTGGCATAAAGCCGGCTGTTAGGGTTAGATAAGCTATACCCAAAGGTAGGAAGCCCCCTTCGACAGCCAATGTTGACTTGTCAACATTTTTGGCGTGAAGCCGGTTGTTAGGGATAGATAAGCTACACCCGGAGGTGGGAAGCCCCCTTCGACAACCAAAGTTGACTCATCAACTTTTTTGGCATAAAGCTGGCTGTTAGGGTTAGATAAGCTATACCCGAAGGTAGGAAGCCCCCTTCGATAGCCAATGTTGACTTGTCAATATTTTTGGTGTGAAAGCCGATTGTTAGGGATAGATAAGCTACACCCGGAGGTGGGAAGCCCCCTTCATCAACCAAAGTTGACTTGTCAACTTTTTTGGCATAAAGCCGGCTGTTAGGGTTAGATAAGCTATACCCGAAGGTAGGAAGCCCCCTTCGACAACCAATGTTGACTTGTCAACATTTTTGGCGTGAAAGCCGGTTGTTAGGGATAGATAAGATACACCCGGAGGTGGGAAGCCCCCTTCGACAACCAAAGTTAACTTGTCAACTTTTTGGCATAAAGCCGGCTATTAGGGTTAGATAATCATACCCGAAGGTAGGAAGCCCCCTTCGACAGCCGATGTTGACTTGTCAACATTTTTGGTGTGAAAGCCGGTTGTTAGGGATAGATAAGCTACACCCGGAGGTGGGAAGCCCCCTTCGAAAACCAAAGTTGACTTGTCAACTTTTTTGGCATAAAGCCGGCTGTTAGGGTTAGATAAGCTATACCCGAAGGTAGGAAGCCCCCTTCGACAGCCAATGTTTTGGAGTTTCCTTGCATTGGTGAATATACTCGAAATGGCAGAGGCCCCAGCGTACAGAGATGCTAATTTATTCATATATAAATATGATATGTACAATGATAGTGTATAGTGGTGATTCTCAACAATCTCAGGTGTAATAAGGGCATATATGCACTATGTTCCACGGCTGGCGGGTCTCCTGACCCGAAGTATCTGAGTTGTCCCGGATGTCAATGAGGTAATACAACCCGTTGTTGAGATTTCTGCTGACCACAAAAGGTCCTTCCCATGGAGGAGATAACTTATGCATATTTGTCTGGTCTTGAATTAGCCGCAACACTAAGTCGCCATCTTGAAACGTCCGTGTCTTGACCCCGCGGCCATGATAGCGACACAAGTCTGCTGATAGATCGCCGAACGGGCAGCCGCTAGCTCTCGTTCCTCCTCCAAAGCATCCAACGCGTCTTGAAGTGCCGTCTCATTATCCGTCTCAATGTAAGCCGCCACTCGTGGTGAGTCATGCCGGATGTCACTTGGTAACACGGCCTCTGCACTGTAAACCATGAAGAAAGGTGTATACCCTATGGATCTGTTGGGGGTAGTTCTAATGCTCCATAAGACGGACGACAACTCTTCCACCCAACAACCCGGTGTCCGCTGTAAAGGAACCATAAGCCGTGGCTTGATACCTCTCAAGATTTCTTGATTAGCCCTTTCCGCCTGACCGTTGGACTATGGGTGAGCAACCGCCAAAACATCAAGTCGGATGTGCTCCTCGTCTCAGAATATTTTCATAGCCCCCTTGGACAAGTTTGTGCCATTGTTCGTGATGATGCTGTGAGGGTAACCAAAACCGTAGATTAGTTTTTAATAAACTGAACCGCCATAGCCGCGTCACACTTGCTGACCGGCTCAGCTTCTATCCACTTGGTGAACTTATCAACTGCCACCTAGAGGTGTGTTTTCTTATCCTTGAATCTCTTGAAAGGCCCAACCATATCAAGTCCTCAAACTGCAAACGGCCAAGTAATTGGTATCATGCGCAATTCTTGAGCCGGAACATGAGCACGCCGGCCGATTTTTTGACAGCTGTCACACTTACGAACCAGATTATCTGCATCCTTATGAGCCGTGAACCAGAAGAAGCCGTGCTGGTAAGCCTTGGCCACTAGAGACTTTGAGCCAGCGCGGTGTTCGCAATCTCTAGCATGAATTTCATTCAAAATTTCCTTAGCCTCCTCTGGTGAGACGCACCGTTGAAACACCCCGGTAACGCTGCACTTATGCAATTCACCATTAACTATTGTGATGGACTTAGATCGCTGGGTGATCTGTCTGGCAAAATTTTCATCCTTAGGTAACTCGCCCCGAGTCAAATATGTCAAGTAGGGCACAGTCCAATCCGGAATAGCATGTAGAGCAGCCACCTATTGCCCCTCTGGGTCAGGAACAACCAAATCTTCTTCTGAAGGTAACTTGACAGTCGGGTGATGTAAGACGTCCAGAAAGACATTGGGTGGCACCGACTTTCGTTGAGAGCCTAACCTTGACAATGCATCAGCCGTCTCATTCCTGCGACGATCAATGTGATCCACCTGATAACCTTTGAAGTGACCAGCAATGACATCCACCGCCTGACGATAAGCCGCCATCTGCGGGTCCTTGGAGTCCCAAGTGCCTGAAACTTGCCAAGCCAGAAGATCTGAGTCACCAAAACACCTTACCCGGCTTAAATTCATCTCCTTAGCCACTCTGAGGACATGAAGTAGCGCTTGATATTCAGCCGCGTTATTGGTGCAAGGAAACATCAGCCGGAGCACATAACAAAACTTATCACCTTTGGGAGATGTCAAAACAATTCTTGCCCCTGATCCTTCCAGCTGCTTGGATCCATCATAGTGTATAGTCCAGTACGTATTATCCGGCTTTTCCTCAGGAGCTTGACACTCTGTCCTATCGTTTATAAAATCCACAAGGGCTTGGGACTTGACAGCCGTACAAGGTACGTATTTTAGATTGAGAGGTCCCAACTCCAGTACCCAGTTAGTGATCCTACCAGTGGCTTCTCTGTTTTGAATTATGTCCCCCAATGGAGCCGAGCTGACCACTGTGATCTGGTGCCCTAAGAAATAATGGTTTAACTTGCGGTTGGCCATGAACACCCCATACACTAGCTTCTGCCAGTGTGGATATCTTTGCTTAGACTCTGTTAGGACCTCACTGATGTAATTAACCGGCCTCTGAACCTGATACTGCTTCCTTGCTTCCTTGTGCTCAACCACAATTGCAGCACTAACGGCCCGGTTGTTAGCCGCCATGTACAGGAGCAAAGGTTCTTTTTCAGCCGGAGCAGCCAACACCAGCGGCTCAGTCAGCTGCTTCTTGAGCGCCTCAAATGCTTCACCCGCCACCGTATTCCAGACAAAATTGTCTGACTTTTTCATCATTTGATATAGCGGGATAACTTTCTCACCAAGGTGGCTTATGAACCGGCTCAATGCGGCGATCCGCCCTGCAAGGCGTTGGACATCATTAGTGCAAGCCTCTCTGCTAGGGAGGTGATAGATTTGATCTTATCCGGGTTAGCCTCAATGCCACGCTCGGAAACCAGAAATCCCAAGAGCTTGCCAGCCGGAACACCAAAGACGCACTTTGCCAGGTTAAGAAAAACATCATCTTATAGATCCAAAGCTTGTCAAAGGTTTCCCTTAAGTCTTCCAAAAGGGTCTCCTTCTTCCTTGATTTGATCACAATATCATCCACGTAAGCGTGAACATTCCGCCCGATCTGACTATGAAGGCAATTCTGCACACAACGCTGATAAGTCGCCTGGGCACTCTTGAGCCCAACAGGCATAGACACATAACAAAAGGCTCCAAAAGGTGTAATGAAAGCCGTCTTCTCTTGGTCCTTAACCGCCATCTTGATCTGATGATATCCTGAATAAGCATCCAGGAATCATAGGATTTCACAACATGCTGTAGCATCAATGATCTGATCAATATGAGGGAGAGCAAAAGGATCAACCGGACAAGCTTTGTGAAGGTCTGTATAATCCATGCACATATGCCACGTGCCCTTCTTCTTGAGCACCAGCACTGGGTTAGCAAGCCACTCTAGGTGAAAGACCTCGACAATGAAACCCGCCGCTAAGAGCCGGGCAACCTCTTCTCCAATGGCCTTGCGTCTCTCCTCATTGAACTGCCATAGAAACTGCTTGACAAATTTAAGCTTAGGATCCACATTAAGGTTGTCCTCAGCAAAATCTCTCGGTACACCCGGCATGTCCGAAGGTTTCCATGCAAAGATGTCCCTATTCTCACGGATGAATTCGATGAGCACGCTTTCCTATTTGGGATCCATGTTAGCCCCAATGATGAACTGTCTGGATGAATCGCCCGGAGCGAAATCTATTGCCTTGGTATCATTCACCGAAAACTTGAGGGGCGGCTCAACCTCCATTGTGAGCTTTTTCAGCGGGGTCATATCCTCCGGGTCAACATTATCGTTATAAAACTTAAGCTCCTCCTAAGCACAACTAGATTCTGCATAAGCCGCGTCTCCTTCCTCGCACTCAATAGTCGTATTACGATCACCATGAACGGTAATCGTACCTTTTAACTTGGGCATCTTGAGCTGCAAGTAGACATAACAGGGCCTAGCCATGAAAGCATAAGCCGCCCACCCAAACAACGCATTGTAAGGGCTCTTGATCTTGACCACTTCAAACCACAAGGACTCCACCCTGTAATTATATTCGTCACCAAAAGCGACTTCCAACGATATCCTGCCCACTGGATAAGCCGACTTGCCTGGCACCACACCATGAAAAACGGTGGATGAGGGCTTAAGATCCGGGTGTCAAGCAGCTTCATCCGCTGGAAGGTATCATAATAGAGGATGTTGATACTCCTGCCTCCATCCATAAGTACCTTATTCACAATATAGTCTCCCACTTGGGGGGCAACAACTAAGGCCAGCCGCCCCGGGTCATCAACACGCGGTGGGTGATCCTCCTGGCTCCATGTTATGTCATATTCAGACCACTTCAAGTACCGCGACAGAGCCGACGCAACTGCATTAACCGCCCGCTTACGTAATTTCTGATCCCGTTTGTTAAGGCTGGTTATGAAGACATGATACTGGCCCGAGCTGAGCTGCTTCGGATTACTCTGATACCCAGAATGGTTGTGCTGCTGTTGATTATTGTTACCAGGGTTCTCAGGATGCCCTCCTTGATTACCCTGACCATGATGACCGGATCCTGAGCCGCCGGATCCAAACCCGGCTCCTGACCCGCCTGGTCCTAAGACGTCGGGTGGGCCACCGCCATGGTTGTTGTGTTGCTGCATGTGGTAATTCTTGAACTTCTGCATGATACGACAATCGCCCCATGCGTGCACTGAAGGCTTACTAGGCTGGCTGTGTTCCAAACAGGGCTTTTTGAGCATTTCCTCCAAATTGAAAGGAGTCCTCTTTTTATTAAAAGGCGGCCTGAATTTCCCATTGCCTTTAGGAGGATTCTATCCGGTGCTTGCATTGGCCACCAGTTCTGACCCACCATCCGGGTTTTTCCGCTTACTCTGGTTACCATTGTTCTCCGCACCCTTACCCGGGTTGTTCCTCTTACCTTGGCCGGCCTTCTCCTCATTAGAGCCTGGATCCTTCGTGTTATCAGAGTCAGCGTACTTTGTAAGAGCCCTCATGAGTTCTCCCATGTCCCAACACGTATGCTTGATCTATTTAGATGAATGGATGATGGTCGACACCCTTCGGACCCAATGATGAGCCGACTCACTCTCCTGTTGGACGCAATGATCGAGATCTACGATGGTCATAGGTTGTTTGCAAGTCCCTTTAATTTTTTTGATGAACCTTGCCCTTAACTCAGCCCAAAAATTGATGGTATTGGGTGGAAACCCTTTTAACCATGTGCGAGCTGGACCTTCAAGCATCATGATGAAGTACTTAGCACACACCGCCTCACTGACATCCAACATCTCCATAGCCAGCTCATAACTTTCGACCCAGGCCTCCGGAGGTAAATCAGCAGTGTAATTCGGAACCTTTGAGGTCCTTTGAAATCCTTCGACAACCGTTCACTTCGCAGAGACGGTGATAAGAATGGCATTCCCACGGCTCGGGTGGTTATTCTCTCTCCTACTGATACAAAGGGCGCAGGCTCTTGGTGAGTTTCCATGGCCAAAGTTGCCGCCTCTCGCTGGTTTCTCACCCGGTTTTTGAGAGCTTGCACATCGAGAGGTGCCTGATCGTCCCCCGAGGATCCTTTGTGCCGATCGCTACTGGAAACCGCCGGTGACTCATAGCACCGGATAAAGATTCGGCTAGGGAGGGGGATTGAATGAACGCGTCTCCGGCTGTGCGCATACTTCTCCTGCTGGGCCATCGCTGTCTGAAGGTATCTAATGGCATTCCGTACTTCTTCCGCAAAAGGCGCTTCATCCGGAATAGGGATCATTTCAAGCGGGGTGGCCGCGGCCACCATGTTCTCAGCTGGGTTGGAATAATGACCCGCCGGTGTTGGAAAGACCACTGGTGAGACCTTGTTTCATCGGGTCGGGTGTGGCGTTGGTCGAACCGCCGACTGGCTTCTAGGTGCATCCGCTGCCCGTCCCATTCCTGGCGTGTTGAAGAGATTCCTAGCCTCATATCATTCCAGTAAGCGGGATTGATGCCTCATCCGATGCACCACAGCCGCCGATTGCTGTTCCAGCCCAAGGCGGAAGGCATCCGTCTTAATACGTTCTGCCTCTTCCTCCATCTGAACCTTTAGCTCAGCTATCCTCTATTGCTCCATCGCCATCCAGTCCTTGAGCCTCACAATCTCTAAGTTCCGGGCGGCTTTCAGTGGCCATCAAAGCCGCGAGCTCGTTCATCAGATCCAGAAGAACTTGAGCCAGTGACGGCGGGTCAGTCCCTGAGGTTGCTGCTCCTGCGGCTGTGCTGCTCGCACCCGGGGCCGACCCTGCCACGAACACTGCCACATGAACCGGCGGCTCAAAATCGTCTGGCTCAGAGCGATCCGACTTAGGGTAAAACTCGTCGTAGCCCCCGAGCCCTCCATCGTGAAGTTGGTCGATCAACTATGTTTCCCCGCTCGAAGATTCGTCCTCTGAATAGACAAGAGTCGCCTACGATGCAGACGCTTCAAGATCCATACCTTGAGTGAAGCCCACAAAGACATGCTTCCAGCCCGTGTTAACACGGGCGGGTTGCACAACACGGGCGGGTTGCACGCGCCGAGCCGGCTCGATGATGTCGGTGCAGACGTCCGGTTCGGGCGTAGATCCATCAATCCTGCCGATGAAGACATGGATCCCGCCGAAAGGAACCCAGAATCTATATTCCACGGAACCAGCATCAAGCCCCCAGCCAGCATCGTCAATGTAGGGTCGGCCACGATGACTCTTGTTCATCCTTCCGACCACGTATCCCTCGAGCCCTGGGAGAGAACCCTTCGAGAACTCAACACCACCGAGCGCATGCCCCATGGTGGGCGCCAACTGTCATGGTTTTATCACGGCAGATGTCTGGGTGAACGGACTTGGATTCGAGGCCATTGCTAAGGTGATGGACTCAAAGGGGTTGACCGGGCCGAAGGACACGAGTTTACCCAGGTTTGGCCCCTCAAGTTGAGGTAACAGCCTACATCCTTCTTGTGTTTGTATTGCTTGGTGTATTGATTACAAGGGAGCTATTGCTTGACCTAGTTCTCGATATCCTGATCCTTAAGTCGCCCCGGGTTTCACATTTATATAGGAGGTCAAGACCACGGGTCATACAAGTTGTAGCCGACTCTCATTGCATGTCCGAGTCTATCTCTAGCTTAGTTTGCCTTCCTGACCAAGTTGTCTCTGGGCGGCTTACTCGCCCGGTTTTTCTCTACCCGGGCCTCGCTCTGGCCCATCCTATCAAGCCGCCAAACGTCTCGGGCTTCGGTCTTTGCATGCCACTCTTGGATTAACGTACGAGCCGCCTAGTGTGACCTGGAGCCTATAGGGCGGGTCTCACCATGGGGTTATATCCCCAACAGATGGTCCGAGGCCAAATCTGACATCGTAGTATTTGCACAAAGGGAAACTTCCTCGTAGAACACGGAATGACCGCTTACGGGGATTGAAGTGTAAGACTTCTAGCTTGGGTTTCACAAATCGGATCGCGCATACTATGACAGTCTGTTTTCAGCTTTCTCCCCTGAGGCGCTTGACCGGACTATTCGGAAGCACAATCGCAGGGGTGCTCCCTTTGCCCTTTTAGCCGAATGAGTGAAACGTAAAGGGGCAAGCATAGGAGCCAGGCAACCCAACTTAATGACCAAATACATAGTTCGAAACCGATGCATATAAAGCAAATGCCAAGACGCTGAACGCACAATGGTTAAGGCGATTTGTGTTTGAAATTGAGCCCCCAGTCTGTGAGCCGATAACCTCGAGTCACACCGAACAGATTCACGAGAAGAGGAAGGAAAGAAAAAAGGTATGTGCTGAAAACAGGACAAATAAGGCGTACGTGCGCAAGGCACCTTCGCATTTTCTCAACCACTCTTGTAACTCGGTTTGTCGAAGTAGCTGTTTACAGGTATGCAAAACAAAAGTAAAAAGTCATAGAGGAGCTTTTGTACCAGGGGTCTTCAATTGGTGACTGGACGTCTTCAATATGCCCTGTTGCTAGTTGACTCATGTTTGTCAGTGCACCTTAATGGGTGTTACTGCGGATGGATCTTGCCAGCAAAATCTTGAGAGGACGCCATGTTTAAAGATGAGCTTTACGCCGTGGGCAGGCTCTTTTTGTAACATCCCAAAATTCCATTTTGGAATGTTATGATTTATAGCTATGCATCTATCATCACCATTGTTTGAATGTATGTGTTAGTTGAAATGCCTTCTCTGAATTTGTGAAACCCCTTTCTACTTTCAATGTGTTGCTTTCACCTATTTGAAATCTTGGTAAAATGTTCAAAATAAGAGGGGAGTAACACGACACTCCACACCAGGGTCATCTTGGTGATATATTTGAACAATAAAAACCAGGGGTTGTTTTGAAAATATTTGCAAAAAGGATTTAAAAACAATTAGGCAATTTCTGAAAATATATTTTTTTAAAGTGTTCAAATGACAGAATAAAAATGTTCATTAAGTAGCATTTATTATTCTGTTAATTTTGATATATAATACCCCTATATTTATAAAAGGTTTGAATGTTTTAAAAGCTTTTGAATGTCGCTGGAAAATCATTAAAAGAAACGATAACGGTTTCCTGTATTAAACGGGCCGGCCCAACGGCTTTAAAAGCCGAGACCGTTACAGGTCGGCCGACCGACGCGCAACGGAAGCCTCCTCTCTCACTGACACCGGGCCCCACGTCAACCGACCGTTGCTCCGCGCGGACACCTTCTTCCTCCCGCACGCGACGCCGGACCTCGCCGGCAGTTTCTTCTTCCCCGCGGATCTCGCCTCCCATTACTCCCCCGCACTCCCCAGCGCCCCTATATAAGCCGGCCACTCCCCGCATCCATTTTTCCCTGAGCCCCCTCTGTCCCTCGCTGAATCGTTGCCGCAATTCCTCGCCGGAGTAACTCCGACCACCGAAGCTCCCTCCCCACGTGCCCGTCGCCTCGGACGTCCCCTCGCCTCTCCGACCCCTCCGTTCGATGCTGAACCTCGCCCACCGTCGTCTGAACCCCTTCGCTACCTCCCTCGACCACCGGAGCTCCTCGCCGTCATCTTCGCAGCTTTCGGATCCACCGGAGACATCCAACGCCGGCGACCTTTCCTCCGTAAGCTCCCTGGACCGTCGGATCTATAATCAACGCCTGAGATTAGATCGGAAATAATTCCGAACCGGTATCCCCTACCGACCGGTCGCCCGCCCACAAACACTCGCGCGCACACCCCCTTAGCCAATAGGACAGTGCCACGTAGCCCCCTGGCCGTCCGGTAGATTTCACTCTTTTCTGTTTTTGTTTTAGTTAACAGAGTGAATCCAAATTTTGTTTTGCTTATAACTTTTAATCTATTAAATGTTTTGAGTTGATTATTTTTGCAATAGCTCACATTTTTCATTTAGTTTCACACTGTACTTTTAAATTTCAAATTTGAACTATAATATTTGAATTGAATCAAATTTTCTCAAATCATTCAAATCTGAATAACTAGAGTTTGAAAATAGATTTTGACATGAATCTTTTTGCTACTGTTTGGTATTAGTTAGGACTATCATCATGTTTAGTTTGAGGATTTTTAGGATGATCATTGTTAGTGTTTTAGCTATAAACAGAATCTGCCTAGTATTATAGTATAGTTTTATTTACTTAGTTTAATTAGTTTAACTTAGATTTAGTTTTAATTTGTTTAGTAGGTTCTGTTGATTATACACCTAGTGTTTTACTTATTGTTAATAAAAATATAAAATTGTTTAGTTTATTTCCTTGTTAAGATAGGAATCACAACTTCTTTTCGAATAGGTTTATTTTGATTAAAACAACTAGTTAGTAATAGTTTTGCTTTCAAACAAAGTTTTATATAATTTAATTTTGTTTTATAAAACAAGTTTATTTGTAAATTCTTTTCTGTTAAGAACATGTTTTATTAATAACTAATAAGTTTTGTTTTGCTCTCTTGTTAGTAAAAGTATATTTGTTCCATTTAGTGCTTATCAAAACTTTTACAAACTTTACAAAAGTTTTCTCAACAAACTTAAATTGATTTTCTTCTGTTTATTAATAAAAATATTTTATTGTTTCCTTGCTGTCAACAATTGTTTTGGTTATTTCAAAATAGTTCTATTATGTTAGTAGTGTTTTATCAATCACCTCCTAGTAAACAAAACTTTGTGTGTTTTCCTTACTTGTGATTTGTGCATTGTTTTGTCTTGACTGTTTACTAGTTCTTGATTGATGTTTGTGGGTTACAATATTCTGTTGTATGCTTATTGAGTGTTTGTTTGTTTCGTTAGATTATCCGGAGTGCGAAGCTTGTTACTTAGAGTCACTCACGTACGAAGATCATCAATCAGGCAAGTCACTTTGATCATGTTTACCCATGTTTTATATGCATTAGTTCTACCATCTTCCCCAATTGCATGCAAGTTAGGTTAGTTGGAAACTTGGGTACATTGTTGTAGTATCATGTGGTAGGTACCTCCTCAACCCCTTTGACAACATTGGCCCCGGGAAACGTTGTTTTACTTTTGCTATGCTATTAGTAGACGGGGTTGGTTGTGTGATTCATGAGAGTTGAGAGAGTTAATAATTTCAAGACCTACATAATGATCAAGATTTAAGACTCCGATTTTTCAACATACCTCTGGGTGGATGATGGTTGAACGGCACCCTGGAGAAACCAGTGGAATTGCCTAGGTGATGCTGGAGATGGCCAGTATTCACGCGGAAAGATCCACCCAGGCACAAAGAGATGGATGGGTGCTTCAAGACCCAAGGCTTACCTGCACAGCCACAAGTCATTATGGGCTCTGGCTTGGTTGGATATCGTGGTGACCCTGGACAGGCGGTGCTACGAGAGGTAGAAGAATGGTAGGAAAGGATGAGCACCGACAGAGTCGCAGGGAAACCCGTTGGAAGACCATGTTTTGGTCATCCGTTTCTCAAACACCCTGAAGTGCGAGAAATCAAACGGAGGCGACCAAATCTTGTGGGGAACGTGTGAAAAACTCTGCAGAGTACTCAAACCTAATCGATTAGCCGTGTCCACGGTCATGGACGACTTGAGCCAAAGGAACTGAAACATTCGGAATTCTCAACACAAGTAATATGATGATGTGGGTATTTAACAATTGGGTATGAGAATTGGTTGGTGGAACCATCTCATTAATCAACCAACTTAGTAATATTTTTGCTTAGCCCTCTCTTGATGTAGGAAAAAAATTGGCTTTACGCAAAAACTTACCACCCCACATGCCATATAAGCATGTAGATTAGATGATTATCTTTTCACCCCTCTCTTGTGACTTTGCTGGCATATTCCATATGCTGACCTACACGGTTGCAACCTATCATGTTGCAGAGTATTTTTCCGACCAGGAGTGAGGACACGTTCTACGCTCGGTGAGATGCCCTTGGAGTCAGATGGACTCATCTACCTTCGACGCTTCCGCAAGATTTAGACATTCTCATGAGTTGGCCTTCAGCCACTTTATTTTTATCTTTTTTGTAATAAAGGACTCGATATGAGATTTCGATTAATATAATGTTGTGTGATTTCCCTTTGATATATACATTGATGTACCGTGTGTGTACCAGCATGATCTTGGGATGGTACGAAAACACCGGAGATTCGACCTTTCAGGTCGGGTCGCTACACTTTTAGGAGTGCATGTATCCGGTCCGAAGACGTATTGATGGTAATAGTTCAGACAAACGAACACCCATAGGAAGTGCCCCCCCACCGCCCATGGAATCTTGATTTTAAAGTTGTGCCTTCTTGGCACATCTTTGCTGGTCCTGAGGTTGTGCGGTGGGGGGCGAGTCCCTATTGAGGGGAGGAAGGAGGGACGGAGTTTTCGGTCTGAATCTGAACTCGCTTCCCGGCCTTTCGTGCCTTTACAGCCAATGTCGAAGCTTGCCGATCGTCTTTGTAGCAGAATTCGGCCACCAGCGCCAATGCATGTTCCTCTGTTCTAAGGGACCGCTCAGTATTGCCATTGACAGTAATGACCCCCTTAGAGCCCGGCATCTTGAGCTTGAGGTATGCGTAATGCGGGACGGCATTGAACCTACCGAACGCGGTCCGGCCGAGCAACGCGTGGTAGCCTCTACGGAAGGGCACAATGTCGAGGATCAAGTCTTCGTTGCAAAGTTATCGGGTGAGCCGAACACAACTTCCAGGGTTACGGAGCCCATACATCGGGCCTCAACCCCTTGAAGGTAGTACTGCTGGGCTTGATCCTTGACGGATCTAAACCCATCTTCTTCACCATGTCTGAGTAGATCAGATTGAGACTGCTTCCTCCATCCACCAGGACTTTGGTGAGGTGATACCCATCTATAATGGGATCTAGGACGAGGGCAGCCGAGCCCCCATGACGGATACTGGTCGGATGGTCATGCTGGTCAAAGGTGATCGGATATGCTGACCATGGGTTATACTTTGGAGCTACGGTCTCCACAGCACAGACCTCTCGAAGGGCCTGCTTCCTCTCTTTCTTAGTTATATGGGTGGCGTATAGGATATTCACCATTTTGACTTTAGGAGGGAATTTCTTCTGACCACCGCCCATTGGACCACGAGGCTCATCATCGTCCTCGTTGCGCGAACTTTTGCCTTGGTCTTCGGGTTGTATGTTGCCAGCCTATTTAAACACCCAGCAGTTGCGGTGTGTGTGGTTGGTTGGCTTTTCCAAAGTTCCATGGATTTGGGAAGTCCTGCCCATGAGCTTATCGAACTAGGTGGGTCCATCATGGTTACCTTTAGGGGGCTTCTTCCGCTGTCCAGGTCGAGAGTTGCGGAATCCGGTGTTTAGCGCCGTGTCATCGGCGTTGTTACTATTGTGTCGGCATTTGTTCTTATTGTGCTTCGGCTTTGAGTTGCCATCCTGGGCTTCAGGTGCCACATGATCTTAAGAATTGTGGCTGCGTCTTGCCAGCTAGTTATCTTCGCCCGCACAAAGGCGGGTCATGAGGGAGGTAAGGGCGGACATAGTCCAAGGTTTGTCCTTGCCTAGCTGGAGGGCTAGCCATTCGTCCCGAATATTGTGTCAGAAAGAGATGATAGCCTCGGCATCCGGATAGTCGACAATTTGGTTCTTCTTAGTCAAGAACCAATTCCAGAATTGCTGGGCTGACTCACCGGGCTTCTGGACGATGTTGCTAAGGTTGGAAGAGTCCAGCGAGCGAACATAGGTCCTCTGGAAGTTAGAGCGAAACGCATCTTCCAGGTCTTCCTAGCATCCTATGGAGTTTTCGGGGAGGCTATTTAACCAGTGCCGAGCTGGGCCCTTAAGCTTAAGAGGTAGGTATTTGATGGCGTGGAGATCATTTCCGCGTGCCATATGGATATGGATGAGGAAGTCCTCGATCCAGACAGTTGGGTCAATGGTCCCGTCATACTGTTCTATATTGATGGGTTTAAACCATTTGTGGAACTGATGCCGCATTACCTCATCCATGAAGCACAGTGGGTGAGCGGCGGCCCTAACTCGAGCTATGTCACGCCTGTAGTCGGCATCTGTATGGAGCCGACTGTGCTTTCGGGCTCTGTGGTTTTGGTCGAACCATGGTCTATACTCTCCCCATCTATCCCACGAGTAATCCCTGGATCCATAGATGGATCTAGTATGACCTGCTCTGTGATCTAAGTCATCGCGCAGGTCGAACCTGTCATTGGTTTCAAATGGCTCCTTACCCCGTCTTCGGGGCATCGCCAATATGTAACCAATGTCGTTAGCCGCTCTGTCACGCCCACAAGAAGGGCGGTCAGGCTCTTCATATGCGGTATGATGCGGAGATGGAGGGTTCGTGAGATCATCATCGAATTGTGGCAGAAGCCGCCTCCGAGGGTAGCTTTTGGGATGGTTTGACAAACCAGTGCTGTGTGCTTCTTTGCCCGAGAGGACTTTCATCCATCAATCAGTGAGTTCGGCCTCTTCGGCTTTGAGTTGCCGATCTTTGGCCTTCAGGCTGCAGGTCGTTGCTATGAGCCGCTGCCTGATTTCTTCCCGATCCTTGAGGTTATCAGGGATGTACAAGACATTAGCTTCTGGTAGGTCTTCCTCCTCGATGGGGGGAAGGTAATCGTTGCCTTCGGGATCCTTGACGGTATCAGGGTCGTTTTGGTCCACGGTTTCGTACAGAACCTCGAACGGGTGCTCGGGCACATCGGGATGATCATGATCAGAAGGGCATAACCATCCCTGTTGCTAATAATAGTTTGCCTTTCCTTTTTTTGCTTTTGGACCCCTTATGCGATTTCCGATGCCTTGATGGCGTGTCACCCGATTTGTCACCGCCCTTGTGAGGCGTGTTGTCACCGTTGGTCGCTGGAGTATCCACCATGTAAGCGTTGTATGTAGAAGTGTGGTCTAACTCCCAGTGTTAATGGGGGTGGGAGCACGGTCCTCTTCATTGATTTATTCTGCCTCCTCGGAGGCATAGCCTAGCATGTCGGTTAAGTCTTCTATGGTGTCTATCAAGTGGGTGGTTGGTGGATTGAAAAAGTCGCCCCTCCCCGAACTGTAACCGGGCCGGACATAGATCGGGGCTGGATCATCAGTGATTTTCAACGATGAGAATTACTCCAAGGCCTCATGGACCGTTGAGGGACTAATTGGATCCAGCTATCCAGAACGCGTGGAGTCGACCCCCATGAAGCCCACCCCTGGGAAGTGTTCGCTAGTAACACATGTCCGGTCATATGGCTTGATGGCCTGGCCGGGGTTTAGAGATCGGACTGCCGCCATGGGTGACCCCATTGGCATATCCAACGGAGGTGTGCGAGGTTAAGGCCTCAGAGTCCTCGGGGGTTACGGGCAGAGCCGTGAGCTCGATTAGTGACAAGTCGCCTCGAGAGTAGACAGAAAACTCTAGGTTTCCAAATCCGACTTCCTGCTCAGGGGCGAGGCTCTCAACACGTCCTAGATGACCGGTGGAACCAGCATGCAGCACAATGCCGCCGAAGGCGAAGATCTGCCCGAGGACGAAAACGTCCATGTTGCGGACCTCTTCGTTGATAATAGGCAAGGTGTCGATCATCTTGCTCATAGAGGAACTCTCAATGAAAGCACCAATGTCGGTGTCAAAACCGGCAGATCTCGGGTAGGGGGTCCCGAACTGTGAGACTAGGATCGATGGTACATGAGACAAAGGGGACACGAGTTTACCCAGGTTCGGGCCCTCCTATGGAGGTAATACCCTACGTCCTGCTTGATTGCATTGATGGTGTAAGGGATTACAGAGTTGATCTACCTTGAGATCGTATGTCTAACCCCAGATGAGTTGTTTTGTCCCTATACCCTAAAACCCTCCGGCTTATATAGATTCCTAGGAGGCCTAGGGTTTACACATGGTCGGTTACATGCCGAAGAGATAAACATGCCTATGTACTACATCAAACGTGGAGCGCAAGCCGGGCCCCTCGAAGCTTCCATCCTGGTAACCGGGTCTTCAGATCATCCAGTGTTCGGCAAGTGGCCCATATAGTCCGGCCTGCACACAACAGGTCGACCATCCGAGGACCCCCTAATATAGGACTCCCTTACCCTCCTCGAAATCCTCCTTCGGTTCCAGAGGTAGCCTCGCTTTCCTCCGGATTTGGACCTGCTGAAGGAGGAAGAGACGGTGTTCTATTGTGTAGTATTGGCGGCATGGTGGCATGGCTGAGGGGCTCGGAGAGGGGAGTGCTCGGGTGCCGCTGGAGAGAAGGAGCAGGCAGATGAGGTAGGGTTACGGGACGCAATCTCGCTTAAATAGATGGCTATGGATAAGGACGGGGAGGCGGAGCGGTGACTGCTCCCTCGATAGTTAATGCCTAGCGAAGGACCAACCAGGACTTTTTTTGCACGGATGAGTGAGCGAGCGAAACAACCTTTCACGGATCGCCCAATGATCCAACAATGTGGAGCGGTCCATGTGATCCGGCGACGCGGAGCCTACACATAGCTTGCACTCGGAAATCCTTCTAGAAGACCATATCTGACGGTTGTCGCTTGGCGCTAGGGTATGATTGGACGGTTGTAGTTCGAAGTTAGGGTTTGTAGAGATGCTGTGGGGTTTTGAGTCGGTCAGCGGGGTTATTTTAGGTTTGACCAACTTTCAAATGATCATAACTAATTCAAAAAAAATCAAAAAATATGAAACCTTCCATGTTCATCATTTTACATAATTACCCCCAAAAATATAAACCTGGTTTAGTGAATTTTTTGAGAAAAACTTTCTTTTGAGATGAGCTACCATTTCCAAGTTCAAATTGAGCAGAACTAAATTCAAAACATTCAAGAGTACAACGGGTTTATATAGAGTTCGAGAAGAGGGCGACAGTGGATTTATGTTTATGAAATAAATAAAATAAAATAATCACGAGAGCTCCATTTCAGTGTGAGTAAGAAGGATCTGAACTTATTTTTCATTTTTGAAAACTTGAACTGTCTTTATAATAATGGATTTTGCAATAAAGGGTTAGGGTTTAGGAGTCTAATTTTGTTTTGTTTGTTGTTAGATCATTTCAACATAGGGTAACATGATCATTACAACTTAGGATTAACTTAGGCCTCTTCCAATGCAAAGGTGCTAAGTGCATTAAACAACTTAGCAACTCAACTCTCCAATGGATAGGTGTTTACCTTGTAGTTGTTAAGCTCACTTTATTTAATGATTTAACACCTACTGTAAGCTCTTTTAGCATGGTGGATTACGAGGAAGGGCCTTAGGATCAACACTCGATTATAATTCAAATGCTAGTTCAAATTCAAGTTTTACCTTAATTAAACATCAAATCACATCATACTCAAACATCACATCACATAAGATCACATCACATCACCATGCATTAGATTTAATTAAACATTAATGCCGACCACAAAGGCCGGCAATAGTTCTAGGGCACCCTAGTTCATAAGTCTACCATGCATTATACACAAGGCCAATATCAACTAATATAAAAACACAGATAAAAATATAACACATATAAAATATAGACAATGCCGCCCGCCGGTGAAGTCGCCACCGTTTTTAGGAGTGTCATCCCACTCCTCGTTGTCGCTGGTGAGGTCGATGTAGGGAGGCGGCTGCCAAAGGTGGGTTGGCGGCCCCTGCTAGGCCAGAGGCGCTGGCAGCACCTGCAACACCTCCTCTCATGGCTTTTGCTCCTGTTCGGGTGATCGCGGAGGCGTGGGTGCTCATGGCTAGATAGCCAGCGCGTCGGCCATCTTCGACGCAGTGGTTGATGACCTCTGTGTCTGGCCCACCAGCCGGGGTTTCCACGCCACAAGGGGCGGCTCCTCCATCACCTCCTCCTTCACCTCCTCCTTGACGATGGCGACCATCTCGGTCTCAGGGATGGCTACGTCACCGAGCGCAGAGAGGGACATCGCCCTCTCCATGTCTGCCCATTGACACTTGTCGTGCGTGCGCGTGTATTCCTTCCTGACACGCCTAATGAGCTTGGCCTCATCCTCCTCGGTCATCGGAGGTGGTGGTGACGGGGACGCAGATGGTCTCGGGGTGAGTCCACGGACACGCCTACGACCGCGCACTTGGGACTGGCTAGCAACACGTCGTCGACGTGGTCTAGGTGGACGACCGGCAAAAAAGACTGCCGCTCTAGGTCGTGCTTGTCGTGGAGCCACGTATCCCACAATGGCGAGTTGACACTGTACCTTGGATTGTGGAGGAGGTCCGGAGGCAGGCGCGTGCAATGTTGGTCGATCTCATCACGACAGGCGCGACCGCTCACCGGTACCAGGGGGATTGCAACCTGATCCGCGGATAGGTGCCAGTTGCTGGGGAGGTGGGCATCTCCCCACAGAAATGGTGTGTCCGTCTCCGAGTACCTCCAGCATATTTCTGTGAAACCATACGGGCACATACTTTGCGGGGCGGCCGGCAGACCGATTGCAAATGCGGGCAGAGTGGTCGGATCAGATAGAGCAGACGGCGAAGGTGGTGGTGGTATCCTAGAGCGACTGGAGCGGCGTCTACCAGGGGATGAGCCGACCTCATGGCCATGCTTCCCCTTCCCGGACCACGGTCAGGTCATGGCGATGGCGGGGGCTAGGGTTCTAGAAACTGCCGAGGGTGGAGGGGGCATCATTGGCTTTGGAAATGGAAGCTACTGTGTGGAGTGTGGACTGGCCGGTCCATGTGTTTCCACTTAAACAAGGACAATGGCATGAAGGTGGGTCGTTGACAACCGGGCCCCGCTACACACGCGCATTTACTTTGGGTAACGAGGGTAGGTTGGACGCTGCCACGAGTCCCCGAGGCGACGGCCCGTCTGTCCGTTTTACCCCAGGCGGACGTGGGTGTATGATTTTGGAGTTGCCCTTACGGCAAGGCCCCATGCGTCAGAGTTAACGGTCAAACCATTGACCCGACGACATCCTCCATTGTGACCTTTCGTGAGTGTTTTGGACAAGAGAGTGAGGAAAAGTGAGCAAATTAGAAGAGTGTGGAGATGGATGAGTACAACTAGGAACGAGGGGCACAGATGTTAAAAACCAATAATGTTATGGCAAGTCATGACGGGATTTGATGATTATGTAGTAACATTTCTAATAATTTTTTTGTGAAGTTTTGTGTGGATGAAGTGTTCGAAGATCGAGGAGGTGTCAATATGAGAAGAATAAGGAGAGACAAGAGTTCAAGCTTGGGGATTTCCAAGGCACCCCAAGTAAATATTCAAGGATACTCAAGCGTCTAATCTAGGGGACGCCCCAAAGACATCCCATCTATCTTCTTCAACAAGTATCGATATGTTTTGGTTTTCATTTTGTTCACATGGTATGCATAAATTCTTGTAGCATCATCTGCCTTTTATTTTCCTTTTAGCAATGCACCGTGCGCGTATGGGAAATTCCATGGTTGATTTATAGAATGCTCTTTGCACTTCACTTATATATTTTGAGTATGGCTTTATAAAATGCTTCATGTGCTTCACTTATATCATTTGAAGTTGGATGCCTATTTCTGTATATATAGAGAACCGTTATTTGTAGAATGCTCTTCTGCTTCACTTATATTTATTAGAGTGCAAGCTTTTGTATAAAGAGTTAAACTCTTGTTATTCACTTATATTTGTTTGAGAGTTAATAAACAGTGATCATAATTTGCATGGGTTATAGGACTAGTCCAAAAATAATAGGTATTCAAGGAGTGATAAGAAAAACCTTCATGTAGTACATTAAAGAGAAATTGTGGGTTAATGATAGTGATGTGGTAATGCAAAAGGGTGTGAGTGCATTCTTTTATTCATAGAAGTGTCGATATTAAGAGGTGTTAGATTCTTGTTTGTATAAATATGAGGACGTGTGAGCGTTTCTATTCCTCTTTAAAATCCTAGTGTTTTTTTGGGCGAGAGGCGCGCGATGGTTAACTCCTCCTAACTTCCTCCCTCAGGGAATGCGAGTAGTACTTTGAATTGTCATAAAACTAATAGAAATTTACAATAATTATATGAGTTCTTTATGACTAAGGTGAAACCATGGATATACGCAATCTCACCTATTCATATATTGCTAGCCTCTTTGGTACCGTGCCTTGCCCATTCTCACTTAGAGGATCGGTCCAAATCTTGTCGGTGCATCCAAACCCCGTGATATGATACAATCTGTTGCACATAAGCCTCATTATATCTTCCTCAAAACAGCCACCATACCTACCTATCATGGCATTTCCATGGCCATTCCGTGATATATTGCCATGCAACTTTCACTGTCACTTAATATGACTTATATTTCCATTGTCATATTGCTTTGCATGATCGTAAGGTAGCTAGCATGGCTTGTCCGTTTATTGATATCTTTTGCTATGCTAGATCATTGCACATCTTGGTACACTGCCAGAGGCATTCATATAGAGTCATATCATCCTATCAGTTTTTCATATCAAGTCGTAAGTAAATAAAAGTGTGATGATCGTCATTATTAGAGCATTGTCCTAGTGAGGAAAGGATAATAGAGACTATGATTCCCCCAAAAGTCAGGATGAGACTCCGGACGAAAAATGAAAAATGGGGAAGGCCAAATGAGCCCACCACAATATATATATATATATATATATATATATATATATATATATATATAAAGAAATGGGGGAGGCAGAAAAAAGCCCACCATAAAAAACACAAATAAATGAGAGAAAAAGAGAAAAGGGACTTTGCCACTATCCTTTACCACACGTGTGCCTCAAAGTGGCACCATGTTTTTCATATAGAGAATCTTATGTTTTGTCTCTTCCACATGCTAGTGGGAATTTTTCATTATAGAACTTGGCTTGTATATTTCGATGACAGGCGTCCTCAAATGCTCGGGGTCTTGATGAGCAAGCAGGTTGGATGCACACCCACTTAACTTAGTTGAGCTTTCATACACTTGTAGATCTAGTGCATCCGTTGCATGGTAATCCCTACTCCTCGCATTGATATCTATTGATGGGCATCTCCATAGCCCATTGATACGCCAAGTTGATGCGAGACTTTATTCTCCACTTTTTGCCCTTTGAAACCTACCACCATATTCTATTACACCTGTATGCTATATCCATGGTTCACACTCATGTATTGCATGAATAATAAAAATTTGATGCATTTTGAAAAGTATGATCCATATGCGTGATGTGGGCATCATGGTGCTTAACATTTGAATTAATGCGGTGAAGACGGAGCCATGCCTTGCTAATATAATAAGATGAATGGGGGTAAACATTCTTTGAGGATCGTATACTTTGAAAGATTGATGATTTTGTTGCTTGTGTTTATAAGTACTACTATGTCAATGTCTATTAATTCATCATTTCTGAATGAGCATGCATGCAAAAGATTACATATTGGGTAGCATGTCACATCAAAAGTTCTGTTTTTATCATCTACCTACTCGAGGACGAGCAGGAATTAAGCTTGGGATGCTTGATACATCTCCAATGTATCCATAATTCTTTTGTTCCATGCTATTATATTAGCATTCTAGGATACCTTTTTTAGTAATTATTTACCAACTTATATCATTTTTGATTACTAACCTATTGACCCAATGCCCAGTGCAAGTTCCTGTTTTTTGTGTTTTTTTTGTTTCGTAGAAATTCCATAGCAAACAAAGTTCAAAAGCAATCAAAATTTACGGAGATTTGTTTTGGAATATATTTGAATTTTTGGAAGAAGAATCAACACAACACGGTGCCCGAGGGCCCCACCACACAATTGTTGGGGAACGTCGCATGGGAAACAAAAATTTTCCTACGCACACGCAAACCTATCCATGGTGATGAGCATCTACGAGAGGGAGAGTGGATCTACGTACCCTTGTAGATCGCTAAGCGGGAAGCGTTAAGAAACGCGGTTGGTGTAGTCGAACATCTTCGCGATCCAAATCGCCGAGCGTCCCGCGATCTCATCACGATCCGTCCCGCGATCCAATCACGATCCGTCCCGTGAACTCATCACGATCTGTCCCGCGATCTCATCACGATCCATCTCACGATCTTGATCACGATCTGTCCCGAGAACTCATCACGATCCGTTCCGCGATCTCATCACGAACCGTCTCGCGATCTCGATCACGGTCCTTCCGATCTAGCGCCGAACGGACGACACCTCCGCGTTCAGCACACGTGCCGCTTGATGACGATCTCCACCATCTTGATTCGGAAAGAGGAGGTGGAGAGGAGAGAGAGTTCACCGGCAGCATGACGGCGCTCCGGTGATGGTGGTGGAGCAATTCCGGCAGGGCTTCGCCTAAGCACTATGGAACTACGATCTAGAGGAGAAACTATGCACCGATGGAACGGGTAGCACGTGGCCGGAAATTCTGTCCAAAAACCACCCAATCCACTAGTATATATACGAGGAGAGGAGAGGAGAGGCAGCCAAGGCCTTTGGGTCGGCCGAAATAGGAGGTGGGAGCAATCCTACTTCACCTCCAATCCTAGTTGGAGTAGGATTGCCTCCTATTGGCTGATTTTCCACTTTTTGCTTTAGGACTTTCTCTCCTACGCCATGGGCCTTTGTGGCTGTTTTCCCAGCCCACTAAGGGCAGGTTATTATTCTCCCACAGCCCATGGACCTCTTGGGGTCGAAATACCCCTCCCGGAGGTCCCCCGGTACACTACCAGCACTCCCGGTACGCTACCGATACTCCCGGTACACTACCGATGAGCCCGAAACTTTTCCGGCGACCAAACTGGGACATCCTATATATGAATCTTTACCTCCGGACCATTCCGGAGCTCCTCGTGATGTCCGGGATATCATCCGGGACTCCGAACAACCTTCGGTCACCACCATACATAACTCTACACTACCGAAACGTCACCGAACCTTAAGTGTGCAGACCCTGCGGGTTCGAGAACTATGTAGACATGACCGAGACACCTCTACGGTCAATAACCAATGGCGGGACCTGGACGTCCACATTGGTTCCTACATATTCTATGAAGCTCTTTATCGGTCGAACCTCCATGTCAAGGATTCAGTTAATCCCGTATAACGTTCCCTTTGTTCTTCGGTATGTTACTTGCCCGAGATTCGATCGTTGGTATCTCCATACCTAGTTCAACCTCGTTACTGGCAAGTCTCTTTACTTGTTCCGTAATACAAGATCCCATGACTAACACTTAGCCACATTGCTTGCAAGGCTTGTTGTGATGTTGTATTACCGAGTGGGCCCTGAGATACCTCTCCGTCACTAACGGAGAGGTATCTCGGGGCCCACTCGGTAATGCAACATCACAATAAGCCTTGCAAGCAATGTGACTAATTGTTAGTTGCGGGATCTTGTATTACGGAACGAGTAAAGAGACTTGCCGGTAACAAGGTTGAACTAGGTATGGAGATACCGACGATCGAATCTCGGGCAAGTAACATACCGAAGAACAAAGGGAACGATATACGGGATTAACTGAATCCTTGACATAGAGGTTCGACTGATAAAGATCTTCGTAGAATATGTAGGAACCAATGTGGACGTCCAGGTCCCGCCATTGGTTATTGACCGTAGAGGTGTCTCGGTCATGTCTACATAGTTCTCGAACCCGCAGGGTCTGCACACTTAAGGTTCGGTGACGTTTCGGTAGCGTAGAGTTATGTATGGTGGTGACCGAAGGTTGTTCGGAGTCCCGGATGAGATCCCGGACGTCACGAGGAGCTCCGGAATGGTCCGGAGGTAAAGAATCATATATAGGAAGTCCCAGTTTGGTTTCCGGAAAAGTTTCGGGCTCATCGGTAGTGTACCGGGAGTATCGGTATTGTACCGGGAGTGCCGGTAGTGTACCAGAGGACCTCCGGGAGGGGTATTTCGACCCCAATAGGTCCATGGGCTGTGGGAGAATAATAACCAGCCCTTAGTGGGCTGGGAAAACAGCCACAAAGGCCCATGGCGCAGGAGAGAAAGTCCTAAAGCAAAAAGTGGAAAATCAGCCAATAGGAGGCAATCCTACTCCAACTAGGATTGGAGGTGAAGTAGGATTGCTCCCACCTCCTATTTCGGCCGAACCAAATGCCTTGGCTTCCTCTCCTCTCCTCTCCTCCTATATATACTAGTGGATTGGGTGGTTTTTGGACAGAATTTCCGGCCACGTGCTACCCGTTTCACCGGTGCACAGTTTCTCCTCTAGATCGGTTTTCCGTAGCGCTTAGGCGAAGCCCTGCCGGAATCACTCCACCACCATCACCGGAGCACCGTCACGCTGCCGGTGAACTCTCTCTCCTCTCCACCTCCTCTCACTGGATCGAGACGGTGGAGATCGTCATCAAGCTGCACGTGTGCTGAACGCGGAGGTGCCGTCCGTTCGGCGCTAGATCGGAAGGACCGTGATCGAGATCGCGAGACAGTTCGTGATGAGATCGCGGAACGGATCGTGATGAGTTCACGGGACAGATCGTGATCAAGATCGTGAGACGGATCGTGATGAGATCGCGGGACGGATCGTGATGAGTTCACGGGACGGATCGTGATTGGATCGCGGGACGGATCGTGATGAGATCGCGGGACGCTCGGCGATTTGGATCGCGAAGATGTTCGACTACACCAACCGCGTTTCTTAACACTTCCCGCTTAGCGATCTACAAGGGTATGTAGATCCACTCTCCCTCTCGTAGATTCTCATCACCATGGATAGGTTTGCGTGTGCGTAGGAAATTGTTTGTTTCCCATGCGACGTTCCCCAACAGTGGCATCATGAGCTAGGTTGATGGTTCGATGAGATCTCGAGTAGAACACAAAAGGTTTGTAGGCGTTGATGCTTAGATTGCTTCCTCCCTTGGTCGTATTTTGGTTCAGCGGGATTGTGAGATGAAGCGGCCCGGACCAACATTACTCGTACGCTTACGAGAGACCGGTTCCCTCGACGCAACTTGTTGCCTAGATGGCTTGCGGGTGACAGTTTCTCTCACTTTAGTTGGATCGGATTCGACAAAGGCGGTCCTTGAGAAGGTTGAAAAGCAAACTAGTGTATCACCGTTGTGGTTTATGCGTAGGTGAGAATCGTTCTTGCTAGATACCCATAGCAGCCACGTAAAATATGCAACAACAATTAGAGGACGTCTAACTTGTTTTTGCAGGGTATGTTGTGATGTGATATGGCCAATTACATGATGAGATATATGTGATGTATGAGATGATCATGTGATGTATAGATTATCACGACTTGCATGTCGATGAGTACGGCAACCGGCAGGAGCCATAGGGTTGTCTTTAATTGTTGTATGACCTGCGTGTCAATCCTTAAGCGCTATGTAATGCTTTACTTTATCGCTACGGTAGCAATAGTAGTAGAAGCATGCAGGGCGTGACAACCCCAATGGCAACACATTGATGGAGATCAAGATGATGGAGATCATGGTGTTGTGCCGGTGACGATGGAGATCATGCCGGTGTTTCGAAGATGGAGATCTTAAACACAAGTTCATGGCCATATCTTGTCACTTATGAATTGCATGAGATGTTAATCCTTTTATGCACCTTGTTTTGCTTAGTACGGCGGTAGCATTATAAGGTGATCCCTCACTTGAATTTCAAGATGAACTGTGTTCTCCCCGAGTGTGCACCGTTGCGAAAGTTCGTCGTGTTGAGACACCACGTGATGATCGGGTGTGATAGACTCTACGTTCACATACAACGGGTGCAAGCCAGATTTGCACGCGCAGAACACTCGGGTTAAACTTGACGAGCCTAGCATGTACAGATATGGCCTCGGAACACGAGAGACCGAAAGGTCGAACATGAGTCATATAGTAGATATGATCAACATAATGATGTTCACCATTGCAGCCACCTCAACTCACGTGATGATCGGACTTGAGTTGGTGAATTTGGATCATGTATCACTCGAATGATCGGAGGGATGTCAATTTGAGTGGGAGTTCTTAAGTAATATGATTAATTGAACTCATTATCATGAACATAGTCAAAGTGTCTTTGCAAATTATGTTGTAGATTACTAGCTCGCGCTGTAGCTCCCTTGTATTTTTATATGTTCCTAGAGAAATAGAATTGAAAGATGTTGGTAGCAAAATTGCGGACTGGGTCCGTGATCTGAGGATTGTCCTCATTGCTGCACAGAAGGCTTATGTCCTTAATGCACCGCTCGGTTCGCCACCCCCTCTAGCGTCGTCTATAGATGTTGTGAACATCTAACAGGCACGTTTCGATGACTACTTGATAGTTTAGTGCGTCATGCATTACGTCTTAGAATTGAGGCTCCAAAACGTTTTGAACGTCACGGAACATATGAGATGTTCTAGAGCAGAGATTGTGATCTCAGGCTCGTGCCTTTGTTGCGAGATATGAGATCTCCAACAAGATTCTTTGCTTGTAAGATGAAGGAGAATAGCTCAATCGTTGAGCATGTACTCAGATTGTCTGGGTACTACAATCGCTTGAATCAAGTAGGAGTTGATCTTCCAGATAAGATAGTGATTGATATAGTTCTCCAAGTCACTGTCACTAAAGCTACTAGAACTTAGTGATGAACTATAATACACCAGGGATACAAGTATTGATCCCTGAGTTGTTCGCGATGTTTGACACCACGAAGGTAGAAATCAAGAAGGAGCGTCAAGTGTTGATGGTTAATCAAACCACTAGTTTCGAAAAGGGCAAGAGCAAGGAGGGAAACTTCATGGATAGCAAGTCAGTTGCTGCTCCAGCGAAGCAACCCAAAGTTGAACTCAAACCCGAGACTAAGTGCTTCTATTATGAGGTGAGAGGTCGCTGAAGCGGAACAACCCTAGATACTTGGTAGATAAGAAGGCTGGCAACATCGACAGAAGTATATTTGATATACGAGTTATTGATGTGTACCTTGCTAGTACTCCTAGTAGCACCTGGGTATTGGATACCGGTTCGGTTGCTAAATGTTAGTAACTCGAAATAAAAGCTACGGAATAAACGGAGAACTAGCTAAGGGTGAGGTGACGATGTGTGTTGGAAATGTTTCCAAAGTTGATGTGATCAACATCGCACGCTCTCTCTACCTTCAGGATTAGTGACGAACCTAAATAAATGTTATTTGGTGTTTTGCGTTGAGCATGAACATGATTAGATCATGTTTGTTGCAATACGGTTATTCATTTAAGTCAGAGAATAATAGTTATTCTGGTTACATGACTAATACCTTCAATGGTCATGCACCCAGTGAGAATGGTTTGTTGAAATCTTGATCGTAGTAGTACACATGTTCATTACATTGATGTCAAAAGATACAAAGTTAATAATGATAGTACCACATACTTGTGGCACTGCCGCTAAATGTCATATTGGTATAAAGCACATGTAGAAACTCCATGCTGATGGATATTTGGACTCATCTATTTCGAATCGGTTGAGACATGCGAACCATGCCTCTTGGGCAAGATGACTAAAGGACCCCGTTGGATGGAGCGGGCAAGTGATTCATTGGAAATGATACATGTTGATGTATGCAATCTAGTGAGTCTTGTAGCGTGCAGTGGATATCGTTATTTTCTTACCTTCACTGATGATTTGAGTAGACATAGTGTATATTTACTTAATGAAACACAAGTCTGAATCGTTTGAAAGGTTCAAGCAAATTCAGAGTGAGGTTTAAAGATCATCGTGACAAGAAGATAAAAATGACCGCGATATGATCGTGGAGGTGAATATTTGAGTTACGAGTTTGGCATACAACTTAAGACAACGTGAAATTTGTTTCACAACTAACGCCACCTGGAACACCATGGTGTGATGGTGTGTCCGAACATCATAGTCATGCTCTATTGATATAGTGCATACTGTGATGTCTCTTATCGTTTTACTACTATAATTTTTGGGGTTATGCATTAGAGACAACTACATTCACTTTAAATAGGGCATCATCTAAATCCGTTGAGATGACACCGTGTGAATTATGGTTTGATGGAAACCTAAGCTGTCATTTCTTAATGTTTGGGGCTGCGATGCTTGTGTGGAAAATGTTTTCACATAATAAGCTAGAACCCAAAGCGGACAAATGTATCTTCATAGAATACCCTAAGAACAGATGGGTATGCCTTCTATCTCAGATCCGAGTGCAAAGTGTTTGTTTCTAGAACTGGGTCCTTTCTCGAGAAAAAGTTTCTCTCGAAAGAATTGAGTGGGAGGAAGATAGAACTTGATGAGGTTGTTAAACCTTTGTTCAACCAGAGAGTAGCGCAGCGCAGAAAGATGTTACTGTGAAGCCTACGTTAGTTGAAGAGGAAGTTAATGATGATGATCATGAAGCTTCAGGATCAAGTTACTATCAAACTTCGTAGGTCGACAAGGATGTGTACTGCTCCTAAGTGGTACGACAACTCTGTCTTGGAGGTCATGTTGTTGGACAACAATGAACCTACGAGCTATGGAGAAGCGATGATGGGCCCGGATTCCGACAAATGGTTGGAGGCCATGAAATCCGAGATAGGATCCATGTATTAAAACCAAGTGTAGACTTTGGTAGACTTGCTCGTTGGACGGCAGGTCGTTGAGTACAAATGGATCTTTAAAATGAAGACAGACATTGATGGTGAATGTCACTATTTGTAAAGCTCGACTTGTTGCAAAGATGTTTGTGACAAGTTCAAGGAGTTGACTACGATGAGACTTTCTCACTCGTAGCGATGCTAAAAGTCTGTTGGAATTATGTTAGCAGTTGCTGTGTTTTCAATTATGAAATCTGGCAGATGGATGTCAAAACATCGTTTCCTTAATGGTTTACTTGAGGAAAGGTTGTATGTGATACAACCAGAAGGTTTTGTCAGGCCTAAGGATGCTAAAAGGTGTGCAAGCTTCGGTGATCCTTCCATGGACTGAAGCAAGCATCTTGGAGTTGGAATATACGCTTTGATGAGGTGATCAAAGTTTTGATGTTTATACAAAGTTTATGAGAAACTTGTATTTGCAATAAAGTGAGTGGGAGCACTATAGAATTTCTGATAAGTATATGTGGATGACATATTGTTGTTCAGAAATAATGTAGAGTTTCTGGAAAGCATAAAACGGTTATTTGGAAAGTGATTTTCAAAGGAAGACCTGGATAAAGCTACCTAATTGTTGAGCATCAAAATCTATAGAGATAGATCAAGATGCTTGATGAGACTTTCAATGAGTGCATACCTTCACAAGATTTTGAAAGAGTTCAAAATGGATCAGCCAGAGAAATAGTTCTCGTCTGATTTGTAAGGTGTGAACTTGAGTGAGACTCAAAGCTCGACAACGGCAATAGAAAGAGAAAGGACGAACGTCGTCCCCTATGCCTTAGCCATAGGCTCTATATTATGCCATGTTGTGTACCGCACCTATGTGTGCCTTGCCATGAGTCTGTCAAGGGGTACAAGAGTGGTCCAGGAGTGGATCACTGGATAATGGTCGGAATTATCCTTAGTAACCAGAGGACTAAGGAAATGTTTCTTGATTATGGAGGTGATAAAGAGTTCGTCGTAAAGAGTTACGTCGATGCAAGCTTTAACACCTATCCGGATGACTAGTAGTAGCAATCTGGATACGTATAGTGGAGCAGCCATTTGGAAATAGTACCAAGTGGAGTGTGGTAGCAGTGTTTACGGTTTGACATAGAGATATGCAAAGTACACACGGATCTAAATATCGCAGACCCGTTGACTATAAGACCTCTCTCACATGCAAAGCATGATCGAGCCCCAGAACTCATTAGGTGTTAGATTCATAACAATGCGAATCACATGGTGATGTGAACTAGATTATTGACTCTAGTGCAAGTGGGAGACTGTTGGAAATATGCCCTAGAGGCAATAATAAATTAGTTATTATCATATTTCCTTGTTCATGATAATCATTTATTATCCATGCTATAATTGTATTGATCGGAGACTTAAATGCATGTGTGGATACATAGACAAAACCATGTCCCTAGTATGCCTCTAATGGACTAGCTCGTTGATCAAAGGATGGTTAAGGTTTCCTAGCCATGGACATGAGATGTCATTTGATAACGGGATCACATCATTAGGTGAATGATGTGATGGATAAGACCCAAACTACAAACATAGCATATGATCGTGTCAGTTTATTGCTACTGTTTTCTGCATGTCAAGTAGATGTTCCTATGACCATGAGATCATGCAACTCACGGATATGGGAGGAGTGCCTTGTGTGTATAAAACGTCGCAATGTAACTGGGTGACTATAAAGGTGCTCTACAGGTATCTCCGATGGTGTCTGTTGAGTTGGCATGGATCGAGACTGGGATTTGTTACTCCGTGTAACGGAGAGGTATCTCGGGGCCCACTCGGTAATGCAACATCACAATAAGCCTTGCAAGAAATGTGACTAATTGTTAGTTGCGGGATCTTGTATTACGGAACGAGTAAAGAGACTTGCCGGTAACGAGGTTGAACTAGGTATGGAGATACCGACGATCGAATCTCGGGCAAGTAACATACCGAAGAACAAAGGGAACGATATACGGGATTAACTGAATCCTTGACATAGAGGTTCGACCGATAAAGATCTTCGTAGAATATGTAGGAACCAATGTGGACGTCCAGGTCCCGCCATTGGTTATTGACCGTAGAGGTGTCTCGGTCATGTCTACATAGTTCTCGAACCCGCAGGGTCTGCACACTTAAGGTTCGGTGACGTTCCGGTAGTGTAGAGTTATGTATGGTGGTGACCGAAGGTTGTTCGGAGTCCCGGATGAGATCCCAGACGTCACGAGGAGCTCCGGAATGGTCTGGAGGTAAAGATTCATATATAGGAAGTCCCAGTTTGGTTTCCGGAAAAGTTTCGGGCTCATCGGTAGTGTACCAGGAGTATCGGTATTGTACCGGGAGTGCCGGTAGTGTACCGGAGGACCTCCGGGAGGGGTATTTCGACCCCAAGAGGTCCATTGGCTGTGGGAGAATAATAACCAGCCCTTAGTGGGATGGGAAAACAGCCACAAAGGCCCATGGTGCAGGAGAGAAAGTCCTAAAGCAAAAAGTGGAAAATCAGCCAATAGGAGGCAATCCTACTCCAACTAGGATTGGAGGTGAAGTAGGATTGCTCCCACCTCCTATTTCGGCCGACCCAAAGGCCTTGGCTGCCTCTCCTCTCCTCTCCTCCTATATATACTAGTGGATTGGGTGGTTTTTGGATAGAATTTCCGGCCACGTGCTACCCGTTTCACCGGTGCACAGTTTCTCCTCTAGATCGGTTTTCCGCAGCGCTTAGGTGAAGCCCTGCCGGAATCACTCCACCACCATCACCGGAGCGCCGTCACGCTGCCGGTGAACTCTCTCTCCTCTCCACCTCCTCTCGCTGGATCGAGACAGTGGAGATCGTCATCAAGATGCACGTGTGCTGAACGCGGAGGTGCCGTCCGTTCGGCGCTAGATCGGAAGGACCGTGATCGAGATCGCGAGACAGTTCGTGATGAGATCGCGGAACGGATCGTGATGAGTTCACGGGAAAGATCGTGATCAAGATCGTGAGACGGATCGTGATGAGATCGCAGGACGGATCGTGATGAGTTCACGGGACGGATCGTTATTGGATCGTGGGACGGATCGTGACGAGATCGCGGGACGCTCGGCGATTTGGATCGCGAAGATGTTCGACTACACCAACCGCGTTTCTTAACGCTTCCCGCTTAGCGATCTACAAGGGTATGTAGATCCACTCTCCCTCTTGTAGATGCTCATCGCCATGGATAGGTTTGCGTGTGCATAGGAAATTTTTTGTTTCCCATGCGACGTTCCCCAACATAATCTAGTTCACATCACCATGTGATTCGCATTGTTATGAATCTAACACCCAATGAGTTTTGGGGCTCGATCATGCTTTGCATGTGAGAGAGGTCTTATAGTCAACGGGTCTGCGATATTCAGATCCGTGTGTACTTTGCAAATCTCTATGTCAAACCGTAAACACTGCTACCACACTCCACTTGGTACTATTTCCAAATGGCTGCTCCACTATACGTATCCAGATTGCTACTACTAGTCATCCGGATAGGTGTTAAAGCTTGCATCGACGTAACTCTTTATGACGAACTCTTTATCACCTCCATAATCAAGAAACATTTCCTTAGTCCTCTGGTTACTTAGGATAATTCCGACCGCTGTCCAGTGATCCACTCCTGGACCACACTTGTACCCCTTGACAGACTCATGGCAAGGCACACACAGGTGCGGTACACAGCATGGCATAATATACAGAGCCTATGGCTAAGGCATAGGGGACGACGTTCGTCCTTTCTCTTCCTTCTGCCATGGTCGAGCTTTGAGTCTCACTCAACTTCACACCTTACAAATCAGGCGAGAACTCTTTCTCTGACTGATCCATTTTGAAATCTTTCAAAATCTTTGTCAAGGTATGTACTCATTGAAAGTCTCATCAATTCATCTTGATCTATCTCTATAGATCTTGATGCTCAACAATTTGGTACCTTTATCCAGGTCTTCCTTTGAAAATCACTTTCCAAACAACCATTTATGCTTTCCAGAAATCCTACATTATTTCCGATCAACAATATGTCGTCCACATATACTTATCAGAAATTCTATAGTGCTCCCACTCACTTTGTTGCAAATACAAGTTTCTCGTGAACTTTGTATAAACTCAAAAACTTTGATCAACTCATCAAAGCGTATATTCCAACTCCGAGATGATTGCTTCAGTCCATGGAAGGATCACCGAAGCTTGCACACCTTTTAGCATCCTTAGGACTGACAAAACCTTCTGGTTGTATCACATACAACCTTTCTCAAGTAAACCGTTAAGGAAACGATGTTTTGACATCCATTTGCCAGATTTCATAATTGAAAACACAACAACTGCTAACATAATTCCAACAGACTTTAGCACCACTACGAGTGAGAAAGTCTCATCGTAGTCAACTCCTTGAACTTGTCACAAACATCTTTGCAACAAGTCGAGCTTTACAAATAGTGACATTCACCATCAGTGTCTGTCTTCATTTTAAAGATCCATTTGTACTCAACAACCTGCCGTCCAACGAGCAAGTCTACCAAAGTCTATACTTGGTTTTTCATACATGGATCCTATCTCGGATTTCATGGCCTCCAACCATTTGTTGGAATCCGGGCCCATCATCGCTTCTCCAGAGCTCGTAGGTTCATCGCTGTCCAACAACATGACCTCGAAGACAGGGTTGTCGTACCGCTTAGGAGCAGTACACATCCTAGTCGACCTACGAAGTTCGATAGTAACTTGATCTTGAAGCTTCATGATCATCATCATGAACTTCCTCTTCAACTAACGTAGGCTTCACAGAAACATCTTTCTGCGCTGCGCTACTCTCTGGTTGAACAAAGGTTTAACAACCTCATCAAGTTCTATCTTCCTCCCACTCAATTCTTTCAAGAGAAACATTTCCTCGAGAAAGGATCCGTTTAAGCAACAAACACTTTGCACTAGGATCTGAGATTGAAGGTTCCCCCAACTGATCTGAGGGTATTCTATGAAGATGCATTTGTCCGCCTTGGGTTCGACCTCATTCGGTGAAAACATTTTCCACACAAGTGTCACAGCCCCAAATATTAAGAAATGATAGCTTAGGTTTCTATCAAACCATAATTCACACGGTGTCATCTCAACGGATTTAGATGATGCCCTATTTAAACTGAATGTAGTTGTCTCTAATGCATAACCCCAAAAATTATAGTAGTAAAACGATAAGAGACATCACAGTATGCACTATATCAATAGAGCATGACTATGATGTTCGGACACACCATCACACCATGGTGTTCCAGGTAGCGTTAGTTGTGAAACAAATTTCACATTGTCTTAAGTTGTATGCCAAACTCGTAACTCAGATATTCACCTCCACGATCATATCGTGGTCATGTTTATCTTCTTGTCACGATGATCTTTAAACTTCACTCTGAATTTGCTTGAACCTTTCAAATGATTCAGACTTGTGTTTCATTAAGTAAATATACACTATATCTACTCAAATCATCAGTGAAGGTAAGAAAATAACGATATCCACTGCACGCTACAAGACTCACTAGATTGCATACATCAACATGTATCATTTCCAATGAATCACTTGCCCGCTCCATCCAACGGGGTCCTTTAGTCATCTTGCCCAAGAGGCATGGTTCGCATGTCTCAACCGATTCGAAATCGAATGAGTCCAAATATCCATCAGCATGGAGTTTCTACATGCGCTTTATACCAATATGACATTTAGCGGCAGTGCCACAAGTATCTGGTACTATCATTATTAACTTTGTATCTTTTGACATCAATGTTATGAACATGTGTACTACTACGATCAAGATTTCAACAAACCATTCTCACTGGGTGCATGACCATTGAAGGTATTATTCATGTAAACAGAATAACCATTATTCTCTAACTTAAATGAATAACCGTATTGCAATAAACATTATCTAATCATGTTCATGCTCAACGCAAAACACCAAATAACATTTATTTAGGTTCGTCACTAATCCTGAAGGTAGAGAGAGCGTGCAATGTTGATCACATCAACCTTGGAAACACTTCCAACACATATCGTCACCTCACCCTTAGCTAGTTCTCCGTTTATTCCGTAGCTTTTATTTCGAGTTACTAACATTTAGCAACCGAACCGGTATCCAATACCCAGGTGCTACTAAGAGTACTAGCAAGGTACACATTAATAACTCGTATATCAAATATACTTCTATTAATGTTGCCAGCCTTCTTATCTACCAAGTATCTAGGGTTGTTTCGCTTCAGCGACTGCTCACCTCATAACAGAAGCACTTAGTCTCGGGTTTGAGTTCAACTTTGGGTTGCTTCACTGGAGCAGCAACTGACTTGCTATCCATGAAGTTTCCCTCCTTGCTCTTGCCCTTCTCGAAACTAGTGGTTTGATTAACCATCAACACTTGACGCTCCTTCTTGATTTCTACCTTCGCGGTGTCAAACATCGCGAACAGCTCAGGGATCAACATTTCTTTCCCTGGCATTTTATAGTTAATCACCAAGTTCTAGTAGCTCAGTGACAGTGACTTGGAGAACTACATCAATCACTGTCTTATCTGGAAGATCAACTCCCACTCGATTCAAGCGATTGTAGTACCCAGACAGTTTGAGCACATGCTCAACGATTGAGCTATTCTCTTTCATCTTGCAGGCAAAGAATCTCGTTGGAGATCCTATATGTCGCAACTCGGGCACGAGCCTGAGATCACAATCTCAGCTCTTAGAACATCTCATATGTTCCGTGACGTTCAAAATGTTTCGGAGCCTCAATTCTAAGCCGTAATGCATGACGCACTAAACTATCAAGTAGTCATCGAAACGTGCCTGTCAAATGTTCACAACATCTACAGACGACGCTAGATGGGGTGGCGCACCGAGCGGTGCATTAAGGACATAAGCCTTCTGTGCAGCAATGAGGACAATCCTCAGATCACGGACCCAGTCTGCAATATTGCTACCAACATCTTTCAACTCTATTTCTCTAGGAACATATAAAAATTTAAGGGAGCTACAGCGCGAGCTAGTAATCTACAACATAATTTGCAAAGACACTTTGACTATGTTCATGATAATGAGTTCAATTAATCATATTACTTAAGCTCCCACTCAAATTGATATCCCTCGGGTCATTCGAGTGATACATGATCCAAATTCACCAACTCAAGTCCGATCATCACGTGAGTTAAGGTGGCTGCAATGGTGAACATCATTATGTTGATCATATCTACTATATGACTCATGTTCGACCTTTCGGTCTTCTTGTGTTCCGAGGCCATGTCTGTACATGCTAGGCTCGCCAAGTTTAACCCGAGTGTTCTGCGCATGCAAATCTGGCTTGCACCCGTTGTATGTGAACGTAGAGTCTATCACACCCGATCATCACGTGGTGTCTCAACACGACGAACTTTCGCAACGGTGCACACTCGGGGAGAACACAATTTATCTTGAAATTAAGTGAGGGATCACCTTATAATGCTACCGTCGTCCTAAGAAAAACAAGGTGCAGAAAAAGGATTAACATCACATGCAAATCATAAGTGAGAGATATGGCGATGAACTTGTGCTTTTGATCTCCATCTAGAAAGCACCGGCATGATCTCCATCGTCACCGGCATGACACCATGATCTCCATCATCTTGATCTCCATCAACGTGTCGCCATCGGGGTTGTCACGCCCTGCATGCTTCTACTACTATTGCTACCGTAGCGATAAAGTAAAGCATTACGTAGCGCTTAATGATTGACACGCAGGTCATACAATAATTAAAGACAACCCTATGGCTCCTACCGGTTGCCGCACTCACCGACATGCAAGTCGTGATAATCTATACATCACATGATCATCTCATACATCACATATATCTCATCATGTAATTGGCCATATCACATCACAACATACCCTGCAAAAACAAGTTAGACGTCCTCTAATTGTTGTTGCATATTTTACGTGGCTTCTACGGGTATCTTGTAAGAACGATTCTCACCTACGCATAAACCACAACGGTGATACACTAGTTTGCTTTTCAACCTTCTCAAGGACCGCCTTTGTCGAATCCGATCCAACTAAAGTGAGAGAAACTGTCACCCGCAAGCCATCTAGGCAACAAGTTGCGTCGAGGGAACCGGTCTCTCGTAAGCGTACGAGTAATGTTGGTCCGGGCCGCTTCATCTCACAATCCCGCTGAACGAAAATACGACCAAGGGAGGAAGCAATCTAAGCATCAACGTCCACAAACCTTTTGTGTTCTACTCGAGATCTCATCGAACCATCAACCTAGCTCTGATACCACTGTTGGGGAACGTCGCATGGGAAACAATAATTTTCCTACGCACACGCAAACCTATCCATGGTGATGAGCATCTACGAGAGGGAGAGTGGATCTACATACCCTTGTAGATCGCTAAGCGGGAAGCGTTAAGAAACGCGGTTGGTGTAGTCGAACATCTTCGCGATCCAAATCGCCGAGCGTCCCGCGATCTCATCATGATCCGTCCCGCGATCCAATCACGATCCGTCCCGTGAACTCATCACGATCCGTCCCGCGATCTCATCACGATCCGTCTCACGATCTTGATCACGATCTGTCCCGCGAACTCATCACGATCCGTTCCGCGATCTCATCACGAACCGTCTCGCGATCTCAATCACGGTCCTTCCGATCTAGCGCCGAACGGACGGCACCTCCGCGTTCAGCACACGTGCAGGTTGATGACGATATCCACCATCTTGATCCAGCAAGAGGAGGTGGGGAGGAGAGAGAGTTCACCGGCAGTATGACGGCGCTCCGGTGATGGTGGTGGAGCAATTCCGGCAGGGCTTCGCCTAAGCACTACGGAACTACGATCTGGAGGAGAAACTATGCACCGGTGGAACGGGTAGCACGTGACCGGAAATTCTGTCCAAAAACCACCCAATCCACTAGTATATATACGAGGAGAGGAGAGGAGAGGAAGCCAAGGCCTTTGGGTCGGCCTAAATAGGAGGTGGGAGCAATCCTACTTCACCTCCAATCCTAGTTGGAGTAGGATTGCCTCCTATTGGCTGATTTTCCACTTTTTGCTTTAGGACATTCTCTCTTGCGCCATGGGCCTTTGTGGCTGTTTTCCCAGCCCACTAAGGGCTGGTTATTATTCTCCCACAGCCCATGGACATATTGGGGTCGAAATACCCCTCCCGGAGGTCCCCCGGTACACTACCGGCACTCCCGGTACACTACCGATACTCCCGGTACACTACCGATGAGCCCGAAACTTTTCCGGCGACCAAACTGGGACATCCTATATATGAATCTTTACCTCCGGACCATTCCGGAGTTCCTCGTGACATCCGGGATATCATCTGGGACTCCGAACAACCTTCGGTCACCACCATACATAACTCTACACTACCGAAACGTCACCGAACCTTAAGTGTGCAGACCCTGCGGGTTTGAGAACTATGTAGACATGACCGAGACACCTCTACGGTCAATAACCAATGGCGGGACCTGGACGTCCACATTGGTTCCTACATATTCTACGAAGATCTTTATCGGTCGAACCTCTATGTCAAGGATTCGGTTAATCCCGTATAACGTTCCCTTTGTTCTTCGGTATGTTACTTGCCCGAGATTCGATCGTCGGTATCTCCATACCTAGTTCAACCTCGTTACTGGCAAGTCCCTTTACTCGTTCTGTAATACAAGATCCCGTGACTAACACTTAGCCACATTGCTTGCAAGGCTTGTTGTGATGTTGTATTACCGAGTGGGCCCTGAGATACCTCTCCGTCACACGGAGTAACAAATCCCAGTCTCGATCCATGCCAACTCAACAGACACCGTCGGAGATACCTGTAGAGCACCTTTATAGTCACCCAGTTACGTTGCGACGTTTGATACACACAAGGCACTCCTCCGATATCCGTGAGTTGCATGATCTCATGGTCATAGGAACATATACTTGACATGCAGAAAACAGTAGCAATAAACTGACACGATCATATGCTATGTTTGTAGTTTGGGTCTTATCCATCACATCATTCTCCTAATGATGTGATCCCGTTATCAAATGACATCTCATGTCCATGGCTAGGAAACCTTAACCATCCTTTGATCAACGAGCTAGTCCATTAGAGGCATACTAGGGACATGGTTTTGTCTATGTATCCACACATGCATTTAAGTCTCCGATCAATACAATTATAGCATGGATAATAAACGATTATCATGAACAAGGAAATATGATAATAACTAATTTATTATTGCCTCTAGGGCATATTTCCAACAGCAATAAGGCGCGGCCAGGGGGCTCGCCCTGATGGCTTGTGGCTAGCCCTTAAGTCGGTTGCGGCCCTCCTTCGGCGACAAGAAAGATATTTTTGCGATAAAAATCCCCTCAAAATTTAAGACTGATCGGAGTTACGGATCTCCAGATATTTAAAAATGGTGAAGGGTCGGAAAATAGTGGCGAAAATAGAAGAGAAACAGAGGGAGAGAGATCCAATCTCGAAGGGGCCCCTACCCACTAGGAGCCATGGCGGCCATGGACCAGAGGGGAAACTGTCCTCCCATCCAGGGAGGAAGCCAAGGAAGAAGAAGAATAAGGAAGGGGCTCTCTCCCCCTCTTCCCCGGTGGCGCCGGAGCGCCACCGGGGCAACCATCATGACGGCAATCTACACCAACAACTTCGCCGCTGTCACCACTAACTCTCCCCCCTATATGCAGCGGCGTAAAACCTCTTCTCCCTACTATAATCTTTACTTGAACATGGTGCTTAATGCTATATATTATTATCTAATGATGTGTGGCTATCCTATGATGTTTTAGTAGATTTATTTTGTCCCACGGGTTAATTGTTGTATGATGTTATTGATATGAGTTGCATGTTGATGTGGTGCTATTCTAAGGTGCCTTCCGTGAGGTGCGCACGTGAAGGAATCCCGCTAGAGGGTTTGCAATATGTTCATGATTCGCTTATAGTGGGTTGGTGAGTAACTGAAACACAAACCCGAGTAATGGGATTGTTTACTTATGGGAGTAAGGAGGACTTGATGTTTAATACTATGGTTGGGTTTTACCTTTAGCGCCTCGTTGGGTTCGACACTCTTACTTATCAAAAAAGGCTACAAACGATCCCCTACACTTGTGGGTTATCAGTATCCATACCACTGCCACGTACCCGTTTGACCACCACATCACACCCCAAAACTCTCTCCTCCTAACAACCCCTCTTCGTGTGCGGACAACGAACATTCATGGCGAGAAGACCACGCTAGACCGGACGCTTGACACAACATTGATGCCGAACATCGCGACGTGATCAAACGAGCGGGCGGCGCTGCTTCAATGCTGATGTGGTGATCAAGAAGCCTACTTTGGCACCGCAATGAAGCCGGCTTCTCGTTTGTTGCTTGCCATGCCTATATAAGTACAAATCTCACACCATCCACACCACACCACAACACTTCTCTACGCACAACATCTCTGCTTTGGCGCCATCAAAACCACAACATCCACACTAAACCTCCATGCCAAAATCATGGTTCTTCGCACTAGTCGGTGGCAACTCCGGATCTCCTCCCGGAATCGGGTCTTGGTGTCATAGCCGTCGCTCTCCAGGGACTTCGACCTTCACAGCCTCCTCCTCCTTCGAGGAGAAGCAGTAGCCTCAACAGCCACCACACACGTGCCTTGTCATGAAGGCGACAAACACTAGCAAGGACTACCTGGAGTATATGGAGCATATGATCTAGCTGTGGCAATGGTACCTCCATCGCCACCCCTAGCACGCATAAAGGAGGGGACTTTGTCGCCCCCTCGCCCCCTCGTGCAACAAAGGTGTCCAAATCGAATACCGTGATAATGAAGGTGCACGAGTGCCTTCTATTGAAAATATGACGTAGAGGCAATAATATGGTATTATTTATTTCCATGTTTATAATCAAGAAGTTTATATTTTGTTCTATAAGTGCTACGATCCTGAAACATGCAATTTAGTGGAAAAATCATAGGCACATGTGGAATGATAAATGGTAAAACCTGTTTCCTAGTCTTACCTCTAGGACTAGCTCAAGTGTTGTTTGTGCTCATGGTTTTTGGATCTTGTGATTACGTTAAGTGTAATGATAGTTCCAAAACAACTTCTAGAGTATGATGTTGGAAGAACAATCATATTGAATTGACCCAACTTATTTGTTATACTTTGAGATACCATCGTCACAAGTCAATCATTACTCCATGGGAGTTAACATATGCCTTAGTTAAAATATGGAGAGAGTTAACATATGCCTTAGTTCCTTATACCATGAGAGTATCATAGTCACTTTTTACCGTACGGTGGACTTTGTGGTTGTTCAAATAGCATATGTAAGACGGTGATCATAAAGGCAACTTTCTCGTTCGTCAGAAATTTTGACAAGGGACTAAATAGCTCAAGAGTGGGATTTGCTCCTCCAACGATGGAGAGATATTCTTAGGGCCCTCTTAGTGTGATGACATCCATCATGGTACGAACATACACATGTGACTTAGTCACTGGGATGCCAAAAGATGACAATGAGAATGAAGAACAAAACCGGTAACGAGGATACCAGTATAGTGAGCATGAGAATGACTCGAGAGGATACGGATTTATCTCACCTTGGTTTTTGTAAAGTATCGCAAAGTAAAGGGAATACCACATTTTAACCAAAGGTCCAGCTGAATTTATTCGTGTATTCACACGGATCAATATGGATGTCCACAATTTCGTTATTGGTCATTGAAAAAAATTGGGTTTCGTTCATGCCTATGTATTACCGAACCTACAACTGTTTATTTGAATGGTTAGAGGTGACACATGCAAATTTAGTTGGAACGACAGGGTAATAACGTGTATAGGTAAATACAATGGACTCTTCAGAACAATTTTGGTTTACGAGGTTTGGATGCACAAGCAACATTCCCTGTTAATAGAGGTGAAGACTAGCAAATAGATTGAGAAGCAACCAACTAGAGAGCGATAACGGTCATAGACATACTTTGAGAATAATTGACATTGAACACGAGTATGAGTAGGATATAAACACCATGAACATAAACATTATAGAGGATATATTGGATTTGAATCTACTACATGCCTTTAACATGTGCCAAGTCAAGCCACTTGAATTCTCCAGAGGAGGATACCATCCTAACAAACTACATCATAACCATTTTAATGCATGTTGACACACAAGATAACATATTATCCACTCCTAGATACTTAAGAATAGGATGCAACATTATAATCTCTAATTGTCATCACAAATATGTTTACTCATAGTATGTTGAATCAAGAACTATGAACTAAACATATTTACAAAAACAAGAGTAAGAAGAGTTCGTACCAACTTTTCCTCATCACGACCACTTCATCAAATTATGGTCATCATTTCCTTTCATTGGCACAACCAAATAATGTGGAAATTATAATAGTGCAAGAGTGTTGTGAACTAAGTTGGAACCTATTTATTCCAAGGATATACAAGCAATAATAGGCTCTTCGTGAGATCAACAATAAGGGATATATGAGCCACTTGATAGTTCTTATGAAGTCTTCTTCTTACTACATGTCAAAAAAACTAATTCAGAGAAGCATACTGAAATATTTTTGGAGTTTTTGCTTTTCTGAAGAAAGCGAAACAAAGAAGGAAATGAAAACCAAAAAACTATTTACACGGGAGAACTCCTAACAAACAGAGGAACAATGAGAAATCTTTTTGGGTTTTATTTTAAATACTACAAAGTAGTTAAACAAGAAATAAAAGGCAAAAAGAAGCAAGAAATATTTTTGGGTTTTAAATATTTTCAAACATTCAAAAGGAACACAATAAAAACAAAGTGAAGAAAACTACAAACACCGACAAGTGCAATGAATGTGTGAATATGAGAATGAAAGGTCAGTGAGAGTACATATACTCCCCCTAGGTTAGGCTTTTGGCCTAACTTGGTCTATGGACATTGGAAGAATTCATGAGGTCTTGGATAATACTATTTTGGTTGCGGTACCTAATGTGGGATCACTAGAAGAGTATGTTTAGAGGGGGGGTGGTGAATAACTACTAGCACACATTAAAATCTACACAATATCCAACGTTAAGTGTTGGCCGATTTTAGCAATTATAGCAAGTCTAGCACACCCTACACATGCAAGTCATCAAGTATATCAACAGAAAGTATAGACATTGCACATGGAAGTAAAGAGTTGAGATAGGGAGATCAAACGCATGAAGGACACGAACATTTTTCCCATGTTTCCGATAGATAGTTCTATCATACGTCCACATTTATGGAGTCTTCAACCCACGAAGGGTAACGTTCACGAGAGTCCAAGGAGGTCTCTACCCACAGAGGGTTCCACGAAGAAGCAACCTTGACTATACCATGATGGCCTACTGATGTCTACTATGCAACCTTCTTCTTGTAGACTCGTGTTGGGCCTCCAAGCGTAGAGTTTTGTAGGCCAGCAGAAATTTTCCCTCAAGAGGATGATCTAAGGTTTATCAATCCGTGGGAGGCATAGGATGAAGACGATCTCTCTCAAACAACCCTGCAACCAAATAACAAAGAGTCTCTTGTGTCAACAACACATCCAATACAATGGCAAATTGTATAGGTGCACTAGTTCGGTGAAGAGATGGTGATAAAAGTGTAATATGGATGGTATTTGTAGGTTTTTGTAATCTGAAAATATAAAACAGCAAGGTATAAGATAGTAAACAGAGAGCAAAACGTTGTATAAATGCTTGGAAACAAGGCCTAGGGTCCATACTTTAACTAGTGCGAATTCTCTCAACAATACTAACATAGTTGAATCATATGTAAATACCTCTCGTGCGACAAAGACTTCACTCCAAAGTCACAAATAGCGGAGAAGTAACGAAGAAATTATTGTAGGGTACGAAACCACCTCAAAGTTATCTTTTCTGATCAATCTTATGAGCTATTGCTATAAGTGTCACAACCAGCTCTAGAGTTCGTACTAAAATAACTCCTTAAGATACACATCAACCAAATCCCTAATGTCACCTAGATACTCCAATGTCACCACATGTACCCATGTGCTTGATTATACGATATGCATCACATAATTTCAGATTCATCATGTTCAATTCAACACAAACAACATGAAAGAGAGCCCCAAAGTTTCTACCAGAAATTCAAGATGAAAACATGTGCCAACCCCTATGCATAGATTCCCAAGGTCACGGAACCCGCAAGTTGATCACCAAAACACACATCAAGTGGATCAATAGAATATCCCATTGTCACCATGCATATTCAATCGCAAGATATACATCAAGTGTTCTCAAATCCTTAAAGACTCAATTCGATAAGAAAACTTCAAAGGGAAACTCAATTCATCATAACAAGATAGAGACGGGAAAACTCCATATGATTCATCTATATAAATAAAGCTCGCGATACATCAAGATCATGTCATATCAAGAACATGAGAGAGAGATCAAACACATAGATACTGGTACATACCCTCAGCCCCAAGGGTGAACTACTCCCTCCTCATCATGGAGACCACCGAGATGATGAATATGGCCTCCGGTGATGGTTTCCCCCTCCGGCAGGGTGCCGGAACGGGCTCCCAATTGGTTTTTCGTGGCTCTGAGGCTTGAGGCGGCAGAACTCCCGATCTAGGTTTCTTTTCGAAGGTTTCTATATTTATAGGAATTTTTGGCATCGATCTCACGTCAAGAGGTGCCACGAGGCGATGCCAAGCCTGCTAGGCGCAGCTAGGGGGTAGCCGCACCTGGAAGGCTTATGACCTCCTCATGGATCTTCTGGCCCAACTCCAATGCTTCGAGGGTCTATTTTGGTGCAAAAAAATCATACTAAATTTTCAGTCCATTCCGAGAACTTTTATTTCTGCACAAAAATGACACCATGGTAGTTCTGTTGAAAACAAAGTCAGTCCAGGTTAGTTCTAATAAAATCATACCAAAATAATATAGAATTATTGTAAACATGGCATGAATACTTCATAAATTATAGATACGTTGGATACGTATCACCTGCATCCACAGAGTACTAGCGTAACTCGGTGTAAATCTTCACCAAGTAGGCAATCTCCTTGCCCTTACAAACTTCTTAGTTCACTCCACAACACGAAGTAGGAGGCTCCCAAGCGACAGCTAACCAATCTCGGAGGCACCACCCTCCAAAAGATAATAGGCTCGATAATGTCGATGAACTCCTTGCTCTCGTGCTTGAAGATGGTAGACTCCTCAACACTCAATCACTCTCTCACAGATTTGGCTTTGGTGGAAGAGATTGATTGGGTGGAAAGCAACTTGGGGAGGCTAGAGATCAAGATTCATATGGTTGGAATGGAATGGCATGATCTCAACACATGAGTAGGTGGCTCTCTCTCAAAAAATCTGATAGGATAGGTTTGGATCTATTATGAGTGCTTCTCTTGCGAGTGAGTGGTGGTGGAGGGGCATATGTAGGCATCTCCAAAATCCAACCGTTACACCCTAAGTGACCAACTCGGTGCCACCAATGTGTGAATCTCGATGGTATCGAGTTGCTCAAAGGAAGCAACTTTTGAATCTCGGTGAGACATATATATACAATTCTCGGTGGTACCGATCAGGTGTCCAACGGTTTGAATCCCAATCCGGTGGTACCGAGTGGGAAGTGTTGGTGTCACCAATTTTGCAAGAATGGCTTAGACAGAATATGTGGAGAGTTTGTGGGTGTTTTTTGTGACTATCACTTGTGCACGTTTGAGCATCTTGTTCACCAACAGTACCTTACCCCCTTTTAATAGTATTGGCTTTTCCTATGGACTCAAAGTGATTTCTCACAAAGTAAAATCTAGAGTCCTCTTCCTTGAAGCTTTGCCAATGCTATTCCTTCTCCTTCTTCTTCATGGGGGATACTCTCCACAATCCTTTTTCCCAATCCATCTCTCTCTATGGGATTTTACCAGAAATGCACTAGGTAGAAATATTAGTCCAAGAGACAATGTATGTCGTCATGAATTATCAAAATCACCAAAGGATCATATTGTGCTTTTAATCTCCCCTTTTTTTGTAATTGATGGCAGCATACAATCAAAGCTTCAATTTAAGATATGCAGAAATACATGAAGACTTTGAAGGATACATGACTGATACAAGCTCCCCCTATATGTGTGCAATCCATTTTAAGGATAGTTTATTTTGAATGCATGAACATGCACATGGTAGGAAGGACATGAGAAGTCATGTATATCTTGGCAATATGCATCAAATATATGTGAATGAAAGGAATTCATGTTCAAGACTCACTCTTGCAAACAATATGTGCAAGAAGCAAGAGGTCGTCATGAACAAGAATATGATGCATATACTTACCTTGAGGTCCTTGAGCATTTAACAGTAGGAATACACTTCAGAAAACAATGTTAGGAAACACAAGTGTATTTAATAGTGCAAATGAAGATGGAATCAAGAGTACCAACATATGGAGGACATATAAGAAATGATTTCTTGAGAATAATATGTCTCCAAATAAGTTTAGAGTTTTCTCCCCTAGGCACTAATTGTGACACAATTGCGACACCAATTGCGAAAGTTTTTCCTCTCTCCCTGAATCATAATATGTAGATATTGAGAGTAATTAGGGCTGAGAAGAGTCTAAATTTGAGAATTGAATTTGAAATCCATTCTTCTATCTTCTCCTTAAGAAGTGTTTGTGTGATAAGGGATCCTTAATGAGTTTTCTCACCTTCATATGATAACGTTACACTTCTTCTTTTCAGGATGATCTCTCCCCCTAAAGCAATAATGCTAAGATATTCTTCCCTTTAGTATTATGTATCCCCCTTTGGTATGAGTATAATCTTTGAAGCTTTGATATTTCTCCCCCTTTTGCATTAATTTCCCAAAAGGGTCACACAAAGGGTCAGATAAAAGGAATCATAGAATGGGTAGGGATCCTAGAGATATAGGATCATTGAGAGTATTGAGACAAGGGTTCCTTGAAAGCTATTTTCTCCCGCTTAGGATCTGAAAAGCCTTTTAAATTTTCTCCTCCTTTGATGTGGGGATCCTTGATTATTTGAGATTGTATCTCTTGATGTTTCCCCCCTACATCATTGGAATCATTGATTTTATCATAAAATAGAGTGCACAAAGTGCATAGAGGCCGGTGGCTCCGAGGCAAACGATTTGGTGACATCGATATGTGTTTCTGTAGTAAGACTGCAATACTGGTAAGACCAAGAGGTTTTGATCGGAGGCTCCGAGTTGGGAAACAGAAACTTGGCAACTTTGTCAAATGAAATTTTTTAGAATGACTCAAGGATTTGCAATAAATTTTCAGAAGAAAATTGCAATGAATTTTCAGAAGAAAATTGCAATGAATTTTCAGAAGAAAATTGCAATGAATTTTCAGAAGTATTTGCAAAGAATTTTCAAAAAGATTTGCAATGAATTTTCATCTAGGTTATAGTTCAGTGGAAATGTCAAAGAGCAACACAAGAAGGGTTCTCCATTCAATTCTTATGACTAGATGATGGGCGTTGACTAGGTTGCCTATATTAGAGTATATTGACTTAAGGAGTCAAGCAAGAATACTTGATCATAGGTCATACTCATCATTAATCTCGAAATGGGGTTATCATTTTTGTTTAAGAATTTTAATGTCTTCATATCGCTTGAGTTTCGTTATCTCATGAATTGGAGTAAAGCTATATCAAGTATATGAGTACATACCTTTGAGTGATGTTGATGATGTAGCTTGTAGGTGAACTTGACGAGGATGCTCGAAGTTGATGAGTTTCATCTTTAGTTGGGAGCAATCCTTGTTGTTCTCGTTCACTTTTCACCTACATAGGTTAGTCGCACAAGGAAGAAAATGATATATTCAAATGACATGATACCAATTGTGAGTTGATATCAATTGAGAAATATATGTCAATGATATGTTGTTGTCTTGTTCCTTTCATCATCAAAGAGAAGTTGTCAATACTTGGTCATGACAAGATTTCTTAAGATATGAGTCGATGGCAATCTTGTGGAGTGTTGTTCTTCCAAGTACCTACAACAGGGTTAGATGCAAGACAAGGGAGCATAGAATTCCAAGATACATAATATTCATGATAATAATAGCATGGAATGGTTAAGAAGGCTCATCCCCTTGCATGTATCCGAGTGAGATTAGCTCATGTTTGAAGCATCAATGATGTTAAACTCACTACTCAAGTGACAAAACACTTTTTCATCAAGTGGCTTAGTAAAGATATCAGCCAATTCTTGTTGGTACAAACATGCTTAAGATTAATGTGTCCTTTGGCAACATGATCACGAATGAAATGATGTCAAACTTGAATATGCTTGGTTCGAGAATGTTGCATGGGGTTATGACCAATCTTAATATAAATTTCATTGTCACAAAGTAATGGGACATTTTTCAAATGAATTCCATAATCCTTAAGCGTTTGTGTCATCCATAGCAATTGCACACAACATGATGCGACAGCAATATATTCAGTTTTGGCGGTAGATAGAGATACCGAGTTTTGTTTCTTGGAGGACCAAGACACAAGAGATCTACCAAGAAATTGACATGTACCCGAGGTGGATTTTCTATCAACCTTGTCTCCGACATAGTCCGAATCGGCATAGCCAACGAGATTAAAAGAAGATCCCTTGGGATACCAAATACCAAATTTTGGTGTATGTATCAAGTATATTACAATGCGTTTCACAGTCTTAAGATGACATTCTTTAGGTGCAGCTTGAATCGGGAACACATGCACACACTAAGCATAATATCGGGACGGGGGGCACATAGATAAACCAAATGAACCAATCATTGATTGATAAACCTTTTGATCAACCGGTTCACCCTCCTTAATGAGATCATCATGTCCGCTAGTGGGCATGGGAGTTTTCATACCTTTGCACTCTTGCATGCTGAACTTCTTGATCAAGTCCTTGGTGTACTTTGTTTGAGAGATGAATGTACCTTCTCTCGTTTACTTGATTTGTAGACCAAGAAATAATTTCAGCTCACACATCATAGACATGTCATACTTCTCCGACATCAACCTTCCAAATTTCTCACTAAATTGTGGGTTAGTAGATCCAAAGATAATATCATCCACATAAATTTGGCACACAGACAATTTACCATTAACTCTCTTTGTGAATAAGGTTGCATCAATTTTAACAATTTCATAACCTTTTTCAATAGGAAACTTTGTTAGGCATTTATGCCAGGCACGAGGAGCTTGCTTAAGACCATACAAAGCTTTGCTAAGTTTGTAAATGTGGTCAGGTTTCTTAGGATTTACAAATCCGGGAGGTTGTTTAACATAGAATTCGTCCTCTATTTTTCCATTTAAGAATGCACTTTTGATATCCATTTGGTAAAGAGTGACATCATGGTGATTGGCATAAGCAAGAAGAATTTGAATGGCTTCTAGTCTAGCAACGGGGGCATAGGTCTCACCATAGTCCACACCTTCGACTTGCGTATATCATTGGGCTACGAGATGAGCCTTGTTGCATACAACTTGACCGTCTTCATCTTGTTTGTTACAAAACACCCATTTTGTATCGATGATGTTTTGATCGTCCTTTGGCTTCTCCACGAGTGTCCACACTTTGTTCCTCTCGAAGTTGTAAAGCTCTTCGTGCATAGCGTTCACCCAATCCACGTCTTCAAGAGCTTGTTCAATCGTTAAGGGTTTAATGCTAGAGATGAAAGAATAATGGTCACAAAAGTTAGCCAAGCGAGTTTTAGAGCGAGTGATCCTCCCTGTTTGTATATCACCAAAGATTTGGTTTAGGAGATGTTCTTGGTTACTTGTGCTCGAACTCGGGGTAGTTTTTTATTGTTCGATGGTAGAGCCTCTTCTTCATAATCTCCTTAATCTTCATTGTTGTCGAAGTGGTCATCTCCTTGAGGTGTTGGTGAAGGAGGTTGTGGTGAGTCTTCATGATGTACTTCTTCCTCCTCTTCATCCTTCCGTGTACCACTTGTGAATGCTTCCATGTCATTTTGTCAGTAGCCTTGATACGAAGTAGGAGCTTCCACTTGGGTTGATGAAGTACTTTCCTTCACTTCCTTGGGATGAATCTTGCCGATGGGAAAATCTTGGATAGCTTCCAAAGGATCCTTATACCCCACATCATTTGGCAATTGTTCGACTTGCGAACCATTAGATTCATCAAACTTCACATCTACCGTCTCCTCAACTTTTCGAGTGAAGTTTTTGTAGACACGGTAGGTGTGAAAGTTCGACCTGTAACCAAGTAGGAAACCTTCATGAGATTTGGGAGGAAATTTAGCACGACGATGCTTATCAAGAATGTAGAACTTACAGCAGAATACCCCAAAGTATCCAACTTGGGGTTTGTTACCGGTGAGCAGCTCACATGTCATTTTACCGAGAAGCTTGTGTAGATAGAGTCGGTTTGTGGTATGACCTGTTGTTTCCAAGGCTTCTACCCAAAAGTAACTTGGCGTCTTGTATTCGTCAAGTATCATTCTTGCCATCTCAATAAGTGTGCGGTTCTTCCTCTCAACAACTCAATTTTGTTGACGTGTGTACGTAGCCGAGAACTCATGTGAAATACCCTCTTCGTCAAGAAGGGTATTCACATGGGTGTTCTTGAACTCCGATCCATTATTGCTTCGAACCTTCTTGATCTTCACTTCAAATTGATTTTGCGCTTTGTGTGCAAAGTTCTTGAAGATCGTTTGTACCTGCAACTTATCACCAAGAAAGAATACCCACGTAAATCTCGAAAAATCATCAACTATAACTAGACCATAAGAGTTTCCACCGAGACTCTTGTAAGCATTGGGACCAAAAAGATCCATATGAAGTAACTCGAGTGGTCTCCTAGTGGTCATGATGTTCTTCACCGGATGGCTTCCACCTACTTCCTTTCCTGCTTGACAAGCGCTACAAAGCCTATGTTTGTCAAAGATAACGTCTTTAACACCAAGAATGTGATCTCCCTTGATAAGCTTATCTAGATTACGCATGCCTACATGTCCTAGCCTTCTATACCATATCCAACATTTAGATGATTTTGCAATGAGACAAGTATGAGGTTGGGCCTTTTTGTGAAATCGACAATGTATAGATCACCTCTAGGAATACCGATACAGACTATTTTATGATTATCATGACGAAACACTTGGAAATCTACTTTAGTAAATAGCACATTGAAACCGAAGTCTGCTAGTCTAGATACGGAAAGAAGATTGTAGCCAACAGATTCAACAAGCATGACATTTTGAATAGTGCTATCATGAGATATGGCCATCTTACCAAGGCCAAGTACCTTATCCTTAGAGTTGTCTCCAATGGTCACGTACCTCCGAGGACCTTGATTAGGTGTGATCTCTTGGAACATGTCTTTATCACCAGTTATATGATCAGTGCATCCACTATCGAGAATCCACTCTTTTCCACGAGACATGTAATCCTTGAAGTTTGACATGAGACTTAGGTTCTTCATCATCTTCTCATGCTCGATGTTGAACAACACATCCTCATCATAGTAGCTATGTTCTTCATTGTCATCATTAGGTAGAATCTCCTCGTCATGAAAACCAAGAGACTCGTTAGAATTTTGAATAAGACAATGTTCAAGCTTATGTATGTGAATGGCTTCTACAACGATGTTGCTAATGGTAGTGACATCTCCTTTAGCACGCATAAGATCACGAATCTCAAATAAGCATTTATCAAAATTTGGATCACTAGGCTTCATTCCATGAAAGGCAACAATTTTATGAAGAATTTCATCAAGATTACTTAATGAATAATTTGATATCATTTCTCCAAATCATTCCACAAAGTATAAGCACATGCGAAGTTCCTCAATTGAGTAAGCATAGATCTTGGTAAACCTCTAACGATAAGATTGACAGTTCTAAGGTTACCAATCATGTCAGTTTCCTCTTAGTGTGTGGAATGTAATTCATTAATGGGGAACACATAGGGATTTTCAATATGCTTTCTAAAATGGAATTTGTCAAATAGATCAAGCATAGCATCTTTCCATTGACTATAGTACTCTCCATCAAGAACGGGTACTCCACAACTCAAACTCTCCAAAATAGGCATATTCATCTTCCTCCAAAGGTGATTAAACCAAGGTTATGGAGACCTTGCTCTGATACCAATTGTGGGATCACTAGAAGAGTATGTCTAGAGGGGGTGAATAGACTACTAGCACAAATTAAAATCTACACAATATCCAAAGTTAAGTGTTGGCAGATTTGAGAAATTATAGCAAGTCTAGCACACCCTACACATGCAAGTCATCAAGTATAGCAACAGAAAGTACAAACATTGCACATGGAAGTAAAGAGTTGAGTGTCGGGGGGATGACCCCAAGGTACCCCAAAGATGGCGAGTCGGACGGGGTGCCTGCCCGCCTGGGCCGGCTGCTCCGACTCACACCCATGGCCGGCTGCTTTGACCAGCTGGCTGTGCCCACCAGCCGGTAGCCCAAAGCCAACTACGACGTCCCATCAGATACGCGCGGGCCAGACAGACATATCCCATGGCAGAGCACTAGTGGCGAGCATTAGTGCAATGTACGCGTGTCGCGGCGAACTATCTACAGTGTAACTTGTCCCGTGGACATTGACTTATAAAGTGCACCAGGGGACAGACTTAGCTTAGTTCACAAGCTACATATGGCTTGACATGTAAGCTACCCATGGTAGCTTAAACCTCAAGTTGCTTGGGATGTAAGCTACCCACTATAGCTTACATCCCAAGCTACCCACTCATGCCTATATAAATGCCTCATGCCCACCACATATGGGTGTTCCACTCTCACGTGCTCACACATACACACACATGAGGCAAGAAGCCGCATGGCTCTCCTGTCCCATACAGCTCCAGGAGCAACCATGTACTTGATATTCCATAGATATACTAATATGCAGGAGTAGGGATATTATCTATCGGGAGAGCCCGAACCTGGTTAAACCACTACGTGCTATTCGCATACCCGTCCCGGATCATCCACGACAACCTTGCTCTCACCTCAAAAGCCACCCCATGGCTTCTGCCGTCTCGAATGACTCCCCGTGAGAAACGACGATAGTTGGCGCCCACCATGGGGCAAGCTGCCACTGGAACCGCGGTCCGAGCGGGACCCTCTTTGTCATCACCGCCGTCCCTCTGGCGGCGCTCGGGGGTTCGGCGTAGGCACGCCCCCGGGTGCTCGCGCCTGCGCCGGTCGCGTCATCACCGCCGGCCTCGGTATCGTCCGTCTTCACCATCAAATCCTTGGCGCCACGTGCGCCGCGGCTCAGGACGGAGCTGCAAGGGAAGTTGTTGTCCTCGCCACTGTGGGTAGCCCTGCTACTCCCAGTGTTGTGCGTGGCGCACCATCTTCAACCTCTGCGCCTACCTCGCGCACACGCTCGCTGTCGCGCCTGGTGCCGTCCTTCCCGACAGGCTCACCGAGGTCCATCGCAATCTCCGCACAGGAAATCCCCACCACCTCGCCTCTGCTCCGACTGCATCGCCTCGGGCGTGCCTGTCTCCCCATGCGGGCTCGCCAAAGCACCCTCGCCTACGCCAACACTCACCCGCGCTTCCACTCCCCGCTTCACGCCCGTGTGCCCGCGCGCGCCGGCTCCATGCTGGCTCCACGGTTGCGCCCATCGTTCTCTGCCTCCGCCTGCACCTCCAGCTGCGATGGCTTCGCAGGGCTCCATGCCCGCGTCGTGCACGTGCCGACGTCATCGTGCCCGCCAAGCCTGTCTGGCTCCACCCAGATGGCTACCCGCGCATGTGTTTCTTCCCCCAGGCACCGTCTTCCGTGCATTCGACGCACAGGCTCTGTCTGCGCCTCCATGTGCCGGCTAATCAGGCTCGCCCGCAACTCCGTTCGTACCCCCAGGCACCGGTTCCACCACTGGCGGCTGCATACCTGCGTGTAGGGTCCCCTCGTGGCGCCTTCCAAGCCGCATGCGACATCCGGCCGGGCCACCGCAACGCTCGCCGTCCGTGTTGTCGCACCGCCTGCCCACGGTCGGCCCGTGTCGTCGCCGGCTGCTCTCCGCCCCACCCCGTCTAGCTGTGCTGCTTGGCTCAGCAAATCTACGTGCCCGAGCCTTCAACCTCGGCCTCGCCTTGCCCGCGGCGCATGCCAGATCCGCTCCGCCTCCACCTCGCCACGGCACCAGCTGCCGCTCCACGGCTGGCTCCTGTCGCGCCGTTTGCCTCCGCCCCTCCGCGTCGGCTCCGCCTTCCCGATGCCCAGCTCTGGCGCCCACTGGTCCGGCTGCCACTGCCGCACGCACCCCTACCTACAGCGACCAATGCTACCCGCGCCCACGTGCTAGCTCGCCGCTCCGGCTGGCATGCATGCTGGCCCCGCCCGCTCAGACCGGCTGTGCCTCCACGCGCTCCAGCTTCCGGTCTGGGCCGGCCGTGCCGCCTCCGGACGGACCACCACTGCGCATGTGCCCGCGACGGTCCTCTGCTTTGCCTCGCTTCGGGACGGCTGCTATGCCAGACGCCTTGCCCCATCAGTGCTCTGTCGCTGGTCCAACCTGCTCAGCGCTTCGGGCCGGCGTTATCGCCGTGCCTGTCCAAGCCCGGCCTGTCCCACGCCCAGCCGGCTCCCATGCCCGCCAGCTCCCGCGCCTCCGCGTGCCCGCTCTAGCACCGCGCTACTGGCTCACCGCTGTGGCTGGCCACTGTTGCCTCCCGCACGCGGCCCCGGCCGGCTCCGGGCGGCCACCCCTCTGCTCGCTTCCTGCGCCAGCCTCGCGCCGGCTCCGGGTTGCCGCCCACGTGCCCGTCCGGCTCTGCGTGCCTCCCGCTCCCTGTGCGCCTCAGCCACGGTCCTGCCGCCTGCTGGCTCCCCGCGCACCTAGGCTGTCTCCTGCATGGATCCCGTGGTCATGAGGTGGAGCCGGCTGGGGAGGTCAAAGAAAAGTGGAGCCGGTCCAAAAAAAGAGAAGAAACCTGCGTCTGTCCACCTGCGTCCCCACTCAGATGGCCGAATCGCGTTGCCGGCTGGCCTGTCCGTCTACTTCGACACCGGGCCGGCTCTAGCTGCCCACCCGTCTCGCCGTCCGGCCGGTCAGATCTGGCTGACTAGCACACCCGCCGACCGCCAAGGGGCTCGGCGACTACACCCAGCGGGTGCGCCAGCACGCTCCGCAGGCAAAAAGTCGCGCCGGCTATCTTCAACAACAACCGCTTCTGACAACCACCTCGCCGCCACCAAAAACTAATGAACCCCATTGCCCAGAGGCTCGGAGGGTACACCCAGCAAGGCTCCATGCCCATCAGCCGGTGGACAACGCGTCCATCCTCAGTAGTGCCTCGCGCTCATCAGCCGGTGGACCTTGCGTCGGCCCGCGGCAGCGCCGCACGCTCATTAGCCGGCAGACCCTGCATTCGCCCTCGACAGCGCCCCGCGCTCATCAACCGGCGGACCCTACGTCCGCCCTCGGCCACGCCCCATGCTCATCAGCCAGCAGACCCCGCATCCACTCTCGGCCGCGCCTCACGCTCATGAGCCGGCGGACCCCGTGTCCGTCCTTGGTAGTGCCCCGCGCACATCAGCCGGCAGACTCCGCGTTCGCGCTCGGCAGCGCCTCGTGCCCATCGGCCGGCGGACCCCAAGTCCGCACCCGGCAGCGCCTCGCGTGCGTCAGCAGGACCACGTCAGCTACAAACCGCGTTGGTCGGAATCAACAAAACTGCCTCGCCGGCACCCAAAACCAATGTGAGATCTCCACGCGCATACCCTGACACCTTACACACAAAACAAATAACCCGAGCGACCCTCAGGGGCCATCTTCGCATTTATTCTACAACTTTACTATTCGCCCCGGTGCCAGCTAGTCTCGGCCCGGGGCTGGCCGCTTGGCCTGATACGTTCATTCCCACGTGATACCTTAGTAGCGTGCATGGGACCGAAGGCCCACTCTTTGTCTCTGCTACAGACCGCCTCGCGGCTGTCCGGCTAGCGAGAGCAAAAGCTGGAGATCACCACACGCAAAAAGCGTTTAGGGAGAAAACGGCTTGGGTGACCCGGTTGTATCATTTAGGAGTATCCGCTCGGTCGAGTCTTCTCCCAGAGTGTGAGTACTGTATGCTCCATTCTGCGGCCCACTCTTTGTCTCACCTACAGACCGGCTCCTGACTATCTGGCTAGCAAGAGCAAAAGCCAAAGAGCGGAGGGCACATGAAAAAGATTGCAGGGGGCTCAGACGAAACCGAGTTGGAACCCTCTGCATAAACATACACTACCAAAATCAAATATTTGATATATCTGCGCCGACTTAACCTTGTCTTCTGCACGATCATTCCCACGAGGAACCTCCTCGCCTGGAGGCTACTCCTGGTAGGGCACCGTGCCCATCAGCCGGCGGACCCTCCATCCGTGCCCGGCAACGCCTCGCGCTCAACAGCCGGCGGATCCTGCATCCACCTTTGGCAGGGCTCCTCGCTCATCAGCCGGCGAACCCTCCGTCCACGCCCGGCAGCACCTCACGCTCGACAACCGGCAGACCTTGTGTCCGCCTTCGGCAGGGCTCCACGCCCACCAGCCGGTAGACCCTCTATCCGCGCCCGGTAGCGCCTCATGGTTAATAGCCGACGGACCCCGTGTCCGCCTTTGGCAGGGTTCCATACCCACCAACCGACGGACCCTCCATCTGTGTCCGGCAGCGCCTCGCGCTCAACAATCGGTGGACCCCGCGTCTGCCTTTGGCAGGGCTCCCCGCCCATCAGCCGACGTACCGTTCGTCCGGGCCCGGTAGAGCCTCATGCTGGATCGCCGGCGGACCCCGCATCCACCTTTGGCAGGGCTCCACGCCCACCAACCGATGGACCCCCCGTCCGTGCTTAGCAGCGCCTCACGCTCGATAGTCAGCGAACCCCGCGTCCGCCCTCGGCAGGGCTCCACGCCTATCAGCCGTCGGACCCCGCGTCCGCCTTCGGCAGCGCCTCGCGCCGTTCAGTCGGTGGACCCTGCGTCTGCGCCCGACATCTTCAACACCACCGCCTGCTTCAGCAACAGCCAAGACCCTCCGCCCGACTCCTCGAGTCATCCGGAGGCTCGGAGGCGACACCCAACGGGTGCACTGGCGCGCCCCTGCTGGAAACCACCAGCCAGTGAACTCCGTGCTCTCCCCCGGCATCGCCTTAGGCCTTTCAGCCGGCGGACTCCGCATGCACGCCCAGCATCCTCAACGCCACCATCTACTTCAGCAATAGGAAAGACCCTCCGCCCGACTCCTCGAGTTGCCCGGAGGCTCGGAGGCTACACCCAGCGGGTGTGCTGGCGCGCCCTTGCTGGAAGCAAGCCGCATCGTCCCCAACCCACGATCGACCGTCATCGACAACTTCTGCAACAACAACGACAACGACTATGAAAACCCTCCGCTCGACTCTGCGAGTCGCCCGGAGGCTCGAAGGCTACTATCGAGGGGATAACCATCTGGTACCCCAAAGACGGCGAGTCATACAGGGTGCCCACCCGCCTGGGCCGGCTGATATGACTCACACCCATGGCCAGCTGCTCTGACCAGCCAGCTGCGCCCGCCAGCCGGTAGCCTAGAGCCAACTACGACGTCCCAACGGACACACGCGGGCCAGACGGACATATCCCGTGGCAGTGCACTAGTGGTGAGCATTAGTGCACTGTACGCGTGTCACGCAAACTATCTACAGTGTAACCTGTATTCTGGACACTGACTTATAAAGTGCACCAGGGGACAAACTTAGCTTAGTCCACAAGCTACATATGGCTTGACATGTGGGTAGCTTACACCTCAAGCTGCTTGGGATGTAAGATACCCACTGTAGCTTACATCCCAAGCTACCCACTCATGCCTATATAAACGCCTCATGCCCACCACATATGGGGGTTCCACTCTCACGTGCTCACACATACAGACAAATGAGGCAAGAAGCCTCATGGCTGTCCTCTCCCATATAGCTCCAGGAGCAACCATGTACCAGATATTCCACAGATATACAGATATGCAGGAGTAGGGGTATTATCTCTCCGGAGAGCCCTAAACCTGGGCAAACCACTGCGTTCTATTCGCATACCCATCCCGGATCATCCACGACAACCTTGCTGTCACCTCGATAAGCCACCCCATGGCATTTGCCGTCTTGCATGACCCCCCGTGAGAAAATGACAACATCGAGATAGGGAGATCAAACGCATGAAGGACACGAAGATTTTTCTCGTGGTTCTGATAGGTGGTGCTATCGTACGTCCACGTTTATGGAGTCTTCAACCCACGGAGGGTAACAGTCGCGAGATTCCATGGAGGGCTCTACCCATGGAGGTTCTGATACGTCCATTTTGCATCATGCTTTTATATTGATATTTATTACATTATGTGCTGTTATTACACGTTATGGTACAATACTTATGCCTTTTCTCTCTTATTTTACAAGGTTTACATGAAGAGGGAGAATGCCGGTAGCTGGAATTTTGGACTGGAAAGGGAGCAAATCCGAGATACCTATTCTGGACAACCCCAAAATTTCTGAAAATTTACGGAGTATTATATTGGAATATATGAAAAATACTGGGCGAAACATATACTAGAGGGGGCCCACTAGGAGGACGCAAGCCTGCTAGGCGCGACCACCCGCTGGCCACGCCTAGCAGTCTTGTGACCCACCTGGCAGGTTCCCGATGCCCATCTTCTGCTATATGGAGGGTTTTGACCTGGAAAAATCATAAGAAATATTTTGGGACGAAGCACCACCATCTCAAGGTGGAACTTGCACAGAAGCAAGCTAGAGCTCCGACATGGCGGTTCTACCAGGGAAACTTCCCTCCCGGAGGGGGAAATCGAAGCCATCATGATCACCAACGATCCTCTCATCGAGAGGGGGTCAATCTACATCAACATATTCACCAGTACCATCTCCTCTCCAAACCCTAGTTCATCTCTTGTATCCGATCTTTGTCTCAAACCTCAGATTTGTACCTGTGGGTTGCTAGTAGTGTTGATTACTCCTTGTAGTTGATGCTAGTTGGTTTACTTGGTGGAAGATCATATGTTCAAATCCTTTATGATAATAAATACTCCTCTGATTATGAACATGAACATGTTATGTGAGTAGTTATGTTTGTTCCTGAGGACATGGGATAAGTCTTGTTATAAGTAATAATGTGAATTTGGTATCCGTTCGATATTTTGATGAAATGTATGTTGTCTCTCCTCTAGTGGTGTTATGTGAACGTCGACTACATAACACTTCACCATTATTTGGGCCTAGGGGAACGCATTGGGAAGTAATAACTAGATGATGGGTTCCTGGAGTGATAGAAGCTTAAACCCTAGTTTATGTGTTGCTTTGTAAGGGGCTGATTTGGATCCATATGTTTCATGCTATGGTTAGATTTATCTGAACTCTTCTTTCGTAGTTGCGGATGCTTGCGAGAGGGGTTAATCATAAGTGGGAGGTTTGTCCTAGTAAGGGCAGCACCCAAGCACCGGTCCACCCACATATCAAATTTTCAAAGTAACGAACGATAATCAAATGAGCATGATGGAAACTAGCTTGAAAGAAATTCCCATGTGTCCTCGAGAGCGCCTTGCTTTATATAAGAGTTTGTCCAGGCCTATCCTTTGTTACGAAAAGTATTGGGATACCTTGCTGCACCTTTGCTACACTTGTTACTTGTTACTCGTCACAAATTATCTTATCAGAAACCTATGTGTCACCGATAATTTCAGTGCTTGCAAAGAATACCTTAGTGGAAATCGCTAGTCATTTCCTTCTGCTCCTCGTTGGGTTCAACACTCTTACTTATCGAAAGGACTATGATAGATCCCCTATACTTGTGTGTCATCAAGACTCTTTTCTGGCGCCATTTCTAGAGAGTGAAGTGCCTTTGGTAAGTGGAATCTGCTAAGGAAAAATTTATATAGTGTGCTGAAATTTACTCTCACTTGTTACTATGGAAAGTAATCCTTTGAGGGGCTTGTTCGGGGTATCTTCACCTCGACCGGAAACACAAAGAGTGGTCCCTCAACATACTAAACCTACTGAAAATATTTGTTATGAAGTTCCTTCGGGTATGATAGAGAAACTGCTGGCTAATCCTTATGCAGGAGATGGAACACTACATCCTGATTTGCATCTAATCTATGTGGATGAAGTTTGTGAATTATTTAAGCTTGCAGGTCTACCCGAGGATCACGTTAAGAAGAAGGTATTTCCTTTATCTTTGAAGGAGAAGTCATTGACATGGCATAGGCTATGTGATGATATTGGATCATGGACCTACAACCGATTGAAAATGGAATTTCATTAGAAGTTCAATCCTATGCATCTAGTTCATCATGATTGGAATTATATCTATAATTTTTGGCGTCGTGAAGAAGAAAGAATCGCTCAAGATTGGGGGAGGCTTAAGTCAATGTTATATTCATGCCCCAATCATGATCTCTTAGGAGAAATTATTATTCATAATTTTTATGCTCGGCTTTCTCGTAATGATCAATCCATGCTCGATACTTCTTGTGTTGGTTCCTATATGAAGAAAGATATTAACTTCAAATAGGATTTATTGGAAAGAATTAAACGCAACTCTGAAGATTGGGAACTCGAAGAAGGTAAGGAGTCAGGTATGAACCTTATGTTTGATTGTGTTAAATCCTTCGTAGACATGCTTTTCATGAATTTAGCACTAAATATGGGCTTGACTCTAAGATAGTAGCTTCTTTTTGTGAATATTTTGCTACCCATGTTGATCTCCCGAAGGAGAAGTGATTGAAATATCATCCTACCATTGAGGTGAAAGTAGTTGAACCTATTAAGGTTGAAGAGGAAACTGTTACTTATAATGTTGATCCTGTTATTCCCGCTGCTTATATTGAGAAACCACCTTCCCCTGTTAGAATAAAGGAACATGGTAAAACTTGAACTATGGTTCGTAAGAGCTGTGCTAGAACACCTACACCCCCCGAGCAAATTAAAGTTGATCCTAGTATTGCTATGGTTAAGGATCTCTTGGTTGATAATATTGTTGGGATATGTTATTCAATTTTGTGATGAAGCCACTAGAATTGCTAAACCTGATGCTAAAGATAAACATAGACCCATTGTTGGCATGCCTGTTGTTCCTATTAAAATAGGAGATCATTGTTATCATGGCTATTGTGATATGGGTGCTAGTTGAGTGCCATTCCCTTTACCTTATATAAAGAGATTATGAATGATATTGCACCAGCTGAGTTAGAGGAAATTGATTTTACAATTAAGCTTGCTAATAGAGATAGTATATCACTAGTCGGGATTATTAGAGATGTTGAAGTCTTGTGTGGGAAAATAAAATATCCTACTGAGTTTCTTGTTCTTGGATCTCCACAAGATGATTTTTGTCCCATTATATTTGGTACCCTTCTTTAATACCGTTAAAGCCAGGATAGATTGTGAGAAGGAAACTATTATCATAAGTTTTGGGGATACGTCTCATGAGTTTAGTTTCTCTAAATTTCGTACACAACCCCATGATAAATAATTGCCTAGTAAGGATGAAATTATTGGTCTTGCTTCTATTGATGTGCCTCCTACTGATCCTTTAGAACAATATTTGCTGGACCATGAAAATGATATGCATATGTGTGAAAGGAATGAAATAGAGAGGATTTTCTTTGATTAACATCCTATTACGAAACACAACTTGCCTGTTGAAATACTAGGGGATCCTCCTCCACCCAAGGGTGATCCCGTGTTTTAGCTTAAACAATCACCGGATACTCTGAAATATACTTATCTTGATGAAAAGTAGATATATCCTGTTATTATTAGTGCTAACTTTTCAGAGCATGACGAACAGAGATTATTGAAAACTCTGAGGAAGCACAATGCCGCTATTGGATATACTCTTGATGATCTTAAGGGAATTAGTCCCACTCTATGTCAGCATAAAATTAAAAGGGAGCCCGATGCTAAACCAGTTGTTGATCACCAATGACGGTTAAATCCTAAAATGAAGGAAGTGGTAAGAAATGAAATATTAAAGCTTCTGGAGGCAGGTATCATTTACCCTATTGTTGATAGTAGATGGGTTAGTCCTGTTCATTGTGTCCCTAAGAAAGTAGGTATTACCATAGTTCCTAATGATAAAAATGAATTGATCCCACAGAGAATTGTTATGGGATATAGAATGGTAATTGATTTTAGGAAATTAAATAAAGCTACTAGAAAAGATCACTACCCTCTACCTTTTATTGATCAAATGCTAGAAATACTATCCAAACACACACATTTCTACTTTCTAGTTAGTTATTCTGGGTTTTCTCAAATACCTCTATCAAAAGAAGACCAAGAGAAGACCACTTTTACCTGCCTTTTGGTACCTTTGCTTATATATGCATGCCTTTTGGTTCATGCAATGCACCTGCTACCTTTCAAAGATGTATGACTGCTATATTCTCTGATTTTTGTGAAAGAATTGTTGAGGTTTTCATGGATGATTTTTTTGTTTATGGAATTTCTTTTGATGATTTTTTGAGCAACCTTGATCGAGTTTTGCAGAGATGCGAAGAAACTAATCTTGTCTTGAATTGGGATAAGTGCCACTTTATGGTAAATGAAGGTATTGTCTTGGGACATAAAATTTCCGAAAGAGGTATTCAAGTTGACAAAGCTAAAGTTGATGCTATCGAAAAATGCCATGTCCTACGGATGTTAGAGGTATAAGAAGTTTCCTTGGTCATGCTAGTTTCTATAGGAGATTTATTAAAGACTTCTCTAATGTTTCTAGACCGCTCACTAATCTCTTGCAAAAGGATGTTCCATTCTTTTTTGATGATGATTGTGTAGAAGCTTTTGAAATTCTTAAGAATGCCTTGATTTCTGCACCTGTTGTTCAACCACCTGATTGGAACGCACCCTTTGAAATTATGTGTGATGCTAGTGATTATGCCGTTGGTGCTGTCCTAGGAAAAAGAGTTGATAAGAAATTAAATGGTATTCATTATGCTAGCAAAACTCTAGATAGTGCTCCAGAAACTATGCTACCACTGAAAAATAATTTTTAGCAGTTGTGTTCGCTTGTGATAAGTTTAGACCCTATATTGTTGATTCTAAAGTAACTTTTCACACTAATCATGCTGCTATTAAATATCTTATGGATAAGAAAGATGCTAAACCTAAAATTATCAGGTGGGTTCTTCTTCTACAAGAATTTGATTTGCATATTGTTGATAGAAACGATGCTGATAACCATGTAGCAGACAACTTGTCTAGGTTAGAGAATGTTCTTGATGACCCACTACCTATTGATGATAACTTTCCCCATGAACAATTAGCTGTCATAAATGCTTCTCGTAATGTTCCTTGGTATGCTAATTACATTGTTGCTAAATTTATACCGCCTAGTTTCACATACCAAAAATAGAAAAAGTTCTTCTATGATGTAAGACATTACTTTTTGGATGACCCACACCTCTATAAAGAAGGAGTAGGTGGTGTTATTAGATGTCGTGTACCTAAGCATGAACATGAAAAGATCCTACACAAGTGTCATTCCGAGGCCTACGGAGGACACCACGCTGGAGATAGAACTGCACATAAGGTATTACAATCTGTTTTTTATTGGCCTACTCTCTTCAAGGATGCTCGTAAGTTTGTCTTGTCATGTGATGAATGTCAAAGAGTCAACAATATTAGTAGACGTCCGGAAATGCCACTCTTTTGTTATTGAACCATTTGATGTTTGGGATTTTGATTATATGGGACCTTTTCCAACGTCTAATGGGTATACTCATATTTTAGTTGCTGTTGATTATGTTACTAAGTGGGTAGAAGCTATTCCAACTAGTAGTGTTGATCATAACACCTCTATTAAGATGCTTTAAGAAGTTATTTTCCCTAGATTTGGAGTCCTCAGATATTTAATGATTGATGGTGGTTCACATATTATTCATGGTGCGTTCCATAAGTTGCTTGCTAGGTATGATGTTAATCATAGAACTGCATATCCTTATAATCCTTAGTCTAGTGGTCAAGTAGAATTAAGCAGTAGAGAAATTAAATTGATCTTGCAAAATACAGTTAATAGATCTAGGAAAAACTGGTCTAAAAAACTTGATGATGCATTATGGGCTTATAGAACTGCTTACAAGAACCCTATGGGTATGTCTCCGTATAAAATTGTTTATGGTAAAGTATGTCACTTACCTCTAGAGCTAGAGCATAAAGCTTATTGGGCAATAAAAGAGCTCAACTATGATTTCAAACTTGCTGGTGAGAAGAGGTTATTTAACATTGGCTCACTTGATGAATGGAGAACTCAAGCCTATGAGAATGTCAAGTTGTTTAAAGAGAAAGTTAAGAGATGGCATCATAAAAGGATACAAAAGTGTGAATTCAATGTAGGTGATCATGTCTTTCTATATAATTCTCGGTTAAGATTTTTTGCAGGAAAACTTCTCTCTAAATGGGAAGGGCCTTACATTGTCGAGGAAGTATATCGTTCCGGTGCCATCAAGATCAACAACGTGGAAGGCACAAAGCCAAAGGTGGTAAACGGGCAAAGAATCAAACATTATATCTCAGGTACTCCCATAAATGTTGAAACCAATGTTATCAATACCATAACTCCGGAAGAGTATATTAGGGAGACCTACCGAAACGTTTCAGACTCCGAAAAGGGATAGGTATGTGGTAGGGTAAGTAAACCGACCACAAAACTTTCCCAATAGCAATATTACTCTGTTTTGGAGTATTTAAAAATTTAGGAAAATCAAAAGTAGTCCGAAGACACACGAGGAGGTGACAAGCCTAGCTGGCCGCACCTAGGGGGCTTGCCACCACCCCATGCACCCTACGGACTCCATTTTCTTGTGGAACACTCTTTTGGGTCAGCAAAAAATCATTATATAATCTCCCAAAGGTTTGCACCTTCCTATCAAAACAATACCTCTTGTTTTCATTTTGAGCCGTTTCTGTTACACATTTGGATCGTCATGGCATCCCCAAGTGCTCCGAAGGACAAGTTTTTCGAGAATGTCATCAACCCTTATCTTGTGGAGGTGCTGCAACACCCTCAAACCATTGAGATGCGTGAGGGGGTGTTGTACATCCGTGACATTGAGGGGACAAAGAAGACCGGGAGCGTGGAAACAAGGCTCGAAGCTATAGAGTAGCAAGTCTTCAAGTGCCAAGGGATGGTAGAATGAGGACACAATGCCAATCATATGATGATCGAAGAGTTTACCCATAAACAAAAGCTAGCCACCAAGGACATCATCGAACACATCTTCAAGCTTTACGAGAAAATCGAGCATCTCCAAGCCCAGATTTATGAGCTGTAAAACCAAAACTGTGAGTATGAATACAGATTTAAGAGAATGAGTTTGGCTACAGATTTGAGGATTCCGCAGACTCGTTCATCTTTTTGCGACGGTGAGCCTATGCCTTAGTAGACGGAGGACAAGCTTCCAACCTCATCAACAACTCCACCACCATCACCTTTGAAGAATGACACCTGACCACATGGGTGTGGGCACTCCCCTTGGCTTGTGCCAAGCTTGGGGGAGGTGCCCCGATATAGTATCACCATCACACCTTTCCCCTTTTTCCTTTCTCTTGTTTTTCTTAGTTCAATCCTTTTTGATTTTGTTTTGATCTAGTAGAATAAATATTTAGTATGATCTAGCTTTGATTTTTGCTTTTTGCTCCCCTTATGTCAGCAAGTACGAGAGTTATATAATAAAAAGTAGTTTTGATGTGAGGGCTCTGCTAGCTTATTATGCTCTTGAGAGTAATGAATAAAAGAAGAATACAATAAAAGCAAAGGGTATACATAGTGATCTTATGGGGAGTGATAACTTCTCATATAAAAAGTATGTTGATTGAAATTTGTTGGGAGTTAACAAACATAGTGATTGGTCATTGTTGCAATTGAAAAGGAACTGGTAAATAAAGAGAGATTCACATATAAATATATTATCTTGGACATCTTTTATGATTGTGACCACTCATTAAAATATTACAAGCTAATAAGTTGTTGTTAGACAAGGAAAACAACATAATGGGTTATGTTTGCTTGCCTCCGGATAGAAGTTATATGGTTTTAGATCCTCCAACGTGTAGTGCTTGCTTCCAACCCATATTAGCCAAAACTTCTGCACCAAGTAGAGATACTACTTGTGCATCCAAACACCTCAACCCAGTTTTGCCATGAGAGTCCACCATACCTTCCTATGGATTGAGTAAGATCCTTCAAGTAAGTTGTCATCGGTGCAAAAAAAGCAATACGAATTGCTCCTAAATATGTGTGATCTTTTATTGTAAGGGAAATAAGCATTGTACGAACTTGTGATAGTAAAGAAATAAAAGTGACAGACTGCATAATAAAGGTTGCTATCACAGAGGGCAATACAACGTGACGTTCCTTTGCACTAAGGGTTGGTGCATCCCAAAATAAAAAGTGCATGACAAGCTCTGCTTCCGTCTGCGAAGGGCCTATCTATTACTTTTACTTTTAAGTACTTACCTTTATGCAAGAGTCACGGTGATCCTCAACACTTCCTACATTTCGCCTCTCTCTTGGCAATCATTGTGTGTTGGGGAATGCTCTGTATGCATATATCCACTCGGATGTGGGTGATCATGAGTTATTATGATTGACAACACCCTTGAGGTGAATAGTTGGGAGGCAAAACTATAAGCCCCTATCTTTCTCTGTGTCCGATTGAAGCTTTGATCTCATGAGTACTGCGTGAGTTTTAGAAATTAGGAAATACTAAAATATGATTGAGTATGTGGGTTTGCTTTACAAGCTCTTATATTGACTCTTCCCGATGTTATGATAAATTGCCAATTGCTTCAATCACTAAGATCATAGTTTGTTGGTTGTCAATAGAGTTCTTGGTTCATAATTTATCTTGTGAATGAATTGTTACTCTAGGATAAGAAATCTTATACAATAAGTATTGTTGTTCTAAAGATGTTCATGATGCCCTCATTTATGTATTGTATTTTATCGACACCTCTATCTCTACACATGTGGGCATATTTATTGATCTCGGCTTTCGCTTGAGGGCAAGCGAGGTCTATGCTTGGGGGAGTTGATATGTCCATTTTGCATCATGCTTTTATATTATGTTTATTACATCATGGGCTGTTATTACACGTTATGGTGCAATACTTATGCCTTTTCTCTCTTATTTTACAAGGTTTACAAGAAGAGGGAGAATGCCGACAACTGGAATTCTGGACAAGAAAATGAGAAAATCTAAGATACCTATTCTGCACAACCCCAAACATCCTAAAAATTTATGGAGAATTATTTTGGAATTTATAAAAACTACTATGCAAAACAGATAGGAGAGGGGGCCCACCAGGAGGTGGGAAGCCTACTAGGCGCGACCACCTCCCTGGTCGCGCCTAGCAGGCTTGTGACCCATCTGGCAGGTCCCCGATGCCCATATTCTACTATATGGAGGATTTTCAACTGGGAAGATCATAAGAAAGCTTTCGGGACGAAGCACGGCTGTCTCGAGGCGGAACTTGGACAGAACCAATCCAGAGCTCCGGCAGGGCTTTTCTGCCGGGGAAACTCCCCTCCCGGAGGGGGAAATCGAAGGCATCGTCATCAGCAACGATGCTCTCATCGAGAGGGGGTCAATATCCATCAATATCTTCACCAGCACCATCTCATCTCCAAACCCTAGTTCTTCTCTTGTATCCGATCTTTGTCTCCAACCTTAGATTGGTACCTGTGGGTTGCTAGTAGTATTGATTACTCCTTGTAGTTGATGCTAGTTGGTTTACTTGGTGGAAGATCATATGTTCATATATTTTATGATAATTAATACTACTTTGATTATGAACATGAACATGTTTTGTGAGTAGTTACGTGTGTTCGTGAGTACATGGGATAAGTCTTGTTATAAGTAATCATGTGAATTTGGTATTCGTTCAACATTTTGATGAGATGTATGTTGTCTCTCCTCTAGTGGTGTTATGTGAACGTCGACTACATAACACGTCACCATTATTTGGGCCTAGGGGAAGGCATTGGGAATTAATAACTAGATGATGGGTTGCTAGAGTGACAGAAGCTTAAACCCTAGTTTATGTGTTGCTTCGTAAGGGGCTGATTTGGATCCATATGTTGCATGCTATGGTTATATTTATCTTAATTCTTATTTCGTAGTTGCGGATGCTTGCTAGAGGGGATAAGTGTGAGGTTTGTCCAAGTAAGGGCAGCACCCAAGCACTGATCCACCCACTTATCAAATTATCAAAGTAACGAACGCGAATCAAATGAGCATGATGAAAACTAGCTTGACAGAAATTCCCATGTGTCCTCGGGAGCGCATTGCTTTATATAAGAGTTTGTCCAGGACTTTCCTTTTCTACAAAAAGGATTGGGATACCTTTCTGCACCTTTGCTACACGTGTTACTCATTAGTCGTCACAAATTATCTCATCACAAAACTATCTGTCATTTCCTTGCAGTGCTTGCAGAGAATACCTTACTAGAAACCGCTAGTCATTTCCTTCGTCTCCTCATTCGTTTCAACACTCTTACTTCTCGAAAGGACTACAATAGAACCCCTATACTTGTGGGTCATCAGGTTCCATGGAGAAGCAACCTTGATTATACCATGATGGCCTACGTCCGCGGAGGACTAGCTTAACTCGGGGTGGATCTTCACGAAGTAGGCAATCTCCTTGCCCTTACAAAGTTCTTGGTTCACTCCACAACATGAAGTAGGAGGCTCCCAAGCGACACCTAAGAAATCTAGGAGGCACCACCCTCAAAAAGGTAATATGCTCGATAATGTCGATGAAGTCCTTGCTCTTGTGCTTCAAGATGATAGACTCCGCAACACTCAATCACTGTCTCAAAGATTTGGCTTTGGTGGAAGAGATTGATTGGGTGGAAAGAAAACTGGGAAGGCTAAATATCAAGATTCATATGGTTGGAATGGAATGGCATGATCTCAACACATGAGTAGGCGGCTCTCTCTTAGAAAATCTGATATGATAGGTGGGGATCTGTTCTGAGTGCTTCCCTTGCGAGTGAGTAGTGGTGGAGGGGCATATATAGGCATCTCCAAAAATCCAACCATTACACCATAAGTGACCAACTCGGTGAATCTCGGTGGTAACGAGTTGCTCCAAAGGTAGCAACTGTTGAATCTCGGTGAGACATATATATAATTCTCGGTGGTACTGATCAGGTGTCCAACGGTCAGAATCCAAATCTCGGTGACGCTGATCCAAAAACTCGGAATTTCCGATTTTGTGAATTGAGGCAACAGAGAGTTGGCAGCCTGAACTCGGTGGCACGAATGTGGATCGGTTGCACCGATGTGCTAGGGTTTGGCATGGTTCTTGGAATCGGTTGGACCAAGTGGGAAGTGCTCATGTCACCGATTTTGCAAGAATGGCTTAGACAGAATATGTGGAGACTTTGTGGGTGTTTTTGGTGACTATCACTTGTGCACGTTTTAGCATCTTGTTCGCCAACAATAGCTTACCCCCTTTTAATAGTATTGGCTTTTCCTATGGACTCAAAGTGATTTTTCACAAAGTAAAATGTAGAGTCCTCTTCCTTAAAGCTTTGCCAATGCTATTCCTTCTCCTCCTTCTTCATGGGGATACTATCCAAAATCCTTTTTGCCAACCCATCTCTCTCTATGGACTTTTATCTGAAATGCACTACGTAGAAATATCAGTGCAAGAGACAATGTATATTGTCATGAATTATCAAAACCACCAAGGTAGCATATTGTGATTTCACCTAAGCGTTCCATGGATGCTCCACGGACGCCAAGGTTGCCATGTACTCAATGATGTCAGATGGAAATATGAAAACCTTCCCCTAGCATGAAAGTCAAACAAATGCAAGAGCATGCAATGAAATAAACTCACAGGAATCTCACTAAATACCAAGATGCAACGATAGTGCTGTGAAGAGTAGGTTTCTCGATAAAATGGTGTTTAACCATAGAGGCATGGTCAAGGTAAGTCTCAGGAAGCCTACAACCGTCCTCTAATATTGCCATATGAAGGTCCCTAGCAAGACGAGAACCGTAAATACCACCATAAATGGTAACCCGTTCTATTAGTATGGAAACGACGCGTAATAATGGCTTCCACACTATAACTCCTCTCCACGAAAAGTGCACAAGGCAACAAAGCAAGGTCAGGGAAACTAAGTGTTGCACCCTCCTGTTCCACACTATAACTCCTCTCCTATAAATAAAGCAAAGTAGTGCACCAAAGGAAAATGAAAATTAGTAGCCCTGGCCTTAGAAGTACCTCGAAATTCTCCCATAATCAAGGTGAGAATAAAACCTTTAGATTTATCAAGGCTAGGTTCATCTAGTATTCCCTCAGGAAGAAACATGCATATTTCACACAAACATGCAGATGGCAATTCGAAGGTATGTTCATATAAATGGAATGCTACCGTAGGTGTATCACGTCTAGGGATGAAATGAAAGTTGGTTAGGCCTGCATTAGCCAAGAATTGCTCGAACTCATGGGGGAAACCGGGTTTGTTAATGAACGAATTGCTTGGCCACTAATATGGTTTCACCTTAGCTCTTCAAGGAAGATTTATCCCAGGTGGTCCTCTCGAAGTTCTCTCCGAACCCTGAATCTAGGAGCCTCTCGTGAATATGTTCTACAACATTTTCTTTCACTACAAATTTCTAAATTTTTTTGCCACAAATAAGAGGTGAATAAAACTCAACAAAATTGATAGCAACTGCTCATATTGCTGCCTATAGGCTATATCAAGCATTAAAACTACTTAGAACCAAACAAATTTGACATGCAAGTTCATTTTCTTGGTCATCAACAGTATAAAAATATGAAAAATATAAACCACTAAAAACCTAATTGGACACATGGAGGAGTCACATACCATGGAACAACTTCCCTGAATAGTTTCAGAAATGGAGCTTGGAGCAAAGAGATCAAAAATTTGTGTCTAGAAGCAAGAACTCGAGCTAGGAACTAAGAACGAATTTTTCAAGAGGTGTAAGAAGCTACACTGATGCAACAACGTGCTATACAAACAATTTTTAACCCCTTTCTGTGACATAGTTTTAAATCGTCGCCTTGCTTGTGTGGATGATAGGGGGTCCATCCCACACGACATAGAAGAATCGATGGCGATGGTGACCACGAATGCAAATGTTTGCCAAAACTAAACGTATGGGATGTCCCCATCCATCACAAACGAGAGTCACTGGTCAACCGTTCGAGATATGGCATACTTACATACGGCCCATCCTTGCAAGTCGTGTGAGATCACACTAACATTGCACACGCTATTTTGCAGGTCACTGTTTGTGATGTGTGTCGAATTGCAAACAGTTCATAATTGTAAAGCGTGTATGATAAGGATACAATCACACACATTTTGTCCTACCGCGTTGTTTGCGATATACCAAGATTCCCAAATGCTCCAACTGTCGTACTCGTGTCGGATGCATACGACATAACAAATAGTTAAAAACTATAAATTGTGTATGATAAGGAGACTATCACAAAATAGTTAGGTCTGCTTAACCGTCGCATATGGTAATTGTGTGCATTGTCACACATGGTTTCTCTCTGTGAAACATGTCGAATCATGAGGTATATCACACACGTTCAGCTTTACAAACCGTGTGCGGTGTAATGACCCGCAGAGCTTATTTTTCTGCTATTTTAATTGCCACAATTTGAAATTCTTCATGATTTGAATTTTAAAGTAGGCTATAAAAATTTGCATATCCATCTTATATAGACATAGGTTCAACAACTAATGCATTATTCCATTCCCAGGTATATATGTTCAAGAATTACATCAAGAAATAATAATTACATTAGGACCTGATAAAGAATGATGAAGCACGATTGCATACTTGTATTAAATACGGTAAAGAAAGAGGCGAAAGACATTATGGTAGTTGTACAAGGTGAAGAGGAATGCCCATATTGTGTCCTCCTCCATGCAGAATGCATGGACGACTGTAGGACAGCCCCTTGTGATGGTGGACCGCCCATCCTTCTCAGTATTGATGAGGACATTATCTAGTAGAAAACATGCCCTTGGACCGAAGCATTAGTCTGAGTTGGCTTCTAGACCGGGACTAATGCTGCCACTAGCCCCGGTTCATTAGGCTAGGCATTAGTCCTGGTTCATGAGGAACCTCTAGTCCCGGTTGGTGTTACCAACCGGGACTAAATGGGTGGTGGCAAGATGGTGTCAGAATGGGGCCCCTGCGAGCCCCTTTAGTCTTGGTTGGTAACACCAACTGGGACTAGAGATGGACCTCTAGTCCCGGTTTGTAGGACCAATCGTGACTAAATATATCCCTATATATAGATGCTTCTTCTAGCCCAAGCTCATCCTCTCCATTCTCTGTTTTCTCTTCCTCTTGTTGAGATCATCCCTCCATTTTTGCCAAAATTTGTCAAGATTTGAGGCACCCCATCTATTCAAGTGTTCACAAAAGTTAGCAACTTTTTCCTTTCATCCCTCATTGGTGGATTTGCTCGTCCAATGCTCTATAAGTATAGTGATTTGTGGGTTCTAGTTTGGGAGTAATTATGTGGGAGTTTATTTGATTTATATGCAATTTGAGCTCAAATTAACTTCTTAGTTTGCATATGTGTAGGTGTGGTTTACTTAGCGCTTTTCCGTCCTCGTCCTAACCACCGTCGATTGCCCGCACTGTCCCATCACCGGCACCACGTTGGTGAGCCTCTTCTTATCCATATCCTTTTTATAAAAAAATATTATTTTGTATGATTTAGATAGTTACTTGCATATTTTTCTTACTTGTATGATTGTTTGTTATACATACTGCCATGGTTTTGATATCCGTGCCCATCAGCCCTCGTCCGGTTTACGGTTCGGATGTGGTATATTCTCTTTTATAACTATTTGTTGCATTTCGTGTTTATGACAATTATACCCGTCAAGTTGACATAGATATTTTTATCTAGGAGGTATCTGAACCGGAAATTCCAACCGACCCTATTGTCGAGAAGCTAAATTTAGTTGAAAAAGTAAATGATTATTTGAAAGAAAAATTGAAAAGAGTTGAAGAAGAGAAGATGAAATTGGAGTTGTATGTTGCCGATGTCGTCGATGATCACAAGATCAAGATGGATGCAATGCGCTTGAAGATTAGAAAGATTAGTAAATATTTCATTAATAAAGAGTTGGTATCATTATTCCATTGGATCAATTGTTACCTTAGTTGTGATTTTGATCGCATTTGTTATTGCATTTAAATGTTTTAGCAACATAGTTGTATGTTGTTTATGAGAATAAGTCCGGTGTTGTTACAACCCAAGTGTTGTCCCTACCTTTATTGGCATGTAATCTCTTGTATGAACCTTGTGTCATGAGATTTATGAATGAATTGCACCTTGTCATGCCATGCTATGTATTGAATTCATGCATCATGCATCATGCATTCATCATGCCATGCCTAGTTGTGAAGTGACCTTGTATCTTGTGGTTTGTTGTGGGTGTGTTCTTGTGTTGTGTGATGTGCTTGGGGATTGGTGACGCAACCCTCCTTCCCTTTTCCCACTCTTTTCTTTTCAAACAACCCTTTCAATACCCCCCCCTTATTTCATGTTATTTGATAAACAGAATTAAGTTGCTATTTAAATTATTTAAAAATGTTCAAGTGCTAGCCTAATATGTTTTGAGCATGTGAGTGTTGGTCTTTTATTGTTTTGAGCTTTATGTATTTGTGGCATTTAAATAACAGGGGCTGCCAATTTTAAAAATATTTAAACTACTTGCCTAAAATTCATCTTAATATTTTTATTAAATAGTGCAATTTATTTTCTTTGCAAAAGTAATTTTGTTCTGCACAAAGACCTTTTATTTTTCTCTCGGGTTTTTCCCTTGTATTGTGGTGTTTTTTAAACAAAAGCTTCTCTGTTTATTTGTTTGCGATAGTGAGCGCCAGAGATAGGCCTTTCCTTCCTGTGGCCCAGTCCGCTCGAGGAACGGCTACCTGCTCCGTCTGTCGCTGTCGTCAGGTTCAGAGAGAGAGAGACCGCTCCTCCTTCCCCTTTTCCATCGCCCATTGCCGTCAGCTCGTGGGTATTTAGTCCCCCCTCAGCGTGCGTGCCCCCTCCGCTAGGGTTCCTCTCTTCCCACGCGTTGCCGCAGCTCCCATCTCCCTCTCAATTCCTCTCCCTCCTCTCTTCTTCCCCCTTGTCAAGTAAGGAATTCAGAGCGTAGTGAGGTTCAGAGAGAAGCAGAGTCCCCGTCGGTCATCTTCGCTGTCGTCGCCACGTCTCCGGTGGGTCTTGTCCCCAATGGTGATGGCGTGGAGCTCGGGGATCCTCCCCGCGTTCCATTTCCGCCGCTAGGAGCCCTAGAGAGGCTCTGCAGTGACGGCCCCGTCTTCTTCTTCGCTAGACACGTCCGCTCTGTCATCTTCTTCCCCTGCTTCGACTCTGGCGTGCGTCTCCGACCCCCTCTGTCATCTTCTTCTCCTCCGGCAGCCCTGTGGTGAGCAGTTGGTCCTCCACCGTGCCCCCCCCCGCTGCCCTGATGCGCGCGCGAGCTCGTCGTGCCCGACGAGCCCGTGCTCGTGTCCATTGTAGTTTCGCCGTAGTTGCAGGTGGTGTTGTCGTGCGTTCTCATCGATGTTAGAGGTAGGAATGCGCCCCCTGTAGGTGCAGCTTCTCCCTGCTTCTTTTCCCCTTGCCAGTGAGGTCGTGTGCTTGCCGGAATTGCTGCCGCCGCGCTCTGTCGCCGGATGTGTTCTGCGCGTCAGTTTCGTCAGGTTCCCATGCGTGTGTGTGTGTATTAGTGGGCTCGTGCCCCTCCTCTGTTAAGTGCCGAGCGCGTAGCGCAGTGGTTGGCGCTAGGGGAATCGACCAGGTGGTCGAGGGTTCGATCCCGAACCCCTCCCCCTTTTTGTTTTTCTTTTCTTTTGTTTTTTTACCCTTTTGTTACATATGTATTTGAGTGTGTGTGCTTCATGCATACACACTTATGTGTAGTGGTGTGGTGGTTCATATGTGCTTGTGTGTATGTGAGAGTATGTGCCTAGTGCACTTGTGAGTGTGAGTGTGTGTGCCTATATGCATTATGCATATATGGGCATGAGAGTGTGTGTGTGGATGAACACCACCTCATGGGTGGTATTCTCATGGTTGTATTGTGCTCATATGTCCTTGGGCATATATAGAGCATGTGTGTGCCTGCTTTGTAGTGTGTGTGTTTAGAGAGTGTGTGTGTGAGTGTGACAAGTGGGTCTTTTCCCCACTTGCCATACCCTTGTTGGTTATGCATGTTTGTAGGTTTGTAGTTCATTTCCATGTTAAACTAAGTTTCTAAATCTGGTTATGATCACATTTGCTCATGTCCAGTTAGAGTAATATTCCACTTATGAGAGTGGATGATGTTTGCTTGCTAGTAATTTGTGCCATGTAGCTTCACATGAACATATGAGTATGACACATGATATTGGGGTAGAAAGAGCCAATGAATCCATTGGTGCTTTCAGATTTAACTTTTGAGCAAGTTCATAAAACTGTCATTTTCAGCTGTGATGCTACTTTGTCATTTTTTGCATGATTTAATCCATGCTTGCTTTGGGGCATGTGCCCACTAGGAAGTGCTAGTGTTTTATATCTATTATGCCATGGTATTTTTGTTTAACATGATAATCACCCATATAAGTAGGAAAAATGCTGCAAAGTAGCCAACTTAATGTTTCAGTTTTCAACATGCTTAATATTTCTAAGTCTGAGAATCTGCTGTTATTTTTAAGCCATTTAGAGCGGTTGGTATATTGTGATGTGTTGTGAATTAGATCATGCTCAGTGCTAGTATTTTGGAGTAGATGTTGTCTACTACCACCCTGTTAATTTTCATGCCAAGAGGTAGTCTCTAGAACCTTTAACTTATGCTGTCAACATGCTACCAGATTAACTCAGATTCCAGAAAACTGTTATTTTCACTAAGTCCCAGATAACTGTTTCATCATGCCGACTTGCTAGCTTCATGCTTATTTCTGTGTGCCTGCTTTGCAGACTTTTTAGTTGGATGATTTGATAAGCATGTTATGTAGTTTCTGTAAATACCTCGTTTGTGGCTCTAGGATTCCTGTGGCTCAAGTTGTGGGCTGTGTAAGTTGCTATGTTGCTGTTTTGTGGCAGATTGGTTGTTTTATTGTTTTGTGACTTGTGGGAGCTATACTCCATGGAATTGATTGATCTTTGAGGCTATTGTGGTTGGTTTTTCATTGCCTAACCAGTGGCTACCTTGGAATGCCAAGAATTATCCCATGGTATTGGTTGTCTTGTGTTTTGCCTTCGTACCTTGTCGTGAGCGTATCGTGAGAACCGTAACTCCGTTTCTTGCGTTCTTTATATGCATTTCTATCGATTATGCATGATGCATCCATATTTGCAATGTTAATGCATGTATAAATAACTTAACATGAGGTAATGTCCAGATTCATTAATAACCACTCCTTGCATGTGAAACATGAATAGTTTTGGATTGCCATGTTTAATTCTTCATAAATGAATCATGCATCATATTGGCTGTGCATTGCACCTTGGTCAGAGGTTTATTGTTGATGTTTCTCTTGGATAGATGCGAGTGTTGATACTGAGTACGAGGACCCAGGAGAGTACCACTACGAGGATCCCGCTACTTATTTCGCTGAAGAACGAACAGGCAAGATGATCGTACCTGGATCCCGACACTATTTTCCCTTGCTAGTTTCTCGCTCTTATCGTTACAATTGCGCTACCTACCACTTGAATGTCAGCCTCCTAATTGCATGATAGCATCTAACCTCCACATCCTAGCAAACCTGTGAATGGCTAAGTTAGCGCTGCTCAACCCCTCTTATAGCGTTCTTAGTTGCAGGTGCAGTTGTTCCATGTGATAACATGGATTTGGCATATCACAATATTATCTATTATTTAATTTAATGCACATATATATCTTGTTATTGGTGGAAGGCTTGGCCTTTTGCTAGGTGTTTTGTTTCGCTGTTACCGCCATAGTTTCTTGTTACCGGTGTTATGTTTTCCATATTTTGCACTCCTAACATGCTTGGGGTTGTTATGGGGACCCCCTTGTTTATTCGGTTGAGATTAAAACTTGTCTGGCAAGACCCAACATTGGTACTACATTTTCTTATTAACTTAGTAAAAATTTGCATAGGGCTTTGCAACCCCGTGGATAATTAATCAACCCCGGGGCCAGTGCTCCTCATGAGTGTTGGTCCAAACTAGAGCACTGTGCGGGGCCAACCCAAGGCAACTTGGGAGATTTCTATCAGGCGTCTGTACGCGTTTGCTTATTCGTCGTGTCCTGAGAATGAGATACGTGGCTCTTATCGGGTTTGTCGACACGTCGGGTGGTCTTGCTGGATTTGTTTTACCTTTATCGAGTGTCTTGCGTGTGGACTTTGACTTTCTTCGGGTTTTCTCGAGGTGTTGGAATTCCTTTGGAATTACCTATGATGACCATGAGATCCGTGGTCGAGGCTATTCCCGTGGAGTGTGGTTAATTTGTGATGGATTAGTTGGTGCACCCCTGTAGGGTTAAATCTTTTCGAGAAGCCGTGCCCATGGTTATGTGGCAACTTGGATATTTGTTTAACACCCGGTTATAGTAAACTTGAAGTAAACTCCAATTAAAATACACCAACTGTGTGAGTAACCATGATCGTCTCTGCTCGTGAACCTGATCCGAGGGAGAACATGATGGGGTTATGATTGACGTAAGTAAGTGTTCAGGATCTCATAGAGGTCATACTAGATTCGATCATTCATCGTAGGCCACTTCTATTTATTTTCATGTTACGTAAGTTAGCCACCATATATGCTTACTGCTGCTGCAAGTTAACACATACCCCATCCCAACCTTTAATCTTGAATAGTCTCGGTACCCGGGCGCTTGATTGTTGAGTCCTTGTGGCTCATAGATTACTACAACCCTCCAGGTACAGGTATAGATGAGTACGTGTAGGATGATCTTACCCAGCTCCAGTGGGAATATGATGAGGAAAGAGGCAGGATGTATTTGACTTACCCGGATGAGTAGAGGACCATGGCCGTGATCTTTGGAATAGCGAGATAGTATCATTTGCATCTGTTTTATCGTTTGATTTCGTCCGTAGTCGGACCCTGTCTTCATCTTGATGATTTGAACTCTATGTGGAATTGTAATTTATTATGTGGCGAGTGTAAGCCAACTTGTATACTAATCTCTTCTGTAATGTATGATGCAATGATTCTATACTTGCGAACGGCAAGATGCGCCTCTATCCCTTGCGAGGCCCTCGCGTCTTAAAATGGATAGGCGCGCAACTTGGGCATGACAAGTGTAGTACCCAGCTTTTTTGTCATCTTCGCAATTTGGGCACAAATTTTTTTGTGATCCTCTAACATGCGCTGCAACTTCAACTTCTCATTTCCACTTACGCAGTTTTTCTTTGCTTCAGTTATGGCCTAACCAAGATCATCAACGGGCTCATTTGATGTCTCTTCTTTAGCTTCTTCCCCCATTGTAGTACCATCGTATTCAAGGAACCCAAGATAGTTGTCATCATCCTCTTCTTCTTCATTGTCTTCCATTATAATCCCTCTTTCTCCCAGCTTGGTCCAACTGTTATAGTCGGACATGAAACCAGACTGAAGCAAATGGATGTGAAGGACTTTTGAGGTAGATTAATTCCTATCTTTCTTACAGATACCATATGGACAACACATAAAACCTTCCCGCTTGTTTGCCCTAGCCGCACACAGAAAACTCTGCATGCCATTAATGAACTGGGGAGAGTGTCGGTCATCGTACATCCATTGTCTGCTCATCTTCATTACATAACATCGAAGTGACAAAATTAATTCAAGTTCGTACATAAAGTTCACACACACTTAATCATAAAACAACATACAACTATCTAGCAAAAGCATTTAAATGCAACAACAAATGTCATCAAAATCATAGCTAAGGTAATAATTGATCCAACGACATAATGATACCAAGCCTCTTTATTAATGGCATATTTTCTAATCTTTTTAATCTTCAAGCGCATTGCATCCATCTTGATCTTGTGATCATCGACGACATTGGCAACATACAACTCCATTTTCATCTTCTCTTCTTCAATAATTTTCAATTTCTCTTTCAAACAATCATTTTCTTTCAACTAAATTTGACTTCTGGACAATAGGGTCGGTTGCAAATTCCGGTTCACATACCTTCTAGATACAAATATCTATGTCAACTTGATGGTCATAATTGTCATAAACAAGAAATGAAAAAAAATAGTTATAAAAGATAATATACCACATCCAAATCATAAACCGGACAAGGGCCGACGGGGATAGATATCAAAACCATGGCACTATATATAACAAACAATCATACAAGTAATCTCAATATACAAGTTATTTTGAGCTCAAATTGCATATAAATCAAATAAACTCCGACATAATTACTCCCAAACTAAAACCCACAAATCACTATACTTATAGAGCATGAAACGAGCTAAACTAGCAATGATAGATGAAAGGATGAAGTTGCTAACCTTTTAGCACGATGGGGTGCCTCCAATCTTGACAAATTTTGGCAACAATGGATGATGAGCTCGAGCTAGGGGAAGGGGAACAAAGAGGAGAGAAAGGAGCTTTGGCTCGGGCTGGAAGAAGGAGCTATATATAAGGATATCTTTAGTCCCGGTTGGTGATACCAACCGAGACTAAAGGTCTAGCCCTAGTCACGTTTGGTGATACCAACCGATACTAAAGGGGCTCGCAGGGGGGCAGCATGCGGCAACCCTACCACAACCCTTTAGTCCCGGTTTGTATCACCAACCGGGACTAGAGGTCTCCCATGAACTAGGACTTGAGGTAGCCCTGCCCCCGTTCGCTCCTAGCCGTTGGAACCGGGAGCAATGCTAACATTAGTCCCGGTTCCAGACCTGACCAGGACTAAAGGTGTGTATGAAAGGTACGTTTTCTACTAGTGGCTATCTGCGGGTACCCATACCCATGGGTAAAATTGTCGTCCTTAATCATAGCAACAACTTTTTGGTTCATTGGAAAGTTGACAAGGACTAGATAGCTCAAGAGTGGTATTTTCTCCTCCAACGACGGAGAGATATTCTTAGGGCCCTCTTGGTGCGACGACATCCATCATCATCTGGCCAGACAAAGGTGACTAGGACACAGGGATGTCGTAACATGACAATGAGAAAGAAGAACAAAACTGGTAACGAGGAGATCAGTATAGTGAGCATAAGAATGACTCAAGAGGATACCGATATATCTCACCTTATGTTTTTTATAGTATCAAGAAGCAAAGGGAATAGATCATGACAACCAAATGTTCACTCGAATGTCATTCATGTATTCATAGGGATCAACAAGGAGGTCCACGGTTCCGATATTAGTCATTGAACGAAAGGGGATTTATTCATGTCTATGTATTGCCGAATCTACAAGGTCACATGCTTAAAATAATTACAATCTACCTAGTTTTCTTAATGTAAGAGTTATGGGAAAATATTTATGAAATAGTTTCATTAATATTAGAAATAGTTTCGAGTGAAACTAGAAGCATTTCGGAGTCTCCGGAAGAGTTTCGGGGTTTACTGGGTAATACAGGGAATTTATATATATGTGGAAATTGTTTCCGAACATGTTAAATTAATAATAAAATGCTCCAATGATGATTAGGATGATTTCATAATTAAATAAATATCAACAGGACAAATAAATAAGAAAAGGCCAACCGATGGAGAGTTATTGGGCCCTAGGGCCCAATAATACTTGGGGCACCCACCTTGCTTGTTGGACAAGCTAGGGGAGGCCTAATTGGAGGGGAAGTCCGCATCCTCCCCTTGAGGATCCCACTCTATCTTCTCCAACCAATATATACTTGAGGATTTGTCCACAATTGTGTACTCATGTTTTGGGAGGCTCCTCTAGTTCTCTAGTTCTAGTTCTAATTGATCTAACTAGAACTAGACCTAGTTCTCTCTAATCCTCATAAGAGATAGGCCCGACATAGTTCTCATTTTCTCCCTCTAATTCTATGGTGTCGATTAGCTCTAGACAATGAAGTGTTGCCGAATCGTGAAGCCCGTACGCATGCAATCTGTAAATAGGTCGTACTATCAATCTTTTGTTCGAGGGATCATCGTGAATAGTTTGAGGGACTTCAAGAACGATATGCACCAAATCTTCTTCTGCTGCATCTCGATGTTGGTAATGATTCGAGCAAACATTGTATGCATCTTCATATTGATTGTAGACCTTTATGGTAGGGCAATTCTTTTTTATTTTCTACTATATTTCTGATGACCTCCTCCACTACCTCGGTGGTTGCGACTACAGTGGCTCCTTGTCATCGTGGACCATCATGGAAGCCGAGGAGAGGAAACTAGAGAGGCTACATAGCAGGAGCAGCTCGCCACTCTACTTTTGAGAAATCAGATGAGTGCTCGATCTGGGTCCACGAGGACACTAATGTCGTGGAGACCATGGCTCGCAACTGGTTGCTAATGACCACAGCGACATCTGCGCGACGACTATGCCGCCTCGACGGGAACCTCCTGAAGATCAACAAGGAGTTGTGGCTCAACGAGACTGCTGCTACTTGTGATGGCATTGGGATTTCCTCGAAGAGGAAGGGTGATGTATTAAAGTAGCAAAAATATTTCACTCACTTAAGAACAAGGGTTTATCGAACCAAGCAAACAAACTTCCGCAACACCTACACACAAAAGAGAAAATACTTGCACCCAACACGAGCAAGAGGGTTGTCAATCCCCTTGTACTAGATAGCAGCAAGGATTAAGATTGATAGTTGTAGATTGATAAATTCCAACGCAAAATGAAACTAAGGAAATTGCAATATATTTTTGGTTTTTGTAATATGATTAAGATAGACCCAGGGGTATAGTTTTCACTAGAGGCTTCTCTCTTAATAACATGACATACGATGGGTGAACGAATTACTGTTGGGAAATTGATAGAAAATCGCATAGTTATGATGTTATTCATGGTGTGATGTACATAGGCATTACGTCTATGACAAGTAGACCAACTCCTGCCTACTTCTACTACTTTACTTAACCAATCAATAGCTATCCAACATTCATGTATGTTATTAAGTTCATGGTAAAAAGAGTAACACTTTAATGAAGATGACATAATGAAGACGACACTTTAATGCCTCGCTACCCCTTCTGTCACTAGGTGAGGATGCTGTTGTTGGGGAACGTTGCATGGGAAACAAAAAAATTCCTACGCACATGCAAGATCTATCCATGGTGATGAGCATCTACAAGAGGGAGAGTGGATCTACATACCCTTGTAGATTTATAAGCGGGAAGCATTAATAAACGTGGTTGATGTAGTCGAACGTCTTCGCGATCCAAATCGCCAAGCGTCCCGCGATCCAATCATGATCCGTCTTGATCTAGCACCGAACGGACGGTACCTCCGCATTCAGCACACGTACAACTTGATGACGATCTCCGCCTTCTTGATCCATCAAGAGGGAGCAGAGAGGTGGAAGAGTTCTCTAGTAGCGCAATGGCATTACAGAGATGATGCTGGAGCTATTCTAGCAGGGCTTCGCCTAAGCACCGCTGAAACTGATCTATAGGAGAAACTACGAACTAGAGGAGAGGTAGCACCTGGCTGTTTTCCTATCTCAAAAAACCCTCAAACCCTAGTATATATAGGAGGAGGGGAGGGATGAGTCTTGGCTCCCAAGGGAGCCAACCTTGCTTCAGCCGAAGGGGTGGGAGGAGTCCTTCTCCTCCAATCCTAGTAGGACTAGGACTCCTTTCCCACTTGGGCCTCCTTTCACACTTGGGTTTTTCCGCCCCAGCCACATGGGCTTCCTGTGGGGCTTCGGCCAACCCACTAAGGTCTGGTATACCTTCTCCCACAGCCCATGTAGCTTCTTGGGTCGAAATACCCCACCCGATGGTCCCCCGGTACCCTCCCGACACTCCCGGTATACTACCGATGAGCCCGAAACTTTTACGGCGACCAAAACAGGACTTCCTATATATCAATCTTTACCTCCGGGCCATTATGGAGCTCCTCATGACGTCCGGGATCTAATATGGGACTCCGAACAACCTTCGATCAGGTCCATACATAACTCTATACCACCAAAACATCACCGAACCTTAAGTGTGCAGACCTTGCAGGTTCGAGAACTATGTAGACATGACCAAGACACCTCTACGATCAATAACCAATAGCGGTACCTGGATGCCCATATTGGTTCCTACATATTCTACGAAGATCTTTATCAGTCAAACCTGTATGTCAAGGATTCAGTTAATCCCGTATGTAGTTCCCTTTGTTCTTCGGTATGTTACTTGCCTGAGATTCGATCGTCGGTATCTGGATACCTAGTTCAATCTCAGTTCCGGCAAGTCTCTTTACTCGTTCCGTAATACAAGATCCCGTGGATAACACTTAGCCACATTGCTTATAAGGCTTGTTGTGATGTTGTATTACCGAGTGGGCCCTGAGATACCTCTCCATCACACGGATTAACAAATCCCAGTCTTGATCCATACCCACTCAACAGACACTCTCGGAGATACCTGTAGAGCACCTTTATAGTCAACCAGTTATGTTGTGACGTTTCATACACACAAGGCACTCATCCAGTGTTAGTGAGTTACATGATCTCATGGTCATAGGAACAGATACTTGACATGCAGAAAACTGTAGCAATAAACTGACATGGTCAAATGCTACGTTTATAGTTTAGGTCTTGTTATCATTCTCCTAATGATGTGATCCCGTTATCAAATGACATCTCATGTCAATGGGTAGGAAACCTTGACCATCTTTGATCAACGAGCTAGTCTACTAGAGGCACACTAGGGACAAAGTGTTGTCTATGTATCCACACATGCAATGTGTTTCCAGTCAATACAATTATAGCATGGATAATAAAAAAATATCATGAACAAGGAAATATAATAATAACCATTTTATTATTGCCTCTAGGGCATATTTCCAACAGTCTCCCACTTGCACTAGATTCAATAATCTAGCTCACATCACTATGTGATTTACATTGTAATGAACCGAAGACCCATAAAGTTCTGGTGTTGATCATGTTTAGCCCTTGGAAGAGGTTTAGTCAACGGGTCTGCAACATTCAGATCCGTGTGCACTTTGCAAATATTTATGTCCTCCTCCTTGATGTACTCGCGTATGTAATTGAAGCGTCGCTTTATGTGTCTGGTCCTCTTGTGAAACCTTGGTTACTTGGCGAGGGCAATGGCACCAGTATTATCACAGAACATATCCACTGGATTCAGTGCACTGCGCACTACTCCAAGATATGTCATGAACTCCTTCATCCAGACACCTTCCTTTGCTGCCTCTGAGGCTGCGATGTACTCTGCTTTGCATGTAGAATCTGCTACCACGCTCTACTTGGAACTACACCAGCTTACCGCTCCCCCATTGAGAATAAATACGTATTCGGTTTACAACTTAGAGTCATCCGGATCAGTGTCAAAGCTTGCATCAACGTAACCCTTTACGACGAGCTCTTGATCATCTCCATAAACGAGAAACATTTCCTTAGCCCTTTTCAGGTAGTCAAGGATATTCTTGACCATTGTCCTTTGGTCTATTCCAGGATCACTTTGAAACCTTCCGGCAATACTTATGGCAAGGCTGACATCGGGTCTTGTCTGCATCATTGCATACATGATAGAGCATATGGCTGGAGCATAAGGGATGTCACTCATCTTCTCTATATCTTCTCTATATAATATTAGAAAATCGATAGAGCTCCCACTCACTTTCTTGTAATTACAAGCTTCTCCATAAACTTGTATAAACCCAAACACATTGATCACCTCATCAAAGCGCTTATTCCAACTCTGAGATGCTTGCACCAGTCCATAAATGGATCGCTGGAGTTTGCAAACTTTGTCAGCATTTTCTGGATCGACAAAACCTTCCGATTGCATCATATACAACTCTTCCTTAAGGAAACCGTTAAGGAACGTTGTTTTGACATCCATCTGCCAAATTTCAAAGTCGAAATATGCAGCTATTGCTAACATGATTCTGACAGACTTAAGCATCACTATGGGTGAGAAGGTCTCATTGTAGTCTACTCCTTGAACTTGTGAAAAACCCTTTGCCACAAGTCAAGCTTTATAGACGGTGACATTACCGTCTGCGTCCGTCTTCTTCTTAAAGACCCATTTGTTCTGAATGGCCTTTTGCCCTTCAGGTAATACTTCAAAAGTCCATACTTTCTTTTCATACATGGATCCCATGTCGGATTTCATGACCTCTAACCATTTCTCGGAATTTGGACCCATCATTTCTCCTCCATAGCTCGTAGGTTCATCGTTCTCTAACAACATGACCTCCAAGACAGGGTTGTCGTACCATTCAGGAGCAGTACGCGCCCTTGTCGACCTACGAGGTTTAATAGTAACTTGATCTGAAGTTTCATGATTATCATCATTAACTTCCTCTTCAACCGTCGTTGGCTCCATAGAAACATCTTTCTGTGTTGCACTACTCTCTGGTTGAAGTAAAGGTTCAATAACCTCATTAATTTCTATTTTCCTCCCACTCAATTCTTTCGAGAGACACTCTTTCTAAAGAAATGTTCTATTCTTAGCGACAAACACTTTGCCTTTGGATCTAAGATAGAAGGTATACCCAACTATCTCTTTTTGGTATCCTATGAAGATGCATTTCTCCGCTTTAGGTTCCAGCTTTTCAGGCTGAAGCTTTTTGACATAAGCATCACATCCCCAAACTTTAAGAAATGACAATTTTGGCTTCTTTCCAAACCACAGTTCATATGGCAGCGTCGCAAAGGATTTCGATGGAGCCCTATTTAAAGTGAATGCAGTGTCTCTAATGCATAACCCCAAAACGATAGTGGCAAATTGGCAAGAGATATCATAGAACGCACCATATCTAATAAGATTCGATTACGACATTTGGACACACCATTACGCTCTGGTGTTCGAGGCGGTGTCAATTGTGAAACAATTCCACACCTTCTTAAGTGACTGCCAAACTAATAACTCAGATATTCACCTGTTCGATTAGATCGTAGCAATTTAATCTTCTTCTTACGATGATTCTCAACTTCACTCTGAAATTGCTTGAACTTTTCAAACATTTCAGGATTGTGTTCCATTATGTAAATATACCCATATTTACTTAAGTCATCAGTGAAGGTTAGAAAATAATGATATCCACCTTGCGCCTCAATGTTCATCGGATCGCACACATCAGTATGTATGATTTCCAACAAGTCACTCGCCCGTTCCATTGTTCCAAAGAACGGCGTTTTAGTCATCTTGCCCATGAGGCATGGTTCACATGTGTCAAGTGATTCAAAATCAAGTGACTCCAAAAGTCCATCAGGATGGAGCTTCCTCATGTGTTCTACACCAATATGACCCAAACGGCAGTGCCAAAACAAAGCGGTACTATCACTATCAACTCTACATCTTTTGGCATCAATGTTATGAACATGTGTATCATCACTATCATGATTCAACATGAATAAACCCTTCACATTGGGTGCATGACTATAAAAGATATTTGTCATATAAATAGAACAACCATTATTCTCTGATTTAAATGAGTAACTGTCGCGCAATAAACAAGATCCAGATATTATGTTCATGCTTAACGCAGGCACTATTTAACAATTATTCAGGTTCATCACTAATCCTGATGGTAATCGAAGAGAGAGTGTGCCGACGACGATCACATCAACCTTGGAACCATTTCCCACGCGCATCTTCACTTCATCCTTTGCCAGCCTTCGTCTATTCCGTAGTTCCTGTTTTGAGTTGCAAATGTGAGCAACCAAACCGGTATCAAATACCCACACACTACAACGATAGTTGGTAAGGTACACATTAATAACATGTATATCATATATACCTTGTTTGTTGTTGGCCGCCTTCTTGTCAGCCAGATACTTGGGGCGGCTCCGCTTCTAGTGACCAGTTCACTTGCAATGAAAGCATTCAGTTTCTGGCTTGGGTCCGGCCTTGGGTTTCTTCAAGGGAGGAGCAACTGCTTTGCGACCCTTCTTGAAGTTACCCTTCTTGCCCTTGCCATTATAGTTGAAACTAGTGGTTTTATTGATGATCAACACTTGATGTTCTTTCTGGATTTCAGGCTCAGCGACTTTCAGCATCGCAAACAGCTCGGCGACTGACTTGTTCATCCCGTGCATGTTATAGTTCATCACAAAGCTCTTGCAGTTAGGTGGCAATGATTGAAGAACTCTATTAGTGATCGCCTCCGGCGGAAGGGGCATCCCTAACTCCGCCAGACGGGTTGAATACCCAGACATTCTGAGTATATGTTCACTGATAGACCCGTTCTCCTCCATTTTGCAAGCATAGAATTTATCGGAGATCTCATACCTCTCGATCCGGGCATTATTCTCAAAGATAAACTCCAATTCTTGGAACATCTCATAAGCTCCATGATGTCCAAAACGTCTTTGAAGTCCTGGTTCTAAGTTGTAAAACATTGCACATTAAACTATTGAGTAATCTCCAGAACATGCCTCCCAAGCGGTGCATCAAGGACATAAGCCTTCTGCGAAGCCGTGAGGATAATCCTCAGATTACGGGCCCAGTCCACAAATTTACTTCCATCATCTTTCAACCTAGCTTTCTCTAGGAACGCATTAAAATTCAGGTGTGCTACTACGCGAGCCATTAATCTACAACATAAATATGCAAAGGTTACTAAGACTATTGTTCAAGATAATAAGTTAATTAATCAAATTACTAAAGCTCCCACTCAAATTGACATCCCTCAGGTCATCTGAGTGATACATGATCCAAATTCACCAACTCAAGTCCGATCATCACGTGAGTTGAGGTGGTATCAATGGTGAACATCATCATGTCGATCATATCTACGATATGACTCATGTTCGACCTTTCGGTCTCTTGTGTTCTGAGGCCATGTCTGTACATGATAGGCTCATCAAGTTTAACCCGAGTGTTCTACACGTGCAACACTGGCTTGCACCCGTTGTATGTGAACGTAGAGTCTATCACACACGAGCATCATGTGGTGTCTCGACGTGATGAACTTTCGCAACAGTGCACACTCGGGGAGAAAACAATTCACCTTGAAATTTAAGTGAGGGATCACCTTATAATGCTACCATCGTCCTAAGAAAAACAAGGTGCATAAAAGGATTAACATCACATGCAAATGATAAGTGACATGATATGATCATGAACTTGTGCTTTTGATATCCATCTTGAAAGCACCAGCATGATCTCCATCATCACTGGCATAAGAACATGATCTCCATCATTGTGCATCGGGGTTGTCGAGGCCACCATGATCATACTACTATTTCTACCACTTAACGATAAACTAAAGCATTACCTAGCGCTTAATGATTGACACTCAGGTCATACAATAATTAAAGACAACCCTATGGCTCCTGTCGGTTGCCGTACTCATCGACATGCAAGTCGTGATATTCTATAAAAAACATGATCATCTAATACATCACATATATCTCATCATGTAATTGGTCATATCACATCACAACATACCCTGCAAAAACAAGGTAGACATCCTCTAATTGTTGTTGCAAGTTTTACGTGGCTGCTTCGGGTATCTAGAAAGAACAATTATCACCTACGCAAAACCACAACGGTGATACATAGGTTGCTTTTAAACCTTCTCAAGGGCCGCCTTTGTCAAATCCAATCCAACTACAGTAGGAGAAACAGACACCCGCTAGCCATCTTTGTGCAACGAAGTTACACATCAGTCGATGGAACCGGTCTCTCATAAGCGTCCGAGTAAGGTTGGTCCGGGCCGCTTCATCCCACAATACTGCTGAACCAAAACACGACCAAGGGAGGAAGCAATCTAAGCATCAACGCCCACAAACTCCTTTGTGTTCTACTCGAGATCTCATCTACACATAGAACTATCTCATGATGCCACTGTTGGGGAACATTGCATGGGAAACAAAGAATTTCCTACGCACACACAAGATCTATCCATGGTGATGAGCATATAAGAGAGGGAGAGTGGATCTAGATACCCTTGTAGATTGCTAGGTGGGAAGCATTAAGAAATGCGTTTGATGTAGTCGAACGTCTTCGCGATCCAAATCGCCGAGCGTCCCGCGATCTAATCACGATTCGTCCCGATCTAGCATCCAACATATGGCACCTCCGCGTTCATCACACGTACAGATTGATGATAATATCCGACTTCGTGATCCATAAAGACAGAGCGGAGAGGTAGACGAGTTCTCAGGCAGCACGACGGCGTTGCGGCGATGGTGGTGGAGCTATTCCAGTAGGGCTTCACCTAAGCACCGATGAAACCAATCTAGAGGAGAAACTACGAACTACAACAGAGGTAGCACGTGGCTGTTTTTCTATCTCAAAAAACCCTCAAACCTCCAGTATATATAGGACGAGGGGAGGGAGGAGGCTTGGATCCCAAGGGAGCCAACCTTACTTCGGCCTAAGGGGTGGGAGGAGTCCTTCTCCTCCAATCCTAGTAGGACTAGGACTCCTCCTTTCCCACTTGGGCCTCCTTCCACACTTGGGTTTTTCCACCCTAGCCGCATGTGCTTCCTGTGGGGCTTCGGCCTGCCCACTAAGGGCTGGTATACCTTATCCCACAGCCCATGTATGCTCTTGGGTCGAAATACCCTTCCCGATGGTCCCCCGGTACCCTCCCGGCACTCCCGATACACTACCGATGAGCCCGAAACTTTTCTGGTGATCGAAACAGGACTTCCTATATATAAATCTTTACCTACGGACCATTCTGGAGCTCCTCGTCACGTCTGGGATCTCATCCGAGACTCCTAACAACCTTCGGTAATCACCATACATAACTCTATACTATCGAAACGTCACCGAACCTTAAGTGTGCAATCCCTGCGGATTCGAGAACTATGTAGACATGACCGAGACACCTCTACAGTCAGTAACCAATAGCAGGACCTAGATGACCATATTGGTTCCTACATATTCTATGAGGATCTTTATCGGTCGAACCTCTATGGCAAGGATTCAGTTAATCCCGTATGTCGTTCCCTTTGTTCTTCGGTATGTTACTTGCCCGAGTTTCGATCGTCGGTATCTGTATACCTAGTTTAGTCTCTCTTTTGGCAAGTCTCTTTACTCATTCCATAATACAAGATCCCGTGGCTAACACTGAGTCACATTGCTTGCAAGGCTTGTTGTGATGTTGTTTTACCGAGTGGGTCCTGAGATACCTCTCCGTCACACGGAGTAACAAATCCCAGTCTTGATCCATGCCAACCCGACAAACACCCTCGGAGATACCTGTAGAGCACCTTTATAGTCACCCAGTTACGTTGCGATGTTTGATTCACACAAGGCACTCCTCCGGTGTCAGTGAGTTGCATGATCTCATGGTCATAGGAACAGATACTTGACATGTAGAAAACTGTAGCAATAAACTGACACGATCAAATGCTACATTTATACTTTGGGCCATGTCCACCACATCATTCTCCTAATGATGTGATCCCGTTATCAAATCACATCTCATGTAAATGGCTAGGAAACTTTGACCATCTTTGATCGACGAGCTAGTCTACTAGAGGCACACTAGGGACAAAGTGTTGTCTATGTATCCACACATGCAATGTGTTTCTAGTCAATACAATTATAGCATGGATAATAAATAATTATCATGACAAGGAAATATAATAATAACCATTTTATTATTGCCTCTAGGGCATATTTCCAACAGCTGCAAGATTGAAACTACTACTATGCACCACTTCCTCTGATGATATACTCATTTACATTGTCAAGGAAGACCCATAGACCGGAAAGCATACATAGCTATAACAATCATACATAATAAAGTCATAATAAATTTTAGAGAAGACTCAATTTCTTTCAATAAATAATCTAACCATAAACCCACAATTCATAGGATCCCAACAAACAAACCGCACAAAAGAGTTACATCGAATAGTTCTCCAAAGAGAACATGGTATTGAAGATCAAAGAGAGAGAAGAGGCCATGTAGTTAGTCACTATGGACCCATAGGTCTATGATAGATTGCTCACATATCATCATGGAGGCAGTAATTTGAAGAAGATGTCCTCCTTGATCTACCCCCCTTTCGCAGAGTACCTAAAAAGGCCTCCAGCTGGGATCACAGAAGAACAAAGTTTTACCGCGGTTGAAAAAATATTTTGGGCCTTGCTTTGGGGATTATGGGGTATTAGAGAATTTATAGAGTTAGAATTAGGTCTGGCGGAGCCATGAGGGGCCCACAAGACATTACGGTGCGCCTACCCCCTAGGGTGCGCCCTGTTGTCTTGCCATCTCATCGTTTATCTTTTTGTCCTCCCCAGAAGCTTCTAGGGTGTCTTATGGTCTAGAAAAAGTTGTCAAATTTTTTTGTCACATTTGGACACCGTTTGATATTGATTTTCTAAAAAACAAGAAAAAAATACAAAAACCCAGCAACTGGCACTGGGCACTGAGTTAATAGGTTAGTCCAAACAATGATATAAAATTTCATATAAAGTTCCAAGATTGATAAAATAATAGAGTGAAGCAATTAAAAATTATAGATATGTTGGAGACGTATCAACAACCACTGCTTCCCGCAGAGAAAAGGGTAGCGCTCCCTTGAAAGCACAATGTGCTACCTTGGTGGTTTTGATAATTCATGACAACATATATTGTCTCTTGGACTAATACTTTCATCTAGTATATTTTAGGTAAAGTCCATAGAGAGAGACAGGTTGTCAAAAAGGAGTGTGGAGAGTATCCCCGTCAAGAAGAAGGAGAAGGAATAGATTGGCAAAGCTTCAAGCAAGAGGATTCTACATTTTACTTTTTGAGAAATCACTTTGAGTCCATAGGAAAGCCAATACTATCAAAAGGGGGTAAGGTACTATTGGTGAAAAAAATGCTCATACATGGACAAGTGATAGTCACCACATACACCCACAAGCTCTTCCACAAAAGTCTGTCCAAAGCCAAATATCCAAAATTGGTGCTACCAACACTTTCCACTCGGTGCCACCGGTTCTCAGCCTTAGACAGACTCAGTCAAACCCTAACCCTTCGGTGCAACCGATTCTGCTTTGGTGCCACCGAGTTTGGGTTGCCAAATTTTTGTTATGTAAATTCACAAAATCGGTACCATCGAGTTTGTTGAATCGGCGTCACCGAGTCTGGCAATCTCACCGTTGGTCACCGTATCGGTGCAACCGAGATTTATGTATCGGTCTCACCGAGATTCAAGACTTGCTACCTTTGAGGCAACTCGGTACCACCGAGATTAACACATTGGTGTCACCTAGTCTGACTTATTAGGTGTAATGGTTGGATTGTTGGAGATGCCTATATTTACCCCTCCTCCACCACCCACTCACAAGAGAAGCACTCAGAACAGATCCCTACCTATCCTATCTGACTTTTTAAGAGAGAGCCACCTACCCATCTGTTGAGATCATGCCATTCCATTCCAACCATATGAATCATGATTTCTAGCCTCCCCAAGTTGATTTCCACCCAATCAATCTCTTACACCAAAGCCAAATCTATGAGAGATATTGTGTGTTGAGGAGTCTATCATCTTGAAGCACAAGAGCAAGGAGTTCATCGACATTATCGAGCCTATTACCTTTTGGAGGGTGGTGGCTCCTAGATTGGTTAGGTGTTGCTTGGGAGCCTCCTACTTTGTGTTGTGGAGTGAACCAAAAAGTTTGTAAGGGCAATGAGATCACCTACTTCATGAAGATCTACCCCGAGTTAGGATAGTCCTCCATGGACGTAGGACATCATGGTATAGTCAAGGTTGCTTCTTCGGGGAACCCCCCATGCGTAGAGACCTCAGTGGGCTCTCACGACCGTTACCCTCCGTGGTTTGAAGACTCCATAAACATGGACGTATGATAGCACTACCTATCGGAACCACGGGAAAAATCTTTGTGTCCTTCATGCGTTTGATCTTCTTATCTCAACTCTTTAATTTCATGTGAAATGTCTTTACTTTCCGCTGCTATACTTGATGACTTGCATGTGTAGGGTGTACTAGACTAGCTATAGTTGCTAAAATCTGCCAACATAGAACTTTGCACCTTGTGTAGTTTTTAAATTCCTACTAGTAGTCTATTCACCCCCGTGTAGACATACTTTTATAGTGATCCCACAATTGGTATCAGAGCATTGGTCTCCATTGCTTCGGTTTCATCACCGTGGAGGAAGATGGATGTGTCTAGTGTGGAGAGTTTGTATTATAGAGTGCCCATTCTTGATGGAGAGTACTACAATGGATGGAAGAATGCCATGATTGATCTATTTGACAAATTCCACTTGAGAAACCATATTGAAATCCCTATGTGCTCCCCATTGATGAATTGCATCCCACACACGAAGAGGAAATTAACATGCTTGGTAACCTTAGAACCGTCAATCTAATTGTTAGAGGTTTACCAAGATTTGTGCTTTCTCAATTGTAGAACTTTGCATGTGCTTATACTTTGTGGAATGATTTGGAGAAACGATATCCAAATATTACATTAAGTAATCTTGATGAAATTCTTCATAAAACTATTGCTTTTCACAAAATGAAGCCTAGTGATCCAAACTTTGATAAATGCATATTTGAGCTTTGTGATTTCATGCGTGCTAAAGGATATGTCACAACTATCAACAACATTATTATTGAAGCCATTCACATTCATAAACTTGAACATTGTCATGGTTGTGATTCTAACGAGTCTCTTGGTTTCTATGACGAGGAGAGTCCCCAAATGATGACAATGAAGAACATGGCTGCGATGATGAAGATGAGTTGTTCGACATCAAGCATGAAAAGATCGTGAAGAATCTAAGTCTAATGGCAAACTTCAAGGATTACATGTTCGGAGGAAAAGAGTGGATTCTCGATAGTGGATGTACGGATCACATGACTGGTAATAAAGTCATGTTCCAAGAGATCATGCCTAATCAAGTTCCTCGGAGGTACGTGACCTTTGGAGACAACTCTAAGGTTAAGGTACTTGGCCTTGGTAAGGTGGACAGATCTCATGATAGCTCCATTGAAAAGTGATGCTTGGTGAGTCTCTTGGCTACAATCTTCTTTCCGTATCTAGACTAGCAGACTTTGGTTTTAGTGTGCTATTTACTAAAGTAGATTGCCAAGTGTTTCAATTTGATAATCATAAAGTTATCTTTACCGGTATTTGTAGAGGTGATATACACATTGTCAATTTCACTAAAATGGCCCAACCTAGTACTTGTCTCATTGCAAAATCATCTAAAGGTTGGCTATGGCATAGAAGTCTAGGACATGTAGGCATGCTCAATCTAGATAAGCTTATCAAGGGCAATCACATTCTTGGTGTCAAAGATGTTATCTTTGACTAATATAGGCTTTGTAGCGCATGTCAAGTAGGAAAGCAAGTAGGTGGAATTCATCTGGTCAAGAACATCATGACCACTTGGAGACCACTCAAGTTACTTCATATGGATCTTTTGTTGGGGACCGTTTCATGGGAAACAAAAAATTTCCTACGCACACGCAAGATCTATCCATGGTGATGAGCATCTACGAGGGGAGAGTGGATCTACATACCCTTGTAGATTGCTAAGAGGGAAGCGTTAAGAATAAAGGTTGATATAGTTGAACGTCTTCACAATCCTATCACGATCCGTCCCGCGATCTCATCACGAGCCGTCCCGCGATCTCATCACGAGCCGTCCCGCGATCCTATCGTGGTCCTTCCGATCTACTGCCGAACGGACGGCACCTCCACGTTCAGCACACGTACAGCTCGATGACGATATCCACCTCCTTGATCCAGCAAGCAAGGGTGGAGAAGTAGATGAGTTCTCCGACCGCACAACGGCGTGGTGGCGATGGCAGTGGAGCTGTCCCGACAGGGCTTCGCCAAGCACAACCGAGGCGATCTAGTGGAGAACAGATCTACAGGAAGAGAGAGGGCAACACATGGCAATTCTTATGTGCGGCTACCCTCCCTCTCCTCATCTATATATAGGGGGAAGGGAGGAGGGGTGGCGCCCCCTAGGTCCAATCTAGGGGTGTTGGCTAGGGCAGATGGGGGCTCCCCCTCGGGAAACCCTAGGGTAACTTGGCCCCCAAGCCAGGTGGAGGGAACCATAGATGGGGCGCCCCACCTCTCCTGGTTAAGTGGGAAAGGGTGAGGGGGTGCACAGCCCCTTAGTGGGCTGGTTTGACCCTTCCCTTTGGCCCATGAGGCCCCCCAACACTTGTCGGGCCCCCCCAAAACCCCTTTCGATACTCCTGGTCACAACCCTGTACTCCCGAAACGCTTCCGGACTCCGATTCCATTCGTCCTATATATCGATCTTCACCTCTGGACCATTCCGTACTTCGATTCCATTCGTCCTATCTCATCCAGGACTCCGAAAAACCTTCGCTCACCAACATACATAACTAAACTATACCGAAACGACACCGAACCTTAAGTGTGCAGACCCTGTGGGTTCGAGAACTATGTAGACATGACCGAGACACCTCTACGATCAATAACAAATAGCAGGACCTTGATGCCCATATTAGCTCCTACATTTTCTACGAAGATCTTTATCAGTTGAACCTCTATGTCAAGGATTCAGATAATCCCGTATGATGTTCCCTTTGTTCTTCGGTATGTTACTTGCCCGAGATTCGATCATCGGTATCTCTATACCTAGTTCAATCTCGTTACCGGCAAGTCTCTTTACTCATTCCGTAATACAAGATCCCGTGGCTAACACTTTAGTCACATTGCCTGAAAGGCTTGTTGTGATGTTGTATTATCGACTGGGACCTGAGATACCTCTCCATCACACGGAGTAACAAATACCAGTCTTGATCCATGCCAACCCAAAAGACATCCTCAGAGATACCTGTAGAGCACCTTTATAGTCACCCAGTTACGTTGCGACGTTTGATACACACAAGGAACTCCTCCGGTGCCCGTGAGTTGCATGATCTCATTGTCTTAGGAAAATATACTTGACATGCAGAAAACGGTAGCATTAAGATGACACGAAAATATGCTATGTTTATAGTTTGGGTCTTGTCCATCCCATCATTCTCCTAATGATGTGATCCGTTATCAAATGACATCACATGTCAATGTCAAAGAAGCACTCAGAACTATTCCATACCTATCCTACTCAGTTTTCTGAGAGAGAACCACCTACCCTTGTGTTGAGGTCAAGATCTTCCACTCCAACCATATGGATCTTGATTTCTAGCCTCCCCAAGTTGCTTTCCACCAATCCCATCTCTTGTACCAAGCCAAATCTGTGTGAGAGAGATTGTGTGTTGAGGAGTCTATCATCTTGAAACACAAGAGCAAGGAGTTCATCGTCACTATCGAGCCTATTACCATTTGGAGGGTGGTGCCTGCTAGATTGGTTAGGTGTCGCTTGGGAGCGTCCTACTTCGTGTTGTGGAGTGAACCAAGAACTTTGTAAGGGCAAGGAGATCGCCTACTTCATGAAGATCTACCCATAGTGAGCCTAGTCGTTCGTGGACGGAAGACACATGGAATAGTCAAGGTTGCTTCTTCGTGGAACCCTTAGTGGGTAGAGCCCTCCATGGACTCTTGCGACCGTTACCCTCCATGGATTGAAGACTCCATGAACGTGGACGTAAGATAGCACCACCTATCGGAACCACGGGAAAAATCATGGTGTCATCACTTGTGTTTGCATTCCTAACCCTCTCTTTACTTATATGTGCAATGTCTTTATTTTCTGCTGCAATACTCTTAGACATGCATGTGTAGGGTGTTACTTGATATGCTATGAATGCAAAAACTTGCCAAGAATTGAAATTGATAAAAAGGCAAAACTTTTATTTGGTCAAGTAGTCTAATCACCTCCCCCCCCCCCCCCCCCCCCCCGCGTGGACCTACTTTCGATCCTACAAGTGGAATCAGAGCTTTGGTCTCCATTGCATTGGTTTCACAACCTAGGAGAAGTATGACATCTAGTGAGGGAAATTATCACCGTAGAGGTCCGTACTTTGATGGCACTAATTTTGCTAGTTGCAAGCATAAAATGAAAATGCATTTGCTTGGTCATAATCCTGCCGTTTGGGCTATTGTTGATGTTGGCTTGCAAGGTGAATTCTGTGCGGATGGAAAGGAACCAGATCGTGAAGCATCTGCGGACGAATTGAAGATGTTGCAACTCAATGCTCAAGCATGTGACATCCTCTTCAACTGCCTATGTCCTGAAGAATTCAACAAAATCAGCCGTCTTGAACACGCAAAAGAGATGTGGGATACTTTCGTTGATATGCATGAAGGAACTGAGTCCGTGAGAGAATCCAAGTTAGATGTTCTTCAAGGTCAACTTGACAAGTTCAAAATGAAGGATGGTGAAGGAGTCGCCAAAATGTACCCTAGGCTAGCTCTCATCACCAATGAGATTGCCGGCTTAGGAAGCGAAGAAATGATTGACAAGTTCATCATCAAGAAGATACTTCAAGCTTTGGATGAGACATATGACACCGTGTGCACATTGATCCAAATGATGCCCAACTACAAAGATCTCAAACCAATGGAAGTGATTGCTAGAATTCTTGCTCATGAGATGATACTCAAAGACAAGGAAGACTTTCATCACAAGTCTAGCGGTGCTTACAAAGCCACAAGTGATGCTCCCGCTACCTCAAGCGACAACCTCGTCACAAATGAAGAGATAAGCCTCATGGTCAAGAAATTCAACAAGTTCTACAAGAATACAAGCAAAGATCGCAGATCCAACTCTAGATATGAAGAGAAGCATTCGTCAAGTCGTGATTGAAACTGCTACAATTGTAGGAAGCCCGGACACTACTCCAATGAGTGCTCGGCTCCCTACAAACGAAGAGAAGAGTCACCAAGAAGACGAAGCTCAAGAGATGAATCACCTCAAAGAGAGAGAAGGAGTAGAGATGATCGTTATGAATGAAGACCCTCAAGGAGAAGCAAGGACTCGTATAAGAAGGATAAGCACACCAAGAGCTACTCAATAAGGAAGCACCAAGCTCATGTTGGTGAATGGGTTTCTGGCTCCGACTCTGACAACCACTCCTAGAGAAGCTATCACTCCAACTCCGACTATAGTCAAGATGATGGTGTTGCCGGAATTGCACTAGTGACAACCAACTCCTATGATATATTTGATTCACCAAATGAAGGAGGTGGAAGTTGCTTCATTGCTAAAGACCCCAAGGTATCACACCGCGAATATCTTGATTTCGATAGTGATGAAGATGATTTGCTTTACGATGATGACTTGCTATGTGATAAAACTAGTGATGTTAATTGTAATGAATTTGATATTACTCATGCTAGTCAAGATAAGTCTATTGATGATGATAAGATGAAAAATAGAAGAACTAGCTAAAGAACTCAACACTCTTAAGTTAGATCATGAATCTACTCTTGAAGATCATAGAGAGCTTGTAAGAACTCATGAGAATCTACGCTACGAGAAGCTCAACTTGGAGCAAGAAAATGAATTTCTTAAAGCTATCAATGATGATCTCCGAAAGAAGACTTCATCTTCTATTTCCAACAGACTACTCTTGTCTACATTCATGCCACAAGTCAAATCTAAGCAAGCTGGTAACAAAGGAAAGAAAGGTTCTCCATCTAGCAGCAACAATAAAATTGCTAAACCAAATGATGTTGGTCCTAGTAGTTCTATTGATTACACTAATGATGATTCTCTTAGCCAAGTTACACTTGAGCAAGAAAATGCTTTACTGAAAGGAATTATAGAGAAAGGTATCTATAACAGTCTTGAAGGGTACAAACAATTTTATGAGATTGTGCGCAAGCACGGAGGATACCGGAAGAATCGTGGTGTTGGCTACTTCAACGCTAATGGAGTTGAATGGGAACAAGGTCAATATCCCAATCCCAAGTTTGTTCCTCAAAAAGACAAGTATGAAAATACTCTTCCCAAGGGGACAAACACTCAAGATAACCTACCACCACAAGACACCAAGCTCAAGGGAAAGAACAAGCTTCAAGAGGACTTTGACTCTTATGAAGATGAATCCCAAGCTTTGGTAAAGTGGGTTCCCAAGGCTACTTCTACAAGTGCTACTTCGAAACCAAGAATCCCCATCAACTTGATGTGGATTCCCAAGAATAAGAACTAAAGAGTTCTTGAGGGGTGACTCCGTCAATGAAATTCACTCACATTCATTAGGCAAGATCTATTTGCAATCAACATCTACCCTATGCAATAGATCAAGGAGTCACACATTCCCTCAAAGGTAAGCAAGGGGCAAGGTAATCAACAAATCAATGGACATCATTACACATGCTTTGCACTCCATGTCCATAGATATCCTTGTATTTCTCTCTTGTGTGTTGGGACTAACCCATGTAGGTGAGAAGAGTAGGGAAACAACAAGGATGCTCCCAACTCTTGGTGATCTTCATCAATCTTGAGCATCCACCACTACCTCACCAACATGAAGTCTTCAGCGACAAAACCCAAGGTTAGTTTATCCCTCTTATGGGGGGATGTTACATCAAGGGGGAGCTTTACTCTAAGACTTGAGTCAAAGCATATCTTAGTATGTGACAAACATTAAATGCTTTATGTAAATGTGGTAACCCCACTTGTGCTTAAACGATGAGTATGACCTATGATCAAGTACTCTTACTTGGCTCCTAAGTCAAATACTCATATATAGATGACTTCGTCATCGCCCAAGTGCTTGTTAGATGCTAGAGTATTTGTGCATGTTTTTCATGATTTCATTTGACATCTTATTGTGTGAGCATGTTGGTCTGCATTTATTTTCTCATTCGAGGATATCCAATTGTTGCTATTTGGCTTTTGATTTATCTTTTGCCAATTGGATATACAAGAATGCCTAGGACCACTTCTTTAGCTATCTATGCTTTCCCACCTCATACTCTATTCATGCTGCATCACACAATTTGAACAAGTGCTTTTCGATCCCTCTGTGCGTGGAGCACCCGGAGTTCCGTATCGACAAGGACTGACCATTAAAACCTCCCAAGTGCATCTCGATGGAACCAACACCAAAATCTCGGTCGCACTGAATTCCTAGGGTTGATCTAGTTTTTCAACTCGCTACCACCGATTCCATTTCTCGGTTACACCAAGTGTCCCTATCATTTGACAGATGAGGCACTTGGTGACACCGAAAACTTAGGAATTGGTGTCACCGACAGTGGTGGGTGTATAAGTCTGGACCCCAATGCTTTGAAATTTCCACCTTCAAGCGTCATGCTGCAAAACCCTAAGCTGCCAATCTAAGGACCCCTGGTCGTCGCCCTTGTCTCCCCGCACTCCTCCGCCGTCGGGAATCACTGTCGCTGATGAAATCCACTCCCTCGTCGCTGCCGTAGAGGATCCACACCAAGTTAGGGTACGAATTTGATCTCTAGTGCGCTCTCCATCCGATTCTTGCGCATTAGATACTTGTTAATCATCCTTACACCCTTTGCACATGTTCCTATCCTCTCAAATCCCCAAAATCTCGCATTAGATGGATTTTTTAGGGTTTTGCCGTCCGCACGATAAATCTCGGTGGAACCGAAATGAAAATGTCGGTCTCACTGATATGCTTTTCAGCGAGGTTGAGAACTGACTCGGTGGAACCCAGTAGTTCTTTTTGGTCTGACTGAAAAGGCTGCCAAGTTTCTGTTAAAGAATGAGTATGTCTTGGCCCCACCGAAAATTTCTTTTCGGCTGCATCAATATCTATTTTACAGATTGCGAAACTTTTGAAAATTCATTGCTCAAATTTCAAAAACCAGCCTCATTTTGTGATGACTCATCTTATTCTGCTCTCTTATATTCTATTCACAGGGTCAGTATGTCAGGCTCAGAAGACAGTCAGAATTTGCCAGAGCAGGGAGTTCATATGAGTTCTGGAACAAGCCCAGAAGCCAGTTCTTTCTCAGATCCAGGCACCCCTAGCTCTCATGGGTTGCCCAAGGCTGCCACCAGAACCAGGAAGAAGCTCCACTCAGATGAAGAAGACTCGTATTTCATTCCTGAGGAGATTCTTGCTAAGAAGCAAGAAAAGGCTACCAAGAAGTCAGCAACTGAAGCTACTTCATCTCGTAGAGTTGTCAGCAAAGTCTATGCTCCTGTTGATACTATCAAGGCACATGAGAGTGCAAGAGCCATTGTGTCAGTTGAGGTCCCCAAGAAAGCTATGTCTCAGAAGGCAGGGGAGAAGAAGTCCAGGAAGAGGATTGTTCATGTTATGGGCAGGCCTACCTCTATGTTTGAGGATCTAGAGGAGGCTATTGGTGCTGTTGCTCAGGAGGAGGAGGAAGAGCATGTTGAGATTGTGCCTCCCAAGAAGAAATCCAAGAAGCTCATGGCTGATGCTATGCCAAAGACTGGCACCTCCAAGAGCACCAAGCCTACATCTAAGAAGACAACAGTGCAAAAAGACCAAGAGGACCACCAGAGACATTCTTGCTTTTGAGAAGAACAAGGGGACTGCCTCCAGAACTGAAGATGATGACGACCTAACCACATTAATGAAGCTCAGACTGTTGGAAATATGCCCTAGAGGCAATAATAAATTAGTTATTATCATATTTCCTTGTTCATGATAATCGTTTATTATCCATGCTATAATTGTGTTGATCGGAAACTCGGATACATGTGTGGATACATAGACAACACCATGTCCCTAGTATGCCTCTAATAGACTAGTTCATTGATCAAAGATGGCTATGGTTTCCTACTCATGGACATGAGATGTCATTTGGTAATGGGATCACATCATTAGGAGAATGATGTGATGGACAAGACCCAAACTACAAATATAGCATATGATCGTGTCAATTTACTGCTACTGTTTTCTGCATGTCAAGTATCTGTTCCTATGACCATGAGATCATGCAACTCACTAACACCGGAGGAGTGCCTTGTGTGTATCAAACGTCGCAATGTAACTGGGTAACTATAAAGCTGCTCTACAGGTATGTCCTTGGGTGTTTGTTGGGTTGGCATGGATCAAGACTGGGATTTGTTACTCCGTGTGACGGAGAGGTATCTCAGGGCCCACTCAGTAATACAACATCACAATAAGCCTTGCAAGCAATGTGACTAAGTGTTAGTCAAGGGATCTTGTGTTACGGAACGAGTAAAGGGACTTGTCGGTAACGAGGTTGAACTAGGTATAGAGATACCAACGATGGAATCTCGGGCAAGTAACATACCGAAGAACAAAGGGAACATCATACGGGATTACCTGAATCCTTGACATAAAGGTTCGACCGATAAAGACCTTCGTAGGATATGTAGGAACCAATATGGGCGTCCAGGTCTCTCTATTGGTTATTGACCGTAGAGGTGTCTCGGTCATGTCTACATACTTCTCGAACCCGCAGGGTCTGCACACTTAAGGTTCGGTGACATTTCGGTAGTATAGAGTTATGTATGGTGGTAACCTAAGGTTGTTCGGAGTCCCGGATGAGATCCCGGATGTCACTAGGAGCTCCGGAACGGTCCGGAGGTAAAGATTGATATATAGTAAGTCCTATTTTTGTCGCCGGAAAAGTTTCAGGCTCATCGTTAGTGTACCGGGAATGCCGATAGTGTACCGGGAGACCATGGGGAGGGGTATTTCCACCCAAGAGGCTACATGGGCTGTGGGAGAGTTAATACCAGCCCTTAGTGGGCTGGTGGAAGTCCCACACAAGGCCCATGCGGCTAGGAGAGAAAACCCAAAGAGAAAAGGTGGAAAAAAGGCAAAATAGGGAGGAATCCTAGTCCTACTAGGATTGGAGGAGTCCTCCTCTCCTCCGTGATTCGGCTGAACCAAGGGCTGGTCCCTTGAGGGACAAGCCTCCTCCTATCTTCCTCCTATATATACTGGAGGTTTTATGGGTTTTGGCACTAGATTTTCAGCCACGTGCTACCCGTTCCTCTAGTGCATAGTTTCTCCTCTAGATCGGTTTTCTGCAGTGCTTAGGCGAAGCCCTGTCGAAATAGCTCCACCACCATCGCCGCAACACCGTCGCGCTACCGCAGAACTCTTCTACCTCTCCGCTCCCTCTTGGTGGATCAATAAGGAGGAGATCGTCATCAAGCTGTACGTGTGCTGAACGCGGAGGTGTCGTCCGTTCGGCGCTAGATCGGAAGGACCGTGATCAAGATCATGAGACGGATCGTGATAAGATCACAGGACGTATCGTGATGAGTTCACGGGATGGATCGTGATTGGATCGTGGGATGGATCGTGATGACATTGCAGGACGCTCGGCGATTTGGATCGCGAAGATGTTCGACTACACCAACCGCGTTTCTTAACGCTTCCCGCTTAGCGATCTACAAGGGTATGTAGATCCACTCCCCCTCTCGTAGATGCTCATCACCATGGATAGATCTTGCGTGCGCGTAGGAAATTTTTTGTTTGCCATGCAACGTTCCCCAACAGTGGCATCATGAGCTAGGTCTATGTGTAGATGAGATCTCGAGTAGAACACAAAGAGTTTGTGGGCGTTGATGCTTAGATTGCTTCCTCCCTTGGTCGTGTTTTGGTTCAGCGGTATTGTGGTATGAAGCGGCCCGAACCAACATTACTCGTACGCTTACAAGAGACCGGTTCCCTCAACTGCAACTTGTTGCAAAAGATGGGTGGCGGGTGGCAGTTTCTCCTACTTTAGTTGGATCGGATTCGACAAAGGCGGTCCTTGAGAAGGTTGAAAAGCAACTTATGTATCACCATTATGGTTTATGCGTAGGTGAGAATTGTTCTTCCTAGATACCCATAGCAGCCAGGTAAAACATGCAACAACAATTAGAGGACGTCTAACTTGTTTTGGCAGGGTATGTTTGATGTGATATTGCCAATTACATGATGTGATATATGTGATGTATGAGATGATCATGTGTTGTATAGAATATCATGACTTGCATGTCGATGAGTACGGCAACTGGCAGGAGCCATAGGGTTGTCTTTAATTATTGTATGACCTGCGTGTCAATCATTAAGCGCTATGTAATGCTTTACTTTATCGCTAAACAATAGCAATAGTAGTACAAGCATGATGGGCGCAACAACCCCGATGGTGACACGTTGGTGGTAATGAAGATGATGGAGATCATGGTGTTGTGCCGGTGACGATGGAGATCATGCCGGTGCTTTCAAGATGGAGATCAAAAGCACAAGTTCATGGCCATATCATGTCACTTATGATTTGCATGTGATGTTAATCCATTTATGCACCTTGTTTTGCTTAGGACGACGGTAGCATATAAGGTGATCCCTCACTTAATTTCAAGATAAATTTTGTTCTTCCCAAGTGTGCACCGTTGCGAAAGTTCATCGTGTCGAGACACCACGTGCTGATCGGGTGTGATAGACTCTACGTTCACATACAACGGGTACAAGCCAGTATTGCACGTGCAGAACAATCGGGTTAAACTTGACCAGCCTAGCATGTAAAGACATGGCCTCGGAACACAAGAGACCGAAAGGTCGAACATGAGTCATATAGTAGATATGATCAACATGATGATGTTCACCATTGAAACCACCTCAACTCACGGGATGATCGGACTTGAGTTGGTGAATTTGGATCATGTATCACTCGAATGACCGGAGGGATGTCAATTTGAGTGGGAGTTCTTCAGTAATATGATTAATTGAACTCATTATCATGAACATAGTCAGTAGTGTCTTTGCAAATTATGTTGTAGATTACTAGCTCGCCATATAGCTCCCTTGAATTTTTATATGTTCCTACAGAAATAGAGTTGAAAGATGGTGGTAGGAATATTGTAGACTGGGTCCGTGATCTGAGGATTGTCCTCATTACTGCACAGAAGGCTTATGTCCTTAATGCACCGCTCAGTGCGCCAACCCCTCTAGGTCGTCTATAGATGTTGTGAACATCTGACAGGCACGTTCTGATGACTACTTGATAGTTTAGTGCGTAATGCATTATGGCTTAGAATTGAGGCTCCGAAACATTTTGAACGTCACGGAACATATGAGATGTTCTAAGAGCTGAAATTAGGATCTCAAGCTCGTGACCGTGTTGTGAGATATGAGATCTTCAACAAGATTCTTTGCCTACAAGATGAAGGAGAATAGCTCAATCATTGAGCATGTTCTCAGATTGTCTGGGTGCTACAATCGCTTGAATCGAGTGGGATTTGATCTTCTAGATAAGATAGTGATTGATATAGTTCTCCAAGTCACCGTCACTAAGCTACTAGAACATGGTGATAAACTAGAAAACATCAGGGATAGAAATAATGATCCCTGAGCTGTTCGCGATGTTAGACACCGCGAAGGTAGAAATCAAGAAGGAGCGTCAAGTGTTGGTGGTTAGTCAAACCACTAGTTTCGAGAAGGGCAGGAGCAAGGAGGGAAACTTCATGGATAGCAAGTCAGTTGCTGCTCTAGTGAAGCAACCCAAAGTTGAACCCAAACCCAAGACTAAGTGCTTCGATTATGAGGAGAGCGGTCGCTGAAGCGGAACAACCCTAGATACTTGGTAGATAAGAAGGCTGGTGACGTCGACAGAAGTATATTTGATATACATGTTATTGATGTGTACCTTTCTAGTACTCCTAGTAGCACCTATGTATTGGATACCGGTTCGGTTGCTAAATGTTAGTAACTCGAAATAAAAGCTACGAAATAAACGGACAACTAGCTAAGGGTGAGGTGACGATGTGTGTTGGAAATGTTTCCAAGGTTGATGTGATCAACATCGCACGCTCTCTCTACCTTCGGGATTAGTGACGAACCTAAATAAATGTTATTTGGTGTTTTGCGTTGAGCATGAACGTGATTAGATCGTGTTTATTGCAACACGGTTATTCATTTAAGTTAGAGAATAATGGTTATTCTATTTACATGAATAATAACTTCAATGGTCAAGCACCCAGTGAGAATGGTTTGTTAAATCTCGATCGTAGTAATACACATGTTCATAACATTGATGCCAAAAGATACAAAGTTAATAATGATAGTACCACATACTTGTGGCACTGCCGCTAAATGTCATATTGGTATAAAGCGCATAAAGATACTCCATGTTGATGGATCTTTGGACTCATTCGATTTCGAATCGGTTGAGACATGCCAACCATGCCTTTTGGGCAAGATGACTAAGGACCCCGTTTTCCAGATTGATGGAGCGGGCAAGTGATTTATTAGAAATGATACATGTTGATGTATGCAATCCAATGAGTCTTGTAGCGTGCGATGGATATCGTTATTTTCTTACCTTCACTGATGATTTGAGTAGATATAGTGTACATTTACTTGATGAAACACAAGTCTGAATCGTTTGAAAGGTTCAAGAAAATTTAGAGTGAAGTTTAAGATCATCGTGACAAGAAGATAAAAATGTCTGTGATGTGATCGTGGAGATGAATATCAGAGTTACGAGTTTTTCATACAACTTTAGACAATGTGAAAGTTGTTTCACAACACACGCCACCTGGAACACCATAGTGTGATGGTGTGTTCGAACATCATAGTCATGATCTATTGGATATGGTGCATGCTATGATGTCTCTTGTCGTTTTGCTACTATAATTTTGGTGTTATGCATTAGAGACAACTACATTCACTTTAAATAGGGCACCATCTAAATCCGTTGAGATGACACCATGTGAATTATGGTTTGATATAAACCTAACCTGTCATTTCTTAATGTTTGGGGCTGCGACACTTGTGTGGAAAAATGTTTTCACCTAATGAGCTCGAACCCAAAGCGGACAAATGCATCTTCATAGATTACCTTAAGAACAGTTGGGTGAACCTTCTATCTCAGATCCAAGCATAAAGTGTTTGTTGCTAAAACGGGTCCTTTCCCGAGAAAACGTTTCTCTCGAAAGAATTGTGTGGGAGGAAGATAGAACTTGATGAGCTTGTTGAACCTTTGTTTCAACCAGAGAGTAGCGCAGCGTAGAAAGATGTTTCTGCGGAACCTATGTTAGTTGAAGAGGAAGTAAATGATGATGATCATGAAGCTTCAGATCAAGTTACTATCAAACCTCGTAGGTCGACAAGGATGTGTACTACTCCTGAGCGGTACGACAACCCTGTCTTGGAGGTCATGTTGTTGGACAACGATGAACCTATGAGATATGGAGAAGCGATGATGGGCCCGAATTCCGACAAATGGTTAGAGGCCATGAAATCCGAGAAAGGATCCATGTATGAAAACCAAGTATAGACTTTCATAGACTTGCTCGTTGGACGATAGGTCGTTGAGTACAAATGGAACTTTAATATCAAGACAGACGCTGATGGTAAATGTCACCATTTATAAAGCTCGACTAGTCGCAAAGAAGTTTCCGACAAAGTTCAAGGAGTTGACTACGATGAGACTTTCTCACTCGTAGCGATGCTAAAGTCTGTTGGAATTATGTTAGCAGTTGCTGCATTTTCAATTATGAAATCTGGCAGATGGATGACAAAACATCATTTCCTTAGCAGTTTACTTGAGAAAAGGTTGTATGTGATACAACCAGAAGGTTTTGTCAGTCCTAAGGATGCTAAAAGGTGTGCGAGATCTAGCGATCCATCTATGGGATGGAGCAAGCATCTCGGAGTTGGAATATACACTTTGACGAGGTGATCAAAGTTTTTGAGTCTATACAAAGTTTATGAGAAACTTGTATTTGCAATAAAGTGAGTGGGAGCACTATAGAGTTTCTGATAAGTATATGTGGATGACGTATTGTTGATCGGAAATAATGTAGAATTTCTGGAAAGCATAAACGGTTGTTTGGAAAGTGATTTTCAAAGGAAGACCTGGATAAAGCTACCTAATTGATCAAGATCTATAGAGATAGATCAAGATGTTTGATGAGACTTTCAATGAGTACATACCTTGACAAGATTTTGAAAGAGTTCAAAATGGATCAGTCAAAGAAAGAGTTCTTTCCTGATTTGTAAGGTGTGAAATTGAGTGAGACTCAAAGCTCGACCACGACAGAAGAAAGAGAAAGGACGAACGTCGTCCCCTATACCTTATCCATAGGCTCTGTATAGTATGACATGTTGTGTACCGCACCTGTGTGTGCCTTGCCATGAGTCCATCAAGGTGTATATGAGTGAACCAGGAGTGGATCACTGGATAGCGGTCAAGATTATCCTTAATAACTCAAATACTAAGGAGATTTTTCTCTATTATGGAGGTGATAAAGAGTTCGTCGTAAAGAGTTACGTCGATGCAAGCTTTAACACCAATCCAGATGACTCGTAGTAGCAATCTGGAAATGTATAGTGGAGCAGCCATTTGGAATAGTACCAAGTGGAGTGTGGTAGTAGTGTTTACAGTTTGACATAGAGATTTGCAAAGTACACACGGATCTGAATGTCGCAGACCCGTTGACTATAAGACCTCTCTCACATGCAAAGCATGATCGAGCCCCAGAACTCATTAGGTGTTACATTCATAACAATGCGAATCACATGGTGATGTGAACTAGATTATTCACTCTAGTGCAAGTGGGAGACTGTTGGAAATATACCCTAGAGACAATAATAAATTAGTTATTATCCTATTTCCTTGTTCATGATAATCGTTTATTATCCATGCTATAATTGTGTTGATCGGAAACTCAGATACATGTGTGGATACATAGACAACACCATGTCCCTAGTATGCCTCTAATAGACTAGCTCGTTGATCAAAGATGGCTATGGTTTCCTAGTCATGGACATGAGATGTCATTTGGTAACGGGATCACATCATTAGGAGAATGATGTGATTGACAAGACCCAAACTACAAACATAGCATATGGTCGTGTCAGTTTACTGCTACTGTTTTCTGCATGTCAAGTATTTGTTCCTATGACCATGAGATCATGCAACTCATTAACACCGGAGGAGTGCCTTGTGTGTATCTAACGTCGCAACGTAACTGGGTAACTATAAAGCTGCTCTACAGGTATCTCTGATGGTGTTTGTTGGGTTGGCATGGATCAAGACTGGGATTTGTTACTCCGTGTGACAGAGAGGTATCTCAGGGCCCACTCGGTAATACAACATCACAATAAGCCTTGCAAGCAATGTGACTAAGGATGTGTTTGGTTCGAGGGACAGTCTAGGGTGGTTGTGGGTATCCCCAACCAAGTTGCTAGGGATAGCCCCTTTTTCTGTTTGGTTGGAAGGGTGGAGTTATCCCATGTTGTGTTTGGTTCGAGGGATGAAACGTGGTTGAGGATAACCACTAGAGTGTTTGGTTCAAGGGATAAATGAATAATAAGGGTTGTGGTCACCTTTTTTATTTGAGGTGGTGAGATTATCTTCATAATTTATATTTTCTGCAATGGAAGGAAGGAAAATGCAATATATACAGTATAATTACGAATATATTAACATTTTCACAACAAACAATAGTAGAAATTTTGAACTTCATCACATATAACAGTTCAACATTCCATACATAAGTCGAAGCGCATAGAGCTCATAGTTCAACATTCCATATAGTACTACTAGAACTTAATAGTTATATAACCCATAGTTATTGTCTTGGTTGTCAAAAGAGCTACTACATACAACCCATAGTTAATGTTCTGGTTGCATCAAAAGTACAAGGCAATCATCAGTTCACCACATCTGCACTTACCATCCTTACGCTTCAGGAAAGGTATTCTTGACATACCTAGAAACCCAAACTTTCTTTTGATCCTCTTCCAACACCTTGAATGCCATAGCAACACGAGGATTGTCAACCAAATATGCATAGTAATGAGCAAGGTAATCCAAACTGAACCGAGGGAGTACTTTCATGCTCTCCCAAAGACCATCTATGGCATTGTTCTCAGTGTTAGAACTCTTCTCTATGGCAATAGCAATTCTTTCACTAGATGCAAGTATGGTGGCATGCAACCTATCTTCCGCACAAGGATTTGGTTTGGATTTTTTGGGTTTGGGACCAGATGAACTAGCATTGGTTGATTGCACAACCTCTTCATGTGGGGCAGTGGTTTCTTGGTTGTATCTTCTTCAATATCAACCACTTCTGTAGCAAGAGGGTCACTTGAGCCTTTTGCATATTGCCCTGTAGCCATGCTCCCTCCAGCTATATTCATCATCTCCTTATAATGAATAATACTCTTGTTAAGGTATTGTTCGTCCTCTGGATGAGCCTTGTAGAAACAAAATAAGTAATTTCAATAAGTATTTTGACATAAAGGAACAATTTCAGCAAGTGTTTTGGACTTGTACATACTAATTTTAGCAAGTGTTTCATCATAAATAAATAAGTACATCAAGTATTTGATTGTACAAAACACATTACAGCAAGTACTTTTATATTAAGATCCATTTTTAGCAACCACGTGAGCATTAACAAAGAATTACAACAAGTACTCATGAGCAGAAATTTGTTACCTTAACATGATTTGTGTAATGCTCATGATCAAGAACAATCATAGAGTTGTCCTCATCCCATAGTGCACCACTCAAGTCCTTGAGTTTCACTATTTTCTGTAGTTTCCTCTTCCATGTCATATTATGATTTTTGATCTGATCTCCATTCAAGCTAAGTTGGAAATGCTCATTCAAAGCAATGGCACAAGCATTGAACTGTCATTGTTTGAATGCAGTACTTGTTCTATTGCCACTAGAGACCAGATCACTAAGCCATGTTAGCATGAACTTGGACATGGTAGGTGTCCATGAAACTTGCTTAGCCATTTCCTACAATTTCTAGCAAGTGTTTGGACATTGAGAAAGTAATTTCAGCAAGTATTTCGACATAATGAAATAATTTTAGCAACTTAAATATTCATTACAAATACAATCTCAGAAAATATTATATCCTTACAAATAAGGAATAGCACACACAATTGTTAAACAAAGTACAATAATTCTTCACAATGAGCTAAGTGACATAGTAGTTACTACATATTTTGACCTTGCAAATGGTTTTGTCTGTCTTCCCACATTTGATCAGCAAGTCCTTGCCTAAAATTACCCATGTATGCATGTTCATGTGCTTGACCACTTGATGATGAAGCATGAGTAATATTTGGCACCCATTCATCCTCGGGTATGATATATTCATCAATCCCATCATTTATAACACAATTGTGAATAATACAACAAGCCACAACAATGTCAACTTGTGTTGGATAGAGAAAGAACGAGGTGGCATCATCAAGTATCTTGAATCTTCTCTTGAGTGACCCAAATGCACGTTCTACGGTCACACGAAGAGAAGAATTCCTAAGGTTGAATAGCTCGCTCTCATTTTGCACCGGGTTGTTTCCCCACTCATTCAAGTGGTACCTCACACCATGAAAAGGAGGCAAAAACCCCGTTTGGCTCCATATCCAGCATCAACTAGATAAAATTTCCCTAAATAAGGAACATTTGGGTTACTTGGTTATATATATGAATACCCCATTGATATGACAGATGTATGTAGTTCATCTATTACCTTGTGGGACACGTAGACCATTTTCACGTTCTAAAGCATCACGTAAAACTAGAGCATCATGTGTTGTCCCCTCCCACCCGGCCAACACATATGTGAATCAAAGATCGAAATCTACAACTGCCATCACATTTTGAGTAGCATAAGTCTTTCTACCATGAAAAGAAGCCTTCATATCCGGTGTAACAGAGGCTCGCACATGCATACCATCAATAGCTCCAATACAATCCTATTTGGTGAAAAAAAACCAAAAATTAGGATCTAAACAAATGCATGCCTACAATGATAAAATGTAGTTGTTATTTGGTCTCATACCTTAAAGTATGGATCCCACCGGTAGTTTCCTTCTATTTTGGTCTGGGTCTCCAATGAAGGCTTCCTAATAAGGTCATCTCAAAGCTCACCAATGGCATGGAGAACCCTTTGGAAGTAACGGCTCACGACTTCACCGGATCTACCAAAATTGGCGCCAATTACCCTATTTCTAATGTTGTGCCCAACAGTGTGCAAGAACATTGCTACTTGTTGCTCAATAGTCAAATGTATTGTGTCCTTCAGCAAGTTGCGATCCCTAAAGACTTGACAAAATCAAACGAAAGGTTCTCTTCGAAGCCTAAGCATGTTCACACAAGTTGTTTCATTCTTCCATATTTTGTTGTCAAAATACTCTCTTCTCATCCTATCTCTCTCATCAATTGGGGCATACATAATTGCTTCTCTCCTTTTTCTTTTTCTTGATTGAACAACCAATGTTATCATGTTGATAAACCATTGTGTCGTAACCGCATAAATTAACATATTTATCTTTCTGTCCATCTACAATGCAGTATATGATTCAGCTATAATATGAAGTACAAGGTTTAGAGCTAAAATATGCAATATAGGATTTACAACTAAAATATGTTATCTTTTGTCTTGTTGTCCATGTGTGAACAAGAAGAATTCAATAGCACACCGTATGCATACAAATGGACAACTACTTGGAACCAAAACCAACATCCCTTTTTCACTGTCAAACATTTTACTAAAGAACAAAATATGATTTAGGGGAGAAATAACCTCAAACTGTAGTTGTGCTGCTACTGCTGCTGCTGCTAGATGTACTGATGGTGGCCTTCAACTTTCCTGCATCAGAAAATTACATCCATTAGCAAACTACACAAGAGCAGAAACCACACATCCACAAGCCCCTACACCCACGAAACACTAGCACACATGCACGTAGATGTGCGCATGCAGACGCGGACGAGCTGTGCACACTTGCGCCCGTGGACGAGCCGTTCACACCATTCACCGGCCGCATGCGCCTCTCAACCTCCCAGCCGCCGGACTTGAGATCTAGTTGTGCCGCCGCCAGGCTCTTGATCCAGCCGCATGCGCGCCTCCTGAAGCCCCCAGCCGCTACCGACCATGGGAACCAAACGCACCGGCGCCGGCCATGGGATCCAGCCGTGCCGCCGCCTCAAGCCCTTGCCCGCATCGCTCGGCAACACCCTCCGCAACGGCGGACGAGAACATGCGACACAAAGCCGAGGAGATAGGGAACGAGTACACAAGGAACCCACCTCCCATTGGCCTCTCCGCTATCTGCTGGATGCACCGTCGCCGCGCAAGGAAGAGAGAGGGGAGTAATGGGGGAAAGTGAGGGTTTTGCGGGGTTACCGGAGCCAATATAGCCGGAAAAAACATTTTGCGCGTGACCAGTGCAAGCGCGTGTGGGGTGGTTGCTGCCACCCGCTCGTTTTTTGCGGGTCACTGCATCCCCGTTTTTAGGGAATATTCGGAGCATCTAGTTGACCCTATCCTCCGTCGCCCCAGAACCAAACGGGTGGCAGCCACCAAAAAAAAGGCTATCCCTATCCCTAGGAGGATATTCCTGCAACCAAACACATCCTAAGTGTTAGTCACGGGATCTTTTGTTACGGAACGAGTAAAGAGACTTGCCGATAATGAGGTTGAACTAGGTATGGAGATACCGACGATCGAATCTTGGGCAAGAAACATACCGAAGAACAAAGGGAACATCATACGAGATTAACTGAATCCTTGACATAGAGGTTCGACCGATAAAGATGTAGAATATGTAGGAACCAATATGGGCATCCAGTTCCCGCTATTGGTTATTGACCGTAGAGGTGTCTCGGTCATGTCTACATAGTTCTCGAACCTGCAGGGTCTGCACACTTAAGGTTCAGTGACGTTTCGGTAGTATAGATTTATGTATGGTGGTGACCAAAGGTTGTTCGGAGTCCTGGATGAGATCCCGGACGTCACGACAAGCTCCAGAGTGGTCCGGAGGTAAAGATTGATATATAGGAAGTTCTATTTTGGTCGCCGGAAAAGTTTCGGGCTCATCGGTAGTGTACCGGGAGTGCCGGTAGTGTACCGGGAGACCATCGGGAGGGGTATTTCGACCCAAGAGGCTACATGGGCTGTGGGAGAGTGAATAACAGCCCTTAGTGGGCTGGTGGAAGTCCCACACAAGGCCCATGCGGCTGGGAGAGAAAACCCAAAGAAAAAAGGTGGAAAAAAGGCAAAATAGGGAGGAATCCTAGTCCTGCTAGGATTGGAGGAGCAGTCCTCCTCTCCTCCTTGACTCGGCCGAACCAAGGGATGGTCCCTTGAGGGCCAAGCCTCCTCCTCTCTTCCTCCTATATATACTGGAGGTTTTAGGGTTTTTGGCGCTAGATTTTCAGCCACGTGCTACCCGTTCCTCTAGTGAATAGTTTGTCCTCAAGATCGGTTTTCTATAGTGCTTAGGCAAAGCCCTGCCGAAATAGCTCCACCACCATCGCCGCAACGCCGTCGTGCTTCTGGAGAGCTCTTCTACCTCTACGCTCCCTCTTGCTGGATTAATAAGGCGGAGATCGTCATCAAGTTGTACGTGTGCTGAACACGGAGGTGTCGTCCGTTCGGCGCTAGATCGGAAGGACCGTGATCAAGATCGCGAGATGGATCGTGATGAGAGCACGGACGAATCGTGATGATTTCGTGGGACGGGTCGTGATTGGATCACGGGACGGATCGTGATGAGATCGCGGGACGCTCGGCGATTTGGATCGCGAAGATGTTCAACTACACCAACCGCGTTTCTTAACGCTTCCTGCTTAGCGATCTACAAGGTTATGTAGATCCACTCTCCCTCTCGTAGATGCTCATCACCATGGATAGATCTTGCATGCACATAGGAAAATTTTTGTTTCCCATGCAACGTTCCCTAACACAGACCACATCTTTCAGTGCATGATGCCATCCATTTGGTAGCTGAGGACATGAAGAAGCGGAAAGACTCAGGCTTGAGAGCCTAGAGAGCCATTGACCCATATGCTCAAAGGAGGAAGACCGCTATTGATTAAATGTTCTATACCAGAGAGCAACAGGATTTCTATGAGACCGTTCTGCTTGACAAGAGCCCTGTTGTTAGCGACATGAGATATGTCGATTGGAAGTTTATTAAGGACAATGTGGACTACTTCCCAAGTGTCCAAGATAACTTTCATTGAATTGGTCTGGATAAGTTCATTGGAAAAGAACTTATAGCATGGAACGACAAGATGATCAGGCAATTCTACTCCACCGCTCATTTCTACGGAGATGGTAGAATTGTATGGATGACTAAAGGTGCTAGGTACGAATCCACTGTTGAGGAATGGGCTGCTCTACTGAAAGTTCCTAAACTTCAGGAGGGGATTTGGATGTATACTTTGAACCCAAGGCTAGTCACAATGCCATGAAAGACATGTATATCCTATCCCCGCTGACAAGGTGCAATCACACAAGCTAGGATCTATCTAATATCTGCAAGCTGGCCTCCGGACTATGAACACTATACTCAGGCATACCTTGATGCCCAAGTCTGGAGATGACAAGATGATCTGAGGATACTCCATAAATATGTTGATCCACCTTGACAGGAACACCAGGATCGGAGTCATGGATCTGATTGTTGAGACAATCAAGAGGGTTGCTCTAGACCAAAAGCGCTCATGCTGCTATGCACCCTACATCCAGTTGCTCATCAACTCACAGTTGGAGAAGCAAAAAAATTCTCTTGATCGCCCACACCTGCCCCTACAGCCAGAGTTCGAGGATAACATTGTGGTGATGAACCTAGATCATCCCACATCTGCTATAGCACAAGGAGAGGCAGAAGTTGTTCGAGCCGCTAGTGCTCAAGTCCCCAGATCCAGGAACGAGCAAATGGATCTTCTGATCACAGTTGTCCAGGGCATGCAGAAGGATATCAAAGGTATTCTGGATAACAAGAGATCTTTGTCGACGCCGTGCTCTCGACTCCATCATCAACAATCGGAGGATGTCAGCCCAAGAACGCTTAGATAGATACCTTTGAACTTTTTGGTAACTTGTTGCCAAAGGGGGAGAAGTGTATATAGATCATTTGGCTTTGAGAGAGAGAGAGGCATTTGGTGTTTTCTGTTTTTTCAAAAAACAATTACTTTTGGTTGCCATAATACTCTTTTGTCTTGCTTGTGATACACGTTCGATGATGTTTGATCATACGCTTTGATGTGTGATGCTACTATTTCCTGTCATCTTAAATGCTCATGTGATGATCATTCATCTTTGGTTGATTGTGTTGTGCTATGTTATTCACTCCAATTATTATCGCACACCACCAAGTGGTATGTGACATGTGAGAAGTGACCCATGTACCTAATCGATTGTGCATTTGCATTCCAACGCAAATTTAAAATAACGCACAAATTTAGGGGGAGCTCTTACTTATCACATACTTCCCAAAGCGATGACTATATTCATTGATTATATCTTTGTCGAAGCTTTAATCTATATGTTGTCATCAATTACCAAAAAGGGGGAGATTGAAAGCACATTTGCTCCCTTGGTGGTTTTGTTAATTAATAACAACATATAAGTCATTGAACTAATGTCTTCACCAAGTAAATTTCAAGAAAATTACAATGATGAGAATGGAACAAGGATTGTGGAATTACCCCAAGATGCAAGGAAATAGGTTGTCCAAGCTTCAAGCAAGAGGACTCTACATTTCATATTTGCGAGAAATCACTTTGAGTCTATAGGAAAGCCAATACTATTAAAAGAGGGTAAAGTTTTGATGGTGACCAATATGCTCAAACATGCACAAGTGACAGTCACCAAGACATCCACATTCTCTCCCACCACAGTCTTTCCTAAGCTAAATAAACCAAATCGGTGCAACCAACTTTACTATCCCGGTGCCATCGAGTTCCAAACCCTAGACAGACTCAGCCAAACCCTAACACTTCGGTGCAGCTGACACTGCACTCGGTGCCACCGAGTTGGGTTGCCAACTTTCTGTTACGCAAATTCTCATTTTCACTCCGACCGAGAATGGCGAATCGGCATCACCGAATTTGGTAATTCTAATCGTTGGTCACCTTGTTAGTGAAACCGAGAGTTATATATCGGTCCATCCGAGATTCAAAAGTTGCCACTTTTTGTCACTTCAGTACCACCGAGTTTTACACTTTGGTGTCACCGAGTCTGAGTTACTGTGTGTAATGGTTGGATTTTTGGAGATGCCTGTATATACCCTTCACCACCACCCACTCGACAGAGAAGCACTCGGAACTATTCCATACCTATCCTACTCAGTTTTCTGAGAGAGAACCACCTACCCTTGTTTTGAGGTCAAGATCTTCCACTCCAACCAAATGGATCTTGATTTCTAGCCTCCCCATGTTGCTTTCCATCAATCCCATCTCTTCTACGAAGCCAAATATGTGTGAGAGAGATTGTGTCTTGAGGAGTCTATCATCTTGAAGCACAATAGCAAGGACTTCATCGTCACTATCGAGCCTATTACCTTTTGGAGGGTAGTGCCTCCTAGATTGGTTAGGTGTCGCTTGGGAGCCTCCTACTTCATGCTGTGGAGTGAACCAAGAAGTTTGTAAGGGCAAGGAGATCGCCTACTTCGTGAGGATCTACCCATAATGAGGCTAGTCCTTCGTGGACGGAAGCCGCATGGAATAGCCAAGGTTGATTCTATGTGGAACCCTCCGTGGGTAGAGCCCTCCATGGACTCTCGCTACCGTTACCCTCTATAGGTTGAAGACTCCATGAACGTGGACATACGATAGCACCACCTATCAGAACCTCGGGAAAAATCATCGTGTCATCACTTGTGTTTGCATTCCTAACCCTCTCTTTACTTATATGTGCAATGTCTTTATTTTCGGCTTCAATACTCTTAGACATGCATGTGTAGGGTGTTACTTGATATGCTATGAATGCTAAAACTTGCCAAGAATTAAAATTGGGGAAAAGGCAAAACTTTTATTTGGTCAAGTAGTCTAATCACCCCCCCCCTCTAGACCTACTTTCGATCCTACACGCCCCCTAGATCCATTCTAGGGGCGGCGGCTAGGGCAGAAGGTGGCGCCCCCTAGGGAAACCCTAGGGTGACTTGGCCCCCAAGCCAGGTGGAGGGAACCCTAGATGGGGCGCCCCACCTCTCTTGGTTACATGGGAAAGGGTGAGGGGGCGCACAGCCCCTTAGTGGGCTGTTTTCCCCTTCCCCTTGGCCCATGAGGCCCCCAACACTTGTTGGGGCCCCCGAAACCCTTTCAGTACTCCTGGTCACAACCCTGTACTCCCAGAACGCTTCTAGACTCCGATTCCATTCATCTTATATATCGATCTTCACCTACAGACCATTCGGAGTTCCTTGTCATGTCCTGGATCTCATCCGGGACTCCGAACAACCTTCGGTCACCAACATACATAACTCAACTATATCGAGACATCATTAAACCTTAAGTGTGCAGACCCTGCGGGTTCGAGAACTATGTAGACATGACTGAGATACCTCTATGGTCAATAAACAATAGCAGGACCCGGATGACCATATTGGCTCCTACATATTCTACGAATATCTTTATCAATTGAACCTCTATGTCAAGGATTCAGATAATCTCGTATGATGTTCCCTTTGTTCTTTGGTATGTTACTTGCCCGAGATTCGGTCGTCGGTATCTCTATACCTAGTTCAATCTCGTTACCGGCAAGTCTCTTTACTCGTTCCGTAATACAAGATACCATGGCTTACACTTTAGTACCATTGCTTGCAAGGCTTGTTGTGATGTTGTATTACCGTGTGGGCCCTGAGATACCTCTCCATCACACGGAGTAACAAATCCCAGTCTTGATCCATGCCAACCCAACAGACACCCTCGGAGATACCTGTAGAGCACCTTTATAGTCACCCAATTACATTGTGATGTTTGATACACACAAGGTACTCCTCCGGTGTCAATGAGTTGCATGATCTCATGGTCACAGGAACAGATACTTGACATGCAGAAAACTATAGCAATAAACTGATACGATCATATGCTACGTTTATAGTTTGGGTCTTGTCCATCACATCATTCTCCCAATGATGTGATCCTGTTATCAAATGACATCTCATGTCCATGGCTAGGAAACCTTAACCATCTTTGACCAACGAGCTAGTCTATTAGAGGCATACTAGGGACATGGTGTTGTCTATGTATCCACACATGTATCAGAGTTTCCTATCAATACAATTCTAGCATGGATAATAAACGATTATCATGAACAAGGAAATATGATAATAACTAATTTAGTATTGCCTCTAGGGCATATTTCCAACATCTTTTTGGTCCCAATGCTTACAAGAGTCTCGGTTGAAACTCGTATGGTCTAGTTATAGTTGATGATTTTTTCCAGATTTATGTGGGTATTGTTTCTTGATAATAAGTCACGGGTACAAAAGATCTTCAAGAACTTTGCACGCAAAGCGCAAAATCAATTTGAAGTGACGATCAAGAAGGTTTGAAGCACTAACGGATCGGAGTTCAAGAACACCCATGTGGATACCTTTCTTGACGAAGAAGGTATTTCACATGACTTCTCAGCTGCATACACGCCTCAACAAAATGGAGTTGTTGAGAGAAAGAACCGAACCCTCATTGAGATGGAAAGAATGATGCTTGACGAATACAAGATGCCAAGACACTTTTGGGCTGAAGCCTTGGAAACAACATGTCATGCCACAAACCGACTCAACTTGCACAAGCTTCTCGGTAAAATGGCATACGAGCTTGTCACTCATAACAAACCCCAAGTTGGATACTTTTGGGTATTTGGCTCTAAGTGTTGCATTCTTGATAAGCATCGTCGCACTAAATTTTCTCCCAAGTCTCATGAAAGTTTCCTACTTGGTCATGGATCAAACTCTCATACCTACCGTGTCTACAACAACTTCACTCGAAAAGTTGAAGAGACGGTAGATGTGAAGTTTGATGGATGTAATTGTTCGCAAGTCGAACAATTGCCAAATGATGTAGGTGATAAAGATCCTTTGGAAGCTATCCAAGAATTGTCCATCGGCAAGATTCGCCCCATGGAGGTGAACGATAGTACTTCATCAACCCAAGTGGAAGCTCATACTTTGGATCAAGGCTACCAACAAAACAACATGGAAGCATCCACAAGTCGTACACGACAAGATGAAGAGGAGGAGGAAGTACATCATGAAGATCCACTACAATCTCCTTCACCACCACCTCAAGGAGATGATGATGAAGAAGAAGCTCTTCCAACTAACAAGCCAAAGCTACCCCGAGTTCGAGCACAAGTGACCAAGAATCATCCCCTAAACCAAATCTTTGGTGACATACAAACAGGGAGGATCACTCGCTCTAAAACTAGCTTGGTTAACTTTTGTAACCATTATCGTTTCATCTCTAGCATTGAACCCTTGAAGGCTGAACAAGATCTTGAAGACGCGGATTGGGTGAACGCTATGCATGGAGATCTTCACAACTTCGAGAGGAACGAAGTGTGGACACTAGTGGAGAAGCCCAAGGATGTGCAAAACATCATCCACACAAAATGGGTATTTCGAAACAAGCAAGATGAAGACGGTCATGTCGTTTGCAACAAGGCTCGCCTCATAGGACAAGGATATACACAAGTCAAAGGTATGGACTATGATGAGACCTATGCCCCCATTGCTAGACTAGAAGCCATTCGAATTCTTCTTGCCTATGCCAATCACCATGATATCACGCTTTATCAAATGGACATTAAAAGTGCATTTTTAAATCGTGAGATTGAAGAAGAGGTTTATGTTAAGCAACCACCTAGATTTGTAAATCCTAAGAAACCTGAACACGTTTACAAACTTCACAAAGCTTTATATGGTCTTAAGCAAGCTCCTCATGCTTGGTATAAATGCCTAACGAAGTTTCTTATTGAAAAAGGATTTGAAATTGGTAAAATTGATGCAACCTTATTCACAAAAAGAGTTAATGGTGAACTATTTGTGTGCCAAATTTATGTGGATGATATTATCTTTGGGTCTACTAACCCACAATTTAGTGAGAAATTTAGAAGGTTGATGTCAGAGAAGTATGAGATGTCTATGATGTGTGAGCTGAAATTCTTCCTTGGTCTACAAATCAAGCAAACGAGAGAAGGTACATTCATCTCTCAAACAAATTACACCAAGGACTTGATCAATAAGTTCAACATGCAAGAGTGCAAAGGTACGAAAACTCCCATGCCCACTAGCGGACACGATGATCTTACTAAGGAGGGTGAACCGGTTGATCAAAAGGTTTATCAATCAATTATTGGTTCATTGCTATATCTATGTGCCGCCCGTCCTAATATTATGCTTAGTGTGTGAATGTGTGCCCGATATCAAGCGGCACCCAAAGAATGTCATCTTAAGGCTGTGAAACGCATTGTGAGATACTTGATACATACACCAAACTTTGGCATTTGGTATCCCAAGGGATCTTCTTTTAATCTTGTTGGCTACTCCGACTCGGACTATGCCGGTGACAAGGTTGATAGAAAATCCACCACACGTACATGTCAATTTCTTGGTAGATCTCTTGTGTCTTGGTCCTCCAAGAAATAAAACTCGGTATCTCTATCTACCGCCGAAGCTGAATATATTGTTGTCAGATCATGTTGTGCGCAATTATTATGGATTACACAAACGCTTAAAGATTATGGAATCTAGGTTAAAATGTGCCATTAATTTGTGACAATGAAAGTGCTATTAACATTGGTCATAATCCTATGCAACATTCTCGAACCAAGCATATTCAAGTTCGACATCATTTCATTTGTGATCATGTTGCCAAAGGAGATATTAATATTAAGCACGTTCGTACTAACAAGCAATTGGCCGAAATCTTTACTAATCCACTTGATCAAAAGTGTTTTGTTATTTGAGCTTAACGATGAGTATGACCTATGATCAAATTTTCTTGCTTGGATCCTAAGTTAATATACTCTAATATAGGTGACCTAGTCACCTCCCATCATCTAGTTAAGAATCTTGTTTGGTTCATTCTCTATTGCAAGCTTTCTTGGAACCATTCAAATCTTCTCTCGTTGATATCTATTTGTACAAATCTTTGCATTTTCTTTACAAAAATCGTTTTGACGCTTCACTACAATTTTTCAAATATTTGCAAGTTTCTCAAACTTTGCCCAGTTTTTGTTTTGTGCCTCGGAGCCTCCGATACAAAGGACACGGTTATACCGAGTCGGCACATGAGCTGCATAACATCATATCGGTACCACCGACAAATTTGTCTCGGAGCCACTGACTTACTATCATGTTTCAGTCTGTGTTTGTATTTGTAAATCTTTGTAATCCTTCTGTGATATTTTCAATCCTTCGATGATCCCTTATTATCAAAAAAAACTTGGGAAGGGGGAGAAATACGTTCAAGGATCCCTAACTCAAAGGAGGAGAAGTTCTACAAATTCTCAGTTTAGCCAAAGGGAGAGAAATTATTTTCAATGATTCCCTCATTTTTCTCATGATTTTCATATTCTATGAATCCTACATTCTATGACCATTGTTCTCAAGGATCCCTTCTTAATCAATGATCCCTGTATCTGAACATATATCTAATCTTTTTGGCAATTAATGCCAAAGGGGGAGAAATACCAAAGCTTCAAAGCTAAAGAGGGAGATACATGCTTATGCAAAGGGGGAGATATAATTTAGGGGGAGAGGAGAATATCAAAAGTTTACACCTATATAAACAAGGGGAGAATACCGAAGTAGGGGGAGAAACATATATTTTGGAGAAGGATGTGTTTATTACATTTGACTATTCATGTTAGACTTTTCTCACGCTATCCAATCCCAATATCTACATGCTAAGATTCAGGGGGAGAGGATGATCCACCGGTTTCATATCTAAAGGGGAGAAAGTTCTAAATGATCTTGGAGACATATCAATCTTAAGGAATACTATCCTCTATATGTTCTCCATATCTTGGTACTTTTGAGTTCTATTGCTTTTGATTGGTAGAATGCTCTTGTGTTTCCTAACATTGTTTTCTCAAGTGTATCTCTACTACTAGAATGCTCAAGAACTCAAGGTAAATATATGCATCATACCCTTGATCAAGATGATCTCTTGCTTCTTGCACATATTGTTTGCAAGAGTGAAATCTTGAACAAGGATACACCTCATTCATATACATTTGATGCATATAGCCAAGATACACATGACTTATTATATCCCTTCTACTATATGTGTGTCCATGCATTCCAAAGCAACTATTCTTTAAAGGGATTGCACACATTTAGGGAGAGGAAGTCTAAGTCATGTGTCCCTCAAAGTCTTCATTATATACATGCATATCTTTATTTGAAGCTTCGACTGTATGTTGTCATAAATTACCAAAAGGAGGAGATTGAAAGCATAATATGCTCCCTTGGTGGTTTTGATAATTCATGAAAACATACATTGTCTCTTGGACTAATACTTTCATCTAGTATATTTCAGGTAAAGTCCATAGAGAGAGATGGGTTGGCAAAAAGGAGTGTGGAGAGTATCCCCATGAAGAGGAAGGAGAAGGAATAGATTGGCAAAGCTTCAAGCAAAAGGATTCTACATTTTACTTTGTGAGAAATCACTTTGAGTCCATAGGAAAGCCAATACTATCAAAAGGGGGTAATGTACTATTGGTGAACAAAATGATCATACGTGCACAAGTGATAGTCACCACATACACCCGCAAGCTCTTCCACAAAAGTCTGTCCAAAGCCAAATATCCAAAATCGGTGCTACCAACACTTTCCACTCGGTGTCACCGATTCTCGGCCTCAGACAGACTCAGCCAAACCCTAACCCTTCGGTGCAACCGACTCTGCTTTTGTGCCATTGAGTTTGGGTTGCCAACTTTCTGTTACGCAAATTCACAAAATTGGTACCACCGAGTTTGTTGAATCGGCATCACCGAGTCTGGTAATCTGACTGTTGGTCACCTTATCGGTGCAACCCAGTTTTATGTATCGGTCTCATCGGGATTCGAAAGTTGCTACCTTTGAGGTAACTCGGTACCACCTAGATTAACACATCGGTGTCACCGAGTGTGACTTATTAGGTGTAATGGTTGGATTTTTGGAGATGCCTATATATACCCCTCCACCACCACCCACACGCAAGAGAAGCACTCAGAACAGATCCCTACCTATCCTATCAGATTTTTTGAGAGAGAGAGCCACCTACTCATGTGTTGAGATCATGTCATTCCATTCCAACCATATGAATCTTGATCTCTAGCCTCGCCAAGTTTTTTTCCACCCAATCAATCTCTTCCACCAAAGCCAAATCTATGGGAGAGTGATTGTGTGTTGAGGAGTCTACCATCTTGAAGCACAAGAGCAAGAAGTTCATCGACATTATCGAGCCTATTACCTTTTGAAGGGTGGTTCCTCCTAGATTGGTTAGGTGTCGCTTGGGAGCCTCCTACTTCTTGTTGTGGAGTGAACCAAGAAGTTTGTAAGGCAAGGAGATCGCATACGTACTTCGTGAAGATCTACCGTGAGTGAGGTTAGTCCTTCGTGGACGGATTATGAAATAGTCAAGGTTGCTACTTCGTGGACCCTTATGGGGGGAGCTCTTTGTGGAATCTCGCGCTCGTTACCCTCCGTGGGTTGAAGACTCCATAAACGTGGACGTACGATAGCACCACCTATCGGAACCACGAGAAAAATCTTCGTGTCCTTTATGCGTTTGATCTCCATATTTCAACTCTTTACTTTCATATGCAATGTCTTTACTTTCCGCTGCTATATTTGATGACTTGCATGTGTAGGGTGTACTAGACTTGCTATAGTTGCTAAAAGCTGCCAACACATAACTTTGCACCTTGTGTAGTTTTTAAATTCCTGCTAGTAGTCTATTCACCCCCTCTAGACATACTCTTCTATTGATCCCACATCTCTGCCTGCGTCGACGTTGGTTGCAGCAGACCTCGACACGGCCCAGGAGGAAGCAGAGCAACTCCTCCACAAGCGCTATGCAACACCCGGGCAGGGTTGTCGCGTCCCCGCGCCCTTTCGCCCTGGAGGGATCACTCCGACGACAATGATTGTGCCGTCGGGCAGCCAGGCCATGTGTACGAGGTCAGTGTTTGCTACAAGTTATTCTAGGTTTTTTTAGGTTTTAGTTGAACAGATGAAATACCGTCCGCTTTATATAAATCATGTCCGAATTTATGTCAGGTTGAATAAATTTTGTCATGTTTGCATGAATTATGTTTGAATTAGTTTGAAATGTGAAAGGAAATGTCCGGCTCCCGTATCACTAAAGGAAATGTCCGGCTCCCCTATCACTGTCAACGGATGCGTTTGTGGATGGATAGTGTGTAGTTTTAGGGGTCCATGGTTGGAGATTTCTTAGGCCTTTTTAGAAAAATATACCGTTGCAATATTTTGTCAAAGGATGTGTGGAGGTGTGTCTTCGGTGGATCTCGCATGATTCGGTCGGAGGTTGTCGTTAGATCCGCTCGGATTCGGTCTTCGTTTGTCAACATTGATGTGTCTTCAGGTTTGTTGTTTTGGTTTGCTTGTCCTATTGGCCTTAACACGACGACCTTCCAACTGTCTAACAAGTCGGCTCCGACGAGCGAGGCATGATAATGGTTGCGTGCCTTTGGCTCGTATCACTGTTTGTAATCGTTGCTTGATGGTCTATAATCTGGATATAATTATTTTTTCTGTTCAATATACTGCAACGATAAATAGAATCGAAGTTTTCCGTAAAATAAAATCTGACCAGCCGTGTTTGCTAGTTTCTATACTACTACTAAGGAGTAGCACTGAAAAATTGTGAGCGGTGCGGCTTCTTCACAGATCGACATGATGGATATGTTCCACACGTAATGGACGGCACTGTCTGGGCAGAAATATCAGGATGATCGGAAAAAGATGCGTGACGCGGTGCAGTAGCAGCTCTGGGTGATGCCACGCAGGTCGGCAATGAAAATGATCGTCCCAGATGGAATTGGCACGATAAACCACGTCCACAAAGATCAGAGCGGGAGAAGGTGCCATCGTACACAGGCCATTTGCGCGGCCCACTTTTGGCTTGGAGATACCATGTGATGGGTCAGTTTTGATGGAGAACGACGTCCATCCACCGGCCTCCCTGTGTTATACGGACTACTATGCACGAGCAATAATAATGCGTGAAATCTTGGAATACATCCGTGCAAATTCTTTGTGTTTTATCTGAATAACCACACATGCATGCTCTGGTGTTTTTTCGGAATAAAAAAAAAATATGCAACGGCGGTCTCATGTTTGTAATGTATATGCTGTATGTAAGAAGCAGATAGCGGAAAATGATCTGCAACCCAACCATCAACCATGGGTGTAGAGAGATCATAACCTGTACGTCAAAACATCACGCTCGACCCCTTTAGGGCTCTATTGACACAAAGGAATTTCTACAGATATTTGAAGGATTTGGATTCTTTGGATATTGTTTTCTATGATTGTCGTTTGATTAGTACGATTGAAATCCTTAGAAATTCTTATATAGAATCATTTCTACTACAGTCTGGAGAAAATTTTCTATCCACTCAAATGTTTTTGATAAGTTTCTTTGTTTCTTTGTGTGTCATCAAACACTCTTGTAAATTTTGTAGGGTGCACGAGGACATGGCAGTTTTTTTTCTATTTTTGCATTTTGAGAATCCTGTCAACTAAAGAGGCCCGTACTACTAGCAGGGTGGAGGAGCGACCCCCATTCTTGGCCAAATTATGGCTTAATCTGTTATTGCTCATGTTTGTTATTTAGTTTATTTTGCTTTGTTAACTGACGTGATAATATGAAATCACATAGTAGATGATATATATCATTTAGTCAATCGCATGACTTAGTGGCATACATGATGAATGAAAAGGTACAATGGATGAACATTGATTTAAGGCGTAGCTAAATGGTGTACATATATATGTACTCCCTCCATTTCTAAATATAAGTCTTTCTAAATATTTTCCTACGAACTATATATATACTCTAAAGTATGTCTATATATATCCGTATGTAGTCTGTAGTGAAATCTCTAAGAAGATTTATATTTAGGATCGGATGGAGTAGATAACAAGATAAACTTGGGGGAGTACATCATGTCCCTTTGTCAGTCTAGATTAGTTGTCCTTAGTCTTCACGATTTATCGTCATTTTATTTTCATTTGTTCTTGGTCTTCACACTTTGTCATCGGTTTCTTCATCAGAGAAGAGTACTATTACCAAACTATACAATTTTCTAGTTTATAGATTAAAGTGTACATTTTAATTGTGTTTATGAACTAATAATTGACTTTGACTTTTTTACAAATCCATAAATAAAATAGATGCTTAATAAATTTGTCCTTGCTCTGAATACATCTTCGTGATCCTTCATCCTTGTATCTCTTTCCTCCTTTTTCCACACACCTGATGAACAACTCAACGTTTCTCATTTTCTGTAATAAATTCAAGGCAAAGTTTCAAGGCCATATTGCTGAAGAGTCGTAATACAATTAAAATACGATCAGGTTTTGCTTTAGTTGTAGTAGATGTTTCGTGTATATGATCATATTGTCGAACATTCATAAATAAACATTTCAGGTTTGGTATGGTTTCCATTAAAATATTCAGACTTGTGGATCTGCATCCAACTCGCATGAGCTCGGATCAATAGTAAAATTCAAAAAAAAAATTGTAACGCAATAAAAAAATCTAAATTCGGCAAGAAACATCGATCCATCGGGATCCCAAGGAATATCAAAGTCAATTTTAAGTAGCAATGATTTGTAATCTAGTAGTGAGCACAAAGTAACATATATCATAGAACAACGGAGTATAACTCCCTTCCTATGCATTGACATGTGATAAAAGAACAATTCATTCACATGCAGTAAGGTCAATACATAGCATAAATAGTTTTTTGTAATTTTATCGTATTAAAAACAAAGAGAGGTGAAATTTGGTTCCTCTCTCATAATAAGTGAATGTAGGAGCAGCAAGCACATGCATATTATATCCATCAAAATCATCATATGCAATGATAAAACGCAACCCATCAATATAATCCTTAATAAATTCAAACTTCTTTAATATAGTGTAGTTGGAAGATTTCAAAAGGATAATAGGACAATCGTTTGTGGGTGCAATAGCAATAATTTCATGCTTAACATAAGGAACTATAGCAAGTTTATCTCCATAAGCAAAATTCATATTGGCATCATGTCCAGAAGAATAGCAAGCATCAAATTCATCAAAAAAGGATATTTCAAACGAATCCAAGGATCATAGCAATTATCATAGCATTCATCCATTGGTAAGCATGAAGGAAAATTAAGTAATGTATGAGTTAAAGAGTTATTCTCATTAGAAGGTGAGAACGTGTAGCTAATCCGCTCTTAGTTTTTTGTTCTTCACTCTCCTCCACATCTTTTCATCTAATGAGCTCACAGATGCGGCAATTTCTTTTTCCATATATTCCTGAACAATATTAGATTCTTCCAAAGAAACAGACAATTCTCTCAATATTTTCTTAACATAAGCATTAGAAGCATGGCTTTCATAGAAATATTTAAATATAGTAAAATTTTCAGATTTGTAAAGAATAACATTGTACTTTTCATTCCAAAAAGCAATTTCATATGCACCCTTAAAAGCAACAAATTCTTCAATTCGTTCAATGTCGTAATAACTAGATACATCCCTGACATAAGAGGATAACATTTCATTATCGGTAAACTCACATTGGTAGGGAAGATGTTTTTACGGTCTTTAGAACAACAAGTAAAGTCATGTATTTCACATAAATTCTAAGCATAGCAATGCAAACAATTAATTTGATGCCATAAGAGTTTCCCTTTTTGAGACAAGCGGTGTCGCACAAAAATAAACATGCTCATATAATGATTTCCCCTCAACTAAGCTAGTTGGGTTTTCAGCACGAGCACAAATGGACCAAACATGATCCAAGTAAAAAGCTTCAGCAAAATGGTAGATTTTGGGTGGTTCCTCAACCACTGGTTTAGCAAGTATTACTATGTTTTTTGTGTTTTGCTTTCCTACCCATAACTAAAGATAAAAACAAGAGCACACAATAAAAAATACTTATAGATAAAGCCAACAAGCGCACAAGAGAATATTCAGCCCACACTATTGCTCCCCGGCAACGGCGCCAAAAACAAGTCTTCATAACACACAAGTACAGGGAATCAGTTGTAGCCTTATTCATTAAGTAAGAGTGTCGAACCCAACAAACAAATAAAGGTAAAATTAATATTTCCTTCAAGTTCTATCGACCACTGATGCAACTCTACGCACACTTAATGTTTGCTTTACCTAAAACAAGAATAAAATTACCTTGTAGATGTAATAGGATATGTCTGCAAGTAATAAAATTAGAAGTAAATATCTAGATAATAAAAAGTTAGTTTGTTTTAGTAGAGAGCTTTTTGTAGAACTATGAGAAAGATTGTCCATATGCAACTGAATATCACACGATAGATACTTATCATATGCAATGAGAGAGAGGCATACACTAACATACTTTCCGTACTTGGATCACATGCACTTATGATTGACACTCTAGAAAACATCCAGAACTACTACAGATCATTAAGGTAAAAGTCAACTGTGGCATTCAGTAACAAGTCCTCCTACTCTCATAAGCAACAACCCCCTTACTCGAGTTTAAGCTTTTGTCACTCTCACAACCCACTATAATGGAATTATCAATGTACTAAAACACCTACAACGGATATCCCACATGCTTGCGCAAAACGGAGGGCACCATAGGACATCACACTAGTAGAAAACAGACCTTTCATCCCAAGCATTAGTCCCGGTCTGGTTACTAGCCGATACTAAAGATGGTATTAGTCCTGGTTCGTGCCGGCTCCAATGGCTAGGAGCAGGGCGACCTTTAGTACCGGCTCGTGAGGGATCTTTAGTACCGGTTCGTGTCACGAGCCGGTAATAAAGGGGGCATGGCAGGCTTTTTGTCAGACTTGGGCCCCGCGTGCCTCTTTAGTACCGGTTGGTGACACCAACCGGTACTAAAGGGCGACCTTTAGTACCGGTTGGTGTCACCAACCGGTACTAAAGACTTCCTATATATATGCTTCGTCCGCAGCCGATTGAAGGGGCTCTCATTTCTCTGTTTTCTCCCCTATTCTTCTTCTTGCTCGAAGCTCATCCTCCATTTTGCCAAGGGTTTGTCAAGATTTAAAGGCACCCCATCTATCCAAGTGTTCACAAAGGTTAACAACTTTGCTCCTTCATCTCTCATTGCTAGATTAGCTTGTGGTATGCTCAAAGATATGTGATTTGTGAGTTTTATCTAGGTATTGGAGGAGTGATCATTATGTGGGAGTTTATTTGATTTATATGCAATTGGAGCTCAAATTAACTTGTTAGGTTTCATATGTGTAGGTGTGGTTTATTTGGTGCCTTCCCATCCCCGTCCTAACCATCGTCGATTGTTCGCACCGTCTCGTCGCGGCACCGGCCACCTTGGTGAGCCTCTTGTTCTTCTTAAAACCTTTTTGTTAAAAAATTACTTGTATGATTTAGATAGCTGCGTATACGATTTACTTACTTGTATTATTGTTAGTTATTCTATGGTGTCATGGTTATGGTATCCACCCACGTCGGCCCTCGTCCAGTCTATGATTCAGACGTGGTATGTCGTTGTCTTTTATAACTATTTCACACATCATCTAATGTCTATGACAATTAATTATGCCACCAAATTGACGTAGATGTTTTTATCTATAGGAAGTAGTTGAACCAGAAAATTCCAACCGACTATGCAATTCTGCTCGAGAAATTAACACAAGATGAAAAAGAAATTAATAATTTGACAGAAAAATTGAAAAGAACTGAAGATGAGAAGATGGGATTGGAGTTGCATGTTGCCGATATCATCGATCATCACAAGAACAAGATGGCTGGAATGCGCTTGAAGTTTTGAAAGATTAGAAAATATGCCATTGATAAAGAGGATTGGTATCATTATGCCGTTGGCTCAATTGTTACCTTAGTTGCGATTATGATCGCATTTGTTGTTGCATTTACATGTTTTAGATAGTTGTATGTTGTTTTATGAGATGTATGTGTGAACTATAAGTATCTATTATTTGTAGTAATAACATTTGGTCACTACTAGCTCTACTTTGGTTGTAATGTGATGATGAAGTTGTATTAATTTGGTCACTTTGGTGTTGTGTAGTGAACATGAGCCGACAATGGATGTACGATGACCGACTAAGTCCAGGGTTTCTTAATGGCCTGCATGATTTTATTCGTGTGGCTGAGGCAAACAAGCAGAATGGTTTCATGTATTGTCCATGTCGTGACTGTAAGAATGATAGGAATTAATCTACCTCAAAAACCCTTCACTACCACCTGCTAAAGTCCGGTTTCATGTCCGGCTATAGTTGTTGGACCAAGCATGGAGAAAGAGGGGTTATAATGGAAGACAATGAAGAAGAAGAGGATGATGACAACTATCCTTTTGCCAATACAACAATGGGGGAAGCTGAAGAAGAGGCATCAATGGGGGAAGCTGAAGAAGAGGCATCAGATGATCCCGTTGATGATTTGGGTCGGGTCGTTGTTGATGCAAAGAGAAACTGCGAAAGTGACAAGGAGAGGTTGGAGTTGAAACACATGTTAGAGGATCACAAGAAATTATTGTATCCAAATTGTGAAGATGACCAGAAAAAACTGGGTACCACGCTGGAATTGCTGCAATGGAAGGCGAAGAATGGTGTAACTGACAAGGGATTTCAAGAAATGCTGATAATGATAAAGAAGATGCTTCCAAAGGATAACGAATTGCCTGAAAGTACATGCGAAGCAAAGAAGGTTGTCTGCCCTCTAGGATTAGAGGTCCAGAAGATACAAGCATGCCCTAATGACTACATCCTCTACCGCGGTGAGGACTATGAGAATTTGATGCATGCCCGGTATGCGGTGCACTGCGTTATAAGATCCCCCGCGATGACCCTTGTTATGTGGAGGGCGAACGCCATGGGAAGAGGGTTCTTGCCAAGGTGATGTGGTATGCTCCTATAATACCATGGTTGAAACGTTTGTTCCAAAACAAAGAACATGCCAAGTTGTTGCGATGGCACAAAGAAGAACGTAAGAAAGACGGGATGTTGAGAGCACCCGTTGATGGGTCGCAGTGGAGAAAAATCGAGAGGGAGTTCAAGGACTTTGTAGCTGATGCAATGAACTTATGGTTTGGTCTTAGTACAGACGGCATGAATCCTTTTGGGGAGCAGAGCTCCAGTCACCGCACCTGGCCCGTGACTCTATGTATCTACAACCTTCCTCCTTGATTGTGCATGAAGCGGAAGTTCATTATGATGCCAGTGCTCATCCAAGGCCCTAAGCAACCCGGCAACGACATTGATGTATACCTAAGGCCACTAGTTGATGAACTTCTACGGTTGTGGAAAAAACCAGGTGTACGTGTGTGGGATGCGCACACATAGAAGGAAATTGACCTACGAGCATTGCTGTTTGTAACCATCAATGATTGACCTGCTCTTAGTAACATTTCAGGACATACAAACAAAGGATACAATGCATGCACGCACTGTTTAAATGATACTAAAAGTATATATTTGGATAAATGTAAGAAGAATGTGTACCTGGGACATCGTCGATTTCTACCGAGCAAGCATATCTTAAGAAAGGCAGGCAACCATTTCAAAGGTGAGCCAGATAACCGGAAGAAGCCTGGCCTCCGTACTGGTGAATATATATTTGATATGGTCAAGGATTTACAGGTAATCTTTGGAAAGGGTCCTGGTGGACAATCTGTTCCGAATGACGCCAACGGACACGCACCCATGTGGAAAAAGAAATCTATATTCTGGGAACTTGAATATTGGAAAGCCCTAGAGGTCCGCAATGCAATCAACGTGATGCACGTGACGAAGAATCTTTGTGTGAACCTTCTAGGCTTCTTGGTCGTGTATGGAAAGACAAAAGATACACCGGAGGCACGTGAGGACAAGCAAAAAATTAACGAAAAAGACGGCATGCCTCCAAAGCAATATCAAGGTCCTGCCAGCTACGCTCTTACGAAAGAAGAGAAGGAAATCTTTTTTGAATGCCTGCTCGGTATCAAGGTCCTGTCTGGCTTCTCGTCGAATATAAAGGGAATAATAAATATGGCAGAGAAAAAATTTCAAAATCTAAAGTCTCATGACTGCCACGTGATTATGACACAATTACTTCCGGTTGCACTTAGGGGGCTTCTACCGGAAAATGTTCGATTAGCCATTGTGAAGCTATGCGCATTCCTCAATGCAATTTCTCAGAAGGTAATCGATCCAAAAATCCTACCAAGGTTACAGAATGACCTGGTCCAATGTCTTGTCAGTTTCGAGTTGGTGTTCCCTCCATCCTTATTCAATATTATGACGCACGTTCTAGTTCACCTAGTCGAAGAGATTCACATTCTGGGTCCTATATTTCTACACAATATGTTCCACTTCGACAGGTTCATGGGAGTCTTAAAGAAATATGTTCATAACTGTGCTAGGCCATAAGGAAGCATCACCAAGGGATATGGAATAGAGGAGTTTATTGAATTTTGTGTTGACATTGTTTCTAACATTAAGCCGATTGCTCTTCCTGAATCACGACATGAGAGGAGACTGGGTGGAAAAGGCACACTAGGAAAGAAAGAAGCAATAAATATGTATAGGCATTCTTTCACTCAAGAACACTACACGGTTCTACAAAATTCCACCTTGGTGACTCCATATATCGAGGAACACAAGGATATCGTACGGTCCAAGAACCCGGAGCAGTCTGACCCCTGGATTGAACGTAAACACATGGAGAATTTCGTCGGTTGGTTGCAAACATAGCTCATCAATGACAACGATGTTCCAGATGAACTGTACTGGTTGGCCAAGACACCAAGTTCGACTGTAACAACTTTCAAAGGGTACAAGATAAATGGGAACACATTTTACATGATCGCCCAAGATAAAAAGAGCACCAACCAAAACACTGGTGTCCGCTATGATGCAACCAACTTTCAAGACACATATTATGGTTACATAGAGGAGATATGGGAACTTGACTATGGACCTGATCTTAAGGTCCCTTTGTTTCGGTGCAAATGGGTCAAATATACTAGAGGCGTGGTACAGGTAGACCCGCAGTACGGAATGACAACAATGGATCTCAACAATCTTGGGTACAAAGACGACTCATTCGTCCTAGCCAATGATGTGGCTCAGGTTTTCTATGTGAAGAAAATGTCTAGAAAACTGAGGAGAAAAAATATAAGGAAGCGAATACATCATATAATGAGCCAAAGCGCCACATAGTTCTTTCAGGGAAAAGAAACGTTGTGGGAGTGGAGGACAAGACAGACATGTCAGAAGATATGAGAAGTTTCATGAAATCCCTCCCTTCAGAGTGATGACTGATCGAGTTAAATGATGAAGATTCTCCATGGTTATGGCGCAATCATAAGCAAGGGACAAACACGCAAAAAAAGTCTTACACCGCGAGATCCCACTCCGGGATGTGACCGGCTTCACCGTCATCACTTTCTATGTGAAGGACATGCATGCATTTTCTAGCACGGTATCTTTGTAACAGTTTGTACACGAAGTGCATCCAGTTTTTGCCGTAACCCTCTCAACTCTTTATAAGTTGCTATGTGGGTGAAATTATGATGTCATGCCAAGTTACAACCTTTTCAGAATTCATTTGTACTGCTTTTCAAATTCAGGGTCATTTAGCTCAAAATAAATCATTAAATGCATGAAAAATATCAAATGAAGTCAGAAAGGGTTGAAAAATGATGATGTGCCTTTGAATGGTGCATATTAAACACACAAAAAGTATGGAGTTAAAATAAGTTATTAAAAATGAAATCACTTTGTAATAGATGAGTTTTCGTGCGAAACCCTCATACTTCGAAAGAGATTGTCCAATTTGTACACGAAGTGCATCCAGTTTTTGTCGTAACCCTCTCAACCCTTTAGAAATGTCTATGTGTGTGAAATTATGATGTCATGCCAAGTCACAACCTTTTCAGAGTTCATTTGTACTGCGTTTCAAATTCAGGGTCATTTAGCTCAAAATAAATCATTAAATGCATGAAAAATATCAAATGAAGTCAGAAAGGGTTGAAAATTGATGATGTGCCTTTGAATGGTGCATATTGAACACACAAAAAGTATGGAGTTAAAATAAGTTATTAAAAATGAAATCCCTTTGTAATAGATGAGTTTTCGTCCGAAACCCTCATACTTCGAAAGAGATAGTCCAATTTGTACACGAAGTGCATCCAGTTTTTGCCGTAACCCTCTCAACTCTTTAGAAGTTGCTGTGTGGGTGAAATTGATGTCATGCCAAGTTACAACCTTTTTAGAGTTCATTTGTACTGCTTTTCAAATTCAAGGTCATTTAGCTCAAAATAAATCATTAGATGCATGAAAAATATCAAATGAAGTCAGAAAAGGTTGAAAATTGATGATATGCCTTTGAATGGTGCATATTGAACACACAAAAAGTATGGGGTTAAAATAAGTTATTAAAAATGAAATCCCTTTCTAATAGATGAGTTTTCGTTTGAAACCCTCATACTTCGAAAGAGATTGTCCAATTTCTACACGAAGTGCATCCAGTTTTTGCCATAACCCTCTCAACTCTTTAGAAGTTTCTATGTGGGTGAAATTATGATGTCATGCCAAGTTACAACCTTTTCAGAGTTCATTTGTACTGCTTTTAAAATTCAGGGTCATTTAGCTCAAAATAAATCATTAAATGCATGAAAAATATCAAATGAAGTCAGAAAGGGTTGAAAATTGATTATGTGCCTTTGAATGGTGCATATTTAACACACAAAAACTATGGAGTTAAAATAAGTTATTAAAAATGAAATCCCTTTGTAATAGATGAGTTTTCGTCCGAAACCCTCATACTTCGAAAGAGATAGTCCAATTTGTACACGAAGTGCATCCAGTTTTTGCCGTAACCCTCTCACCTCTTTAGAAGTTGCTATGTGGGTGAAATTATGATGTCATGCCAAGTTATAACCTTCTCAAAGTTCATTTGTACTGCTTTTCAAATTCAGGGTCATTTAGCTCAAAATAAATCATTAAATGCATGAAAAATATCAAATGAAGTGAGAAAGGGTTGAAAATTGATGATATGCCTTTGAATGGTGCTTATTTAACACACAAAAAGTATGGAGTTAAAATAAGTTATTAAAAATGAAATCCCTTTGTAATAGATAAGTTTTCGTCCGAAACCCACATACTTCGAAAGAGATAGTCCAATTTGTACACGAAGTGCATCCAGTTTTTGTGTAACCCTCTTAACTCTTTAGAAGTTGCTATGTGGGTGAAATTATGATGCCATGCCAAGTTACAACCTTTTTAGAGTTCATTTGTACTGCTTTTCAAATTCAGGGTCATTTAGCTCAAAATAAATCATAAAATGCATGAAAAATATCAAATGAAGTCACAAAGAGTTGAAAATTGATGATGTGCCTTTGAATATTGCATATTGAACACACAAAAAGTATGAAGTTAAAATAACTAAATTAAAGTGAAATCCCTTTGTAATAGATGAGTTTTCGTCTGAAACCCTCATACTTCGAAAGAGATTGTCCAATTTGTACACGAAGTGCATCCAATTTTTGCCGTAACCCTCTCCACTCTTTAGAAATTTCTATGTGGGTGAAATTATGATGTCATGCCTAGTTACAACCTTTTCAGAGTTCATTTGTACTGCTTTTCAAACTCGAGATATGACATTTCAAATGCCATTTAATCAAATTGTCTTATACAGTAGTTTAAGTTGTTCAAACATGCATGGAAATGCCATAAAAAGATTCTTTATATTTTCTGATATTTTTCCATATATTATTTATTTCCATTGGAGTCATAGATTTTTTTTCTATGATTTTCTAAACTTTAGGGGTTTTTCTGAAAATAATAATTAATAACGAATTAAAAAACCTTTAGTATCGGTGCGAGCCACGCACCGGTACTAAAGGTCCACCGCCTCGCGCATTTTTTGGGGTGGACCTTTAGTATCGGTGTGTGGCTCGCACCGGTACTAATACTAAAGGTCCTCCACGTATAAATAGTGGAGGCCTCGTCCCGGGTAGAGCCACGCACCGGGAGAAGCTTATTTGCATCGCCAGGCTACCGAAATCTGCCATCGCCGCCGCGCGCCGCCCCGCTGCCGCGCGCCGCCCCGAGCTTGCCGCCCCGCCGCCCCGACGCCGCCCCGGCAGCCCGCACCCAACTCCGGCTCCGGTGAGTGCCCGGCCACCCCCACCTTTTTTCCTGTTTTTAGTTAGTGAATTAGTTAAGTTCTTAGGTTATTTTAGGTTAATTAGTTAGGTTCTTAGGTTAGTTTAGGTTAATTAGTTAGGTTCTTAGGTTAGTTTAGGTTAGTTTATTAGGTTAGTTTAGGTTAGTTTATTAGGTTCTTAGGTTATTTTAGGTTAGTTTAGGTTAGTTTATTAGGTTCTTAGGTTATTTTAGGTTAGTTTAGGTTAATTAGTTAGGTTCTTAGGTTAGTTTAGGTTAATTAGTTAGGTTCTTAGGTTAGTTTAGGTTAGTTTAGGTTAGTTTACTAGGTTAGTTTAGGTTAGTTTATTAGGTTAATTTAGGTTAGTTTATTAGGTTCTTAGGTTAGTTTAGGTTAATTAGTTAGGTTAGTTAATTAGTTAATTAGTTAGGTTAGTTTGTTAGTTAGGTTCTTAGGTTATTTTAGTTAGTTAGGTTAGTTTAGTTAGTTAGTTAGTTAGTTAGGTTATAAGGTTAGTTTAGTTAGTTAGTTAGTTAGGTTCTTAGGTTATTAGGGTATGTGTTAATTTTGTTAGATGCTAAGTGTTATTTAATTTGTTAAGTGTTATTTAATTTGTTAGATGCTAAGTGTTAATTTTTCTAAGTTTTGTTTAATTTGTTTTCATAATTAAGTGTTTCTTCTCAACGTCGATGATGTCGATCGCGCATCCTTGTCGTCGAGTCGGCGGAGGAGGTCACTTGCTTGAGCCGAGGGGCCGTGTCCGGGACTGGACTCCGCCGGGCTGGTACTGGGAGGTGCTGCCTTCCGGGCGGCGTAGCTTGGTGAGGAGCCAGCCTCTCGTCGACCTGGAGATTCTGTGGTGACGGCCGCATGGGCCACGGAAGATTCGGAGGCTTGTGTCCCCCACATAGGTGGTATAGTACCATGTCAGCAAGGAGAACGAGCACGTCCGTCGCTATATGGCAGCTTTGGAGGCCAGGTTCGACAATACCTGGCAGATTCTTTAGGGATCTCACTTGAGCTATGTTCCTATGATGGTTCCTTCTCTTTGGGTGTCCACCGCCCGCCCTGATATCCATCGGGTGCTAGGGTTCTAGCTAGATCGATATATTAGCTACTATATATGTATTATTATGATGTATTAGCTAGATCGATGGATTAGCCGATGTATTAACAATTATCCGAGATTATGAGATGAGATATTTTCTAAGAACTACTATATATGTATTCGATGATGCATTATTAATTAACTATCAGTTATTTTGCTTCTTGAATGCATGCTAATTTGAACTCTAATTTGTTTTATCTATATTATTATGGATTAGTTATTAAGCTATGGACAATACCAGTAGAGCTCATGAAGAGGACATCTTCGACATGATACGCTCCTCCGAAAACCCAGTGGACCTTCTGGGTGAATCACATGATGATGACGGCTCACAATATCTGAAAGATTACTGTGATGGATGTGAGGCCGAGGAAGAACAACTTATGTTCCAAAATCCCGAACAACTAACAATGTCCGGCAAGGTATATACACATATTATCCTATGGTGATCATTACATGGAATTTTTTTCAAAACTAGCATAAAAAATACACCAAATTCGAATAAAGTATACCCATCTTCAAAAATATCAAATTTAGCACCCCGTCGGCCACCACCAGGCTGAAGAGGGGCCCATCGGCCACCACCAGGCCGAAGAGCCCCCTGTCGGCCAACCCTAGGCCCAAGAGCCCCCTGTCAGCCAATCAGAAGCCGGGGAGAGGCCTGTCGGCCAGAGAGGGGGCAAAGAGCCTCCTGTCGGCCTATGGGAGGCCGATGGGGCCCTGGATAAGGCCCAGGACCTATTTCTTCCTCCTCTGACCACTCATTTCACCCTCCCCCGTCCAGTAGCCTCCCCTCTCCACCTCTCACTCCCGTTGCTCTCTGGTGCTTCCACCGCCTCACCAATCTCTTCGCTCGACCATCCATTTTTTTATCCAACCCGCGTAAACAATAGATCAGGACACTCTCTACCAGCCTACGGTAATTTTTTGGCTTCCAACTCAATTGAATGAGAACTTTCAACTCGGTAGTGGATTTAGTTCTTATTGGTCACCGTCCGTCTACACGTAAATGGCCTGCCCATTTCGCCGAGCTCCAGGTGGCCCTTGTGCTGCCGTTGATTCCGATGCGTCTGTATTTACTGTGGTGTTGGATCGTCGATGTTCAAGACGTGTTGTAAGATTCTATGTCTTGTTTATCTGACTGTAGCATATTCGAATGCCTTTGTTTATATGATTATGATGTTTGCTTCCATTATTGTTGTAGTATGTTCCGTGCAGTGTTAGATCACATGTTGCTTGGTACATCGATGAGTGCAGAGCTTTAGCTATTCAGAGAGGTGACATAGATATTGAGCTTGCTCTGCACAACAGTGAGGGTAACTTATACCATGTTATTTTTATCCATGGTAGGATGAGTAGTAAATTCCATTGTCCTTCATGGGAGGAACTTGCGAATGATTATGGTCTCCGCCATAGTGACATGATGACTGTTATGCTTGAGCACTATGGAACTTATATTAGTGTCGAATTTCATCGGGATGGTGTTATGTTTTTTCCTTTACCCCGTGTTGGTAAGTTATTTGTTTGGCTGATTTTCAGTTTTGTTTCAGCTTATACGTTTTGTTGTTCTTCTCGGTTTTGTGAAATCATTATTTTGTAGCTCTTGAGGATCTAAGTGAAACTTAGAGGGAACTTGTTGACAGTTGTTTTATAGTCGTGGTGTCACTCTGAATTATCACCAAATGTATGTCATGTCGTGGCAGCTCTTTGATGACAACTACATACTGTGTACTCCTTTTGTTCATAGGATGGATCGAATGAATGTCATTTCTCAACATATGGTAAGCTCCGGTTTCTGGTTTTTATTATTTATTTGTTCTTTGCTGGTTCATAGGATGGATCATATAACTTGCCCGTTTTTGTCAGGTTATTCCTACCATGGTTGTGAGGAGTTTGAAGGAATTTGTGTCTATTCCTAGGACTAGTTATTTAACTCTTGAAATTACTTTGGATTCAGAAGATGATGATATATTTGTGAGCATTCCTTGTTCCTACTTCATTGGCTTGGGTGATCGAATGGTGTTGAAGAAGGAAGGTTTCGGTAACTTTCTGCTGGCATCGTCTATTGAAGTCAACAATTGGGTGCTCATAACCTTCAAACAGCGTGAACAGATGCTAGTTGTTGTTTTCAGCTATCTGCCACAGTGATTGTATTGTCTCGCCCTACTATTCCTGTTTTTATTTTCCCGCCCTACTATGCCGCCATTTTATTTCCCGCCATACTCTGCCGCCACCTTTTTCCCACCATTCTCTCCCGCCACTTTATTTCCTGCCATTCTCTCCCGCCACTTTCCTTCCCGCCATTCTCTCCCGCCATTATCTTTCCCGCCTTTCTCTCCCGCCTTTCTCTCCTGCCATATAACTTGATCCTCATGCAGACTATCAAACTACACCGTGAAGGAGGGGTAGAAGCCCCTCACCTGGCTAGGCGCAAACTGTCTCTATGCATGACAACAAACATTAGTACATAATATTGAATAGTGAGAAATAAACATTACTAATTCATATTGTTAATAATGAAAATACCTCTCTCCTTGTCCAAACAGATCCCATAGTAGTCAAGTCGCCGATAGAAGGCACGTAATGTCCAGCCATGTCCTCATTACCGAAAGGTTTGTCAACGCTGATGTAGGGTTGACCAATAGGAAATCTCTCATATGACCAAAGCTGCAACAATAGTGGACATCCGACAAGACCATATTTTCTTGACTTCAACTAACAAGCTTTGCACAGGCCTCTATACGTAGCTGCTAACACAGCAAAACCAAAACTCCTCTGCACAATGTTCTCCGAGGAACGTGCGTTAGCTATCTCTCGTGCAACACCGATGAGTCGTGCATCTATAGTGGTCACGTGGTTCTCTGTGAACATTGTCTTGCCAAACAACCACATAATATATGCCTCTAACGACCGGTCAATCTATGCCTCTGACAACTGAACAGTGGGATATCCTAAGGCGACAATCTGAAACTGGCTCAACCACCTGAAAAGAGGCTCGTGCCGATCGTTGTCTAGCGCCGTGGTAGTTGGCACCGCAGCTAGAAAACGGGCATGCATAGATGCTAGCTAACTAGTTTCTACCTCTAAAGGTCCTGTGGCAGCACCGGCCAGAGGTAATCCCAACAAGTAAGACACATCATGTAAAGTAGGAGCCATCTCTCCCCAAGGAAAGCGAAACGTGTGTGTCTCTGGTCTCCATCTATCTACTAAGCAGATAAGGAGTGACATGTCGTAAGAGAAGCGTGATACTTGCCTCTTGTGCAACTGCATTGGTTCACCTGCGTCATCCAAGTCCGGGTGATCAACCCACTCATCCAATGTACCCTCAACCAGTCGTGCCAAGGGTAGAAGTCCAGCCCAATTCAACCTAAAAAATAAACAGAATGTATCTTACAATTAGCTTCTATCAAAACTATGTCGAACATAGTAAGTGATTATACCGACATATACCTATCAACCCATGAAGGGTGTATCATCCAGTTAGACTTTGGTGTGCGAGTGATCAACATGTCTAAGTTCGTCCCCGATTCTGTAAGTGCGCCTCGGTGCCCTCTATCGATACTACCATTAAGCAATGGATACGAAGCCATATCTGCAATTAGAACATAGTACACACATATTACAAAATAAAACATAGGTGTTCGCATAGTATCACATATTACACATTAAAACATAGTCTCACATATTACACATTAAAACATAGTCTCACATATTACACATTAAAACATAGTGCACACATATTACAAATAAAAACATAGTTCGACATATTACAAATTAAAACATAGTCCCACAGATTATGTAGCTTCTGAGTTATTCATTCCTCGTTCGCCCCTTCAGCCTCGAGAGCCACGTCCACCATGACTGTCAGGATCTCCTCTTGCAACTATTGTTATAGTCGTCAATGTGGAAGCACTCGTCGATGTGGAAGCACCATCTTTCTTTAGGTCGGGGCAATATTTCATCCTATGCCCATAATCCGCGCAGAGCAAACATTGTCTAGTTGCTCCACCAGCTTCAGATTGGTCCATATCATTTCAGATGCCCTTTACCTTATGCCTACCCCCGCTAGTTCGCCGTAGTCCAGGATCGGGGATGTAAACTCTATCACCATCATTTACCTTGTTGAAATTGCCGACGACTCTAAACCCTGTCATCTCCCCTATCCAGACATTGAGTATTGTCTCTTTTGAATAGTACGGAGATACGGAGGAGATAGCGTCCAACTGAATCTGGCCACAGGCAGTCAACACATGTGAGCAAGGCAGGTGCAATAATTGTGGTTTGTTGCATGTACACTCACAAGTTGGATAAAATTCTGCTCCAATTTTAACCTCATGCATCTTCACCTCATTTGCAGAACCAAAACCATCAGTAGGAAGCTGAATCTCATACTCCTTTCCTGATTACCTATGAGTGTGACAGTGTGCTTTTTTGCTTTCTTTATCTTCTCAGCCATGTACTCCATGACACGGCTACAATAAGGACTGTTCTGATTATCTGCAATATGCTTCTTTGCTAACTCGTGCCTTTCTCTCAAATATATCTCACAGTGCCATGGAATACACCCTCCACAATAGCTGTCAGTGGCAATGCTCTATTCCCTCTGAGTACAAAGTTATAGATCTCTGCAAGATTGGTTGTCATATGGCCATACCTAGCTCCATGGGTGTCATGCAGCAAAGACCAATTCACTGGAGGCTCTTTATCTATCCACTTAGAAAAATTCTTTATTGCCCTGCCCTTCTTTCTCTTCGTATTAGGAGGGTCAATTGCTGGCAAGTCACAAAGACCAACTGGCTCCTCAAGCTCCGCAATGAGTGTTGTTAATTTAACCTGGTCTTTTTCCATTTTCTTGCTAGCAACGACCTGCTTCTTAGTGAACTCATCTAGTTTTGACCAAATAAAATCGTATTTGCGCCGCTGGTTCTGCTTGCATAACTTTTTAAACAAGTTCATCAACCGTTTGTTCTTGAACTGTGAGAAAAAATTTGCACCCAGATGGCGCATGCACCACTGGCTTTGCAAGTCCTTCCAAGGTGTTGGCTCGTCAGCAGTTGGATTACTCAGTGTCTTCACAGCCTTCAATATACCGGGATGTCTGTCATGAATGAGACACACATTTGATCGGTCCTTCACGATCGCAATTTTAACTTGCCGGAAGAACCATACCCAGCTCGGAAAGTTCTCACCCTCCACAAATGCCATGGCTAGTGGGATGATTTGGTTGTTCCCGTCCACACCAATAGCAGTCAGGATTTGCCCTTTGTACTGACCAGTCAGGAATGTACCATCCACAAACATCACAGGAGGACAATGCCTGAAAGCTTCGATGCACATACCAAAAGGGAAGAATACTCGTTTCAACACCTTGTAATCTGTTATACTATCCAACCTCGTGTGTTGAATGTTAACATAAGTGCCGGGATTCCTCTCCTTCAGTATGTCAAGGAGACGGACAACATTATCATATGAGTCGAAGCACGTCCCAAACCTTTCCTCCATAGCCTTCTGCTTAGCCCTCCAAGCCTTCCCATATGGAATGTCATAATTCCATCTGACCTTCACTGCTGTCTGGATGTGTTTTGCTTCCATATCTTTCTTCTTCACTATCTCAGTATACATGAGTTGCGCTATGAGAGTTGAAGTAAGGTTTGGATGGCGAACCAACATGTTTTTCCTCACACAATTATGCGGGACAACATTTGTCACAACCTAGTGGATGGTATACTTTGGCACGTGGCCGTGCACCTTCGCAGGACAACCTGATTCAACACACTTCACGGTATATTTCGTTGGACTAGATATGTGTGTCCAGAAAACCCTCTGCGTAGACATAGCCCACTTTATCACCGCATACTTAAGTTTTTCTTTGTGTCAAACATAGCCCCGACCTGGACTTGGTTCATATTATATTGCCATGGAGTCTCATGGCCATCGTTGACAGTAAAGTTGGCGGATATGTCCTCCTCCCAAGCAGCGGGAATTGGTACCTCCTCCTCATCCTCGGAATTTTCAGAATCAAGTTCCTCTGCAATCCCATCCTCGTCCTCTTCCTCCATCACCCTCTGCATTTCATCGCCTTCCTCATCCCCATCAGCAACACCAGAGGCAGCTAATACTATCAACTTAATACTCTGACTAGCAGCATGACCACTAACAATGTGTGGCACATAATCTGACTCTTTCTCGGCTTGGATAACATTCACATCCGGTGGTTGTGACCCGGATACATAAATCTCGTTAGCCACTTGACTACTCCGGCCTGTTTCATACCCCATGTTGGGTGGTACAATATTCTCCTCCTTCACCACTGGTTGCACTAGGGCATACGGATGGATTCTTCGGTCTCTGGAATGACTTAACAGAGACAACCAATGTTGTCTCCTATCTATAGGAATCAACTCCCACTTGACATTTTTACAGGATTTGGTCCACAATGCATGAATACTGACGGAACAAACTTCAGGATCCAGGCCAAAACTAGGAGTCAACCAGTGCTTCAATTGCCTAATGTTCAGTCTGTCCGGGTCTGAAAGTGTCATCTCGCCTTTTTTAACTCACTAAGATCAACCCCCAACTCATTATATCGAACATTACCAGGTCCGTAATACATGGTGAAATTTATGGATTCAGACATTTTCACCTGCCAGACATTGCCAGCTTCTCATTATTCGCAACGAAAAAATCCACACTAAAATAAACGTGCACTAAAATATACCTAACTATTCTAAATAAACCTACACTAAAATGAACTTCACTAAAATAAACCTACACTAAAGTATACTCACATACACTAAATAAACCTACACTAAAATATACTCACATACAATAGATAAACCGACACTAATATGACTACACTAACTAAACCTACACTCGAAAAACATACACTAAAATCACTACACTGATAAAAGTAACCTAAATTAATTTTACGTACATTAAAAAACTAACAGAAAACTAACCTAAACTAACAGAAATAATGTATACCTTCGACGCGTGAGTGCCCTTCTTTTTCCTCTCCACCTTCTTCTTCCTCTCCACCACTCCACCTTCTCACCATTCACACCTCCACCACCACACCATGTCTCCTCCAAACGAACAACACACTACCACATTGCGAAAAAATGAGACCGTAGGGCGAGGGAGACGAAGGCGATCTATTGTTTCACTGGATTGAAATGGGAAATGGGTGACTGTAGAAGGAGATCAAGGAGGGGAGATTTTCGGTCAAGAACAAGGAACAGAGAGGAAGCAACAAGGCAGGAGGAGGAAGAAGAGCCGGCCGCGTCGGGCCTTATCCAGGGGCTCTTTGGCCTCCTGGCGGCCGACGGTCCCTCTTCGGCCTGGCGTGGGCCGACGGCCCGCTCTTCGGCCTGGCCTAGGCCGATGGGCCCTCTTCGGCCTAAACGCAGCCGACCAGTGCCCGGTCGGCCCAGCTAAGGCTGACAGAGTACTGTTTTTTAAAATTTTAAAAATAGACATACTTTTTTCAAATTTGGTATAATTTTCGTACTAGTTTTGAAAAAAAATCTCATTACATGTGTATTAATTGATTTGTATATATATATATATATATATATATTAACAAATCTTTCTTCTTTTAATTATCAGCCCTCCGGATCGAGCCAATCTAGTAGAAAGGTACGAGGCGGTGCCAAAATATTGGACGGCAATGTAAAGCTCAATCTTGATGCTTTCAAACATAATGGCGCACCGACTCACCCTGAAGCCAATGCCAAGATATTTGTGCATCAATGCGGAGTGGTTGTTAGGGATGAAGTCCCGATCACAATGCAAGAATGGATTCAGCCAAACAAACTAAAACCAGGAGTGAATTATGTTGATAAAAGAATTAAAGATGCCCTTTGGCGAGATCTCATGGAGCATTTCATCCATCCAGATTCTCTCTCGGAGTGCCAAAGGGACAAAGTCAAGGAGTTTGCTCTCCATAAGATGGTCGACGCGTTTCAGACTTGGAAGAAAAGATTATGGACCGAGTACAAGGCTAGAGGCAAGAAGGCGCCCGAATTCATAGGAATATACGAGAAGGTAAAGAATCACTGGGACGCATTTATCGAGTACAAGATATCGGAAGCTGCTATGGAGAAGTCGGCAAAGAATAAGATAAATGCGGAGAAAAAAAGTATCACCATAAACTAGGGACAGGTGGATACAAGTCAGCCATTCCTAAGTGGGATGCATTAGAGAATAAGATGCATGCTTAAGGGATCACTCCAGTAACCTTCGACTGGCCCCGGAGGCGCATGAATTGGTTTTTTGCGCATGAGGGAAAGTTGGACCCAGCAACAGGGAAGATTATTGCACTGGCCAGTCTGAAGCATGCATCAGATGAGTTGATTGAAGCAATAAAAGTTGTGCAAGAAGGACGGTTTCATCCCGATAGAGAGAACGACGAGCTTACCTGCGCCCCCGGGAATCCCGAACATGGAGGACGAAGACGAGGCGTGGGAGTTGTTCCGTGGTATGAGGGGTTTGCGGGATGGAAGGACAGTTATAAAAGTCATTTAAGAGAAAAGAAGGTGGAAGCAGACCGACTTTCAAAGTTGGAACAGAAGTACGAGCAGCAGCAGCTGCAGATACAGGTACTGACCCAGCAAAGGGCAACTCCGCGGTAGGAGGCATCGGAACCCGTCCCATCTGCACTGCCGAAAAGCAGCGTGGGTTCCACGGGGGCACCGCTGGGTCACACCCCCATGGATGATATCACTGAGAAGACATCTTGTGAGCTAATCCAGAAAATGAAGAACATACTGTTGGGGAACATTGCATGGGAAACAAGAATTTTCCTACCCACACGCAAGATCTATCCATGGTGATGAGCATCTACGAGAGGGAGAGCGCATCTACATACCCTTGTAGATAGCTAAGCGGGAAGCGTTAAGAAATGCGGTTGGTGTAGTTGACCGTCTTCGCGATCCAAATCGCCGAGCGTCCCATGATCTCATCACGATCCGTCCCGCAATCCAATCACGGTCCATCCCGCGAACTCATCACGATCCGTCACGCGAACTCATCATGATCCGCCTCACGATCTTGATCACGGTCCTTCCGATCTAGCGTCGAACGGACGGCACCTCCGCGTTCAGCACACGTATAGCTCGATGACGATCTTCACCTTCTTGATCCAGCAAGAGGGAGTGGAGAGGTAGAAGAGTTCTTCGACAGCATGACGGCGCTGCGGCGATGGTGGTGGAGGTCTTCCTACAGGGCTTCGCCTAAGCACTGCAGAAAACCAATCTAGAGGACAAACTATGCACTACAGGAGAGGGTAGCACGTGGCAGGAAATCTCGTGCAAAAACCCTAAAACCTCTAGTATATATAAGAGCAAGAGAGGAGGAGGCTTGGCCCTAAAGGAACCATCCCTAGGCTTCGGCCGAATCAAGGAGGAGAGGAGGAATCCTCCTCCAATCCTAGTAGGACTAGGACTCCTTCCTTTTTTGCCTTTTTTTCCTTTTTCCACCTTTTCTCTTTGGGCTTTTCTCTCCCAGACGCATGGGCCTTGTGTGGGACTTCCACCAGCCCACTAAGGTCTGGTATTCACTCTCCCACATCCCATGTAGCCCCTTGGGTCGAAATACCCCTCCCGATGGTCTCCCGGTACACTACCGGCACTCCCGGTACACTACCGATGAGTCCGAAACTTTTCCGGTGACCAAAATATGACTTCCTATATATCAATATTTACCTCCGGACCATTCCGGAGCTCCTCATGACATCTCTGATCTCATTCGTGACTCTGAACAACCTTCGGTAACCACCATACATAACTCTATACTACCGAAACGTCACCGAACCTTAAGTGTGTAGACCCTGCGGGTTCGAGAACTATGTAGACATGACCAAGACACCTCTACGGTCAATAACCAATAGCGGGACCTAGATGCCCATATTGGTTCCTACATATTCTAAGAAAATATTTATCGGTCAAACCTCTATGTCAAGGATTCAGTTAATCCCGTATGATGTTCCTTTTGTTCTTCGGTATGTTACTTGCCCAAGATTCCATCGTCGGTATCTCCATACCTAGTTCGACCTCGTTACCGGAAAGTCTCTTTACTCGTTGTGTAATACAAGATCCCGTGACTAAAACTTAGTCACATTGCTTGCAAGTCTTGTTGTGATGTTGTATTACCGAGTGGACCCTGAGATACCTCTCCGTCACACGGAGTAACAAATCCCAGTCTTGATCCATGCCAACCCAACAGACACCCTCGGAGATACATGTAGAGTACCTTTATAGTCACCTAGTTACGTTGTGACGTTTGATACACACAAGGCACTCCTCCGGTGTCAGTGAGTTGCATGATCTCATGGTCATAAGAACAGATACTTGACATGCAGAAAATAGTAGCAATAAACTGACACGATCATATGCTATGTTTGTAGTTTGGGTCTTGTCCATCCCATCATTCTCCTAATGATGTTATCCCATTATCAAATGACATATCATGTCAACGGCTAGCAAACCTTAGCCATCTTTCATCAACGAGCTAGTCTATTAGAGGCATACTTGGGACATGGTGTTGTCTATGTATCCACACATGTATCTGAGTTTCCGATCAATACAATTATAGCATGGATAATAAACGGTTATCATGAACAAGGAAATATGATAATAACTAATTTATTATTGCCTCTAGGGCATATTTCCAACAGTCTCCCACTTGCACTAGAGTCAATAATCTAGTTCACATCACCATGTGATTCGCATTGTTATGAATCTAACAACCAATGAGTTCTGGGGCTCGATCATGCTTTGCATGTGAGAGAGGTCTTATAGTCAGCGGGTCTGCGACATTCCGATCTGTGTGTACTTTGCAAATATCTATGTCAAACTATAAACACTGCTACCACACTCCACTTGGTACTATTCCGAATGCCTGCTCCACTATACGTATCCGGATTGCTACTAAGAGTCATCCGGATTAGTCTTAAAGCTTGCATAGACATAACTCTTTACGACGAACCCTTTATCACCTCCATAATCGAGAAACATTTCCTTAGTCTTTTAGTCACTAAGGATAATATTGACCGCTGTCCAATGATCCACTCCTGTATCACTCTTGTACCCCAAGATGGACTCATGGCAAGGCACACACAGGTGTGGTACACAACATTGCATACTATACAGAGCCTATGGCTAAGGCATAGGGGATGGCATTCATCCTTTCTCTTTCTTCTACCGTTGTCGAGCTTTTAGTCTCACTCAACTTCACACCTTACAAATCAGGCGAGAACTCTTTCTCTAACTGATCCATTTTGAACTCTTTCAAAATCTTGTCAAGGTATGTACTCATTGAAAGTCTCATGAAGCATTTTGATCTATCTCTATAGATCTTGATGCTCAACAATTAGGTAGCTTTATCTAGGTCTTCCTTTGAAAATCACTTTTCAAACAACCGTTCATGCTTTCCAGAAATTCTACATTATTTCCGATCAACAATATGTCATCCACATATACTTATCAGAAATTCTATAGTGCTCCCACTCACTTTATTGTAAATACAAGTTTCTCGTAAACTTTGTATAAACTACAAAACTTTGATCACCTCATCAAAGTGTGTATTCCAACTCCGAGATGCTTGCTCCAGCCCATAGATGGATTGTTGGAGCTCGCACACCTTTTAGCATCCTTAGGACTGACAAAACCTTCTGGTTGTATCACATAAGACCTTTCCTCAAGTAAACTGTTAAGGAAACAATGTTCTGTCATCCATCTACCAGATTTCATAATTGAAAAATGCAACAACTTCTAACATAATTCCAACAGACTTTAGCATCGCTACGATGAGAAAGTCTCATCGCATTCAACTCTTTGAACTTGTTGGAAACTTCTTTGTGACAAGTCAAGCTTTATAAATGGTAACATTTACCATCAGTATCTGTCTTCATCTCAAAGGTCCATTTGTACTCGACGACCTGCCGTCCAACGAGCAAGTCTACCAAAGTCTATACTTGGTTTTCATACATGGATCCTATCTCGGATTTCATGGCCTCTAACCATTTCTCCGAATCCAGGCCCATCATCGCATCTCCATAGTTCGCAGGTTCATCGTTGTCCAACAATATGACCTCTAAGACGGGGTTGCCGTACCACTCAGGAGCAGTACATGTCCTTGTCGACCTACGAGGTTCGATAGTAACTTGATCCGAAGCTTCATGATTATCATCATTAACTTCCTCTTAACTAACGTAGGATTCACAAAAACATCTTCCTACGCTGCGCTAATCTCTCGTTGAAACAAAGTTTCAACAACCTCATCAAGTTCTATCTTCCTCCCACTCAGTTCTTTCGAGAGAAACTCTTTCTTGAGAAAGGACCCAGTTTTAGCAACAAACACTTTATGCTTGGATCTGAGATAGAAGGTTTACCCAACTGTTCTCAGGGTATTCTATGAAGATGCATTTGTTCGCTTTGTGTTCGAGCTCATTAGGTGAAAACCTTTTTCACATAAGTGTTGCAGCCCCAAACATTAAGAAATGATAGCTTAGGTTTCTATCAAACCATATGGTGTCATCTCAAAGGATTTAGATGGTACCTTATTTAAAGTGAATGTAGTTATCTCTAATGCAAAACCCCAAAATTATAGTAGAAAAACGATAATAGACATCATAGCACGCACCATATCCAATTGAGCATGACTATGACATTCGGACACTATCACAGTATGGTGTTCCAGGTGGCGTGAGTTGTGAAACAACTTTCACATTGTCTAAAGTTGTATGCCAAACTCGTAACTCGGATATTCACCTCCACGATCATATCACAGACATTTTTATCTTCTTGTCATGATGATCTTTAAACTTCACTCTGAATTTGCTTGAACCTTTCAAATGATTCAGACTTGTGTTTCATTAAGTAAATATACACTATATCTACTCAAATCATCAGTGAAGGTAAGAAAATAACGATATCCACCGCACGCTACAAGACTCATTGGATTGCATACATCAACATGTATCATTTCCAATAAATCACTTGCCCGCTCCATCAATCCAGAAAACGGGGTCCTTAGTCATCTTGCCTAAGAGGTATGGTTCGCATGTCTCAACCGATTCGGAATCGAATGAGTCCAAAGATCCATCAACATGGAGTTTCTTCATGCACTTTATACTAATATGACATTTAGCGGCAGTGCCACAAGTATGTGGTACTATCATTATTAACTTTGTATCTTTTGGCATCAATGTTATGAACATGTGTATTACTACGATCAAGATTCAACAAACCATTCTCATTGGGTGCATGACCATTGAAGGTATTATTCATGTAAACAGAATAACCATTATTCTCTAACTTAAATGAATAACCGTGTTGCAATAACCACGATCTAATCACGTTCATGCTCAACGCAAAACACCAAATAACATTTATTTAGGTTCGTCACTAATCCCGAAAGTAGAGAGAGCGTGCGATGTTGATCGCATCAACCTTGGAAACATTTCCAACACACATCATCACCTCGCCCTTAGCTAGTTCTCCGTTTATTCTGTAGCTTTTATTTCGTTACTAACATTTAGCAACCGAACCGGTATCCAATACCCAGGTGCTACTAGGAGTACTAGCAAGGTACACATCAATAACAGGTATATCAAATATACTTTTGTCGATGTTGCCAGCCTTCTTATCTACCAAGTATCTAGGGTTGTTCCACTTCAGCGTCCGCTCTCCTCATAATCGAAGCACTTAGTCTCGGGTTTGGGTTCAACTTTGGGTTGCTTCACTGGATCAGCAACTGACTTGCCATCCATGAAGTTTCCATCCTTGCCCTTGCCCTTCTTGAAACTAGTGATTTTACTAACCATCAAGACTTGACGCTCCTTCTTGATTTCTACCTTTGCGGTGTCAAACATCGCGAACAGCTCAGGGATAATTATTTCTATCCTTGGCATTTTATAGTTCATCACCAAGTTCTAGTATCTTAGTGACACTGACTTGGAGAACTATATGAATCACTATCTTATATGGAAGATCAACTCCCACTCGATTCAAGCGATTGTAGCATCCAGACAATCTGAGCACATGCTCAACGATTGAGCTATTATCTTTCATGTTGCAGGCAAAGAATCTTGTTGGAGATCTCATATCTCGCAACACGGGCATGAGCCTGAGATCCTAATTTCATCTCTTAGAACATCTCATATGTTTCGTGACGTTCAAAACGTTTTGGAGCCTCAATTCTAAGTCGTAATGCATGACGCACTAAACTATCAAGTAGTCATCAGAATGTGCCTATCAGATGTTCACAACATCTACAGACGATGCTAGAGGGGTTGGCGCACCGAGCGGTGCATTAAGGACATAAGCCTTCTATGCAGCAATGAGGACAATCCTCATGTCATGGACCCAGTCTGCAATATTGCTACCATCATCTTTCAACTCTATTTCTCTAGGAACATATAAAATTAAAGGGAGCTACAGCGCGAGCAAGTAATCTACAACATAATTTGCAAAGACACTACTGACTATGTTGATGATAATGAGTTCAATAAATCATATTACTAAAGAACTCCCACTCAAATTGACATCCCTCCGGTCATTCGAGTGATACATGATCCAAATTCACCAACTCAAGTCCGATCATCACGTGAGTTGAGGTGGTTTCAATGGTGAACATCATCATTTTGATCATATCTACTATATGACTCATGTTCGACCTTTTGGTCTCTTGTGTTCTGATGCCATGTTTGTACATGCTAGGCTCGTCAAGTTTAACCCGAGTGTTCTGCATGTGCAACATAGGCTTACACCCGTTGTATGTGAACGTAGAGTCTATCACACCCGATCATCACGTGGTGTCTCGACACAACGAACTTTCGCAATGGTGCACACTCGGGGAGAACACAATTTATCTCGAAATTAAGTGAGGGATCACCTTATAATACTACCGTCGTCCTAAGCAAAACAAGGTGCATAAAAGGATTAACATCACATGCAAATCATAGGTGACATGATATGGCCATGAACTTGTGCTTTTGATCTCCAACTTGAAAGCACTGGCATAATCTCCATCGTCACCGGCATGACACCATGATCTCCATCATCTTGATCTCCATCAACGTGTCGCCATAGGGGTTGTCATGCCCATCATGCTTCTACTACTATTGCTACCGTTTAGCGATAAAGTGAAGCATTACATAGCGCTTAATGATTGACACGCGGTCATACAATAATTAAAGACAACCCTATGGATCCTGCCGGTTGCCGTACTCATCGACATGCAAGTCATGATGTTCTATACAACACATGATCATCTCATACATCACATATATCACATCATTATATTGGCCATATCACATCACAACATACCCTGCAAAAACAATTTAGACGTCCTCTAATTGTTGTTGCATGTTTTACGTGGCTGCTACGGGTATATAGCAAGAACAATTCTCACCTACGCATACACCACAACGGTAATAAGTTGCTTTTCAACCTTCTCAAGGACCACCTTTGTCGAATCCGATCCAACTAAAGTAAGAGAAACAGGCAACCGTCGGCCATCTTTGTGCCACTAGGTTATACGTCAATTGATGGAACCGGTCTCTCGTAAGCGTACGAGTAAGGTTGGTCCGGGCCGCTTCATCCCACAATACCGCTGAACCAAAACACGACCAAGGATGGAAGCAATCTAAGCATCAACGCCCACAAACTCTTTGTGTTCTACTCGAGATCTCATCTACACATAGACCTACCTCATGATGCCACTATTGGGGAACGTTGCGTGGGAAACAAAAAATTTCCTATGCACATGCAAGATCTATCCAGGGTGATGAGCATCTACGAGAGCCAGAGTGGATCTACATACCCTTGTAGATCGCTAAGCGGGAAGCGTTAAGAAATGCGGTTGGTGTAGTTGAACGTCTTCGCGATCCAAATCGCCAAGCGAACCGCGATCTCATCACGATCCGTCCGGCGATCCAATCACGATCCATCCCGCGAACTCATCATGATCCGTCCCGCGATCTCATCACGATCCGTCTCGCGATCTTGATCACGGTCCTTCCAGCTCGATGACGATCTCCGCCTTCTTGATCCAGCAAGAGGGAGCAGAGAGGTATAAGAGTTCTCCGGCAGAGCGACGGGGCTGCGGCGATGGTGGTGGAGCTATTCCGACAGGGCTTCGCCTAAGCACTACAGAAAACCTATCTAGAGGAGAAACTATGCACTACAGGAGAGGGTAGCACGTGGCAGAAAATCTCGTGCAAAAACCCTAAAACCTCTAGTATATAGAAGAGGAAGAGAGGAGGAGGCTTGGCCCTCAAGGGGCCAGCCCTAGGCTTCGGCCGAACCAAGGAGGAGAGGATGAATCCTCCTCCAATACTAGTAGGACTAGGACTCCTTCCTTTTTTTGCCTTTTTTTTGCCTTTTTCCACCTTTTCTCTTTGGGATTTTCTCTCCCAGGCACATGGGCCTTGTGTGGGACTTACACCAGCCCACAAAGGGCTGGTATTCACTCTCCCACAGCCCATGTAGCCTCTTGGGTCGAAATACCCCACCCGATGGTCTCCCGGTACACTACCGACACTCCCGGTACACTACCGATGAGCCCGAAACTTTTCCGGCGACCAAAATAGGACTTCCTATATATAAATCATTACCTACGGACCATTCCAGAGCTCCTCGTGATGTCCAGGATCTCATCCGAGACTCCTAACAAACTTCGGTAACCACCATACATAACTCTATACTACCGAAACATCACCGAACCTTAAGTGTGCAGACCCTGCGGGTTCGAGAACTATGTAGACATGATCGAGACACCACTATGGTCAATAACCAATAGCGGGACCTAGATGCCCATATTGGTTCCTACATATTCTACGATGATCTTTATCGGTCAAACCTCTATGTCAAGGATTCAGTTAATCCCGTATGATGTTCCTTTTGTTCTTCGGTATGTTACTTGCCCGAGATTCGATCGTTGTTATCTCCATACCTAGTTCAACCTCATTACCGGAAAGTCTCTTTACTCGTTCCGTAATACATAATCCCGTGACTAACACTTAGTCACATTGCTTGCAAGGCTTGTTGTGATATTGTATTACCGAGTGGGCCCTGAGATACCTCTCCGTCACACGGAGTAACAAATCCCAGTCTTGATCCATGCCAACCCAAAAGACACCCTTGGAGATACCTCTAATGAGCTAGTCTATTAGAGGCATACTAGGGACATGGTGTTGTCTATGTATCCACACATGTATCTGAGTTTCCGATCAATACAATTATAGCATGGATAATAAACGATTATCATAAACAAAGAAATATGATAATAACTAATTTATTATTGCCTCTAGGGCATATTTCCAACACATACCCGTGCAGGTCGCGACGGGCTATGCTTTACCAAATATACCTGATGTTCTCTGGCATTTCAATTTGGTTCTAGATGGGTATGCTCGTGTCGCGGTGGACGCAATAGAGCGAGGATATGGTGAACTACAGCTTGACATCCCTGGAGGTGAGGGGGAGTCCACACTGGCAGAAGCCGACCGTGGTCTCATTCTATGGAGTAAGGACCGCATCGTCTTTCCACACTCAGCGATAAGGCCACCGGATCCTCCGAGTATCGATGTCCAGCGCGAGAGATCCCAGCCAAAGGCATCGCAGCGCCAGCAGTCCTCCCCACCTCACCAGCAGTCCTCCCCACCTCGCCAGTAGTCCTCCCCACCTCGAGAGGCATCCCACTTCGATATGGATCCTAGCGCGAGTCCACCCAACCTCGAGACGGAGCACGACGCGGGTCCATATCATCGATATCGATCTCCGCTGCGTGAGCCGACTCTACCCCGGTAGCAGGCCTACTAGCAGGGCTCCCAAAAGAGGAAGGCCATCAGCAGTCCTCTTCGGAAGAAAGCAAAGAAGAAACCAGAACCTCCGGCCAAAAGGAAGCTGCCTTACGACGTGACACCAGAGGAAACCAAAATTGAAAGCGATCGCCAAGTTAAAGCCTTTTTTGTGAAGAAGACCCTGGCGCCAAAGGAGGTAATACCCAAGGAAGTCCAAGAGCACTTTATGGAACACTTTATTGATCGACCCCCGGCATATGTGGAGCGTATTCCGACAGACTATGAGCAACATATTCAGAAGGCAAGTGAGCAGAGAAGTCAGCCCAGCCCAAGGAAGAAGTCGGGAAGTACGGCATCAACGATAGGTGGTGCTACTAGCGGGAAAACAGTTCCCCGGCTCAAAGAACAATCCAAGCAATCGATCTCTCCACTCAAGGTGAGTACCAATCCAAGCAAGTAACCGATCCAAGCAGTCGATGTGCAAGGCAACCCAATCGACCTTGAAGAAGTAGAGGCTGTAGGTCTCACTCTTGGCCAAATCCTTGGCACCGAGGAAATCCGTAGGTATGGTGCAGATGAGTATGCAATGCAATATGCCGTCGGAAAACCACTTGTCACACCCGAGCAGTACAAGGAACTACCAACTGCGATGCGACGGTTGCATGATTGGTACCTGCGTGAAGCAAAGCGAGGGGAGACGGCGGTCATGGTCAAAGTAAGGAAAGAGCATTACTTCAATGGATGTGACATATGTCTTGAATTCTTAGAACTTTTCCATTTATACCACATGGACTCTATCGACAAAACTCTCATCAGTTGTTATTGTCTGTAAGTGATTTATATCTTTAATAATTTAAGTCTCTAGCTAAGATATCGTTCATTGGCTTATCCTCACTATATGTTCTTTTCTACGCTATTGTGCAGATTGAAGATGTGGGAATTGAAACAAGAGGGAATCGATGACATTGGGTTCATCGACCCAAATACCGTTCATGGTCATATGGTAAAACATTATGCCAAGGACACAGAAGATATCTTGGAAAATTTTCTAGAGACACTAATGAATACCAAATCTATTATAATATTTCCTTACAACATGCGGTGAGTGTTTACTCTCTTGTATACTACAAATTCTATTTTTGCTGACTAGCTCGATGTCAAGTGTAGTTGATGAGTTATATGCATGCTTGCTTAATTATACAAACTTCTACGCAGAGACCACTATATCCTCCTAAATATTATCCTCGTGAATGGACTTGTTCAAGTGTACGACTCACTAGATACACTAGAACAATCATACGTGGACTTGTATTTTATGATAGAACGGTAATTTCAATCTTTATCGACATCGCTTTCTTTCATTATTTCCTGATATCAAAAGTAATTATAATAACTCTTTCATTCTTTTTCTTTGCCACGTAGTGTTTGGAAAAAGATGATAGAAAAAAACCATCACGGTCGTCAATGGAAACCGAAGTTGAAGTGGAAAAGATGCAGGTAATTAAGTAGTACTACTAGGTTCGTGCATCTCTTTAATTCTAGTTTCAATACCATTATCATGCTTGATTATTAATTATCTTATTAAATTCTATTCTGTTGCAAAGTGCGCGAAGCAGCCACAGGGGACAAATTTATGTGGATACTTCCTCTACGAGAACATTCACATCCAGACCGAAGGCCGTATACGTCGCAGAGGAGCACGTGAAAGACAACTCCAGGTTTGGCAAATGATGTCGAAGCTCTCATCCAAGAAACGCTTTGTAGCACTTTAGGAGGAATTTGCGGCATTTCTTCTTCGACATGTCATTGATGTAAACGGAGAGCACTATTACTTACCGCCGCCTCAATAATGCCAGCAAATCAGTAGTAGAAAACTAAGATTTCATCCGGACCACTAGCTAGCTAGTCCCGGACGGGTTTTGGGCCTTAATTTATAAGTCCAAAATATATATGGATGTGTAATTCCATTGATATATATACTATGTATGAGATATTGTATATTATATTACATATATATATATATATGCATCAACTTGTGTAATGTTTACAGTATGTAGCACCGTAAAATAAATTTGAAATGAATGGAAAACACAATAAATAGAGAGGAAAACTAAAACCTAATTAAAATCTAAAACAAAAAATAGAACACTTAGTACCGGTTGGTATCACCAACCGGTACTAAAGGTCCTCCACCACCAGCCCACGCAGGCAGCCACGTGGTGGGCCTTTAGTACCGGTCCGTGGGCCAACCGGTACTAAAGGTCTGGACCTTTAGTCCCGACCCTTTAGTACCGGTTGGGGAACCGGTACTAAAGGCACATCCCGACCGGGACTACAGATCGACATTCTACTAGTATCATCATATAAATATACAACTCATATCAATCACATCATACAATAATTAACCCATAGGACAAAACCGATCTTCCTAAATATCATAGGATGACAGCACATCATTGGATAATAATATGTGGCATGAAGCATAATGTTTAAGTAGAGATTACAGCGGGGAAAATAGGTGTTACACCGCTGCATAGAGGGGGAGAAAGTTGGAGCAACTGACGGCGGCGAAGTTGTTTGTGTAGATCGTCATCACGATGATTCCCCCGACGACGCTCTGGAGGCACCAAAAAAAAGGGGAAAGAGCCCCCCCCCCTCCTTTTTATTCTTCCTTGGCCTCCCTCCTAGATGGGAGGACGGTTTCCCCTCTGGTCTTTGGCATCCATTGCTCCTGGAGGGCAAAAGACCCTTCGAGATTGGATCTCTCTCTCTCTCTCTGTGTGTGTGTATGCCTTCTGTTTCGTTCCTATTTTGTGGCCCTTCGTCGCTTTTTAAATATCCAGAGATCCTAACTCTCATTGGTCTAAAATTTTGAGGTGATTTTTATTCGGATATTAGTTGTCTTGCGGCCGAAGGACAGCCCCAAGCTACCTACGAGGAAGTCACAAGCTCACTGGGCAAGCCTACCCCCCGGGGCATGCCCTGTGAGCTCGTGACTCTCTCGGACATCGTCTGGCGTTGATTATTTTTCCTAAAAATCACATATATTCCAAAATAAATCATCATAAAAAATCGTGTTTGGACTTTGTTAGATATGGATTTTTTTGTGAAACAAAAAACATGCAACAAACGTGAACTTGCACTGGACACTGGATCAATATGTTAGTCTAAAAAAATCATATAAATTATTGATAAAAGTATGTGAAAGTTGTATAATAATGGCATGAAGCAATAAAAAAATTATAGATATGATGAAGACGTATCAGAGGACACGTATGTTGTGTCTCTGGCGGTTCTTCTCGGGATCCAGTCTATTTAGGTTTCTGGCGGTCCCTTGTGGATTCAACGAGCTTTCTTGTTCTCCATGGTATTCATAGCTTCAACATGCCTTTATTGGCATTTCTTTTGTCTGGGCAGCGATTTTCTTCACAGATTGTGGTCACTCAAGTCTCCTAGTCTGCATCGCCAACTTTTTGCCCACTGTTTCTACAAGCTCATGGGGTTAAAAAGTATTCTCCGACGAGGCAGAGGTCCAAAGGCGGCATCGAGATATGTTCACGACATGCGGCCGGTGGATGCAGGAGGAAGAATACTTTGACACACCCATGATTTTGAATGTTATTTATATTTTCCTATAAGGGTGTGTGAAATAAGTGACACGGTCGACTACAGGGGATGAATAGGAGACTACAAATTTTAATCTTGTTTGTGAAATTTAGGGATAAGGCTATACATATGGTTCACTATATATGCAACTAAGTGAACACAACTTATACGACATGAAATCTTAAAGCAAAATATGCCAGTAACAATCTAGATAGCAATCCAACAAACATAAAAAAGCAATGCAAAGTGCGGGAAAGCATTAACCAAAAGTTAGTCAGGAATATGAATTTTATCCCGAAGTTCGCTCTTTCTTGGGAAATAGCTAATCTTTGTTGGAGCAGTGTCGGAGCCCCAACGCCACCAAAGTTTCACCATATTCCCCTTGAGTTACCCCCAATGGTTGAGCCTCGAATAACTCAGGGTTGGTCTTGAAAGCGACCACGACACCTTTACATAGGTCTCGGAGCACACCATAAGCAAGGAAGCTTTCGTAGAAACTCTAACCGCCTAGGAGAGCAAGTTCCAAGAGTAGCAAGTCAATGGTGCACAACACTTGTGGGGAACACAAATTGGTTTGGCCAAAGTGTAGATCGGGTCTTGGTCCCTCGATCCCCAAAGTTTTAACAAGTTTGGGTGGAGGGTTCGAGAGAAATGAGAAAAATGGAGGTTTTAAAATGATGGAGCTTAACAAGACTAAAAAGGTTATGATTTTTAGGTGGAAGGAAGGTCTATTTATAGTGTTCACGATCGGGTGAGGAATTCTACCTCTTGGACCCCGTGCACGCGGGGTATCTAGAGAAACAAACACCACCCCATGGCATGGGGTCCAGGATCCACGTACACGGGGTATCCAGAGAGTTACACGTCACCCCGTGTGTACGGGTTCAGATACCCCGTGTGAACGCCGTGCACACGAGGTATCAGTAAATTTCTTTTGTAACTCGAGGATACCACAACACAAATACAAATACAAGGTAGATATGGTGGTATATGTGGGAGGGTTGGAGTATATGTTTTGAAGCATTTCCACATGAAATTCATCCACGATGACCTCTCTTGATAGTGTGATTTTTCCTAGGACTTAATTTTGAAATAGGGGGGCGGGGGGGGGGGTCAATCTTCTCCAACATGATCTTCACTGAACCAAAATCCTGCGAAAAGCTTTAGCAATCAATATTAGTTCAACTAAATATATTCTCATCACAACAAAATATAATTAAGTGTCACATGCATTTTCAGTGTGTTTGTTGGGGCCGTGATACTTATAAATGGCCTTAGGGCATCTACATGCACAATGGGCAAATTTGGCACCTCAACGTCTATGGTTGCATCCGATCATTGTCCTTTTTAGCCTATATTTGTGCATAGATGCAACCATGTCCCCTACTTTGTGCTTAGATTGTCCGGTGAAATGCATGTGATTTATGAGGATGAAGAGAGATAAAAAAAAGAATAAATAAAGAGAAAAGGTGGTTGAGATGAGCCGCATCCTATGTGGAGGACTGTCCGGACACAACCGGACATCCTATATCCCCCCCCCCATATGTGAGTTGGGTTTGGGGATTTGCGGACAGCCCGGATGTACAGGGACAAACTGGGGGAAGGGGGTTGGTTGTAAATACTCTTATACCTACGCGAGACGTACGATAGTTTTTTCCTTATCTTTTGTCTAGGTAGTGATCGGGTTGTCCGCATGGACGTTGATGAGGATATGAAGGGTCCGGTTGTAGATGACCTTAAGCCTTTCATGGAAAAATAACTAGTGGAATAGAAATGAAGACAAAAAGATTCTATTTTCGACAGTTTTGACAATTCATGTTTGTTAGTTTCTATACGAAGAAGGACATCATCTGCATCGACATGAAGGATATATGAGTTACGCTTCGGTACACCCCCCCCCCCTCCCATAATACAGGGACAAACTGGGGGAAGGGGGTTGGTTGTAAATACTCTTATACCTACGCGAGACGTACGATAGTTTTTTCCTTATCTTTTGTCTAGGTAGTGATCGGGTTGTCCGCATGGACGTTGATGAGGATATGAAGGGTCCGGTTGTAGATGACCTTAAGCCTTTCATGGAAAAATAACTAGTGGAATAGAAATGAAGACAAAAAGATTCTATTTTCGACAGTTTTGACAATTCATGTTTGTTAGTTTCTATACGAAGAAGGACATCATCTGCATCGACATGAAGGATATATGAGTTCCGCTTCGGTACACCCCCCCCCCCCCCCCTCCCATAATATATATAGAGGGTAATATGGACTTTTCAAATCCATTTTCGTATGTATGATGGGTCACTGGTCCGAACGTATTTGTATGAGGCAAAGCTCCTGGGCCGACCCATTAAGGCACGTTCATCCCATTTATGTATAAGAAAATAAGGAAAAAAGGGAATCACCAGGAGTTGAACGCAAGACCTCCTACACTTTAGACACGCTGCTTGCCACACGACCTACCACTGCTCATGACGTCCAACAACGCATATATGCTATAAGAACAAATCACACGTTTATATATAAAACATTTCTGAAAAAAATGACACTTTTCTTGAAACAAATGTGAACAACTTGGAAATGTCCAACATTTTTTGGAATAAGAAAATAATTATGAAAGTAAAAACGTTTTTGAAAATATTGAACATTTTTTGAAAAACGTGAAGAGTTTTCTGGATTCCTTACATTTATAAACAAACACGATCAGTTCATCAAAATGCAAATAAAATTTAGAAGTACACGCTTTTTAAAAAGAACACAGACATTGTTTTAAATTCCAATCAAAATTTGGAAAAAAAAACTTTTCTTGGATCTGTGATTTTTTTGGAAGCAGGGAATCTTTTTGAAATCCTGATTTTTTTGAAATTTGTGATATTTTTTGACAATAGGAATATTTTTCTAACTTCAGTTATTATTTGAAAGCACGGACATTTTTTATATCCCCGGACATTTTTTGAAAGAAACAAAATATGAATATATGGATATTTTTTGTAATTTCAACTGAATTTTGATAACATGGACGTTTTGTAAAATTGCATATATTTTTGAAAACGTGAACATTTTTTTAAAATTACAACAGACTTACAAATTCCCAACATGCGCGTGAAGGGAAAAGATGGGGCCATCCCATTTATGTACAAAAATAGACCATATTCAACCTAGAGTGTCAGGGTAGGCCAGAAGGGTCCGTATGAGAGCACGTTTTTTTCCGCATTCTCAAATGAACCAATTTTTCCCTTGAGCTTATATTACCTATTCAAGGCACTATGTCAAGTTGTTTGATTTTTTTACGTTCTTGGATTTTCTCGAGAAAATGGTCGAACATGACAGAATTTGCAATATGGTGTCAGAAATCGTTCAAATTTTACATGGATGTCTATCATGGGCATGTCCACCTGCTGACAAAAATTAGGGTCATTTCAAGAATGTCCAAAACTATACCATGTTCAAAAAAGGATGTACGGGGAGTCAGAATGCTCTGTATGAGTGCACGTTATTTCTCGACATCCTTGAAATGGCTCCAACTTTTTTCGTGTCCTTGTATGACCAATTATAGGTGCCATGCCAAGTTGTTTTGATTTATAACAAATTTCACATTTCTGGTGTTTTATGAAAAATGCCTGGATGTGATGCATCTTGCATACGGTGTCGCAAATCCTTCAAACCTGCAATGGATGCATACCATGGGAATGCTCACATTTTTGAAAAAAATGGGGTCATTTAATTTATGAAAAAAATAGACCATGTTCAACATATGGTGTCTAGGTAGTCCAGAAGGGTCCGTATGAGAGCATGTTTTTTCGGCATCATCAAATAAACCGAAAATTTTCAATGAGCTTACATGATAAATTCAAGGCACTATGCAAAGTTGTGTAAGTTTTGACAATTCTTGAATTTTCTGGAGTTTTCTTGGTGAAATTTCATCAGTTGAGACTTGAGAGGAGTGTGCCAAACTAGGCTAGAGTGGTGCATTCGTGAGCATGTATTTTTTCCTAATTAGAATGCTCCTGTTATTTGCAATTTTCGGCATTATCAATCAACATAAATATTTTAAATGTCATAATCATTTCTTTAAATTTTTGAACAATTATGAATGGTTCTGTTATTTATAATTTCCGTCATCATCAATCAACATGATTTTTTTGGCAACGCAAATATTTCTGAAATTTTTGAAAAGTTCACACATTTGGAAAAACAGGAAAAAAGGAAAAAAAATAAAAAACATTTTTTAAGAAAACCATTACATAACAGAACAAAACCCAGTTTTAAAAAACGCAAGAAAAAAAACTGTCAGAAAATTCACAAACTTACATTTGCATCATAAGAAGCTAAAAAGAGAAGTGTTCAAGTTGTGTTCAATAATTTGTTCAAAATGTTAGTTGTTAAGTTTGCACACACCTCATATCTCTTTGAAATTGTTCAAAATGTTGTTATACAAATGTTCTTACGATTTTTAACTAACATATCTCTTTAAAAATTTCAAATTATCCATGCTTTCCGAAAATGTTGTTCAAAATTTTCTAATTGTTCATGCTTTTAGAAAATGTTGTTCAAATTTTTCAAAAAATGTTGATGCTTTTTTTAGAAAACAATATTTTTAAAATGTGTTCAAGTTGTTCACAAATTTTTTGGAGTTTTGAACATTATTCGAGTTTGAAAAAATTATTCAGAAGTTCCAACAAATTTTCAAATTTTCTGAAAAGGTGTCCGGATTCTTTTGGTGTTACCCCTGTCTAGTTATTTTAGGCCGGAGGAAGTCCGCTTTTGTATTGCCGATTGCTATTCCCTATGCATGAATGAATAGCTAGTTTGTTTATCGTTGGAAATTTATTTTAAGCTGTCAAGCGAAAGTTGCGCTCTGATTGGGCCATGCAGCCAATGGACAACGTGTGGTGCAGCAATGTAATTACGACAGATAATGCGAGGCGGTTTGGAAATTAATTTACGATAGATAATGCCATTCAATCCTTCTCACTAATTGGGCTGATGTGTCTTGGCCTTGCCAATGAAACCGTACAGAATAGCTCTTAATAATGTACGCTAATCGATATCCACAAATACTAGTCATCTCAACTGGTGAGCCACAAACTCTCATTTGCAAGAGGTTCGTGGTTCGATTTCTAGTGCAAGCATTTACTTTGTGGATTTTTACATATCGCGAACTATTCTTTCTAATGAAGGGGTATGAACAAATCTCCTCCGTTCATGTGTTTAGGGGTTGTATCGAAGAAGACGTGAGGATGGTTAGATTTCTTGTAATGAAACCAACTCACCAGGAATTAAGTCCTGAACTTGGCATTGATGGTCGCATTTTTCTAAATTAATTCTAGTCCGTTTGGCGATGTGCATTCAGTGAGAAGAGATGTTTCCGTCGACAATGAAAATGTCTGTGTCGACTTTGTCGATTTCAAAATAATGGGCCGGCCTGGTCTTTCAAAGATGTTTATATAGAAGTGTGTGCATGCATCCATTCATAGAAGTTAATGTATATGCATATATTGAACATTTGCGTCTATATTGCATTTGAAAAAGACATGATGAATATATTCCACACGTAATGAACGGCGCTGTCTGCGCAGAAATAGCAAGATGATCTCTACTTTCAGGAAAGATATGTGGCACGTTGCAGCTAGCAGCTCCGGGTGATTGCGAATTTTAACGATAGCTTACCAAGCTGACCACTTGGTGTAGCAGCTCCGGGTGATACTACGTATGACTTGTTGGCAACGGAAAAGATCGTCACCGATGGCATTGGCACGGCAATTAGACTGCGTCCACGTAGAGCGCAGCGGGAGACGTGCCATCGTGCGTGTTCATTTTACTTTCGCGGCCCAGTTTTGGATGGTAGATACGACAACGCGATGGGTCAGTTTTGATGGAGAACGTCCTCCATCCGACATCCACCGGCCCCTCCCTGTGTTATACGAAGCACCATGCACGAACAATAATGTGTAAGAACATCTCCAGCCGTTTGGTTTTCTAAAGGTCAAAAATAACGCTGTTTGGAGACGAACCGACGCTAAAATTGGCTTGGGCGCTCGGGTTCCCAGACGCCGTCCCAAGATCGCCCTCCAAACAGCGATTTTGGCTCAATTTCAACGTAAATTCGGCCCAAGTTCGGTTTAAATTTGATGCACTTTCGGCCCAAATTCAACAAAAACTAAATTTTTATGCCAAAGTTTATCATAAAATCAATACAGATCAATAGTTTAACGAAGCAAGCTCATAATTTCAACACAAATTAAAACAAATCGAATTATGTGTTGCCCTTGAGCCTTCATAGGTGCTTCACCAGATCGTACTGTAGTTCTTGATGCACATATGGGTCTCGGATCTCCTCACGCATATTGAGGAAGGCAACCCATGTTACCGGTACCTGGTGATCAACAACTGCAAGAGGACCCTGCCTGGAATATGGTTCATTGTCAAACGCTGACTCTTCCCGCTCGCTCGCAATGATCATGTTGTGCAAGATGACACAACAATTCATCACCGCCCACATCTACGATTTCGACCAGGTCAGAGCGGGATACGGGACAACAGCAAATCGAAATTGGAGCATACCAAACGCTCGCTCGACATCTTTCTGCAAGCCTCCTAACACTTAGCAAAGTGTGACTTCTTGCCTCTTGCCACAGGGTTTGAGAAAGTCTTCACAAATATGGACCATTTCGGATAAATACCATCTGCTAGATAGTATCCCTTATTATAGTGACGCCCATTGACCTAGAAGTTCACTGGAGGAGCATGACCTTCAACAAGCTTGGCGAAGACATTCGAGCATTGCAGTACGTTGATGTCATTACGAGGTCCTGGCGTACCAAAGGAGTGCCAAATCCGTAGGTCATGTGTGGCCACTGCCTCAAGTACCACACTGCAAGCTCCTTTGGCATCTTTGTACATCCCTTGCCAAGCAAATGGGTAGTTTTCCATGCCCAATGCATACAGTCGATGCTTCTAAGCATCCCAGAAAATCCTCTTGTTGCATTCTTTGCTAGGATCCGAGCAGTGTCTTCAACATTGGGTGATCGCAACTTTTATGTTCCAGACACTGCCACCACTGCCCTACAGAACTTGTACAAACACTCAATGGTGGTGGACTCGATCATGCGTCCATAGTCTTTGTGTATATCAACGGGACGTCAGTATGCAAGCATCCTCAGAGCTGTGGTGCACTTCTGGAGTGAGGAGAATCCAACTGTGCTGGTGCAATCCTTCTTGCAAATGAAATAGCTGTCGAACTTACGGATGGCATTCACAATCCTGAGGATGAGCTTCCTGTTGGGAAACGTTGCATGGGAAACAAAAATTTTTCCTACGCACACGTAAGATCTATCCATGGCGATGAGCATCTACGAGAGGGAGAGTGGATCTCCATACCCTTGTAGATCGCTAAGCGAGAAGCGTTAAGAAACGCGGTTGGTGTAGTCGAACGTCTTCGCGGTCCAAATCGCCGAGCGTCCCGCGATCTCATCATGATCCGTCCCGCGATCCAATCACGATCCATCCCGCGAACTCATCACGATCCATCCCGCGATCTCATCACGATCCGTCTCGTGATCTTGATCACGGTCCTTCCGATCTAGCGTCGAACGGACGGCACCTCCGCGTTCGGCACACGTACGGCTCGATGACGATCTCCGCCTTCTTGATCCAACAAGAGAGAGTAGAGAGGTAAACGAGTTCTCCGGCAGTGCGACGGCATTGCGGCGATGGTGGTGTAGGAATTCCAGCAGGGCTTCGCCTAAGCACCACTGAAAACCGATCTAGAGGAAGAAGAGGGCAGCACGTGGCAATTAGGGTTAGCTTTTTCCTCTAAATCCTCTAGTATATATAGGAGGGAGGGAGGGGAGGAGGCAGCCTCAAACCCTCAAGGTTTGGTCGAAATTTGAGGTGGAGGAGTCCAACTCCAATCCTATTAGGAGTAGGATTCCTCCTTTCCACTTGGAAACTCTTTCCACCTGTCCACCTTTGGAATTTTTCCTTCTCAAACCACTCCAGCCGCATGGGCCCTTAGAGGAGGCTTCAGCCAGCCCACCAGGGGATGGTTTACCTCCTCCCACAGCCCATGTAGCCTCTTGGATCGAAATACCTCTCCCGATGGTCCCCCGGTACACTACCAATGAGTCCGAAACTTTTCCGGCGACCAAAACAGGACTTCCTATATATCAATATTTACCTCCAGACCATTCTGGAGCTCCTCATGACGTTCGGGATCTCATCCGGGACTCCGACCAGCCTTCGGTTACCACCATACATAACTCTATACTACCAAAACGTCAATGAACCTTAAGTGTGCAGATCCTGCGGGTTCGAGAACTATGTAGACATGACCGAGACACCTCTACGGTCAATAACCAATAGCGGGACCTGTATGCCCATATTGGTTACTACATATTCTACGAAGATCTTTATCGGTCGAACCTCTATGTCAAGGATTCGGTTAATCCCGTATAATGTTCCCTTTGTTCTAAGGTATGTTACTTGCTCGAGATTCGATCGTCGATATCTCCATACCTAGTTCAATCTCGTTACTGGCAAGTCTCTTTACTCGTTCCGTAATACAACATCCTGTGACTAACACTTAGTCACATTTCTTGCAAGGCTTATTGTGATGTTGTATTACCGAGTGAGCCTTGAGATACCTCTTTGTCACACGGAGTAACAAATCCCAGTCTTGATCCATGCCAACCCAACAGACACCCTCGGAGATACCTCTAGAGCACCTTTATAGTCACCCAGTTACGTTGCGACGTTTGATACACACAAGGTACTCCTCCGGTGTCAATGAGTTGCATGATCTCATGGTCATAGGAACATATACTTGACATGCAGAAAACAGTAGCAATAAACTGACACGATCATATGCTACGTTTGTAGTTTGGGTCTTGTCCATCACATCATTACCCTAATGATGTGATCCCATTATCAAATGACATCTCATGTCCATGACTAGGAAACCATAGCCATCTTTGATCAACGAGCTAGTCTATTAGAGGCATACTAGGGACATGGTGTTGTCTATGTATCCACACATGTATCTGAGTTTCCGATCAATACAATTATAGCATGGATAATAAACGATTATCATGAGCAAGGAAATATGATAATGACCAATTTATTATTGCCTCTAGGGCATATTTCCAACAGTCTCCCACTTGCACTAGAGTCAATAATCTAGTTCACATCACCATGTGATCCGCATTGTTATGAATCTAACACCCAATGAGTTCTGGGGCTCGATCATGTTTGCATGTGAGAGGGGTCTTTAAGTCAACGGGTGTGCGACATTCAGATCCGTGTGTACTTTGCAAATATCTATGTTAAACTGTAAATACTGCTACCACACTCCACTATGGCTGCTCCACTATACGTATCTGGATTGCTACTAAGAGTCATCTGGATAGGTGTTAAAGCTTGCATCAATGTAACTCTTTACGACGAACTCTTTATCACCTCCATTATCGAGAAACATTTCCTTAGTCTTTTAGTCACTAAGGATAATCTTAACCGCTGTCCGGTGATCCACTCCTGGATCACTCTTGTACCCCTTGATGGACTCATGGCAAGGCACACACAGGTGAGGACACAACATGGCATACTATTCAGAGCCTATGGCTAAGGCATAGCGGACGACGTTCGTCCTTTCTCTTTCTTCTGTCATGGTCGAGCTTTGAGTCTCACTCAACTTCACACCTTACAAAGCAGGCGAGAACACTTCTCTTTGACTGGTCCATTTTGAACTCTTTCAAAATCTTGTCAAGGTATGTACTTATTGAAAGTCTCATCAAGCATCTTGATCTATCTCTATAGATCTTGATGCTCAAAAATTAGGTAGCTTTATCCAGGTCTTCCTTTGAAAAACTCCTTTCAAACAACCCTTTATGCTTTCAAGAAATTCTACATCATTTCCGATCAACAATATGTCAATCACATATGCTTATCAGAAACGCTATAGTGCTCCCACTCACTTTATTGTAAATACAAGTTTCTCATAAACTTTGTATAGACTCAAAAACTTTGATCACCTCATCAAAGTGTATATTCCAACTCCGAGATGCTTGCTTCAGTCCATAAAAGGATCATTGAAGCTTGCTCACCTTTTAGCATCCTTAGGACTGACAAAACCTTCTGGCTGTATCTCATACAACCTTTCCTCAAGTAAATTGTTAAGGAAACGATGTTTTGACATCCATCTGCCAGATTTGATAATTGAAAATTGCAGCAACTGCTAACATAATTCCAACATACTTTAGCATCACTACGAGTGAGAAAGTCTCATCGTAGTCAACTCCTTGAACTTGCCGGAAACTTCTTTGCGACAAGTCGAGCTTCATAAATGGTGACATTCACCATCACCGTATGTCTTCATTTTAAAGATCCATTTTTACTCAACGACCTGCCGTCCAACGAGCAAGTCCACCAAAGTCAATACTTGGTTTTCATACATGGATCCTTTCTCGGATTTCATGGCCTCTAACCATTTGTCGGAATCCGGGCCCATCATTGCTTCTCCACAGCTCGTAGGTTCATCGTTGTCCAACAACATGACCTCCAAGACAGGGTTGTTGTTCCGCTCAGGAGCAATACACATCCTTGTTGACCTACAAGGTTCGATAGTAACTTGATCCGAAGCTTCATGATCATCATCATTAACTTCCTCTTCAACTAACATAGGCTTCACAGAAACATCTTCCTGCGCTGCGCTACTCTCTGGTTGAACAAAGGTTCAACAACCTCATCAAGTTCTATCTTCCTCCCACTCAATTCTTTCGAGAGAAACTCTTTCTCGAGAAAGGACCCAGTTTTAGCAACAGACATTTTATGCTTGGATCTGAGATAGAAGGTTCACCCAACTATTCTTAGGGTATTCTATGAAGATGCATTTGTCCGCTTTGGGTTCGAGCTCATTAGGTGAAAAAAAATTCCACACAACCGTCGCAGCCCTAAACATTAAGAAATGACAGCTTAGGTTTGTATCAAACCCTAATTCACACGGTGTCATTCGAACGGATTTAGATGGTGCCCTATTTAAAGTGAATGTAGTTGTCTCTAATGCATAACCCCAAAATTATAGTAGAAAAACAATAAGAGGCATCATAGCACGCACCATATCCAATAGAGTATGACTACGACATTCGGACACACCATCACACTATGGTGTACCAGGTGGCGTGAGTTGTGAAACAACTTTCACATTGTCTAAAGTTGTATGCCAAACTCGTAACTCAGATATTCACCTCCACGATCATATCGCAGACATTTTTATCTTCTTGTCACGATGATCTTAAACTTCACTTTGAATTTTCTTGAACCTTTCAAACGATTCAGACTTGTGTTTCATTAAGTAAATATACACTATATCTACTCAAATCATCAGTGAAGGTAAGAAAATAACGATATCCACCGCACGCTACAAGACTCATTGGATTGCATACATCAACATGTATCATTTCCAATAAATCACTTGCCCTCTCTATCCATCCAGAAAATGGGGACCTTAGTCATCTTCCCCAAGAGGCATGGTTCGCATGTCTCAACCAATTCGAAATCGAATGAGTCCAAAGATCCATCAGCATGGAGTTTCTTCATGCGCTTTATACCAATATGACATTTAGCAGCAGTGCCACAAGTATGTGATACTATCATTATTAACTTTGTATCTTTCGGCATTAATGTTATGAACATGTGTATTACTGCGATCAAGATTCAACAAACCATTCTCATTAGGTGCATGACCATTGAAGGTATTATTCATGTAAACAGAATAACCATTATTCTCTAACTTAAATGAATAATTGTGTTGCAATAAACACGATCTAATCACGTTCATGCTCAATGCAAAACACCAAATAACATTTAATTAGGTTCGTCACTAATCCCGAAGATAGAGAGAACGTGTGATGTTGATCACATCAACCTTGGAAACATTTCCAACACACATCGTCACCTCACCCTTAGCTAGTTCTCCGTTTATTCTGTAGCTTTTATTTTGAGTTACTAACATTTAGTAACCAAACCGGTATCCAATACCCAGGTGCTACTAGGAGTACTCGCAAGGTACACATCAATAACACGTATATCAAATATACTTCTGTCGATGTTGCCAGCCCTCTTATCTACCAAGTATCTAGGGTTGTTCCACTTCAGCGACCGCTCTCCTCGTAATCGAAGCACTTAGTTCGGGTTTGGGTTCAACTTTGGGTTACTTCATTGGAGCAGCAACCGACTTGCCATCCATGAAGTTGCCCTCCTTGCCCTTGCCCTTCTCGAAACTAGTGGTTTTACTAACCATCAACACTTGACGCTCCTTCTTGATTTCTACCTTGGCGGTATCAAATATCGCAAATAGCTCAGGGATCATTATTTCTATCCCTGGCATTTTATAGTTCATCACCAAGTTCTAGTAGCTTAGTGACAGTGACTTGGAGAACTATATCAATCACTATCTTATCTAGAAGATCAACTCCCACTCGATTCAACCGATTGTAGCATCCAGACAATCTGAGCACATGCTCAACGATTGAGTTGTTCTCTTTTATCTTGCAGGCAAAAAATCTTGTTGGAGATCTCATATCTCACAACACAGGCATGAGCCTGAGATCCTAATTTCACATCTTAGAACATCTCATACGTTCCGTGATGTTCAAAACGTTTTGGAGCCTCAATTCTAAGCCGTAATGCATGACACACTAAACTATCAAGTAGTCATTGGAACGTGCCTGTCAGATGTTCACAACATCTATAGACGACGCTATAGGGGGTGGCGCACCGAGCGGTGCATTAAGGACATAAGCCTTCTATGCAGCAATGAGGACAATCCTCGGATCACGGACCTAGTCCACAATATTGCTACCATCATCTTTCAACTCTATTTCTCTAGGAACATCTAAAAATTCAAGGGAGCTACAGCGTGAGCTGTAACATAATTTGCAAAGACACTACTGACTATGTTCATGATAATGAGTTCAACTAATCATATTACTTAAGAACTCCCACTCAAATTGATATCCCTCCGGTCATTCGAGTGATACATGATCCAAACTCACCAACTCAAGTCCGATAATCACGTGAGTTGAGGTGGTTTCATTGGTGAACATCATCATGTTGATCATATCTACTATATGACTCATGTTCGACCTTTCGGTCTCTTGTGTTCCGAGGCCATGTCTGTACATGCTAGGCTCGTCAAGTTTAACCCGAGTGTTCCACATGTGCAACACTTGCTTGCACCTGTTGTATGTGAACGTAGAGTCTATCACACCCGATCATCACGTGGTGTCTCGACACGACGAACTTTCGCAACGGTGCAAACTCGGGGAGAACACAGTTTATCTTGAAATTTAAGTGAGGGATCACCTTATAATGCTACCGTCTCCCTAAGCTAAACAAGGTGCATAAAAGGATTAACATCACATGCAAATCATAAGTGACATGATATGGTCATGAACTTGTGCTTTTGATCTCCATCCTTAAAGCACCGGCATGATCTCCATCATCACTGGAATGACACCATGATCTCCATCCTCTTGATCTCCATCAACGTGTCGCCATCGGGGTTGTCGCGCCCACCATGCTTCTACTACTATAGCTATTGTTTAGCGATAAAGTAAAGCATTACATAGCGCTTAATGATTGACACGCAGATCATACAATAATTAAAGCCAACCATATGGCTCCTGCCGGTTGCCGTACTCATCGACATGGAAGTGATATTCAATAAAACACATGATCATCTCATACATCATATATATCTCATCATGTAATTGGCCATATCATATCACAACATACCCTGCAAAAACAAGTTAGACATCCTCTAATTGTTGTTGCAAGTTTTACGTGGCTGCTACGGGTATCTTGCAAGAACAATTCTCACCTACGCATAACCACAACGGTGATACATAAGTTGCTTTTCAACCTTCTCAAGGACCGCCTTAGTTAAATCCGATCCAACTAAAGTAGGAGAAACAAACACCCGCCAGCCATCTTTGTGCAACGAAGTTACACGTCAGTCGGTTGAACCGGTCTCTCGTAAGCGTACGAGTAAGGTTGGTCCGGGCCGCTTCATCCCACAATACCGCTGAAGCAAAACATGACCAAGGTAGGAAGCAATCTAAGCATCAACGCCCACAAACTCTTTGTGTTCTACTCGAGATCTCATCTACACATAGACCTAGCTCTGATCCCGTTGTTGGGAAACGTTGCATGGGAAACAAAAAAATTCCTACGCACATGCAAGATCTATCCATGGTGATGAGCATCTATGAGAGGGAGAGTGGATCTACATACCCTTGTAGATCGCTAGGCGGGAAGCGTTAAGAAATGCGGTTGGTGTAGTCGAACGTCTTCGCGATCCAAATCGCCGAGCGTCACGCGATCTCATCATGATCCATCCCGCGATCCAATCATGATCCGTCCCGCAATCTCATCATGATCCGTCCCGCGATCTCATCACGATCCATCTCGCGATCTTGATCACGGTCCTTCCGATCTAGCGCCGAACGGACGGCACCTCCGCGTTCAGCACACGTACGGTTCGATAACGATCTCCGCCTTCTTTATCCAACAAGACAGAGAAGAGAGGTAGACGAGTTCTCCAGCAATGCAACGGCATTGCAGCGATGGTGGAGGAGGAATTCCAGCTGGGCTTCACCTAAGCACCGCTGAAAACCGATCTAGAGGAGAAAACGATCTAGAGGAAGAAGAGGGCAGCACGTGGCAATTAGGGTTAGCTTTTCCTCTAAATCCTCTAGTATATATAGGAGGGAGGGAGGGGAGGATGCAGCCTCAAACCCTCCAGGTTTGGTCGAAATTGGAGGTGGAGGAGTCCTACTCCAATCCTATTAGGAGTAGGATTCCTCCTTTCCACTTGGAAACTCTTTCCACCTCTCCACCTTTGGATTTTTTCCTTCTCAAACCACTCCAGCCGCATGGGCCCATAGAGGATGCTTCGGCCAGCCCACCAGGGGCTTGTTTACCTCCTCCCACAGCCCATGTAACCTCTTGGGTCGAAATACCTCTCCCGATGGTCCCCCGGTACACTACGGGCATTCCCGGTACACTATCGATGAGCCCGAAACTTTTCCGGCGACCAAAACAGGACTTCCTATATATCAATCTTTACCTCCAGACCATTCCGGAGCTCCACGTGACATCCGGGATCTCATACAGGACTCCAAACAACCTTTGGTCACCACCATACAAAACTCTATACTACCGAAACGTCAATGAACCTTAAGTGTGCACACCCTGCGGGTTTGAGAACTATGTAGACATGACCGAGACACCTCTACGGTCAATAACCAATAGCGGGACCTGTATGCCCATATTGGTTCCTACATATTCTATGAAGATCTTTATAGGTCGAACCTCTATGTCAAGGATTCAATTAATCCCGTATAATGTTCCCTTTGTTCTTTGGTATGTTACTTGCCCGAGATTCGATCGTCGGTATGTCCATACCTAGTTAAATCTTTTTACCAGCAAGTCTCTTTACTCGCTCCGTAATACAAGATCCCATGACTAACACTTAGTCACATTGCTTGCAAGGCTTATTGTGATGTTGTATTACCGAGTGGGCCCTGAGATACCTCTCCGTCACACGGAGTAACAAATCCCAGTCTTGATCCATGCCAACCCAACAGACACCCTCGGAGATACCTGTAGAGCACCTTTATAGTCACCCAGTTACATTGCGACGTTTGATACACACAAGGTACTCATCCGGTGTCAGTGAGTTGGATGATCTCATGGTCATAGGAACTGTTGGGGAACATTGCATGGGAAACAAAAAATTTACTACGCACACGCAAGATCTATCCATGGTGAGGAGCATCTACGAGAGGGAGAGTGGATCTACATACCCTTGTAGATCGCTAAGTGGGAAGCATTAAGAAACGCGGTTGGTGTAGTCGAACGTCTTCGCGATCCAAATCGCCGAGCGTCCCACGATCTCATCACGATCCGTCCTGCGATCCAATCACGATCCGTCCCGCGAACTCATCACGATCCGTCCCGCGATCTCATCACGATCCGTCTCGCGATCTTGATCACGGTCCTTTCGATCTAGCGTCGAACGGACGGCACCTCCGCGCTCAGCACACGTATAGCTTGATGACGATCTCCGCCTTCTTGATCCAGCAAGAGAGCGCGGAGAGGTAGAAAAGTTCTCCGGCAGCGCGACGGTGTTGCGGTGATGGTGGTGGAGCTATTCTGGCAGGGCTTCGCCTAAGCACTGCAGAAAACCGATCTAGAGGAGAAACTATGCGATAGAGGAGAGGGTAGCACGTGGCAGAAAATCTAGTGCAAAAACGCTAAAACCTCTAGTATATATAAGAGGAAGAGAGGAGGAGTCTTGGCCCTCAAGGCGCCATCACTAGGCTTCGGCCGAACCAAGGAGGAGAGGAGGAATCCTCCTCCAATCCTAGTAGGACTAGGACTCCTTCCTTTTTTGCCATTTTTGCCTTTTTCCACCTTTTATCTTTGGGTTTTCTCTCCCAGACGCATGGGCCTTGTGTGGGACTTCCACCAGCCCACTAAGGGCTGGTATTCACTCTCCCACATCCCATGTAGCCTCTTGGGTCGAAATACCCCTCCCGATGGTCTCCCGGTACACTACCGACACTCTCGGTACACTACCGATGAGCCCGAAACTTTTCCGACGACCAAAATAGGACTTTCTATATATCAATCTTTACCTCCAGACCCTTCCGTACCAACTAGTGACGTCTGGGATCTCATCTGGGACTCCTAACAACCTTCGGTCACCACCATACATAACTCTATACTACCGAAACGTCACCGAATCTTCAGTGTGCAGACCCTGCGGGTTCGAGAACTATGTAGACATGACCGAGATACCTCTATGGTCAATAACCAATAGCGGGACCTGGATGCCCATATTGGTTCCTACATATTCTACGAAGATCTTTATCGGTCGAACCTTTGTGTCAAGGATTCAGTTAATCCCGTATGATGTTCCTTTTGTTCTTCGGTATGTTACTTGCCCGAGATTCGATCGTCGATATCTCCATACCTAGTTCAACCTCGTTACTGGCAAGTCTCTTTACTCGTTCTTTAATACAAGATCCCCGGGCTAACACTTAGTCACATTTCTTGCAAGGCTTATTGTGATGTTGTATTACCAAGTGGGCCCTGAAATACCTCTCCGTCACACGGAGTAAAAAATCCCAGTCTTGATCCATGCCAACCCGACAGACACCCTCGAAGATACTTGTAGAGCACATTTATAGTCACCCAGTTATGTTGCGACGTTTGATACACACAAGTTACTCCTCCGGTGTCAGTGAGTTGCATGATCTCATGGTCATAGGAACACATACTGGACATGCAGAAAATAGTAGCAATAAACTGACACGATCATATGCTACGTTTGTAGTTTGGGTCTTGTCCATCACATCATTCTCCTAATGATGTGATCCCGTTACCAAATGACATCTCATGTCCATGTCTAGGAAAAGATAGCCATCTTTGTGTTGGGGAACGTTGCATGGGAAACAAAAAATTTCCTACGCACACGCAAGATCTATCCATGGTGCAGAGCATCGACGAGAGGGAGAGTAGATCTACATACCCTTGTAGATCGCTAAGTGGGAAGCGTTAAGAAACGCGGTTGGTGTAGTCAAACGTCTTCGCTATCCAAATCAACGAACGTCCCACGATCTCATCACGATCCGTCCTGCGATCCAATCACGATCTGTCCCGCGAACTCATCACGATCCGTCCCGCGATCTCATCACGATCCATCCCATGAACTCATCACGATCCATCCTGCAATCTCATCACGATCCGTCCCGCGATCTCGTCATGATCCGTCTCGCAATCTTGATCACGGTCCTTCCGATCTAGCGCCGAACGGACGACACCTCCGCGTACAGCACACATACAGCTTGATGACGATCTCCGCCTTCTTGATCTAGCAAGAGGGAGCAGAGAGGTAGAAGAGTTCTCCGGTAGCGTGACGGTGCTGTGGTGATGGTGGTGGAGCTATTCCGGCAGGGCTTCGCCTAAGCACTGTAGAAAACCGATCTAGAGGAGAAACTATGCACTAGAGGAACGGGTAGCACGTGGCTGAAAATTCTGTGCCAAAACCCTAAAATCCTCTAGTATATATAGGAGGAGAGGAGGAGGAGGCTTGGCTGCCAAAAAGCCAGCCCTTGGGTCAGCCAAAGTGGGGAGGAGAGGAGGACTCCTCCTCCAATCCTAGTAGGACTAGGATTCCTCCTTTTTTTGGCCTTTTTCCACCTTTTTCCCTTTGGGCTTTTTCTCCCAGCCACATGGCCCTTGTGTGGGACTTCCACCAGCAAACAAAAGGCTGGTATTTACTCTCCCACAGCCCATGAAGCCTCTTGGGTCGAAATACCCCTCCCGGTGGTCTCCCGGTACACTACCAGCACTCCCGATACATTACCGATTAGCCCGAAACTTTTCCGGCGACCAAAATGGGACTTCCTATATATCAATCTTTACCTACGTACCATTCCGGAGCTCCTCGTGACGTCCGGGATCTCATACGGGACCCCGAACAACCTTCTGTCACCACCATACATAACTCTATACTACCAAAACGTCACCGAACCTTAAGTGTGCAGACCCTGTGGGTTCGAGAACTATGTAGACATGACCGAGACACCTCTATGGTCAATAACCAATAGAGGGAGCTGGATGCCCATATTGGTTCCTACATATTCTACCAAGATCTTTATCGGTCGAACCTCTATGTCAAGGATTCAGTTAATCCTCTATGATGTTCCCTTTGTTCTTCGGTATGTTACTTGCCCGAGATTCGATCGTCGGTATCTCCATACCTAGTTCAACCTCGTTACCGGCAAGTCTCTTTACTCATTCCGTAATACAAGATCCCGTGACTAACACTTAGTCACATTGCTTGTAAGGCTTGTTGTGATGTTGTATTACCGAGTGGGCCTGGAGATACCTCTCCGTCACACGGAGTAACAAATCCCAGTCTTGATCCATGCCAACCCAACAAACACCCTTGGAGATACCTGTAGAGTAACTTTATAGTCACCCAGTTACGTTGCGACGTTTAAAACACACAAGTCACTCCTCCGGTGTCAGTGAGTTGCATGATCTAATGGTCATAGGAACAGATACTTGACATGCAGAAAACAGTAGCATTAAACTGACACGATCATATGCTACGTTTGTAGTTTGGGTCTTGTCCATCCCATCATTCTCCTATTGATGTGATCCCATTATAAAATGACATCTCATGTCAATGGCTAGGAAACCTTAACCATCTTTAATCAATGAGCTAGTCTATTAGAGGCATACTAGGGACATGGTTTTGTCTATGTATCCACACATGCATCTAAGTCTCCGATCAATACAATTATAGCATGGATAATAAACGACTATCTTAAACAAGGAAATATGATAATAACTAATTTATTATTGCCTCTAGGGCATATTTCCAACAGTCTCCCACTTGCACTAGAGTCAATAATGTAGTTCACATCACCATGTGATTTGCATTGTTATGAATCTAACACCCAATGAGTTTTGGGGCTCGATCATGCTTTGCATGTGAGAGAGGTCTTATAGTCAACGGGTCTGCGACATTCAGATCCATGTGTACTTTGCAAATTTCTATGTCAAACTGTAAACACTGCTACCACACTCCACTTGGTACTATTCCAAATGGCTGCTCCACTATACGTATCCAGATTGCTACTATGAGTCATCCGGATTGGTGTTAAAGCTTGCATCGACGTGACTCTTTACGACGAACTCTTTATCACCTCCATAATCTAGAAACATCTCCTTAGTCTTTTAGTTACTAAGGATAATCTTGACCGCTGTCCAGTGCTCCATTCCAGGATCACTTTGAAACCTTCCGGCCATACTTATGGCAAGGCTGACATCGGGTCTGGTGCACAGCATTGCATACATGATAGAGCCTATGGCTGAAGCATAGGGGATGACACTCATCTTTTTTCTATCTTCTGCAGTCACTAGGCATTGAGTCTTACTCAACTTTATACCTTACAAATCAGGCGAGAACTCTTTCTCTGACTGATCCATTTTGAACTCTTTCAAAATATTGTCAAGGTATGTACTCATTGAAAGTCTCATCAAGTATCTTGATCTATCTCTATAGATCTTGATCCTCAACAATTAGGTAGCTGTATCCAGGTCTTCCTTTGAAAAACTCTTTTCAAACAACCCTTTATGCTTTCAGAAATTCTATACCATTTCCGATCAACAATATGTCAACCACATATGCTTATCAGAAACTCTACAGTGCTCCCACTCACTTTATTGTAAATACAAGTTTCTCGTAAACTTTGTATAGACTCAAAAACTTTAATCACCTCATCAAAGTGTATATTCCAACTCCGAGATGCTTGCTTCAGTTCATAGAAGGATCACTAAAGCTCGTACACCTTTTAGCATCCTTAGGACTGACAAAACCTTCTGGTTGTATCACATACAACCTTTCCTCAAGAAAGGAAACGATGTTTTGGCATCCATCTGCCAGATTTCACAATTGAAAAATGCAGCAACTGCTAACATAAATCTAACAGACTTTAGCATCGCTACGAGAGAAAGTCTCATCACAGTCAATTCCTTGAACTTGCCGGAAACTTCTTTGCGACAAGTCGAGCTTTATAAATGGTGACATTCACCATCAGTGTTTGTCTTCATTTTAAAGATCCATTTGTACTCAACGACCTGCCGTCCAACAAGCAAGTCTACCAAAGTCTATACTTTGTTTTCATATATGGATCCTTTCTCGGATTTCATGGCCTCTAATCATTTGTCAGAATCCGGGCCCATCATCGCTTCTCCACAGCTCGTAGGTTCATTCTTGTCCAACAACATGACCTCCAAGACAGGGTTGTCATGCCGCTCAGGAGCAGTACACATCCTTGTTGACCTACAAGGTTCGATAGTAACTTGATCAGAAGCTTCATGATCATCATCATTTACTTCCTCTTCAACTGACGTAGGTTCCACAGAAACATCTTTCTGCGCTGCGCTACTCTCTGGTTGAAACAAAGGTTCAACAACCTCATCAAGTTCTATCTTCCTCCCACTCAATTCTTTTGAGAGAAACTTTTTCTCGGGAAAGGACCCGTTTTAGCAACAAACACTTTATGCTTGGATCTGAGATAGAAGGTTCACCCAACTATTCTTAGGGTATTCTACGAAGATGCATTTGTCTGCTTTGGGTTCGAGCTCATTAGGTGAAAACATTTTCCACACAAGCATCGCAGCCCCAAACATCAAGAAATGACAGCTTAGGTTTCTATCAAACCATAATTCACACGGTGTCATCTCAACGGATTTAGATGGTGCCCTATTTAAAGTGAATGTAGTTCTCTCTAATGCACAACCCCAAAATTATAGTAGCAAAACGATAAGAGACATCATAACATGCACCATATCCAATAGAGCACGACTATGACGTTCGGACACACCATCACACTATGGTGTTCCAGGTGGCGTGTGTTGTGAAACAACTTTCACATTGTCTAAAGTTGTATGCCAAACTCGTAACTGAGATATTCACCTCCATGATCATATCGCAGATATTTTTATCTTCTTGTCATGATGATCTTAAACTTCACTCTGAATTTGCTTGAACTTTTCAAACGATTCAGACTTGTGTTTCATTTAGTAAACATACACTATATGTACCCAAATCATGAGTGAAGGTAAGAAAATAACGATATCCACCGCACGCTACAAGACTCATTGGATTGCATACATCAACATGTATCATTTCCAAGAAATCACTTGCCCGCTCCGTCAAACCAGAAAACTGGGTCCTTAGTCATCTTTGACCAAGAGGCATGGTTCGCATGTCTCAACCGATTCGAAATCGAAAGAGTCCAAAGATCCATCAGCATGGAGTTTCTTCATGCGTTTTATACCAATATGGCATTTGGCGGCAGTGCCACAAGTATGTGATACTATCATTATTAACTTTGCATCTTTTGGCATCAATGTTATGAACATGTGTATTACTACGATCAAGATTCAACAAACCATTCTCATTGGGTGCATGACCATTGAAGGTATTATTCATGTAAACAGAATAACCATTATTCTCTAACTTAAATGAATAACCGTGTTGCAATAAACACGATCTAATCACGTTCATGCTCAATGCAAAACACCAAATAACACTTATTTAGGTTTGTTACTAATCCCGAAGGTAGAGAGAGCGTGCGATGTCGATCACATCAACCTTGGAACCACTTCCAACACATCGTCACCTCACCCTTAGCTAGTTCTCCATTTATTCCGTAGCTTTTATTTCGAGTTACTAACATTTAGCAACCAAACCGGTATCCAATACCCAGGTGCTACCAGGAGTACTAGCAAGGTACACATCAATAACACGTATATCAAATATACTTCTTTTGACGTTGTCAGCCTTCTTATCTACCAAGTATCTAGGGTTGTTCCGCTCCAGTGACCGCTCTCCTCATAATCGAAGCACTTAGTCTCGGGTTTGAGTTCAACTTTGGGTTGCTTCACTGGAGCAGCAACTAACTTGCCATCCATGAAGTTTCCCTCCTTGCTCTTCTCGAAACTACTAGTTTTACTAACCATCAACACTTGACGCTCCTTCTTGATTTCTACCTTCGCGGTGTCAAACATCGCGAACAGCTCAGGGATCATTATTTCTATCCCTGGTGTTTTATAGTTCATCACCAAGTTCTAGTAGCTTAGTGACAGTGACTTGGAGAACTATATCAATCACTATCTTATCTAGAATATCAACTCCCACTCGATTCAAGCGATTGTACCACCCAGACAATCTGAGCACATGCTCAACGATTGAGCTATTCTCCTTCATCTTGAAGGCATAGAATCTTGTTGGAGATCTCATATCTCGCAACATGGGCACGAGCCTGAGATCCTAATTTCAGCTCTTAGAACATCTCATATGTTCTGTGACGTTCAAAACATTTCGGAGCCTCAATTCTAAGCCGTAATGCATGACGCACTAAACTATCAAGTAGTCATTAGAACGTGCCTGTCAGATGTTCACAACATCTACAAACGACGCTAGAGGGGTTGGCGCACCGAGCGGTGCATTAAGGACATAAGCCTTCTGTGCAGCAATGAGGACAATCCTTAGATCATGGACCCAGTCCGCAATATTGCTACCAACATCTTTCAACTCTATTTCTCTAGGAACATATAGAAATTCAAGGGAGCTACAGCGCGAGCAAGTAATCTACAACATAATTTGGACAGACACTATTGACTATGTTCATGATAATGAGTTCAATTAATCATATTACTTAAGAACTCCCACTCAAATTGACATCCCTCCAGTCATTCGAGTGATACATGATCGAAATTCATCAACTCAAGTCCGATCATCACGTGAGTTGAGGTGGTTTCAACGGTGAACATCATCATGTTGATCATATCTACTATATGAATCATGTTAGTCCTTTCGGTCTCTTGTGTTCCGAGGCCATTTCTGTACATGCTAGGCTCGTCAAGTTTAACCCGAGTGTTCTGCGTGTGCAACACTGGCTTGCACCCGTTGTATGTGAACGTAGAGTCTATCACACCCGATCATCACATGGTGTCTCGACACGAAGAACTTTCGCAACGGTGCACACTCGGGGAGAACACAATTTATCTTGAAATTAAGTGAGGGATCACCTTATAATGCTACCGTCGTCCTAAGCAAAACAAGGTGCATAAAAGGATTAACATGACATGCAAATCATAAGTGACATGATATGGCCATGAACTTGTGCTTTTGATCTCCATCATGAAAGCACCGGCATGATCTCCATCGTCACCGGCATGACACCATGATCTCCATCAACGTGTCGCCATCGGGGTTGTCGCGCTCAACATGCTTCTACTACTATTGCTACCGTTTAGCGATAAAGTAAAGCATTACATAGCGCTTAATGATTGACACGCAGGTCATACAATAATTACAGACAACCCTATGGCTCCTGCCGGTTGCCGTACTCATCGACATGCAAGTCGTGATAATCTATAAATCACATGATCAGCTCATACATCACATATATCACATCATGTAATTGGCCATATCATATCACAACATACCCTACAAAAACAAGTTAGACGTCCTCTAATTGTTGTTGCATGTTTTACGTGGCTGCTACGGGTATCCAGCAAGAACAATTCTCATCTACGCAAAAACCACAACAGTGATACACTAGTTGCTTTTAAGCCTTCTCAAGGACCGCCTTTGTCGAATCTGATCCAACTAAAGTGAGAGAAACTGGCACCCGCAAGCCATCTATGCAACAAGTTGCGGTCGAGGGAACCGGTCTCTTGTAAGCGTACGAGTAATGTTGGTCTGGGCCGCTTCATCTCAAAATACCGCTGAACCAAAATCCGACCAAGGGCGGAAGCAATCTAAGCATTAACGCCCACAAACTCTTTGTGTTCTACTCGAGATCTCATCTACACATAGACCTAGCTCATGATGCCACTGTTGGGCAACGTTGCATGGGAAACAAAAATTTTCCTACGCACAAGCAAGATCTATCCATGGTGATGAGCATCTACGAGAGGGAGAGTGGATATACATACCCTTGTAGATCGCTAAGCGGGAAGCGTTAAAAAATGCGGTTGGTGTAGTCGAACGTCTTCGCGATCCAAATCGACGAGCGTCCTGCGATCTCATCACGATCCGTCTCGCGATCCAATCACGATCCGTCCCGCGAACTCATCATGATTCGTCCCGCGATCTCATCACGATCCGTCCCGCGAACTCATCACGATCCGTCCCGCGATCTCATCACGATCCGTCCCGCGATCTCGTCACGATCCGTCTCGCCATCTTGATCACGGTCCTTCCGATCTAGCGCCGAACGGACGACACCTCCGCGTTCAGCACACGTACAGCTTACGACGATCTCCGCCTTCTTGATATAGCAAGAGGGAGCGGAGAGGTAGAAGAGTTCTCTGGCAGCGTGACGGCACTATGGCGATGGTGGTGGAGCTATTCCGGTAGGGCTTCGCCTAAGCACTGCAGAAAACCGATCTAGAGGGGAAACTATGCACTAGAGGAACGGGTAGCACGTGGCTGAAAATTCTGTGCCAAAACCCTAAAATCCTCTAGTGTATATAGGAGGATAGGAGGAGGAGGCTTGGCTGCCAAAAAGCCAGCCCTTGGGTCGGCCAAAGTGGGGAGGAGAGGAGGACTCCTCCTCCAATCCTAGTAGGACTAGGATTCCTCCTTTTTTTGGCCTTTTTCCACCTTTTTCCCTTTGGGCTTTTTCTCCCAGCCATATGGGACTTGTGTGGGACTTCCACCAGCCCACAAAAGGCTGGTATTTACTCTCCCACATCCCATGAAGCCTCTTGGGTCGAAATACCCCTCCCGGTGGTCTCCCGGTACACTACCGGCACTCCCGGTACATTACCGATTAGCCCGAAACTTTTCCGGCGACCAAAATGGGACTTCCTATATATCAACCTTTACCTCCGGACCATTACGGAGCTCCTCGTGATGTTTGGGATCTCATCCAGGACTCCGAACAACCTTCGGTCACCAACATACATAACTCTATACTACCGAAACGTCACCGAACCTTAAGTGTGCAGACCCTGCGGGTTCGAGAACTATGTAGACATGACCGAGACACCTCTACGGTCAATAACCAATAGAGGGACCTGGATGCCCATATTGGTTCCTACATATTCTACGAAGATCTTTATCGGTCGAACCTCTATGTCAAGGATTCAGTTAGTCCCGTATGATGTTCCCTTTGTTCTTCGGTATGTTACTTGCCCAAGATTTGATCGTCAGTATCTCCATACCTAGTTCAACCTCGTTACTGGCAATTCTCTTTACTCGTTCCGTAATACAAGATCCCGTGACTAACACTTAGTCACATTGCTTGCAAGGCTTGTTGTGATGTTGTATTACCGAGTGGACCTTGAGATACCTCTCCGTCACACGGAGTAACAAATCCCAGTCTTGATCCATGCCAAACCAACAGACACCCTCGGAGATACCTGTAGAGTACCTTTATAGTCACCCAGTTACGTTGTGATGTTTGATACACATAAGGCACTCCTCCAGTGTCAGTGAGTTGCATGATCTCATGGTCATAGGAACAGATACTTGACATGCAGAAAACAGTAGCATTAAACTGACACGATCATATGCTACGTTTGTAGTTTGGGTCTTGTCCATCCCATCATTCTCCTAATGATGTGATCCCGTTATCAAATGACATCTCATGTCAATGGCTAGCAAACCTTAACCATCTTTGATCAACGAGCTAGTCTGTTAGAGGCATACTAGGGACATGGTTTTGTCTATGTATCCACACATGCATCTAAGTCTCCAATCAATACAATTATAGCATGGATAATAAACGATTATCATGAACAAGGAAATATGATAGTAACTAATTTATTATTGCCTCTCGGGCATATTTCCAACACTTTGATCAATGAGCTAGTCTATTAGAGGCATACTAGGGACATGGTGTTGTCTATGTATCCACACATGTATCTGAGTTTCCGATTAATACAATTATGGCATGGATAATAAACGATTATCACGAACAAGGAAATATGATAATAACCAACTTATTATTGCCTCTAGGGCATATTTCCAACAGTCTCCCACTTGCACTAGAGTCAATAATCTAGTTCACACCACCATGTGATTCGCATTGTTATGAATCTAACACCTAATGAGTTCTGGGGCTTGATCATGCTTTGCATGTGAGAAAGTTCTTTTAGTCAACGGGCATGCGACATTTAGATCCGTGTGTACTTTGCAAATCTCTATGTCAAACTATAAACACTACTACCACACTCCACTTGGAGGTATTCCAAATGACTGCTCTACTATACGTATCCGGATTGCTTCTAAGAGTCATCCAGATTGGTGTCAAAGCTTGCATCGACGTAACTATTTACGACGAACTCTTTCTTACCTCCATAATCGAGAAACATTTCCTTAGTCTTGTAGTTACTAAGGATGATCTTGACCGCTGTCCAGTGATCCACTCCTGGATCACTCTTGTACCCCTTGACGGACTCATGGCAAGGCACACACAGGTGCAGTACACAACATGGCATACTATACAGAGCATATGGCTAAGGCATAGGGGATGACATTCGTCCTTTCTCTTTCTTCTATTGTGGTCGAGCTTTGAGTCTCACTCAACTTCACACCTTACAAAGCAGTCGAGAACACTTCTCTCTGAGTAATTGATTTTGAACTCTTTCAAAATCTTGTCAAGGTGTGTACTCATTGAAAGTCTCATCAAGCATCTTGATCTATCTCTATAGATCTTGATGCTCAACAATTAGGTAGCTTTATCCAGGTCTTCCTTTGAAAAACTCCTTTCAAACAACCATTTATGCTTTCCTAAAATTCTACATCATTTCCGATCAACAATATGTCAACCACATATGCTTACTAGAAACTCTATAGTGCTCCCACTCACTTTATTGTAAATACAAGTTTCTCATAAACTTTGTATAGACTCAAAAACTTTCATCACCTCATCAAAGTTTATATTCTAACTCCGAGATGCTTGCTTCAGTTCATAGAAGGATCATTGAATCTTGCACACCTTTTAGCATCCTTAGGACTGACAAAAGCTTCTGGTTGTATCTCATACAACCTTTCCTTAAGAAAGGAGATGATGTTTTGACATCCATCTGCCAGATTTCATAATTGAAAAATGCAGCAACTACTAACATAATTCCAACAGACTTTAGCATCGCTACGAGTGAGAAAGTATCATCGCAGTCAACTCCGTGAACTTGTTGGAAACTTCTTTTTGACAAGTTGAGCCCTATAAATGGTGACATTTACCATCAGCGTCTGTCATCATCTCAAAGGTCCATTTGTACTTGACGACCTATTGTCCAACGAGCAAGTCTACCAAAGTCTATACTTGGTTTTCATACATGGATCCTTTCTCAGATTTCATGGCCTCTAACCATTTGTCAGAATCCGGGCCCGTCATTCCTTCTCCACAGCTCGTAGGTTCATAATGGCCAACATCCTGACCTCCAAGATAGGGTTGTCGTACCGCTCAACGGCAGTACCCATCCTTGTCAACCTACGAGGTTTGATAGTAACTTGATCTGAAGCTTCATGATCATCATCATTAACTTCCTCTTCAACTAACGTAGGCTTCACATAAACATCTTCCTGCGCTGCGCTACTCTCCGGTTGAACAAAGGTTCAACAACCTCATCAAGTTCTATCTTCCTCCCACTCAATTCTTTCGAGAGAAACTCTTTCTCGAGAAATGACCCAGTTTTAGCAACAAACATTTTATGCTTGGATCTGAGATAGAAGGTTCACCCAACTGTTCTTAGGGTATTCTATGAAGATGCATTTGTCCGCTTTGGGTTTGAGCCCATTCGGTGAAAACAATTTCCACACAAGCGTCACAGCCCCAGACATTAAGAAATGACAGCTTGGGTTTTTATCAAACCCTAATTCACATGGTGTCATCTCAAAGGATTTAGATGGTGCCCTATTTAAAGTGAATGTAGTTATCTCTAATGCATAACCCCAAAATTATAGTAGCAAAACGATAAGAGACATCATAGCACGCGCCATATCCAATAGAGTACGACTATGACATTCGGACACACCATCACACTATGGTGTTCTAGGTGGCGTGAGTTGTGAAACAACTTTTACATTGTTTAAAGTTGTATGCCAAACTCATAACTCAGATATTCACCTCCACGATCATATCGCAAACATTTTTATCTTCTTGTCACGATGATCTTAAACTTCACTCTCAATTTGCTTGAACTTTTCAAACGGTTCAGACTTGTGTTTCATTAAGTAAACATACACTATATCTACTCAAATCATCAGTGAAGGTAAGAAAATAACGATATCCACCACACGCTACAAGACTCATTGGATTGCATACATCAACATGTATCATTTCCAATAGATCACTTGCCCGCTCCATCAATCCGGAAAATGGGGTCCATAGTCATCTTGCCCAAGAGTCATGGTTCGCATGTCTCAACCGATTCGAAATCGAATGAGTCCAAAGATCCATCAACATGGAGTTTCTTCATGCGCTTTATACCAATATGACATTTAGCGGCAGTGCCACAAGTATGTGGTACTATAATTATTAACTTTGTATCTTTTGGCATCAATATTATGAATATGTGTATTACTATGATCAAGATTGAACAAACCATTCTCACTGGGTGCATGACCATTGAAGGTATTATTCATGTAAACAGAATACCAATTATTCTCTAACTTCAATGAATAACCGTGTTGCAATAAACACGATCTAATCACATTCATGCTCAATGCAAAACACCAAATAACATTTATTTAGGTTCGTCACTAATCCCAAAGGTAGAGAGAGCGTGCGATGTTGATCACAACAACCTTGGAAACATTTCCAACACACATCATCACCTCACCCTTAGCTAGTTCTCCGTTTATTCCGTAGCTTTTATTTTGAGTTACTAACATTTAGCAACCGAACCGGTATCCAATACCCAGGTGCTACTAGGAGTACTCGCAAGGTACACATCATTAACACGTATATCAAATATACTTCTGTCGACGTTGCCAACCTTCTTATCTACCAAGTATCTAGGGTTGTTACGCTTCAGCGACCGCTCTCCTCATAATCGAAGCACTTAGTCTCGGGTTTGGGTTCAACTTTGGGTTGCTTCACTGGAGCAGCAACTGACTTGCTATCCATGAAGTTTCTCTCCTTGCTCTTGCCCTTCTCGAAACTAGTGGTTTGACTAACCATCAACACTTGACGCTCCTTCTTGATTTCTACCTTCGCGGTGTCAAACATCGCGAATAGCTCAGGGATTATTATTTCTATCCCTGGCATTTTATAGTTCATCACCAAGTTCTAGTAGCTTAGTGACAGTGACTTGGAGAACTATATGAATCACTATCTTATCTGGAAGATCAACTCCCACTCGATTCAAGCAATTATAGCACCCAGACAATCTGAGCACATAATCAATGATTGAGCTATTCTCTTTCATCTTGCAGGCAAAGAATCTTGTTAGAGATCTCATATCTCGCAACACGGGCATGAGCATGAGATCCTAATTTCAGCTCTTAGAACATCTCATATGTTCCGTGATGTTGAAAACGTTTCAGAGCCTCAATTCTAAGCCGTAACGCATGACACACTAAACTATCAAGTAGTCATCAGAACGTGCCTGTCAGATGTTCACAACTTCTACATACGATGCTAGAGGGGTTGGCGCACCGATCAGTGCATTAAGGACATAAGCCTTCTGTGCAGAAATGAGGACAATCCTCAGATCACGGACCCAGTCCGCAATATTGCTACCATCATCTTTAAACTCTATTTCTCTAGGAACGTATAAAAATTCAAGGGAGCTACAGCGCGAGCAAGTAATCTACAACATAATTTGCAAAGACACTACTGACTATGTTCAGGATAATGAGTTCAATTAATCATATTCTTGAAGAACTCCCACTCAAATTGATATCCCTCTGGTCATTCGAGTGATACATGATCCAAATTCACCAACTCAAGTCCGATCATCACGTGAGTTGGCGTGGTTTGAATGGTGAACATAATCATGTTGATCATATCTACTATATGACTCATGTTCGACCTTTTGGTATCTTGTGTTCTGAGGCCATGTCTGTACATGCTAGGCTCGTCAAGTTTAACCCGAGTGTTCTGCATGTGCAACACTGGCTTGCACCCGTTGTATGTCAACATAGAGTCTATCACACCCGATCATCACGTGGTGTCTTGACATGACAAACTTTCGCAACGGTGCACACTCAGGGAGAACACAATCTATCTTGAAATTAAGTGAGGGGTCACCTTATAATGCCACCGTCGTCCTAAGCAAAACAAGGTGCATAAAAGGATTAACATCACATGCAAATCATAAGTGACATGATATGGCCATGAACTTGTGCTTTTGATCTCCATCTTGAAAGCACCGGCATGATCTCCATTGTCACCGGCATGACACCATGATCTCCATCATCTTGATCTCCATCAACGTGTTGCCATCGGGGTTGTCGCGCCCACCATGCTTCTACTACTATTGCTACCGTTTAGCGATAAAGTAAAGCATTACATAGCGATTAATGATTGACATGCGGGTCATACAATAATTAAAGATAACCCATGGCTCCTGCCGGTTGCCGTACTCATCGACATGCAAGTCGTGATATTCTATACAAAACATGATCATCTCATACATCACATATATCTCATCATGTAATTGGCCATATCACATCACAACATACCCTACAAAAACAAGTTAGACGTCCTCTAATTGTTGTTGCATGTTTTACGTGGATGCTATGGGTATCTAGCAAGAATAATTCTCACCTACGCATAAACCACAACGGTGATACATAACTTGCTTTTCAACCTTCCCAAGGACCGCCTTTGTCAAATCCGATCCAACTAAAGTAAGAGAAACAGGCACCCGCCAGCCATCTTTGTGCAACAAGGTTACACGTCAATTTATGGAACCAGTCTCTCGTAAGTGCATGAGTAAGGTTGGTCTAGGCCGCTTCATCCCACAATACCACTGAACAAAAACACGACCAAGGGAGGAAGCAATCTAAGCATCAACACTCACAAACTCTTTGTGTTCTACTCGAGATCTCATCTACACATAGACCTACCTCATGATGCCACTGTTGGGGAACATTGCATGGGAAACAAAAAAAGTTCCTACGCACACGCAAGATCTATCCATGGTGATGAGAATCTACGAGAGGGAGTGTGGATCTACATACCCTTGTAGATCGCTAAGTGGGAAGCGCGAAGAAACGCGGTTGGTGTAGTCAAACATCTTCGCGATCCAAATCACCGAGCGTCCCACGATATCATCACGATCCGTCCCGCGATCCAATCATGATTCGTCCCGCGAACTCATCACGATCCATCCCGCGATCTCATCATGATCCGTCTCGCGACCTTGATCACAGTCCTTCCGATCTAGCGCCGAACGGACGGCACCTCCGCGTTCAGCACACGTACAGCTCGATGATGATCTCCGCCTTCTTGATCCAGCAAGAGGGAGCGGAGAGGTAGAAGAGTTCTCCGGCAGCGCGACGGCGCTGCGGTGATGGTGGTGGAGCTATTTCGGCATGGCTTCGCCTAAGCACTACAGAAAAGCGGTCTAGAGGAGAAACTATGCACTAGATGAGAGGGTAGCACGTGGCAGAAAATCTAGTGCAAAAACCCTAAAACCTCTAGTATATATAAGAGGAAGGGAGGAGGAGGCTTGTCCCTCAAGGGGACAGCCCTAGGCTTCGGCCGAACCAAGGAGGAGAGGAGGAATCCTCCTCCAATCCTAGTAGGACTAGGACTCCTTCCTTTTTGCCTTTTTTTTTTTGCCTTTTTCCACCTTTTCTCTTTGGGCTTTTCTCTCCCAGCCACATGAGCCTTGTGTGAGACTTCCACCAGCCCACTAAGGGCTGGTATTCACTCTCCCACAGCCCATGTAGCCTCTTGGGTCGAAATACCCCTCTCGATGGTCTCCCGGTACACTACCGGCACTCGCGACACACTACCGATGAGCCCGAAACTTTTTCGGCGACCAAAATAGGACTTCCTATATATCAGTCTTTACCTCCGGAGCACCTCGTGACGTCCGGGATCTCATCCGGGACTCCGAACAACCTTCGGTCACCACCATACATAACTCTATACTACCGAAACGTCACCGAACCTTAAGTGTGCAGACCTTGCGGGTTCGAGAACTATGTAGACATGACCGAGACACCTCTACGGTCAATAACCAATAGAGGGACGCTGATGCCCATATTGGTTCCTACATATTCTACGAAGATCTTTATCGGTCGAAGCTCTTTGTCAAGGATTCAGTTATTCCCGTATGATGTTCCTTTTGTTCTTCGGTTTGTTACTTGCCCAAGATTCTATCGTCGGTATCTCCATACCTAGTTCAACCTCGTTACCGGCAAGTCTCTTTACTCGTTCTGTAATACAAGATCCCATGGCTAACACTTAGTCACGTTGCTTGCAAGGCTTATTGTGATGTTGTATTAGCGAGTGGGTCCTGAAATACCTCTCCGTCGCACGGAGTAACAAATCCCATCTTGATCCATGCCAACCCGACAGACACCCTCAGAGATAATTGTAGAGCACCTTTATAGTCACCCAGTTACGTTGCAACGTTTGATACACACAAGGTACTCCTCCGGTGTCAGTGAGTTGCATAATCTCATGGTCATAGGAACATATACTTGACATGCAGAAAACAGTAGCAATAAACTGACACGGTCATATGCTTCGTTTGTAGTTTGGGTCTTGTCCATCACATCATTCTCCTAATGATGTGATCCCATTACCAAATGACATCTCATGTCCATGACTAGGAAACCATAACAATCTTTGATCAACGAGCTAGTCTATTAGAGGCATACTAGGGACATGGTATTGTCTATGTATCCACACATGTATCTGAGTTTCCGATTAATACAATTATAGCATGGATAATAAACGATTATCAAGAACAAGGAAATATGATAATAACCAATTTATTATTGCCTCTAGGGCATATTTCCAACAGAAACATATTCTTGACATGCAGAAAACAGTAGCAATAAACTGACACGATCATATGCTACGTTTGTAGTTTGGGTCTTGTCCATCACATCATTACCCTAATGATGTGATCCCGTTATCAAATGATATCTGATGTCCATGTCTAGGAAACCATAGCCATCTTTGATCAACGAGCTAGTCTATTAGATGCATACTAGGGACACGGTGTTGTCTATGTATCCATACATGTATTTGAGTTTCCGATCAATACAATTATAGTATGGATAAACGATTATCATGAGGAAGGAAATATGATAATAACCAATTTATTATTGCCTCTAGGGCATATTTCCAACACTTCCGGCCCATCCGATAGCGGCGCCGAAATACTTTCTCGCCGTGCAGAGGAGCGTCGACGAAGTAGTCGGTGTAGAGCATGCAATAGCCCTCAATTCGATGCCTCAGTTTGCTCTTCCGGCGGCCCGGCGCCGAGCCACCTCGCCACGACTTGGCATCGTTCGCGAACAGGCCGGCCAGCGCGGCGAGGATCATGAGGTGTTGTTCGTAGACGGTGTCGGCCTCGGCTTTCTCCTCCATCAGAGTCACGAACGCCTCCTCATCGTTTGAGTTCATGGCCGAACAAGCAAATCGCCGAACGCTTGGCGGGCGTGGTGGATGGGCATCCGCTAGTACCCCGCCTGCGTGGTCGTCGGAGCCCCGGAAAGATCGCCCAGGAGAGCAGGATGGAGTCTGCCGTGAATCAGGCGAGGAAATGGCCTTTCCTAGCAGCGGTGTAGCCGGTGTGGTCAGGTGGGCGACGTCGGAATCTGTGTGGCGACGAGGTGTGTTGTGGTGCGCGAGGGCGAATCTGACGGAAAAAAAGCGTTTCTCGCCCGACAGTGGTGTCCCACGCGCCGCTTTTTCTTCCGTCGGAGCCCCCAAGTGCCTCAGCGCGCTGGGTTCGCCCTGGGCTCGCCGGCCCAAAAAAAAGGCCCAACCGATGGAATTCGGCATCCTAGGAGCGACTGGTGGGATTTTTCGACGCAGGTAAAAAAAGAACCTGGGGGATCCTGTTGGAGGCGCGACTGGAGATGCTCTAACATGTTGAAATACATTCGTGTGAAATATACGCATGCGATGTACTGCTCCCTCAGTTCGACATTGTAATGCATATAATTGTTTAGAGAAAAATATGAACGGCAATATTACTAGACAGTAGGTCACCATGTATAAAATGATATTGGTTGCAAATTATATATGTACATACTTTTCTCTACAAATATGATCAAATTGTTGTATATTGACTTTTCAAGAAACCTAAGACATTGCTATATGGTGGAATGGAGGAGTTTTCTCCAAATAAAATTTGTTGTATGCAAGCAGACAATGGGGTCGAGACTTCATCGATGAGTCCATGGATTCGTCTTTCATCTCGATGTCTCCTCTCCTGTTTATTAGTTTAAGTTAGTTTTTTCTCATCCTCGCACGTGCAGCGTTCAGACTAATGATGACGCATCTTCTTCGAATATGTGTTTCGGGCGTCGATCCTTTTCAAGTTCGTCCATCTAAACATACTTGATAAAGTTGCGGCATAGATTCCTGCTATCTTTTTGGGATGTTATGGTTAGAATTTTTCGTCATGTGGCGAGATTTGTTGTGAGATGGTTCAGATTTATGGAAGGGTTCAACGACAATGACTGTGGCTCCTAAATGCCGGTTCTTAAGGAGACATGCATAAAGACTTTTTGATAGTCGGTGATAAGGCCAAGCCAGCTCCAGTAAGAGAGTGGCGACAATGGCTCGTTCTAGCGTAGTCAGTAGTGATCGTTCGGTTAGCTCGGAATTTCAATTTAATATTTATTATTTGGGTCCTGATATCACTCACACGTGTGCGCGTTAAGGGAGTCTTGCCACACGCCTTGCATGGTGTGTAACAGAAACAATCCACAGGTCTATGTGTGGGTAAAACAGCTAACACCCACACGTCCGGCCTCCTGCCCTTGTGGCCCGCACGTCCAGCCTGCCATCTCGCGTCCCGCGTGACAGTTGTCATGCTTGCTAAAACCGTGGCAACTGATTGTTTAACTACAGTTGCCATGTCTGAACAACTACAGTTGCTATGGTTGCTTAATTGGAATCGACATGTCTGAACAATTACATTGCCATGTAACACTAGGAAAACATGGCAACTGTCAGACGTGTGGGCGCGCGATAGCAGTTTCACCCAGTTGCCATGTAACGCTGAAAAAAACATGGCAACTGATAGCGTGTAGGTGCGTGGCGGTAGTTTCACACAGTTATCGTGTAACACTGGAAAGACATGGCAACTGGTGGGTGGGCGGGTGTGTGGGCGCGACGCCATATCCACCACGCGTCGGGTTGGCAGCGCGAGGTCTGCATGCATAAAACGGGCGTGATGAAAACCCACATACCAAACCTTTTCTACGTGGCACAAAAAGTCTACCAAAAATTGTCAATATTCATGCAAACATACACGAACGACGATCCACCCGTGTGGGCGAGTTCCAGGCGTTATCTTTTTTCTATTATTTTTGAGATGCTTTGTAATATCGGTGAGCTTTTATAATAGCTAGGATCATTTCTCAAAAGAAAAAAGAAAACGAAAATAAAATGGGTAACCCAGTCAGCACGGCGCATGGATGCAGAGAGTCGTGACTCGTGACCTATACGTCAGGGGAGATGAATCAGGTCCCCCTAACCCTATAGCGAATTAACATCACGCCCACCCCGATGATCCAGTAGGCCGTTCTTGGCTCATGTACTTTTCGGGTTTCCCTCTAGCTACACTAAACAAGATCACCAAGGGAAGGGGTTCTCAGATACGCAGACACAAATACATGGAGGCGATATTTTCTGCTGTTATCGGTGAGCTTGCCGGTAGATCCATGTCCTTCCTCGTGGACAGATACCTGAAGCGGATGGCGGCGCCGACGGAGGAGGAGCGGCTGCGGAGCCTGCAGCGGCTGCTGCTGCGGGTTCGCGTCGTGGTCGAGGAGGCAGATGGCCGGCTCATCACCAACCAGGCCATGATGCATCAACTCGGCATACTGAAAGAGGAGATGTACAGAGGGCACTACGCCCTCGACATGCTCAGTTGCCAAGCCCATGGAGATGACAGGACGAAAGATCATGAGGTCAGTTACTCCTTTGCCCCATCTAAGTTCAACCCTGCCAAGCGCGTCTGCTTCTGCGGTGGCAGCGGTCGTCAAGGCGCACCACAAGCTGAGCTGGTGAAGCGAGTTCTGGACAGCGTGAGGGACGCCATTGAAGACGCGAGTGAGTTCGTCATGTTTCTGAACAGATGCCCGCGCTTGAACCGCCAGCCGTACAACACGTATCTGCTGCTGAACAAGTGCATGTTCGGACGCCAAATGGAGATGGAACAGATCATGAGCTTCCTGTTGTTGCAAGCCGATCCCGCCGGAAGTCCGGCGGTCCTGCCGATCGTCGGTCCAGGGAAGGTTGGAAAGAGCACCCTGATCGAGCACGCCTGCGACGACGAAAGGGTGCGCAGCCACTTCTCTCTGATTCTATGTTTCAACGGAGATGACCTTGAAGAAGATGCTAGCGTGGAGGCCCTGAGAGACGGAGCCCGAACCAAGCATCGAAGCCGTCGCGGCGGCACGGGCGATGGAAGGACGTTGATCGTCATCGAGCTGCTTGCGGACATCGACGACCATGCATGGAAGACGCTCTACTCATCCGCAAGAAGCCGCATGGCAAGCGGGAGCAAGATCATTGTGGCGAGCCGGTCCGACAAGGTCACACGCTTCGGAACCACGCAGGCCCCCCTCAGGGTACGCTTCTTCACCCCGGAAGCGTACTGGTACTTCTTCAAGGCGCGCACGTTCGGGAGCGCGAGGGCGGAGGACCACCTGAGGCTCGCGGCGATCGCCATGGACATGGCCGGGGTGATGAATGGGTGCTTCATGGGCGCCAGCGTCTTCAGCGCGCTGCTGCGGGCCAACTTCCACCCCCGTTTCTGGAGCATGGCCCTCGCGAGCCTCAGGAACCTGATGCGGACGAACGTCTCGATGTACGGGGAGCGCTTCGTGGATCCTTGGCAGATGGACGAGCCGGTGTTTGTCAGGAGGGCGGAGGAAGGTTCTTCCGTCGTGATGATCGCCAACTCCCAGACGAACTCTGCTGAGCCTGAACCTGGACCTGGATCTCAAGATCCTGAGGAGACGATGATGAGCGTGCAGGACCTTTTCCTGGGAAGTGCGAGGCCCCGGGGGCGATTCAAGGTGCGGGCGTGGACGTCTCACCTGCCGCCTCACTACACCTACACGCTTCATTGTCAGGTGCAGAGGTCACGACGGCTGGTCGCCGGGAACGAGTGATGATTTCAGATGGGTCCTCTGACTCCCATCTATAGAGGACATTAACATAGTCTCATGTTTTTTCCTCAATTTTATTTCATTTATTTTCTTCTTCTTTTTATTGTATTTTTAAAAAGCCCGAAAATAAGAAGTACAGCCCGAAAATCATGCGAACGGAAGATATACATATACGATCGATTGATTTTTTTCAGCATGTAATTGACGGCTCTTTCAGGGCAGAAATATCCGACGACATCTACGTTTGGAGAAAGGATGCATACAAGACACGTTGCAACAGCTCCTGATGACCTCATATGTTTGCAATGAAAAAGATCCCGATGGAACTGGCATGACGAACTACGTCCACGTAGTGTGTGCATGCCACTTGGACGGCCCGGTTTGGGCTGGAAGATGCGATGAGTCAATTTGATGGAAAACGACGTCCACCTCCTTGTGTTGTATGCGTGTAGCAATGCATAGTGCATAGTTTTTTAGGATATATTCATGAACATTATTTTCCTATAATATGTAATCACAAATACATTTAGTGTTCATAAAAATGGAACCGAGGTGAGACACAACTCCTTTTCAAAAAGGAAAAAGTTCAAAACTAGCCTTACACTTGTAGATGAAAACTAAATCGGGCACTGAACTCACAACATCTGAAATCAGCACACCGAACTCTCTGATCACGGTCTATTTTAAACCTTGAGAGCGTTTAGCTAGTATTCACTCACGTGACAAGTCAAACACCCTGGGATCGTTGACTAGGTCTTGTGTTTCATCGTCTATTCTGATCGCTGCTTATTTCTGTTTTTTCCTAAGTTTTCTTTCTTTTTTTGTTTTCTTTTGTTTTTTAATTTCTCTCCATATTTTTCTTTTCCTATAGTTTTTTGTTTCTTTCTTTGGCTTTATCCAGTTTTCTTGTTTTATTTGGTTTCTTTTTATTTTTTCAATTGTTTTTCTCAGGTTTTCTTGTTTCCTTTTTGTTTTTCTTCTTTACTTTTTAGTTTTTCTTTTGTTTCGGTCTTTGTTTTCTTCAGGTTTTTCATTTGAAAATGCAAGTCTACATTTTTCCGTACATCAGGAACATTTTTTATACAGGTTTAACAGTTTTCAATCCATGATTCTTTTTCCAAATATATGTTTTGATGCCAAACTTTTCATACGCATTGCAGATTTTCTATCTACTTTCTACATACACCTTCTACATTTTTTTTTGTATACATCAGGAACATTGTTTTATACATGTTTAACATTTAACGTTATTTTGAAAAATGTTTGTTTCTTCAAACAATGATCAGAATTCCAAAATTCTGCTCGTTTTCGAAAAAAAATGTATGGAGCTTTAAAATTATATTGTTGTTAAAAAATATGTTCAAAATTCAAAAAATGTTCCCATTTTACATAAAATGTTATTGTTTTTGAAAAATTGTTCGAGACTTTCAAGAAATGTTCAAATTTGAAAATATTCATGTTTTAAAGAAGTACTCACAAATTTGAAAACATGTTCATGTTTTTTAAAATTGTTTGCTACAGTACCTCCCTGTTTTAAAAAGATGTAGATGTTTCCAAAAATGTTTAAAGTTCAAAAAATGCTTGTGTTCTAAAAAATGTTTGATGCAGTGCCTCCTAGGTTTTCAAAAATTGTTCACATTTGAAAGTATTCAAAATTTGGAAAATGATTGAGATTTTCAATAAAAAAATTAGTGTTTAAATTTTTTGTTCACAAATTTGCAAAATATTCGCGTTCTAAGAATGTTTCACGTGTGTTTTCAGGATCCGGCGTTGTTGTTAGCTTAGTTTAATATATCGCATTGCCAAAGGAGAGACTAGCGCTCGTTTTTTTACTCCACTGGCTGCAATGACGCTCTTCTAGCGGAAGCGCTCGCGTTCGAATGTGTTCTCTAAAATAATACCTCTTTCTCCCCACCTCTCTCGGGAAATGACCCCTCCCCCCGGGGGTGGAGAATTGACACTTTCCTGCATGCTCGTTGGGCCAGTTTTCTTCGGTCGTCATCTTCACCTTAGCATTTTTTGTAAAAGAAAAGTATTCACCACGACATGGACAAGACCACCTTTCCGGTGGGTGCTGGATGGCTCGAGGATGGTTATCGTGCACCTCCTTGTTGATGGCATGATGCGGTTTTCCATGTTGGTGGTTTTGGTGTGCTGTTGTTGGAGCTCCAATTTTTTGTGATCTTCCGAGTTGCCTCCTGCCATCTCCTGAGACTGCGTACTGTTTTGGTGCGGAACCCAACCTTTGTTAGTGATGTGTTGTGTGTGCTTATGACGTTGCATGTGCTGCATCACCCAACCACTGATATCCATCTCTATATTTTTGGACGTTGATCCTTGTGTTGTGTGATAATCATGCACTTCCTGTTTTATTTTTTTATGTTTTCTTGCTTCGGCAAGATGTATCATACCTCGGATTGTTAAGCTTTACGGTCCGGTTTTCCACATAAACTCGAAAAAATTGGATCATGATTTTTGACCTTGTGTTTTCACATAATTAAACACACTCATTCCTTTTGAATTGAGACCGATATAAAGGTGGGTATTCCTCCCACCCCCTGTCCCAGGGAGAATTTTAAAAAGGTGTGTGTGGGGGGGGGGGGGGGGGGGGTGAATGCAACGATATCATAACCTCATGAAAGATGGAGCGAGGTACTTGTACCTAAAAACATCGAAAATTCCCAAGGGCATGCAGGTGCGGTGGGCATGCATCTGCAGATCCTTCTGCAACCGTTGAGCTGCGCCGTGATTCGAACAGATGTTTCGGCAGAAATTGGTTCAAAAATGGATGCAAATTTTTAACCGTCTCAATACGAGACGATATACATGTTTATTGTAGATAAGAAGGGGCTAGCAAGCGGGGCGTTGTATGGCCTTTGTGGAGCCCTTTAAAAAATCAAAATATATTTAAAATTAAAAATATATATACATATACATGTTCTCCATGTATCTGTAAAGTTTCATTAAACAATTTTTTATTTGTAGGCTGCATAAAAAGACAAAAAAATGACCCAAATACAACAAAGAAAAACTATTTTAATCTATGTATTCGTCTTTTTTCTGCATACGGTTATCGTGAATGTTCGTATTTTTTTTCATACATATATGCTTTTGTTTATATACCTTTTCAGGTTTTTTAAGAAGTAAAAACTGTATTTTTTTCTGGATGAAAACAATTAACGAGATCCCTAGAGGCCGGCCACCATATGCACTCTCGGAGTAGTAGCAAACCATTTTTTTTTTTTGAGGATCTGGAGTGCCAGCACACTAAACTACAGTATACCTACCTACCACCTATCGTAGGTATGTACCGGTCTCTCTTGTCGTGCATGCAGCACATGCTGCCATCTCACCTCTGACCTCGGCATCACCATGGTCATTGGCCGTCAGAAAGTCAGAATATCCCCTCAAAAAAAAGTCAGAATATGCCGGCCGCGAGATACCCCATGGCCATTGTCAAGCCGGAGAACAGCGCGCTCTTGGGTACGTCCATGTGTGTGCAGGTACGTTTTGACATCTTCCCTGCCGTACACATGGAGCAGGAAGCAAGTACAACTGCCACATCATTGAAAACCAACGAATGCACATGGATCGACGTACCTTGTACCTTGTGCTAGCTCCTCCCATGCACATGCAGATACGGCCGACCTCACTTAGCGGAGGAGTTTAAGTATACCTCTGCAGGCTAGCTAGCAGTACAATAAGCCTCAAGTGTAAGTCCACGGCGGCAGCTCTGGTCATGGCGATCGGCCTGAAGAGCAAGCAGCGCAACGGCGGCGTCAGCCACTCGGCGTCGTTCCTCCTGGGGGCTCTTCTGCCCACCCTCATGCTCTTCCTCCTCGCGTCCGATCGGGTCGGGGAGCGACTGGCCAGCGTATTCATGTCCAGCTTGGGGGATGGACCGGCCCATCAGATGATTAGCCACGCCAACCTCTCGAGCGCCGAAAAGGTTTGCCTGCTCGGGACTTGGGTTCTGCACCGGTGCCGGTCGATACTTCTGAAAATCTTACACATTGATGGTAAAATTTCCAGGACATGCAGGAGGAGAGATTCCCGGGGCTCGCAGAGCTGCTGCCGAAGGTGGCCACCGACGACGGGACGGTGATCGTAACGTCGGTGAACGAGGCGTGGGCGGCACCGGGCTCCCTCCTCGACCTATTCCGCGAGAGCTTCAAGAACGGCGAGGGGATCGCGCACCTCCTGAACCACACCCTCATCGTGGCCGTTGACCCCGGCGCCTTGTCCCGCTGTGAGGCCGTGCACCCGCATTGCTACCTCCTCGAGGTCACGTCCGCCAATGTCAGCTCTGCCAACCGCTTCTTCACCGAAAGCTACCTTGAGCTCGTCTGGGCCAAGCTCTCCCTCCAGCGGCGCGTCCTCCAGCTCGGCTACAACTATCTTTTCACCGTAAGCTAGCTAGCTACGTATGCATGACTCTAAGTTATCATTTTTCATTCCTATTTCAACAAGTGAACCAAAATGTAATACACTCACGTATATATACACTCTGGTTCCTCTAACATGGTCAATTAATGTTATGTTCATGAAGGATGTAGATATTATGTGGTTGCGCAACCCGTTCCGACATATCAACCTCTACGCTGACATGGTCATCTCCACCGATCGCTTCAACGGTGATGTCGAGGCGCTGACGAACGCACCCAACACCGGCTTCTACTACGTCAAGTCCACGAAACGGACGGTGGAGATGTTGAGGCGATGGCGCGCGGCGAGATCACGGTTCCCACCGACCCACGATCAGGCAGTCTTCAACGAGATCAAGGCCGAGCTCGCTGTTGGCGAGTTGCACATCAAATTCATGTTCCTCGATACAACACTCTTCGATGGCTTCTGCCAGTTTCATGGCAAGATGGATAGGGTGTGCGCGATGCACGCCAACTGTTGCATCGGTCTTGAGAACAAGGTGCATGACCTCAGGAATATGGCTGCTGACTGGAAAAACTACACGAGCCAGGTGACACCGCTGGAGAAGGGGAGTCACGAGTATAGGTGGACGTTTCCTGCCAAATGTGAGGCATCAATGGGACACCGCTAACTATTGGAGTATTATAACAATACAATCCAGAACTCGAGATGCCCAATTTGGCAGAGCCGCATGAGTCACAGCCAAGGCGAGCGGTCCAATATTGTTCTGACTCTAGAGCGTGTGGCTTGCAGCTATTTGAAATACCGGCACGGGCGGAACCAAGATTTAAGCATTGGGGACTTAGAAAATGATAACCGCAAAAGTATTATCGTATGGTGTGCTCTCGGTTTAAACTTATAGTGAAATTTCTATAGATACCAAAATATGTTATTAAGAGTGTGCATATAAACTGAAATGAGATCGGAAATATTTCCTTTGTTTTGTTGTATGGTATTATGGTAGTATCCAATCCAGGCTAATAGTTCCGAAGTAATAGTTTGGATTGATCTAACTAGTATGTAATTTTGTAACAGATCTAACACAACTACAAACCAATCATCTTTAAAGATCTAACAGTATGTAGGATACACACCAGGCCCAGGGTTAACACGTATGAACCACACCGCCATGTTCGAGACTCTGATGACCAATGCGTCGTGGACGGCGGGTGCGCGGCAAGCGCGTTGTTGTGAAGGCCAAGTGCAGCGACGCACAAATGAGATCTTCAAAGCGCTAGCGACAACTAGTGGCTATGGTCTAGGTCAAAGGTGATGATCAAGTCTAACTGGAGGTTGCTATGTGCATGAAGAAACGAACGCACGCATGTGTCTCTAATAAGTGGTATATATGTGTGTGCTCTAATTATTCTGTGAAGGTTGGCTACCATGGGTTGCGTATGTGCGCAAGGGCTATGTCTAAGTTGCTGAGACACGTACCCTTGGCTCGCCTGTGCCGCTCCTTGAATGGCCCAGGAAGTATTGTAGCTTTCTCAAGCAGTTTTTGAAAAGTTTCTATAGATCGGTTTTAGAGGGCGCCCATGTGTCTCGCTTACAACCTTCACAGAATAATTAGAGCACACTCTACAAAAATCTTATCAAAATGTTAATCTAGCATTTGAAAACTATTAGAAGTGTATGAAAAAATTCTCGGGTATACGAAAAATGTGAGTGAAAACAGTTGATCATATTATAAAAAGTTAATCAAGCATCTAAAAGAATATCATGTATAAAACAACTTTTACTCATATATTTCAAAACTGTTAAACATGGATAAAAAATGTTTCAGATATATAATAAAAAATGTACAATGTGTATGAAAAAAGTAGTAATCAAACTCAAAATTTTCAAAAATGTTAATTATGTAGTTAAAAGTATAAAGGGTGTACAAAAAGAGTTCCTGATGTATGCAAAAATGTAGAACACACATTGAAAATTTGGAATATCAAACCATAAATTTGAAAAATGTTGATCTAATTTGAATAAATGAAAATCGTATACTTCAAAAAAAATTAAAATGTATTAAAAGATTGTTCCTGATATGTACCAAAAATATACAATGTATATGAAGAAAGTAGTCATCAAACATTGTTTTTTAAACTGTTAATCATATGTTTGAATTTTTTTAAACAAATTTGAAAATATGCTCAACAAATATAAAAACAAATCTTGATATATATGTAAAATCTACAAATGTGTACGAAAAATGTAGACATGTGTTGAAGAATAAAATAAAAAAACTAAGAAATAAAATGAAAACCAAATGTGCAAATACGAGATGGCTGGAATGATACTAATATCGTGTTGATTCCGAAAGTGGATTCTCCTGAATCTATTACACAATACCGTCCTATCAGTTTATGCAATGTGGTCTATAAGATCATCTCTAAAATGTTATCGAGTCGGGTTAAAGCTATTTTTCCTGATATTATTTCACCCACTCAGAGCGCTTTTGTTCCAGGCAAACTCATAACAGATAATGTACTAGTTACTTATGAATGCATACATACCATAAATAACAAAAAGAAAGGAAATACTGGTCTATGTGCGGTAAAGTTGGATATGCACAAGGCCTATGGTAGAATTGAATGGATCTTCTTGAGAGAAATGCTGTTGAAATTGGGCTTTAATGAGCAATGGGTAAATCTTATTATGAATTGTGTCTCGTCTGTGAAATACAATGACAGATATAATTCTCAGGAGACAGAACAATTCATTCCCACAAGAGGTCTTCGGCAGGGAGATCCTCTATCACCATACCTGTTTTTGATATGCTCCGAGGCTTTATCTAGCTTGCTGCTGTTCGAAGAAGAAGCTGGTGGCATCGATGGGATCAGGGTGTGCAAAAATGCACCATCAGTTTCACACCTCTTATTTGCTGGTGACTCCCTTATTCTCATGAAGGTAGATATGAACAATGCAACTTCCTTACAACAGGTACTTGATACTTACTGCACAAATTCAGGACAAATGGTGAGTGTGGCAAAATGTAGTATTTTCTTCAGCCCAAACACTGATGTGGATATGAGAACGGATATATGTTTGTATCTGGATATTGATAATGAAGCTCTGTCGGATAGATACTTGGGACTCCCGGCTCTTGTGGGAATTGATAGAAGTGATTGTTTTAAACACCTTGTAGAGAGAATCATGCAGAGGATTAATGGCTGGAAAGAAAAGAACCTATCTATGGATGGTAAAGAAACTTTGTTGAAATCAGTGGCGCAAGCCATTCCAGTTTATGCCATGGGAGTGTTCAAATTACCAAAACGTCTCTATAAGGATATGATGGATGTCATAGCAAAATTCTGGTGGGGAGATGGAGAAAATGAAAGGAAGATGCATTGGTTTGCTTGGTGGAAATTATGTTTCCCCAAATCTCAAGGTGGGCTAGCTTTTCGTGACTTTCATTCCTTCAACTTAGCAATGTTATCAAAACAAGTCTGGAGGCTGATAGAAAAACTAGAGTCTACATGTGCACAAATCTTGAAAGCTAAATACTATCCAAACCAACATATCCTAGATGCTGGTCTAAAGAGAGGGTCTTCTTTCACGTGGCAAAGCATTGTCGCTGGAATCCAAACATTCAAACGAGGTAACATTTGGTGGGAAGGTAATGGTGAAGCGATAAATATATAGCGTGATCCTTGGATACCAACAAGCCCTTCCAGAAAGGTGGTAACCGAGAGAGGGGGCATTTTGATTAACAAAGTCTCTGACCTGATTGATCCCAGAACCGGATAGTGGGATGAATGATGGGTAACGCAACAGAAAACAAAAAAATTCCGACCTACGCACCAGCCCAGGACCACTATGAAGACTGCATACAAGGTTTGATCTTTTCGTTACCGACTCGTAGCGCAGCGGAAGTAGAGTCGATGACGATCGACGATGCAGATCCCCGCAGCTAGGATTTACAACCTCCCAACCGCGAGGATGTATACCCTTATCTGCCCCTCGGACAGTCCTCTGGGAGGCGGTCAGACAGTCCCCCGGATGGTGTCGCGGACAGCCCTTCGGGAGGACCTCCAAAACTTGGACTATCACTCGGACAGCCCTTCGGGAGGACCTTCGAAACTCGAACGGTCACGCGGACAGGCACTCTCGAACTAAGACTGAAACTACGATCTCTCTACAGAGTTGCACACATACGGTGTCATCTATCCGGCAGGGCTTCGCCGTCCAAAACTAGTTCCCGCTGGAACCCAGACAGCCTTTCGGCTCTACGAAACTATTTCTCTAGGAGGGAGAGAAGAAGCCAGATCGTTGCAATGGCACTTGTATGTGAGAAGCCGTGAGTTTTTGGGCTGCCTCCTCACCCCTATTTATAGGGTGAGAGACTATGGTAAAAATACCAAAATGCCCTCAGCTTTCACTATTCATAATAGTGATTCCACATATTCATAAATAGTGTTCCCACTATTCACAATAGTGTTTTCTACTATTTCGTAATAGTGTTTTCACTAGTCATGAGATATTCCTCCCAATAGTGTTTCCCACTATTCATAATAGTGTTTCCACTATTCATGACATATTTTCTCCCAAAAAGCACTTTCACTATTCACGACGCCATTTTTCAGCGTCCGGTCGAGCTGAAAATATTTATGTGGGCTTAGAACATTTCCAGTACCCCACTAAAATAATTTTCAATGCGATCTGGAACAATTCCGGATTAGTGATTTTCATCTACGAAAAGCATGTGAAGCGGTTCCGGCAGCTCCGGAACATTTCCGATTTTTCTTCCGGAAAATTCCCAGAAGTTTCCAGAATGATTCTGGCACCCTCCAAGAATTATCAGGTATGTGCCGAAACCAATTTGACTTAATGGTATCCCCTGAAACAACTTTTCAGTTTTACCGAAATTGTTCCGGTGTTCTCTCTGCGGAACTTTTCCGCTGTCCGAAACTTTTCCGGTGTCTGAAACTTTTTCGGTGATTTTCTCTCAGACTCCCTGTCTAGTATTCAACAGATAGATGACCCTTAAGCGTGTGACCCTATAGGTTCGGTGAAGCATAGACATGACCCGGAACCCCTTCCGATCAATGATCAACATCGGAGCCGTGGACACCCATATTGACCCCTATACCCACACGAACGAATATTCGAGTGAACCTCCAGTTGCTGTGTGCTATTCCTGTTGCTTCGCGATATGTTACAAATACCTGAGGTGAGACATGTTGGCATCCCCGTGGATCAACAACTTGTCCACTATGCCAGTTACCTCGTTACCGTTATTGTTCTCTTTTCTCATTCCCGTGTTCAGGCATCCCCGTGATCAAATCACAAAGGGTCTGGCCAAACGATGATGGATGTCGTAACACCGAGAGGGCCCAGAGATATCTCTCCATCGTCGGAGGAGAAAATCCCAATCTTGAGCTATCAAGTTACTTGACATACTTTTCCATGAACTCGTAAGCCGCCGTAATAGCCACCCATTTACGGATGACGTTTAACAAACCCCAAAGTTCATGAAGCAAGCATGAAGAAACTCGATACTCTCATGGTCTAAGGAATTATGCAAATATTGACTTCTCTGTGTTATTAACCATTAACTTATGACGAATGTATCTCATAGCATAACATCAATTCGGGTCGATTCAACACAAATGTTCTTCTAACATTGTGCCCTCAAAATTGCCGGCATAGCCATGCCCATGATCAGGAAAACAGGATCATCATGCAATACTTGAGCCAGTCTTAGAGGCCAGACTAGGAATATAATTTACCGTTTATTATTCCACACGTGCATATGAGTCTTCCTTCAAGCCTCGTGGTTATTGTAGACTCGAGAACCATAGCAGTTATAGCATGGAACATAAACCTAATTGTGAACAGGGAGATAATCAATAACATTTATTATTGCCTCTAGGGCATATCTCCTACAGACTCCCACTTGCACTAGAGTCAATAATCTAGTCAATGCTAATGCACTTTATACCTATGGCATACTGGTGTAAAGTATGCTTCGCTTATGGTATAGCCTGATGTCCAACGGATCTGACAACTTCAGCTCCGTGTGTAACTTTGCATATCCTCGCGTTTTCATGCTATCACAAAATTCGTATTTTGTGTGAACTTGGCTTTGCATATGTGTGAATCATTGGTCAAAACCTGATTCCTCAGACTGAGCTATGGAGCAACTATCTGCAATAGTGTCTCATAGACCAAGGCCATCTTGGAACCATACTAAGTTCATGAATGAACTACATGATTCAACAACTTCTTTGTCGCTTCCAAAGCGTCAACATACTTAACCTTTGTTACAGAATTTGCCACAGTATCTTGTTTGGAACAATTTCCAACTATCGTGCCATCATATTGTATATTACACAAAACCCTTAACTTAAATCAAAAATCGCATGGAGCATTGATTGAGACTGCATCGATGTAATTACTTACAACGAGCACTTCATAATCTCTGCTTGCGAGAAAACATGTCATCAACACTACTCTAGTACTTAATGACATCTTTCATTGTTGTCCCATTATCAATGCTTTGATCATTTTGGTATCTATACTCGCAACAACTTGGGAGTATCGGACATATCTGGTTGTTTTTACATACCATGGAATACATGATTTAATCCAAACACTAGAGTGTGTGGAATCTCCATCATGTATTTTACTCGTCAGTGTTTTGAGACATTGAGTCTTGCAAAAACTCATTCCATGTGACTTCGGCAAGAATCACTCCTTAGCGTTTTTAAATGCTAAAAGGTTTTAAACCTTGTCAATATGTATTCATTGCTTAGCCCCATTAGGTAAATCTATCTCCATAGATCATCATGCCTAATATTGAGGCTATTTAGCCTAAGCACTTCATCGCAAAACCATTTTCAAATGAAGTCCTAATTCATGTCAAGAAATTTATTTCCAATTAACAATGTGTCAAGCACACAACGTTTTTAGAAATATTATTATGCTCCCACTTACTTTCTTGAATCACAAGCATCTTCGTTACCCATTGATGAAATTAAAAAACCCTTTTGACCATTTCATCAAACCACGAAGATTCCAACTCCATTTTGCTCTCTTCTGTCCATTGCTAGAACTCTAAAGTTTGCATACTTACTAGCATCCTCTGGATTGACAAATTACTTTGGACTGTATCACATACAAGTCCTAGGTTTCATTTCCATCAGGTGGAAATCCTTTTGTCATCCATGTTTCATATCTCATGATTGATATATGTATTAATTGCTAGTTCAACCCGAACCGACCTTAAGCATCGCTACGGTGAAACAACCTCATCGTAGTCAACTCCTTGAACTTGTTATTTCAACAAGTCGAGCTTTATGGATAAAACAATTTTTATCCGTATCAGTTTTTAGTTCCATAAATATTCGTTAGACTCTAAGTCCTCTGAAAGGTGTATCAAGGTTTTAATCTTGAATCACTTATATGGAAACTATCTCGGATTGTATTGGCATTTAGCCAATCCCGGAGTCAGGGCCCATCAACGCTTCCTTGTGTATTGTAGGTATACTGTTGTCTAACAACAATATCTCGTTTGCGCACCTGATAGGTTTGCACGAGCTTTGCCTACATGGTTCAGCTGCACGTTCGACCGAAGTCCATACATTTTATTGTAGAGACTTCCGTATCAGTCGTAGTAGGAAACAACGGAATAACTTCCAGGGTTTCTTTCCTTTGAACTGATGACGAAGATACTGGTTATCTCGTCGAGTTGCACTGTCCTCCCACTCACCTTTTGTAAGAACTATTTTCTTTAAAAGCATACCGTTTTGTGGCAAAACCCTTTGCCTCGGTATAGTGGTGGGGGAATACCCAATGACTTGGGATAACCATACAAAGTAGCACTTGTCTGATTTGGAATAGGTTTGTAACCTTTTACACAAGCCCCATATTCCAAATGTTAAGAAAAGATATAACATGGTTGGGCGTACCATACCATGGCGTCATTTCAAAAGACCTGATGGATCTCTTTTCAGTGTAAAAGCCGCAGTCTCTAAAGCATCACTCTATAAAAGGGGTAATGGCAAATATATTTATGTCATCTTTGATCTTACCATGTCATAAATGGTTTGATTACATCTTCACGGACTTTCCACTTGCAGTGGTGTTCCGGGAGGTGCAAGTTATGCAAATCTTTTCACAACTCATCAGACATTCGCTAAACTTGTAACTCAAATATTCCTTTCCGCAATCAAATTGCAGAAACATAATTTTTTTGGTACAATAACTTCTACTTAATTTTTGAAAACCTTTCGAATGATTTCAAAAGATCCAGACTTACGTCTCATCAAGTAAATATCCATATATCTACTTGAGTCATTTTTGAAGGTAGACAAATCCACCGTTTGTAACAACATTTATCGGACTACATACATCAAATGTATGATCACCAATAAGTTCTTTGCTCGTTCCTTATGGCCTATGAACGGTATTTTAGTTAGTTCACCTTTTGGAGGAAAGTTGCAAGTGTCACATGATTCAAAATCAAACGACTTCAAAATCCATCATAATGGAATTTTCCATGCGGGTTTCTCCAATGTGACCAAATGCAGTGCCACACATATGTGGTATTCTTTTAGTCTTGCGATATTTAGCGTCAGTGTTATGGATGTATCATATTTCCATCAATATTCATAACATACATCCCATCTAGGATGGAAGCATGGCCCTTCATGTTTATTCATAATACTGAACAACAATTGTTGTTTTTATGAACAACTCTTTTGCAACAAACATTGTGCAATGAGCTAGAGTGTATGAAACTCTAAAATGAATTATAAAAGTAAACCCAGAGGTAATGTATTATTATCAATATTCATAACATACGTCTCATTCATAATGAAAATATGGCCCTTATGTTATTCATAACACCGAACATGAAAAGTTCTCTTATGAACAACCTTCTTGCAAGATACCTTATGCAAAGGGCTAGAGTGTGAAAATCTAAAATGAATTATGAAACTTAATACATAGGGAATACACCGATGGAAGGCATACTAACATTTACTATGTTCCCTGCGTGTATCTAAACCTCATCCCTGGTTAGTCTTTCAGGCCATAGTAGTTCTTACATCGAGTTGCAACAGAATGCAATCGAGTGGGTATCTTTGTGACCAACTCATAATACCCAAGAATTAGTGATTTAACATGTTTAACCATAATTCCCAAGAACTATATCTTTGACCAGCCTTCTATACATCAAAAACTTGTATGCCATTCATACATGAGCTGGATATTCCAGTCTTCTTTCCTTTTGCCATTATACTTCTAACAGTTTAACTTTTCAGTATTTCTCCTACTCTCAGAAGAAGCATCCAACTTAAGAGTGGCGTTAGCCCTGGACTTCCTAGGCGTGAAAGTCTCACTAACACCCTTCGGACACTTCCTTTCTCTTTAAGTTGTTGTTTTATTCACCTTTCATCATATGACAGGCGTTCTCCTGGATCCCTCTCTTATCAGTCTAATGCATAGTAAACTTCTTTACTAGTAGTTTGCAAACAAACATTGCTTTAGATATCTCATATCTTTTAGCCTTTGTCTGTCTCTGAAAATGATTTTCAGATTCCATGAATATCACATAACTATCCAAACTTTCGAAGTTCAGGTCTCATGGAAGCAAACATATTGCACTTTGACTGAAAAGGATTTCTAGCTTTTGGATCGAAGGACGAGAGTCACATGATCCATAGCATTAGCGGGAGAATACCAAAAGCATGCGATAGGACAAAGTCCTTCTCGGCACTCTTGAGGACAATCCTCACATTACGTTACCAACCGTAAAGTTTTAACCAGATATTTAACAGCTATTCAATTTTAATAGGGAAGGTGGAAACGCGAGCCATTATTCTACAACTATTATGCAAATCACACTTAGACATTGTTCAAAATTGATTGCACTGAGAACTAAAAGAATTCAATTCTACAGTGCGCTCCCACTCAAATCAATATCTCTCATAATTGATTGTGAGTGATTCAAGACCCATATTACAATTCAACGCCAAGGATGTATCCATCTCAAGTGGCGAGAATTGTAATCGGTAGGCCAACTTGCCAATCACATCTCTATGTGACTCTTGTTCATCTTTCGATGCGTGTGTTCCGAGCTCATGACTTTCATGCCTGAACGTCAAGACAACCAAGTGATTACGCTGCGAGGTCTCAACTCACCCGCCTCACACCTGTACAATCGTTCGTACCCATGTATCCATGTGATACCCCGAAAGGAAAGATGCCGTAACGGTGCTACACTTGGGAGAACACTAACTACTTGATATTTTGTGAGAGATCACCCTAATAAAGCGACTACCGCGCAATCAAAAGGGTGCATCATAAGGGATAAACATTTCGGGCAATTCATAATAGCATGATATGGTATAGCCCTTTCTGACGGAGAAGTATTGTATTTCTTTGTCTTCGGCATTCGCGTCGGTGTTCACCTTCGCGAAGATTGCCACCACCTTGTCGATGCACCAGATAATATTGCTATCTCTATAGCAAATAAAATAAGTGCATTACATAAGGTTGACACGCAGGTCATTAAAGTGCAATCATATGGCTCCAGCCATCATGCCGAATCATAACACGCAGGTCATGTTAATCAAATTACATCATATAGTCATCTCATACATAATCAAATTTATATGAGCATTGCTATACCACATCACATGCACATGCAAACCATCTTGCAAAACCAAGTTAGACGCCTCTAATCGGTTCATGCAAAAACTTTGTTTTACGTGGCTTCTAAGGTTTGGAAACAAACCGAAGCTACCAACGTCCATCATCAAGCATGATAATCCAAGTCGCTAGATTAACATTGCGAGGTGTGTGAAACACGAGATAATAAAATCTTGAGCCCCATACTAAACTTCGTCATACGCATGACCCCCATGCAGATCGCATCTGCATTGCCCTTCTGTCTGCGAAACATCCATCTTTCTCAACTATGGTGGAACCCAAAGAACTGTTAACACTTCGTTGATTTGTCAATCAGCATACTCAGGAGCAGCATGAAAGGATCACGGATTGCCAGAACTTTGTGAGATTCCACCATGCCGTTAAGATCAGGACTATGCAAATTCCAGGGAAGCAACAAGAACATCGGGTTACAGATTTCATCTGCTACCCGCACAAATAATTTTCAGTAATAGATCTCATCTACTACCTAATTATATTGTGCAACACCCATACATCTCTATGTATTCTAGATCGCAACCTGCATCTACGCATAGCATGGCTCTTGATGCCACTGAAGGGTAACGCGGCAGAAAACAAAAAATTCCGACCTACGCACCAGCCCAGAACCACTATGAAGACCGCATACAAGGTTTGATCTTTTCGTTACCTATTCGTAGCGCAGCGGAAGTAGAGTCGATGACGATCGGCGGTGCAGATCCCCGCGGCTAGGATTTACAACCTCCCAACCACGAGGATGTATACCCTCATCTGCCCCTCGGACAGCCTTCCGAGAGGCGGTCACACAGTCCCCCGGACGGTGTCGCGAACAGCCCTTCGTGAGGACCTCCAAAACTTGGATTGTCACTTGGACAGCCCTTCGGGAGGACCTTCGAAACTCGGACGGTCACACGGACAGCCCTTCGGGAGGCACTCTCAAACTAAGACCGAAATTACGATCTCTCTACATAGTTGCACACATACGGTGTCATCTATCCGGCAGGGCTTCGCAGTCCAGAACTAGTTCCTGCCGGAACCCAAACAGCCTTTCGGTTCTACGAAACTATTTCGCTAGGAGGGAGAGAAGAAGCCAGATCATTGCAATGGCACTTGTATGTGAGAAGCCGTGAGTTTTTGGGCTGCCTCCTCACCCCTATTTATAGGGTGAGAGACTATGGTAGATATCATATTCATGGAATACAATTCACTTTCAAGATGCCTTGATGGTGAAATGGTAGACACGCGAGACTCAAAATCTCGTGCTGAAGAGCGTGGAGGTTCGAGTCCTCTTCAAGGCATAATATGGAGAATGCTCATTCAATGAGCATTCCCCATAGAAGTATTCCGGAAAAAAAATTATTCCGATGAAAACTTTAGTTCTTATAAAGGATTAAATCCTTTTCCTCTCAAAAGCATATTGAGGAAGAATGTAAAAATACCAAAATGCCCTCAGATATTTTCACTATTCATAATAGTGATTCCACTATTCATAAATAGTGTTTCCCACTATTCACAATAGTGTTTTCCACTATTCCGTAATAATGTTTTTACTAGTCATGAGATATTTTCTCTCAATAGTGTTTCCCACTATTCATAATAGTGTTTCCACTATTCACGAGATATTTTCTCCCAAAAAGCACATTCACTATTCACGACAACATTTTTCAACGTCCGGTCGAACTGAAAATATTTATGTGGTCTTAGAACATTTACAGTACCCCACTAAAATAATTTTCAATGCAATCCGGAACAATTCCGGATTAGTGATTTTCATCTGCGAAAAGCATCTAAAGCGGTTCCGGCAGCTTCGGAACATTTTCGGTTTTTCTTCCGGAAAATTCCCAGGAGTTTCCAAAATGATTCTGGCACCCTCCAAGAATTATCAGGCATGTGCCGAAACCAATTTGACTTAATGGTATCCCCTGGAACAATTTTTCAGTTTTACCGAAATTGTTCCGGTGTTCTCTCTACGGAACTTTTCTGCTGTCCGAAACTTTTCTGGTGTCCGAAACTTTTTCGGTGATTTTCTCTCAAACTCCCTGTCTAGTATTCAGCAGATAGATGACCCTTAAGCGTGTGACCCTATAGGTTCGGTGAAGCATAGACATGACCCGGAACCCCTTCCGATCAATGATCAACATCGGAGCCGTGGACACCCGTATTGACCCCTATACCCACACGAATGAATATTCGAGTGAACCTCCAGTTGCCGTGTGCTATTCCTGTTGCTTCGCGATATGTTACAAATACCTGAGGTGAGACATGTTGGCATCCCCGTGGATCAACAACTTGTCCACTATGCCAGTTACCTCGTTACCGTTATTGTTCTTTTTTCTCGTTCCCGTGTTCAAGCATCCCCGTGATCAAATCACAAAGGGTCTGGCCAGACGATGATGGATGCCGTAACACCGAGAGGGCCCAGAGATATCTCTCCATCGTCGGAGGAGTAAATCCCAGTCTTGAGCTATCAAGTTACTTGACATACTTTTCCATGAACCCGTAAGCCGCCGTAATAGCCACCCATTTACGGATGACGTTTAACAAACCCCAAAGTTCATGAAGCAAGCATGAAGAAACTTGATACTCTCATGGTCTAAGGAATTATGCAAATATTAACTTCTTTGTGTTATTAACCATTAACTTATGACGAATGTATCTCATAGCATAACATCAATTCGGATCGATTCAACACAAATGTTCTTCTAACATTGTGCCCTCAAAATTGTCGGTATAGCCATGCCCATGATCAGGAAAGCAAGATCATCATGCAATACTTGAGCCAGTCTTAGAGGCCAGACTAGGAATACAATTTACCATTTATTATTTCACATGTGCATATGAGTCTTCCTTCAAGCCTCGTGGTTATTGTAGACTCGAGAACTATAGCAGTTATAGCATGGAACATAAACCTAATTATGAACAGGAAGATAATCAATAACATTTATTATTGCCTCTAGGGCATATCTCCTACAATGAAATGTTAATTCGTGACATTTTCTTGACTGTGGATGTGGACAGAATTTTAAGGATTCCCTTGAGTCCTAATGGTTTTGATGATTTCATTGCATGGCACCTCAACAAATCAGGGACCTTTTCAGTTAGGTCTGCATACCATGTGGAGTGGAAACACCAGTTTGGAAGTGCCAATTTAGTCCCATCTTCTTCACTAGGAACGAACCGTATATGGAGCAAAATCTGGCAGCTTCCAATCCCGGGGAAGATAAAGATATTCTGCTGGCGTACTCTTCAGGTGACGATCCAGGTAAAAACAATGTTGGTTCATCGCCATGTTGGTTCTGACCCTACTTGCCCTATCTGTCATACAGAGTTGGAAGATATCATGCATCTTTTATTTGAATGCGCACCGGCAAAACAATTATGGAAAGATCTTAACTTGGAGGATAGAATTCTGGGAACTTTTGCGATGGAAAGTCTGGGGTCACAAATGCTGGAAGAGCTTCTAGACTCCTCAGAGGATCACTACCAAAGCCTACAAGGGGTCAGTACAGCGGGAGTAATAGCAACAACACATTGGTACTTATGGTGGATCGGGAGACGAAAAACACACAATGAGAGTGTTCCCCACAATCAAATCGGAAGATGTCAATTCTGGCCCTTTGTAACGTTTTTGTTAAAGCTAATCAGAAGGTCGTTGTGAGGCCTTTAGTGCGATGGGAGAAGCTAGGGAGAGATGTTCTTAAGCTGAACGTGGATGGTTCTTTCCATGGTGATACTAATACGGGTGCGACAGCAGCAATCATCAGGGACAGTCATGGCAATTTTGTGGCGGCATCTTGCTCATTCATTCCTTTTGCTTCGGATCCATCTACTGTTGAGGCGTTGGCTATGAAGTATGGTCTAACACTGGCATCAAACCTCGGTTTCAATAAAATCATGACAGAATCCGATTCGAGAGAAGTTATAAACGCATGTACAAGTAGTACATGGTGGAGTGAAGGAACACCTATATATGCTGATTGCATGGACCTTATTGCCTCAGTTGGCTCTTACGAGAAGCAAACCAAGCTGCGCATGAGATAGCTAAATATAGTTTTGAGAATAATCTTTCCTGTTTGTGGGCGGATGAACCCCCTAATTTTATTCTTGGCTGTCTTGTGAACGATGTAAGCTTGTGTTAATCTTAATAAAGTAAGCCATGATGGCGTTTCTCTCAAAAAAGATGTACTCTTGTTATGAGCGCATATAGTTTCCGCAGGTCTTAAAAGCTTCTGTGCAGATGTTTTTTCTTTGTTTCCAAGTGTTAGTTAACCCTTGTCAATATTTTTTTTATATTTTTTCTTCATTTGTTCTCTCATTTTCGAAATACATTCGGAATTTTTCAAATAAGGGTTGAATAATTGTATATGAATATAATATACTTTTCAAAAATGCATTTTTAACATGTGTGAAATGTACATTGAAATTTTTTGAATACACGGTGAGTATTTGATTTACAAGCATTGAGAGTTTTTCATAAACACTATGAATGTTTTTTATCACGCAAAGTATATGGACATTTAGGGCCTGTTCGGGAACTGCCCAGCTCCCAGAAATCCTCAAATCCAGCTTCTCGATCTCACTTCCAGCTTCCGGAGGAAAATCGTGGATGAGAAAAACCGTTCGGCACAGAATTCCTAGATCCCGGATCGCTAGTCCTGGGCTGGTAGCGGCTTGGCCCAATAAACTCGATTCTGGCCTGGTCGAGAGCGAAGGTACCTGCTCCGTTCTATTCTTTCCTGGTACGAACCGTTTTATTTCACTTCGCGGTGGCATCTCTGTGTAAATAACCTGAACTCCACGTTTTGCAATTTCTGGGATGGCCAAAACATCAGCTCCTCGTTTTTGCACTACAACCCGCCTTAGATCTGAGAAGCTAGCTTCCGGGAGCTGACCCGTTCGGCCCAGCTTCGTCCGCTGATTCAGAGAAGCCAGGAGCTGGGTAGTTGCCGAACAGGCCCTTATTTGTAAACATGCAAAAGTTTGTTTACGGTTGGAGCATTTTTTTTAATATCACTATTTTCTTGGATGGTATAAGAATTTATAAAAAATATGTGAATACTTGTTAAAATGGTATTTTTAAATTCCAACAACATGAAATGCATGAATATTTCTTTTGAATGGTGCAAAAAAAAATTCTGAAGTTACGCGAACAGTTATTCGCGTTGTATAAACTTATTTTAATATGACACAGTCTATTTTGAAATGCATGAATATTTATAAATGCCACAAACTTTTTTTGAATGGTACACATATTTTTATAATTGCGCAACCATTTGTTTTACACTGCCTTAACAATTTTTAGATGCGGTGCTTGTTTTATAAAATTGAAGTACAAAATTCTTTGGAAATATACGTATTTAAATATGTTTCCCTATAAAAAAATATAAAACAAAAATAATAATTGAAGAAAAATCTAGCGTACGTGCCTACATGTGTAAATTGTGGCGGACGTCTCGCATGCGTGTGTTCTTGTTAACCTGGCCCATTTAGGAAGCGCTATAGATAAGCGATAATTTTCTGTCAGTGCAAACGATACATATTTCTGTGTTGTGTGTTGCTAGCATGTATTTATTGATACTGCCACACTCAGGATTGCTTAGTGTCTTGGAGTTGGAGGTGGTCGAGCAACATAGGAGATGGGGGTCTGGTCGTGCTCGCCCCCTATGGTCTTGCCGCTGAATACTAGAGAACAGCGCGATTCCTATCTGGCACCTGTTGCGTTGCGTCGGTTACAATAGTTTTTTATTGATCAATGTCATAAGAATACAAATTTGTGTCATGAGGGCGGGGCAACCACATAGAGCGCCTTCCAGTCAAACCTAGATCAAAATTTACAAGGATATGTGCCTCAACATTGGTGTTCCTACCTTTCAAGGGAAAAGAGCAGGATTCGAAACTAGCTACGATGGACCCAATCTCCTTTACAATACTCACATGCATACCTCCTGTTTCATTCTCGATGTCCTCAACAACTTGTTTGCATTGTGAAGCCACCAAATTTTGTGAGATGTTGAGCTCTAGGATCAGAGCCAATGCCTCTCAGCAAGCGACAGTTCCTAGAACAGTTAGGTCTTTTACATCAGATAGCTTCAGAGTCGATGATCCCATGTACACAACATTCAAGTCTAGAAAAAGCAGAGGAAGAGCTCTCAGAACTTTTTCTTGAATCTGCACCGTGTACTTGATTTTTTTTTTCAACTCCCGGAGGAAGGGGTAACAATCTGAATGTGGATCGGTGTTGTTGAGCTTGTCGCCACCTATCAATGTTGGCTTGCAGACTTTGATTTTAGCGATATACCGCTGGATGAAACGATGAGTGGATTCTGGACTTTGAAAGATATGCTCATGTAGGGCTTTTCGTCAATGTCAAATTGCCCAAATGGTCACCAATACTCTCATGAAATCGGCATTTGTCAGTGACTTGAGAGGCTGAATATCCATCGTCTTGCGTCCAATTCATGATTGACCATTAAAAACATGGCCCAAGTCATGATCGTCTAGCGTCCCCACACAACCCCCCACATTCATGATTGTGTCGGTTACATTACTGAACATACAAGGTGCCCACGTCGGCAAATACTAAACCGTGCCTTCTGCGTCCGTTTCTTCTGGTTCTGCAAACGTGCACACACCTCTGCTATGTTGGGTCGGCCCGTTCTACCTTTTTTGTATTTTTAAATTGCAAAAAGTTACATGAGCAATGCGATTCGAACCGACTATCGCCTAGTTTGATGTACGCTGCAACAACCAACATTCCCCCTCACTTGACGTGTTTATTCACAACTTTTTCCTTATTTTCTTCTTTCTTTGTTCCTTGTTCTTTTTCCATGGAACGATTTTCGTTATTTTTTTTCCTTTTTCTTCTCTTTCTTTTATTTTTTGTTTTTGCTCCAACTGTCCTGTTTGTTATTTTTATAGTTTTACCAAATGCATGAAAATATGTGAAATTTATGAACTTTTTCCAAAATAGATGAACTGTTTTGAAATACTTGAATCATTTTTCAAAATTATTGAAGTATATTTCAAATTGATAACCTTTTGTCAAAATCATTGAACTTGTTTTTCAAAAGCGATGATTTATTTTCTAAAAAATTATAATTTCTTTGAAATCGATGCACTTTTTCCAAATTAGTGATTATTTTTTCCAAATTTGATAAACTTTTTTCTAGTGAATGTTTTTAAAAAATCAACAATTATTATGAACTTACGAGCTTTCCTATTTATTTAACATACTTTGTGAATTATATTTTATTTTTGCATATTTATTTAAATCCATGGCTGATCAATCAACTGATCCACTATCGACCGGTCAACTATTGAGAAAGCGGGTGGTTTGTATTTTCTTCGTGACTAGTAAGCTTGCACGTGCAATGCACATCCTGAATAATACAAATTGTTATTATAGTATTATTAATTATAATAATAACAGTCTATTAACCTTTTGACATACAAATATTGGCACATTTCACCACACCAAATATGCCCCTTCATAAAATTTGAAGTTACATGCACTCTTAAGTCTGTTACCACATCAAATATTAACATGATACAGTTCTAAACATCTAAAAAATGCAACCTCGTCAAATATGCGCTACTGGGTGAGGTGTACTTTAAGCATATCCACAGAAAAATGATTCCAGTAGCAAGAACTTCTTTCTTGTGCTCCATTGATGGGATAAGTTTGTAACACACCTGAAAAACCAACAGAAATGAAACTAACGATAGAATGCTTATAGAATTGAAACATCATGGCATAGTAACAAAACATGCCTATAGAATTAACCATAGACTGAGTAATTACCATTTGACAGTATTAACAATTTTAGATGGTTGGCTGGTCCTGGTGTATTGCATTTATAGAATTACTCAGTCCAACCATTCTAGATAATATCTATTGAATTTATGGAATCACTCAGTCCATCTAGGCTGGTCCAAACATATTTATAGAATTCACCAGCCAACCCATTAACAAAACTTCATGCGGACTGAGTAATGTCTATTGCATTTATGAAGAACTTCACTGTTTCTAAAAGATTACAGGCTTAGTTTGGAAAACAAACACTCCCTCCATCCCAAAATAAGTGTCTCCACTGTTGAGACACTTATTTTGGGACGGAGGGAGTATGAAATTACCCTTTAACAGAATGCATACAGATACACGTTTGCACTTAGTTTATCTAGCTATTAGATTAAAACTCCAGTGAACATAACATGGATCCAATCCAGATTTTCTAGCTATCCGGCCTAAATTCCTCAGGTAAAAATGCAATCTTTGACCATACTTTCGCTATAAATATCAGGTGTTCATAATTTAATCTTGGTTTGGCTGCAAACATCAACAGATCTTGTAGCTGAAGACTGATGCTTTATGATTAACCATGGTAGGAGCTTAAACTGAAAAATAATAATTTCTAGAAAATGGAAAGTGGGTAATTATAAGGCAAAAAATATAGATCACATGAGCATGAAAAGCATTTCTAGTTGTTCTTGCATATGGGTGCCACCAAATCAGGCACATTCCAATGATTGCATGTACAAAATTTCTAGGTACCAGAGACCAAATTTCCGCCTCCCAAAGTTTAACCAGAGACGAATCAAATACACAAAGAGGACCCCGGAGTTAATAAAATTCCAACACATAATCTTGTCCATCTTTTTTTGCATTATATGTTAGTATAGAAGTTACAAAGTTATGTAATTACGAAATTATTATTTTCATGAAAAATGATGATACATTTTGACCTAACAAATTTGAATACTCTCTGTTCTCAAGAAAAAAATCTGAATGCTCTTTTGTTTGTCATGAGCCAAATTTAGACTGCACACTATCTAACATGCCATCTATTTAATAACAGGTGTAATAGTTCATAACCAATCAATGCGCAATACCTGATAACATCAGGTTACAAAATTGATGCACGCACCAGCATGGGAACGGCAAGGACATTCAAGCAAGGGATAGCGGTGCTAAGAATAGCCATATGTGAAACTACTCTTATCCTGAAGATCCCCCCACACTACACCAAATATACGACCTGTTAGCCGGAACGCCTCTTGCTCCTCCGGCAGTAATCGCCTTCCCTTCTACGTTTCCCCATCTCATCTCTGAAACACAAATAACTGCCTCCCCCAGAGGCGATTCCTCAAACACTTGAAGGGTATCAAAACAAAATGGTCCAGAGGACGGTTTACTTATAGGTCAATGAGGCCAAAACCTAGCGCAACAGTCAGGGCATCATCACCTTCCTCACCATCACCATGGAGGAGCTCCTCGGCTGCTCAGTGAAGCACGATGTAATGTTGCAGACCATGATGGTGGAATCGAGTGGCAGTGTGCCTACTACGTGGTGCTGGGGATGAAGTGTCTAGCCCATCGCCTTGGCTGCCAGCTAGTTCCATGCCTAGATTGACACAACAATGATACTTAACGACACCACTTATTTTTGTTGTCCAAGCCTGGAACAAATGGATACATATATATGTAACATAGTATAGAAGGGTGGGAGTAGTGAACTTTCTGGAAACTGAGAAACACAATAAGGGGATATAGAAGTGATAAAAGGTAAAGTTTGTTATAGAATCTGTAGTGATCCTAATCTGCTCAAAACACCCAACACCAGTGAACATTTTGTACAAAGTCATTGTATAATCAGTACCACTGATAGGTCATCCTTAGATCCTGAACCTACTGAAAAAACTTCAAATTGCAGAGAAGAATTTGTGTGTCTGGGTACGAAATTTATGGTGGAATTCCCATAAAATGTTGCTCTGCTCCAGTAAAGCTAATGGTAGCTACACCAGAACATCATATAAACTATACAGCGCCACATAAAGAAATGAATGCAGCAGCTAGATCGAAAGAAAGTGAGCAAAACTCCATACATGCACTAAAAGGACTTTATGCGAGGGAGAATATTACGTACTCGTGCATGTGAGATTCAGGAATCCAACACCAATGCTTGTGAGCCCTGCCAGCTCACCTAAAATTGAAGTAGCCTGCTCAAAAGAGAAGTGGGAAAGTCAACATACATATAATTAAGGCATGGTTGTCCTGCCCAAGTGAGACTTTAGAAAAATACCAGCCAATTCATGAAGCCATGACAAGATCTTTATACATCGAGTTTGCTTACCTAAAGTTGAGCTTCTCTTGTGTGCAAGCATCATACTCAGGCAATACCATCAATTTCGGAATTTGTTAAAACTATTTTGCCTCTTTCGAATCTGGACACAACCACCTGTTTTTCCCTCGTGCTTCATCAGTCCATCCAACTGATGGTTCATGATTTCTATTTCATATTCATGCTTTGTAAACCCAGATTCATTTGCTTGATACAGAGGATGTGAGAATCATTTGCTTTTGGGCTGTGAGCTAGCTTCCTACACCCAGCCGTTGATAGTCAAAGTAAAGAAAAACCTGATCAAAGTACGCCGGGTTGGTGGCGAGAGTCATCTAAGACATCAAGAAACTGGAGTACATAATAAGGATCTCCAGGTCACTAGAATTGATATACTACTTCAAATATCAATTTAAGGAACATACCATTTGTAATACGAGCACACGCCCAGATGACATCGAGTCAATCAAATAAATATACTACCTACATAAAGCTTATAGAGTAGCCATGCATAAAGCAAAAAGATTTCAAAACATGAACATCTCCAGTTTCAATGAGTAATTAGGGTAATGATAAACAAGATAAACTCAGATAAAACCTGAAAATGCTAACATAAAACATGAATCTAGTTGGGGCTGTTGAGGCACCACAGTATATTTGTGCATGTAGAAGAAGCATAGATCCCACGGTATATTTGTGCATATAGAAGAAGCATGGATCCCACAAGTCCACGCACTGCACCCAAAATAGTTATTTCACTTAAACCTAGTAACCATCTAGCTAACCTCAAGTACACAGTTAGATAGGAGCACGTGCAGATCATGTAAGTTTCTGAAAATCTTTGTTATACACTTACAGTTCCCAATATATCCTCCTTAGGCTGGAAGGCATGCATTCATGTACAGTAGCCAAAACACGGTAAAACGAACCCTGCATAAACGATGGTTAGCAACCGTAGGATCAAGGTTTCCAAACAAACTGGCACAACAGCAAACTACCTTTGGATTCGTACTCAAGGTGTACCAAATTCGCACTACACGACTGAAAAATGACTCATCTAAGTGATTGAACCTAAGCACATCGGGCAGGGAGAAACATATTGCACTAAACAAACATCCTGGATCTCTACACCACTAGCTGAATCGAGCATATGAGCCAACACGAAATTTGGGGGAGCGAGAGTGGAGGGGAGGGACGGTGACCCATTGATGGACTTGTTGAATTCGGCGGCCGAAGGCTGGCGTATGCGCTCGTGGAAGTCGTGCCAGCCAGCGGCGCGGTCGAGGACCCGAAGGCGTCGGCGCTGCCCTCCATCGTCGTCGGATCAGGAAGGGGCCGGACACGGCAGGGTGCGTGTGGGCTTGTGCGGATCAGGTGATGAGGCGGCTGGCCGGCTCTGGTGTGTAGCGGCGAGTCGGGTGGAGAACCGCCAGTGTCCGGGCGCGGAGCGCGGAATCGGCAGCGCTGGGGCGAGAGGGGAGCGCGGGCGGCGGCACCGGCGGGGGCGAGCGCGAGCGGCGGTGGCGAGGGCGGGGGCGAGAGGCGAGAGCGAGCGGTGAGGGCGGGGGCGAGAGGCGAGCGCGGACGGCGGCACCGGCGAGGGCGAGAGGCGAGCGCGAGCGGCTGGGGCGTGCGCGAGCGGTTCCCAGCGATAGCGGAGCGGGGAGGTTTCGTTAGGGATGGGACGAAGGATGTGTTAACGAAGGATTTAGTTAACGACGAGTTTAGACCATTGATTATTAAATTAGATGGTCTATATTTTAAGTTGGATTAACTTTTTTCATTTTATAAGGATACTAGATGATTATTCAATATAGCTGGTCAAACGGGCCGGACTAAATAGGCCGGCACGACCTGATCGTAAACAGGCCGGGTCCGGCACGCGGCACGTCTCGGACCATGTCTGGACCTGAAGGCTGGGCACGCAGGCCGGCACGACACGGCCTGTTTATTTTTTTACCATTTTCAGATTTTTTAATATATATATATATACTTAAATATAATCTAATAAGTCTTAAAATAAGCCTAATAGGCTATTTTTTTGACCTAGCGTGCTAAACGGGTCAATGGGCCGGCCCGTTTAGTAATTAGGTCGTGCCTGGGCCGAAAGGCGCAGTCCACGGGCTGACACGGCACGACCCGTTTACTAAACGTGCCTTGGCGGGTCGTGTCGTGTCAGGCCTGTTTATGACCGGGCCAGGCCGTGTCAGGCCGTGCCAGCCCATTTGGCCATGTCTGTTATTCAATTAGATGGTCTAGATTTTAAGTTGGATTAGCCCTTTTTTCATTTTATATGGGTAGTAGATGATTATTTAATTAGATGGTTCAGATTTTAAGTTGGATTAGCCCTCTTTTTATTTTATAGGGGTAGTAGATGATTATTCAATTAGATGGTCTAGATTTTAAGGTGGATTAACCTTCTTTTCATTTTATAGGGGTAATAGATAATTATTTAATTAGATGGTTTTGGATTAGCTTTTTTTTATAGGGGTAGTAGATTAGAGGGCTCATCCCACCTGTCACGTGGGCAACCGGCGCTAAAGGCGGGATAATCCTATATCACGCGCAGGACACTAATAAACACTGATTATGGGCCAGCCCAAACTAGCTCCACGCTGACTGATTTTGCTTTTTTCGTTTCTGCTTGCATCTGTTTTCTTCTTTTTTCATTTACGTTATTTTTATTCTTCTCTATTTTTCCCCTTTTTTATGTCCTTCTTTTCTTTTAGTTTTAGTTTTTCTATCATTTTCTTGTTCATTTTAATTTTTTCCTTTTCCATTTTATGAACGTCTTTCAAACTCGTGACCATTTTTTGAAATCATGGACATTTTCATATTTTGTGTATTAATGAAATTGTGCAGAGTTTTTTAGAAACTCCTGAAAAAATGAATCCACGAACATTTTCTAAATTAACGATTTTATTTCTGATTTCGTGTTTTTATGAAATTGTGAACCTTTTTGGATCATTTTTATTGCACAAACATATTATGATTTTAAGTTTTTTCGATCATGATTTCGTGTTTCTGATTTATTTATTTTTATGAAATTTCAAAAATAATGGATTTCTTTTTTAATCGACAAACATATTATGATTTTTGGATCATTTTTAGAAGTTATGAAGTTTTTTTTGCTTCTAGTTTTTCAGTTTTGATAAAGTTTTTCAAAATATTTAATTTTTTAAGTTCTCATAATTTCTTAATATTTTTTATTATTGTTTCTCAAATTCATAAGTATTTTTCGAATTCCTGCATATTTTGAAAACTAACTAACCTTTATTTTTAGTCAGCTTTTTAACATTAAGATTTTCTTCAAATTCATATTTTTTGCAAATGAAGGATTTGTTTCTGTTTTGCTGAACATTTTTCATTCCATGAGTACTTTTGAATTTTAGCAACCTTTTTTTTAGAGAAGTCAGTGGTCAACCAGTCAATCAGTGAACGAAGTACGGAGGGCAATCAAGCTTCTAGTAAGCGATTGAAGCCCGTTCTTTTTACTAGGTCAAGGCCCACGCGTGGAATAAGCGCCCCCTCCTGCTAACGGCGAATAGCCTTGTTGGGCTCCCAAACATGTGAGTTTGCAGTATACGTGAAGTCTTCCCCTAGTGAAATCAATCCATGAGGGTAACATTATTCTGCAATAGTATGATGCTCCATGGGGGTATGGCTGAGAAACTTGCTAGTTACACAAGATAATTAAAGGATAATGTGAGTTAATGTTTTTGTATTTTCTGAATATAACACAACTGAAAATAGAAGTGCATTCAAAAGTTGTTGGAAGTATTCTTATGCTAAAAATTGGCCCGCGATTCATATATCACCAAAGTGCATCTTTTCAATATATAAAAGTGTAGCAATTTGCATAAATCATGTGAAAAAAAATTATGCTCATGCAAAAACATATGAAAATGTTGATTCCATACATATCGTACATTCATAATTACTCATATAAAGGATGATGGAATTACCGTGCCTCTGTGCCTACACGAGTGAGAATGCCCTATGCGTCGTCCATTTTGTAGTGGCGTGCCGCCGGGGCCTCTTGAGGGCTCTCCCGGCCATCCAATCTGGCCGGACGACGCACACACGGTCGATGTCCCTCGGGAGACCAGGACGGCTGGACGACAGGCGCGGATGGGACCACCGTCGTGTGGTAGCTTTGAGGTCGCCAGGGTGCGTCGTCCCAATCGCTTTTATGTCTGCATCGGGCGAGCATGAGCCACATGTCAACCTATTTGGACCTGCCGGGCTGGTTCGGTTGCGCCAGGCGGGATGGCCGTTGCGGTCGAAGTGCCTGCTCGTGCATGGGTCCAGCGCATCAGGCGACCTCTACGCGAACGGGTTTTGCCGAGATGGCCGGCTTGTGTCAGTCGGGTCCTGCACTGCACCCGCATTGTTAGCTCGCTCGTGCGATCATCCTTCATGATTGTTTGTCTTGTGTCGGATTGGTTATTTTAGTTTTCTTTGCTCCGCACGGCTACGTGCGGGCAGCTTGCGTGGTGCTTACCCAATGAGTAACAAGTTGTCTGACAACCAGACACCTAGACGGACATGCCCTACCAACTGGCGCACCCGGCTGACACGATAAACCAGGCCGTCTAGGGGAAGAGTCGCTAGCATACATACCCATATGTCACGTGCAAGTCATGATGTGACGAGTAGGGGGTGCTCCGTGGGCTTTTAGGTATTTTCCTTAAGGCGGCTGCGTTTACTTATAACTAAGTCGTTTCGCACGTCAGGGCATGACGCACACTGGCTTATGGTTCATTCAGCCTTGTTATTTCACAAGTCAGTGAAAGACCTCCTGATAGCTCCCCATACAGGGATCCATTTATCACTCTTTGAAGGAGTGATGTCTATTGGCGTATTGAAAGGCGGCTTCAACCCTTCGTGGCTCGGAAGTGAGGGCTTCGATGATTAGCTTTCTTACAGGAGTGGACTCCGATGTATTGTCCTCATGAATGTCGCGGGTCCACCTGAGCACATCGGACCAGAGCAAAGGGCCTGAGTCATAGAAATTTCTCACATAAATCATAGATTTAGCAAAGTCGGAGAGTTGTTTGTGAGGAGCAAATGTATTGTGTGGCCTCTTGGGCTTAACCACTTGAGGATTGGAGCTGGTGTAGCAGGAACAATGGTTTTGCCAGCATCCCCGGTCCTCCTCCTCTTTGGCGTACCATCTTGAGGGCCTTCTTCTAATCGGGCCCCTGAGATAGAAGCCTCACACCCCAGTTTCCCTTTGAAGCATTTACATCCACGTGAGGGCGTGGTCGTTGTACGTCCTCCTCAGCAGTGGCTCGCCCCCCTAATCATAGGTCTCACACTCATCATCATCGTCGTCGTCGTCGTCGTCATCATCATCATCATCATATTCTTCTTCTTCATCTTATTCCTTTTCTTCCTCGCCGTCATCCCCGTTATTCTTCTCCTCTTTAGGCGGAAGGTTACGACGAGGTGCAACTAGTTTCACCTTTGGCTCCATCAGCACCGCCAGCCCCTGGGCTCAAGGTTTGTCACGAAGCAATGGCTTGGACAATAAAGCGGTGGAAGTCACAAATTCCTTGAAAAACTAAAAGATTAAAGAGAGAAAGGGAACAACTAAGAAGCCGGAGCCAGAGGGCTCTTTGCTCAATAAAAGTGACTTACATTTCTTGGTGGGTTGCTAGAGCAAAACTTCTCCATGTCGACGCCAAGTGATACCTTCTTCACCTCCAATTCCATAGCCATGTGAATGTGCGCCAATATCTTGTCTTTGTGTAGCTCTCCGGATGCCATCCAGGTAGGGTCCTCCGGTACCTCACAGAGGTGCATAGGGGGGGGGGCTTGAGCGGCCAACGACAAAACCCGCTTTTGGAGCCATGCCTTAAGGGCCTACTTTCTTGTCAGCCCATGCTCAATCAAGCCTTTCACATCGCCAATCAAGACCCTTGTGTACTTAGGAGGTTTATCGACTGACTTTCATGACCTCGGGAGTTTTAGAGACAAGTTGACAAACGGAGGCAAACCTCCACCTTCGACAGTTGGCGGCATAGAACCACCCTTATGACAATCATGGACTGACTTGGATAGAGGAAGCTTCAAGTGGTCTGAATCAGGGAAGATTGGTGCCTCCATAGTGCCAAACCTCTCATCGTTCTTCTGAACCTTAACCTGAAAGAAGTACCGGAAAATCTCGATGTGCAACCGCATGCCCAACAAACACTCGCACAGATTAATAAAGTTGGCCATCTCTATAATCTCATTAGCACTCGAGAAAGTAGAAGAGCCCACACACAATGTTATGCAAGGGAACGGCAAACCCCTGAATATAAACTGTTGGTGAATCACTCGGTCCTCGCCAGACACCATGGGAGTGTCTCTCTTTGCAAAAAAAATACTATCCACAATGAGACTCTTCAGGTGCAAGTCGCGGGTGGTGGAAGGGAACCACTTTCCTGTGGTGGCATTCGCCTCTTACTTCTCTTATCCTCGACGACCGTGGTGCTTTGTACTTGTTCCATCCCAAATTGCTTCCAGGACCATGACTCTCACCACCCCGGCAACAGCTTCCCTTGCCTTCTGCCATGGGCGATCTGGGTGCGAAAGAGAGGAGATTGGGGCTCGAGAACAAAAGCTCGCGAGAGGTGGGAGAATAAGCATGAGGGAGATATGTGAAAAGGGAACAAAGGCCACAGAGAAATAGTTCGAAATATGCCCTAAAGGCAATAATAAAGTTGTTATTATCATATCTCCTTGTTCTTGATAAGTGTTTATTCTCCATGCTATGATTGTATTAACCAGGAACTCAAATACATGTGTGGATACATAAACATACATTATGTCCCTAGTGAGCCCCTACTAGACTAACTCGTTTATAAAAGATGGTTAAGTTTTTCTAACCACATACATGAGTTGTTATATTTAATAATGATATCAAATCATTAGGAGAATGATGTGATAGACAAACCCAATAATAAGATTATCATCTGATCGCGTCACTTAGTTTAATTGCTATTGCTTTCTTAATCTCAAGTATATATTCCTTAGACCATGAGATCGTGCCATTCCCTACTACCGGAAGTCTTATTTATGGGTATCAAACGTCACTTCATAACTGGGTTATCATAAAGTTGCTCGTCAGGTATCTTGGGTGGTATTTGTTGGGTTGCATGGATCGAGACTGGGATTTGTCACTCCATGTGACTGAGATATCTCTCTGGTCCTTCTCTGTAATATGACATCCTAAGTAGCTTGCAAGTATGTGACTAGTGTATTTACTCAGGGGGATATTATATTACAGAACTAGTAAAGAGAACTTACTCGTAACGAGATTGAACTAGGTATGATGATACCAACGAGCGAATCTAGGACAAATAACATATTGCCAGACAAAGAGAATTTTATACTGGGTTTTTTGAATCCTCGACACCCTGATTCACACCGATAAAAATCTTCTTTGAATATGTGGGAGTCATTATAGGCATTCAGGTCCTTCTATTGATTATTGATCGAAGAGGTGCTCATGTACGCATGTTCTCGAACCCGTAGGATCACACACTTAACCTTTAGTAATGCTAGGGTAGTAACGGGGTATTCATAATGGTGAGACCAAATATAGTTCCGAGTCTCAGATGGCATTTGGGATATCACGAGGAGCTTCGTTGTTTTTCAGGGTTCCGAAATATGTTGAAAAACATTCGGTATTGTACCGCGAAGGTTCTAGAAGGTTTTGGAGTGGGGCGCCCCTGCATGGAGGGACCCGCATGGACGTGGGTAGTGGGTAAAGGTCCCACACCCCTGGTCCAGGTGCACCAAGATACCCCTAAAAGTAATAGGATCATAACTCGAAGGGATATGATCAAGATCGCCAAAAAAGGGGAATTGCTATCGCTGGAGAAGGAAAGGAGGGACCCCCCTATCGGTATAAGCATCTCCGGGTTGAGCTTCTTCAAGCCGCCCTTACAACAATGCAGAATATATCATGTCTTGTTTATTTTTTGCAGGTACTATCTCTTAAAAGATGAGCCGTCGTTAAGTGTTTTGCAAGAGCAAATGGATCTTTTAATAGCCAATATGGCTGGATCTTCATGCTTTATCATAACCAGTAATAAATGATTGGGGTTTTTCAAACCAGCTCAGAGAAATTATTATTTTGCAAAGAGCCGCCCTGTTAGATATAATGATGTATCATCTAATTGGCCGGTTTTCGGATTTATTTAATTATGCTCTGTAGTAATCTACAACACTCATGGATTTCTCAAACTTATATTTGCCGGGTTGCACCACAACCACAAGCAGGAATTTCATGTCAAAGACAAAGGAATTATTTCAGGATATTCATTCCGGGTTAAATTACAACCACGATCAAAGATTCATTCAAACAAATTGTGGTGAGTCATATTATTCTCACATAGTCCAGAGTCGCCGCAGGAAGACGACCCGACACTTGGGGGCTACATTATTCAAGTCCAAGTTTATATGAATTATGCAAGTCCCATGTCGCTGCAAGCATGCACCACGGCACTTGGGGGCTAATGCAAGCCGGCGCTCAGATTATTATATTGTCAGCAAGACCCTATTATCTCAAAGAGATGACCCGACCCTTCTATATTTTCTCAAGAAGATGAGCCGGCCTTTCTATATTTTTATAAGTCCCAGCCCAGTAAATTCTTACTGACCCAGCACTTGGGGACTACACCACTCAGATCAACTTTCTAAAAAGTCCCAAGCCGCCGCAGGCGTGCGACCCGGCACTTGGGGGCTACAGTATTCAGCTGTTCCAACAGATTAAGAGGGTCAAATTGAAGACCCGGCACATCACATTCTGATGAGCCGGCCCTTGGGGGCTACACCCGCCGAAGCATTATAAGGTATAAAGCAATTATAAGTCCCAGGTTGCTGCAGGCAGGACAACCCGACACTTGGGGGCTACACAATCCAAAATATTATTGCAAAGCACCAAGTTATCATGGACAATCTCGGAGCTTGGGGGCTACAGGTAATATGGACATATCAAAAACTTTGAGGAGAATTTTGAAGATGTTAAGTATGGAGTTCAGTTGTTAGTCCCGGCGTCACCAACACTTATGACCCGGTGTTATCAAAAGATCATAAACCCGACAGAGTTTATATAAGCCGCCCTGCTTCACAACAATGGAAGTCCGGTTCTACATCAGATGGATTTTCATCCCAATATTTATCAAGTCAGCAGGATTCTAGTTATTTAACCCGGAGTCACCAACGATAATGACCCGGCATCATCAATGATTATGACCCGACGGAGATGACCCGCCAAGAGTATTGGAAGCCGACTCAATGGCATATGGGTGTTCTATTCTCAATATTTTTCAAAAGACATTGACAAGCAAGATGATTATCAAGACGACTCATTCATATGGAGAAAAGACCCGGATTTCTGAGAAGCCATTTTATAAGCCGGCCAAAGGAGCAAGCCGGCCACTTAACATATTTTTTACTCTTATTTTCAGGAGCTTACCATGAATAAATTCAAGCTAACCTGGGGGCTAATGATGGGGATATACCCCATGGTATGACCCGGCCTGGTGACTCACAGGAGACCCGGCCAAAGACATGACATCTTATTAATGACCCGGCCAGGCAACTCACAGGAGACCCGTTAAAGACATGACATATTATTTATGACCCGGCAAGCGGGTCACGGGATGACCAAGCCCAAGACCCGGCGGGTGAGCCGGCGCCAGGCGGCTCACAAGAGAAGGCCCACAGGAGAAGGCCCACAAGAGAGAAGGATTCCCTTAAAGGAAATAAGACCCGGAGTAGGATTCGTGAGAGACTAGTCCTAATCCTACTCCTAGTAGGACTCTATTTGTAAACCTACCCTCTCCACTTATATAAGGAGGGGTAGAGCACCCCTAGAGGGACAAGTTCTCAAGAGACACAAGTCTACAAGTTTAGACAACACAAGAGATTAGAGACACAAGAGATTAGAGGTAGCGATTAGCACCCTTGTAACCGAGAGATCTTCATCATCATCAATACCAGACAAGCAGGACGTAGGCTTTTACCTTCATCGGAGGGGCCGAACCTAGGTAAAACTCCGTGTCTTCTCGATTCCGAGCAACCCCTTCAAGCCGCCACGTAGTTGCATCTCGCCCCGAACCTAAGTCCGTTCGCCCGGACACCTGACATGACAAATCCACGACACCCCCCCTTGGCCACCGGCCCAAGGGGATTGGATGAGGGGCCAAGCCCCCAGGCCCACGCCTATATAAAGATGGGAGGCGTGAGGGAAGCCCACATCCCATGCCTAAGGAGCCTCCTGTTGGGGAACGTTGCATGGGAAACAAAAAATTTCCTAGCACACACAAGATCTATCCATGGTGATGAGCATCTATGAGAGGGAGAGTGGATCTACATACACTTGTAGATCGCTAAGCGGGAAGCGTTAAGGAATGCGGTTGGTGTAGTCGAACGTCTTCGCGATCCAAATCGTCGAGCGTCCCGCGATCTCATCACGATCCATCCCGCGATCCAATCACGATCCATCCCGCGAACTCATCACGATCCCTCCCGCGATCTCATCACGATCCGTCTCGCGATCTTCATCACGGTCCTTCCGATCTAACGCCGAACGAACGGCACCCCGCGTTCAACACACGTACAGCTCGATGACGATCTCCGCCTTCTTGATCCAGCAAGAGGGAGCGGAGAGGTAGACGAGTTCTCTGGTAGTACGACGGCGTTGCGGCGATGATGGTGGAGGAATTCCAGCAGGGCTTCGCCTAAGCACCGCTGAAAACCAATCTAGAGGAGAAACTACGATCTAGAAGAAAGGTAGCACGTGGCTATTAGGGTTAGCTTTTCCCTCTAGATCCTCTAGTATATATAGGAGGGAGGGAGGGGAGGAGGCAGCCTCAAACCCTCAAGGTTAGGTCGAAATTGGAGGTGGAGGAGTCCTACTCCAATCCTATTAGGAGTAGGATTCCTCCTTTCCACTTGGAAACTCTTTCCACCTCTCCACCTTTGGATTTTTTTTCCTTGTCAAACCACACCAGCCGCATGGGCCCTTAGAGGAGGCTTAGTCCAGCCCATGAGGGGCTGGTTTACCTCCTCCCACAGCCCATGTAGCATCTTGGGTCAAGACACCCCTCCCGATGGTCCCTCGGTACCCTCTCGGCACTCCCGGTACACTACCGATGAGCCCGAAACTTTTCCGGTGACCAAAACAGGACTTCCTATATATCAATCTTTACCTCTGGACCATTCCGGAGCTCGTTGTGACATCCAGGATCTCATCTGGGACTCCGAACAACCTTCAGTCACCACCATACATAACTCTATACTACCGAAACGTCACTGAACCTTAAGTGTCAGACCCTGCAGGTTCGAGAACTATGTAGACATGACCGAGACACCTCTATGGTCAATAACCAATAGCGGGACCTGGATGCCCATATTGGTTCCTACATATTCTATGAAGATCTTTATTGGTCGAACCTCTATGTTAAGGATTCAATTAATCCCGTATGTTGTTCCCTTTGTTCTTCGGTGTGTTACTTGCCCAAGATTCGATCGTCGGCATCTCCATACCTAGTTCAACCTCGTTACCAGCAAGTCTCTTTACTCGTTCCGTAATACAAGATCCCGTGGCTAACACTTAGTGACATTGCTTGCAAGGCTTATTGTGATGTTGTATTACCGAGTGGGCCCTGAGATACCTCTCCGTCACACGGAGTAAGAAATCCCAGTCTTGATCCATGCCAACCTGACAGACACCCTCGGAGATACCTGTAGAGCACCTTTATAGTCACCCATTTACGTTGTGACGTTTGATACACACAAGGCACTCCTCCGGTGTCAGTGAGTTGCATGATCTCATGGTCATAGGAACAAATACTTGACATGCAGAAAACAGTAGCAATAAACTGACACGATCATATGGTACGTTTGTAGTTTGGGTCTTGTCCATCACATCATTCTCCTAATGATGGGAGAATGATGTGATCCCACTATCAAATGACCTCTCATGTCCATGACTAGGAAACCATAGCCATCGTTGATGAACGAGCTAGTCTATTAGAGGCATACTAGGGACATGGTGTTGTCTATGTATCCACACATGTATCTGAGTTTCCGATTAATACAATTATAGCATGGATAATAAACGATTATCATGAACAAGGAAATATGATAATAACCAATTTATTATTCCATCTAGGGCACATTTCCAACAGTCTCCCACTTGCACTAGAGTCAATAATCTAGTTCACATCACCATGTGATTCACATTGTTATGAATCTAACACCAAATGAGTTATGGGGCTCGATCATGCTTTGCATGTGAGAGAGGTCTTTTAGTCAACGGGTCTGCGACATTCAGATCCATGTGTACTTTGCAAATCTCTATGTCATACTATAGACACTGCTACCACACTCCACTTGGAGCTATTCCAAATGGCTGCTCCACTATACGTATCCGGATCACTACTCAGAGTCATCCAGATTGGTGTTAAAGTTTGCATCGACGTAACCCTTTACGACGAACTCTTTATCACCTCCATAATCGAGAAATATTTCCTTAGTCCTCTAGTTACTAAGGATAATCCTGACCGTTGTCCAGTGATCCACTCCTGGATCACTTTTCTACCCCCTTGACACACTCATGGCAAGGCACACACCAGCTGCGGTACACAGCATGGCATAATATAGAGCCTATGTCTAAGGCATAGGGGACGACGTTCTTCCTTTCTATTTCTTCTGTCGTTGTCGAGCTTTGAGTCTCACTGAACTTCACACCTTACAAATCAGGCGAAAACTCTTTCTCCGTCCGATCCATTTTGAACTCTTTCAAAATCTTGTCAAGGTATGTACTCATTGAAAGTATCATCAAGCATCTTGATCTATCTCTATAGATCTTGATGCCCAACAATTAGGTAGCTTTATCCATGTCTTCCTTTGAAAAACTCTTTTCAAACAAGCGTTTATGCTTTCCAAAAATTCTACATCATTTCCGATCAACAATATGTCAACCACATATGCTTACCAGAAACTCTATAGTGCTCCCACTTACTTTATTGTAAATACAAGTTTCTCATAAATTTTGTATAGACTCAAAAAACTTTGATCACCTCATCAAAGTGTATATTCCAACTCCGAGATGCTTGCTTCAGTTCATAGAAGGATCACTGAAGCTTGCACACCTTTTAGCATTCTTTGGACCGACAAAACCTTCTGGTTGTATCTCATACAACCTTTCCTTAAGGAAGGAAATGATGTTTTGACATCCATCTGCCAGATTTCATAATTGAAAAAATGCAGCAACTGCTAACATAATTCCAACAGACTTTAGCATCGCTACGAGTGAGAAAGTCTCATCGCAGTCAACTCCTTGAACTTTTCGGAAACTTCTTTGCGACAAGTCGAGCTCTATAAATGGTGACATTTACCATCAGCGTCTGTCATCATCTCAAAGGTCCATTTGTACTCGACGACCTGCCGTCCAACGAGCAAGTCTACCAAAGTCTATACTTGGTTTTCATACATGGATCCTTTCTCGGATTTCATGGCCTCTAACCATTTGTCGGAATCCGGGCCCATCATCGCTTCTCCACAGCTCGTAGGTTCATCGTTGTCCAACAACATGACCTCCAAGACAGGGTTGTCGTACCGCTCAGGTAAGGATGGCAATGGGTAGGGTATGGGCAGGGTAGAGAAATACCATACCCATACTCGTATAGTTAGTGGGTACAAAATTCTACCCACACCCGTACCCATGGGTATGAAACTTTACCCATACCCATACCCAACGGGTACTCGTACCCATTGGGTCCCCTGCGGGTAGAACAAATACTACACAAGTTGTTCATAATTTTACACTCATTGATAACACATTTGACAAAACAATCAATTTTCTCAACTCAGTAATAGGTAGGTGAGTACATGACAACTTTCAAAATTTAGAAATCAGAACATACTCATAAGTCAATAGGAGTAGACAAGTCACTTGACAAATTAATGATTAATTGATGACAACTTAACATTAGTTCACAAGCGGGGAGGGTATGGGTATACCCACGGGTACAAGGAAATACTCGTACCCCACCCATGACTTAACGGGCAGGGTATGGGTACAACCCATGGGTATTAAAGTTTGCCCAAACCCTGCCCATGCGGGTATGGTACCCGCGGGTACCCATACCCATGGGTAAAATTGCCATCCTTACGCTCAGGAGCAGTACATATCCTTGTTGACCTACGAGGTTCGATAGTAACTTGATCCGAAGCTTCATGATCATCATCATTAACCTCTTCAACTAACGTAGGCTTCACAGAAACATCTTCCTGCGCTGCGCTACTCTCTGGTTGAACAAAGGTTCAACAACCTCATCAAGTTCTATCTTCCTCCCACTCAATTCTTTCGAGAGAAACTCTTTCTCGAGAAAGGACCTAGTTTTAGCAACAAACATTTTATGCTTGGATCTAAGATAGAAGGTTCACCCAACTGTTCTTAGGGTATTCTATGAAGATGCATTTGTCCGCGTTGGGTTTGAGATCATTCGGCGAAAACATTTTCCACACAAGCATCGCAGCCCCAAACATTAAGAAATGACAGCTTGGGTTTCTATCAAACCCTAATTCACACGGTGTCATCTCAACGGATTTAGATGGTGCCCTATTTAAAGTGAATGTAGTTGTCTCTAATGCATAATCCCAAAATTATAGTAGCAAAACAATAAGAGACATCATAGCACGCACCATATCCAATAGAGTACGACTATGACATTCAGACACACCATCACACTATGGTGTTCTAGGTGGCGTGAGTTGTGAAACAACTTTCACATTGTCTAAAGTTGTATGCCAAACTCGTAACTCAGATACTCACCTCCACGATCATATCGCAGACATTTCTATCTTCTTGTCACGATAATTTTAAACTTCACTCTGAATTTGCTTGAACCTTTCAAATGATTCAGACTTGTGTTTCATTAAGTAAATATATACTATATCTACTCAAATCATTAGTGAAGGTAAGAGAATAACGATATCCACCGCACGCTACAAGACTCATTGGATTGCATACATCAACATGTATCATTTCCAATAAATCACTTGCCCGCTCCATCGATCTGGAAAACGGGGTCCTTAGTCATCTTGCCCAAGAGGCATGGTTCGCATGTCTCAACCGATTCAAAATCGAATGAGTCCAAAGAACCATAAGCATGGAGTTTCTTCATGCGCTTTATACCAATATGACATTTAGCGGCAGTGCCACAAGTATGTGGTACTATCATTATTAACTTTGTATCTTTTGGCATCAATGTTATGAGCATGTGTATTACTACGATCAAGATTCAACAAACCATTCTCACTGGGTGCATGACCATTGAAGATATCTTTCATGTAAACAGAATAACCATTATTCTCTAACTTAAATGAATACCCGTGTTGCAATAAACACGATCTAATCACGTTCATGCTCAACGCAAAACACCAAATAACATTTATTTAGGTTCGTCACTAATCCCGAAGGTAGAGAGAGCGTGCGATGTTGATCACATCAACCTTGGAAACATTTCCAACACACATCGTCACCTCACCCTTAGCTAGTTCTCCGTTTATTTCATAGCTTTTACTTCGAGTTACTAACATTTAGCAACGGAACCGGTATCCAATACCCAGGTGCTACTAGGAGTACTCGCAAGGTACACATCATTAACACGTATATCAAATATACTTCTATCGATGTTGCCAGCCTTCTTATCTACCAAGTATCTAGGGTTGTTCCGCTTCAGCGACCGCTCTTCTCATAATCAAAGCACTTCGTCTCGGGTTTGGGTTCAACTTTGGGTTGCTTCACTGGAGCAGCAACTGACTTGCTATCCATGAAGTCTCCCTCCTTGCTCTTGCCCTTCTCGAAACTAGTGGTTTGACTAACCATCAACACTTGATGCTCCTTCTTGATTTCTACCTTCGTTGTGTCAAACATCGTGAACAGCTCACGTATCATTATTTCTATCCCTAACATTTTATAGTTCATCACCAAGTTCTAGTAGCTTAGTGAAAGTGACTTGGAGAACTATATCAATCACTATCTTATCTGGAAGATCAACTCCCACTCGATTCAAGCGATTGTAGCACCCAGACAATCTGAGCACATGCTCAACGATTGAGCTATTCTCTTTCATCTTGCAGGCAAAGAATCTTGTTGGAGATCTCATATCGTGCAACATGGGCACGAGCCTAACATCCTAATTTCAGCTCTTAGAACATCTCATATGTTTCGTGACGTTCAAAACGTTTTGGAGCCTCAATTCTAAACCGTAATGCATGACGCACTAAACTATCAAGTAGTCATTAGAACGTGCCTGTCAGATGTTCACAACATCTACAGACGACGCTAGAGGGGTTGGCGCACCGAGCGGTGCATTAAGGACATAAGCCTTCTGTGCAGCAATGAGTACAATCCTCAGATCACGGACCCAGTCCGCAATATTGCTACCATCATCTTTCAACTCTATTTCTCTAGGAACATATAAAAGTTCAAGGGAGCTACAGCGCGAGCAAGTAATCTACAACATAATTTGCAAAGAACTCCCACTCAAATTGACATCCCTCCGGTCATTCGAGTGATACATGATCCAAATTCACCAACTCAAGTCCGATCATCACGTGAGTTGAGGTGGTTTCAATGGTTAACATCATCATGTTGATCATATCTACTATATGACTCATGTTCGACCTTTCGGTCTCTTGTGTTCCAGGGTCATGTCTATACATGCTAGGCTCGTCAAGTTTAACCCGAGTGTTTTGCATGTGCAACACTGGCTTGCACCCGTTGTATGTGAACGTAGAGTCTATCACACCCGATCCTCATGTGGTGTCTCGACATGACAAACTTTCGCAATGGTGCACACTCGGGGAGAACACAATTTATCTTGAAATTAAGTGAGGGATCACCTTATAATGCTACCGTCGTCCTAAGCAAAACAAGGTCCATAAAAGGATAAACATCACATGAAAATCATAAGTGACATGATATGGCCATGAACTGGTGCTTTTGATCTCCATCTTGAAAGCACCGACATGATCTCCATCGCCACCGGCATGACACCATGATCTGCATCATCTTGATCTCCATCAACGTGTCGCCATCGAGGCTGTCACACCCACCATGCTTCTACTACTATTGCTACCGTTTAGCGATAAAGTAAAGCATTACATAGCGCTTAATGATTGACACGCAGGTCATACAATAATTAAAGACAACCCTATGGCTCCTGCTGGTTGCCGTACTCATCGACATGAAAGTCATGATATTCTATACAAAACATGATCATCTCATACATCACATATATCTCATCATGTAATTGGCCATATCACATCACAACATACCCTGCAAAAACAAGTTAGACGTCCTCTAATTGTTGTTGCATGTTTTACATGGCTGGTACGGGTATCTAGCAAGAACAATTCTCGCCTACGCAAAAACCACAACGGTGATACATAAGTTGCTTTTCAACCTTCTCAAGGACCGCCTTTGTCGAATCCGATCCAACTAAAGTAGGAGAAACAGACACCCGCCAGCCATCTTTGTGCAACGAGGTTACACATCAGTCGATGGAACCGGTCTCTCATAATAGTACGAGTAAGGTTGGTCTGGACCACTTCTTCCCACAATACCGTTCAACCAAAACATGACCAAGGGAGGAAGCAATCTAAGCATCAACGCCCACAAACTCTTCGTGTTCTACTCGAGATCTCATCTACACATAGACCTAGCTCATGATGCCACTGTTGGGGAACGTTGCATGGGAAACCAAAATTTTCCTACACACACGCAAGATCTATCCATGGTGATGAGCATCTACGAGAGGGAGAGTGGATCTACATACCCTTATAGATCGCTAAGCGGGAAGCATTAAGAAACACGGTTGGTGTAGTCGAACGTCTTCGCGATCCAAATCGGTGAGCGTCCCACGATCTCTTCACGAACCGTCCCGCGATCCAATCATGATCCGTCCTGCGAACTCATCACGATCCGTCCCGCGATCTCATCACGATCCGTCTCGCAATCTTGATCACGGTCCTTCCGATCTAGCGTCGAACGGACGACACCTCCGCGTTCAGCACACGTACAGCTCGATGACGATCTCCGCCTTCTTGATCCAGCAAGAGGGAGCAAAGAGGTAGACGAGTTCTCCGGCAGCACGACGGCGTTGCGGCGATGGTGGTGGAGGAATTCCAGCAGGGCTTCGCCTAAGCACCGATGAAAACCAATCTAGAGGAGAAACTACGATCTAGAGGAGAGGTAGCACGTGGATATTAGGGTTAGCTTTTCCCTCTAAATCCTCTAGTTTATATAGGAGGGAGGGAGGGGAGGACGCAGCGTCAAACCCTCAAGGTTTTCTCGAAATTGGAGGTGGAGGAGTCCTACTCCAATCCTATTAGGAGTAGGATTCCTCCTTTCCACTTGGAAACTCTTTCCACCTCTCCACCTTTGGATTTTTTCCTTCTCAAACCACACCAGCCGCATGGGCCCTTAGAGGAGGCTTAGTCCAGACCACCAAGGGCTGTTTTACCTCCTCCCACAGCCCATGTAGCCTCTTGGATCGAGACACCCCTCCCGACGGTCCCCCGGTACCTTCCCGGCACTCCCGGTACCCTACCGATGAGCCGGAAACTTTTCCGATGACCAAAACAGGACTTCCTATATATCAATCTTTACCTCCGGACCATTCCGGAGCTCCTCGTGACGTCCGGGATATCATCTGGGACTCCGAACAACCTTTGGTCACCACCATACATAACTCTATACTACCGAAACGTCACTGAACCTTAAGTGTGCAGACCCTGCGGGTTCGAGAACTACGTAGACATGACAGAGACACCTCTACGGTCAATAACTAATAGCGGAACCTGGATGCTCATATTGGTTCCTACATATTCTATGAAGATCTTTATCGGTCGAACCTCTATGCCAAGGATTCAATTAATCCCGTATGTTGTTCCCTTTGTTCTTCGGTGTGTTACTTGCCCGAGATTCGATCGTCGGCATCTCCATACCTAGTTCAACCTCATTACCAGCAAGTCTCTTTACTCATTCCATAATACAAGATACCGTGGCTAACACTTAGTCACATTGCTTGCAAGGCTTAGTGTGATGTTGTATTACCGAGTGGGCCCTGAGATACCTCTTCGTCACACAGAGTAACAAATCCCAGTCTTGATCCATGCCAACCCGACAGACACCCTTAGAGATACTTGTAGAGCACCTTTATAGTCACCCGGTTATGTTGCGACGTTTGATACACACAAGACACTCCTCCGGTGTCAGTGTATTGCATGATCTCATGGTCATAGGAACAAATACTTGATATGCAGAAAACAGTAGCAATAAACTGACACGATCATATGCTACGTTTGTAGTTTGGGTCTTGTCCATCACATCATTCTCCTAATGATGTGATCCTGTTATCAAATGACATCTCATGTCTATGACTAGGAAACCATAGCCATCTTTGATCAACGAGCTAGTCTATTAGAGGCATACTAGGGACATGGTGTTGTCTATGTATCCACACATGTATCGGAGTTTCCGATTAATACAATTATAGCATGGATAATAAACGATTATCATGAACAAGGAAACATGATAATAACCAATTTATTATTGCCTCTAGGGCATATTTCCAACACCTCCCTCCCTGCTCCTCCTCCTTCCCCCTTCGTAGCCGCTTGGCGAAGCCCTGCTGGAGCTCCACCATAAAATCCACCACCATGTCGTCATGCTGGCTTAGATACCATCTACCTCATCCTCTCACTTTTTAGATTAAGAATAAGGAGACGCCACTAATCCGTACATGTTCATATCTCGGTGGTGTCGTTCGTGTAGTGCTGGATCAGATTAGACCATGAAAATAGCACGACTATGCCAACCACGTTCATTAGAATGTTTCCGCCTTCGGTCTACAAGGGTATGTAGACTCTCCCACTCACTGCTAGCATTTATTAGATTGGATCTTGTGTAAATTCATAGGAAATATTTTTGTTTTGCACACAACGATTCACCAAAAATATGCCCTACCTCTTTTATGCCTCCGCATGACCCCCGAGTGACTGGTTAGGTTAGAAGACACATATCACATTTTTTCTACGAGGTTTCCCACCACGCAAAAGTAATATCAAAACTTCTTGGTTGCTATCATTTCTTTACAACACAGTGCTGGGACGTGATCGATGTGTGCGGTCATGACGCCATGGTTTCTGCCACAGGCATGTTCTGACTCTATCCAGCCGGATGCATTCCCAAGCCTAATACACAAAGCACGATGTCATCAAGACTATGAATCCTAATGTGGACCAAGATGTTTGATGTTGTGCGAGGATCCTCAAACAGGAGAGGATGAATAGCCAGGTGTAGGATCAAAAGTATGTCTAGAGGAGGTGATTAGACTACTTGACCAAGTAAAAAACTTAACATTTTTCCAGTTTTATCGGTTGGCAAGTTTTAGCAATTTTACCAAGTCTAACACACCCTACACATGCAAGTATGTGAGTATAGCAGCGAAAAGTAATGACATGCAAGTATAAGTAAAGGGAGGTATACGAAGATCAAACGCAATGAAGACAAAAAGATTTTTGGTGTGGTTCCGATAGGTGGTTCTATCGTACGACCATGTTGATCGAGACTTCAACCCACGGAGAGTAACGGCTGAGAGAGTCCACAGAGGGCTCCACCCATGAAGGGTCCACGAAGAAGCAACCCTGTTTATTCCACCATGGCTTACATCCACGAAGGACTAGCCTCACTCGGGGTAGATCTTCACGAAGTGGGTGATCTCCTTGCCCTTACAAACTTTTGGTTCAACTCCACACGACTTGGAGGCTTCCAAGCGACACCTAGCCTATCTAGGAGACACCACTCTCCAAAAGTTAATAGATGATGCATGGATGATGAACTCCTTGGTCTAGTGCTTCAAAAGATAGTCTCCCCAACAGTCAATCACGCTCTCATAGAATTTGGCTTGGTAGGTTGGCAACAACTTGGGGAGGCTAGAAATCAAGATTCATATGTTAGGAATGGAAGATCTTGATCTCAACACATGAGTAGGTGGTTCTCTCTCAGAAAACGAATGGTGGAAGTGTTTGCCTGTTCCGAGTGCTCTCTCCACGAGTGAGAGGGGGTGGAGGGGGTATATATATGTTGGGGAACGTTGCGTGGGAAACAAAAAATTTCCTACGCACACGCAAGATCTATCCATGGTGATGAGCATCTACGAGAGGGAGAGTGGATCTACGTACCCTTGTAGATTGCTAAGCGGGAAGCGTTAAGAAACGCGGTTGGTGTAGTCGAACATCTTCGCGATCCAAATCACCGAGTGTCCCGCGATCACATCACGATCCGTCCCGCAAACTCATCACGATTCGTCCCGCGATCTCATCACGATCCGTCCCGTGAACTCATCACGAACCGTCTCACGATCTTGTTCACGGTCCTTCCGATCTAGCGCCGAACGGACGACACCTCCGCGTTCAGCACACGTGCAGCTTGATGACGATCTCCATCGTCTTGATCTAGCAATAGGAAGTAGAGAGGGAGAAGAGTTCACCAGCAGCATGACGGTGCTCCGGTGATGGTGGTGGAGCAATTCCGGCAGGGCTTCGCCTAAGCACTGCAGAAAACCGATCTAGAGGAGAAACTATGCACTAGAGGAACGGGTAGTACGTGGCTGAAAATTCTGTGCCAAAACCCTAAAATACTATAGTATATATAGGAGGAGAGGAGGAGGAGTCTTGGCTGCCAAAAAGCCAGCCCTTTGGTCGACCAAAGTGGGGAGGGGAGGAGCACTCCTCCAATCCTAGTAGGACTAGGATTCCTCCCTTTTTTTGGCCTTTTTCCACCTTTTTCCCTTTGGGCTTTTTCTCCCAGATGCATGGGCCTTGTGTGGGACTTCCACCAGCCCACAAAAGGCTGTTATTTACTCTCCCACAGCCCATTAAGCCTCTTGGGTTGAAATACCCCTCCCGATGGTCTCCCGGTACACTACCGATGAGCCTGAAACTTTTCCGGTGACCAAAATAGGACTTCCTATATATGAATCTTTACCTCCGGACCATTCCGGAGCTCCTCGTGATGTTCGAGATCTCATCCGGGACTCCGAACAACCTTCGGTCACCACCATACATAACTCTATACTACCGAAACGTCACCAAACCTTAAGTGTGCAGACCCTGCGGGTTCGAGAACTATGTAGACATGACCGAGACACCTCTACGGTCAATAACCAATGGCAGGACCTGGATATCCACATTGGTTCCTACATATTCTACGAAGATCTTTATCGGTCGAACCTCTATGTCAAGGATTCAGTTAATCCCGTATGATGTTCCCTTTGCTCTTCGGTATGTTACTTGCCCGAGATTCGATCGTCGGTATCTCCATACCTAGTTCAACCTCGTTAACGGCAAGTCTCTTTACTCGTTCCGTAATACAAGATCCCGTGACTAACACTTAGTCACATTGCTTGCAAGGCTTATTGTGATGTTGTATTACCGAGTGGGACCTGAGATACCTCTCTGTCACACGGAGTAACAAATCCTAGTCTTGATCCATGCCAACTCAACAGACACCCTCGGAGATACCTGTAGAGCACCTTTATAGTCATCGAGTTACGTTGCGACGTTTGATACACACAAGGTACTCCTCCGATGTCAGTGAGCTGCATGATCTCATGGTCATAGGAACACATACTTTGACATGCAGAAAACAGTGGCAACAAACTGACACGATCATATGCTACGTTTGTAGTTTGGGTCTTGTCCATCACATCATTCTCCTAATGATGTGATCCCGTTATCAAATGACATCACATGTCAATGGCTAGAAAACCTTGACCATCTTTGATCAACGAGCTAGTTCAATAGAGGCATACCAGGGACAGAGTGTTGTCTATTTACCCACACATGTAATGTATTTCCATTCAATACAATTATAGCATGGATAATAAACGATTATCATGAACAAGGAAATATGATAATAACTAATTTATTATTGCCTCTAGGGCATATTTCCAATAGTCTCCCACTTGCACTAGAATCAATAATCTAGTTCACATCACCATGTGATTTGCATTGTTATGAATCTAACACCCAATGAGTTCTGGGGCTCGATCATGCTTTGCATGTGAGAGAGGTCTTATAGGCAACCGGTCTGCGACATTCAGATCCGTGTGTACTTTGCAAATTTTTATGTCAAACGTAAACACTGCTACCACACTCCACTTGGTACTATTCCAAAAGGCTGGTCCACTATACGTATCCAGATTGCTACTACGAGTCATCCGGATTGGTGTTAAAGCTTGCATCGATGTGACTCTTTACGACGAACTTCTTTATCACCTCCATAATCGAGAAACATCTCCTTAGTCTTTTAGTTACTAAGGATAATCTTGACCGCTGTCCAGTGATCCAGTCCTGGATCACTCTTGTACCCCTTGACGGACTCATGGCAAGGCACACACAGGTGCGGTATACAGCATGGCATACTATACAGAGCCTATGGCTAAGGCATAGGGGACGACATTCGTCCTTTCTCTTTCATCTGCCGTGGTCTAGCTTTAAGTCTCACTAAACTTCACACCTTACAAAGCAGGCGAGAACACTTCTCTCTGACTAATCCATTTTGAACTCTTTCAAAATCTTGTCAAGGTATGTACTCATTGAAAGTCTTATCAAACATCTTGATCTATCTTTATAGATCTTGATGCTCAATAATTAGGTAGCTTTATCCAGGTCTTCCTTTGAAAAAATCTTTTCAAACAACCGTTTATGCTCTCCAGAAACTCTATATCATTTCCGAATAGCAATATGTCATCCACATATACTTATCAGAAACTCTATATTGCTCCCACTCACTTTATTGCAAATACAAGTTTCTCGTAAACTTTGTATAGACTCAAAAACTTTAATCACCTCATCAAAGTGTATATTCCAACTCCGGGATGCTTGCTTCAGTTCATAGAAGGATCACTGAAGCTTGCACAACTTTTAGCATCCTTAGGACTGACAAAACCTTCTGGTTGTATCACATACAACCTTTCCTCAAGAAAGGAAATGATGTTTTGGCATCCATCTGCCAGATTTCATAATTGAAAAATGCAGCAACTGCTAACATAATTCTAACAGACTTTAGCATCGCTACGAGTGAGAAAGTCTCATCGTAGTCAACTCCTTGAACCTATCGGAAACTTCTTTGTGGCAAGTCGAGCTTTATAAATGGTGACATTCACCATCAGCGTCTGTCTTCATTTTAAAGATCCATTTGTACTCAACGACCTGCCGTCCAACGAGCAAGTCTACCAAAGTCTATACTTGGTTTTCATATATGGATCCTTTCTCGGATTTCATGGCCTCTAACCATTTGTCAGAATCCGGGCCCATCATCGCTTCTTCACAGCTCGTAGGTTCATTGTTGTCCAACAACATGACCTCCAAGACAGGGTTGTTGTACTGCTCAGGAGCAGTACACATCCTTGTCGACCTATGAGGTTTGATAGTAACTTGATCCGAAGCTTCATGATCATCATCATTTACTTCCTCTTCAACTGACGTAGGTTCCACAGAAACATCTTTCTGCGCTGCGCCACTTTCTGGTTGAAGTGAAGGTTCAATAACCTCATCAAGTTCTATTTTCCTCGTAGGTTGATAGTAACTTGATCCGAAGCTTCATGATCATCATCATTAACTTCCTCTTCAACTGACGTAGGCTTCACAGAAACATCTTTCTGCGCTGCGCTACTTTCTGGTTGAAGTAGAGTTCAATAACCTCATCAAGTTCTATCCTCCTCCCACTCAATTCTTTCAAGAGAAACCTTTTCTCGAGAAAGGACTCAGTTTTAGCAATAAACATTTTATGCTTGGATCTGAGATAGAAGGTTCACCCAACTGTTCTTTAGGGTATTCTATGAAGATGCATTTGTCCGCTTTGGGTTCGAGCTCATTAGGTGAAAACATTTTCCACACAAGCGTCGCAGCCCCAAACATTAAGAAATGACAGCTTAGGTTTCTATCAAACCATAATTCACACGGTGTCATCTCAACGGATTTAGATGGTGCCCTATTTAAAGTGAATGTAGTTGTCTCCAATGCATAACCCCAAAATTATAGTAACAAAAGGATAATAGACATCATAGCACGCACCATATCCCATAGAGCACGACTATGACGTTCGGACACACCATCACACTATGGTGTTTCAGGTGGCGTGAGTTGTGAAAAAATTTTCACATTGTCTAAAGTTGTATGCCAAACTCGTCACTCAGATATTCACCTCCACGATCATATCGCAAACATTTTTATCTTATTTTCACGATGATCTTAAACTTCACTCTGAATTTGCTTGAACCTTTCAAACAATTCAGACTTGTGTTTCATTAAGTAAATATACACTATATCAACTCAAATCATCAGTGTAGATAAGAAAATAATGATATCCACCGCTCGCTACAAGACTCATTGGATTGCATACATCAACATGTATCATTTCCAATAAATCACTTCCCCACTTCATCAAAACAGAAAACGGGGTCCTTAGTCATCTTGACCAAGAGGCATGGTTCGCATGTCTCAACCGATTCGAAATCGAATGAGTCCAAAGATCCATCAGCACGGAGTTTCTTCATGCGCTTTATACCAATATGACATTTAGCGGCAGTGCCACAAGTATGTGGTACTATCATTATTAACTTTGTATCTTTTGGCATCAATGTTATGAACATGTGTATTACTATGATCAAGATTTAACAAACCATTCTCACTGGGTGCATGACCATTGAAGGTATTATTCATGTAAACAGAATAACCATTATTCTTTAACTCAAATGAATAACCGTGTTGCAACAAACACGATCTAATCATGTTCATTCTCAACGCAAAACACCAAATAACATTTATTTAGGTTCGTCACTAATCCCGAAGGTAGAGAGAGCGTGCGATGTTGATCACATCAACCTTGGAAACATTTCCAACACACATCGTCACCTCACCCTTAGCTTAGTGCTCCGTTTATTCCGTAGCTTTTATTTCGAGTTACTAACATTTAGCAACCGAACCGGTATCCAATACCCAGGTGCTACTTGGAGTACTAGCAAGGTACACATAAATAACACATATATCAAATATACTTCTGTCAACGTTGCCAGCCTTCTTATCGACCAAGTATTTAGGGTTGTTCCGCTTCAGCGACCGCTCTCCTCATAATCGAAGCACTTAGTCTCGGGTTTGGGTTCAACTTTGGGTTGCTTCACTGGAGCAGCAACTGACTTGCTATCCATGAAGTTTTCCCTCCTTGCTCCTACCCTTCTAGAAACTAGTGGTTTGACTAACCATCAACACTTGATGCTCCTTCTTGATTTCTACCTTCGCGGTGTCAAACATCGCGAACAGCTCAAGGATCATTATTTCTATCCCTGGCATTCTATAGTTCATCACCAAGTTCTAGTAGCTTAGTGAAAGTGACTTGGAGAACTATATCAATCACTATCTTATCTGGAAGATCAACTCCCACTCGATTCAAGCGATTGTAGCACCCAAACAATCTGAGCACATGCTCAATGATTGAGCTATTCTCGTTCATCTTGCAGGCAAAGAATCTTGTTGGAGATCTCATATCTCGCAACACGGGCACGAGCCTGAGATCCTAATTGCAGCTCTTAGAACATCTCATATGTTCCGTGACGTTCAAAACATTTCGAAGCCTCAATTCTAAGCCGTAAGGCATGACGCACTAAACTATCAAGTAGTTATCAAAATGTGCCTGTCAGATGTTCATAACATCTACAAACAACGCTAGAGGGGGTGGTGCACCGAGCGGTGCATTAAGGACATAAGCCTTCTATGCAGCAATGAGGACAATCCTCAGTCACGGGGCTAGTCCACAATATTGCTACCATCATCTTTCAACTCTATTTCTCTAGGAACATATAAAATTTAAGGGAGCTACAGCGTGAGCTAGTAACCTACAACATAATTTTGCAAATACACTACTGACTATGTTCATGATAATGTGTTCAATTAATCATATTACTTAAGAACGCCCACTCAAATTGACATCCCTCCGGTCATCCGAGTGATACATGATCCAAATTCACCAACTCAAGTCCGATCATCACGTGAGTTGAGGTGGTTACAATGGTGAACATCATCATGTTGATCATATCTACTATATGACTCATGTTCGACCTTTCGGTCTCTTGTGTTCCGAGGCCATGTCTGTACATGCTAGGCTCGTCAAGTTTAACCCGAGTGTTCTGCATGTGCAACACTGGCTTGCATCCGTTGTATGTGAACGTAGAGTCTATCACACCCGATCATCACGTGGTGTCTCAACACGACGAACTTTCGCAACGGTGCACACTCAGGTAGAACACAATTTTATCTTGAAATTTAAGTGAGGGATCACCTTATAATGCTATCGTCGTACTAAGCAAAACAAGGTGCATAAAAGAATTAACATCACATGCAATTCATAAGTGACATGATATGGCCATGAACTTGTGCTTTAGATCTCCATCTTGAAAGCACCGGCATGATCTCCATCGTCACCGGCACGACACCATGATCTCCATCATCTTGATCTCCATCAACGTGTCGCCATCGGGGTTTTCACGCCCTGCATGCTTCTACTACTATTGCTACCGTTTAGCGATAAAGTAAAGCATTACATAGCGCTTAATGATTGACACGCAGGTCATACAATAATTAAAGACAACCCTATGGCTCCTGCCGGTTGCCGTACTCATCGACATGCAAGTCGTGAAATTCTATACATCACATGATCATCTCATACATCACATATATCACATCATGTAATTGGCCATATCACATCACAAGTATATTTGACAACTTCGACAGAAGTATATTTGATATACGAGTTATTAATGTGTACCTTTCTAGTACTCCTAGTAGGACCTGGGTATTGGATACCGGTTCGGTTGCTAAATGTTAGTAACTCGAAATAAAAGCTACGGGATAAACGGAGAACTTGCTAAGGGTGAGGTGACGATATGTGTTGGAAATGTTTCCAAAGTTGATGTTATCAACACCGCACGCTCTCTTTACCTTCAGGATTAGTGACGAACCTAAATAAATGTTATTTGGTGTTTTGCATTGAGCATGGACATGATTAGATCATGTTTGTTGCAATACGGTTATTCATTTAAAGCTAGAGAATAATGGTTATTCTGTTTACATGAATAATACCTTCAATGGTCATGCACCCAATGAGAATGGTTTGTTGAAATCTTTATTGTAGTAATACACATGTTCATAACATTGATGTCAAAAGATACAAAGTTAATAATGATAGTACCACATATTTGTGGCACTGCCGCAGAATGTCATATTGGTATAAAGCGCATGAAGAAACTCCATGCTGATGGATCTTTGGACTCATTCGATTTCGAATCGGTTGAGACATGCGAACCATGCCTCTTGGGAAAGATGACTAAAGGACCCCGTTGGATGGAGCGGGCAAGTAATTCATTGGAAATGATACATGTTGATGTATGTAATCTAGTGAGTCTTGTAGCATGCAATGGATATCGTTATTTTCTTACCTTCACTGATGATTTGAGTAGATATAGTGTATATTTACTTAATGAAACACAAGTCTGAATTGTTTGAAAGGTTCAAGCAAATTCAGAGTGAAGTTGAAGATCATCATGACAAGAAGATAAAAATGACTGCGATATGGTCGTGGAGGTGAATATCTGAGTTATGAGTTTGGCATACAACTTAAGACAATGTGAAATTTGTTTCACAACTAAACGCCACCTGGAACACCATAGTGTGATGGTGTGTCCAAACATCATAGTCATGCTCTATTGGATATGGTGCATATTGTGATGTCTCTTATCGTTTTACTACTATAATTTTGGGGTTATGCATTAGAGACAACTACATTCACTTTAAATAGGGCATCATCTAAATCCGTTGAGATGACACCGTGTGAATTATGGTTTGATAGAAACCTAAGCTGTCATTTCTTAATATTTGGGGCTGCGACACTTGTGTGGAAAATGTTTTCACCTAATGAGGTCGAACCCAAGGCAGACAAATGCATCTTCATAGAATACCCTAAGATCAGTTGGGTGAACCTTCTATTTCAGATCCTAGTGCAAAGTGTTTGTTTCTTAAACGGATCCTTTCTCGAGGAAATGTTTCTCTCGAAAGAATTGAGTGAGAGGAAGATAGAACTTGATGAGGTTGTTAAACCTTTGTTCAACGAGAGAGTAGCGCAGCGCAGAAAGATGTTTCTGTGAAGCCTACGTTACTTGAAGAGGAAGTTAATGATGATGATCATGAAGCTTCAGGATCAAGTTACTATCGAACATCGTAGGTCGACAAGGATGTGTACTGCTCCTAAGTGGTACGACAACCCTGTCTTGGAGGTCATGTTGTTGGACAACGATGAACCTACGAGCTATGGAGAAGCGATGATGGGCCCGGATTCCGACAAATGGTTGGAGGCCATGAAATCCGAGATAGGATCCATGTATGAAAACCAAGTATAGACTTCGGTAGACTTGCTCGTTGGACGGCAGGTCATTGAGTACAAATGGATCTTTAAAATGAAGACAGACGCTGATGGTAATTGTCACCATTTGTAAAGCTCGACTCGTTGCAAAGTTGTTTGTGACAAGTTCAAGGAGTTGACTGCGATGAGACTTTCTCACTCGTAGCGATGCTAAAGTCTGTTGGAGTTGTGTTAGCAGTTGCTGCGTTTTCAATTATGAAATCTGGCAGATGGATGTCAAAACATCGTTTCCATAACGGTTTACTTGAGGAAAGGTTGTATGTGATACAACCAGAAGGTTTTGTCAGTCCTAAGGATGCTAAAAGGTGTGCAAGCTTTAGTGATCCTTCTATGGACTGAAGCAAGCATCTCGGAGTTGGAATATACACTTTGATGAGGTGATCAAAGTTTTGATGTTTATACAAAGTTTACGAGAAACTTGTATTTGCAATAAAGTGAGTGGGAGCACTATAGAATTTCTGATAAGTATATGTGGATGACATATTGTTGATCAGAAGTAATGTAGAATTTCTGGAAAGCATAAATGGTTGTTTGAAAATTAATTTTCAAAGGAAGACCTGGATAAAGCTATCTAATTGTTGAGCGTGAACATCTATAGAGATAGATCAAGATGCTTGATGAGACTTTCAGTAAGTACATACCTTGACAAGATTTTGAAAGAGTTCAAAATGGATCAGTCGGAGAAAGAGTTCTCGCCTGATTCGTAAGGTGTGAAGTTGAGTGAGACTCAAAGCTCGACAACGGCAGAAGAAAGAGAAAGGACGAACGTCGTCCCCTATGCCTTAGCCATAGGCTCTATATTATGCCATGCTGTGTACCGCACCTGTGTGTGCCTTGCCATGAGTCCGTCAGGGGGTACAAGAGTGGTCCAGGAGTGGATCACTGGACAGCGGTCGAAATTATCCTTAGTGACCAGAGGACTAAGGAAATGTTTCTTGATTATGGAGGTGATAAAGAGTTCGTCGTAAAGAGTTACGTCGATGCAAGCTTTAAACACCTATCCGGATGACTAGTAGTAGCAATCTGGATACGTATAGTGGAGCAGCCATTTGGAAATAGTACCAGGTGGAGTGTGGTAGTAGTGTTTACGGTTTGACATAGAGATTTGTAAAGTACACATGGATCTGAATATCGCAGACCGTTGACTATAAGACCTCTCTCACATGCAAAGCATGATCAAGCCCCAGAACTCAGTGGGTGTTAGATTCATAACAATGCGAATCACATGGTGATGTGAACTAGATTATTGACTCCAGTGCAAGTGGGAGACTGTTGGAATATGCCCTAGAGGCAATAATAAATTAGTTATTTTCATATTTCCTTGTTCATGATAATCGGTTATTATCCATGCTATAATTGTATTGATCGGAGACTTAAATGCATGTGTGGATACATAGACAAAACCATGTCCCTAGTATGCCTCTAATAGACTAGCTCGTTGATCAAAAGATGGTTAAGGTTTCCTAGCCATGGACATGAGATGTCATTTGACAATGGGATCACATCATTAGAAGAATGATGTGATGGACAAGACCCAAACTACAAACGTAGCATATGATCGTGTCAGTTTATTGCTACTGTTTTCTGCATGTCAAGTATATGTTCCTATGACCATGAGATCATGCAACTCACGAACATCGGAGGAGTGCCTTGTGTGTATCAAACGTCGCAACGCAACTGGGTGACTATAAAGGTGCTCTACAGGTAGTTCCGATGGTGTCTGTTGAGTTGGCATGGATCGAGACTGGGATTTGTTACTCCGTGTGACGGAGAGGTATCTCGGGGCCCACTCGGTAATACAACATCACAACAAGCCTTGCAAGCAATGTGGCTAAGTGTTAGTCACGGGATCTTGTATTACGGAACGAGTAAAGAGACTTGCCGGTAACAAGGTTGAACTAGGTATGGAGATACCGACGATCGAATCTCGGGCAAGTAACATACCGAAGAACAAAGGGAACGTTATACAGGATTAACTGAATCCTTGACATAGAGGTTCGACCGATAAAGATCTTCGTATAATATGTAGGAAACAATGTGGACGTCCAGGTCCCGTCATTGGTTATTGACCGTAGAGGTGTCTCGGTCATGTCTACATAGTTCTCGAACCCGTAGGGTCTGCACACTTAAGGTTCGGTGACGTTTCGGTAGTGTAGAGTTATGTATGGTGGTGAGCGAAGGTTGTTCGGAGTACCGGATGAGATCTCGGATGTCACGAGGAGCTCCGGAATGGTACGGAGGTAAAGATTCATATATAGGAAGTCCCAGTTTGGTTTCCGGAAAGGTTTCGGGCTCATCGGTAGTGTACCGGGAGTGCCGGTAGTGTACCGGGAGGCCTCCGGGAGGGGTTTTTCGACACTAGAGGGACCATGGGCTGTGGGAGAGTATTAACCAGCCCTTAGTCGGCTGGTAAATCAGCCACAAAAGGCCCATGGTGCAGGGAGAGAAAAAGTCTAAGGAAAAGGTGAAAAATCAGCCAATAGGAGGCAATCCTACTCCAACTAGGATTGGAGGTGAAGTAGGATTGCTTCCCACCTCCTATTTCGGCTGAACCAAAGGCCTTGGCTGCCTCTCCTCTCCTCTCCTCCTATATATACTAGTGGAATAGCTAGGGTTTGGCTAACAATTGCAGCCACGTGCTACCCGTTCCACCGGTGTTCCTCTAGATTGGTTTTTCGCACTGCTTAGGCGAAGCCTTGCCGGAATTGCTCCACCACCACCATCACCGGAGCACCGTCACGCTGCCGGTGAACTCTCTCTCCTCTCCACCTCCTCTTGCTGGATCAAGACGGTGGAGATCTTCATCAAGCTGCACGTGTGCTGAACGTGGAGGTGTCATCCGTTCGGCGCTAGATCGGAAGGGCCGTGATCGAGATCGCGAGACAGTTCGTGATGAGATCGCGAAACAGATCGTGATGAGTTCGCGGGACAGATCGTGATCAAGATCGTGAGACGGATCGCGATGAGTTCACAGGACGGATCGTGATTGGATCGCGGGACGGATCGTGATGAGATCGCGGGACGCTCGGCGATTTGGATCGCGAAGATGTTCGACTACACCAACCGCGTTTCTTAACGCTTCCCGCTTAGCGATCTACAAGGGTACGTAGATCCACTCTCCTTCTCGTAGATGCTCATCACCATGGATAGGTTTGCGTGTGCGTAGGAATTTTTTTGTTTCCAATGCGCCGTTCCCCAATAAACATACCATGCAAAAACAAGTTAGACGTCCTCTAATTGTTGTTGCATGTTTTACGTGGCTGCTACGGGTTTCTAGCAAGAACGATTCTCACCTATGCATAAACCACAACGGTGATACATAATTTGCTTTTCAACCTTCTCAAGGACCGCCTTTGTCGAATCCGATCCAACTAAAGTGCGAGAAACTGCCACCCGCAAGCCATCTAGGCAACAAGTTGCGTCGAGGGAACCGGTCTCTCGTAAGCGTACGCGTAATGTTGGTCTGGGCCGCTTCATCTCACAATACCGCTGAACCAAAATCCGACCAAGGGAGGAAGCAATCTAAGCATCAACGCCCACAAACCTTTTGTGTCCTACTTGAGATCTCATCTACACATAGACCTAGCTCATGATGCCACTGTTGGGGAACGTTGCATGGGAAACAAAAAATTTCCTACGCACACGCAAGATCTATCCATGGTGATGAGCATCTACGAGAGGGAGAGTGGATCTACATACCCTTATAGATCGCTAAGCGGGAAGCGTTAAGAAACGCGGTTGGTGTAGTCGAACATCTTCGCGATCCAAATCGCCGAGCGTCCCGCGATCACATCACGATCCGTCCCGCGAACTCATCACGATCCATCCCACGATCTCATCACGATCCGTCCCGTGAACTCATCACGAACCGTCTCACGATCTTGTTCACGGTCCTTCCGATCTAGCGCCGAACGGACGACACCTCCAAGTTCAGCACACGTGCAGCTTGATGACGATCTCCACCGTCTTGATCCAGCAAGAGGAAGTGGATAGGGAGAAGAGTTCACCGGCAGCGTGACGGCGCTTCGGTGATGGTGGTGGAGCAATTCCGGCAGGGCTTCGCCTAAGCACTGCAGAAAACCGATCTAGAGGAAAAACTATGCACTAGAGGAACGGGTAGTACGTGTCTGAAAATTATGTGCCAAAACCCTAAAATACTCTAGTATATATAGGAGGAGAGGATGAGGAGTCTTGGCTGCCAAAAATCCAGCCCTTTGGTCGACCAAAGTGGGGAGGAGAGGAGGACTCCTCCTCCAATCCTAGTAGGACTAGGATTCCTCCCTTTTTTTGGCCTTTTTCCACCTTTTTCCCTTTGGGCCTTTTCTCCCAGCTGCATGGGCCTTGTGTGGGACTTCCACCAGCCCACAAAAGGCTGGTATTTAATCTCCCACAGCCCATGAAGCCTCTTGGGTCGAAATACCCCTCCCGGTGGTCTCTCGGTACACTATCGGCACTCCCGGTACAGTACCGATGAGCCCGAAACTTTTTCGGCGACCAAAATAGGACTTCCTATATATGAATCTTTACCTCCGGATCATTCCGGAGCTCCTCGTGATGTCCGGGATCTCATCCGGGACTCCGAACAACCTTCGGTCACCACCATACATAACTCTATACTACCGAAACGTCACGAAACCGTAAGTGTGCAGACCCTGCGGGTTCGAGAACTATGTAGACATGACCGAGATACCTCTATGGTCAATAACCAATGGCGGGACCTGGATGTCCACATTGGTTCCTACATATTCTACGAAGATCTTTATCGGTCGAACCTCTATGTCAAGGATTCAGTTAATCCCGTATGATGTTCCTTTGCTCTTCGGTATGTTACTTGCCCGAGATTCGATCGTCGGTATCTCCATACCTAGTTCAACCTCGTTACCGGCAAGTCTCTTTACTCGTTCCGTAATACAAGATCCCGTGACTAACACTTAGTCACATTGCTTGCAAGGCTTATTGTGATGTTGTATTACCGAGTGGGCCCTGAGATACCTATCCGTCACACGGAGTAACAAATCCCAGTCTTGATCCATGCCAACTCAACAAACACCCTCGAAGATACCTGTAGAGCACCTTGATAGTCACCCAGTTACGTTGCGACGTTTATACACACAAGGTACTCCTCCGATGTCAGTGAGCTGCATGATCTCATGGTCATAGGAACACATACTTTGACATGCAGAAAACAGTAGCAACAAACTGACACGATCATATGCTACGTTTGTAGTTTGGGTCTTGTCCATCACATCATTCTCCTAACGATGTGATCGCGTTATCAAATGACATCACATGTCAATGGCTAGGAAACCTTGACCATCTTTGATCAACGAGCTAGTTCACTAGAGGCATACCAGGGACAGAGTGTTGTCTATTTACCCACACATGTAATGTGTTTCCATTCAATACAATTATAGCATGGATAATAAACGATTATCATGAACAAGGAAACATGATAATAACTAATTTATTATTGCCTCTAGGGCATATTTCCAACAATATAGCCATATCCAAAAATCAAACCTTTACGATATTATTGCCCAACTTGGTGGAACCGAACTAAAAACTCGGTGACAACAACTAGTGCAAAATGTCCTAACTTTAGGCTTTTCGGTGAGACTGATAGGTAACAACTCGGTGAGACTGATTCATTTGGCCTTGAGTAGATCATCACTTTGGTGGAACCGAGATATGAAACTCGGAAGTTCCAAAATTAAATGCCTCAATTCCAAAATGTTGGCTACTGCTTTTTGGTTGTACCAAAGAGAATCTCGGTTGTACCGAGTTGCTAGGGTTTGGCTTGGGTTCTGTCTAGGGTAAAACTCGATGAGTCCGAAAATGAAAACTTGGTGGCACCGAATTTGGCAATATGGATTTTAGACAAAATCTTTTGTGAGAGTTTGGTTGAGGCTTTTGGTGGCAATCTCTAAGCACTTTGAGCGACCAGATCATTTTCAATACCTCATCCCCTTTTAATAGTATTGACTTTCCTATGGACTCAATGGTGGTTTCTCACATAAAATAAAATGTAGTGTCCCGAAGCTCTTTCTAATGAGTGTTACTTGCATCTAGGGGATCTTCCTCACAATTCCTAGCCAATCCATTCATTGAACATTTCCTGAAATATACTTGATAGGCTCATTAGTTGAATGAACTATATGTTGTTAATTATCAAAACCACCTGTGGAGAAGTTGTGATTCCACCATACCGCCGACAACAATGTCATTATAACCAACAAAGAGAAGGGCAAGCCAAACTACATGAAGCCAGGCTGCCAAAGGACAAACAAACATAAGCCAGACTAATCCATTCATTCCACATGGGAAGAGACCACTTGGATTTCGTCCTTAAGAGAATCTCAACCAACTCCAAACAACTTTGGGGGATACCGACGGTGTAGACCACGGGTTAGGGTGGGGGCATCAGCTCGGAGGCCCTTCGATACGCCAACCTCAGGACCCCGAAAGCAACGTCATAGCGAGGACCCTACGCCCGATGAGAGGCCCAACTTTTTTAAGACTCTTCATCTTGGCGCACAAACCAAGGACCCCTCTGTGATCGGGACTCAACGTCGATTAGGAAACTTGGAAATCTAGGTCACGCCCCCCTTTATAAAGCAAGGCAAGGGGTAGTTCATGATTCATCTGACATTATTTTCATCGTCTTGGTAGCAATCAACACCCCATACTTGTAACCCCCTCATATGAAGCATTTCCCACCAACAATCAAAGCAAATAAGGATAAGCATTACCTTGATCATTAGGGCCTCAACCTAGGAAAATTCCCCATGTGCGATACCCTCTTGAACTTTTGGTCGCGCTCTCCACCCTACAGAGGCTACTGAAAGCTTTCAACAACGTCACCTATCTTGGTACATAAATAGGTTTGAAAAGCGTATAGATCATCTTCCACTGAAGCCTTTGAAGCAACACCTTTTCGCGAACAAACCTGATTCCAAAATGGCTGGCACCATAGGAGTTTTCTAGCCAATTCATCGCTCCATCTTCAACACTCGTTACAAAGATGATGATGCTCCCTTTGACTTCTTGGCTCCGGAACCTATGAAGATATGGGTGCATACCAAGAACTAATTCTTCGTAGGTTTGTGTCTTCAGAGGAAGCGAATGAGTGATTGATAGTGGAGACACCAATCACTTGACCAAAGACATAAACATCTTGTATAATTCTACACTAAGTGCTTCATCTCAGCCAAGCATTATATTTGGTGACAACGGCATAGGGAAGGTAATTGGGTAAAATCGCCATCTAAAGGCACAAACATATTGACAAGGTGATGCTTCTTCAATCTTGAGATAACCTGGTCAAATAACAGCACGCAGAGTAAAAGGATTATGCAAACTGTTTTGTAAGATATGAAAAGATTGTTAGTCATATAGCTTATTAATATATTTATTAGAATTTGAAAAGTTGTGACCACATACACTTATTGTACAAAGATGGTGAATGTATCATGTACTCCCTTCGTTACTAAATATACGGTGTATCGATTTCTGTGCAAGTCAATCATTTGAATGTTTGACCAAGATTATATAATAAGATATCAACATCTGTAATACCTAATATATAAAATATGAACTACTTTTCATGACGGATCAAATGATATAAATTTGGTATTGTGCATATTGATATATTTTCTAAAAATTTGATCAAACATGCACATGTTTGACTTTTTAAAAAACAAATACACCTTATATAAAGGAATGGATGTAGTATTAAACAAGTTCCAAAATTCTAGAAAATATTCCTTATTTGACGCCGATTAAAATTTAGCTTCCCTTTTTGACATTGAAAATAGAAATCTTCCCTACTTCACAACCTAAATTTCACTCCCTATTTGGTATTACCATCCAATTCTTCAGCGTTGGAGCAACTCCAAAAACTCACTTAAAAATCTTCCTGTAAAACTGATTTTTTGGCCTTCCTGTTAAAGTTACGGGAAGTTTTCTGGAAGCAACTTTGGCCAGTTTCCATAAGTTAAATTTTATTTTATCTTGAATTAAACAAAATAACAGATAATTTCCTAGGTCCCCAGTTAGCGACACACGTGACAGCAAACGGCGAGGGGCGGCACGAGACGGTGCTTGGGCCGCCGGCGCGAAGCGGCGGGCGGCGGCAACATAGACATAGCGGTGCATGAATGGGCGTAGCAGCGCAGACGCACGAGATGGCGGGCAGGCCAACAACGGGCCGGAGCGGCGACAAATGATAGCAGCGCAGGCATGTGCATGTGCATGTGCTTGGCAGGACAGGCATGTGTGTGGGCTTTTCAACGCGCGATGGCGGCCAGGCCGACGTCCGAGGGAGGGGGGGACAGGTGTGGCAAGTTGGTGAAATTCGGCCTGCAAAAAAAATATTACGAAAAATTGTCTTTCCGTAAATATACGAAAAAATTGGTCGTTTTTACGGATCCTCTAACATTAGAGGCATGCTATGCGTTCGTCGGTTAATTTTTTTTTAAAGATAAGCCGGGTCGTGAGCCGTCAGATTTGCGGCATAGACCGAGCCGAGTACGCCTTTATCAATGCATGTTTGTAACACAGGTCTTGTTGCAAAATTACTTCTGCAACATAGGTTGTGTTGCAAAACTTTTTTGCAACAACTATTTTGTTGCGATTTTTTTTGCAACTGATGTTTTATTGCATTTTATTTTTCTAATTGTTGTCTTGTTGTATTTTTTTTCGTAAAAGGTTTATTGTAAAACGTAGACCCGTCATAGACTATTTCAATACCGTATATGTTTTAGAAACATAATTTCTATTACAGAACCGTTATGTGAAATGTTACTTGGACGCGTCTCATACAGAGAAGGCGTCGGATCAGTTTTCTTTGTCCTGCACTTGCCGTAAACGTCAATTGTTGAATTTTAGATAGGAACTGTTGGAGTTGCTCATGAATAGCACGTAAAAAGAATATTTTACCTATTTTTTACGTGAAAATTTCCGATATATTCATTCTTAATTATAGCAGTACAACGAATATCAAAAATAATAAAAATTACATTTAGATCCGTAGATCGCCTAGCAACAACTACAAGCACTGAAGCGAGCCGAAGGCGCACCGTCTTTATCACCCCTCCATTGTCGGAGTCGGGCACAACTTGTTGTAGCAGACAGTCGGGAAGTCGTCGTGCTAAGGTCCTGTAGGACTAGCGCACTCGCAGATGAAAAATAACATAGATCAGAAGGATCTAACCCGAAGACACACGAACGTAGACGAACAACAACCACATCCGAGCAAATCTACCAAAGATAAATCCATCGGAAACACACCTCCACACGTTCACCAAAGGTGCTAGACGCATCGTCAGAATGAAGACTAGGTGGAAAGACCATTATTCCATCTTCAGGGAGCCGTCGTCGTTTCGTCTTCCTGAGCAGGACACAAATCCGCCGACCCTTGCTGAGATTCACCGCGTTCACATGGCCCATGAAACCATCGGAGTAGAGGCAGACCAGCAGAGACGTCGGCAGGAGACAGAAACCCTAACTTTTTTGTGAAGGAGGAGGAGGCTGCTGAAGGAAGAGGAGTTACACAATTTTATTTGTGGCTGCACTAGATTCTACATTTTTACCTCTAACCTCATCCATGCATGCGAAGGTTGTCACGATATGCGTGTCTAAAAAGGATCGGAGGAATATCTTCGACCAGGTGTCATAACCCCGTACCTACACCTGACAAAGACAGTACCTACACCTGGCACAGATGGAATGCCACGACAACGTGCACGCTGTTCGGAGCTCCCTTCGGAGTCAACTGTTTCTTGTCGTACACATGGACGATTATCAGAGATTCGCGCCTCATTCAGCGCTGCCTCTTCCACGTACGTGGCCGAGCAGAAGGAAGCTAGCGTGCTTCGCCGCGTGACGCGATCGCACATCGCAATCTGGCGGTAGCTGCTGCATGCCCAGAACCTTCGCGTCGTACATCTACAGGTTTAACAACCGTTATTCGTACGAAGAAGCTGTTTGCCAGGCCCGCGCACACCATTAAGTTGAACGATGCACATGTGAACCAGCATTTTGGAGTAATAAGACATCGGATCTGGAAACGGGGAGTGCTTGAAATCGACGCTTGCGTGCGAAGTGGGAGTGGGAACATCGTGGTCCAAACCTAAGAGAAACACCGCAAGAATTGTGATATTTTCGAGAGAATCATTTTGTCGTTGGATTTCTAGAAAACAACGGCTTGCAAATTTCCTTAAAACACAATTTTATACATTTTTTTAATAGCTTTGATGTATACGTTTGTAATATACTTTCTCATCCCATAATATAAAACTTTTTTTATGCTATACATTATACTAATATTAAAAACGCTTTTATATTATAAAACGAAGAAAGTACATATGTAATCAATGTTCTTGCAGCCTTATAAATCATCCCGCACCCGCGTCGCCCTTCCCAGGCGACTCGGATGAACCCTAGCCGCCGCCCAAAAACCTTCCGCAGCCGCCCTTCCTCGCATCGCCGCCGTCGTAGGGTCAGCCGACGAAGCTGCACCGGACCCCAGGATGGCAGCGGTAGGGCAGATCTGACACATTGCGAGCTTCCCCCCGCGAGCTCCATAGATGCGACATGCATTCCTCCTCCCCCAAGGTCGCTGCCCTGCTATTCCGGGCGGAGCTGTGGATGCCTTGGCCGCGCCCGGCGGCTAGCTACGGAACCCCTTCCCCACCACCTTCATCCCGTCACGATCTGGCGCGTGGTTGCCAGACTGGCTGCGACTCTTACGATGGCCAGACATGCCCCAGTGGTGCGGCTCCCTCCGCACCCCTCGCGAGCTTGGGACGACCCACCTCAGGCGGCGGTCATGGAACTACCTATGTTTGCCCGACGGCGGCTGCCTTTCCCATCACGCCCGTCGGGACTTGGCTACGTGCGTGCCCTCCTGCACCCGCTCCCCCACCTGGCAGGCATGTCCAGCCCAATGGCCATGGACATGCGCCCCTTCCTGCGTCCATGGCCGGCCAATGCGGCCCCGGGCCCGACAAGTCTTGGGAGGTGCGCTCCTTCCGGCTCCTACGAATCGCCGGTGTCGCCCTGCTGGTGCCTTGGTTGGTCTTCCATCCCGACGCGTCTTCCAATTCGACGTACTTCGGGAGTTGCGCCCCTTCCAACTCCTTGGGCTCGTCGGCGTCCTTGTTGCTCTGGTCCCGGTGACCTGAATCTGCGCTACTCTCCAGATGTCGGCTCGCTCGAGCCTCCGGCCACCATTGCATCCCTCACCGCCTCTCATCCGCCCAGCCGTCCACCTCCGTGCCCCATTTGTCCCTCCACTGCTTCATTTCTCGCGCGTCCAACGGTGTCCGTTGCCTCCGCGTCTGCGGGCATGGCTCCCCTTCTTGTGGTCGTGGTTTCGACCTATGCACGACTTCCTCTTCTCCGATTTGTGCTCCGAAAACTTGGGATTGCTCGGACTCTGGCCAGGGAGAAATCCCTGCATTCTACGTTGGCAGTGGCGACACCCGTAGGTGTCGTCCCCTTCTTGGAGGCTCTATAATGGACATTATCTGGCTCCTCTTTGAGCATCAAGGTAAACCTTAGGTCCGGTATTCAGGATCGGACGACGATGTCATCTCGCGTCGTACTCCTTCATGAAGGCGCCATCTTGATTGCTCATGGCGTCCTCGGGTCGGGAGATGTTGATTGTCGTATTGTTGGTCTGAGCTACTTCTTAGGAGTGCGAGTTTAGTTGTGTTTTTTTCTTGTTTGGGCCGAGCATCTCATGTTTTTTTGTTCTGGACATCATGCTCTTGCCTCTTGCGTCCGTCTCATGTGTATACCTCATTTTGTACTTGTCTTAATTTCTTCTATTAATGAAATGATACACAATCTTTATGTATTCGCAGAAAAAGGCAATGCTCTTGCAAAGATAATGCTGTACAATTATGCATCCAAGTACCCATATAGCTCGCTCCATGATGTTAGCTTCTTAGTCCATCGAAGACCAAACACCACCATTTGGCATCATTTTCTTTAACAAATGATGAATTTTATTGATTCAAAATAAGCACCAAATGGATAGAAGCCTAATGAGATATATCCGGTATATGTATAAGTGAGATACACACAATTAACATCAATGTAGAAACATGAATAAATCATCAGCGAAGCAAAAGTCACACATGACTAAAACTATGCCTAAACAGAAGATAGAAAACAAAGTGAGCAAAGTAGCTATCGACAACTACAACCACGTCTGTCACCCTGTGTGTCTCGTTAAAGGCAACATTTACTTTTCAAAGGAGGCGGTGCTCCTATCGATACCAGAGTGCATGTGTTGCCATGCCAATCTTGATACTAGGTCAGTCTTTCATAGATGTTCATGAGAATAGCGAACCAATCTGTTGTTAAATAGTTAGGCGCATAATGATATCATCAGTCCATCAATATTTATGTTATACCGGTGTTTATATTTTTACTGGATTTATTTGAGATCTTCTGACGACGTGCATCGAGATTCGATGAGAGGAAATGTTTTCGTCGAATACTAAGACATCCTCGGCGATTTCATGAATCTTAAGATCATATAGGCTTACTTTTTCGAAAGTGTTCATAAGGATAAAGTATGCGCGTATGGATTCAAATGGGTAAACGTATGCGCGTACGTAAAAAGATATTCATAAGAATAGGATTTACATACTGTAAGTGCATATAATTCGTACATTGTTTCTCGGAAACAAATTCACTGCTCCTGGTAAACCGCAAGCACGCATATGCATGGACGGATGCATTCGCGTGCAGTACACGATAGCCCGGCTGAACATGACTGAAATTGAGGAATGCAAGCGCATGGACGCACACGCACTAGGATTATTAATGGCCTTGCTTTGCGTGCTTGGTCGGCGTTTGAAGAGTCAAGACACTACTAGCTTAGGAGTAGTATAGTGCTCCTTGTAAGACGCACTCGGATTGACCTTGGCTCGCGTTCATCGGAGAGATCGATGGTACACTTACCTCTGCAGTCTAAACTAGCACAGAAGTAGTATATCGCCCGGGTCTCTGCAACAAGTCCGTCCACCGACGAGTACTGATCTCGATCTTGTGCGGTCGACATGGGCGGCCTGAGGAGCACGCAGCACGACTGCGGCGGCGGCGTCAGCCACTCGGTCTCCTTCCTCCTCGGGGCTCTCCTCCCCACCGTGCTGCTCTTCTTCCTCGCCTCCGACCGGGTCGACGAGCAGCTGTCCACCATATCGAGCTTCCGGTTCGGGAACGGATCAGCTCATCAACTGACTAGCCGTGCCGCTGACCTCCCGACCAAAGGCTCAGATGGCGACGAAAAGGAAAAGGTACGCGCGCTGTATGACATATACGCATCCAGTATGACATGCATGGCTGACAAAATCGATTTCATTTCGGGGATCGCTGCAGGAGGCATTCCCGGGGCTGGCGGAGCTGCTGCCGAAGGTTGCCATGGACGACGGGACGGTGATCATCACGTCGGTCAACGAGGCTTTCGCGCGGCCCGGCTCCCTGCTCGACCTCTTCCGCGGGAGCTTCCGTGACGGCGAGGGGATCGCGCACCTCCTCAACCACACCCTCATCGTCGCGGCTGACCCAGGCGCCTTGGCCCTCTGCAAGGCCGTGCACCCGCACTGCTACCTCCTCGAGGTCATGGCCGCCGGCGTGAGCTCCGCCAACGGCTTCCTGACCAGAAGTTACCTCGATCTCGTTTGGTCCAAGCTCACCTTCCAGCACCGCGTCCTCCAGCTCGGCTACAACTATCTCTACACCGTAAGCTAGCTAGCCACCTAGCATTAGCATACATGTCTCTAGATCTCTCGTCTCACATTTCAACGGCTGATCCGAAATTTGTGATCATGCAGGATCTGGATGTACTGTGGCTGCGCAACCCGTTCCGGCACATCAGCCTCTACGCCGACATGGCCATCTCAACCGACCGGTTCAACGGCGACGCCGAGGACCTGACGAACGCGCCGAACACCGGCTTCTACTTCGTCAGGTCCACGAACCGCACGGTGGAGATGCTGAGCCAGTGGCGGGCGGCGAGGTCGCGGTTCCGGCCGAAGGCCCACGACCAGGAGGTATTTGAGGCAATCAAGGGCGAGTTCGTCGCCGGCGAGCTGCAGATAAAGCTGGTGTTCCTCGATACGGTGCTCTTCGACGGCTTCTGCGAGTACCACGGCGAGATGGACAGGGTGTGCACGATGCACGCCAACTGCTGCCTCAGGCTCGGGACCAAGTTGCACGACCTCAGGAACGTGGTCGCCGACTGGAAGAAGTATTCGGCCCTGACGCCGCCTGAGAAGATGAGCAGCAAGCTCAGGTGGACGTACCCCGCCAAATGTGCGGCCACGATGAAAATACCATCTTAGTACTCTCTCTGTAACTTAGTATATGACGTTTTAAATTTACACTAGTTTGTAATATCACTTATGGAACTTTCATGCAAACGATTTGTTTTTTTTAAACAAGGCAAAAGATTTACCATTTCTTTGATTAAGAAGTAGAGAATTGCTCAATTAATTGGCGAAAAACAGGGCTAAAACCGATACAAGATAGCCCATATGACATGGACACCATCAGCCAACCTGTTATGATTTGTTTTGGCTCCTTTAGAAGAACACAGATGTTCATCAAAACAAAACAATCTTCTTTTTTTACTTTGGGGAAATGCTTGTATCCGGCGCGCGAGCCAAAACTTTGGCCGGACGCACCCGCATCATTGGATCCCACCACATCATACGTCTCAGTTTTGCTCTCTCTCTATGTCTCTCTTTACCTTATCTTCTTCTTTGCATCTCTTTTTTCTTGTTCATTTTCCTTCCCAATTGTTGCAGCGCCGCAACTCGCTGTTATTGTGGTTGCCCGACCTCCTTGACCTTCATGAAACTCGGAGCTGTTGCTGGAGACCAATCGCCGCTGCTTGCTGCTAGGGGAGTCACCATGGGCGAAGAAAACGGCCACATCCAACACCTCCTTCCTCCCGCTCTTAGGCACCCCCACCTATGGGCACATGTGAGCTGCAAATGACGCACGGGTCCCATGTTGCAACAACGATCGACCGGGGTGCAACAACGGTGAGCATTGACGCACGTCCGGCGAAGGCAATGTTGGAACCGTCATATCCCCATTTGATGAAATCGTTGAGAAATAGCTTTAAATCCATCATGGAAAAGCTTCAACCGGCACTGCCAATCTGGGAAAGCTACAACCTTTGACATAGAATGCTCCAACGCTAGATCAAAAAAGCTTCAACCAAACCATAGAGAGTTTTTTTTGCTACAGCCGGCGAGGGTTCTTTGCTACATCCATCCATCCATTTTTTGCTACAACCGTCCTCGGATTTTGCTATGTCCAACGAGTTTTTTGCAACCTAGCCGTGGATAAGACAATGACGACGATGATTTTTGCTGCAACCGCCTTCGCTTTTTTGTTATGACCGATGTTTGATTTTGCTACAATCGTAATCTCTTTTTGTTATGACCAGAACGATGATTTGTTGCATCCATTTTAGGTAGAGTTGCGGATGATGGCGGTGACAATGAGTTTTGCTACAACCTCCTTCTCTTTTTGCTATGACCGATGTATATTTTGTTAGGACCGAGGGGGGGGGTAATTTTCTACACCCATTCATAGCAGGGCTGCGGGCGAGATCGTGGTGACGATTATTTTTGCTGCAGCCGCCTTCGCATTTGCTACGATCGTTATCCTTTTTTGCTACATACATTTCACGGTGTGACTAGTGGCCATCGTTGACACAAAGTAATGCGTAGCCAGCGAGGGCCAGTGGGCGGAGGCGCTGCAACCATGGAGCATCAATGACAGGAGTTGGAACAAATCAACGGGGGAAGTTTCAACCAGGGAGTCATCGATAGATCTCCAACTGAAATCGATGACGAGGGGAGGTGTCGACGTTCTGGGAAAGGGGGTACCCAGACTTGCTTGCCTGCGGCCCAGGGAATGGCTCACATCGTCAACCAAGCACGGTTGGCGCGACCGCACTTAAGACGATGCCCTCGCGAGAGCCCTGAGCTCGCGAGGGAAGCGACATCAAGACCAGCGAGGAATGGGCCTCCTCGGGCCCCTTCTGGAGCGGCGGAGATCTCTATGCAGTGCTTGACCTCGGAAGGCCAAGGATGATGCAAGGTGGGACAGGCGGGCACCAGCGCGCCAGGCAGTACAGTTTCCCCTTTGGTACAAAGGGAGTAAGGACGTACGCGGGCTCCCAAAGCGCCCCCCAAAGTTTTCCATTCCGGTGCAACCAGACCATGACCACGAGCCCAGCAGGAAGGATGTCATCGCTGAGCCCACCTCTGCATCATCAACAACTACTTTGCAGGCGAAGACCACCTTTTGGTCAGGATAAAGATGTACTCTTGTCCCACTTCGAGTTTGGCCGTTGTGGGATCTCTTCCCGCCATAGCGATAAGGGAAGAGGATCCGGGCCACTATAAATAGGAGCTAGGCTATACCATAGAGAGGGACAACGAAACAGAGAGACAACAGAAGAAAGGCAACACCACCAGAGCGCCCTCACGAGGCAACTCACCACTGTACTAGTTCATCCACAAACCTCCTCGTGAGGCAATCCACCAAAGCAGGAGTAGGTTTTTACGCTTCGCGGTGGCCCAAACCTGGGTAAATCACCGCGTGCATCTTCTTCCTCGTCATCGTGCGAGTTCATCGTAGTAATCATCGAGTAGTGAGCCAGGTGGGGTGAGTCTATTGGGGATCTTCGCACATGCCCATGTGTTTGAACTTCTTTGGGTTTTGCGGAGCCCGAGATCCGACAGAAGGTGTTGGGGAACGTTGCATGGGAAACAAAAAATTCCCTACGCACACGCAAGATCTATCCATGGTGATGAGCATCTACGAGAGGAAGAGTGGATCTATGTATCCTTGTAGATTGCTAAGCGGGAAGCGTTAAGAAACGCGGTTGATGTAGTCGAACGTCTTCGCAATCCAAATCACCGAGCGTCACGCGATCCAATCACGATCCATCCCGATCTAGCACCGAACGGACGACACCTCGCGTTCATCACACATACGGCTTGATGACGATCTCCGCCTTCTTGATCCAGCAAGAGGGAGCAGAGAGGTAGATGAGTTCTCCGGCAGCGTGATGGCGCTACGGCGATGGTGGTGGAGTAATCTCAGCAGGGCTTCGCCTAAGCACAGCTGAAAAACCGATCTAGAGGAGAAACTATGAACTAGAGGGTAGGGTTGCACGTGGCTGAAAATCAAGTGCAAGAACCCTAAAACCTCTAGTATATATAAGAGGAAGAGAGGAGGAGGCTTGGCCCTTGGGCCAAGCCATCTAGGCTTCAGCCGAAGGGAGGAGAGGAGGAATCCTCCTCCAATCCTAGTAGGACTAGGACTCCTTCCTTGTTTGGTCTTTTTGCCTTTTTCTAGCTTTTTCTCTTTGGGCTTTTCTTCCCAACCGCATGGGCCTTGTGTGGGACTTCCACCAGCCCACTAAGGGCTGGTATTCACCCTCCCACAGCCCATGTAGCCTCTTGGGTCGAAATGCCCCTCCCGATGGTCCCTCGGTACACTATCGGCACTCCCGGTACACTACCGATGAGCCCGAAACTTTTCCGGCGACCAAAACAGGACTTCCTATATATCAATCTTTACCTCCGGACCATTCCGGAGCTCCTCGTGACTATGACGCCCCCATTATCGACCGTACTCTAAACATACATGCAATGCGTATGACCAAGATTAGGGACTCACCAATCAATACCACAACACAACTCTAGACACAAATTAAAGTCATACAGCTTCATATTACAAGCCAGGGGCCTTGAGGCTCGAATACAAAGCTCGACAAGCACGAGTCAGCGGAAGCAAAATGATATCTGAGTATAGACATAAGTTAAACAAGTTTTGCCTTAAGAAGGCTAGCACAAACATAACATCGGATAGAAAGAGGCGAGGCCTCCTGCCTAGGAACCTCCTATCCTACTGCTGGTCGGGGGCCGCCTCCACGTAGTAGTAGGCTCCTGCGAAGGGGTAGTAGTCGTCTCTGGCATACTCCATCTCCTGGGCTCCATCGTCTGAACGCATAATCGTATCGAGGGGGAAAGAGAAAGCAAAGCAGCGGTGAGTACTCATCCAAAGTACTCGCAAGACTGACATTAGAACTATGCCAAGTATGCATCATATTCAAGGGGTGGGGTCATATCTGGACCGACTGCAGAAAGCAAGGATAGGAGGAGGCCTAGTCCTATCGAAGACTAGCATCTTCAACATCTTGCAGCATGAGAAGAGAGTAGACTGGTATCTCCTATATAGTCATATTATTGTAGCAATTTTATTAAGTAACCACACCCAGAGATTCTTCATCGACTCCCTGCAAGGAAGCAATCCCGGAGCCACATTCATTTAAAGTAAATCACATTTATAGTTGTATAATTTCAAGTTACAACTCCAAGTCGTCCTGTTACCGTGGACATGGCTATTCGAATAGATAAGTTCTTCCCTGCAGGGGTGCACCGCATTTCCAACACGCTTGATCACCTCCGGCCGGACACACTTTCCGGGGTAATGCCCGGCCTCGGGATCCAAAACGTCGTCGCCTCACCTAGACTCAACGAAGAGGCCAGCCCGCCGGTCTACTCCTAAGCGCGCAGGTTCATGGGCCCACTTGCCCTTGCACTCCTGCACGATGCGTACGCGGCCGGAAGCAGACCTAGTACACTCAATCCGGGAGCTGTACCTTCCAGCCCAATCCGGCGCGCGCCACTCCATTGCTGACGTCCGAAGAGCTTCGGCTGATACAACGACGCTGAGCACCCATAACTTCTCCCACGTGAAGGTTTAGTGCGTAAAAAGGTCAACGACCAACTCGGATCAAATACCCAACCCATTAGCATTTTATTAGTGCGGGGCAAGCTTGAACCATATTGCAGGTCGTCGCCCCGCCAATAACACTCGGGTGCCTTACCGGCGCACCCCACCAATATCTCTCGCGGGTACCCTTGGGGCCGACCCGTCTTCAACATGTTTCTGTAACTAGGTCATAGTAACTGTGTGTATAAAACATCAAGGCGGGAACTGAGGAATCACCCTCAATGGTCCCCGCTCGATGTAACCGCCAAGGTGGACTTTAGAGGAATCACCCTTGAGGGTCACACACTTCAGGGCTTGCACGACAGAGACATCGTCGGGAATGGTGAAGGAGGAATCACCCTCGATAACCACGACCGACTAGCTGCGCTACATGGCTAGCATCATGAGTACTTCACGAGGTGTCACCCTCGATACTCGATATAGCACTGTAAAGTCATACAATTAAGGGGAGTGCGGTGATGTGAGGGGCCTGGCTTGTCGGTCGGTTAACCGAGTATTCAAGTCGTCGATGAAGAGCAGGGGAAACTAGGATTAGGGGGACACTGGGGATTCTCTAACCAACCTATATTAAGCAGTTGGTATGATTGCAGGAATAGTAGCAGTTCATCAAAAATAGGCTATGCATCAGAATAGGAGCTAGCTAAAACAGTAGCAAAATTTTAATGCAAGAATAAGAGGGAAGGGAATGGGCGATATCGGAATGCTCAAGGGGAGTTGCTTGCCTTGCTGCTGTGCTGAAAAAGGCTGGTCGCCAGGGGCGTAGCCGAACTCGACAGCATCATCCGTCTCGGGGTCTACCGGAGAGAAGAGGGGGGAAGAAACAATAAATATAAAGCACAGATGCAACACGATGCATGACATGGCAATATGCATGGTTAGGTATGCACTAACGTAATACTACACGTCGCAGACGTAGCGGGAGAATATCTGACGATATTTCCTGGGTCTTTGGATTTATCGCACAGTCGAATCGGAGAGGGAAAGTTCCGTGTTCATCATGCTAGGATCATGTGATAGACTAACAGACTGCGTATTCGGATTCGTGGAATTTTTCTGATCAACTTTCATGTATAAATTATTTTTATCTGAGCTACAGTTTAAAAGATATGATTTTCTAAAGTTTTAGTAGTTTTCTGGAATTATCTTAATTAATTAAATCCAACATTATCCAGAACAATGCAATGATGACGCCATCATGACATCAGGATGACATCAGCAGTCAACAGTGGTTGTTACTATTTGAACCTGACATGTGGGGCCACATGTCATAGACACAGTGGAATTCCCGTTTATTAAATTAAACTAAACGGTTTTAATTATCAGGGGGACCCACATGTCATAGACTAATTAGGCAATTTATTTAATTTTATTTAATCTATTCACTAATTAAGCACCTAATAGTGGGGGGCCCATATGTCATAGACACTGGGATAGGGGCCCCACATGTCAATGAGTCACGGACGCCCAGCCAACATGTTAACTTGGTCAACCCAATCAACGGGGCCAGTGGGGCCCGTTGTTAGTGACCCTGGGGCTGGGCCCCAGTCGGCCATGTCGGTGGTGAGCCCCGGAGATGCGCCGGCGACGCTCTGGTGAGCTCCCGAAACGCGCGGTGGCTCGGGTTTCGCGCATGGTGCACGGATTCGAGCGAGACCGGGTGCGTTCGAACGCGGAGATGATGCCGCATCGATCTGCGGTGGCGACGCAGCCGAGGATGGCCCGTAACGACGGCCACGGGCTCGCCAGCGGACGGTGGTGTCCGGTCGTTTTGCGCGCGCGTGTTCTAGGGGCCAAATTCAATGGGGCTAGCGCGGGATGGACCCTACGAGCCACGCAGCGCCGAATGGCATTGGCGGCCAGACCAAATGGTCACCGGAACCACGCCGACGACGAGCTCAAGCGGCGGCGGGTTCGGGCTCCGATGGGAAATGGCGCCAGGAGCAACGGCTCGTCGCAAGGAGGAGCGGGGAAGGTAGCAGGAGCTCACCGCGGGACGTTGCCGTTCAAAATGGGCTCAGGGAGGGCGTGACGGCGACGGAATCGACGGCGGCGAGCTCGGGTGCCCAAGGTTGAAGACGACGGCGAGGAGGCATTCCAATGGCGCAGGAGCTCGGGCTCGTGGACGAAGGGGTCGAGGAGGACGTGGCGGAGCTCGTGGTTGGGACGGCAAGGCACGGGAGGGCGGGTGGCCGGGGTTCTACGGCGCCCGCACCATGGATGTGCTCGGGCGAGCTTGAGCGAGTGGGGAGCGTGAAATGTGGATCTGAGAGGGGCTAGGGTTTGAGGGGGAGGGAGAGAGAGGCCGTGAGGGGGGAGCTCTTATCCTCCCGGCGACGGGGTTCGTCGGCGGCGGCCGATCGTCGCCCTGTAGCGACCGCGCTGGTCGCTACAAGAGGAAGAAGGGGGGGTGCAGGATGGGCCGCACTGTGGCCACTTGGGCCCAGTGGCACGTGCCCTTTTCCCTTTTTTTCCTTTGCCAATTTCTGTTTTATTTTATTTTGGCATCTTTTGCTTTAGTAAAAATTTGGGACATGGGCCACAAAACAATATGCATTATTCCAAAGGTCCACAACAACTTTAGGGATTATTTGAAAACGTTTGTATTTTCAATTTGAATTTAAAATGATTTAAAAACACTTTTAGCTACTGTTATTAATGGTGGGGGCCACACCACATGTTTGGTGATGTTGTTTTCCTTAACATTATCTATCTTGGATTATTTCACAACCTTGGAACATTTTAGTTTTTCTGTTTGAAGACTTAAATTTGTCACATTGAATCACAAGGCTTTTCAATGGAGTGAGGGAATTGGAATTGATTTTCAACTTGATCATATCCCACTTAGCAAAAGAATTAGTTGCTGACCATGCCACTACTGTAGCTTAATTACATCATCATTGTAGCACTGACACCAGGTTGTTACGACTCTCCCCTACTAACAAGAATTCTCGTCCCGAGAATTAAGAAGTAGAAGGAAAGAGCCCGGGGTATTCTGCACGAAGATGATCTTCGCGTTCCCAAGTGGCTTGATCTTCAGAATGATTTGCCCACTGCACTTTGAAGAACTTGGTAACCTTCTAACGAGTCTGACGTTCGGTTTCATCAATAATGCGGACTGGTTGTTCTTCGTAAGAAAGGTCTTGTTGTAGTTCAAGGATATCATGGTCCACTGCTCGGATAGGATCCTTGAAGCAGCGACGAAGCTGTGACACATGCAACACATCGTGAACCTGAGAAAGGTTTGGCGGTAGTTCTAGTTGATATGCCACTTTTCCATGCCTTTCAAGAATCGTGAACGGACCAACATATTGAGGAGATAGCCTGCCCTTGATCCCGAAACGGTGTGTACCTCTCATTGGCGTGACTCAAAGATAAGCCTTTTCGCCAGGTTGATAGACCATATCCTTGTGATGACGGTCACAATGACTCTTCTGACGAGACTGAGCAGCCTTCAAATTTGCATGAATAATGCGAACTTGATCTTCGGCATGTTGGATAATATCCGGACGGATAAGTGTACGTTCCCCAGTTTTTGACCAATTCAGAGGAGTTCGACACCTACGTCCATACAAAACTTCAAAAGGAGCCATCTTTAGACTAGCTTGGTAGCTATTGTTGTAGGAGAACTCAGCATACGGGAGAGATTCCTCCCATTTCTTGCCAAAAGAAATGACACAAGCTCGAAGCATGTCTTCGAGAATCTGATTGACTCTTTCAACTTGTCCCTGGGATTGAGGGTGAAAAGCGCTGTTGAAGGACAAGTGAGTTCCCATAGCTTCCTGGAAACTTGCCCAGAATCTTGAAGTGAATAAACTGCCACGGTCCGAACTAATCACCAATGGGATACCATGAAGGGAAACAACTCTGGACATGTAAAGATCTGCTAGCTGACTAGCAGTAATAGTTTCCTTGACAGCCAGAAAATGTGCAACCTTGGACAACTGTCAATGACGACAAGAATAGCATCATTACCCTTCTGTGACCTGGGAAACCCAGTGACGAAGTCCATTTCAACATGATCCCATTTCCATTCAGGAATAGAAATGGGTTACAGAGTTCCGGCGGGCTTCTGATGTTCTGCTTTGATACGACGGCAAGTGTCGTATTCTGAAACATATCAGGCAATTTCTCGTTTCATATTTGACCACCAGAACCTTTGGCGGATGTCTCGGTACATCTTGGTACTACCCGGATGAATAGACAACGGAGTATCATGAGCTTCTTTCAGTATTCTATCAGTCATATTCAGATTTTCCCTTTTTGTTGGAACGAATAAGCGTCCCTTGAAGTACACAGCACCATCGCCAGCAACGGTGAAACATGAGGGTTTACCTTCCGACAGATAGTATTTAATCCTTTCGACTTCATTGTCATTGCCCTGCATTCTTTTGATACAACCCATAATATCTGGTTCAGTGACCAGGTTACTCAAAGATCCCTGGTTAACAACAAGACGGTTCATCTTGTAGTTCTCCGGTGGAGGGGGAACGAGATAACCCTGAGGAACAATATGGAGGTTCAGCTTGCGGAATTCTTCTTGAAGAAGGGGGTGAACCTTGTGGACCTGAAGGTGCTTGTAGTATGACTTACGGCTCAAAGCATCAGCCATTACATTAGCCTTGCCAGGTGTATAAGAAATTCCCATGTTGTAATCGGCTATGCGCTCCATCCATCTCTGTTGGCGGAGATTCAAATCTGGCTGAGTAAACAAATACTTCAGACTTTGGTGATCGGTGTAGATCTCGCATCGATTACCAACAAGGTATTGCCGCCACTCTTTCAGAGCATGGATTACTGTAGCAAGTTCAAGGTCATGAACTGGGTAGTTCTCTTCATGAGGACGTAATTGACGAGATGCATAAGCAACCACTTTGCGTTCTTGCATTAGGACACAACCTATTCCCTAACGCGAAGCATCACAATAAATGACAAAATCCTTACGGGTATCCGGAGGAGCAAGCACTAGAGTAGATGTCAATTTGTCCTTAAGTGCCTGGAAGCTCTCCTGACATTTTCCTGTCCACTCATATTTAACACCTTTGTGAAGCAGATTGGTTAAGGGCTTTGCAATCTTGGAGAAGTTCTCGACAAATCGACGGCAATAGCTGGCGAGTCCGAGAAAACTTCTGACTTGCTTGACATTCTTTGGGGGAGTCCAGTCAAGAATAGCCTGAACTCGTTCAGGGTTGACCGCAATACCATCCTTGGAGATCACATGACCAAGGTAGGTGACTTCGTCCATCCAGAACTCACACTTGGAATACTTGGCATATAGCTGATGTTCCCGAAATCTTTCTAGTACAAGATGAAGATGTTCAGCATGTTCCTCTTTATTCTTGGAAAATACCAGAATATCATCCAGATAAACCACGACGAATTTGTCAAGGTAGTCCATGAAGATATAATTCATTAAACGAGAGAAGGTTGATGGAGCATTTGTTAGACCGAAGGACATGACGGTGTACTCGTATGAACCATAGCGAGTAACAAATGTGGTCTTAAGAATATCCTCTTCATGAACGCGGATCTGATGGTAGCCCAACCTCAAGTCGAGCTTAGAGAAAATTGAGGCACCAGCAAGTTGATCATACAAATCATTGATCCGAGGTAGCGGGTATTTGTTCTGAATTGTAGCTTGGTTGATTGGTCGATAATCCTGGACCAGACGATTCGTCCCGTCCTTGTTCTTAACAAAAACAGAAGGTGCTCCCCAAGCAGAGGAACTTGGACGAATGAAACCCAGCCATAGCGAATTGTCAATTTCTTGCTTAAGTTCAAGGAGTTCATGTGGTGGCATCTTATACGAACGCTTGGCTATAGGAGTGGTACCAGGTACCAAGGCGATGACAAACTCGGCAACTCTAGCAGGGGGAATCCCTGGGAGTTCTTCCGGAAAAACATCTTGAAAATCTTGGACAACTAGAATGTTTTCAATCCCCTCAAGAGGTGACTCATTTAATGCATTCATGGCATATAGCCGGGCTTCAGCATCTCGAACAAGATGAGCATGGTAGCTGACTATCTCATTATAAGGATGCAAGAGGTGGACAGTTTTGGTGGCACAAATGACAGAAGCAGTATGTGCTTTCAACCAATCCATCCCCAAAATAAGGTCGATCTTGGAGGACTTCAATATAATGGGGGAAGCATGGAATTCCAACCGTTCTATTTCGATGGGGACGTCATGACTAACCATGGAGGTCTGACATTGGCCAGTGGGGGTGTTTACCACTATTGGGACGTTCATATCATCACACTTAATGTCATGCATGTATGCGAAATATTCAGACATAAAAGAATGTGATGCTCATGTATCAAACAATGCAAAAGCTGGTACTGAGTTGACAAGAAGGGTACCCATCACAGTATTAGGCTAGTCTTGAGCTTCATTCAGATCAATGTTGTTAACTTGAGCACGTCCCTGAGCAGGCCTGGCATTGTTGTTGCGGGGCTGGTTGGAAGGCAGTGCAAGCTGACTCTGATTCTGCCTGCATTCTCTAGCACGGTGTCCTGGACGACCATACTTGAAGCACAACCCATCCTCAGGACGAGAAGGGGGAGCAGGAGCTCATGGTGGCGGAGCTGGTAGCCTCGGCTGCCTAGGTGGTGGAGGTAGACGAGGTGCAGCATAGGACGGCCTTGGAGCAGGAGCAGGTGCATGGTACATATTGTGGGGAATCCAGATCTTGCGCTTCTGACTTGCTAAACCCGAAGATGAGCCCACGTCACGGTTGCGCTTGCTGTTGTCCTTGTAGTCCTGCAGACCTGTTTCCACTATTATGGACTTGTTCACCAAGGTGGCGAAGTTGTCGAAGTCTTGAACAAGGAGTGCCAGTTTGATATCAGGGTGGAGGCCTTCACGGAACTTCTCCTGCCTACGAGCATCAGTTGCAACGTCTTCTTCAGCATAGCGAGATAAGTCCAGAAATTCCCGCTGATAAGCATCCACAGTCTTGTTGCCTTGGACGAGATTGCGAAATTCACGCTTCTTCTTGTCCATCATTCCCTAAGGAATATGGCGAGCACGGAATGCAGCTTGGAACTCCGGCCATGTGATGATAGTTCCAACAGGCTGTGAGCGCCTGTGGCTGTCCCATCATTGAGCAACGGGACCCTTCAGAAAGTACGAGGCAAAGGTGACATAGCTAGCTTCTGGGGCGCCTGAAGATTCCAGCTCATAAGTGATGTCACAAAGCCAGTCATCTGCGTCAAGCGACTGAGTTGAGCTGCGGTAGATCGCAGGGTTAAGGCGCATGAAGTCTTGCAGAGTCATTGGGGCTGGCTGTTGATTCATGTTCGGCCTTGGGAACTGGTCCATAAGCCCTTGCATAAATTGGCGATTCAGTTCAAACTGCTGCATCATACCAGCCATGTATTCAGGCGGCGGTGGGTGGTCAGCCGCACCACGACCACGACCAGCTGGCCTAACCATTCCATCAAAACAATTAACAGTGGTATTTTAGCATTTGGCATTACAAAGACAATGATTTATCTATGAAGTAAATTGCTCAATGAAGGAAGTGCAATAGATACGACATAGTAGTTCGAATTCAACATACAGATCCATACATAGGTCTATTTCAAACCACAAGTCTGTTACAACATAGACGATAGGTCCGGCATGAAATTAACCTAAACAACTAGGCGGCACGCAGGCACGTGGTAGAGGGATACAACAACGGATATAGCGAAAAGCTACATCAACGTCAGGGACAACGAAAGAACCCACGGAACTGCAGATGACCCTGAATGCTGAACCTGGTGGCAGGGTCCTACATCTCGTGCAAACTCTGATGTATACGCTGCATACTGAGCGGGAGCGCAGGTCCACGTGCCGGAACACGACCTCGAACCTCAGGCCACTCAAGACCTGGCGAAAACGCAGTCCGAGGCGGGTAAAGGATGTTCTACGGATGTATCCTCACGCTGACTGCTGGCAACAGATGCGCCAAAGGCCAATAAAGATGATCACGGGTGGCGTACAGCTCGACGTTAAGAGCCCTGACAGTGCGATCCAATGCCTCAGTGTACTGAACCAGAACCTGTGTCATAACGACGACTCACGTAGGGGGTGCAGACAACAGTGTAGGGTCGGTCGTTGCGCTGTCCTGCGAAAGGGGCCAAGACCTCAGTGTCGGCGGTAGTATCAACTCCATCAGGAACACACAGAATGTATATGTATGCCATCTCCTCTAAACAAGAGTTCGCTGCACGGAGTCGAACAATAGCAGCATAAGCAGCATCCTGTACGGCCATCTCGACAGTCACTCTAATGGCAAGGAAGGTGTGCAACTCAATGATGGAGAGGTCCTGTTGATCCCAGATAACCATCACAGTCTCATACTGTTCCTGGTTGAACTCGCGGTAGTCCTCATAAACAGTGTACTCAGGGTACCAGCGATATCCTAGCTTCTTCAAGAGGTCGACCAGAATGGCCGGGAACCCAGTCGTATCGTGCGCGTACGTCAGAAGGATGATCTGTCTACCGGGACGCATCTATAACAGGAAGATTTAGGATGTCAAATGACATTGTGTGCATTATAACTTCAAAGGAATCAATTGTCGACGAAACAAATCTCCGATGGATGTGATCACGAGAACCTAATTTTAGAGTTAGCAAATTCTTTAACCCGAAAGAGGAGAGAGATCAGAACCCAGAGTATAGACGAGGAATAAAAGATCTTAATACCATCCGATAGAGATGTGGGCCCATAAGCCACAAAACAATGTTAGTAAAAGTTTTTTCAAGTACTAGACTCAACTTCGGCCAAGGAGTTGGAAAGGGGGCTATCTATAGGCAGTCGGATCTAATACCAACTTGTGATGCCCCCATTCTTGACCGTACGCTAAACATAAACGCAATGCGTATGACCAAGATTAGGGACTCACCAATCAATATCACAACACAACTCTAGACACAAATTAAAGTCATACAACTTCACATTACAAGCCAGGGGCCTCGAGGACTCGAATACAAAGCTCGACAAGCACGAGTCAGCGGAAGAAAAATAATATCTGAGTACACATATAAGTTAAACAAGTTTTTCCTTAAGAAGGCTAGCACAAACATAACATCGGATCGAAAGAGGCGAGGCCTCCTGCCTGGGAACCTCCTATCCTACTGCTGGTCGGGGGCCACCTCCATGTAGTAGTAGGCTGCTACAGAGGGGTAGTCGTCGTCTCCGGCATACTCCATCTCCTGGGCTCCATCGTCTGAACGCATAATCGTATCGAGGGGGAAAGAGAAAGCAAAGCAGCGGTGAGTACTCATCCAAAGTACTCGCAAGACTGACATTAGAACTATGCTAAGTATGCATCATTTTCAAGGGGTGGGGTCATATCTGGACGGACTGCAGAAAGCAAGAATAGGAGGAGGCCTAGTCCTATCGAAAACTAGCATCTTCAACATCTTGCAGCATGAGAAGAGAGTAGACTGGTATCTCATATATAGTCATATTATTATAGCAATTTTATTAAGTAACCATGCCCAGAGATTCTTCCTCGACTCCCTGCGAGGAAGCAATCCCGGAGCCACATTCATTTAAAGTAAATCATATTTATAGTTCTATAAGGTCAAGGTACAACTCCAAGTCGTCATGTTACCGTGGACACGACTATTCGAATAGATAAGTTCTTCCCTGCAGGGTGCACCGCATTTCCAACACGCTTGATCACCTCCGGCCGAACACACTTTCCGGGGTAATGCCCGGCCTCAGGATCCAAAACATCGTCGCCCCACCTAGACACAATGAAGAGGCCAGCCCGCCGGTCTACTCCTAAGCGCGCAGGTTCGTGGGCCCACTTGCCCTTGCACTCCTGCATGATGTGTACGCGGCTGGAAGCAGACCTAGTACACTCAGTCCGGGAGTTGTACCTTCGAGCCCAATCCGGCGCGCGCCGCTCCATTGCTGACGTCCGAAGAGCTTCGGCTGATACAACGATGCTGAGCACCTATAACTTCTCCGACGTGAAGGTTTAGTGCGTAAAAAGGTCAACGACCAACTCAGATCAAATACCCAACCCATTAGCATTTTATTAGTGCGGGGCAACCTTGAATCATATTGCAGGCTGTCGCCCGGCCAATAACACTCGGGTGCCTTACCGGCGCACCCCACCAATATCTCTCGCGGGTACCCTTAGGGTCGACCTGTCTTCAACATGTTTCTGTAACCAGGTCATAGTAACTGTGTGTATAAAACATCAAGGCGGGAACTGAGGAATCACCCTCAATGGTCCCCGCTCAATGTAACCGCCAAGGTGGACTTTAGAGGAATCACCCTCGAAGGTCACACACTTGAGGGCTTGCACGATAGAGACATCGTCGAGAATGGTGAAGGAGGAATCACCCTCGATAACCATGACCGACTAGCTGCGCTACAGGGCTAGCATCATGAGTACTTCACGAGGTGTCACCCTCGATACTCGATAGTAGCACTGCAGAGTCAGACAATTAAGGGGAGTGTGGTGATGTGAGGGGGCTAGCTTGTCGGTCGGTTGACCGAGTCTTCGAGCCTTTGAGTCGTCGATGAAGAAGCAGGGGCAACTGGGATTAGGGGGACACTAGGGATTCTCTAACCAACCTATATTAAGCAGTTGGTATGATTGCGGGAATAGTAGCAGTTCATCAAAAACATGCTATGCATAAGAATAGGAGCTAGCTAAAATAGTAGCAAAATTCTAATGCAAGAATAAGAGGGAAGGGAATGGGCGATATCGGAATGCTCAAGGGGGGTTGCTTGCCTTGCTGCTCTGCTGAAAAAGGCTGGTCGTCAGGGGCGTAGCCCTACTCGATAACAGCGTCCGTCTCGGGGTCTACCGGAGAGAAGAGGGGGAAGAAACAATAAATATAAAGCACAGATGCAACACGATGCATGACATGGCAATATGCATGCTTAGGTATGCACTAACGTAATACTACACGTCGCAGACGTAGCGGGAGAATATCTGACGATATTTCCCGGGTCTTAATTAATTAAATCCAACATTATCCAGAACAATGCAATGATGATGCCATCATGACATCAGGATGACATCAGCAGTCAACAGTGGCTGTTACTATTTGAACCTGACATGTGGGGCCACGTGTCATAGACACAGTGGAATTCCAGTTTATTAAATTAAACTAAACGGTTTTAATTATCAGGGGGACCCACATGTCATAGACTAATTAGGAAATTTATTTAATTTTATTTAATGTATTCACTAATTAAGCACCTGACAGTGGGGGGCCCATATGTCATAGACACTGGGATAGGGGCCCCACATGTAAGTGAGTCATGGACGCCCAGCCAGCACATTGACTGGGTCAAGCCAGTCAACGGGGCCAGTGGGGCCCGTTGTTAGTGACCCTGGGGCTGGGCCCTAGTCGGCCATGTCGGCGGTGGGCGCCAGAGATGCGCCGGCGACGCTCCGGCGAGCTCCCGAAACGCGGGGTGGCTCGGGTTTCGCGCATGGTGCACGGTTTCGAGCGAGACCGGGTGTGTTCGAACACGGAGACGATGCCACGTTGATCTGAAGTGGCGGCGTAGCCGGGGATGGCCCGTAACGACGGCCACGGGCTCGCCGGCTGACGGTGGTGTCCGGTCGTTTTGCGCGCTTGCGTTTGAGGGGCCAAATTCAACGGGGCTAGCGCGGGATGGACCCTACAAGCCACGCAACGCCGAATGGCATTGGCGACCAGACCAAATGGTCACCGGAACCACGCCGGCGACGAGCTCAAGCGGCCGCAGGTTCGGGCTCCGATGTGAAACGGCGCCGAGAGCAACGGCTCGTCACAAGGAGGAGCAGGGAAGGTAGCATAATCTCACCGCGGGGCGTTGCCATTCAAAATGGGCTCGGGGAGGGCATGACGGCAACGGAATCGACGGCGGCGAGCTCGGGTGCCCGAGGTTGAAGACGATGGCGAGGAGGCGTTCCAGTGGCGCAGGAGCTCGGTCTCATGGACGGAGGGGTCGAGGAGGACGTGGCGGAGCTCGTGGTTGCGACGGGAAGGCACGGGAGGGCGGGTGGCTGGGGTTCTACGGCGGCCGCGCCATGGATGCGCTCGGGCGAGCTCGAGTGAGTGGGGGAGCGTGAAATGCGGATCTGAGAGGGGCTAGGGTTTGCGGGGGAGGGAGAGAGAGGCCGTGGGGGGCGCTCTTATCCTCTCGGCGACAGGGTTCGTCGTCGGCAGCCGGTCGTCGCCCTGTAGCGACCACGCTGGTCGCTACAGAAGGAAGAAGGGGGGGTGCGGGCTGGGCCGCACTGTGGCCACTTGGGCCCAGTGGCACGGGCCCTTTTCCCTTTTTTTCCTTTGCCAATTTCTGTTTTATTTTATTTTGGCATCTTTTGCTTTAGTAAAAATGTGGGACATGGGCCACAAAACAATATGCATTATTCCAAAGGTCCACAACAACTTTGGGGATTATTTGAAAATGTTTGTATTTTCAATTTGAATTTGAATTTATTTAAAAACACTTTTAGCTACTTTTACTAATGGTGGGGCCCACACCACATGTTTGGTGATGTTGTTTTCCTTAACATTATCTATCTTTGATTATTTCACTACCTTGGAACATTTTAGTTTTGTTGTTTGAAGATGTAAATTTGTGACATTGAATCACAAGGCTTTTGAATGGAGTGAGGGAATTGGAATTGATTTTCAACTTGATCATATCCCACTTAGCAAAAGAATTAGTTGCTAACCATGCCACTACTGTAGTTTAATTACATCATCACTGTAGCACTGACACCAGGGTGTTACAGTGACGTCCGGGATCTCATACGGGACTCCGAACAAGCTTCGGTCACCACCATGCATAACTCTATACTACCGAAATGTCACCAAACCTTAAGTGTGCACACCCTGCGGGTTCGAGAACTATGTAGACATGACCGAGACACCACTACGGTCAATAACCAATAGCGGGACCTAGATGCCCATATTGGTTCCTACATATTCTACGAAGATCTTTATCGGTCGAGCCTCTATGTCAAGGATTCAGTTAATCCCGTATGATGTTTCCCTTTGTTCTTCGGTATGTTACTTGCCCGAGATTCGATCGTCGGTATCTCCATACCTAGTTCAACCTCGTTACCGACAAGTCTCTTTACTCGTTCCGTAATACAAGATCCCGTGACTAACACTTAGTCACATTGCTTGCAAGGATTGTTGTGATGTTGTATTACCGAGTGGGCCCTGAGATACCTCTCCGTCACACGGAGTAACAAATCCCAGTCTTGATCCATGCCAACTCAATAGACACCCTCGGAGATATCTGTAGAGTACCTTTATAGTCACCCAGTTACGTTGCGACGTTTGATACACACAATACACTCCTCCGATGTTCCGTGAGTTGCATCATCTCATGGTCATAGGAACATATACTTGACATGTAGAAAACTGTAGCAATAAACTGACACGATCATATGCTACGTTTATAGTTTGGGTCTTGTTCATCCCATCATTCTCCTAATGATGTGATCCCGTTATCAAATGACATCTTTATGTCAATGGCTAGGAAACCTTGACCATCTTTGATCAACGAGCTAGTCTACTAGAGGCATACTAGGGACAAAGTGTTGTCTACTTATCCACACATGTAATGTGTTTCCAATCAATACAATTATAGCATGGATAATAAAAAATTATCATGGACAAGGAAATATAATAATAAACACTTTATTTATTGCCTCTAGGGCATATTTCCAACAGTCTCCCACTTGCACTAGAGTCAATAATCTAGTTCACATCACTATGTGATTTACATTGTAATGAATCGAACACCCATGCAGTTCTAGTGTTGATCATGTTTAGCCCTTGGAAGAGGTTTAGTCAACGGGTCTGCAACATTCAGATCCGTGTGCACTTTGCAAATATTTATGTCCTTCTCCTCGATGTAATCGCGGATGGAATTGAAACGTCGCTTTATGTGTCTGGTCCTCTTGTGAAACCTTGGTTCCATGGCCAGAGCAATGGCACCAGTGTTGTCACAGAATAGAGTCATTGGATTCAGTACACTGGGCACTACTCCAAGATCTATCATGAACTGCGTCATCCAGACACCTTCCTTCGCCGCCTCCGAGGCTGCGATGTACTCTGCTTCGCATGTAGAATCGGCTACCACGCTTTGCTTGGAAATACACCAGCTTACCGCTCCCCGTTGAGAATAAATACGTATCCGGTTTGTGACTTAGAGTCATCTGGATCAGTGTCAAAGCTTGCATCGACGTAACCCTTTACGACGAGCTCTTCATCGCCTCCATAAACGAGAAACATTTCCTTAGTCTTTTTCAGGTACTTCAGGATATTCTTGACCGCCGCCCAGTGCTCCATTCCAGGATCACTTTGAAACCTTCCGGCCATACTTATGGCAAGGCTGACATCGGATCTTCTGCACAACATTGCATACATGATAGAGCCTATGGCTGAAGCATAGGGGATGACACTCATCTTTTCTCTATCTTCTGCAGTCACTGGGCATTGAGTCTTACTCAACTTCACACCTTGTAACACAGGCAAGAACCCCTTCTTGGACTGATCCATTTTGAACTTCTTCAAAACTTTATCAAGGTATGTGCTCTGTGAAAGTGCTATTAAGCATCTCGATCTATCTCTATAGATCTTAATGCCTAATATGAAAGCAGCTTCTCCTAGGCCCTTCATTGAAAAACTCTTGTTCAAATATTCCTTCACGCTTTCCAGCATTTCTATATTGTTTCCAATCAGCAATATGTCATCCACATATAATATTAGAAACGCTATAGAGCTCCCACTCACTTTCTTTCAAATACAAGCTTCTTCATAAACTTGTATAAACCCAAACGCTTTGATCACCTCATCAAAGCGCTTATTCCAACTCCGAGATGCTTGCACCAACCCATAAATGGATGCTGGAGTTTGCAAACTTTGTTAGCATTCTATGGATTGACAAAACCTTCTGGTTGTATCATATACAACTCTTCCTCAAGGAAACCGTTGAGGAACGCTGTTTTGACATCCATCTACCAAATTTCATAGTCGAAATAAGCATCTATTGCCAACATGATTCTGACAGACTTAAGCATCACTACGGGTGAGAAGGTCTCATCATAGTCAACTCCTTGAACTTGTGAAAAACCCTATGCCACAAGACGAGCTTTATAGACGGTGACATTACCGTCCGTGTTCGTCTTCTTCTTAAAGATCCATTTGTTCTGAATGGCCTTTCGCCCTTCAGGTAATACTTCCAAAGTCCATACTTTGTTTTCATACATGGATCCCATCTCAGATTTCATGGCCTCTAACCATTTCTCGGAATCCGGGCCCATCATCGCTCCTCCATAGCTTGTAGGTTCATTGTCATCCAACAACATGACCTCCAAGACAGGGTTGTCATACCACTCAGAAGCAGTACGCGCCCTTGTCGACCTACAAGGTTCAATAGTAACTTGATTCGAAGCTTCATGATCATCATCATTAACTTCCTCTTCAACTGTCGTAGGCTCTAGAGAAACATCTTTCTGTGCTGCGCTACTCTCTGGTTGAAGTAAAGGTTCAATAACCTCACCAAGCTCTATTTTCCTCCCACTCAATTCTTTTGAGAGAAACTCTTTCTCAAGAAATTTTCCGTTCTTAGCGACAAACACTTTGCCTTCGGATCTGAGATAGAATGTATACCCGACTGTCTCTTTCGGGTATCCTATGAAGACGCATTTCTCCGCTTTGGGTTCCAGCTTTTCATGCTGAACCTTTTTGACATAAGCATTACATCCCCAAACTTTAAGAAACGACAACTTTGGCCTCTTGCCAAACCATAGTTCATATGGCGTCGTCTCAATGGATTTCGATGGTGCCCTATTTAAAGTGAATGCAGTTGTCTCTAATTCATAACCCCAAAACGATAGTGGCAAATCAGCAAGAGACATCATAGAACGCACCATATCTAATAAGGTTTGATTACGACGTTCGGACACACCATTACGCTGTGGTGTTCCAGGCGGTGTCAATTGTGAAACAATTCCACACTGTCTTAAGTGACTGCCAAACTCATAACTCAGATATTCACCTCCTCGATCAGATCGCAGGAATTTAATCTTCTTGTTATGATGATTCTGAACTTCATTTTGAAATTGCTTGAACTTTTCAAACGTTTCAGACTTGTGTTTCATTAAGTAAATATACCCATATCTACTTAAGTCATTAGTGAAGGTGAGAAAATAACAATATCCACCGCACGCTGTAACATTCATTGGACCGCACACATCAGTATGTATGATTTCCAATAAGTCACTTGCCCGTTCCATTGTTCCAGAGAACGGTGTTTTAGTCATCTTGCCCATGAGGCATGGTTCACATGTGTCAAGTGATTCAAAATCAAGTGACTCCAAAAGTCCATCAGCATGGAGCTTCCTCATGCATTTTACACCAATATGACCTAAACGGCAGCGCCACAAGAAAGTGGTACTAACATTATCAATTCTACATCTTTTGGCATCAATGTTATGAACATGTGTATCATTAATATCAAGATTCAATATTAATAAACCCCTCACATTAGGTGCATGACCATAAAAAATATTACTCATATAAATAGAACAACCATTATTCTCTGATTTAAATGAGTAACCGTCTCGCAATAAACAAGATCCGGATATAATGTTCATGCTTAACGCAGGCACTAAATAACAATTATTAAGGTTCATCACTAATCCCGATGGTAATCGAAGAGAGAGCGTGCCGACGGCGATCACATCAACCTTGGAACCATTTCCCACGCGCATCGTCACTTCGTCCTTCGCCAGCCTTCGTCTATTCCGTAGTTCCTGTTTTGACTTGCAAATGTGAGCAACCGAACCGGTATCAAATACCCAGGCACTACAACGAGAGCTAGTAAGGTGCACATCAATAACATGTATATCATATATACCTTGTTTTTTGTTGGCCGCCTTCTTGTCAGCCAGGTACTTGGGGCAGTTCCGCTTCCAGTGAACAGTTCCCTTGCAATGAAAGCACTCAGTTTCTGGCCTGGGTCTAGGCTTGGGCTTCTTTACACGAGTAGCAACTGCTTTGCCATCCTTCTTGGTTTTACCCTTCTTGCCCTTGACCTTGCCATTCTTCTTGAAACTAGTGGTTTTATTGACCATCAAAACTTGATGTTCTTTCTGGATTTCAGACTCAGCGACTTTTAGCATCGCAAACAACTCGGCGACTGACTTATTCATCTCGTGCATGTTATAGTTCATCACAAAGCTCTTGTAACTAGGTGGCAGTGATTGAAGAACTCTGTCAGTGATCACCTCTGGCGGAAGGGCAATTCCCAACTCCGCCAGACGAGTCGAATACCCAGACATTTTGAGTATATGTTCACTGATAGACCCGTTCTCCTCCATTTTATAAGCATAGAACTTATCGGAGGTCTCATACCTCTTGATCCGGGCATTCTTCTGAAAGATAAACTTCAACTCCTAGAACATCTCATATGCTCCATGACGTTCAAAACGTCTTTGAAGTCCCGGTTCTAAACCATACAATATTGCACACTGAACTATTGAGTAATCTCGAGAACGTGCCTCCCAAGCGTTCTTAACGTCTTCGGATGACATGTCTTCTGGTTGGTCACCAAGCGGTGCATCAAGGATATATGATTTCTGGGAAGCTGTGAGGATGATCCTCAGATTACAGGCCCAGTCAACAAAGTTACTTCCATCATCTTTCAACTTAGCTTTCTTTGGGAACGCATTAAAATTCACGGGTGCTACTGCGCGATCCTTTGATCTACAACATAAATATGCAAAGGTTACTTAGACTATTGTTCAAGATAATGAGTTTAGTTAATCAAATTACTAAAGCTCCCACTCAAATTGACATCCCTCAGGTCATCTGAGTGTCACATGATCCAAATTCACCAACTCAAGTCCGATCATCACGTGAGTTGAGGTGGTTTCAATGGTGAACATCATCATGTTGATCATATCTACTATATGACTCATGTTTGACCTTTCGGTCTCTTGTGTTCCGAGGCCATGTATGTACATGCTAGGCTCGTCAAGTTTAACCCGAGTGTTCTACATGTGCAACACTGGCTTGCACCCGTTGTATGTGAACGTAGAGTCTATCACACCCGATCATCACGTGGTGTCTCGACACGACGAACTTTCGCAACGGTGCACACTTGGGGAGAACACAATTCATCTTGAAATTTAAGTGAGGGATCCACCTTATAATGCTACCTTTGTCCTAAGGAAAACAAGGTGCATAAAAGGATTAACATCACATGCAAATCATAAGTGACATGATATGGCCATGAACTTGTGCTTTTGCTCTCCATCTTGAAAGCACCAGCATGATCTCCATAGTCATCGGCATGACACCATGATCTCCATCAACGTGCGTCCATCGGAGTTGTCGTGCCCATCATGCTTCTACTACTATTGCTACCGTTTAGCAATAAAGTAAAGCATTAAATAGCGCTTAATGATTGACACACAGGTCATACAATAATTAAAGACAACCCTATGGCTCCTGCCGGTTGCCGTACTCATCGACATGCAAGTCATGATATTCTATACAACACATGATCATCTCATACATCACATATATCTCATCATGTAATTGGCCATATCACATCACAACATACCCTGCAAAAACAAGTTAGACGTCCTCTAATTGTTGTTGCATGCTACGGGTATCCAGCAAGAACAATTCTCACCTACGCATAAACCACAACGGTGATACATAAGTTGTTTTTCAACCTTCTCAAGGACTGCCTTTGTCGAATCCGATCCAACTAAAATAGGAGAAACAGACACCCGTCAGCCATCTTTGTGCAACGAGGTTACACGTCAATCGATGGAATCGGTCTCACTTAAGCATACGAGTAAGGTTGGTTCGGGACGCTTCATCCCACAATACCGCCGAACCAAAACATGACCAAGGGAGGAAGCAATCTAAGCATCAACGCCCACAAACTCTTTGTGTTCTACTCGAGATCTCATCTACACATAGACCTAGCTCTGATACCACTATTGGCGAACGTTGCATGGCAAACAAAAAATTTCCTACGCACACGCAAGATCTATCCATGGTGATGAGCATCTACGAGAGGGAGAGTGGATCTACGTATCCTTGTAGATCGCTAAGCGGGAAGTGTTAAGAAACACGGTTGATGTAGTCAAACGTCTTTGCCATCCAAATCGCCAAGCGTCCCGCGATCCAATCACGATCCGTCCCGATCTAGCACCGAACGGACGGCACCTCCGCGTTCAGCACACGTACGGCTTGATGACGATCTCCGCCTTCTTGATCAAGCAAGAGGGAGCAGGGAGGTAGACGAGTTCTCCGGCAGCGTGACGGCGTTGTGGCGATGGTGGTGGAGTAATCTTAGCAGGGCTTCATCTAAGCACAGCTGAAAAACCGATCTAGAGGAGAAACTACGAACTAGAGGGTAGGGTTGCACGTGGCTGAAAATCAAGTGCAAAAACCCTAAAACCTCTAATATATATAAGAGGAAGAGAGGAGGAGGTTTGGACCAAGGGACAAGACATCTAGGCTTCGGCCGAAGGGAGGAGAGGAGGAATCCTCCTCCAATCCTAGTAGGACTAGGACTCCTTTCTTGTTTGGTCTTTTTTCCTTTTTCCACCTTTTTCTCTTTGGGCTTTTCTTCCCAACTGCATGGGCCTTGTGTGGGACTTCCACCAGCCCACTAAGGGCTGGTATTCACCCTCCCAAAGCCCATGTAGCCTCTTGGGTCAAAATACCCCTCTCGATGGTCCCTCGGTACACTACCGGGACTCCCGGTACACTACCAATGAGGCCGAAACTTTTCCGACGACCAAAACAGGACTTCCTATATATCAATCTTTACCTCCGGACCATTCCAGAGCTCCTCATGACGTCCAGGATCTCATCCGGGACTCTGAAAAACCTTCGATCACCACCATGCATAACTCTATACTACCGAAACGTCACCAAACCTTAAGTGTGCAGACCCTACGGGTTCGAGAACAATGTAGACATGACCGACACACCTCTACGGTCAATAACCAATAGCGGGACCTGGATGCCGATATTGGTTCCCACATATTCTACGAAGATCTTTATCGGTCGAACCTCTATGTCAAGGATTCAGTTAATCCCGTATGATGTTTCCCTTTGTTCTTCGGGATGTTACTTGCCCGAGATTCGATCGGCGGTATCTCCATACCTAGTTCAACCTTGTTACCGACAAGTCTCTTTACTCGTTCTGTAATACAAGATCCCGTGACTAACACTTAGTCACATTGCTTACAAGGCTTGTTGTGATGTTGTATTACCGAGTGGGCCCTGAGATACCTCTCCGTCACACGGAGTAACAAATCCCAGTCTTGATCCATGCCAACTCAACAGACACCCTCGGAGATATCTGTAGAGTACCTTTATAGTCACCCAGTTACGTTGCGACGTTTGATACACACAAAGCACTCCTCCGATGTTCCGTGAGTTGCATCATCTCATGGTCATAGGAACATATAATTGACATGCAGAAAAGGTAGCAATAAGCTGACACGATCATATGCTACGTTTATAGTTTGGGTCTTGTCCATCCCATCATTCTCCTAATGATGTGATCCCGTTATCGAATGACATATTTATGTCAATGGCTAGGAAACCTTGACCATCTTTGATCAACGAGCTAGTCTACTAGAAGCATACTAGGGACAAAGTGTTATCTACTTATCCATACATGTAATGTGTTTCCAATCAATACAATTATAGCATGGATAATAAACAATTATCATGAACAAGGAAATATAATAATAAACACTTTATTTATTGCCTCTAGGGCATATTTCCAATAGAAGGTTCTTCAACGACCACCGTCGTCGGAGACAGCACGCAGCCCTGTCGTCTTAAGCAAGGGCGCCATGAATGCGCCTTTTTGGTTCCTGTGACGCGCTACGGTGGGGGACGACGCTTGCGATGGCACCACGTTCACTTTATATCAAAGACAGGGAAAGAAGATGGTGATGTGGGGTATAAATCAAATGACTGATGTATTCCACATTGCATGACGCAACACTGGACCAAATTTAGGCCGATCGACCGACGCCTATCACTGACCTTTACTTTTCATAGATCACATAATATCGAGATTATTCAACGATGTTTGAGTGGGTTTCGACAATGGGCATGTGTCTTTAACTTCATTTCTTCATGTTGTATAAAAGCTCCGTTACTAGGGAAATCAAAATGGCCTTAAAATACGAATGACTGTTAGAGAGGGTATCCATAATTTCTAAGTTATTTTTTCCCAATGGGGCTTAGAAGTAGTTTTGTTTATTGATTTTATCATAGGCTACTATTTTTACTCGAGAAATAACTATAGCATCTCTAACAGATGATGTAAAACTATAGTTGTGCCCCAAAAACTGTCGTTTGAAGCATTTTGGGCCAATAAATACTGCTTCAACATATGCCCTATTTTTTATTTCGTGTGCAATTTTTTTCTGCAGGCCTAATTTTACCTCCAAGTGCCAAATTTTCCACACCTCTAGCTGCTGCCAAAAAGAAAAACGTAGTCGCGCAAAGGCCAACCACCGAGCTGAAGTTTCCCCACGCTACCGCATGATGTTTCCGGCGGAATCTAACCGCGGCATGCCACTTTCTCAACTTTGTCGTCTACCGGGGCCCGCCTCCACCAAACTGCTCGTTGTCGTCGCTTTGGGCATCCCTGTCATGGTCGGTGATTCTTGATCCATCGTCGTCCGATTTGCACAAATTCCAGCCGTTCCCCGCTTCTCCGTCACCCAACTTGACCGCTACGACATCGATGCTTGTTTTTAAGGCCGATTAGCGGCCGCCACGGCCCCCACATGACCTTGCCACACTAAGAAGCCGAAACAGTATGACACGACACATCCTTTAAGAGAGGCAACTCTTCAGGTTTTGCAACCAACACAAAATGAGCGTTGTCATATCGGCACATGACATAGCTTAGGTTTCAAAGCGACTAAACTTTATGGAAAACTCTATTCATCGATTGGGGGGGGGGAGGGGGAGTTGTGAGAATGGGAGATGACAATTTAAAATTCCTTAAGATACTACTACCTTTGTCCTGGTTTTACTAGCCCCCCTCATATTTTGATCAAGATTTTTAACTAATAAATATATGTTATATGTAACCAAAATAATATCTCTGAAAACTGCATTCAAATATGAATCCAACACTATAATTTTCATTGACATGCATTAACATTTTGCTAGTCCGATATGTGATCAAACTTTGACTCGAGATACGATAAACACTAGTAAATCATGACAGAGATAGTAGTATTAAATTGGATGTGTGTTGCACATACACAATTACTAATACCGGATAATCTCTGGGTTATAAAGCCCCAAAAAGAAAAGGAGAAAAGTTGATGTCAGAAGTGGGGTTTGAACCCACGCCCTCGTAAGAGGACCAGAACTTGAGTCTGGCGCCTTAGACCACTCGGCCATCCTGACTTATGCTTTACTATTCTTCTAAAATCGTAATTATCTATTGGTACTTCACTTCGCTTTTTAATCGGAAACAATTAGCCCTGATCACGCCCGTGCACATGGACATGGACTTGCTGACGATAGAGAAGAATGCGAAGAATAATAATCAGGATTCGACAAACTGCCCGCAATGGTTAGTTAGTGGGAGACCGGCGGCTAGCAGAGAGCAGAGACCATGGCGACTCCCTGTACCAGCACGCCTGGGTTCACCGGTCCGGCAAAGTCAACGTGTGCGGCTTGACGACGACTGCACGTCCGCACTGAGAATTTGGTCTCCATCATTGGCGCCACCGCACATCCCATCTCTACCACCGTCGGAGATCCGCATCCCGGTCGCCATGCGGGCCACTTCCACCCACCCCGCCGCCACCAGATTCTTGCTCGCCGTCGCCGTCCTCTCCTTGGACCTGGCCACGCACGCCGTGCCGCTCAGCCGGCCGACCTGCTTGCCCGAGGAGCGGGACGCGCTGCTAGCCTTCAAGGACGGCATCACCAGCGACCCCGATGGGATCCTCGCCTCCTGGAGACAAGGAGCAGACTGCTGCCGATGGCGGCATGTCCGGTGCAGCAACCGGACGGGCCGCGTGCTCGCGCTCCGACTCCGGAACGCGCTGGCCGGGGCCGAGCTCGACGACAGAGGGTACTACGAGGGGGCACTGGTCGGCCGGATAAGCCCCTCGCTCCTCTCCCTCTCACGGCTGCGGCACCTCGACCTCAGCCGGAACTACCTCGAGGGCTCCCCCGACGCCGCCCTACCGGCGTTTCTCGGCGGCCTCAGGAGCCTGCGCTACCTCAACCTCTCCGGCATCTACTTCTCCGGCGAGGTCCCGCCGCAGCTGGGAAACCTCTCCAGGCTGCGCTCCCTCGACCTCTCAAGCGACTTCGGCACGCAGCTGTTGCGCTCGTCAGACCTCTCGTGGCTGGCGCGTCTGCCATTGCTGCGGCACCTCAGCCTGAGCTCGATCGACATGAGCAGAGCGCTGGACTGGCCTCGGGCGGTGAGCATGCTCCCTTCACTCAAAACCCTCCATCTCTCTTCCTGCTCGCTTCCAAGCACGAGCCTGTGGCAACTTCCGGCCGCAGGCTTGCGTAACCTCACAAATCTTGAGGAGCTGGATCTCTCCATGAACCACCTCAACCACCCGGACGCATCCTCCTGGTTCTTCTGGAACGTGACAAGCCTCACTTACATCGACCTCATGGGGACTTTCCTGTCCGGGCAGCTCCGTGATGCACTCGACGCCATGGTGTCCCTTGAGATTCTTGATTTCTCATACAATGGAAACATGGCTGCCATGCCAAGAAGCTTGAGAAACCTCTGCAACCTTAGGTACTTAGACCTCGAATCGAGCCTTGCAGGTGGCCAAGACATTGGCAAGATGATGAAAAGCCTGCCGCAGGGATGCCCATCCAACAGGTTGCAACAATTGTACCTAGCAAACAACGGTTTCGTTGGAACCTTGCCAAATTACAAGAGGTTGATGCACATGACTGGGTTGCAAGTTCTTGATCTCTCTTCCAACAACCTCACCGGATCGATACCGTTGTCCATGGGAAATCTTACTAGCTTGGACACACTTGACATATCTTACAATAGACTCACTGGATCAGTACCGGCAGGGGAAGGATATTTTGCTGGTTTGAGCACCCTTGTACTGTCATGCAATCTCCTTGTTGGTAACATACCTGAACGAATAAGGCACTTTTCTAGATTAAGCACTCTAGACCTTCATGGTAACTACCTCACTGGACATGTCCCGTCTCAGCTTGGTATGCTCGCTAATCTGACTTACCTGGACATTAGTCTCAATGATCTTCGTGGTGTGCTTACAGAGGAGCACTTTGCTGAAATGGCCAGTTTAGCAACATTGGACTTATCACAAAATTCCCTACTCAAGATTCAGGTGGATTCAGAATGGAAGACCCCCTTCAAGCTTAGAGATGCAAATTTCTCGTTGTGCATTATGGGTCCTCTTTTTCCTTCATGGCTCCAGTGGCAGGTGAATCTTACTTACCTTGACATCTCAAGCTCAGGTATAACTGATAATCTTCCGTACTGGTTCACCACTGCATTTTCAACAATGGATTTTCTGGATATCTCCAACAATTCAATATATGGCGAGTTGCCGGCAAATATGGAGGACATGTCATTGACACAATTCTTTCTCGATTCAAATAGACTTACTGGACCCATACCAAGTCTACCAAGGAATATCATCTACTTGGATATCTCCATGAACTCTTTATCAGGGCCTTTCCCATCCAACCTTGGAGCTCCGGGACTAGAAGCACTCCTTATGTTCTCGAATAGCATAGTGGGTCATCTTCCCGAATCAATCTGCCATTCACAGAAGTTGATAATCTTAGACTTAGCAAACAACCTTCTCGCTGGAGAACTACCTTCATGTTCTAGAATGGAATCCTTGAGGTACCTGCTGTTAAGTAACAATAGCCTCTCTGGACCATTCCCACCATTTGTACAGAGCTGCAAAAATTTGGGTTTCCTGGATCTTGCTTGGAATAACTTATCCGGAACACTGCCGACGTGGATTGGCAACTTGGTGCAACTGCAATTTGTACGGTTGAGTTATAACATGTTTTCTGGGAAGATCCCGGTCATCATCACAAAACTCAAGTTCCTTCATCATTTGAATCTTGCAGGAAATAATATATCAGGATCCATCCCACTGGGCATGTCAAACCTAACAGCAATGACACAGATGGCAGTAAGGATCGGTTCATTTCCTTATCAGACGTATGCAAATGCGGCTGGTGAGGGTGGAAATAGCTTGTCCGCTGTCACCAAGGGGCAAGAACTTAAGTATGGTGTAGGAATTTTGGATATGGTGAGCATTGACTTATCATTCAACGGGTTAACTGGGGTAATTCCAGAGGAAATTGCTTCTCTTGATACACTGTTAAACATAAATGTGTCTTGGAATCGCCTGAGTGGTAAAATACCAGAAAATATTGGGGCAATACAGTCACTTGAATCACTGGACCTCTCAAAGAACATGCTCTCTGGCGAGATCCCTTCAAGCTTGTCAAAGATAACATACTTGAGCTTCTTGAACTTATCTGAAAACAATCTTACAGGAAGAATACCACCAGGCTCACAGCTGGACACCCTGTACCAGGAGCACCCATCGATATACGATGGCAACATTGGGCTTTGCGGACCTCCTCTTCGGAAGAATTGCTCGGCAAATGGTACATCAACGCAAGACGATGAAAGAAGAACTAGCCATGGTTTTGAGCCCATGTCCTTCAGATTTGGACTTGTTATGGGTCTGATTCTTGGCCTCTGGTTGGCACTCTTCACACTTCTATTCATGAAAGCATGGAGGATTGCTTATTTCCGCCTCTTCGACGAGCTGTATGATCGGATATATGTGTTTGTCGTTGTTAAATGGAAAAGATTAGGCATCGCAAAGTAGCCGACGTTCACGATCTAAATAAAGAGCCTTGAAGGCCATCCCCACGCGGCATAGAGATAATTTTGATGGTGATAAGATAATGTCTAATACGTGTACAACAATAATCGTTTTGTATTCCTGGAATATGAATGTATTACACCTGAATATGTTTTTTAGAGAGAAGAATACACCAGAAGAGTGCAATCAGCCGCTTGCAACTTGGATGGATGGAGGCGCGCGGCAAGTAGCTCGTACCGGGCAAATTTGTCTGGCCGGTCGATGGCTAGTTAGAGCATTTACAGTCGGACTTCGCAAATCCGACCCCTCAAACGCCCGCGGACGCATCCATGTTCACGGACAGTGACCGGTCACCTCTCATAAAATGCATTCCATATTATTACATGCAACGTGACCGGACATCTTAAAGTAGAAACCTCAAATCCATATTGTTACATGCAACGTGATCCGTTCCCAGCTCGCCCCTTCGCCGTGGTCATGTCCGGCAACCGGCTGCACTCCCCAGAGTGTTGGTCCGGTCGCCAGCAAGGTAGAGTAGGGCATGAAACACGAGCTGGCTCATGGGACTCGATGCACCGCCGTCTTCCATGCCCTAATCTTCCTCGTCGGAGACCGGAACCCAAACGGTGCCGGTGGATGTTAGATCGATGATGGATCGTCCGGAGAAGAGCCCCTGACGTCCACCACGATGCGGTTGCGGCGCCCGGACTGATGCGCCATACGGGGCGCCGGAGAATGCGACTCCGCCTTGCCGACGTCCGCCGCCGCCAGGGCTTCCGCTGCCTCCCGCGCCAGCTGCCTTGCACGGCGTCCACGCCGAGCCATGTCTTCTTCGGAAGCGTCCCGAAAATCAGCGCACCACCGGAGGGGTTGTGCGTCCGCCAGCACGTTTGGACGCCAGGCGGACCGCACGACCTCCGGTGAGGCTGCGGCGGCCTGCCTAACGTCAGATCCATGCGCCATTTGGACGGACGCAATGGATTCCCGACGGAGGGAGTCCGAGCCAAGCCGTCCACGGGCATCCTCCCGGGCGTGGCAAAGCGCAAGCCGGACGGTCATCTCCTCCTCGGGGCCACGCGGGATGAGCTCGGGGTCGATGGATCTGGAGTTAAAGGACTCGAATCCACTGCCCGCCATGCCGGAGACGACCGGAATCCGTCGGAGGAGAGCTCAGGTGGTGGAGGGGAGGGAGTGAAGTGACTAGGGTTTGGTCCGGCGAGCGGATGGGTACGAATATATGTGGGGTAGGGATGGGCCAGCATGGTCCGGCTCCGACGTGGCGGTCGTGCCCGGGCATCCCATACTCGCCTCATATTTGGGTTGCATATGGGGATGCCGGTCATCCCGGGCGTTTAAGGGCCATTTAAGGGGTCTGTCTAGGTTAAAAAAAATGATCGGGCACTGACCGGGTGGCCTGCCTGGACGTGTGAGACAGGTTTAAGAGGTCCGGTTGTAGATGCTTTTAGGATGATTATTTTTCGTAAATAATATAAAAAAGCAAGCGGTTCAGCATTTGCTAGCCACTGGATGGACATCTCGTCTCACGATTCAACAGTGAACCCAGAAGGAAAAAGTCCAAAATAAACCAACAGTCACACCGGCGAAGCAACGAGCGCGTGAAACTAGAGCCGTGACCGTGACACTCTCCCATGTACGAGTACACGCTGACGGACTGACTGCGAACAGCTGAACCTACCACTCCTCCCTCCAGCACATGGGTTCAACCATCTTGTCTCCGACTTGGTGGACTCCTGCGACGCGTTTGATCGCTCGTATCATTCTTAGTTACTTTGCATACTTGTTTTAATTAGGCCTGGCTAAGAAAAACATGCAAAAAAAAAAATCATCACTAGTATCAGCACATCTTTGCTAACCTACATGGGACATGTTTGGTTGCTCGCATTAAGTCCAATCAGACCTTGTCTGAAAAAAAAATAGACTGTTTGGTTGTCTGACCTGCATACATACAATTCTTGAAAGCTCTTATTCGGCGTAGTTAGCGCCGATTAGAGCAGATGGCCCTCGCAGGGGCACGGAGTGGGCCGGCCCAATAGCCTTCTCAAAGCAAACACGAAGGGTAAAAATAGAAAACTATTACAATTATTCAGGAGAGCCAAGAATGGAACTCCACTCGGCAACAACAATCCACAATAAGCACTAGACCAACCTTACATTGTTGATTACTTGTAGGAAAGAGCCATATTTGACCCTTCTTCTAGTACAACATTAACATATATATTTATCAGAAATAATTTGCTACCCATGATGATAGCTACGCACGGCCACAATTTTTATCTTTAATTAGTTTGATAAATTAGTTTGTACTATGAAAAATAACTATAGCAAAAATATCGTGATTTTGGACCAGCGAGACAAGCGCATAAGTAATTATGCTAAAAAAGACAAGCAAAAAAGACTGAAATAAGGGAGAAAACGCCCTTTCAACACAACAAAAAGACATTTGTGCCAAAAGTGTAACAAAAAGACAGAGAAGTAAGAAAAAATCATTTTTATACAACAAAAACTTACTTGTGCCAATGCTATTGAAACCCGACACCTCGTATATCAAAAAAGACACCTATGCGAAAGGATATGTAGCTACCACCATGCATAGAAAACCGCCTACCAGTATAAATTATATAAACAATTATGAAAAAAATATTCGTGAATTCAAAAGTGTTCAAGGATTTTGAAAAAAAGTTCACAAATATAAAAAGTTCATCGACTTAGTCGACTTTGAAAAAAGTTCATCGTTTTTGAAAAAAGTTCATCGATTTTGAAAAAGAGTTCATCCAATTCGAAAACTAGTTCATCCAAATTTTGAAAGAAAATTCATCGATCAGAATTAGAGAAGAAGAAAAGAAGACTATTGGGCTTATTTTTGGAATACGAGGTATCATGGAAGCAATGAAAATTCCATCTTCTAGATAGTCACTCTCTTGCTGGATGAGACTATCCATTTTCCGAGGTAAAAAATTTTTTGTCAGGGATTTCATTTTGTGAGGTAATTTGGTTTTGCCGTTAAGTCGACCATGGATTCCCCAACTCCGAAAAATAAAAAATAAAACGCCTGGCTACTGCTGAAAAAAGAATCAAACTGAGACCAGTGTTCCTGAAGCAGCAAATCTGTGGTGTTGATATTTGTCCCGTCGGCTGCTCGGACCGTGAAACAGTTTTACATTTCATCAGTGTAATGCAATTGTATTACCGAAATCCCGCATCAGCTAGGCATAGCTGACATCTACATCTACGATGTCTACAAAAGTCAGAATGGCAGCACAAACAACCGAAAATTATTTGGCAGTGGCAAAACATTGTACCCCTCAAAAGAAAAAAAAGTGACAAAACATTTGCACAATCCCTGGACTGATAGAGCAAAGCGAGAGGACCTGGTCTTGGCGCGCTGGATTTAGGCAAAAAACTTGTTGTCAGAAGTGGGGTTTGAACCCACGCCCTCGTAAGAGGACTAGAACTTGAGTCTGGCGCCTTAGACCACTCGGCCATCCTGACAATGTTAATATTAACTGACGTTGCTAATATATAGCAAAATCATGCTGTAAATTCGAAGAAATCCGACACTCGAGGGTATTCCCTCATCTCCACTTTATAAATATGTCAATTTCAAGGAAAACTGGAGTAGTTAAGAGGACTTTAACCAAGTGTTTGACCATGCATGACAATGATCCAGGGGCCCGGGAAAAAACGGCAATTCTGACTCATATCCCAGGACCCAGGTAGAGGTACGAGTAGGCTGATTGTAATGAAGTATCGTAAGTAGTATCATCATGTCAACTAGGCAATTTTGATGAGATGACATAAAATTAAATGAAGAAAGAGATGATTGAGTATCATATCATGATACCGTATCATATTAAATGTTGTGGCACTATGTATTATGCATGACAATAAATGAATCATCCTATGATACTATGCATTAGGGATGTAGTATTATAAACTAATATCATATATATGATACTAGTATATGATACTTTACATTACAATCAGCCGTAGATGTACTAACAGTTGAACCCACCACTCTTCTTCCCCGCACATGCACGCTGACCGCATCCATCTCTGTCTCGGACTCAATGTAGATCACAAGTTTGCGCCTCGGACTGGGTGTGGTGTAGCGGACGAGTGAAACTGCGATGCGTCGCCAGATAACCACCGCGAGACGAGATGACATGCGCACTTGTCGTATGAAATAGACCGGTGGATGTTTGATTGGGATCCTTGACAATGGATGGATGGACGCAGATCCGATCTTTGAATTATACAAAGCGGAAATGAAATCACGACCGGGCAGGTGCAGCCTCATGGGCCAACAAGACAGACACGTAAGAGCATCTACAATCGAACCTTTATATCCGTTTCAAACGTTCGTACAGGCTGTCCGATCGATGACCGGTCATAAAAAGTTTGACCCAGCGGACTTCTCAAACTGGCCTTAAACACTCTGACTAACCGACATCCCTTATATCCAGTCCAAATATGAGGCGGATATAAATACGCTCAGGTGCGTCCGGGCACACCCACCACGTCGGTTTGACGGCATGGACCCATGCGGAATCACCCGGAAATCCGGCGGTTCATCTGATGCCTCCTTCGTCGCCTCAATGTGAACGCCGCATGGCGTCGCACCGGCGGGCCGCGTAATCCCTAGCCCGGCTATTTAAACCGGCCGTCAGCATCAAAACCCTATCCCTCCACATTTTTCTCCTCCCGTCCGCCGCAACCGTCAATAAGCATGCCCCCATGTTGCCGCCACTACACGATTCAGCACCGGCTTTGGCTCCTTGAGCATGTCCGGGTCTGGAGGGCCACACGGCTGCCTTTAGATCCGAAGGAGGATTTGGAGGACGAAGAGGAGGAGGGGTGCAGAAGGAAGAGGAGCAGGAGCAGGAGCAAGAGCCGGCGGAGGAGGCGTCGACGCTGGATGTTGGCAAGGAGGATGCACCGACGCTGGAGGAGGACGTGGATCTACGGGCGAAACAACAAGCCATCCTGAACTCCATCCGCTGAGAGTCGGTTGCGGAGGCCAGACGTTTTCTTAGGCAGGAGATGGAGGCGGCATGGGCTGTGACGGACGAGACGCGGGCTGCAACGGACAAGGATGAGGCAGAGGACATCTCCGATGACGAAGACTAGGATAGCATGTAGTATGTAGAATTTTCTTTTACATGCTTTGTATGGATCTAGAGGATCTAATACGAAAGAGTCAAATGTACACAAACAAATTTGAAGACTGGTCGGTCAGTGCTCGCTGATGCGGCCGGACGCATCCGCCGGTGTTTAAGGGCCTGGATTTACAGACCGTGGTGGTTGTAAATGCTCTAAGAGTATGTAGAGATTTGACCCGGTGTACGTCCCAGCGCATCCATGGACAGAAGTCGGTCATCCTTCTATTTGACCGGTGCTACAAGCACAATACTCAAATTCAAACCTCAATTTTCATACTACACCATACAATGTAATTCATCTACATACTAGATCAAAGAATAGCAAAAGAAGATACAATGAAAATAAATAAAATAAAACAAACTTCTATTATATTCGCCGTCGAAAATGATGGACCCGCGTCGGACGGATCGGTCACGTGGTCAATGGCGAGGGGCATACCTCTGTCTTCCTCTCCTCCTCCTCTAAGAGGGACTCAAACACCTCATCCAGCTCCATGTCCGCGTGTGGTACGACGGCGATTGGCCGCACGGACTGAATCGAGTCGATGATGGCGGTCTACTATTTCCTCAAAGGTCACCGCTGCCTCCGCAGCCTGCTATTTCGGAAATCTGCCTCCACCTCCGCCATCATAAAGCCATCGTGCTTCATGCCTGGCACCTCCTCCCTATCTTCCTTCATGGTTGCGTCCACATCCTCGGCGCCCAACGATTCCTCCTCGTTCTCCGGCACCTACACTGACCCCTCCTCCTCCATCACCATAAGCTCGGAGACGCAATGTGCCTACTCTATGGCGTGCATTTCAGCTTAGATCTTCATTCGGCGTCCGGGCAAGAGCATCTTATAATATGTGATCTTCTGTCCAACCATGGCGGTCGGCGGTGAGCTCGGATTGGAAGTGCCAAGGAGGGAGCATCTGTGGTGGCGGACAAGGGAAAAGGAGGAGAGTGGGATGGGGCTAGGATTGCATCGCCGTCCACCTTAAACAGACGGATTTAGCCCCTTGCCAGCATGCTAGACTGGTGCCATGAAAACGTTTGCACCAACCTGGAAGAGGTGTCCGGCGAACGCGTGGCTTTCCTCGTGGGTGCGGACGCGACTGGGTGCACCCGGGCTTCCTCATTTCCATCCCAGACTGGGATTGGGTTTGAGGATTGTCGAGTAACCAAATATATAAGGCCGGTTTGAGGGGGGTGGTTAGGTTGTATTTTCGCATACGGTCATTGCATGGGTCGTTCGTTCGAATATATATGAGGCGTTTGAGGAATCCCTTTGTAGATGATCTAAGGTTCTAGCTTCAACTATGCGTGTGTGTTTGAAATATGCCCTATAGGCAATAATAAATTGGTTATTATTATATTTCCTTGTTCGTGATAATCGTTTATTATCCATGCTAAAATTGCATTGATCGGAAACTCAGATACATTTGTGGATACATAGAAAACACCGTGTCCCTAGTATGCCTCTAATAGACTAGCTCGTTGATCAAAGATGGTTAAGGTTTCCTTGCCATGGACATGAGATGACATTTGATAACGGGATCACATCATTAGGAGAATGATGTGATGGACAAGACCCAAACAATAAACGTAGCATATGATCGTGTCAGTTTATTGCTACTGTTTTCTGCATGTCAAATATTTGTTCCTATGACCATGAGATCATGCAACTCACTCACACCGGAAGAGTGCCTTGTGTGTATCAAACATTGCAACGTAACTGGGTGACTATAAAGATGCTCTACAGGTATCTCCGAGGGTGTCTGTTGGATTGGCATGGATCAAGACTGGAATTTGTTACTCCGTGTGATGGAGAGGTATCTCAGGGCCCACTCGATAATACAACATCACAACAAGCCTTGCAAGCAATGTGACTAAAGTGTTAGCCACGGGATCTTGTATTACGGAACGAGTAAAGAGACTTGCAAGTAACAAGATTGAACTAGGTATAGAGATACCGACGATCGAATCTCGGGCAAGTAACATACCGAAGAACAAAGGGAACATCATACGGGATTATCTGAATCCTTGACATAGAGGTTCAACCGATAAAGATCTTCGTACAATATGTAGGAGACAATATGGGCATCCAGGTCCCGCTATTGGTTATTGACCGTAGAGGTGTCTCGGTCATGTCTACATAGTTCTCGAACCCGCAGGGTCTGCACACTTAAGGTTCGGTGACGTTTTGATAGTATTGAGTTATGTATGTTAGTGACCGAAGGTTGTTCGGAGTCCCAGATGAGATCTCGGACATCACGAGGAGCTATGGAATGGTCCGGAGGTAAATATTGATATATAGGAAAGTGCTATTTGGGTTCCGTAAAAGTTTCGGGTACTACCGGTAGTGTACCGGGAGTGACGAAAGGGTTCCGGGGGTCCACCGGGAGGGGCCCACCCACCCCAGGGGGCCACATGGGCCTAAGTGGTTGCGCACCAGCCCATAGTGGGCTGGACAACCTACCACATAGGGCCCTTGCGCCCAAGGGTAGGTGGGGAGGTGCCTTGGAGGGGAGGGAGACCTCCCTAGGGCGCCCACCTCCCTTGTGGGAGGTGGACTCCTCCCTATCTTGGCCGACCAGCCCTCCTTGGAGGAGGGGCTAAGGCTGCGCCCTACCTACCCCTTCTTCCTATAAATAGAGAGGGAGAGGGAGGTCAGCACCACCCTAAGGCATAGGTGCAGCCCTCCCTCTCTCCCTAGATCTGTTTCTCCTCCAAAACACGTGTGCGGTAGCGCTAGGCGAAGCCCTACTGAGATCGCTCCACCACCACCGCCACCACGCCATTGTGCTGCCGGAGAACTCATATACCCATCCACCCTCTCTTGTTGGATCAAGGAGGTGGAAATCGTCATCGAGCTATACGTGTGCTGAACGCGGAGGTGTCGTCCATTCGGCACTAGATCGGAAGGACCACGATGGGATCACGGGACGGCTCATGATGAGATCGAGGATGGATCGTGATTGGATCGTGAAGGCGTTCGACTACATCAACCGTGTTTCTTAATGCTTCCGCTTAGCGATCTACAAGGGTATCTAGATTCACTCTCCCTCTCGTAGATGCTCATCACCATGGATAGATCTTGCATGTGCGTAGGATTTTTTTTGTTTCCCGTGCAACGTTCCCGAGCAGTGGCATCATGAGATAGGTCTATGTGTAGATGAGATCTCTAATAGAACACAAAGGAGTTTGTGGGCATTGATGCTTAGATTGCTTCCTCCCTTGGTCATATCTTGGTTCAGCGGTATTATGGGATGAGCGGCCCGGAACAACCTTATTGGTATGCTTATGAGAGACCGGTTCTATCGACTGACGTGTAACTTTATTATACAAAGATGGCTGGCGGGTGTCTGTTTTTGCTATTTTAGTTGGATCGGATTCGACAAAGGCGGTCCTTGAGAAGGTTGAAAAGCAACTTATGTATCATCGTTGTGGTTTTTGCGTAGGTGAGAATTGTTCTTGCTAGATACCCGTACCAGCCACGTAAAACTTGCAGCAACAATTAGAGGACGTCTAACTTGTTTTTGCAGGGTTTGTCGTGATGTGATATGGCCAATTACATGATGAGATATATGTGATGTATGAGATGATCATGTATTGTGTAGAATATCATGACTTGTATGTCGATGAGTACGGCAACCGGCAGGAGCCATAGGGTTGTCTTTAATTATTGTATGACCTGCATGTCAATCATTAAGCGCTATGTAATGCTTTACTTTATCGCTAAGTGGTAGCAATAGTAATAGAAGCATGGTGGGAGCGACAACCCCGATGGCAACACGTTGATGGAGATCATGGTGTCATGCCGGTGACGATGGAGATCATGTCGGTGCTTTAAGGATGGAAATCAAAAGCACAAGTTCATGGCCATATCATGTCACTTATGATTTGCATGTGATGTTAATACTTTTATGTACCTTGTTTTGCTTAGGATGACGGTAGCATTATAAGGTGATCCCTCGCTAAAATTTCAAGATCAATTGTGTTCTCCCCGAGTGTGCACCGTTGCGAAAGTTCATCATGTCGAGACACCATGTGATGATCGGGTGTGATAGACTCTACGTTCACATACAACAGGTGCAAGCCAGTGTTGCACGTGTAGAACACTCGGGTTAAACTTGACGAGCCTAGCATGTACAGACATGGCCTCGGAACACAAGAGACCGAAAGGTCGAACATGAGTCATATAGTAGATATGATCAACATGATGATGTTCACCATTGAAACCACCTCAACTCACGTGATGATCGGACTTGAGTTGGTGAATTTGGATCATGTATCACTCGAATGGCCGGAGGGATGTCAATTTGAGTGGGAGTTCTTAAGTAATATGATTAATTGAACTCATTATCATGAACATAGCCAGTAGTGTCTTTGCAAATTATGTCGAAGATTACTAGCTCACGCTGTAGCTCCCTTGAATTTTTATATGTTCCTAGAGAAATAGAGTTGAAAGATGATGGTAGCAATATTGCGGACTGGGTCCATAATCTGAGAATTGTCCTCATTGTTGTATAGAAGGCTTATGTCCTTAATGCACCGCTCAGTGCGCCACCCCTCTAGCGTTGTCTGTAGATGTTGTGAACATCTGACACGCACGTTCTGATGACTACTTGATAGTTTAGTGCATCATGATTTACGACTTAGAAATGAGGCTCCAAAAACGTTTTGAACGTTACGGAACATATGAGATGTTCTAAGAGCTGAAATTAGGATCTTAGGCTTGTGCCCGTGTTGTGAGATATGAGATCTCCAACAAGATTCTTTGCCTACAAGATGAAGGAGAATAGCTCAACCGTTGAGCATGTGCTCAGATTGTCTGGGTGCTACAATCGCCTGAATCGAGTGGGAGTTGATCTTCCAGACAAGAAGTGGTTGATATAGTTTTCCAAGTCACTGTCACTAAGCTACTAGAGCTTCGTGATGAACTATAAAATGCCAGGGATGGAAATAATTATCCCTGAGTTGTTCGCGATATTTGACACCGCGAAGGTAGAAATCAAGAAGGAGCATCAAGTGTTGATGGTTAGCAAAACCACTAGTTTCGAGAAGGGCAAGGGCAAGGAGGGAAACTTCATGGATGGCAAGTCAGTTGCTGCTCCAATGAAGCAACTCAAAGTTGAACCCAAACCCGAGACTAAGAGCTTCTATTATGAGGAGAGCGGTCGCTGAAGCGGAACAACCCTAGATACTTGGTAGATAAGAAGGCTGGCAACGTCGACAGAAGTATATTTTGATATACGTGTTATTGATGTGTACCTTTCTAGTATTCATAGTAGCACCTTGGTATAGGATACCGGTTAGGTTGCTAAATGTTAGTAACTTGAAATAAAAGCTAGGGAATAAACGGAGACTAGCTAAGTGTGAGGTGACGATGTGTGTTGGAAATGTTTCCAAGGTTGATGTGATCAACATCGCACGTTCTCTACCTTCGGGATTAGTGACAAACCTAAATAAATATTATTTGGTGTTTGCATTGAGAATGAACGTGATTAGATCGTGTTTATTGCAATACGGTTATTCATTTAAGTCAGAGAATAATGGTTATTTTGTTTACATGAATAATACCTTCAATGGTCATGCACCCAATGAATGGTTTGTTGAATCTTGATCGTAGTAGTACACATGTTCATAACATAGATGCCAAAAGACACAAAGTTAATAATAATAGTACCACATACTTGTGGCACTGCCGCTGAATGTCATATTGGTGTAAAGCGCATGAAGAAACTCCATGTTGATGGATCTTTGGACTCTTTCGATTTTGAATCGTTTGAGACATGCGGACCATGCCTCATGGGCAAGATGACTAAAACCCCGTTTTCTGGCTTGATGGAACGGGCAAGTGACTTATTGGAAATGATATATGCAATCCAATGAGTGTTGTAGCGTGCAGTGGATATCGTTATTTTCTTATCTTCACTGATGATTTGAGTATATATATATGAGTATATTTACTTAATGAAACACGAGTCTGAAACGTTTGAAAAGTTCAAACAAATTCAGAGTGAAGTTTAAGATCATCGTGACAAGAACATAAGAATGTTTATGATATGATCGTGGAGGTGAATATCTGAGTTACAAGTTTGGCATACAACTTTAGACAATGTGAAAGTTCTTTCACAACTCACGCCATCTCAAACACCATAGTGTGATGGTGTGTCCAAACGTCGTAGTCGTGCTTTATTGGATATGGCACGTACTATGATATCTCTTATCGTTTTGCCACTATCATTTTGTGGTTATGCATTAGAGACCACTACATTCACTTGAAATAGGGAACCATCTAAATCCACTGAGATGACACCGTATGAATTATGGTTTGGCAGAAACCTAAGCTGTCATTTCTCAGAGTTTGGGAATGTGATGCTTATGTCTGACGAGCTCGAACCCAAAGCGGAAAGGTGCATCTTCATAGGATACCCTAAGGTAACAGTTGGATATACCTTCTATCTCAGATCCGAGGGCAAAAGTGTTTGTTGCTAAAAACGGGTCCTTTCTCGAGAAAGAGTTTCTCTCGAAAGAATTGAATGGGAGGAAGATAAAACTTGATGAGTTTGTTGAACCTTTGTTTCAACCAGAGGGTAGCGCAACGCAGAAAGATGTTTTTGTGGAGCCTATGTTAGTTGAAGAGGAAGTTAATGATGATGATCATGAAACTCCGAATCAAGTTACTATCGAACCTCGTAGGTCGACAAGGACGTGTACTACTCCTGAGTGGTACGACAACCCTGTCTTAGAGGTCATGTTGTTGGACAACGATGAACCTACGAGCTATGGAGAAGCGATGATGGGACCGGGTACTGACAAATGGTTAGAGGCCATGAAATCCGAGAAAGGATCCATGTATGAAAACCAAGTATAGACTTTGGTAGACTTGCCCATTGGAGGGCAGGTCGTTGAGTACAAATGGACCTTTAAGATGAAGACATACGCTGATGGTAAATTTCACCATTTATAAAGCTCCATTTGTCGCAACGAAGTTTCCGACAAGTTTAAGGAGTTGACCGCGATGAGATTTTCTCACTCTTAGCGATGCTAAAGTTTGTTGAAATTATGTTAGCAGTTGCTGTGGTTTTTCAATTATGAAATCTGGCAGATGGATGTCAAAACATAGTTTCCTTAACGGTTTCCGTGAGGAAAGGTTGTATGTGATACAACCGGAAGGTTTTGTCACTCCTAAGGATGCTAAAAAGTATGCAAGCTCCAGCAATCCATCTAAGGGCTGGAGCAAGCAACTCGGAGTTGGAACATACACTTTGATGAGGCGATCAAAGTTTTTGAGTTTATACAAAGTTTATGAGAAACTTGTATTTACAATAAAGTTAGTGGGAGCACTATAGAATTTCTGATAAGTATGTGTGGATGACATATTGTTGATCGGAAATAATGTAGAATTTCTGGAAAGCATAAACTGTTGTTTGAAAAGTGATTTTCAAAGGAAGACCTGGATAAAGCTACTTGAACATTGAGCATCGAGATCTACAGAGATAGATCAAGACGCGTGATGAGATTTTTCAGTGAGTACATACCTTGACAAGATTTTAAAAGAGTTCAAAATGGATCAGTCAAACAAGGAGTTCTTGCCTGATTTGTAAGGTGTGGAGTTGAGTGAGACTCAAAGCTCGACCACGGTAGAAGAAAGAGAAAGGACGAAGGTTGTCCCCTATGCTTAATCCATAGGCTCTATATAGTATGCCATGCTGCGTACCCCACCCGTGTGTGCCTTGCCATGAGTTTGTCAAGGGGTACAAGAGTGATCCAGGAGTGGATCACTGGATAGCGGTCAAGATTATCCTTATTAACTAGAGGACTAAGGAAATATTTCTCGATTATGGATGTGATAAAGAGTTCGTCGTAAAGGGTTACGTCGATGCAAGCTTTAACACCAATCCGGATGACTGTGAGTAGCTATCCGGATACATATAGTGGAGCATCCATTTGGAATAGCTCCAAGTGGAGTGTGATAGCAGTATGACATAGAGATTTGCAAAGTACACACGGATCTGAGTGTCACAAACCCGTTGACTAAAGACCTCTCTCACATGCAAAGCATGATCGAACCCCAGAACTCATTGGGTGTTAGATTCATAACAATGTAAATCACATGGTGATGTGAACTAGATTATTGACTCTAGTGCAAGTGGGAGACTATTGGAAATATGCCCTAGAGGCAATAATAAATTGGTTATTATTATATTTCCTTGTTTGTTATAATCGTTTATTATCCATGCTAGAATTGTATTGATCGGAAACTCGGATACATGTGTGGATACATAGACAACACCATGTCCCTAGTATGCCTCTAATAGACTACTCGTTGGTCAAAGATGGTTAAGGTTTCCTAGACATGGAAATGAGATGGCATTTGATAACGGGATCACATCATTAGGAGAATGATGTGATGGACAAGACCCAAACTATAAACGTAGCATATGATCGTGTGAGTTTATTGCTACTGTTTTCTACATGTCAAGTATTTGTTCCTATGACCATGAGATCATGCAAACCACTGACACCGGAGGAGTGCCTTGTGTGTATCAAACATCGCAACGTAACTGGGTGACTATAAAGGTGCTCTACAGGTATCTCCGAGGGTGTCTGTTGGGTTGGCATGGATCAAGACTGGGATTTGTTACTCCATGTGACGGAGTGGTATCTCAGGGACCACTCGGTAATACAACATCACAACAAGACTTGCAAGCAATGTGACTAAAGTGTTAGCCATGGGATCTTGTATTACGGAACGAGTAAAGAGACTTGCCGGTAACGTGATTGAACTAGGTATAGAGATACCGACGATCGAATCTCGGGCAAGTAACATACCGAACAACAAAGGGAACATCATACGAGATTATCTGAATCCTTGACATAGAGGTTCAACCAATAAAGATCTTCGTAGAATATGTAGGAGCCAATATGGGCATCCAGGTCCCGCTATTGGTTATTGAATGTAGAGGTGTCTCGGTCATGTCTACATAGTTCTCGAACCCGCAGGGTTTGCACACTTAAGGTTCGGTGACGTTTCGGTAGTATTGAGTTATGTATGTTGGCGACCGAAGGTTGTTTGGAGTCCCGGATGAGATCCCGGACATCACGAGGAGCTACTGAATGGTTCGGAGGTAAAGATTGATATATAGTAAAGTGGTATTTGGGTTCCGGAAAAGTTTCGGACACTACCGGTAGTGTACCGGGAGTGACGAAAGGGTTCCAGTGTTGGGAGACGTAGTAGTAAATCAAAAAAATTCCTACGATCACCAAGATCTATCCATGGAGAAACCAGCAACGAGAGGGGAGATATTGCATCTTCATACCTTTGAAGATCGCTAAGTGGAAGCGTTACAAGAACGCGGTTGGTGGAGTCGTACTCGCAGCGATTCAGATCGCGGTGGATTCCGATCTCAGCGCCGAACAACGGCGCCTCCGCGTCCAACACACGTGTAGCCCGGTGACGTCTCCTACGCCTTGATCCAGCAAGGAGGAAGGAGAGGTTGAGGGAGATCTCCGGCAGCACGACGGCATGGTGACGGTGGAGCTACGTGAACTCCGGTAGGGCTTCGCCAAGCGCTACGGAGAACGAGGAAGAGGAAGGGTAGGGCTGCACCGAGAGAGAAAGAAGTCGTATCTCAAATCAGCCCAAACCCTTGGATATATATAGGAGTAGGGAGAGGGAGGGATGCTTTGTACCCTCCTCCAAGGAGGAGAGCTTCGGCCGAAGGTGGGGAAGAGTCCACCTCCCACAAGGGAGGTGGATCACCTCCTTTTAAATCCTTTTTCCCTTTATCTCTTGATCCCAGCCGCATGGGCCTTTATAGAAGGTCTTGGCCAGCCCACTAAGGGATGGCACAACTCCTCTAAGGGCCCACTAAGTCCTTTGGTCGTCACACCCCTCCCGGGGGTCCTCCGGCACCCTCCCGGCACTCCCGGTACACTACCGATGAGCCCGAAAACTTTCCGGTGACCAAAACCGTACTTCCTATATATCAATCTTTACCTATGGACCATTCCGGAGCTCCCCGTGACGTCTGGGATCTCATCCAGTACTCTGAACAACTTTCGGTAATCACGTATACCATTTCCCTATAACCCTAGTGTCATCGAACCTTAAGTGTGTAGACCCTACGGGTTCGGGAGACATGTAGACATGACCGAGACACCTCTCTGGTCAATAACCAACAGCGGGATCTGGATACCCATGTTGGATCCCACATGCTCCACGATGATCTCATCGGATGAACCACGATGTCGGGGATTCAATCAATCACGTATACAATTCCCTTTGTCTATCGGTATGATACTTGCCCGAGATTCGATCGTCGGTATCTCTATACCTTGTTCAATCTCGTTACCGGCAAGTCTCTTTACTCGTTCTGTAACACATCATACCGTGACTAACTCCTTAGTCACATTGAGCTCATTATGATGATGTCTTACCGAGTGGGCCTAGAGATACCTCTCCGTCACACGGAGTGACAAATCCCAATCTTGATTCGTGCCAACCCAACAGACACTTTCGGAGATACCCGTAGTGCACCTTTATAGCCACCCAGTTATGTTGTGACGTTTGGCACACCCAAAGCATTCCTACGGTATCCGGGAGTTGCACAATCTCATGGTGTAAGAAAACGATACTTGACATTGAAAAGCTTTAGCAAACGAACTACACGATCTTGTGCTATGCTTAGGATTGGGTCTTGTCCATCACATCATTCTCCTAATGATGTGACCCCGTTATCAACGACATCCAATGTCCATGGTCATGAAACCGTGACCATCTATTGATCAACGAGCTAGTCAACTAGAGGCTGTTGTGGTCTATGTATTCACACATGTATTACGGTTTCCGGTTAACACAATTATAGCATGAACAATAGACAATTATCATGAACTAGGAAATACAATAATAACCATTTTATTATTGCCTCTAGGGCATATTTCCAACATCCAGGGGTCCACCGGGAGGGGCCCACCCACCCCAAGGGGCACATGGGCCTAAGTGGTTGCGCACCACCCCATAGTGGGCTGGACAACCATCCATATAGGGCCCTTGCGCTCAAGGGTAGGTGGGGAGGTGCCTTGGAGGGAGGGAGACCTCTCTAGGGCGCCCACCTCCCTATCTTGGCCGGCCAGCCCTCCTTGGAGGAGGGGCCAAGGCTGCGCCCTACCTACCCCTTCCTCCTATAAATAGAGAGGGAGAGGGAGGGCAGCACCACCCTAAGGCATAGGTGCAGCCCTCCCTCTCTCCCTAGATCTGTTTCTCCTCCAAAACGCGTCTGCGGTAGCGCTTGACGAAGCCCCGCTGAGATCGCTCCACCACCACCGCCACCATGTCGTTGTGCTGCCGGAGAACTCATCTACCTCTCCACCCTCGCTTGCTGGATCAAGGAGGTGGAGATCGTCATCGAGCTGTACGTGTGCTGAACGCGAAGGTGCCGTCCGTTCGGCACTAGATCGGAAGGACCACAATGGGATCGCGGGACGACTCGTGATGAGATCGCGGGACGAATCGTGATTGGATCATGAAGACGTTCGACTACATCAACCGCGTTTCTTAACGCTTCCGCTTAGCGATCTACAAGGGTATGTAGATTCACTCTCCCTCTCGTAGATGCTCATCACCATGGATAGATCTTGCGTGTGCGTAGGATTTTTTTGTTCCCCATGAAACATTCCCCAATAGTGTGGTGGTGGTATACGAATAGTCCCTATCCTATGACACATAGTTAGAGCATCTATAGCCGAACTTGTCAAATCCGACCCCTCAAACGCCCGCGGACGCGCCCGACATCTATAGCCGAACTTGGCAAATCCGACCCTTCAAACGCCCGCGAATGCGCCCGGGCGTGTCCGTAGACAGTGACCGGTCACCCCTCATAAAACGCATTCCACAACCGGACATCTCAAATTAGAAACCTCAAATCCATATTATTACATGCAACATGATCCGATCTTTGAGTGGAACTCGTCCGATTCCGCTACCAGCTCGCCCCTCCGCCGTGGCCATGTTCGGGGGGGGGGGGGGGGGGGTTGCACTCCCCAGAGTGTTGGTCCAGTCGTCGGCAAGTTAGAGTAGGGCATGGGACACGAGCTAGCTCACGGGACTCGATGCTCCGTCGTCTCCCATGTCCTACTCTTCCTCGTCGGAGACCGGAACCCGAACGGTGCCAGTGGACGTCAGTTCGATGATGGATCCGTCCGGGGAAGAGCCCCCGACGTCCACCACGATGCGGTTGTGGCGCCCGGACTGATGCGCCATACAGGGCGCCGGAGAATGCGACTCTGCCTCGCCGCTGTCCGCCGCCGCAAGGGCTTTCGCCGCCTCCCGCGCTCGCTGCCTTGCATGGTGTCCACGCCAATCCATGACTTTGTCTCGAAAATCAACACGCCACCGGAGGGGTTGCGCGTCCGCCAACGCGTTCGGACGCCAGGCGGGCCGCACGGCCTTCGGTGAGGCTGCGGCGACCTGCCTAACGCCGGATCCATGCGCCGTTTGGGCGGACGCAATGGATTCCCGACGAAGGGAGTCCGAGCCGAGCCGTCCACGGGCATCCTCCCAGGCGCGTCGGAGCGCAAGCCGGACGGCCATCTCCTCCTCGGGGCCGCACGGGATGAGCTCGGGGTCGATGGATCTAGAGTTGAAGGACTCGGATCTACTGCCCGCCATGTCGGAGACGACCGGAATCCACCGGAGGAGAGCTCGGGTGGCGGAGGGGAGGGGAGGGGAGGGAGTGAAGTGGCTAGGATTTGGTCCGGCGAGCGGATGGGGACGAATATATGTGGGGTAGTGATGGGCCAGCAAGGACCGGCACCGACGTGGCGGTCGTGCCCGGATGCCTCCATACCCGCCTCATATTTGGGCTGGATATGGGGGGTGTCAGTCAATCCGAACGTTTGAGGGTCGTTTGAGGGGTCCGTCTGGATAAAAAAAATGACCGGGTAGTGACCGGACGGCCTGTCCGGACGTTTGAATTGGGTTTGAGATAGTGCAATGACTCTTATTATAGCAATGACTCTATGAGACGTTTGAGGGGTCCGCCTGTTGTAGATGCTCTTGGTAGTGCAATGACTCTATGAGCTGTGTGGCTGCAACACCCATCGACCATCCGATAGCAATATGGCTACTTGGTGCAGGTCATGTCACAAATGATGACAAATCTACATAGGGTTGTGAAAGAATTGTTCCTCGCTGGAGGAGAGGAACTCCGTTCTCGCTACTGTCTGTCGGTCTCTCACGTGTCTGGCGGTCTCTCAAGAATCGGGAGTTGAGGTGAACCACATATTATTGACGCTAGACAACAGTTTAGTCTTTCCTTCATCAATCATGTTTGTGTATTTCCTTTATGTTTCGGTCTGCCTTGACGGGGTGCTAGGCTGCTAGAGATAATAGTGTCATGACATCTGACGATCAAGACTTGATTGTTATCGTTCCAGATTTTTCTGGTAGAGCGCTGAACATAAGGTGGGATATCTTGTGTCGACCTAAGGGCGGGGCATTGATGATCTTAAGATTAATATTTTTTGATGAGTAAATGGATTCACAGGAGGACGATGGAGTGTCGATTCACTTATTGCGTAACAATTATCTATGTTCTAAAATTTTCTCTCAAGTTATGAACAAACGAATCACTCACCCTTTTGAAACGGTTTAACGAGGACAAATGTTACATTTTTAATAGTGTAAAACTAAAGTTGAAAATGGTCGAACAACGCTCTTTTGTGAGGATATCTGGCTTGGAAATACATCTTTAGCCTTTAAATATCCGTCTATTACAATATTGTGCAACATAACGGGTCCCTTAAATATCCTGTTCAGGTGAGCTTTGGCCGGGGATATAAATTGACCGCTTGATTACATTTTGTACGGATGTTGATGGAGGTCACCTTAACCAATGAGTCAAGCACGTTTCCTTGGAGGTTGACTGTTCTAATTTGTTTTCTGTTAAATTTATATATATGGATTTAATTGATTCCAGATGATTTTTTGTTTAAAGCATATATAGAAGACTAAAGCACCATTAAAGATTAAAAAAAACTACGTGGTTTGTGCATAGGAGGTTATTCTCACTAAGGATAATTTCGCAAAGCAAAGGTGGCATGGTAGTAAACAATATTGCTTCCTTGATCAGAAGGAAATAGTACATCATTTATTTATTTCTTGTCCGCTTGCTAAGTTATTATGGCACAATATTCATGCGGCTTTTAATTAATGTCCCTCAGCCTCTGGTATATTAGATATCTTTTGCAACTCGTTGGGTGAAGTTGTGCATAAGATCAAGTCACAAATCCATGTGAGAGTTTTTTGCTTTATTTTGGGTTTTATGAAATTTCTGAAATGATTGTATTTTTAAAAGAGTAAAGATACAATTTTTTTGTAGATTATCTTACGAGCTACAGGATGAATTTGTAAGTGATCCTTACCACACCATGCGAAGTGCGTGGGCTTATGAACCATGGATGCAACCAATGAGAGATGGTAAAGATGGTAGCATGACATAAGTACAATCGATTTAAACAGCGGTTTCATAGTAGGGTATGTGTGCAGGCATACATTTCTATTTTTGTTGTTTCTACGATGAACAGTCTCTCTCTCTCCCTCCCTTCCTCCCTCCCTCCTGGTATAATGCATCATAGAGTATGACCTTTATAACAATCAAACCGTTCGGATTTTAGCAATAGGCAAGAACAATCCTTACTTCACACTAATTATATACATGCATGCATTAGAATGACTAATTTTACTTTCACCTACATTTCTTTCTCTAATTACATGCATAGAGGACGAAAAGCTGATGTCATTCTAGATTCTTTCTTTTTTAAAACTTCAAAATGTTTTGTAGCTCAAACCGTCGCTCTAATTGAAAAACAGTCTTCACAAAAAAATCTTCTCGACGAGATCTTCGAAACTAGATCCCATTTTGATATGTTCTGATGACTTTTTTTCCAGACCAAAACTTACCACGTCTTGGCTACGTAAGTTATCACGTCTGTCATACATAAGTTACCATGTCATTTACATAAAAATTTCCGAGGTATGTTTTCAACAAACTTTTATCCCAGGATAAAAAATGATTATGATGTTTGCAATGAGTTATCAGCTTTGTTGTGTATATTACCATGTTGCATAAATGTTACCGGGGTATGTTTTTCAACAATTTTCATTCCGCTTGTCAAAAAATTACCGTGATATTTGTATATGAGTTATCAGCTTTTACGTGTGTGTATTATCATGTTGTTTACACGTGAATTATTGGGAGGTATTTTTTAACAATATTTTTCCGTGGTCAAAAAGTAACCACGTCTGGATTAAATAAGTTATGAGTTCTGTTGTATGTATATTACCATGTTATTTACACATAAGTTATCAGGGTATATTTTTTTAACAAACTTTAATCCCCGGGTCATTTTTCAACAACTTTTTCTCGGGGTCCAAGTTATCGTGGTGTTTGTATCTATGTTATCATGTATATGATGCGTTATTACTATGATGTTTTAACAAAGACTTACCGGAATACATTTTTAACAACTTTTTTCTTTCAAGTCAAAGTTGCCGCGGTGTTTGTGCCTAAGTTATCAGGGTTGTCATACAAAAATTACCGTGTTATTTACACATTAATTACCAGAGAGATTTTTTTAATAATTTTTTCAGTGTTACTGAACACTGCCATTGTTGAACGACTCTAAACCAAAATAAAGAAAAGTTTACCCAAGTGCCCAACACTAGGATTATTAGTGAAAATTATGCTTGTGGATATCTCTTTCTCGTAGCATAATCATAGTCTCTTTGTTTTTGTCAATAAGCAAACAAGTAACAGTGATGCAACAAAATAAATTGTAACGTACCTTCAATCATAGAATAGATTTAGCTGGGGTGGTTGGATGGTGGACAACACATGCGGCAGGTACAAAGTTCGAATCCCACCATGGCGCTTTTTCATTAGAAAATGCAACGCGAGTGGCAGGAAGGTCGAGCGCTGGAGACTCGTTGCAAAGCCCGCTTAATGTAAGTCATGACGAATCATGAAATCATATATAAAATGCATTTTTTAATAAATTAAATATAATAAACAATATAGTTCCATGTGCCGACCTTTGGACATGTCTTCATTGTTGTGCATGTACGTGTCCTTACATATATGTGTTGGGGGTCTGGGTGTGCGTGTGTATGTGTGTTTATTGGCACATCCACTCGTTTTTCGCGTTCTCTTTTGAGAAAATGCAAAGCTAGCGACAGGGAGGTGGAGCGCTGGAGACTCGTTCTGACCCCATTGCAAAGCCCCGAACGTTTGGAAATTACAACGCTTAATGTAAGTCATGACGAATCATGAAATCATATATAAAATGCATTTTTTTAATAAATTAAATATAATAAACAATATAGTTCCATGTGCCGACCTTTGGACATGTCTTCATTGTTGTGCATGTACGTGTCCTTACATATATGTGTTGGGGGTCTGGGTGTGCGTGTGTATGTGTGTTTATTGGCACATCCACTCTCACCCACTCGGAGAAGACATAGGCACTGTTTGGATACTCTAACTCGGTTAGAGGTTAGAGTTAGAGTCTAACCCTGAACTAACTCTAATCAAAGAGGTGTTTGGATCACAGGGTTAAATTGATAATAAATGTTCTTTCTCAATCATTTGGCTACTTTGCACCTTATTTCCTGCCAGATTTGTTGTGGCCGGTCCTTGTGTGGCCTCCTCTCGCTCACAACTGGCATAAACGAACATTCTTTACAAATCAAGCATACAAAAACATGATAAATTTATTTTGTCCATACAAATAAGATGTCCCACTTAAACGTACAAGTCGGCCGGCGGACGAAGCGGCGGCTGGCGGGATGAGGCGGAGGGGCGGCGGGATGAGTGCAGGGGGGCGGCGGCAGGAGGGATGGGGCGGGAGGAGCGGCGGGCCAGCGGGTTGGGGCGGAGGGGCGACGAGATGGGGGCAGAGGGGCGGCGGCAGGAGGGATGGGGCGGGAGGAGCGGCGGGCCGGCGGGTTGGGGCGGAGGGGCGACGAGATGGGGGCAGAGGGGCGGCGACAGGAGGGATGGGGCGGGAGGAGCGGCGGGCCGACGGGTTTGGGCGGAGGGGCGACGAGATGGGGGCAGGGGGCGGCGACCGGCGGGATGGGGCGACGACAGTAGGGATGTGGGCGGGGGGCGGCGGGTTAGGGGCAGGGAGGTGGAGACTAGAGGTCGGAGACGGGGAGGCGGGTTGTGGGCGGGGAGACTATATGTCGTGAGCGGGGGTTGCTTCGTGCGGATGGGGATGGGAAGAATCAGGTGTGGCTGTGAATAAAAAAGTATGGGTCTCACCTAACTATAATCTAAATAAGTATCTCTTGGATGGATTAGTTTTTTGGTTAACCAACTTTAACCCTCCTGTTTGTATGTTTTAGGATTAGTTTTATCTAATCTAACTAATTCTAACTCTAATTCATGGATCCACAGCAGCGAGGTACTATCTTGGTCCGGATTTACAGGACCGGCTAGCCAACGCGAACCCGCAGGTTAAAAATTGATGGTCTGCCGACAAAGTTCATGCCTCGGTCAGGCTAGCTCGCCTTGGGCAAGATGAATGGAACACGCGGAGCCTAGCCTAGGTTTGCCTTGTCCGGTCTCATCCTCCCAACGAAACACGCCCACTGGGCTATCGATCACCGTCATCGGCGTTCCCTTCCGGCCGGCCCTGGCCTCTGAACATCGCACGCGTGGACTGGCTAACTAGAAGTGTGCGATCAGAAGTTGGTCACTGAGCTGTAGCAAACATGGCGATGTACTGGCTGATAACAGCCACGGGATTAGGGGGCAACCAGCCTGTGCCGTGCAATTGTGTCCGTCTGATCGATGGTTATTTTTTTTTTTTGACCGGAAGACTTCCACAGCTAGATTTATTCAACATCAAATAGTACATTGTTCGCTAAGAAATTAGAAATAAAATCGGGAGGTGCATCCACACATACAGATGTCTGGCCGATCGATGGTTAGCTAGGATGCTGTACTGGCAAAAATACGCGCCCCAACATTTGCTAGAGATAGCGTCCAAAAAGCAATTTTTCACATGAAATTGATATATTTTCTTCGGAATGAAATCTGTATAATAAATAGTATATGGTACTATAATTCCATCGGCCAACCTTCAAACATATCTTCAATGTCATGTATGTTTGTGTCCTATAGGCCTAATTAGTCCATTCGTGCAATATAAGAGATATGACAAAAGTTTAGTCACACATTGCTAGTTTGGTATGAGTTGAATCTCAAAAAGTTATTTCCCCACATGTATGAACATTAGAACAAGAAAGACATTCACGCGTGCTTCTCCACCGCAGCCCGCCTCGCCACATCTCGGAACGATGTGTCGTGCGGGAATAAGCCGCATCATTGTTTGTTCGTTTTGCCTCCCTCCATTGCTTCACCTTCCGTCGTTGTCTGTTCACCTCCAAGCTCTGAGCTGCTGCTAGGTTCGGGAAAGTAGCTCTCTGAAACCCCGCCGCTTCGAGTCATGTATGGGAGAAAAGTGATAAAGTTAAAGTTTTTGGAACACCACACCAAAAACCACCATCACGTCTTTTGACTGAGAAAGAAGAGTTGCGACCGCAACCAGCCGCCAACACCCATACCGGCGATGGCCACTCCAGCCCCGTCGGCCACTCAATCGCAGCCTTGCGTCTTGCCTCCCGGCCTGCTGCCGCCTCCTCCTGCCAGGCTGCCCGCGGGCTTTGTACCACGCGTCATCTTCGTACCATCCCCGTCCACTGCTCGGTTGGATCTGGATCGGGATTTAGCGCCGCCGCCAATTCTTGCCAGCCTTGCCGTGTCCGTGATGCTCCCCGTAACCAAGACCGTAGACGCTCTGAAGGCACCTTTGGCTCCCGCTCCAATGACACCGTTGGCTCCTGCTGCTCCGTCCCCGGCCACCGCCGCCGCCGTGCTGGTCGCGGCTGCACTCGCCTCCCGCAAGGCGGATCCGGCCATTGGTGGTCACCTGGCCCGTGGTTGCCATCTGCCAAAGACCGTGAAGACGTCTACTCCAGCGCGACTGCCCGACGTCCATGTTGCCATGGTTGGCGCCTCTGTCCAGAAGCTGCTGATTCAGCCAACCCTGCTATGTGGTGGTCCAACTCCGATTACTGCTGCTCTTCTTCCGTGCACTCTTCTCGTTCAAGATCGTGGTCCTACTGCGCCAACGCCGACAGTGACCTCTCAGGCCCGGCCAGCCACCACCACCACTCCCCCTGCGGGCAACTCTGCTGGCCAGCTGTCGTCGCCTCCGGCGTCGACCCCTACACCCCTGGCAGGACCAGATCAGGTGGACCCCTCACAAACGGCTGCTCCGATTGAGAACGCTGCTTCCCGAACGTCATTGCCATCGCCTCTGGCATCCACTGTCCCAGTGGCTTCTCCCTTACTTTCGGACTGGGGAGATTGGCTTGGATGCTTCCGAGGGGAGAAGACTCAAGCTGCTCCCATGTGTTGTGCGTCGGCACCTCATGGGGATTCATTTGGGGACTGCCACCTAGTCAAGGAGTGTATCTTCAACAACCTTCCGGTGTCCCGTTTCCAATGGGCGAACGACTCCTCCGGCGTGGCTAAGGGACCGATGCTTTCGGTCCCTCTCCAGAGGTCATCATGCCCACTCTTGCAGGGACCCAATTCGGTGCAAGAATTGCCTTCGGGTTGGTCACATTGCTCGCTTTTGCCATGCAAAGCACCCTAGAGATCAGACTACGCCGCTAAGTCATGCTGCTCCACCGCCTTCACCAATGTCTGCTCCTGCCAACGATGCCACCCCAGCAAATGTACCGCATCAGTTGGTCCTTATGGAGCATACTGAGTTGCTCCACACCAAGCTGCAAGACTGCTTGACGCAAGTTGGGAGCGTTTTTTCAAGTGCAGAGGCTGCTCTTGCCAAGCTCCAGGTTGTGCCCATTATGCCCGAAATCCATGTTGGTTCTGCCGATGGGGAAACAAACTTGTTTGGAGAGCTCTCCCCTCGCTTGCATCCTGCCCGTCGTCGCTGTTTGTAATGCCGCTTGCTTCTCAAAGTGAAGCCGTTGTCAAGGTCGTGGCTCCGGTGTTGCAGATTATGCCCGAGTTACAGAAGCTTTATGGGGAGCCTACTTCGCCTATTTCGATGGTGCTTCCAATAGAGATGGAGTCGTTTGGAGGAGCCTTGGAGATACCAACGACGACCTCATCACTTTTGATGAAGGCCAATCAGCCGCTCGCCTTTATGGACCATGGAGGTTTGGACGTTCCTAGTGCTCTCTCGTCTGTGGGTGTGGTTGTTGGCCAAGTACCCAGTACGTACGCTTGGTCGTTGGGTGGGAGTAACTGTGCCGGTGACCATCAGGAGTTGAGATAGCCCAGCCAGGTCAGCACCCAGCACATAGGAGTATATGCCAAGCCAAAAGCTAGCGCCCTTTCGGAGCTCCCCGAGTCAGCTTCCCTCCCTCTCCTACTCCTACTCTCGAACGTCGTCTGTCGTCGGCTATACACCCAGCTCCCCTGCCGTGCACACGAACATGGACATGGACTCACTGACATGGATTTTTTTTTCTTGACTTGGAGGCTGGAGCTCACACACATGGGCTCACTGACTGACGATGGAGAGAAGAATGCGAATCAGGAGTTTGCATCTGGTTCTGGACCGGCGCCGGGGTAGCAGACGAGAGGGCGAGACTGCGATGCGTCGCCGGATAACCACCACGAGCGTAGCGCACTTGCCGTACGAAATGGACCGGCGGATGTGTTTGATTGGGATGCGAGCGCAAGGCTACAACTACAATCGATCATCTGCTGGATCCTGGATGGATGTAGGAATAGATCCGATCTCGGAACCATGCACTGGCAAGGCTGAAATCACGACCGGCCGCGCAAAGCCTCACGACGCAACGCGACGGGTGCGCCCGTCAGATTGATTCTAGAACCGCGCGGACGTGTGTTCGGAGAAAAATATCATCTACCGGCACACATTAGCATACATTTGTAATTGTAATAAATGGGTGAAGATAAAAATAATCGATGGACCAAAGGTGGGAAGGGGGTGATGAAAGGAAGGACCCAAAAAATCAAATAAAGTTGGGAGAAGAGACGAAAAATAATCGGTAAACGTCGGTTACCAACAACTTCTTTATAAGTAGAGACTATTCACATTTGGATTTGTCGTTTTTATTTGGCTACCAACAACTTCTTGAGAAGTACCAACAACTTATTTGACATGAAATTACATCTCTTCCAAGCAAATACGGTCTTCCCCCCCTCTCACACACACGCGCATGTAAATGTGTTTTTCTTTTTTTTGAAAAATGATAGCAGAGGAGCACCTAATATGTAGTAGCACGGGATATGTACCGCTGTGATGTAGTATTAAGTTACTACGAGCATGGTTACGAGGTCAATCGAAAATCTGTTCATGGATTGGGTCAATCTTGGCCGGGTGGCACTAATTATGCTATTGTCATGTCCGTATCAGCGACGAGGTTCTTTCATTTTGATATCTCGTGCTCTCAGTTTTCTTCTGTTACAATCTGACAAAACATTAGTGACTTCACAGTTGGCCATGTAAAAAAGTTGTGTCGTCAACAACAATGTGGACGGACACCTTAAGCTCGTACCTACTAGGGTGGGCGATTTATAAGACACGACTCCACGAAGCAGCGAAGATTTGTTGAATTTGTGCTTGTTTGATCTTTTCCATACTTTATTTGAGTATGTGGGTGGAAAGTTCGGATGAAAAACTTAATGTAACTTTCAATTTTGTTTTGTGTCTTTGCCGCCTATTTAGTTTTTCTTTGTTGGATTTAATGTACTTTTCTAATAAGACAATAAGTTTAAATTGTCTGTGAATAAAAAGTCAAACTAGAGGGCTGCCTAGATATCCGTTAATTAATTTTTCAACACAGTACAACAAATGCAGACGCTCATATACTCGTACGAACACACATCTAATATGCCTTAGTTGTTCCCCGTGGAAACAAATACATGCCTCCATTGACGGTGGAACCCAATTATGTCTCATCAAGAAGCTTTGTATAATTAGATCGATGCATTTATAAGATTGTTTGGAATAATTTCTTCTTGTCTGTATGTTGTTTTTATGAAAAATCATATGGTCAATTGACTACACAACTCAAGTCTGTTTTCGCCACTGCATGCATCAGTCGTTCTATTTAGGTTTGGACTGCCATGTGGTTGATTTATCATGTTGTTAAATTGCCGAATGATGTTAATTTATACTCCCTATGCTTCCGAGTTTGTTAGACGTTCTAACCTTTTTTTTTGAATTGAATGTATATAGACGTGTGTCAGTTTTTTTGTTCACTCATTTCAGTCCGTAGTATTTTATACCATTAAAATATCTAAATATTTTGTAATTTTAAGCGGTGGTAATACGAGATAATAAATGCATAAATCACAAATGGAGATTCATCAGCCGACCACCCCGAATCTCAAAGCAAGACACGGAGCCGATTTAACCCCATTCCGGTCTCACCTCCCACCGCATCGCGTCGCATATCCCCTCCCTCCGCTCGCACCACCCACCCAACGGCTTCAGTTTTCCACCCGCTCGCCGTGCTCTTAATGGGCTTTCCCTCCCCGCGACATGGCCGGCGACCACCGCACCCGCGCCGCCGGTGACCCCTCCCCCTCCCCATCCTCCTCCCCCGCCATCGGCGGCCTCCGCCTCGGCCCCTCCAGGCTCTTCCTCCACCTGCTCCTCCTCCACTCGCTCTTATAACCCGCGCCCCCCGGCCCACCCATGGCCGCCGTCTTCTACCACCACGTCGTCGGCGACCTCACCGTCGGCAAGCCCGATATCGCCGAGCTGAGCGACGCCGACACGCTCGACGACGCGGCGCGGGCCATCGCCGGGAGCCCCGAGGGAGCCGTGCCCGTCTGGCGCGCGCGGGCCGCCCCCGACGAGCCGCCCTCCGGGGCCCGGTTCCTCGGCATGATCTCCGCCGTCGACATCGCCGCCTTCCTCGCCGGCTCCGGCGCCGGCGACCGCGCCATGCGCCCCGCCGTCGGCGAGGTCGTCCAGCCCAACCAGGACCTGCTCCGGGAGGTCGATCCAGGCACCAGGTCAGCTCTCCCTCCCTACCTCCCCCCCCCCCCCCCCCCCCGCGCCGCTTCGTTCCTCCTTGATGCCTCCCTTCTCGCCGCCGTCGTGTCCCCGCACGTCCCATCAGGAATCCCACCTAATCTCCAAGTCTTCAGGCATCCATCGTTTGCGGTCTCTTAGTCGTATGCAGTGGCAATTCAGTCCATGCACTGTGGCTGTTGACTCATCCTCAGCTCGGATCTGTCCCTGCCTGCTGGGATGCTTCACTACGGCCGAATGCTGATGCACAAATCTCTGTTCTTTAATGCGGTTCTAGTTGGTGATCTTTGTCTTTTATGCATTCTCCTACTAGTTTGACCTCTGGACAAATCTGTGGGTAGTACAAAATTGTCTACGAGTCTTTCTGAATCCGTAAGAGATCACTGGGGTTTGTGCCTTTGTGACTAAAGTACTCTTCTATGCTGCTGCTTTTGTTGGTGCAAATCAGGAAGTGCTTACTGCTCAGTGAAGCTGCCTAAAGTTGTGTTCACTGGATACTGAAACTAAGATAGTGGTTGTAATTTAACACAATCTCTTTCCGAAGAAAGAATAGTTGGTAAGGCGTGATCGTTGGAGCCCAACATGCTTGGGTAAAACTGGAAAGGTCTTAATTGTTTGATTTTAAAACAGAGCTCAATTCATACTTTGTTTGGTTGAGCTTAGGATTGGTGATGCTTGAGAGAGTTGGCTACAAATGTCTTGTTCCGAGTCACTGAATTTCATTCCTGTCCACGAGAAGAGTTGGATGAAACTTCCATATGGAAATAAAGTAGTAGCAATCTAGATATTGTTATGTGGGATCTTGGGTAGCCAGCCTTGGCCACAAATCCACTCCTCAACTTTAAGATATATACTCTCTACCTGTGTGCACAGATTTTTTGTTCTCTTCAGTATCCAAAGAAATGCCACAACTGGTCATACTTTCTTCATTAAACCACCATTTTAGTTGCCCATTTAGGGATCATTTGCTGATGACAACTTAAAAAACTACCACCTAACTACTCGAGACTGAAAAACGGTAACTCATACCGTTACCAATATTATAGATTTTATAGGTTTTCACGGTTTCACCTATCAGTATTTGTGGCTATTCTTTATTTTCTCAGTTCATAGAGTACACTGATGATTCTGCAATCTAGCTCGTATTTTACGCAATCTTCCAGTATCGTGAAGTGTCGCCAGTTCATTCCAAAACTTAAACAAGCCAGATGGCTTTCACATGGTGCAGATCTTGTCCTTCTGATTGTGTTGTCATAAGAGAAACAAAGTGGGAACATGGTTCCATTTGGCAATGTAGCGTCGCAATCAGGAAGGCAGCAATCCATGTGGAAGCTTTGTTGGCTGTTAAGGGATTCATGAGTCAAGACAATAGTTTAAATAAACTGAGCAATAAGATGACACATGCAAGGCAGTCCAATCATGTCTGGAAAATGATTTGGAAGCACCAAGTAGTGAGCCAATTTCACATTCTTAGGGATGACTTAATAGTTGCCCACAAATAAAAAGTTCAATAGGACATAACAGTCTGAGCTGGATGATATGTCTACCTATCACACCGCTCTGCTTTTTTAGTCCTTAGCCTTTCAAGGAAGTTCATTATTTTTCTCAAGTGTGATGTTTGACATATTTATTTTATTATTCAGCCAAGTTTGATTGTCTTGCAAGGTTGATCGACGCGCTGGAGTTGATGAGGAATGGAGTGAAGCGCTTCCTTGTCCGCAAGAACGGCTCCTGGACAGGGATCACCAAGCGGTTTTCGATGCTTTACAACGGGAAATGGATGAAGAACTCTGAATCAGGATCCCCAGGCTCAGGTAGCAGCAGCAGCAGTACGCAGCTATCCCCATTTATCAGTTGTGCGGACAGGTTTTGCTGCCTGTCAAGGGAGGACATCCTCCGGTTCCTGATCGGATGCCTGGGCGCCCTTGCCCCCATCCCGCTGTCCCCAATCTGCACCCTTGGAGCCATCAACCCACACTATTGCCACGTCGAGGCGTCTGCGCCAGCCATGGAGGCGATCCAGAAGATCCCTGGGGACCCGTGCGGCGTGGCCGTGGTCGAGACGACGCCGGACGGGGTCTGCAAGATCATCGGGGACATCTCGGCCTACAAGCTGTGGAAGTGCGACTACGTGGCGGCAGCGTGGGCGCTGGCGAACCTGTCAGCGGGGCAGTTTGTCATTGGCGCCGACGAGAACGGGTCAACGCCCATCTCGGCCTTCCCGGTGCCTTCCGTCAGCTCGTCGCCGTCGGAGGAGGCCGCCGAGCCCGGGCGCTCTCCCAGGCTGCTGAAGAAGTTCAGCAGCAGGAACATCGGGTTCCTCAACAGCCAGGCGAACCTGGTGCGGAGCATGTACCGGGGCCGGAGCTCGCCGCTGATGTGCCGGAGCACGAGCTCGCTCGCGGCCGTCATGGCGCAGATGCTGTCCCACCGGGCGACACACGTGTGGGTGACCAACGCGGAGGCCGAGGAGGACGACGTCCTCGTCGGCGTGGTGGGGTACACCGACATCTTCGCCGCCGTCACCCGGAGCAGGGCCTGACCGTCTCGTCGTACGGATCGCCGTGGCCCGTCGTCGGGTGGCCTGTGATGGTGTACTATAATTTGGGGTTGGTTTGGTGGTTGTCCAGGGTTGAGAACTTTGCAACGGTGTGCGTGCGCGTGTGGGACAGAATGAGTGGTGTATTTGTTGGATGTGCATTCGTTGTTGACGGTCCTATAATAAGGCAGGCAGGGCATATGCCTGGGAGTCCATTGATCCATCTTACATGCTCAGCTTCTTCTTCTCAGAAGGAAAGAATGTATGCTCAACCGGGACATGACGAACCTCGATTACCGGCACGGCGAAGCGATCATAGCCGTCTACTTCCGTTACCCAAGGCTGCGGCCAGCAGGGATCTCAGAATGTCACCCCCTCAGCAATTTCTTACAGAAATCTTCACATCGTGTCCGTTCTGTCTATCATGTTCCTAGAGATATCAATGGGATGGCTCACAACTGTGATCATCAGGTTCTTAGTTGATCTTCAGAACATGCTTTTGGATGTGTCCAATTATGCAGTTGCTTCACAATGTACTGTCTCACGGCTTTGTAATTCATAATGCACTTTTGTACACGAGCTGAAATGAAGCTGGCGTGGCGCCTTTCCCCGTGTTAAAAACAAAACAAAGCGTGAAAGAAAACCCGATCAAGGATAAAGCACCTTCTTTGGCCAAAACCGTGCAATGCAACACCATTGTCACAACAAACCATATTTTTAGCCATGCAATGCAAAATAACATAGTATTTCCCGTTTCATGCGGATAGGCAAAAGTGTTTTTAGCTCCAAAAGACGTAGTAAAGGATCCTATCCTATTTCTTGTATTACCTTGAATTTTGGGTATATTTTGTGAAAAAAAAAGAAACTCCACTCTTCGTTGTTGATAAAACGAAATCCCTATTCTTTTTCAATAAAATCATCACGCAATAAATCAACAAAACCTAAAGTCATTTCGCGTTCCCCTTCTAACTTACCTACTACTGTACCGGAGTGGATATGATCTCTCCCAGACATACTCAATGCTTTAGCTAATACACGGAAATGCATACCATGATTTTTCTGTCTATCAATAACTGCATGCATTGCACGGTGAATGTGAAGAAGTAGGCCATTGTCGCGGCAATAGTGAGCCAAAGTAGTATTTGCGGGGGCACCGCTGTCATCAGATCACAGCCTAGCTAATGAAATTACATGAAACACCGCTGTCATAAAAAAAACATTTTTGAACAGTGGCCTGAAGTTTGTAGCCAAAATTGCATTGACAGTGGCCTCAAATTTTCAGCCAAAATTACAGTGTAACACCAATGTCATGAATAACATTTTTGAACCAAAACAATGCAGTGCAACACCACTGTCATCAGATCACAGCTAGCTGCCTAACTAATGAAATCACATGAAACGCAGATACGGTGGTCTGTAATAGCCAACGTATACAAAAATCAAACTAAACCCTAACGACCGCTGAGCTGCCATACACAAAACCTTGCAAACACATTCAAAAATTTCAAAACCGTCGATTACCGGTGCGACGAAGCGTGCATATGCAACTGCTTCAATTCTGTTTCTGCAACTGTGAGCCACTCAAGCAATACCCTATCCTTTTATTTTGCAGAGAAGAAACGCCCCATCTATAGCCAGAATTACTCGTGAACGGGCAACACACAGCATGGCAAAACGCAGGTCCACAAGTCACAAAGCAAATAAAGCTACCACAGCATGAAGAAAATTTGATCAAAGATAAGGTGGTGTTATAATAAACATTTTTTAGCCAAACGTACAATGTAACACCATTGTCACAATAAACAGTTTTTAGCCAAAATCACACAATGTAACACCGCTGTCATCCGATCACAGCTGACAGTGAGATCACATGAAGCACAGACACGGCGGTCCGTGATTGCCAACCAGCATCAAGGAAATATGCACACAAACACAGCACAACGCACAAGACACAAAGCAAATCAGCGTACCACAGCATGAAGAAGAGGATCTGATCAAGGATAAGATAATGTCATGACAAACATTTCTTAGCCAAAACAGTGCAATGTAACACCATTCTCACAATCACAATAAACATATTTTTAGCCAAAACCATGCAATGCAACACCGCTGCCATCTAGATCACAGCCTAGCTAACGAAATGACATGAATACGCAGACCGTAATTGCCGACCAGTAGAAGAGTGGCTGCAACAGAATGGTAGTCGTGCATTTGCATCAACGATGATACTGCTAACTTCAACACTGAAGCTAATCAGGCTAACACAGACAAGAGGCGGGGCAAATCTTCAGACACCGAAAACACATTTCTAACGGTTGTCTACCCTTGGTGTACACACTGCAGCAACAGAACACTAACAGCTTCCAGAGCAAACTTACTCTTCATGATGATAGCCGAGGCGATGCAACCCAATGCGACAGTAGTTGGCAAAAGGGTCGCCGAGGGAGAAATCAGATGCTCTCTCGACGCTCTGAAGGAAGCCTCGAGGAACAGACTGGCTTGCCCACAGTACGGACCCTTCACTGGCCCGTTCGATGTGCCTCAGGGACACCACCTTGCGATACATATGATCCGTCGGATCATCGGGCAACAGAATCACCACCTCCTCTAGCGCCAAAGCACTCTGAAAGAAGAATTTGAGGAAGGCCATCTCGCTTCGACCCCCTTCGAAATCCCGGACAACCAGCAGCTTGATGCGTGACCGTATGCATTCTATGGTACCGGACTTGTGCCAGAACTTCAGGTTGAGCTTGCCAGTGGATTGATCATCTTTTCCAGAACTTCAGGTTGGGTAGCAATTAGCAACATGATGCTATCGCACTATGGTGCAGATGTATGCCAAAAGAATAGTCAGGGACCTCACCATGATGTGGAGCGTCTCAACATTCGGAAAGCATCTGAGGACATTGGGGATCATCTTGACATCATTGCGGACTGCAAAACGCACCTCCAAAGCCAGGATTTTCACACCTTGTAGCATGGTGCTTGGGCTCATCCCTATCCCAGCCTGCAATTGCAATCACAGATTCACAATGCACCCAATTAAGAGAAGAAAGATGTCAAATTTACATTGCTCGTGTAGGACTGAACCTTGATGATGGTATTGCCCACATCTAGAACATGCTTTCGTGGGTCCAACGCCAAGTATCCCAACAAGTGCAGCTTGGGGGCATGGCCGATCTTGATCGTGGTGGTGCAGTTGCCAACAGGGTGCCAAGCATCCGAATAGATGAACCGCTCAAGATTCGGGGCGTCCAACACGAAGATCTCCTCGATGAAGCACCCGATGATCTGCACGCACCGGAGGCTCTGGCTGACGAGCCGGATGCGAAGCTTGAGCACATTGCCCTGGACGCAGAGCGTCTCCAGCACGGGGCTCCTGTCGAGGATGAAGTCCAGATCCCTTCTCTCCACCAGGACGTTGGAGAGGCCGAGGTCACGGAGGTTGCGGAAGCAGGTGGCGCGCGGGAGGCCGGCCGTGTCGGGGAACCTCCACATGCTGAGGTAGAGGCGGGTGAGGGTTGTCAGGCTCAGGAGGCCGGCGGGGAGGACGTAGTCGAGCGGCCAGCGGCAGTTGATGAGGACGAGCTCCTGGATGGCCTTGGCGGCGAGGAGCCGGAGCCAGCGCGCGAGCAGGCCGCGGAAGGCCTGCGCGCGGGTGCTGGTGAGGCGGACGCAGCGGAAGGGCCCCGGGTGCGCGTCGAGGACGCGGGACACGGCGGAGGTGTTGGGGAGGAGGTCGGCGTCGTGGAGGACGAGCGGCGCCGAGCGCCAGACCCCGCGCCAGCGGCGAGAGAGCGCGGCGGCGCGCGCGGCGTCCTTGACGGGGAGGCGGGAGACGACGTCGTGTAGGAGGGGGTCGGGGAGGCAGCTGACGCGGTCGACGTCGTCTTCGGGGGGCAGGGCGGAGAGGCTGGCGGCGGCGGAGATGGGCGGGCCGACGGGGAGGGCGTAGGAGTTGGGGTGGAACAAGCGGTAGAGCTGCTGCTCCGCCTCGTTCTCGTTGTGCGGGGTCTGGTCGCGCAGGAACTCGTTCGCCACCGCGTTTATGGGACCGAGCGACCCTAGGCACTCGAACTCCGCCATGGCCGCCTCCATCGCCGCCGCCGCCGCCGCCGCCGCCGGAAGCGTTGGGGTTGGGGTGAGGGCTTGGGCTTTGAGCGTTTATGGGCGTAGTAACCTGTGTGAAGTGAGCAGGAACGGCCCAAGGAAAAGAAGGGGGTAAAAAAACAGTTTGTTTCTGGAGAGAATTTAGACTTTATCTTCAGAAGAAACTAGCCATGGAAAGGATCAATTTACGGAAATTCGTTTCTGAGCCCAGGCTCATCTGCACCTACCGACGGAAAAAATAAAAAATAAAAATAGAAAATTAAAAAATTCTATTTTTTTGTGTGGTACGTATTTTGATGTGTGACGTCCGTTTTAAATTTTAACTTATTTGGATATCCGAATAGCTCTCAAAAAAAAGACAAATCGGGTCAAAAGAATTAGTGAACAGTAAACTTTTTTTCAGACCCCGTTTTGTCCTTTTTGCTGAGAGCTCCTCAAATGTCCAAATAAGTTAAAATTTGGAGCGAACCTCACGCATCAAAATATGTACCACACAAAAAAAATTTGGAATTTTTTGATTTTTTCTAGTATTTGTTTTAATTTTTTTCGTGAGCGCGGGTGTAGATGCACCCAAGAGCCGAAACGCCGCGTCCTCAATTTACCTGTTTTTCTTTTTTACTCTTTTTACGCTTTGGGTCCCCGTGACTATGAGAAGTTCATAGTCAAATATGTCAAAATCCGGTTATATGAGGAGGATTGCAAAGTAAATGGTTTTTGAAAGAGGGTAATCTAAATCTAAATCAAATGAAACAATTTCATATTACAACTCTGAAATACCACCAAAGTCTAATATACAACTCTAAACTACAAAACCGTCTAAGTTACAACCCTATACTATCAAAACCATTCAGTTTTCAACCCTGCCTGTCTCAAAACCAGTTTTTGACTGTTTTTGACATGTTGACTACCTAGTCAGCAGCCGTCACATCACACTACCCACTTAACATACCCCCCCTCTTCACTCGGTACGCCCCGAGCCGCAGCTCCCCCAACCGCCGTCGTCGCCTCGTCCGCCCCTGCACCACACGCTCTGCTACTAGCTTCGCCGTCGGCAACCGAAGATCGGCAGCACCACCAAAGGCCGCCCCTTCTCGCCCTGACTCTGCCCCACTCCTTCCTTAACTCTCCATCCTCATGCGAGTAGTTCATCATGTGAAGCAGGATGAAACATCCCCGACTGGAACTAGAAGTGACCAAAGGATGTCGGACGCGTCCTGGCGATGGTTTCCTTACTCCTCCCTTGCCAGCCTCCCACGCGTGAGGAATCCCTTTCGTCGCTGTGCTCCCCCGTACACATGTACTCCTCCACCCTGACAAGATCCACGGCGTGCGAGGAGGTAGCCATGCACCGAGAGCTCTGTCATCGTCTATCGTTTGTCGTTCTCACGGCCAACCACGACACCCAGAGCTGCCGCCATGTCCCGAGGAACTGCTCCGCCGTCATCTACCTCCTCGCACAAGTATATGGCCGCAGGACCAATTACCACGACGCATTCTTCCTTGGCCACCTCAGCTACAAGCACTGTCATCTCCGTTGTTCTCTTCGTCGCCACGGTCTGCCTTTAGCTGTTGGGGAACGTCGCATGGGAAACAAAAATTTTCCTACGCACACGCAAACCTATCCATGGTGACGAGCATCTACGAGAGGGAGAGTGGATCTACATACCCTTGTAGATCGCTAAGTGGGAAGCGTTAAGAAACGCGGTTGGTGTAGTCGAACATCTTCGCGATCCAAATCGCCGAGCGTCCCGCGATCTCATCACGATCCGTCCCGCGATCCAATCACGATCCGTCCCGTGAACTCATCACGATCCGTCCCGCGATCTCATCACGAACTGTCTCGCGATCTCGATCACGGTCCTTCCGATCTAGCGCCGAACGGACGACACCTCCGCGTTCAGCACACGTGCAGCTTGATGACGATCTCCACCGTCTCGATCCAGCGAGAGGAGGTGGAGAGGAGAGAGAGTTCACCGGCAGCGTGACGGCGCTCCGGTGATGGTGGTGGAGTGATTCCGGCAGGGCTTCGCCTAAGCGCTGCGGAAAACCGATCTAGAGGAGAAACTGTGCACCGGTGAAACGGGTAGCACGTGGCCGGAAATTCTGTCCAAAAACGACCCAATCCACTAGTATATATAGGAGGAGAGGAGAGGAGAGGAAGCCAAGGCCTTTGGGTCGGCCGAAATAGGAGGTGGGAGCAATCCTACTTCACCTCCAATCCTAGTTGGAGTAGGATTGCCTCCTATTGGCTGATTTTCCACTTTTTGCTTTAGGACTTTCTCTCCTGCACCATGGGCCTTTGTGGCTGTTTTCCCAGCCCACTAAGGGCTGGTTATTATTCTCCCACAGCCCATGGACCTCTTGGGGTCGAAATACCCCTCCCGGAGGTCCTCCGGTACACTACCGGCACTCCCGGTACAATACCGATACTCCCGGTACACTACCGATGAGCCCGAAACTTTTCCGGAAACCAAACTGGGACTTCCTATATATGAATCTTTACCTCCGGACCATTCCGGAGCTCCTCGTGATGTCCGAGATCTCATCCGGGACTCCGAACAACCTTCGGTCACCACCATACATAACTCTACACTACCGAAACGTCACCGAACCTTAAGTGTGCAGACCCTGCAGGTTCGAGAACTATGTAGACATGACCGAGACACCTCTACGGTCAATAACCAATGGCGGGACCTGGACGTCCACATTGGTTCCTACATATTCTACGAAGATCTTTATCGGTCGAACCTCTATGTCAAGGATTCAGTTAATCCCGTATATCGTTCCCTTTGTTCTTCGGTATGTTACTTGCCCGAGATTCGATCGTCGGTATCTCCATACCTAGTTCAACCTCGTTACCGGCAAGTCTCTTTACTCGTTCCGTAATACAAGATCCCGCAACTAACAATTAGTCACATTGCTTGCAAGGCTTATTGTGATGTTGCATTACCGAGTGGGCCCCGAGATACCTCTCCGTTACACGGAGTAACAAATCCCAGTCTCGATCCATGCCAACTCAACAGACACCATCGGAGATACCTGTAGAGCACCTTTATAGTCACCCAGTTACGTTGCGACGTTTGATACACACAAGGCACTCCTCCGATATCCGTGAGTTGCATGATCTCATGGTCATAGGAATATATACTTGACATGCAGAAAACAGTAGCAATAAACTGACACGATCATATGCTATGTTTGTAGTTTGGGTCTTATCCATCACATCATTCTCCTAATGATGTGATCCCGTTATCAAATGACATCTCATGTCCATGGCTAGGAAACCTTAACCATCCTTTGATCAACGAGCTAGTCCATTAGAGGCATACTAGGGACATGGTTTTGTCTATGTATCCACACATGCATTTAAGTCTCCGATCAATACAATTATAGCATGGATAATAAACGATTATCATGAACAAGGAAATATGATAATAACTAATTTATTATTGCCTCTAGGGCATATTTCCAACACTAGCCTCCGTGACCACGGCTTAGAGTGTGTGTGGTGAGCTTCTCCTCCGGATTCCCTTCTATTGAATATACGAGCAAATTACTATGAGATTTAATCCGAATAAACAATAAATAAATCATGACGGCAATGACAGAGATTGAATTAATCATGCGAACTAGCATAGTAGACGAATAGATTAAATCTACGACACAAACTAGACATAAGAATTCTAGCATGATTTCAAACAGAGAGGACAAGATCACATACGGTGCAGTGGGAGCAGAACCGTCGGCGTTGATGTTGTCGCCCATGTCGTTGAGGAAGAGGTTGCCGAGATCGGGGAAGAAGTCGTCGTTGAGGAAATCATCGCTGCCAGCAGTCGCCCGAGTGCGCTCCCCAAAAACCCGATCACCTCTCCCATGCAGGATCACGAGAGGCGGGTTTTGGAGGCCCGTGGTCCCTTCTCGCGATGCATGCCGAAAGAGGAATGGTGAAGACTTGGATGGCGTCGCAATGATCCGGAACGGTGCGAAACCATATGTTGTGACGACAGCTAGGGTTGGAAGAGACCTCGCGTATATATGCACGACAAAGTGGAGAGACATGGACTAGACCCACGTCCGAGTCGGTTACAGTGCACGATCCGACGTCTCAGATCGTGGCGCGTCTGTTACGGACTCTCCGTTCCTGATCGACAAAATAAGCACGTAGGTATGAGATCAGCTTGGCTCAATCCCGCAACCTGCGGTGCGTTGCGACGCGTCATGGTGAGGCGAGGCGAGGTGTGGCGAGGCGAGCGAGGAGGAGGAGTGTGCGAGGGCCTCTTCTCTTCTCATTCTCTTACAAGTGCTAGAAGAGCTCACCTTATAAGGTGGTGTAGCTCTCTCCCAACTAGCGGTATGGGAGTAAACTTTAGTCCCACTCACACCACAGACACAACCAACTCAAATGGGCCATGAGAATTTCAGATTTTAGTTGGGCTTTGGGCCAAAGCCCTACTAGCAAAAATCCAACCATCCCCCAGAAAGTCTCATTGGCACATCTCATCTCTTAGTTCCAAAACATTGTTTGTATACCGGTTCTTGATGAAGACTGTTAAGTTGAACTTCCATTTAGAATTTATGCTACACTAGTACAAAATTTGAATAGTGGACTATGCCTTGAACTACAAGCTTTCTGTGAGACTAGTTTCACACAAATCCTTGACCGATACTGGGCTGCCGCAAGGCTTCCCCGTGGTGGAGCGTATACGTCATACTCTAGGGCCTTTCATGAATTTATTAGAGAACACATAATTCTTATATACTATGAAGTTTAACAATCAAATTCGTATATGTGTGTTCCTTAGGAGATGCTTTGCAGGACAACATCTCTGCTTACCCAAATAAGCCAGTTGGAACACATTAAGATAAGTATCAACCTGCCATGTAGATTATGAGAGTATTGCATATTTGCGGAGTGGGATAGCAAATATAGGGATACTCTCCTTCTACCTGTCCAGCAGCTTGTCTCCCACTTCTACTTCACGGGATCTCCGATCACATAGAGTGGGTTACCACTATGGACAACCCATACTGTGGGTCTCAAACCCATCTCCAACAATGCATTTTCTATCACATTACATGATAAACCCTTTGTGAAGGGATCTGCCAAGTTTTTAGACGTTTGGATATAATCCAACGCAATAACTCTAGAGTTCTTCATTTTTCTGACAGATTTTAATCTCCTCTTCACATGCCTTCAAGACTTCATATTATCCTTAGAACTGTTTATCTTTATGATCACAATTTGATTATCACAGTTCATTAGGATAGCGGGTATTGGTTTTTAAACCACAGGTAAGTCCAACAAGAGCTGACGAAACCACTCCGCTTCAACAATGGTTGTGTCTAATGTTGTGAGTTTTGCTTCCATAGTTGACCTCGTTAAGATGGTTTGCTTGCCAGACTTCCAGGAGACAGCGCCACCACCAAGTGTAAAAACATAACCACTTGTGGCCTTAATCTCATCAGCATCAAATATCCAGTTTGAGTCATTATAACCTTCCAGTACCCTTGGGTACCCAGTATAGTGAATCCCATATCTCACAGTGCCTTTCAAATAGTGCAAAACTCTCTCAAGCGCATGCCAGTGATCATCTCCCGGGTTTGATACAAACTGGCTTAGTTTGCTCATAGCAAACGAGATGTCAGGCCTCATGTCACTCTCCAAGTACATAAGCGAGCCAATAATCTGAGAATACCTCAGTTGATCTCTAGCAATCCGTCGATTCTTTCAAAGCAACACACTAGCATCATATGGAGTTGGAGAAGGCTTGTAGTCGCTTTGCCCAAAATGACTCAAGACCTTTTCCACGTAGTGAGATTGAAGTAGTGTAATCCCACCATTTTCATCTCTCATCAGCTTGATGTTCAGAATAACATCAACTACTCCTCCCTTCATATGAAAACAACGAGATAAGAAATCCTTAACCTCCTTGATTAAATCAAGTTTGGTTCTAAAGATCAATATGTCATCGACATACAAATAGAGAATAACTCCTTCCCCACCATGGCGATAGTATACACACTTGTTAGCTTCGTTTACAACAAAGCCTGCAACCGTTAATGTTCTTTTGAACTTCTCATGCCACTGCTTAGGAGCTTGTTTAAGGCCATATAAATACTTCAATAACTTGCACACCTTTCCTTCCTGACCAGGTACTACAAAACCATCGGGCCGATCCATGTAAATTTCCTCATCCAACTCTCCATTGAGGAAAGTCGTCTTAACATACATTTGATGAACGAGAAGACCGTGTGAGGCATCCAATGATAGTAGCACCCGAATAGTGGTCAGTCTAGCCACAGGTGAGCAAGTATCAAAGAAGTCTTCACCTTCTTTCCGGGTATAACCCTTGGCCACAAGCTATGCCTTGTACTTTTCAATTGTACAATCAGGTCTAAGCTTTTTCTTGAACACCCACTTACATCCCACGGGTTTGCACTCATAAGGACGATCAATGACTTCTCAAGTTCCATTAGCTAAGATGGAATCCATTTCGCTACGGACAACTTCCTTCCATTAGTTAGCATCAAAAGATGCACATGCTTCTGAAAGAGTCCTGGGTGTGGCATCCATGAGGTACACAATGAAATCATCACCAAAGGACTTTGTAGTCCTTTGTCTCTTACTCCTTACATGTGTTTCATTGTCATCCTCCTTAGGATTCTCAACGTGTTCCATCTCAATGGTTGGTTCAGAAATTACAGAAAATTCCCGAGTAGATAGAGTAGGTATCTCCTGATTTGATGAGTTATACATATCCTTCATAGGAAATATGTCCTCAAAGAAAGTCACATCATTTGACTCCATAATCGTACCAACATGCATGTGGGGTACCTTAGATTTTATTATGAAAAATCTATAGCCAATGCTATGAAAAGCACAGCCCAAGAGAACACAATCCACAATTCTTGGTCCAAGCTCGCGCTTCTTGGAAATTGCTATATTGACTTTCGCCAGACAACCCCAAGTACTCCCTCCATTCCCTTATACAAGGCCACAAACTCATATTACAGGTACCAAGGCAAAATTTAATGACCGTTTGAAAAGTAAAATTTTCTTTTCGTTAACCGGAATCATTAATACGCTGCATGCATGCAACGAATGAATGAAAAGAAAGTAGCTAACTGTCATTATGAATACATGCATGCAAGCATTAAACAAATTGCTAGTATGAGGAAACATCATTAATGTTTACCTCGATTACTGTTTGTGGCCTTATATAGATGCAAAATGTATTTTCCATAATGGCCTTGTATAAGGGAATGGAGGAAGTACATAGATAAGAGAGTTTCAGCCTTTTTCTTTCCCATTCCTCAAATGGAGTAATGGTTTTATACTCTGTGGGAACTCGGTTTAGGACATGACATGTAGTCATTAGCGCCTCCCCCAACATGCCTTGGAGAGACCCGATATGTCTAACATGGCATTAACCAAGTCAGTTAGAGTTTGGTTCTTTCTTTCTGCCATCCCATTTGACTGATGTAAGTAGGGAGGCGTCTCTCATGAATTATACCATGTTCCGCACAAAACGAATCAAATTCATTGGAAAAATACTCTCTACCACGATCATACGTAAGCCATTTAATTTTCTGATCAAGTTGGTTTTGTGCTTCAACTTTATAGTTTTTGAAGAAGTTTAAAGCCTTCTTTTGATTTCATAAGATACACATAACAATATCTAGTGGGGTCTGCAAGAAACGTCATGAAATATTTCTTTCCGCCTTTTGTCAACACAACATTCATCTCACAAAGATCAGAATGTATAAGCTCTAATGGCGCCAAGTCTCTCGCCTCGGTGGTCTTATGAGATTTGCGAGGTTGCTTAGCTTGCACACACACTTGGCACTTGCTGCCCTTGACAGTAGTGAATTTCAGAATTAAACTCATATTTGCTAGCCGCGTCAAGCAACCAAAGTTAATATGACAGAGTCACAAATGCCAAATATTAGACTCATTATCGTGGCAAACATTATTAATAACTTTAGTGAAAATATCTAACAAAGACAAGCGGAACAAGCCTCCGCACTCATCGCCTTTTCTAACAAATTGTCCATACTTAGAAATTGCAACTTTACTCGAAAACCAACTTAGAACTTTCTCGACACAAACGGGAACTACTGATGAGATTTTTATTGATGGATGACACATGATCGTTCTTCAGGCACATGATTTTCCCTGAAGTAAACTTCAGATCAACCATACCGACACCTTGAACGATGGCATGTGACCCATTACCCATCAGCACGGGAGAAGTCCCTATGACCTGATAAGAAGAAAACATGGAGGCATCAGCACAAACATGTACGTTGGCACCGGTGTCAATTAACCAATCAAGAGAAAGACACATTGAAAGGATGGTAGGAAAAATATCGTACCCAGAATCTTTCATATCAGTATCACCAATGACAACATTAGCGGACTTGTAGCTCTTCTCAGGTTCGCGCTCCTCATAGCGGTTAGGACATCTCGGAGCCTAGTGATTAGGATCACTGCAGACATGGCATAGTCCCTTTCCCTTCTTATGGGAATTCTTCTTGAAGTTGGTAGAGTGTGACGGCTTGTTCTTACCAACAAACTTGCCTTTGCCGTGAGATTTGTTCTTGTTGTTTTGGGGCTTGTTGAGATAGAAGTTCTTCTTCTGTACCATATGGGCACTAGAATCTCCCTCAATAGCTCGAGCACGTGTGCCTTTTGCTCTCGCCTTCCCTTCAACATCTAGAGATCCAATGAGATCCAAAACGGAAAACTCATGTCTCTTGTGTTTCAGAAAAGTAGAAAAATTGTTCCACGAAGGTGGAAGCTTGGCAATGATGCCCCCGTCCACAAACTTGTCTAGCAACTCACAATTGGAGTACTCAAGCTCCTTCGCGAGAGACTGTGTCTCATGAGCTTGTTGAACAACAGAGCGCTCATCAGTCATCTTGTAGTCATAGAATTGCTCCATGACGTACAACTCGTTGCCAGCGTCCGAGGCCCCAAACTTGGCCTCGAGCGCATCCCACATATACTTGCCGCTGTCAAACAACATGTACGAATCCACAACAGAATCATTAAGAACACTCAGAAGGGCCCCCTTGAAGAGCGTATCGATCTTCTCAAAATCTTCCTGCTGTGCAGGATTAAGATCGCCCTCAGTCTTGCCCTTGGTGGCATCATATCACTACATGGTTTGAAACCAATAGACTGCTCTCGTGCGCCACCACTTATATTGCATCCCCTTGAAGGTGGGCAGCTTCAGATGCGCAGCAAAATCACTTGGAGTAAATTGCCTATAATCAGGTTTTTGGATTGTTAAATATATGAGCAAATTACTATGAGATTTAATCCAAATAAACAGTAAATAAATCATGATGGAAATGACAGAGACTGAAATAATCATGCAGAACAACATATTAAACAAATATATTAAATATACGACACAAACTAGAGATAAGAATTCTAGCATGATTTCAAACAAAGAGGACAAGATCACATATGGTGCAGCGGGAGCAGAACCGCCAGCGTTGATGTGGTCGCCCATGTTGTTGAGGAAGAGGTTACCGAGATTAGGGAAGAAGTCGTCGTTGAGGAAATCGTCGCTGCCCGCAGTAGCGTGAGTACACTCCCCAAAAACTTGATCGCCTCTCTCCCGTACAGGGTCATGATAGGAGAGGTTCTGGAGGCCTGCTGTCCCTTCTCGCGGTGCACGCCGGAAGGAGCGATGGAGAAGACTTGGATGGCGACGCAATGATCTGGAACGGTGCGAAACCATATGTTGTGATGGCGGCTAGGGTTAGCAGAGACCTCACGTACATATCCACGGCAGGGTGGAGAGACATGGACATGACCCATGTTCGAGTCGGTTACGTCCCACGATCCGACGTCTCAAATCGTGGCGCGTCTATTACGGACTCTCTGTTGCTGACCAGCAAAAATAAGCGCATAGGTATGAGCTCGGCTTAGCTCAACCCCGCAACCCACGACGCGTCGTGGCGAGGCGAGCAAGGAGGAGGAATGCGCGAGGGCCTCTTCTCTTCTTATTGTCTTACAATTGCTAGAAGAGCTCACCTTATAAGGTGGTGTAGCTCTCTCCCAACTAGCTGTATGGGACTAAAATTTAGTCCCACTCACACCACACACACAGCCAACTCAAATGGGCCATGAGAATTTCAAATTTTAGTTGGGCTTTTGGCCAAAGGCCTATTGGCAAAAATCCAACACCTTGTTCCCCATTCAATTCTGCCCTTGCACCGTTCGGAACCGAGCTCATGGCCTCCATGGCCATGGCAGTGAGCTCGACCGACCACTCCTATGCCTTCCTCATGCCTCTCCTTGGCCGAGTGTGCACGCACATGTGCTCGTTGGCAGCCCTCTGCTATTGCCGCGACGTCGTTGGGCTCGAGCCCTCATCCAACGAGCAGCGCGACAGGTGTGGGGGAGGTGCGACATGTGGGGCGGCATCTTCGGTCTCCGGCGTCGGTTATTGTCGGCTGCGATGGCTGGTAGGAACTAAGGACCAGCCCAATAGGCTCGGGAGGAGGAGTGAGGAGTGAGAGAGAGGAGACTTTTAGTTTTTTTAATACTGATGACTAGGCTTTTCACTACTCAAAACCAATCAAATTGATCAAAACTGGTTTTGGAAGAGGCAGGGTTGAAAATTGGACGGTTTTGAGAATATAGGGTTGTAACTTAGATAGTTTTATAGTTTAGGGTGTATATTAGACTTTGGTGGTAGTTACGATTGTAATGTGGACTTCTCCCAAATCAAATCAGAGGGTTTTGGTTGTAAAGCCCTAAAACAAGTATCTGGGGTACTGTGGACTTCTCTCTGGTTTCTTTTAGGAAAAGGGTAAATGCTCCAATCTGTCAGGTGAAACGTCCCCACCTGTCTTCGTCCTTGTGCTCAAGGGGAAAATACGAGAGAATCCCTATGTTCATAGGGGCCAACATTTTGGCTCCCGTGACTAGGACGAACCCGTAATCAAACATATCAAAATCCGGCTATATGATAAGGAAGACTGCAAAAATAAATGGTTTAAGAAGAGGGTAATCTAAATTTGGATCAAATCAGAGTTTTTGGTTGTGAACCCCTAAAACAAGTACATGAGGTATTGTGGACTTCTCTCTTTTCTCTTTTAGGAAAAGGGTAAATGCTCCAAACTTTCAGGTGAAAACATCCCCACCTGTCTTCACCCTTGTGCTCAAGGGAAAAATACTAGAGAGTCCCTATATTCATAGGAAAAATCCTTACTCAAACATGTCAAAATCCAATTATATGAGAAGGAGAATTGAAAAAAAGTTGGTTTTTAGAAGAGGGAAATCTAAATCAAATCAAAGTTTATTGGTTGTAAAACCCTAAAACAAGTCCATGGAGTACTGTGGATTTCTCTCTTCTTTCTTTTAGAAAAATGATAAATGCTCCAGGCTTTCGGTTGAAGACGTCCCCACCTGTTTTCACCCTTGTGCTCACGGAAAATTACTGAAAGAGCATGGTGCCCCCATGTGTGGTTTTGGTAATTGATGACATTCTTTATGGACTACTGGCTGCCTTGAGTTATATTTGAAGGATATATACCGAGGTATTTCTTGAATTCCATGTGTTGATTTCAAGGAGTTTATGATATGACCAAGATGCTATTCAAGGAATTATCCAAAGATTGGTCATGTAGAAGACATGATACAAGGTTGATCAAGACAAAGTCAAAGAGTGAAGCAAGTTGTTCGCCACACAAAGAGTACAAGATGTACTAAGAGGGATCAAGTGATCCCATGGTATGGTACACATTGTCCATTATGCTTTGTGTACAAACGCCTGGTCTATGTGAGAGTTCTATGTGGGGTTAGGTATCTTTTCATGGGCTTGCGTCAAGAGGAAGATCTCATACACCCCATGGAGGATGACATTAAGTGGTGATCGTCATCAAGATTGTGGTATGCAAGTTCAAGTGGAGCATCACAAAGAGATCATGCTTGAATATTGCCGTCCATTGTGGTGACAATGGACTTTGTGAAGATGTGTCAAAGAGTGGCTCGCCCATAGTGGAGTATGGGGGAGCCATCAACTAGTCTTCATCGAGCCAACGCAATCAAGAAAGGTGGTCCAACTTGAGGAAGTCAAGAGCGTCAACATCTAGCTCAAGTGGACTATGTGCATGGTATAGGTTTGCCCTTGATAGGTTTTCTATTTTATCGTTCTCATGGTCACAATTGGGAGACTGGGTTATAGGATTGATTGTCGTATTATCAAGGGGGCTCTCAAGTGAGTAGCTTCATCGTATCATTAGTAGAGATCTCAAACCATTGCATCCTTGCATCATATTTCTTGGTTCTTGTTTTGTGTTTCTCTTTGTGAGTTGTTTTATCTTATGTTCATCTTCATGACAAACTCGAGTTCATCAAAAACGTAGTACATATGCATCTTCTATGATGTTTTCGATGTTGGAGTTTTTGTTGGTGCTTCTCTAATGGAGGTTTCACTCCTCTATATCATAGGCATACTCCCCCTGCCACTTCTTACTATGACCTATATCATAGGCATATTCCCCCTTCCACTCCTTTGTATAATAGACATATTGCCCCTTCCACTCGTTATTGGATAGTATTTTTTGTCATCTATCTAACAAGCTTGAGTTTTCTCAATTCGGAGCTCATTTGCAGAAGTTATGGCAGTTCTTTTATTCTTGTATCCATCTGTTTTATGTGCTTAGTACTGAAGGCCCCAACCAGTAGTACCACTATCTCTGGGGACTCAACTTTTCGTGTCGGATTTGCGCGGTAGTGGAACGGTAGTACGAGCAGTAGTACCGCTTATAAGCGGTAGTACCGCCTGCCCACTACCGCTCCACTTCTGCTTCCTTCTGGACCCGTCGTGCTCTCAGCGATAGTAGGGTGGTGATACGTCTCAAACGTATCTACTTTTCCAAACACTTTTGCTCTGGTTTTGGACTCTAATTTGCATGATTTGAATGGAACTAACCCAGACTGACGTTGTTTTCAACAGAACTACCTTGGTGTTATTTTGTGCAGAAATAAAAGTTCATGGAATTGAACGAAAATTTTTGTGACTATTTTTGGAATAAATAATGAATTATGGAGCGAAGATCTACCGGAGGGGGGCTGCCGGTGAGCCACAAGGCAACAGGGTGCGCCCACCCCCCTAGGCGCGCCCTGTTAGTTTGTGGGGCCCATGTGGCTCCCCCGACCCTAACTCCACTCCTATAAATTCACATCTTCGGAGAAAAAAATAGGAGAGAATATTTTATTGTGTTTTACGAGACGAAGCTGCTGCCACCTCCCATTCTTCCTCGGGAGGGCTGATCTGGAGTCCGTTTGGGGCTCTAGAGAGGGGGATTCGTCGCCATTGTCATCACCAACCCTTCTTCATCAACACCGCCATGATTCTCACCACCGGGAGTGATTAATTCCTTTGTAGGCTTTCTGGACGGTGATGGGATTGGATTAAATTGATCATGTAATCGAGTTAAGTTTGATAGGGCTTAATCCCTAATATCCATTATGTTCTAAGATTAATGTTGCTATGACTTTGCTATGCTTAATGCTTGTCACTAGGGCCCAAGTGCCATAATTTCAGATCTGAACCTATCATGTATTCATGAATTATAAGAGTGATTTGGATTCTATCTTGCAAGATGTATGCACCTATTACGTGTCTTGATTCGCATACCCCAAGGTGACAATAATTGGAATTCTTTTTGGTGATTGTCGTAGTTTGAGGAGTTCATGTATTCATCATGTGTTAATGCTTTGTTCCAGTTATCTATTAAAAGAAGGCCTTAATATCCCTTAGTTTCCGTTAGGACCCCGCTTCCACGGGAGGGTAGTACAAAATACGCCATACAAGTTCTTATCGCAAGAACGTACGACTATATATGGAATACATGCCTACATTACATTGATGAATTGGAGCTAGTTCTGTGTCGCCCTAGTGTGTAACTGTTACATGATTGATGTCATCTAAATCATTATCCATTACCGATCCATGTGCCTACGCTTTACATATATTGAATCTTGCTAAGTTACTATTGTTGCTGCTACTGTCACAACGGTTGTCACTATTATTGTTATTGTTACTACTATCACTTGCTATGCTACTAAAACTTTGTTGCAGAGAGATATCCCAGGTGTGCTTGAATTGACAACTCAATTGATAAGGTTGATAAACATTCTTTGGCTCCCCTTGTGTCAAATCAATAGATCAGGGTTAAATACTACCCGCGAAGACTATTGTGATCCCCTATACTTGTGGGTTATCAAGACCTTTTTTCTGGCATTGTTACTGGGAAGCATAGTTATATTTATTGTGTTAATTTGAGGATATCCAATTGCTACTATGAATAATTTTAAACATACTTGAACCAAGATCGCCCCTCTCGTACAAGAGCAGGTAAGGAATTTCCATCTATCTCTTCTTTTGATTCACCTACTTTTTTGAATCATCTTATAACACCACCACCTATCGCTCGTTCTGATATATCACATGAATTTGATGATGCTACTTCTAAATTTAATGATGATACTACTGCTACACTTGATGAAACTGAAGCTGTGCCATGATACGTCTCCAACATTTCTATAATTTTTGATTGTTCCATGCTATTATATTATCTGTTTTGGATGTTTTATATGCATTAATATGCTATTTTATATTATTTGACTAACCTATTTATCTAGAGCCTAGTGCCAGTTTCTCTTTTTTCCTTGTTTTTGAGTTTCAAAGATAAGGAATATTAAATGGAGTCCAAATGGAATAAAACCTTTAGAATGATTTTTTCTGGAACGAAAGGAAACTACAAGACTTGAGAACCAAGGCAGAGGTGCCACCGTGGGGCCACAAGCCCTAGGGGCATGGCGAGGGGGGTAGGCCGTGCCGGGCAGGCTTGTGGGCCCACGGTAGCTCCCCTAACCCTAATCTTTGGCCTATAAATTCCCAAATATTCCATCATTATCAGAACGAGCCATGAAAACACTTTTCCACCGCCAAAAGCCTCCGTTCCCGAGAGATCCAATCTTGGAGCCTTTTCCGGTAATCTGTCGGAGGGGGACTCGATCATGGAGGGCATCTACATCAACTCCATTGCCACTCCGATGATGCGTGAGTAGTTCACCATAGACCTACGGGTCCATATCTAGTAGCTAGATGGCTTCTTCTCTCTCTTTGTTTCTGAATACCTTGTTCTTCATGATGTTCATGGAGATCTATCCGATGAATACTCTTTTGCAGTGTGTTTGTTGAGATCCGATGATTTGTGGGTTTATGTTCAGATTATCCATGAATATTATTTGAGTCTTTCTTGAATTCTTATATGCATGATGTCATATCTTTGCAAGTCTCTTCGAGTTATTGGTTTGGTTTGGCCAACTAGATTGGTAATTCTTGCAATGAGAGAAGTGCTTAGTTTTGGGTTCAATCTTGCGGTGTCCTCACCCAGTGAAAAAATAGGGTAGCGAGGCACGCATTGTATTGTTGCCATCAAGGGTAAAAATATGGGGTTTTCATCATATTATTTGAGTTTATCCCTCTACATCATGTCATCTTACTTAATGTGTTACTCTGTTCTTCATGAACTTAATACTCTAGATGCAGGCAGGAGTCGGTCGATGTGTGGAGTAATAGTAGTAGATGCAGAATCATTTTGGTCTACTTGTCACGGATGTGGTGCCTATATGCATAATCATTGCCTTGGATATCTTCATAATTATTCGCTTTTCTATCAATTGCTCGACAGTAATTTGTTCACCCACCGTAATACTTGCCATCATGAGAGAAGCCATCTAGTGAAACCTATGGCCCCCCGAGTCTATTTTCCATGTTATACTTTCAGATCTAAAACCAAAAATATCAAAAATACTTGCTGCATTATTTTTACTTTTAGTTTTACTTTCCGCTCAAGCATCCTGTTATATCTATCTCTATTATATATCATCCTTGCAAGTAACCGTGAAGGGATTGACAACCCCTTTATAGAGTTGGGTGCAAGAGTTTGATTCTTTGTGCAGGTACATCTATTGGTGACTCGCTTGTATCTCCTACTGGATTGATACCTTGTGTCGTGGTTTTATCATGGCAGATGTCCGGGTGAACGGCCTTGGATTCGAGGCCATCGCTTAACGGGGTGGACTCAAAGGGGTTAGTTGGGACGAAAGACACGGATTTGCCCAGGTTCGGCCCCTCAAGTCGAGGTAATAGCCTACGTCCTGCTTGTGTTTGTATTACTTGTGTATTGATTACAAGGATCTAGAAGCTTGACCTAGTTCTTGATTACCTTACCCCTAGGTCGCCCCGGGTCTGCCTTTATATAAGAGGTCAGGACCACCGGGTCGTTACAATTGCTAACCGAGTCTCTCTCTATCTTCCTGTCCAAGCTGTCTATGAGTCGGCTTGCACGCCCGGGTCTTCTCCGTCCGGGCCGTTTGTACGGTCCACACCTTGAGCCGCCTATCTTCCTGGGCCACCAGTCTTACAAATCACCTTTGGGCCGGCTCATGAGCCAGCAACATGACCCGGAGCCTCTAGGGCAGGTCATATCGTGGGGTCATATCCCCAACATTAGGCCCCAGGTTGAATTGAGCTTGCTCACTTCCTCCTTATTTTCCGTTTTTTGGCGAGTCGCCCGGAAATGACCCGGCGTGACGTCATAAGATCTGCTGACGTACCACCAAATCTTTCATTAACTATCATCCCAAGAATCGAGGCGTCCGCCTCGGTCAAACGGTGTCGTCGCCTGGATTCTCGCGACTTCCTTAATCTCTTTTTAAATATGACCCGTGCGGGTCGGAGTTTTCCATCCTCCCGCTCGTGCCTCTTCTTCTTCCTCCTGTCGCCGCTGCTCCAGCGTCCTCGTCGTCCGACACCGTCTTCGCATCTGCACCGACCGGGCCGCTGCATCACCCTGATACGGTCCAGATTCCTTCCACCGCTGCCGCAACATCTCCGGTGAGTTCTCCTCTTTCTTTAGATCACCCCTGCCGTAGTGAGGTTCCGCCATAGTAGGGCTCCGCCGTAGCAGGGCTCCGCTGTAGCCGGGCTTCGGCACCGCCACCACGAGTATATCTCGACGCCATTGTTACTTTTAGGTCACGCTCTTGCCCCGGCGCCGCACGCGGGCCGGCCGCGCGTAATGCATGGACCGTGATAGCCCCGCTTCATTTTCTTTCTTTCTGCTATTCATCGTTAGGTCTGGATTTAAATCCTTTTTCGCCACTTTTGTAGATCCGTAGCCATAGTGATAGTTTGCGGAACCTGTTTTTAGGACTTAGCCGATTTTTCAATCTTCCTTCCTTCTGTTGAGACGCCAAGCTTCTCCGGCTCTCATCAGCCTGGTCTTTCCACTTTATCCGTAGAGCCCTTAAACCTTTAAGTCATCAAAAATATTTGCTTGCGCTTTTACTCATTGCGCCCTTTTATCTTGCACATCACTTAAGCCGCCAATATGTCTCGTGCGTCCAAGTCATGCAACTGGGTTGGTTCTTGCGTTACGGAGGAGTACTTAGCAGGCTTCATTGAATCGGGTGCTCTTCCTCCCAAAGAGGTTCTCAATTGGCGGGTTCCGGGCAACGAGACCCGGCTTTCTCCCCAAAAAGGAGAAATAGTAGTCTTTGCTGATCACATCGAGCAAGGGTTCGTGCCACCCGGCTCTAAGTTTTTCCGGGACGTCCTTCATTTTTATAAGCTGCATCCTCAAGACTTGGCACCCAACTCTGTTTCCAACATCTGCAACTTCCAAGTTCTCTGCGAAGCTTATCTGCTAAGTAAGCCGTCTATGGGGTTCTTTAGAGAATTCTTCTATGCCAACCGCCAAACTGAAATGAAGGGTGGCCCGAGTCTAGAGCTGGGCGACATTTCTATTCAACACCGCCGAGACATCATCTTTCCTGCTACTCCAATGCCGAGTCACCCAAAAGATTGGAATAAGACATGGTTCTATTGCCCAGAGACCTCTCCCGAAAAAGAGCGCTCATTGGGGGGTTACCACCCCTCCCGGCTTAGGACAGATACAGAGCTTCCCGGCCGGCTCTCAGCCTCGGAGCGTGCCAGATATGAGCCGTTCCATGCCAAGATCAAAGCGCTCTTGGCCAACGGCTTAATAGGATTGGATTTGATCCGCTGCTAGATTTCCTGGCGGATCATGCCTTTAAGCCGCAGAGGTCGGTCATGTGCGAGTATGAAGGCAAATATGACAGCTCATTGTGCTTCAGCGAATCAACACTGTCAGAGGACGGTATTACCACTACCATCCGGAGCCTTGTCCACGAGGCCTCTGGCTCATGCAGTGCCATCGGCTTGGCGCCTTTCTGTCAATAATCCAGCTCTCGATGTAAGTTCATCTCTTCCCATCCGTCTCTTAGACGTCGTTTGTACTTTGCTGATTGGGTATTCACTCTCCGGGTCATTCCTATAGGCCGACTCATATTTCTGGAAGAAAGAATATGTTACCCCTCCGAAGAAATCCAGGAAGAAGATCGCGACTAAGAGGGCTAAAAAAGATGCTCCGCAAGATAATTTGCTTGACCCGCCACCATCATCCAGCTCAGAGGTAAAATTTTAACTGCTTTGTTTGATCTTTTACCTTCCTGCTTTATTAATGCTTGTTTTACTCGTAGGATGAAGTGGAAACCAGCCGTGCCAATGCTCCTGAGGTAAATTATGTTTCTTCCGGCTCAGAATGTTTCGTCCCCCGAAAGCCGCGGTGGGTTATCAAAAAAGTTCCTCTTTATCACCCTCTTGCTTATCTGGCTCCCGATTTTCTCTTAAAAAAGCAACAGCAAGTCGAGCGTCGACAGACTCGAAGCACCGGCTCTACTGAGCTCATGTCCGGGCTACGAAACTCTCCGGCTCCAAAGAAACGCCCTGCCAAGGTTTAAGTCTCTACTTTTCCTTTGACTTTCCTTTGTAATCTTGACACTTTCTCATCTTTCCTGTTTTACTCTTTTTAGAAATCCCCTTCCTCCGGCGACTCTTGGGCGTCAATTCTACCACCGCCCAAGATCAATCGGCTGTAAGCATTCCTTACCATGATATCTGGATATCCGGCTGTTAATATGATAGCAACATCTTTAACTGCTGATCCTTCTATAATCTAAACGTCGCAAGACCAACAAGCCCTCCTCCGACCCAGTTATCGAAGAGCCGGAGCCCGAACAACCGGAGGGGACTCAACCAGAGGAAAACCCGCCGGCTGCCTCTACGGAGCCGGCCGCTGAAGATGTCATCATGGAGAGCCCTCCAAGGGCTCCTTCAAAGCCGGCGACTCCTGCCAAGACCCCTAAAACTCTAGATGTTGTTATCACCGGGTCTGGTCATCAAACGCCTCCGGCTCATGTGTTGACCAAACATACAGAGCAGGCTGAAGCCTCGAAGAAGCTGAATTTTGACTCTTCATACGAGAAGATGATAGCCGAAGAGCTCCATGCCGGGTATATAAACCGGGTTACCACCAGCCGGGATCTGGAACTTCGGTTGGTATCTTCAATGAAGACAAAATATGAGGTACCTTTCCTTCTTACCATATCCTTACTTAGCCCCCAAGAGCCGGTTTAACGTACTCAATCGTTGAGTCGGGTCTCTCTATGACCTCTGTAGATATTGTCATGCCAAATTCCCTTAGAATTGCTTTAGCTTAGTACCGTAGATAAAGTGAACCGCCAATCGTAGCCCCCAAGGGCCGTGTCAAATTATATTTGAGTCGGGTCTTTAAAGTAGACAGCTTGAAGATCTAATCGTAGCCCCCAAGGGCCGTCTCAGATTATATTTGAGTCGGGTCTTTAATGTAGACAGATTGAAGATCTAATCGTAGCCCCCAAGGGCCGGCTCAAACCTGATCAAGTTGAGTCGGTGCTTCCATTATTAGTACATTGAAGAGCCATAGTGTAGCCCCCAAGTTCCGGATTAGCTTCGAAGGAGATGAACCGAAACTGCATTGCATACTGAAAGATCAAATATACATTAGCCCCCAAGTGTCAAATATATTGCTTGCAATCTGTTTGAGACTTGCATAAATTTGCTTTTAACACTTGTCCTGTATTTTGATGTATTATAGGAAGCTTTAAATGAAGCCGGTTCTTAGTTGACGGATCTGAAGGCCAATCTGGCGGCTCAGCAAGAAGCCCGAAGCATTGCTGACGAAAAATGTCGGCTTCTCTCTGAGGAGCTGGCCAATGTCACTACTGAGCTTATCTCTTTGAAAGAGACGACAGAATCTGAAAAGGCCGCTCTGACCAAACGGGCGGACGATGCCGACCAGCGGCTTATAGCTGTGGCGGAGGAACTCCAAGGCCTGAAGCGGCACATAGCGAAGATGTCAGCTGCCCTATTTGGTAAGTTTCTGTTTTACTTTGTACTTTAACATTGCTATTGAAAAACTGGCGACTCATCAGTTTTATCCGGCTTATCCAGGTCCAAGGAGCCGGCAGTTGGCTTCTGATAGCCTTCTGCCACTAAAGGCCATCTACACCTTTGCGGAACAACTATACTGCGGCGCCATCTTTACGATCAAGAGTGTTCAATATAAGGAGAAGATCCCCACCGCTCTGAAAGGGGTCTTGGAACTCTTCTCCACAATGCCCAAGCAGATAGAAGAGCTAAAGAAGTCCGCCTTCCGCCAAGGAGACGTCGCTGGATTGAGCCGGGCTCTGGCCTTCGCCCCCGAGCTAACGCCGGCTGAAATGATGGACGGTTACCCGTCCAAAAGAGATGACGGCTCAGAATTCACCGAAGAAGATTACATCCGGTGTGTCAAAGAGTCGCGTTATCTGGCCTCTGTACTAGCGGATGAAGCTGACTTGAGCACTTATTAGGCGGCTTATGACGCAGAGGAGAAAAGGATTCGCAGGCCTCTCTACGAGTGGAAGGATCTGACACCCGCCCATAGTAAGGATCTCTTCCCTTGTGAGCTTGACGCGTCCCCTTTCCTTGAAGGGTCTTTCGCTGCTCTGGCTGACTGTAATTGGGAATTGGGGGAATCTCCAGATAAAGCCAGCAGAAGACTCGGAGCAGGATGAGCCGGCCAATAATTGAACTTTATTCTTTTAACCTTTCTGAGCACAGACTCATGTAATGACCCGCTGTGGGCGGTTAACAATGCTTTTTGCTCCTTCTGAGAGTAGTTTTTGTAATAGAGTAAGCATGACCCTGCCGTCTGGCGGCTGTATATATTTTTCACCTCTCTGTGTGCACTTTCCTTCTCTCTGTGTTTCAATTTAATGTGTTGCCGACTCTCCATGGATATACCTTGAGTTTTTCTGATGAGGGGTGTCTATCTTTGAAGACGCCATTCCTTCGCCAGAATATTAGAGCCGGATAATCTCTTTGAAAACTCAATTTTTGTCAACCGGAGCAACATGGCTCCGTTTCTTGTCGGATGAATCCACTAAGGAGCTGATTGTCGTAGGATAATGTAAGCTATACCTGATGGTAAGAAGCCTCTATCGACAACTGCGGCTATTTATGAACCGGAAGCGGCTTAAAGCCGGCTGTATGAAGGGTAATTTAAGCTATACCTCATGGTAAGAAGCCTCCTTTTAAAAGCGAATGTTGTATGTGTGAACGCCGGTTGTTGATGGGAGATGTAAGCTATGCCTTAAGGCAACAAGCCTCCATCGATAGCCGTGGCTAATAATTAGCCTGAGATGGCATAAAGCCGACTGTTTGAAAGGAGATGTAAGCTATACCCGAAGGCAAGAAGCCTCTTTCAACATCTACAGTTGTGGGCGCGGACGCCGGCTGTCGATGGGTAATGTAAGCTATACCCGAAGGCAAGAAGCCTCCATCGACAACCACGGCTAACTGATAAAGCCGGCTGTTTGAAAGGAGATGTAAGCTATACCCGAGGCAAGAAGCCTCTTTCAACAGCTACAGTTGATAAGCAACTGAGTTTTGGCGTAATCGCCGGTTGTCAGGGTGAGATAAGCAAACCCGTCGGTAAGAAGCCCCCTTCGACAACCGCGGTTAATAAGTAACCGGAAGTGGCATAAAGCCGGCCATTAGGGTGAGATAAGCGATACTCGTCGGTAAGAAGCCCCCTTCGATGGCCGCAATTGATAAGCAACTGGAATTTGGTGTACACGCTGTTGTCTTAGGGTCATGTAAGCTATACCAAAGGTAAGAAGCCTCCATCAACAACAACGCTTAATGTAACCAAACTAGGCATAAAGCCAACTGTGCAAGGGAGATGTAAGCTATACCTGGAGGCAAGAAGCCTCCTTGCAACAGTTTAATAACAGCCGGCTGTGCAAAGGAGATGTAAGCTATACCCGAAGGCAAGAAGCCTCTTTGCAATAGTGCTTAATTGGGCATAACGCCGGCTGTGCAAGGGATATGTGAGCTATACCTGAAGGCAAGAAGCCTCCTTGGAACAGCGTAAAAGCAGACTGCGCAGGGGAGATGTGAGCTATACCTGAAGGCAAGAAGCCTCCCTGCTATAGCGCTTGATAAGGCATAAAGCCGGATCAACCGTTTTGACGGTGAATAAACCACTTTAACTCAAATTTTTGAGCCGGAAAAATTTCATCTTGATTGCACAAAGGTATACATAAGAGCGGAGGCCCCTGTCTTTGTGGGGATGCTAGCTTTTACTCATGTAAGCATGATATATACAATGATAGCGGCTTTCAATGCCTGCTAAGTAAAGTATGGTCGCAAATGTGTGATATTCCATGGCCGCAACGTCTCTTGACCCGCGGTTTCTGATTCATCTCGGATATCAATGAGGTAATATGACCCATTGTTGAGGTTTCTGCTGATCACAAAAGGCCCCTCCCATGGTGGAGATAACTTATGCATTCTAGATTGGTCTTGAATCGGCTGGAGCACTAGGTCACCCTCCTGGAACGTTCGGGTCTTCACCCTGTGGCTATGATAGCGTCGCAGGTCTTGTTGATAAATTGCCGACCTGGCTGCTGCTAACTCTCGTGCTTCATCCAAGGCGTCGAACGCATCTTGGCGTGCTACCTCATCGTCCGTCTCAACATAAGCCGCCACCCTTGGTGAGTCATGCCGAATATCGCTGGGTAGAACCGCCTCAGCACCATATACCAGGAAGAAAGGCGTGAAATCTGTAGATCTATTAGGGGTAGTTCTGATGCTCCATAAAACGGAAGGCAGCTCCTCAACCCAACATCCGGGTGTCCGCTTCAAAGGAACCATGAGCCGTGGTTTGACTCCTCTTAAAATTTCCTGATTGGCTCGCTCTGCCTGACCATTAGACTGTGGATGTGCCACGGCTGAAACATCGAGCCGGATATGCTCCTTCTCACAGAACGCTTTCATAGCTCCTTTGGATAGATTTGTTCCATTGTCCGTAATGATACTGTGCGGGTAACCAAAGCGATAGATCAGCTTTTTAATAAATTGAACCGCTGTAGCTGCGTCACATTTGCTGTCCGGCTCTGCCTCTACACACTTAGTAAATTTATCAACCGCCACCGGAAGGTGTGTTTTCTTATCCTTAGATCTCTTGAAAGGTCCTACCATATCGAGCCCCCAGACCACAAACGGCCAAGTGATTGGTATCATCCTCAACTCTTGAGCCGGAACATGAGCACACCGGCCAAACTTCTGATAGCCGTCACATTTACGGACTAAGTCTTTTGCATCCTTGTGAGCCGTCAACCAGAAAAACCCATGTCGAAAAGCCTTGGCCACTAAAGATTTTGACCCAGCGTGATGTCCACAGTCGCCAGCATGAATTTCACTCAAGATCTGCCGGCCCTCCTCCGGTGAGACGCGGCACTGAAAGACACCCGTGACACTACACTTATGTAACTCACCATTGATAATCGTCATAGACTTAGAATGCCGGGTAATCTTCCTGGCCAGATCCTCCTCCTGAGGTAACTCGCCGCGTGTCAGATACGCCAAATAAGGAATAGTCCAGTCTGGGGTAGCATGCAGAGCCGCCACCAATTCCGCTTCCGGGCCAGGAATAGCTAGATCCTCCTCAGAGGGTAACTTAATAGTCGGATGATGCAATACAACCAGAAAAACATTAGGTGGTACCGGCTTTCGTTGAGAGCCTAACCGTGACAAAGCATTAGCCGCCTCATTCCTGCGACGATCAATGTGATCCACCTGGTACCCCTTGAAGTGACCGGCAATGATGTCAACCGCCTGTCGATAAGCCACCATCCGTGGATCCTTGGAGTCCCAAGTACCTGAAACTTGCTGAGCCACCAGATCTGAGTCGCCTAAACATCTGACCCGGCTTAAATTCATCTCTTTAGTGACTCTGAGACCATGGAGCAGTGCTTCATACTCAGCTGCATTATTAGTACAAGGGAACATTAACCGGAGCACATAACAAAACTTGTCACCCTTGGGGGGAGGTGAGAACAACTCCTGCACCGGACCCCTGTAGCTGCTTGGACCCATCAAAGTGTATAGTCCAATACATGTTATCCGGCTTCTCTTCGGGGGCTTGACATTTGGTCCAATCATTCATGAAATCCACCAAAGCTTGAGACTTAATTGTTGTACGAGGAACATACTTGATGTTAAGAGGACCCAACTCTAAGGCCCACTTGGCAATCCTCCCTGTAGCTTCTCTATTTTGAATGATATCTCCCAACGGGGCGGAACTGACCACTGTTATCTGGTGCCCCAAAAAGTAATGTTTTAACTTGCGGTTGGCCATGAAAACTCCATACACTAACTTCTGCCAATGCGGATACCTCTGCTTAGACTCTGCCAAAACTTCACTAATGTATTAAACCGGCCTTTACACAGGATACTCCTTCCCTGCCTCCTTGCGCTCAACCACAATTGCTACACTGACCGCTCTGTTGTTAGCCGCCACATAAAGGAGTAATGGCTCTTTCTCAGCCGGAGCAGCTAACACTGGCGGCTCAGTCAACTGTTTTTTAAGAGCTTCAAGTGCTTCGGCTGCTGCTTTGCTCCACTTAAACTTGTCTGTCTTTTTCATCATCTGGTATAAGGGAATGGCTTTCTCCCCAAGCCGGCTTATGAAGCGGCTCAACGCAGCAATCCGTCCTGCAAGGCGTTGAACATCATTAATGCACGTCGGCTTCCCTAAAGAAGTGATAGCCTTAATCTTATCTGGGTTAGCCTCGATGCCCTGCTTAGAAACCAAGAAACCCAAAAGCTTTCCTGCTGGAACACCAAAATCACACTTCATCGGGTTAAGCATCATCTTGTAGACCCGGAGATTGTCAAAGGTTTCTTTCAAATCCTCTAGGAGAGTTTCCTTCTTTCTGGATTTAACCACGATGTTGTCTACGTAAGCATGAACATTTCGGCCAATCTGACTGTGGAGGCAGTTCTGCACACATCGTTGGTAAGTCGCCTGGGTACTCTTGAGCCCGAAAGGCATGGAGACGTAACAGAACGCCCCAAAAGGTGTAATAAACGCCGTCTTCTCCTAATCTTTCGTTGCCATCTTAATCTGATGATATCCTAAATATGCATCCAGGAAGCATAAACTTTCACATCCGGCTGTAGCATCAATAATTTGATTGATACGAGGGAGTGCAAAAGGGTCAGCCGGGCAAGCCTTGTTAAGGTCTGTGTAATCTATACACATACGCCAAGCGCTGTTCTTTTTTAGCACTAGAACCGGGTTAGCCAACCACTCCAGGTGAAAAACTTCCACTATAAAGCCTGCGGCCAAGAGCCGGGCAACTTCCTCCCCAATAGTTTTACGTCTCTCTTCATTGAACTGTCGTAGAAACTGTTTGATCGGCTTAAACTTTGGATCCACATTAAGATTGTGCTCAATGAACTCTCTCGGTACACCCGGCATGTCAGAAGGCTTCCATGCAAAGATGTCCCGATTCTCACGGATGAATTCGATGAGCGCGCTTTCCTATTTGGGATCCATGTGATCCCCAATGATGAACTGCTTGGATGAGTCGCCCGGATTGAAATCTACTGCCTTGGTATCATTCGCTGAAAACTTGAGTGGCGGCTCAACTTCTGTCGTAGGCTTCTTCAGCGGGGTCATATCCTCCGGGTCAACGTTCTCCTTGTAGAATTTCAGCTCCTCCTGAGCACAACTAGACTCTGCGTACGCCGCATCTCCTTCCTCACACTCGAGAGCTGTTTTCCTATTACCGTGAATGGTAATTGTACCTTTTAAGCCGGGCATTTTGAGTTGCAAATAAACATAGCAAGGCCTAGCCGTAAATTTGGCATAAGCCGGCCTCCCAAATAGTGCATTATAGGGACTTTTGATTTTGACCACCTCGAACCACAAGGATTCCACTCTGTAATTATACTCATCGCCAGAAGCTACTTCCAATGAAATCCGGCCCATCGGGTATGCCAATTTTCCCGGGACCACACCATGAAAAACGGTGGAGGAAGGTTTAAGGTCTTTTTCAAGCAACTTCATCCGCCGGAAAGTGTCATAATAAAGGATGTTGATGCTGCTACCTCCGTCCATGAGCACTTTATTCACCATATAGCCATTCACCTGAGGGGCCACAACTAGAGCCAGTCGGCCCGGGTCGACTACCCGTGGCGGGTGATCCTCCCGGCTCCACATTATATTATACTCAGACCACGGTAAGTATCGCGGGAGAGCCGGAGCAACCGCATTAACTGCTCGCCTCCGCAACTTCTCGTCTCATTTATTGTGACCGGTCATGAATACGTGATACTGTCCAGAACTGAGCTGCTTTAGGTTACTCTGAAACCCAGACTGATTGCGTTGCTGCTGATTGTTGTTATTGCTATTGTTGCCAGGATGCTGTTGGTGCCCCCCTTGGTTATTCTGACCCGGATGCCCGTTTCCTGAACCGCCGGCGCCGAATCCAGCCCCTGATCGGCCGTGCCCTGAGCCGCCAGGTGGGCCGCCGCCCTGATTATTACGCGGTTGGGAATGCTGGTTCTTGAATCTCTGCATAATAAAACAACCACCCCACGCATGCAGTGCCGGCTTATCGGGCGTGCTGTGCTCCGGACAAGGCTTCCTAAGCGCTTCTTCTAAATTAAAAGGGCCTCTATTCCTTTGATGAAACGGCCTGGATTTTCCACTCCCCTTGGGATGGTTCTGTCCTGTGTTGGTATTTGCCACTAGCTCTGACCCGCTATCAGCGCTCTTCCGCTTATTCTGATTCCCATTGTTCACAAAACCTTTTCCTTGATTGTTTTTCTTCCCTTGATTGGCTTTCTCATCATCCGAGCCTGGATCCTTGGTGTTATCTGAGTTGGCATACTTCGTCAAGGCCGTCATGAGCTCTCCCATATCCTGACACGTGCGCTTGAGCTAGCCGAGCTTCTGTTTCAATGGAACAAAATGACAGTTCTTTTCTAAAATAAGCACCGCTTGAGCCGCCGTGATCTGCTCTGAAGAGTGAATAATGGTCGACACCCGCCGGACCCAATGATGGGCCGACTCACTTTCATGTTGAACACAATGGTCCAAGTCGACAATGGTCATAGGCTGCTTACAGGTCCCCTAGAAATTCTTACTAAACTTCGCTCTCAGCTCCGCCCATGAGCTTATCATGTTAGGCGGCAGACCTTTCAGCCATGTGTGAGCCGGACCCTCAAGCATCATGATGAAATACTTTGCGCATACCGCCTCACTGACATCCAGCATCTCCATCGCCAGCTCATAACTTTCAACCCACACCTCAGGGGGTAGATCAGCTGTGTAATTCGGAACCTTTCGAGGCCCCTTGAAATCTTTCGGTATTTGTTCACTTCTCAGAGCCGGAGTTAAACATGGCACCCATACGGCTCTGGTATTAACTACTCCCATTGAAATGGAAATCGTCGGCTCTAGACGGGTTGCTGCTATCTTCGCCTCTCGCCTGTCTCTCGCCTGGTCCGCGAGGGCTTGTGCATCTAGAGCCGCCCGCTCGTCCTCAGGTGGTCCACAACGTGGATGACTGCTGGAACACGCCGGCGACTCGTAGCGCCGGCTGAAACTTCGACTGGGGAGGGGGTGGAGTGAACCCGGCTTCGGCTGCGATCATACCTCTCTTGCTAGGTCATGGCCGTGTGTAAATATCCAATGGCGTTTCGCACATCCTCTGCAAAGGGTGCTTCATCTGGGATGGGAATCGTCTCAAGCCGGGCGGCCACTGCCACCATGCTCTCGGCCGGGTTAGAGTAATGACCCGCCGGTGTTGGAAAAGCCCTAGGTGAAATTTGGTTATGCTGGGGTGGAAGAGTCAGCGGGTATTCCATCGGGCGGCTTTCCGGTCCGCCCATAACCCGCCCTGCTCCGGGGGTGTTAAAAAGGTTCCTTGCTTCGTAACATTCTGGCAGACGGGATTGATGCCTCCTCCGATGCACCGCGGCCGCTGACCTTTGGTCCAGCTCTAGACGAAAAGCATCGGCCTTGATACGCTTTGCTTCCTCCTCCATTCGGGTCTTCAGCTTGGCCATCTTTTGTCGTTCCTCTGCTATCCGGCCCTTGATCCGTGCCACCTCTAAATTCCTGCTACTTGATTATCTGGTGTTACTTCTGTGGCCATGAGAGCTGTAAGCTCATCCATCCATTCCACTAGAACCTGAGCCGGCGGCGGCGGGCTATCACCCGCTGCGGCGGCTCCCACCGCTGTGTCACCAGCGGCTGAAGCCGATCCTGCCATGAACACCGCCGCATGAACCAGGGGTCCCAGATCATCTGACTCAAAGCCCTCTACCTCAGAATAGGTGTCATAGTAGCCCCCAAGGCCACCGTTACTGAGCTGATACACTGATTCTGTCTCCCCACTGGAGGACTCATCTTCTGAGCAAACGAGAGTTCCCTGTGACCCGGACGCTTCCAGGTCCATGCCTTGAGTGAAGCCCACGATAACATGCTTTTGACCTGGTTGGGCACGGGCAGGCCGCACAACACCCGTAGATTGGAGACGCCGAGCAGGCACGGGCAGGCTCGACGATGTTGGTGCAGACGTCCGGCCCGGGTGTAGATCCATCAACCTTTCCGGTGAAAACCTGGATCCCGCCGAACGGAACCCGGAATCCATACTCCATAGAACCGGCATCAAGCCCCCAACCGGCATCGTCGATGTAGAGCCGACCGCAGCGACTCTTGCTCATCCTTCCAACCACGTATCCTTCGAGCCCTGGGAGAGAGCCCTTTGAGAACTCAACACCACCAAGCGCTAGCCCCACGATGGGCGCCAACTGTCGTGGTTTTATTACGGCAGATGTCCGGGTGAACGGACTTGGATTCGAGGCCATCGCTTAACGGGGTGGACTCAAAGGGGTTAGTTGGGACGAAAGACACGAATTTACCCAGGTTTGGCCCCTCAAGTCGAGGTAATAGCCTACGTCCTGCTTGTGTTTGTATTGCTTGTGTATTGATTACAAGGAGCTAGAAGCTTGACCTAGTTCTCTATTACCTTACCCCTAAGTTGCCCCTGGTCTGCCTTTATATAAGAGCTTAGGACCACCGGGTCGTTACAATTGCTAACCGAGTCTCTCTCTATCTTCATGTCCAAGCTGTCTATGAGTCGGCTTGCACGCCCGGGTCTTCTCCGTCCGGGCCGTTTGTACGGCCCACACCTTGATCCGCCTATCTTCCTGGGCCACCAGTCTTACAGCTCACCTTTGGGCCGGCTCACGAGCCAACAACATGACCCGGAGCCTCCAGGGTGGGTGATATCGTGGGGTCATATCCCCCACACCTTGGTTCTCAAAGACTGAGGGAAATACTTATCTACTTTGCTGCATCAAACCGTTCCTCTTCACGGGAAACCAACGATTGCTCAAGAAGTAGCAAGAAGGATTTCTGGCGCCGTTGCCGGAGAGATACATAGCAAGTCAAGATAAGAACTCTCTCTTCAACTTGCCAATTTCTTGTTTGATTGCGGGGAGATCTACATCAAGCCTACCAAGTACCCATCACAAACTCATCTCTTGCATTTACATTATTTGCCATTTGCCTCTCGTTTTCCTCTCCCCCACTTCTAAAACGATTTTCAGAAAATACCAAAAAGATTTGCCTTCCTCCCTTTTTCATTCGTCTTTTCGTTTTCTTTTTGTGTGTTAGATTGCTCAAACTCATGGTTAGCCTTGCTACTATCGCTCTTGAGTATGAAGTTCTTAACTTTAAGCAAAGGGAGGGAGAAAACTTAAAAGATGCTTGGTATAGAATTTGCAATGCTCAAAATAGATCTATTTTTAAGCAATCTACTACCGTTCTCCTTCGCAATTTTTACGTGGGAATCACTCCTTGGAATAGATATGTCCTAGATACCATCATGGGAGTGATTTTTTTTGGGAAGTCATACCTTTGACTCCTATAGTGCTATGATGAATTTGTTTGGATCACCCCCAATCATGGTTAATGAGACAATTTTAACTTTGGAACATGTTCTGCGAAGGTTAGATATCATTTAAAATAAAGTTGCTACTATAGAGCTCATTGAAAACTTGGATAAAAAGATCCATAATCATATCACTCAATATGTATCTAAGGTAGGAGTTACTATAAAAAACCTAAGGGAAAAGGAACCCATAGTTAATGAAAAATTGGATCAAGATTCCTTTAGAATAGGAAAGCTAGAGGACATTATTGCCAACTTGGGTTCCGCTTTTGCCGCTGTTCAAACCACTCCTAAATTCCCTCTTTCTAAGGCTCCCAAGTTTGTTTATGTTCCCAAAAATAAGGGTGAATCCTCTAGTAAAGGGGACGAAGATCTTAAGATGATAAGTGTTCACCCTAATTTTATCAACATTGTTCGGGAACCGATTGCTACAAGAGAATTTCTTGACTCTTTGCCTAGGAGTATGATCATTGATAAAACCAAAGAACCTCCTGGATTTGAGAACGTCCTCACAAAAGTTTCCAATACGAAAGATGACAATACATAGATCTATTGTGTTTTGCCTAGCTAGGGGCGTTAAACAATAGCGCTTGTTGGGAGGCAACCCAATTTTATTTTGCTTTCTGCTTTTTGCTTATGTTTTGGTGTGTTTGGCACATTATTACTTCTGTAGTAATTGTGTTTTTGTGTTTTTATTAGTGTTTGATCCAAGTAAAACCTTTGGGGTGATCTATGGTAGTTGTTGATTTGATCTTGCTGAAAAACAGAAACTTTTGCGCTCAGTACAGGAATTTTACAAAATTTTCAGAGCATCGAATTGATATGAAAGTTTTACAAAAGATTGATATATAAATTTACCTGTTTTTCCTAATTTTTCAGAATTTTTAGAGTTCCATAAGTATTCGAAGTTTACAGATTGCTACAGACTGTTCTGTTTTTGACAGATTCTGTTTTCTTTGTGTTGTTTGCTTATTTTGATGCATCTATGGGTCGTATCGGGGGGCATGAGTCATGGAAAAGTTAGAATACAGTAGGTATTACACAAATACAACTAAATAAGGAGTTCAAAACAGTACCTAAAGTGGTGATTTATCTTTTTATACTAACGGATCTCATGAGTTTTCTATTGAGTTTTGTGTTGTGAAGTTTTCAAGTTTTGGGTGAAAATTTGACGGACTATGGAATAAAGAGTGGCAAGAGCCTAAGGGGATTATGAAGGCACCCCAAGTCATATTCAATGATACCAAAAAGTATAAGCTTGGGGATGCCCCGCAAGGCATCCCCTCTTTCGTCTTCAATCCATCGGTAAATTTATTCGAGGCTATATTTTTATTCACCACATGATATGTGTTTTGCTTGGAGCGTCTTGTATGATATGAGTCTTTGCTTTTTAGTTTGCCACAATCATCCTTGTTGCCCACATATTTTGAGAGAGACACTCTGAATCGTGAATTTGTTAGAATACTCTATGTGTTTCACTTATATCTTTTGAGCTAGGCAATGTTGCTCTATTGCTTCACTTATATCTTTATAGAGCATGGTGGTGTTATATTTTATAGAAATTATTGAACTCTCGCTCCTCACTTATATTATTTTGAGAGTTTCTTAAAACAGCATGGTAATTTGTTTAGGTTATGAATTTAGTCCTAATATAATGGGCATCCAAGAGGGATATAATTTTTTTTTCATATTAAGTGCATTAAAAAACTATGAGAAGTTTGATTCCTTGCATATAGTTTTGCAATAATAGGGATGGTAATATGAGAGTCATGCTAGTGAGTAGTTGTGAATTGGAAGAGGTACGTGTGTTAAAGCTTGTGATTCCCGTATCATGCACGTATGGTGAACCGTTATGTAATGAAGTCGGAGCATGATTTGTTTAATGATTATCGACCTTTGTGTGAGGGTCGGGAGCGCGCGATGGTTAACTCCTACCAACCTCTCCCCTAGTAGCATGTGTCTAATGCTTTGTTTGATAACTAATAGAGTTTTGCAATAATTATGTGAGTTCTTTATGACTAATGTTGAGTCCATGGATTATACGCACTCTCACCCTTCCACCTTTGCTAGCCTCTCTAGTACGCACAACTTTCACCGGTACACCAAAACCTCCTTCCTCAAAACAGCAACCATATATTCCTCAAAACAGCCACCATACCTACCTATTATGGCATTTCCATAGCCATTCCGAGATATATTTCCATGCAACTTCCACCATGTAGTTTTTCTATGACTTGCATCATCACTTCATATTGCATATAGAGTCATATTTTGTCATAGGAATCGAGTTGTAATTTCTTTTTCTTTGAGTTATAAGTAAATAAAAGTGTGATGATTTTTCGTTAATAGAGCATTGTCCCATGAGATGAAAGGATGATGGAGGCTATGACTCCCTCACAAGTTGGGATGAGTATCTAGACTTTACAAAAAATAAAAGAGGCCAGCGAAGCCCAAACAAAAAAATAATAAAAGAGGCCAAAGAATCCCACCAATATATATATATATCATATATATATATGAGAGAAATAGATAAGGGACAATTGCTACTACCTTTTTCCACACTTGTGCTTCAAAGTAACACCATGATCTTCATGATAGAGAATCTCCTATTTTGTCACTTTCATATAACTAGTGGATATTCATTATGCACGACCACTTAGTTTTCTTTTTGAGCTTTCATACACTTATAGCTCTAAGTGCATTTGTTGCATGGCAATCCCTACTCACTCACATTGATATCTATTGATGGGCATCTCCATAGCCCGTTGATACGCCTAGTTGATGTGAGACTATATTCTCCTTTTTCCACATGCACCTCCTCCATATTCTATTCCACCTATAATGCTATATCCATGGCTCACACTCATGTATTGCATGAGAGTTGAAAAGGTTTGAGAACACCAAAAGTGTGAAACAATTTCTTGACTTGTTCATCAGGGTTGTACATGATTTAGATACTTTGTGTGGGGAAGATGGAGCATAGCCAGACCATATGATTTTGTAGGGATGACTTTCTAAGGCCATGTTATTTCGAAAGGACACGACTATGTTGTTGGTGTGCTCGGAGTATTACTGTTTTTATGTCAATATTAGACTATTGTTTTGAATCTTACGGATCTGAATATTCATGCCACAATAAAGAATATTACATGGATAAATATGTTAGGTAAAATTCCACATCAAAAATTCTGTTTTTATCATTTACCTACTCGAGGACGAGCAGGAATTAAGCTTGGGGATGCTGATACGTATCCAACGTATCTATAATTTTTGATAGTTCCATGCTATTATATTATCTATTTTGGATGTTTTATATGCATTAATATGCTATTTTATATTATTTTTGGGACTAACCTATTAATCTAGAGCCTACTGCCAGTTTCTGTTTTTCCTTGTTTTTGAGTTTCACAGATAAGGAATATTAAACGGAGTCCAAATGGAATAAAACCTTCAGAATGATTTTTCTGGAACGAAAGGAAACTACAAGACTTGAGAACCAAGGCACAAGAGCCACCGTGGGGCCACAAGCCCTAGGGGCACGACCAGGGGGGTAGGTCGCGCCGGGCAGGCTTGTGGGCCCACGGCAGCTCCCCTAACCCTAGTCTTCGGCCTATAAATTCCCAAACATTCTATCATTACCAGAACGAGCCACAAAAACACTTTTCCACCGCCAGAAGCCTCCGTTCCCGAGAGATCCAATCTTGGAGCCTTTTCCGGTAATCTGTCGGAGGGGGATTCGATCACAAAGGGCATCTACATCAACTCCATTGCCCCTCCGATGATGCGTGAGTAGTTCACCACAAACCTACGGGTCCATAGCTAGTATCTAGATGGCTTCTTCTCTCTCTTTGCTTCTCAATACCATGTTCTTCATGATCTTCATGGAGATCTATCTGATGCAATACTTTTTTGCGGTGTGTTTGTCGAGATCCGATGAATTGTGGGTTTATGTTCAGATTATCCATGAATATTATTTGAGTCTTTCCTGAATTCTTATATGCATGATTTCATATCTTTGCAAGTCTCTTCGAGTTATTGGTTTGGTTTGGCCAACTAGATTGGTAATTCTTGCAATGGGAGAAGTGCTTAGTTTTGGGTTCAATCTTGCGGTGTCCTCACCCAGTGACAAAGTAGGGGTAGCAAGGCACGTATTGTATTGTTGCCATCAAGGGTAAAAAGGTGGTTTTTTTATCATATTGCTTGAGTTTATCCCTCTACATCATGTCATCTTACTTAATGCGTTACTCTGTTCTTCATGAACTTAATACTCTAGATGCAGGCAGGAGTCGGTCGATGTGTGGAGTAATAGTAGTAGAGGTAGAATCGTTTCGATCTACTTGTCACGGACGTGATGCCTATATGCCTAATCATTGCCTTGGATATCTTCATAATTATTCGCTTTTCTATCAATTGCTCGACAGTAATTTGTTCACCCACCGTAATACTTGCCATCATGAGAGAAGCCATCTAGTGAAACATATGGCCCCCGGGTCTATTTTCCATATTATACTTTCAGATCTAAAACCAAAAATACCAAAAATACTTGTTGCATTATTTTTACTTTTAGTTTTACTTTCCATTCAAGCATCCTATTATATCTATCTCTATTAAATCTCATCCTTGCAAGTAACCGTGAAGGGATTGACAACCCCTTTATAGCGTTGGGTGCAAGAGTTTGATTCTTTGTGTAGGTACATCTATTGGTGACTCGCTTGTATCTCCTACTGGATTGATACCTTGGTTCTCAAAAACTGAGGGAAATACTTATCTACTTTGCAGCATCAAACTGTTCCTATTCACGGGAAATCAACGGATGCTCAAGAAGTAGCATGCCACTGAATGAATTACTTGATGCTCATATTGCTAAAGCTAAAGAACTTGGAAATGCTAAAACTGATGAAGATTTTGAGTCACCTGTTACACCTTGCTCTCCTAATAGATATGAATTGCCTAATGTACATGAAGTTTATGTTATGGATGGAGAGGTATCTAGGGACTTTCTTGCTTGTAATGATAGAGATGATTTGAGGAAACTACTATGCAAACTAAAATAAAAATCTATGATGGAGAAAATGAAACATGATCCTAAATTTGCTACTTCTCCTGTATTTGTTACAGATAAGGATTATAAATTCTCTATAGACCCTGAGTTAATTCCTATAGTGGAGTCTGATCCTTTCCATGGTTATGAAACTAAAATTGTTGTTGGACAAGCTAGTTTACAGGAAATATTTAACTCTATGCAAACCGAAGAAGAGACTCTCCCTCAAGCTTGGGGGAGGCTTCTTCAGTTATTAAGAGCTTTACCTAATCATCCTCTTAAGAAAAATGAAACACCTGATATCTTTTATAATGGACTAAGCGATGCTTCTAGGGACTACCTAGATAGTTGTGCTGGTTGTGTTTCCAGGGAAAGAACTGTTGGGCAAGCTGGAGAATTATTGAATAACATATTGCAAAATGCTGATAATTGGGCACTTCCCAAGCCACAGCCGGAACCTATTCAAAAGAAGAGAGGTATTTTATTCCCTAGCCCTGAAGATATGCATGTTGGAAATATGCCCTAGAGTCAATAATAATTTGGTTATTATCATATTTCCTTGTTCATGATAATCGTTTATTATCCATGCTATAATTGTATTGATCGGAAACTCAGATACATGTGTGGATACATAGACAACACCATGTCCCTAGTATGCCTCTAATAGACTAGCTCATTGATCAAAGACTGTCAAGGTTTCCTAGCCATGTACATGAGATGTCATTTGATAATGGGATCACATCATTAGGAGAATGATGTGATGGACAAGGCACAAACTATAAACGTAGCATATGATCGTGTCAGTTTATTGCTACAGTTTTCTACATGTCAAGTATCTATTCCTATGACCATGAGATCATGCAACTCACTGACACCGAAGAATTACCTTGTGTGTATGAAACGTCGCAACGTAACTAGGTGACTATAAAGGTGCTCTACAGGTATCTCCGAGGGTGTCTGTTGGGTTGGCAGGGATCGAGACTGGGATTTGTTACTCCGTGTGACGGAGAGGTATCTCAGGGCCCACTCGGTAATACAACATCACTATAAGCCTTGCAAGCACTGTGACTAAAGAGTTAGCCATGGGATCTTGTACTATGGAACGAGTAAAGAGACTTGTCGGCAACGAGATTGAACTAGGTATAGAGATACCGACGGTCGAATCTCGGGCAAGTAACATACCGAAGAACAAAGGGAACATCATACGGGATTAATTGAATCCTTGACATGGAGGTTCAACCGATAAAGATCTTCGTAGAATATGTTGGAGCCAATATGGGCATCCAGGTCCCGCTATTGGTTATTGACCGTAGAGGTGTCTTGTTCATGTCTATAGAGTTATCCAACCCGTAGGGTCTGCACACTTAAGGTTCGGTGACGTTTCGGTATAGATGAGTTATGTATGTTGGTGACATTTCAGTTATGATTCTTTGCTTGCAAGATGAAGGAGAATAGCTCAATCGTTGAGCATGTGCTCAGATTGTTTGGGTGCTACAATCGCTTGAATCGAGTGGGAGTTGATCTTCCAGATAAGAAAGTGATTGATATAGTTTTCCAAGTCACTGTCACTAAGCTACTAGAGCTTCATGATGAACTATAAAATGCCAGGGATGGAAATAATGCTCCCTGAGTTGTTCGCGATGTTTGTGTTGGGGGACGTCGCATTGGAAACAAAAATTTTCCTACGCACACGCAAACCTATCCATGGTGATGAGCATCTACGAGAGGGAGAGTGGATCTACGTACCCTTGTAGATCGCTAAGCGGGAAGCGTTAAGAAACGCGGTTGGTGTAGTCGAACTTCTTCGCGATCCAAATCGCCGAGCGTCCCGCGATCCAATCACGAACCGTCCTGCGAACACATCATGATCCGTCCCGCGAACTCATCACAATCCGTCTCACGATCTTGATCACAATCTGTGACAATTACCATCAGCGTCTGTCTTCATTTTAAAGATCCATTTGTACTCAATGACCTGCCGTCCAACGAGCAAGTGTACCGAAGTCTATACTTGGTTTTCATACATGGATCCTATCTCGGATTTCATGGCCTCCAACCATTTGTCGGAATCCGGGCCCATCATCGCTTCTCCATACCTCGTAGGTTCATCGTTGTCCAACAACATGACCTCCAAGATAGGGTTGTCGTACCGCTTAGGAGCAGTACACATCCTTGTCGACCTACGAAGTTCGATAGTAACTTGATCCTGAAGCTTCATGATCATCATCATTAACTTCCTCTTCAACTAACGTAGGCTTCACAGAAACAACATCCTGCGCTGCGCTACTCTCTGGTTGAACAAAGTTTAAACAACCTCATCAAGTTCTATATTCTTCCCACTTAATTCTTTCGAGAGAAACTTTTCCTCGAGAAAGGATCTATTTTAGTAACAAACACTTTGCACTTGGATCTGAGATAGAAGGTTCACCCAACTGATCTTAGGGTATTCTATGAAGATGCATTTGTCCGCCTTGGGTTCGACCTCATTAGGTGAAAACATTTTCCACACAAGTGTCGCAGCCCCAAGTATTAAGAAATGACAGCTTCGGTTTCTATCAAACCATAATTCACATGGTGTCATCTCAACGGATTTAGATGATGCCCTATTTAAAGTGAATGTAGTTGTCTCTAATGCATAACCCCAAAATTATAGTAGTAAAATGATAAGAGACATCATAGCACGCACCATGTCCAATAGAGCATAACTATGATATTCGGACACACCATCACACTATGGTGTTCCAGGTGGCGTTTAGTTGTGAAACAACTTTCACATTGTCTTAAGTTGTATGCCAAACTCATGACTCAAATATTCACCTCCACGATCATATCGCGGTCATTTTTATCTTCTTGTCATGATGATCTTTAAACTTCACTCTGAATTTGCTTGAATCTTTCAAACGATTCAGACTTGTGTTTCATTAAGTAAATATACACTATATCTACTCAAATCATCAGCGAAGGTAAGAAAATAACGATATCCACTGCACGCTACAAGACTCACTAGATTGCATACATCAACATGTATCATTTCCAATGAATCACTTGCCCGCTCCATCCAACGGGGTCCTTTAGTCATCTTGCCCAAGAGGCATGGTTTGCATGTCTCAACCGATTCGAAATCGAATGAGTCCAAATATCCATCACCATGGAGTTTCTTCATGCGCTTTATACCAATATGACATTTTGCGGCAGTGCCACAAGTATGTGGTACTATCATTATTTAACTTTGTATCTTTTGACATCAATGTTATGAACATGTGTATTACTACGATCAAGATTTCAACAAACCATTCTCACTGGGTGCATGACCATTGAAGGTATTATTCATGTAAACAGAATAACTATTATTCTCTGACTTAAATGAATAACCGTATTGCAACAAACATGATCTAATCATGTTCATGCTCAACGCAAAACACCAAATAACATTTATTTAGGTTCGTCACTAATCCTGAAGGTAGAGACAGCGTGCGATGTTGATCACATCAACCTTGGAAACATTTCCAACACACATCGTCACCTCACCCTTAGCTAGTTCTCCGTTTATTCTGTAGCTTTTATTTCGAGTTACTAACATTTAGTAACCGAACCGGTATCCAATACCCAGGTGCTACTAGGAGTACTAGCAAGGTACACATCAATAACTCGTATATCAAATATACTTCTGTCGATGTTGCCAGCCTTCTTATCTACCAAGTATCTAGGGTTGTTCCGCTTCAGCGACCTGTCACCTTATAATAGAAGCACTTAGTCTCGGGTTTGAGTTCAACTTTGGGTTGCTTCACTGGAGCAGCAACTGACTTGCTATCCATGAAGTTTCCCTCCTTGCTCTTGCCCTTTTCGAAACTAGTGGTTTGATTAACCATCAACACTTGACGCTCCTTCGTGATTTCTACCTTCGTGGTGTCAAATATTGCGAACAGCTCAGGGATCAATACTTCTATCCCTGGTGTATTATAGTTCATCAGTAAGTTCTAGTAGCTTTAGTGACAGTGACTTGGAGAACTATATCAATAACTATCTTATCTAGAAGATCAACTCCCACTTGATTCAAGCGATTGTAGTACCCAGACAATCTGAGTACATGCTCAACAATTGAGCTATTCTCCTTCATCTTACAGGCAAAGAATCTTGTTGGAGATCTCATATCTCGCAACACAGGCACGAGCCTGAGATCACAATCTCTGCTCCTAGAACATCTCATATGTTCCGTGACGTTCAAAACGTTTTGGAGCCTCAATTCTAAGCTGTAATGCATGACACACTAAACTATCAAGTAGTCATCGAAACGTGCCTATCAGATGTTCACAACATCTATAGACGACGCTAGAGGGGGTGGTGCACCGAGCGGTGCATTAAGGACATAAGCCTTCTATGCAGCAATGAGGACAATCCTCAGATCACGGACCCAGTCCGCAATATTGCTACCAACATCTTTCAACTCTATTTCTCTAGGAACATATAAAAATTTAAGGGAGCTACAGCGCGAGCTAGTAATCTACAACATAATTTGTAAAGACACTATTGACTATGTTCATGATAATGAGTTCAATTAATCATATTACTTAAGAACTCCCACTCAAATTGACATCCCTCGGGTCATTCGAGTGATACATGATCCAAATTCACCAACTTAAGTCCGATCATCATGTGAGTTAAGGTGGCTTCAACGGTGAACATCATTATGTTGATCATATCCACTATATGACTCATGCTCGACCTTTCGGTCTCTTGTGTTCCGAGGCCATGTCTGTACATGCTAGGCTCGTCAAGTTTAACCCGAGTGTTCTGCGCGTGCAAATCTGGCTTGCACCCGTTGTATGTGAACGTAGAGTCTATCACACCCGATCATCACGTGGTGTCTCAACACGACGAACTTTCGCAACGGTGCACACTCGGGGAGAACACAGTTCATCTTGAAATTCAAGTGAGGGATCACCTTATAATGCTACCGCCGTACTAAGCAAAACAAGGTGCATAAAAGGATTAACATGTCATGCAATTCATAAGTGACATGATATGGCCATGAACTTGTGTTTAAGATCTCCATCTTCGAAACACCGGCATGATCTCCATCGTCACCGGCACAACACCATGATCTCCATCATCTTGATCTCCATCAATGTGTTGCCATTGGGGTTGTGGCGCCAGCCCTGCTTCTACTTCTATTGCTACTGCTTAGCGATAAAGTAAAGCATTACATAGCGCTTAATGATTGACATGCAGGTCATACAATAATTAAAGACAACCCTATGGCTCCTGCCGGTTGCCTTACTCAACGACATGCAAGTCATGAAATTCTATACATCACATGATCATCTCATACATCACATATATCTCATCATGTAATTGGCCATATCACATCACAACATACCCTGCAAAAACAAGTTAGACGTCCTCTAATTGTTGTTGCATGTTTTACGTGGCTGCTACGGGTATCTAGCAAGAACGATTCTCACCTATGCATAAACCACAACGGTGATACATAGATTGCTTTTCAACCTTCTCAAGGACCGCCTTTGTATGATCCGATACAACTAAAGTGAGAGAAACTGTCACCCGCAAGCCATCTAAGCAACAAGTTGTGTCGAGGGAACCGGTCTCTCGTAAGCGTACGAGTAATGTTGGTCCGGGCCGCTTCATCTCACAATCCTGCTGAACCAAAATCCGACCAAGGGAGGAAGCAATCTAAGCATCAATGCCCACAAACCTTTTGTGTTCTACTCGAGATCTCATCGAACCATCGACCTAGCTCATGATGCCACTGTTGGGGGACGTCGCATTGGAAACAAAAATTTTCCTACGCACACGCAAACCTATCCATGGTGATGAGCATCTACGAGAGGGAGAGTGGATCTACGTACCCTTGTAGATCGCTAAGCGGGAAGCGTTAAGAAACGCGGTTGGTGTAGTCGAACTTCTTCGCGATCCAAATCGCCGAGCGTCCCGCGATCCAATCACGAACCGTCCCGCGAACACATCATGATCCATCCCGCGAACTCATCACGATCCATCTCACGATCTTGATCACAATCTGTCCCGCGAACTCATCACGATCCGTTCTGTAATCACATCACGAACCGTCTCGCGATCTCGATCACGGTCCTTCCGATCTAGCGCCGAACGGACGGCACCTCCGCGTTCAGCACACGTGCAGCTTGATGACGATCTCCACCGTCTCGATCCAGCGAGAGGAGGTGGAGAGGAGAGAGAGTTCACCGGCAGCATGACGGTGCTCCGGTGATGGTGGTGGAGCCATTCCGGCAGGGCTTCGCCTAAGCGCTGTAGAAAACCGATCTAGAGGAGAAACTTTGCACTGGTGTAACGGGTAGCATGTGGCCGGAAAATCTGTCCAAAAACCACCCAATCCACTAGTATATATATGAGGAGAGGAGATGAGAGGCATCCAAGGCCTTTGGGTCGGCCGAAATAGGAGGTGGGAAGCAATCCTACTTCACCTCCAATCCTAGTTGGAGTAGGATTGCCTCCTATTGGCTGATTTTCCACTTTTTGCTTTAGGACTTTCTCTCCTGCGCCATGGGCCTTTGTGGCTGTTTTCCCAGCCCACTAAGGGCTGGTTATTATTATACCACAGCCCATGGACCTCTTTGGGTCGAAATACCCCTCCTGGAGGCCTCCCGGTACACTACCGGCACTCCCGGTACACTACCGATGAGCCCGAAACTTTTCCGAAAACCAAACTGGGACTTCCTATGTATGAATATTTACCTTCGGACCATTCCGGAGCTCCTCATGACGTCCGGGATCTCATCCGGGACTCCGAACAAACTTCGGTCACCACCATACATAACTCTACACTACCGAAACGTCACTGAACCTTAAGTGTGCAGACCCTGCGGGTTCGAGAACTATGTAGACATGACCGAGACACCTCTACGGTCAATAACCAATGGCGGGACCTGGACGTCCACATTGGTTCCTACATATTCTACGAATATCTTTATCGGTCGAACCTCTATGTCAAGGATTCAGTTAATCCCGTATAACGTTCCCTTTGTTCTTCGGTATGTTACTTGCCCGAGATTCGATCGTCGGTATCTCCATACCTAGTTCAACCTCGTTACCGGCAAGTCTCTTTACTCGTTCCGTAATACAAGATCCCGCAACTAACAATTAGTCACATTGCTTGCAAGGCTTATTGTGATGTTGCATTACCGAGTGGGCCCCGAGATACCGAGACTAAGTGCCAAAGTCGACAAAGTGCTTCGATTATGAGGAGAACGGTCGCTGAAGCAGAACAACCCTAGATACTTGGTAGATAAGAAGGCTGGCAAAGTCGACAGAAGTATATTTGATATACATGTTATTGATGTGTACCATGCTAGTACTCCTAGTAGCACTAGGGTATTGGATACCGGTTTGGTTGCTAAATGTTAGTAACTTAAAATAAAAGCTACAGAATAAACGGAGAACTAGCTAAGAGTGAGGTGACGATGTGTGTTGGAAATGTTTCCAAGGTTGATGTGATCAACATCGCACGTTCTCTCTATCTTCGGGATTAGTGACGAACCTAAATAAATGTTATTTGGTGTTTGCGTTAAGCATGGACATGATTTGATCGTGTTTATTGCAACATGTATCCATTTAAGTTAGAGAATAATGGTTATTCTGTTTACATGAATAATACCTTCAATGGTCATGCACCCAATGAGAATGGTTTGTTGAATCTTGATCGTAGTAATGCACATGTTCATAACATTGATGCCAAAAGATACAAAGTTAATAATGATAGTACCACATACTTGTGGCACTGCCGCTAAATGTCATATTGGTATAAATCGCATGAAGAAACTCCATGCTCATGGATCTTTGGACTCACTCGATTTCAAATCGGTTGAGACATGCGGACCATGCCTCATGGGCAAGATGACTAAAGACCCCGTTTTTGGTATGATGGAGCGGGCTAGCAACTTATTGGAAATGATACATGTTGATGTATTCAGTCCAATGAGTGTTGTAGCATGAAGTGGATATCGTTTTTTTGTTACCTTCACTAATGATTTGAGTATATTTGAGTATATTTGCGTAATGAAACACAAGTCTGAAACGTTTGGAAACTTCAAACAAATTCAGAGTGAAGTTTAAGATCATCGTAACAAGAAGATAAAAATGTCTACGATATGATCATGGAGGTGAATATGTGAGTTACGAGTTTGGCATACAACTTCAGACAACGTGAAAGTTGTTTCACAACTCACGCCACCTGGAACACCATAGTGTGATGATGTGTGCGAACGTCGTAGTCGTGCTCTATTGGATATGGTGCGAACTATGATGTCTCTTATCGATTTGCTACTATCGTTTTGGGGTTATGCATTAGAGACAACTACATTCACTTTAAAAGGGGCACCATCTGAGTCAACACCGTATGAATTTTGGTTTGGCGGAAACCTAAGCTATCATTTCTTAATGTTTGGGGCTGCAACACTTATGTGAAAAGGGTTTTCACTTAATGAGCTCGAACCCAAAGCAGACAAATGCATCTTCATAGAATACCCTAAGAACAGTTGGGTATACCTTCTATCTCAGATCCGAGTGCAAAGTGTTTGTTGTTGAAAAACGGGTCCTTTCTCGAGAAAGAGTTTCTCTCGAAAGAATTGAGTGGGAGGAAGATAAACTTGATGAGGTTGTTGAACCTTTGTTTCAATAAAAGAGTAGCGCAACGCAGAAAGATTTTTCTATGGATCCTACGTTAGTTGAAGAGGAAGTTAATGATGATGATCATGAAGCTTCGGATCAAGTTACTATCGAACCTCGTAGGTCGACAAGGACGTGTACTACTCCTGAGTGGTATGGCAACCCTGTCTTAGAGGTCATGTTGTTGGACAACAATGAACCTACAAACTATGGAGAAGCGATGATGGGCCCGGATTCCGACAAATGGTTAGAGGCCATGAAATCCGAGAAAGGATCCATGTATGAAAACCAAGTATAGACTTTGGTAGACCTGCTCGTTGGACGGCAGGTCGTTGAGTACAAATGGACCTTTAAGATGAAGACATACGCTGATGGTAATTGTCACCATTTATAAAGCTCGACTTGTCACAAAGAAGTTTCCGCCAAGTTCAAGGAGTTGACTACGATGAGACTTTCTCACTCGTAGCGATGCTAAAGTCTCTTGGAATTATGTTAGCAGTTGCTACGGTTTTTCAATTATGAAATCTGGCAGATGGATGTCAAAACATAGTTTCCTTAACGATTTCCGTGCAGAAAGGTTGTATGTGATACAACCGGAAGGTTTTGTCACTCCTAAGGATGCTAAAAGATATGCAAGCTCCAGCAATCCATCTAAGGGCTGGAGCAAGCATCTCAGAGTTGGAATATATACTTTGATGAGGTGGTCAAAGTTTATGAGTTTATACAAAGTTTATGAGAAACAAGTATTTACAATAAAGTGAGTGGGAGCACTATAGAATTTCTGATAAGTATATGTGGACGACATATTGTTGATCGGAAATAATGTAGGGTTTCTGGAAAGCATAAAGGGTTGTTTGAAAGGAGTTTTTCAAAGGAAGACCTGCATAAATCTACTTGAACATTGAGCATCGAGATCTATAGAGATAGATCAAGACGCCTTATGAGATTTTTCAATGAGTACATACCTTGACAAGATTTTGAAAGAGTTCAAAATGGATCAGTCGAAGAAGGAGTTCTTGCCTGATTTGTAAGCTGTGGAGTTGAGCGAGACTCAAAGCTCGACCACGGCGGAAGAAAGAGAAATGATGAAGGTCGTCCCCTTTGTTTAATCCATAGGCTCTATATAGTATGCCATGCTGTGTACCGCACCTGGGTGTGCCTTACCATGAGTCCGTCAAGGGGTACAAAAGTGATCCAGGAGTGGAGCACTGAACAACGGTTAAAATTATCCTTAGTAACTAAAGGACTAAGGAAATGTTTCTCGATTATGGAGGTGATAAAGAGTTCGTCGTAAAGAGTTACGTCGATGCAAGCTTTAACACCAATCCGGATGACTCTGAGTAGCAATCCAGATACATATAGTGGTGTAGCCATTTGGAATATCTCCAAGTGGAGCGTGGTAGCATTGTCTACAGTAAGACATATTTGCGAAGTACACACGGATCTGAATGTCGCAGACCCGTTGACTAAAGACCTCTTTCACATGCAAAGCATAATCGAACCCCAAAACTCATTGGGTGTTAGATTCATAACAATGTAAATCACATGGTGATGTGAGCTAGATTATTGACTCTAGTGCAAGTGGGAGACTATTGCAAATATGCCCTAGAGGCAATAATAAATTGGTTATTATCATATTTCCTTGTTCATCATAATCGTTTATTATCCATGCTATAATTGTATTGATCGGAAACTCATATACATGTGTGGATACATAGAGAACACCATGTCCCTAGTATGCCTCTAATAGACTAGCTCGTTGATCAAAGATGGTCAAGGTTTCCTAGCCATGGACATGAGATGTCATTTGATAATGGGATCACATCATAAGGAGAATGATGTGATGGACAAGACCCAAAGTATAAACATAGCATATGATTGTGTCAGTATATTGCTATAGTTTTCTGCATGTCAAGTATCTGTTCCTATGACCATGAGATCATGCAACTCACTGACATTGGAGGAGTACCTTGTGTGTATCAAACGTCGCAACGTAACTGGGTGACTATAAAGGTGCTCTATAGGTATCTCCGAGGGTGTCTGTTGGGTTGGCATGGATCAAGACTAGGATTTGTTACTTCGTGTGACGGAGAGGTATCTCAAGGCCCACTCGATAATACAACATCACTATAAGCCTTGCAAGCAATGTGACTAAAGAGTTAGCCACGAGATCTTGTATTACAGAACGAGTAAAGAGGCTTGCCGGTAACGAGATTGAACTAGGTATAGAGATACCGACGATCGAATCTCGGGCAAGTAACATACCAAAGAACAAAGGGAACATCATACGGGATTAATTGAATCCTTGACATAGAGGTTCGACCGATAAAGATCTTCGTAGAATATGTAGGATCCAATATGGGCATATAGGTTCCGCTATTGGTTATTGACTGTAGAGGTGTCTCGGTCATGTCTACAGAGTTCTCGAACCCACAAGGTCTGCACACTTAAGGTTCGGTGACGTTTCGGTATAGATGAGTTATGTATGTTGGTGATCAAGGTTGTTCGGAATCCCGGATGAGATCTCGGACTTGACGAGGAGCTCCGGAATGGTACGGAGGTAAAATTGATATATAGGAAGTCGGTATTCGGGTTCCGAAAAAGTTTCGAGACTTTCTGGTTTTGTGACGGGAGTGTCAGAAGTGTTCTAGGGGTCCACCGGGAGGGTCCACCTGCCCTGGAGGACCCCATGGGCTGTGAGAGGGGGCACACCAGCCCCTGGTGGGCTGGCGGCCCCTCCCACCTAAAGCCCATGCATTTGGAAGGGCTAGGGTTGGCACAAGGGGGCGCCCCACTTTCCTTGGGGGCCAAGTTTCCCCCTTGGCCGTTGCCCCACCCTAGGGGAAACCCTAGGGCGCCCTCCTCCTCTCCCTCCTATATATATGTGAGGGGAGGGAGGGCTAAAGCACCACAAGCCACGGCGCAGCCTCTCCCTTTCCCTCTAGATCTGTTTCTCATCTAGATTGTCGCGGTAGCGCTTAGCGAAGCCCTGCCAGGACAACTCCACCACCACCGCCACCATGCCGTTGTGCTGGTAGAGAACTCATCTACCTCTCCACCCTTGCTTGCTGGATCAAGGAGGTGGAGATCATCATCGAGCTGTACGTGTGCTGAACGCGGAGGTGTCGTCCGTTCAGCGCTAGATTGGAAGGACCACGATGGGATCACGGGAGGGCTCGTGATGAGATCGCGGGAGGGCTCGTGATTGGATCGCGAAGATGTTCGACTACACCAACCACGTTTCTTAATGCTCCCCGCTTAGCGATCTACAAGGGTATGTAGATCCACTCTCCCTCTCGTAGATGCTCATCACCATAGATAGATCTTGCATGTGCATAGGAATTTTTTTGTTTCCCATGCAACGTTCCCCAACAATGCAAGAAATCAAAAGAACTATGAAGGAGAAAGACATTAAAACTAAAGATGTCAAGAAGCTACCACCCATTGAAGAAATACATGGACTTGACACCCCGACACAGGTAGTAGAGGTAAAATTTCTCCATACCTTTAATGAAAGTGATATACCTTATACTAGGACTCCTAGTCAATGCATGGATGATTTGACAATTACATTGTTAAACAAGAACATTTCAATACCTGTGTTAAAGACCAATTAAGACATAATGCCATGATGAAGATCACTTGAGTGACTTGATGTTTAGAATTGCTAATGATGTTAAGGGTCTAGGTAAACATGCTTCTATGGTTTATACTCAACTAGACCAAGTTGCTAAGTCACAAAAATAATTTGCTTGCTGAATTAAATGAGAATGTGAAAGATCATGCTTTTAGAGTAATGACTAGAGGAAGTAGAATGTCTCAGGAACCTCTTTATCCTGAAGGTCATCCTAAAATAATTGAACATGATTCTCAGAGAACTAATGATGATGCAGCTAGTCCATCTAATAAGAAAAAAGAAAAATGGTAGGAATTTGAATGCTTCTAGTGAACATGTTATAGAAAAACCTGCTGAAAAACATAATGATGTTTCTATTTTTGATGTTGAGACACAATCTAGTAGTGAACATACACCTAGAGATAATGAGAATGATGATAATAATGATGATGTTCACGTAGATGCTCAGCGAGATAATAATAAAGAATAAGATAATGATGTGGATAACCTGCTGAAGATTTTGATAACCCACATCCCAAAAATAAACGTTATGAGAAGAAAGACATTGTTGCTAGAAAATACTGTAGGGAAAGATAGACATGGGTTCAAAAGCCTATGCCATTCCCTCATAAGTCTTCTAAAAGTAAGGACGATGAGGATTTTTAAACGCTTTGTTGAAATGATTAGACCCGTCCTTTTGCGCACTCGCTTGAGTGATATATTGAAAATGCCCTCGTAAGCTAAATACATGAAGGACATTATTACCAACAAGAGAAAAATACTTGAAACTGAAATTGCTACTATGCTTGCTAATTATTCTTTTGATGGTGGAGTGCCTAATAAGTTGGGAGATCCGGGTATACCCACAATACCTTGCTCCATTAAACGAAGTTATGTTAAAATTGCTTTTTGTGATTTAGGAGCCGGTGTTAGTGTCATGCCTTTATGTCTATATAAAAGACTTGATTTGAATAAAGTTACACCTACTAAGATATCTTTGCAAATGGTTGATAAATCTACTGCTTTACCTATTGGAATTTGCGAGGATGTTCGTGTTGTGGTTGCAAATGTTACTATCTTAACAGACTTTGTTATTCTTGATATGCCCGAGGACGATAACATGTCGATTATCCTTGGTAGACCCTTTTTAAATATTGCAGGGCCTGTTATTGATTGCAACAAGAGCAAGGTTACTTTTCACGTCAATGGCAAACAACATACTATGCATTTTCCGAAGAAGCAAACTTTGGTTAATAATATTAATGTCCTTGAGCCAAGTGTCACAATTATCATTGGAGGTTTTAAATTTCCTCTTCCTACTACCAAGAAGAAATATGATATTGTTATTGTCGGGGAGATGCAAATCCCCATTGAGGTAACTTTGTGTTATACGAAAATTCTTCGGTTTCATGTCGATCGGAAACGGTTTTTAGTAAGACTTGATCAATCTTATTAATGGATCCTTTTTGAAAGGCATGTTGTTGATGAATTTAGTGAGCACAACTTTCGGTACCGTAAGTTTACTCTCTGTTATTTTTAGTTGAATAAAATAAATTGGCATGATTATCCTATTTTTCTGGTTTTCCCGTGCAATAAAAATGACCCGAAAATAAAAGGTCTCAGATTGCTACAAAATTTTAACATGCTTTTTTCTGAAATACTTAAGAATTTTTGGTGCTGAAAATACATCAGGGAGGTGCACCTGTGGGCCACAAGGCAAGTGCATGTGCCCTGATGGCTTGTGGGGCCCATAGGGACCCCATTCCTTATCCCTTCAGCCCAGGTCGTCCCTTACCTCCAGCAAAAATTTATCCACCCCCCTCTCTCTCGTGTTCTTGATCCTCACACTGAAAATTTCAATCTCTTTGCTCGAAACTCCATTTCTGAAACTGTTTTGAGGACTTGCTCCTTGGTATCTAACTCTCCCATTCCTCCGATTAGTTTTTTCTTTAGTGGTTTATATTTTGCATATTTCTATACACTTGGTGTTGCAGAAAATGAGCTTGTATGTTGAATTATTTGAGTTCTAAGTAGTATGAATGCTTGATATGGTCTCTAGGTACCTATATGAGTAGTTGCTACCAGTCTTGCAAAGTTTTATTGACATAATTTTGTGGCTCAAAAATTTCAGAAATTTGTGCTTAAGGAAATGAATTTCCTAAGGAGGAGTTCTTTGAGCCGGAACCCCAAGGGAGTTTTTGGGAGGATTCAGGATCGTGACATCAACATTTTTCGCCACACGGGAGTTAGGCCCTGTGAATGGCCAACATGAACCCTTCATGAACGAATCGAGTTTCTATCAAGAATTTATGCAATTTGTTGCAAATGTCGGGCTGACCAACTTCCTCACAGATGAGTGAGCAATACTATCTCCTTACTAATTCCTTCATGCAATTTTTTTATTTCTCAAATAGACCCGATGCTCCCACGATACTCTTTGATTTATATGCAACAAATTATGAAATGCCACTGGCTGGGTTTTGTGAGATATGATTGATTCCCTATGACGAGGGAATGCATATCATGATGGACATGTTTACAATGAAAATTAGAGATTATATATAGTTGCTCATGCCATGCTTAATTAGCTAGGAATGGATAATGATTTACATAATGTGTCAACATGCATTAAAATGGTTATGGTGTGGTATGGTAGTATGGTATTTCCCTCTGTGTAATCCGAGCGGCTTGACTTGGCCCATGTGCAAACATGTAGTTGATTCAAAACGAATGCAGCCTTTATGATGTTTAAATTCAGGGTGTTCATATCCTACTCATGCTATGTTCAATGTTAAGTATTCATAATGCATGATTATGTCCATTTTCGCCCTCTAGCTGGTCGCTTCTCAACCTATCGCTAGCCTTCACCTGTACTAACTGGGAATACTACTTGTGCATCCAAAATCCTTAAACCAAGTTATTCCAAATGAGTCCACCATACCTACCTAGATACAGTATTACCCTACCGCTCCAAGTAAATTTGCATGTGCCACCCCTACTATTCAAATAAACATTTGTTATGTGTGCTCGTACCGCAAATGGAGCGACGGGGCGGTTAGTATCTTCCATGCTAAGTGGGTTATTCTCAAGATGGGTGTTTATTCGCCTGTCATTACACAAGAGAGGCTGGTAAAAAGGATGCTCAGTCCTGCAAAACCAAAATTAATAAAACAAAACTCTCGGGATCATTGAAATGTTGGAGTGCATACGTGGATTTGGTTAGCCATGGCTTGTGTATGTATGGTGGATGGGATTAAACTTTACAATTCCGCTTGGGAATCGCCAATAATGTGTTTAGCATGGAAGATATTGAAATTCTTTGTTGTGACGTTGATAGGAAAAGTGCACCACCCAAAAACTATAATTTCAATCATGTGTTTAAACCTTGAGCTCTAGCACCTCTGCAAATCAATGCTTCCCTTTGCGAAGGGCCAGCCTATTTACTTTTATGCTAAGTCATCACTCTCTTGCTAAAAGTACAAGGCTAGAGAGCAATATTGTCAATCTTATGCACCGAGTTTAGTTAATGTTGGATGTGAGCATGACTGGATCTTTTCTACCCTGAATTATAATGTTTAGTCGCTGCTTGAACCTCAGAGGTGCTCTGCATTTATGTTTTGCGGTCTCAGAAGGGGCTAGCGAAATACCATGTCATCAAATTATATCATGATTGTTTTGATAAATTGTTGGCATGTGAGATATCTTATTATTGCTTGCTAGTTTTTTATGTATTGCCATGAGTGAATATGATGTTTAATTGTTATCATGGATATGGTTATTTATGATTGTCTAGTTTGAGGAGTTCATGTATTCACCATGTGTTAATGCTTTGTTCCAGTTCTCTATTAAAAGGATGCCTTAATAGCCCTTAGTTTCCATTAGGACCCCACTGCCACGGGAGGGTAGGAAAAAAGATGTCATACAAGTTCTTATCGCAAGCACGTATGACTATATATGAAATACATGCCTACATTACATTGATGAATTGGAGCTAGTTCTGTGTCGCCCAAGTGTGTAACTGTTACATGATTGATGTCATCTAAATCATTATCCATCACCGATCTGTTGGAAATATGTCCTAGAGGCAATAATAAGTTAGTTACTATCATATTTCCTTGTTCGTGATAATCTTTTATTATCTATGCTATAATTGTATTGATTACAAACTCAAATACATGTGTGGACACATAGACAACAAAGTGTCCCTAGTAAGCCTCTACTAGACTAGCTCGTTGATCAAAGATGGTCAAGGTTTCCTGACCACAGACATGAGTTATCGTTTGATAATGGGATCACATCATTAGGAGAATGATTTGATGGAAAAGACCCAGCCGTAAGCATAGCATATGATCATGTTAGTTTATTGCTATTGCTTTATCCATGTCGAGTATCCGTTCCTACGACCATGAGATCACGCAACTCCCTGACACCGGAGGAATGCCTTGTGTGTATCAAACGTCACAACATAACTGGGTGACTATAAAGGTGTTCTACAGGTATCTCCGAGGGTATCTGTTGGGTTGGCGTGGATCAAGACTGGGATTTTTCACTCCGTATGACGGAGAGGTATCTCTAGGCCCACTCGGTAATACAACATCACAAGAAGCTTGCAAGCAATGTGACTAAGGAGTTAGTCACGGGATGTTGTATTACGGAACGAGTAAAGAGACTTGCCGGTAACGAGATTGAACTAGGTATGGACATACCGACGAATGAATCTTGGGCAAGTAACATACCGATGGACAAAGGGAACTGCATAAGGAATTGATTGAATCCTTGACATCGTGGTTCGACTGATTAAGATCTTCGTAGAATATGTAGCAACCAACATGGGCACCCAGGTCCCGCTATTGGTTATTGACCGTAGAGGTGTCTCGGTCATGTATGCATAATTCTCCACACCCCTCCACCAATATATAGAGGGGAGGGGGTGCCCCAAGAGGACACACGAAGCCCTTGGCGCCCCTCTCTCTCCCTAGATCGTTTTCTCCTCCGTTCGCAGTTTTGGTAGCGCTAGGCATAGCCCTGTCGGGATAGCACCACCACCGCCGCCACCACGATGCCATTGTGTTTCCAGAGAACTCATCTACTCCTCCTCCCTTGCTCGCTGGATCGAGGAGGCGGAGACGTCATTGAGTTGTACGTGTGCTTAACGCGGAGGTGTCATCCGTTCGACGCTAGATCGGGACGGATCGTGATTGGATTGCAGGACGGATTGCGATTTGGATCGCGAAGACGTTCGACAACATCAACCGCGTTTCTTAATGCTTTCCACTTAGCGATCTACGAGGGTACATAGACACACTCCCCCTCTCGTAGCTATGCATCTCCATGGATAGATCTTGCGTGTGTGTTTTGTTTCCCATGCAACGTTCCCCAACAGTGGCATCATGAGCTAGGTCTATGCGTAGATAACATGCACGAGTAGAACACAAAAGAGGTTGTGGGCGTTGATGATCAGATTGCTTACTTCCTTAGTCTTATCTTGATTCAGTGGTATTGTGGGATGAAGCGGCTCGGACCAACCTTACTCGTCCACGTATGAGAGACCGGTTCCATCAACTGACATGTGACTTTGTCGCATAAAGATGGCTGACGGATGTGCGTCTCTCCCACTCTAGTTGGATCGGATTCGACTAAGGCGGTCCTTGTAGAAGGTTGAATAGAAATTTGTGTATCACCATTGTGGTTTTGCGTAGGTAAGAATCGTTCTTGCTAGATACCCATAGCAGCCACGTAAAACATGCAACAAAAATTAGAGGACGTCTAACTTGTTTTTGCAGGGTATTTTGTGATATGATATGGTCAAAGACATGATGAGATATATGTGATGTATGAGATGATCATGTTTTGTATATATTATCACGACTTGCATGTCGTTGAGTACGGCAATCGGTAGGATCCATAGGGTTGTCTTTAATTATTGTACCTTGTTTTGCTTAGGACGACGGTAGAATTATAAGGTGACCCCTCACTAAAATTTCAAGATAAAATTGTGTTCTCGCCGAGTGTGAACCGTTGCGAAAGTTCGTCATTTCGAAGCACCACGTGATGATCGGGTGTGATAGACTCTACGCTCACATACAATAGGTGCAAGCCAGTGTTGCACATGCGAAACACTTGGGTTAAACTTGATGAGCCTAGCATGTACAGACATGGCCTCGGAACACAAGAGACCGAAAGGTCGAACATGAGTCATATAGTAGATATGATCAACATGGAGATGTTCACCATTGAAACCACCTCATCTCACGTGATGATCGGACTTGGGTTGGTGGATTTGGATCATGTTACACTTAGACAACCTGAGGGGTGTTGATTTGAGTGGGAGTTCTTAAGTAATATGATTAATTGAACTCATTATCATGAACATAGTCAAAGTGTCTTTGCAAATTATGTTGTAGATCTAGCTCCCCTGAATTTTGATACATTCCGAGAGAAAAAGTAAGTTGAAAGATGATGGTAGCAATTATGCGGACTAAGTCCGTAATTAGGATTGTCCTCATTGTTGCACAGAAGGCTTATGTCCTTGATGCACCGCTTGGTGCGCCACCCCTTGTAGTGTCGTTTGTGGATGTTGTGAACATCTAATAGGCACGTTGTGATGAGTACTTGATAGTTCAGTGTGTCATGCATTATGACTTAGAATTGAGGCTTCAAAGACATTTTGAACGTCACGGAGCATATGAGATGTTCCAAGAGCTGAAATTGACATTTCAGGCTCGTGCCCGTGTTGAGAGGTATGAGACCTCCAACAAGATTCTTTGCCTGCAAGATGAAGGATAATAGCTCAATCAATGAGCATGTACTCAGATTGTATGGGTGCTGCAAATCGCTTGAATCGAGTGGGAGTTGATCTTCCAGATAAGATAGTGATTAACATAGTTCTCCAAGTCACTGCCACCAAGCTACTAGAGCTTCGTGATGAACTATAACATGCCAAGGATGGATGATCCCATGAGTTAGTCGTGATGTTCGACACCGCGGAGGTAGAGATCAAGAACGGCCATCAAATGTTGATGGTTAGTAAAACCACTAGTTTCGAGAAGGGCAAGGCCAAGAAGGGAAACTTCATGAATGGCAAGTCAGTTGCTGCTAGAGTGAAGAAACCGAAGGTTGAACCCAAACCCGAGAATAAGTGCTTCTATTATGAGGAGAACGATCACTGGAGCGGAAATGCCATAGATGCTTGGTAAATAAGAAGGCTGGCAACATCAACAGAAGTATATTTGATATACATGTTATTGATGTGTACCTTACTATTACTCCTAGTAGCACTTGGGTATTAGATACCGGTTCAGTTGCTAAATGTTGGTAACTCGAAATAAAAGCTACGGAATAAAAGGAGACTAGCTAAGGGCAGGGTGACGATGTGTGTTGGAAGTCTTTCCAAGGTTGATGTGATCACTATTGCATGCTCTCTCTACCTTCGGGATTAGTGCTGAACCTAAATAAATTTTATTTGGTGTTTGCGTTGAGCACGAACATGATTAGATCATGTTTATTGCAATACAATTATTCGTTTAAGTTAGAGAATAATGGTTATTGTATTTACATGAATAATATCTTCAATGGTCATGCACCCAATGTGAATGGTTTATTGAATCTCGATCGTAGTGCTACACATGTTCATAATATTGATGCCAAAAGATGCTAAGTTAATAATGATAGTACCACATACTTGTGACACTGTGCCAATGTCATATTGGTGTAAACTGTAAAGCACATGAAGAAACTCCATGCCAATGGATCTTTTGACTCACTCGATTTCGAATCGGTTGAGACATGTGGACCATGCCTCATGGGCAAGATGACTAAGACCCCGTTTTCCGGTATAATGGAATGACAAGTGACTTATTGGAAATGATACATGTTGATGTATGCGGTCCAATGAGTGTTGAAGCGTGCGGTGGATATCATTATTTTCTTACGTTCACTAATGATTTAAGTGGATATGGCTATATTTGCTTAATGAAACACAAGTCTAAAATGTTTAAAAAGTTCAAGCAATTTCAGAGTGAAGTTGAAAATCGTCGTGACAAGAAGATAAAATGTCTACGATATGATCTTGGATGTAAATGTCCAAGTTACGAGTTGATGGGTTATGCAGCAGAAAACAAAAATTTCCTAACCTACGCACCAGCCCAGGACCACTATGGAGACTGCATACAAGGTTTGATCTTTTTCGTTACCGACTCGTAGCGCAGCGGAAGTAGAGTCGATGACGATCGGCGGTGCAGATCCCCACAACTAGGATTTACAACCTTCCAACTGCGAGGATGTATACCCTCATCTGCCCCTCGGACAGCCCTCCGGGAGGCAGTCAGACAGTCCCCCGGATGGTGTCGCGGACAGCCCTTCGGGAGGACCTCCAAAACTTGGACTGTCACTCGGATAGCCCTTCGGGAGGACCTTCGAAACTCGGACAGTCACACGGACAGCCCTTCGGGAGGCACTCTCGAACTAAGACCGAAATTACGATCTCTCTACAGAGTTGCACACATACGGTGTCATCTATCCGGCAGGGCTTCGCCGTCCAGAACTAGTTCCTGCCGGGACCTAGACAGCCTTTCGGCTCTACGAAACTATTTCGCTAGGAGGGAGAGAAGAAGCCAGATCATTGCAATGGCACTTGTATGTGAGAAGGAGTTAGTTTGTGGGCAGCCCATTAACCTCTATTTATAGGAAAACCAAGGGGGAGGATGGACTTGGAATTACCAAAATGCCCATGAGGTGAGCACACCACAAGGGCATAAAGGGAAAGCCTCCAAATAGTGTTGCCTCCATCACCATGCCTGCATCACTATGCCTACATCACCATGTATGCATCATCCCCTAATAGTATTTCCACTATTCACAAATAGTGTTTCCACTATTTGCAATAGTGTTTCCAATAAAGTAATCCAAAAAGCAGTTTCACTATTCATGACGACATTTTTCAGCGTCCGTTCAAACTGAAAATATTTATGTGGGCTTAGAACATTTCCAGCACCCACTAAAATAATTTTCAATGCGATCCGGAACAATTCCGGATTAGTGATTTTCATCTGTGAAAAGCAGCTGATGTGGTTCCGGCAGCTCCAGAACATTTCCGGTTTTTCTTCCGGAATATTCTAGAAAGTTTCCAGAACGATTTTGGTACCCTCCAAGAATTATCAAGCATGTGCCGAAACCAATTTGACTTTATGGTATCCCCTGAAACAACTTTTTAGTTTCACCGGAAGTATTCCGGTGTTCTCTCTGTGGAACTTTTCCGCTGTCCGAAACTTTTCCGGTGATTTTCTCTCAGACTCCCTGTCTAGTATTTAGCAGATAGATGACCCTTAAGCGTGTGACCCTATAGGTTCGGTGAAGCATAGACATGACCCGGAACCTCTTACGATCGATGATCAACATCGGAGCCGTGGACACCCATATTGACCCCTATACCCACACGAATGAATATTCGAGTGAACCTCCAGTTGTCGTGTGCTATTCCTGTTGCTTTGCGATATGTTACAAATACCCGAGGTGAGACATGTTGGCATCCCCGTGGATCAACAACTTGTCCACTATGCCAGTTACCTCGTTACCGGTATTGTTCTCTTTTCTCGTTCCCGTGTTCAGGCATCCCCGTGATCAAATCACAAAGGGTCTGGCCAGACAATGATGGATGTCGTAACACCAAGAGGGCCCAGAGATATCTCTCCATCATCGGAGGAGCAAATCCCAATCTTGAGCTATCAAGTTACTTGACATACTTCTCCATGAACCCGTAAGCCGCCGTAATAGCCACCCATTTACGGATGACGTTTAACAAACCCCAAAGTTCATGAAGCAAGCATGAAGAAACTCGATACTCTCATGGTCTAAGGAATTATGAAAATATTAACTTCTATGTGTTATTAACCATTTAACTTATGACGAATGTATCTCATAGCATAACATCAATTCGGGTCGATTCAACACAAATGTTCTTCTAACATTGTGCCCTCAAAATTGTCGGCATAGCCATGCCCATGATTAGGAAAACAGGATCATCATGCAATACTTGAGCCAGTCTTACAGGCCAGACTAGGAATAAAATTTACCGTTTATTATTCCACACGTGCATATGAGTCTTCCTTCAAGCCTCGTGGTTATTGTAGACTTGAGAACCATAGCAGTTATAGCATGGAACATAAACCTAATTATGAACAAGGAGATAATCAATAACATTTATTATTGCCTCTAGGGCATATCTCCTACAGACTCCCACTTGCACTAGTCAATAATCTAGTCAATGCTAGTGCACTTTACACCTATGGCATACTCGTGTAAAATATGCTTCGCTTGTGGTATAGCCTGATGTCCAACGAATCTGACAACTTCAGCTCCGTGTGTAACTTTGCATATCCTCGCGTTTTCACACTATCACAAAATTCGTATTTTCTGTGAACTTGGCTTTGCATATGTGTGAATCATTGGTCGAAACCTGATTCCTCAGACTAAGCTATGGAGCAACTATCTGCAATAGTGTCTCATAGACCAAAGCCATCTTGGAACCATACTAAGTTCATGAATGAACTATATGATTCAACAACTTCTTTGTCGCTTCCAAAGCGTCAACGTACTTAGCCTTTGTTGCAGAATTTGCCACAGTATCTTGTTTGGAACAATTTCCAACTACCATGCCACCATATTGTGTATTACACAAAACCCTTAACTTAAATCGAAAATCACATGGAGCATTGATTGAGACTGTATCGATGTAATTACTTACAACGAGCACTTCATAATCTCTGCTTGCGAGGAAACATGTCATCAACACTACTCTAGTACTTAATGACATCTTTCACTGTTGTCCCATGATCAGTGCTTTGATCACTTTGGTATCTATACTCATAACAACTTGGGAGTATCGGACATATCTGGTGATTTTTACATACCATGGAATACATGATTTAATCCAAACACTAGAGTGCGTGGAATCTCCATCATGTATTTTACTCGTCAGTGTTTTGGGACACCGAGTCTTGCAAAAACTCTTTCCATGTGACTTCGGCAAGAATCACTCCTTGGCATTTTTAAATGCTAAAAGGTTTTAGCACCTTGTCAATATGTATTCATAGCTTAGCCCCATTAGGTAAATCTATCTCCATAGATCATCATGCCTAATGTTGAGGCTATTTAGCGTAAGCACTTCATCGCAAAACTATTTTCAAATGAAGTCCTAATTCGTGTCAAGAAATTTATTTCCAATTAACAATGTGTCAAGTACACAACGTTTTTAGAAATATTATTATGCTCCCACTTACTTTCTTGAATAACAAGCATCTTCGTTACCCATTGATGAAATCAAAAAACCCTTTTGACCATTTCATCAAACCACAAAGATTCCAACTACATTTTGCTCTCTTCTATCCATTGATGGAACTCTGAAGTTTGCATACTTACTAACATCCTCTGGATTGACAAATTACTTTGGACTGTATCACATACAAGTCCTAGGTTTCATTTCCATCAGATGGAAATCCTTTTGTCATCCATGTTTCATATCTCATGATTGATATATGTATTAATTGCTAGTTCAACCCGAACCGACCTTAAGCATCGCTACGGTGAAACAACCTCATCGTAGTCAACTCCTTGAACTTGTTATTTCAACAAGTCGAGCTTTATGGATAAAACATTTTTATCTGTATCAGTTTTTAGTTCCATATATATTCATTAGACTCTAAGTCTTCCGAAAGGTGTATCAAGATTATAATCTTAAATCACTTATATGGAAACTATCTTGGATTGTATTGGCATTTAGCCAATTCCGGAGTCAGGGCCCATCAACGCTTCCTTGTGCATCGTAGGTATACTGTTGTCTAACAACAATATCTCGTTTGCGCACCTGAGAGGTTTGCATGAGCCTTGCCTACGGGGTTCAGCTCCAAGTTCTACTGAAGTCCATACATTTTATTGTAAAGACTTCCATATCAGTCACAGTAGGAAACACTGGAATCACTTCCAAGGTTCCTTTCCTTTGACCTGATGACGAAGATACTAGTTATGTCATCGAGTTGCACTGTCCTCCCACTCACCTTTTGTAAGAACTATTCCTTTCAAAAGCATACCATTTTGTGAAAAAACCCTTTGCCTCGGTATAGTGGTGGGGAAATACCCAATGACTTGGGATAACCTACAAAGTAGCACTTGTCTGATTTGGAATAGGTTTGTAACCTTTTACACAAGCCCCATATTCCAAATGTTAAGAAAAGATATAACATGGTTGGGCGTACCATACCATGGCGTCATTTCAACAGACCTGATGGAGCTCTTTTCAGTGTAAAAGCCGTAGTCTCTAAAGCATCACTCTTTAAAAGGGGGTAATGGCAAATTTATTTATGTCATCTTTGATCTTACCATGTCATAGGTTTGATTACATCTTCACAGACTTTCCACTTGCAGTGGTGTTTCGGGAGGTGCAAGTTATGAAACTCTTTTCACAACTCATCAGACATTCGCTAAACTTGTAACTCAAATATTCCTTTCCGCAATCAAATCACAAAAACATAATTTTCTTGTTACAATAACTTCTACTTTATTTTTGAAAACCTTTCGAATGATTTCAAAAGATCCAGACTTACGTGTCATCAAGTAAATATCCATATATCTACTTGAGTCATTTCTGAAGATAGATAAATCCACTACTTGCAACAACATTTATTGGACTACACACATCATAATGTATGATCACCAATATGTTCTTTGCTCGTTCCTTATGGCATGTGAACGGTATTTCAGTCACTTCACTTTTCGGAGGAAAGTTGCAAGTGTCATATGATTCAAAATCAAACAACTTCAAAATCCATCATAATGGAATTTTCCATGTGGGTTTCTCCAATGTGACCAAATGCAGTGCCACACTTGTGTGGTATTCTTTTAGTCTTGCGATATATAGCGTCAGTGTTTATGGATGTATCATATAACCATCAATATCCATAACATACATCCCATCTAGGATGGAAGCATGGCCCTTCATTTTATTCATAATACTGAACAACAATTGTTGTTTTTATGAACAACTCTATTGCAACAAACATGGTGCAATGGGCTAGAGTGTATGAAACTCTAAAATGAATTGAAAGTAAACCCAGAGGTAATGTATTATTATCAATATTCATAACATATGTCTCATTCATAATGGAAGTATGGCCCTTATGTTATTCATAACGCCGAACATCAAAAGTTCTCTTATGAACAACCTTCTTGCAAGATACCTTATGCAAAGGGCTAGAGTGTATGAAACTCTAAATGAATTATCAAAGTAAATACATAGGGAATACACCGATGGAAGGCATAGTAACATTTACTATGTTCCCTGTGTGTATCTAAACCTCATCCCTGGCTAGTCTTTCAGGCTATAGTAGTTCTTACATCGAGTTGCAACAGAATACAATCGAGAGGGTATCTTTGTGATTAACTCACAATACCCAAGAATTAATGATTAACATGTTTAACCATAATTCCCAAGAACTATATCTTTGACCAGCCTTCTATACAGCAAAACCTTGTATGACATTCATACATGAGCTGGATATTCCAGTCTTCTTTCCTTTTGCCATTATACTTCTAACAGTTTAACTTTTAGTATTTCTCCTACTCTCAGAAGAAGCATCCAACTTAAGAGTGGTGTTAGCCCTGGACTTCCTAGGCGTGAAAGTCTCACTAACACCCTTCGGACACTTCCTTTCTCTTTAAGTTGTTGTTTTATTCACCTTTCATCATATGACAGGCGTTCTCCTGGATCCCTCTCTTATCAGTCTAGTGCATAGTAAACTTCTTTACTAGTAGTTTGCAAAGAAACATTGCTTTGGATATCTCATATCTTTTAGCCTTTGTCTGTCTCTGAAAATGATTTTCGGATTCCATGAATATCACATAACTATCCAAACTTTTGAAGTTCGGGTCTCATGAAAACAAACATATTGCACTTTGACTGAAAAGGAATTCTAGATTTTGGACCAAAGGACGAGAGTCACATGATCCATAGCATTAGTGGGAGAATACCAAAAGCATGCGATAGGACAAAGTCCTTCTCTGCACTCTTGGGGACAATCCTCACATTACGTTACCAACCGTAAAGTTTTAACCAGATATTTAACAGCTATTCAATTTTAATAGGGAAGGTGGAAACGCGAGCCATTGTTCTACAACTATTATGCAAATCACACTTAGACAGTGTCCATAATTAATTACACTGAGAATTAAAACAAGTTAATTCTACAGTGCGCTCCCACTCAAAACAATATCTCTCATAATTGATTGTGAGTGATACAAGACCCACATTTACATTGTTCGCCATTGGTGTAACACCACTGATGACGAAAAATCTCAACCGGTAGGCCAACTTGCCAATCACATCTCTATGTGACTCTTGTTCATCTTTCGATGCGTGTGTTCCGAGCTCATGATGGTCATGCCTGAATGTCAAGACAACCAAGTGATCTTGCTGCGAGGTCTCAACTCACCCGCCTCACACTTCTCTAATCGTTCGTACCCGTGTGACACGGCGCACCCCAAAAAGATAGGTGCCGTGATGGTGCTACACTTGGGAGAACACTAACTACTTGATATTTTTGTGAGAGGTCACCCTAATAAAAAAGCGACTACCGTGCAATCAAGAAGGGTGCATCATAAGGGATAAACATCTCAGGCAATTCATAATAGCATGATATGGTATAGCCCTTTCTGACGGAGAAGTCTTTCATTTCTTTGTCTTCGGCATTCGCGTCGGTGTTCACCTTCGTGAAGATTGCCACCACCTTGTTGATGCACTAGGTAATATTGCTATCTCTATAGCTAATAAAATAAGTGCATTACATAAGGTTGACACGCAGGTCATTAAAGTGAAATCATATGGCTCCAGCCATCATGCCGAATTATGACACGCAGGTCATGTTAATTACATCATATAGTCATCTCATACATAATCAAATTAATATGAGCATTTCTATACCACATCATATGCACATGCAAACCATCCCGCAAAACCAAGTTAGACGCCTCTAATCAGTTCATGCAAAAACTTGTTTTACGTGGCTTCTAAGGTTTTGAAACAAACCGAATCTACCAATGTCCATCATCAAGTATGATAATTCAAGTTGCTAGATTAACTTTCCAGGGTGTATGAAACACGAGATAATAAAATCTCGAGCCCCATACTAAACTTCATCATACGTGTGACCCCCGTGCAGATCGCATATGCATTGCCCTTTTGTCTGCAAAACATCCATCTTTCTCAACTATGGTGGAACCCAAAGAACTGTTAGCACTTCGTTGATCTGTCAATCAGCATACTCAGGAGCAGCATGAAAGGATCGCGGATTGCCAGAACTTTGTGAGATTCCACCATGCCGTTAAGATTAGGACTACGCAAATTCTAGGGAAGCAACAAGAACATCGGGTTACAGATTTCATCTGCTACCCGCACAAATAATTTTCAGTAATAGATCTCATCTACTACCTAATTATATTGTGCAACACCCATACATCTCTATGTATTCTAGATCGCAACTTGCATCTATGCATAGCACGGCTCTTGATGCCACTGATGGGTTATGCAGCAGAAAACAAAAATTTCCCGACCTACGCACCAGCCCAGGACCACTATGGAGACTGCATACAAGGTTTGATCTTTTTCATTACCGACTCATAGCGCAGCGAAAGTAGAGTCAATGATGATCGGTGGTGCAGATCCCCGCAGCTAGGATTTACAACCTCCCAACCGTGAGGATGTATACCCTCATCTGCCCCTCGGACAGCCCTCCAGGAGGCGGTCAGACAGTCCCCTGGACGGTGTCGCGAACAGCCCTTCGGGAGGACCTCCAAAACTTGGACTGTCACTCGGACAGCCCTTCAGGAGAACCTTCGAAACTCGGACGGTCACATGGACAGCCCTTTGGGAGGCACTCTCGAACTAAGACCGAAACTACGATCTCTCTACAGAGTTGCACACATACGGTGTCATCTATCCGGTAGGGCTTCACCGTCCAGAACTAGTTCCTGTCGGAACCCAGACAACCTTTTGGCTCTACGAAACTATTTCGCTGGGAGGGAGAGAAGAAGCCAGATCATTGCAATGGCACTTGTATGTGAGAAGGATTCGGTTTGTGGGCAGCCCATTCACCTCTATTTATAGGAAAACCAAGGGGGAGGATGGGACTTGGAATTACCAAAATGCCCATGAGGTGGGCACACCACAAGGGCATAAAGGGAAAGCCTCCAAATAGTATTGCCTGCATCACCATGCCTGCATCACTATGCCTGCATCACCATGCCTGCATCATCCCCTAATAGTATTTCCACTATTCACAAATAGTGTTTCCACTATTTGCAATAGTGTTTCCAATAAAGTAATCCAAAAAGCACTTTCACTATTCATGACGACATTTTTCAGCGTTCGTTCAAACTGAAAATATTTATGTGGGCTTAGAACATTTCCAACACCCACTAAAATAATTTTCAATGCGACCCAGAACAATTCCGGATTAGTGATTTTCATATGTGAAAAGCAACTGATGTGGTTCCGACAGCTCTAGAACATTTCCGGTTTTTATTCCGGAAAATTCTAGAAAGTTTCCAGAACGATTCTGGTACCCTCCAAGAATTATCAGGCATGTGCCGAAACCAATTTGACTTTGGTATCCCCTGAAACAACTTTTCAGTTTCACCGGAACTATTCCGGTGTTCTCTCTGCGGAACTTTTCCGCTGTCCGAAACTTTTCCGGTGACCGAAACTTTTCCGGTGATTTTCTCTTAGACTCCCTGTCTAGTATTCAGCAGATAGATGACCCTTAAGTGTGTGACCCTATAGGTTCGATGAAGCATAGACATGACCCGGAACCCCTTTCGATCAATGATCAACATCGAAGCCGTGGACACCCATATTGACCCCTATACCCACACGAATGAATATTCGAGTGAACCTCTAGTTGCTGTGTGCTATTCCTGTTCCTTCGCGATATGTTACAAATACCCGAGGTGAGACATGTTGGCATCCCCGTGGATCAACAACTTGTCCACTATGCCAGTTACCTCGTTACCGGTATTGTTCTCTTTTCTCGTTCCCGTGTTCAGGCATCCCCGTGATCAAATCACAAAGGGTCTGGCCAGACGATGATGGATACCGTAACACCGAGAGGGCCCAGATATCTCTCTCCATCGTCGGAGGAACAAATCCCAATCTTGAGCTATCAAGTTACTTGACATACTTTTCCATGAATCCGTAAGCCGCCGTAATAGCCACCCATTTACGGATGACGTTTAACAAACCCCAAAGTTCATGAAGCAAGCATGAAGAAACTCGATACTCTCATGGTCTAAGGAATTATGCAAATATTAACTTCTGTGTGTTATTAACCATTAACTTATGACGAATGTATCTCATAGCATAACATCAATTCGGGTCGATTCAACACAAATGTTCTTCTAACATTGTGCCCTCAAAATTGCCGGCATAGCCATGCCCATGATCAGGAAAACAGGATCATCATGCAATACTTGAGCCAGTCTTAGAGGCCAGACTAGGAATACAATTTACCGTTTATTATTCCACACGTGCATATGAGTCTTCCTTCAAGCCTCGTGGTTATTGTAGACTCAAGAACCATAGCAGTTATAGAATGGAGCATAAACCTAATTATGAACAAGGAGATAATCAATAACATGTTTGGTATGCAACTTAAGACAAATGTGGAAGTTGTTTCACAACTCACACCGCCTGGAACACCATAGTGTGATGGTGTTTTTGTACGTCGTAGTCGTCCTCTATTGGATATGGTGAGTACTATGATGTCTCTTACCGATTTGCCACTATCCTTTTGGGGTTATGCATTAGAGACAATCACATTCACTTTAAATAGGGCACCATCTAAATCTGTTGAGATGACACCGGTTGGCAGAAACCTAAGCTGTCATTTTTTAGAGTTTGGTAATGCAATGCTTATGTGAAAATATTTCAACATGATAAGCTCGAACCCAAAGTGAACAAATGCATCTTCATGGAATACCCTAAGTAAACAGTTGGGTATATCTTCTATCTCAGATCCAAGGAGAAAGTGTTTGTTGCTAAAAACGGGTCCTTTCTCGAGAAAGAGATTCTCTCAAAAGAATTGAGTGGGAGGAAAGCAGAACTTAATGAGGTTATTGAACCGTCACTTCGGTTGGATGGTAGCATGGCACAGAAAGATGTTTCTGCGGTGCCTACGCCAAATGAAGAGGAAGCTAATGATGATGATCATGAAACTTTGGATCAATTTACTGTGGAACCTCGTAGGATGACAAGGATAACTACTGCCCCTAAGTAGTGCGGTGATCTTGTCTTGGAAATCATGTTGTTAGACAAGAATGAGTCTATGAACTATGAAGAAGCGATGGTGGGCCCGGATTCCAACAAATGGCTAGGAGCCATGAAATCAGAGATTGGATCCATTTATAAAAAACAAGTATGGACTTTGGTAGACTTGCCCGCTGAATGGCAGGTCCTTAAGTACAAATGGATCTTTAAGAAGAAGACAGACGCTGATGGTGAATGTCACCATTTATAAAGCTTGACTTGTCGCAAACAAGTTTCCGACAAGTTCAAGGAGTTGACTACGATAGGGCTCTCTCACCTGTAGCGATGCTAAAATCCGTTGGAATTATGTTAGCAGTTGCACCATTTTCAATTATGAAATCTGGCAGATGGGTGTCAAAACATTGTTTCCTTAATGGTTTCCTTGAGGAAAGGTTGTATGTGATACAACTAGAAGGTTTTGTCGATCCTAAGGATTCTAAAAGGCATACAAGCTCCAACAATCCATTTATGGAATGGTGCAAGCATCTCAGAGTTGGAATATACGCTTTCATAAGGTGATCAAAGCTTTTGGGTTTATACAAAGTTTATAAGAAACTTGTATTTACAAGAAAGTGAGTGAGAGATCTATAGAATTTTTGATACGTATATGTGGTTGACATATTGTTGATCGGGAATAATGTATAATTTTTGGAAAGCATAAAGGGTTGCTTGAAAGGAGTTTTTCAAAGGAAGACTCGGATAAAGCTACTTAAATATTGGGCATCAAGATCTATAGAGATAGATCAAGATGCTTAATTTCAATGAAGACATACCTTGACAAGATTTTGAAGGAGTTCAAAATAGACCAGTCAAAGAAGGAGTTCTTGGCTGTATTGTAGGGTGTGAATTTGAGTAAGACTCAAAGCTCGACCACGGCAAAAGAAAGAGAAAGGATGAAGGTCATCCCCTATGCCTTAGCCATAGGCTCTATACAATATGCCATGCTGTGTACCGCACCTATGTGTGCCTTGCCACGTGTCTAGCAAGGGGGTACAAGAGTGGTCCAGGAGTGGATCACTGATAGCGGTCAAAATTATCCTTAGTAACTAAAGGACTAAGGATATGTTTCTCGATTATGGAGGTGACAAAGAGTTCGTCATAAAGTGTTACATCGATGCAAGCTTTGACACCAATCCGGATGACTCTGAGTAGCAGAACGGATACGTATAGTGGAGCAACCATTTGGAATAGCTCCAAGTGGAGCGTGGTAGCAACATCTATAGTATAAAGAGTTGCAAAGAATACACGAATCAGGATGTTATAGACCCGTTGACTATAAAGCCTCTCTCACAAGCAAAACATGATCAAACCCCAGAACTCATTGGGTGTAAATCACATGGTGATGTGAACTAGATTATTGACTCTAGTGCAAGTGGGAGACTATTGGAAATATGCCCTAGAGACAATAATAAGTTAGTTATTATCATATTTCCTTGTTCATGATAATCGTTTATTATCCATGCTATAATTGTATTGATTGGAAACTCAAATACATGTGTGGATACATAGACAACAAAGTGTCCCTAGTAAGCCTCTACTAGACTAGCTCGTTGATCAAAGATGGTCAAGGTTTCTTGACCATAGACATGAGTTGTCATTTGATAACGGGATCACATCATTAGGAGAATGATTTGATGGACAAGACCCAACCGTAAGCATAGCATATGATCGTGTCAGTTTATTGCTATTGCTTTATCCATGTCAAGTATCCGTTCCTACGACCACGAGATCAGGCAACTCCCTGACACCGGAGGAATGTCTTGTGTGTATCAAACATCACAACGTAACTAGGTGACTATAAAGGTGCTCTATAGGTATCTCCGAGGGTGTCTGTTGGGTTGGCGTGGATCAATACTGGGATTTGTCACTCCGTATGACAAAGAGGTATCTCTAGGCCCACTCGGTAATACAACATCACAAGAAGCTTGCAAGCAATGTGACTGAGGAGTTAGTCACCGGATATTGTATTACGGAACGAGTAAAGAGACTTACCGGTAACGAGATTGAACTAGGTATGGGCATACCGACGATTGAATCTCGGGCAAGTAACATACCGATGGACAAAGGGAACTGCATACGAGATTGATTGAATCCTTGACATCGTGGTTCGACTGATAAAGATCTTCGTAGAATATGTAGGAGCCAATATGGGCATCCAGGTCCCGCTATTGGTTACTGACCATAGAGGTGTCTCGGTCATGTCTGCATAGTTCTCGAACCCACAGGGTTTGCACACTTAACGTTCGGCGACGATATAGTGTTGATGAGTTATATATGTTGGTGACCCAAAGTTGTTAGAAGTCCCGGATGAGACCCCGGACGTCACGAGGAGCTCCAGAATGGTCCGAAGGTAAAGATTTATATATGGGAAGTCATATTTTGACTACCGGGAAAGTTTCGGGTTTTCCAGTATTGTACCGGGAAGCTTCTAGAAGGTTTCAGAAACTTACGGAGGAGTCCGGAAGTCCACCAAGGGTTCCACCACGTCCCAAGGGTTTGCATGGGCTGAGGGGAGACACCGTAGCTTTATTGGGCCAAGCGCACAAGTCCCTCAAGGACCATGCAGTTGGGAAAGATGGAAAGTCCACCTTTGTATGGAAGGGAAGGAGGGGGGCTAGGATTCCACCTCCTCCCCCCTTGGCTGCGCCCTAGGGCTTGGAGGAGTTGTTCCCCACGCCCCTCCACCTATATATAGAGGGGAGGGGGCGTCCCAAGAGGACATGCGAAGCCCTTCATGCCCCTCTCTCTCCCTAGATCCTTTTCTCCTCCGTTCGCGGTTTCGGTAGTGCTAGGCATAGCCCTACCAAGATAGCGCCACCACTGCCGCCACCACGCCGTCTTGTTGCTAGAGAACTCATCTACTACTCCACCCTTGCTCGCTGGATCGAGGAGGCGGAGATCTCATTGAGCTATACGTGTGCTGAACGCGGAGGTTCTGTCCGTTCGGCGCTAGATCGGGACGGATCATGATTAGATCGCGGGACGGATTGCGATTTGGATCGCGAAGACGTTCGACTACACCAACCGCGTTTCTTAACGCTTTACTCTTAGCGATCTACAAGGGTATGTAGACACACTCCCCCTCTCGTAGCTATGCATCTCCATGGATAGATCTTGCGTGTGCGTAGGAATTTTTTTGTTTCCCATGCAACGTTCCCCAACACGATCTACGTGCCTACGCTGTACATATATTGAATCTTGCTAAGTTACTATTGTTGCTGCTACTATAACAACTGTTGTCACGATTATTGTTACTGTTTTTACTATCACTTGTTGTGCTACTAAAACTTTGCTGCATAGAGATATCCCAGGTGTGGTTGAATTGACAACTCAACTACTAAGGCCGATAAATATTCTTTGGCTCCCCTTATGTCGAATTAATAAATCAGGGTGAAATACTACCCGCGAAGATTGTTGCGATCCCCTATACTTGCGGGTTATCAGGCGGCAGTGGGTGCGCGGTACTACAACTTATAAGCAGAAATAAGTACCACTTTTGGAGTAGTGCCACACTCCACTAGCCTGCCCTATCTCCATAGGCCCCTGAGTTGCAACCCCAGCCGTAGTACCGCTCCGGCTGCACTACCGCCTCGTGGCTCCTTGCCATTGCACTTCTCTGTGGGTACTACCATCCGAGTGGTAGTACCGCTTATGTGCAGACCATGGTCATACTGATTGGATTGGGGGGCTATAGAAGGGGGTCTTCTTCCCTAATGGATCTCATCTCTTGAGCTTGTGTTCTTCCCCCATTGTTGACCTTATTCGAGCTTCCTTTCTCTCAATCTCTCTAATGATTCTTGCTAGTTCTTAAGGGAAAAGAGAGAGAAGAGATCTAGATCTACGTTTCCACGAATCACTTTCTCCTCTATGTGAGGGGAACCCTGCAGATCTAGATCTTGGAGTTCTTCGTGTTCTCATCTTCGTTCTTCCTCTCATATTCCTCCCTAGCATTAGTTGCTTTGGTGAGATTTGAGAGAGAAGGACTTGGGCACTCTGTCTGCCCTTGCCATTGCATTTGATGCATAGGTTTGAGTTCTCCACGGTGATACGTGGAAGTGAAAAGTTGAGAAGCTTATTGCTCTTGGATGTTTGGGCACCCTAGAGCTTGTTCCTCTTGGGTGCTTTGGCGCCCTAGACGTTTGCTGGTGTCTCGGAGCTCAATCATTGTGGTGTAAAGCTCTGGGAAAGCGTCGGGGTCTCCAATTTAGTTTTGGAGATTGCCTCGAGCAATTTGTATGGGTTCCGGTGACCATCCCCAAGGGTTACCAAAGTGTACGGATACCGGTGACCGCCCCCATAGGTTGCCATTTGTACCGGTTCAGTGACCGCCCTCAAGGGTCCTTTAGTCAAATCATGACATCTTGCATTGTTCGAGGGAGTGAGGAGATTACGTGGCCCTAGTGGCTTCTTGGAAAGCATTGTACCTCCACATCGCTTCAAACGGAGATTAGCATCCGCAAGGGTGTGAACTTAGGGATACATCGTTGTCTCCGCGTGCCTCGGTTATCTCTTACCCGGGCCCTTTACTTATGCACTTTACTTTGTGATAGCCATAGTGTTTCATGTTATATATCTTGCGATCACTTAGTTGTTTATCTTGCTTAGCATAAGTTGTTGGTGCACATAGGTGAGCCTAGTTTTTTAGGTTTTGTGCTTGACAAACTAAACGCTAGTTTTATTTCGATTTGCTCAAGACTAAATCATAATTATTTTAAACCACCTATTCACTCTCCCCCTAGGCGACATCCATGATCTTTCAATTACTAGAGAGTATCTATATCCTTAGGGCATGACGTTTTGGCAGCCATGACTAGGACAAATTGGTAGTCAAACATGTCTGAATCCGTTTTATATGAGAAGGAGGATTGCAAAATAAATTGTTTTCGAAAGAGGGCAATATAAATCTAAATCATATCGGAGTTTTTTTTATTATAAAACCCTAAAACAAGTACACGAGGGTACCGTGGACTTCTCTCCTCTTTCTTTAGGAAAAGGGTAAATGCTCCAAATTTTTCGACTCAAGACGTCCCCACTTGTTTTCTCCCTTGTGCCCACATAAAATTACTAGAGTATTTATGTTTGCGCAACGTTTTGGCACCCATGACATGTAGCGCTTGCTAAGATAAAACCGGAGTCAAACACATCAAAAGCCGGTTGCATGAGTAGGTGGATTGCAAAATAAACAGATTTCACAATTCAAAAGGCGAATATAAATCAAGTCCAAGTTTTAGTTGTATAGTGAACCCAAAAACAAGTATGATGGGTACCGTGGATTTCTGTCTTATTTCTTACAAGAAAAATGTAAATCCTTTGAGCTTTGTTCCGAAGACGTTCCCACCTGTCTTTTCCCTCGTGCTCACAAAAAATTACTAAGGCCTTGTTCGGCTGACAGGGATTTAGAAGGGGTTTAACAGGGATTGAGGCGGATATAATTTCCTACAAGTCAAAATCCATCCTAATCCCCTTCAACCCTATTGAGAAAAGGTGTAACCGAACAAGGCCTAAAGAGCATGTGTGTTTGTAGGACGCGGAGTTTTGGCTCCCAGGCGAATAAGTTTCTGGGATGAATGGTAAATTCAAAACAAATTTAAAAATTATGGTTTTATGAAGTCCAACAACAAACATGGTGCTCTTCGAGAGCGATGTTGCCAAGGTCTTCAATCAGGCAAGACCCTGAGATGGTTGCACGCCTCCACTCTACCTGTGTTCTCGCCTGAGTATGCATTTTTTATCACCGGCGGCCGAAAATCGATCCAGTCGTGTCCCAGGAGCTCATTTTTCGAATTTTGCGCCGGCGTACCCAGCCCAAGCCCGGCGCGCCGGGTAAAACGTTTTTGGCGCAAAAAGGGGTGGACCCGCCGAGTAGCGACCGCGCGGCGTCGTCTTCCTCATCACCTCGGTTTCCCACGGGGAATCAATGCAAGGCTACCGCGCTGCTGCCAGTCAGTCTTTCATTGATGCGGCGGGTTCACGAGGCGTCGTTCACGGGCCATGCCGTCAGTACGGGGCGACGCCCGTCAACACCTCCCCTCTCCACGCGCCCCATCACCCCTATAAAAGCCGACCCCTCGTCGGTGCCCCGCCACACCTTCGCCTGCCCCTCAAACCCTCGCCGCCGACGCCCTTCTCTCTTCCCACGACGATCTCCTCTCCCCTTCCTTTCCCCCGATGGTGGAGCGCTACCCAGGCGATGGCGCGGCCCACAATGGTTTCAGCCGCCGGCACCTCCATGAGGACGAGGCTCGCCTCTTGTAAGAGCCGGAGTACTCGCTGCCGCCTGACATGCTGGCGTCGGGCGCCTGGAGGCTCAGCGCCGACAGCATCCCCGTGCCGCCGGTGCCCACCGGAGCCGAGCGGCGTGTCGAGATCGCCCGGATCTGGTCCTCCCTCTCTGAGGAAGTGCGCCGGCAGCCGAGGTACGCCCCGGACAGCACGAACCTCTGGACGGCATACTTCGAGCGCCGTCGCGAGGAGCAGCTCGCCTCCACCAAGGGCGGCCCTACGCGCGGCCGCAACAACATCGAGGGCCGCCGTCTTTGGTGGGGCATCCCCGGGCCCACGCTCGAGGCCGTCCTCGAGCACATCGAGGGCGGCAACGTGTCGCGCCTCGAGTACCCAACGAAGTCGACCTCCATCTTTCGCGGATGCGGCTCGTCATGAATGCCACGGCGCATGGAGACACCGTCCTCCTCGTCGTTCCACTCCTCCCACTCCTCCGGCGCAATGCGCACGCCTCCCGTCACCGTGAAGGCCAAGCCCGGCTCGACCCAACTCCGACGCAGTGGTCGCCATGCCGGGGGCATCACCATCAACGAGGGCCGCCGCCGCGAGCCCTCACCTCCCCGCCACCACCACCGCCTTGTCAGGCAGAAGACGGTGCCTGGCACGGCGGTGGTGAAGCAGGAGCACCTTGACATGGCCGCCGCCGACGAGACGACCATGAAGTGGGCGCGTGACGACTACGTCCGCGAGGAGATCGAGGCTTGCCACCGTGCCCGCCGTGAGGAGGAGCTCGTCGGCCTGATCCTCCTCGACGATGACAGCGATGGCGAGGTGCCAAGGCCCTCCAACCCTGACCTGCACCGTTTCTGCGACACATGGCAGGGCTACAGCAGGGACGGCGCCCGCGGCGCGCAGGACGGCGATGGCGGCGACTACACCAATTTCTATAAGCTCCTTGGCATGTAGAATGCAGCGGCGAACGACGGGACGACGACGGAGTCGACGTAGTTTTTTTTCTTAGTTTTGTAATATATTTTTAAATGAAAATCAAACTTTGGACCGGTTTTATGACCTTAAATGGGCCAAAAACAATGGTTGGGGGCGCCCGTGGGGCGGCGACTGAGAAGCCGAGCCCCCCAGGCCGATTTTAGCGCCGGCTTCGCCCCAGTCGGCGCTAAAATCGACCCCTGGGAAGCCAACGGCTGAGATGCTCTTACAGATTCCAATACCTAGGGAGAACAGTATATCTCGGCTTGGGATTTAGGGGCTGCTTGGTTACTTAGCAAAGCTCATCATTTGGCTGTTTGGCAACTTTGGCTAGTGTTTGGTGAGACCAATTGCTGAAAATTGGGGCCCAACCAACCAGCTGACAATTTGTTGGAGTTGTTGAAATTTGGCTTCTAACCAAGCAGGCTGTTGGCACTATACCTGACCAAACCTCAGGCTGGGCCTAAAAAAGCCCAGCGTTAGAAACCCAGGCCCGAGCCCGGCTTGGCCTGACCATCAGGCTTGATATTTGGGCCCAGGCTCGGCCCGAGCCCAAAGAAAGCCTGGCCCGGCCCGGCAGGCCCAGCCCAACATAGGCATAAATCTAGTTTTCAACGGGCCCGTCCCGGCCACCGGGCTCAAAATCTAGGCCCAAGCCCGGCCCGTGGGCAAGGTCGGGCCGGGCCAGGCCGACCGGGCCGGGCTGCCCATGGCCAGGTCTGGTTGGCACACACCAAAGAAAATGACTACTATGACTAAAGATGGTGGAAGCATCTGAAAAGGGTTTAAAGGTCAAAGCATTTGAATAACCATGATTATGGAAACACAAATTAACCCCATGATGTTAACAAGGTTTGCAGCCTTCTGAACACTAGCCAAATACAGATACCCAAGAGATTAATATCAATGCTCCTTGACATCTCTGGGATGCAAATACAGATACATTTCAGATCTCCACGTATGATCCATCCATTGTGTCTAGGAGTTGTAGTTGCTACGACATTCCAAAGGAGGCAACCTGTTGATTAATAAGGTCATGCATGAGATCCCGGTTTGCGAAAAATAAGCACATTTGTTCAGGGATGGTAGAGACAGCAAAACACTTTTTCTAAAGTAGTGCAGATCTGAAATTGCATCGAACAGTGAATTCATTTGCAGTATGCAAATGAATCTAGAATTAATTGCTTTGGCCATATTACTGGTGCATACGTTATTATAAAAAAGGAATAATCAGCAGAAGCTCTTATAAACCAATGCTAATCGGCTGAGATCCCAGTTTGTAAAAAGGTTACTTCAGTGGTGGTATGAATAATCAAAATAGGAAGCTGGCAACTGTACCAAGAAAAGCGGAAACAGTTTAAAAAATTGGAAGTGAAGTGTAATAATCTGTTTAAAAGCAGAGTTCAGTTCAGAAGCTACCTGCAAGTGTTCAAAATTCAGAATGTTCAGAACTGGAAAACCCAGTGAAGGGAGAGAAGGAACAACCTCGATGCAAGCTTTGTGCTACCAATCAATTTGAACGTCTGCAATCTTGCTTATCCAATGTTCAGATTATTGTAATTTTTACATCTAAAAATGCTTAACTATGTAAACCATGTTTAATCACTGTAAACAAAACATGGGTGCTGCCTCTTCGATATAAAGGGCACAGGGTGGATAGGCAGCTATTTATGATAAACCAATTTTATAGTTTCTTTACTTTCCCTGTAAATCTCTATCTGTATATCAGTTTGCAAGTCAACTGTCTTTGGTCCTCTATTGCAGTTCAGTTTCTTTACTTCTGCTGTAAACTCGCTATCTGTATATCAGTCTGCAAGTCAGCTGTCTTTGGGGATTCCATCGGCACTCCTTTAGGTCCTGACACTCATCCCCTACTGCTGTGTCTCAGGTGATCATTTTTTTTTCCATATATCAGAGATTTTGGCATGTATTACTATGATGGATCTGCAAGGGAAGGTACATGGCCTCCCTAGTTCTCCAATTGGTTTACTAACTGATGATTCTATCTTACGTAGATATTTGCGTACTGTGGTGGTACTAGAAAGATTTATGGTTTCGTAGTGGCTTTGGGTTTGAATTCTGTGTAGTCGCTACAGCATCCCAAATGAGGCAGCCTGTTGATCAATAAGGTCATGCATGACATTCCAGTTTGCAAAAAATAAGCATATTAGTTCAGGGATGGTAGAGACAGTAAAACACATCACTAAAGTAGTACAGTTCTCAGATCGCATCGAACAGTGAATTCCTTTGCAATATGCAAATGAATCTAAACTTAGTTGCTTTGGCTTTATTCATGCTGATAACCACATTATTGGTATATAATTGATTAGGAGAAATGAATAATCAGCAGAAGCTCTTACAAGCATTTAGCTATTAACAGTCCAAACTCAGTATGACTGGCAACAGAAAGAGAGGTACCACTATATAATCAAAATGGCAAGTTGGCAACTGTACTAACAAAAAAAGAAGAATCTATCTCAAAAAAATGAAGTGAAATGTAATAACTGAACATGTTCAAAAATGCAGTGAGTGATATAGAGCTGAAGACTATTGCTCGATATTATAACATCATTGCGACTGAAGGGTATAAATAGACAGCACTACGGCTAGAGCTAGTATCAATGGTGTTCTTTAGGCATAAATATACCAAACAAGAAACAAAGGAAAAGTTAAAGGAAAAATAGAACACAAGCAAACATTTGATGAAGGCTAACACAATGTAGAAAGTGCAGTTTACTCGTATTGCAGAATAAAAATGACCTATTCTTTCTCATCTTCAGAATATCGAAACTGAAAAGTTCATCTGATGGCCAGAAAAGGAAAACAACATGATACCTTGTCTACATTTCATCAAGCACCTTCAACTTGAAGACACGCCTTGTTGCGTACCAAAGAGCGAGGCCAAGGCATAATGTAGGGATGGACATGACTGTCATAGTTCTTCTGAAAGAGCAAGTCCATGTCGTATTCCTCCAGGTCTATGGATAGGAACCAGCAAGGAAGAGTAGCATCTTCGAAGGTCTCATGGGTAGAGAAGTAGACAACTCCATCGACAACACTGACAACCTTGAGCTGGCCATGTTCCTCTAGTGTTCCCCCGGTCTCCTCAACAATGTCATCCAACTGAAACAGCTGGCCTCTCACCCACACCTCGACGCCGTCATCGCGAACCTTCCAGAGCCAAACATAAAGGTTGAAATCAATCGCAACGACGCAGCAGAGCACCCCATCACTGGTCTTGCCAACCCTGAACATGCTAGTCCGTCCTTTCAAGTTGTCCGGGAGATCTACCCGGGAGAAGTGCAGTGTGGTGGTGTCGAGCACGAGCATGGCGGCTTCATCCGAGTACACCCAGTAGACGAACCCATCCACGATCTTGCCAGTGGTAAGCCAGTGCTCGTGCTCGTCGGACAGAGGCGTCTCCCTCAGAGCTTCGGAGTAGGGGAGGACCTGCCACGCCCCGGTGTCCGAGGAGAAGACCGCCGCGCGCGCCCGCGTGTCGTCGTGGCAGGCGTACATCACGCGGAACGCCCCGTCGAGCTCCTCGGGGGCGTGGATGTGGTAGTCGAGGCCGTTGTAGTGGCCCTGGCAGTCGCCGTAGAACTCGTCCGGCAGCGGCGGCAGGAGATCCAGCGCCAGCGTGAGCGGGTTGTAGGCGAGGGCATCCCGCGTGTAGATGTGCTCCAGGACCAGGTACCCGTCGTGGCAGTCGCTTATCTCCCAGCCGGGACGCGCGTCGTCGTCGTCGTCGGGGAGGCCGGTCAGGAAGAAGTCCCCGCGGCGGACGGCGGCCCGCCGGTCCGGGTCGTCCCGGCGGCGGACCGGCGCGAAGGTGGGGATGGCTGGGCCGTCGGGGTCGAAGAAGATGCCCAGGAGCGGCTGCGGGTGCAGCTCGCGGAAGCGGCGGCGGAAGGCGGGGGACGAGCGGACCGCGTCGAGGAAGGTGCGGCAGGCGAAGGCCGCGCGCACGAGGCTCGGCAGGGACGGGAGGAGGAGGAATATCTCGCGGAGGAGGTCGCCGCCGAGGCCGGTTAGAGTGGTATCGGCGGGTCCCGCTGGCGGCGCACTTGGTGGTTGCTCGGAGGCCATGGCGAACCGCCGCCGCTGCAACGGCAATGGGGAATTCGGGATTGCAACCTCGCCAGCGGTGGGTGAGTGCAACTGCAACACTGGCTATGGGCCATGGGCCAACCGGCCTAGTGAACTACTCAAGCAGAAGAAACACTCTACCTCCCATGAAAAACCCTTCGATCCCCACTCAAAAAAAAAATGAAAAACCCTTCGCCGAATTTTTTTTGTGATAATTTATTTTCCGCATTTGCTAATCTTCAGGTGCCTGCAACTTTTTCGAATGTATGTTGATTCCCGTGAAGCGCGAAGCTGAAGGTGAGGACGGTGTGAGGAACATCGGCCACGAAAAGGCCAAGTTGTGTACGAGCGGGAGCCGGCAGGAGCGGGTCCGAAACTTAATCGGGAGGAGGGACGTGGGTGCGGAAGGTGCTTCGGGGCTGTTCCGCCCAAGGCGAAGCTTTGAGGGACGGCCGCGGGCAGTGGGCAGCACGACGATGGGGTAGGGTGAGACGATGATAGCCAACGGCCGTGAGGATGGAGGCACACGATTATGGCTCGGTATGCCAGCGGGTGCGTGGGAAAGAGAATGAACATGGTTCGGCGGGCTCGAGGAGAAAAATGAATGCAAAAGTCGTTGGATGTCAATTTGATTGTCAGGAAAGAAAGTGACATATTGATTTTTTTTTCTAGAAGTTGCGTTCAACAATTCCCGGTCGGTAAATGTTTGCGTTCTTGGAGTTTTCTTGCATAGTTGCGCATCTAATGTTTTTTGTATCTACATTCATGTCATCTTTTCTTTCAAAAATAAGGTTGTAAACCATGCCCTCTGCATCTTTGTGATGCTCTTATTTTATAAAAAAAATGTGAACAATTGTTTTTACATTGCACGAGCATTTTTTTAATGTGTGATGACTTTTTTGAAAATGAAGCAACTAAATTTTTGAAATGTATATTTATAATATTTTGACATACATAAAAAGTAAAATAATATAAAACTAAAGGAAGAACAACCAAATATAAGAAAAATTGAACAAAACAAGCGAAAAAAGGAAACCGAATTGAACGACCGCTATTGGGTCAGCTCATTGCGGAGGCGGCTTGAGATGAGTTGCATGTACTTCTCGCGGCAAGCAAGACATCGGCGCTCCCAGGTTAACATGATATATTATTAAAACCTCAACTCATTACTCGGTTTCGATCATTTCGCGAGTTGAGCTTGGTTTGATCGATCTATTTCTTGGTTTCGATTAAAAAGATTACATCTGTCATTTATTCATTTGGGTCAGAGTAGCACAATAATCGGCTGCATGGTGCAGTTTAGTGGAGCTTCGACTGTTCTCCTTTTTAAAACCAGAAAAGAGTATTTTTGTTCTTTATTGAAATGTATGGATTTAAAAATATTCATAAATTTTGTAAAAATAATTGTGAAATTAAAAATATCAACAAATTGTAAAAATGTACATGGATTTTAAAAAGTATTCTAGAATATTTTTTAAAATAGAAGTCTTCATAAAATGGAAAAACTGAAAATTAAAAAGGAAAACAAGATATTACAAAAACTAATAAAACTCACAAAAATACTAAAAATTGGGAGAATGCAAAAACGGAGCAACCATACTGGGCAAGCCCACTAGTGTCGTGGGGGGTGGGCTGAGGGCACAAGCCTAGTCGATATCCCTCGACCTATGTGCAAAATAGGATTGACCGCTCCTGAACACAAGGTAGTATTATATACCGCTTATTGAGGGTGTTAGGCCTCTTTCGCTGAATGGGTACTTTGATGAGCTGCCAAGTTTCGCTCAAACAAAAAAATGAGCTGCCAGGTACCCCTTAAGAAAAAAGATGAACTGTCAAGTACCTTAAAACGCTTAGCAACTAAAGTCCTCCATGCGTAGGCGCTTAGCCTTTTATTGATAAGGTCTCTTTGTTTAATTATTAAGCAAAAATGCTAAACTTAGGGGCCTCTTACAGGTGCTTCACGAGCCCTTTCCTACTAATCTCTCCACTCCTTGATTTTCACCAGGGTGGGGGCCCTCCCTCCCCCTTAATCCAATTACAACTTGACAAATTAATATCACCCCATAAAACATCTGTACCTTTCGTCGATGTAGCATTACTCATTATTAGGCGTGGACTTAGAATTGTGTTTTCACCTACGTATACATGCTTAGCATCATTTCTTCATGTGGCACCATATTACTATTCTTCCTTTTAATTAACTTGCTACATCAGTTTTTTTGCTTAATTGACAAACCCTAGCACATTTACAAGGTCGAGCATTGGGAGAGGCCTTAGCATTTGGCCTCTAACCAAGAAAGCCTCACAAGCAACACGTGTCTACAAAGCACTTGGTCACCTGGACAGTAATAGAAAATACCACGTTCACTCTAAAATTTGTGACAGGACCACGTGCATGGAAAACAAAAGAAATGTCCAATGAAAAATGGTAAAGTAAAAGAAATTTCAAATGAAAAAGGTAAAGTAAAAGAAATGTCCATGTCTCACAACTAAAATCTTCACGTATGACAAAATGTCGATGTAATTTTCATTTTTTTACAATATTGGATATATCTAAATAGTTGATTCCCACTTTATCTACTATCTTAACAACACACATGTCATTTCATCAAATATCCACCACAACATTCATGAGAAAAAGTTTTTCATTGTTAGTTTATTACATGCACACATGCCACCTCATTTTTCAAATACACAATACTCAGATACAATATGTAATAATGTTGTTTAGTTTTACTTCATATATTATTAGTTCAACTATTCATGTTTTCCACAATCAAATCCCTTAAATTATATTGTGCGGGGTATCCTCTAGTTTCGAGGAAAGTAGCATTGTTTAATGCACGAACATTCTGAAAGGTAAACGACACTTTCTAGAAAATATATGAATATTTAGAGAAAATCATTTATAATTTTTAAAATTGTGTGCCCCATTTTTCAAATACATATCACTTTTCAAAATTACATGATATATTTAAAATTTAGTGAAATATACTGTAAAAAAATGAAATTAATATATATTTGAAGCATGAACACTTTCACAAATTATATGGATATTTTTAGAGGACTTTTAAAAATACATTAACATTTTTCCAAATTACATTAATAATTTATAAAATTACAAGTGTATTTACAAAATTCTAAATACTAATTTAGAAATACACTAACATTTATTATAAAGTATTCATGTTTTTGTAATATTATATTTCTGCTATACAACAAGAAAAATAAGGAGAAAAAGGAATAAAAAAAGAGAAATAGAAATAGAAAATAGTGAAAAGAGCAAAAAAATAACAAAAATAAAATAGGAAAAGGATAAAAACAGATAACCAAAAGAAATGGAAAGGAAGATTTCAGAAGCGTGAACGCGCGTGTCCATGTTTCACTACACGATTGGCTCGAGGGCATCGGATATAGTGTATTCCACGTGTACACTATGTTGACCGTGGTGCATGGTGACGTCATGTTCAGCTGGATGATGTTGTGTGGATTGCACCGTACCACGGTTTCCTGCTAGTGCACCCAAAAAAACGTGTAAAAATCGTAAAACGCAAAGAAAACACATTTTTTTAGGAAAATGCCATCTTTATTAAATTTAAATAATTGTTACATCATCACCCAGCAAAGCTAAAATAAAACCTAGGGTTATCCAGTCATAAAGATGGTGGATTATCCCTGCCAAACCAATAGCTCACGTGTGGGAGTCCGGAACTAAGGGGTCCTCAGGCTGCTGGCCTATCTCTATGGGCCGGCCTCATGAGCCACTTCGGTCAGCCGATGATATATGCAAGGAAGATTTCACAAGACTTGGTGATCAAGACAAGGATTTCTCTCCATCGACGTAGTCGACTAGGACTCTGGTTATCCTAGGCCTCCGGTGTGTTATATAAGTCGAGGCCATGCTAGACATTACATATATCATCATATGTTAATCTTATTACCCTTAGGGTTTAGACCAGATCATACGATCTCGAGGTAGATCAACTATGTACTTGATACCCCATATTCAATACAATCAAAGCAAGACGTAGGGGTTTACCTCCATTAAGAGGGTTCGAACCTGGGTAAATATCGTTTTCCTTGTCTCCTGTAACCCATCAATTCAAGACCCACAGTTCGGGACTCCCTACCCGAGATCTGCCGGTTTTGACACCGTTGTTGGTGCTTTCAATGAGAGTTTTGCTGTGGGATCGCTAAAGGATTGATGACTCGTCTGCTTATTGGTAGCAGTTTTTTCTGGACAACGAACTTGTGTTCGTTGTTCCATTTTCCTCAAGCGTCACTTTGACGATTGTTTCGATGGAATTTTGCGGAATTGTATCTACAACAACCCTGCAAAAACTTTGTCACGTTCCGATGGAGGAATCTTCGGCAATCTCCGATATACCGGAGCCGTGCCAAATCTAGACGGGAATGTCGATGAGTTTAGTGCAAGGTGTCGGACATCTGTTGGAAAATCTCACCGTTCATCGCGTGCGGAATTCCTATACCAATCACCCCTCAAAATTTCAGCTTGATCCGACTGTCCAAACTCCGGAAAACGTCCGATGAGTACAACGAATTCTGGATCTATTTTCTATGGGAAAACGAATCCGACCCATGTTCATCTATTTCACGAACAGGTTGTGGGACGTCCTTTTTGAAGGAAATTTTCTCATCACCTTGACGAGCCGACAAAGAGTTCGACATCGCGAGGGTCAAACTATCATTAAGGAGAACCTCGTCACCCCAAGGGTTGCACGGGTCGGGCACGTTCATTAAGGAGAATCTCGTCACCCCTGTGGGCCATGAGTCGCCGTCTCCATGCACTTTGGCCACCCGTCGACTTACTTAACAACCGCCTCGCTTGACTATACTCACGGCACGGACCGTCTTGAATATAATTCTAGAGCCGCCATTAGATTGACCTGCCCCAATAGGACGGTTTATACCGCGGGGTTATATCCCTGATATTACGCCCCAGATTTATTTGAATTCATTCATGTCAATTTCTCTTCCCTTCTTTGGCGGCTCACCTTCAGACTTATGTTCCACATGGATCTCACAATGCCGGCTTGTAATACTTCCAGCCTTTGCCGCTCTTTTACGCTGTCCACTAGTGACGTCGTCCGCCACTAATTTAGTAGGCCAATAATGACATAATGGCAAATCCGATTGTATCTGTTTATCCCAAAAATCGAGGTGTCTTCTTTTCCTGAAATTTACTGTGTTTCCTCGATTGTTGCGCTTGTTAGTTGCCTCCTAGGGCTCCCCCCTTTAAATATTTACCGAGGGGTCCCCCTCTCATCTTTCACTTCGTCTCTTTACTCCCTCTTCCTCGAACCCGGAGCTTCCTTGCGTCACCGTTGTTACCTGCTCGTCGTCGGCGACCGCTCCTGAGACCGTAGCAGCATTTCTTATTCGCCAGGAACCTCTAGTGTGTCTTTGCCGCCATCTGTGATCACTCAGGTAAGCCTTCTCCCCTGGCCTAGATCCATTGTAGTTCGTCGGAGTTTTCGAGTTCTTCGATAGTTCTTCTTTGGTTCATCACTATTGCTGGTTTCGTGTGTAGATCCCGTAAGTTTAATCATGAGAATAGAGTGGTAGGAGTGACGGCTTCGTTTTACGCATAGCATACTTTAATCTGCCCGAGCATTCAATGAACTGTACTGTCACTGCTCCCCTGCTCTGCCATTAGGTCTAGCAATTATCTTGCTTTTTAGAAATATCCTTAGATCCACAATCGTAGTTGCTCTGGTAGAAATTTGTTTGTCCCATACTTAGTGAAGAAGCTAGAAGCCTCTGATTTAGTCTGAGCTGCCCATATGTTCTGGCCGGCCCGTCAGCATGGACTTAACCTGCCGTGTAATAAACTATCGGGTTAAGATGTTGGCTCCTTATAAGGCAATTTTACCCATAGCGAATAGCCAAGTCGTCTTTACTTTAGCCACACATTTTAAGTCGTCCCTTCATCTTATTCAGGCAGCTCATCATGTCAAAATCCACCACCTGCAACTGGGTGGCCACTCAAGTTCCTGACACCATTTTAAAAGATTACCAAGATCAAGGGTTTCTGCCGCCTCAAGACGTAATTGGCTGACGGGTTATCCTTGGAGAAGAAATTCCACACCCGGAGGAAGGACAAGTAGTAATATTCTTGGACCATCTTCTCAGAGGTTTCTCACATCCTCGGTCAAAATCCTTTCGAGATGTTCTGCATTTCTCCCACCTACATCCTCCAGACCTGGGTCCCAACTCCATGTCCAATCTTTGCTAATTCCAAGTGTTTTGTGAGGTGTATCTGCAAATGGAACCCTCTGATTCCCTCTTCAGGGAATTCTTCTACTTGAACCGGTAAACCGAATGCACAAATGGCCCTAGCCTAGAACTTGGCGGGGTCTCGATCCAGAGGCGAAGAGACGTCCTCTTTCCTACTGCCACTCTACCAAGTCATCCTAAGGGGTGGAATAAAATTTGGTTTTATTGTCGGAACACCGCCCCTGCTGACGAGAACCCCTTGCTGGGTTACAGACCCAGGCGCCTTCCCATGGATTTTGATCCTCCTAGCTGGGCTCCCTAAGAGGACCGTTCTCAACACGCCCCCATCTACCCAAAGTTGAGGGCTTTACTAGCCAATTGGCTAACTGGAGTCGACTTAACCCGGTGATGGGTGTCTTGGAGAATCTTTCCACTCGGCCACCGCAACAACTTGATGCACACTTATTCCGGGGATTTAAATGATGCCCAAAGGTACATCAACTTTTCTTTAGATGACGAGGAGATAAACCGGATCGTGAAGAAGCTGTTGGGTAAAAATCAAGAAACTTGCAGCAAAGACGGGTTGGAGCCTTTCTATGCTCTCAACCTGGCCCCTTCGGTAAAAAGTCCTTGATACTTCTACCCGGCTTTATGAATATTGTCTTTTTAGCTTTTAAATTTTCTTATGTTTGCTCTGATTGCCAATTTTTTCAGGCCAAGTCTCCTTTTTTGGACAGGAAACGAGGCAAAACTCTGGCTAATAAGCCCAAAGCCACCCCAAGCATGAAGGATAAGGCGGACACTGAAGGTCCGTCTCAGATGGACGAAGCAACTGCTACTAATGCTTAATCAGAGGTAGAATTTAACTTTGCTCATGTTTCACCGAATCTAGCTGATGCCTCCTCTTCTTAGGGCGATTTTGAAACAAACCAGACTAAAGATATTGAGGTAATTTCCATTTACTCCGGCTTGGAATCCTTGATGCCAGCAAGAACAAGACGGGTCATTCAGAAAGTAAGCTTCTCTCATCCGGATGCTTATTTGGATCCCAACTTTGTTTTGAAGAAAACTCAGCATAAGGCGAAGCGCAAGACTCGGAGTAGTGACGGTGATCTCGCAGATAGCTTACCCAATAAGTTGGCTACTCATAAGCGTCCAACTCAGGTATCTTTTAATCCAACTCTTCTTTTTTCTGAGGCTCATTACCAATCTTTTAATTATTCCGGTTTTATTTACTAGGCGTCACCTACTTCACGAGGCGACTCTACTGCCTCAAAACTGTAACCCTTTGTCATCAATCCTGGGTAAACTTCTTTTATTATATGTTGCCTTATGTAATTCTTCAAACCCGCATGCTCCTCATTTTGTCCTATTTTTTATAGGGCTAAGGCGAAGAAGAGAAAAGTTGGTGAGCCGTCCATTGATGTCGATGCCTCTAAACCGGGGATCCAAATCTGACGGACCATGAAATCCACGCTGATCAACATGAAGATCATCAAGAAATCCAAACTGATTTACCCCTTCAACCTGAGCCATCGAACTTTGAAGTTGTGGATGTTGATGCTGATCCGGTGACTAATCTTGACTTGCCCGGTCCTCCAGAACCAAGAAATGTTCCTTGCGTTGATAATGAAGAGGTCATTATTATCGGGTCGGGTTACACCGCTCCTGGAATCTCCACGATACTCACAAAATGTGTTGCTAAAAATGAAACAACAACACCTGAAGAGGGGAAAACCAAACTGGATCTTCGAAGTTATGAAAATATGAGTGCTGAGGAACTGCATGCTCGTTACTTGGACCGTCTTGCTACAAGCCGGGAGATGGAGGTCGGTTTAGTTACCATGATGAAAAGTTGATACGAGGTATGTTCCTTTATGCTGCATGCTCCATGTATCCCTTTGTAGCCCCCAAGGGCCAGCTCATCTCCTTGAGATGAGTCAGGTCTTTTTAATAATAAGAATTCTACATGTATCCCCCAAGGGCAGGCTCACCTCCTTGAGATGAGTCGGGTCTTCTAATAATAAGAATTCGACCTGTAGCCCCCAAGGGCCTTCTCATCTCCTTGAGACGAGTCGAGTCTTGTTAATATAATTGCTTTTGAAAAAAAATGATATGCATTAGCCCCCAAGTGTCAAGTATATTGCTTGCAATCTGCTGGAGACTTGTGAAATTTGTCTCATATTATATTTCATGTTGCTGCCAGTTTATGATTGTGGGAAATGATGACCCCTATTATGCAGGAATCTTTGAAAGCCGTCGAGTCCAAAGGGACCGGCTGGATAAAAATCTTGAAAAGGGAAAAGACGCCCAAGTAGTCGTTGAGGAGAAGCTTCGTCTTGCTTTGGAGGAGTTGGAGAAAGCCAAGTCATATTTTGAAAAACAAAATAAATCCTTTGAGGCTGAAAAAACCGCCTTATTGAAGCACGTAGAACAAGCCGAGGGCCGATTGAAACCCATCACAGAAGAACTATCCGGGTTAAAACGGCACATTGCCCAAGTGGACCAAGCCATCTTTGGTAAGTATCTTGTAAGAATTCTTGTCATCCAAAAAATATCTGTGTGAATGGATAAGTCGCATGTCGACTTATATTCCTGAATTGAACTTGCAGGGCCGAGGGTAACTAGTTTCCAAGATAACTGCGTGCTTATTTTGAAAGCTATTTATGTGTTGTCTGAACAATTGTACGCCGGAAGCTATTTTGCTATAAGGGCAGTCATGGGAAACAAAGAATCAATAAATATGCTCACAAACGTGCTAAAGTTCCTCTCCACGATCCGGCAGCAAGTTGAAGAGCTGAAGAGATCAGCCGCCCGAGTCAATGCAACATCCTCTCTGAGCCAGGCTTTTGCCTATTCGGCGGAACTTTATCCAACAGAAATGGTCAAAGGGTTTCCCGAACTTAAAGATGATGGCTCATTTTTTGGTGATGCTGCTTATCGTAAGTGTGTTAACATATCACGAGTGTTGCCCACATAGCTTGTTGCTGAAATGGAGCTGGACGGCTATCGGGTGGCTTACGATGCTAAGAACGCATGAGTCCGGCCACCATCCTTTTTATCGGTGAGCCTGACTCCTCGTCATCACAAGCACTTGTTTGCCCCCAATGTCGACCCGTCCTCCATTCGAAATGAAGAAGCTATTTTTCATGCCTTGACCCATTGCAACTGGGATATGGAAAACCTTCAAATTGAAGACCCCGAAGATTCAGTAGAAGATGACATGGAGGCGGCTCAGACGAGTGGTCAGGCCGATTATTATCCCGAGTATCACAGAAGGCAAGTTGCCAAAATGATGATATGAAATTTTGCAGTCATCAGACAGATGACCCCAGCCACAATCATGGGGCAGACTATTTTGTGGCTCCTTGAGCCTATAATAGGAGTAGTTTGAAAACTGATCCCTAAATGCTATCATGCCATCGTGCATTGTTGTATCCAAGAAACCCTTGTGTTTTTGGTCTTGATCAGACAAGTCATAATTATGCTGCTCTTTTTGCCTTGTTCTGAAGTATCTATTTGTTGTACTCAACAAGTATTCGATGAAAAAAGGATGGATAAGTCCTGAAGTGAGCCAGAAAAAGAACTTTGTTCTCAAGGCTCAAATCTTTTGAGTCTCCCCCCATTAATATTTGAGGAAGACATGGATTCTATGATGGTCATTGTTTTCATTGCAGCTAATAACCCGGATGCTCATGAATGAGCTGGTAGTGGAAGCAGGGCATTCCTGAAATATTGTGGTGATTGCATAATCTTTTTAACATTATAGGATATCGTTAATAAGCCGGCCCGGTGGGACTCGACAAGAATAAACTGGCTTTCGAGGCTCAGAAACATAGATATGCTCTTCAAAACTGGCTTTGAGGACTCCAATCATTCGATCTTGGTCCTAACAGACCATGATGTGGATTGGGCAAAAAATGTTTATTTGTCCCTGCGCAAATACGAGTATGTAGGTGTGGTGTAATAATGTGATAACATAAGGCAAATGATGCATATGATACCAGAAAATAAAAAAAACCGACTTTCGAGGCTCGACGTAAAGACCGGATTTCGAGGCTCGAGTCTTGCTTCAATGAATCGGGTATGATAACCCATGGTTTATCCTAGCTTTATGTATGTCGGCTCTCACATGACTCAGTCTGATGCTTTAACCTTGGTAAGTTAAGAGTCCAACAAGGATTGACTTCTCAGGAGTTCATGGGGTCATCTGATCGGAGTCGCATCAAGCATACAGGCAGGTTTCACCATACATGGTTTTTTCTACCGGGTCAAGAGGGTGAGAAATATGAACTCGATGAGTTGGAAGCCCCCTAATGCCCAAATAATTATGGCATTTCTTCGCCGGGTTGCAAAGGTGAGAAAGCTGAACTCGATGAGTTGGCAGCCCCACAAGCGCCCAGTGTTTCAAAGAATAAAGATTCATGCTCAATTTGCAGGTTGAAACAAAAAAGAGCCCTGACTTTATTATATCTAAAACATAAAGAAGTATATACAGAAACTGCATGGGGGGTTACAAAAAGGAGCCAGTGGCTCTAAGTATAGTAAGACCTCAGGTGTCCCGAAGCCAGCTTGCTTTCTTCTTTGGAGGTAAAAAAATCTTCTTATAGACACTTCAGACAATATGCTTTTATTTAAGGGCTTAAGTACTAATGGTACTAACCATTGTTCAGCTGCTTAGGACTACTCTGGAATCCGCCTTGGTTAGTATGCTGACTGTTGGAAATATGCCCTAGAGGCAATAATTAATTGGTTATTATCATATTTCCTTGTTCATGATAATCGTTTATTATCCATGCTATAATTGTACTAATCAGAAACTCAGATACATGTGTGGATAGATAGACAACACCATGTCCCTAGTATGCCTCTAATAGACTAGCTCGTTGATCAAAGATGGCTATGGTTTCCTAGTCATGGACATGAGATGTCATTTGATAACGGGATCGCATCATTAGGAGAATGATGTGATGGACAAGACCCAAACTACAAACATAGCATATGATCGTGTCAGTTATTGCTACTGTTTTCTGCATGTCAAGTATTTGTTCCTATGACCATGAGACCATGCAACTCACTGACACCGGAGGAGTACCTTGTGTGTATCAAACGTCGCAATGTAACTGGGTGCCTATAAAGGTGCTCTACAGGTATCTCCGAGGGTGTCTGTCGGGTTGGCATGGATCAAGACTGGGATTTGTTACTCCTTGTGACGGAGAGGTATCTCAGGGCCACTCGGTAATACAACATCACAATAAGCCTTGCAAGCAATGTGACTAAGTGTTAGCCATGGGATCTTGTATTACGGAGCGAGTAAAGAGACTTGCTGGTAACGAGGTTGAACTAGGTATGGAGATGCCGACGATCGAATCTCGGGCAAGTAACATACCGAAGAACAAAGGGAACAACATACGGGATTAATTGAATCCTTGACATAGAGGTTCGACCGATAAAGATCTTCATAGAATATGTAGGAACCAATATGGGCATCTAGGTCCTGCTATTGGTTATTAACCGTAGAGGTATCTCGGTCATCTCTACATAGTTCTCGAACCCGCAGGGTCTGCACACTTAAGGTTCAGTGATGTTTCGGTAGTATAGAGTTATGTATGGTGGTGACCGAAGGTTGTTCGGAGTACCGGATGAGATCCTGGACATCACGAGGAGCTCCGGAATGGTCCGGAGGTAAATATTGATATATAGGAAGTCCTATTTTGGTCATCGGAAAAGTTTCGGGCTCATCGGTAGTGTACCGGGAGTGCCGGGAGGGTACCGAGGGACCATCGAGAGGGGTGTCTCGACCCAAGAGGCTACATGGGCTGTGGGAGGAGGTAAACCAGCCCCTGGTAGGCTGGCCGAAGCCTCCTCTAAGGGCCCATGTGGCTAGACTGGTTTGAGAAGGAAAAAATCCAAAGGTGGAGAGGTGGAAAGAGTTTCTAAGTGGAAAGGAGGAATCCTACTCCTAATAGGATTGGAGTAGGACTCCTCCACCTCCTATTTCAACCAAGCCTTGAGGGTTTGAGCCTGCCTCCTCCCCTCCCTCCCTCCTATATATACTAGAGGATTTAGAGGGAAAAGCTAACCCTAATAGCCACGTGCTACCTCTCCTCTAGATCGCAGTTTCTCCTCTAGATCGGTTTTCAGCGGTGCTTAGGTGAAGCCCTGCTGGAATAGCTCCACCACCATCGCCGCAATGCCATCATGCTGTCGGAGAACTCATCTACCTCTCCACTCCGTCTTGCTGGATCAAGAAGGCGGAGATCGTCATCGAGCTGTACGTGTGCTGAACGCGGAGGTGTCGTCCGTTAGGTGCTAGATCGGAAGGATAGTGATCAAGATCGCGAGACGATTCGTGATTGGATCGCGGGACAGATCGTGATTGGATCACGAGATGGATTGTGATGGGATCGTGGGGCGCTCGGTGATTTGGATCGCGAAGACGTTCGACTACATCAACCGTGTTTCTTAACGCTTCCCGCTTAGCGATCTACAAGGGTATGTAGATCCACTCTCCCTCTCGTAGATGATCATCACCATGGATAGATCTTGTGTGTGCGTAGGAAATTTTTTGGTTCCCATGCAACGTTCTCCAACAGTGGCATCATGAACTAGGTCTATGTGTAGATGAGATCTCGAATAGAACACAAAGAGTTTGTGGGCATTGCTGCTTAGATTGCTTCCTCCCTTGGTCATGTTTTGGTTCAGCGGTATTGTGGGATGAAGCAGCCCAGACCAACCTTACTCATACACTTACGAGAGATTGGTTCCATCGACTAACGTGTAACTTCGTTGCAAAAAGATGGCTGGCGGGTGTCTGTTTCTCCTACTTTAGTTGGATCGGATTCGACAAAGGCGGTCCTTGAGAAGGTTGAAAAGCAATTTATATATCACATTGTGGTTTTGCGTAGGTGAGAATTGTTCTTGCTAGATACTCGTAGCAGCCACGTAAAACTTGCAACAACAATTAGAGGATGTCTAACTTGTGTTTCCAGGGTATGTTGTGATGTGGTATGGCCAATTACATGATGAGACATATGTGATGTATGAGATGATCATGTGTTGTATAGAATATCACGACTTGCATGTTGATGAATATGGCAACCGACAGGAGCCATAGGGTTGTCTTTAATTATTGTATGACCCGCGTGTCAATCATTAAGCGCTATGTAATGCTTTACTTTATTGCTAAACAGTAGCTATAGTAATATGAGCATGGTGGGCACGACAACCCTGATGGCGACACAATGATGGAGATCATGATGATGGAGATCATGGTGTTATGCCGGTGACGATGGAGATCATGCCGGTGCTTTAAGGATGGAGATCAAAAGCACAAGTTCATGGCCATATCATGTCACTTATGATTTGCATGTGATGTTAATACTTTTATGCACCTTGTTTTGCTTAGGACAACGGTAGTATTATAAGGTGATCCCTCACTTAAATTTCAAGATAAATTGTGTTCTCCCTGAGTGTGCACCGTTGCGAAAGTCCGTCGTGTCGAGACACCACGTGATGATCGGGCGTGATAGACTCTACGTTCACATACAATGGTGCAAGCCAGTGTTGCACATGCGGAACACTCGGGTTAAACTTGACAAGCCTAGCATGTACAGACATGGCCTCGGAACACAAGAGACCGAAAGGTCGAACATGAGTCATATAGTAGATATGATCAACATGATGATGTTCACCATTGAAACCACCTCAACTCACGTGATGATCGGACTTGAGTTGGTGAATTTGGATCATGCATGACTCGAATGACCGGAGGGATGTCAATTTGAGTGGGAGTTCTTAAGTAATATGATTAGTTGAACTCATTATCATGAAGATAGTCAGTAGTGTCTTTGCAAATTATGTTATAGCTCATGCTTTAGATCCCTTGAATTTTTATATGTTCCTAGAGAAATAGATTTGAAAAATGATGGTAGCAATATTGCGGACTGGGTTCGTGATCCGAGGATTGTCCTCATTGCTGCACAGAAGGCTTATGTCCTTAATGCACCACTCGGTGCGCCACCCCCTCTAGCGTCCTGTGTAGATGTTGTGAACATCTGACAGGCATGTTCTGATGACTACTTGATAGTTTAGTGCATCATGCATTACGGCTTAGAATTGAGGCTCCAAAACATTTCGAACGTCACTGAACATATGAGATGTTCTAAGAGCTGAAATTGGGATCTCAGGCTCGTGCCCGTGTTGTGAGATATGAGATCTCCAACAAGATTCTTTGCCTGCAAGATGAAGGAGAATAGCTCAATCGTTGAGCATGTGCTCAGATTGTCTGGGGGCTACAATCGCTTGAATCGAGTGGGAGTTGATCTTCCAGATAAGATAGTGATTGATATAGTTCTCCAAGTCACTGTCACTAAGCTACTAGAACTTGGTGATGAACTATAAAATGCCAGGGATGGAAATAATGATCCCTGAGCTATTCGCGATGTTTGAAACCGCGAAGGTAGAAATCAAAAAGGAGCATCAAGTGTTGATGGTTAGTAAAACCACTAGTTTCGAGAAGGGCAAGGGAAAGAAGGGAAACTTCATGGATGGCAAGTCAGTTGCTGCTCTAGTGAAGCAACCCAAAGTTGAACCAAAACCCAATACTAAGTGCTTCTATTGTGAGGAGAGCGGTCGCTGAAGCGGAACAACCCTAGATACTTGGTAGATAAGAAGGCTGGCAACGTCGACAGAAGTATATTTGATATACGTGTTATTAATGTGTACCTTACTAGTATTCCTAGTAGCACCTGGGTATTGGATACCGGTTCGGTTGCTAAATGTTAGTAACTCAAAATAAACGCTATGGAATAAACGGAGACTAGCTAAGTGTGAGGTGACGATGTGTGTTGGAAATGTTTCCAAGGTTGATGTGATGAACATCGCACGCTCTCTCTACCTTTGGGATTAGTGACAAACCTAAATAAATGTTATTTGGTGTTTGCGTTAAGCATGAACATGATTGGATTGTGTTTATTGCTACACGGTTATTCATTTCAGTTAGAGAATAATGGTTATTCTGCTTACATGAATAATACCTTCAATGGTCACAGTGAGAATGATTTGTTGAATCTTGATCATAGTATTACACATGTTCACAACATTGATGCCAAAAGATACAAAGTTAATAATGATAGTACCACATACTTGTGGCACTGCCGCTAAATGTCATATCGGTATAAATCGCATGAAGAAACTCCATGTTGATGGATCTTTGGACTCATTCGGTTTCGAATCGGTTGAGACATGCGGACCATGCCTCTTGGGCAAGATGGCTAGAAACCCCGTTTTCAGTATGATGGAGCGAGCTAGTAAATTATTGGAAATAATACATCTTGATGTATGCGATCCAATGAGTGTTGTAGCGTGAAGTGGATATCGTTATTTTCCTTACCTTCACTGATGATTTGAGTATATATGAGTATATTTGCTTAATGAAACACAAGTCTAAAACATTTGAAAAGTTCAAACAAATTCAGAGTGAAGTTTAAGATCATCATGACAAGAATATAAAAATATCTACGATATGATCGTGGAGGTGAATATCTGAGTTATGAGTTTGACATACAACTTTAAACAATGTGAAAGTTGTTTCACAACTCACGCCACCTGGAACACCATAGTGTGATGGTGTGTTTGAATGTCATAGTCGTGCTATATTGGATATGGTACCTACTATGATGTCTCTTATCGTTTTGCCACTATCGTTTTGGGGTTATGCATTAGAGACAACTACACTCACTTTAAATAGGGCACCATCTAAATCCATTGAGATGACACCTTATGAATTATGGTTTGATAGAAACCTAAGATGTCATTTCTAATTGTTTGGGGTTGTGACACTTATGTGAAAAAGATTTTCACCTAATGAGCTCGAACCCAAAGCGGACAAATGCATCTTCATGGAATACCCTAAGAACAGTTGGGTATACCTTCTATCTCAGATCCGAGTACAAAATGTTTGTTGCTAAAACTGGGTCCTTTCTCGAGAAAGAGTTTCTCTTGAAAGAATTGAGTGGGAGGAAGATAGAACCTGATGAGGTTGTTGAACCTTTGTTCAACCAGAGAGTAGCGCAGAGCAGAAAGATGTTTCTGTGGAGCCTACGTCAGTTGAAGAGGAAGTTAATGATGATGATCATGAAGCTTCGGATCAAGTTACTATCAAACCTCGTAGGTTGACAAGGACGCGTACTGCTCCTGAGTGGTACGACAACCCTGTCTTGGAGGTCATGTTGTTGGACAACGATGAACCTGCGGGCTATGGAGAAGTGATGATGGGCCCGGATTCCGACAAATGGTTAGAGGCCATCAAATCTGAGAAAGGATCCATGTTTGAAAACCAAGTATAGACTTTGGTAGACTTGCTCATTGGACGGCAGGTCGTTGAGTACAAATGGACCTTTAAGATGAAGACATACGCTGATGGTGAATGTCACCATTTATAAAGCTCGACTTTTCACAAAGAAGTTTCCGCCAAATTCAAGGAGTTGACTACAATGAGACTTTCTCACTTGTAGCGATGCTAAAGTCCGTTGGAATTATGTTAGCAGTTGCTGCATTTTTCAATTATGAAATCTGGCAGATGGATGTCAAAAACATCATTTCCTTACTTGAGAAAAGGTTGTATGAGATACAACCAGAAGGTTTTGTCAGTCCTAAGGATGCTAAAAGCTGTGCAAGCTCCAGTGAGCCTTCTATGGACTGGAGCAAGCATCTCGGAGTTGGAATGTACGCTTTGATGAGGTGATCAAAGTTTTTGAGTCTATATGAAGTTTACGAGAAACTTGTATTTACAATAAAGTGAGTGGGATCACTATAGAATTTTTGATAAGCATATGTGGTTGACATATTATTGATCGAAAATGATGTAGAATTTTTGGAAAGCATAAATAGTTGTTTGAAAAGAGTTTTTCAAAGGAAGACCTGGATAAAGCTACCTAATCGTTGAGCTTCAAGATCTATAAAGATAGATCAAGATGCTTGATGAGACTTTCAATGAGTACATACCTTGACAATATTTTGAAATAGTTCAAAATGGATCAGTCAGAGAAAGAGTTCTTGCCTGATTTGTAAGGTGTGAAGTTGAGTGAGACTCAAAGCTCGACCACGATAGAAGAAAGAGAAAGGACGAACGTCGTCCTCTATGCCTTAGACATAGGCTCTGTATAGTATGCCATGCTGTGTACCGCACCTGTGTGTGCCTTACCATGAGTCCTTCAAGGGGTACAAAAGTGATCCAGGAGTGGATCACTGGACAACGGTCAGGATTATCCTTAGTAACTAGAGGACTAAGGAAATATTTCTTGATTATGGAGGTGATAAATAGTTCGTCGTAAAGGGTTATGTTGATGCAAACTTTAACACCAATCCGGATGACTCTAAGTAGCAATCCGGATACGTATAGTGGAGCAGCCATTTGGAATAGCTCCAAGTGGAGTGTGGTAGCAGTGTCTACAGTATGACATAGAGATTTGCAAAGTACACACGGATCTGAATGTCGTAGACCCGTTGACTAAAAGACCTCTCTCACATGCAAAGCATGATTGAGCCCCAGAACTCATTGGGTGTTAGATTCATAACAATGTGAATCACATGGTGATGTGAACTAGATTATTAACTCTAGTGCAAGTGAGAGACTAATGGAAATATGCCCTAGATGCAATAATAAATTGGTTATTATCATATTTCCTTGTTCATGATAATCGTTTATTATCCATGCTATAATTGTATTAATCAGAAACTCAGATACATGTGTGGATACATAGACAACACCATGTCCCTAGTATGCCTCTAATAGACTAGCTCGTTGATCAAAGATGGCTATGGTTTCCTTGTCATGGACATGCGATGTCATTTGATAACAAGATCACATCATTAGGAGAATGATGTGATGGACAAGACCCAAACTACAAACATAGCATATGATCGTGTCAGTTATTGCTATTGTTTTCTGCATGTCAAGTATTTGTTCCTATGACCACGAGATCATGCAAGTCACTGGCACCAGAGGAGTACCTTGTGTGTATCAAATGTCGCAATGTAACTCGGTGACTATAAAGGTGCTCTACAGGTATCTCCGAGGGTGTTTGTCGGGTTGGCATGGATCAAGACTGGGATTTGTTACTCCGTGTGACGGAGAGGTATCTCAGGGCCCACTCGGTAATACAACATCACAATAAGCCTTGCAATCAATGTGACTAAGTGTTAGCCACGGGATCTTGTATTATAGAAAGAGTAAAGAGACTTGCTGGTAACGAGGTTGAACTAGGTATGGAGATGCCGACGATCGAATCTCGGGCAAGTAACATACCAAGAACAAAGGGAACAACATACGGGATTAATTGAATCCTTGACATAGAGGTTCGACCGATAAAGATCTTCATAGAATATGTTGGAACCAATATGGGCATCTAGGTCCCGCTATTGGTTATTGACCATAGAGGTATCTCGGTCATGTCTACATAGTTCTCGAACCTGCAAGGTCTGCACACTTAAGGTTCGGTGACGTTTCGGTAGTATAGAGTTATGTATGGTGGTGACCGAAGGTTGTTCGGAGTCCCGGATGAGATCCCGGATATCACGAGGAGCTCCGGAATGGTCCGGAGGTAAATATTGATATATAGGAAGTCCTGTTTTGGTCACCGAAAAAGTTTCGGGCTCATCGGTAGTGTACCGGGAGTGCCGGGAGGGTACCGGGGGATCATTGGGAGGGGTGTCTCGACCCAAGAGGCTACATGGGCTGTGGGAGGAGGTAAACCAGCCCCTGGTGGTCTAGCCGAAGCCTCCTCTAAGGGCCCATGTGGCTGGAGTGGTTTGAGAAGGAAAAAAAATCCAAAGGTGGAGAGGTGGAAAGAGTTTCCAAGTGGAAATGAATCCTACTCCTAATAGGATTGGAGTAGGACTCCTCCACCTCCTATTTCGACCAAACCTTGAGGGTTTGAGGCTGCCTCCTCCCCTCCCTCCCTCCTATATATACTAGAGGATTTAGAGGGAAAAGCTAACCCTAATAGCCACGTGCTACCTCTCCTCTAGATCGCAGTTTCTCCTCTAGATCAGTTTTCAGCGGTGCTTAGGCGAAACCCAGCTGGAATAGCTCCACCACCATTGCCGCAATGCCGTCACGCTACCGGAGAACTCATCTACCTCTCCGCTCCCTCTTGCTGGATTAAGAAGGCGGAGATCGTCATCGAGCTGTACGTGTGCTGAACGCGGAGGTGCCGTCCGTTCGGTGCTAAATCGGAAGGACCGTGATCAAGATAGCGAGACAATTCGTGATTGGATCGCGGGATGGATCGTGATGAGATCGCGGGACGGATCGTGATTGGATCGTGAGATGGATCGTGATGGGATCGCGGGACGCTCAGCGATTTGGATCACGAAGACGTTCGACTACATCAACCGTGTTTCTTAACGCCTCCCGCTTAGCGATCTACAAGGGTATGTAGATCCACTCTCCCTCTCGTAGATGCTCATCACCATGGATAGATCTTGCGTGTGCGTAGGAATTTTTTTGTTTCCCATGCAACGTTCTCCAACACTGACTGCCCTAGCCAGGATGTTGTCCATTGCCATTGTTCCCCGGGTGCGGGAAACCCGCTCCTGAGCCGTCCTGTGACCCACCAGGACCGTGCTAACGCGAGTGTCCTCCACCATTGCCCCCTTGATTATTTTGGAAGGCCTGGTTGCAAAATTCCTGCATGATGTAACCGTTTTCACATGAGTGGGTAGCCGGCATGTCCTGGGTGCTATGTTTGGGACACGGTCCCTTGAGAGTTTCCTCATATTTTCGAGGCTTATTCCCATTATAAGTCCCTCCAGGGCGACCATTGCGGCGTTGGTTTTTGAAGCCAACAGTGGTGTTATCCACAAAGTCTGACCCGCCGTCTGGCTGCTTCCGCTTGCCATGGTTATTCTGGGTTCCTTGGTTACCACCAGGATTATGCTGGCCTTTACTACCTTCACCTTTCTTTCCCCTGTGACCTTATCGTCATCTGATCCTGGATCCTTCATGCTGTGTGACTCGGCATACCCGGTGAGGACATCCATTAAGTGGCACATGTCCTGCACCTTACGCCTGAGCCGCCCAAGCTTCTGGACCAATGGCTGGAAAAGGCAATTCTTTTCCAAGATCAGGATGGCTTGAGCCACTGTAATGCTGTCCAATGAGTGTATGATTTCTTCGACCCGAAGAGTCCAATGATGAGCCGACTCATCCACACGCTGGACGCAATGTTGAAGGTCTACTATCATCATTGGCTTCTTGCATGTTCCCTAGAAATTCTTGATGAAACACTCTTTAAGCTCTGCCCAAGTGTTGATTGAGTTGGGCGGAAAATTCTTCAACCATGTTCTAGCCGGTCCCTCCAGCATCATGGTTAAGTATTTAGTGCACACAGTGTCACTGACATCCAACATATCCATCGCCGATTCGTAGCTTTCGATCCAAGCCGCAGGCTTAAGATCCTCCATGTAGTTTGGCACCTTGTGTGGTCCCTTGAAATCTTTGGGCATACGCTCGGTGTGGAGAGACGGGGATAGGCAAGGTATCCCAATCATCCTACTATTGGTCCTGGTTTCTAGTTGAGGAGGTGGCTGCTGAATCGCCCATGCTGCCGCTTCTGCCTCTGCTTGTCACGCTCCCCTAGCCACATCAACAATTGCCTATGCTCCCAGCAGAATAGGCCGGGTCGAGAAAGTCTGAGGCTGTTGCCTGCGCCCACTGCTAGAAACAGCCGAAGACTCCAAGTGGCGACTCTTGCTACGACTGGCACATGGGGTGGAGTGCATCCGATCACGGCTATAGGAATAATGTGCATGTTGCACCCTTGCTAGTTTCAACATCTCTATGGCGTTCCTGGCCTCAACATCAACAGAGGTATTCCCAAGTATGCGTAACGATTCCAAATGTTGGGTTGCAGCCAACACATTGTCAACAAGGTTAGAAAAATGACCCCATGGCGTCTGGAAATGCTGTGACGGTGAAGGAATCGGTGGTGGCTGAGGTGACTCATTTTGTTGGTTTCCAAGCGGCTGCCCAGCCCCCAGCGTCTACTGAGGGGTGTTGAAGAGTTGCTGTGGCTTGAGGTTCAGTGGCAGACGGCTCCGATGTCTCCTTTGGTAAACCGCCTCAGATGCCTCACTCTGAAGTCCTAACTGTCAAGCCTCAGCCTTAAGGCGTTCCGACTCATTATGTATGCGAGCCTGTAGTTCTGCCATCCTGGCGTTCTCAGCATCGATTTCCCTCTATACCTCGGTCATCTGGTATCGTAGTTTGATCAACTTCGTGTTACGCTCTTCCGGATTTTCCATCGTGATGGGACTCTCCATGAGCTTTGCCATCTCACCCATCAAATCTGTCATGGGTTGAGCCAGCGTCTTGCCAGACCCGCCAGAACCACCTGCCGCTCCGGATGTGGCTGGGTTGTGAACCGTCGCGGTTCGTGCCATGTAGACAACGACCTGTCTAGGCGACTCATGGACTTCCTCAGGGCTTCAATCTCCAACGACCTCCCGATTCTGCCATCATAGAGAGGATGGATTGATTCAGTTTCTCCTATGGAAGAGTCACCATCTGAGTAGGTGAGAATGTCGTCGCTGCCCACTAGCTCGTCCGGGAGGCAAACTCCCTGAGTAAAACCGACGAAAACATGACGCCCACCGATTTGATCCTGGCCAGGTTGTGCACGCCGAGCTGGTTCGTCGATGCAGATCTTGTCGCGGCGATTCTTGATCATCCGATCAACCGCCGACTTCTCGAACCCTGGACAGGTTCCCTTCGAGAACTCAACTCCACCCGGCGAGGGCGCCACGGTGGGTGCCAACTATCGTGGTTTTGTCACAGCAGATGTCCTCATGCAAGGACTTGGGTGTGAGGCCATCATCGCTAGGTGGCGACTCACAGGGATTGAACGGGAACAGGAGGCGAGTTTACCCAGGTTTGGCCCCTCCGATGGAGGTAATAGCTTACGTCTTGCTTTGTGCCTACATTCATGGTGATCTCGATTACAAGGGTGTGGAATCGCTAACCTAGCTTTCGAGGGTGTCTAACTTGAGTCTTTTGGTACTATGGGCTCACCTTTATATACATGTCGAGACCCCAAGGTTTGCAACAGAGTCCAAGTCATATTACAACTCGTAACCTATCATGTCTCTAACATACCTTGCCTCTCAAGCAAGGAATCTTATGGCGCCTTCTACCCTGTGGGCCATGAGTTGTCGTCTCCATGCGCTTGGGCCGCCCGACGACTTACTCAGCAACCGCCTCACTTGCCTTATACTCACGGCACGATGCGTCTTGAATATAAGTCTAGAGCCGCCATTACATTGACCAGGCCCAATAGGACGGGTTATACCGCGGGGTTATACCCTGACACTCGGGCACTTTGGGACCGGCTTGGGGGCTGGGACCTTGACCCGCTACAAGCTCGGTTCACGTCACACCGAGCACATCAACCAGCTAAGTCGATTTCATGCTCAACCTTTTTTCAATTTTAATTTTTGTATGGTTCAACCAAGCATTATAATTTTCTTCAACAAAAAAGTTGTTTATTAAAAAATTATCTTGTTAAAAGAGTTGTTTGCAAAAAACGCTTCCTTTAGCCACGTTAGCTGGGGGCTCTTAAATTTATATGAGCTGTTTTATAATAAATGTTTTCTTCTTGATCGTTGCAAAGTCTTTTTCTACTACTCCTTTTTCCGACGCGAGTGTTTGGTCAATAGTCGGTTAGCGGTTTCTCTCTAAAGCAGCTCAAGTTTAGTTTGCTAAACTGGCCTCAAAAGCACTCCGCATTTGGGATAGGAGGTTGAAGCCAAAGGCTAACCCGCTTGAAGTTTGGAGATCGGATGTATCATGTTAAAGCACGACCGAAGCACATATTAATTCTAAAACCAATTTTCCGATTGGCACCAAGAAACTTGATTTAGTTTGGACGTAAAGTGTTTGTTAAAGTTTTTTGGTTTTCCGAGCTTATGGCAACTTTAACCTATTTTTATGTTTTCTTTCACGAGGTAGGACATCCTCTTGTTCGAGGTGTTCTACGTGATGGTTCTGCTCGGAAAATCTTTTCTGACCCACAGTTCGACATCTTCCTTGCCAAGCTACACCTCGACGTTGTCAAAACAAACTCAATGGATGAACTAGTTCCCGAGGAGATACGATCCTAGGGTCGGCTATGTTGCCCAACCCAAGTGCCGGGGGCTACTGCACCGATTGATTCAATGCAGTAAATTTCAAAGTGCAATACAATTCTCGAGGAGATTACAATCCTCAGGTTGGTCGGCTGCACCCAACCTGAGTCTCGAGGGCTACTACACACCGTATTTGAATTCCTAAAGTGTGTTGCCAAGCAAGGAATTGATCCTTAGGCCGATTTCGTGAATCGACCTGAGTCTCAGGGGCTACTGGGATTAGTGGTTTTATTTTATCCTTCAGGTCAATCCCGGGTTTTAGACCAACACATACCTCAAGGGCTACTCGCTATATGTTTCGATAGAGAATAAATTGCACCAATCGAAAATATCCACAAAAAATCAGCCCACAGTCGGGGTGGTGCACCACCTCGGAAGCCGTCCGACATAAAGCTCGGGCACAAATGACTGGCTCCATTAAGGGCATTTCCAGCATTAAGCTCGGCTGAATTCCTTCAACTTTTTGAAGACCGCGGTAATGTATGACACTTCGGACGCCGATCATCATTGGAGCTAGGATCCAAAAAACATACCTTGGATGAAGTACATCGTTGGAGCTCGGATGCAAGAGGACACCGCCGCATGGGAAACACTTCAAACCCGAGTTGTGGTGTAAAAATAATGAGGCATTAATAAAGGCTGAAAACTTAAAGGGTCTCCTCGGACGCCCGACTTGTGAACTCTTTGGATTCACCTCGGCGGTCCTCAAGATCAGTGATGGGAAGATTTATTGAACGGTTTTCAAGATTGACGGCCAAAGACGAAGAACTGTTTGGAAGAACTGAGGAGCATCCCTAACTTGAAGACCGGTTCAGGGGGATACTAAGGGAGTCCGGGACTAAGGGGTCGTTAGGCAGCTGGCCTATCTCTACGGGCCGGAATCATGGGCCACTTCGGGCAGCCGATGATATATGCAAGGAAGATTTCGCTAGACTTGGTGATCAAGACAAGAACTCCTCTGCACCGACGTAGCCAACTAGAACTCTTATTATCCTAGGTCTCCGGTGTGTTACATAAGCCTAGTCCAGGCTAGACATTACATATATCATTATAGGTTAAGCTTATTACCCTTAGGGTTTAGACCAAATCATATGATCTCGAGGTAGATGAACTCTGTACTTGATACCCCATATTCAATATAATCAAAGCATGATGTAGGGTTTTACCTCCATTAAGAGGGCCTGAACCTGGGTAAATATCATCTCCCTTATCTCCTATAACCCATCAATCCAAGACCCATAGTTCGGGACCCCCTACCCAAGATCTTCCAGGTTTGACACCGACATCATGTGCAACAAAATTAGACCCTCTATTACAGTATTGAACCGTGGCCTTCCCGACCTCATGAATTAGCTCTTGACATTCCTCCAAGATAGGTGTTGCGACTGACGCGAAACTATCATTCGACTTAATTGCATCAACCACATCCATGCAGTCAGACTGGACAATCAAAGAATGATAAGCCAGTCCTCGTGCGGTGATGAGCCCTTCCCTTAATGCAATCACCTCAGTAGTTTGTACGTTAAAAACATTGATCAAGGCCTTGCATGATGCACCGATGAAATCGCCGGCATCAACTCATACAACAACACCGCAAACCCCAACTCCATCAACAAAAGAAGCATCCACATTTAGTATCTGACACCCAACAGGAGGCTTTTTCCATTGGTACATTCTATTATGAATAGAACCTTTCCCAACACTTCAGACGTAGTTCATTGCTCAAGCTTGAATTGATAATGGTGTACGCTTCAGGCTTTAAATATTTTCATCCTTCATGATTTGTTGGTGTTGCCACCAAAAGTACTAGCAAGCAACAAGGGACACCTCCACTTGTGTTACTGACTGCATATAACTCTTCTAGTATTGCTCCTCACATTGAATAAATTCCATATTTGATGAACCCACTCTATCAACCTTCACAACATAATCTATCATTTCATGTATCCCAAGAGCACGCCAAATCATTTCTACCCAACCACACCCCAATAGCAAGTGGCACAAGTCTTCTGCTCTAGCCTTGCAGACTTCACACTGACCGCTAGTTTTCATGTGTCTATTTGCCAGGGTTGAAAAGCAAGGGATTGGGTCCTGTAGACAAAGCCACGCGAATATTTAAATCTTTGCGGGAACCCTCATTGACCACAAATTCTTCCAAATTGGGTTTAACTTGGATGAGCCTTGACCTGTCAAAAGTCTTTTCTTATCCCCACTCTGAGCCTACCATTCAATATGGTGTGCATACTTCACCAAGAAAACACCATTTCTATTGAAGTGCCAAGCTATCAAATCCTTTGTATCTTGGCTCGGCAAAGGAATTTGCAATGTCCTCTCAACATCCACAGACCAAAATGTATCACGAATCAAAGTTTCGTCCCAATCTCTGGTAGTAGGATCAATAAGTTCATGAAATTTAATTAGAAGAAGATTACCTCATTGAGTAACGATCTAACGGGTTGGACTTCTAGGGATCCAACAATCCTCCCAAATGTTAATATTACCATCCCCCACATGCCAAATGCATCCTCTTTTAAAGGTGTGTACTCCTTCCCAAATGCTCTGCCATACATAAGACGGTCCCTTCTTTAGTTATACAGATAAAATGTCCCCTGAAGGATAGTACTTTGCCCACATTACTGTAGCACAAAGTGAGTCGTAATTTTCTATGATTCTCTAACATTGTTTGGCAAGCGAAGCTAGGTTAAAATAGTGAATATCCCGAAAACCCAATCCCCCTTGCCCTTTCGGCACACACATCTTCCACCAAGTAAACCCTACATCTAGAAAACTAAATTGGGAAAAGCAATGTGCCCACAACCGTTTGCAATGATACTACATGTAACAGGCGGCCTTATGATGCTATCGGTGCACCTACCGCTCAAAAGTCACTCGACAAGTGTTCAACAAATCTGAAAATAATTTTGTACATACATATAATATATATCTAGCATGCCACACAAAAACCAAAAATAAATTTGACTTAAAACTTAAGAAACAAAAATAGCAAAGTCAACACTGATGATATTAATTTGACAATATAAAAAGGAATACTAATCATAATAAGAAGAGGAAAGTATAGTTCCCCTCCTCAAATCTTCCCTGATGGATCAATAGCCCCCTGAACTTTCAAACCGGATTATCCCCCCTCCCCCCGAAATCCGTGAAACTGGATAAATGTGGCCTTGGGATGGTTTTGGGGAGGATTGAAGGTGGTTTTGGTTGTTATCATTCTGACTTGGCATGCTGGTTGTAATCATCTATCTATTCAGTTGATATATGTAGTGATCACATATCCATGTGGATCACTAGATTCATACATATATGATTGATTTCCGATGTAATCTAAATTCAGAATCGAAGTACAAAATGCAACATACATTGTGTAAAAATCAATAAGTCACCATACGACTTACTTTTGTTGGTACATATGGTATAACCGACGTAGTGAGTTCCTTATACACAAGGATTACTCCTACAATGATGATTATCCATATATGTGTGTATGCAATGATGACACATGTAATCATCTAAATATCAGAGTTTAAAATGAAAGATTTGGTTAAACCAAAATACCGCTCGTTACTTCAACTTGAGGATCTTCATTCATACATTATGGTATATTGTGTTGTCTATATCCAAAATATATTGGAGAAATTCATTGTGGACAAATCTTATCCATCCATAACTCTCATGGTAGTTCATTCTCTAGACGTAGATAAAGATCTATTTAGATCAAGAGATGATGGAAATGAGATATTGGGACTCAATGTTCCATAATGCCATTGGATCCACCAAACACAATTGGTTGGGACTCAAGAATATCTACCGATATCTCAAGTGGCATCAAACATCTTGTCCTAGTTTTTTAGTTTTAGAGAAATTTGAACACCAATACCATTGGATACATTGATCAGATCCCCGCTATGTTATATCATAAACAACCTTAGTGTCAGATCATAGATGATAAACAAGCTATACCAATTCCATAACAGTCTTTCCAACAGACCTTAGTGGCTACATCCATCAACTATTATCTCAAAGATAATGTTGTTTGTGTTGCCCAGATGCAAACATGTTATGTAGCAATAAATATCACTGTATTGCTCATCTTGCAAGTCAAATCATACAACAAACTTGTACGCTTGTTCACAAAGTCTCTACCAACTTTGATATGTAGAAAATGTTCCTCGAATTGGTATTTGATGGAAGAATCAGGAGGAGTATCTTGTTAGTGCATCTAGTGCCCCTTAGTGATTTTGGTCAAGGGACTGATGCGTTTGTGAGTATACACATGTTCTATAAGTCAATGAGGAGTTTGATATATTCGGAGATTATCAACCCCTAAAAATATATGTCTTTAGCTAAAGACTTTGGTATTTGCTGAAGAGTTTGGTATTTCCTGAAGACTTTGAAAATGAAGAAGTCGGTGTGACCTTGAAGATATGAACGAGGACTATGAAGCGTGAAGACTTTTGTTTCGTAGTTTCATTTCCTTTCTTTGAGTCATAGGAAACAACATACTATTAAAGGGGGCCGAGGTAATAGTAAGGAAAATTTCCAACTGATGCTCATCTCAAAAGCCTCAACCTATGCAATCCTTCGAGTGAAGCCTTTGGAAATCTCTTACAGTTCAATCAAGTTCTTCAATGACAGAGACGATGTTCTTCTGGTCTCTGAGGAAATTGGTCTGACTGGGAGTTAGGATTTTGCCAGTGCGAATTGCCTATAGTGAGGAATATGATAAGCCATGAGGAATTCGACAGTTCAAATTCCAACCGTTGTTGTGCTTAGCGCCAGCTGTCCCCAACCATCTTATCCGCATAACGGTCATATCATTGGGGGCATTTATGTCTTATCATGGTAGGTTGCACCCTATCTATAAATAGCCACCCCCACAACGACTAGTTGGTTGGCTGCTCCGGGAGAGAACTGACACTTGTCATTTTAGAGCAACCCATCCTCCGAGGACTTTGAGAGAAAATCATCAGTGAGGAAAAACCCGAAAACCCATCCACCAAACCCAAAATGATTGAGCATCACTGAAGAGATTGTTCCTGGGTGGAACCGATGCTTTTTACCTTTGAAGACTGCGTATCTTCCAGACGGTTAGCCGTCATGGTCTAGTGCATCCTGCAGTTAATTTAGGATCATTGAGTGACCGTGGTCTAGAGCATCCAACAGTCTAGTGTGGACCGCCGAGTGACCAGTTTGTGAGGGTTTTGGAAGTCTACCCTGAAGACTTATCACGAGTGTTGGGTGAGGACTGTATGACCTTAGCTTAAGGAGAATACAGTAAGGACTGTGTGTTCTCAGACCGTGTGTCCTCTGGTTTAAATACCAGGCCGCTCCAAACCAGACGTATGATTGTCACAACAGTTGGAATTGGGTCATCAAACCATTTTCTTCATCGAGCTACCTGGTTCCGTTTCCTCAACCCTTTTATTTCATCATATATGTGTTGATGAAATTGATCGTTGCAGTTTGAAGAATTTGACTGAAGACTTTCTCAATTTCCTCACCTCAAATTCTTCACTCACCTTTTTCTTCACCTTCTTATCATGTATCACGCTACCTATAATCTTTGCATGCTTTATTTCATCACGATGACTATGTTATTGCGATGTTTCTCATGCACTTGAGTACTTATTCCGCTGCTAGTAGTTCATCACATTTCAAATTCCTCAAGTTGAAATTCCTCAGTGATGAATTTGTAAAAATCACCTATTCACCCCCCTCTAGTCGATATAACGCACTTTCATATATTCCTGAATTACTCTTGTTCAATGCATCAAATTATACTCTTTTTTCCTTTATGAGTTTACTTCACAGGTTCTCATCAAGTTTTTTAATGAGGTAATATCAGCACAAGATCATATGTCATACTTTATGTTTTCCCCACCGGAGTTTTTAAGAAAGTATATATGACATATTTGTTGTCCTTTTAATTCTATGGGTTTTCCTCATATTGAGTTAAAACAGACAATAACCATCATGTGTTGCAGCATTTTCTCCTTATTTTTTCCACTAGGTTTGAAGGAGTTTAGGCAACATATCAAACACTATACTCCTCATATTTCTCCCACAGGGTAATTGGAGGAGCCTCTAATCAAGATGATGATTCCGGATGGTTAGTGATGAGGTCGGTCAGTGACGAGCCTCTGCGCTGATCAATGACAAGTCATCAGTGACCCCCCTCGTAAGACTAGCCCATTAATGATGAGGTGTCCTAAAATTGGTTGGTTAGTGATGACTTGTCCAAAATAGTCATCTGATGAAGAAGCATATCTTATCAATGAACAATGAGTTATGGACTATTACTAAACTTGGACTGACTAACCTCTGCAAGATGGCAAATGCTGAGGACATTCGTAAGTACACTCAACTTTATGCTCAGGCGAGGAACATCATCTGCTCAAGCCTATCAAGCGTCATGTTCAAGGGCATCTGTCTTCTCCAAAACACAAAGCTTATCTGGGATAGGATCTCGGACATCAATGAAGGCTATCGCACTCGTCAAGACCCCATGTTCATAGAACTCAAGAAATTCCTCAAAACCTAGGAAATTGATACTGATTCATCTTCTTCATCACTGTGCCTTATGGAAAAAAGTTCGAAGTTACACAAACATCACTCCTCTAAAACAAGTGAAGGTGAATCTGATGCATATGTGAAACCTAGCTATTCCAAACTTGCTAAGATTGCCACTAAGCAACAAAGTGCACTTGAAAAGCTTCAGAAACTGCTAGACAAAAGCGATGATTTGTTGAATGAGGAAGTGGATCAGACTAAAACTCTGACTGATGATCTCAAAAGTCTTCAGTCAAAGTACGATAACCTTCAAAGTCATCAAAACGCACTATTAGTCGATCATAAGAAGCTTTCCTATGAATTTCTTCAAATAAAGCAAGATCTTGAGAAACTAAGAGTGTCTCATGAGGATCTTCAAAGGGAAAATAATTCCTTGATGGCTCAGTAGATCAGTACCGCTCAGGAAGAATTCTTTCCACCTTGTTTGAAATGCATCGAACATGAAACTGCCAATTCTTCACCTGAATGTTCAAATGCTTCTATTGCTGCAAACTCTTCAACTATCCCTGTGGCCACAAATTCCTCATCTGAGGATACCACAAGTATCACTGACAAAAATGCAGGGTTGAAGGAATTGTATGTGACAGGCATATACAAAAGTCTCAAAGGGCATCAAACCCTTTGCGATGTGCTCAAAAAGCAGATCCTGAACAGGAACCCTACGAAAGAGGGTATTGCATTTGAGAGGAAACTCAATGATGATGGATCCCACTGGAAACCTAAGCAGTACCCCCAAACCTCATGGGTTGCTGCAAAAGGAGATCATGTAGATCCATCCATTTTATCTGGATTTACTTGTGAAACTTCATATTCCTCTGATGAGTCAATTGACTCCAACTACAAATTCTTCAAAAATCAGAATGGTGAAGTATTTGCCAGATTTGTTGGAACTAACTAGAAGAACGATTCACCTATGAGAAAAATCTGGGTTCCCAAGAGTTGCTTCGAAAATCTTCAAGCAAATGTCCTCACGACACCACATTTGAAGAAAAGGAACCCCAAATAAAATTCCTCATATGGACCAAAGTCTTCACTTGGACCAAATTCCTCAAATGTTCAAAAGTATCATTCTTGTGCTAATGCATCTGTTTCGCGGGGAAAATCTAAGAGTTCTGAATATGTGCATTATTCTTCAAATCATTATGTTCACAAGTCCTCGAAGAATTTCTCTGCCTATATGAGTACTCTAACCCTCGTCATGTGAAAGAAGTGCACTAGCTTCAATGCCTCGTTACTCATATGGAGCTCATAGAACGATGAACTCTTTGTCATCCCTCCAAATGTGGGTGGTGAAGGAATTGAACTAATCTCTTATGCAGGTTCAGGTCTCCAGACGAACTTGAACATCTGATGAATTTGCTGGATACCTGAGGAAATGCTTGAAAGGACGCAAGCTAATCATGTAGAAATGAATTCCTCATTTCTCACGTCCTCACATTGCCTTATTTACTATGTTGTGTGATGAAATTCTACCTGATGAATTTGATGTCATATTCTTCACTCTGAAGCATATGAGTTTGTAAGTTGTACTAATTCATCTACATGATGAAACTCCAAAAGCTACTGAGTGGGTCCTCCATAGTGGATGAACCAACCACATGACTGGTGATAAGTCTCTACTGATGGACATACCACTTGCCCCATCTCATCTGAAACATATCACCTACACTGACAAAGGAAAAAAAGCAAGGTATTGGGTCTAGTTAAGGTTGCAGTCTCAAAGGACCGACACATGGATAAGGTGATGCTTGTCGAATCCCTCGAGTTCAACCTCATGTGTGTCTCAATGCTTTGTGATCTTCATATGGTTGTCATCTTTGGAAAATATCCTTGTGTTGTCATGATGGAATCTGACAAATCCAAAGGCTTCGAAGGCTTTAGGAGGGGAGACTTGTATATTGTTGATTTCTCTACAGGTCCTCAGTCTGCCACATTCCTACTTGCAAAGTCTTCAGAAGGCTGGATGTAGCATCGAGAACTTGGACATGTTGGTATGAGGAACTTGCACACTGTCATGAAGAAGAAGCACGTCATTGGCATTAAAGGTGTCAAATTCCTCAAAAACCACCTCTGTGGTGCTTGTGAGTCTGTAAAGATGACTAGATTCAATCATCCCTCAAAGACAATCATGACCACTACTCGACCCTTTGAATTGCTTCACATGGATCTGATCGGCCCCACTCATTATGCCACACTAACAAATACTTCATGTTTGTATGGCTTTGTTATAGTAGATGATTACTCTCATTACACTTGGGTGCATATTATTCTGTACAAGTCTGAGGTGCATGATGTCTTCAGACGATTTCCTTCAAGGGCTCAACAAACTTCAGCGTCAAGATCAAGCACATCAGGAGTGACAATGGGACTGACTTCAAGAACACTGGTCTTGTTAGGGATATAACCCTGTGGTGTGACCTGCCTAGGAGGGGCCAGGTCACACCCGCGGCTCATATTCAAGGCCTTTAAATGGGCCAGAGGATTGATGACAAGACTGTATGGCGACTCACTAGATGGGCCAAGATGGAGGCCCAAAGTCGAAAGATGGTTTGAGACCCGGGTGCGTGAGCCGCCCAGGAGACGGCTTGCCTAGGAAGGCAAGGCGGCTTAGAGACAAGATTGGACACCTTGTGTAAGTCTGTCTGTACTCTTGTAACCCCAGTGCCTCGACCTACCTATATAAAGGCGATACCTTGCGGCAACTTAGGACAGGAAACAATGGATCGATAGCTAGGTCAAGCGAATCCGCTCCCTTGTAATCGGTACACCATCAATAGAACACAAAGCAGGACATAGGATTTTACCTCTTTTTGAGGGGCCGGATGTGGGTAAACTCATGGCTCTCGTCTCGATCAACCCCTTTGAGTCCATCGCCTTAGGGATGGCCTCGAACCTAAGTCCTAGGACATCTGTCGTGACAAAACCACGACAGTTGGCGCCCACCGTGGGGCTAACGCGCGGTGGTGTGGAGTTCTACTCATATAATCACCTAAGAGATCAAGCATGAAAGCATTATGTTTCAATTGTCTACTAACATAAGGATTAAAATTTTCTTGCTTAACAACAAAATTATCAAACTCATCCAAGCATTAGCTAGCAGACTTATTATAAGTAATATCGCTTTCATCAAATCTACAAAGAGAATTTACCACTACTACATGTGTCGGGTTATCAAGACCATGCATTTCTTCGATAGGTGGTAGACTCTTAACATCTTCAGTTTGAATACCTTTTCCTTTCATAGATTTGTTTGCCTCTTGCATATCTTCAGGACTGAGAAATATAATGTCTCTTTTCTTCAGAGTTGGCTTCGGAGGTGGTTCCAGAATAGTCCAATCATTATCATTGCTCAATATATTATTCAATAGTAGTTCAGCTTGTTCAACAGTTCATTCCCTGAAAACACAACCAGCACACCTATCTAGGTGGTCCCTAAAAGCATCAGTTAGTCCGTTATAGAAGATATCAAGTATTTCGTTTTTCTTGAGAGGATGATCAGGCAAAGCATTAAGTAATTGAAGAAGCCTCCCCAAGCTTTTGGAGACTCTCTTATTTAATTTGCACAAAGTTAAATATTTCTTGCAAGGCAGCTTGTTTCTTATGGGCGGGAAAATAATTTTCAGAAAAGTAATATATCATATCCTAGGGACTACACACACAACCAGGAGCAAGAGAACTAAACCATATCTTAGCATCACCCTTTAATGAGAAAGGAAACAACTTAAGAATATAGTAATAACAATTTGTTTCCTCATGAGTAAATAGAGTGGCTATATCATTCAATTTAGTAAGATCTGTCACAACAGTTTCAGATTCATACCCATGGAAAGGATCAGATTCAACCAAAGTAATTAACTCAGGATGGACAGAGAATTTCATAATCCTTATCGGTAATAAAGATAGGTGAAGTAGCAAACTTAGGATCATATTGCATTATAGCATTCAAAGATTTTTCCTTCCACTTGCATAGCAATTTCTTAAGATCATCTATATCCTTACAAGCAAGAAAGTCCCTAGCTACCTCTCCTTCCATAACATAACCCTCAGGAATATTAGGCAGTTCATGTCTAGGAGAGCTAGGTCTAGCAGGTGTCTCAAAGTGTTCAGTTTCAATAATTTCATCAGTTTTAGAAGTATCATCATTTTCAGCATTGACCCTAGCAATTTGTTCATCAACAAATTCACCCAGTGGCACAATATTATCAAGAAAGGTATCATCATAAGCATCATGCATAGCAGAAGTGGAATCATCAATTACTTGCGACATATTAGAATTACTAGCAGGTGGTTGTGTCCCAAACTTACTCATAACAGAAGATGAATCAAGTGCAGAGCTAGATGGCAGTTCCTTACCTCCCCTCATAGTAGAGGGATAGATCTTGGTTTTTGGATCTTTCAGATTCTTCATAGTGATCAACAGATATAAATCCCAAGTGACTCAGAGAATAGAGCTATGCTCCCCCGCAACGGCGCCAGAAAAAGGTCTTGATACCCCACAAGTATATGGGATCACAATAGTTTCCAAGAGTAGAGTATTCAACCCAAATTTGTTGATTCGACACAAGGGGAGCCAAAGAATACTCTCGAGTATTCGCAGCTGAGTTGTCAATTCAACCAGACCTGAAAGACTTAATATCAACAGCAAAGTATTTAGTAGCATGGAAGTAACGGTAACAATGGCAAAAGTGACAGTAGCAGTTTTGTAGTGATTGTATCAGTAGCAAAGGAGAAGTAACTTAGCAAAGATCAATATGTGGAAAGGTCGTAGGCAATGGATCGGTGATGGATAATTATGTTGGATGACATTGATCATGCAATAATTATAACATAGGGTGACACAGAACTAGCTCCAATTCATCAGTGTAATGTAGGCATGTATTCTGTATATAGTCATACGTGCTTATGGAAAAGAACTTGCATGACATCTTTTGTCCTACCCTACCATGGCAGCGGGGTCCTAACAGAACCTAAGGGATATTAAGGCCTCCTTTTAATAGAGAACCAGACCAAAGCATTAGCACTTAGTGAATACATGAACTCCTCTAACTACAGTAATCATCGAAAAGAATCCCAGTTATTGTCACCCTGGGGGATGCGAATCATAACTCGTAATAGGTGTCTACAACTTGCAAGATAGGATCAAGAACACATATATATTCATGAAAGCATAATAGGTTCAGATCTGAAATCATGGCACTTGGGACCTAGTGACAAGCATTAAGCATAGCAAAGTCATAGCAACATCAATCTCAGAACATAGTGGATACTAGGGATCAAACCCTAACAACACTAACTCAATTACATGATAAATCTCATCCAACCCATCACCGTCCAGCAAGCCTACGATGGAATTACTCACGAACGGCGGACAACATCATGGAATTTGTGATGAAGGATGGTTGGTGATGACGATGGCGTCGATTTCCCCTCTCCAGAGCCCAAAACGGACTCCAGATCTTGTCTCCCGAGGAAGAACAGGAGGTGGCGGCGGCTCCGTATCGTGAAACACGATGAACTCTTCTCCTTGATTTTTTTTCTTTGCGAATAGGAATAAATAGGAGTGGAATTGAGGTTGGTGGAGCAGCAGGGACCCCACAAGCTTGCTAGGCGCGACCAGGGGGTGGCCACGCCTAGCAGGCTTGTGGCCTGTGGGTGGCCCCCCTCTGGTTGATTCTTTCGCCAATATTTTTTATTAAATCCAAAAATATTCTCCGTAAATTTTCATGTCAATCTGAGAATTTTATTTCTGCACAAAAATAATACCAAGGCAATTCGGCTAAAAACAACGTCAGTCCGGGTTAGTTCCATTCAAATCATGCAAATTAGATTCCAAAACAAGGGCAAAAGAGTTTGGAAAAGTAGATACGACGGAGATGTATCACCGAGCCGAGCCGCCGTCTTCATGGAGCGGAGCGGCAGCTGAAGCCACCACGCCAGATGTCGGGTCTCCCAAGCCGCCAGCTCAGGTCTTGCTGGAATTGGTGGAGGAGCTAACAACCTTGCTGGGATGTGAGGTCACAGCCGGAAATCACGTGGAGCGCAACGCTGAAATCACCAGAATTAAGGGGTTGATGACCAAGGCCCAGGAGGATATCAACACATTGCAAATTCACATGAATGCTAAGTCGGAACGTTTGAGGGCAGAGGCTCTCCATTTTAGCTTAGACCAGCATGCTTCAAAGGCAGTTCTTCGGAGGAGGACTCAAGTCGGCCCCCCTGCAGAGCTTCAGCCTCGAAACCTCTTCAACACCCCTGGGGTAGGGACGAGCACGCCACTATCCATAACCCGGGCCGCAGAGGCACTGCGGCAGCCAGACCCGCCCCGGAGGGATAGGACTCCACCGCGGCACCTTGTGACACCGCCTGGCCATTATTCTAACCTGATGGAGAATATGATAGCGGTGGCTGCTAGACTCAACGCACTCCCCTTCGCCGAAGGGATGACGTTTGCTGAGTAGGTGTGGAACGCCATTGAATTGCTATAGAAGGCGGTGGCTCAGTAGGAAAAGTACACATACAGCCGGAGTCGTGTGCACTCCAGGCCCATCCCAAGCCGTAGCTACAACCGACACATAGAGTCGTCGGCGGTTTCCAGCAGTGAGCAAAGACGCAACCCGCCCAATGATAACTCGCCACTTATTATTGCTCAGGAGATCATGGACAGGGGCAGAGCTCATCGGGGAGCGATACCCGGTGACAAATTACCCAGAAATTTTTGAGTCGGCTCCGATAACCCCTTCCATATCAGTGGGAGCTGGAGTCTCATCTAGGGGCGTTGGTGTCCCTTGCCTGAGGGCGGCTCTACGGAATGAGTGTTTTCCCTAGGATTTTAAGGGGCCAAGTAAGGTGCCTAACTATACGACTGATTTGCCCCCTGAAGCCTAGATTGAGAGCTATGAGCTCGCCATGGAGATGTTAGACATGAGCGAGGCGGTTTGCAAAAAATATTTCATCATGATGTTGGAAGGGTCTGCTCTCACATGGTTAAAGGGTTTGCCCCCCAATACCATTGCTTCTTTATCCGAGTTGAAGGCACGTTTCATCAAGAACTTCCGAGGGACATGCAAGCAGCCTATGACAATTGTGGATCTTGACCATTGTGTGCAGCATGAGGATGAGTCGGCCCATCATTGGGTCCGGTGGGTTTCGACGGTTATCCACTCATCTGAGAACATCTCGATGTCTCAAACGGTTCTGATTTTAGAGAAAAGCTGTCACTTCTTACCCCTTAAGCAGAAGCTCGCGCGGCTGAAGCATTCTTGTCAAAACATGGTTGAGCTCATGACGGCTCTCACCAAGTATGCTGATTCAGATACGACTAAAGATCCGGGTTCCGATGATGAGAAAACGGCTAAGGGTAAGAAGAATAACAATGGCAAGATTCAACATCAGAACGGAGCGGGAAATAGCAACCCCGACAAGAGAAAGAACCCGGATGGAGGGTTAGAACTGGTGGCAAACGCTAGTACTGGGAATAATCATGCTAGAGGTAATGATAAGCCGTCTTTTAACAAAGTAAAAGCCCCCTTCAACATGGAGGAGATGCTCAACAAGCCTTGCCCGGAGCACAGTCAACCCGGCAGGCCGTCCGGTCACGCTTGGAGGGACTGTCACATTATGCGGGAGTTCTGAAACTACAGCCTTAATCAACATAGTAGTAACGGCAATGGGCCGTCGGGCGGCTCAAGACCTGGCGGCTCAAGAACCGGCTTCGATGGAGGCGGCTCAGGTCCAGGTTATCAGGGGCAAGGTAGTCAAGGTGGTCATCATCAAGAGTCTGGCAACAGTGGTCAGCAGCAAAACAATGAGTCAGGGTATCAGAGTAACCCGAAGCAACTCAGTGGTGGCCAGTATCACGTTGTCACCACAAGCCTAGACAAATGGGATCAAAAGCTACATAAGAGGGAAGTTAACACGGCAACACCGGCTCTCCCATAGTATTTGAAGTGGTTTGAGTATCCAGTCTCATGGAGTAGGGAGGATCACCCGCCGCGGGTCGATAACCCGGGGCAGTTGGCGCTTGTGGTGGCACCTCAGGTAGGAGGCTATAAGCTTACAAAGGTACTGATGGACGGTGGCAGTAGCATCAACATCTTGTACTATGACACCTTTCGTCGGATGGAGTTTACTGACAAGTCTCTTAAGCCGTCATCAACAGGTTTTCATGGTATTGTGCTAGGCAAATCAGCTTACCCAGTGGGCAAGATTGCCCTTGAGGTGGTGTTCGGGGATGACTACAATTACAGAGTGGAGACTTTGTGGTTTGAAGTGGTGAAAATTAAGAGCCCATATCACACCTTATTTGGCCGGCCGACTTTGCGAAATTTATGGCCAGGCCTTGTTATGTTTACTTGCAACTCCAGATGCCGGCTCTCAAGGGGACGATAACAGTACATGATGATCGGAAAGTGTCTCTTGAGTGTGAAGAAGGCGACGTGGCCTATGCAGAGTCAAGTTGTGCTGAGGCGGATCTTAAGTTTTACAAGGACAATGTTGACCTGGTAGATATGACCCCGTTGAAGAAACCCATCATAGAGTCTGAGCTGCCCTTAAAATTTGTGGCAGAGGATACTAAGCCGGTGGACTTTGCTCTAGGAGACTAATCAAAGCAGTTCACTATTGGGACTAACCTGGACCCCCATAGGAAAGCGCGCTCATCGAATTCATCCGTGAGAATTGGGGCATCTTCGCATGGAAGCCTTCTGACATGCCGGGTGTACCGAGAGAGTTCGATGAGCACCACCTTAATGTGGATCCCAAGTTTAAGCCGATTAAACAGTTCCTCCATCGTTTCAATGAAGAACAGCGTAAAGCAATTGGAGAAGAGGTGGCCAGGCTCTTGGCAGCAGGGTTCATCATGGAGGTTTTTCATCCAGAGTGGCTAGTTAATCACGTGCTTGTTCTCAAAAAGAACGTCACGTGGCGTATGTGTGTGGATTACACGAATGTTAACAATGCCTTTCCAGTTGACCCGTTTTCTCTCCCCCGTATCGACCAAATCATTGATGCAACGATGGTTTGTGCGAGTCTATGTTTCCTAGACGCTTATTCGGGTTATTTTCAGATCAATATGGCAATAAAGGACCAAGAGAAGACATCCTTTATAACAACTTTTGGGGTTCTCCGCTATGTGTCTATGCCTTTCGGGCTTAAAAGTGCATAGGCAACTTATCATCATTGTGTGCAAAATTGCCTTCATAGTCAGATTGGGCGCAATGTTCAAGCTTATGTGGATGATATTGTGGTTAAGTCAAGGAAGAAGGAGACTCTACTTGATGACTTGAAGGAGACGTTCGACAACTTACGGGACTACAAGATGATGCTTAACCCTGCTAAGTGTTACTTTAGTGTTCCTGTAGGCAAGCTCTTCGGTTTCTTAGTCTCCGAACGGGGTATTGAGGCTAACCTGGATAAGATAAAGGCCATCACTTCCTTGTCTAAGCGAGCGAGCGTTAATGATGTGCAGCGCTTGGTGGGTTGTATTGCTGCTGTAAGACACTTCATCAGCCGCCTGGACGAGAAGGCTATTCCTTTATATCAGATGATGAAAAATACAGATGAGTTTGTCTCGAGTAAGGCTACGGACAAGGTGCTTGAGGCGCTCAAGAAATAGTTGGCTGAGCCGCCAATTTTGGCTACTCCGGCAGAGAAAGAATCTTTGCTCTTATATGTGGTGGCTAACAATAGGGCAGTCAGTGTAGCGGTTGTGGTGGAGCGTAAGGAAGCGGGGAAGGAGTATCCAGTCCAGAGGCCGATTTACTATGTCAGTGAGGTCTTGATAGAATCCAAGCAAAGATACCCGCATTGGCAAAAATTGATCTATGGGGTGTTCCTAGCAAACCGCAAATTTAAGATTTATTTCCTTGGACATCAGACCACAGTTGTTAGCTCTGCCCCTTTGGGGAATATAATTCAAAATAGAGAGGCTACTCACAGGATTACTAAGTGTGCACTAGAGCTTGTCCCCCTGAATTTGAAGTATGTGCCTCGTACGGCTGTCAAGTCTCAAGCCTTGGTGGATTTCATAAATGATTGGTCAGAGAGTCAATCGCTCAAGGACAAGCCGGACAACACATACTAGATGATTTACTTCGACGGATCCAGGCAATTGGAAGGATCGAGGACTGGGGTTGTCTTAACCTCCCCTAGAGGTGACAAGTTATGGTATGTGTTAAGGTTAATGTTTCCTTGTACTAATAATGCAGCTAAGTATGAAACTTTGCTTCATGAGCTCCGTGTGGCCAAGGAGATAAATCTGAGCCGGGTTAGATGCCTGGGCGACTTAGACCTCGTGGCTCAACAAGTATTGGGCACGTGGGATTCGAAGGACCCATGGATGGCAGCTTATCGTCAGGCGGTTGATATCATTGAGGGCCACTTCAAAGGTTATCAGGTGGATCATATTGACCATCGAAAGAACGAGGTGGCTGATGCATTATCAAGGTTGGGATCTCAGCATATGCCGGTGCCGCCTATTGTCTTTTTGGACATGTTGCATCACCCCTTTGTTAAACTGCCTTTTGAGGAGGATCTAGCTATACCTGACCCGGAGGGGCAGTTGGTGGTAGATCTACATGCTATTGTTGATTGGACATTACCTTATATGGCATATCTAACTCGCGGCGAGTTACCCGAGGACGAGACCTTGGCGAGGCAGATCGTGAGGCGGTCTAAGTCTATGACTATCATCAATGGCGAGTTGCATAAATGCAGCATGACCAGTGTTTTTCAGCGAAGCATTTCCCCCGAAGAGGGTAAGGAGATTCTAAATGAGATACACGCCGGTGACTGCGGTCATCACGCCAGCTCAAAATCTTTGGTGGCAAAAGCTTTCCGGCATGGTTTCTTCTGGTTGACGGCTCACAAAGATGCAGAGGACTTAGTCACCAAGTGCGATGGATGTCAGAAATTTGGACGACGTGGTCACGTGACGGCTCAACAATTGCGGATGATTCCAATAACCTGGTCGTTTGCGGTCTAGGGGCTTGATATGGTTGGGCCTTTCAAGATATCTAAGGATAAGAAGACCCACCTTTTACTGGCGGTTGACAAGTTTACCAAGTGGGCCGAGGCAGAGCTGGTTAGCAAGTGTGATGCGGCCATGGAGGTTCAACTTGTCAAGAAGTTGATCTATCATTTTGGTTACCCTCACAATATCATCACGGACAACAGAAAAAATTTATCCAAGGGGGTTATGAAAGCGTTTTGTGAAATTGAACACATCCGACTTGATGTTTCCGACTTTGCTCATACACAGTCCAATGCCCAGGCGGAACGTGCCGATCAAGATATCTTGAGAGGAATAAAACCCCGGCTTATGGTTCCTCTGGAGCGAACGCCGGGTTGTTGGGTGGAGGAGTTACCATCAGTTCCTTGGAGTATTCAAACTACCCCCAACAGATGAACATGCTATACACCTTTCTTCATGGTTTATGGTGCACAAGTTGTTCTCCCAAGTGAGATTCGTCATGACTTGCCTAGAGTGGCGGCTTACGTTGAAACTGATACTGAGATGGCACGTTAGGACGTGCTGGATGCTTTGGAGGAAAAGCGAGATTTCATAGCAGCACAATCAGCGATTTACCAGCAGGACCTGCGTCACTATCATAGATGCGGAGTCAAGACCAGGACGTTTCAAGAAGGCGACTTGGTGTTACGTTTGATTCAAGATCAGACAGGTATTCATAAGTTATCTCCCCCTTGGGAAGGACCTTTTATGGTCAGCGGAAATCTCAATAAAGGGTCATATTAGCTCATTGATATGCGGGAGAGCGACGAGTCATGCACTTCTGGGCAAGAGACCAACAGGCCGTGGAATATTGCTGATCTCCGACCTTACTACACTCGAGACATTGACTCTCATCCATGTACATACATCCATCATTGTATATACCCTTTTCAATATAATAAAGTCGGCATCCCCATAGTTTGGGGCCTCTGTCGTGTTTCGTGCAAAAAAGATTGTGCAAGAAAGTTGGTAATTGAACAAGGTCATTTGGGGGCTTCCAACCCACCGGGTTTGCTTTCACACCCTCTTGACCGGCTTTTAAGCCATAGCCAGATCGGGTTAAACATGTATGTTTGCATGATGCCACTCCACTAGGTGACCCGCCGAACTCTTACCAGTTAATCTCAACTTAAAGACCCTGAACTGATCAAAGTACTTGACAACCAATCTTGCCATGAGACCCTATACCGGTTAAGGTTAAAACGGCGGTTTATGTCACGTGAGGGCCGGCTTACAAAAAGTAAGGATAAACTCATATATCTGATGTAGTCTCTCCGCCTTGTGGCCCATTCGTACTCTTATTCAGTCAATCTTTTTAAAGACCCTAAACTGTTTAAGGTTAAAACGACGAGAGCCAGCTTATAGGGTTGGGGGTACTCATGCCCTGTTGTAGTCTCTCCATTATATGGCTCGTTGTACTCTTAACAGTCAATGTTTTTCAAGACCCTTAACTAGTTAAGGTTAAAATGATGAATCTATGCCATGTGAGAGCCGGCATATGAGGTTTGGGCAGTCATGCCTAAGTTTTCGAAAAGAACAAGCAAGAACATAAAGGAAGAGAGTTAACTTCTTTAGGTTGTGCCTTTAAAGCCGCCTTCACAATGACGGAGAGTATATATTTTCTGTCTTGTTTGTTTTTTGCAGGCCTAGTCTTTTATGATAAGCTGTTATCAAGTGAAAATAAAGATGATCATAGCCTGAATGAAGGATGGATAAGCATATATAGCTATTCAAATTCCAACATGAGGACGAAGGCACGGTAAAAGCAATTAGTTTTAGCTACTGCTATTACAAAGCTCTGGAAGAGCCCAAAATTTACGAACTTAAGATTTTTGGATAAATTATAACCCGGCAGAACAACAAGGCCGGGTTAATTCAGCTTGTGGTCGGGTCATCCTGTGCTGGGTCTTCGGTCTCCTGGATCTGAAGGTTGTCCACATCCCAGTTGCAGTTGGTTAACGCCTCAAATTCAGCTTCATCATGAAATATTGGAGACGGGTCAATATCAGGAGCAAAGAGGTTCTTACGGCGTGCAGGAATCAAGTCTTTGACTTCGTAAGTCGGCCCTCGCACTCGTTTGCTGATCTCAGTGTAAGCTGCCTGGTAGGTGGACAAGTTAGTCTCTTCAACGAACTTGGTAGCCAAGACTCGAGACGCCTACATAAATTTGGCATAGTCCTCCTGAGTGAACTCTGAGCCATCATCCTTTAGTGAAGGGAAGCCGTCCATCATATCCTCAGGAGTAAGTTCAGGAGCGAAGGCCAGGGACCGGCTTAGCGCGGCCATTGCGCCCTTACGGGTGGCTGATTTTTGAAGTTCCTCCAACTTTTTTGGGATGGTGGAGAGGACTTCTATAACTTCCTTCATAAGTTTGGGGACACCTTTTTCACCCATCACAACTTTGATGGTGCACAGGGTCCCGCAATAGAGATGCTCTATAAGAGTTACATGGCTTTCAGCTTCAGCAGACTATTGTTTGATAGCTGACGAGTTCTCTGGCCTGCAAAGAAAGTCGGATTTTATAAGCCGCCAGAAGAGTTTTCAACAGACTAAGGAATTTTTTCAATATTAACAAATACTCCCTCCGTTCCAGAATATATGGTGTATTGTTTTCCATGGAAGTCAACCATTTAAATGTTTGACTAAGATTACAGAATAAACTAACGACATCTACAATACCAAATAGATAAAATATGAAACAACTCTGCATGATGGATCAAATGGTATAAATTTTGTATTGTGGATATTGATATATTTTTTCGAAAACACGGTCAAACGTGGCCTCGTTTGACTTTTGAAAAAACAAATACACCATATATAAAGGAACGGAGGGGGTACTTACCAAAGACAGAGGCGGTCATCTGAGATATGTGGCGCTTTAAAGCGATCAGCTATTCAGTAAGAGGCTTCAATTTTCCTTTGGCGTCTTCCTCATGTTTCGTGAGGGTGGCTTGTTCAGTTTCAACAGATTTCTTGAAAGCTTCAAATTCCGCCTTGACTTTTTCAAGCTCTGTGATAGAGAACAGCCAATTCTCTTCCGCCTCAGCATGAGCGGTCTGCTGCGAGGCCAAATTCTCTTTGATGCTAGTCAACTCAGACTCGGCCGAGTTTAAAGCTTCATGTGTAGTATAAGCAAAGCAGCATAGGTTATTTTCTCTTCTAAGACGCCAAGGTGATACATATTACTATTGAGAGGTGATGAAGCAGAGAAAATTACAAGTCTCAAGTAGATTGCAAGCACTATAGTTGACACTTGGGGGCTAATGTCTACCGTTTCTTTCAATGACTACAAAACTAGAAAGCCTCGGGTCATCTTCAATAAGATAGCACTTGGAGGCTACACTTGGTGCTTCTCAATAGTAAATTCCGGCTCATCATTTGCATAATGACCCGGACTTGGAGGCTACACTTGGCACTCTTACAACACTAAGTTTTGGCTCATCATTTGCATAATGAACCAGACCTGGGGGCTATAGTTGGATATTCTTTTAAGTGAAGTACCGACTCATTATTTCATGTAATAACCCGTTACTTTGGGGCTACATGCCAAGCTACTTGCGACATACGTAAAGTTGAAGACCCGGTCTACTATTTTCAACACTAACCCGGATCTTGGCGGCTACATAAGGGAATATGGAAAGGAAAGGCAGGAGGAGTACCTTATATTTTCTCTTCATGAGCCCAACAAGTTCGGTCTCCATGTTGCGGCTCACGGAAAGGCGGTTTAGATAGCCAGCATGTAATTCATCAACAGTCGGCTTCTCCAAGCTAGGGAGTTCAAAGACAATCTTATCCCTCTCTGGTGAGGGCACTTCATCCTTGCCAATGTGTTTTGATAACACATGAGAAGGAGCCAGAGATTCATAACCCGTCCAAGTGATAGTAACCTCCTCATGAGAAGCCACATTCTTGGTCGTTGGTGAAGGTCTAGCGGCTTAGGATCGACTTCCGGAGGAGCATCCGGAGCTAACATATCAATGTCAGCCGGCTCAGTATGCGGAGGAGCATCCTCAGGGGCACCTTTGTCAGCCTCACAAGGCTCAACATAAGCTTCAGGAGAATCCTGCTTAGGATCCTCTGGCTCTTGGACATTTAGAGTGACGGAAGACCCACTCAATTTTCTTCGTTCAGCTTGAGCTCTATAAGCAAAGGTAAAATTCGATGAAGTTAGCAATGATAAGAATGATAACACATGGTGTGGAATATAAGAGTGCATACTTTGGATTGATAACAAAAGGAGGCAGCTTGGAGGCGGTTGAGTCGCCCAAAGTAGGGGGCGAGTCCTGGAAAGTTAAGATGATGAAAGTATAAGTAAGCCACAATCCTAGATTATTATGAAGAGTAAAATTCAAAGCTGTGGAATACCTTGTTGTGCCGTTTTCGAGGAGCCAGCTCATTTGGTAAGCGGGCCAACAGGTCTTCAGAGGCGGTGCTCCGGGTCTTACGCCGATGGTCATCTTGGTGTTTCTTCAAAAGAGAGTTGGAATCCATATGAACAAAGGGACATGTGCACTTTACCTTTCTTACAGCCCGCCGTATTCTTTTTACTAGTAAAAGTTCCGAGTCAGAGGAGATAATGGTTACCTCTATGGCATCAGCATGACTGGTTTCCACCTCTTCTTGTGAGTAATCATTGTCAATGAGTTGCATAAAGAGAAGGCTAAGGGAGTCAAGTTCTACCTCCGAGTCATCAAGCTGAAGAAGTTCAACAACGGTTTGCTTCTTTTTGCGACCCGTAGTGTTCGTAGTGCAGGTCTTGGTTGTCTTTGCCTTCTTTTTGGGAGCGGGGGTAAACTTCTTCTTCCAGAAGTTGGACTTTGCCTTACATATGAGTCAGAGAAGGGTCAGAAAGATTATGAATAAAAAGATTGAGAGGTCACAAAACAAATAGTTTATTCAAAGGATTTTTACATCCGGATCCAGGTTAAGAATACAAAACGGCTTCAACCTGGTCTGGTTACATGCAGCTTGAGGCTCTCCAAGCAACGACTTTATGATGGTATTGAGGTCCTTTTCGTTTAAAGGTGTCTGGTTAAAGAACATTAGATCGTTCACTTCATTGGAATATTCACACATCAGCTTATCACGGTGGCTCAGCGGCATGATCCTCCAGCTGACCCAGCAGCAGGTCAATTCCACGATGGTGAGGCCATTAGCCAGCAGGGCTGAAATCTTCAAGAAAGCTAGAGCATACTTAACATGCTCCGCGATGCTCATCCATTCAGGCAGCTCAGTGTTGGTGCAGAGCCGGGTTGAGCGGTAACCCGGAAGTTGATTCTCTTCAGCCGTAGAAGTGTCTTTGCAATAAAACCAAGTCCGATTCCTGTCTTTGGGATGGCTGGGCATGATGGCGGCAGGAAAAGCTATGTACCTTCACCTCTGGATGGAGACCCCTCCCAGCTCGAGACTCGGCCCGACTGCTAGCTCGGTCTGGCGGTTGATGTAGAAAAATCTCTAAAAAGGTCTACAGTGGGCTCCTCTTGCAGATAAGCTTCACAGAGGACTTGAAACTGGTACAAGTTCGTAACGGAGTTGGGACCGATGTCTTGAGGATGGAGCTTGTAGAAGTGTAGGGCATCCCGGAAAATCCTTGACCCGCGCGGCAAAAATCCTTGGAGAAGATGGTTTGTGAAGACGACTACTTCCCCTTCTTGAGGTATGGGTTTACCTCTTTTCTAGGAGCCTGCTAATGAATGACATCCTAAGCCAGTAGGACTCCCATGATCACGAATTCTTTCAAGGATGCTTTGGTTACCCCAGAGAGGACCCAGTCACATGAGGTGGGGGCCTTGTCCATGACGATGGTTTAAGGAAAATCTTGCAACACAAAAAGATAAAGCTAAGCCGACAGTGGTGTTCGGCGGGTTACGCTTAAACATTCTAAGCTGCCATCTGTTGTGAGAGTAAGGCAAGCAAAGGTGGTTATTGGGTAAGATGACAACGTAGTGGCGGGTTGAAAAGATGGCTACTGAAATTTTTACTAAGTGTTGGCAAACATATTCCATCAAGTATGTCAACAATTACAAGATCTACGTGCGGAGATAAAAAAAGAGGAATATTATAAATCTAAATAAGCGAAAAACAAGATCTACGGGCGAAGAACAAGCAGTTCATGCGGGAGTTTTTATCAAAGTTTCTAATCTGTGATGAGCGGATATGCATACTAGATGGAGTACCGCACCAGACGGGTGGTGTTTGATATGTCTCCAACGTATCTATAATTTTTGATTGTTCCATGCTATTATATTATTCGTTTTGGATGTTTTATATGCATTAATATGCTGTTTTATATTATTTTTGCGACTAACCTATTAATCTAGAGCCTAGTGCTAGTTGTTGGGAGACGTAGTAGTAAATGAAAAAAATTCCTACGTGTCACCAAGGTCAATCTATGGAGAAACCAGCAACGAGTGGGGAAAGTGCATCTTCATACCTTTAAATACCGCAAAGTGGAAGCGTTACTAGAACACGGTTGGTGGAGTCGTACTCGCAGTGATTCAGATCGCAGTGGATACCGATCTAAGCGCCAAACAACGACGCCTCCGTGTTCAACACACGTGCAGCCCGTTGACGTCTCCCACGCCTTGATCCAACAAGGAGGAAGGAGAGGTTGAGGGAGAGCTCCGGCAGCACGACGACGTGGTGACGGTGGAGCTGTGTGGTACTCCGATAGGGCTTCGCCAAGCACTACAGAGGACGAGGAGGAGGAGGGGTAGGGCTGCACCGAGAGAGAGATGTGTATTCTCGGCAGTCCCAAGGGCTCCACTATGTATAGGAGCAGGAGGAGGGGTCCTAGATGGGTCTACGGCCGACGGCCAACCCTAGATGGGTCTAGGGCGGTGGCCAAGAGAGGGGAGAGGAGGGGCGGCGCCCTCGGTGGTCCTAGGGCCCATCTATGCCTAGGGTTTGCCCCCCTCCCACCTTTGTTGTGCCTTGGGCCCTTGTGGGAGGCGCACCAGCCCACCTAGGGGCTGGTTCCCTCCCACCTTCGGCCCATGCAGCCCTCTAGTGCCGGTGGCCCCACACGGTGGACCCCCGGAACCCTTCCGGTGGTCCGGTACGTTACCGGTGATGCCCGAAACACTTCCGATGACCAAACCCTCACTTCCTATATATGAATCTTTACCTGTGAACCATTCGGGAACTCCTCGTGACGTCTGGGATCTCATACAGGACTCCGAACAACCTTCGGTAACCACGTACACAATTTCCTTATAACCCTAGCATCATCAAACCTTAAGTGTGTAGACCCTACGAGTTCGGGAGGCATGTAGACATGATCGAGACACCTCTCTGGTCAATAACCAACAGCGGGATCTAGATACCCATGTTGGCTCCCACATGCTCCACGACGATCTCATTGGATGAACCACGATGTCGGGGATTCAATCAATCCCGTATACAATTCCCATTCTCTACCAGTATAACACTTGCCCGAGATTTGATCGTCGGTATCCCTATACCTTGTTCAATCTCGTTACCGGCAAGTCTCTTTACTTGTTTCGTAACACATCATCCCGTGGCTAACTCCTTAGTCACATTGAGCTCATTATGATGATGTCTTACCGAGTGGGCCCATAAATACCTCTCCGTCACACGGAGTAACAAATCCCAGTCTCGATTCGTGCCAACCCAAGAGATACTTTTGGGGATACCCGTAGTGTACCTTTATAGCCTCCCAGTTATGTTGTGACGTTTGGAACACCCAAAGTATTCCTACGGTATCCGGGAGTTGCACAATCTCATGGTCTAAGGAAACGATACTTGACATTAGAAAAGCTCTAGCATACGAACTACACGATCTTGTGCCATGCTTAGGATTGGGTCTTGTCCATCACATCATTCTCCTAATGATGTGATCTGGTTATCAACAACATCCAATGTCCATGGTCATGAAACCGTGACCATCTATTGAGCAACGAGCTAGCCAACTAGAGGCACACTAGGGATTGTTGTGGTCTATGTATTCACACATGTATTACGGTTGCCTGTTAATACAATTATAGCATGAACAATAGACAATTATCATGAACAAGGAAATATAATAATAACCATTTTATTATTGCCTCTAGGGCATATTTCCAACACTAGTTTCTGTTTTTCCTTGTTTTTGAGTTTCGCAGATAAGGAATATTAAACGGAGTCCAAATGTAATAAAACCTCCAGAATGATTTTTCATGGAGTCCAAATGAAATATTAAACGGAGTCCAAATGGAAGCCACAAGACTTGAGAACCAAGACAAAGGAGCTTCCACCGGGCCACAAGCCCGCTTGCCGCGGCCAAGGGGCTACCCGCGCCGGGCAGGCTTGTGGGCCCCTGGCAACTCCCCTAACCGTAATCTTTGTCCTATAAATACCCAAATATTTCATCATTATCAGAACGAGCCATGAAAACACTTTTCCGCCACCAGAATCCTCCGTTCCCGAGAGATCCAATCTTGGAGCCTTTTCCGGTAATCTGCCGGAGGGGGATTCGATCATAGAGGACATCTACATCAACTCCATTGCCCCTCCGATGATGCATGAGTAGTTCACCACAGACCTAAGAGTCCATAGCTAGTATCTAGATGGCTTCTTCTCTCTCTCTTTAGTTCTCAATACCATGTTCTTCATGATCTTCATGGAGATCTATCCGATGTAATACTCTTTTGCGGTGTGTTTGTCGAGATCCGATGAATTGTGGGTTTATGTTCAGATTATCCATGAATATTATTTGAGTCTTTCCTGAATTCTTATATGCATGATTTCATATCTTTGTAAGTCTCTTCGAGTTATTGGTTTGGTTTGGCCAACTAGATTGGTAATTCTTGCAATAGGAGAAGTGCTTAGTTTTGGGTTCAATCTTGCGGTGTCCTCACCCAGTGACAAATTAGGGTTAGCGAGGCACGTATTGTATTTTTTCCCATCAAGGGTAAAAATATGGGGTTTTCATCATATTGCTTGAGTTTATCCCTCTACATCATGTCATCTTACTTAATGTGTTACTCTATTCTTCATGAACTTAATACTCTAGATGCAGGCAGGAGTCGGCTGATGTGTGGAGTAATAGTAGCAGATGCAGAATCATTTCGGTCTACTTCTCACGGATGTGATGCCTATATGCATAATCATTGCCTTGGATATCTTCATAATTATTCGCTTTTCTAACAATTGCTCGACAATAATTTGTTCACCCACCGTAATACTTGCCATCATGAGATAAGCCATCTAGTGAAACCTATGGCCCCCGGGTCTATTTTCCATATTATATTTTCAGATCTAAAACCAAAAACACCAAAAATACTTGCTGCATTGTTTTTACTTTTAGTTTTACTTCCCGTTCAAGCACCCTATTATATCTATGTCTATAGATCTCATCCTTGCAAATAACCGTGAAGGGATTGACAACCCCTTTATAGCGTCGGGTGCAAGAGTTTGATTCCTTGTGCAGGTATATCTATTGGTGGCTCGCTTGTATCTCCTACTGGATTGATACCTTGGTTCTCAAAAACTGAGGGAAATACTTATCTACTTTGCTGCATCAAACCGTTCCTCTTCACGGGAAACCAACAAATGCTCGAGAAGTAGCAAGAAGGATTTCTGGCGCTGTTGCCAGGGAGATACATAGCAAGTCAAGGATACCAAGTACCCATCACAAACTCATCTCTTGCATTTACATTATTTTCCATTTGCCTCTCATTTTCCTCTCCCCCACTTCTAAAATGATTTTCAGAAAACACTTGCCTTTCTGTTTGCTGTTCTTTCGCTTACCTTTTTTATTACCTGAACTATGTCGAACGTCACCACATCCCCATTGTCACCAAATTTTTAAGTTCTTTACTTCAAACAAAAACAAGGGGAAAATTTGAAGGATGCTTGGTATAGGCTAATGGAATCTTATCGTTTTTCCAATCTAAAAGGGGATGCAAAAGTTTGTTTAGAAATTTTTACATAGGTTTAGCTTTGCATCATAGGGAGCTTTTAGATTTCAACTCAAAAGGAAATTTTATTGAGCTTAACACAAATGCAGCCTATGAAGTTTTAGAAGGGATTTTGGGGGTTCCTGTGCCAAAAAGGGGGTTTGCTTTCTCTCAAGAGGGAGTCCAAGTTCTCGACAAATTGGGTGACTTCCATAAGCACTTGGTCGAGTTACAACAACATCATGAACCCCTCAAACATATTAATGGGAACCTTAATTGCTTGAATACTTTGATCACCCTTTGCAATAAGTATTTGGACATTTTGGACTCCAAGATTGATCCTTCCCCTACAAGTGGGGGAAAGAGGAAAGAACCGATCTATTGTGTTTTGCCTAGCTAGGGGCGTTAAACAATAGCGTTTGTTGGGAGGCAACACAATTTTATTTTGCTTTCAGATTTTTGCTTCTGTTTTGGTGTGTTTGGAACATTATTACTTCTGTATTGATTGTGTTTTTTGTTTAAATTAGTGTTTGAGCCAAGTAAAACCTTTGGGGTGATCTATGGTAGTTGTTGATTTAATCTTGCCAGAAAACAGAAACTTTTGCGCTCAATCCAGGATTTGTCTGAATTTTTCAGAGCGCCAAATTGATATGAATTTTTACGCAGGATTGATATACAAATTTCCCTGGTTGTCCTACTTTTTCAGTATTTGTATAGTTCCATAAGTATTCGAAGTTTACATATTGCTACAAACTGTTCTGTTTTTGACAGATTCTGTTTTCTTTGTGTTGTTTGCTTATTTTGATGTATCTATGGGTCGTCTCGGGGGGTATGAGTCATGGAAAAGTTAGAATACAGTGGGTATTACACAAATATAAATAAAGAATGAGTTCACAACAGTACCTAAAGTGGTGATTTATTTTTCTTATACTAACGGATCTCATGAGTTTTCTGTTGTGAAGTTTTCAAGTTTTGACTGAAGATTTGATGGACTATGGAATAAAGAGTGGCAAGATACTAAGCTTGGGGATGCCCATGGAACCCCAAGTCATATTCAAGGATACCAAAACTTCTAATCTTGGGTATGCCCCGGAAGGCATCCCCTCTTTCGTCTGCAATCCATCGGTAAATTTACTTGAAGCTATGTTTTTATTCACCACATGATAAGTGTTTTGCTTGGAGAATCTTGTATGATATGAGTCTTCGATTGTTAGTTTTCCACTATCATCCTTTCTGCACACATCTTTAGAGAGAGACACGCTGAATCATGAATTTGTTAGAATACTCTATGTGCTTCACTTATATCTTTTGAGCTAGGCAATGTTGCTCTAGTGCTTCAATTATCTCTTTATAGAGCATGGTGGTGTTATATTTTATAGAAATTATTGAAATCTCGTTCCTCACTTATATTATTTTGAGAGTTTCTTAAAAACAGCATGGTAATTTTTTTAGGTTATGAATTTAGTCCTGATATAATGGCATCCAAGAGGGATATAATAAAAACTCTCATATTAAGTGCATTAAAAACTATGAGAAGTTGGATTCCTTGCATATAGTTTTGAGATAATAGGGATGGTAATATGAGAATCATGCTAGTGAGTAGTTGTGAAATGAAGAGATACGTGTGTTAAAGCTTGTGATTCCCATAGCATGCACGTATGGTGAACCGTTATGTAACGAAGTCGAAGCATGACTTGTCTAATGATTGTCGACCTTTGTGTGAGGGTCGGGAGCGCGTGATGGTTAACTCCTACCAACCTATCCCCTAGGAGCATGCACCTAATGCTTTGTTTGATGACTAATAGACTTTTGCAATAAGTATGTGAGTTCTTTATGACTAATGTGAGTCCATGAATTATACGCACTCTCACCCTTCCATCTTTGCTAGCCTCTCTAGTACCGCACAACTTTCCCCGGTACATCAAACCCTCCTTCCTCAAAAAAACCACCATATATTCCTCAAAACAGCCACCATACCTACCTATTATGGCATTTCCATAGCCATTCCAAGATATATTGCCATGCAACTTCCACCATGTAGTTTTTCTACGACTTGCATCATCGCTTCATATTGCATATACAGTTATATCTTCTCATAGGAATCGAGTTGTAATTTCTTTTTCTTTGAGTTATAAGTAAATAAAAGTGTGATGATTTTTCATTAATAGAGCATTGTCCCATGAGAGAAAAGGATGATGGAGGCTATGACTCCCTCACAAGTTGGTATGAGTATCCGGACTTTACAAAAAATAAAAGAGGCCAACAAAGCCCAAACAAAAATAAGAGGCCAAAGAAGCCCACCAAAATAAAAAATGAGAGCAAGAGAGAAGCGACAATTGCTACTATCTTTTTCCACACTTGTGCTTCAAAGTAGCACCATGATCTTCATGATAGAGAGTCTCCTATTTTGTCACTTCCATATAACTAGTGGATATTCATTATGCATGACCACTTAGTTTTCTTTTTTGAGATTTCATACACTTATAGCTCTAAGTGCATTTGTTGCATGGGAATCCCTACTCACTCGCATTAATATCTATTGATGGGCATCTCCATAGCCCGTTGATACGCCTAGTTGATGTGAGACTATATTCTCCTTTTTCCCTTGCACCCCCACCATATTCTATTCCACCTATAATGCTATATCCATGGCTCACACTCATGTATTGCGTGAGAGTTGAAAAGGTTTGAGAACACCAAAAGTTTGAAACAATTTCTTGACTTGTTCATCGGGGTTGTGCATGATTTAGATACTTTGTGTGGGGAAGATGGAGCATAGCTAGACCATATGATTTTGTAGGGATGACTTTCTAAGGCCATGTTATTTTGAAAGGACACGACTACCTTGTTGGTGTGCTCGAAGTATTACTGTTTTTATGTCAATATTAGACTATTGTTTTGAATATAACGGATCTGAATATTCATGCCACAACAAAGAATATTACATGGATAAATATGTTGGGTAGCATTCCACATTAAAAATTCTGTTTTTATCATTTACCTACTAGAGGGCGAGCAGGAATTAAGCTTGGGGATGCTGGTACGTCTCCAACGTATCTATAATTTTTGATTGTTCCATGCTATTATATTACCTATTTTTGGATGTTTTATATGCATTAATATACTATTTTATATTATTTTTGGGACTAACCTATTAATCTAGAGCCTAGTGCCAGTTTCTTTTTTTCCTTGTTTTTGAGTTTCGCAGATAAGGAATATTAAACTGAATCCAAACGGAATAAAACCTCTGGAATGATTTTTTCTGGAAAATATGGAAGCCATGAGATTTGGGAACCAAGACAGAGGAGCTCCCACGGGGCCACAAGCTCGCTTGCCGCGGCCAGGGGGCACCCGCGCCGGGCAGGCTTGTGGGCCGCTGGCAACTCCCCTAACCCTAATCTTCGGCCTATAAATATCCAAATATTCCATCATTATCATAACGAGCCACGAAAACACTTTTCCGCCGCCAGAAGCCTCCGTTCCCGAGAGATCCAATCTTGGAGCCTTTTCCAGTAATCTGCCGGAGGGGGATTCAATCACGGAGGGCATCTACATCAACTCCATTGCCCCTTCGATGATGTGTGAGTAGTTCACCATAGACCTACAAGTCCATAGCTAGTAGCTAGATGGCTTCTTCTCTCTCTTTGCTTCTCAATACCATGTTCTTCATGATCTTTATGGATATCTATCCGATGTAATACTCTTTTGCGGTGTGTTTGTCGAGATCCGATGAATTGTGGGTTTATGTTCTGATATCCATGAATATTATTTGAGTCTTTCCTGAATTCTTATATGCATGATTTCATATCTTTGCAAGTCTCTTCGAGTTATTGGTTTGGTTTGGCCAACTAGATTGGTAATTCTTGCAATAGGAGAAGTGCTTAGTTTTGGGTTCAATCTTGCGGTGTCCTCACCCAATGACAAAGTAGGGGTAGCGAGGAACATATTGTATTGTTGCCATCAAGGGTAAAAAGATGGGGTTTTCATCATATTGCTTGAGTTTATCCCTCTACATCATGTCATCTTACTTAATGCGTTACTCTGTTCTTCACGAACTTAATACTCTAGATGCAGGCAGGAGTCGGTCGATGTGTGGAGTAATAGTAGTAGATGCAGAATTGTTTCGGTCTATTTTTCACAGACGTGATGCCTATATGCATAATCATTGTCGTGGATATCTTCATAATTATTCGCTTTTCTATCAATTGCTCGACAGTAATTTGTTCACCCACCGTAATACTTGCCATCATGAGAGAAGCCATCTAGTGAAACCTATGGCCCCCATTTCTATTTTCCATATTATATTTTCAGATCTAAAACCAAAAGTACTTGCTACAATGTTTTTACTTTTAGTTTTACTTTCCGTTCAAGCACCTTATTATAACTATCTCTACTAGATCTCATCCTTGCAAATAACCGTGAAGGGATTGACAACCCCTTTATAGAATTGGGTGCAAGAGTTTGATTCCTTGTGCAGGTATATCTATTGGTGGCTCACTTGTATCTCCTACTGTATTGATACCTTGGTTCTCAAAAACTGAGGGAAATACTTATCTACTTTGCTGCATCAAACTATTCCTCTTCACGGGAAACCAACACATGCTCGAGAAGTAGCAGTGTTTTAAGGCCCGAAAGATGCGTCATCTAATAATCCACATTGAGTACACCGACGATCGACGGCGAACGCAGAAAAGCAATGTTGAACTAATGTAGATCTAAGAAGGGAAGAGGAATGAACCTGTCGGGTGCGGAGAACATGCCAGACTCGCCGGCGAGTTCTAGTTCAATCAGGTTGATGCAGCGGCCTCGTCGGATAAGACAAGGAAGGACCAGCCACGGTGGCGCAGTTTCACTTGAGCGAGCACTGGTGGAATAAGAAGAAGAGATATGGTGGTGGCGGGGAGGAGAAAATAAATGGGACCCCCTCCCTCGCCTATTTATGAGATGGGATAGCAACAGTCCACGCGGGAATCGTGGAGGTACAATGATGATTTGACCAGAAGAGAGGCCTCTATTTTCGAGCCGACCGTTTAATGAGACATGTTGTTGTGATGTCACGGAATCTTTTTTACTATAGCCAACGTGACATCACGGCGGGTTAAATTTTTCTTTTCAGGTGAATAAAGATCGTGAGACTCGCCGCCGAATGGTTTGAAAATTGATGTGAACAAGTTCAAATCAATCTGGGGCCTAATGTTGGGGATATAACCCCGTGGCGAGACCCACCCAGGAGGGGCCGCGTCATGCTTGGCGGCTCATAGTATTGAAGACACGACTACATGGTGACTCACCATATGGGCCAAGATGGAGGCCCAAAGTCAGAAGATGGCTTGAGACCCGGGCGCGTGAGCCGCCCGGGAGATGACTTGCCTAGGAAGGCAAGGCGGCTTAGAGACAAGATCGGGTACCTTGTGTAAGTCGGTCTGGACTCTTGTAACCCTAGGGCCTCGACCTACCTATATAAAGGCGAGACCCTGCGGCGAGTTAGGATAGGAAACAATTGATCGATAGCTAGGTCAAGCGAATCCACTCCCTTGTAATCGGCACACCATCAATACAACACAAAGCAGGACGTAGGAGTTTACCTCTTTCCAAGTGGCCGAACCTGGGTATACTCATGTCTCTCGATCAACCCCTTTGAGTCCACCACCTTAGTGATGGCCTCGAACCTAAGTCCTAGGACATCTACCGTGACAAAACCACGACAGGTCTTGATGAATATCTTGATGAACTTGGTATTACTCATGAGCTATATGCCCCATATAATCCTCAGTAGAATGGCGTCGTGGAGCGCAAGAACATGACTCTTGTTGAGATGGCTTGCACTATGCTTGATGAATACAAGACTCCTCGTCGCTTCTGGCCTGAGGCAATCAACATTGCTTGTCACATCATCAACAGGGTATATCTTCACAAATTCTTCAAGAAGACTTCATATGAACCTATCACTGACAAGAAACCCAATGTGAGTTATTTCAAAGTCTTCGGTGCTAAATGCTGGATTAGAGATCCTCACCACAGTTCTAAATTTGCACTGAAAGCACATGAAGGTTTTATGCTTGGTTACGGAAAGGACTCGCACACCTACAGAGTCTTCAACACCTACCACAACAAGGTTTTTGAAACTGTAGATGTGCGATTCGATGAAACTAACGGCCCGGAAAGAGAGCACCTGCCTCCTGTGCTAGATGAAATGTCTCCTGAGGAATCCATTAAGTTGAAGGCAACTAAAGATATCATACCCACTAAAGAACCTCAACCTATTAAGGAATTCATTCCAACCAATGAAGACATTCATGCTGATACACTTGAAGAAAATGGTGCTGAAGAAAATCCTCAACCTCGTCAACCTGCTCATCCAAGAGTTGCAAATGAAGGGCAGATTGACAAAATCCTCGATGACATCAATGCACCAGGTCCGCTCACTCGCTCAAAAGCTTCTCATGTGTCTAACTTTTGTGGGCATTTTGCTTTTGTCTCTATCATAGAGCCCACCAAATTTGATGAAGCATTCAAGGAGCCTGAGTGGATTCAAGTTATGCAAGAGGAATTGCATCAATTCACACTCAACAACGTGTGGGAACTTGTCAAGCGGCCAGATCCTCGCAAGCATAACATCATAGGTACAAAGTGGATCTACCACAACAAGACTAGTGGTGAGGAATAAGGCTTGTCTTGTAGCTCAGGGCTACACATAGGTTGAGGGAATTAACTTTGAAAAAACTTTTGCACCTGTTGCTATACTAGAAGCTATTCGCAATTGCTTGCTTATGCTAACCATCATGATATCATCTTATATCAAATGGATGTGAAAAGTGCATTCCTCAATGCTAAGCTTGAGGAAGAAGTATATGTTGCTCAATCCCCAGGCTTTGAAGATCCTAAGCATCCTGACAAAGTCTTCAGACTCAACAAGGCCCTCTATGGCCTCAAGCAGGCCCCTCGGGCGTGGTATGACACTCTGAAGGAATTCCTCATGAAGAAAGGCTTCAAACCCGGTTCACTCGGCCCAACCCTTTTCAAAAAATCCTATGACAATGAATTATTCGTGTGCCAAATATATGTAGACGATATTATCTTTGGCTGTATTGACAAACATTACAGTGATGAATTTGCTTATATGATGAGTGAAGAATATCAAATCTCTATGATGGGGGAGTTGAAATTCGTCTTAGATCTTCAAATTCATCAACAACAAAATGGCATCTTCATCTATAAAGAGAAATACCTCAAGGATGTTTTGAGGAAATTCAACATCCAAGACTGCAAAGGCGCCAAAACTCCAATGCCTTCAAAAGGACACCTCTACACTGACGAAAATGGTAAAGATTTTGACCAGAAGGTATATCGCTCCATGATTAGTTCTTTATTGTATCTATGTGCATCTAGGCCAGATATTATGCTTAGTGTTTGCATGTGTGCAGCAACACCGAAGGATCACACCATAAGGCTGTGAAACATGTTCTTCGATACTTAGCTCACACACCAATGCTTGGATTATGGTATCCCATGGGCTCAAATCATCACCTCATTGGATACTCAGATGCTGACTATGCTGGAGATCGTGTGGATCGCAAGTAAACCTTAGGCACGTGTCATTTCCTCGGACGATCCTTAGTCTACTGGTCCTCGAAGAAGCAGAACTGTGTGTCACTATCTACTGCTGAAGCTGAGTACATTGTTGTTGGTTCATGTTGTGCTCAGTCGTTGTGGATGCAGCAAACCCTCAAGGACTACGACATCAAGATGAAGAATGTGCCTCTCTACTATGACAATGAGAGCTTTATCAAGATTGCTCACAACCCAGTTCAGCACTCCAAGACCAAGCACATCCAGATTAGTCATCATGTTCTTCGAGATCATGTACTCAAGGGCGACATCTCCATCGACCACGTGGACACTGAAGAACAACTAGCTGATATCTTCACTAAGCCCTTGGATGAAAAGAGATTTTGCAAGTTGTGGTGTGAGCTAAGTATCTTAGAATCTTCAAATGTTCTTTGAAAAGACACACATCCTAACACTTATGCAAAATTGATAACTTAGATGTGCAACACACGAAGTAACATTCTTCTTCAATAAATGAAGAATAACCCTCCAAGTGTGAAGAAATTAATGAAGAATTTGATTCTCAAAACCCTACGACAATTGTACGCGGTGTCTAAAATCATCATTCTTATATGGTGGGTCACACCACCAACCATGGTTGAAATTCTTCAAAGTTGAGGATTTCGTCATTTTGAAAATTCTTCAATTTTATCAAACTCCTCAAATTTTCAAATTCCTCAAAATTTTCAAATTCTTCAAACTATGAAGCTGATGTTCTTCATTGACTATATACATATATATTTGAGTTTTCAATGTCCTCAACATCATTCACTTATTGTTAATTCTTCAAGTTGATTTTCATCTAAGTGAATGTAATCGGATCCGTTTCCCCTTTATGCTAAACTCAACCCTGTCTGTTCACAAATTCTTCATATGCGTTCTTTGAAACTCGTTCAAAGTCTTCACTGTATCCTTGTCAGCTGAAGAATTTGCGAAAGGAAACTTTAAAATTTTGACTTTCAAAATTTTGGCGCTTCCCACTCAAACCATTCTGATTCCCACGACTGGATAACCCACGATCCCCCACTATCTCAACTACATAGTATGTGGGTGACACATGTCGCGCGGAGAGGAAGGGTCAGGGGAAATTTAGTCCAAAATCTTCGGACTAGTCAATTTTCACTTGGGCTATAAATACCCCTTCCCTTCCCCCTTGCTCGAGTTACTCCTCACTTCCCCCTCTCCCTAGCTCAGATATAGTGCTGCCGCTAAAATCATCATCGCCGGAGAGGAAGAGCTTCACTACCTCGACCTCATCATCGTCGTACTCGCATCAGCCACGGAACTCTTCACCACACCGCCGTTGTAGCTATCTCCCTCTGCCAAGCTAGGGCGTGGGAGATCTGGACGGACAAACTCCTTAATTTTCATCTCTCTGTTCATCGTGTTCTTCACCAGGGTAAATAAAATCTAATTTTACTGCCCTACTTTGATCTTCATAATCTTTAGAAAATCCTCAAAAGGTGTTTATTTTCCAAGAATCCACTTCTTAAACACCTCACATGTTTCATTCCCTTGATCTGTTTTTCTAAGTCATGATTTTCTTCAAGATTCCTTAATTGTGTGGATCCTCAAAATCTGCAGAACTCTGGAACCTAAGACAAGAACACTTAGTGAAATTCCTCAAGCCATCGGTGGTTAAAATCCTCAAACTTGATACTTTTGCAAGAATTTCTGAGAATGCATATGACCTCTTCAAATTCTTTGCACATATACTCTGTTCATAGGTAGAAAATGTCTGCTCATGAATCTATAGGTTCTCATCAACTTAACTCATTTGCAGCATTCCTTGAAGAAAAGTTGTACACTTCCTCAGAATCCTACAAAGTTCAAATCCTTAGTCCAAGAAAATGGCTGATGGGAAGAGGCCTCAGAATCGAAGGAAAGAAACCTAAAGTGCAAACTGCGTTTGAGATGCCTGATGATTTGTATGAGGAATATTGCACACCTGATGAAGAAACCTGTCGTCGTTTTCTCACGAGGGGTCACACGAGACGACAGATGCCATGGGGTCGCATATCAAGGTGAGTGAAAGGCTGTCGTGGATGGTCCGGGATGGGTATGCAGATAGCACGAGGTGGTTTACCCACGTTCGGGGCTCTCCGGAGAGAAAATGCCCCTACTCCTGCATGTCTGTATGTATGTGGTATATCAATACAGGGTTGCTCCTAGAGCTGTATCGGAGATAGCAGTAGCAGAGAGCTAGCTAATGTATGTGTGGCTAGGAGAGCTCCTAGCCATGTGGTGTAATCCCAGGCCTTGTGGCCGTGAGTCAATGGATGGATGGGTGGCTCCCTTTATATAGCCAAGGGGCATGGGTGTGTGACGTGGTGGTGGCTTGGCCCACCTTACCAACTACACTATTACATATGTCATACAAGGTGACGCGTGAGGCCGACCATAGCCTGCCACTATTGCTGAATAGTGCCAGGTACAGCCGTCTCGTCTGTGTCGGGTCTGATGTGACGTCGCGGTTGACTTCGGGCTAGCCGGCTGGCAGGCGCAACCGGCAGCCAGCTCGCTGGCGCAGCCGACAGCCGGTCAGGCAGCCGGCCGAGTGGAGCAGTCAGCCCGGGCGGGCGGGCACCCCGTCCGACTCGCCGTCTTGGGGGTATTCGGGGTCATCCCCCCGACAGTAGCCTCCGAGCCTCCGGGCAACTCGAAGAGTCGGGCGGAGGTTTTTCGTCGCCGTTGTTGTTGTTGCAGAAGTCGTCGATGAGGGCCGGTTGCGGGTTGAGGACGACGCGGCTTGCTTCCAGCGGGGGCGCACCAGCGCACCCGCTGGGTGTAGCCTCCGAGCCTCTGGGCGACTCGAGGAGTTGGGCGGAGGGTCTTTGCTATTGTTGGAGTAGATGGCGATGTCGAGGATCCCGGTGGCAGCCGACGGTGGGCAAGCAACCGGCGTGGCGTTTTTCCAGTGGGGGCACGCAAGCACACCCACTGGGTGTAGCCTCCGAGCCTCCGGGCAACTCGAAGAGTCGGGCGGTGGGTTTTTGTAGTTGTTGTCATTATTGGTCGATCGCGGGCTGAGGACTTCGCAGCTTGCTTCCAGCGGGGGCGCGCCAGCGCACCCGCTGGGTGTAGCCTCCGAGCCTCCGGGCGACTCGAGGAGTCGGGCGGAGGGTCTTCGCAGTTGCTGAAGTAGACGGTGGCATCAAGGACGCCAGGCACGGACGCGGAATCCGCCGGCTGAAGGGTGCGAGGCGCGGCCGAGGGCAAATGCGGAGTCCACCGGCTGGCTGTTTCCAGCGGGGGCGCACCAACGTACACGCTGGGTGTAGCCTTCGAGCCTCCGGGCGACTCAAAGAGTTGGGCAGAGGGTCTTTGCTGGTGCTAAAGTAGAAGATGGCATCGAGGGCATCGAGTGCGGACGTGAGATCACCCAACTGAATGGCGCAAGGGGCGCTGCCGGGGGTGGACGCTTGGTCCGCCGGCCGATAGGCGCGAGGCGCTGCCGGAGACGGACGCGGGGGTCCGTCGATTGATGTGCGCGTGGCGCTGCCGAAGGCGAACGCGGAGTCCACCGGCTGAAGGGTGTGTGGCGCTGCCGGAGACAGACACGGGGGTCCGCCGGCTGATGTGCGCGTGGTGCTGCCGAAGGTGGACGCGGAGTCCACCGGCTTTAGGGCGCGAGGCGCTGCCGGAGACAGACGCGGGGGTCCACCGGCTGATGTGCACGTGGTGCTGCCGAAGGCGGACGCAGAGTCCACCGGCTGAAGGGCGCGATGCGCTGCCGGAGACGGACACGGGGATCTGCCGGCTGATGTGCGCGTGGCGCTGCCGAAGGCGGACACAAAGTCCACCGACTGAAGGGCGCGATGCGCTGCTGGAGACGGACGTGGGGATCCGACAGCTGATGTGCGCGTGGTGCTGCTGTGGGCGGACGCAGAGTCCACCGGCTGAAGGGCGCGAGGCGCTGCCGAAGACGGATGCAGGGGTCCGTCGGCTGATGTCCGTGTGGCGCTGCCTGAGACAGACGTGGAGGTCCACCGGCTGATGTGCACGTGGCGCTGCCGAAGGCAGACGCGTAGTCCACCGGCTGAAGGGTGCGATGCGCTGCCGAAGACGGGCACGGGAGTCCGCCGGCTGATGTGCGCGTGGCGCTGCCGAAGGCGGACACGGAGTCCACCGGCTGAAGGGCGCGGGGCGCTGCCGGAGACGGAAGCGGGGGTCCATTGGCTGATGTGCGCATGACACTGCCGAGGACGGACGCGAGGTCCGCCGGCTGATGAGCGCGAGGCGCTGCCGAGGGCGGACACGGGGCCCACCGGCTGATGGGCGCCGGGCCCTGCTGGGAGTAGCCTCCGAGCCTCTGAGCGAGGAGGTTCCTCATTGAAATGATCATGCAAAAGACAAGTTTAGTCGATGCAGATATATCAAATGTTTGATTTTGGTAATGCAAGTTTATGTAGAGGGTGCCGACTCGGTTTTGTCCAAGCCCCCTTCAGTCTTTTTGATGTTCTCTCTGCTCTTTGGCTTTTGCTCTTGCTAGCCGGACAACCGGGAGCCGGTCTGTAGCTGAGGTGAAGAGTGGGTCGTGGAATGGAGCGTACAGTCCTCGGACTCTGGGAGCAGGCTCGACCGAGCAGATACTCATAAATGAAACGACCGGGTCGCCCGGGCCGTTTCCTCCCGGGACGCTTTTCGCGTGTGATGACCTCCAGCTTTTGCTCTCGCTAGCCGGACAGCCGCGGTGCGGTCTGTAGTTGAGACAAAGAGTGGGCCTTCGGCCCCATGCATGCTACTAAGCCGTCCCATGGGAACAAACGTATCGGGTCAAGCGGCCAGCCCCGGGCCGAGACTAGCCGGCGCAGGGGTGAACAGTAAAGGCTTAGAATAAATGCCGAGATGGCCCCCGAGGGCCGCTCGGGGTTATTTGTTTTGTGTGTAAGGTGCAAGGGTATGCGCGTAGAGATCTCACATTGCTTTTGGGTGCCGACAAGGCGGTTTTGTCGTCGATGTGGTCCTGACGACACACACGAGGCGCTGCCGGGCGTGGACGCGGTGTCCGCCAGCTGGTGTGCGCGAGGCCTTGCCAGGGCAGACGCGGCGTCCGCCGGCTGGTGTGCGCCAGGCACTGCCGAGGGCGGACGCGGGGTCCGCCGGCTGGTGTGCACGGCGCACTGCTGAGGGCGGACGCGGGGTCCGCCGGCTGGTGTGCACGAGGCACTGCCGAGGACGGGCGCGGGGTCCGTCGGCTGGTGTGCTCGAAGCGTTGCCGAGGGAGGACACGGGGTCCACCGGCTGGTGTGCGTGTAGCACTGCCGAGGGCGGATGCAGGGTCCGCCGGCTGGTGTGCGCGAAGCGCTGCCGAGGGCGGACGCGGGGTCCGCCGGCTGGTGTGCGCGAAGCGCTGCCGAGGGCGGACGCGGGGTCCGCCGGCTGGTGTGCGCGAAGCGCTGCCGAGGGCGGACGCGGGGTCCGCTAGCTGGTGTGCACGAAGCGCTGTCAAGGGCGGACGCGGGGTCCACCAGCTGGTGTGCATGAGGCACTGCCGAGGGCGAACGCGGGGTCCGCCGGCTGTTGTGCGCGAGGCGCTGCCGAGGGATAGCCTCCGGGCAGGGAGGTTCATTGCTTTTTTGAGGTTGCTGAGGTGGTTGTTGGCGAAGACAGCCGGCGTGGTTTGGCGCTTGCGGAGCGCGCCGGCACACCCACTGGGTGTAGCCTTCGAGCCTCCGGGTGCTCGAAGGGGGGCCTGGCAGGTCGGGTCCGACCGAACGAACATCGAGGCAGACGGGCGGCCAGGCCGGCCCCTCAGTCAGCCACGCGACGGAGGCGGCATGTGGACCGGTTGGCCAGGGCGGGTCATGGCTGGCCGTCCGAGTGGTGAAGCAGGTGGACATGCAGGCAGACGTTTTTTTTTCTACAAGCAACCAGCCGTGTCAATAGGGCCAGGAGCCAGCAGAGGCACGCAGGACGGCGAGTGACGAGCCGGCGCGCACAGGGCACGGAGCGCCGGCCAGCGCGGGAGCCGGTGGGCGCTGGGGAGCCGGCCAGGCAGGCACGCAGGAACCGTCCGGCACAAGAGGCGGCGAGCGCGTGGTCAGGTGACGCAGCAACGCGACCGAGTGGAGGCAAGAGGCGGCCAGCCGACGCGGGAGCGAGCCGGTGGGGAGCGCGGGGGTGCGGGAACTGGGGCAACCCGCAGCAACGTGCGGCAGAGCGGAGACGGCCCGGCACCGGGGGCGTGGGAACTGACCGGCGCAGGAGGCGGCAAGCGTGTAGTCGGGTGATGCAGCGGCGCGACCGGTTGAAGGCGGGAGGCGGCCGTGCAGCACAACGGGGTGGAGCCGGCAGGGGCAGGAGCAGGCCGGGCAAGGCGGAGCCGACAGGGGCCGGAGTCGTCCGGGCAAGGCGGAGCCGACGGGGGCCGGAGCCGGTCGGGTGGAGGAGTGCGGCGGGGCACCGGCACGCCGGAGGAGCCGGGCGTGGCTGAAGCCGTGGCTGGGCGCAGGCGGGAAGGGAGCCGGCGCGGGAAGCATGGTGAGCCATCGTTGGCGTGCGGAGCCACGAGGGGGACGCGGGAGGCGCAACTCGCGGGGCGACGCGGGAGGCACCAGCCGGCGAGCGGCCGGGCTGGCCGAGCGGCGGGAGCCGGCGCGGCTGCCACGCAGGCGGCATGGAGGCGTCGGCCTCGCGGGAGGAGGGCCGGAGCCGGCCGAGGCCGAGGCCGAGCCGGCAGGTGGGCGGAGCGGTGCGGCTGACCGGAGGAGAAGGTCCGTGGGAGGCAGGCTCGCATGGGGCGACGCGGGAGGCGCCAGCCGGCGGGCGGCCGGGCCGGCCGAGCGGCGGGAGCTGGCGCGGCAGCCGTGGAGGCGGCGCGGGAGCGTCGGCCTCGCGGGAGGAGGGCCGTAGCCTGTTGGGGACGGAGCCGAGGGGAGCAAGTCGGGCAGGCTGCGGAGAATTAGGGCGGCGAGGCTGCTGCTGCATGACGCGGGGGCCGAGGGGCAGCCGGGCGACGGCTACTGGCCCGCGGGACGGTAGGTTGGAGCGACGAGAAGGCGGCCGCGGACGTGGAGACGCGACGAGCCGGGCCGGGCCCGAGGAGGTCGGGGCGGGGCCGTCCGCCATCGTGGGAGCCCGGGCACAGCCAGCGGCGTAGGAAAGAGGCCGTGGCCGCCGGAGCCTTTGCCCGGCGCAAGCAGCCCCAGCGCAAGGAGGACGTGATGGCGGCCCACGAAGGCCGGGTGCCATGAGCGTCCGGAGGGCGGTCGACACGAGCAGAGCAGGGGCCACAGCGCGTGGGAGCAGGCCGAGTAGTAGCCGTAACGCACGGATGCTGGCGACGGGGCGCCGCGGGCGCACGGTCGGAGCAGCCACGGGGACGCGCGGACCACCGCGCCGGAGCAAAACACGCCGCGGGGGTGCGCAGGAGGCCGGGGCGCAGCCGCCTCGGAGGCAAACATAGGTGTGAGGACACCGGCGAAGACGCGGTCGTGCCTCCCCGTGCGGTCGTCCTGGGGGCGTGTTGATGTTGCGTGTTGGGGAACGTCGCATGGGAAACAAAAAATTTCCTACGCACACGCAAACCTATCCATGGTGATGAGAATCTACGAGAGGGAGAGTGGATCTACATACCCTTGTAGATCGCTAAGCGGGAAGCGTTAAGAAACGCGGTTGGTGTAGTCGAACATCTTCGCGATCCAAATCGCCGAGCGTCCCGCGATCTCATCATGATCCGTCCCGCGATCCAATCACGATCCGTCCCGTGAACTCATCACGATCCGTCCCGCGATCTTGATCACGATTTGTCCCGCGAACTCATCACGATCCGTCTCACGATCTTGATCACGATCTGTCCCGCGAACTCATCACGATCCGTTCCGTGATCACATTACGAACCGTCTCGCGATCTCGATCACGGTCCTTCCGATCTAGCGCCGAACGGACGGCACCTCCGCGTTCAGCACACGTGCAACTTGATGACGATCTCCACCGTCTCGATCCAGCGAGAGGAGGTGGAGAGGAGAGAGAGTTCACCGGCAGCGTGACGGCGCTCCGGTGATGGTGGTGGAGCAATTCCGGCAGGGCTTCGCCTAAGCGCTGCGGAACTACGATCTAGAGGAGAAACTATGCACCGGTGGAACGGGTAGCACGTGGCCGGAAATTCTGTAAAAAACCACCCAATCCACTAGTATATATAGGAGGAGAGGAGAGGAGAGGCATCCAAGGCCTTTGGGTCGGCCGAAATAGGAGGTGGGAGCAATCCTACTTCACCTCCAATCCTAGTTGGAGTAGGATTGCCTCCTATTGGCTGATTTTCCACTTTTTGCTTTAGGACTTTCTCTCCTGCGCCATGGGCTTTTGTGGCTATTTTCCCAGCCCACTAAGGGCTGGTTATTATTCTCCCACAGCCCATGGACCTCTTGGGGTCGAAATACCCCTCCCGGAGGTCCTCCGGTACACTACCGGCACTCCCGGTACAATACCGATACTCCCGGTACACTACTGATGAGCCCGAAACTTTTCCGGAAACCAACCTGGGACTTCCTATATATGAATCTTTACCTCCGGACCATTCCGGAGCTCCTCGTGACGTCCGGGATCTCATCCGGGACTCCGAACAACCTTCGGTCACCACCATACATAACTCTACACTACCAAAACGTCACCGAACCTTAAGTGTGCAGACCCTGCGGGTTCGAGAACTATGTAGACATGACCGAGACACCTCTACGGTCAATAACCAATGGCGGGACCTGGACGTCCACATTGGTTCCTACATATTCTATGAAGATCTTTATCGGTCGAACCTCTATGTCAAGGATTCAGTTAATCCCGTATATCGTTCCCTTTGTTCTTCGGTATGTTACTTGCCCGAGATTCGATCGTCGGTATCTCCATACCTAGTTCAACCTCGTTATCGGCAAGTCTCTTTACTCGTTCCGTAATACAAGATCCCGCAACTAACAATTAGTCACATTGCTTGCAAGGCTTATTGTGATGTTGCATTACCGAGTGGGCCCCGAGATACCTCTCCGTTACACGGAGTAACAAATCCCAGTCTCGATCCATTGCCAACTCAACAGACACCATCGGAGATACCTGTAGAGCACCTTTATAGTCACCCAGTTACGTTGCGACGTTTGATACACACAAGGCACTCCTCCGATATCCGTGAGTTGCATGATCTCATGGTCATAGGAACATATACTTGACATGCAGAAAACAGTAGCAATAAACTGACACGATCATATGCTATGTTTGTAGTTTGGGTCTTATCCATCACATCATTCTCCTAATGATGTGATCCCGTTATCAAATGACATCTCATGTCCATGGCTAGGAAACCTTAACCATCCTTTGATCAACGAGCTAGTCCATTAGAGGCATACTAGGGACATGGTTTTGTCTATGTATCCACACATGCATTTAAGTCTCCGATCAATACAATTATAGCATGGATAATAAACGATTATCATGAACAAGGAAATATGATAATAACTAATTTATTATTGCCTCTAGGGCATATTTCCAACATTGTGACCCTGGAAAGATAGCAGCGGCGCCGCGGGGGCGGCGATGAGTCCGACAGCGGGGACGCGGCGTCACACACATTCGCCCCGGGGGCAAGTTGGAGTCGAGCCCCCGGAAAGATAGCAGCGGCGCCGGGGGGGCGGCGACTAGTCCGACAGCGGGGACGCGGCGTCAAACACATTCGCCCCAGGGGCGAGTTGGAGTCGAGCCCCCGGAAAGATTGCGGCGACGCCGCGGCGGTGATGACGAAGCCGGCAGCGAGGACGTGGCATTGCACACATTCACACCCGGGGCAAGTTGGAGCCGAGCCCCCAGAAAGATAGCGGCGACGCCGCGGCAGTGATGACGAAGAGGATCCCGCACGGACCGCGGTTCCAACAGCAGCGAGCCCCACGGTGGCCGCCAAATATCGTCGTTTTCTCATGGGGGGTCACGCGAGACGACAGATGCCATGGGGTGGCTTATCGAGGTGAGGGCAAGGCTGTCATGGATGGTCCGGGACGGGTATGTGGATAGCATGCGGTGGTTTACCCAGGTTCGGGACTCTCCGGAGAGATAATGCCCCTACTCCTGCATGTCTGTATGTATGTGGTATATCAGTACAGGGTTGCTCCTAGAGCTGTATCGGAGATAGCAGTAGCAGAGAGTTAGCTAATGTATGTGTGGCCAGGAGAGCTCCTAGCCATGTGTGGTGTTATCCCAGGCCTTGTGTCCGTGAGTCAATGGATGGATGGGTGGCTCCCTTTATATAGCCAAGGGGCATGGGTGTGTGACGTGGTGGTGGCTTGGCCCACCTTACCAACTACACAATTACATATGTCATACGAGGTGACGCGTGAGGCCGACCATAGCCTATCACTATAGCTAAATAGTGCCAGGTATAGCCGTCTCGTCTGTCTCGGGTCTGATGTGACATCGCGGTTGACTTCGGGCCAGCCGGCTGGCAGGCGCAACCGGCAGCCAGCTGGCTGGCGCAGCCGGCAGCCGGCGAGGCAGACGGCCAAGTGGAGCAGCCAGCCCGGGCGGGCGGGCACCCCGTCCGACTCGCCGTCTTTGGGGTATTCGGGGGTCATACCCCCGACAAAACTCATGGCAAGGAATCCCAAAAGTAGCAAAAGATCCGTATACAGAAAATAGAGAGGAGATAGGCACGGGAATGGAAAGAATATCGATATGTCACTCCCAAATATATGAAGAAGTTTGTTGTTAAACCCCCTTACAACAGGCCACCCTTGGCTCTAGGCCAACGTGCTGATTCCACCAGTCTCAAAACTGGTGAAGACTTTCCTCATGAATGGGAAAGGCAACAAGCCAAGCTGGCAAAGAAGGCAAAGAGGATGTGAAGAAATTCAATGAAGACTCTGCTACTGTTGCTACTGCCAGAGCCTGTGTAAGTGCAACTACTCCACAAAAATCCGTGGTGAACTAGTCTGTTGTGAAGCCAAAGTCCTCATCTTACAAGTCCTCAAAGCAAAATCCTCAAGCATCTTCTTCAAAGGCTGTTCCAAGCCTTCTATAGATGCACAATCCTCAGCCGCAACCACAAAGTCCTCAACTCCAGTGCATCTTGCAACATGTCAGAGGACTACTGGTTATTCAATTACTTCAGGGGCTTCAGCAAGTTCATCAGCCCAAGCACATTCCTCAACTAGTCCTTCTCAGCTGAAGGTGAAAGCTAATGCTAGACGAGGTGCTCGACCAAGTCCTCATCCAAAGAGTGTTGTGTTCCGAGTACCATCAAATTCTTCAAATGATGAAGCTAATGATGAGGAACTTGAGGAAATCATTAGAAACAAGCAAGAGAGAGTGGCTCAAGCAAAGGGCACTCAAATTCCTCTCTTGTTGGACCCAAATACTGTGCTGAACTTCATCGATATTTGGCACAAGGACCCCAACACTCCACTTGATGATTTGGATCTGCCTCCTGGTCCAGATCATGTCCTCACTGCTTTCATCAATGAAGAAAAGTGGAATTATGAAAAAGCTCGATGAACTTAAAAGGCTCAGTACAAGAAGGAGCACTTCTTGAAGAGTAATGTTCTGAATCTAACTCCGGAACAACTAGTGTCTGTGCAAACTGAGATCAAAGGCCTCAGCGATGAATTCAAAGTGGCTGACCCTGAGATGTGCCAAGGTCGAATTCGTCAAAGTGGCTAACAAAGCCATCAAGGACCACAACGAGAGGGTTGCAGCTCGATCGCAACCACAAATTACTCAGGCTGGAACTTCTGCTCATCCTGTTGAAGAAACTGCAAGTGCAACTGAAGAAATTCAGGCCGCTGAAGAACCTGCCAGGGCAACACCCACTGTTGCGCCTGAAAAATTGCCAGGCCAGCTGAAGCTTTTGTTGTGTCTGGAGAAATTGAGTCAACGAGAGCAACAGCATCAGTCGTGCCTGAAGAAACTTCTCGATCTTCACCCCATGCTCAAACTGCAAAGTCTTCAAAGGTGAAGAATATCAACCTTCCTTCTGCATCAGAAGTGAAGAAAACAAAGGCAACGGAGAAGAAGGCTGTAAAGAAAAGAAAAGCATCAACTTCAGATTCCACAGCGGTGAAGAAGTTGAAGACTATGCCAGGTTCTTCAACCGAGCCCATTGATGCTACTCCAAACTCCTTTGTGGCTGCCTATGAGATTGTTCCATTTGGTGTTGACAATGTCATCCCAAATGAAGAAGATGAAGAAAATCATTATGCAGCTTCCTTAGAGCAGATTGATGAAGAAATAGAGGTGGAAGCAAATGTTTCAACCGCTCTGGTATCATCGCCCCGGCCTCAGTTGACTGCTGAAGAGGCTGGTATTGAAGAAATTGAAGAGGATGTGGACATTGGAAATACCACTCCATTGATCAATGATGAATATTGGGAAGCTGCTCACCCCAATTCACCAATGACCACTCCCCTCACCCTAATTCCTCAGTCACCTACTCAGACTGAGGAAATTCAAACAGAAATTGAAGGTCTGGCCACACCACTTGCATCAATTCCTGAAGATATTCTAGCCGCATTAGCTGAAGAAATTGTTGCCCACACTGCACCTGAGGAAATTGCTGCTCATATTCCTCAGTCTGAAGAAGTTCCTGCCATGCCAAAGGAAATTGTGGGCCGCTTCAAACCAAATCTTCGGCCGAAGCCAAAATTGTCGTTCAAAGGAACAAAGCACCCCAAATTCATTAAGGCGAATTTCTTCAATCAGCACATATTCTTCACAGGGCCAAATCCATATGCCTGTGCAAGGACCGGACGCACAAGATTCTAGACCCCTTCACAGATGAATTTCTATGCATAATTACTGTTTGACAAATAGAAAGCCTTCGAGCATCAGAAAATTCCTCATGTGGATATGGAATCCATTCCGTGCTTCACTCATGTGCTCGTAGTCCTTCATGATGCTGGAGTTCTTCCCTTCTGTGTTGACATATGCGACTGGAATGAAGAGCTAATTCTTGAATTCTATGCAACCTTGCACATCTCAGGTGATGCTTCTTATGTCAATTCATGGATTCTGGACTGGATGACTGGATCCACTCACTACACTGCCCCAGCCACTGAATTGCTTCGGGCTATGCCAATACCAATTCCTTTAGAAGGAGCACGCTGCATCTATGATGAACCTGAACTGCCCGACCACTTGATGCAAGTGTTGATCAATCCTTTGGCTCCTGGCAAACCTCAAAGGACCACCTTCCTAGTGAAGGATTGAAGGATTTGCTCTATGTGCCCAAGACCATATATTGCATACTGACCAAAACCCTCAATCCTATCAAGGGTCACAACTGTGAAGAAGAAGAGGTTGAGGGAATCACGAAGAATATGGTATTCAACATTATTCATGGGATTCCCATCAATTACCATGATTTATTCATGAGGACTTTGGCCACTGCAGCTATTTCACCATTTGAGTTGAAGCCTTATGCTCCTTGGATCATAAAATTCATCAGATCAAGGTCTTCAATTCCCTTCAAGGCTGACTTTTAGAATCACTTCAGCTTTCTGCCTCCGATTGAAGTCATCAAGAATACTTTTTCCTCAATTGAGGGAAAAGGCAAAGCTGTTGCTGATGAAGGTACTTGTCCATTGGATGGCCAATTTCGCAAAGATGCATCCTATTCCACCAATGATGACTCTGCTACCGAGGATTCTGCTGCAAAAGCCTCAGCGCAAAATCCTTAAGTTACTGCCCCTTGTGTGATGACCGATCGCGAGCTTCTCCTAAGTCTTCATCAGAAGGTTGATCGCAATCACAAGTGGGTCAAGCGTCAGTTTGGTTCACTTCTTCGAGTCATGCTGTCACACACAACATTGTGAGGAAGAACCAATACTATCTTCATGAAGTCTTCAACTACACTTGGGCCATTATGTCGCACCTCAAGACTCCTGAAGAACTTAAGGAGATGGACCTTGAGCAGAACCTTGACTGGGCTCGTCCTCCTCTGAAGAAATTCAAGAAAGTTCAAGTTCCTCAGCTGGTTACAAGCTCATATTCTTCAACACACGAGATGGATGAAGCCCAGGAAATTGACGGCACTGTTGCGGGCCCTGCATCGACAAACGACCCCAACAACGCTGGCACTCCTCCACCACCTTCAAGATGAAATTTTTGAGGGGTGTTAGTCCTCATTTTTTGTCCCTTTTGGTCTTCGATGACAAAGAGGGGGGGTTGAGTTAGTCTTCAAGCGGGTCTCTGTATATGGGTTGTTTTTTGTTTAAGTTACAACTCTTGCTCTTCTAAAGCTTTCGTTGGTTGAGTTGTAAACTTAAGTCTAATGGTGGTCTGACGCTTTTGAACTGCTTTTTTCATGTTTATTTCGTCAAATACCTTAGCATGCATGCTGAATTTCGTCACACACCATTTTCATCATGAATTTCAAATTCCTCGTGATATATTTTTAAATACATGTATGAATTACAAGATATAGGGGGAGTTCTCCATGTTTTTAACCTGCCATGTGCATTTGCAGTCCAAAGCAAATTCCTCAAATATGCACATCTTTAGGGGAGTTCTTCTATATCTTGCAATCAAATTCCTCAAACTCAGTACTTACACTTCATATGTTCATCTGTCAGATTTCGGGCTCCGCAAAACCCTTAAGGTTCGAACATAGGGGCGTGTGCGAAGGTTTCCCCGTGATCTCTCCCAACCTAGCTCTCTACGTGATGGTCACAATGGCAAACTCGTTAGATGATGACGAGGAAGAAGATGAACATGGCAGTTTACCCAGGTTCGAGCCACTGCGAAGCGTAATACCCTACTCCTGCTTTGGTGGACTGCCTCTCGTGGAGGTTTTGGTGGATGAACTAGTACAATGGTCTTAAGCCTCGTGAGGGGGCTCAAGGTGCATTCTTGTCTCTTTGTCTTGCGGTGGTGTGTTGAGTGTCTAAGTGTTGGATCGGATCCCCCGGTACCCTCTATGGTGTGACCTAGCTTGTATATATAGCGGAGGCCTGGGTCCTCTTCCCTCATATCCATGGCGGGAAGGGATCCCACAACGACCAAATTTGAAGGGGGATAGGAGTATAACTATGCCCTGTCCAAAGGCGGGTCTTCGCCTACAAAGTAGCAGTTGGTGATGCACTGGTGGGCTCGGTGATGATATCCGCCCTGCGGGGCTCGTGGTCATGGTCTTGTTGCACCAGAAGGGAAACCTTTGGACGATGCTTTGGGAACCCGCGTCCGTCCTTGCTCCCTTTGCACCAAAGAGGAAATTGCGACGCCTGGCACGCTGGCGTCTGCATGTCCTTCCTTGCCTCACCCTTGACTCCTAAAGTCGGGCCTCGCATAGGGATCTCCGCCACTCAGGAGGGGGCCAGAGGAGGCCCCTCCTTGCTGGTCTTGATGTTGTTCCTCCTCGCGAGCCCAGGGTCCTCGCGAGGGCCTTATCTTGGGTAGCACCGCGTCAGGCCACGTTTGGCTCGCGAAGTGGGCCATGTCTTGGGCCGCAGGGAGGCAGGACTGGGTACGCCCGTTCCCAGAACGCCGATAGTAGCCCCCGGGCCCAAGGCGCGCTCGAGATGGCTTCAGAGTGAAGCTTTGAGGGCGGTCCAAAGCGCCGTGGGCCCCAAATGCCTGCGGGCCAGGCTCTACACGCGTCGGCCACCCATGCGGCAACGCCTCCACTCCTCGAAGGCGTCTGGAACCACCCAAGTCAAAACGACGTGATGCCTGCGTCAGCGCCAGCCATTATTACGTCTGTTTGAATGTTGTCGGTTCCTTGGGCTTCCAACTCTTGGGCCACGTAGATGGGACCAGACAGTGCCAGGTGAAGCGACATGCGACAGACTCGCGCGTCGATCGATCCGGTCCTCTCGGGACCCAAGGGGTGCACATCGCCTGCTCTCCCACTATGCTTCGTGGCCTTGATCCCGCTTATAAATCCGCCTCCTCACGACGGAGCCTTGCTATCTCGGAGCGTCAGCGTGCTCTCACAACTCCAGAGAAAACCCTCTCCCTCTCCTCAGCTCCTCCCTTCGTTCATGATGTCTGGTGGAAGCGTTGCCAGTGCAGGGGGCGTGTAGGGCCGTCAGCCCCCTTGCTTTCGTCCGGAGGCAGCGATGGGGGCCATCGAAGCCGGCGCGAATCCCCCAACGCTGGACCATGGTGGGGGAGTGGGTATTCCGCCACCTCCCTATTTCTTCGCTTGACTCGCCCAATGTACTGGGCCTGACTGTCTTCTTCTTCCAGGGCGCCAGCGGCCAAGAGGCGCAAGCGTGTCAAGCTCCAAGAGGAGGCGGACGCGTTGCGCACCTAGTTGGCGATTGTCGACTCCGCCTTACAGGTCGCGCTCAGGGGCGAGACTGAGACAAGGGCAGAACTGGAGGCTCTTCAAGCCCAGGTCCAAGAAGCGGCTGACGTCGTGTAGGCCGTGCTGGACAAGGTGGCCTACACTAGGATGCTGGAGTCCCAGCGGGCCAAGCAGTACCTCGACATCACCCGCCGCGCGGTCGGCGTTGTGGAACAGTTTGTCGGGGATGCCCCCGCCCTCCCAACATGCAGGGTGATGGGGGCTACCTCGACTTGTTTCGTCGGGTGGTGGAGGCGCTGGAGATCGGCATCTCCCGCATGAACACGAACAACGAGGCCGATGCATGGGATCTCCTGGAGCTTGCGTTGACGCACTTCTTCTCCAACTTGCGCCGCCTCGCCCCATAGCTCGACCTCCAGCGCATAGTGGAGAGGGTGCCCGAGGGGCTCCTGAGGCCTCTCTGGGATGGGGTGCGCCTGCACGTGGACGCCCTGGTCGCGCAGTTCATCTGGGTGCCCCTCCTAGAGAAGGTGAAGAAGGCGGCCCCGGTGCCATGGCGGCCTTCGACTCGGACAGCAACAATGACTCCTCCACCTAGATCCCCACAGCTTCTTCCCCCTGGTACATGTAATAGCTTAAGAAGCACCTGGCCCCTATGGGTATTATCCTTTTGTGCATTACCTATGTTTTTTTTCTCGCCCTTGATTCACCATCGGCCACTTGTAGTGGTGCGATTTAGTTTTCTCATGCCAGCTTGGCACCTCCGTCGATACGGCCTGATGACGGCGGCTAGTTGGGTCACCGTGAAGTTCCCCTCCTATGGGGCAGCCCGTCGCCGTCGGGCCTCCGTCCTCAAGTTGCCTTCCTTGATGCTCCGGGCCCCTGAGGTGTCCGTAATCACGCGCGGTTGGCCCGTGGTACCTGTGCCCTCACATTAGTGTGTACAAACTTCGCCTCATCCTTGGGGCGCCATTAGATTAGGAAACTCATGCTTGATTCGGTAGTGTACTTAAGTTATCAGATGTGGATGACCTTATGGCATGGCTGGGTTGTCCAGGTACTCCGTTTCCCCACCTAGGATGCTCCCTCCTTGCTTACGGACGAGGCGCACTGGGGACCTTTTCCACGCTCTGTGTCTACAAGCCCCAGTCCCGCGCATTTCCCTATTGCTGTAGTTTACGACTTGCCAAGGTCGCAACCACGAGGTGAGGCCCCGACACCCTCGATGCCGACTAGATCACCAAGGACGGCATCGAGGCTGCTGAGTGGCTTTATGATCGGTATGGCTCCTGAGGCATACTTCTCAAGAGCCCCCTTTCACACTCGAGCGCCCCCCATTCCGCTCGATTGGTTTCTGCCTCAGGAGGCCCAAGCACTGGAGCCCCCTGAGACTCCATGTTGTGGCGTTGCTCCACGGCTAGAGCCTCCGGACAGGGGTCGGCCATCAAAAGTTGCGAGTCCCTGAGGCGACAGGGTCTCGCTATCCAGGCCCAGGGTGTCCCGGAGAGGGCCGCCATGTGCGGCCTCTTGCAAAACATCGATCCGGAAGAAAACGAGTTCAAGATTGGTACAAAGAGAAGGCAACAAGAAAAAAAATCCCTGCCCCTTTTCTTTTAAATTTAGAGCTCTTAGATCTTCAAACTTCAGTTCAAGGTTGATAATTTGAACACCAAAAGAAAGCAAGCGAATGGTGCGTCCGGTGCCTAGGCTAGTCTTCGTCTTCCCCCAAAGCTGAGCATAGGGCATCCACGTTGCATGAGCATAGCCATTGATGGGCAGTGTTGACTTCTCCGCCAGCGCGAAGCTGTGGCTGCCACATTGCATGGGTGGGAACCCCTCCGCGTCCTCGGGGGGCTCCGGGCGTATACAGCCTGCTCATTATTACATGAGAGTGCCATGGGTTGGTGAAGTAGGGCTGACCCAGGACGGGACACCGGGCATAGGGGTAGCCCCCCACACTCGAGAGCCCGTGCCCGGGCGTCATCATCCTAGCGGAGGTGTAACCCCTCGCACTGCGGGCCGGGCCAGGTGAGGCGCGTCCGCCGCGCGCAATATCGGCACCCTGGGCGGTGCCCCAATGCGCCTCGGGGGTGCCCCGGGTCTCCTTGCGGGTGCTCGGGGCCCAGCCCCTAGGCCAGGCAAGCCGGGCCTAGGGACAAGGGCGCGTACAGGATCCCCCGCTGGTGGTCGAGCGACACCTGACTTGAAGACATGGGCATATGTTCCACCCTCCGTGTCCAAGCAGGCGTCGCGCGTCCTGGGGATGGGGAAGCATGCACTACCCTTCGTCCCTAGGTTGGGATCATCCGGCCCGGAGACATGGGCGTGTGCTCCACCCTCCATCTCCAAGATGGAACCACTAGGCCCGGGAACGGTGGTGGGTGTCCCCCCCCCTCCGTTCCCAGGCCAGTGACCCCCAGTCCCTAGACCCACATGTCTGCTCACGACAGCTCCCTGCTAGCGGGTATGCCCTGTGAGGATGCTCGCGCTAGTCACCCTCACGAAGCTGGTCGTTTGAGCCGCCCTCGTGAGGCTTCATGCGCCATCCCTCGCGAGAACCATTCGTGAAGCCGTGTACATACCTCCCATAGTCACGGTAGCCGATGTTCTCTTCTCGTCTGCATGGGCACTCGTCCACGCGGTTGATGTAGAGTTGCCCAAGCCCCTGGGCTCCGGTCTTCCTCCCTGGCTTCGGGGGAAGTGGCGAGGGGCGTGAGGGGATGCACCCCTTGCACGGGTGGCACCTCCCATCAGCGTCCAACGGTGTCTGCATTCTGCTCCCGTGACTCCGGTGCCCTGGGCCAAGCTCCAGGCAACCACGGACCGCCGCGGACGTCCCAGATGTGCATGTGCAGACCGGGCGTTAGTTCTGTCAGTTGAGCGAGTTCTTGGGTGCGAGCCCCGCCGAGGTACACCGGGGCCTCGCGAGTGGCAGTGGCGCGCCCAAGGGCATACCTGGACCAAGCATTGCGGCGAACTCATGTCGTGCGGTGGCGTCGTAGCTCGTCCTCTATGAGGAGTGCGACATGCCTATGCGTCAGGTTGTGGCATGTCCGAAAAGGTTGCGGCGCGCCTCTGGCGTGAGAGAGAGCCTGGACGGCGGGGGCTTGCCGTGTGGCTGGTGAAGGCGGCAGCCCCCTAAGTCCGTTAAAGGCATGGCTGGTGAAGGGACCCGTCAATGGAGATGCGGTACGATGCGGTGCTCGAAGGCTCGCCGGCGCTGCCCGCGCCACACGGGCAGCTCGGCACTCATCCCAGACCCATCGTCCTTTTGCAATAAGCACAACAGGAAAAGACGAGGTGAGGCTTAAGGCAAGCTTCGACACGCTCCCTACCTGGCGCGCCAAATGTTAGATTTTGGGGTCCACAAAACCCTTAAGGTTTGAACACAGGGGCGTGTGCGAAGGTTTCCCTGCGATCTCTCCCAACCTAGCTCTCTACTTGATAGACACAACGACAAACTCATTCAATGACGAGGAAGAAGATGAACATGGCAGTTTACCCAGGTTCGGGCCACTGTGAAGCGTAATATCCTACTCCTGCTTTGATGGATTGCATCTCGTGGAGGTTTTGGTGGACGAACTAGTACGATGGTCTTAAGCCTCGCGAGGGGGCTCAAGGTGCGTTCTTGGCTCGCTCCCTTTCGGTGGTGTGTTGAATGGCTAAGTGTTGGATCGGATCCCTCGTTCCCCTCTATGGTGTGACCTAGCTTCTATATATAGCGACGCCCCAGGTCCTCTTCCCTCATATCCATGGCAGGAAGGAATCCCACAATGGAGAAATTTGAAGGGGGATAGGAGTACAACCGTGCCCTGTCCAAAGGCAGTCTTTGCCTGCAAACTAGCTGTTGGGGATGAAGTGGTGGGCTCAGTGATGACATCCGCCCTACGGGGCTCGTAGTTGTGGTCTTGTTGCACCAGAAGGGAAACTTTTGGGCGGCGCTTTGGGAACCCACGTACGTCCTTTCTCCCTTTGCACCAAAGAGCAAAGTGCGCCGCCTGGTGTGCTGGCGTTCGCCTGTCCTTCCTTGCATCACCCTTGACTCCTGAGGTCGGGTCTTGCATAGAGATCTCCGCCGCTCAGGAGGGGGCCTAAGGAGGCCCCTCCTTGCTGGTCTTGATGATGTTCCTCCTCGCGAGCTCAGGGTCCTCGCGAGGGCCTTGTCTTGAGTAGCACCACGTCAGGCCATGTCTGGCTGACGAAGTGGGCCATGTCCTGGGCTGCAGGCAGGCAGGACTGGGTACCCCCGTTCCCCGAACACCGACATTATCCCCATTGAAAACATAACCTATTTGTCAACAATCACCAAAATGGGGGAGATTGTTAGTGCATCTAGTGCCCCTTAGTGATTTTGGTGTATTGAAGACTTATAGGTTAAGGGACTGATGTGTTTGTGAGTATACACAAGTTCTATAAGTTGATGAGGAGTTTGATATATTCAGAGATTATCGACCCATAAAAATGTATGTCTTCAGCCGAAGACTTTGGTGAAGACTTTGGTATTTCCTAAAGACTTTGAAAATGAAGAAGTTGGTGTGACCTTGAAGATATGAACGAGGAGTATGAAGCATGAAGACTTTTGTTTTCGTAGTTTCATTTCCTTTCTTTGAGTCATAGGAAACACCGTACTGTTAAAGGGGGTGAGGTAATACTAAGGAAAATTTCCAACTGATGCTCAACTCAAAATCCTCAACGTATCCAATCCTTTGAGTGAAGCCTTTGGAAATCTCTTACAGTTCGGTCAAGTTCTTTAGTGATAGAGACGATGTTCTTCTGGTCTTTTAGGAAATTGGTCTGACTGAGGAGTTAGGATTTCGCCAGTGCGAATTGCCTATAGTGAGGAATATGATAAGCCTTGAGGAATTTGACAGTTCAAATTCCGACCGTTGTTGTGCTTAGCGCTAGCTGTCCCTAATCATCTTAACCACATAACGGTCATATCATTGGGGGCCTTTATGTCTTATCATGTCAGGTTGCACCCTGGCTATAAATAGACACCCCCACAACCACTAGTTGGTTGGCTACTCCGAGAGAGAACTGCCACTTGTCATTTGAGAGCAACCCATCCTCCGAGGACTTTGAGAGAAAATCTTTAGTGAGGAAAAACCCCAAAACCCATCCACCAAACCCAAAATGATTGAGCATCACTGAAGAGATTGTTCCTGTGTGGAACCGACGCTTTTTACCTTTGAAGACTATGTATCGTCCAGATGGTTAGGCGTCATGGTCTAGTGCATCCTGCAGTCAATTGGGGATCACTGAGTGACCGTGGTCTAGAGCATCCAGCAGTGTATTGTGGATCACGGAGTGACCAGTTTGTGAGGGTTTTGGAAGTCTACCCTGAAGACTTACCACGAGTGTTGGGCGAGGACTGTGTGACCTTAGCTCAAGGAGAATACGGTAAGGACTGTATGTCTTGGGACTGTGTGTCCTCTGGTTTAAATACCAGGCCGCTCCAAACTAGACGTACGACTGTCATAGTAGTAGGAACTGGCTCATCAAACCATTGTATTCATCAAGCTACCTGGTTCCATTTCCTCAACCCTTTTATTTCCTCGTATACGTGTTGATGAAATTGATCGTTACTGTTTGAAGAATTTGACTGAAGACTTTCTCAATTTCCTCACCTCAAATTTTTCACTCACCATGTTCTTCACCTGCTTATCCTGTATCACGCTACCTGTAATCTGTGCATGCTTTATTACATCATGATGACTATGCTATTGCTATGTTTCTCATGCACTTGAGTACTTATTCCGCTGCTGGTAGTTCATTACATTTCAAATTCCTCAAGTTGAAATTCGTCAGTGATGAATTTGTAAAAATCACCTATTCACCCCCCTCTAGTCGATATAATGCACTTTCATATCTTCCTGAATTACTCGTGTTCAATGCATCATATTATACTTGTTTTCCTTTATGAGTTTACTTCACAGGTTCTCATCAAGGGTTTTAACGAGGTAATATCAACACAAGATCATATGTCATACTTTATGTTTTCCCCATCGGAGTTTTTAAGAAAGTATATATGAAATATTTATTGTCCTTTTAATTCTATGGGTTTTCCTCATATTGAGTTAAAACAGACAATAACCATCATGTCTTGGAGCATTTTCTCCTTATTTTTTCCACTGGGTTTGGAGGAGTTTAGGCAACATATCAAACACTATACTCCTCATATTTTTCCCACATGGTTATTGGAGGAGGCTCTAATCAATATGATGATTCTGGATGGTTAGTGATGAGGTCGGTCAGTGACGAGCCTCATCGCTGATCAATGACAAGTCATTAGTGACCCCCCTGTCGTGGTTTTGTCATGGCAAATGTCCTAAGACTTAGGTTCGAGGCCACCGCTAAAGTGGTGGACTCAAAGGGGTTGATCGGGACGAGAGACACGAGTTTACCCAGGTTTAGCCCCTCGAAAAGAGGTAAAAGCCTACGTCCTACTTTGTGTTCTATTGATGGTGTATCGGTTACAAGGGAGCGGATTTCGCTTGACCTAGATATGGATCAATTGTTTCCTCTCCTAAGTCGTCGCAAGGTCTCGCCTTTATATAGGTAGATCAAGGCCCTGGGGTTACAAGAATCCAAACCGACTTACACAAGGTGTTCAATCTTGTCTCTAAGCTGCCTTGCCTTCCTAGGCAAGACATCTCTGGGTGGCTCATGCGCCCGAGTCTCGCTCCATCTTCTGACTCTGGGCCTCCACCTTGGCCCATCCGGTGAAGTCGCCATGTAGTCTTGCCTTCAATCCTCTGGCCCACTTAACGGCCTTGACTATGAGCCGCCAGGCGTGACTCGGCCCCTCCTGGGCGGGTCTCGCCACGGGGCTATATCCCCAACATTAGGCCCCGGGTTGATTTGAACATGTTCATGTCAATCTTCAGATCATTCGGCGGAGAGTCTCACGAACTTATTCACCTAAAAAATAAAAAAATTAACCTGTCGTGACGTCACGTTGGATATATTCAAAAAAGATTTTGTGACGTCACAGTAGATCGTCTCATTAAACGGTCGTCCTGAAAATCTAGGCATCTCTTTTGATGAAATCATCATTGTGCCTCCTCAATTCCCACTCGGACTGTTGATGTCTCATCTCATAAATAGGCAAGGGAGGGAGTCCTATTTCTTTTCTCCTCCCTGCCGCCACCATCTCTCTTCTTCGTCGTCCTCCAGTGCTCGCACAACTATTTGTTTTGTGACCTCTCAATCTTTTTATTCATACTCTTTCCGACCCTTCTCTGACTCATATGTAAGGCAATGTCCAACTTCTAGAAGAAGAAGTTTACCCTCCGCTCCCAAAAAGAAGCCAAGACAACCAAGACCCGCACTACGAACACTACGGGTCGCAAAAAGAAACAAACCGCCGCTGAACTTCTTCAGCTTGATGACTCGGAGGTAGAACTTGACTCCCTTGGCCTTCTCTTTATGCAACTAATTGACAATGATTACTCACAAGAAGAGGTGGAAACCAGTCATGCTGATGCCATAGAGGTAACCATTATCTCCTCTGACTCGGAACTTTTACCAGTAAAAAGAATACGGTGGGCTGTACGAAAGGTAAAGTGCTCACGTACCTTTGTTCGTTTGGATTCCAACTCTCTTTTGAAGAAACGGCAAGATGACCATCGCGAAAGACCCGGAGCACCGGCTCTGAAGATCTATTAGTCGGCTTACCGAATGAGACGGCTCCTAGAAAATGACGGAACGAGGTATTCCATAGCTTTGAATTTACTTTTCATAATAATCTAGTATTGTGGCTTACTCGTACTTTCACCATCTTAACCTTCCAGGACTCTCCCCCTACTTCCGGCGACTCAACCGCCTCCAAGCTGCCTCCTTTTGTTATGAATCCAAAGTATGTACTCTTATATTCCACACCATGTATTTATCATTCTTATCCTTGCTAACTTCATCGAATTTCACCTTTTCTTATAGATCTGAAGCTAAACGGAGAAAAGTGAGCAGGTCTTTCGCCACTCCAAATATCAAAGAGTCGGAGGATCCTAAGTCGGATTCCCCTGAACCTTATGTTGAGCCCTCTGAGGCTGACAAAGGCGACCTTGAAGATGTCTTTGAGAGGGAGAAGATGTCTTTGACAAAGGCGACCTTGAACCTTATTGGCAAGGATGAAGTTCCCTCACCAGAGAGGGAGAATATTGTCTTTGAATTCCATAGCTTGGAGAAGTTGGTTGTTGATGAGCTACACGTTGGCTATCTGAACTGCCTTTCTACGATCCGCAACATGGAGACCAAACTTGTTGGGATGATGAAGCAAAAATATGAGGTACTCCTCCTGCCTTTCCTTCCATATACTCTTATGTTGCCCCCAAGAGCCGGTTTAGTGTTGGAAATAGTAGACCAGGTCTTCAATTTTGCGTATATCACAAATAGCTTGGCATGTGGCCCCCAAGTAACGGGTTATTATATGAAATAATGAGTCAATACTTTACTTAGAATAAGATCCAACAGTAGCTCCCAAGTCCGGGTCATTATGCAAATGATGAGCCAGAACATAGTACTGTAAAAACGTCGAGTGTAGCCTCCAAAGTCTAGGTCATTTGCAAATGTTGAGCCGGAATTTTCTATTGAAAAGTGCCGATTCTAGCCCCCAAGTGCTGGCTTATCTTCTTGAAGATGACCCAGGGCTTTCTAGTTTTGTAATCATTGAAAGAAACGGTAGACATTAGCCCCCAAGTGTCAAGTATAGTGCTTGCAATCTGCTTGGGACTTGTAATTTTCTCCGCTTCATCACTTCTGAATAGTAATATGTATCACCTTGGCGGCTTAGAAGCGAAAATAACCTATGTTGCTTTGTTTATACTGCAAAGGAAGCTTTAAAGACGGCCGAGTCTGACTTGACTGGCCTTAAAGAAAATTTGGCCTCGCAGCAGATCACTCGTGTTGAGGCAGAAGAGAATTGGCGGTTCTCTATCACAGAGCTCGAAAAAGTCAAGGTGGAGTTGGAGGCTTTCAAGAAATCCGCTGAGTCCGAACAAGCCACCCTGATGAAACGTGTGGAAGACACCGAAGGAAAATTGAAGCCTCTTACTGAAGAGCTGACCACCCTAAAGCGCCACATATCTCAGATGACCGCCGATATCTTTGGTAAGTATTTGCGAATATTGAAAAAATTCCTTAGTCTGCTGAAAAGGCTCCCGGCGGCTTATAAAATCTGTCTTTCTTTGTAGGCCAGAGAACTCACCAACTGTCAAACAATAGTCTACTGAAGCTGAAAGCCGTATACACTCTTACAAAGCAGCTCTATTGTGGGACCCTGCGCACCATCAAAGCTATAATGGCTAAAAAAGGTGTCCCCAAACTTATGAAGGAAGTGATAGAAGTCCTCTCCACCATCCCAAAACAGTTGGAAGAACTTGAAAAATCAGTCGCCCATAAGGGCACAATGGCCGCACTGAGCCGGGCCCTGGCCTTCGCTCCTGAACTTACTCCTGGGGATATGATGGACGACTTCCCTTCGCTAAAGGATGACGGCTTAGAGTTTGGTCAGGAAGATTATGCCAAATGTATGAAGGCGTCTCAAGTCTTGGCTACCAAGCTCATTGAAGAGACCGGCCTGTCCACCTACCAGGCAGCTTACACTAAGATCAGCAAACGAGTGCAAGGCCCGACTTGCAAATCCAAAGACTTGATTCCTGCACGCTGTAAGCACCTCTTTGCTCCTGATATTGACCCGTCTCCAATCTTTCACGATGAAGCTGAATTTGAGGCGTTAACCAACTGCAACTGGGATGTGGACAACCTTCAGATCCAGGAGACCGAAGATCCGCTGCAGGATGACCTGGCCACGAGCTAAACTGACCCGGCCTTGTTGTTCTGTCGAGTTATAATTTATCCAGACAAACTTTCCAGTCTGTAAAATTTTGGGCTCTTCTAGAGATTTGTAATAGCAGTAGCTAAAAATGATTGCTTTTGTCATGCCTTCGTGCACATGTTGAAATTTGAATAGTTGTATACGCTTATCCATCCTTCATTCTGGCTATGATCATTTTTCACTTGATAACCGCTTACATAAAAGACAAGGCTTGCAAAAACAATCAATACATAAAATATATACTCTCCATCATTGTTAAGGCGGCTTTAAAGGCACAACCTAAAGAAGTTAACTCTTTTCTTTTATGATCTTGCTTTTTCTGTTTTGAAAGCTTAGGCATGACTGCCCAAACCTCATATGCCGGCTCTCACATGGCACAGATTCGTCGTTTTAACTTTAACTAGTTTAGGGTCTTGAAAAAGATTGACTGTTAAGAGTACAACGAGCCATATAGTGGAGAGACTACAGCAGGGCATGAGTACCCCCAAACCCATAGCCAGTTCTCACGTGACATAAATCCGTCATTGTAACCTTAAACAGTACATGGTCTTCAAAAAGATTGACTGAATAAGAGTATGAACGGGCCACAAGGCAGAGAGACTACAACAAATAGGTGAGTTTATCCTCGCTTTCCGTAAGCTGCCTCACGTGACATAAGCCACCATTTTAACTTTAACTAGTACATGGTCTCATGGCAAGATTGACTGTCAAGTACTTTGATCAACTCAGGGTCTTTAAGTCGAGATTAACTGGTAAGATTTCGGAGGGTCACCTGGCGGAGTGGCATCATGCATAATATGCGGGTTTAACCCGGTCAGGCTATGGCTGAAAATTTGGTCAAGAGGGTGTGAAAGCTATACCCGGTGGGTTGGAAGCCCCCAAATGACCTTGTTGAAGTATCAACTTTCTTGCACAATCTATTTGCACAAAACACGGCAGAGGCCCCGAACTGTGGCGATGCTGGCTTTATTATATTGAAAAGGGTATATACAATGATGGATGTATGTACATTGATGAGAGTCAATGACTCAAGTGTAGTAAGGCTAGGGATGAGCAATATCCATGACATGTTGGTCTCCTGCCCAGAAGTACGTGACTCGTCGCTCTCCCATATATCAATGAGGTAATATGACCCGTTGTTGAGATTTCTGCTGACCATGATAGGTCCTTACCAAGGGGGAGATAACTTATGCATATTTGTCTGATCTTGAATCACACGTAACACCAAGTCGCCTTCTTGAAACGTCCTTGTTCTGACTCTGTGGCTATGATAGCAACACAGATCTTGCTGATAAATTGCCGATCATGCTGCTGCGAGATCCCGCTTTTCCTCCAAAGCATAGAACGCGTCTTGACGCGTCGTCTTGTTGTCAGTTTCAACATAAGCTGCCACTCTAGGCGATTCATGACGAATATCAATTCGGAGAACGGTTTATGCACCATAAACCATGAAGAAAGGCGTATAGCATGTTGATCTATTTGTTGGGAGACGTAGTAGTAAATCAAAAAAATTCCTACGTGTTCACCAAGATCTATCTATGGAGAAACTAGCAACGAGTGGGGGGGAGTGCATCTTCATACCTTTGAAGATCGCAAAGCGGAAGCGTTACAAGAACACGGTTGGTGGAGTCATACTCGTAGCGATTCAGATCGCGGTGGAATCCGATCTAAGCGCCAAACAACGGCGCCTCCGCGATCAACACATGTGCAGCCCGGTGACGTCTCCTACACCTTGATCTAGCAAGGAGGAAGGAGAGGTTGAGGGAGAGCTCCGGCAGCACGACGGCGTGGTGACGGTGGAGCTGCGTGGTACTCCGGCAGGGCTTCGCCAAGCGCTACGGAGAATGAGGAAGAGGAAGGGTAGGGCTGCGCCGAGAGAGAGAGGAACTCGTGTGTCTGGTAGCCCCCAAAGCCCCACTATATATAGGAGGAGGAGGAGGGGAGCGGCATCCCTAGGGTTCCCTCCCCAGAGCCGGCGGCCAACCCTAGATTGTTCTAGGTCGGCGGCCAAGAGAGGGAGTGGGAGGGGCGGCGCCCTAGGTGGGCCTAGGGCCCATCTGCCCCTAGGGTTTGCCCCCCTCCCACCTATCTTGTGCCTTGGGCCCTTGTGGGGCACACAAGACCACCTAGGGGCTGGTTCCCTCCCACTTGCGGCCCATGCAGCCCTCCGGTGCCTGTGGCCCCACTTGGTGGACCCCCGGAACCCTTTCGGTGGTCCCGGTATGTTACCGGTGATGCCCGGGACACTTCCGATGACCAAAATCTCACTTCCCATATATCATTCTTTAGCTCCAGACCATTCTGAAACTCCTCGTGACGTTCGAGATCTCATCCAGGACTCCGAACAACCTTCGCTAACCACGTACACTATTTCCCTATAACCCTAGCGTCATCGAACCTTAAGTGTGTAGACCCTACGGGTTCGGGAGACACGTAGACATGACCGAGACACCTCTTCGGTCAATAACCAATAGCGGGATCTGGATACCCAAGTTGGCTCCCACATGCTCCACAATGATCTCATCGGATGAACCACGATGTCGGGGATTCAATCAATCCCGTATACAATTCCCTTTGTCTATCAGTATGATACTTGCCCGAGATTTGATCGTCGGTATCCCTATAACTTGTTCAATCTAATTACCGGCAAGTATCTTTACTCGTTCCGTAATACATCATCCTGTGGCTAACTCCTTAGTCACATTGAACTCACTATGATGATGTCTTACCGAGTGGGCCCAGAGATATCTCTCCGTCACACGGAGTGACAAATCCCAGTCTCGATTCGTGCCAGCCCAACAGACACTTTCGGGGATACCCGTAGTGTAACTTTATAGCCACCCAATTACATTGTGGCATTTGGCACACCCAAAGTACTCCTACAGTATCACAATCTCGTGGTCTAAGGAAACGATACTTGACATTAGAAAAGCTTTAGCAGACGAACTACACGATCTTGTGTTGTGCTTAGGATTGGGTCTTGTCCATCACATCATTCTCCTAATGATGTGATCCCGTTATCAACGACATCCAATGTCCATGGTCATGAAACCATGACCATCTATTGATTAATGAGCTAGCCAACTAGAGGCTCACTAGGGACATATTGTGGTCTATGTATTCACACATGCATTACGGTTTCTGGTTAATACAATTGTAGCATGAACAATAGACAATTATCATGACCATGGAAATACAATAATAACCATTTTATTATTACCTCTAGGGCATATTTCCAACAGTCTCCCACTTGCACTAGAGTCAATAATCTAGTTACATTGTGATGAATCGAACACCCATAGAGTTCTGGTGTTGATCATGTTTCACTCGTGAGAGAGGTTTAGTCAACGGATCTATGACATTTAGATCCGTATGTACTTTACAAATATCTATATCTCCTTCCTGAATGTAATCACGAATGGAGTTGAAGCGGCGCTTGATGTGTCTTGTCTTCTTGTGAAACCTAGGCTCCTGGGCAAGGGCAATAGCTCCAGTGTTGTCACAGAATAGAGTCATTGGGCCTGACGCATTGGGAATCACTCCTAGGTCGATGATGAACTCCTTCATCTAGACTCCTTCCTTTGCTGCTTCCGAAGCAGCTATATACTCCGCTTCACATGTAGATGCCGCCATGATGCTTTGCTTGCTGCTGCACCAGCTCACTACCCCTCCGTTCAAAATATACACGTATCCGGTTTGTGACTTGGAGTCATCCGGATCTGTGTCGAAGCTAGTATCGACGTAACCCTTTACGACGATCTCTTCGGCACCTCCATATATGAGAAACATGGCCTTGGTCCTTTTCAGGTACTTTAGGATATTCTTGACCGCTGTCCAGTGTTCCGCTCCGGGATCACTTTGGTACCTCCTTACCAAACTTATGGCAAGGTTCACATCAGGTATGGTACACAGCATGACATACATAATAGAGCCTATGGCTGAAGCATAGGGGATGACACTCATCTCTTCTCTATCCTTTGCCGTGGTCGGGCATTGAGTCGTACTCAATCTCACACCCTGTAACACAGGCAAGAACCCCTTCTTGGACTGATCCATATTGAACTTCAATATCTTGTCAAGGTATGTGCTTTGTGAAAGACCTATGAGGCGTCTCAATCTATCTCTATAGATCGTGATGCCTAATATGTAAGCATCTTCTCCAAGGTCCTTCACTGAAAAACATTTATTCAAGTAGCCTTTACACTTTCCAAGATTTCTATATCATTTCCTATCAACAATATGTCGTCTACATATAATATGAGGAATGCTACAGAGCTCCCACTCACTTTCTTGTAAATACAAGGTTCTCCATAAACCTGTATAAATCCAAACGCTTTAATCACCTCATTAAAGTGAATGTTCCAACTCTGAGATGCTTGCACTAGCCCATAGATGGAGCGCTGGAGCTTGCATACCTTGTTAGCATCTTTAGGATCGACAAAACCTTCCGGCTGCATCATATACAGTTCTTCCTTAAGGAAACCATTAAGGAATGCCGTTTTGACGTCCATTTGCCAGATCTCACAGTCATAAAATGCGGCAATTGCTAACATGATTCGGACAGACTTCAGCATCGCTACGGGTGAGAAAGTCTCATCATAGTCAACTCCTTGAACTTGTTGATAACCCTTAACGAAGAGCCGATCCTTATAGACGGTCACAATACCATCCGCGTCAGTCTTCTTCTTAAAGATCCATTTATTTTCTATGACTCACTTATCATCAGGCAAGTCCAAAGTCCATACTTTGTTCTCATACATGGATCCTATCTTGGATTTCATGGCTTCAAGCCATTTGGTAGAATCCGGGCCCGCCATCGCTTCTTCATAGTTCGAAGGTTCACCGTTGTCCAACAACATGATCTCCAGGACAGGGTTGCCGTACCACTCTGGCATGGAACGTGTCCTAGTGGACCTTCGAATAGCAACTTGATCTGAAGTTTCATGATCATCATCATTAACTTCCTCTCCAGCCGGTGCAGGCTCCACAGAAACAACTTCCTGTGCTGCGCTACTCTCTGGTTCGAGTGGAGGTACAATTACCTCATCAAGTTCTATTTGCCTCCCACTTACTTATTTCAAGAGAAACTCTTTCTCTAGAAAGGATCCATTCTGGGCAACAAAGACTTTGCCTTCGGATCTAAGGTGGAAGGTATACCCAATAGTTTCTTTGGGGTATCCTATGAAGACGCACTTTTCCGATTTGGGTTCAAGCCTCTCAGGTTGAAGTTTCTTCACATAAGCATCGCATCCCCAAACTTTTAGAAATGACAGCTTAGGTTTCTTTCCAAACCATAATTCATACGGTGTCGTCTCAGCGGATTTAGACGGTGCCCTATTTAAAGTGAATGCGGCAGTCTCTAATGCATATCCCCAAAATGATAGCGGTAAGTCGGTAAGAGACATCACAGATCGCACCATATCCAATAGAGTGCGATTACGACGTTTAGACACACCATTTCGCTGAGGTGTGCCAGGCGGCGTGAGTTGTGAAACAATTCCACATTTCCTTAGGTGCGTGCCAAACTCGTGACTCAAATATTCTCCGCCACGATCAGATCGCAGGCACTTTATTTTCCCGTCACATTGATTCTCTACCTCACTCTGAAATTCCTTGAACTTTTCAAAGGTTTCAAACTTGTGTTTCATTATGTAGACATACCCATATCTATTTAATTCATCAGTGAGGGTGAGAACATAACGGTAGCCACCGTGAGCCTTGACGCTCATTGGACCGCATACATCGGTATGTATTATCTCCAACAAGTCAGTTCTCGCTCCGTTGTTCCGGAGAACGGAGTCTTGGTCATCTGGACCATGAGGCATGGTTCGCACATGTCAAATGATTCAAAATCAAGAGACTCCAAAAGTCCATCGTCATGGAGTTTCTTCATGCAATTGACACCAATATGACCAAGGTGACAGTGCCACATGTAAGTGGGACTATCGTTACCAATCTTACATCTTTTGGTACTCACACTATGGACATGTGTAACACCACGTTCGAGATTCATCAAAAATAAACCATTGACCAGTGGGGCATGACCATAAAACATTTCTCTTACATAAATAGAACAACCATTATTCTCAGATTTAAATGAGTAGCCATCTTGAATCAAACGAGATCCAGATACAATGTTCATGCTCAAAGCTGGTACTGAATGTTGGGGAACGTTGCATGGGAAACAAAAAATTTCTTACGCACATGCAAGATCTATCCATGGTGATGAGCATCTACGAGAGGGACAGTGGATCTACATACCCTTGTAGATCGCTAAGCGGGAAGCGTTAAGAAACGCGGTTGATGTAGTCGAACGTCTTCGCGATCCAAATCGCCGAGTGTCCTATGATCCCATCACGATCCATCTCGCGATCCAATCACTATCTGTCCCGCGATCTCATCACGATCCGTCCCGCGATCCAATCATGAATCGTCTCGCGATCTTGATCACGGTCCTTCTAATCTAGTGCCGAACGGACGACACCTCCGCGTTCAGCACACGTACGGCTCGATGACAATCTCCGCCTTCCTGATCCAACAAGAGGGAGCAGAGAGGTAGATGAGTTCTACGGCAGCACAACGGTGTTGCGGCGATGATGGTGGAGCCATTCCAGCAGGGCTTCACCTAAGCACTGGTGAAAACCGATCTAGAGGAGAAACTGTGATCTAGAGGAGAGGTATCACGTGGCTATTAGGGTTAGCTTTTTCCTCTAAATCCTCTAGTATATATAGGAGGGAGGGAGGGGAGGAGGCAGCCTCAAACCCTCAAGGTTTGGTCGAAATAGGAGGTGGAGGAGTCCTACTCCAATCCTATTAGGAGTAGGATTCCTCCTTTCCACTAGGAAACTCTTTCCACCTCTCCACCTTTGGATTTTTTTTCCTTCTCAAACCACTCCAGCCGCATGGGCCCTTAGAGAAGGCTTCGGCCAGACCACCAAGGGCTGGTTTACCTCCTCCCACATCCCATGTAGCCTCTTGGGTCGAGACACCCCTCCCGATGGTCCCCCGGTACCCTCCAAACACTCCCGGTACACTACCGATGAGCCCGAAACTTTTCTGGTGACCAAAACAGGACTTCCTATATATCAACCTTTCCCTCTGGACCATTTTGGAGCTCCTCATGACGTCCGAGATCTCATCCGGGACTCCGAACAACCTTCAGTCACCAACATACATAACTCTATACTACCAAAACGTCACCGAACCTTAAGTGTGCACACCCTGCGGGTTCGAGAACTATGTAGACATGACCGAGACACCTCTACGGTCAATAACCAATAGCGGGACGTGGAAGCCCATATTGGTTCCTACAAATTCTACAAAGATCTTTATCGGTCGAACCTCTATGTCAATGATTCAGTTAATCCCGTATGTTGTTCCCTTCGTTCTTCTGTATGTTACTTGCCCGAGATTCGATCGTCGGCATCTCCATACCTAGTTCAACCTCGTTACCAGCAAGTCTCTTTACTCGTTCTGTAATACAAGATCTCGTGGCTAACACTTAGTCACATTGCTTGCAAGGCTTATTGTGATGTTGTATTACCGAGTGGGCCCTGAGATACCTCTCCGTCACACGGAGTAACAAATCCCAGTCTTGATCCATGCCAACCTGACAAACACCCTCGGAGATACCTGTAGAGCACCTTTATAGTCACTCAGTTACATTGCGATGTTTGATACACACAAGGCACTCCTCCGGTGTCAGTGAGTTGCATGATCTCATGGTCATAGGAACAAACACTTGACATGCAGAAAACAGTAGCAATAAACTGACACGATCATATGCTACGTTTGTAGTTTGGGTCTTGTCCATCACATCATTCTCCTAATGATGTGATCCCATTATCAAATGACATCTCATGTCCATGACTAGGAAACCATAGCCATCTTTGATCAACGAGCTAGACTATTAGAGGCATACTAGGGACATGGTGTTGTCTATGTATCCACACATGTATCTGAGTTTCCGATTAATAAAATTATAGCATGGATAATAAACGATTTTCATGAACAAGGAAATATGATAATAACAAATTTATTATTGCCTCTAGGGCATATTTCAACCAGACTCCCATTTGCACTAGAGTCAATAATCTAGTTCACATCACCATTTGATTCGCATTGTTATGAATCTAACACCCAATGAGTTCTGGGGCTCGATCATCCTTTGCATGTGAGAGAGGTCTTTTAGTCAATGGGTCTGCGACATTCAGATCCGTGTGTACTTTGCAAATCTCTATGTCATACTGTAGACACTGCTACCACACTCCACTTGGAGCTATTCCAAACGGCTTCTCCACTATACGTATCCAGATTGCTACTCAGAGTCATCCGGATTGGTGTTAAAGTTTGCATCAGCGTAACACTTTACGACAAACTCTTTATCACCTTCATAATCAAGAAATATTTCCTTAGTCCTCTAGTTACTAAGGATAATCCTAACCGATGTCCGGTGATCCACTCCCGGATCACTTTTGTACCCCTTGACGCACTCATGGTAAGGCACACACAGGTGCGGTACACAGCATGGCATACTATACAGAGCCTATGGCTAAGGCATAGGGGACGACGTTCGTCCTTTCTCTTTCTTCTGTTGTGTTCGAGCTTTGAGTCTCACTCAACTTCACACCTTACAAATCAGGCAGGAACTCTTTCTCTGACTGATCCATTTTCAACTCTTTCAAAATCTTGTCAAGGTATGTAATCATTGAAAGTCTCATCAAGCATCTTGATCTATCTTTATAGATCTTGAAGCTCAACAATTAGGTAGCTTTATCCAAGTCTTCCTTTGAAAAACTCTTTTCAAACAACCGTTTATGCTTTCCAGAAATTCTACATCATTTTTGATCAATAATATGTCAACCACATATGCTTATCAAAAATTCTATAGTGCTCTCACTCACTTTATTGTAAATACAAGTTTCTCATCAACTTTGTATAGACTCAAAAACTTTGATCACCTCATCAAAGCGTACATTCCAACTCCGAGATGGTTGCTCCAGTCCATAGAAGGATCACTGGAGCTTGCACACCTTTTAGCATCCTTAGGACTGACAAAACCTTCTGGTTGTATCACATACAACTTTTCCCCAAGTAAACTATTAAGGAAACGATGTTTTGTCATCCATCTGCCAGATTTCATAATTGAAAAATGTAGCAACTGCTAACATAATTCCAACAGACTTTAGCATCGCTACGAGTGAGAAAGTCTCATCGCAGTCAACTCTTTGAACTTGTCGGAAACTTCTTTGTGACAAGTCGAGCTTTATAAATGGTGACATTTACCATCAGCGTTTATCTTCATCTCAAAGGTCCATTTGTACTCGACGACCTGCTGCCCAACGAGCAAGTCTACCAAAGTCTATACTTGGTTTTCATACATGTATCCTTTCTCGGATTTCATGGCCTCTAATCATTTGTCGGAATCCAGGCCCATCATTGCTTCTCCATATCTCGTAGGTTCACCGTTATCCAACAACATGACCTCCAAGACAGGGTTGTCGTACCACTCAGGAGCAGTACGCATCCTTGTCGACCTACAAGGTTCAATAGTACCTTGATCCGAAGCTTCATGATCATCATCATTTACTTCCTCTTCAACTGACGTAGGTTCCACAGAAACATCTTTCTGTGTTGCGCTACTCTCTGGTTGAAACAAAGGTTCAACAACCTCATCAAGTTCTATCTTCCTCCCACTGAATTCTTTCGAGAGAAACTTTTTCTCGGGAAAGGACCCGTTTTAGCAACAAACACTTTGCACTCGGATATCAGATAGAAGGTATACCCAACTGTTCTTAGGGTATTCTATGAAGATGCATTTTTCCACTTTGGGTTCGAGCTCATTAGGTGAAAACTTTTTTACATAAGCGTCGCGGCCCCAAACATTAGAAATGACAACTTAGGTTTCTATCAAACCATAGTACAGACGGTGTCATCTCAACGGATTTAGATGGTGCCCTATTTAAGGTGAATGTAGTTGTCTCTACCACATAACCCCAAAACTATAGTAGCAAAACGATAAGAGACGTCATAGCATGCACCATATCCAATACAGGACGACTATGACGTTCGGACACACCATCACACTATGGTGTTCCAGGTGGCATGAGTTCTGAAACAATTTTCACATTGTATAAAGTTGTATGCCAAACTCGTAACTCGGATATTCATCTCCACAATCATATCATAGACATTTTTATCTTCTTGTCATGATGATCTTAAACTTCACTCTGAATTTGCTTGAACTTTTCAAATGATTCAGACTTGTGTTTCATTAAGTAAATATACTCATATATACTCAAATCATCAGTGAAGGTAAGAAAAATAACGATATCCACTACATGCTACAACACTCATTGGATCGCATACATCAGCATGTATTATTTCCAATAAGTTACTAGCCCGCTCCATCATACTGAAAACGGGGTCTGTAGCCATCTTGCCCAAGAGGCATGGTCCGCATGTCTCAACCGATTCGAAACCGAATGAGTCCAAAGATCCATCAATATGGAGTTTCTTCATGCGATTTATACCAATATGACATTTAGCGGCAGTGCCACAAGTATGTGGTACTATCATTATTAACTTTGTATCTTTTGGCATCAATGTTATGAACATCTGTATTATTACGATCAAGATTCAACAAACCATTCTCACTGGGTGCATGACCATTGAAGGTATTATTCATGTAAACAGAATAACCATTATTCTCTAAGTTAAATGAATAACCGTGTTGCAATAACCACGATCCAATCATGTTCATGCTTAACGCAAACATGAAATAACATTTATTTAGGTTTTTCACTAATCTCGAAGGTAGAGAGAGTGTGTGATGTTGATCACATCAACCTTGGAAACATTTCCAACACACATCATCACCTCACACTTAGCTAGTCTCCGTTAATCCGTAGCTTTTATTTCGAGTTACTAACATTTAGCAAACGAACCGGTATCCAATACCCAGGTGCTACTAGGAATACTAGTAAGGTACACATTAATAACACGTATATCAAATATACTTCTGTCGGCGCTGCCAGCCTTCTTATCTACCAAGTATCTAGGGTTGTTCCACTTCAACGACCGCTCTCCTCGTAATAGAAGCACTTAGTCTTGGGTTTGGGTTCAACTTTGGTTGCTTCACTGGAGCAGCAACTGACTTGCCATCCATGAAGTTTCCCTTCTTGCCCTTGCCCTTCTCAAAACTAGTGGTTTTACTAACCATCAACACTTGATGCTCCTTTTTGATTTCTACCTTCGCGGTTTCAAACATCGCGAACAGCTCAGGGATCATTATTTCCATCCTTGGCATTTTATAGTTCATCACCAAGTTCTAGTAGCTTAGTGACAGTGACTTGGAGAACTATATCAATCACTATCTTATCTGGAAGATCAACTCCCACTCGATTCAAGTGATTGTAGCACCCAGACAATCTAAGCACATGCTCAACGATTAAGCTATTCTCATTCATCTTGCAGGCAAAGAATCTTGTTGCAGATCTCATATCTCACAACACGGGCACGAGCCTGAGATCCCAATTTCAGCTCTTAGAACATCTCATATGTTCTGTGACGTTCAAAATGTTTTGGAGCCTCAGTTCTAAGTCATAATGCATGTGGCTATTAGGGTTAGCTTTTGTAGCGACCCGACCTATAAAGGTCAAGCCTCTGTGTGTTCTATGTCATCCCTGGATCAGTATGCTGGCACACACAGTGCATCAATGTATATATCAAAGTGCAATCACATGTAATTAACGTAAAGTTGATATATACATAATAATCTCAGCGGAAACAGTCAACGGGAGTGGAGTCCCAATAAACACCAACGGCAGGTTGAGTGTAGACCGTAACCCTGAATCGTACTCTTACTCGTTGAAGAAGAGTATCTGCAACATAAGACGTTGCAGCCGTGTAGGTTAGCATTTTGAATATGCGGCAAGTCACAAAAGAGGGGGTGAAAAATAAGCATCTATACTATATGCATATATGGCATGTGAGGCTATAAGTTCAAGTTTTGCGTAAAGCAAATTTTTCCTACAACAAGAGAGGGGCAAAACAGAAGTTACTACTACGATGTTGGTTGATTAATGAGATGGTTCGACCAACCAATTCTCATACCCAAGTTGTCATTAATACCCACATCATTATAATTATTTGTGTTGAGAATTCCAGATAGTTTTAGTTCCTTTGGCTCAAGTTGTCCATGACCGTGGACACGGCTAATCGATTAGGTTTGAGTACTCTGCATAGTTTTGCACACGTTCCCCACAAGATTTGATCGCCTCGGTTGGATTCCTCGTACTTCAGGGTGTTTGAGGAATGGATGATCAAAACATGGTCTTCTAAGGGGTTCCTCTGAGACTCTATCGGTGCCCATCCTTTCCTACCGTTCTTCTACATCTCGTAGCACCGCCTGTCCAGGGTCACCATAATATCCAACCAAGCTAGAGCCCATAATGGCTTGTGGCTGTGTAGGTAAGCCTTGGGTCTTGAAGCATCCATCCATCTCTTTGTTCCTGGGTGGACCTTTCCGCGTGAATATTGGCACTTCTCCAGCAACACCTAGGCTAACCACTGGCTTCTCCAGGGCGCCGTTCAACCATCATCCACCCAGAGGTATGTTGAAAACTTGGAGTCTTGAAGTCTTGATCATCATGTAGGTCTTATAATTATTATCTCACAACTCTCACGAACCACACAACCAACCCCGTCTACTAATAGCATAGCAAAATTTAAAACAACATTTCTCGGGGCCAAGGTGTCAAGGATTTGAGGGGTACCTACTTTGCATGCAATCGGTGGAAGGTTGAACTAATGCAACTTGAAAAACATAGGTAATAACATGGTCAATGTGAACTTGCCTGGTAAGGTTGACGAAGATAGAATCGCTCTTAGAAATAACTTGATAGACTATTCGTCACTCTCCGATAAAAAACTATATAGTCAAACATTGCAATCATATAAGCAATCATACTAGCAATTCAATTCTAACACACAAGAATAACACAAGAACAAAAGCAACAAGGTTGTGATGAAGGAAATACTTAAGACAAAACTCAAAACAACAAAACTTCATCAAAACAACTAAGGTTGGTTTTCTCTACAAATGATCCTATTTTCAAAGGTAACAAAACAAAAACAAAGAAAAATATAAAAAAATTATTTTTATAAATATTTTACTAGCAAAAGGATTACTTGTAAAGAACAACTAAGAACTAAGGGAACAATACTCTAAACAACATAAGTTTTTGTCTAACAAACTTAACAACAAGAAAAACAAATGAAATAATACAATAAGAGAAAAACAAATTATAAAACAACTGAGTTAACAGAAAGTAAAACTTATAAAACAATTTATAAAAATATTTTCAAATAAGAAGTCAAACTAGCAATCAAATCAATTTGCAAGTTATTATGAAACTAGAATTAATTTCATGCTATAAAAATAATAGATGACATAAAAATAAACTTGGTTGAAATACTACCGCTAACTAAGAGAAAACAAAGTAAAATGTGTCAACTAATACAATAAAAATAAATTAAAACAATTTAAAACAAAAAGAAATAGAAATAAACCTAAAAAGAACTAAAACAGAATCTGTTTTGTTCAAAAATACTAATTTAAATTATTCTAAAAATTCCCAAATTCTACTTACTGTTAAATAAAGTCACTAGTGACAAGTAGCAAAAAGAATAAACTCAAAATAAAATTTTATACTCAAGATATTCAGAAAATAAGATTTGAATCAAATTTGTTTGAATTCAATTTTAAATTTTTCAAATATGCTCAAACTTTGTATCCACATAAACTAGAACAAATTTGTGATACAATGCAAAACTAATCAAATAAAAACAATTAAAAACATAAAAGATATGAATAAAACAAAAACAGAATTAAATCTGTAAAAGAAACTAAAATAGAAAAAAGAAAAAAATTACTCTAACGGACAGGGTACACGTGGCGCTCTCTTATTGGTTTAGAGTTGTGACTGTTCCAACGTTTCGGGCGGATGGGCGACTCCTAACAGAAAACGTTTCGGCGTTTATAATAAAACCTAAGTTCTAATCCTGGCCGTTCATCTAGATCGGACGGAGGGGAGAGGGCTCCGGTGACTTACAGAGGAGGAAGGGAGCTCCCGCGATGCTCCGGCGATGTCCGAGGCGGCAAGGTCGATGGGGACGGTGCTCCGGTTGTCCTCTGGTGACGGCGTCAACAACAGGTGATGCGGGCGAGCATGGCGACTCCGTTGCTAGCGTCAGCGGGGCTCGGGGGCGACGATGGTGCGCTCGGAGGCGGCGGCGCTCGGGTGTCGACGGGGAGAGGGGCTCCGGTGGGTGCGAGGCTCGGGCGAGTGGATGGGGAGGTGTGCAGGCGAGCGAGGCAGAGTGGTTGGTGGGATCGGACGGCGATGAGGGGGTCAAGGTGGTGCGTACGATGGCAATGGTGCGGCGGCTCGGTCGAACTCCGGCGAGCGTGGGGCGTTGTTCTGGCGAGGGAGGATCAGGGTTTCGGGGGGGAACGTGGTGAGAAGGGGTAGGGGCCTATATAGGGGCCTCGAGGGGCTCGGGGAAAGGAAGGGGAGGGAGATCCGGTCGGGATTGATCTCGCCGGCGTTGGAAAGGAAGGAGGGAGGACAAAAGGAAGGTGGTGACCGGCGGTGGTTTCGGTCGGGTGGTGGGCCCGGGTGTCAGTGATAAGGAGGGAAAGTAAAGAGGAGCGGGCGGCCGATCCGGAGGGATTCGGATCCGGCTAATAAAGACGTGGGCCGATTTCTTTCCTAACGGGCCACGGTGGGTTTCCTATTTTAAAATATTTTCCTTTTATAAAATAACAGAGAAGGAAACTAACTTTTCGGCAATCAAAACTTTTCCAAAAAAATAAAGTTTGATATACCAAAATAGTCAGGGAAATAAAGGAAATAAGATGAACATTTTTCCACGGCAAAATAAATACTCTAAAAAAATTTATTTTCAAAAAATGCCTCAATTGAATTTAATTCCTTTTGCAAATAATTGTCAAATAACCCCATGGGTTTTAGGGTTCAAATATTTCACAAAAATAACCCTGGTGTGGAGTGTCATGTTACTCCTCTCAAAATCTTGTCAAGGGTATTTGAATTCTTTCAAACTTTAAAATGGAGCCAAATATGAAATGAATTCGTAAAACAATAATTCAGAGATTTTCAAATCCACTTTTCAAATTCCTTGTTTATGAAGAAGTCATGTTATATTCTCTCATTGATTTGAAATGGAATTGAATTTTCAATTCAAATCACAAAAGGGGAAAGTCATTTTATTCCCTCTCATTGAAAAGTTTTCAAAAAGTTTCAAATTTCACTCAATTCAATCACTCACACAAACAAACATTCATTCTAATATTTATTATAACATTCCAAAATTTGGGATGTTACAGCTTTTTCCTCTAAATCCTCTAGTATATATCAGAGGGAGGGAGGGGAGGAGGCAGCCTCAAACCGTCAAGGTTTGGTCGAAATTGGAGGTGGAGTAGCCCTACTCCAATCCTATTAGGAGTAGGATTCCTCCTTTCCACTTGGAAACTCTTTCCACCTCTCCACCTTTGGATTTTTTTCCTTCTCAAACCACTCCAGCCGCATGGGCCCTTAGAGGAGGCATCGGACAGCCCACCAGGGGCTAGTTTACCTCCTCCCACAGCCCATGTAGCCTCTTGGGTCGAGACACCCCTCCCGATGGTCCCTCGGTACCCTCCCGACACTCCCGATACACTACCGATGAGCCCGAAACTTTTCCGGTGACCAAAAAAAAACTTCCTATATATAAATCTTTACCTCCGGACCATTCTGGAGCTCCTCGTGACGTCCGGGATCTCATCCGGGACTCTGAACAACCTTCGGTCACCACCATACATAACTCTATACTACTGAAACATCACTGAACCTTAAGTGTGCAGACCCTGCGGGTTTGAGAACTATGTAGACATGACCAAGACACCTCTACGGTCAATAACCAATAGCGGGACCTGGATGCCCATATTGGTTCCTACATGTTCTACGAAGATCTTTATCAGTCGAACCTCTATGTCAAGGATTCAGTTAATCCTGTATGTTGTTCCCTTCGTTCTTCGGTATGTTACTTGCCCGAGATTCGATCATCGGCATCTCCATACCTAGTTCAACCTCGTTACCAGCAAGTCTCTTTACTCGTTCCGTAATACAAGATCTCGTGGCTAACACTTAGTCACATTGCTTGCAAGGCTTATTGTGATGTTGTATTACCGAGTGGGCCCTGAGATACCTCTCCGTCACACGGAGTAACAAATCCCAGTCTCGATCCATGCCAACCCGACAGACACCCTTGGAGATACCTGTACAGCACCTTTATAGTCACCCAGTTACATTGCGATGTTTGATACACACAAGGCACTCCTCCGGTGTCAGTGAGTTGCATGATCTCATGGTCATAGGAACAAATACTTGACATGCAAAAAACAGTAGCAATAAACTGACACGATCATATGCTATGTTTGTAGTTTGGGTCTTGTCCATCACATCATTCTCCTAATGATGTGATCCCTTTATCAAATGGCATCCCATGTCCATGACTAGGAAACCATAGCCATATTTGATCAACGAGCTAGTCTATTAGAGGCATACTAGGGACATGGTGTTGTCTATGTATCCACACATGTATCTGAGTTTCCGATTAATACAATTATAGCATGGATAATAAACGATTATCATGAACAAGGAAATATGATAATAACCAATTTATTATTGCCTCTAGGGCATATTTTCAACACTAAATAACAATTATTGAGGTTTAAAACCAATCTCGAAGGTAGATGTAGAGGTAGCGTGCCGACGGCGATCACATCGACCTTGGAACCATTCCCGACGTGCATCGTCACCTCGTCCTTTGCCAGTCTCCGCTTATTCCGCAGCTCCTGGTTGGAGTTACAAATGTGAGCAACTGAACCGGTATCAAATACCCATGAGCTACTACGAGCGCTGGTAAGGTACACATCAATTACAAGTATATCACATATACCTTTAACGTTGTCGGCCTTCTTATCCGCTAAGTACTTGGGGCAGTTCCGCTTCTAGTGACCGGTACCCTTGCAATAAAAGCCCTCGGTCTCAGGCTTGGGTCCATTCTTGTGCTTCTTCCCAGCAACTTGCTTACCTGGCGCGGCAACTGCTTTGCCGTCCTTCTTGAAGTTCTTCTTACCCTTGCCTTTCTTGAAACTAGTGGTCTTATTCACCATCAACAATTGATGCTCCTTTTTGACCTCGACCTCCGCTGATTTCAGCATCGAGTACAATTCAGGAATGGACTTCTCCATACCCTGCATGTTGTAGTTCATCACAAAGCTCTTGTAGCTAGGTAGGAGCGACTAGAGGATTCTGTCAATAACCGAGTCATCCGGAAGATTAACTCCCAACTGAGTCAAGCGGTTGTGCAACCCAGACATTTTGAGTATGTGCTCACTGATAGAACTATTCTCCTCCATCTTACAACTGAAGAACTTGTCGGATACATCATATCTCTCGACCCGGGCATGAGCTTGGAAAACCAATTTCAGCTCTTGGAACATCTCATATGCTCCGTGTTGCTCAAAACGCTTTTTTAGCCCCGGTTCTAAACTATAAAGCATGCCGCATTGAACCAGGGAGTAATCATCACAGCATGACTGCCAAGCATTCATAACGTCTTGATCCACTTGGAAAATGGGTGCGTCACATAGTGGTGCATCAAGGACATATAATCTTTTGGAAGCTATGAGGATGATCCTCAAGCCACGGATCCAGTCTGCATAGTTGCTTCCATCGGCTTTTAGCTTGGTTTTCTCTAGGAATGCGTCGAAGTTGAGGGTGACATTAGCGTTGGCCATTGGATCTACAATGTAGATTGTAAAGACAATTGTAGACTAAGTTCATGATAATTAAGTTCACATGATCAAATTATTTAATGAACTCCCACTTAGATAGACATCTCTCTAGTCATCCAAGTGATACATGATCCACGTCAACTAGCCCGTGTTCGATCATCACGTGAGACGGACTAGTCATCCATGGTGAACATCTCCATGTTGATCGTATCTTCTATACGACTCATGTTTGACCTTTCGGTCTCCTGTGTTCCGAGGCCATTTCTGTGCATGCTAGGCTCGTCAAGTCAACCTAAGTGTGTTGCGTGTGTAAATCTGGCTTACACCCATTGTATGCGAATGTTAGAACCTATCACACCCGATCATCACGTGGTTCTTCGGAACAACGATCCTTAGCAAAGGTGCAAAGTTAGGGTGAACACATTTCTTGAAATTTTAGTGAGAGATCATCCTATTTAGCTATCGTCGTTCTAAGCAAATAAGATGTAAACATGATAAACATCACATGCAATCAATATAGTGACATGATATGACCAATATCATCTTGCTCCTTTGATCTCCATCTTCGGGGCACCATGATCATCACTGTCACCGGCACGACACCATGATCTACATCATCGTGTCTTCATGAAGTTGTCTCGCCAACTATTACTTCTACTACTATGGCTAACGATTAGCAATAAAGTAAAGTAATTACATAGCGTTTATGATTGACATGCAGGTCATACAATAAAATAAGATAACTCCTATGGCTCCTACCAGTTGTCATACTCATCGACATGCAAGTCGTGAATCCTATTACAAGAACATGATCAATGTCATACATTACAATGCATCACATCACATCCTTTGGCCATATATCACATCACAAGGCATATGCTGCAAAAACAAGTTAGACGTCCTCTAATTTGTTGTTGCAAGTTTTTACGTGGCTGCTATAGGTTTCTAGCAAGAACATTTCTTACCTACGCCAAAACCACAACGTGATATGCCAATTGCTATTTACCCTTCATAAGGACCCTTTTCATCGAATCGGATCCGACTAAGGTGGGAGAGACAGACACTCGCTAGCCACCTTATGCAACAAGTGCATGTCAGGCGGTGGAACCGGTCTCACGTAAGCATACCTGTAAAGTTGGTCCGGGCCGCTTCATCCCACAATACTGCCGAATCAATATAAGACTAGTAACGGTAAGCAAATTAACAAGATCGACGCCCACAACAACTTGTGTTCTACTCGTGCATAGATTCTACGCATAGACCTAGCTCATGATGCCACTGTTGGGGGACGTAGTAGTAAATCAAAAAAATTCCTACGTGTTCACCAAGATCTATCTATGGAGAAACCAGCAACGAGTGGGGGGAGTGCACCTTCATACCTTTGAAGATCGCAAAGCAGAAGTGTTACAAGAACGCGGTTGGTGGAGTCATACTCGCAGCGATTCAGATCGCAGTGGAATCCGATCTAAGCGCCGAACAACGGCGCCTCCGCGTTCAACACACATGCAACCCGGTGACATCTCCTACGCCTTGATCCAGCAAGGAGGAAGGAGAGGTTGAGGGAGAGCTCCGGTAGCACGACGGCGTGGTGATGGTGGAGCTGTGTGGTACTCCGGCAGGGCTTCGCCAAGCGCTACGGAGAACGAGGAAGAGTAAGGGTAGGGATGCGCCGAGAGAAAGAGAGGAACTCTTGTGTCTGGCAGCCCACAAAGCCCCACTATATATAGGAGGAGGAGGAGGGGAGCGGTAGCCCTAGGGTTCCCTCCCCAGGACCAGCGGCCAAGAGAGGCAGTGGGAGGGGCGGTGCCCTAGGTGTGCCTAGGGCCCATCTGCCCCTAGGGTTTGCCCCCCCTCCCACCTATGCTGCGCCTTGGGCCCTTGTGGGGGCTCACAAGCCCACCTAGGGGCTGGTTCTCTCCCACTTGCGGCCCATGCATCCCTCCGGTGCCTGTGGCCCCACTTGGTGGACCCCTGGAACCCTTCCGGTGGTCCCGGTATGTTACCGGTGATGCCCGGAACACTTCCGATGACCAAAACCTCACTTCCTATATGTCATTCTTTTCCTTCGGACCATTACGGAACTCCTCGTGACATCCGGGATCTCATCCGGTACTCTGAACAACCTTCGGTAACCACGTACACTATTTCCCTATAACCCTAGCGTCATCGAACCTTAAGTGTGTAGACCCTACGGGTTCGGGACACACGTAGACATGACCGAGACACCTCTCCGATCAATAACCAACAGCGGGATCTGGATACCCATGTTGGCTCCCACATGCTCCACGATGATCTCATCGGATGAACCATGATGTCGGGGATTCAATCAATCCCGTATACAATTCCCTTTGTCTATCGGTATGATACTTTCCTGAGATTCGATCGTCGGTATCCCTATACCTTGTTCAATCTCGTTACTGGCAAGTCTCTTTACTCGTTCCATAATACATCATATCATGGCTAACTCCTTAGTCACATTGATCTCATTATGATGATGTCTTGCCGAGTGGGCCCAGAGATACCTCTCCATCACACGGAGTGACAAATCCCAGTCTCGATTCGTGCCAACCCAACAGACACTTTTGGGGATACCCGTAGTGTACCTTTATAGCCACCCAGTTATGTTCTGACATTTGGCACGCAAAGTATTCCTACGGTATCCGGGAGTTGCACAATCTTATGGTATAAGGAAACGATACTTGACATTAGAAAAGCTTTAGCAGACGAACTACACGATCTTGTGCTATGCTTAGGATTGGTTCTTGTCCATCACATCATTCTCCTAATGATATGATCCCGTTATCAACGACATACAATGTCCATGGTCATGAAACTGTGACCATCTATTGATTAACGAGCTTGCCAACTAGAGGCTCACTAGGGACATATTGTGGTCTATGTATTCACACATGCATTAAGGTTTCTGGTTAATACAATTGTAGCATGAACAATAGACAATTATCATGAACAAGGAAATACAATAATAACCATTTTATTATTGCCTCTAGGGCATATTTCCAACACTATTGGGGGTAGTTCGGATACTCCAAAGAACTGACGGTAACTCCTCCACACAACAACCCGTTGTTCGCCCTAGAGGAACCATAAGCCAGGGTTTTATTCCTCTCAAGATCTCTTGATTAGCATGGTCCGCCTGACCATTGGACTCTGGATGAGCGATAGCAGAAACATCAAGCCAGATGTGTTCATTTTCACAAAATGCTTTCATAGCTCCCTTGGATAAAGTTGTTCCATTAACCGTGATGATACTGTGAGGATAGCCAAAACTATAGATCAACTTCTTGACAAATTGAACCGTCGTGGCCACATCACACTTGCTAACCGGCTCAGCCTCGACCCATTTGGTAAACTTATCAACCGCCACCAAAAGGTGGGTCTTCTTATATTTAGATCTCTTGAAAGGCCCAACCATATCAAGCCTCTAGATCGCAAGCAGCCAGGTTATTGGAATCATCCGCAATTCTTGAGCTGGCACGTGAGCACGTCGCCCAAATTTCTGACATCCATCACACTCTGTGGCTAAGTCCTCTGCACCTTTGTGAGCCATCAATCAGAAGAAACTGCACCGGAAAGCTTTCGCCACCAAATATTTTTGAGCCAGCGTGATGACCACAGTCACCGGCATGTATTTCATTTAGAATCTCCGTACCCTCTTCTAGGAAACGCAGTGCTAAAAAACACCGGTTACGTTGCATTTATGCAACTCGCCATTGATGATAGTCATAGACTTAGACCGCCTCAAGATCTGGCTTGCCAAGGTATCGTCCTTGGGTAACTCACCGCGAGTTAAAATATGCCAGATAAGGTAACATCCAGTCAGGAATAGCACGTAGAGCCGGCACCAACTGCCCCTCCGAGTCAGGTATAGCTAGATCCTCCTTAGAAGGCAATTTAACAGAGGGGTGATGCAACACGTCCAAAAAGACGTTAGGCGACACCGGCTTATGTTGAGAGCCCAGCCTTGATAATACATCAGTCGCCTTGTTCTTTTGACGGTCAATATGATCCACCTGATAACCTTTGAAGTGGCCCGCAATGATATCAACTGCCTGACGATAAGCTGCCATCCATGGTCCTTGGAATCCCACGTGCCTGAGACTTGTTTAGCCACGAGGTCTGAGTCGCCCAGGCATCTAACCCAGCTCAGTTTCATCTCCTTAGCCACACGGAGCCCGTGAAGCAAGGCTTCATACTCAGCTACATTGTTAGTACAAGGAAACATTAACCTTAACGCATAAAAAAACTTATCACCTCTAGGGGAGGTTAAGACAACCCCAGCCCCCGATCCTTCCAATTGCCTGGATCCATCAAAGTGAATCGTCCAGTATGTGTTGTCCGGCTTCTCCTCGGGCGATTGACTCACTGTCCAATCATTTATGAAATCCACCAAAGCTTGAGACTTGACAATTGTACGAGGCACATACTTCAAATTAAGGGGGCCAAGCTCTAGTGCCCACTTAGCAATCCTGCCAGTAGCCTCTATTTTGGATGATATCCCCAAAGGGGCAGAGCTAACCACTGTGATCTGATGTCAAGGAAATAATGCTTCAACTTGCGGATTGCCATGAACACCCCATAGATCAATTTCTGCCAATGCGGGTATCTTTGCTCGGATTCTATCAAGACCTCACTGACATAGTAAACTGGCCTCTGGACTGGATACTCCTTCCCTTCTTCCTTACGCTCCACCACAACCGCAGCACTAACTGCCATGTTGTTAGCCGCCACGTATAAGAGCAAAGGTTCTTTCTCTGTCGGAGCAGCCCAAATTGGCAACTCAGCCAAATGCTTCTTGAGCGCCTCAAGCGCCTCGTCCGCAGCCTTGCTCCAGACAAAGTCATCCATCTTTCTCATCATCTGATATAAAGGAATAGCCTTCTCGCCCAAGCGGCTAATGAAGCGGCTTAAAGCAGAAATACGGCCTGCCAAGCGTTGCACATCGTTAACGCTCGCCGACTTACACAACGACGTGATGGCCTTTATCTTATCCGGGTTAGCCTCAATACCTCGCTCTGAAACCAGGAAACCCAAGAGCTTGCATGCAAGAACACCAAAGACACACTTAGCCGGATTAAGCATCATCTTGTAGACCCGTAAGTTATCAAACGTCTCTTTCAAGTCGTCAAGAAGAGTCTCCTTCTTCCTTAACTTAACCACAATATCATACACAAAAGCATGAACATTGCGTCCAATCTGACTATGAAGGCAATTTTGACACAACGTTTATAAGTCGCTTGCGCACTTTTTAGCCCGAAAGGCATAGACACATAGCAGAAAGCGCCAAAAGATGTTATAAAAGATGTCTTCTCTTGGTCCTTTACTGCTATCTTGATCTGATGATAACCCGAGTAAGCGTCCAGGAAACATAGACTCTCACAACCTGTCACGCCCAAGATGCGCGCCTATCCATTTAAGGCACGAGGGCCTCGCAAGGGATAGATGCGCATTTTGCCGTTAGCAAGAATAGTATCATCATAACATACAACACTAAATGAGAAGAGTATACAAGTTGGCTTACACTCACCACATGCTAACTTACAATGTCACTCAAATCATAACATCAAGTTGAACACAGGGTCCGACTACGGACGAAATCAAACGATAAAAGAAGTTGCAAATGATACTATCAAGCTATCCCAAACATCACGACCAGGTCCTCTACTAATCCGGATATGTCACATACATCCTGCCTCTTTCCTCGTCATACTCCCACTGGAGTTGGGTAAGATCATCCTGCACGAACTCATCTGAACATGTACCTGGATTGTGTAGTAAACTGTGAGCCACACAGGACTTAGCTATCATGTGCCCGGGTACCGAGACTATTCAAGCTTAAAGGTAGGGATGGGATAAGTGTTGAGGTTGCAGCAGCACTAAGCATATATGGTGGCTAGCTTATGCAACATGAAATAAATATGAGTGGCCTACGAAGAACGATCGAATCTAGTATGATCTCTAAGAGATCCTGATCACCTACTTACGTCAATCATAACCCCACCATGTTCTCTCTCGGATCATGTTCACAAGCAGAGACGATCAAGGTTACTCACACAATTGGTGTATTTTAATTAGAGTTTACTTCAAGTTTGCTATAACCGGGTGTTAAACAAATATCCAAGTTGCCACATAACCGCGGGCACGGCTTTCCGAAAGATTTAACCCTGCAGGGGTGCTCCAACTAATCCATTACCAAATTAACCACACTCCGTGGGAATACCTTGACCATGGATCTCGCGATCATCATAGGTGATTCCAAAGGAATTCCAACACCTCGAGTAAACCCGAAGAAAGTCAGTCTCCACACGCAAGACACTTGATAAAGGTAAAAAAAAAATCCAGCAAGACCACCCGACGTGTCGACGAACCCAATAAGAGCCGCGTATCTCGTTCTCAGGACACGACAGATGGGACTAGCTATGGGAAAAAAACCAATCCTCAAGTTGCCTCGAGGCGGCCCCGCAGGCAGCCCATTTTGGACCAACACTCATGAGGAGCACTGGCCCGGGGGTTGATTAAATTATCCACGGATTTCCAAGACCCTATGCAATTAATTAAGTTGTTAAGAAAATATAGTACCAATGTTGGGTCTTTCCAGACAAGTTTTAATCTCAGCCGAATATCAAGGGGGTCCCCATAACAACCCCGAGCATGTTAGGAGCGTGAAGTATGGAAAACATAACACCGGTAACAAGGAACTAATGGCGGTTGTAGCGGAACAAATCACTTAGCAAAAGGCCAAGCCTTCCACTAATACCAAGATATATATGTGCATTAAATTAAATAACAGAATACTGTGATATCCAATCCATGTTATCACATGGAACAACCTGCACCTGCAACTAAAATGCTATAAGAGGGGCTGAGTAGCGGTAACTTAGCCAATCAAAGGTTTGCTAGGATGTGGAGGTTAGAGGCTGTCAGGGCAACATGGGGGCTGATATCAAGTGGTAGGTAGCGCAATAGTAACGATAAGAGCGAGAAACTAGCAAGCAAAAATAGTATCGGGATCCGGGTACGATCATCTTGCATGTTGGTTCTTCAGTGAAACAAGTAGCGGGATCCTCGTAGTGGTACTCTCCTGGGTCCTCGTACTCAATATCAACACTCGCATCTACCCAAGAGAAACAGCAAGAATAAACATCCAACCAAGGTGCAATGCACAATCAAAATGATGCATGACCACTTAAGAAGATTATAACATGGCAATCCAAAACCATTCATGTTTCACATGCAAAGTTGTTTATTAATGAATCTAGACAGAACCTCATGTAAAGTTATTTAGACATGCATGAAATGGAAAATATGGATGCATCATGCAAAATTGATGTAAATGCATATAAGGATCACAAGAAACGGAGCTACGGTTCTCGAGATACGCTCACGACAAGGTACGGAGGCAAAACACAAGACCACCAATACCTGGGCTGATTCTTGGCATTCCAAGGCATCCACTGGATAGGTGATGGAAAGTCAATCACAATAGACTCAAGAATCAAACCATTATATGGAGTATAGCTCCCACAAGTCACAAAAAAAAAATAACACCCAATCTGCCACAAAACAGCAACATAGCAATTCGAAAAGCCCACGACTTGAGCTACAGGAATCCTACAGCCACAAACAAGACATGGACAGTATCTACTCAATACCCACATCAACTTATCCAACTATGAAATCAGCATCAGAGGCACACATCAATACGCAAGAAGCAAACAATTTGGCATGATGACTCAGTTCTCTGGGACTTAGAGAAAATTACAGTTTTCTGAAATCTGTGATTATAAAGTAGCAAGTTTACAGCACAGGTTAAATATGCTAGAGAGCTCATATTGACATGAAAATTAAGAGGATGGTAGATGACAATATCTACTACAAATACATAACACTGAGAATGAGCAAATTCCAATCACATTACTAGATACAACCCACTCTACATGGAAAAACAATAACAGCAGAATCTCCAGACTTAAGTCATTTTTAAGCAGGTTGACAGAAACAGAAAGTATCTTACTAAACAGCATGGTTCCCACTCATCTGGTGACTTAACATAAATAATAAAAATACTGGGGCATCCCCAACAACTTTATCTAACAAACTCATGTTGGCAAGAACTTAAAAGCATGCATAGATTAATTCGTATTAAAAAGACAAAAGGGCATCACAGCATAAAAATGCAGTTTTGTCAAGTTGCCCCAAAGTCAAATCAGACTTCACAGGTTCATACATGGGTTGATCCTACCCCAAAATCATTACTCATACCCATATGCTTTCATGGAACAAAAGGGAGCAAAGCTAGGTCGAAATTTGACCCTTAAAGACATGGGTGACTTATGTCACTTATGAAACTTAATGAAAATGCCCCAAACTGACATGTGCTCCGTAGATACATGTTGGAAGTGGTTAATTAACATGTGAGGGACATGATAACATTGCATAGCATCAATTGCAAGGATGAAACTATCTAGAAGAAGAACTAGCTCATATGCACATAGAGAGACCTACACATGGAGCTACTCATGCACACATACATCCTTAAATGCATATATATGAAGGCACACACCACCTACACCTATGCAACATCACTGGCATATGTGTATGTGCAAAGCACATACACACACCACAACACAAACCACCCATGTGTATATGCCTTAGGCATATACACACAGACACCACATATGTGTGCATGCATAGCATGCACACACACACACACACTACTACTACACCACACACACTCACACAAGTGTGTATGTATATCATACACACACACCTACACTACACTACACCACACTCACACAAGAGTGTGTGTGTACAATTTACACACACACACACCACTAACCTACACCTATGTGTATGCAAAACACACACACACACACAACACTACACCACACTAACATATATGCACATTCACATCCACGCCACCTAGTATGTGCAAAGCACACACACCCTCATATCACATAACACACACACACACTAGACACACATACACATCTACATGTATGCATACATGTGCACATACACCATCAGGTGCATACACACACAATTACACATGTGCAAAGGCACTACACACACATACATGCTGCCAAAAAAAGAAAACAAAAGAGAGAAAGAAAGAAAACAACAACAAAAAGGAAAACAGCAAAAAAATGGGGGGGGAGGGGATCGAACCCCTGACCTTGCGGTCACACCCCAAGCCGGACACCACTGCGCTACACCTCGAACTACTAACAGAGGAGGAGTCCAGCTCCTCTAGTACACACCAACGCAAAAACCTGACAAAACTGAACCCAACACTACACATTGCAGGACAGCGGTGACGGCGAGCGGAACTCCGGCGACGGCAAGCTCTAGCGGAGCGCTGGTCCTGGCGCAGCATGCGGGGTCTACGACGGTCCCGTTCCCCTGCACATCTTGCGAAGAGGGGGACGGAGATGAGCGGTCGGTGCTCATCTTGCGGACGGCGGTGACGGCACTACGGCGAGGCACGCAAAAAACGGCGATAGGGGGAACTAGACTGCTCACCGAGGGGAGGGAACAACGCACGGCTCGACACGACGGCGACGCAGGGGAAGGAGTGGCGGAGACGACGTCATCGACGGAGGGGAAGCAGACCCGACGTCGAACGGGGCGAGGAGGAAGAAGACGGCGCCCCTGGAGCCTCCCACGACGCCCTAACGACGGGAATGGGACGCGGGGACGAACCATGTTTGCCACAGCATCCTGGACGCGGAGGGAACCACCGGAGGCGCGTGACGGCGGAGACGATGACCGGCGACGATCTCTCTGAATCTCACCCACTCTGAGCCTTACCTGGCCGGGAGTAAGAAGAGAGGGAGGAGAGCGATGGAGGGGGAGATAGGAGCTGCGGCGGCGAAGGGAGAGAGGAACCCTAGGTGGGAACACACGCACGTCGAGGGGGGACTAAATACTCAGGAGCTGACGGTGACGACGACGGAAAGAGACGGCGGAGCTCCTACTGCTCTGCTTTACTGACGGAGAAGGAGCAACGGGGCAGGTTGTCGTCCTGTGCACCTGGACTGGGCCCCGGCCCACTTCTCCTCGCTCTCTCTCTCAAATAAAACTGGCAAGGGCTTTTCCCTTTTAATAAAACCGGCCAGACTAATTTAAATCCCCAGGGCAATTTGAAAAGGTTTTGAACAAAACAAAAATATTTTTAGGGAGGATTTAATATGCACTATTTAAATAAAATGCCAGGTTGGTTTATAGGACAAGTAATTTTTAATATTAATAAAGAGGCAGCTCCTGTTTAAATAGAAAACAAAACCCAAACACCTCCAAATGACAAAAACACCACTCTCACAAATCATAAGATTATTAGGGCCACCTTTTGAACATTTTTAAATAATTAAAATAGCAAGTTTATTCTGCACATAAAACTAATAGGAAGAGAGGGGGAAAGAAGGAAGGTGATGTTGGAAGAGAATAAGAGAGGGGAAGAAGAAGAAGAGGAGACGCACCCATGGATTGCACCACCTCTCACACATCACACAAAAGCACACTCACACAAGCACACTGACAAACACACTCACCACCCTCACATCATAGCAAGAAACATGAAAACCAACAAGCATGCAAAATGAATGATATGATGCATGAGATGATGCATGAGATGATGCATGAATGCAAGAACACAATGAATGACAAGGTGAAACTCATACATAGCTCATGACACAAGGTTCAACAATGGGGTTACATGCCAAATTAGGTAGGGACATCACTTGGGATGTCACAACTCTCCCACACTACAAGAGGATCTCGACCCGAGATCTAGGAATGAAAGAAGTCTAGAAATTCAGAATGGAGAAGGTCCTCACGATCCCAAGTAGCTTCTTTGTCGGAATGATGAGACCACTTCACCTTGAGGAACTTGATAAACTTGTTGCGAGTCTTACGCTCAGTTTCTTAAAGAATTGCAACTGGGTGCTCACGATAAGAGAGATCTTCTTGAAGATCGATATCTTGGAGGTCAATGGTCCGCTCAGGAGTCTTGAAACATCTCCGGAGCTGAGAAACATGGAAGACATCGTGCACGTTCGCGAAATTTGGAGGAAGCTCAAGTTGATATGCAAGACCACCTCTCTTGCCAACAACTTTGAAAGGACCAACAAAATGAGGAGCTAGCTTCCCTTTAATTCCAAACCGCTGAGTGCCTTTCATGGGAGAGACTATGAGATAGACCAAATCATCCACTTGGAAGGAAACATCCCGATGTTTGCTATCATAATAGCTCTTCTGACGGGACTGAGCTGCTTTGAGGTTCTCACGAATGACATGGCACATTTCTTCTGCTTTAGTGATCATGTCATTGCCCAATATCTGACGCTCACCGGTTTCAGACCAGTTAAGCAGGGTACGACACTTTCTGCCATAGAGAATCTCAAAAGGACCTTGCCTGAGCTTTCTTGAAAGTTATTGTTGTATGAGAATTCAGCATAAGGAAGGCAGTCTTCCCACTTCATGTCGAACGATATCACACAGGCTCTGAGCATATCTTCAAGGATCTGATTGACTCTCTCAACTTGACCACTTGTCTGCGAATGGAATGCAGTGCTGAAACAGATCTTGGTACCCATAGCAGTCTAGAAGGACTCCCAAAACTTGGAAGTAAAGAGACTTCCACGGTCAGAAGAGATGAGTTGAGGAATACCATGCAAAGACACTATCCTTGACGTGTACAACTCTACAAGCTGAGCTGCCGAGATAGATTCTTTGACTGGTAGGAAATGAGAAACTTTTGATAGCTTGTCGATAACCACAAAGATGGCATCGTTGCCTCTCTTGGACATGGGAAACCCCGTGACGAAATCCATCTCACCATGATCGAATTTCCACTCTGGGATAGGCAAAGGCTGAAGAAGACCTGCTGGACGTTGATGTTCCGCCCTCACTCTGTGACAAACATCACACTCGTTCACGAACTAAGCAATTTCACGTTTCATGCGAGTCCACCAGAAGGTTTGCTTGAGATCCTGATACATCTTGGAACTGCCTAGATGAATGGATAGCAGAGAATTATGTGCTTCGACCATGATAACCTTTCTGAGATCACCTTTTGGAACCACAAGACGGTCCTCAAAGAATAAGGTATCTTTGTCATCAATACGAAAGCACTTATACTTCGGAATGCTCTTGGCCACACCTTTCTTCACTTTCTTCACCATAGCGTCAAGAAGCTGCGCTTGGCGAACCTGATCTTCCAGAGTCGGAGAGACTTGGAGATTGGCAAGAAATCCTTGCGGAATCATCTGAAGGTTGAGCTTGCGGAAGGCTTCACAAAGCTCGGGCTGAAGAGGCTTCAGGATAAGACTATTGCAGTACGCCTTACGGCTGAGCGCGTCTGCAACGACATTTGCTTTCCCCGGAGTATACTCAATGCTTGGATTGAAGTCCTCAAGCATTTCCACCCAACGAGACTGTCGAAGATTGAGATTGGGTTGAGTGAAAATGTACTTCAAGCTCTTGTGATCGGTGTACACCTCAACTGGTCTACCCAACAACAAATGCCTCCAAGTCATTAGAGCATGCACAACTGCCGCCAACTCACGATCATGAGTGGGGTAGTTCTTCTCGGCAGGCTTCAACTGACGCGAGGTATAAGCAACAATCTTCTTGTCTTGCATGAGAACACCACCAAGACCTTGGAGAGAAGCATCACAGAAAACTTGGAAAGGCTTGGACTGCTCGGGAGGAACAAGAACTGGAGCTGAAGTCAGTCTCTGCTTGAGTGTATTGAATGCCACATCACACTCAGGAGACCAAACATACTTGACGCTCTTCTGAAGGCTATTGGACAGAGGCTTAGCAATTTGAGAGAAGTTCTCCACGAATCTTCTGCACTAACTAGCAAGCCCGAGGAAGCTCCGAAGCTGCTTCACATTCTGCGGAGGCTCCCACTTCAAGATTGCCTCCACTTTCTCAGGGTGCACTTTAATTCCCTCGGCAGAGATGACATGCCCAAGGTACACCACTTCATTGAGCCAAAACTCACACTTGGAAAACTTGGCATAGAACTGATGTTCCCTTAACTTGTCAAGCACAAGGCGGAGATGCTCTGCATGATCTTCTTCTGTCTCCGAGAACACCAGAATATCATCAAGATAAACCAAGACAAACTCATTCTTGAAAGGAGAAAAGATGAAATTCATCATTCTTGAGAAGGTTGGAGGAGCATTAGAAAGACCAAACAACATGACGTTGTACTCATAAGAACCAAAACTCGTCCTGAAAGCGGTCTTAGGAATGTCCTCTTCGTGAATGTGAATCTGATGATAACCCATGCGAAGATCCAACTTGGAGAAAACCTTGGCACCTTTCAGTTGTTCAAACAATTCATTGATGTTAGGGAGTGGATACTTGTTTTTGATTGTCTTCTTGTTCAATGGCCGGTAATCCACACAAAGACGATCTGTGCCATCCTTCTTCTTGACAAACAAAACACCACAACCCCATGGAGAAGAGCTTGATCCGATCAGACCCAGACGTTCTTGCTCATCTAGCTGCTTCTTCAACTCTTTCAGCTCTTCGGGGCCAAGTTTATACGGGCGCTTGCAGACCGGTTCAGTTCCGGGCTCGAGATCAATCACGAACTCAACTGGCCGGTGCGGAGGCATTCCTAGCAATTCTTCTGGAAAGACATCTTCATACTCACAAACCACCGAAATTTGATAAATCGCCGAGATTTCACCCTTCTCATTAAGAGCAAAGAGACAGATTGTGTCATCGCGAGCCGCGAAAATAATCACATCTTTTGAAGGATGAGTCAACTTGACCTCTTTTGCTTTGCAATCAATATGAGCCTTATTCATAGCCAGAAAGTCCATACCCAAAATGAGATCAATATAGGAATTGCCGAGAACAATTGGGGAAGCTAGAAAAGAATAATTGCCCATCTTGATAGAAGCATCCCGAACCACCATCTTTGAACTAAGATGCTTAACGGGAGACACAACTTGCAATGCATTTGGCAAAAACTCCATGGAAAAACCATGTTTTGCCACAAAAGGATAAGACATGAAACCATGCGATGCACCAGAATCAAATAACACTTTTGCAGGAAAATGATTAACTGAGAGATTACCCATGATCACTTGAGAAGAATCCTCTGCCTCTGCTGCATTCACCATATTCACTCTTGTGGTCTTGGGATTATGCTTCACCATAGCATTGCCTGGAGGCTTGACAGGAGGAGGAGGCGGAAGACGCCGCTGGTTGCACTTGTTTGCATAGTGACCCTTATGGCCACACTTGTGACAAGTCACCTCAGAAAGTGGACGAACATTGCCTAGAGGAGGAACAAGAACAGCCTTGGACGCCTGGTTCTTATGCTGGAAACCTGGGTTGGGTGGGTGGGAAGAACCATGGCCACCGAACTACTTATGCTGCTAAGGAGGACGAAACGGAAGAGGATTTGGCGCTCAATACTTCTGCTGCTTGGGAACCATCTGAGAGCTGGAAGAAGAATATGAATCCCTTGAACGCTTCTTAGAGTTCTCCAACTTGAGCTGAGCTGCTTCAATCTTCAAAGCCATGTTATAGAACAGATCAAACTCACGAGGCTCCTGATGGACTAGGCCTGGCAGAAGCTCATCCTTGAGACCACTTCTGAACTGACAGATCATAGCTTTATCATCAGGAACATCTTGCTTGGCATAATGAGCTAGATTCTAGAACTCGACGTTGTACTGGTAGACAGACTTGCTTCCCTGCTTCAGGTGCCTGAACTTCTCACGCATTTCTTCGACAAAGCTTGTCGGAATGTAAAGAGCCCTGAAGTCACGACGGAAATCGTCCCAAGTAACAACACGATCGCCCCTGGAATCCTTGTACTGTTGCCACCAATCAGATGCTTGACCCTTTAGCTGGAACGATGCAAACCTGACAAAGTCCTCTGGCCTGACATTGCTGCACTCAAAATGCTTACTCATATCACGAAGCCAATCATCAACACCTAGAGGCTGCTCACAACATGTGAAAGTCTTGGGCTGATTGGCAAGGAACTGATTGAGAGTCGCAAACTGCAGTTGATTCTGAAAATTGCGTTGAAAACCTTGCTGACCCTGCTCCCTTTCTTGCAACAGCCTGAGCAACATCTGGGTGTTTGCATTGGTCGCGGCCATCACAGCTTGCCAAGCTTCTAGAGGAGGAGGCGGAGGAGGCGGTGGCGGGGGTGGTGGTGAAACATCAGTCTGCTCCTCACCACAACCTGGATTGCTGCGAGTTGATGGAGCCATCCTGGAGATGGACAAAACGCATCAGCACCTCACAGATAAGATGAATCATAAGCTGAATCAAATGCTTGAAAGAAATTGAACAATTAACAACATAGCCTTCCTACTGAAAAATTAGTAAGACTGCTTCTTCGGTTATGATAACATCATCAGAAATTAGAAGCCACTTGCAATAACACAAAAGTATTGAGCTACGCGCTCGGAACAAATGTACATGCCCATATACATCTGAAGAAGATGATCCTAGATGACTACAAGATTTCCCACCTATGAACTTTCGAAAACTTTCTAGTTTATGCGATTCAGGTTGCGGAATCAGGAACCTGCCCTAGGTAATCAGCTGCGACTGCATCCGCAACCTTCCACACCATAATTCAGGAAATTCCGCAAACTCGCCTAATCTCGAATCCTCGAACTCACAACAATACTAAACCATGGTGGTACCCCAGACGCCTCCCCAGTACTGGGTGACTTCGACCTTATCTCACCACGATAAGTATTGAAGTAATTTCGAACATTCTCCGTCCCGAGATATCAAGGAAGCTGAATGATAACGATGTGCCAACATTCCCTGGAGCTCGACTCCCCGGAAGAAATCAAGTCTGATAGGAGGCACCAAGACAGAATCCTGTCACATCGGCATCATATAGACTCCAAAATACCCGCGTGATCCTAAAAAAAATTTGAGCGAGAAGAGGAGTAGAAACAAAATTCCTAAGTCGGAAACCTCACCAGGGCATAGAAGAGGAGTCAAAAGAATCCTACTCTCCGATATAACTAGACTCAAAAAGTTTTTACTAGACACGACTCGGCCAAGTTCGAACAAGCAAAGGCTCCTATGGTCGTATGGCTCTGATACCAACTTGTCACGCCCAAGATGCGTGCCTATCCATTTAAGGCACGAGGGCCTCGCAAGGGATAGATGTGCATCTTGCCGTTAGCAAGAATAGTATCATCACAACATACAATACTGAATGAGAAGAGTATACAAGTTGGCTTACACTCGCCACATGCTAACTTACAATGTCACTCAAATCATAACATCAAGTTGAACACAGGGTCCGACTACGGACGAAATCAAACGATAAAAGAAGTTGCAAATGATACTATCAAGCTATCCCAAAGATCATGACCAGGTCCTCTACTCATCCGAATATGTCACATACATCCTGCCTCTTTCCTTGTCATACTCCCACTGGAGCTGGGTAAGATCATCCTGCACGAACTCATCTGAACATGTACCTGGATTGTGTAGTAAACTGTGAGCCACAGAGGACTCAGCTATCATGTGCCCGGGTACCGAGACTATTCAAGCTTAAAGGTAGGGATGGGGTAAGTGTTGAGGTTGCAGCAGCACTAAGCATATATGGTGTCTAGCTTACGCAACATGAAATAAATATGAGTGGCCTACGAAGAACGATCGAATCTAGTATGATCTCTAAGAGATCCTGATCACCTACTTACGTCAATCATAACCCCACCATGTTCTCTCTCGGATCATGTTCACGAGCAGAGATGATCACGGTTACTCACACAGTTGGTGTATTTTAGTTAGAGTTTACTTCAAGTTTGCTATAACCGGGTGTTAAACAAATATCCAAGTTGCCAAAATAACTGCAGGCACGGCTTTTCGAAAGATTTAACCCTGCAGGGGTGCTCCAACTAATCCATTACCAAATTGACCACACTCAGTGGGAATACCTCGACCATGGAGCTCGCGATCATCATAGGTGATTCCAAAGGAATTCCAACACCTCGAGTAAACCCGAAGAAAGTCAGTGTCCACACGCAAGACACTCGATAAAGGTAAACCAAATCCAGCAAGACCACCCGACGTGTCGATGAACCTGATAAGAGCCGCGCATCTCGTTCTCAGGACACGACAGATGGGACTATCTATGGGAAAAAACAATCCTCAAGTTGCCTCGAGGCGGCCCCGCAGGCAGCCCATTTTGGACCAACACTCATTAGGAGCACTCGCCCGGGGGTTGATTAAATTATCCACGGGTTTGCAAGACCCTATGCAATTAATTAAGTTGTTAAGCAAATGTAGTACCAATGTTGGGTCTTGCCAGACAAGTTTTAATCTCAACCGAATATCAAGGGGGTCCCCATAACAACCCCGAGCATGTTAGGAGCGTGAAGTATGGAAAACATAACACCGATAACAAGGAACTAATGGCGGTGGTAGCGAAACAAATCACTTAGCAAAAGGCCAAGCCTTCCATCAATACCAAGATATATATGTGCATTAAATTAAATAAAATAATACTGTGATATCCAATCCATGTTATCACATGGAACAACCTGCACCTGCAACTAAAATGCTATAAGAGGGGCTGAGCAACGGTAACTTAGCCAATCAAAGGTTTGCTAGGATGTGGAGGTTAGAGGCTGTCATGGCAACATGGGGGCTGATATCAAATGGTAGGTAGTGCAATAGTAACGATAAGAGCGATAAACTAGCAAGCAAAAAATAGTATCGGGATCCGGGTACGATCATCTTGCCTATTGGTTCTTTAGTGAAACAAGTAGCGGGATCCTCGTAGTGGTACTCTCCTGGGTCCTCATACTCAGTATCAACACTCGCGTCTACCCAAGAGAAACAGCAACAATAAACATCCAACCAAGGTGCAATGCACAATCAAAATGATGCATGACCACTTAAGAAGATTATAACATGGCAATCCAAAACCATTCATGTTTCACATGCAAAGTTGTTTATTAATGAATCTGGACAGAACCTCATGTAAAGTTATTTAGACATGCATGAACATGGCAAATATGGATGCATCATGCAAAATCGATGGAAATGCATATAAGGATCACAAGAAACGGAGCTACGGTTCTCGAGATACGCTCATGACAAGGTACGGAGGCAAAACACAAGACCACCAATACCTGGGCTGATTCTTGGCATTCCAAGGCATCCACTGGATAGGTGATGGAAAGTCAATCACAATAGACTCAAGAATCAAACCATTCTATGGAGTATAGCTCCCACAAGTCACAAAACAAAATAACACCCAATCTGCCACAAAACAGCAATATAGCAATTTGAAAAGCCCACACCTTGAGCTACAGGAACCCTACAGCCACAAACAAGACATGGACAGTATCTACTCAATACCCACATCAACTTATCCAACTATGCAATCAGCAGAAGAGGCACACATCAATACGCAAGAAGCAAACAAGTTGGCATGATGACTCAGTTCTCTGGGATTATAAAGTAGCAAGTTGACAGCACAGGTTAAATATGCTAGAGAGCTCCTATTGACATGAAAATTAACAGGATGGTAGATGACAATATCTACTACAAATACCTAACACTGAGCATGAGAAAAGTCCAACCACATTACTAGATAAAACCCACTCTACATGGCAAAACAATAACAGCAGAATCTCCAGATAGTCATTTTTAAGCAGGTTGACAGAAACAGAAAGTATCTTACTAAACAGCATGGTTCTCACTCATCTGGTGACTTAAGATAATTAATAAAAATACTGGGGCATCCCCAACAACTTTATCTAACAAACTCATGTTGGCAAGAACTTAAAAGCATGCATAGATTAATTCGTATTAAAAAGACAAAAGGGCATCACAGCATAAAAATGCAGTTTTGTCAAGTTGCCCCAAAGTCAAATCTGACTTCACAGGTGCATACATGGGTTGATCCTACCCCAAAATCATTACTCATACTCATATGCTTTCATAGAACAAAAGGGAGCAAAGCTAGGTCGAAATTTGACCCTTAAAGACATGGGTGACTTATGTCACTTATGAAACTTAATGAAAATGCCCCAAAATGACATGTGCTCCATAGATACATGTTGGAAGTGGTTAATTAACATGTTAGGGACATGATAACATTGCATAGCATCAATTGCAAGGATGAAACTATCTAGAAGAAGAACTAGCTCATATGCACATAGAGAGACCTACACATGGAGCTACTCATGCACACATACATCCTTAAATGCATATATATGAAGGCACACACCACCTACACCTATGCAACATCACTGGCATATGTGTATGTGCAAAGCACATACACACACCACAACACAAACCACCCATGTGTATATGCCTTAGGCATATACACACACACCACATATGTGTGCATGCATAGCATGCACACACACACTACCACTACACCACACACACTCACACAAGTGTGTATGTATATCATACACACACACCTACACTACACTACACCACACTCACACAAGAGTGTGTGTGTACAACTTACACACACACACACACCACTAACCTACACCTATGTGTATGCAAAACACACACACACACACAACACTACACCACACTAACATATATGCACATACACATCCACGCCACCTAGTATGTGCAAAGCACACACACCCTCATATCACATAGCACACACACACACTAGACACACATACACATCTACATGTATGCATACATGTGCACATACACCATCAGGTGCATACACACATAATTACACATGTGCAAAGGCACTACACACACATACATGCTGCCAAAAAAGAAAACAATAGAGAGAAAGAAAGAAAACAACAAAAAAGGAAAACAACAAAAAATGGGGGGGAGGGGATCGAACCCCTGACCTTGCGGTCACACCCCGAGCCGGACACCACTGCGCTACACGTCGAACTGCTAACAGAGGAGGAGTCCATCTCCTCTAGTACACACCAAGCGCACAAACCTGACGAAACTGAACCCAACACTACACACTGCGCGACAGCGGCGACGGCGAGCGGAACTCCGGCGACGGCAAGCTCTAGCGGAGCGCTGGTCCTGGCGCAGCATGCGGGGTCTACGGCGGTCCCGTTCCCCTGCTCATCTTGCGAAGAGGGGGACAGAGACGAGCGGCCGGTTCTCATCTTGCGGACGGCAGCGACGGCACTACGGCGAGGCGCGCAGACAACGGCGACAGGGGGAACTAGAATGCTCACCGAGGGGAGGGAACGACGCACGGCTCGACACGACGGCGACGTAGGGGAAGGAGAGGCGGAGACGACGTCATCGACGGAGGGGAAGCAGACCCGACGTCGAACGGCGGCGAGGAGGAAGAAGACGGCGCCCCTGGAGCCTCCCACGACGCCCTAACGACGGGAATGGGACGCGGGGATGAACCGCGTTTGCCACAGCATCCTGGACGCGGAGGGAACCACCGGAGGCGCGCGACGGCGGAGACGATGACCGGCGATGATCTCTCTAAATCTCACCCACTCTAAACCTTGCCTGACCGGGAGGAAGAAGAGAGGAAGGAGAGCGATGGAGGGAGAGATAGGAGCTACGGCGGCGAAGGGAGAGAGGGGAACCCTAGGTGGGGACGCACGCGCGCTGAGGGAGGGGGACTAAATACTCAGGAGCTGACGGCGACGGCGACGGAAAGAGACGGCAGAGCTCCTACTGCTCTGCTTTACTGACGGAGAAGGAGCAACGGGGCAGGTTGCCGTCCTGTGCACCTGGGCTGGGCCCCGGCTCACTTCTCCTCGCTCTCTCTCTCTCAAATAAAACTGGCAAGTGCTTTTCCCTTTTAATAAAACTGGCCAGACTAATTTAAATCCCCAAGGCAATTTGAAAAGGTTTTGAACAAAACAAAAATATTTTTAGGGAGGATTTAATATGCACTATTTAAATAAAATGCCAGGTTGGTTTATAGGACAAGTAATTTTTAATATTAATAAAGAGGCAGCTCCTATTTAAATAGAAAACAAAACCCAAACACCTCCAAATGACAGAAACACCACTCTCACAAATCATAAGATTATTAGGGCCACCTTTTGAACATTTTTAAATAATTAAAACAGCAAGTTGATTCTGCACATAAAACTAATAGGAAGAGAGGGGGGAAGAAGGAAGGTGATGTTGGAAAAGAATAAGAGAGGGGAAGAAGAAGAAGAGGAGATGCGCCCATGGATTGCACCACCTCTCACACATCACACAAAAGCACACTCACACAAACACACTCACCACCCTCACATCATAGCATGAAACATGAAAACCAACAAGCATGCAAAATGAATGATATGATGGATGAGATGATGCATGAATGCAAGAACACAATGAATGACAAGGTGAAACTCATACATAGCTCATGACACAAGGTTCAACAATGGGGTTACATGCCAAATTAGGTAGGGACATCACTTGGGATGTCACACAACCCGTCATTGCATCAATGATTTGGTCGATACGGGGGAGAGCAAATAGGTGGACTGGACAGGCCTTGTTAAGATCCATGTAATCCAACCACATATGACACGTGATGTTCTTCTTGAGCACAAGCACGGGATTAGCTAACCATTCCGGGTGAAAAACCTCCACGATGAACCCTGCTGCCAACAGCCGGGCCACCTCTTCTCCAATTCCTTTACGCCGTTCTTCGTTGAAACAATGAAGGAACTATTTAATCAGCTTAAACTTGGGATCCACATTAAGGTGGTGCTCAGCAAACTCTCTTGGTACACCCGGCATGTCAAAAGGCTTCCATACGAAGATGTCCCGATTCTCTCGGATGAATTCAATGAGCACGCTTTCCTATGCGGGGTCCAGGTTAGTCCCAATAGTGGACTGCTTTGATAAGTCGCCCAGAGCAAAGTCCACCAGCTTAGTATCCTCTGCCACAAACTTCAAGGGCGGCTCAGACTCTATACTAGGCTTCTTCAATGGAGTCATGTCCGCCGGGTCAACATTGTCCTTGTAAAACTTAAGCTCCACCTCGGCCAGCTTGACTCTACCTAAGCCGCGGTGCCCTCTTCACAGTCAAGAGCCACTTTCCAATCACTGTGTACTGTTATCGCCCCCTTGAGAGCCAGCATCTTGAGTTGTAAGTAGACATAACAGGGCCTCGCCATAAATTTCGCAAAAGCCGGCCGATCAAATAAGGCGTGATATGGGCTCTTAATTTTCACCATTTCAAACCACAAAGTCTCCACTCTATAATTGTAATCATCCCCGAATGCTACCTCAAGGGCAATCTTGCCCACCGGGTAAGCTAATTTGCCTGGCACGACACCATGAAAATTTGTTGATGACGACTTAAGAGCATTGTTAGTTAGCTCCATCCGGCAAAAGGTGTCATAGTACAAGATGTTGATGCTACTGCCACCGTCCATTGGTACCTTTGTAAACTTATAGCCTCCTACCTGAGGTGCCACCACAAGCGCCAAGTGCCCCGGGTTATCGACCCGCAGTGGGTGATCCTCCCTACTCCACGAGATTGGATACTTAGACCACTCTAAATACTATGGGAGAGTCGGCGTTGTCGTGTTAACTGCCCTCTTATGTAGCTTCTGATCCCATTTGTCTAGGCTTGTAGTGAAAATGTGGTACTGGCCTCCACTGAGTTGCTTCGGGTTACTCTGATACCCTGACTGGTTGTTTTGCTAATGACCACCATTGTGAGGCTACTGATGGTAACCACCTTGACTGCCTTGCCCTTGATAACATGAACATGAACCACCTCCAACAAAGCCGGTCCCTGAGCCGCCTGGACCTGTGCTGCCCGACGGCCCATTGTCGTTATTACGATGTTGATTAAATATGTAGTTCCGGAACTCCCGCATAATGTTACAGTCCCTCCAAGCATGACCGGCCGACCTGCCGGGTTGACTGTGCTCTGGGCAAGGCTAACTAAGCATTTCCTCCAAGTTAAAGGGGGCTTTACCTTTGTTAAAGGGTGGCTTACCATTACCTTTAGCACGATTGTTACCAGTGATGGCGTTTGCCACCAGTTCTGTCCCGCCATCCGAATTCTTTCTCTTGCCCGGGTTGTTATTTCCTGCCCCATTCTGTTGTTGACTCTTGCCATTGTTATTCTTCTTGACCTTAGACGATTTCTCATCATCGGAGCCCAAATCTTTAGTAGTATCTGAATCTGCATATTTGGTGAGAGCCGTCATGAGCTCGCCCATGTCTTGACAAGAACGCTTCAGCCGCCTGCGCTTCTGCTTAAGGGGTAAGAAGTGATAGTTTTTCTCTAAAATCAGAACCGCCTGAGATGACGAGATGTTCTTAGACGAGTGGATAACCGTCGAAACCCGTCGGACCCAATGATGGGCCGACTAATCCTCATGTTGTACACAATGGTCAAGATCCACAATTGTCATAGGCTGCTTGCATGTTCCTCGGAAGTTCTTGATGAAACGTGTCTTCAACTCGGCCCAAGACGCAATGGTATTGGGAGGCAAACCCTTTAACCATGTGCGACCCGGTCCTTCTAACATCATAATGAATTACTTTGCACAAACCGCCTCGCTGACGTCCAACATATCCATGGTGAGCTCAAAAACTTCAATCCAAGCTTCAGGGGGTAAATCAGCCGTATAATTAGGCACCTTATGTGGCCCCTTAAAGTCCTTGGGTAACCGCTCGTTGCGCAGAGTCGCCGTTAGGCAAGGCACACCGACGCCCCTAGACGAGACTCCAACTCCCACTGAGGTAGAAGGGGTTATAGGGGCGGCTCAAGAATTTCTGGGTAATCTGTCACCGGTGTCGCTCCCTGATGAGCTCTGCCCCTATCCACAATCTCCTAAGCATTAATACGAGGCAAGTTATCATTCGGGGGGTTGCGTCTTTGCTCGCTGTTGGAAACCACCGGCGACTCTATGCAATGGCTATAGCTTTGGCTTGGGACGGGCGTGGAGTGCACACGACTCCGGCTGTACGTGTACTTTTCTTGCTGAGCCACCGCCATCTATAGCAATTCAATGGCGTTCCGCGCCTCCTCAGCAAACGACATCCCTTCGGCGAAGGGGACTGCGTTGAGTCTAGCCGCCGCCGCTATCATGTTCTCCATCGGGTTAGAATAATGACCACGTGGTGTCGCAAGGTGCTGCGGCGGAGTCCGATCCCTCTGGGGTGGGTCTGGCTGCAGTGGTGCCTCCACAGCTCGGGTTATGGCCGGTGGCATGCTTGGCCCTGCCCCGGGGGTGTTGAAGAGGTTTTTGGGCTGAAGCCGCACAGGGAGGCCGACCTGAGTCCTCCTCCAAAGAACCGCCTCTAAAGCATGCTGGTCTAAGCTAAAACAGAGAGCCTCTGCCCTCAAACATTCTGACTTAGCATTCATCTGCACTTGCAAAGTGTTGATATCCTCCTGGGCCTGAGGCATCAGTCCCTTAATCATGGTGATTTCGGCATTGCGCTCTGCCTGATTTCCGGTTGTGACCTCAGTTGTCATGAAGGTTTTTAGCTCCTTCATCAGTTCCAGCAAGACCTGAGCTGGTGGCTTGGGAGACTCGGCATCTGGCATGGTGGCTCTCGCCGCTGCTCCGGACATCGTGTTGTTGAAAGCCGGCGCCGAGCCTGCCATGAAGACAACGGCTCGGCTTGGCGGTTCATAGGGCTCCCAAATACTATCAGCGTCGGCATAGCCCCCAAGACCACCGTCGTGAAGCTGGTAAATTGATTCCGCCTCTCCCCTAGAGGATTTGTCATCTGAGAGGATGAAAGTATCCCCCCTGACACGAAATCTTCTCTGCCTTGCGTGAAGCCGACAAAGACGCTCCTCCGCCCGGGTTGAACACGGGCGGGTTGCGCGCGCCAGGCCGGCTCGACGAGGTCGGTGCAGATGTTCAGCCCGGGCATAGATCCGTCGATCTTCCCAATGAACACGTGAATTCCACCGAAGGGGACCCGATACCCATACTCAATTAAGACAGCCTACGGTCCCCGTCCAGCATCGTCGATGTAGAGCTTGCCACGGCGACTCTTAGTCATCCTGCCGACGGTGTATCCTTCGATCCCTGGAAGAGAGCCCTTCGAGAACTCCACACCATCGCGCGCTAGCCCAACTGTGGGCTCCAACTGTCATGGTTTTGTCACGGCATATGTCCTAAGACTTAGGTTTGAGGCCATCGCTAAGGCGGTGGACTCAAAGGGGTTGATCGGGACGAGAGACACGAGTTTACCCAGGTTCGGGCCCTCGGAAAGAGGTAAAAGCCTACTTACTGATTTGTGTTGTATTGATGGTGTATCGATTACAAGGGGGCGGGTTTCGCTTGACCTAGCTATCGATCAATTGTTTCCTCTCCTAAGTCGCTATAGGGTCTCGCCTTTATATAGGTAGGTCGAGGCCCTGGGGTTACAAGAGTCCAAACCGACTTACACAAGTTGTTCGATCTTGTATCTAAGCAGCCTTGCCTTCCTAGGCAAGCCATCTCCGAGCGCCTCACACACCTAGGTCTCGCTCCATTTTCCGACTCTGAGCCTCCACCTTGGCCCGTCTGGTGAGTCGCCATGTAGTCTTGCCTTCAATCCTCTGTCCCACTTAACGACCTAGACTATGAGCCGCCAGGCATGACCCGGCCCCTCTTGGGAGGGTCTCGCCACGGGGTTATATCCCCAACACACACACACACACACACACACACACACACATAAGACTAGCCGATTAATGACGAGGTGTCCTAAAATTGGTTGGTCGGTGATGACTTGTCCAAAACAGTCATCTGTGATGCGCATTTGATGGCTGGTCAGTCGGTATTTTGCTGATTTGGAGTAGTGTGCATACCATTCGTGCTCGATTTCTCCTCAAATGCAAGTGGTGTGTGTTCTTTTGTGGCAACGGGGGCTATGGTCTTTCTGGTTCATTCATTTTATAGTGGTAGAGATGTCATGAAAATTTCAACCCATAGTTACCATGGTAAATTTCAAGTTGTAGTTTTTCTTTGGTTTAGCATTAGTAGGAAGGCTTAGTAGTTTCCATGGGCAATCCCAAAATGCAATGATGTCAAGTTGATACTCTGTCTCCAGTGCAAGTTGAGATAATACCGGCCATGGGCACCTCAGGTAGTCCGCATCCACTTGAAGCCTGAACCAGATTAGAGATATTCTGATTTTTCTTAACACAGCTTTCTCAGACTGGCTATTTTTTTTAAATATTATATATTTTTAATAATTTTCTCACATATTATGTCGTTGGCAACATTTACAGAAGTGTGATCCTGTCGGTCTAGAGGAAGCCGACTGGATCCGGTCGGCCACGGGGAAGCCGACAGGAACCTGTCTGCCACTGGGCAGCCGATAAGTGGCCACTCTGCCATGTGGTGGCCGACTATTGGGCCAAGCATGTCACTCGCCCTGATGCCCTCTAGTCGGCTGCGCCAAGGCCAACTGGGCCCAATCGGCTATGATGAAGCCGATAGGACCCAGCACTCCTTCGGCCATGACTCCCTCTTCCTTTCTTCCTCCTCTCTTCCTCTCTTCTCTGTTATTTCTCTTCTCTCTCTCTCAACCGAAGCCTCCCAATTTCTACGCACATATTTAGCCGATTTCTTCCTAGTTTTTCATCGTAGATTGCTTCTAGAGTGCTAGGGGATGCTAGGGTAATGTCGATCTCGTGATGGGGTAGCTCGTAGTGGTGGTGGTGACCATTGTAGAGGTGGTGGGGTGGAGGTGGAGGCGGAGGTGGTGGAGGTGAAGGTGGAGGTGGTGGAGGTGCAGGTTCCGTTGTTCGCCATCCGTTCGCGTGTTTGAAGGCCGTCGTTCGTTGTTTCTTCACATGCCTCGAGGATAATATATCCAATGTCCATTCTCGTGGTATTATGTTGTGTTAATATTTATGTGTGTAGATTATTTTAGTTGATGCGGTATATTTGGGAAATATATTTAGGACTGTCAATTTGAGTTGGTTCGATACAATATGTTGAAGTCAAATATTCAGTTGTGTGGATATTTTTAGTTGATCCGATAGCATTGGGTAATATTTGGGTATATGTGGTAATTTTAGTTGGTTCGGTAAAATTATTAGTTTGTCTTTTGCTTAATATATATCACTATTGAATTTTTTTTAGGTCAACAGATATGTCTGATTTAGTGACGTAATTTTTTTACTATGGCCTTGGTAATGTGCAAAACACTGAGACATGAGCTGATCTAAGTGAATTTGAGAACATTGAAGTGCCAGTGACTGCCCATGAAACATGGTCTGTTAGTCAGTTGACAGAATGGATTGCTGGGTGTTTAGGGTTAAATACTAAAACACACACCATGGGTGTTCATGCATTATGGATCCGGTCCAATTTTAATATTTTATTTTATTTGAAGGAAATACAATGGGACGATCAGTGGGAGCGCTAGTTACAAGCTTGCTCGAAAAGGGGAGTTAATCCTGTCGCTTTAGTGCTTCCCGTCATGAAGCAGATCAGTGCAACTGAAGCCGAGGGTGGTTACGATTATGGCCAGAGCAGCGAAGGAACGCATGATTCAATGTCAAATTATGCGTCCCATGCTGCAGATGAAATTTACGAATCAGGGCAGAGCAGTCATGCAGAAGGAGGTAATGTCGATGATTATACTAGTGGCGAGGCGGATGCTGGCGAGGTAGATGGATACTTGAAAAACTAGATGGAAAATGAAGATAGAGATGGTGATATTGCTGATGATTCTGACGAGTCAGACGAAGAAGAGAACATCCAGAGGTGCCTAATCCTACATCATGGAATCGGGACTTCTCAACTGCAATGACCGTGAATGATGGTCATGATTATGCCTGGCAATATCACCAAAACAACATTGCGACGGTGCCATGTATCCAAACAAGCAAGCTCTGAAAGATGCAATAATTAGTTGGGCAATGTTCACGCAAAGGGTTTTTGTAGCAGATGTGTCAAGTCCGAAAAACTTGACAATGGTATGCAAGAACACGGGTTGTCCAACGAGGGTGCATGGCTATCTCCCTAAGTATGGCACAAACTGGCTTATCAGTGACTTCGTTCATCACACTTGTGTTATTCCCTGCATCCCTCAAGATCATCCTAACCTTACGTCCACCCTCATTGCTCGGTTGCTTTATAGCGAGATAGTGGAGGGCAAAGCGATGGAAGTGAAGGCTATCCAGACAAAAGTCTTTGTCAGGTTCAAGTACAAAATATCTTATAGCAAGGCTTGGATGGCTAAGACGAGGGCACTTGAGAGCAGATTTGGTTCGTTCTTTGATGCATATGACTCTGTTGTCCGGCTCCTCCACACACTGCAGGACTGGAATCCGGGCACCTATGTCAATATTCAAGACTTGTTCATGTCGGAGTTCCCAAATGTAAAGGTGTTGCATCGATTGTTCTTCTCTTTTGGTGTGTGCATTGAATCTTTCAGACATTGTCGTCCAGTGATATGTGTGGATGGCACTTTTCTCACTGGGAAGTGCAAGGGTCAGATCCTGACTGCCATTGGTCAAGATGGGCAAAATCAAGTCATTCCTCTGGCATTTGCTTTTGTGGAAAGAGAGAACATTGAAAGTTGGACATGGTTCTTCAGGCAATTGAAAATAGTTGTTGTGCAGGATAAGCCGAATGTGTGCATTCATCATGATAGACATGCAGGTATACTCAGTGCGATAAAGACATTGTCAAACCCTGGTCCTGAGGAACAAACTCCATGGCAGGACTTGCAGAGCCGCTGGTGAATGTGCCATATTGGGCCAATTTCTTCTCGCAATTCAGAAATAAGAACCTCATGAATCTATTCAAGAAAATCTGCAAGCAGAACCAGCTATGGAAGTACACTTTGATACATGACAGACTAAATACTTGCATGAAGAGACATGTTAGGGACAGGAGAGCTGCACGAGATGCAGCTGTGAGAGCACATGTTGAAGCAGTAGCTGCACTGTTAGCAACAAGATCAACAACCGTGGAGGAGGAGACTTTTGGGCTTTGTGACTTGCCAGGATTTGATCCACCTGGTACTAGGAGAAGGCTTGGAAGGACAATTAAAACATTTGATCAGTGGATAGAGCATGAACCTCTTGAGAGGTGGTCTTTGCTGCATGACACACATGGAGCAGGGTACGGTGTCGTGACTATCAACCTCACTGAAACATATAACTTTGTCCACAGAGGAAATAGGGCTTTGCCCCTTACAGCTATTGTTGAGGGAATTTTCTATGGTATGGTGAAGTATTTCAAAGATAGATGTCAAAGCGCCGGCCTGCAAATCACTAACAACCCGACCACACGTTACTGTGAAAGGGTTATGAAGATGGCGCAACAACGGGTTATGAGGCAATTTGGTCTTCGGCAGATGGTCACCCCCCCCCCTATAGAGAACCCACTGCCAGCAGTAGTCCACGGGTATTCTATACTTATTTAATGTTTCATTGTCATTCACATTTGTTCATAGTGAATCATTAGTTAATTGTTACACACACACCTCAATTGCAGGAACACAAGGAAGGGGATAAGCAGGACACACGAGCAGTGGCTCCAAAGGCTTCAGCAGTACATGATACACTGGGATACTCAGATGACACGTCTCTAGGAGGAGGATGGAATGTTTGATCGCGTGAATTCAATGCCTATTTGCATCGGTACATGGGGGACTAGGTTACGCATCGTTCAACACCCTCATCCAAAGGAGATACCGGACCCCGTTACATCTGATACATACCCAAGCTATGATACTTTGGGCTCTAGGCAGTACTGTTGGGGAACGTCGCATGGGAAACACAAAATTTCCTACACACACGCAAACCTATCCATGGTGACGAGCATCTACGAGAGGGAGAGTGGATCTACGTACCCTTGTAGATCGCTAAACGGGAAGCGTTAAGAAACGCGGTTGGTGTAGTCGTACTTCTTCGCGATCCAAATCGCCGAGCGTCCCGCGATCTAATCACGAACCATCCCGCGAACCAATCATGAACCGTCCCGTGATCTCGTCACGATCCGTCCCGCGATCCGATCACGAACGTCCCGTGGCCTTGATCACGATCCTTCCGATCTAGTGCCAAACGGAGGGCACCTCCGCGTTCAGCACACGTGCAGCTTGATGACGATCTCCACCGTCTTGATCCAGCAAGAGTAGGTGGAGAGGAGAGAGAGTTCGCCGTCAGCGTGACGGCGCTCCGGTGATGGTGGTGGTGGAGCAATTCCGGCAGGGCTTCGCCTAAGCACTGCGGAAAACCAATCTAGAGGAGCACCGGTGGAACGGGTAGCACGTGGCCATAATTTCTGTGTAAAAACCCTCTATTCCACTAGTATATATAGGAGGAGAGGAGAGGCAGCCTTGGCTCAAGGGCAAGGCCCTCTAGGAGCTGGCCGGCCAAGGTGGAGGAGTCCCACTCCTTCTCCAATCCTAGTTGGACTAGGATTGCTCCCTATTGGCCCTTTTTCCACCTTTTTCTTTAGGCCTTTTACTCCTGGCACCATGGGACTTTTGTGGCTGTTCCACCAGCCCACTAAGGGCTGGTTATTAATCTCCCACAGCCCATGGTCCCTCTAGGGTCGAAATACCCCTCCCGGAGGTCTCCCGGTACACTACCGATACTCCCGGTACAATACCGATGAGCCCGAAACTTTTCCGACGACCAAACTGGGACTTCCTATATATGAATCTTTACCTCCGAACCATTCCGGAGCTCCTCATGACGTCTGGGATCTCATCCGGGACTCCAAACAACCTTCGGTCACCACCATACATAACTCTACACTACCGAAACGTCACCAAACCTTAAGTGTGCAGACCCTGCGGGTTCAAGAACTATGTAGACATGACCGAGACACCTCTACGGTCAATAACCAATGGTGGGACCTGGACGTCCACATTGGTTCCTACATATTCTACGAAGATCTTTATCGGTCGAACCTCTATGTCAAGGATTCAGTTAATCCCGTATAACGTTCCCTTTGTTCTTCGGTATGTTACTTGCCCGAGATTCGATCGGCGGTATCTCCATACCTAGTTCAACCTCGTTACCGGCAAGTCTCTTTACTCGTTCCGTAATACAAGATCCCGCAACTAACAATTAGTCACATTGCTTGCAAGGCTCATTGTGATGTTGTATTACCGAGTGGGCCCCGAGATACCTCTCCGTCACACGGAGTAACAAATCCCAGTCTCGATCCATGCCAACTCAACAGACACCATCGGAGATACCTGTAGAGCACCTTTATAGTCACCTAGTTACGTTGCGACATTTGATACACACAAGGCACTCCTCCGATATCTGTGAGTTGCATGATCTCATGGTCATAGGAACATATACTTGACATGCAGAAAACAATAGCAATAAACTGACACGATCATATGCTACGTTTGTAGTTTGGGTCTTGTCCATCAAATCATTCTCCTAATGATGTGATCCCGTTATCAAATGACATCACATGTCAATGGCTAGGAAACCCTGACCATCTTTGATCAACGAGCTAGTTCACTAGAGGCATACTAGGGACACAGTGTTGTCTATTTATCCACACATGCAATGTGTTTCCAATCAATGCAATTATAGCATGGATAATAAATGATTATCATGAACAAGGAAATATAATAATAAACACTTTATATATTGCCTCTAGGGCATATTTCCAACAAGTACGCCGTAACATTTATTGTCTTTATCTAATTCATCTTCTCGTTACATACTTTGTCGTCCATAATTAATAATCATCGTGACAATTTTAGGCTGAGCTAGCATACGATCTTCATAGTGAGGTCAGGGGCTATACACGATCGTTGTCGTCTGCACCTCTTATGGTACCCACATCTCAGCTCCGGCCATGGTTCGCATGCCTCAAGCAGAAGCTATGATCTTTCTACACGGCTATCATGTGCACCCGCACTTCGGACGTTGTTTCCCACCACCAACAGCACCACCACCACCACCACCACTAGTAGCACCACCACCACCACCACAAGAAGCAGCAGTTGTTGCTGCTGCTGCTGCGGCCATCCACGCAATGACAACAACCACGTCCTCGCCTAACACAGCAGTTGAAGCCCCCTCCACCACCTCCTGACCAGGCTGGCAGTTTGGCGTGGCAGCACCCAGAGCAGCATGCTCCCTCGTCCAGCTTCGCGTTTGAACCTTCACCACAATAGCAAAGTCCCACATCTGGTTGTTGGAAATATGCCCTAGAGGCAATAATAAATTAGTTATTATCATATTTCCTTGTTCATGATAATCGTTTATTATCCATGCTATAATTGTATTGATCGGAGACTTAGATGCATGTGTGGGTACATAGACAAAACCATGTCCCTAGTATGCCTCTAATAGACTAGCTCGTTGATCAAAAGATGGTTAAGGTTTCCTAGCCATGGACATGAGATGTCATTTGATAACGGGGTCACATCATTAGGAGAATGGTGTGATGGACAAGACCCAAACTGCAAACGTAGCATATGATCGTGTCAGTTTATTGCTACTGTTTTCCGCATGTCAAGTATGTGTTCCTATGACCATGAGATCATGCAACTCACAGATATTGGAGGAGTGCCTTGTGTGTATCAAACGTCACAACATAACTGGGTGACTATAAAGGTGCTCTACAGGTATCTCCGATGGTGTCTGTTGAGTTGGCATGGATCGAGACTGGGATTTGTTACTCCGTGTGACGGAGAGGTATCTCGGGGCCCACTCGGTAATGCAACATCATAATAAGCCTTGCAAGCAATGTGACTAATTGTTAGTTGCGGGATCTTGTATTACGGAATGAGTAAAGAGACTTGCCGGTAACGAGGTTGAACTAGGTATGGAGATACCGACGATCGAATCTCGGGCAAGTAACATACCGAAGAACAAAGGGAACGTTATACGGGATTAACTGAATCCTTGACATAGAGGTTCGACCGATAAAGATCTTCATAGAATATGTAGGAACCAATGTGGACGCCCAGGTCCCGCCATTGGTTATTGACCGTAGAGGTGTCTCGGTCATGTCTACATAGTTCTCGAACCCGCAGGGTCTGCACACTTAAGGTTCGGTGACGTTTCGGTAGTGTAGAGTTATGTATGGTGGTGACCGAAGTTTGTTCGGAGTCCCGGATGAGATCCCGGACGTCACGAGGAGCTCTGGAATGGTCCGGAGGTAAAGATTCATATATAGGAAGTCCCGGTTTGGTTTCCGGAAAAGTTTCGGGCTCATCGGTAGTGTACCGGGAGTGCCGGTAGTGTACCGGGAGTGTCGGTAGTGTACCGGGAGGCCTCCGGGAGGGGTATTTCGACCCCAAGAGGTCCATGGGCTGTGGGAGAATAATAACCAGCCCTTAGTGGGCTGGGAAAACAGCCACAAAGTCCCATGGCGCAGGAGAGAAAGTCCTAAAGCAAAAAGTGGAAAATCAGCCAATAGGAGGCAATCCTACTCCAACTAGGATTGGAGGTGAAGTAGGATTGCTTCTCACCTCCTATTTTGGCCGACCCAAAGGCCTTGGCTGCCTCTCCTCTCCTCTCCTCCTATATATACTAGTGGATTGGGTGGTTTTTGGACAGAATTTCCGGCCACGTGCTACCCGTTCCACCGGTGCATAGTTTCTCCTCTAGATCGTAGTTCCGCAGTGCTTAGGCGAAGCCCTGCCGGAATCACTCCACCACCATCACCGGAGCGCCATCACGCTGCCGGTGAACTCTCTCTCCTCTCCACCTCCTCTTGCTGGATCAAGACGGTGGAGATCGTCATCAAGCTGCACGTGTGCTGAACGCGGAGGTGCCGTCCGTTCGGCGCTAGATCGGAAGGACCGTGATCGAGATCGCGAGACGGTTCATGATGTGATCACGGAACGGATCGTGATGAGTTCGCGGGACAGATCGTGATCAAGATCGTGAGACGGATCGTGATGAGTTCGCGGGACGGATCATGATGTGTTCGCGGGACGGTTCGTGATTGGATCGCGGGACGCTCGGCGATTTGGATCGCGAAGAAGTTTGACTACACCAACCGCGTTTCTTAACGCTTCCCGCTTAGCGATCTACAAGGGTACGTAGATCCACTCTCCCTCTCATAGATGCTCATCACCATGGATAGGTTTGCGTGTGTGTAGGAATTTTTTTGTTTCCCATGCGACGTTACCCAACACTGGTTTCATGTTTTAGCCACATCCATATTAGCAGGGGTCGGCATCTGAAGCTGCTTTGGGGAGTGAGGGTGAGCCACTATCACAGCTAAACACGTGGATGGACATATTTTCGACTCTTCCACCATGGCCCACCCAGGATACACAGGATGACCAGGACGGGTCTGAGGTTCCTCTTCGTCACATTAGGCCACCCAACAGGTTTGGCTGGAGTATGCCTAGCACACCGCGTGAGCGCCGAGGTAGGCGTCTTCACTGACGGTTCCATCGTTCGGTAGAGACATGACTATCTAATTATGTATGAGACATATGTCTATTTTATGTATGGGACAAATTACTATCTACTTATGTATGAGACATATTCATGTTCTATTTCGGTGGTTAATTGGTTTAGAGGGGATAACACTTATACTGCAAAATAATGCATCCAACACCGCGCTTTACATAAAACATAATGCCCACAAAACAAGAAAATACACAAAGATAATATAAAATACAGCTGAATTAAACAATACAACTGAAATTACAAAATATAGCTAAAAAACTACATGAATGCATCATCGTCCTGCTCCGTCCATGCAGAGCTCTTGCCCTTTGTCGATGCAGAGCTCTTGCCCTTTGACGATGCGGTTGCCTTGACCTTGGTGCTCGGCATGAAGAGGTCATCTTCGTCCTCCTCCGTCCATCTAGAGCTCTTGCCCTTTGTCGATGCAGAGCTCTTGCCCTTCGTCGATGCAGAGCTCTTGCCCTTCGACTATGCGGTAGTCTTGACCTTGGTGCTCGGCATGAAGAGGTCGTCTTCGTCCTCCTCCGTCGATGTAGATCTCTTTCCCTTCGTCGATGCAGAGCTCTTGCCCTTCAACGATGCGGTAGTCTTGACCTTGGTGCTCGGCATGAAGAGGTTGTCTTCATCCTCACTATCTGCTGACCATAAATCTGTATTTTCTACAAAAATCCTGAGGTACGATTCACCCTTATGCAGTTGCTTCTTCCATCTGCCATGCAACCTGAGAAGTTCTTTCCGTATCTTCTCAAATGTCCTTGGAGGCCACCCACTTCTAGCTAATGTGTGAGCCAACTCATTCATTATGGTGTCACTACCGATGAGTTCCTCTCATGGAACTACTCTATCGTTGATCTTGAAATTGGCGGCTAGACGGAGAAGACGATGAGACATACCAGAGTGAAAACTACGATCAAAAGGATAATGGGACATCTCCACGAAACTACGATACTATACTGGACAACTTACCCAACTTAGTGTAGAGGGGGTTTTATAGGTTCAGAAGAGAAGAATAGGCGGAAACTCAGAAAAGGAGACAATGGCAAGACATATTAGCGAGAACTAAGAAGCGGGAAACGATGGCGGGAGATATTGGCGGGAACTCAGAAACGGGAAAAGATGGCGAGAGATAATGGCAGAAACTCAGAAGCGGGAAAAGATGGCGGGAACTCAGAAGCGGGAAACGATGTCGGGAGGGGTTATTGTGTCATTTTGTTCATCACAAAATGTTAGTTATGCACCAAAATACGAGGAACATGCACCTATTGGTTTTGCCACGGACGATTAGTACTAATTGGTCACGGCTAGGCTGATTAGACCTAATCAGTCTCTACAAAGCCGACGCGAGTTGGTCCTGCGTGGCCAACTGCCCTATCGGCCTAGTAGACTAATTGGCTATAGCAAAGCCGACTGGATCCAGTCGACTCCTCTGGGCCAACTAATCACACTACTATAAATTTTCCCAACGACGTAAATGTAATATGTGAGAAAATTAATAAAAAAAAAAATATTTAAAAAATAGCCTCAAACTGTAGTACAATACTACTCCCTTCGTCCCGTAATATAAGAGCGTTTTTGACACTACACTAGTGTCGGAAACCGTTCTTATATTATGCGACGGAGGGAGTATTTCGCAAACTGTAGTACACTGCAGGCTGTTCGCACACAGAAAAGAAAATGACTATTGTGACTAAAGATGATAAGCACCTGAAGAGGCCACAGTTTAAAGGCTAAATCATTTGAAAAAGTATGATTTTCAAAAATACAAATCAACCCCATGATGTTAACAAGGTAAGTAGCATTCCAAACATCATCAAGAACTTCACAGAATTGGTTAATTTCATGTGTACATTCCCCCAACAACCAACATCACCAAAAGTTCACAACCAGATACAGGCACCAAAATATAAGAATACCAATGCTCCTTGACATCTCTGAGATCAAATAGAGATATACTTCCTCCGTAAACTAATATAAAAGCGTTTGGATCACTATTTTAGTTATCTAAACACTCTTATATTAGTTTACAGAGGGAGTACTTTAGACCTCCCCATATGATCCAGCCATCATGTTCAGGACTTGTAGTTGCTACGACATTCCAAGGGAGGCTGCCTGTTGATTAATAAGGCCATGCATGAGATCACAGTTTGTAAAAAAATAAGCACATTAGTTCAGGGATGGTACAGGCGGTAAAACACTTCTCTAAAGTAGTACAGATCTGAAATCGCATCGAACAGTGAATTCCTTTGCAATATGCAAAATGAATCAAGACTTTGTTTCTTTGGCTTCATTCATGCTGATAAGTGATAACCACATTGCTGGTGCATACGTGACTAGAAAAATGAATAATCGGCAGAAGCTCTTATAAACCAGTGCTACTCAGGACTCAGCTGAGATCCCAGTTTGTAAAAATAGAAAGTTACCTCAGTGGTGGTAGAGACAGTAAAACATTTTGTCTGCAATAGACAAATGAATCTAGACTTAGTTTCTTTGGCTTCATTCATGTCTGTCGATACACACGTAACTGCTATATAAGTGATTAGCGGAAATGAATAATCAACAGAAGCTCTAGCAAGCATTTAGCTATTAATACTCCAAAAACTTAGTCTGAATGGCAAAGATAAAAGTACTACATAATCAACATGGCAAGCTGGCAAGTGGCAACTATACAAAACAAAAAGCAAAATCTATTTAAAAAATTGGAAGTGTAGTGTAACAATTAAACATGTTTCGGAAATACAGTGACAGATATAGAGCTAAAGACAACAGCTCGATAAAATCGCTGAGATTGAAGAGAATAAACAGAGGGCACTACCGCTAGACTTAGTATTGATGGTGCCCTTTAGACATGAATATGCCAAAACAAAACAGAACAAAACAAGCAAGCAAGCATTTGATGAAGGTTAACAAAATATAGAAAGTGCAGTTTACTCGTATTGCAGAATAAAACTGACCCATTATTTCTCATCTTCAGAATATCGAAAACTGAAAAGTTTATCTGATGACCAGAAAAGGAAAATAACATGATACCTTGTCTACATTTCATCAAGCACCTTCAACTTGAAGACACGCCTTGTTGCGTACCAAAGAGCGAGGCCAAGGCATAATGTAGGGATGGAGATGACTGTCATAGTTCTTCTGAAAGAGCAAGTCCATGTCGTATTCCTCCACCTCCAGCTCTATGGATAGGAACCAGCAAGGAAGATTGGCATGTTCGAAGGTCTCATGGGTAGAGAAGTAGACAACTCCATCGACGACACTCACAACCTTGAGCCGGCCATGTTCCTCTAGTGTACCCCCGGTCTCCTCAACAATGTCATCCAACTGAAACAGCTGGCCTCTCACCCACACCTCGACGCAGTCATCGCGAACCCTCCGGAGCCAAACATAAAGGTTGAAATCAATCGCAACGACGCAGCAGAGCACCCCATCCCTGGTCTTGCCAACCCTGAACATGCTAGTCACTCCTTTCAAGTTGTCCGGGAGATCTACCCGGGAGAAGTGCAGTGTGGTGGTGTCGAGCACGATCATGGCGGCTTCATCCGAGTACACCCAGTAGACGAACCCATCCACGATCCTGCCAGCGGTAAGCCAGTGCTCGTGCTCGTCGGACAGAGGCGTCTCCCTCAGAGCTTCGGAGTAGGGGAGGACCTGCCACGCCCCGGTGTCCGAGGAGAAGACCGCCGCGCGCGCCCGCGAGTCGTCGTGGCAGGCGTACATCACGCGGAACGCCCCGTCGAGCTCCTCGGGGGCGTGGATGTGGTAGTCGAGGCTGTTGTAGTGGCCCTGGCAGTCGTCGTAGAACTCGTCCGGCAGCGGCGGCAGGAGATCCAGCGCCAGCGTGAGCGGGTTGTAGGCGAGGGCATCCCGCGTGTAGATGTTCTCCAGGACCAGGTAGCCGTCGTGGCAGTCGCTTATCACCCAGCCGGGACGCGCGTCGTCGACGTCGTTGGGGATGCCGGTCAGGAAGAAGTCCCCGCGGCGGACGGCGGCCCGCCGGTCCGGGTCGTCCCGGCGGCGGACCGGCGCGAAGGTGGGGATGGCTGGGCCGTCGGGGTCGAAGAAGATTCCCAGGAGCGGCTGCGGGTGCAGCTCGCGGAAGCGGCGGCGGAAGGCGGGGGACGAGCGGACCGCGTCGAGGAAGGTGCGGCAGGCGAAGGCCGCGCGCACGAGGCTCGGCAGGGACGGGAGGAGGAGGAATATCTCGCGGAGGAGGTCGCCTCCGAGGTCGGTTAGAGTGGTATCGGCGGGTCCCGCCGGCGGCGGACTTGGTGGTTGCTCGGAGGCCATGGCGAACCGCCGCCGCTGCAACGGCAATGGGGAATTCGGCATTGCAACCTCGCCAGTGGTGGGTGAGTGCAAGTGCAACACTGGGTATGGGCCATGGGCCAGGGGCCAACCGGCCTAGTCAGTCACTCAAACAGAAGAAACACTCTACCTCCCCTGAAGAATCCCTCAAAAAAAAAAACTCCCCTAAGAACCCTTCGTCCAGAAAAAAAAATCTTGCGACAATTTATTTTTCGCGTTTGCTAATCGTCAGGCGCCTGCAAATTTTTCGAATGTCTGTTAATTTCCGTGAAGCGCGAGGGTGAGTGAGGACGGTGTGAGGAACATTGGCCACGAAAAGGCCAAGCCGTGTACGAGTGGGAGCCGGCAGGACCGGGTCAGAAATTTAACCGGGAGAAAGAGCATGGGTGTGGGAGGTGCTCCGGGGTTGTTCAACAGGGTGAGGCTTTGAGGGATGGACGGGGGCAATGGTCAGCACAACGATGGGGGAGGGCGAGATGGCGATAGCCATCGGCCATGGGGATGGAGGCACAGGACTATGCCTGCTATGCCAATGGATGCGTGGGAAAGAGAATGAACATGGTTGGACAGGCTTGAGGAGAAAAATGAATCCAAAATTCGTTGGGTGTCAATTTGATTGTTAGGAAAGAAAGTGACAGATTGAAACAATTTCTTTTGCAAGTATTTGCCAAATAGCCACTCCCTTTGTTTTTCAACAAAAATGTTTTGGTCAGTCAAGCAAGTCAAGTGTTCTTCTATTGTCCAAATAGAAACTCATGCTTGTATCCAACCCACTTATTTCTATGGGTATAGATAAGTCCTCAATGGATAAAGATAATCTCCAATTCAAATCGCCTCTAATCGTGTTTCGTGTGGTATTGTTATTCTCTTCCTGCATATCCTAGAGCATTTTCTAGAAGTTGCGTTCAACAATTGCCGGTCGACAAATGTTTTCGCTCTTGGAGTTTTCTTGCATAGCTCCCCATCTAATGTTTTTTTTATTTACATTCATGTCATCTTTTTTTTTCAAAAAGAAGGATGTAAATCATGCCCTCTGCATCTTTGTGATGCTCTTACTTTATTAAAAAAAATGTGAACATTTGTTTTTACATTGCACGAGCAACTTTTTTAATGTGTGATGATTTTTTAATGAAGCAACTAAATTTTTGAAATATATATTTATAATATTTTGACATACATAAAAACAAAAACAATATAAAATTAAAGGAAGAACAACCAAATAAAAGAAAAATTGAACAAAACAAAGGAAAGAAGGACATGAATTGAACGGCCGTTATTGGGTCAGCTCACTGCAGAGGTGGCTTGAGATGAGTTGCATGTACGTCTCGGGAAAGCAAGACACTGCCGCTCCCAGGTCAACACGTTGTACTATTAAAATAAGGTTAGTGACTATTTAGCTATCTGTTTCTTGGTTTTGATCAAAAAGATTATATCTGTCATTTATTCCTTTGGGTCAGAGTAACACAACAATCATCTACATGGTGCAGCTTAGTGGACCTTTGACTGTTTTCCTTTTTAAAACTGGAAAGGTTTTTTTAGTGTTTTTAATGAAATGTATGGATTTAAAATATTCAAAAAAATTATAAAAATAATTGTGAATTTCAAAAAACCAAAAATTGTAAAAATATCCATGGATTTTAAAAAGTATTCTAGAATATGTTTAAAAAATAGAAATCTTCCCAATGGTAGAAAAATGTCATGCAATTTGAAAAGGAACAAAAACATAAAATTGAAAAACTGAAGAAAAAAAAGTAAAACAAGATATCATAAAAACTAATAAAAATAACAAAAAGGCTAAAAATTGGGAGAATAAAAAAACGGAGCAACCGTACTGTGCAAGCCCACTAGTGTAGTGGGGGGGGGGGGCTGAGGGCACAAGCCTAGTCGATATCCTTCGACCTATGCGCAAAATAGGATTGACCGGTCCTGAAAACAAGCCAGAATTATATGCAGCTAATTGAGGGTGTTAGGCCTCTTTCGATGAATGGGTACTTTGATGAGCTGCCAACTTTCGCTCGGAAAAAAAAAGATGAACTGCCAAGTACCCCTAAAAAAAAGATGAGCTGTCAAGTACCTTAAAAGCTTAGCTACTAAACTCCTCGTTGTGTAGGCGCTTAGTTTTTTATTGATAAGGTCTCTTTTATTAATTATTAGGTGCCGACTTAGAATTGTGTTTTCACCTAGGTAGACATGCTTAGCACCATTTCTTCATGTGGCATCATACTACTATCCCTCTTTTTAATTAACTTCCTACACCAGATTTTTGCTAAATCGACAACGTTAGCACCTGTACAGAGTCAAGCATAGGGAGAGGCCTTAGCATCTGGCCTATGGCCAAGAAAGCCTCACAAGAAACACGTGTCCACAGAGCATTCTTTCGCCTGGACAATAATAGAAAATACCATGTTCACACTAAAAGTTGTAACAGGACCACGTGCACGAAAAAAAAAGAAATGTCTAATGAAAAAGGGTAAAATAAAAGAAATTTCCGATGAAAAAGGGTAAAGTAAAAGAAATGTCCACATCTCACGACTGAAATCTTCACACATGATAACATGTCGAGGTAATTTTCATGTCTTTTGACAATATTGTATATATCTAAATAGTTGATTCCCACTTTATCAACCATCTTAACAACACACATGTCATTTTATCAAATATCCACCACAACATTCATGAGCAAAAAAAAAATCATTGTTAGTTTATTATATGCACACATGCCATCTGATCGAAGGTCCACTAATATGCATGTGAATTTTCTTTCCGTTATACTGTGACACTTATATATGATAAATATTTATAAATACACAATACTCAGATACAATATATAATAAGGTTGTTTAGTTTCACTCCATATATTATTGGTTCAACTATTCATCTTTCCCACAATCAAATTACTTAAAATATATTGCAATGGATTCAAGTAACAACGCGCGGGGTATCCTGTAGTTTCGAGAAAAGTAACATTGTTTAATGAACAAACATTCTGAAAGGTAAACGAACACTTTCTAGAAAATAGATGAATATTCAAAGTAAATCCTGAATGTTTTTTAAAATTGTGTGCCCCGTTCTTCAAACACATGTCACTTTTTTAAAATTACATGATATATTTAAAATTTAGAGAAATATACTTTAAAATAAATGAAATGAATATATTTTAAAGCATGAACACTTTGAAAAATCATATGGATGTTTTTAGAGGACTTGTAAAATTACATCAACATTTTTACAGATTACATTAATAAATTATAAAATACGTATGTATGTATAAAATTCTAAATACTTTTTTAGAAATACATGACATTTATTTTAAAGTATTTATATTTTTAAATATTATATTTCTGTTATACAGCAACAAAAATAAAGAGAACAAAAAGAATAAAATGGGGAAATAGAAATAGAAAAGAATGAAAAGATCAAAAAATAAGAAAATAAAATAGGAAAAGGATAAAAACCGATAACCAAAAAAATGGAAATAAAGATTTCAGAAGCGTGAACGCACATGTCCATGCATCACTACATGATTGGCTCGAGGTCATCGGGTGTATTCCACGTGTGAGCTATGTTGACTGTGGTGCATGGCGACGCCATGTTCAGCTGAATTATGTTGTGTGGATTGCACCGTACCATGGTTTCCTGCTAGTTGTGTGGATGATGTTGTTTTGGTTTTACGAGTTTTTATCAGTTTTTGTTCAGCTGGATGATGTTGAGTGCATCCCCAAAAACTGATGAGAATCGTAAAACCAAAACAAAACATAGTTAAAAGTTAAACCCCAAGTGAATCTAGTTTTCTATAAAAAACTAAAGAAAAACAAGTAAACCTTACATCCGGAAAACTAGATTGGAAAAACTCATGTGCCCGCAACCGTTTGTGATGATATTACATGTAACCAGGCGGCCTTATGGTGCTATCGGTGCACCTGCCGCTCAAAAGTCACTCCACAAGTGTTCAACAAATCTGAAAATAATTCTATACATACATATAATATATATCTAACATGCCACACAAAAACCAAAAATAAATTTGATTCAAAACTCGAGAAACAAAAATAGCAAAGTCAACACTCATGATATTAATGGGCCAAATTTATGGGGTCAATATAAAAGGAATACTAATCATAATAAGAAGAATGAACTTATTTTGTATATAGTGCCGTAGGCCTAATTTGAATATGAAATATTCTCAAATGGTTGATTTATATCTTGCATGGATGTTAATTATTTTTAGATTTTTCTTAAACCCATGGAGAATGCATTTGGTGTGATCGGTGCAGAATAGCACCACAAAGGCAGGTGCATCGATCAGATATTCTTTCACGTCATCACATCGATGTGATTGGTAACAAGAGCATTCTTACTTAATCATACCCACACGACCACGTCACTTGATTTTTTTAAAGGAGGTAGACCTGGCCTCCGCATCTAGACGATGAGTATTCATAAATACCTTACAAAGTAATATATCAATGTTTCTGAAGCCGCTATCTTCGCAACAACTATCGCTATTTCTATCCATTTGATTAAAGGGTGCAGAAAGTCTGAGCCGTATACCCAGACCTCACACCTAAGCCTAACATCTAAAGCCAGAAGCCCCAACCAAGCTACATACCGGTTATGGGGCACATACTGCTCCGACACACTCTTATAGATCTCCACTTATCCATGTTAAGAGCAAATACTGAGCATCGACCTTGCCAGGCCTGCCGTCGACGCCCTCATGGTGCCAGACAATGCCTCCACCCTGAGCGCGTCCATCAACACATGCCCATCGCCAGGACTCTGTTGCGCCACGCCGCCAAGACCTGTCGTCGTCAACGCGATAGATGCCACACCGCACCACCTCCGGCATCGAGAACCATATATGCTTACCGCGCACACCCTCCATCTCAATGCCCAAGATGGCGCCTCCAAGGAGGTGACGACGCCATGGCGCCGTCACCGCCGCCCATTCACATGGAACTAGGGTTTTCACCCAGGCAGAGAGGAAGGAGAGAGCAGGGAGGAGTTGACCTCGCCATCGCCACCAAGGAGGGAAACAACGCCAGAAGCGTCATCCACGACGTGGCCGCCATCGTCAACCAAAGGTTTCCTCCGGACAAGCTCCCACCCTGGCACCCATTCGGCCAGCCACTAAGACCTTTCAGAGATCTGGACTAGCCGATGGGGAGAGCCGCATGCAAAGATGATCTGCAACAGATTTGACGGGAGGGGCACGGGGAACCGCCTCACGCCACGACTGATAGCGTATAACGCTGCCGGATGCTGCCTAATTCCTGCTCGTCCTCGAGTAGGTAAATGATAAAAACAAAAAAAATTATGTGACATGCTACCCAATATATAATATTTTTCATGTATATTCATTGAGAAAGGATAAATTAACAAACATTAACATAGCAATACTTATAAGCATAAGCAACAGAATCATCCATTCTCAAAGTATACAATCCTTAGAAAATGGTTTACTGCTACCTCTTGAGCTTGTGTTGGTTTTCCCTTGAAGAGGAAAAGGTGATGCAGCGAAGTAGATAAGTATTTCCCCCAGTTGTTAAGAACCAAGGTATCAATCCAGTAGGAGGAACAAGCAAGTTACCAATGAATGCACCTACACAAACAATCAAACTCTTGCACCCAACGTTGTAAAGGGGTTGTAAATCCCTTCACGGTTATTTGCAAGGATTAGATCCGATAAAGATAGATGTAAACGAGAACGGAAAGTAAAAGGTAAATAAATTGCAACAAAGTATTTTTGGTATTTTTGGTTTATAGATCTGAAAATGGAAAGTAGACCTGGGGGCCATAGTTTTCACTAGAGGCTTCTCTCATGATGGCAAGTATTATGGTGGATGAACAAATTACTGTCGAGGAATTGATAGAAAAGCGAATAATTATGAAGATATCCAAGGCAATGATTATGAATATAGGCATCACGTCCGTGTCAAGTAGACCAAAACGATTCTGCATCTACTACTATTACTCCACACATCGACCGACTCCTGCCTGCATCTAGAGTATTAAGTTCATGAAGAACAGAGTAACACATGAGGTAAGATGACATGATGTAGAGAGATAAACTCAAGCAGTATGATGAAAACCCCATCTTTTTATCCTTGATGGCAACAATATGATACATGCCTCGCTAACCCTACTATGTCACTGGGTGAGGACACCGCAAGATTGAACCCAAAACTAAGCACTTCTCCCATTGCAAGAATTACCAATCTAGTTGGCCAAACCAAACCAATAACTCGAGGAGACTTGCAGAGATATGAAATCATGCATATAAGAAATCAGAAAAGACTCAAATAATATTCATAGATAATCTGAACATAAACCCACAATTTATCAGATCTCGACAAACACACCGAAAAAGAGTATTACATCTGATAGATCTCCATGAAGAACATGGTATTGAAGAGCAAAGAGAGAGAAGAAGCCATCTAGCTACTAGATATGGACCCGAAGGTCTGTGGTGAACTAATCATGCATCATCGGAGGGACAATGGAGTTGATGTAGATGCCCTCCGTGATCGAATCCCCCTCCGGTAGATTACCGGAAAAGGCTCCAAGATTGGATCTCACGGGAACCGAGGCTCCTGGCGGCAAAAAAGTGTTTTCGTGGCTCTCTCTGGTATACAGGGAATATTTGTGAATTTATAGGCCGAGAGATAGGGTTAGGAGAGCTACCGTGGGCTCACAAGCCATGGGGCGCGCCTTACCCCCGTGGGCGCGTCCCTATGGCTTGTGGCCACACGGCGGCTCTCCCGACTTCATCTCCAAGTCTCCTAGTTTTCTTCTGGTCCAAGAAAAATTATTTCGAAGATTTTATTCCGCTTGGACTCCGTTTAATATTCCTTATCTGCAACCTCAAAAACAAGGAAAACAGAAACTGGCACTAGGCTCTAGATTAATAGGTTAGTCCCAAAAAATAATATAAAATAGCATATTAATGCATATAAACCATCCAAAATAGATAATATAATAGCATGGAACAATCAAAAATTATAGATACGTTGGAGACGTATCATTTACCCTCGTTCGTCTTATTATATTAGCAAGGCATGGCTCCATCTTCACTACATTAATACAAATGTTAAGCACCACGGTGTCTAAGTCAGGCAATTGGGCCGTACCTTTTCAATATGCATCAACTTTTTATTCTTCATGCAATACATGAGCGTGAACCATGGACATAGCATACGGGTAGAATAGAATATGGTGGTAGATATCAAAGGGGTAAAAAGTGGAGAAGATAATCTCACATCAACTAGGCGTACCGACGGGCTATGGAGATGCCCACCGATAGATGGCAATACAAGGAGTAGGAATTGCCATGCAAATGATGCACTTGAGCTATAAGTGTATGAAAGCTCAACTGGAACTAAGTGAGGTGTGCATCCAACTTGCTTGCTCATGAAGACCTCAGGCATTTAAGGAAGCCCATCATCAGAATATACAAGTCATGTTTATAATAAAGTGATTCCCACTAGCATATGAAAATGTCGTAACAGGAGACTCTCTATATGAAATAAGGTGCCACTTTGAGGCACAAGTGTGGTAAAGGATAGTAGCAAAGTTCCTTCTATCTTTTTCTCTCATTTTTTTGAATGATGGGCTCATTTGGCCTCCCTCATTTTTTATTTTCTCATTTGGACAATTCACTAATGATGATGATCACCACACTTTTATTTACTTACAACTCAATATGAGAACTCAACATGAAGCACTATGGAACAATATGACTCAATATGTAGCGACCCGACACAAAACGAGTCAAGCCTCTGTGTTTTCTGTGCCATCCCTGGATCAGTATGCTGGCACACACAGTAAATCAATGTATATATCAAAGTGCAATCACATGTAATTAACGTAAAACTAATATATACCTTAAAAAATCTCAGCGGAAACAGTCAACGGGAGTGGAGTCACGATAAACACCAACGGCAAGTTGAGTGTAGACCGTAACCCTGAATCGTACTCTTACCCGTCATAGAGCTTATCTGCAACATAAGACATTGCAGCCGTGTAGGTCAGTACATTGAATGTGCTGGCAAGATCACCATAGTAGAACAGAAGATAAAAACTATTCTACATGCAGTAAGGCTTTGTGGCTCTGTGTCTGAGTTTTTGCATAAAAGCTGATTTTATTTATTTTTTCCTGCAACAAAGGAATATCCGGAGTTTCACTATAGAGTCACCTAACAAGACATGGTTCCGCCAACCGATGTCTTAATGCCCACAAGTATCATAAGTTGCCCACAATTAATTATCAGTCCAGTGTTGAGAGTTCAGAGATAGATCCAAGTCTAGAAGCTCAAATTGTCCATAACCGGGGAAACGGCTAATCGGTTAGGTTTAACTCTACAGAGTGTTGTGTACTTTACCCACAAGATTCATTCCCTCCTAGTAAGTCCTCGCACTGTCGGTTGTTTGAGAACAGGACGAACGAAACATGGTCTTTCAGAGTGCTTCCCTGACTACTGTGAGCGCCCATCCAATCCTAACGTCGACTACATCTCGTAGCATTGCCCAGCCAGAGTCACAACAAAGATCAACCAAGACAGAGCCCATAATGACTTGTGGCTACACAGGTAAGCTTCCGGGCATGAAGTATTCATCAGTCTCTTTGAGTCTGGGTGAAACTTTCCGCAAGATGTCATGGCGCTTCTCCATGCATCCCGGCCATCCACTGGTTACTCTAGGGATGCCCAATCAACCATCCTTCACCCAGTAGTGTGTATTGAAAACTTGTTTCTCGAGTCTCGAATGTCTTGAGGTCTTGAAGATGCAGGACTTGAAGATGCCTTCATGAAGTTGTCGTCTTGACGTAGAGTCCTCCTTCTCACACCACTCACGAACAGTCATACCAGACCCCGTCTACTTTAGCATAGCATAGAAATAACTAACGTTCTCGGGGCTTTAGTAACAAGTGGTGGGTTCCTACCTCATGCATTCTACTCAACTACAAGAATTTTCAATAACACTACGGGAGGGATTTGTTGAATGATGTCACTACATGCAATAAAACATAGGTATGAACAAAATGGTCAAAGTGAACTTGCATGTACTGTTGATGAAGAATAATATCGCTCTCAGAAGTAACTTCATAGACTATTCGTCACTCTCCGATAAAATCTATATAATCAAACATTGCATTCATATAATCAATCATACTAGCAATCAATTCTAACAATCAAAAAGTAACACAAAACCAAAAGCAACAAGATTGATGAAGGAAATACTTAATACAAAACTCAAAACAACAAAGTTTCATTAACACAACTAAGGTTGGTTTTCTCTACAAATAAATCCTTTCTTCAAAAGTAAAAACACAAAAACAAATTAAAATATAACAAAAGTATTTTAGTAAATATTTTACTAGTAAAAGAATTACTTTTAAAGAACAAGTATGAATTATGAAAAACAACACACTAAACACCATAAGTTTACAACAAGTAAAAACAATAAAATTTTAAAATAACAGAAAACAAAATATATAAAAACTAAGTTATCAGAAAAATAAAACTTATAAAACAATTCATGAAAATAATTTCAAATAGGAAATCCAACTAGCAATGTAATCAATTTGCAAGTTATTATGAAACTAGAATTGATTTCATGCTAAAATAATTATAATAAGTAACATAAAAATAAATTTGGTGGAAGTACTTCTGCTAACTAACATAAAACAAAGTACTAATTTCCAACTAATATAAAAGAAAATAAATTAAAACAATTTAAAACAAAAGAAATAGTAATAATCCTAAAAGATCTAAACAGTATCTTTTTGCTTCAAAAGACTAATTTAAAATATTTTAAAAATTGTAAAATAAACCAGGATGATAAACCTAACTAATACAAAACAGTGGCAAAAAGAATCACTCAAAACTAAGTTTTTTATACTCAAGTTATTCAAGTTTTAGTGATTTGATCAAATTTAACAAAATTCAAATTTAAAAGTTCAAATTTGAAAAGTAAGACTACAGACAGAAACTACAAGTAATTTGTGACATGTTGCAAAAAGAATCATGTAAAAACTCTAAATATTTTAAAATATATAACAAAAATAAAAACAGAAATCATTCTGTTTTCTAAAACAGAAACAGAAAAAGAAAATATTTAGCTAACGGACAGGGGCTACGTGGCGGCTTCCTATTGGTCGAAAGGGCGCGCGTGCGGGTGTTTGTGGGCGGACCACCGAAGCTTAAAAGAAAACAGTTCGGCCTTTAATCCTTCTAATCTAAACCGTTGACTTTAGATCCGAGGGCTACGGGAGGGCGCGGGGCTTACAGAGGTGGAGGTCGAGGTTTTCGGCGAGGTCGACGGCGGCCGGAGGTCGGAGGTGGTCGGAGATGGTGGTGCGGTGGTCAGGGGCAGCGTCCGAAGTGCTCAGGAGACCGCGGTGAAGCTCCGGCGTCAAATGGTGGCGTCGGACAGGGCTGGGAACGATGGAGGCGACGGCCTCGTGCTCGGAGGGCTTCGGTCGATGGTCGAACTCCGGCGAGGTGGAGCGGTGGCGTTTGCGGGCGAGGGCAGGGGCGTTCGAGGGTGGAATGGAGTGCGGAGAGGCAGGGCTACTTATAGGCGCGGTGCGGGGTCGGAAGAGGGAGAGAGGAGCGAGATCCAGGGAGGTGGAATCTCCGGCGAGGTCGGGGGCGAGGGGAAAGGGATGAGCGCGGGGATGGCGCGGTCGGACAATGGGTCCCACGTGTCAGTGAGAGTGGGGGCGGGATCAACGGCATCGGTGACCGATCCGGAGGGATCTCGGGGTTTAAAGGCTGTGGGCCGGCCGGTTTTCTATTAAAACGTTTAAATTCGTTTCATTTTCTATTTTCCAGGGCATTTAAAACTCTTTAAGGCATTCAAAACCTTTCCAACAATAGGATATATATATAGCAGTTTGATTAAGGGAATAAATGCTATTTAATGAACATTTTTCCACGGCCAAAATAAATACTTTAAAAAAATTATTTTCAGAAAATGCCTAATTTGATTTTAAATTCTTTTGCAATAAATTTTCAAATAACCCCCTGGGTTTTAGGGTTCAAATATTTCATGAAAATAACCCTGGTGTGGAGTGTCATGGTACTCCTCTCAAAACTTGTCAAGGTTATTTGAATTCTTTCAAAAATTAAAATGGAACCAAATATGAAATGAATTTCAAAAAGAATAATTCAGAGATTTTCAAATCCACTTTTCAAATTCCTTGTTTATGAAGAAGTCATGTTATCTTCTCTCACTGATTTGAAATGGAATTGAATTTGAAATCAAATCACAAAAGAGGAAAGTCATGTCATTCCCTCTCATTCAAAAGTTTTCAAAAGTTTCAAATTTCACTCAATTCCAATCACTCAATCAAACAAACAATCATTCTAATATTTATTATAACATTCCAAAATTTGGGATGTTACACAATATGAATGCCTCTAGCAGTGTACCAAGATGTGCAATGATCTGGCGTGACATGTAGAAAATATGATGAACAGGGGCTTTGCCACAAATACTATGTCATCTCTATATGATCATGCAAAGCAATATGATGATGAACGAACTAGTCATATGATGTGATGATGGAATTTGCATGGCAATATATCTCAGAATGGATATGGAAATGCATATGGTGGCTTTTTTGAGGAAGATATAACAAGGCTTATGTGTGACAGAGCGTATCATGTCACGGGGTTTGGATGCACCGGCAAAGGTTGCACCGATCCTCGATGTGAGAAGGGACAAAACATGATACCGAAGAGGCTAGCAAAATATGAGAATATGAGATTGTGTATGTCTATGGTTTCACATTAGTCATAATAACTCATATACTTATTGCAAAGTTTTATTAGTTTTATCACAAATCAAGTTACTACTTGCATGCCCCAAGGGAGGAGGTTGTAGGAGTTAACCATCGCTCGCCTCCCATCCGAAACAACACTAGGATTTTAACAAGGAATACAAATGCTCACACATACTCACCATGCCTTTTTAAGTTTTAGATAAACAAGAAGTTAACACCTATTAATACCGACACTTCTATGAATAAACAATGATGCACTCACACCTTTTCATATTACCACATCAATATCATTAACCTATAATTTCTCTTTTATGTGCTACATGATGGTTTTGATTATCACTCATTGAATACCTATTATTTTTGGACTAGTCTTATGGCCTATGAAAATTACTGTCACTATTTATTGACTCTCAAACAAATATAAGTGAAGAACGAGGGTGCAATTATTTCTATAAAATCTATATGCCATCGTGCTCAAAAGATATAAGCGAAGTATTAGAGCAACTGCTAAACTTAAAGGATATAAGTGAAGGACATAGAGTATTCTAACAAATTATGATGAAGGTGTAAGAGCACATTTCTCCATGTGTGGTTTTGGTAATTGATAACGATCCCTATGGACTAATGGTTGTCTTGAGTTATATTCGAAGGATTTGTCCATAGGCACTTCTTGAAGTCCATCTTTTGGTTTCAATGAGTTTATATGGTGACCAAGGTGGTATTCAAGGTTTTATCCAAAGATTGATCATGTGAGAGTTGAGCTTATTGCAAGCATGTCTTGAAGAAGAAGACTATGTGAGTTTTCATGTTTACCTTCAAGACATCGTCTTTATGAAGAGAGAAGAGAAGATACAAGGTTGATCAAGACTAAGTAAAAGAGTGAATCAAGTTGATCAACATACAAAGCGTATACGATGTACCGAGAGGGATCAAGTGATCTCATAGTATGGTAAGCATTGTCCATTATGCGTTGTGTACTAACCCATGGTCTACGTGAGGGTTCTATGTGGGGTTAGGTATGATTCCATGGGCTTGCGTCAACAGGAAGATCTCATACAACCAATGGAGGATGACATCAAGTGGTGATCGTCATCAAGATTGCGGTGTGCAAGTTCAAGTGGATAATCACGAAGATATCATGCTTGAAGCTTTCCGTCCATTTTGGTGACAATGGACTTGTGAAGATGTGCCGAAGAGTGGCTCACCATAGTGGAGTATGGGGGAGCAATCAACTAGTCTTCATCGAGCTCGCGCAATCAAGAAAGGTGGTCCATCTTGAGGAAGTCAGGATCGTCATCATATAGATCACGTGGGCCATGTGCAAGGTATAGGTTTCCCTTGACAGGTTTTCTATTTTGCTTGTCTCATGGTGGTAGTTGGGAGATAGGGTTATAGGATTGATTGTCGTACTATCAAGGGGGGCTCTCAAGTGAGTAGCTTGATTGTATCGTTTGTTGAGAGCTTAAACCATTTGCATCCTTGCATCATCTTTCTTGGTTCTTGTTTGGTGTTTCTCTTTGTAAGTTTTAGAGCTTATGGTCATCTTCATGACAAGCTCGAGTTCATCAAAAATAGAGTCCATATGCATCTTCTATGATGTTTTCGATGTTGGGGACTTTGCCGGATAATTATTAGGAACGTCATCTTCTTTATCCTAGTGGAATCTATTCTCCATTGCTTGTTTCTTGATATAACTAGTCGATTTTGGATAGATCTTGTTGTCCTTTATCCAACAAGCTTGAGTTTGCTCAAATTGGAGCTCGTATGCGAAAGTTATGGTTTTTTTGTCTTACTAGTTTTACACCGAGAGGTTGTACCCGTTCAGAGAGAGGTTGTACCAGTCGATCAGTACAACTGGTGTTTGGAGCGGTTGTACCGCTCCAAAATTGGTCTGAAGGTTGTACCATCCATGTACCACTCCACCACCAGACTAGTTTATGTCGTGGAGAGGTTCTTGGGCGGCGTGGACCAGTTGTTCTGGTTTAACCGGTACTACCGGTGCCTCGGGCGGTTGTACTGCTTATTGCTTTTCCTACAGGTAGGTTTGTCTGCTTTGACCAGTTGTATCGATGCATAGAGGTTGTACCACTCCTATGTTATTCTGCACATAATGGGCAGATTCTTGGGGACCTATTTAAGGGGGTCTTCTTCCCCAATGGTACCTATCCTTTGAGCTAGTGTTCTTCTGTAGGATCGATAGAAGAGTGTCTAGAGGGGGGGTGAATAGACTACTAGCAGGAATTTAAAACCTAACCTTTTCCCAAGTTAATTGGTTGGAAGATTTTAACTATTTTAGCAAGTCTAGCAAGTCTAACAGCCCTACACATGCATGTCTACAAGTATGGCAGCGAAAAGTAAAGACATTGCACATGTAAGTAAAGAGATGGGATAGGAAGATCAAACACAATAGGAGACGCAAGGATTTTTCCCATGGTTCCGATAGGTGGTGCTATCGTACGTCCATGTTTATGGAGTCTTCAACCCACATAGGTTAACAGTCGCGATAGTCCACGGAGGGCTCCACCCATAAGGGTCCACGAAGTAGCAACCTTGACTATTCCATACGGCTTCCGTCCATGAAGGACTAGCCTCACTATGGGTAGATCTTCAGGAAGTAGGTGATCTCCTTGCCCTTACAAACTTCTTGGTTCACTCCACAACACGAAGTAGGAGGCTCCCAAGCGACACCTAACCAATCTAGGAGGCACCACCCTCCAAAAGGTAATAGGCTCGGTAATGACGATGAACTCCTTGCTCTTGTGCTTCAAGATGATAGACTCCTCAACACGCAATCACTCTCTCATAGATTTGGCTTGGTAGAAGAGATTTGATTGGTAGAAAGCAACTTGGGGAGGCTACAAATCAAGATCCATATGGTTGGAGTGGAAGATCTTGACCTCAACACAAGGGTAGGTGGCTCTCTCTTAGAAAACTGAGTAGGATAGGTATGGAATAGTTCTGAGTGCTTCTCTTTCGAGTGGGTGGTGGAGAAGGGGTATATATAGGCATCCCCAAAAATCCAACTGTACACACAAAATGACCAACTCGGTGACACCGATGTGTTAATCTTGATGGTACCAAAGTGACCAAAAGGTAGCAACTTTTGAATCTCGGTGGGACCGATATAGGATTCTCGGTTGCACCGACAAGGTGACCAACGATAAGAATTGCCAAACTCGGTGATGCCGATTCAACATTCTCGGGCGGACCGAAAGTGTGAACTTGCGTAACAGAAAGTTGGCAACCCAACTCGGTGGCACCGAAAGCAGTGTCGTATGCACCAAAGTGGCTAGGGTTTGGCTGAGTCTATCTAGGGTTTGGAATCGGTGGCACCGGGATAGGAATGTTGGTTGCACCGATTTTGCATGTTTGGCTAGAGACAGACTTTGGTGGGAGAGCTTGTGGACGTTTTTGGTGACTATCACTTGTGCACATATGAGCATTTTTTTCACCAACAAGACTTTACCCCCTTTTAATAGTATTGGCTTTCCTATGGACTCAAAATGATTTCTCACAAATGTAAAATGTAGAGTCATCTTGCTTGAAGCTTGGCCAACCTATTTCCTTGAATCTTGGGGTAAGTCCACAATCTCCTCAATCCTTTTGCCAACTCAACTCTCCATGGACTATTCTCTGAAATACACTAGATAGAAATGTTAGTCCAAGAAACAATGTATGTTGTCATCAATTATGAAAACCACCAAGGGAGCATGTTTTGGTTTCAATCTCCCCCTTTTTGGTAATTGATGACAACATACAATCGAAGCTTCAAATAAAGATATGCATGGATGCAATGAAGACTTTGAGAAACACATGACCTAGATTTGCTCCCCCTAAATGTGTGCAGTCCTTTAAAGGATAGTTGCTTTGGAATGCATGGACACACATATGGATGAAAGGGATATAAGAGTCATGTGTATCTTGGCTATATGCATCAATATATGTGAATGAAATGTATATCCTTGATCAAGACTTCACTCTCGCAAACAATATGTGCAAGAAGTAAGAGATCATGTTGATCAAAGATATGATGCATATACTTACCTTGAGTTCTTGAGCATTCTAGTAGTAGAGACACACTTGAGAAAACAATGTTAGGAAACTCAAAAGTATTCTACTAAACAAACGCAATAGAACTCGACGAATACCAAGATATGGAGAACATATAAAATATGATAATCATTAAGATTGATATGTCTCCACCTTTAGCATTAATCTATTATATCTTTTCTCCCCTTAGATATGAAAATGGTAGTACATCCTCTCCCCCTAAATCTCAGCATGTAGATATTGGGATTGGATAGGGTGAGAAAAGGAATCCTTTGTTTACTTGAGACTTTTATCCAAAAGTAGTTTTCTCCCCCTACATTTTTGTTCTCCCCTTGTTTTATAAGTGTGAACTTTTGATATTTTCCTCTCCCCCTAAGTCATATCTCCCCCTTTGCATAAGCATGTAACTCTCCCTTTAGCACGAAGCTTTGATATTCTACCCCTTTGGCATAAAATACCAAAAAGGTTAAACTTGGGAGTAGTGACAGGGATCATTGACAAGGAAGGGATCCTGGAGAACAAGGGTCATTGAAAGTAGGGTTCATTAAAAACTAAGGGAATCATTGAATGCAACTTCTCCCCCTTTTGCAAATTTTAGTTTTCTTCTCCTTGGAGCTAGGGATCCTTGAATAAAAAATTTCTCCCCCGAAGTGTTGTTTGTTCTTCTCCCCCTAAATATATATACGTTTTTTTAATGAGCGGGTCATCGAAGGAACAAGAATATCACAAGAACAGAAACAAATAAACAATATTAAAGAAACACAGATTTTGAAAGCAAAGAAAATCGGTGACTCCGGAATAAATAAATCGATGGTACCGAGATTGTGTAGTGTGGCTCATCTGCAAATTCGGTAGAACCGAGTTATTTATATCGGCGACTCCGAATGAGAGACCAAGTTTCTGTTTTCGCAGAGACAAACCAAATAGTTTCAAAAGGAAAAATGCAAAAGTTTTACAAAGGACATCAAATAGATAAGATTTGAGTGGTTACGACAGATCATGCAGATAGAGAGCAAACCACGCAAGATTCTTAACTAAATGATGGGCGGTGACTAGGTCACCTATATTAGAGTATATTGACTTAGGAGCCAAGCAAGAATTCTTGATCATTGGTTATACTCATCATTTAATCTCAAAATTGGGTTACCATTTTTATATTAAGCATTTTGATGTCTTCATATCACTTGAGTTGCTTTAGCCCATGACTTGGAGTAAAGCCTTTTCAAGGATATGAGTACATACCTTTGAGTGATGTTGATGACGTTGCTCGTAGGTGAACTTGTTGAGGATGCTCGAGGTTGATGAAGATCATCTTGAATTTAGAGCAATCCTTCTCATTCTAGTACACTAGTCACCTACAAAGGTTAGTCATGCAAGGAGGAACAATGGATATATCCAACTGACATGATACTAATTAGTATTTTGCAACTAAGATCAGGTATATGTCAAGGATATGTTTTTGTTGACTTCTTCCTTCCATCATCAAGAGGGGTTGTGGATACTTGGTAACAACAAGATTGCTTATGATTGGAGTTGATGGCATCTTGTGGAATGAAGTTCTTCCAAGTACCTGCAAAAGGTTAGATGCAATACAAGGGAGCATAGAGTTTCATGGCATATGATGATGAGTTACGGGAACATGGAGATAACAAGAAAGCTCATACCCTTGCTTGCAACTGAATGAGTCTAGCTCAAGTTTGAAGCATCAATGATGTTCAACTCACTCCTCAAATGACAAAATGTTTTCTCGTCAAGTGGCTTGGTGAAGATATCGGCCAATTGTTTGTTAGTACGAACATGTTTAATATTGATATCTCCTTTGGCAACATGATCACAAATGAAAAGATGTCAAACTTGAATATGCTTGATTCGAGAATGTTGCACAGGATTATGTCCAATTTTAATAGCACTTTCATTGTCACAAAGTAATGGAACATTTTTAACATATCCATAATCCTTAAGCGTTTGTGTCATCCATAGTAATTGCGCACAACAAGATCCAGCAGCATTATACTCAGCTTCGGTAGTAGATAGAGATACCGAGTTTTGTTTCTTGGAGGACCAAGACACAACAGATCTACCCAAAAATTTACAAGTACTTGAGGTGGATTTTCTATCAACCTTGTCACCGTCATAGTCCGAATCAGAATAGCCAACAAGATTAAAAGAGGATCCCTTGGGATACCAAATGCCAAAGTTTGGTGTTTGTATCAAGTACCTCACAATACGTTTCACAGCCAAAAGATGACACTCTTTAAGTGCAACTTGATATCTAGCACACATGAAAACACTAAGCATAATATTGGGATGATATGCACATAGATATAACAATGAACTAATCATAGATCGATAAACCTTTTGATCAATCGGTTCATCCTCCCTGGTAAGGTCAACATGTCCACTAGTGGGCATAGGAGTTTTCATACCTTTGCAATCCTGCATGTTTAATTTCTTGATCAAGTCCTTGGTGTACTTAGTTTGAGAGATGAAAGTTCCTTCTCTTGATTGCTTGATTTGCAATCCAAGAAAGAATTTTAGCTCACACATCATAGATATCTCATACTTCTCGGACATCAACCTTCAAATCTTTCACTAAATTGAGGGTTAGTGGAACCAAAGATAATATCATCCACATAGATTTGGCACATGAATAATTCTCCATTAACTCTCTTAGTGAACAAGGTTGCATCAATTTTACCAATTTCAAAACCTTTTTCGATGAAAAACTTCGTTAAACATTTATACCAAGCACGAGGGGCTTGCTTAAGACCACAAAGAGCTTTACGAAGCTTGTAAACATGATTAGGTTTCTTAGGATTCACAAAACCAGGTGGTTGCTTAACATAAACCTCTTCTTCAATTTCACCATTTAAAAATGCACTTTTGATGTCCATTTGATAAAGCATGATATCATGGTGATTAGCATAAGCAAGAAGAATACGGATAGCTTCAAGTCTAGCGACGAGGGCATAAGTCTCGCCGTAGTCCATACCTTCGACTTGCGTATATCCTTGGGCTATGAGACGAGCCTTGTTGTGCATGAATTGACCGTCTTTGTCTTGCTTGTTCCAAAACACCCATTTGGTTCCGATGATGTTGTGTTCATCTTCGGGCTTCTCCACAAGTGTCCACACTTCGTTCCTTTCGAAGTTGTAAAGCTCTTCATGCATAGCGTTCACCCAATCCGCGTCTTCAAGAGCTTGTTCTACCTTCAAAGGCTCAATGCTAGAGATGAAAGAATAATGCTCATGAAAGTTAGCTAGATGGGTTTTAGAGCGAGTGATTCTCCATGTTTGTATATCACCAAAGATTTGGTTTAGGGGATGGTTCTTGGTCACTTGAGCTCGAACTCAAATCAGCTTCTGATTGTTGGATGGTGGAGCTTCTTCTTCTTCATCATCATCTTGTTCATCTTCGTTGTTGTTGAAGGTGTCGTTCCCTTGAGGTGGTGGTGAAGGTGGTTGTGGTGGATCTTCATGATGCACTTCCTCTTCTTCATTATCTCGTCGTGTACCGCTTGTGGATGCCTCCATGTCGTGTTGAGGTTCACCTTTACATGAAGTGAGGGCTTCCACTTGAGTTGATGAAGTACTTTCCTTCACCTCCATGGGATGAATCTTGCCGATGGGCAGATCTAGAATGGCTTCCGAAGGATCCTTATCACCTACATCATTTGGCAATTGTTCGACTTACGAACCATTAGATTCATCAAACTTCACATCTACCATCTCTTCAACTTTTCGAGTGAAGTTGTTGTAGACACGGTAAGTGGGAGAGTCTGATCCGTAACCAAGTAGGAATCCTTCATGAGATTTAGGAGCAAATTTAGTACGATGATGCTTGTCAAGAATGTAGAACTTTGAGCCAAATACCCGAAAGTATCCGACTTGGGGTTTGATACCGGTGAGTAGCTCGTATGTCGTTTTACCGAGAGCTTGTGCAAGTAAAGTCGGCTTGTGGCATGACATGTTGTAACTCTTGTAAGCATTGGGACCAAAAATATCCATGTGAAGTAACTCGAGTGGTCTCCTAGTAGTCATGATATTCTTAACGGGATGACTTCCACCTACTTGGTTTCCAGCTTGACAAGCACTACAAAGTCTATCTTTGTCAAAGATAATATCTTTAACACCAAGTATATGATCACCTTTGATTAGCTTATCTAGATTGCGCATGCCTACATGTCCAAGTCTTCTATGCCAAAGCCAACCTTCGGAATATTTTGCAATTAAGCAAGTGCGAGGCTTGGATCTTTTAGTGAAATCAACAATGTATAGATCACCTCTACGGAAACCGGTAAAGACCATTTTATGATTATCTTGACGAAACACTTGGCAATCTACTTTCGTGAATAACACATTCAAACCAAAGTCGGCAAGTCTAGATACGGTAAGAAGATGATAGCCAAGGGATTCAACAAGCATAACATTTTGAATAGAGATATCATGGTATATGGACACCTTACCAAGGCCAAGTACCTTACCCTTAGAGTTGTCTCCAAAGGTCACGTACCTTCGAGGACCTTGATTAGGCATGATCTGTTGAAACATGTCTTTATCACCAGTCATATGATCCGTACATCCACTATCGAGAATCCACTCTTTTCCTCCGGACATGTAATCCTTAAAGTTTGCCATAAGACTCAAATTCTTCATGACCTTCTTATGCTCGATGTCGAACAACTCATCTTCTTCATAGTAGCCATGTTCCACATTGTCATCATCAAGTGGGAAATCCTCGTCATAAAGAACAAGAGATTCGTTAGAATAGTGATCATGACAATGTTCAAGTTTATGAATGTGAATGGCTTCAAAGATAATGTTGTTGATAGTGTTGACATCTCCTTTAGCACGCATAAGATCACGGAGCTCAAATAGGCATTTATCAAAGTTTGGATCACTAGGCTTCATTTTGTGAAAAGCAACAGTTTTGTGAAAAATTTCATCAAGATTTCCTAATGAAAGATTTGGATATAGTTTCTCTAAATCAGTCCACAAGGTATAGGTACATGCAAAGTTCTTCAATTGAGAAAGCACGAATCTCGGTAAACCTCTAACAATAAGATTGACAGTTCTTAGGTTACCCAGCATGTTAATTTCCTCTTCGTGTGTGGGATGCAATTCATTAATCGGGGGCACATAGGGGTTTTCAATATATTTTGTCACATGGAATTTATCAAATAGATCAATCATGGCATTCTTCCATTGACTATAGTACTCTCCATCAAGAATGGGCACTCTGCAACTCAAGCTCTCTATTCTAGACACATCCACCTTCCTCCATGGTGATTAAACCGAAGCAATGGAGACCAAAGCTCTGATGACACTTGTAGGATCGATAGAAGAGTGTCTAGAGGGGGTGAATAGACTACTGGCAGGAATTTAAAACCTAACCCTTTCCCAAGTTAATTGGTTGGCAGATTTTAACTATTTTAGCAAGTCTAACAGCCCTACACATGCATGTCTACAAGTATGGTAGCGGAAAGTAAAGACATTGCACATGTAAGTAAAGAGATGGGATAGGAAGATCAAACGCAATAGGAAACGCAAGGATTTTTCCCGTGGTTCCGATAGGTGGTGCTATCGTACGTCCATGTTTATGGAGTCTTCAACCCACGGAGGGTAACGGTCACGAGAGTCCACGGAGGGCTCCACCCATAAGGGTCCATGAAGTAGCAACCTTGACTATTTCATACGGCTTCCGTCCACGAAGGACTAGCCTCACTATGGGTAGATCTTCATGAAGTAGGCGACCTCCTTGCCCTTACAAACTTCTTGGTTCACTCCACAACACAAAGTAGGAGGCTCCCAAGAGACACCTAACCCATCTAGGAGGCACCACCCTCCAAAAGGTAATAGGCTCGGTAATGACGATGAACTCCTTGCTCTTGTGCTTCAAGATGATAGACTCCTCAACACACAATCACACTCTCACAGATTTGGCTTGGTAGAAGAGATGGGATTGGTGGAAAGCAACTTGGGGAGGCTACAAATCAAGATCCATATGGTTGGAGTGGAAGATCTTGACCTCAACACAAGGGTAGGTGGCTCTCTCTCAAAAACTGAGTAGGATAGGTATGGAATAGTTCTGAGTGCTTCTCTTTAGAGTGGATGGTGGAGAAGGGGTATATATAGGCATCCTCAAAAATCCAACCGTTACACACAAAATGACCAACTCAGTGACACCGATGTGTTAATGTCGGTGGTACCGAAGTGACCAAAAGGTGGCAACTTTTGAATCTTGGCGAGACCGATATAGGATTCTCGGTTGCACCGACAAGGTGAGCAACGATCAGAATTTCCAAACTCAGTGACGTCGATTCAACATTCTCGGACGGACCGAAAGTGTGAACTTGCGTAACAGTAAGTTGGCAACCCAACTTGGTGGCACCGAAAGTAGTGTCGGCTGCACCGAAGTGGCTAGGGTTTGGCTGAGTCTGTCTAGGGTTTGGAATCGGTGGCACCGGGATAGGAATGTTGGTTGCACCGATTTTTCATGTTTGGAGACAGACTTTGGTGGGAGAGCTTGTGGACGTTTCTGGTGACTATCACTTGTGCACGTATGAGCATTTTGTTCACCAACAAGACTTTACCCCCTTTTAATAGTATTGGCTTTCCTATGGACTCAAAGTGATTTCTCACAAATGTAAAATGTATAGTCCTCTTGCTTGAAGCTTGGCCAACCTATTTCCTTGAATCTTGGGGTAATTCCACAATATCCTCAATCCTTTTGCCAACTCAACTCTCCATGGAATATTCTCTGAAATACACTAGATAGAAATGTTAGTCCAAGAGACAATATATGTTGTCATGAATTATCAAAACCACCAAGGGAGCATATTGTGCTTTCATGTTCCCCCATTGTTGACCTTCTTAGAGCTTGGTAACTCTCAATCCATCCAATGATTCTTACTCCTTTTTGAGGGAAAAGAGAGAGGAGATCTAGATCCACATTTCCACCAATCACTTTCTCCTCTATGCGAGGGGAACCCTTTGGATCTAGATCTTGGAGCTATTTGTGAGCTCCTTGTTCTTCCTCTCATATTCCTTCATAGCTTTTATTGTTGTGGTGGGATTTGGGATTGAGAGACTTGACCACTTCATATGTTCTTGCCATTACATTAGTTGTATCGGTTTGAGTTCTCCACGGTGATACGTGGAAGTGAAAACTTGAGTAGCTTATTACTCTTGGGTGCTTGGTACCCTAGAGCTTGTTCCTCTTGGGTTCTTTGGCGCCCTAGACGGTTGGTGGTGCCTCGGAGCTCAATCATTATGGTGCAAAGCTCCGGGCAAGCGTCAGGGTCTCCAAATAGGTTGTGGAGGTTGCCCCAAGCATTTGAGGTCACCTCGGAGCCACAATCCATTATGGTGAAGCTTCATGATGTTGTTGGGAGCCTCCAAATAAATTGTGGAGATAGCCCTAACCTTTATTGTGCGGGTTCGGTGACCGCCCTCAAGGGCCTCTTAGTGAAATCACGGCATCTTGCATTGTGTGAGGATGTGAGGAGATTACGATGGCCCTAGTGGCTTCTTGGGAGCATTGTGCCTCCACACTACTCCAAACGAAGATTAGCATCCGCAAGGGTGTAAACTTTGAGATATATCGTCGTCTCTGCGTGCCTTGGTTATCTCTTACCCGAGCCCTTTACTTATGCACTTTACTTTGTGATATCCATATTGTTTCATGTTATATATCTTGCTATCACTTAGTTGTTTATCTTGCTTGGCATAAGTTGTTGGTGCACATAGGTGAGCCTAGTTTTTTTAGGTTTTGCGCTTGACTAATTAAATGATAGTTTTATTCCGCATTTGTTCAAGCCTAAACTGTAATTATTTAAAGCGCCTATTCACCCCCCTCTAGGCGACATCCACGTCCTTTAAGAAGGTCTGTCTCTCTCATATAGGTGTGTCCAGCAAATGATGATTGTGGCAAACTAAAAGTAAAAGAAAATGACGCTCCAAGCAAAACTCATATCATGTGACGAATAAAATATAGCTTCAAGTGACATATCAATGGATTGAGACGAAAGAGGGGATGCCTTCGGGGGCATTAACAAGCTTATACGCTTGAATCTTCTAGAATATTATGTTGGGGTGCATTGGTCACCCCCAAGCTTAGGCTCTTGCCGCTCTTTATTCCATTATCCATCATGATATCACCCAAAACTTGAAAACTCCAATCACCCAAAACTTGGAAACTTCAATCACACAAAACTCAACAAAACCTCATGAGATCCGTTAGTATAAGCAACATATCAAATACTTTAGGTATTGTTATAAATTGATTCATATTTCATTATTGCATAATAGGACTATATTGTAACTTCTCCATGGCCTATACCCCCCCCCCCCGATACAATCCATAGCATCATCAAACACAAGCAAACTATGCAAGCAAAAATAGAATCTGTCTAAAACAGAACATCCTATAATGATATGTAGAGAGCCTATACTTCTATAACTCAAATAATTCTTAAAAATAGGAAAACTTGAAGAATTGTATATCAATATTGTGTAAAAAAATCAGATGAAAAAATTCCAATAAAATCAGAGAAATTCTGCCCTGGACGCTAAAGTTTCTGGTTTTGCGCCGCATCAGTTCTACTCATCTTGTACTTGGCACAAACACTAAATAAAACATTAAAACACAATCATTACAGAGGCAGTAATCATTCTATCACACCATGATAGAAAGTAAAAAGTAAAAATAAATATAACCATTGGGTTGCCTCCCAACAAGCGCTATTGTTTTATGCCCCTAGTTAGGCATAATGCATAGTTTTAAGTGTTGTCATGTTTGTTCATATGGGGTCCAGTCCCATTCACAATCTTATTTCCCCTTGCACAAAGAACATCAATATTTTGTTTTATGGTATCAAGCCTCCTATTGTGAAGCATGAAATTTCCATGGATCTTAGAGAGAGAGTTGAACAACCCCCTAAAATTAGATTACATACTAGTTCTAGCCTCATTGATTAGCTCAGCTTGGTGATGGCATATTAGTATAGTAGGTTCAATGATTTCTATTTTAGGTTGCCTAAATATATTTTTCATCTTATCATAGGTGTCAAAAGCATTGTTCCCAAGGAAATCTTTTTGAACATAGAATCCAAGACACGTCTATGAGACAGAGATAGACCAACATAAAAACTTCTAAGGAGCAATTTGATATGACTCTCAGGATCAGCTCTTGCTTGTATTACTAGTAATGTATCCCAAGCTTCTTTAGGTGACTCATCACCTACTTGCTTAAAATCCAGGACTGGGGAACCCTCTCCAAAGTAAGGAGGGTGAGGCATATCTAGAGGAGAGCTAGCCATGACTTCAAACAAGCAAATTAGCAACTAGCAAAGATAAATATTTTTGATTTTTTGATTTTTATGGGACAAACAAAATATAACAGTAAATAAAAAGAAGAACAAGTGAATGATTATTGGAAATATTCCCTAGAGGCAATAATAAATTAGTTATTATCATATTTCATTGTTCATGATAATCGTTTCTTATCCATGCTAGAATTGTATTGATCGGAAACTCAGATACATGTGTGGATACATAGACAACACCATGTCCCTAGTATGCCTCTAATAGACTAGCTCGTTGATCAAAGATGGTTAAGGTTTCCTAGCCAAGGACATGAGATGTCATTTGATAACGGGATCACATCATTAGGAGAATGATGTGATGGACAAGACCCAAATTATAAACATAGCATATGATCGTGTTAGTTTATTGCTATAGTTTTTTGCATGTCATGTTTTTGTTCCTATGACCATGAGATCATGCAACTCACTGACACTGGAGGAGTACCTTGTGTATCAAATGTCGCAACATAACTGGGTGACTATAAAGGTTCTCTATAGGTATCTCTGAGGGTGTCTGTTGAGTGGGCATGGATCAAGACTGGGATTTGTTACTCCGTGTGATGGAGAGGTATGTCAGGGCACATTCGGTAATACAACATCACAACAAGCCTTGCAAGAAATGTGACTAAAGTTTTAGCCACGGGATCTTGTATTACGGAATGAGTAAACAGACTTGCCGGTAACGAGATTGAACTAGGTATAGAGATACCGACGATCGAATCTCGGGCAAGTAACATACTATCGGGGGAATGACCCCCTGGTACCCCAAAGCCGTCGAGTCGGACGGGGTGCACGCCCGCCCGGGCCGGCTGCTCCGACTCACACCCATGCGCCGGCTACTCTGACCAGCCGACTGCGCCTGACAGTCGGCAGCCCGGAGCCAACTACGACGTCCCATCGGACACGCGCGGACCAAGCGGACATATCCCATGGCAGTGCACTAGTGGAGAACAGTAGTGCACTGCACGAGTGTCACACGGTACTATCTACAGTGGTAACCTGTCCCCTGGACACTGACTTATAAAGTGCACTATGGGACAGACATAGCTTAGTCCACAAGCTACATGTGGCTTGACTTGTAAGCTACCATGGGTAGCTTACAAGTCAAACTGCTTGGGATGTAAGCCACCCCCTGTAGCTCACATCCCAAGCCACCCACTCATGCCTATATAAAGGCCTCATGCCCACCAAATAGGGGGGTACACTCTCTCATACACACACATGAGGCAAGAAGCCTCATGGCTCTCCTCTCCCATACAGCTGCAGGAGCAACCATGTACCAGATATTCCACAGATATACATATATCCAGGAGTAGGGGTATTATCTCTCCGGAGAGCCCCGAACCTGGGTAACACTACGTGCTATTCGCATACCCGTACCAGATCATCCACGACAGCCTTGCTCTCACCTCGATAAGCCACCCCATGGAATCTGCCGTCTCGCGCGACCCCCCGTGAGAAAATGACGACAGTTGGCGCCCACCGTGGGGCCAGCTGCTGTTGGAACCATGGTCCGGCCGGGGCCCTCTTCGTCGTACCAACTCGGCATCGCTGCCGTCGCCTCTTGGGGGCTCGACATCAACACGCCCCGGGGCGAGTGCGTGCGGCGCCACGTCATCGTCATCCGCCCTCTTCGTCATCGCCACCGCGGCGTCGTCGCCGTCTCTCCGGTGACGCTCGAGGGATCGACATCAACATGAGCACGGGGTGGATGCACGCGACACCGCGTCCTCACCGTCAGCCTCGACACTGTCCATCTCCGCCACCTCCCCTGCGGCGCTCGGAGGCTCGACATCAGCGTGCCCCCGAAGCGCGCGTACATGGCTGGCTGCCAGACCGGATATTTACGTGTATTCGCATGAGCCACGACTGCTCTTACGTTGACCAGACCAAGTACTGAGCAGACACAAAGACACACGACACTCATACATACCCCATGTAATGGCAAGATATACCCAATACACTGCTCATACGTTGACCAGATGCAAGACGGAGGCTACCTCATGCGCCACACGCATGTTGGTCGTCCCCATGGTCGTATATGCTCGCGCATGGCCGGCCGCTTGGCCAGCCCTGGCTGGCTGCCCGACCGGCTACCTCGCCTGGCACCCGGCCACGTCCGACGCCGCTCTCGTCTGGCTGACCCGCCTAGCGCCCGGCCATGTCCGGCTCCGCTCTCGTACGGCTGGCCCGCTTGGCGCCCAGCCGCATCCGGCTCTGCTCTTGTCTGGCTAGCCCGACTGGCGCCCGACTGCGTCCAGTCCCACTCACATCCAACTGGCCCGCCGGGCGCCCGGCCGCGTTCGGCTCCGCTCTCGTCTGGCTGGCCCGACTGGCGCCCGGCCACATCCAGTTCCGCTCTTGTCCGCTGCGCCCCCACACCGGTCACCGCTCCGTGGACGCAGCTGCTGCGTTGTCCATCTACGCGGCATTGGCGCCCAGCGGCTCCATCACCACGTCGCCCCGCGTAGCTCCGGTCCCGGCAGCGCGGACCTTCCCCGAGCTCCATTTGCGGCGCGTCCGCCTATGTCCGGCTCCACAGGAGGCCGTCCTCACGCCGCGTGGCCGCACGTGGCCCTGCTCCGGCTCTCCGCACCTCCCGCGCGCTGGTCCTCCCCATCACATGTGCCGGCTTTGCCCGCGTCGCCTCCTCTGCGCACTTCCACCGTGCGGCGGCTGTGCCTGCCCCGCGTTCCGAACTCCGGTCGTGTCCGGCTTCTCCCGCCGCTCCTGCGCACGCACTGCTCCCCTCGCCGCTGCCGGCCGTGGCCGCGCCCCGCCGGCCACCTCCTGCACTGGTCGGGGCTCCTCCTCGCCCCACCCGACCACGCTACCACGTCGCCCCCGCGCTCCGGCTCGATGCTCCGGCTGCACCGCACTGCCTCTGTGGTCGTGCGCCCGCAACACGCCGCCGCTGCCTGCTCCGCCTGCCCTCGCGCGCATCGGCTCCCCCTCAGTCACGGTCGAATTCACCTCGCCCGGCTCGGCCCTCGGCAAGGCGCCCCTCGCCTCTAGCTCCCACCCCCACGGTCGCGGCTGGCTCCGCATGGCCGTTGCGCCCCTGCGCAGGCTCGCGCCGGCCCGTTGCCGCGCGTCGACTCTACCGTGGCACGGCCTCTGCGTCGCCCCGCCTCTCGATAGGCGCGCATCAGCTCCCCCTCAGTCGCGGTCTGCTCCATGCCCATGTCGTGCGTATGCTGGCTCCGTCAGGCCACCTCATCGTGTCTCCCTCTCCGGCTCCGCTCGCCCGTTCGGCTGGTGGTCGACAGCTCTCCTCGCTCGCCCCCGCACGCCTAGGCCGGCCCCAGCACTGCGTCGGTTGTCGCCTCGCTAACCGGCTGCCCGACGAGGAAAAAGGGGCCGGTTGCCCCTCTGCATGTAAAAAGGTAGTGGGAGCCAGCCACGCGCACAGAAAAAAGGTAAGAGAGGCAAAGTGCGCCCGCCTGTCGCATCATCACCCGGTCGGACGACCCGCGCCATAGCATGGCTGGCTGGTTTCGACACCTGAAAGACTCTGCCAGCTCGTCTAATTCGACACCGGGCCGGCTCCAGTTTCCACCCGTTTCGACACCCGGCCGGCACACCCTCCTATCCCAGGGGCTCGAAGGCTACACCCAGCAGGTGCGCCGGCGCGCTCCGCTAATGAAAAGGCGCGTCGGCTATCATCGACAACAACCACCCTCGTCACAATCAAAAAAGCAATAAACCTCCTCGCCCGGAGGCTTGGAGGCAACCCTCGTCAGCGCCCCATGCTCATCAGCCGGCGGACCCCACGTCCGCCCTCTGGAGCGCCTTGCGTTCTTCAGCCGGCGGACCCTGCGTCCGCCCTCGGCAGCGCCCAACGCTCTTCAGCTGGCGGACCCCGCGTCCGCCCCCGGCAGCGCCTCGCGTACATCAGCCGGCGGACTCCGCGTACGCCCCCGGCGACACCTCGCGCAGATCAGCCGGCGGACTCCGTGTCTGCCCTCGGCAGCGCCCCGTGCTCTTCAGCCGGCGGATCCCGCGTCCGCCCCCGGCAACGCCTCGCGCACATCAGCCGGCGGATTCCATGTCCGTGTCCGGCAGCGCCTCATGCTCTTCAGCCGATGGACCCCGCGTCTGCCCTCGATAGCGCCCCATGCTTATCAGCCGGTGGACCCCGCGTCCGTCCTCGGCAGGGCCCCGCGCTCATCAGCTGGCAGACCCCGCGTCCGCCCCCGGCAGCGCCTCGCACACATCAGCCGGCGGACTCCGTGTCCGTGCCCGGCAGCGCCTTGCGCTCTTCAGCCGGTGGACCTCACGTCCACCCCCAGCAGCGCCTCGCGCACATCAGCCGGCAAGCTCCGTGTCTGCGCCTGGCAGCACCTCCCGCCCATTAGCTGGCGGACCCCAAGTCCGTGCCCGGCAGCGCCTCGCGCACGCCAGCTACAAACAGCATTGACTAAAATCGACAAAACCGCCTCGCCAGCACCCAAAAGCAATGTGAGGCCTCCACCTGCACAACCCCGAGCAATCCTCGGGGGCCATCTCTGCATTTATTTTGCAACTTTACTATTCACCCCGGCGCAAGCTAGTCTCGGCCAGGGGCTGGCCGCTTGCCCAATACGTTCGTTCCCACGAGAAGGCTTAGTAGCGTGCATGGGACCAAAGGCCCACTCTTCGTCTCAGCTACAGACCGCACCGTGGCTGTCTGGCTAGCGAGAGCAAAAGCTGGAGGTCACCACACACGAAAAGCGTCTAGGGAGAAAATGGCTTGGGCGACCCGGTCGTTTCATTTATGAGTATCTGCTCGGTCGAGTCTGCTCCCAGAGTCCGAGTATTGTAAGCTCCATTCTGCGGCTCACTCTTCGTCTTAGCTACAGACCGGCTACCAGCTGTCTGGCTAGCAAGAGCAAAAGCCAAAGAGCGGAGAGAACATGAAAAAGACTTAGGGGGCTCGGACAAAACCAAGCCGGCACCCTCTGCACATGCTCACACTACCAAAATCAAATATTTGATATACCTGCGCCGACTTAACCTTGTCTTCTGCACGATCGTTTCCATTAGAAACCTTCTTGCCCGGAGGCTACTCCCGGCGGACCCCATGTCCGCCTTCGGTAGGGCTCCATGCCCATCAGCCAGCGGACCCTTCGTCCTCGCCCGGCAGTGCCTCGCGCTCGACAGCCGACGGTCCCCGCGCCCACCAGCCGGCGGACCCTCCATCCGTGCCCGGGAGCACCTCACGCTCGACAGCCGGCAGACCCCGCGTCCGCCTTCAGCAGGGCTCCGCGCCCATCATCCGGCGGACCCTCCGTCCGCACCCGGCAGCGCCTCGCGCTCGACAGCCGGCAGACCCCGCATCCACCTTCGGCAGGGCTCTGCGCCCACCAGTCGGTGGACCCTCCGTCCGTGCCCGGTAGCGCCTCACGCTCGACAGCCGGCGGACCCCGCGTCCGCCTTTAGCAGGGCTCCGCGCCCACCAGTCGGTGGACCCTTCGTCCGTGCCCGGTAGCGCCTCGCGCTCGATAGCCGGCGGACCCCGCGTCCACCTTCGGCAGGGCACTACGCCCATCAGCCGGCAGACCCTCCGTCCGCGCCCGGCAGCGCCTCGCGGTTGATAGCCGGCAGACCTCGTGTCCGCCTTCGGTAGGGCTCCGCGCCCACCAGCCGACGGACCCTCCGTTCATGCCCGATAGTGCCTCGCGCTTGACAACCTGCGCACCCCGCGTCCGCATTTGGCAGGGCTCCGCACCCATCAGCCGGCGGACCCTTCGTTCGCGCCCGACAGCCAGCGGACCCTTCGTCCGCGCCCGGCAGCGCCTCGCGCTCAACAGCCGGCGGACCCCGCATCCGCCTTCGGCAGGGCTCCGCACCCACCAGTCGGTGGACCCTCCGTCCATGCCCGGTAGCGCCTCGCGCTCGACAACCGGTGGACCCCACGTCTGCCTTTGGCAGGGCACTATGCCCATCAGCCGGCAGACCCTCCGTCCGCGCCCGGCAGTGCCTCGTGCTTGACAGCCGGCAGACCCCGTGTCCGCCTTCGGCAGGGCTCCGCGCCCACCAGCCGGCGGACCCTCCGTCCATGCCCGATAGCGCCTCGCGCTTGACAACCTGTGGACCCCGCGTACGCCTTTGGCAGGGCTCCACACCCATCAGCCGGCGGACCCTCCGTTCGTGCCCGATAGCACCTCGTGCTCAACAGCCAATGGACCCCGTGTCCGCCTTCGGCAGGGCTCCGCGCCCACCAGCCGGCGGACCCTTCGTCCGCACCCGGCAATGCCTCGCGCTCGACAACCGACGGATCCCGTGTCCGCCTTCGGCAGTGCTCCGCACCCACCAGCCGGCGGACCCTTCTGTTGGGGAACGTTGCATGGGAAACAAAAAATTTCCTACGCACACGCAAGATCTATCCATGGTGATGAGCATCTACGAGAGGGAGAGTGGATCTACATACCCTTGTAGATCGCTAAGCGGGAAGCGTTAAGAAATGCGGTTGGTGTAGTCGAACGTCTTTGCGATCCAAATCGCCGAGCGTCCCGCGATCTCATCACGATCCGTCCCGTGATCCAATCACGATCCGTCCCGCGAACTCATCACGATCCGTCCCGCGATCTCATCACGATCCGTCCCGCGAACTCATCACGATCCGTCCCGTGATCTCATCACTATCCGTCCCGCGATCTCGTCACGATCAATCTCGCAATTTTGATCACGGTCCTTCTGATCTAGCGTCGAACGGACGGCACCTCCGCGTTCAGCACACGTACAGCTTGATGACGATCCCCGCCTTCTTGATCCAGCAAGAGGGAGCGAAAAGGTAGAAGAGTTCTCCGGCAGCGTGACGACGCTAGGTGATGGTGGTGGAGCTATTTCGACAGGGCTTCGCCTAAGCACTTCAGAAAACCGATCTAGAGGAGAAACTATGCACTAGAGGAACGGGTAGCACATGGCTGAAAATTCTGTTCCAAAACCATAAAATCCTCTAGTATATATAGGAGGAGAGGAGGAGAAGGCTTGGCTGCCAAAAAGCCAGACCTTGGGTCGGCCAAAGTGGGGAGGAGAGGAGGACTCCTCCTCCAATCCTAGTAGGACTAGGATTCCTCCTTTTTTTGGCCTTTTTCCACCTTTTTCCCTTTGGGATTTTTCTCCCAGTCGCATGGGCCTTGTGTGGGACTTCCACCATCCCAAAAAAGGCTGATATTTACTCTCCCACGGCCCATGAAGCCTCTTGGGTTGAAATACCCCTCCCGGTGGTCTCCCGGTACACTACCGGCACTCCCGGTACATTACCGATTAGCCCGAAACTTTCCCGGCGACCAAAATGGGACTACCTATATATCAATCTTTACCTCCGGACCATTCCGGAGCTCCTCGGGACGTCCGGATCTCATCCGGGACTCCGAACAACCTTCGGTCATCATCATACATAACTCTATACTACCGAAACGTCACCGAACCTTAAGTGTGCAGACCCTGCGGGTTCGAGAACTATGTAGACATGACCGAGACACCTCTACGGTCAATAACCAATAGAGGGACCTGGATGCCCATATTGGTTCCTATATATTCTACGAAGATCTTTATCGGTCGAACCTCTATGTCAAGGATTCAGTTAATCCCGTATGATGTTCCCTTTGTTCTTCGGTATGTTACTTGCCCGAGATTCGATCGTCGGTATCTCCATACCTAGTTCAACCTCGTTACCGGCAAGTCTCTTTACTCGTTCCGTAATACAAGATCCCGTGACTAACACTTAGTCACATTGCTTGCAAGGCTTGTTGTGATGTTGTATTAACGAGTGGGCCCTGAGATACCTCTCCATCACACGGAGTAACAAATCCCAGTCTAGATCCATGCCAACCCAACAGACACCCTCGGAGATACCTGTAGAGTACCTTTATAGTCACCCAGTTACGTTGCGACGTTTGATACACACAAGGCACTCCTCCGGTGTCAGTAAGTTGCATGATCTCATGGTCATAGGAACAGATACTTGACATGTAGAAAAAAGTAGCATTAAACTGACCCGATCATATGCTACGTTTGTAGTTTGGGTCTTGTCCATCCCATCATTCTCCTAATGATGTGATCCCGTTATCAAATGACATCTCATGTCAATGGCTAGGAAACCTTAACCATCTTTGATCAACGAGCTAGTCCATTAGAGGCATACTTGGGACATAGTTTTGTCTATGTATCCACACATGCAAATAAGTCTCCGATGAATACAATTATAGCATGGATAATAAACGATTGTCATGAACAAGGAAATATGATAATAACTAATTTATTATTGCCTCTAGGGGATATTTCCAACACCTTCATCCGCGCCCGGCAACGCCTCGCGCTCGACAGCCGACGGACCCCGCATCCGCCTTCGGCGGGGCTCCGCGTCCATCATCCGGCGGACCCTCCTTCCGCGCCCGGCAGCGCCTCGCGCTAGTCAGCCGATGGACCCCGCGTCCGCCTTCGGCAGGGCTCCGTGCCCACCAGCTAGCGGACCCTCCGTCCGCACCTGGCAGCGCCTCGCGCTCGACAGCCGGCGGACCCCGCGTCCGTCTTTGGCAGGGCTCCGCGCCCACCAGCCGGTAGACCCTTCGTCCGCGCCTAGCAGTGCCTCGCGCTCGACAGCGGCGGACCCCGTGTCCGCCTTCGGCAGGGCTCCGCGCCTAACAGTCGGTGGACCCTCCGTCCGCGCCCCGCAGCGCCTCATGCTCGACTGCCGGTGGACCCCGCGTCCACATTCGGCAGGGCTCCGCACCCATGATCTGGCAGACCCTCCGTTCGTGCCTTGCAACGCTTCGCGTTCGACAGCCGGCGGACCTCATATCTGCCCTCGGCAGGGCTCCATGCCCATCAGCCAGCGGACCCCGCATCCACCTTCGGCAGCGCCTCACGCCCTTCAGTTGGCGGACCCCGCGTCTACACCCGACATCTCCGACACCACCGCCCACTTCAGCAATAGCAAAGACCCTCCGCCCGACTCCTCGAGTTGCCCGGAGGCTCGAAGGCTACACCCAGCGGGTGTGCTGGCGTGGCCCCGCTGGAGACCGCCAGCCGGTGGACTCCGCGCTCGCCCCCGGCATTGCCTCGTGCCCTTCAGCCGGCGGACTCAGCATCCGCGCCCGGCATCCTCGACGCCACCGTCTACTTCAGCAATAGCAAAGACCCTCTGCCCGACTCTTCGAGTCGCCCGGAGGCTCAGAGGCTGCACCCAGCGGGTGTGCTGTCGCGCCCCGCTAGAAGCAAGCCGTGTCGTCCCTAACCCGCGATCGACCGTCATCAGCAAATTCTGCAACAACAACAACAACAACAACAACAACAACAACAACAACGACCGCGAAAACCCTTCACCCGACTCTGCTAGTCGCCCGGAGGCTCGGAGGCTACTATCGGGGGGATGACCCTCGGGTCAAAGACGGCGAGTCGGACGGGGTGCACGCCTGCCCAGGCCGCCTGCTCCGACTCACACCCGTGCGGCGGCTGCGCCCGCTAGTCGGCAGCCCGGAGCCAACTACGACGTCTCATCAGACACACGCGGACCAGGTGGACATATCCCGTGGTAGTGCACTAGTGGCAAACAGTAGTGCACTGCACGGGTGTCGCGCAGTACTATCTACAGTGGTAACCTGTCCCCTGGACACTGACTTATAAAGTGTACCAGGGAACAGACATAGCTTAGTCCACAAGCTACATGTGGCTTGACTTGGGTAGCTTACAAGTCAAGCTGCTTGGGATGTAAGCTACCCCTGTAGCTTACATCCCAAGCCACCCACCCACTCAGTTGCGGTCGAATTCACCTCGCCCGGCTCGGCCCTCGGCAAGGCGCCCCTCGCCTCCAGCTCCCACCCCCACGGTCGCGGCCGGCTCCGCGTGGCCGTTGCGCCCCTACGCAGGCTCGCGCCGGCCCGTCGCCGCGCGTCGGCTCTGCCATGGCACGGCCTCTGCGCCGCCCCGCCTCTCGATAGGCACGCATCAGCTCCCCCTCAGTCGCGATCTACTCCTTGCCCATGTCGCGCATATGCCGGCTCCGCCGGGCCACCTCGTCGTGCCTCCCTCTCCGGCTCCGCCCACCCGTTCGGCTGGTGGTCGGCAACTCCCCTCGCTCGCCCTCGCACGCCCGGGCCGGCCCCAGAATTGCATCGGCTATCGCCTCGCTAACCGGCTGCCCGACGAGGAAAAAGGGGCCGGTTGCCCCTTTGCATGTAAAAAGGTAGTGGGAGCCGGCCACGCGCACAAAAAAAGGTGAGAGAGGGAAAGTGCGCCCGCCTGCCGCATCATCACCCGGTCGGACGACCCGCGCCATAGCATGGCTGGCTGGTTCCGACACCTGGCCGACTCTGCCTGCCCGTCTACTTTGACGCCGGGCTGGCTCTAGTTTCCACCCGTTTCGACACCCGACCGGCACACCCTCCGATCCCAGGGGCTCGAAGGCAACACCCAGCAGGTGCGCCGGCGCGCTCCGCTAATGAAAAGCCGCGCCGGCTATCATCGATAACAACCACCCTCGTCGGCATCAAAAAAGCAATAAACCTCCTCGCCCGGAGGCTCGGAGGCAACCCTCGTCAGTGCCCCACGCTCATCAGCAGGTGGACCCTGCGTCCACCCTCTGGAGCGCCTTGTGTTCTTCAGTCGGCGGACCCCGCGTCCGCCCTCGGCAGCGCCCCACGCTCTTTAGCCGGCGGACGCCGCATTCGCCCCCGACAACGCCTTGCATACATCAGTCGGCGGACTCCGCGTCCTTCCCCGGCGGCGTCTCACGCAGATCAGTCAGCGGACTCCACGTCTGCCCTTCGCAGCGCCCCGCGCTCTTCAACCGGCGGATCCCGCGTCTGCCCCCGGCAGCTCCTCGCGCACATCAGCCGGCAGACTCAGTGTCCGCGCCCGGCAGCACCTCGCGTTCTTCAGCCGGTGGACCTCATGTCCGCCCCCGGCAGCGCCTCGCGCACATCAGCCGACGGGCTCCGTGTTCGCGCCCGGCAGCACCTCGCGCCCATCAGCCGGCGGAGCCCAAGTCCGTGCCCGGCAGCGCCTCGCGCACGCCGGCTACAAACTACATTGACTAAAATCAACAAAACCGCCTCGCCGGCATCCAAAAGCAATTTGAGGCCTCCACCTGCACAACCCCGAGCGACCCTCGGGGGCCATCTCCGCATTTATTTTGCACCTTTACTATTCGCCCCGGTGCCAGCTAGTCTCGGCTAGGGGCTGGCCGCTTGCCCGATACGTTCGTTCCCACGAGACGGCTTAGTAGCGTGCATGGGACCAAAGTCCCACTCTTCGTCTCAGCTACAGACCGCACCGTGGTTGTCCGTCTAGCGAGAGCAAAAGCTGGAGGTCACCACACGCGAAAAGCTTCTAGGGAGAAAACGGCTTGGGCGACCCGGTCGTTTTATTTATGAGTATCTGCTCGGTCGAGTCTGCTCCCAGAGTCCGAGTATTGTACGCTCCATTCCGCGGCCCACTCTTCGTCTTAGCTACAGACTGGCTCCCAGCTGTCTGGCTAGCAAGAGCAAAAGACAAAGAGCGGAGAGAACATGAAAAAGACTTAGGGGGCTCAGACGAAACCAAGCCGGCACCCTCTGCACATGCTCACACTACCAAAATCAAATATTTGATATACCTGCGCCGACTTAACCTTGTCTTCTGCACGATCGTTTCCATGAGAAACCTTCTTGCCCGGAGGCTACTCCCGGCAGACCCCACGTCCGCCTTCGGTAGGGCTCCATGCCCATCAGCCAGCAGACCCTTCATCCGCGACCGGCAGCGCCTCGTGCTCGACAGCTGACGGACCCCGCGTCCGCCTTCGGCAGGGCCTGCGCCCACCAGCCGGCGGACACTCCATCCGTGCCCGGGAGCGCCTCACACTCGACAGCCGGCGGACCCCGCGTCCGCCTTCGGCTGGGCTCCACGCCCATCGTCCGACGGACCCTCTGTCCGCGCCCGGCAGCGCCTCACGCTCGACAGCTGGCGGACCCCGCGTCCGCCTTCAGCAGGGCTCCGCGCCCACTAGTCGGTGGACCCTCCGTCCGTGCCCGGTAGAGCCTCGCACTCGACAACCGGCGGACCCCGCGTCCGCCTTCGGTAGGGCACTACGCCCATCAGCTGGCAGACCCTCCGTCCGCGCCCGGCAGCGCCTCGTGCTCGACAGCCGGCAGACCCCGTGTCCGCCTTCGGCAGGGCTCCGCGCCCACCAGCCGGCGGACCCTCCGTCCATGCCCGGTTGCGCCCCGCGCTTGACAACCTGCGCACCCCGCGTTCGCCTTTGGCAGGGCTCCGCACCCATCAGCCGGCGGACCCTTCGTTCGCGCCCGATAGCTCCTCGCGCTTGATAGCCGATGGACCCCATGTCCGCCTTCGACAAGGCTCCGCGCCCACCAGTCGACGGACCCTCCGTCCATGCCCGCGGTAGCGCCTTGTGCTTGACAACCTGCGGACCCCATGTACGCCTTTCGCAGGGCTCCGCACCCATCAGCCGGCGGGCCCTCCTTCCGCGCCCGACAGCGCCTCGCGCTCGATAGCCGACAGACCCCGTGTCCGCCTTCGGCAGGGCTCCCCGCCCACCAGTCGGTGGACCCTTCGTCCGTGCCTGGCAACGCCTCGCACTCGACAGCCGACGGACCCCGCGTCCGCCTTCGACAGCGCTCCGTGCCCACCAGTCGGTGGCCCCTCCATCCATGCCCGGCAACGCCTCGCGCTCGACAGCCAACGGACCCCGCGTCCGCCTTTGGCAGGGCTCCGCGCCCACCAGCCGGCGGACCCTCCCTCCGTGCCTGGCAGCGCCTCGCGCTCGACAGCCGGCGGACCTCGCGTCCGCCTTCGGCAGGGCTCTGAGCCCAACAGCCGGCGGACCCTACGTGCGCGCCCAGCAGTGCCTCACGCTCGACTACCGGTGGACCCCACGTCCGCCTTCAGCAGGGATCCGCACCCATCATCTGGCAGACTCTCCGTCCGCACCAGGCAACGCTTCGCGTTCGACAGCCGGTAGACCTCACATCCGCCCTCGGTAGGGGTCCACGCCCATCAGCCGGTGGACCTTGCATCCGTCTTCGACAGCGCCTCACGCCCTTCAGTCGGCGGACCCCGCGTTTACGCCCGACATCTCCGACACCATCGCCCACTTCAGCAATAGCAAAGATCCTTCGCCCGACTCCTCGAGTTGCCCGGAGGATCAGAGGCTACACCCAGCGGGTGCGCTGGCATGGCCCCGCTGGAGACCGTCAGTCGGTGGACTCCGTGCTCGCCCCCGGCATCGCCTCGCGCCCTTCAGCCGGCGGACTCCGCATCCGTGCCCGGCATCCTCGACGCCACCGTCTACTTCAGCAATAGCAAAGACCCTCCGCCCAACTCTTCGAGTCGCCGGAGGCTCGAAGGCTACACCCAACGGGTGCGCTGCCGCGCCCCGCTGGAAGCAAGCCGCGTCGTCCCCAACCCGCGATCGACCGTCATCAGCAACTTTTGCAACAACAACAACAACAACAACAACAACAACAACAACAACAACAACGACTGCGAAAACCCTCCGCCCGACTCTGCTAGTCGCCCGGAGGCTCGGAGGCTACTGTCAGGGGGATGACCCCCAGGTACCCCAAAGACGGCGACTGACGGGGTGCACGCCCGCCCGGGCCGGCTGCTCCGACTCACACCCATGCGCCGGCTGCTCTGACCAGCCGGCTGGCCCGCCAGTCGGCAGCCCGGAGCCAACTACGACGTCTCATCGTACACGCGCGGACCAGGTGGACATATCCCGTGGCAGTGCACTAGTGGCGAACAGTAGTGCACTGCACGGGTGTCGCGCAGTACTATCTACAATGGTAACCTATCCCCTGGACACTGACTTATAAAGTGCACCAGGGGACAGACATAGCTTAGTCCACAAGCTACATGTGGCTTGACTTGTAAGATACCATGGGTAGCTTACAAGTCAAGCTGCTTGGGATATAAGCTACCCCCTGTAGCTTACATCCCAAGCCACCCACTCATGCCTATATAAAGGCCTCATGCCCACCATATAGGGGGGTTACACTCTCTCATACACACACATGAGGCAAGAAGCCTCATGGCTCTCCTCTCCCATACAGCTCCAGGAGCAAACCATGTACCAGATATTCCACAGATATACAGATATGCAAGAGTAGGGGTATTATATCTCCGGAGAGCCCCAAACCTGGGTAAACCACTACGTGCTATTCGCATAACCGTCCCGGATCATCCACGACAACCTTGCTCTCACCTCGATAAGCCATCCCATGGCATCTGCCATCTCGCGCGACCCCCCATGAGAAAACAACGACACATACCGATGAACAAAGGGAATAGCATACGAGATTAACTGAATCCTTGACATAGAGGTTCAACCGATCAATATCTTTGTAGAATATGTAGGAACAAATATGGGCATCCAGGTCCCGCTATTGGTTATTAACTTTAGAGCTATCTCAATCATGTCTACATAGTTCTCGAACCCATAGGGTCTGCACACTTAAGGTTCGGTGACGTTTTGGTAGTATAGAGTTATCTATGGTGGTGATCGAAGGTTGTTCGGAGTCCCGAATGAGATCCCGTACATCACGAGGAGCTCCAGAATGGTCCGGAGGTAAAGATTGATATATAGGAAGTCCTGTTTTGATCACCGAAAAAGTTTCGGGCTCATCGGTAGTGTACCAGAAGTGTCGGGAGGGTGCCGGGGACCATCGGGAGGGATGTCTCAACCCAAAGGACCTCACAGGCTGTGGGAGGCGTCAAACCAGCCCCTAGTGGGCTGGCCGAACCCCCCACTAAGGCCCATGCGGCTAAGGGTGGGAAAACCCAAAGGTGGAAAGGTGGAAAGGGTTTCCAAGTGGAGAGGAGGAATCCTACTCCTAGTAGGATTGGAGTAGGACTCCTCCACCTCCAATTTCGGCCAAACCTTGAGGGTTTGAGGCTGCCTCCTCCCCTCCCTCCCTCCTATATATACTCGAGGATTTAGAGGGGATAGCTAACCCTAATTGCCACGTGCTGCCCTCTGCTTCCCTAGATGAGTTTCTCCTCTAGATTAGTTCTATGGTGCTTAGGCGAAGCCCTGCAGGATTAGTTCACCACCACCGCCACCATGTCGTTGTTGAAAGGATGTGGATGTCACCTAGAGGGGGGGTGAATAGGCACTTTGAAATAATTATGGTTTAGGCTTGAACAAATGTGGAATAAAACTATTGTTTAATTAGTCAAGCACAAAACCTAAAACAACTAGGCTCACCTATGTGCACCAACAACTTATGCTAAGAAAGATAGACAACTAAGTGATAGCAAGATATATAACAAGAAACAATATGGCTATCACAAAGTAAAGTGAATAAGTAAAGTGGCTCGGGTAAGAGATAACCGAGGCACGCGGAGACGATGATGTATCCCGAAGTTCACACCCTTGCAGATGCTAATCTCCGTTCAAAGCGGTATGGAGGCACAATGCTCCCCAAGAAGCAACTAGGGACACCATAATATCCTCACGCCCTCGCACAATGCAAGATGTCGTGATTCGACTAAGGGAACCTTGAGGGTGGTCATCGAACCCGTACAAACAAGGTTGGGGCAATCTCCACAACTTAATTGGAGGCTCCCAACGACACCACGAAGCTTCACCACTATGGATTGTGGCTCCGAGGTGACCTTAAATGCTCGGGGCAATCTCCACAACCTAATTGGAGACCCCAAAGCTTGCTCGGAGCTTTGCACCATAATGATTGAGCTCCGAGGCACCACCAACCATCTAGGGCGCCAAAGCACCCAAGAGGAACAAGCTCTAGGATGCTCAAACACCCAAGAGTAATAAGCTTCTCAACTTCTCACTTCCACGTACACCATGGAGAACTCAAACCTATGCACCAAATGCAATGGTAAGGACACACGGAGTGCCCAAGTCCTTCTCTCCCAAATCCCACAAAAGCAACTAATGCTAGGGAGGAAAATGTGAAGAAGAACGAAGAAGAACACGAAGAACTCCAAGATCTAGAACCAAGGGGTTCCCCTCACTTAGAGGAGAAAGTGATTGGTGGAAATGTGGATCTAGATATCCTCTCTCTTTTCCCTCAAGAACTAGCAATAATCATTGGAGGGATTGAGAGTTAGCAAGCTCGAAGAAGGTCAACAATGGGGGAAGAACACGAGCTCAAGAGATGAGGAGCAATGGGGAAGAAGACCCCCTTTTATAGGCGGGTGAAAATCCAACCGTTACCCCCACAACCCGCACACAAGCGGTAGTACCGCTGAAGGGAGCGGTACTTCTGCTTACACTCGTCCTTGAACAACAAAGCGGTAGTATCGCTCTGGAGGGAGCGGTACTTCCGCTCAGAAATCCCGGAAGACCGGCAGCTAAAAGGATGCGAAAGAGGCCGTGGACCCTCAGGGCGGCAGTACTGCCAGGTACTTCCGCTTAAAAAGAATAAGCGGCACAGTAGGGCGGTGGTACCGCTCGGTACTACAGCTTAAAAAAGTTAAGCGACACTTAAGGGCGGTACTACCACTCCAACGGTACTACCACTAGGAAAAGCGGTACTTCTGCTTAAGAGAAATAAAGAACCCAAGAAACCAGATGGATACAGAAAAACTAGAACTGCCATAACTTCTGCAAATGAGCTTCGAATTGAGCAAACTTAAGCTTGTTGGATTCAGAATGACAAGAGCTATCCAACAGTGGCTGGTTATAATAAGAAGAGGCAGTAGAGAGATGTCAATGATATAGAGATGTGAAACCTCTATGAATGAAGAGCCGGCGAAAACTCCAACATCGAAAACATCATAGAAGATGCATATGGACTCCGTTTTCGATGAACTCGAGCTTGTCATGAAGATGACCATAAGCTCTAAAACTCACATAGAGAAAACCAACCAAGAAAGATGATGATGCCAAGAATGCAATGGTTTGAGCTCTCAACGAATGATACGATCAAGCTACTCACTTGAGAGCCCCCCTTGATAGTACGGCAATCGATCCTATAACCCAGTCTCCCAACTACCACTATGAGACCGGTAAAATAGAAAAACCCTATCAAGGTCAAACCTTAGCCTTGCGCATAGTCCACTTGAGCTAGATGATGACGATCTTGACTTCCTCAAGATGGACCACCTTTCTTGATTGCGTTGGCTCGATGAAGACTAGTTGATTGCTCCCCCGTACTCCACTATGGGTGAGCCACTCTTTGGCACATCTTCACAAGTCCATTGTCACCACAATGGACTGCAAGCTTCAAGCATGATCTCTCCATGATGCTTCACTTGAACTTGCACACCGCAACCTTGATGACGATCACCAGTTGATGTCAAGCTCCATGGATTGTATGGGATCTTCTTATTGATGCTAGCCCATGGAAACATACCTAACCCCACAAAGAACACTCACAGGGAACATGGGTTAGTACACAAAGCGTAATGGACAATGCTTACCATACCATGGGATCACTTGATCCCTCTCGGTACATCTTGTACGCTTTGAGTGTTGATCAACTTGATTCACTCTTTGACTTAGTATTGATCAACCTTGTATCTAGTCTTCTCTCTTCATAAAGATGATGTCTTGAAGGTACACATGAATGCTTACACAATCTTCTTCTTCAAGACATGCTTGCAATAAGCTCAACTCTCACATGACCAATATTTCGATAAACCTTGAATACCACCTTGGTCATCATATAAACTCCTTGAAACCCAACAGATGAACTTCAAGAAGTGCCTATGGACAAATCCTTCAAATATAACTCAAGGCAACCATTAGTCCATAGGGGTGTCATCAATTACCAAAACCACACATGGAGAAATGTGCTCTTACAGTTGTGCTGCCGAAGAACCCATCTACCTCTCCGCTTCGTCTTGCTGGATCAAGAAGGCGGAGATCGTCATCGAGCTGTACGTGTGCTGAACGCGGAGGCGCCGTCCGTTCGGCACTAGATCGAAAGGACCGTGATCAGGATCGTGAGACGATTCGTGATTGGATCGCGGGACGGATCATGATGGGATCGCAGGACGGATCGTGATTGGATCACGAGATGGATCGTGATGGGATCGCAGGACGCTCGACGATTTGGATCGCGAAGACGTTTGACTACATCAACCGCGTTTCTTAACGCTTCCCGCTTAGCGATCTACAAGGGTATGTAGATCCACTATCCCTCCCGTAGATGCTCATCACCATGGATAGATCTTGCGTGTGCCTAGAATTTTTTTGTTTCCCATGCAACGTTCCCCAACAGTGGCATCATGAGCTAGGTCTATATGTAGATGAGATCACGAGTAGAACGCAAAGGAGTTTGTGGGCGTTGATGCTTAGATTGCTTCCTCCCTTGATCGTGTTTTGATTCAGCGGTATTGTGGGATGAAGCGGCCCGGACACTGATGTATAACTTTCTTGCACAAAGATGGCTGGCGGGTGTCTGTCTCTCCTACTCTAGTTGGATCAAATTCGACAAGGCGGTCCTTGAGAAGGTTGAATAGCAATTTGAGTATCACCGTTGTGGTTTATGCGTAGGTGAGAATTGTTCTTGCTAGCTACTCGTAGCAACCACGTAAAACTTGCAACAACAATTAGAGGACGTCTAACTTATTTTTGCAGGGTATGTTGTGATGTGATATAGCCAATTACATGATGAGATATGTGTGATGTATGAGATGATCATGTTTTGTATAGAATATCTGACTTGCATGTCGATGAGTACGGCAACCGGCAATATCCATAGGTTGTCTTTAATTATTTTTGTCGTTTTGCTTTACTTTATCGCTATGAGTTAGCAATAGTCGTGGAAGCAACAGTCGGCGCGGCAACCCCGATGGCGACACGTTGATGGAGATCATGGTGTCATGCCGGCGACGATGAAGATTATGTTGGTGCTTTGAAGATGGAGATCAAAAGCACAAGTTCATGGCCATATCATGTCACTTATGATTTGCATGTGATGTTAATTCTTTTATGCACCTTGTTTTGCTTAGGATGACGGTAGCACTATAAGGTGCTCCCTCACTTAAATTTCAAGATGAATTGTGTTCTCCCCGAGTGTGCACCATTGCGAAAGTTCGTCGTGTTGAGATACCACGTGATGATCGGGTGTGATAGACTCTACGTTCACAGACAGTGGGTGCAAGCCAGTGTTGCGCGTTTGGAACACTCTGGTTAAACTTGACGAGCCTAGCATGTACAGACATGACTTCGGAACACAAGAGGCCGAAAGGTCGAACATGAGTCATATAGTAAATATGATCAACATGAAGATGTTCACCATTCAAACCACCTCAACTCACGTGATGATCGGACTTGAGTTGGTGGATTTGGATCATGTGACACTCGAATGACCCGAGGAATGTGAATTTGAGTGGAAGCTAGTAATTTGATTAACTAAACTCATTATCATGAACATAGTCAAAATGTCTTTACAAATTATGTTATAGATTACTAGCACGCGTTGTAGCTCCCTTGAATTTTTATATGTTTCTAGAAAAATGGAGTTGAAAGATGATGGTAGCTCGCTGAGGTGACCGTGTTACACACTCGAAGTCAACTATCTGTGCACACAAAATAATGCAAGACGGTAATAATAACAATGCTTTAGATAGTATTTGCATAATTAATGTATGCAAAGCGAATGAAAAGAAATATGGCCCCTGCGCCCGAAGATCCGACGAGGTTGAGTTCTCTAGGCAGGTCGGCTTGGCAATGCCGAAGCCCCCCGAGTTAACTGTTGTGACAAGCAGGTCAGCATGGCCATTGGACCAACAAGGTGGTGGCGCAAGCCGATTGATGCTTGTAGGGACGACGACGTAGGATCGCCGAGCTAGCGACATAGCACGGCTATTTGTTAATTTACCTGCATACATAAAATAGTACAAGTTGAAAAATAAAAAGTTTCTTTGTATAATTTATTTATGCAAAATAAATAATTCAAGAAAACATGGCCTGGGCGTCGAAGTCGGCTCGGTGAAGTAGCGACACGAAGACGTAGGCGTAGGTCGGCCGTTAGTATCATGTGTGGTTATGGTGGACCAAACAACAAGCTTTTATGCATCATTCAGCTGTTGGAGATCGATGTAAAGTTGCTACTCTTGTACAGGAGCAAAATCAATAAAGTCAATTTGCCTCCATGGGTAACTTCCAGTATCAATTGACGAAAAAGAGAGAGAAAAATATATTAGATTTAATTTTGACGTAAACAAGCAAAGCTAGATGCATTATTTGTTTATTAAACCTTGCAACCCGTGCTTGTGCTTGGATTAGAAGTACTGCTACTCCTGACGGAGTATTACTTAACAAATTAACTTAAAAAACAATTTAATTTTACTTCCCTGGTGAACTGGTGGTTCACGTGATGAGGAACTATCAACACCTCGGTTAACCAAGCAGAGCTCTAAGAGGAGGTCCCACAAGTTGCAGCGATCGTTCCGATCGTGCCGCTGAGTTCGGACCCCAAAGCTTCCTGCCCCGCCGCTCTAAACGCGGATCGTCGTCTGGCGCCAGTAAATCCATGCCTGCCTCCTGCACACGTAAAAGGAATGGAAAATCTTTTGCATAATTAAGTCCACATCTGATTTTTTTTAGAAATAGTACTATTTTTATAGCAATTTTAAAAAAAAGTTGTGCGAGTTAAAAAAATATCATTTTTAGTACCTTGTCGATCGTTAATGGGCCGACCGGAGGCCAGTCGGCCGACCCTGGGCCGAAAGAGGGCTGTTGGCCCGCTCCTGGCCGAGTCGGCCTGCCCCTAGCCGAGGGCCCACCTGTCGGCCTCGTGCCGGCCGAAAGGTGCCCAGATAAGGCACCGTCGGCCAGCTCCCTTCTTCCTCCTTTCTCTCCCATTTTTCCCTAGTTCTAGGCCGAAATCCCTCCCCCTTGATCTCCCATTCCCTCCACTCATTTTTCATTTCAATCCGATGAATTGATAGATCGTGTGCTTCTCCCCCGCTCTACGGTTTTATTTTTCGCAACGGTGTACTGGTTTGTTCGTTTGGAGGAGAAGATGATGTGGTGGTGGAGCTTGCAATGGTGAGAAGGTGGAGTGGTGGAGAGGAAGAAGAAGGTGGAGAGGAAGGAGTGCACTCACGCGTCGAAGGTATAAATTTTTGCTGTTATTTTCGGTTATTTTTTGTTATTTTTGTAATGTACGTATAATTAGTTTATGTTAATTTTAGTAGCGTAGTTATTTTAGGTTACTTGTGTTAGTGTAGTGATTTTAGTTTAGTCATATTAGTGTAGTTTTAGTTAGTGTAGTCATATTAGTATCGGGGTTTAGTTAGTTTAGTCATAGTAGTGTCGGTTATTTTTTGTGTCGATATATTCGTTACAGTGTACGTTTTTGTAGGTACATTACAGTGTATGTTTTATTTTAGTGTAGGTTTTTTTAGGTACATTTTATTTTAGTGTCGTTATATTCGTTGCGAATAATGCGAAGCTGACATTGTTTGACAGGTTAAAATGTCTGAATCCGTAAATCTGACTGTGTATTACGGCTCTGGTATTGTTCGATATAATGAGTTGGGGGTTGATCTTAGCGAGTTTAAAACAGGCGAGATGACACTTTCAGATCCGGACATACTGGACATTAGGCAGTTGAAGCATTGGTTGACTACTAGTTTTGGCCTCGATCCCGAAGTTTGTTCCGTCAGTATTCATGCCTTGTGGACCAAATCCTGTAAAAATGTCAAGTGGGATTTAATTCCGATAGATAGGAGCCAGCATTGGTTGTCTCTGTTAAGTCGTTGTAGAGACCGAAGAATCCATTCTTATGCCCTAGTGCAAACAGTGGCGAAGGGGGAGAACATCGTACCGCCAACCGTGGGGTATGATCCAGGCCAGAGTAGTCAAGTGGCTAATGAGATTTATGTATCCGGGTCACAGCCACCGGATGTGAATGCTACCCAAGCCGACAATGAGTCAGATTATGTTAGTGGTCATGCTGTTGGTCAGAGTATTCAATCGGTATTATTAGCTGCCTCTGATGTTGCTGATGGGGACGAGGAAGGCGAGGAAATGCAGAGGGTGATGGAGGAAGAGGACGAGGATGGGATTGTAGAGGAACTTGATTCTGAAAATTCCAAGGAGGAGGAGGAGGAGGTATCAATTCCTGCTTCATGGGAGCAGGACATATCCGCCGGCTTTACTGTCAACGATGGCCATGAGACTCCATGGCAATATAATCTGAACCAAGTCCAGATTGGTGTTATGTTTGACACAAAGAAGAAAATGAAGTATGCGGTGATAAAGTGGGCTATGTCTACGCAGAGGGTTTTCCGGACACACACATCGAGTCCAACAAAATATACCGTGAAGTGTGTTGAATCAGGTTGTCCTGCGAAGGTGCACGCCCACGTGCCAAAGTATCACATCCACTGGGTTGTGACAAATGTTGTACCGCATAATTGTGTTAGGAAAAACATGTTGGCTCGTCATCCAAACCTTACTTCAACTCTCATAGCGCAACTCATGTATACTGGGATAGTGACGAAGAAAGATATGGAAATGAAGCACATCCAGACAGCAGTGAAGGTCAGATGGAAGTATGACATTCCATATGGGAAGGCTTGGAGAGCTAAGCAGAAGGCTATGGAGGAGAGGTTTGGGACGTTCTTCGACTCCTATGATAATGTTGTGCATCTCCTTGACATATTGAAGGAGAGGAATCCCGGCACTTATGTTAACATTCAGCACACGAGGTTGGAAAGCATACCGGATTACAAGATGTTGAAACGAGTATTCTTCTCTTTCGGTATGTGCATCGAAGCTTTCAGGCATTGTCCTCCTGTGATGTTTGTGGATGGTACATTCCTGATAGGTCAGTACAAAGGGCAAATCCTGACTGCTATTGGTGTGGACGGGAACAACCAAATCATCCCACTAGCCATGGCATTTGTGGAGGGTGAGAACTTTCCGAGCTGGGTATGGTTCTTCCGTCAAATTAAAATTGCGATCGTGAAGGACCGATCAAATGTGTTGGGATTACCTCTCGCCGGTGCTGCCATAGGACCTTTAGAGGTGGAAACTGGTTGGCTAGCATCTATGCATGCCCGTTTTCTGGCTACGGTTACAACTACGGTTACCCTAGACAACGATCGGCACGGACCTCTTTTCAGGTGGTTGAGCCAGTTTCAGATTGTTGCCTTAGGATATCCCACTTATCAGTTGTCAGAGGCACAGATTGACCAGTTCCACCACCATCGTCGACGCAGGAGACACAGACACCGACGGACGAGGTGTTCTATGGTCGTGGTCATTGTGACACTCATCCACCGCCTCAACGCTTATCGCCTTCCGGTCCACGTCCGAGGAAGCCGAAGATTCGTTGCAAGCCCCAGGATTGATATTGTCATCTACGTACGAGACATGACTATCTATTTATGTATGAGACATATATAGCCTTTATGTATCGGACATATTCATGTTTGAGACTTATTTGGAGACAGAACAATAGTGACGCAAACCAAATCCATCGACATCAATTGCACGTTACAACTGGATTAAACGTTACAACTTAATTAAACCACACTACATATTACACCACTACAGAACATAGTACTACATGAAAAACGTATTATATGAATGCATCATCGTCATCCTCCGTCGATGCAGATCTCTTCCCCTTTGTCGTTGCAGAACTATTGCCCTTCGACGATGCGCTGGTCTTCACCTTGGTACTCGGCATGAAGACGTCGTCTTCATCCTGCGTCGCTACAGAACTCTTCCACTTCGTCGATGTACAACTCTTGCCCTTTGTCGATGTAGAATTCTTGCCCTTCGATGCAGAACTCTTCACCTTGCTGCTCGGCATGAAGAGGTTGTCCTCGTCCTCACTTTCTGCTGACCATAAACCTGAATTGTTAACAACAATCCTGAGATAAGCATCACCCTTGTGTAGTTGCTTCTGCCATCTGACGTGCAACCTCAGTAGTTCTTTCCGTATCTCCTCAAAAGTCCTGGAAGGCCACCCAGCCCTAGCTAATTGGTGAGACAACTCATTCATCATGAAGTCACTACTAATGAGTTCCTCCCATGGTACTACTCTATCATTCATCTTGAAATTGGCAGCTAGACGAAGAAGACGGTCGGACATACCCTTGTGAAAACTACGATCAAAAGGATAGTGAGGATGAGACATCTCCACGAAAGAATGGCGAGAGCAGAAGGAAGGATGCGGGAGCGACGGGGAAAGGAAGGGCCTGCTCACCCTCCTTACTGCGAATGTGGTTATATAGGCGGGAGACAAAGTGGCGGGAGATAAAGGCGGGAAAGACAATGGCGGGAACGAATGGCGAGGAGAGAAAGTGGCGGGAATCAAAGTGGCGGGAGAAAATGGCGAGGAGAGGAAGTGGCGGGAATCAAAGTGGCGGGAGAGACCGGCGGGAGAGGAACTCGCGGGAGATAAAGTGGCGGGAGAGAATCAATGCACTTGCACAAGAGGCAAGTATCACGCTTCTCATTGAAATTAAGATACAATGTGCTGAAATTAAGATACATCTTGCTGAAATTAAGATACAACTTGCTGAAATGGAGTTACGGCAATATAAATCTACTGAGTCCAACGTGGATATTTTCCTTTTCCATCTCCAGCTTCTTCTGCTGCCTGGGCTGCATGAGCCCTTTCTTTCTTTCTTTCTCTGCCTCTCAGCTTCACGGGCCTCCTCTCGCTGCCGGTAGACCTCCGCCAGTCGAAGTTGGTTTTCTTGGTTTTTCTTCTTCATCTCAGCAAGAAAAGCCCTCTGCTCCACACAGTGCTCTTGCCAAGCTCTCTCTTGCTCTGCTTTCTTCTCTGCTGCCGCCTTCTCACGGTGCTCCTCCAAGTCCAAACTTGCCCATGCACGACGACTTCTTTCACGAATCTCAGTCACCGCCCAGTCCGGCATTTTCGTGTCTATCCAACGATAGTACTGGCATAGGGGCGGAGGAGACTACAAAATAAACAGAAATATGAAAATCAAATAAACAACAATACGAACAACGTGTTTAATCTGTGTGACTAAAACATAGCGGAGGCGTGATGTACGGTGAAGGACCAACGGGTGGATCTTCCTCATAATTAGCGCACATGAAAAACTTCATGCCCAATCAATCTGAAAAATCCGTCACCTCCTTCACCTTACAGACATCCCCGCACCAACAACGAACTGCTTCCACCCCCCGAGGCAACTTCGCACTCTTCCATTTGCTAGGCCTAATGCTTTGATCAGAACAAGGCAAACTCATAATGACTACCGCGCTGGTTTTTTCAGGTACTGGTTGACGATGGAGGAAGGCACATACAATGCCTCCTTTTATAGGCAGATGACAACCGTAATGGCGGGAAATCGGGCGGGAGAGAATGGCGGGAGAGAATGGCGGGAGAGAATGGCGGGAAAGAGAATGGCGGGAAAGATAATGGTGGGACACAGGTCGCGGCACGGTATGGCGGCAAATATAAACGGGAATACTACGGATAGCTAAAATTAAGATACATCTTGCCAAAGTTAAGATACAACTTGCTGAAACTAAGATACAGCTTGCAGAAATTAAGATACAACTTGCTTAAATTGGAGTTACAAGAATATAAATCTACTGAGTCCAACGTGGATATTTTCCTTTTCCATCTTCAGCTTCTTCTCCTACCTAGGTTGCACGATCCCTTTCTCTCATTATCACCGTGGCAGATAGCTGAAAACAACAGCAAGCTCATGTTCACGCTGTTTGAATGTTACGAGCCCCAAATTGTTGACTTCCATAGACGATGCCAGCAGAAAGTTACCGAAACCTTCCTTCTTCAACACCATTCGATCACCCAAGCCAATGAAGTAGGAACAAGGAATGCTCACAAATATATTATCATCTTCTGAATCCAAAGTAATTTCAAGAAGTAAAGAACCAGTCCTAGGAATAGCCATAAATTCCATCAAACTCCTCACAACCATGGTAGGAATAACCTGACAAAAACAAGCAAGTTATATGATCCATCCTATGAACCAGCAAAGAACAAGCAAATAATAAAAACCAGAGGCCAAAGCTTACCATATGTTGGAAATAACGTTCATGCGATCCATCCTATGAACAAAAGGAGTACACAGTATGTAGTTGTCATCAAAGAGCTGGCGCGACATGACATACATTTGATGATAATTCAGAATGACACCACGACTATAAAAACAACTTTCAACAAGTTCCCTCTGAGTTTCACTCAGATCCTCAAGAGCTACAAAAAAATGATTTCAATAACTGAGATGAACCGCAAAACGTATAAGCTGAATCATCTTCTGAAAACCAGTCAAACAAATATCTTACCAACATGGGGTAAAGGAAACAACATAACACCATCCCGATGGAATTCGACACTAATATAAGTTCCATAGTGCTCAAGCATAACAGTCATCATGTCACTGTGGCGGAGACCATAATCATTCACGAGTTCCTCCCACGAAGGACCATGGAATTTACTGTTCATCCTATCATATGTAAATATAACATGATATAAGTTACCCTCACTGTTGTGCAGAGCAAGATCAATATCTGTGTCACCTCTCCGAATAGCTAAAGCTCTGTACTCCTCAATGTACCGAGCAAGATGTGATCTAACACTGCACGGAACATACTATAACAAAAATGAAAGCAAGGATCATAAACTTATAAACAAAGGCATTCGAATATGCCACAGTTAGATAATCAAGACATAGAATCTTACAAACACGTCTTGCACATCGACGATCCAGCACCACAGTAAATACAGACGCACCGAAATCAACGGCAGCACAAGGGCCACCTAGAGCTCAGCAAAATGGGCAAGCCATTACCTGTAGACGGACGGTGACAAATATGAACTAAATCCACTACCGACTTGACAGTTCTCATTCGATTGAGTTGGAAGCAAAAAATTATACCGTACGCCGGTGGAGAACGCCCTGATCTATTGTTTACGCGGGTAGGATAACAAAATGGGTGGTCCAGCGAGGAGATCGGCGAGGAGGTGGAACCACCGGAGAGCAACGGGAGTGAGAGGGGAAGAGGGGAAGGCTAGTAGACGGGGGAGGGTGAAACGAGTGGTCAGAGGAGGAAGAAAAAAGGGTCGGGCCTTATCCAGGGACCCATCGGCCTCCCACTGGCCGACAGGTGCATTTCAGCCTACACCTGGCCGACAGGCCTCTCACCTGGCCTCTGATTGGCCGACAGGGGCTCTTCGGCCTACAGGTGGCCGACTGGTCACTGGTCGGCCTGGTGGTGGCCGACAGGTCCCTGTTCGGCCTGCTACTGGCCGACAGGGTACTAGTTTTGATATTTTTTCAACTCACACACCTGTTGTCAAAATTGCTACAAAATCCGTACTAGTTTTGGAAAAAATTCCCACACCTGCCTCCTATAAAAACTAACCACTCGATTGCATTAGTACTTAGCTCCATGTACGTGGGAGAAAAAACGCTGCTAGTGGACGAACGACCACCTATGGGCAGATCTTATTTTAAAGGGAGAAGGTATAAAGAAAGAGCAAAGAATTCCCTGACCGAAGGTTGACCATACGGGAGCACCCTCGGTCCAGGTGATACTTGCCGTCATGTACATAGATCGGAACGGCGTCGCAGAACACATGGTGCTGCGTACGGTGGCGGACCAACGAATTGAACTTACCAAGGGCAAAACAATGAAGGTCTAATTATTATTTTTATGAATGGAGGCCCACTCAACAAAACTCATAAAATTCAAATGCTATATGAGATGCATTTCTTTTATCAAAACTCATAAAATTCAATTGCGAATGGAGGTCCGCCCAACCAAGACTATTTTTTTTTTACGAATGAAGGTCCGCTCAGCCAGCACGAAGGTCATCTACGTCTATGGCGACGGGCAGTAGTAGGCTAGTGCTAGGTATTAGACCAACTCTAGCAGAGCCTGTAAAATGATCAAACCCATAAAACGATGTGTTTATAGTTTCGGTCGGAGAAACGACGCCTAGCAAATCCCATAATACTTGTTTGCCCCTTAAACTTTTTAAAGGGCATGATAAATCCATCCGCAAAAACCTTATATGTATAGTTTCGAAGGCACTATACAGTTTAACCCATAAACCGGTCAAACCTCGTCTGAGCAGATGCGCCTTCACGGAATTGGACGCAATGTACCTAGAACTCACCGGAATCCATCACCGCACGTTAGAAGAAGCCGCTGCACACCGGAATTTGTCACCGTCGGCCAGTCCGAATTGCGGTCGGCTTGACCTCCACAGCCGAGGCAAGGCCGCCACGGGCAGGGCGGAGCAGGCCACCGACGACCTGAATCAAAGCGGGCGGCACCGGAGAAGAGCGGGTCGGGGGTGAGGGAGCTCGCGCGGCCATGGCGGGGAACGCGCGCGACAGTGGGTAGTGTCAGGCTCAATCGAACACAAGTGGGCGCCCTAGGGAGCATGCGGTCGGGCCGGACGGCGTAGGTTTCCTCCACTGCATGCGTGACCGGAAACGGGTGGCGCCGGGACGAGGCGGGGTGAGGCTGGTGTCGCCAGGGTGAGCTAGAGCGTCAGGGCGAGGCATGCTGTGGTCGGAGATGGACTCGTCGGGACGGAAGACAAAAAATGTGCTACAGTGAACTATGATTTTATTTACGGTGTCTCTTCTGTCTGGGACAATTTTATACAATAAAAACGATTTACAGTGCTTCTTGTAGCGTTTTTATGGGTCAACTTTTAAGTAATGTGCTAAAGATGTTCTTATAAAGAAGCTAGCTGTGCTCGTCATCTTACGTGGAGCGGTGGAGGAAAGATACACCATTTAATTGAGCTGCAACTGAGCCACTTAAGTCAAAATAAATCGCTATTGCCTACTGAGAGATGGATGAATCAACAGGTATTTGGGGCGTACATTTTAGTTACCCGGGGCGATCGCCCATACCAGTCCCTACGATGGCGCCGCCCCCTGGCTGCGTACGACGTAATCTAGTGCTTCGATTAGACGCCGCCGGTTACCAGATCGGAACGGCGTCGCATAACACATGATACCATGTACGGGTGCTTGATCGATCTGTAAACAGAACTTGTACATCGACAATAGATAATTCTTAATGAAATCAATTCATGCGGAACGGATTTGACTGAAAAAATATCAACTGATCGCTTGATCTAAATTCCCATCAATCCGCGATGAACACCTAGCGGACTCTCAATGAAAGCATCATTGTCTGTGTCAAAACCGGTGTATCTCGTAGTAGGCGTCCTAAGCTAGACGTTTTGGAGCGATGATAACATGAACACAAGATGCCCAGGTTCGGACTCTCTCAAGGAGATAATACCCTATGTCCTGCTTTTGATTATATTGATATGAGGATAGTACATAGTACATGTATCTACCATGAGATTGTAGCAATGAATATAATGATATATTGACTAGCCTGCCCTCGGTTTATATATGCACCATAGGCCTAGGGTTTAGATGAGTCCTTATCTTGTGCGCGAAATCTTGTGAAATCCTTTCTGTATTCGGCATGGTCTGGCCGAAGAGGACCATTAGTGAATCATCGTGGGGGTCCTCGGCCCGACTCATTGGTCGGGAGATGACGTGTTGAGTACCCTCTAGTCCACAGCCGCACCCATGCACACGCACCTCGCGCTCGCGCGCGCCAGCCGCATGCTCGTCGCGTCCACCAGAGCCATCTTGCCACACTTTATTAGATGAGAGCGTGTGCGGTTGTGTCTCCGTCGGATCTTGCATGATCAGATCAATGGATTAATTCGGATCTCGTTTTCATTTGTGTTTGTTCGTGTGGTTACATGTTTGATCTTTCTGATCTATGCTTTTCTTCATTGATGATGATCGCTTCTCTGGTCCGCTTGTCATTTGGAGCCTCAACACGTCGACTTTCCGATAATGCAACAAGGCTTGCCTTGTTCCGATGAGAGAGGGGCGATGAAGACGACACGTCGGCTCGTTTCAGTGCTTGTAGTTGTCGCTAGATAGTACATGAACTTGGTTATAAGTTTATCACCTCCAATGTTCTATGTATTGCCATGATTTTCTTTTTTGAAAATATTCCTGCATTACTCGAAATCACATATTACAATCTCACCCCCCACAAGTGTACCACCATCATTGATTATGAATAAATCAGAAATTTCTCTCGCAAAAATAAGGATCCATTTGGTTGATGATTAATTTTACCAAGTAAAAGTGTGGCAAGCCACAAAGTGTGGCTGCAAAAACGAACGTCAAACTTTGACCCAAAAAAATAACTATATGACAAATAGGTCACATGGTCAATAAAGTGTGGCAAGCTAAACTATGACAAAAACCAAATACATGCCAACAAAATAGTGACTGCTATATTTTAACTTGGCAAAGTGTGGCTGAAAACCAAACACCTCCTAAGTTTTTCAAAAAAAAAAGGCAGGGCAGCATCACACGCCCGACCTCAATCAACAACTCAAACGCAACGCAGCGCAAAACACGCGCGGGCTACATTCCATCCCACGAGTTAGCACCGCTCCGTGCCCCGACCCATCAACAAGCACCGCACGACTTTTTCCGCGACAACAAAGAAGTACTCCTAGTAGTACCGCACGACTGAACCGTGACTTGACACGCGCACACGGTGCTGCGCCAGCACCATGCGTGCGGGGATCCAAGTCCATGATCACGGCCACAGTGCTTCCGTGGTGACGGGTACTCGTCCGCACAGAGGGCTGCAGTGCAGGAGGACCTCGAGACACGGGGCCGGGCCTGCCTTGTGCGCCTCTTCGTATTGATATTGACAGACGGCAGAGTCCACCATCACATCACACGCACGGCCTGCACGAAACACGTCCGCCGTGCATTCCATCGCACAGGTTAGGCACCGCCCCTTGCTACACCGTACGTGCAGGGAAACGAATCACCACTCACAACCGTCCGCTTCGGTAGCACCGGTGCGTGCGGCGCAGCACATGCCCGTCGGCCCAAAGGGGGTCTCGAGCCGTGCGCTGCCCAGCGCGCAGGACGGCCGGTGAGGCACGGTCGCGGTCACGCACGCACGCACACTTGGCAGGGGAGGCACGCACCAGATCGGCCGGGACGCTGGCGGTGCGTGCGTGACGGAACCGTGCTGCCCGTTCCCCCGCGCGCGCCTCGGTATCATCGACCAGCACAAGTCCTAGTAGCATTGTTTGCTTGGGATCACGTGAGGGCGCCAGTGATGTCCACGCCGAGACAGGCGCAGGCCCCAGCAGCATATGCTTTCCAGCAGTCCCACACTCGCCCGAGGGAGGGCCGCACACTTGTCGCCCGGCCCCCGGCGGCGCGCCGGACGTGTGGCTCCGACGCGCGTGCCGACGTAGCACGTACGCAGTCTCGGCGCTGGCCTCGCCGCTCCTGCCCTCGGCGTCGTAGAGCGTGCGGCGGGGGAGACCGGTTGTGTGTGGAATTCCAGTTGTGCCCATGCAAGTTTCCACGTAACTACTCTACTGTAGCTAGGCTCCTGCCTTTTCAGTGAATAAAATAAAATAGAAACAGAGATTAAAAAAAGCAGACGTTGTCTCCAACGCTGGATATTCTCACCGGCTTCGTCCTCGCAGCACAATGCTGCCCACCGTTTTCAGTTAAATCCACCGTGGTATACCAACGCCGGTATATTTTATCCACCACTCACTCACCGCATGTCGCCGTCAAGGACGCAGCTGTGTGGTCTAGATTTAAATTTAATGCCACATTTTTTGTATGAAGACTCGATTACGGATATTGAGTTGCATACGCGGACTAGATGCTAGTCAAAACCGTGGGAAAAAAGGGACTCTTCACTCTCTTAAGAAATATAAAAGCATTTAGATAACTAACATAGTGATCTAAACATCCTTATATTTCTGTACGAATGGAGTAGTTAATATTACTCTATTTCAGCCAAAAATTACAATGAATCAAGTAAACTGTAAATCCAATCTAGATGTCCCACTTGCGATTCATTGCCATAAAAAATGAGCAGTTACGTAGTATTTGCTTGGATTTTTCTAGGTTCTGGTTGATTTACAAATAAGAAAAAAGACACGATAGAGTTCTTCAACAGATGATTGATAGGCGCGTGCAACAAATATGAAGAGGGGGGTTGGGACGATGGTGGCTAGGCGGGTGAGATGTCTAGAGCAAAATGATGCCGACGATGAGCTGACGCAACAATGCTGGCGGCCACGAGTGGCGACGGACGGTGGTCATAGATGAATCGTCGACATAGAAGGAAGAAGACGACGGTAAGGGTATCGACGAAAGTGTTTTTTTTTGCTCTCATGGCAACTACTCCTTCCGACACATTTTAAAAGACGTGCACGTGTACCTAGGTCGTCAATTTGACCAACATAATAGGAGACATATATTACAAAGAATATCATTAGAAACTTTGATGTTCCATTTTCTAATGATATATTTTTTAGTTAAACAATATACTTTATATAAGTAAAATTGATGACCTAGATATACTAAGTTCAATATGAAAAACTGGCCACATTGATCGGTGAGTAGCTATTCTTCTTTATTAATATAATAAAGTGAAATGGCCTTTACTGGAAAGAAAAGCGAAGATGGCTTCTCTTCCACTTTAAGAAAAAGGAGATCCAGACTCCACCCCGGCGTGGAGAAAAGAACAATCTGGCCAGGCCAGCTGCCCAGTGCCGACCAAAAAATGTGAAGAAAAAAAGAAAGAAAAATGGTCCAAACGCCCGAGGCCAAATCAGTAAAAACGTGACGATCGGAGCAGGAATAAATAAGCGGGCGGGTGGCGGCCCAGCAATCCGCACCCGTGGCGCCTGTCGACCGCGGTCCCTCCCACCACACCCCCCAGACCCAGACCCAGCGCAGCGCAACCCAACACACCGCCGCGCCGCGGGGCAAAGGAAGAGAGAAATCCTGAGGTGGAGATCGCGCGAGGCGACACCCCCGCACCGCATCGCCATCTCTCTGCCCTCCTCCCCGGCTCCTCGCCACCACCCGCATCTCAGCCCATCCGCTCCTCGGCGCCGGCGGCGTACCGCGGCGACGGCGGCGCTCGGCTCCCCCCCGGCCATGGCCTCCAGGATGGCGCTCCGCCCGCACGGCGTCACGCCCCCGCTCGCCGCCGCCGCCGCCGCCGGACGCGCCGGCCGCAGGAGCGGCGGCGTCAGGGTCCTCGCCGTCGCCTCCTCCGCCTCCGCTAAGTAAGCCGCCTCTCCCCGCCACCCCTTGGTCTCGAGTTGTACAACGGCAGCGGCGAGATTGGTGCCTCCCCTCCGTGGATAGATAGATTGGATGGATGGATCGTCTATAGGCGCCGACGCGAACGACCTTCCAGTACCGCGAGTTCGTTCGTTTTTCTTCGTCACGGGTCGCCAGATTCGACTTCCCCTTCCCGGCGGCGGCGCACATGGCCGCCATCCGCCGCCGCCCCTCGTCCACAGATCAGGCGCAAACGCCACAGTACTAGTAGAAGAAGAAGCACAACTGTTGCCATTTAATTTTCTGCAAGCGCTGGCCCGCTTTCTCTGTGCGGATTGACCCCAGGCCCCCGCTCGCATGCTTCGTTTTGCCTTCCGCCGCACCCAAACCGCAAAGTGCCAGTCCGTTCCACATTTACTTCCCCGCTGGGACCTTCATGCTGCGTGCCGCGAGCGTTTGCCCCTTGATTATTATTACTGTCGCGTCCCAGAATGGCTCCGCACGCGGCACCCACTACCACGTAGTCGTCTCCATTAACTGCGATTCAGTTTCAGTACTGGCCGGCCGGTGGCTCAGGTCGGTTTCATTCATCACAACGGCCTGCAATCATCGTTCACTCATTCACCATTAAGCAGTCCACTTCGTTGCATCGGAGACCGAGGTGAACAATCATTGTCGGCCTGATTCGGCAGCCCGGTGGTCCATGCCATGTTCTTAGTATAGTAGTACGGTGGGATTTAATTTCCCCAGTTCCTTTGCTGTCTTAGGTTGTTGCTGCTGTTTTTATGACGGCTCTCTGTTGTTCATCTGCTCGCTTGACGGGGTTATTTAATACATGCTGACATCTGATCCAGGATGGGTTTAGGAGGATGACACCTGATGGAGTATGGGTTTAGGATGATGACATCTGATCTAGGATGGGTTTAGGAGGATGACACCTGATGGAGTATGGATTTAGGATGATGACATCTGATCTAGGATGGGTTTAGGAGGATGACATCTGATGGAGGATGTTTTAGGAGGATGACACCTGATGGAGGATGGGTTTAGGAGATTGACATCTGAAGGAGGATGGGTTTAGGAGGATGACACCTGAAGGAGTATGGGGCTATTGACTGAAGCCCCCTGCTCCCATGGTTCCATGCCGGCCTATGTTTCTTAGAAATTCCATACTCGACATTTTCACTCTGAAGTCTCAAAATGACGAGGTTTCTTGCAGAAGATGGATATCACAGTTTCTGCTATCTGAAGTTCATCCAACTAGATCCTGTACCACTTAGCTATGGAACAAATAACCTGGTTTTCACCCATGAGTAGATTTTCCGAGTTAGATGTGGCAATGAGATTAGAGTAGTGGATGTGAGTGTGACAGCTTGCTTCTAGTAGTTCCTTTCTAGGATTTGTTTTCAGTGACAGTGATATGCAGAGCTTGAGACTTGGACACCAGGGAAATACTAGCTGATGAGGCAGATGGAATCCTTGCATTAATAAGTTCATTATGGGGGTCACGTCGTGGTTGGCATGGGATACAGCATGGGCTTGTAGGTCAATGACCATCAGCTACTAGCCTAACCACCTGTCTGCATTTATAGACGTATACTAGCATCTCCAACGCATCATATCATATCTGAAGTAACATCATTGCCAAACAATACTAGATATCTGTATCTGTAATACCTTGTGTCTTGGTCTGCATGGTGATATCATGTCTCATGTAATCTATGGTGGCATGGGTTCATATTCAACTGGAGATAAGCAGTAATGATGCAAGTTCTAGAGGCTGGAAAGCCTAGTGTACAATCTGATTTTCATGCATAACCTGTTTATTATGTCAAAAAAAATGCTGGCATAATTAACTTAATTTGAAAAGCTGAAAACAAGAAAAGAAATGGTGACCTGGTGGACTATCTTTCTGAACCTATATAAATTTACTAAATACCTTCTGCTTAGAAGTCATATGTTCCAAATATTAGACCATGTTACACCGATACACTGTAAAAATGTTACTGCAGGCGTTAAAGGTGGCAGATCCATCGCTTCTGGGCTTCAGTTTCAATGTTATGATATTCTTTTTTACCCTTCCATATGCTCCAGCAATTCTGTTTTTCCAAGCTATATATTCTATATGTGCTATTCATTTCAAATCGAACAAGGCAGAAGTTCGGTTGTTAATTTTCTGGGGAAGTTAAATGGGGATTCCATAGTCGTGACATGTATGAACTACGTGCGTGCCTCAGCATTATTTTGCTGTACCATGCATAGCATACTTTAGCCATGCATATGTTTTGCATGATATAGGTAAATTACTGGTTTACATCTCTATAGGTACAAGACTGTTATTTATCTTTGCAACCCGAGTAAAAAGTAAAATAGAAAAAAAATCATGTTAACCACATCCCCATATGTCTTCTCCAGTATTCTGTCTTGTCAAATGCGTAAAGCAGGTGATGAAGTTGTAATCATGGAAGTGGGTATTGCTGAACATTATTTTGTTTTTTATATTCCAGGGTTGAGAGCAAGAAGACGTTTGCTCCTCCAAAGGAGGTCCATGTCCAGGTTACACATTCGATGCCACCTCAGAAGATGGAAATATTCCAGTCTCTTGATGGTTGGGCTAGAGATAATCTGTTGCTGCATCTTAAGCCAGTTGAGAAGTGTTGGCAGCCACAGGATTTCCTCCCTGATCCAGCATCTGATGGATTTCATGACGAAGTTAAGGAACTCAGAGAACGTGCCAAGGAAATTCCTGATGATTACCTTGTTTGTTTGGTTGGAGACATGATTACAGAGGAAGCTCTTCCTACATACCAGACTATGCTTAACACCCTCGACGGTGTCCGAGATGAAACAGGCGCAAGCCCCACTGCCTGGGCTGTTTGGACGAGGGCATGGACTGCCGAGGAGAATAGGCATGGTGACCTCCTAAACAAGTATCTGTACCTCACTGGCAGAGTGGACATGAGGCAAATTGAGAAGACAATTCAGTATCTTATTGGCTCTGGAATGGTAAGTTGGTAACAGCTTTCTTCAGTCCTTGTATTGGTCATTTTAATGCCTATCTTTTCAACAACATTTTTTTTTCTGTTCATGCTACCTTAGTACCTTACCCATCTTTACTTAGTTGGCATGTACTAACTTGATGCTTTCATGAAATTCTTTTGAGAGCACCTAGACAGTAAATCATACTTCAAAATATCGAGACATCTTCCAATTGATTATCTACTTTGAACTGTTTTTTTCCATGTTAGGTACTATCAGAGAGAAGTATTATGTCAAACTGACATATACTTTTTTGCTGTTCTGTTTTCAGGACCCAAGGACAGAGAACAATCCATATCTTGGCTTCATCTACACCTCCTTCCAAGAGCGCGCTACCTTCATCTCACATGGAAACACTGCTCGCCATGCCAAGGACTTTGGTGACCTGAAACTCGCACAGATCTGCGGAATCATCGCCTCAGATGAGAAGCGGCACGAGACTGCATACACCAAGATTGTCGAGAAGCTGTTTGAGATTGATCCAGATGGCACCGTGCTTGCTCTGGCTGACATGATGAGGAAGAAGATTGCAATGCCTGCCCACCTAATGTTCGATGGGCAGGATGAGAAGCTGTTTGACCATTTCTCCATGGTGGCGCAGAGGCTCGGCGTTTACACCGCCAGGGACTACGCCGACATCCTCGAGTTCCTTGTTGGCAGGTGGAAGGTCCCCGAACTGACGGGCCTTTCTGGCGAGGGACACAAGGCCCAGGACTACCTCTGCACCCTCGCTGGAAGGATCCGGAAGCTGGACGAGCGGGCCCAGTCGAGGGCCAAGCAAGCCGGTAAGATGCCCTTCAGCTGGGTGTATGGCAGGGAGGTGCAGATGTGAGCACGAAACGCCGCCATACACCCTGCCACCTTGCGTATGGCAGGGAGGCCACCTTGCGTTCCAGGCTTGCCGCGTACCTACCCGTCGTGGATGCACGTGGAGGGTCTGTCTTCTTGATATAACGAGGTCTGGGCTCCCCTCGTTTACATAGTTCTTCGGTTCAGGTTCGTCAGTCAGTACCGTTCCTTATAGCGATAGGGAGAATGTCGTCCGTCTGTCCGTCCGTGTGTGTTCTTAGTTTTGTGTACAACTTATGCTGGCCGTGTGGGAGTGTGGACTGGACATGAGCTGAACATGCAATGCGCCGTTTGTGTTGTTCAGATCCCTCGAGTTTTGTGACCGATAAAAACGTTTGTCATCCTGTGATCTGCCGTGTTAGATGGTAATAATGCAGAGCTCCATCCAACTGAAGATCACTGGCAGGGAGGCCCATATTTCTTTCAGATAATGTAGCTATCTGTCTGTGTGTCTACCTGAGACAGCATACGGTTCGGCCGGTGGCGTCCCCGTATCTGCACGAATCAGCGGTAGCTATCCATCACGCCGCGCTCGACCGCAACGTCTGGGATGCGTGGCCAAACGCGTGCCGTTGCTGGTGCATTCCCAAGAAAGTGTTGGCGTACGCGCAGAAATATGCTCGGCACAGACGGTTTGACACACGAAATGCTCAGGTGCGTCCGTGCATGTTGGCGTCGTCCAGTACGCCGCTGTGCAAGTTGAGGACCCAGCGATCTGCCAAAAACTGCCTCCGACCACTCGGCCTTGCCATTTGCATGCAGCATCTGCGTTTTGTTCTTCTCTGAGAAGAGCCCATTTGCAGCATATGGCCTCAACTTGTTTGCCCTTCATCAAGCATTTTGGTAAAATACGAGTTCTGAAAATGTCTGTTAAGGATATTATCGGTGCGGATGCCGAGTCGGATCGAAAACCCGGGCAAACCAAAACCCTACAAATTGGAGGCTTATTGATGCAAATCCTGAAATGATCAATTCCATTGTGTCATCATCATGCTCTCAGAAGGGTACTTCCGGGTGAGGAGAGCCAGAACAGAGGATTGTGGCTCTCAACAGAACATAGGATGATGGCCCTGTTCAGCACAGCATGCTGGATTTCGGACACGTGGCGTCGAAATATGCCGGGCTTCACTCCACCTGAAAGGGAGGTGACGCCCATAGCCAAACTTTCGTTAATGGAAAGGCAAGGCTTATTTTGTTTTGCATCAGAAAAGATAGTGAAGTGCTTGTCAAAAAAAAAAAAAAGAGGATAAAGAAGCGACCTCTGCCCCATGAAACAGCGGCTCATCGACAAGCCTCTGAGATCGATCCCCTCAAAAGAAGAAAAGACAAGACTCTGAGGTGGAACTTGGAACATTTGATCGGCTGGGGAGTGGAAACATGTGGGTATGGCTTGCTAGCTCGTCGCTTTCGTAAGTATTCTAGTTTCTCAAGGAAATGGCTTCTGAATTAGGTCAGGTGAGTCGCCCATCCTAGATGATTAGCACTGTGGGTTCAGATTAGAGAAAAGGGTTACCTCTCATAGATGTTTTCATTTTTGACACTTACCTTAAATAGATGATCATATAAAAGCTTCTCGATTTTTTTGTAGGGAAAACCAAGTTTTATTCATCAGAAGCCACAAATTGTGGAGTACACCTCGGATCATGGTGTTGGCCGAGCCACACATGGCGTCCCTGACCTAAAGAATAAGCAAACAGATTATGAGCTTCGCTATTCGAATCTCGACTGATGGGGTTATTATCCCTAGGTATGCCAAAACAACGGAGTTCTTCCCCCTTCCGCTTCGAAGGAAAACTACGCGGCCGGCTCGACCCCCGACCGTCTGGGTGCGGCCGACTGCCTTCCGGGCCGCCTCCTCCGTTGACCTCGGGGCGGACGTATGACGTCCCGTCCCCTTGTGCACGGGTATGACGACATGACATGACCGCCACGACGGACGGCTCTGTGGCCACAGTGACCGCTGACGCACTGGAGCGCATGGCTACAATCTGGCCGTCCAGACCGCTGACCTTAGCGAGCGCGACCGGGCGGGGAAACAGTGCCAGCACGTCCGCGCCCACTCGATTACCTGCCCCGGCGTGGCTACAGTGCAGCCGGCCGTACCGGAGACTTCGGCCGGCTGGCGCTAGACGACGCCTCCCGGGCGACCCATGCCGCAGCAGGTGGGCGAGGGCCAATCGTAGAGCCGGCTGGCGGGCCCCAGCGAGAGACGGGACCGCTCAGCCGGTGGAACCTACAGACGACGAGACGACACGAAGGACGGGACCCCCTGGCCAGCCGGAGAGACTGCCAGCCGGGTCCCCCCACCCCTGTACTTTAGAACATATTATAGAGCCGGGGGGTTGGCCTATAAAACCCCTCGAGCCCCCATGCAACGGGGACGAACGATCACTTCACATACACCCACATAGAGCTTTCCCCTCATACCATCGCTAGCAACGGAGAAGGACGAGCCGGCTGCTCCTTCTTCCTCCTCTAGACTCAGCTCTAGGAGAACCCCTGTAAACACAACTATCCATCCAACTAGGCCAAGTAGGACTAGGGGTTTTACCTCCCCCGGAGGGCCCTGAACCTGGGTACATCGTGTGTCGTCACCGCTTGTGCCCAATCTCGCACCCAGAGCACGTCGGCATCCTTCGGCCCCAACCACCTACGATAAGCCTACCCATGGCATCTGTCGTGAGAAAACGACGACAGTTGGCGCCCACAGTAGGGCCGTACGCGGCGCCGGCCGGATTCATGCTCCGGGTGGGACCCCTCACCATTCCTCGCCACCGCCGCACGTCTAGGCAAAACCGTGGGCTCGTGGGGCTTGCTCCGGCACGCCCCGCGGGCGACCCCGTCGGCCTCACGACCGACATCGACGCACTCACCGAGCGCTTCGACAGGCTCAGCCTCGCCGAGGCTCTGGTCGCTGACGAGTACCCCGGGCAGGTGCTCGTCTGCGTCGATCCGCCCACGGCCGTGGGCGCACTTGTTGCGACCCAGTCCAGCGGCTCCCACGATCGTGTGGGGGCGATGGCCATCATCTCCTCCACCTCCTCCGGACATGCGCGGGTCGGGGTTGACGCCGCCGCGGCTCGCGTCGGCACCTCCGACCCGCTCGGTGTGGCCCTCCGGGGCTTGAGCACTCCCATCGCCCCGACGGTGAACCCCGACGCCGCCACGACTGACCTCGAGGCGGTTCACCGCGTCCTGTTCGAGGACACCACTGCCCTCGCGGCCACGCGGCGCCACATGGAGGCTGTCCAGCGGGAATACGCTTCCGCCTATGGTCTCAACCCGGCTGGCACCGAGCCCAGCCGGCGTGGGGCTATGCGCGACCGTGGCTGCGTGGTCGCTGAAATCCTAGGCGGCAAGATGCCCGTCTATGACACCCCCACAGCCAACCCACGGGCCCTCAAGGTAGCCTACGAGGACTTAGCTACCTTGGAGGGCGAAGAACGTGCCATCCACGAGCGTCACATCAAAGAGCTCATTGACGCCGCTGACGCACAACAGCATCTGCTCGCGTCGGGCAGCGCCGCCTCCAGAAGCCCCCGGCTTGAGCGCCAGGGCACGGAGACTGCGGGCCGTCTGCCGACTCAGCACTCCTCTTCCCCTAGTGTCTCCGACCGCCAGGCCGAAACAAATAACCCCCGACCCTCTCAGCTGTCGGGGAGCGAGCAGCCGACTGTTAGCAGCCGGCGCACCAACAACCTGCCTCGCAGCGGCCGCCACCAAGAAGTGCCGGCAGCCGGCAGCCGGCGCAGCCGCGGGCACACGCCACCCCCGCGGCGCGAGCCAGAACGGTCGGTTCTGCCCATCATCCGCCCTGAGCTCTCGGACCGTATCGGGCCGCGTGTCACCCGCAGCGAGAACGACGCCCGCAACTGCATCGACCACCTCACGTCTTCGAGGACTCGATCGGCCCGGCTTGTTTCGGCCCTCGGATCCGCAACGAGCCGTTCCCAAACGGCTTCATTCTGCCCTGAGACACCCCTAAGTATAACGGGGCCGCCAAGTCTGAGGACTGGTTGATCGACTACACCATCGCGGTCGGCATCGCCGGGCGAAATAAGCGCGTAACCGTTCGCTACGCTCCCCTCATGTTGATCGGCTCGGCCCGCACCTGGCTCAACAGCCTGGCGGCCGGCAGCATCAACACCTGGATGGATTTTGAGGAGGCCTTCGTTCGCAACTTCACCGGCACCTACAAGCGGCCCGGCCGCCCCCGTGAACTCGTCATGTGCATTCAGGGGCCAGACGAGTCCCTCCGCGACTACCTCACCCGATGGACTGAACTCCGTAACTCCTGTGAGGGGGTGCACGAGGTGCAGGCTGTACAGTACTTCATCGAAGGCTGTTGAGACGGCACACCACTCAAGCACAAGCTTCTGTGCTCCGAGCCGGTCACGCTTGCCGAACTCATGACCAAGGCGGACAAGTACGCCATGGCTGATTCAGCCATCCGGGTCAAGACGACCCCGCCCGCCAAGGCAACGACAACACCGACAATGTCCCGGCCGGCTGCCGACAATCGACAACCGCAGAACAACAAACGCAAGAATGACCAGCCGGTTCCCCGCTACGGGAGCCGGCAGGTCAACACCATTGAGGAGCAGGAGTCGGCTATCTAGCCTTCCAGTCAGCGCCAGCGCACTGGCAAGGCTGCCTGGCAGCCGAAGCTCACCTTCGAGAAGATGCTCGACCTCCCCTGCAAGAACCATTCGGGGGCCAAACCCTCTATGCACACGCTCCGGCAGTGCAACTTCTCACAATGATTGGCCCGGGGGGACGGCCTCCCGGCTCCCTCCACGTCGCCTGCCTGCGCGTCGGCCCCGGCCCAAGCTGCCGCCTTGGCGCCGGCTCCGGCTCCGGCCCATAATGACGGTCGTCTGATCGACCAGTTCCCTAACCAAGACGGCTGTTACGTCGTCTTCACCAGCGAAAAGACGAGCAAACACGCTCAGCGCTGACTCCATCGTGAGGTGAACACCACCATGTCGGCGACTCCCCAGTTCATGCACTGGTCGGAGAAGCCGGTCACCTGGAGCCGGGCGGACCACCCTGCCATAATGCCAAGTCCCGATAGCTACGCCCTGGTCCTCGACCCCACCATCGCCACCGAGAAGCGCACCTGCCGCTTCTCGCGGGTGCTGGTTGATGGTGGCAGCAACATCAACATCCTGTACCATGACACGATACACAAGCTGGGGCTGAAGGTAAAAGACCTACAGGCGACCTGGACGGTCTTCCATGGCATCGTGCCTGGAAAGTCCTGCTCCCCTATCGGCAAGATCATGCTCGACCTCCTCTTCGGCGGACCCGGCCACTTCTGCCGCGAGCCAGTGCTATTCGAGGTCGTGGACCTCGCAAGCCCCTACCACGCGCTGCTGGGCCGGCCCGCCCTTGTCAAATTCATGGCGGTCCCTCATTACGCCTACCTCAAGATGAAGATGCCGGGTCCCAAGGGAATCATCACCATCACGGGCGACTACAAGATGTCAATCGAATGCGCTCGAGACGGCAGCCGGCTGGCCGAGGCCCTGGAAATCGCCGAGGAGAAGCGACAGCTCGACCGGCTCGTGGCCCTTGCCGCCAGCCAGCCGGCCATGCCGGCTCCCCCCTCGTAGTCCATCGGCGAGGCCTCCTTCCAGTCGTCCAAGGACACCAAGCAAATCCCGCTCGACCCAGCCAACCTGGCTCAGTGCGTCACCATCGGCTCCCGCCTCGACAGCAAATAGGAAGGCGAGCTCGTCGACTTCGTCCGTGAGAATCAAGACATCTTCGCATGGTCCCCCAAGGACATGTCGGGTGTTTCGAGGAAGTTCACCGAGCACAAACTACACGTCCGACTGGACGTCAAGCCGGTCAAGAAACCCCTGTGCCGTTTCTTCGAGGAGAAGCAACGTACCATAGGAGAAGAGATCGCACGGCTGCTCGTAGCCGGGTTCATCATGGAAGTGTTCCACCCGAACTGGATGGCCAACCCAGTCCTGGTGCTGAAGAAGAACAAGACTTGGCGCATGTGCATCGACTACACTAGCCTGAACAAGGCGTGTCCCAAGGACCCATTCGCCTTGCCGCGGATCGATCAAGTCATCGACTTCATGGCTGGCTGCGACTTGTTGTCTTTCCTGGATGCCTACTCCGGCTACCACCAGATCAAGCTAGACCCAGAAGACCGGCTCAAGACCTCTTTCATCACGCCCTTTGGGGTCTACTGCTACATCACCATGTCCTTCGGCCTGAAGAACGCAGGCGCCACCTTCCAGCGGTGCATGCAGAAGTGCCTCCTGCCTCAGATAGGCAGGAACGTCCACGTCTACGTCGACGACATCGTCGTCAAAACCAAGAAGCACTTCAGCCTCCTCGACGATCTTCGGGAGACCTTCACGAACCTGCGTGAGTACAAGATCAAGCTCAACCCGGAGAAGTGTGTCTTCGGCATCCCAGCCGACCAACTCCTGGGTTTCTTCGTGTCCGCTCGCGGCATCGAAGCTAACCCCGAGAAGATCGGCGCGATCGAGCGCATGCCCAGGCCGACCTGGCTCCGCGACGTCCAGAAGTTCACCGGCTGCCTTGCCTCGCTCAGCCGGTTCCTCAGTCGGCTGGGGAAGAAGGCCCTGCCCCTCTATGGGCTCCTTCGCAAGACAACTCTGATCGAGCCGGGTCACACCAAGAAACCAGGCGTGTTCGATTGGCCCGACGAGGCGGACAAGGCCTTCTGCAGCCTCAAGAAGGCACTCACCTGTGCACCCATCCTGGCCGTGCCGGGTGAGAAGGAACCACTGCTCGCCTACATCGCGGTGACCACCCGTGTCATCAGCATCATCCTGGTGGTTGAGCGGCCGGAGGAGGGCAAGTCCCTGCCGGTCTAGCGGCCCGTCTACTACCTCAGCGAGGTCCTCTCCGCGTCCAACCAGAACTACCCCCACTACCAGAAGATGTGCTACGACATATACTTCACCGCCAAGAAGGTCAAGCAATACTTCCAGGAGCATACCATCATCGTGGTGAGCACGGCCCCGCTTGGAGAGATCATGAGCGGCCGGGATTCCACCGGCCGGATTGCCAAATGGGTCATCACCCTCGCCGATCATGAGATTCGATACAAGCCAAGAACCACCATCAAGTCACAAGCATTGGCTTACTTCCTCGTCGACTGGGCGAAGACGGAGTTCGTGCCGCCTCCCCCAGACTCCACGCATTGGCGCATGCATTTCGACGGCTCGAAAATGAGGACCGACCTGGGTGCCAGCATAGTCCTCTCCTCCTCGAAAGGTGACCAGCTCAAGTACCCCTCCAGATCCACTTTGCCGCCTCCAATAACGTGGCTGAGTACGAGGCCATCGTCCATGGCCTCCGGCTCGCTAAGGAGATCGGCATCAGGCGCATCCTATGCTTCGGCGACTCCGACCTCGTGGTGCAGCAAGTCTTTGGCGAATGGGACGCCAGGGACGCCAACATGGCCAGCTACCGCTTCCTTGTACAACAGCTCACCAGCTCTTTCAAGGGCTGTGAGTTTCGTCATGTCCCACGGGCGGACAACAAGGTGGCCGACGCGCTAGCAAAGATTGGCTCCACCCGGCAGGCCATCCCAATCGGCGTCTCCCTCGAGCGGCTGCTCAAGCCATCGATCAAGCCTTCCCCAGAATCGCAGTCAATCTTCGTGCCGGCAGACGCCGCCGGCCCATCGGCGGCTCTGGCTGCCCCTTCGCCGTCTTCACTGCCAGCTCCCGCAACCTTGGCCGCCCTGCCGACACCAGTTGAGCCGGCTGCGTCCGAGGCGGCCAGCTCCAACGACGCGGCCGTCATGACGGCAATCGACTAGCCGGCCTCGGGGACTGGCGAGCCGGTCCCGGAGGCTGATCATCCAGCCCTGGGGGATCCCGAGCTGGCCCCCGTCTCGGCCCCCTCATGGGCCCAACCTATCCTGGCGTTCCTTCCGCGAGGCGAGATCCCCCTGGACGAGGCCTTGGCAAGACAAATCCAATGCCGGGCCCCAGCGTACAACATCATCAACAGTGAGCTCGTCCATCGCAGCACCATCGACGTCTTCCAGCGATGTGTCAAGTCGGAAAAGGGCCAGGAGATCCTCCTCGACATCCACCAGGGTGAGTGCGGGCATCATGCTGCCTCCAGGACCCTGGTGGCCAAGGCCTTCCACCATGGTTTCTTTTGGCCCACTGTTCTCGAGGAGGCCAAGAAGTTGGTCGACGAATGCGAGGGCTGCCAACGCTTCAGCATGCAAAGGCACCTGCCGGCATCAGCCCTCCAAACCATCCCCCTCTCGTGGCCCTTTGCCGTCTAGGGGCTGGACATGGTGGGCCCCTTCAAGACCGCACGAGGCGGCATGACGCACTTGCTAGTGGCTATCGACAAATTCACCAAGTGGATCGAGGCATGACCGATCAAGAAGCTGGATGGCCCCACGGCCGTCCGGTTCATCGATGACATCACGGTTCGCTATGGCGTTCCCCACAACATCATCACTGACAACGGCACGAACTTCGCCAAGGGCGCACTCGCGTGTTTTTGCTCCAAGCAAGGAATCCAGCTCGACCTGGCCTTCGTCGCTCATCCACAGTCAAACGGCTAGGTCGAGAGGGCAAATGGCCTCATCCTGTCCGGCATCAAGCCCCGGCTCGTGACGCCGCTGGCAAGGTCGGTCGGCTGCTGGATCGACGAGCTTCCGTCCGTCCTTTTGAGTCTCAGGACCACCCCAACCAATCAACCGGCTACACTCCCTTCTTCCTTGTGTATGGGTCCGAGGCGATCATCCCCACCAACATCGAGTTCGACTCACCTCGGGTCACCCTATACACGGAGAAGGACACAAAGGAGGCAAGAGAAGACGACATCGACCTACTCGAGGAAGCTCGCGAATTGGCCTTGAGCCGAACGGCAATCTACGAGCAAAAACTCCAACACTACCATAGCAAGCGGATCTGGCCACTCTCCTTTCGCGAAGGGGACCTAGTCCTCAGGCGGATCCAGCGGACAGTGGGACAACACAAGCTGTCCTCCCCATGGGAGGGCTCGTTCATCATCTGCAAGGCACTGCACAACAATGCATGATGGGGTTTATACCCCCAGGTAGGCTAAAGAGACGGGGTCCTCTCCCCCTTTGCTTCGAAGAAAAACTATGCGGCCGACTAGACATGGCCAGCCGGAGGGTGCCCAACGCAAGCCAGCCCCGGCTGGCGCCCCGGCCGGCTGGTCAAGCAGCCGGTTGGGCCCTTGGCCGACCGGTTGAGTAGCCGGCCGCCCACGGGCCGGCTCCTCCGTTGACTTTGGAATGGGCGTGCCCCGTCCAGTCCCTCTGTCTGCGGGTATGACGACGCGACGCGACCAGCACGACGGGCGGCCCTATGGCTATAATGGCCGCTTACGCCACGCTACGCATGGCTACAGTTCGACCGTCCCGGCCGCTGACCCCTGTGAGCGCGACCGAGCGGGGGAACAGTGCCGGCACGCCCTCGCCACTCGATTACCTGTCCTGGCGTGGCTACAGTGCCGCCGGCCGTACCAGAGACTTCGGCTGGCTGGCGCTAGACAACGCTCCCCCTGGCGACTCGTGCCGGGGCAGGTGGGCAAGGACCAATCGCAAAGCCGGTTGGCGGGCCCCAACGGGAGATGGGACCGCTCGGCCGGCGGGCCCCGCTCGTGACGAGATAACGCAAGCAGCGTGACCCTCTGGCCGGCTGGAGAGGCTGCCAGCCGGGTCCCTCCACTTTGGTACTTATAGCATATTGTAAGAGCCGGGGGGTGGCCTATAAAACCCCCCGAGCCCCCATGCAACGGGGAGGAACGGACAAAAAACATATACACTCACGTTCACATCCACGAAACTCTCATCATAGTGGAGGAAGACGAGCAGACTGCTCCTTCTCCCTCCTCTAGACGCGGCTCCAGGAGCATCCCTTTGAACATACCCATCCATCCACAGAAACCATGCAGGACTAGGGGTGTTACCTCCCTCGGAGGGCCCCAAACCTGGGTACATCGTGTGTCATCACCTCTAGTGCCCAATCTCGCACCCGGAGCCCATCGGCGTCCTTTGGTCCCAACACCTTCGATAAGCCACCCCATGGCATCTGTCGTGAGAAAACGACGACAATTGGTACCCACCATGGGGCCATACGCGACACCGGTCGGATTCATGCTCCGGGCAGGACCCCTCGCCATTCCCCGCTGTCACCGCTCGTCTTGGCGAAACCGTGGGGAGCTCATGGGGCTTGCCTCAGCACGCCCTACGACAACTCCGTTGGCCTAACGGCCGACATCGACGCGCTCACCGAGCGCTTCGGCAGGCTCAGCCTCGTCGAGGCTCCGGCCGCTGACGAGTATCCCGCGGGGGTGCTTGTCTGCGTCGGCCCGCCTATAGCAGTGGGCACACTCGCTATGGCTCGGCCCAGCAGGTCCCACGATCATGTGGGGGTGATGGCCATCACCTCCTCCACCGCGTCCGGACGGGCGCGGGCCGCGGCTACCACTGCTGCTACCCGCGTCGGCATGTCCGACCCGCTCGGTACAACCCTCCAGGGTTTAAGCACGCCGTCGGACACAGCCGCGGCCGACCTCGAGGTGGCTCGCCGCATCCTGTTCAAGGATGCCACCGCCCTCGTGGCCACGCGGCGCCGCATGGAGGCGGCGCAGCGGGAGTATGCTTCCGCCTACGGTCTCACCCCGGCTGGCGCTGAGCCCAGCCGGCGTGGGGCCATGCACGACCGCGGCCGCATGGTCGCCGAGATTCTCAGCAGCAAAATGCCCATCTATGACACACCCGCAGCTAACTCGCAGGCCCTCAAGGTGGCCTATGAGGAGTTGGCCGCCTTGGAGGGCGAAGAGTGCGTCGCCCATGAGCGACACATCAAGGAGCTCATCGATGCTGCTGATGTGCAGCAGCATCTGCTCGCGCTCGGCGGCGCTGCCACCAAAGGCCCCCGGCCCGAACGCGAGGGCACGGGAATTGCCAGCCGTCAGGCGGCCCAGTACTCCTGCTCCCCTCGCGTCTCCAGCTGCCGGGTCGAAGCGAACAACCCCCGGCCCTCTCAGACGCCGGGGAGTGAGCAGCCGGCTGTCCGCAGCCGGCGCACCAACGAACCGCCTCGCAGCGGTCGCCACCACGAAGCACTGGCATCCGGCAGCCGGCACAGCCGGGTGCACACGCCGCCTCCACGACGTGAGTCACGGAAGTCAACGCCACCTACCATCCGTCCCGAACTCTCGGCCCGGCTCGGACCGCGCATCCCCCGCAGCAAGGACGACGCCCACAACCGCATCGACAGACTTGCGCAATCCGCTCTCCTCGAGGAGGAGGGTCGATTGGTCCAGCCTGCTTCGGCCCTCGGATTCGCACCGAGCCGTTCCCAACCGGCTTGACGCTCCCTAGGGACACCCCGAAATACAACGGGGCTGCCAAGCCCGAGGACTGGCTGATCGACTACACCACCATGATGGGTATCGCCAGGGGAATAAGCGCGTTGCCGTTCGCTACGTCCCCCTCATGCTGATCGGCTCGGCCCGCACCTGGCTCAACAGCCTGGCGGCCGGCAGCATCAACACCTGGACGGACTTCGAGGAGGCCTTCGTCCGCAACTTCACAGGCACCTACAAGCGGCTTGGCCGTCCCCATGAACTCGCCATGTGCGTCCAGGGGCCAGACGAATCCCTTTGGGACTACCTCACTCGATGGACTGAGCTCCGCAACTCCTGCGAAGGGGTGCACGAGGTACAAGCCGTGCAATATTTCATCGAGGGCTGCCGGGATGGCACCCCCCTCAAGCACAAACTCGTGTGCTCTGAGCCGGCCATGCTGGCCGAGCTCATGACCAAGGCGGACAAGTACGCCACGACCGACTTGGCCATCCGGGTCAAGACGACCCCGCCGGCCAAAGCGACGACAATGCCGGCCGTGACCCGGCCAGCTGCCGACAATCGACAGCCGTAGAACAACAAGCGCAAGAACGACCAGCCGGATCCCCGCTACAGGAGCCGACAGGTCAACACCGTCGAGAATCAAGAGCCGACTGCCCAGCCTTCCGGCCAGCGCGAGCGCATCGGCAAGGCTGCCTGGCAGCCAAAGCTCACCTTCGAGCAAATGCTCGATCTCCCATGCAAGAACCATTCAGGGGCCAAACCCTCTACGCACACGTTTCAGCAATGCAGCTTCTCACAGCGATTGGCCCAGAGGGATGGCCTTCCGGCTCCTCCTGCGCCGCCAGCCCGTGCGCCGGCCCCGGCCCAAGTTGCCGCCCCGGCGCCGGCAACGACACCGAACGACGGTCATCTAATCGACCAGTTCCCCAACCAGGACGGTTGCTATGTCGTATTCACCAGTGAAGAGATGGGCAAGCACGCGAAGCGCAGGCTCCGCCGTGAGGTGAATGCCACCATGCCGGCAACTCCCCAGTTCATGCACTGGTTGGAGAAGCCGGTCACTTGGAGCTAGGCCGATCACCCTGCCGTGATGCCGGATCCCGGCAGCTACGCCTTGGTCCTTGATCCCACCATTGCCTCCAAGGAGCGAGCCTGCCGCTTCTTCCGGGTGCTGATAGATGGCAGCAGCAGCATCAACATTCTTTACCTCGACACGATGGACAAGCTGGGGCTGAAGGTAGAAGACCTGCAGGTGAGCCAGCCGGTTTTCCATGGCATCGTGCCTGGGAAATCCTGCTCCTCTATCGTCAAGATCACCCTTGACGTCCTCTTCGGCGGACCCGGCCACTTCTGCCGCGAGCGAGTGCTGTTCGAGGTTGTGGACCTCGCGAGCCCCTACCACGTGCTATTGGGCCGGCCGACCCTTGTCAGCTTCATGGCGGTTCCACATTACGCCTACCTCAAGCTCAAGATGCCGGGCCCCAAGGGAATCATCACCATCAAGGGTGACTACAAGATGTCGCTCGAGTGCGCTCGAGATGGTAGCCGGCTAGCCGAGGCTCTGGAAATCGCTGAGGAGAAGCGGCAGCTCGACCGGCTCATGGCCCTTGCGACCAGCCAGCCGGCCGTGCCGGCCCCTCCCTCGCAATTCACTGGCGAGGCCTCCTTCTAGCCGTCCAAAGACACCAAGCAAATCCCGCTCGACCCGGCCAACCCGGCTCAATGCGTCACGATCGGCTCCCGCCTTGACAGCAAATAGGAAGGTGAGCTCGTCGACTTCCTCCGTGAGAATCAGGACATCTTCGCATGGTCTCCCAAAGACATGCCAGGTGTTCCGAGGAAGTTCGCCGAGCACAAACTACACGTCCGGCCGGACGTCAAGCCGGTCAAGCAACCCCTGCGCCTCTTCTCCGAGGAGAAGTGGCGCACTATTAGAGAAGAGATTGCCTGGCTGCTCGTGGCCGGGTTTATCATTGAAGTGTTCCATCCGGACTGGCTGGCCAATCCAGTCCTGGTGCTGAAGAAGAACAAGACCTAGCGCATGTGCATCGATTACACTAGCCTGAACAAGGCATGTCCCAAGGACCCATTCGCCCTGCCGCGGATCGATCAAGTTATCGACTCCACGGCCGACTGCGACTTGCTGTCCTTCCTGGACGCCTACTCCGGCTACCACCAGATCAAGCTGGCCCCGGAAGACCGGCTCAAGACCTCCTTCATCACGCCCTTTAGGGCCTACTGCTACATCACCATGTCCTTCGGCCTGAAGAATGCAGGCGCCACCTTCCAACGGTGCATGCAGAAGTGCCTCCTGCCTCAGATAGGCAGGAACATCCACGTCTACGTCGACGACATCGTCGCCAAAACCAAGAAGCACTTCATCCTCCTCGACGATCTCCGGGAGACCTTCATGAACCTGCGTGAGTACAAGATCAAGCTCAACCCGGAGAAGTGTGTCTTCGGCATCCCAGCCGACCAACTCCTGGGTTTCTTCGTGTCCACTCGCGGCATCGAAGCTAACCCCGAGAAGATCGGCGTGATCGAGCACATGCGCAGGCCGACCTGGCTCCGCGACATCCAGAAGTTCACCGGCTGCCTTGCCTCGCTCAGCCGGTTCATCAGCCGGCTGGGAGAGAAGGCTCTGCCCCTCTACGGGTTCCTTCGCAAGACAGCTCTAACCGAGCCGGGTCAAACCAAGAGGCTGGGCATCTTAGACTGGCCTGACGAGGCAGACGAGGACTTTCGCGGCTTCAAGAAGGCTCTGACGCGCGCACCCATCCTGGCCGTGCCGTCTGAGAAGTAACCGCTGCTCGCCTACATCGCTGCAACCACCCGCGTCATCAGCGTCGTCCTGGTGGTCGAGCGGCCGGAGGAGGGCAAGTCCTTGCCAGTCCAACGGCCCGTCTACTACCTCAGCGAGGTCCTCTCCGCGTCCAAGCAGAACTACCCCCACTACCAAAAGATGTGTTACGACATATATTTCGCTGCCAAGAAGGTCAAGCAATACTTCCAAGAGCATACCATTATTGTGGTGAGCACGGCCCCGCTTGGCGAGATCATGAGCGTCCGGGACTCCACCGGCCGGATTGCCAAGTGGGTGATTGCCCTTGCCGATCATGAGATCCGGTATGAGCCAAGAACTACCATCAAGTCATAGGCTTTGGCGGATTTCCTTGTCGATTGGGCGGAGACGGAGTTCGTTCCGCCTCCCCAGACTCCACGCATTGGCGCATGCATTTCGACGGCTCAAAAATGAGGACCAGCCTGGGTGCCGGCATAGTCCTCTCCTCCCGAAAAGGTGATCAGCTCAAATTACGCCCTCCAGATCTACTTTGCCGCTTCCAACAACGTGGCGGAATATGAGGCCATCGTTCATGGCCTCCAGCTCGCCAAGGAGATCGGCATCAGGCGCATCCTCTGCTTCGGTAACTCCGACCTCGTGGTGCGGCAGGTCTCTGGTGAATGGGATGCCAGAGATGCCAACATGGCCAGCTACCGCTTCCTTGTACAACAGCTCACCGGCTCCTTCGAGGGCTGTGAGTTTCATCACGTCCCCCGAGCAGACAACGAGGCGGTGGATGCATTGGCGAAGATCGGCTCCACCCGACAGGCCATCCTAGCAGGCGTCTCCCTCGAACGGTTGCTCAAGCCGTCGATCAAACCGTCCCCAGAATCGGAGTCAATCTTCATGCCGGCAGGCGCCGCCGGCCCATCAACGGCTCGGACCACCTCCCCTGCAACTTCTCCGCCAGCTCTCGAACCGACGGCTGTCTAGCCGGTAGCGCTCGAGGCGGCTAGCCCCGGCGGCATGGCCGTCATGATGATCGTCGACCAACCAGCCTCGGGGGCTTCCGAGCCGGTCCCGGCGGCAGGCGGCCCAGCCCCAGGGGCTGATCAACCAGCCCCTGGGGCTCCCGGGCCGGCCGCCATCACGCCCTCTTCGTGGGCCCAACCCATCTTGGTGTTTCTTCTGCGAGGCGAGCTGCCTCCGGACGAGGCTCTGGCTAGGCAAATCTAGCGCCGGGCCTCGGCTTACGGCATCATCAACAACGAGCTCGTCCACCGCAGCACCACCGGCGTGTTTCAGTGATACGTCGAGCCAGAAATGGGCCTGGAGATCCTCCTCGACATTCACCAGGGCGAGTGCGGGCATCATGCCGCCTCCCGGACTCTGGTGTCCAAGGCTCTCCGCCACGGCTTCTACTGGCCCACGACTCTCGAGGCGGCCAAGAAGTTGGTCGACGAGTGCGAGGTCTGCCAATGCTTTAGCACGCAAAGCCGTCTGCAGGCGACGGCCCTCCAAACCATCCCCCTCTAGTGGCCTTTCGCCATAAGGGGGCTGGACATGGTGGGTCCATTCAAGACCGCTCGAGGCGGCATGACGCACTTGCTGGTGGCCGTTGACAAGTTCACCAAGTGGATCGAGGCGCGACCAATTAAGAAGCTGGGCAGCCCCACGACCGCCCGATTCATCGACGACATCATGGTACGCTACGACGTTCCCCATAGCATCATCATCGACAATGACACCAACTTCGCCAAGGGCGTGCTCGCACGTGTCTGCTCCAAGCAAGGGATCCGGCTTGACCTGGCCTTCGTCGCTCATCCACAGTCAAACAACCAGGTCGAGAGGGCAAATGGCCTCATCCTATCGGGCATCAAGCCCCGACTCGTGACGCCGTTGGTGAGGTCAGCCGGCTGCTGGATCGACGAGTTGCCGGCCGTCCTTTGGAGTCTTAGGACCACGCCGAACCGGTCAACCGACTATACTCCATTTTTCCTTGTGTACGGGTCCAAGGCGATCATCCCCACCGATGTCGAGTTCGATTCGCCTTGGGTCGCCCTATACACGGAAAAGGACGCCAAGGAGGCAAGAGAAGACGGCGTCGATCTACTCGAGGAAGCTCGTGAACTGGCCTTGAGCCGGACGGCCATCTACCAGCAGAAGCTCCGGCACTACCACAACAAGCGGATCTGGCCGCTCTCATTCCGCGAGGGGGATCTGGTCCTCAGGCGGATCCAGCGAACCGCCGGGCAGCACAAGCTGTCCTCCCCATGGGAAGGCCCGTTCATCATCAGCAAGGTGCTACACAACAACGCGTACTACCTGATAGACGCCCAGAAGCCACAGAAGCGCAGAAGAGACGCTTTCGGTGAAGAGACGGAGCGCCCATGGAACACGGCGCTCCTGCGCCCGTTTTACTGCTGAAGAGAATCAATGTATGTATGTACCCCCGTCCTTTTGGGCTTATGAATGCAATGGGCTCCCCAAGCCGGCTCTTGGGGAACGCCCCGTTACGTTTCTCTCAAAGTGTTCCTCACTCACTGGCTTCCCGGTCCGGCTCCGGGCCCGGGGGCTAGCCGGCTGGACCCAGCTACAGACCGGCTCCCGGCTGGCGGGCTGGCGGGGCCGAAGCCAAAGGGGAAAAGGAATAGAAATGGAAAGAATAAGGTGGGCAAAAAAGGGATAAGGATAGGGCGGCACGAGTCATAAGGCAAAACACGGATACTCATGGCATAAACATTAAGGATAAAATGGCCCACGGCCAGCATTCAGTTCATTACTCAAAACACCCCCAGTGGGTGGAATCAAGTCTTAAATGCAGGAACAAAGATAAAAAGGATGCCCGGGGGCTCAGGCCGCCGGCGCGTTGCCAGCCGGCGTGCCCTCAGGCGGCGCGTCTCGGGGCGGCTCGGTCCTCGCCCCGGAGGTGGTCGCAGCCTTCGGGTCGGCACCCTTGTCCTTCGAGGCGGGCTCCTCGGTCTCATCCGTCTCGCCGCTCGAGTCGGTGCTCTCGTCGGTGACTTCGACATCGTCCGGGCCTTGAGGGATGCCGAAGGAGTCCTCCGGCAGCGGCTCGCCGTCCTTGCCAAGGGGCGGCAGGAACTCATCCGCGTCAACGTATGACGCGAGCTCGTTGGCCCGCTGGACGGCGAAGTGGTACGCCGCCTCGCGCTCCGACTTCCGAGTCTCCTTCGAGGCGGCGAGGGAGCCCTTGACCTCCTCGAGCGTCTTCTCGAGGCGGGTCACGTCGCCTTGAAGGGCGGCGGTCCTTAGGGCGGCATCAGCCGCCTCCTTGACGGCCACCTCCCGGACTGCCACCTTCTTTGCCGCCTCGGCCTTGAGCCGGTCCCGGGCCGCCTCCCCGTCGATGAGCAGTGCGGCCAGCCGATCCGTCTCCCACGCGGCCATCTGGACGTCCTGCGTCAGCCGGTCCCGTTCGGCGACGAGCCCGACCTTCTCCCCCTGAAGGGCGGCCAGCTCGCCTGCAAGACACATCCAACGTCAACCGACTCCTGGGGGCTATGTGCCTCTCCTACAAAACGCAACCCACCTCGCACGCATGCCATCTCCTCCTCTAGACGGTAGGAGCCGTATTTACCGCGGTCATGGATGGTGACCGCCTCCGCAAAGAGCTTCTGCCGCTGGGAGGTGTCGTCCTATCACAAGAAAAAGAAGCCAGAGATCAAGAAGTGATTGAGGGAGATCCGGCCTGGCTGCCCGTCAGCCGGTCAGCCGGCCCGCATCTCAGGGGCTACACCCAGTGGGTGCGCTTGCGCGCCCCCACTAAAAACTCAAGGAAAGTTTCCTGCTTACCTCCACGCGCCAAAGGGCGGTGTCCGCCGCCTCCGCAAACCGGGCGAGCTCTTGCCAGCACTGGTCCAGGACGCTCCCCAGATCCACGAGGGAGGGGACCGGGCCGCCTACCGGGGAAGCCGGCAAGGCCAGCACGCTCGCCAGCACGTCCCAGTCCCGAGAGACCTCCTGCATCGACCGCAGGACCATTCGGGCTCGGTCGCCGTTGCCACCCGGACTCGCTGCTGCTCCGGCCACCGGGGGCGGGTTGATGACGGCAAGGGGCCGGGAGTCGCCTCCCGCCGGCCCCCCGCCCGGCACCGTCGCCGCCTCTTCTCCTGGCCGCTCTGGCGCGTCGGTCTCGCCAGAGGGCACCTTGACCTCCATGGCTGCCGCCTCCGGCGTCACCTTCGATGTTGCCTCCGGGGCCACCGGCACCTCCGGCACCTCGACCCGGACCGGTTCGGCTGCAGGCGGAGTCGCCTCCGGCACCTCAGGCCGTGTCGCCTCGGGAGCTGGCGCCGTCGCCACCTCCCTCGCCTGGACCGCCTCCTGCGCGGGCGGAGGCGCGGGCGGTCTGTAGCTGCCCCTCGTGGCTCGCTCGACGGGGGTCTCGACATGCAAGTGGACTCCGCTGCAGAGTCCGAGGCCTACGGAGGCTCGGTCGACCCGCTTCGCTGCCGGCCGCTCGAGGTCCCGGAGTGCACGACCCCTCCCCGTGTCCCGGACTGAGAGGCTCGCAGCTCCGCGAGCCTCCTTTTCTCCTCCCGCTGGGTGGCCGCGTATTCGCGGGCCAGCCGGCCGGCAGCGTCCGTCTGCTCCCCCAGTGCCTCCTCCTCATGAAGCTCGATCGGGTCGGTGCAACGCCCAAGGGCTGGTCATCGACCGGCTCGCGAGGCAACAACAACAAAGAAAACTAGCGCGAGGATGAAAGAACTTACGCAATGAAAAGGGTAGAGCCCGCTTGGCACGAGGCGGTGGCTTCCGCGCGGCCTCCTTGGTCCGCTTCGGGCCAGGCGTCCCCTCGTGGGCCGGCCTCTTCCCCCGCTTGGCCGGTTTGGCTGCCGGGCCTCGAGCCGGCCGCTCCTTGCTCCTTCGGTCCTGGCGCGCCGCGGGAGGAGGCCCGTCTAGGATTATCAAATCGTCATCATCATAATCATCGTCGTCATCTGTCCATTTCACGGATGGAGGGGGCAAGAGGGAACTCACCAGCTCCACTGGGTTCCCCGACTGCGCTGGACCCTTCGGCTCCAATAGGAGCGCCGCCTCGCGGATCCGCCGGCTCGTCGGCCCCGCCCGAGGAGTCCACTCCTTCCTCCGTGGGACCTCCCGTTTGGAAGTCTTCGGAGTCGGAGTCCTCGCGCTTTGCTTTCAAGATTTGCGGGTGCGGGTCGTCCGACGTGTTCTATCGTACCAGCAGCTGCGGTCAGCACGTCAACATGAGTTCTCCAGCCGGCTGCCGGCTGGGGAATAACATACAAGAGAAAAACCGCCTTGACAAAAGACTCACCAGGGGAGGTCGGTTGATGCGGTCATACGGCTCCATGCCGAAGGACCACGAGGCGGGCTTCAGCTTGAACGTCGTGAGGGCGTTCACCCGCTTCGCCACCTGAGCTGGCGTCAGCTCAACGGTGGACTGTCGGCAGGGGTCGTGCCGACCGGACATGTCGCAGATCCGGTGTGGCCTCATCTGGAGAGGCGACACCCGGCGCAAGATGAAGGCTGCCACCAGGTCGGCGGCGACCAGTCCCTCGGTGCTCTTCAGCTGCGTGAGCCGGGCCAGCTTGTCCAAGGCCACACCACGTGGGGCAGGCCCCAGCCAGTTCTGCTGGGAGGACTGCCGGTTCTCGAAGGGCGGCAGCCAGATGAAATCCATTCTCGAGTCGACGTTCTTCACGTAGAAGAACGTCCGGTGCCACCCCTTGACGGAGTCGATCAAAGAAAGAGGGGGAAAGCGAGCAATGCCGTGGTAGCACACCACCATGCCACCGCATGCGTCGCTCTTCAGAGGCTTAAGATAAAAGAGGGCATTGAAAAGCTCGAGGAAGGGGAGAATGCCATGGTACCCCTCGCACAACGCCACGAAGGCAGAGAGGTACAAGATCGAGTTCGGACCAAGGTGGTGAGGTTGGAGGTCGAACATGTCAAGAAGAAGACGGAAAAAGAGGCTCATCGGAAGGCCGAAGCCCCGAGAGAAGTGCCAGAGGAACACGACGCGTTCCCCTGGCTGCGGCGCCGACGCTACCTCGCTGCCCGGCGCGTGAGCGGCCACCCGCTCCGCCGACGGCAGCATTCGTGCCTTGCGCAGCTCGGCGATGTCGGCCTCGGTGACAAAGGAGCCACCCCAGCTACCGCCGCGTCCGCCGGCCATCGCGGAGGCATTGCGACGTGCGGGCGCGGGCGCGAGTTCGGGCACGGCGACGTGTGGAGAAGAAAGAGCAACAACGAAGGAAGGCAGCGAGGAGGCAAGGAGGGCGCAGGTACCTCCGCCTCCTGCCCTTCCTCCTCTTTTATAGGCGAGGCCACAATTGGGGACGTGGGATCGTTTGTGCCCACTCCCCCCGGAAACCCCGCGCGAGTGGGTGGCCCCGGGCCGTAACTGCCGCTTCGGGGCGCAGAGGATCCGGCCCTAGCCCCGAGGCCTATTGAGCTACGCCTAGGTCCTAGCGGGCTAGGCCCAGGCAACGTCCTGTCTCCCCGCGTGTGCGGGACCCATCGCATCATTATGTGCCGCGTAGCGAGTCGCATGCCGGCGCGGGTCCCGGGGCGGCGCGCCGGAACCCGAGGCATCGGGACCGACGACTGACCCGACTGCCCCTTCACCTTCGAGCCGGAGGCGGGTGGAGCTGAGGGGAAGCCGCCGGCTCCCCACCATCCACCGGACACGGGCCACCGCCAGCTTCGGGGGCTACTGACGGGGTTTATACCCCCAGGTAGGCTAAAGCGACGGGGTCCTCTCCCCCTTCGCTTCGAAGAAAAACTATGCGGCCGGCTAGACGTGGCCGTCCAGAGGGCGCCCAACGCAAACCAGCACTAGCTGGCGCCCCAGCCGGCTGGTTAAGCAGCCGGTTGGGCCCTCGGCTGGCCGGTTGAGTAGCCGGCCGCCCACAGGCCGGCTCCTCCGTTGACTTTGGGATGAAAGTGCCCCATCCAGTCCCTCTGTCCGTGGGTACGACGATGCGACGCGACCAGCACGACGGGCGGCCCTGTGGCTACAATGGCCGCTTACGCCACGTTGTGCATGGCTACAGTTCGACCGTCCCAGCCGCTGACCCCGGTGAGTGCGACCGGGCGGGGGAACAATGCTGGCACGCCCTTGCCACTCGATTACCTGTCCCGACATGGCTACAGTGCCACCGACCGTACCCGAGACTTCGGCCGGCTGGCGTTAGATGACGCTCCCCCTAGCGACCCGTGCCGGGGCAGGTGGTCAAGGACCAATCGCAGAGCCGGTTGGCGGGCCCCAACGGGAGATGGGACCGCTCGGCCGGCAGGCCCCGCCCACGACGAGACAACACAAGCAGCGGGACCCTCTGGCCGGCCGGAGAGGCTGCCAGCCGGGTCCCTGCACTTTGGTACTTATAGCATATTGTAAGAGTGAGGGGGTTGGCCTATAAAACCCCCCGAGCCCCCCATGCAATGGGGAGGGACGGACAAAAAACATATACACTCATGCTCACATCCACGAAACTCTCATCATAGCGGAGGAAGACGAGCCGGCTGCTCGTTCTTCCTCCTCTAGACACAGCTCCAGGAGCATCGCTGTGAACATACCCATCCATCCAAAGAAACCAAGCAGGACTAGGGGTGTTACCTCCCTTGGAGGGCCCCGAACCTGGGTACATCGTGTGTCATCACCTCTTGTGCCCAATCTCGCACCCGGAGCCCATCGGCGTCCTTTGGCCCCAACACCTTCGATAAGCCACCCCATGGCATTTGTCGTGAGAAAACGACGACAATGCATACTACCTAATAGACGCCCAGAAGCCACACAAGCGCAAAAGAGATGCCTCCAGTGAGGAGACGGAGCAACCATGGAATGCAGTGCTCCTCCGCCCATTTTACTGCTGAAAAGACCAATGTATGTATGTATCCCTACACTTTTGGGCTTATGAATGCAATGGGTGCCCTAGGCCGGCTCTTGAGGCATGCCCTGTTTTGCTTCCCTCAAAGATTTCCTCGCTCACCGGCTCCCCGACCCGGCTCCCGGGCTCGGTGGCTCGCCGGCTGGTCCTAGGTCACTTCTCTCAAAAATTGGCTAAGTAGTGTGAGCTGGGCAAACTCTCCCACCCCTCCCAGCTATAGATCCGGCTCCCGGCTATCCGGCTGACGAGCCTCAGGGCGGCAAGGCTTGGCTCACGCGAAAGATCAATCGAAAGGAGATACCAGCTAGGCCCAGCCGGACCACCACCTCACCTCTGCCACTCTACTTATCCCGAAAAGCTCTCGCGTTTCCTACGTTCTGAATTGGCTCCCTCGAGGCGGACACCCCGACCCAGCTATAGACCGACTCCCGGCTGCCGGGCTGGTGGGGTCAAAACCAAAGGGGAAAGGGGGGGGGGATTGAAAAGAACCAAGAGGGCGAAAAAGGATAAGGACAAGTTGGCACGAGTAATAAGGCAAACACACTAAGTATTCACAGTACAATTGTTAAGACAAAAGTGGCCCACGGCTAGCATGCTTCATTACATAAGACCCCCAGTGGGTGGACTTGAGCCTAACTTGCAGGAGAAAAAAAAAGATAAAGATGCCCGGGGGCTCAGGCCACCGACGTGTCGCCAGCCGGGGTGCCCCCAGTCGGCGCATCGCTGGGCGGCTCGACTCCCATCCCGGAGGTGGCTGCGGCTTTCGGGTCGGCTTCCTTGGCCTTCAAAGTGGTCTCCATGGTCCCAGTCGTCTCGCTGCTCGAATCGGTGCTCTCGTCGGCAACCTCCTCGTCCATTGGGCCTTGGGGGATGCCGAAGGAGTCTTCTAGCACCGGCTCACCGTCCTCGCCAAGCGCCGACAGGAACTCGTCCACGTCAACGTACGACGCAAGCTCGTTGGCCCGACGGACAAGGGCCGGCTCACGGGCCTCCTGCTCCTCGGCCGGCTCGTCCCGCATGGTGGCCAGCCGGCCCAAGTCCACATCGCGATACCATGACATGACGAACCGGAGCACCATCTGTGCGTCGGCTCGGGCTGCTGATGCCTTCCAGGCCTTGAGCCGGGCCACAACCTACTCCAGCCACAAGGCCACGCGGTTCACTGGAGCTCCCCCGTGGCCCGGCCAGAGAGCGGTGATGATCTCCTTTCCAACCGTCTTCAGCCGCTCCACGCTCCACTCGAGGTGGGTCAACTGGTATTCAATGGCGACCCCAAGCTCATCCACATCCCACGTGGCGTCCTCCCCGATGGAGCGCCTGCGCTCCCGAAGGTATTCCCGGTGCTCCTCGACGGCGCACTTAACGCGGTGCTGAGTTTCTGGGAAGCGCCCTGGGAGAAAGGGGAAGAAGAGGAAAGAAGGGCAAATCAAACACAAGAACTAGCAAAGAAAAAAGCAACCGGCTGGAGAATGGAAAAATGGGCACTTACCTTCAATGGCGTCATCCACGCCTATGGTGAAGTTGAGCGACGCTTTCCGCTCCGACGCCAGTGCCGCCTCCGATTTGGCGAGGGAGCCCTTGACCTCCTCGAGCGACCTCTCGAGGCGGGTCACCTCGTCTTGGAGGGCGGTGGTCCTCCGGGTGGCGTCGGCCGCCTCCTTGACGTCCGTCTCCTTGGCCGCCACCTCCTTCACCATGGTGGCCTTGAGGCGGTCTTGGTCCGGCTCCCCATCAGCTAGCAGTGCGGCCTGCCGGTATTTCTCCTATGTGGCCGCCTGGACATCTTGCGCCAGCCAGTCCCGCTCGAAGACGAGCCCGGTCTTCTCATCCAGGAGGGCGGTCAGATCACCTGCAAGACAGGGCAGGCTTCAGTCGGCTCTCGGGGGCTACATATGTTGGAAATATGCCCTAGAGGCAATAAATAAAGTGTTTATTATTATATTTCCTTGTTCATGATAATCGTTTATTATCCATGCTATAATTGTATTGATTGGAAACACATTACATGTGTGGGTAAATAGAGAACACTTTGTCCCTAGTATGCCTCTAGTGAACTAGCTCATTGGTCAAAGATGGTCAAGGTTTCCTAGCCATTGACATGTGATGTCATTTGATAAAGGGATCACATCATTAGGAGAATGATGTGATGGAAAAGACCCACACTACAAATGTAGCATATGATCGTGTCAGTTTATTGCTACTGTTTTCTACATGTCAAGTATATGTTTCTATGACCATGAGATCATGCAACTCACGGACACCGGAATAGTGCCTTGTGTGTATCAAACGTCGCAACGTAACTGGGTGACTACAAAGGTGCTCTACAGGTATCTCCGAGGGTTTCTATTGGGTTAGCATGGATCAAGACTGAGATTTGTTACTGTTGGAAATATGCCCTAGAGGCAATAATAAAATGGTTATTATTGTATTTCCTAGTTCATGATAATTGTCTATTGTTCATGCTATAATTGTGTTAACCGGAAACCGTAATACATGTGTGAACACATAGAACACAACAAGTTCCTAGTGAGCCTCTAGTTGGCTAGCTCGTTGATCAATAGATGGTCATGGTTTCATGACCATGGACATTGGATGTCGTTGATAACGGGATCACATCATTAGGAGAATGATGTGATGGACAAGACCCAATCCTAAGCATAGCACAAGATCGTGTAGTTCGTTTTTTGAAGCATTTCAATGTCAAGTATCGTTTCCTTAGACCATGAGATTGTGCAACTCCCGGATACCGTAGGAATGCTTTGGCTGTGCCAAACGTCACAACGTAACTGGGTGGCTATAAAGGTGCACTACGGGTATCTCCGAAAGTGTCTGTTGGGTTGGCACGAATCGAGACTGGGATTTGTCACTCCGTGTGACGGAGAGGTATCTCTGGGCCCACTCGGTAAGACATCATCATAATGAGCTAAACGTGACTAAGGAGTTAGCCACGGGATGATGTGTTACGGAACGAGTAAAGAGACCTGTCGGTAACGAGATTGAACAAGGTATAGGGATACCGATGATCTAATCTCGGGCAAGTATCATACCAATAGACAAAAGGGAATTGCATACGGGATTGATTGAATCCCCGACATCGTGGTCCATCCGATGAGATCATCGTGGAGCATGTGGGAGCCAACATGGGTATCCAGATCCCGCTGTTGGTTATTGACCGGAGAGGTGTCTCGGTCATGTCTACATGTCTCCCGAACCCGTAGGGTCTACACACTTAAGGTTCGATGACGCAAGGGTTATAGGGAAATGGTATACGTGATTACTGAAGGTTGTTCAGAGTCCCGGATGTCACGAGGAGCTTTGGAATGGTCCGGAGGTAAAGATTGATATATAGGAAGTCCAGTTTTGGTCACCGGAAAGTTTTCGGGCTCATCAGTAGTGTATCGGGAGTGCCGGGAGGGTGCCGGAGGACCCCCAGGAGGGGTGTGACGACCATGGGACTTCGTGGGCCCTTAGAGGAGGTGTACCAGCCCTTAGTGGGCTGGCCAAGTCCTTCCGGAAAGGCCCATGCGGCTGGAGATAAGGAGATAGGGCAAAGGAGTTTGAAGAGGAGGAGATCCACCTCCCTTGTGGGAGGTGGATGCTCCCCCAAGTTCGGCCGAACCTCTCCTCCTTGGAGGAGGGGCCAAGGGAGCCCTCCCTCTCCCTCCTCCTATATATATGCAAGGGTTTGGGATGATTTGAGATGACGACTTCTCTCTCTCTCGGCACAGCCCTAACTTTCTTCTTCCTCCTCCGCAACGCTTAGGCGAAGCCTTGCCGGAATACCTTGCTACTCCACCACCACCACGCCGTCGTGCTGCTATTGGAGCCCTTCCCAACCTCTCCTTCCTCCTTGCTGGATCAAGGCGTAGGAGACGTCACCGGGCTGTACGTGTGTTGAACGCGGAGGCGCCGTTGTTCGACGCTAAGATCGGAATCCACCAGGATCTGAATCGCTGTGAGTACGACTCCACCAACCGCGTTCTTGTAACGCTTCCGCTTAGCGATCTTCAAAGGTATGAAGATGCAATCTCTCCCCACTCGTTGCTGGTTTCTCCATAGATAGATCTTGGTGATACGTAGGAATTTTTTTGATTTACTACTACGTCTCCCAACAGTTGTATCAGAGCCAGGTTTATGCATAGAATCTATGCACGAGTAGAACACAAGATGTTGTGGGCGTCAATTTTGTTAATATGCTTACCACTACTAGTCTTATCTTGATTCGACGATATTGTGGGATGAAGCGGCCTGGACCAACTTTACACGTACGCTTACGTGAGACTGGTTCCACCGCCTGACATGCACTTGTTGCATAAGGTGGCTAGCGGGTGTCTGTCTCTCCCACCTTAGTCGGATTGGATTCGATGAAAAGGGTCCTTATGAAGGGTAATAGCAATTGGCATATCACGTTGTGGTTTTGGCGTAGGTAAGAAACATTCTTGCTAGAAACCTATAGCAACCACGTAAAAACTTAAAACTACAAACTAGAGGACGTCTAACTTGTTTTTGCAGCATATGCCTTGTGATGTGATATGGCCAAAGAATGTGATGTGATGCATTGTGATGTATGTGATTGATCATGTTCTTGTAATAGGATTCACGACATGCATGTCAATGAGTATGACAACCGGCAGGAGCCATAGGAGTTGTCTTATTTTGTTGTATGACCTGCGTGTCAATCATAAACGCCATGTAATTACTTTACTTTATTGCTAAACGTTAGCCATAGTAGTAGAAGTAATAGTTGCCGAGACAACTTCATGAAGACACAATGATGGAGATCATGATGATGGAGATCATGGTGTCGTGCCGGTGACAGTGATGATCATGGTACCCCAAAGAGGGAGATCAAAGGAGCAAGATGATATTGGCCATAGCATGTCACTATATTGATTGCATGTGATGTTTATCATGTTTACATCTTATTTGCTTAGAACGACGGTAGTAAATAAGACGATCTCTCAATAAAATTTCAAGAGAAGTGTTCACCCTAACTATGCACCGTTGCTAAGGATCATCGTTCCGAAGCACCACGTGATGATCGGGTGTGATAGGTTCTAACGTTCACATACAACGGGTGTAAGCCAGATTTACACACGCGGAACACTTAGGTTGACTTGACGAGCCTAGCACGTACAGACATGGCCTCGGAACACGGAAGACCGAAAGGTCGAACATGAGTCGTATAGAAGATACGATCAACATGGAGATGTTCACCATGGATGACTAGTCCGTCTCACGTGATGATCGGACACGGGCTAGTTGACATGGATCATGTGTCACTTGGATGACTAGAGAGATGTCTTTCTAAGTGGGAGTTCATTAAATAATTTGATTATGTGAACTAAATTATCATGAACTTAGTCTAAAATTATCTTTACAATCTATATTGTAGATCCAATGGCCAACGCGAATGTCACCCTCAATTTCAACGCGTTCCTAGAGAAAACCAAGCTGAAAGATGATGGAAGCAACTATGCGGACTCGGTCCGTGGCTTGAGGATCATCCTCATAGCTTCCAAGAAATTGTATGTCCTTGATGCACCACTAGGTGACCCATCCCTTCTCCCAGCAGAGCAAGACATTGTGAACGCTTGGCATTCTCGTTGCAATGATTACTCCCTTGTTCAGTGCGGCATGCTTTACAGTTTAGAACCAGGGCTCCAAAAGCGTTTTGAGCAACATGGAGCATATGAGATGTTCCAAGAGCTGAAACTGGTTTTCCAAGCTCATGCCCGGGCGAGAGATATGACGTCTCCGACAAGTTCTTCAGCTGTAAGATGGAGGAGAATAGTTCTATCAGTGAGCACATCCTCAAGATGCCTGGGCTACACAACCACTTGACTCAGCTGGGAGTTAATCTCCCGGATGACTCGATCATTGACAGAATCCTCCAGTCGCTTCCACCTAGCTACAAGAGCTTTGTGATGAACTACAATATGCAAGGGATGGATAAGTCCATTCCTGAGTTGTACTCGATGCTGAAATCAGCAGAGGTCGAGATCAAAAAGGAGCATCAAGTGTTGATGGTGAATAAGACCACTAGTTTCAAGAAAGGCAAGGGTAAGAAGAGCTTCAAGAAGGACGGCAAAGCTGTTGCCGCGCCCGGTAAGCAAGTTGCCAGGAAGAAGAAGAACAAGAATGGACCCAAGCCTGAGACTGAGTGTTTTTATTGCAAGGGTATCGGTCACTGGAAGCGGAACTGCCCCAAGTACTTAGCGGATAAGAAGGACGGCAACGTTAAAGGTATATGTGATATACTTGTTATTGATGTGTACCTAACCAGCGCTCGTAGTAGCTCCTGGGTATTTGATACCGGTGCAGTTGCTCACATTTGTAACTCCAAGCAGGAGCTACGGAATAAGCGGAGGCTGGCAAAGGACGAGGTGACGATGCGCATCGGTAATGGTTCCTAGGTCGATGTGATCGCCGTCGGCACGCTACCTCTACATCTACCTTAGGGATTAGTGTTAAACCTTAATAATTGTTATTTAGTACCAGCTTTGAGCATGAACATTGTGTGTGGATCTCGCTTGATGCGAGATGACCACTCATTTAAATCTGAGAATAATGGTTGTTCTATTTATATGAGAGAAATGTTTTATGGTCATGCCCCGCTGGTCAATGGTTTATTTTTGATGAATCTCGAACGTGATGTTACACATGTCCATAGTGTGAGTACCAAAAAGTGTAAGGTTGATGACGATAGTCCCACTTACATGTGGCACTGCCGCCTTGGTCATATTGGTGTCAAACGCATGAAGAAGCTCCATACCGATGGACTTTTGGAGTCTCTTGATTTCGAATCATTTGACACGTGCGAACCATGCCTCATGGGCAAGATGACCAAGACTCCGTTCTCCGGAACAATGGAGCGAGCAACTGACTTGTTGGAAATAATACATACCGATGTATGCGGTCCAATGAGTGTCGAGGCTCGTGGTGGCTACTGTTATGTTCTCACCCTCACTGATGACTTGAGTAGATATGGGTATGTCTACTTAATGAAACATAAGTCTGAAACTTTTGAAAGGTTCAAGGAATTTTAGAGTGAGGTAGAGAATCAACGTGACAGGAAAATAAAGTGCCTACGATCTGATCGAGGCGAAGAATATTTAAGTCACGAGTTTGGCATGCACCTAAGGAAATGTGGAATTCTTTCACAACTCACGCCGCCTGGCACACCTCAGCGAAATGGTGTGTCTGAACGTCGTAATCGCTCTCTATTAGATATGGTACGATCTATGATGTCTCTTACCGACTTACCGCTATCATTTTGGGGATATGCATTAGAGACTGCTGCATTCACTTTAAATAGGGCACCGTCAAAATCCGTTGAGACGACACCGTATGAATTATGGTTTGGCAAGAAACCTAAGCTGTCGTTTCTAAAAGTTTGGGGATGCGATGCTTATGTGAAGAAACTTCAACCTGAGAAGTTCGAACCCAAAGCGGAAAAGTGCGTCTTCATAGGATATCCCAAAGAGACTATTGGGTATACCTTCTACCTACGATCCGAGGGCAAAGTCTTTGTTGCCAAGAATGGATCCTTTCTCGAGAAAGAGTTTCTCTCGAAAGAAGTAAGTGGGAGGAAAATAGAGCTTGATGAGGTAACTGTACCTTCACTCGAACCGGAGAGTAGCGCAACACAGGAAGTTGTTTCTGTGGAGCCTACACTGGCTGGAGAGGAAGTTAATGATGATGATCATGAAACTTCAGATCAAGTTACTATTGAACGTCGAAGGTCCACTAGGACACGTTCCGCACCAGAGTGGTACGGCAACCCTGTCATGGAGATCATGTTGTTAGACAACAGTGAACCTTCGAACTATGGAGAAGCAATGGCGGGCCCGGATTCCAACAAATGGCTTGAAGCCATGAAATCTGAGATAGGATCCATGTATGAGAACAAAGTGTGGACTTTGGTGGACTTGCCTAATGATAAGCGAGCCATTGAAAATAAATGGATCTTTAAGAAGAAGACTGACGCGGATGGTAATGTAACCATCTATAAGGCTCGGCTTGTCGCTAAGGGTTATCGACAAGTTCACGGAATTGACTACGATGAGACTTTCTCACCCGTAGCGATGTTGAAGTCTGTCCGAATCATGTTAGCAATTGCCGCATTTTATGATTATGAGATCTGGCAAATGGACGTCAAAACGGAATTCCTTAATGGTTTCCTTAAGGAAGAACTGTATATGATGCAGCCGGAAGGTTTTGTCGATCCTAAAGATGCTAACAAAGTATGCAAGCTCCAGCGCTCCATCTATGGGCTGGTGCAAGCATCTCGGAGTTGGAACATTCGCTTTAATGAGGTGATTAAAGCGTTTGGGTTTGTATAGGTTTATGGAGAACCTTGTATTTACAAGAAAGTGAGTGGGAGCTCTATAGCATTTCTCATATTATATGTGGATGACATACTGATAATGGGGAATGATATAGAACTCTTGGAAAGTGTAGAGGCCTACTTGAATAAGTGTTTTTCAATGAAGGACCTTGGAGAAGCTGCTTACATATTAGGTATTAAGATCTATAGAGATAGATCGAGATGCCTCATAGGTCTTTCACAAAGCACATACCTTGAAAAGATATTGAAGAAGTTCAATATGGATCAGTCCAAGAAGGGGTTCTTGCCTGTGTTACAGGGTGTGAGATTGAGTACGACTCAATGCCCGACCATGGCGAAAGATAGAGAAGAGATGAGTGTCATCCCCTATGCTTCAGCCATAGGCTCTATTATGTATGGCATGCTGGGTACCAGACCTGATGTGAACCTTGCCATAATTTTGGTAGGGAGGTACCAAAGTGATCCCAGAGAGGAACACTGGAAAGCGGTCAAGAATATCCTAAAGTACCTGAAAAGGACAAAGGACATGTTTCTCGTATATGGAGGTGCCGAAGAGCTCGTCGTAAAGGGTTTGGGCGATGCTAGCTTCGACACAGATGCGGATGACTCCAAGTCGCAAACCGGATACGTGTATGTTTTGAACGGAGGGGCAGTCAGCTGGTGCAGCAGCAAGAAAAGCGTCGTGGCGGCATCTACATGTGAAGCGGAATACATAGCTTCTTCGGAAGCAACAAAGGAAGGAGTCTGGACGAAGGAGTTCATCACCGACCTAGGAGTAATTCCAAGCGCGTCGGGCCCGATGACTCTATTCCGTGACAACACTGGAGCTATTGCCTTTGCGAAGGAGCCCACGTTTCACAAGAAGACAAGACACATCAACCGCCGCTTCAACTCCATCCGTGATTACATTCAGGAGGGAGATATAGATATTTGTAAAGTGCATACGGATCTGAATGTCGTAGATCCGTTGACTAAACCTCTCTCACGAGCAAAACATGATCAACACCAGAATGCTATGGGTGTTCAATTCATCACAATGTAACTAGATTATTAACTCTAGTGCAAGTGGGAGACTGTTGGAAATATGCCCTAGAGGCAATAATAAAATGGTTATTATTGTATTTCCCAGTTCATGATAATTGTCTATTGTTCATGCTATAATTGTGTTAACCGGAAATCGTAATACATGTGTGAATACATAGAACACAACAAGTTCCTAGTGAGCCTCTAGTTGGCTAGCTCGTTGATCAATAGATGGTCACGGTTTCATGACCATGAACATTGGATGTCGTTGATAACGGGATCACATCATTAGGAGAATGATGTGATGGACAAGACCCAATCCTAAGCATAGCACAAGATCGTGTAGTTCGTTTGCTGAAGCATTTCAATGTCAAGTATCGTTTCCTTAGACCATGAGATTGTGCAACTCCCGGATACCGTAGGAATGCTTTGGGTGTGCCAAATGTCACAACGTAACTGGGTGGCTATAAAGATGCACTACGGGTATCTCCGAAAGTGTCTGTTGGGTTGGCACGAATCGAGACTGGGATTTGTCACTCCGTGTGACGGAGAGGTATCTCTGGGCCCACTCGGTAAGACATCATCATAATGAGCTCAATGTTACTAAGGAGTTAGCCACGGGATTATGTTTTACGGAACGAGTAAAGAGACTTGCCGGTAACGAGATTGAACAAGGTATAGGGATACCGACGATCTAATCTCGGGCAAGTATCATACCGATAGACAAAGGGAATTGCATACGGGATTGATTGAATCCCCGACATCGTGGTTCATCTGATGAGATCATCGTGGAGCATGTGGGAGCCAACATGGGTATCCAGATCTCGCTGTTGGTTATTGACCAGAGAGGTGTCTCGGTCATGTCTACATGTCTCCCGAACCCGTAGGGTCTACACACTTAAGGTTCGATGACGCCAGGGTTATAGGGAAATGGTATACGTGATTACTGAAGGTTGTTCAGAGTCCCGGATGAGATCTCGGACGTCACGAGGAGCTCCGAAATGGTCCGGAGGTAAATATTGATATATAGGAAGTCCAGTTTTGGTCACCGGAAAGTTTTCGGGCTCATCGGTAGTGTACCGGGAGTGCCGGGAGGGTGCCGGAGGACCCCCGGGAGGGGTGTGACGACCATGGGACTTCGTGGGCCCTTAGAGGAGGTGTACCAGCCCTTATTGGGCTGGCCAAGTCCTTCCGGAAAGGCCCCTGTGGCTGGAGATAAGGAGATAGGGCAAATGAGTTTGAAAAGGAGGAGATCCACCTCCCTTGTGGGAGGTGGACTCTCCCCCTAGTTCGGCCGAACCTCTCCTCCTTGGAGGAGGGGCCAAGGCAGCCCTCCCTCTCCCTCCTCCTATATATATGCAAGGGTTTGGGCTGATTTGAGACGATGACTTCTCTCTCTCTCGGCGCAGCCCTACCCTTCTTGTTTCTCCTCCGCAGCGCTTAGGCGAAGCCCTGCCGGAATACCTTGCTACTCCACCACCACCACGCCGCCGTGCTGCTGTTGGAGCCCTTCCCAACCTCTCCTTCCTCCTTGCTGGATCAAGGTGTAGGAGACTTCACCGGGCTGTACGTGTGTTGAACGCGGAGGCGCCGTTGTTCGGCGCTAAGATCGGAATCCACCGCGATCTGAATCGCCGCGAGTACGACTCCACCAACCGCGTTCTTGTAACGCTTCCGCTTAGAGATCTTCAAAGGTATGAAGGTGCAATCTCTCCCCACTCGTTGCTGGTTTCTCCATAGATAGATCTTGGTGATACATAGGATTTTTTTTTGATTTACTACTACGTCTCCCAACAGTTACTCTGTGTGACGGAGAGGTATCTCAGGGCCCACTCGGTAATACAACATCACAATAAGCCTTGCAAGCAATGTGACTAAGTTTTAGTCACGGGATCTTGTATTACGGAACGAGTAAAGAGACTTGCCGGTAACGAGGTTGAACTAGGTATGGAGATACCGACGATCGAATCTCGGGCAAGTAACATACCGAAGAACAAAGGGAACATCATACGGGATTAACTAAATCCTTGACATAGAGGTTCGACCGATAAAGATCTTAGTAGAATATGTAGTAACCAATATGGTCATCCAGGTCCCGCTATTGGTTATTGATCGTAGAGGTGTCTCGGTCATGTCAACATAGTTCTCGAACCCGGAGGGTCTGCACACTTAAGGTTTGGTGACGTTTCGGTAGTATAGAGTTATGCATGGTGGTGATCGAAGGTTGTTAGGAGTCTCGAATGAGATCCCGGACATCACGAGGAGCTCCGGAATGGTCCGTAGGTAAATATTCATATATAGGAAGTCCTCTTTTGGTCGCCGGAAATGTTTTGGGCTCATCGGTAATGTACTGGGACTGCCGGTAGTGTACTGGGAGATCACCGGGAGGGGTATTTCGACCCAAGAGGCTTCATGGGCTGTGGGAGAGTGAATACCAGCCCTTTGTGGGCTTGTGGAAGTCCCACACAAGGCCCATGCAGCTAGGGAAAGAAAAGCCCAAAGGGAAAAGTGGAAAAAAGGCAAAAAGGGGAGGAATCCTAGTCCTACTAGGATTGGAGGAGGAGTCCTCCTCTCCTCCCCTCTTCGGCTGAACCAAAGGAGGCTTGGCCCTTGCGCAAAGGCCTCTCCTCCCTCCCTCCTATATATACTGGTGATTTTAGGGTTTTTGGACTAGATTTTCAGCCACGTGCTACCCGTTCCTCCAGTGCATAGTTTCTCCTCTAGATCGGATTTCTACAGTGCTTAGGCGAAGCCCTGCCGGAATAGCTCCACCACCATCGCCGGAGCACCATCACGCTGCCGGAGAACTCTTCTACCTCTCCGCTCCCTCTTGCTGGATCAAGAAGGCGGAGATCGTCATCTAGCTGTACGTGTGCTGAACACGGAGGTGTCGTCCGTTCGGTGCTTGATCGGGACGGATCGTGATTGGATCGCGGGACGCTCGGCGATTTGGATCACGAAGACGTTCAACTACACCAACCGCATTTCTTAACGCTTCCCGCTTAGCGATCTACAAGGGTATGTAGATCTAGTCTCCCTCTCGTAGATGCTCATCACCATGGATAGGTCTTGCGTGAACGTAGGAAATTTTTTGTTTCCCATGCGACGTTGCCCAACAGTGGCATCATGAGCTAGGTCTATGTGTAGATCAGATCTCGAGTACAACACAAAGAGTTTGTGGGCGTTGATGCTTAGATTGCTTCCTCCCTTGGTCGTGTTTTGGTTCAACGGTATTGTGGGATGAAGCGGCTCGGACAAACATTACTCGTACGCTTACGAGAGACCGGTTCCCTCAACTACAACTTGTTGCAAAAGATGGCTGGCGGGTGGCAGTTTCTCCTACTTTAGTTGGATCGGATTCGACACAGGCGGTCCTTGAGAAGGTTGAAAAGCAAATAATGTATCACCATTGTGGTTTATGCGTAGGTGAGAATTGTTCTTGCTAGATACCCGTAGCAGCCACGTAAAACATGCAACAACAATTAGAGGACGTCTAACTTGTTTTTGCAGGGTATGTTGTGATGTGATATGGACAATTACGTGATGTGATATATGTGATGTATGAGATGATCATGTGTTGTATAGAATATCACGACTTGCATGTCGATGAGTATGGCAACCGGCAGGAGCCATAGGGTTGTCTTTAATTATTGTATGGCCTGCGTGTCAGTCATTAAGCGCTATGTAATGCTTTACTTTATCGCTAAACATTAGCAATAGTAGTACAAGCATGATGGGCGCGACAACCCCGTTGGCGACACATTGATGGAGATCAAGATGATGGAGATCATGGTGTCGTGCCGGTGACGATGGAGATCATGCCGGTGCTTTCAAGATGGAGATCAAAAGCACAAGTTCATGGCCATATCATGTCACTTATGATTTGCATGTGATGTTAACCCTTTTATGCACCTTGTTTTGCTTAGGACGACGGTAGCATTATAAGGTGATCCCTCACTTAAATTTCAAGATGAATTGTGTTCTCCCCGAGTGTGCACCATCGCGAAAGTTCGTCGTGTCGAGACACCACGTGATGATCGGGTGTGATAGACTCTACGTTCACATACAACGGGTGCAAGCCAGTGTTGCACATGCAGAACACTCGGGTTAAACTTGACGAGCCTAGCATGTACAGACAGGGCCTCGGAACACAAGAGACCGAAAGGTCGAACATGAGTCATATAGTAGATATGATCAACATGATGATGTCCACCATGGAAACCACCTCAACTCACGTGATGATTAGACTTGAGTTGGTAAATTTGGATCATGTGACACTCAGATGACCTGAGGGATGTCAATTTGAGTGGCAGCTTTAGTAATTTGATTAACTAAACTCATTATCTTGAACAATAGTCTAAGTAACCTTTGCATATTTATGTTGTAGATCAATGTTTCACGCAGTAGCACCCCTGAATTTTAATGCGTTCCTAGAGAAAGCTAAGTTGAAAGATGATGGAAGTAACTTTGTTGACTGGGCCTGTAATCTGAGGATTATCCTCATGGCTTCCGAGAAATCATATGTCCTTGATGCACCGCTTGGTGACCAACCAGAAGACATGTCTTTCGAAGACGTTATGAACGCTTGGGAGGCACGTTTTGGAGATTACTCAGTAGTTCAGTGTGCAATATTGTATGGCTTAGAACCGGGACTTCAAAGACGTTTTGAACGTCATGGAGCATATGAGATGTTCCAGGAGTTGAAGTTTATCTTTCAGAAGAATGCCCAGATCGAGAGGTATGAGACCTCCGATAAGTTCTATGCTTGCAAGATGGAGGAAAACGGGTCTATCAGTGAACATATACTCAGAATGTCTGGGTATTCGACTCATCTAGCAGAGTTGGGAATTGCCCTTCCTCCAGAGGCGATCACTGACAGAGTTCTTCAATCACTACCACCTAGTTACAAGAGCTTTGGGATGAACTATAACATGCACGGGATGAACAAGTCAGTCGCCGAGCTGTTTGTGATGCTAAAAGTCGCTGAGTCTGAAATCCAGAAAGAACATCAAGTGTTGATGGTCAATAAAACCACTAGTTTCAAGAAGAATGGCAAGGGCAAGGGCAAGAAGGGTAAAACCAAGAAGGATGGCAAAGCAGTTGCTACTCATGTAAAGAAGGCGAGGAATGGACCCAAGCCAGAAACTGAGTGTTTTCATTGCAAGGGAACTGGTCACTGGAAGCGGAACTACCCCAAGTACCTGGCTGACAAGAAGGCGGCCAACAACAAACAAGCTATATATGATATACATGTTATTGATGTGTACCTTACTAGCTCTCATTGTAGTACCTGGGTATTTGATACCGGTTCGGTTGCTCACATTTGCAACTCAAAACAGGAACTATGGAATAGAAGAAGGTTGGCAAAGGATGAAGTGATGATGCGCGTGGGAAATGGTTCCAAGGTTGATGTGATCGCCGTCGGCACGCTCTCTCTTCGATTACCATCGGGATTAGTGACGAAGCTGAATAATTGTTATTTAGTGCCTGCGTTAAGCATGAACATTATATCTGGATCTTGTTTATTGCGAGACGGTTACTCATTTAAATCAGAAAATAAAGGTTGTTCTATTTATATGAGTAATATCTTTTATGGTCATGCACCCAATGTGAGGGGTTTATTCATATTGAATCTTGATAGTGATGATACACATGTTCATAACATTGATGCCAAAAGATGTAGAGTTGATAATGGCAGTACCACTTTCTTGTGGCACTGCCGTTTAGGTCATATTGGTGTAAAACGCATGAGGAAGCTCCATGCTGATTGAATTTTGAAGTCACTTGATTTTGAATCACTTGACACATGTGAACCATGCCTCATGGGAAAGATGACTAAAACGCCATTCTCTGGAACAATGGAACATGCAAGTGACTTATTGGAAATCATACATACTGATATGTGCGGTCCAATGAATGTTACAACGCATCGTGGATATCGTTATTTTCTCACCTTCACTGATGACTTAAGTAGATATGGGTATATTTACTTAATGAAACACAAGTCTGAAACGTTTGAAAAGTTCAAGCAATTTTAGAGTGAAGTTGAGAATCATCGTGACAAGAAGGTTAAATTCCTGCGATCTGATCGAGGACGTGAATATCTGAGTTATGAGTTTGGTAGTCACGTAAGACAGTGTGGAATTGTTGCACAGTTGACACCGCCTGGAACACCACAGCGTAATGGTGTGTCCGAACATCGTAATCGAACCTTATTAGATATGGTGCGTTCTATGATGTCTCTTGCTGATTTGCCACTATCGTTTTGGGATTATGCATTAGAGACAACTGCATTCACTTTAAGTAGGGCACCATCAAAATCTGTTGAGACGACGCCATGGTTTGGCAAGAGGCCAAAGTTGTTGTTTCTTAAATTTTGGGGATGTGATGCTTATGTCAAAAAGCTTCAACCTAAAAAGCTGGAACCCAAAGCGAAGAAATGCGTCTTCATAGGATACCCGAAAGAGACAGTCGGGTATACCTTCTATCCCAGATCCGAAGGCAAAGTGTTTGTCGCTAAGAACGGAACATTTCTTGAGAAAGAGTTTCTCTCAAAAGAATTGATTGGGAGGAAAATAGAGCTTGATGAGGTTATTGAACCTTTACTTCAACCAGAAAGTAGCGCAACGCAGAAAGATGTTTCTGTGGAACCTACAACGGTTGAAGAGGAAGTTAATGATGATGATCATGAAGCTTCGGATCAAGCTGCTATTGAACCTCGTAGGTCGACAAGGCCGCGTACTACTCCTGAGTGGTACGCCAACCCTGTCTTGGAGGTCATGTTGTTGGACAACAATGAACCTACGAGCTATGGAGGAGCGGTGTTGGGCCTGGATTCCGAGAAATGGTTAGAGGCCATGAAATCCGAGATGGGATCCATGTATGAAAACAAAGTATGGACTTTGGAAGTATTACCTGAAGGGAGAAAGGCCATTCGGAACAAATGGATCTTTAAGAAGAAGACAGACGCGGACGGTAATATCACCGTCTATAAAGCTCGACTTGTGGCAAAGGTTTTTTCACAAGTTCAAGGAGTTAACTACAATGAGACCTTCTCACCCATAGCGATGCTTAAGTCTGTCAGAATCATGTTGGCAATAGCTGCTTATTTCGACTATGAAATTTGGCAGATGGATGTCAAAACAGCGTTCCTCAACGGTTTCCTTGAGGAAGAGTTGTATATGATGCAACCAGAAGGTTTTGTCGATCCCGAGAATGCTGACAAAGTTTGCAAACTCTAGCAGTCCATTTATGGGCTGGTGCAAGCATCTCGGAGTTGGAATAAGTGTTTTGATGAGGTGATCAAAGCATTTGAGTTTATACAAGTTTATGGAGAAGCTTGAATTTACAAGAAAGTCAGTGGGAGCTCTATAGCATTTCTAGTATTATATGTGGATGACATATTGCTGATTGGAAACAATATAGAAATGATGGAAAGTGTGAAGGAATATTTTAACAAGAGTTTTTCAATGAAGGACCTAGGAGAAGCTGTTTTCATATTAGGCATTAAGATCTATAGAGATAGATCGAGACGCTTAATAGCACTTTCACATAGCACATACCTTGATAAAGTTTTGAAGAAGTTCAAAATGGATCAGTCCAAGAAGGGGTTCTTGCCTGTTTTACAAGGTGTGAAGTTGAGTAAGACTCAATGCCCAGTGACTGCAGAAGATGGAGAAAAGATGAGTGTCATCCCCTATGCTTCAACCATAGGCTCTATCATGTATGCAATGCTGTGCACAAGACCCGATGTCAGCCTTGCCATAAGTATGGCCGGAAGGTTTCAAAGTGATCCTGGAATGGAGCACTGGCCAGCGGTCAAGAATATCCTTAAGTACCTGAAAAGGACTAAGGAAATGTTTCTCGTTTATGGAGGTGATGAAGAGCTCGTCGTAAAGGGTTATGTCGATGCAAGCTTTGACACTGATCCGGATGACTCTAAGTCACAAACCGGATACATATTTATTCTCAATGGGGGAGCGGTAAGCTGGTGCCGTTCCAAGCAAAGCATGGTAGCCGATTCTATATGCGAAGCGGAGTACATCGCAGCCTCGGAGGCAGCGAAGGAAAGTGTCTGGATGAAGCAGTTCATGAGAGATCTTGGAATAGTGCCCAATGCACTGAATCCAATGAACCTGTTCTATGACAACACTGGTGCCATTGCTCTGGCCAAGGAACCAAGGTTTCACAAGAGGACCAGACACATAAAGCGACGCTTCAACTCCATCCACGATTACATCGAGGAAAAGGACAAAAATATTTGCAAAGTGCACATGGATCTGAATGTTGCAGACCCGTTGACTAAACCTCTTCCAAGGGCTAAACATGATCAACACCAAAACTACACGGGTGTTCGATTCATTACAATGTAAATCACATAGTGATGTGAACTAGATTATTGACTCTAGTGCAAGTGGGAGACTGTTGGAAATATGCCCTAGAGGGAATAAATAAAGTGTTTATTATTATATTTCCTTGTTCATGATAATCGTTTATTATCCATGCTATAATTGTATTGATTGGAAACAGATTACACGTGTGGGTAAATAGACAACACTTTGTCCCTAGTATGCCTCTAGTGAACTAGCTCGTTGGTCAAAGATGGTCAAGGTTTCCTAGCCATTGACATGTGATGTCATTTGATAACTGGATCACATCATTAGGAGAATGATGTTATGGACAAGACCCAAACTACAAACATAGCATATGATCGTGTCAGTTTATTTCTACTGTTTTCTGCATGTCAAGTATATGTTTCTATGACCATGAGATCATGCAACTCACGGACACCGGAAGAGTGCCTTGTGTGAATCAAATGTCGCAACGTAACTGGGTGACTATAAAGGTGCTCTACAGGTATCTCCGAGGGTGTCTGTTGGGTTGGCATGGATCAAGACTGGGATTTGTTACTCCGTGTGATAGAGAGGTATCTCAGGGCCCACTCGGTTACACAACATCACAATAAGCCTTACAAGCAATGTGACTAAGTGTTAGTCATGGGATCTTGTATTACAGAATGAGTAAAGAGACTTGACAATAACGAGGGTGAACTTGGTATGGAGATACCGACGATCGAATCTCGGGCAAGTAACATACCGAAGAACAAAGGGAACATCATACGTGATTAACTAAATCCTTGACATAGAGGTTCGACCGATAAAGATCTTCATAGAATATGTAGGAACCAATATGGGCATCCAGGTCCCGCTATTGGTTATTGACCGTAGAGGTGTCTCGGTCATGTCTACATTGTTCTCGAACCCGCAGGGTCTGCACACTTAAGGTTTGGTGACATTTCTGTAGTATAGAGTTATGCATGGTGGTGACTGAAGGTTGTTCGGAGTTCCGTATGAGATCCCAGATGTCATGCGGTGCTCCGGAATGGTCCGGAGGTAAATATTCATATATAGGAAGTCCTATTTTGGTCGCCAGAAAAGTTTCGGGCTCATTGGTAGTGTACCGAGAGTGCCGGTAGTGTACCAGGAGACCACTGGGAGGGGTATTTCGACCCAAGAGGCTTCATGGGCTGTGGTAGAGTGAATACCAGCCCTTTGTGGGCTGGTGGAAGTCCCAGACAAGGACCATGCGGCTAGGGAAAGAAAATCCCAAAGGGAAAAGTGGAAAAAAGCAAAAAGGGGAGGAATCCTAGTCCTACTAGGATTGGAGGAGGAGTCCTCCTCTCCTCCCCACTTCGGCCGAATCAAAGGAGGCTTGGCCCTTGTGCCAAGGCCTGTCCTCCCTCCCTCCTATATATACTGGTGGTTTTAGGGGTTTTGGACTAGATTTTCAGCCACGTGCTACCCGTTCCTCCAGTGCATAGTTTCTCCTTTAGATCGGTTTTCTGCAGTGCTTAGGCGAAGCCCTGCCGGAATAGCTCCACCACCATCGCCGGAGCACCGTCATGCCGCCGGAGAACTCTTCTACCTCACCGCTCCCTCTTGCTGGATCAAGAAGGCGGAGATCGTCATCAAGCTGTACGTGTGCTGAACGCGGAGGTGTCGTCCGTTCGGTGCTTGATCGGGACGGACCGTGATTGGATCGCGGGACGCTCGGCGATTTGGATCGCGAAGACGTTCAAATACACCAACCGCGTTTCTTAATGCTTCCCGCTTAGCGATCTACAAGGGTGTAGATCCACTCTCCCTCTCGTAGATGCTCATCACCATGGATAGGTCTTGCGTGAACGTAGGAATTTTTTTGTTTCCCATGCGACGTTCCCCAACAACATACCCCTCCCGCGAAACTCAACTTATCTTGCACGCATGCCAGCTCCTCCTCCAGGCGGTAGAAGCCGTGTTTGCCGCGGTCATGGATGGAGACCGCCTCTTTGAACAGCTTCTGCCGCAAGGAGTTCCTCTCCTAGCACGCAGAGCCAAAAATCAAGACATGCTCAAAGAGATCCGGCCCGACTGCCCGTCAGCCGGCCCGCATCTCGGGGGCTACACCCAATGGGTGCACTTGTGCACCCCCACTGAAAATTCTAAGACAAAGGCAACCGTGCTTACCTCCGCACGCTGCAGGGTGGCGTCTGCCGCCTCTGTGAACTGGGCTAGCTCCTGCCGGCACCGGTCCAGGACGCTCCCCATGTCCCCGAACGAGGGGACCGGGCTGCCCGCCTGGGGAGCCGGTAGGGATGGCACGCGCGCCAGCGCCTCCCAGTCTCGGAGCACCTCCTGCATGGTCCGTAGGGTCCTCCAGGCCCGGCCGCCATTGCCGCTCGGGATCGCCACAGTACCGGCCACCAAGGGCGGGTCAACAACAGCGAGGGTCCGGGAGTCGCCTCCCACCGATACTCCGCCCGACGCTCTTGCCGCCCCCACCTCCTGCCACTCCGACGCGACGATCGCGATGGATGGCGCCTCCACCTCCATGGCCGCCACCTCTGGCGCTGCCTGTGATGCCGCCTCCGGGGCCATCGGGGCCTCCGGCACGTCAACCCGGGCTGGCTCGACCACAAGCGGTGTCATGTCCGGCACCTCTGGCCGGGTCGCCTCAGGGCCCAGCTCCATTGCCGCCGCCCTCGCTTGGGCCTCCTCCTCCGCGGATGGAGGCACAGGCGGGTCCATGGCCGCCCCTCGTAGCTTGCTCGACGGAGGCCTCGACAAACGGGTCAATTCCGCTGCTGAGTCCGACGCCCGCGCGGGGTCCGTGGAGCCCCTTCGCCGCCCGCCGCTCGAAGTCCCGAAATGCAAGGCCCCGCCTCGCATTCTGGAGTTTGAGGCTCGCAGCTCCACGAGCCTCCTGTTCTCCTCCCGCTGGGTGGCCGCGTGCTCGCGGGCTAGCTGGCTGGAGGCATCCGTCAGGTCCCCCGCCGGCTCCCCCTCGTGAAGCTCGATGGGGTCCCTGCAACGCACAAAGGCCGGCCACCCACCGGCTCGCGACCCGGAGGAAAAAACATGCAAGACACAAAAAAGAGACTTACCCAATGACGAGGGGCAAGGCCCGCTTGGCATGCGCCGCCGGCTTCCGCGCCGCCACCTTCACCCGCTTAGGGACTGGTGGCGGGGCTGCCGGTCCCTCCTGAGCTGGCCTCTTCGCCCGACCGGCAGCTTCGGCCATCGGGGCTTGAGCCATTCGCTCCTCACTCCGCCGACCCTGACGCGCTGAGGGAGGAGGCTCGTTCAGAATCATTACGTCACCATCACCGTCATCATCATCATCATCGTCCGTCCAGTCCCTGATCGTGGGGGCAAGAAGGAATTCACCTGCTCCGTTGGGCTCCCCGGCTACGCCGGATCCTCCGGCTCCATTGGGGTCGCCTACTCGCGGGTCTGCCGGCTCGTCAACTCCTCCCGAGGAGTCCACCCTCTCCTCCGGCGGGCCTCCCCGCTCGTAGTCTTCGGAGTCGGAGTGTTCGCGCTCCGCCTTGAAGTTTTGGGGGTGCGGGCTATCCGGCGTGTTCTGTCGCACCAATAGCTGCGGTCAGCACAGTAGAGTAAGGTCCACAGCCGGCTGCCGGCTGGAAAGAATCAAATAAAGAAAAGCCATCTCGTCAAAAGACTTACCAGGGGGACGGTTGATGCGGTCGTACGGCTCCATGCCGAAGGACCACGACTCGGGCTTTAGCTTGAACCTTGTGACGGCATTCACCCGCTTCGCCACCTGAGCCAGTGCCAGGTCGATGGTGGACAACCAGCAAGGGTCGCAGCGGCCGAACATGTCGCTGATCCGATGCGGCCTCAGCTGGAGAGGCAACACCCAGCGCGAGATGAAAGCCGCCACTAGATCGGCGGCGACCAACCCCTCGGAGCTGTTCAGCTGCGCGAGCCAGCCGAGCTCCAACAAGGCCATGCCGCGCGGGGTGCCCCTAGCCAGTTCACCTGGGTGGACTGCGCGTCGACGAACGGCGGCAGCCGGATGAAGTCCAAGTTCGGGTCGGCGTTCTTCACATAGAAGAACGTCCGGTGCCACCCCTTTATGGAATCAATGAGAGAAAGAGGTGGGAAGCGCGTAGTGCCACGACAACACATCACCGTGCCCCCGCAAGCACTGCTCTTCAGCGGCTTGAGATAGAAGAGGGTGTTGAAGAAGTCGAGGAAAGGAAGGATCCCGAGATATCCCTCGCACAACGTTACGAAGACGGCGAGGTATAGGATCGCGTTGGGGCCGAGGTGATGTGGCTAGAGGTCGAAGGTGTCGAGGAGCAAGCGGAAGAAGTGGCTGACCGGGAGCATGAAGCCATGAGAGAAGTGCCAGAGGAACACGACATGTTCCCTCGGCTGCGGTGCCGGCGCCACCTAGTCGCTCGGCGCGCGTGCGACCACTCGCTTCGCTGGCGGCAGCATACGCGCGCAGCAAAGCTCCTCAATGTCTGCCTCCACGACGAAGGAGCCAGCCCAGCTCCCTCCACGTCCATCGGCCATTACGGCAGTGGGGCAGCATGCGGGCGCAGTTGCGGGCTCGAGCGCGGTGTCGCGCAAGGGGGTGAGGAGGACGAACAAGGCAAGAAGGCGAGGCAGCAAGGGGGCGAGCGGGATGCGGGTATCTCCGCCCCTGCCCTTCCTCCCCTTTTATAGGGGAGGCCACGACTGGGGGACGTGGTATTAATTGCACCCACTCCCCCATAAACTTCGCACGCGCGTGGGTGGCCCCGGACCGTAACAGCCGCTTTGGGGCGCAGAGGATCCCAGTCTGCGCCCCGAGGCCTATTGGGCTATGCCCGGGGCCTAGCGGGCTAGGCCTAGGCCGACGTCCCATCTCCCCGCGTGCGTGGGGCCCGCCACATCATTACTCGCCATGTGGCATGTGGAGGGCCGGCACGGGTCCCGGGGCGACGCGCCGGTACCCTAGGCGTCGGGTTCAACGGCCGACCCGGCTGCCCATCGGCTTCACACCGGAGGCGAGTACCGCTAGGGGGAAGCCGCCGGCTCCCCTCCATCTACCGGACGCGGGTCCCCACCGGCTTCGGGGATTACTGATGGGGTTATTACCCCTAGGTATGCCAAAGCAACGGGGTTCTCCACCCTTCCGCTTCGAAGGAAAACTACGCGGACGGCTCGACCCCCGGCCGGCTGGGTGCGGCCGGCTGCCTTCCGGGCCGCCGCCTCCATTGACCCCGGGGCGGACGTATGACATCCCGTCCCCCTGCGCGTGGGTACGACGACATGACATGACCGCCACAACGGGTGGCCCTGTGGCCACAGTGGTCGCTGACACACTGGAGCGCATAGCTACAGTCCGGCCGTCCAGACCGCTGACCTTAGCGAGCGCGACCAGGCGGGGAAACAGTGCCGACACGCCCTCGCCCACTCGATTACCTGCCCCGGCATGGCTATAGTGCAGCCGGCCGTACCGGAGACTTCGGCCGGATGGCGCTAGACAACGCCTCCCGGGCGACCCGTGCCACGGCAGGTGGGCGAGGGCCAATTGCAGAGCCGGCTGGCGGGCCCCAGCGAGAGACGGGACCGCTCAGCCCGTCGACCCTACAGACGACAAGACGGCACGAAGGGCGGGACCCCTTGACCAGCCGAAGAGACTGCCAGCCGGGTCCCCCACCCCTTTACTTTAGAACATATTATAGAGCCGGGCGGTTGTCCTTTAAAACCCCAAGAGCCCCCCATGCGACGGGGACGGACGATCACTTCACATACACCCACACAGAGCTTTCCCCTCATACCATCGCTAGCAACGGAGGAGGACGAGTCGGCTGCTCCTTTTTCCTCCTCTAGACTCAGCTCTAGGAGAACCCCTATAAACACAACTATCCATCCAACTAGGCCAAGCAGGAATAGGGGAATTACCTCCCTCGGAGGTCCCTGAACCTGGGTACATCGTGTGTCGCCACCGCTTGTGCCCAATCTCCCACCCGGAGCCCGTCAGCGTCCTTCGGCCCCAACCACCTACGATAAGCCTACCCATGGCATTTGTCATGAGAAAACGATGACATCGACTTTCAAATATAAAATGACAACTAAAAGAAGTAGCTCTATGAAGAATCGCATTAACAATAGTATCATATTGCCCTTGATTGCCTTTGTGGATGTCTCACACCACCTGTTTGGAACCTGACGCCACGACAAAATTGTGCACAAGCAGGTCCTTAGCCAGGACTAACCCTTCCCTGCGTGCTATTGCCTCAAGAATTTCCGGATCTTGGAGTCCAAGGACGACCATCACCGAGCTTCCCATGTAGTTTCCTTGATCATCTTGACAGACCGCAACCGCTGTGCCACCCCTAGATGGTCTGAACACACCGGCATCCACATGTATTTTGGCATAGCCATTCGGTGGTGCCACCTGTCGTCTAACACCTCTTGGTACAACTCCTTGCCAAGTAGTCTACATCGGCCTCGGGTCCTTCAAAATGTCCCGTTCATTGGTATATCTGTTAATTAACATATAGGTGGCATGCAGGATTTGAAAGATCCCCTCATGGATAGCTTTTCTTTGTGAGGACCACAACGTAACTGCTACCCTAGTGAAATGCGTGTGTGAAAGGGCCTCTATCAAGCAAACAACCACTTCTTAGCACTAGGCTCCGTCGTTGAAATTAGATGCTACGCAATCTCACCATCCACTAGAGCCCAAGTGCACCTAGCGACGGTGCACTCAACAACAAATGCCGCCATGAGTCGGACGCCCCACATAATCCGCAAGAGCTCAAATTGGTCATGTGACAATGTGCTCTTACGTCTTCTGTAGGTATGGAGTGCTTGGACAATCTCCAAAGGAAAATTTGGATCCTGGCTGAGACCTGTGTTTTCCATAACATCTTCCATGACTTCTTTTCTTTATTATTGCTTGATGACCCGGCCGAGCCCTCTAATCATGCCTCTCACCTCTACCTTGTTGCCACAAGCATCCTATATGCATATCTTACAGAAAAATTCCGCTCCTCTCAAAATTCCATCCCCCAAATCCTCTATGTTCCGTGTGCACAACAGGATCCCCATGATGATTGTACATCCCTTGGCATGAAAACCTCTTCTACCCGTTGTCTATTCCACGTTGCTGAAGTGGCATCGATCAGCTCGGCTACCATGACCGGAGGGTTTTGGACTCTACATCCATATGGTCTTAGCATATCATCCCGAGGCAACCCGTTATCCTCCCATATACGTGTTGTTGAACCATTGCCAATCCTTCTGGTCAAGCCCTGCTTCATAACATCTCTACCCTCTATGATGGATCTCCATATCTAACTAGGGTGACTGCAAAGGCTTGCATGCAGTATAGATGAATTAGGATGATAGATACTCTTCACCAGACGCGCACTCAAGGGTTCTGGGTGTTGCAGCATGCGAAAACCTCGCCTATCTAGCATGGCCAAATTGAATAATTTGAAGTCTTTAAAACCCAGGCCACCTATCAACTTTTGGTTTATGATGTCCATCTTTGGAACCCCACCAAAATTTCTGGTTTAGCATATCGACATGCTCACACAATCCTCTGGGTAGTTTGAAACAATACATGGAGTAAACAGGTACTGCCTGAGCCACTGCCTTGATTAAGACTTCCTTCCCTGTTGTTGACATTCTTCTCTCAATCCATCACTGGATCTTGCTCCACAATCTATCCTTCAAATATTTGAAGGCCCCATTCTTTGAAGAACCAATATCATATGGCATACCAAGATATTTTTCATTCAAAGTCCCATTTGAAATATCCAGAAGTCCCTTTATTTCACATCTCACAGAATCTGGAACACCCTTGCTCAAAAATATTGAGGACTTATCATAGTTAATCCTCTGACCACTTGCCTTGCAATAAAAGTATCTCAAACAAATGATGTAGATGTAAAAATAACTAACTTATACATCTTTGAGGCCCAAAAGCCCACCTCCAACAAATGATATAGATGCAAAAAGGATTACATCACCTCCTCCAGATGATTTAAATACAACACTTGGAAATGCAAATTTGGATCTTCACATTCAAGTGATGTAAAATGGTTGGTCGCCCGGCAACTGTCCAATCGCTTTCATTTTCATTCCGCACGGTCTCCCCTCGCCCCTTCCGCCGCTGGCAATTTGTGCCCAAAACGCTGCCGCAGCCGCCCGTCCATCTGCAACCTTGTGGGATCACTAGAAGAGTATGTCTAGAGGGGGTGAATAGACTACTAGCACAAATTAAAATCTACACAATATCCAAAGTTAAGTGTTGGAAGATTTTAGCAATTATAGCAAGTCTAGCACACCCTACACATGCAAGTCATCAAGTATAGCAGCGGAAAGTAAAGAGATTGCACATGGAAGTAAGAAGTTGAGATAGCGAGATCAAATGCATGAAGGAAACGAAGATTTTTCCCATGGTTCTGATAGGTGGTGCAATCGTACGTCCATGTTTATGGAGTCTTCAACCCACAGAGGGTAACGGTCGTGAGAGTCCATGGAGGGCTCTACCCATGGAGGGTTCTACGAAGAAGCAACCTTGACTATACCATGATGGCCTACGTCCACGGAGGACTAGCCTAACTAGGGGTAGATCTTCACAAAGTAGGCGATCTCCTTTCCCTTACAAACTTCTTGGTTCACTCCACAACACGAAGTAGGAGGCTCCCAATCGGCACCTAACCAATCTAGGAGGCACCACCCTCCAAAAGGTAATAGGCTCGATAATATTGATGAACTCCTTGCTCTTGTGCTTCAAGATGATAGACTCCTCAAGACTCAATCACTCTATCGGAGATTTGGCTTTGGTGCAAGAGATTGATTGGGTGGAAAGCAACTTGGGGAGGCTAGAGATCAAGATTCGTATGGTTGGAATGGAATGGAATGGCATGATCTCAACACATGAATAGGTGGCTCTCTCTCAGAAAATCAGTTGGGATAAGTGGGGATCTGTTCTGAGTGCTTCTGTTGAGAGTGAGTGGTGGTGGAGGGGTATATATAGGCATCTCCAAAAATCCAACCGTTACACCTTAAGTGACCAACTCGGTGCACTGATGTGTGAATCTAGGTTGTATCGAGTTGCTCCAAAGGTAGCACCTTTTGAATCTCGGTGAGACTGATATATAATTTTTGGTGGTACAACGGTCAGAAACCTCATCTTGGTGACACCGATCCAAAAACTCGGAATTACGATTTTATGAATCGAGGCAACCGAAAGTTGGCAACCTGAACTCGGTGGCATCGATGTAGAATCAGTTGCACCGAATGACTAGGATTTGGCATGGGTCTGTCTGAGTTTATGAATCGGTGGGACCGAGTGGGAATTGTTGGTTTCGCCGATTTGAGTGGTAGGGCTCTAGACAGAGAATGTGGGAGAGTTTGTGGATGTTTTTGGTGACTATCACTTATGCACGTTTGAGCATCTTGTGGATCAATAGTACCTTACCCCCTTTTAATAGTATTGGCTTTTCCTGTGGACTCAAAGTGATTTCTCACAAAGTAAAATGTAGAGTCCTCTTCCTTGAAGCTTTGTGAATGCGAATCCTTCTCCTTTTTCTTCTTGGGGATACTCTCCACACTCCTTTTTGCCAACTTCTCTGTGGACTTTATCTAAAATACACGAGATAAAAGTATTAGTCCAAGAGACAATGTATGTTGTCATGAATTATCAAAACCACCAAGGAATCATATTGTGCTTTCAAATCACGCCGCCTGCGTCGCATCCGTAGCACCTGCCGACCTCGTCGATTCGATTTCGCCCACCTCCTACCACGCGGGCAATTCGGAGATTCACCAAAGCTCCGACTATCATATTGTTGTCGAAGGCATGGTTACAGGCATGCTGGTGCTTTTGCTAGCCACGGGCCTCCACCAGAGCTAGGGGGTATATATAGGCATCTCCAAAAATCCAACCGTTACACCTTAAGTGACCAACTCGGTGACACCGATGTGTGAATCTCGATGGTACCGAGTTGCTCCAAAGGTAGCAACTTTCGAATCTCGATGAGACCGATATATAATTTTCGGTGGTACCGATCAGGTGTCCAATGGTCAGAAACCTCATCTTGGTGACACCGATCCAAAAACTCGGCAATTACGATTTTATGAATCAAGGCAACCGAAAGTTGACAGGAACTCGGTGGCACCGATGCAGAATCGATTGCACCGAATGGCATGGGTCTGTCTGAGTTTATGAATCTATGGGACCAAGTGGTAGGGTCTAGACAGAGAATGTGGGAGAGTTTGTGGGTGTTTTTGGTGACTATCACTTGTGCACGTTTGAGCATCTTGCTCACCAACAGTACCTTACCCCCTTTTAACAGTATTGGCTTTTCCTATAGACTCAAAGTGATTTCTCACAAAGTAAAATGTAGAGTCCTCTTCCTTGAAGCTTTGTGAATGCTAATCCTTCTCCTTTTTCTTCTTGGGGATACTCTCCACACTCCTTTTTGCCAACCTTCTCTCTGGACTTTATCTGAAATACACGAGATAAAAGTATTAGTCCAAGTGACAATGTATGCTGTCATGAATTATCAAAACCACCAAGGAAGCATATTGTGCTTTCAAACCCCACCGTCTGCATCGCAGCCGTAGTCACTGCCGGCCTCGTCAATTTGATTTCGCCCGCCTCCTACCGTGTGGGCAATTCGGAGATTCACCAAAGCCCCGACTGTCATAATGTTGTCAAAGACATGGTTACGGGCACGCTGGTGCTTCTGCTAGCCACGAGCCGCCACCGAAGCTAGGGAAGTCGTGCGACGTTGCTGCCCACTGCAGAGCCGCCATCAGTATCTTCAATGGTCCCACCGCAGCGTCGTGGCCTTCCATAGGTCATCTGCAACCGCCACTAACACCAGTTATCGCCCATCTACTGCATGACCCACCGCCGAGCAAATTCCCCAAGGTAAAAAATCATGCAAACTACGAGTTTCTTATCAGGTGTAAAGATATAGTTTGACAATGATTTCCAAATTATTGATGAGCTCGTGTGATTCCTTTTTCGTGAACAATCCCTCGTCTGACAAGGGATTTGATTTGATGTTGTATATGTGTTGCATTTGATGAATTGTGAAGTAATTTGATATTTTGGACATGTAAATTTTTTAAGTTTAACTCGTGATGTTTTTATTTCAAATTGTACGGCTATACAACAACTGTACAGTGGCTGTACACAGTCGCGCGGCCGTTCGCCGATTTTACATCTCCACATTTGCATTATCTATTAGAGTTAGAGTTTTTCATCATAAATATACACCAATCTACTGGAGTAGTGATTTTTTTTGAAAATATACAAAGTGCTTTTTGATGATGTAAATTATACAACACCCACTTTTACATTTTTTTGAAAAGGGCCACTTTTACATGTTCAAATTTACATCATCTATTGAAGATGCTCTAACAGTACATGTGGACATGCTAAAGAAGAATACATGTGTTCTGAATGCATGTTGACAACAGATAGTTTGTCTAAGGTGCCATGTTAGGTATGTCCCTGTTATGATAGTAATGAAGTAAAAAAAAAGTACCTCGTAGATATTATTAAACTAGTGTGGTCGTCAACATACGGCTTTACTTGATCACACATTTCTAGTGTATAAGTATATTACACAAAAATCACAAGTGATGAGAAATCGTAATCCAAATGCTCACAAAATAAATTTGAAACACTAGTTGGCGTTCTGGCTATTTATTAGGTAAATAGAAGCTGTGGAAATGCTCGCTTCTAAAAGGCTTAAATGCTCTGATCAAGGCAATGAACCTTAGTTCTTCTTGGTTGTTTGGCTTGTAGTAGGAATCTGATTCACTACTAAAGAAACAGAACACATTATCAAAGATAAAGATATGAAAAGAGAAACAAGTCTAGGTAGAAGAAAAATTCCCCAACAGGGAGATGCCAAAATTCATTGAAAGAAAAAGGAGAGGCGGAATTATAGTTTTGGAATCTCTCTTAACTGAGTCTTCTGCTCCAGGTATAATTTTGAGGCATTGCATATATTAATATCTTCAAACATGCCTTATTTCTCCCAAGGAGATAACAAAGTCAAAAACGTTGCCGCTATCCGATCCAACAAGTTGGATGTATGCTTTTACTTGAAGTACGAGACCAAATGTTAATGAGGAGTGGGGGGTGGGGGCATGACGATGGCCCCACAGATATAGCAGTGCATAGGAGTTCTGAGACCGTTGTCACCAAGAAAGCCAGACAACATTTTCACCCGAAGCACCACTACCACACCCTCGATGACATGCTACAAGGACATTCGCCCGTGCCATGCAAATAACCTAACTAAAGAGCCGACGACCACGTTAGGAGAAACATAGACCATGCATAGTTGAAAGGATCAATATGGTTGACTAGAGGGGGGGGTGAATAGGCAACTAACACTTTTTAACAATTCCTTAACAATTTAGGCTTAACATCAAATAAGTTGGCTAGATGTGCAACTAGGTGAATAACCTATATGATGCTAAACACAACAAGTACACAAGCAAGTAAGGGGTACAACACAATAATAGCTTGCAAGAAGTAAAGGTAATAGATAAGCAAAAGTGGAGCCGATGGAGACAAAGATGTGTTACCGGAGTTCCTTCGCTTGTGAGGAAGTACATCTCCGTTGGAGTGGTGTGGAGGCACAATGCTCCACAAGAAGCCACTAGGGCCATCGTATACTCCTCACGCCCTCCAACAATGTGAGATGCCGTGATTCCACTATTGGTGCCTTTGAAGGCGGCGACCGAACCTTTACAAACAAGGTTGGGGCTATCTCCACAACTGAATTGGAGGCTCCCAACGACACCACGAAGCTTCACCACAATGGAATGTGGCTCCGAGGTGACCTCAACTGTCTAGGGTGCTCAAACACCCAAGAGTAACAAGATCCACAAGGGATTAGTGGGGGGAATCAAATTTCTCTTGGTGGAAGTGTAGATCGAGGCCTTCTCAACCAGTCCCACAAAATCAACAAGTTTGATTGTCTAGGGAGAGAGATCGGGCTAAACTGGAGCTTTGAGCAACAATGGAGCTTGGGGAAGGAATAGGTGGTCTTCTTGAGGAAGACCTCCCTTTTATAGTGGGGGGAAATATCCAACCGTTATCCCCACCCTCAGCCCCGCGCGTCGCGGTACTACCGCAAAAGACCACGGTACCACCGCAAGGGCTTGAGGTACTACCGCTGCGACCTGCGGTACTACCGCCCGCACGGGTGTATCAGACTCAGGCCAATTGCACTAGGCAGCTAGCGGTAGAACCGCCGGAGCGGTAGAACCGCCGGAGCTGTACTACCGCGAGCCCATGCGGTACTACTGCATGGTCGGTAGATACTGGCACTCGGAGATGCACGGAAGTAAAAAATTACTTTCGTGCCTACCTCCGCTGAGGACGAAGCTGCGAAAAAGTCCGGCACGGTAGTACCAGAACTGCATCATGGTACTACCGCACTAGGGCGGATGTAAAAAATTACATTCGCGCCTAGTACCGCGGGTGTACGTACTAGGGCAGGGGACAGCGGTACTACCGCTCCAGTGAGCGGTACTACCGCAGGTTCTTGCGGTACTACCGCTCCCTTGAGCGGTACTACCGTGGGCGCCTGCGGGACTACCGCTGGCCACTGAACGCAAGTACCCCCGCAGGCTTCACTTTGCATAGACGAGGAAAACAACTGGTGCTCCATCGAAGTAAAGGAAAGGTGGTGCAAATAGAATAGATGTGTATGTGTTGATTCCCCCCAAACCTTTCCGAAGCGGACCCCTTTTAATAGTACGGCTTTCCTACGACTCAACTCCACCGAAAGGAAACATGGAGAACAACCATCTTTGATAAGCTATGAGGGGCACCGAATCGTCTTGTGCCTAGACATGAGATATCTGAAATACTCAATGCACACGATTAGTCCGCAAAGGCATTGTCATCAATCACCAAAACCACTTAAGGAGAAATATGCCCTTACAATCTCCCCCTTTTTGGTGTATTGATGACAACACGGGATTTGCACATAAAGATATAAAATGAGCATATGCAAACCCAAGATCTATAAAATATAGACAGGCTCCCCCTAGATGTATGCATTCTATAGATATGCTTTGGACCGCAAGGCACACACATTAGGATCAACACCCCCCTATATTTTATAAACAATGCAATCCTTGTAACAGAATGAATAACACTAAGTACAGAAACAAGGCATAGCATGTGAGCATGAAGATAAGGGTACATATGAGACATACTCACAAGCTACGAATCATACTGGACAATAAGATGATAGAAGTGATAGCATATGTCTCACACCATATGATAGAGGAAGTCTACTGGTCTCACACGCAAACGACATAAACCAAAGTTCAACGAAAGCAACGAGACGATGAAAAAACAACGCAAATACTCGCAAATCCTACATGCTCTCCCCCTTTGGCATTGAGATGCCAAAAAGGTAGAGAGGACACCTACCACATAGGTGGCAGCTCCCATGAAGAAATATCAGTCATCTGGCTCCTCCTCTGATGTAGGTGGAATGGACTCCTCATCTGAATCAGCCCACTAGAACTGCTACTTCGCCATCCAAGTAGCCTCAGGAGTGATGTCCTTCTCAGACCCACTCGAGATGGCCTTGCCAAGCTTCCTCAGAATCCGCTTGTCACGCTGTCGACTCCTTTTGAGCAACGTGAGCCTGATACTGTCCCTTGGCCTGCATGCAGAACATGGTCTTCATCTTGTGAGAGAGCTTCTTGTCCCAAGATGGCTCAGAAGACGGTGGCTCATACGTCTCAGAACTGTCATCGTCCTCCTCTTCGATCTCATCCTCATGAACCTCCATACGAGCAGGAGTTGGCTTAGTGGTGGTGTTGGCCCACTTGTCCTTCATACGCAGACGAATGGGCTCATGAAGAAACAAGTGCTCCTGAAAGTCCTCATACGGAAGGGTCTTCTCCCAAGTAGTACGAATGAGGAGGAACAAGTAGGGCGCATAAATGGGGACCTTACGGTGAAACACACCAGTGCGAAGCTCAGTCCACATAGTGTGAGAAACATCAAGGGGGTCAAGTTCTTCAGATCATCCTTTCTCACATAGTAGCAACATATCCACCAAATAGGAGTGCGCCTTGTCCTTGTCTCCATGCGAGGAAATAGAGTGTTGCGGAAGATCCGGTGCATGACATCAAGGAATGGGTTGAGCATAGAAACTTGCTCACCAGAGGGTAAAGTCTTTAGAATATAGTAGGGCACGAGCTGCTCCTTACGTGCTGGCTGGGTGTTGCCGTGAGGGCGAAATCCAATGGGCTCCTCAAGCCCCTCATCACGAACATGCAACAGGTCCATGAACTCCTTCCAGGTAGCAGACAACCTCTCTCCATTGGTCATCCAAGTCATGGTCCGTTGCACATCAGTGTGGAAATGGACAGAGGCAAAGAACTGGCCCACAATCTCGGGATCAAAGTCAAGGTGGAATGAGATGATGTCCTCGATAGCAAACTGCTCCACCAAACTCAGAGCCTCACCAAAGTATGCCGGGTGTTTCCTCATATGAGCCATCTCAATCCATTGGACAGGAAAATATAGATTCTTCTTGCCCTTGATCACATCGACGTGGATGAGAAATTGCTGCTTGATCCAAAACAACTCATTTGCCCTGGAATGTTCCCTTGGTTTGACATAGGGGTCGATCAACCGACGAGACAAAAACTCAGCTTGAGGCATGTCCTCATAATTGTCAACTGGTTCCTTGAGCTTGGATGCGGTCCTCTTGAAATGGCGGGGCGGGGCATTGGACCCCTCAGGAGCATCTGGATTGCGAAGACGCTTTGAGCTAGTGTCACGTGAGGGATTCGAACGTCTTGGACCAGAGCTGGAACCAGAGCCACCACCTATGACACACAACGCAAACACAAGAGACAAACGAAAAAGGAGTCAAGGCAAAGACGGAAGCAGACACAAAAACCATGTAGAGGTGAGAATGAACAGGACAAAATGAGGTAGCTTCTAATCGAGCGGTAGTACCCGTGGTTCATGCGGAAGTAAAAAAATTCTACCTCTCCGAATGCACTAGTACCGCTGTGAGCGGTAGTACCGTGGCGGGAGCGGAAGTAAAATTTTACTGCCGCCCAACAAGCGGAAGTTAAAAATTACTAACGCTCCGGACGCGGTAGTACCATGGCAGGAGCGGAAGTTAAATTTTACTTCCACCCGATGAGCGGTAGTACCGCACCAAATGCGGTAGTATCGCAGGGGCAGATTTCGCATGAACATAGATCAAAAACCAGATCGGTACTACCATAGATCAAAAGTTATCCTGTTGTATCCTATAAATAAGCACTTCTACCGCATTAACACGCTCAAATAATCCCCTCATGCACAGATTGGAACAAAAAACACTAGACCAACTCATATTTCCCCTAAACCTAGATTCAAAACTAGAGAAGCAAAACGAGAAGAGTTCGGGGAAATACCGGGGTCCATGGCAAGAGGACGAGGTGGGGAATGACCCACCGGACGGAATGAGAGGAGGGTGGCCGGAGACGGAGATCCGGTGAGGTGCTCCGGCGCCGGTTGTGAGGAGGAGAGAGAGACGTGAGGGGAAGAGATAATGGGTATGGGGGAGTTTGAACTCCCCCTACTGGCTCTTAACCCTCACGCACACTCGACGACACGATAGTACCGCGGTCATTGCGGTAGTACCGCTCAACGAGCGGCAGTAAATTTTTCACTTCCGTGCGCTAAGCGGTAGTACCGCTCCGGGAGCGGAAATAATTTTTTTACTTCAGTATTTTGGGGCAGTAGTACCGTGCCGGGGACGCACATGTGCAAGCATAGAGGCAGTCCAACTCCAGCGGTAGTACCATGGATTGCCACGGTAGTACCATGCTGCCCAAAAAATGCAAGATTTCAGAGAGAAAAGAGAAGAAGAGAAAGAATTTTGTTTTTGCACAAAAACGAGAGACACGAGAAGACAAGGATGCAAGTGAAAACAAGAGCATGGTCCAACATAGTAAATAGAGAAAAGAGGACCAAACAGTGAACCACCACTTCGCATGAAGAGAGGGTGGTGACCCTAGAGCCACCTATGTTTGAGTTAAATGGTATGGCACTGCAAAGAATTATCCTTGGGCCCATGACCAAGAATCGTCGTTTGAAGCACAGTAACCATCAAAAATGGCGGATGTGAGAGACTTTGATTAGTTTATGCATAATAAGGGGAGGGATAGTTCATTGAGAGAACTAGACTCCCCCTAAATCCATGCCTACACCTAAACAAGACATAATGATGAGTGTGGTGAGGTGTGCACTAAGTCAATCCACATTGCTCAAATCAATGATATTTAGCTCATGCCTTAACTAGCGAAACCTTGCTTCATCCAATGGCTTCGTAAATATATCTGCAAGTTGTTCGTTAGTGGTCAGATGGATAAGATTGATGTCTCATTGCTTGATGTGTTCCCAAAGGAAGTGATGACGAATATCAATATGCTTTGTCTTGCAATGTTGAACTGGGTTGCTGGAGATCATAATGGCACTTTCATTATCACAGTAAAGAGGCACTTTTTCACAATTGACACCATAATCCTTTAAAGTTTGCCTCATCCAAAGAATCTGTGCACAACAACTGGCAGCAGCTACATACTCGGCCTCGGTGGACGAGAGAGAAACACAATTTTGTTTCTTTGAAGACCAACCAAGAAATTGGCAGCCTCCGGAAATGGACTTTCTATCCACACGGTCTCCTGCCCAATCTGAGTCAATATATCCAATGAGATCAAACGAAGCCCCCTAGGGATACCATAAGCCAAAGTTTGGGGTATGAGCCAAATATCGAAAGATCCGCTTGACAGCCACATGGTGACTCTCCTTAGGTGCGGATTGAAATCATGCACAAATACCCTCACTTAACATGATATCCGGTCTAGATGCACAAAGGTAAAGCAAGGATCCAATCATGGAGCGATATACCTTTTGATCCACCGCTTTACCATTGGGATCACTGTCAAGATGGCATTTGAGTGGCATGGGAGTGTTGGCCTTGGGAGGATTGAGATCATCCATCTTGAACCTCTTGAGCATGTCTTGAGTGTATTTAGCTTGATTGATGAAGGTACCTTGACTTCAAAACCAAGGAAGAACTTCAACTCTCCCATCATAGACATCTCAAAATTATTTGTCATCAAAGTGGCAAATTCTTCATTGAAAGCTTTGTTAGGAGAACCAAAAATAATATCATCAACATATAGTTGGCATATGAACAAGTTCCCGTTGACCCTCTTCGTAAAAAGACTGGGATCGATTTTCCCAATTTCAAACCCATGGTCTTGCAACATCTCGGTAATGTGCTCATACCACACGCGTGGGCTTGCTTAAGGCCATAGAGAGCCTTATCAAGAACGTATACATGATTGGGGAACTTGGGATCCTCGAACCTCGGGGGTTGCTTGACATATACCAACTCCTTAAGAGGACCATTAAGAAAAGCACTCTTGACATCCATTTGATATAATTTAAAGTTATGATGAGAAGCATATGCAAGCAACACGCGAATAGATTCAAGGCGAGCAATAGGAGCAAAAGTTTCACCGTAGTCGATACCCTCGACTTGGGAGTAGCCTTGTGCCACCAATCTTGCCTTGTTGCGAATGACGATACCGTTCGCATCTTGCTTGTTTTTGAAGATCCATTTAGTTCCAATAACATTGTGGTTCTCCTGAGGTCTTGGCACTAATCGCCACACTTGGTTGCGCTCGAAGTTGTTGAGTTCATCATGCATAGCTTCAACCCACTCCATATCTTCGAGCGCATATTGTACCTTAAGGGGCTCAATGCAAGAAACAAACGCGTGATGTTCACAAAAGTTTGTTAATTGTTTACGAGTGGTTACCCTTTTTGCAAGTCGTCATAGACGTTTTCCAACAAATGTTGTCTAAGTTTGAGCTTGGCAGCATTCTTGGCGGCTCGTCTCTCTAAGATTTCCTCCGTGGAAGGTTGAGGGACAACATTCTGAGAGTCATCTTCTTGATGATCTTGAGCGCCTTCATGAGCTTGCTCTTGATCTTGAAGAAGATCTTGATCTTGAGCTTGCTTGGAGATGTGAACTTGATCTTGGGCATCACTTGGTGAAACACCATCATCAGTAGATTGATCTTGCCCTTGATCTTGTCCATGTGGTAGAGGACCTTCATTTTGTTCTTAGGAAGCGTGTGGGTCTTGCGTCGGTGATGGTTCCACTTGAGTTGAACATTGTCCTTCTCCTTCGGCCACAAGGGGTTCCTCAACGGGTCAGAAGTATCCCACACCCATTCTTCTTATGTCTTGGGGAGGAATTTCATCACCTACATCACAAAGACCACTTTGCTCCACTTGGGAGCCAGTATTTTCATCAAACTCTATGTTACTTGTCTCCTCAATGAGTCCCATGGACTTGTTGAGGACACGGTAAGCATGAGAGTTTGCAGCATAACCAGCAAATATGCCCTCATGGGCTCTAGATTCAAATTTAGACAAACGGGCACCTTTCTTGAGAATGAAACACTTACAACCGAACACCCGGAAGTATTTGAGGTTGGGCTTGTTCCCGGTAAGAATATCATACGGAGTCTTGTTCAAGCCTTCGCGGAGATAGAGCCGATTTGATGCATGACACACTGTGTTGATGGCTTCGGCCCAAAAGTTGTATGGAGATTTAAACTCTGCCATCATGGTTCTTGCCGCATCCATCAATGTCCGATTCTTCCTCTCCGCAACACCATTTTGTTGGGGGGTGTAAGCTGTGGAATATTGGTGCTTTATCCCTTCATCACTGAGAAACTCATTTAGGGTGTAGTTCTTGAACTCAGTGCCGTTATCACTTATGATCATTAGAATCATCGCATCATGTTGACGTTGGACTTCATTTGCAAAGTCGATGACAGTCTGTTGGGTCTCACTCTTCCTATTGAAGAAATATAACCAAGTATATCTTGAGTAATCATCCACAATCACCAAGCAATATCCTCTTCCACCAAGACTGTCAAAATATGGAGGCCCGATGAGATTCATGTGAAGGATCTCTAAGGTCCTCTTTGAGTAGATTGTAGTAGTTGGATGATGAGCCTTTTCATGTAGCTTTCCTTTGATACAAGCACTGCAAGCACGATCTTTGGCAACACTCACGTTTGTTAGTCCAAGAAGGTGATCCCCTTTGAGGAGGCTTTGCAAAGATCTCATATTGACATGGGCTAGCCGGCGATGCCAGAGACATCCCACATCAACTTTAGCCATTAGGCAAGTCGCGATCTTAGTGGGTCGCTTCGATAAGTTCACCACATAGAGACTGTTCTCTACATGCCCAACAAAAGCTACTTTAAGAGTCTTGCTCCACAAAAGGGTCACATAGTCAATACCAAAGAAGGTACTAAAACCCATGATTGCGAGTTGATGAACAGAAAGTAAATTGTATGAGAGGGTCTCAACAAGCATAACATTCTCTATGGAGAGTTTCGGAGAGATTATCACCTTGCCAAGACCCAATACCTTTGAAATGGCATCATCACAAAATGAGACTTGGGTGGCCACAGATGTGTCAGGATGAACGTCCACCACCAAGTCCTTGCTTCCGGTCATATGATTTGTCGCTCCACTATCGAGCAACCATGACATTCCTCCGGAACCAAACCCCTATGAGAGATCAATATTTGGTTTTAGGTACCCATTCTTTAATGGGTACTTTCATGTTAGCAACAAGGTTCATAGGAACCCCAATACACCATTTAGTGTACTCATAAGAAGAACCAACATATTTGGCATAAACATGCCCATCACTAGCACGGCACAAAACATAAGAGGGGTTAAAGTTGCCGGTCTTATTGGGGTGGGTGTTCTTGCCCTTCTTGGCATTCCCAACCATAATTTTGTCTTTCTTATTCTCATGAGGACCTTCTCCTGCTCTTACAAAGGTTTCCTTGAGAGGTGGTACTTCCTTGGTGTTCACCTTCTTGTTGTTGTTGTTTTTGGGTGCAAACTCCACTCCTTATTTTGCCACAACTTCCTTCTGATTACTCAAAAGGTCATTGAGTGTCTTCTCACCTTGGATACACGTCACCAAGCCCTTTTGAAGCTGCTCTTTTAGCTTAGCATTTTCCTCCACAAGATGTGCATGCTCACAACACGGGTTAGTAGCAGATGCATTATCAATTAGAACAAAAGGAGGAGACGTGGCAATTTCCTTAGTGAGTTTCACTTGGAGTTGATCATGCGACTCCTTAAGAGAGGCATGAGCACACTTCAACGCCTTGTGAGAATTATCAAGTGTGTCAAGCTCATCCTTGAGTCGATCATGGTCAACCCCAAGTACAACCTTTTTAGACTTGAGCACACGGTTAAGAACAATAGCATGATCATAATCTTTACGTAATTTAGCAAGGTCATCATTTCGTGAATCCTCAAGAGTCATACGAAGACCTCACTCTTCCTCAAGAGCAATAAATAGATCCTCTATCTCGTCGGCATAATCACGACTATGGCCTCTCAACTCCTCAAGAAATTCTTCTTGGGACTCAATAGTGTCATGGGCCTCACCAAGTTGTTCCAAGAGAGCAACGAAGTGCTTCTCGGACTCTTCCTTGAGTTTACACATGAATTTATCAAACTCATTTTTATCCTCTTTCGCCTCCTCATGTTCATCCACACATTCTAAAGACGAATTGGAAGAAATAGAAGTCTTAATGTTTGAGGTTTTGGCGTTGGAGGTTACCTTGGTGATACCTTTAGCCACGAGGCACCTTGCGACGATGTTCTCATTGGGGGCGTCGAAGAGTGACACCTTTTTTGGGGTAGAGGAAGCAATTGCCATGGATGCCATTGCCATTACTTCACCATTTGTGTCACCATCATCATCATCATCATCATCATCCGAGGCATACTCTTCTTGAGCCACCAATACTTTGTGAGGAGCCTTCTTGGTGAAGTTGGTTTTGTTGGGGAAGGACTTGGCCTTATCTTTGCGAATGCGCTTGCCACCATTGTCTTCCCTCTTCTCATATGGGCAATCCACTACAAAGTGACTCTCATTACCATAGTTGTAGCATGTTCTCACATGTTGCTTGCCCTTTGACCCATTTAAGTTGTTCATGGATAAGTTGGGCCTTGTGTTTCTCTTGTTGCCCCAAAATTGTCTGGACGCAAGAGCCATGTGCTCATGGTAAGCATATTTGGTGTCCTCGGGGCAACCCTCTTGTTCTTCTTCTTCCTCTTGACTGACCTTGCCCTTCAAAGCAAGGTTGGAGAGGATTTCTTTGACCGTTCAACGCGAGCGAGAGCATTGTCAGCTGTCGTGTTCAGGATGTTCATTGCAATAAATTCACCCAACACATCACCAGAAGACAAGGTGTGAAAGTCCGGCCTTTGAGGGATGACAACGGACATGGCCTTGTTGTAGGGCATGATGGCCTTCAGAAACTTACGCTTGATCCAAGTATCATCCACATCCTTGCTGCCATGATCCTTGAGGGAAACGGCAAGAGCGGTCACCCTTCTATAGAGCTCACACGGTTCCTCATCCTCTATCATGACAAACTCATCTGACTGATCAAGGACAACTTCATAGTTTGACCGTTGAATGCTTGAACTGCCCTTGTACATGGAGATGATGTGTTCCCAATGTTGGGGAACGTTGCATGGGAAACAAATTTTTTCCTACGCACACGAAAGATCTATCCATGGTGATGAGCATCTACGAGAGGGAGAGTGGATCTACGTACCCTTGTAGATCACTAAGCGGGAAGCGTTAAGAAACGTGGTTGGTGTAGTTGAACGTCTTTGCGATCCAAATTACCGAGCATCCCGTGATCTCATCACGATTTGTCCTGCGATCCAATCACGATCCGTCCCTTGAACTCATCACGATCCGTCCCACGAACTCATTACGATCCGTCCCACGATCTCGTCACGATCCGTCCCGCGAACTCATCATGATCCGTCCCGTGAACTCATCATGATCCGTCCCGCAAACTCATCACGATCCGTCTTGCGATCTTGATCACGGTCCTTCCGATCTAGCGCCGAACGGACGGCACCTCCGCGTTCAGCACACGTACAACTCGATGACGATCTCCGGCTTCCTCATCCAGCAAGAGGGATAGGAGAGGTAGAAAAGTTCTCCGGCAGCATGATGGCGCTCCGGAGATGGTGGTGGAGCTATTCCGGTAGGGCTTCGCCTAAGCACTGCATTCGATCTAGAGGAGAAACTATGCACTAGAGGAACGGGTAACACGTGGCTGAAAATTCTGTGCCAAAACCCTAAAATCCTCTAGTATATATAGGAGGAGAGGAGGAGGAGGCTTGGATGCCAAAGAGGCAGCCCTTGGGTTGGTCGAACCTAGTGGGATTGGAGGATTCCTCCTCCAATCCTAGTAGGACTAGGACTCCTCCTTATTTTTGCCTTTTTCCACCTTTTTCTCTTTGGGCTTTTCTTACCAGCCGCATGGGCCTTGTGTGGGACCTCCACCAGTCCACAAAGAGCTGGTATTTACTCTCCCACAGACCATGTAGCCTCTTGGGTCGAAATACCCCTCCCGATGGTCTCCCGGTACACTACCGGCACTCTCGGTACACTATCGATGAGCCCGAAACTTTTCCGGTGACCAAAATAGGACTTCCTATATATCAATCTTTACCTCTGGACCATTCCGGAGCTCCTCGTGACGTCCGGGATCTCATCCGGGACTCCGAACAACCTTCGGTAATCACCATGCATAACTCTATACTACCGAAACGTCACCGAACCTTAAGTGTGCAGACCCTGCGGGTTCGAGAACTATGTAGACATGACTGAGACACCTCTACGGTCAATAACCAATGGCGGGACCTGGATTCCCATATTGGTTCCTACATATTCTACGAAGATCTTTATCGGTCGAACCTCTATGTCAAGGATTCAGTTAATCCCGTATGATGTTCCCTTTGTTCTTCGGTATGTTACTTGCTTGAGATTTGATCGTCGGTATCTCCATACCTAGTTCAACCTCGTTACCGGCAAGTCTCTTTACTCGTTCCATAATACAAGATCCCGTGACTAACAATTAGTCACATTGCTTGCAAGGCTTATTGTGACATTGTATTACCGAGTGGGCCTTGAGATACCTCTCCGTCACACGGAGTAACAAATTCCAGTCTTGATCCATGCCAACTCAACAGACACCATCGGAGATACCTGTAGAGCACCTTTATAGTCACCCAGTTACGTTGTGATGTTTGATACACACAAGGTACTCTTCCGGTGTCAGTGAATTGCATGATCTCATGGTCATAGGAACATATACTTGACATGTAGAAAATAGTAGCAATAAACTGACACGATCATATGCTACGTTTGTAGTTTGGGTCTTGTCCATCACATCATTCTCCTAATGACGTGATCCTGTTATCAAATGACATCTCATGTCCATGGCTAGGAAACCTTAACCATCTTTTGATCAACGAGCTAGTCTATTAGAGGCATACTAGGGACATGGTTTTGTCTATGTATCCACACATGCGTCGAAGTCTCCGATCAATACAATTATAGCATGGATAATAAACGATTATCATGAACAAGGAAATATGATAATAACTAATTTATTATTGCCTCTAGGGCATATTTCCAACAGTCTCCCACTTGCACTAGAGTCAATAATCTAGTTAACATCACCATGTGACTCGCATTGTTATGAATCTAACACTCAATGAGTTCTGGGGCTCAATCATGCTTTGCATGTGAGAGAGGTCTTATAGTCAATGGGCCTGCGACATTCAGATATGTGTGTACTTTGCAAATCTCTATGTCAAACTGTAAATACTGTTACCACACTCCACTTGGAGCTATTCCAAATGACTGCTCCACTATACGTATCCAGATTGCTACTACGAGTCATCCAGATTGGTGTTAAAGCTTGCATCGACGTAACTCTTTACGACAAACTCTTTATCACCTCCATAATCTAGAAACATCTCCTTAGTCTTTTAGTTACTAAGGATAATCTTGACCGCTGTCCAGTGATCCACTTCTGGATCACTCTTGTACCCCTTGACTAACTCATGGCAAGGCACACACAGGTGCGGTACACAGCATGGCATACTATACAGAGCCTATGGCTAAGGCATAGGGGACGACATTTGTCCTTTCTCTTTCTTCTACCATTGTCGAGCTTTGAGTATCACTCAACTTCACACCTCGCAAATCAGGCGAGAACTCTTTCTTTGACTGATCCATTTGAACTCTTTCAAAATCTTGTCAAGGTATGTACTCATTGAAAGTCTCATCAAGCATCTTGATCTATCTCTATAGATCTTGATGCTCAACAATTAGGTAGTTTTATCCAGGTCTTCCTTCGAAAACTCTTTTCAAACAACCGTTTATGCTTGTCCAGAAATTCTACATCATTTTCGATCAACAATATGTCATCCACATATACTTATCAGAAATTCTATAGTGCTCCCACTCACTTTACTGTAAATACAAGTTTCTCGTAAACTTTGTATAGACTCAAAAACTTTGATCACCTCACCAAAGTGTATATTCCAACTCCGAGATGCTTGCTTCAGTTCATAGAAGAATCACTGAAGCTTGCACACCTTTTAGCATCCTTAGGACTGACAAAACCTTCTGGTTGTATCACATACAACCTTTCCTCAAGTAAACCGTTAAGGAAACTATGTTTTGATATCCATCTGCCAGATTTCATAATTGAAAAATGCAGCAACTGCTAACATAATTCCAACAGAGTTTTAGCATCGCTACGAGTGAGAAAGTCTCATCGCAGTCAACTCCTTGAACTTGTCATAAACTTCTTTGCAACAAGTCGAGCTTTACAAATGGTGACATTTACCATGAGCGTCTGTCTTCATTTTAACCATCCATTTGTACTCAACGACCTGCCATCCAATGAGCAAGTCTACCAAAGTCTATACTTGGTTTTCATACATGGATCCTTTCTCGGATTTCATGGCCTCTAACCATTTGTCAGAATCGGGGCCATCATCGCTTCTCCATAGCTCGTAGGTTCATCGTTGTCCAACAACATGACCTCCAAGAAAGGGTTGTCGTACCGCTCAGGAGCAATACACATCCTTGTCGACCTACGAGGTTCGATAGTAACTTGATCCGAAGCTTCATGATGATCATCACTAACTTCCTCTTCAACTAACGTAGGCTTCACAGAAACAAATTCCTGTGCTACGCTACTCTCTGGTTGGACAAAGGTTCAACAACCTCATCAAATTCTATCTTCCTCCCACTCAATTCTTTCGAGAGAAACCTTTTCTTGGGAAAGGACCCGTTTCAGCAACAAACACTTTATGCTTGGATCTAAGATAGAAGGTTCACCCAATTGTTCTTAGGGTATTCTATGAAGATGCATTTGTCCGCTTTGGGTTTGAGCTCACTAGGTGAAAACATTTTTCCACACAAGCGTTGCAGCCCAAAACATTTAGAAATGACATCTTAGGTTTCTACCAAACCATAATTCACACTGTGTCATCTCAACGGAATTAGATGGTGCCCTATTTAAAGTGAATGTAGTTGTCTCTAATGCATAACCCCAAAATTATAGTAACAAAACGATAATAGACATCATAGCACGCACCATATCCAATAGAGCACGACTATGACGTTCGGACACACCATCACACTATGGTGTTCCAGGTGGCGTGAGTTGTGAAACAACTTTCACATTGTCTCAAGTTGTATGCCAAACTCGTAACTCAGATATTCACCTCCACGATTATATCGCAAACATTTTTATCTTCTTGTCACGATGATCTTAAACTTCACTCTGAATTTGCTTGAACCTTTAAAATGATTCAAACTTGTGTTTCATTAAGTAAATATATACCATATCTACTCAAATCATCAATGAAGGTAAGAAAATAACGATATCCACCGCACGCTACAAGACTCATTGGATTGAATACATCAACATGTATCATTTCCAATAAATCACTTGCCCGTTCCATCCATCTGGAAACGGAGTCCTTAGTCATCTTGCCAAAGAGGCATGATTCGCATGTCTCAACCGATTCAAAATTGAATGAGTCCAAATATCCATCAACATGGAGTTTCTTCATGCGCTTTATATCAATATGACATTTAGCGGCAGTGCCACAAGTATGTGGTACTATCATTATTAACTTTGTATCTTTTGGCATCAATGTTATGAACATGTGTATTACTACGATCAAGATTCAACAAACCATTCTCTCGGTGCATGACCATTGAAGGTATTATTCATGTAAACAGAATAACCATTATTCTCTAACTTAAATGAATAACCCTGTTGCAATAAACACGATCTAATCACGTTCGTGCTCAACGCAAAACACCAAATAACATTTATTTAAGTTTGTCACTAATCCTGAAGGTAGAGAGAGCGTGCGATGTGGATCACATCAACCTTGGAAACATTTCCAACACACATCGTCACCTCACACTTAGCTAGTTCTCCGTTTATTCCGTAGCTTTTATTTCGAGTTACTAACATTTAGCAACTAAACCGGTATCCAATACCCAGGTGCTACTAGGAGTACTAGCAAAGTACACATCAATAACACGTATATCAAATATACTTCTGTCGACGTTGCCAGCCTTCTTATCTACCAAGTATCTAGGGTTGTTCCGCTTCCGCGACCGCTCTCCTCATAATAAGAGCACTTAGTCTCGGGTTTGGGTTCAACTTTGGGTTGCTTCACCGGAGCAGCAACTAACTTGCTATCCATGAAGTTTCCCGCCTTGCCCTTGCCCTTCTCGAAGCTAGTGGTTTTACTAACCATCAACACTTGATGCTCCTTCTTGATTTCTACCTTCGCGGTGTCAAACATCGCGAACAGCTCAGGGATCATTATTTCTATCCCTGGTATTTTATAGTTCATCACCAAGTTCTAGTAGCTTAATGACGGTGACTTGGAGAATTATATATATCACTATCTTATCCGGAAGATCAACTCCCACTCGATTGAAGCGATTGTAGCACCCAGACAATCTGAGCACATGCTCAACGATTGAGCTATTCTCCTTCATCTTGCAGGCAAAGAATCTTGTTGGAGATCTCATATCTCGCAACACGGGCACGAGCCTGAGATCCTAATTTCAGCTCTTAGAACATCTCATATGTTATGTGACATTCAAAACGTTTCGGAGCCTCAATTCTAAGCCGTAATGCATAACGCACTAAACTATCAAGTAGTCATCAGAACGTGCCTGTCAGATGTTCACAACATCTACAAACGACATTAGAGGGGTTGGCGCACTGAGCGGTGCATTAAGGACATAAGCCTTCTGTGCAGCAATGAGGACAATCCTCAAATCACGGAGCCAGTCTGCAATATTGCTACCATCAACTTTCAACTCTATTTCTCTAGGAACATATAAAAATATAAGGGAGCTACAGCGTGAGCTAGTAATCTACAACATAATTTTGCAAAGACACTACTGACTATGTTCATGATAATGAGTTCAATTAATCATATTACTTAAGAACTCCCACTCAAATTGACATCCCTCTAGTCATTCGAGTGATACATGATCCAAATTCACCAACTCAAGTCCGATCATCACGTGAGTTGAGGTGGCTTCAATGGTGAACATCATTATGTTGATCATGTCTACTATATGACTCATGTTCGACCTTTCGGTCTCTTGTGTTCCGAGGCCATGTCTGTACATGCTAGGCTCATCAAGTTTAACCCGAGTGTTCTGCACGTGCAACACTAGCTTGCACCCGTTGTATGTGAACGTAGAGTCTATCACACCCGATCATCACGTGGTGTCTCAACACGACAAACTTTTGCAACAGTGCACACTCGGGGAGAACACAATTCATCTTGAAATTTAAGTGAGGGACCACCTTATAATGCTACCATCGTCCTAAGAAAAACAAGGTGCATAAAAGGATTAACATCACATGCAAATCATAAGTGACATGATATGGCCATGAACTTGTGCTTTTGATCTCCATCTTGAAAGCACCGGCATGATCTCCATCGTCACCGGCACGACACCATGATCTCCATCAACGTGTCGCCATTGGGGTTGTCGCGCCCATCATGCTTGTACTACTATTGCTACCGTTTAGCGATAAACTAAAGCATTACATAGCGCTTAATGATTGACACGCAGGTCATACAATAATTAAAGACAACCCTATGGCTCCTGCCGGTTGCCGTACTCATCGACATGCAAGTCGTGATATTCTATACATCACATGATCATCTCATACATCACATATATCACATCATGTAATTGGCCATATCACATCACAACATACCCTGCAAAAACAAGTTAGATGTCCTCTAATTTTTGTTGCATGTTTTACGTGGCTGCTATGGATATCTAGCAAGAACAATTCTCATCTACGCAAAAACCACAACGATGATACACTAGTTGCTTTTCAAACTTCTCAAGGACCGCCTTTGTCGAATTCGATCCAACTAAAGTGAGAGAAACTGGCACCGCAAGCCATCTATGCAACAAGTTGCAGTCGAGGGAACCGGTCTCTCGTAAGCGTACGAGTAATGTTGGTCCAGGCCGCTTCATCTCACAATACCGCTGAACCAAAATCCGACGAAGGGAGGAAGCAATCTAAGCATCAACGCCCACAAACCTTTTGGGTTCTACTTGAGATCTCATCTACACATAGACCTAGCTCATGATGCCACTGTTGGGGAACGTTGCATGGGAAACAAAAAATTTCCTACGCACACGAAAGATCTATCCATGGTGATGAGCATCTACGAGAGGGAGAGTGGATCTACGTACCCTTGTAGATCGCTAAGCGGGAAGCATTAAGAAATGCGGTTGGTGTAGTAGAACGTCTTCGCGATCCAAATCACCGAGTGTCCCGCGATCTCATCACGATCCGTCCCGCGATCCAATCACGATCCGTCCCGCGAACTCATCACGATCCGTCCCGTGAACTCGTCACGATCCGTCCCGCGATCTCGTCACGATCCGCCCCGCGATCTCGTCATGATCCGTCCCGCGAACTCCTCACGATCCGTCCTGTGAACTCAGCATGATTCATCCCGCGAACTCATCATGATCCGTTTCGCGATCTTGATCACGGTCCTTCCGATCTAGCGCCGAACGGACGGCACCTCCACGTTCTGCACACGTACAGCTCAATCACGATCTCCGCCTTCTTGATCCAGCAAGAGGGAGCGGAGAGGTAGAAGAGTTCTCCGGCAGCGTGATGGCGCTCCGGAGATGGTGGTGGAGCTATTCCAACTCGCTTCGCCTAAGCAGTGCAGAAATCCGATCTAGAGGAGAAACTATGCACTAGAGGAACGGGCAGCACGTGGCTAAAAATTCTGTGCCAAAACCCTAAAATCCTCTAGTATATATAGTAGGAGAGGAGGAGGAGGCCTGGATGCCAAATAGGCAGCCCTTGGGTCGGCCGAACCTAGTGGGATTGGAGGATTCCTCCTCCAATCCTAGTAGGACTAGGACTCCTCCTTATTTTTGCCTTTTTTGCCTTTTTCCACCTTGTTCTCTTTGGGCTTTTCTTACCAGCCGCATGGGCCTTGTGTGGGACTTCCACCAGACCACAAAGGGCTGGTATTTACTCTCCCACATCCTATGTAGCCTCTTGGGTATAAATACCCCTCCCGATGGTCTCCCGGTACACTACCGGCACTCCCGGTACACTACCGATGAGCCTGAAACTTTTCCGGCGACCAAAATAGGACTTCCTATATATCAATCTTTACCTCCGAACCATTCCGGAGCTCCTCGTGATGTCCGGGATATCATCCGAGACTCCGAACAACCTTCGGTCATCACCATGCATAACTCTATACTACCGAAACGTCAACGAACCTTAAGTGTGCAGAGCCCGCGGGTTCGAGAACTATGTAGACATGACCGAGACACCTATACGGTCAATAGCCAATAGCAGGACCTGGATGACCATATTGGTTCCTACATATTCTACGAAGATCTTTATCGGTCGAACCTCTATGTCGAGGATTCAGTTAATCCAGTATGATGTTCCCTTTGTTCTTCGGTATGTTACTTGCCCGAGATTCGATCGTCGGTACCTCCATACCTAGTTCAACCTCGTTACCGGCAAGTCTCTTTACTCATTTCGTAATACAAGATCCCGTGACTAACAATTAGTCACATTGCTTGCAAGGCTTATTGTGATGTTGTATTACTGAGTGGGCCCCGAGATACCTCTCCGTCACACGGAGTAACAAATCCCAGTCTTGATCCATGCCAACTCAACAGACACCATCGGAGATACCTTAAAAGCACCTTTATAGTCACCCAGTTATGTTGCGACGTTTGATACACACAAGGTACTCCTCCCGTGTCAGTGAGTTGCATGATCTCATGGTCATAGGAACATATACTTGACATGCAGAAAACAGTAGCAATAAACTGACACGATCATATGCTACGTTTGTAGTTTGGGTCTTGTCCATCACATCATTCTCCTAATGATTTGATCTCGTTATCAAATGACATCTCATGTCCATGGCTAGGAAACCTTAACCATCTTTTGATCAACGAGCTAGTCTATTAGAGGCATATTGGGGACATGGTTTTGTCTATGTATCCACACATGCATCTAAGTCTTTGATCAATACAATTATAGCATGGATAATAAACGATTATCATGAACAAGGAAATATGATAATAACTAATTTATTATTGCCTCTATGGCATATTTCCAACACCCAACACTCTTTAGCAATAGTGAAGAGCCACAGGTGTGGTAGGTCTTCAGTAGGAACAACAACTTGGAGTATGAACAAGGCAGGAGAATTTAGCTGTTTATCCGCTTATTCTCTTGGAGTAAGATTGTGTGGATCATGAGGATAGTATCCTTCTTCAATGACTCTCATGAGATGAATTGAGTTTTGATCTAAATGAGACTTGATACTGAAAACCCAGTTAGCAAAATCATTCTTAACAAGTTTAGGAGGAGGACCATGATTAACTATATGAGGTGGGTGCAGCGGTCCTCCATAGATCACATGAGGGGGAACTAAGGCAAAGCTCCCCGACCCATTAACTCCTTGAGAACGATTATCCTTATCAGCACTAGCCCCCTCCTTGAGTTGACATCCTATGTCGAGTTAGTGGGTTTGACCACTTGCACCGCATCGGTAGACACTTTAAGAGTATTAAGGGAATCTTTGAACGTGGATTGAACGTCGGTCGCCATGGAGGATATGAGTAAGGACAAGGCCTCATTCAAATCCTCGTGTGAGACCGTGTTCACTCCCACGGCCTCGGAAAGTTCTCCCACACGCTCCTCTTCGCTAGCCATACTCTTTGGGTGGTGAAACCCTTAATAAAGAGACGTGGCTCTGATACCAATTGAAAGGATCGATATGGTTGACTAGAGGGGGGGGGTGAATATGCAACTAACACTTTTTAACTTTTCCTTAACAATTTAGGCTTAGCATCAAATAAGTTGGCTAGATGTGCAACTAGGTGAATAACCTATATCATGCTAAACACAACAAGTACACAAGCAAGCAAGGGGTACAACACAATAATAGCTTGCGAGAAGTAAAGGTAAGAGATAACCAAAAGTGGAGCTGATGGACACGAAGATGTATTACCGGAGTTCCTTCCCTTGTGAAGAAGTACGTCTCTGTTGGAGCGGTGTGGAGGGACAATGCTCCCCAAGAATCCACTAGGGCCACCGTATACTCCTCACGTCCTCACACAATGCGAGATGTAGTGATTCCACTATTGGTGCCCTTGAAGGTGGCGACCAAACCTTTACAAACAAGGTTGGGGCTATCTCCACAACTAAATTGTATGCTTCCAACGACACCACAAAGCTTCACCACAATGGAATGTGGCTCTGAGGTGACCTCAACCGTCTAGGGTGCTCAAACACCCAAGAGTAACAAGATCTACAAGGGATTAGTGGGGGGAATCAAATTTCTCTTGGTGGAAGTGTAGATCGAGGCCTTCTCAACTAATCCCTAGAAAATCAACAAGTTTGATTGGCTAGGGAGAGAGATCGGGCTAAAATGGAGCTTTGAGCAACAATGGAGCTTGTGTTGGGGAACGTTGCATGGGAAACAAAAAAATTCCTACGCTTCACCAAGATCAATCTAGGAGATGAGCATCTATGAGAGGAGAGATTAGATCTACGTACCCTTGTAAGCGGAAGCATTAAAGAACGCGGTTGATGTAGTGGTACGTCTCCGCGATCCAAATCACAAGCCGTCCCATGAACTCCCGATCAAGTACCGAACGGACGGCACCTCCCCGTTCAGCACATGTGCAGCTCGGTGAAGATCTCCGCCTTCTTGATGTATCAAGAGGGAGAGGATAGGTAGACGAGTTCTCCGGCAGCGTGACGGTGCTGCGGTGATGGTGGTGGAGTAATTCCAGCAGGGCTTCGCCTAAGCACTGTTGAAAACCAATCTAGAGGAAGAAGAGGGCAGCACGTGGCAATTAGGGTTGGGGCTCCCCTCAAAATCCTCTAGTATATATAGGAGGGAGGGGAGAGGAGTCAGCCTTTCCCCTCCTACAAGGAGGGCTCCGGCCGAGGCAAGAGGGGAGGAGTCCACCTCCCACAAGGGAGGTGGACTCCTAGTAGGACTCCTTTCCCTACTTGGCCCCCACTCTTCCCTTTCCCTATGCGCATAGGGCCTTTTGGGCTTGCTGCCCAACCCGCCAGGGGCTGCTGCGCCACCTATAAGGCCCATGTGCCCCCTTGGGGTATGTGGGCCCCACTTGGTGGTCCCCGGACCCATTCGTCACTCCTGGTACACTGCCGGAAATGCCCGAAACTTTTTCGGAGTTCAAACACCACTTTCCTATATATCAATCTTTACCTCCAGACTATTCCGGAGCTCCTCACGACGTCCGAAATCTCATCCGGGACTCCGAACAACCTTCGGTCACCACCATACATAACTCTATACCACCAAAACGTCACTGAACCTTAAGTGTGCAGACCCTGCGGGTTCGAGAACTATATAGACATGACCGAGACACCTCTACGGTCAATAACCAATAGCGTGACTTGGATGCCCATATTGATTCCTACATATTCTACGAAGATCTTCATCGGTCGAACCTCTATGTCAAGGATTCAGTTAATCCCGTGTGATGTTCCCTTTGTTCTTCAGTCTGTTACTTGCCCGAGATTCGATCGTCGGTATCTCCATACCTAGTTCAACCTTGTTACCGGCAAGTCTCTTTACTCATTCCGTAATACAGGATCCCATGGCTAACACTTAGTCACATTTCTTGAAAGGCTTATTGTGATGTTGTATTACCGAGTGGGCCCTGAGATACCTCTCCGTCACACGGAGTAACAAATCCCAGTGTTGATCCACGCCAACCCAGCAGACACCCTCGGAGATACCTGTAGAGCACCTTTATAGTCACCCAGTTATGTTGCGACATTTGATACACACAAGGCACTCCTCCAGTCTCAGTGAGTTGCATGATCTCATGGTCATAGGAACACATACTTGACATGTAGAAAACTGTAGCAATAAACTGAGACGATCATATGCTACGTTTATAGTTTGGGTCTTGTCCATCCCATCATTCTCCTAATGATGTAATCCCATTATCAAATGACATCTCATGTCAACGGCTATGAAACCTTGACCATCTTTGATCAACGAGCTAGTTCACTAGAGGCACACTAGGGACAAAGTGTTGTCTATATATCCACACATGCAATGTGTTTCCAATCTATACAATTATAGCATGGATAATAAACAATTATCATGAACAAGGAAATATAATAATAAACACTTTATTTATTGCCACTAGGGCATATTTCCAACAGTCTCCCACTTGCACTAGAGTCAATAATCTAGTTCACATCACTATGTGATTTACATTGTAATGAATCGAACACCCATGCATTTCTGGTGTTGATCATGTTTAGCCCTTGGAAGAGGTTTAGTCAATGGGATTGCAACATTCAGATCCATGTGCACTTTGCAAATATTTATGTCCTTCTCCTTGATGTAATCACAGATGGAATTGAAGCGTCGCTTTATGTGTCTAGTCCTCTTGTGAAACTTTGGTTCCTTGGCCAAAGCAATGGCACCAATATTGTCACAGAGCAGCGTCATTGGATTCAGTGCACTGAGCACTACTCCAAGATCTGTCATGAACTGCTTCATCCAGACACCTTCCTTTGCTGCCTCCGAGGCTGCGATGTACTCCGCTTCGCATGTAGAATCGGCTACTACGCTTTGCTTGGAACTGCACCAGCTTACCGCTCCCCCGTTGAGAATAAATACGTATCCGGTTTGCGACTTAGAGTCATCCGGATTAGTGTTAAAGCTTGCATCAACGTAACCCTTTACGACGAGCTCTTGATCACCTCCACAAACAAGAAACATTTCCTTAGTCCTTTTCAGGTACATAAGGACATTCTTGACCGCCGTCCAGTGCTCCATTCGAGGATCACTTTGAAACCTTTCGGCCATACTCATGGCAAGGCTGACATCGGGTCTTGTGCATAGCATTGCATACATGATAGAGCCTATGGCTGAAGCATATGGGATGACACTCATCTTCTCTCTATCTTCTGCAGTCACTGGGCATTGAGTCTTACTCAACTTCACACCTTGTAACACAGGCAAGAACCCTTTCTTGGACTGATCCATTTTGAACTTCTTCAAAACTTTATCAAGGTATGTGCTTTGAGAAAGTGCTATCAAGCGTCTCGATCTATCTCTATAGATCTTAATGCCTAATATGAAAGCAACTTCTCCTAGGTCCTTCATTGAAAAACTCTTGTTCAAATATTCCTTCACGCTTTCCAGCATTTCTATATTGTTTCCAATCAGCAATATGTCATCCACATATAATATTAGAAATGCTATAGATCTCTCACTCACTTTCTTGTAAATAAAAGCTTCTCCATAAACTTGTATCAACCCAAATGCTTTGATCACCTCATCAAAGTGCTTATTCCAACTCCGAGATGCCTGCACCAGTCCATAAATGGATCGCTGGAGTTTGCAAACTTTGTCAGCATTCTATGGATCGACAAAACCTTCTGGTTGTATCATATACAACTCTTCCTCAAGGAAACCGTTGAGGAACGCTGTTTTGACATCCATCTACCAAATTTCATAGTTGAAATATGCAACCATTGCTAACATGATTCTGATGGACTTAAGCATCGCTACGGGTGAGAAGGTCTCATTGTAGTCAACTCCTTGAACTTGTGAAAAACCCTTTGCCACAAGTCGAGCTTTATAGACAGTGATATTACCGTCCGCGTCCATCTTCTTCTTAAAGAACCATTTGTTTTGAATGGCCTTTTGCCCTTCAGGTAATACTTCCAAAGTCCATACTTTGTTTTCATACATGGATCCCATCTCGGATTTCATGGCTTCTAACCATTTCTCGAAATCCGGGCCCATCATCGCTCCTCCATAGCTTGTAGGTTCATTGTTGTCCAACAACATAACCTCCAAGACAGGGTTGTCGTACCACTCAGGAGCAGTACGCCCCTTGTCGACCTACGAGGTTCAATAGTAACTTGATCTGAAGCTTCATGGTCATCATCATTAACTTCCTCTCCAACTATTGTAGGCTCCACAGAAACATCTTTCTGCGGTGCGCTACTCTCTGGTTGAAGTAAAGGTTTAACAACCTCATCAAGCTCTATTTTCCTCCCACTGAGTTCTTTCGAGAGAAACTCTTTCTCAAGAAATGTTCCGTTCTTAGCGACAAACACTTTGCCTTCGGATCTGAGATAGAAGGTATACCCAACTGTCTCTTTTGGGTACCCTATGAAGACGCATTTCTCCGCTTTGGGTTCCGGCTTTCTAGGCTGAAGCTTTTTTGACATAAGCATCACATCCCCAAACTTTAAGAAACGACAACTTTGGCTTCTAGCCAAACCACAGTTCATATGGCGTCATCTCAACGGATTTCGATGGTGCCCTATTTAAAGTGAATGCAGCTGTCTCTAATGCATAACCCCAAAACGATAGTGGCAATCGGCAAGAGACATCATAGAACTCACCATGTCTAATAAGGTTCAATTACGACGTTCAGACACACCATTTCGCTGTGGTGTTCCAGGCGGTGTTAATTGTGAAACAATTCCACACTGTCTTAAGTGACTGCCAAACTCATAACTCAGATATTCTTCTTCTCGATCAGATCTCAGGAATTTAATATTCTTGTTACGATGATTCTCAACTTCACTCTGAAATTGCTTGAACTTTTCAAACGTTTCAGACTTGTGTTTCATTAAGTAAATATACCCATATCTACTTAAGTCATCACTGAAGGTGAGAAAATAACGATATCCACCGCGCGCCGCAACATTCATTGGACCGCACACATCAGTATGTATGATTTCCAACAAGTCACTTGCCCGTCCCATTGTTCTAGAGAACGACGTTTTAGTCATCTTGCCCATAAGGCATGGTTCACATGTGTCAAGTGATTCAAAATCAAGTGACTCCAAAAGTCCATCAGCATGGAGCTTCTTCATGCATTTTACACCAATATGACCCAAATGGCAGTGCCACAAGAAAGTGGTACTATCACTATCAACTCTACATCTTTTGGCATCAATGTTATGAACATGTGTATCATCACTATCAAGATTCAATATGAATAAACCCCTCACATTCGGTGCATGACCATAAAAGATATTACTCATATAAATAGAACAACCATTATTATCTAATTTCAATGAGTAACCGTCTCGCAATAAACAAGATCCAGATGTAATGTTCATGCTTAACGCATGCACTAAATAACAATTATTCAGGTTCATCACTAATCCCTATGGTAATCGAAGAGAGAGAGAGAGAGAGAGAGAGAGAGTACCGACAGGAATCACATCAACCTTGGAACCATTTCCCATGCGCATCGTCACTTCGTCCTTCGCCAGCCTTCGTCTATTCCGTAGTTCCTATTTTGAGTTGCAAATGTGAGCAACCGAAGCGGTATCAAATACCCAGGCACTACAACGAGAGCTAGTAAGGTACACATCAATAACATGTATATCATATATAGCTTGTTTGTTGTTGGCCGCCTTCTTGTCAGCCAGATACTTGGGGCAGTTTTGCTTCCAGTGACCAGTTCCCTTGCAATGAAAGCACACAGTTTTTGGCTTGGGTCTAGCCTTGGGTTTCTTCACGGGAGGAGCAACTGCTTTGCCACCCTTCTTGGAGTTACCCTTCTTTCCCTTGCCATTCTTCTTGAAACTAGTGGTTTTATTCACCATCAATACTTGATGTTCTTTCTGGATTTCAGACTTAGCGACTTTTAGCATCGCAAACAGCTGGCGACTGACTTGTTCATCCCGTGCATGTTATAGTTCAACACGAAGCTCTTGTAGCTTGGTGGCAATGATTGAAGAACTCTGTCAGTGATCGCCACTGGCAGAAGGGGCATCCCTAACTCCGCCAGACGAGTCGAATACCCAGACATTCTGAGTATATGTTCACTGATAGACCCGTTCTCCTCCATTTTGCAAGCGTAGAACTTATGGGAGGTCTCATACCTCTCGATCCGGGCATTCTTCTTAAAGATAAACTCCAACTCCTGGAACATCTCATCTGCTCCATGACGTTCAAAACGTCTTTGAAGTCCCGGTTCTAAGCCATACAATATTGCACACTGAACTACTGAGTTATCTCCAGAACGTGCCTCCCAAGCGTTCTTAACGTCTTCGAATGACAAGTCTACGGGTTGGTTACCAATCGGTGCATCAAGGACATATGCCTTTTGGGAAGCCATGAGGATAATCCTCAGATTACGGGCCTAGTCCACAAAGTTACTTCCATCATCTTTCAACTTAGCTTTCTCTAGGAACGCATTAAAATTCAGGGGTGCTACTACGCGAGCCATTGATCTACAACATAAATAAGCAAAGGTTACTAAGACTATTGTTCATGATAATGAGTTTAGTTAATAAAATTACTAAAGCTCCCACTCAAATTGACATCCCTCAGGTCATCTGAGTGACACATGATCCATATTCACCAACTCAAGTCCGATCATCACGTGAGTTAAGGTGGTTTCAATGGTGAACATCATCATGTTGATCATATCTACTATATGACTCATGCTCGACCTTTTGGTCTCTTGTGTTCCGAGGCCATGTCTGTACATGCTAGGCTCGTCAAGTTTAACATGAGTGTTTGGCATGTGCAACACTGGCTTACACCCGTTGTATGCGAATGTAGAGTCTATCACACCCGATCATCACGTGGTGTCTCGACACGACGAACCTTCGCAATGGTGCACACTCGGGGAGAACATAGTTCATCTAGGGATCACCTTATAATGCTACCGCCGTCCTAAGAAAAACAAGGTGCATAAAGAGATTAACATCACATGCAAATCATAAGTGACATGATATGGCCATGAACTTGTGCTTTTGATCTCCATCTCCAAAGCACCGACATGATCTCCATCGTCACCAGCATGACACCATGATCTCCATCATTGTGTCATCATCGGGGTTATCGCGCCCACCATGCTCATATTACTATTTCTATCGCTTAGTGATAAAGTAAAGCATTACATAGCGCTTAAAGATTGACACGTAGGTCATACAATAATCAAATACAACCCTATGGCTCCAGCCGGTTGCCGTACTCATCGACATGCAAGTCGTGATATTCTGTACAAAAACATGATCGTCTCACACATCACATATATCACATCATGTAATTAGCCATATCACATCACAACATACCCTGCAAAAACAAGTTAGACGTCCTCTAATTATTGTTGCATGATGCCGTGATTCCAAAATGCGAGATGCCCTTGAAGGCGGCGACCGAACCTTTACAAACAAGGTTGGGGCTATCTCCACAACTGAATTGGAGGCTCCCAACGACACCATGAAGCTTCACCACAATGGAATGTGGCTCCGAGGTGACCTCAACCGTCTAGGGTGCTCAAACACCCAAGAGTAACAAGATACGGAAGGGATTAGTGTGGGGGAATCAAATTTCTCTTGGTGGAAGTGTAGATCGAGGCCTTCTCAAACAATCCCTAGAAAATCAACAAGTTTGATTGGCTAGGGAGAGAGATCGGGCTAAAATGGAGCTTTGAGCAACAATGGAGCTTGGGGAAGGAAGAGGTGGTCTTCTTGAGGAAGAAGACCTCCCTTTTATAGTGGGGGAAAATATCCAACCGTTATCCCCACCCTCAGCCCCGCGCGTCGCGGTACTACCACAAATGACCACGGTACTACCGCAAGGGCTTGTGGTACTACCGTTGTGACCTGCGGTACTACCGCTCGCACGGGTGTATCAGACTCTGGCCGATTGCACTAGGCAGCTAGCGGTAGAACCGCCGGAGCGGTACTACCGCGAGTCCATGCGGTACTACCGCATGGTCGGTAGAGACTGGCACTTGGAGATGCATGGAAGTAAAAAATTACTTCCGTGCCTACCTCCGCTGAGGACGAAGCTGCGAAAAAGTTCGGCACGGTAGTACCAGAACTGCATCATGGTACTACCGCACTAGGGCGGATGTAAAAAATTACATCCGCGCCTAGTACCGCCGGCGTACGTACTAGGGCAGGGGACAACGGTACTACCGCTCCACTGAGCAGTACTACCGCGGGCTCCTGCGGTATTACCGCTCCCTTGAGCGGTACTACCGCGGGCGCGTGCGGTACTACTGCTCCCTTGAGTGGTACTACCGCTAGCCACTGAACGCAAGTACCCCCACAGGCTTCACTTTGCACAAACGAGGAAAACAACTGGTGCTCCATCGAAGTAAAGGAAAGGTGGTGCAAATAGAATAGATGTGTACTTGTTGATTCCACCCAAACCTTTCCGAAGCGGACCCCCTCTTAATAGTACGGCTTTCCTACGACTCAAATCCACCGAAAGGAAACGTAGTCTTCGATAAGCTCCGAGGGGCACCGAATCGTCTTGTGCCTAGACATGAGATATCTGAAATGCTCAATGCATACGAATAGTCCACAAAGGCATTGTCATCAATCACCAAAACCACTTAAGGAGAAATATGCCCTTACAACAGTGCATCGCTACCCACCCGACCAATAGCACGACAGCAAAACCACAACGACACAGATCCACAACTTCGGCTTCCACACAAACACACCTCATGCCTAAATTTGCGACCACGAGACGCCCCAAAGGTCAAGACAACCAACCTAATTACGTATTTAACTAGGGTTTCGACTGTTGCCTCACTCGTTTTTTACCCTGTACAGTAAAGAAATGAACGGCTCCAATTCTTTGGGAGGAAGAGAGAACAACGATAAAACCCAAATCGATGAGAAGCCCCCCAATGGCCCCATGGATTACAAGTTTAGGGCCTCTTTGATTTCTTGGATTCCAAAAACATAAGAATAGAAAAAACATAAAATTGCAATGTCATGTCCATTTGAATCCTGGAGGATTTTGGCTTTTTTGATTACATCATAGAAATTAAATAAAGGTTCTTTCAAAAGGTTTGAGTGAACGCTAAAAGGATCCTTACATTTTTGTGTGTGTAGGAGTGAGTCTCGCGAATCAGACGACCATCATAAGAAAAGATCCTAATAATTTCAATCCTTCAAAATTGCTATCAAAATCCTTTGAATAGCAAGTTCCGTAGATAACGATGAAGATCACGAGCATTGCATACGGCTTGAAGCGACGAGACATAACTCTAGTTTTCTTTTGGCCTATTCACATGCCGACAACAAATCAATGTCTACGAGTAGTATTACCCCCTCAAAACCAAAATCAGTACGCAAGGCACCAATGCAAGGTATATATCCCAGTCACTCTCCAGGCCAACTTATTTGTGCACGACATGCACCAATTCCTTCCGAACAAACTAAAAAAATTCGCCGCGTATCTTTGTTCTTTGTATACACATCTCGCTGTTTCAAGATCGACCAGAGATATAGTGCATAGGGAAGCTGGGGGCATTGGTAAATGACAACAATAATTTGGACAACATGCATGGGGCCGGGCTAGAATTTCGAACAAATCACTACACTGCGCACCGTATTCCCTCATGCAGACATATATGCTTGATTGATCGATCCACTTACCACGTACACGATACGTCTCTCTCTCTCTCTCTCTCTCTCTCTCCCCTCAGGTACGTAGGCCCCCAGCAGGAGATGCTAAATGGCTAGCGGTGCACTTTTGAAGCAATATACTGACCTGAGAGCCTGAGACCACTAGCATGCCTGAGTAGTATCATGCTAGCATTTCACCCTTCATTCTCTTTCAACGCTTTACATGTAGTCATGTATCGTCATCATCTAGCTTGCTAGTTGCGCAAGTGCTTAATATTCCAAGCTTGTTATTGCATCGATTGATCGAGCATATATCCATTTTACCTGTACGCATACTCCATCCATTATTTACTCCTCATATTAGCTTTGATATAAGTTAAACTTTGTAAAATTTGACCAAGTTTATCAAATATTGCCATCCACAATACCAACTCAGTACCATATAATCATCATTGAATATATTTCACATCATATGCATTTGTTATTTGACTAAGTTTATCAAATATTGCCATCCACAATATCAAATCAGTACCACGGAATCACCATTGAATATATTTTCACATCATATAGTATTTGTTATTTGACTAAGTTTATCAAATATTACCATCCACAATACCAAGTCAGTACAATAGAATTATCATTGAATATATTTTCACATCATATATATTTGTTATTGCGTAAGTTTATATTATTTCTATAAATTTGTCAATAATTATGAAGCTTGACCTTAATCAAAGCTAATACACATAGTAAAAAAAACCGGATGGAGTATGTAACAAATGGCAAGTGGTAGAGTTAAGTAGTCCCTCCTTATAGTGCATGAATAATTTATGGAAGTTGAACTTTCACCAACTTTGTAGAAGAAATTATAGTGCATAAATATTTTTCAAATGTTAAACTTTATGAACTTTGTAAAGGAAAATTATCAACATCTACGATATATTGAATTAATACCACTAGATTCGACATGAAATGTATTTTCAGATGGTCAAAGTTTATTTTTTCTCTGAAAATCAGGTCAAAGCTTATAAGTTTAACTTTAAAAAATATTGTACTGAACCTCCCGCAAAAAAGAAATATTGTACTGAACGACGTGAGCAACCGAACACTAACCATAAACGCATCATACACCGACCGGCCGGGCTCGATCGTCGAACCGAAAGCATGGGACGTGCGTCCACTTCAGCCTCCTCGATCGCATGGACGACTCGGGCACTCTGCTTTCGGCCACACGTACTGTTGCACGCACCTGAAGGCACGCGCAGTGCACGTAATTGTATGTCCATGTCAGCCGCCTCTCCTCGCCTCCCGTCGAAGCAAAGCAAGCCAAGTTATTCACTCTCGCCTACCCTCTCTGCATGCGCGCACAGATTCGAACGCCAAAAGCGCGCGAACAAGATCCGCCCTCCCCTAAACCTAACCGTCGCTTCAACCCGCCACTAGCTGGCTAAGCCAGAGCTCCGTGACTTGTCCAACACCTGGCCACACACTGCAACCAGCTCCTCTCTTCCACCTCGCCCCCCGTCTCCCTATAAAACTCACCACCCCACCACACCCAGCCTCTCACACTATAGCTCTCACTCTTGCTCGATCGATCTCTAGCTCACACAAGATCACAGGGTCACGAGTTAATTAGCTTCGACAGCAAGAGGAAGAAGAAGCGGGTCACCGGCCGGCGCCGCCGGAGATCAAGGAGAGGAAGAAGGGGCCACACTAGTTGAGGATGATCGGGTGGGGGGACGTGTACAAGGTGGTGGCGGCGACGGCGCCGCTCTACTTCGCGCTGTTCCTGGGCTACGGCTCGGTGCGGTGGTGGCGCATCTTCACGCGGGAGCAGTGCGACGCCGTGAACCGCCTCGTCGCCTTCTTCGCGCTGCCCTTCTTCACCTTCGAGTTCACGCTGCACACCGACCCGTTCCAGGTCAACTACCGCGCCGTCGCCGCCGACGTCATCTCCAAGGCCGTCATCGTCGCCGTCATCGCCGTCTGGGCCAGGTTCCTCGGCCGGGGCGGCAACGGCAAGGCCGTCGCCGGCTGGTCCATCACCGGCTTCTCCCTCTCCACGCTCACCAACTCGCTCGTCGTCGGAGTGCCCATGGCCCGCGCCATGTACGGCGAGTGGGCGCAGCAGCTCGTCGTGCAGCTCTCCGTCTTCCAGGCCATCGTCTGGCTCACGCTCCTCCTCTTCGTGCTCGAGGTCAGGAAGGCCGCCATCGGCATGTACGTCGACGCCGGCAAGACGAGCGTCGTCCACGACGTGCCGGTGCCTGAGTCGCCCGTCAAGGCCGACGTCGAGGCTGCGGCCGGCGGCGGCGCCGTGGCCGTGCTGGTGGTCGGCGGCGCCGAGGAGGTTGGCGGCAAGCCGTCGGTGTGGAGGCTGGTGAAGACGGTGGCGCACAAGCTGGCGCGCAACCCCAACACGTACGCCAGCTTCGTCGGCATCACCTGGGCCTGTGTTGCCAACAGGTATAGTGCTACGTGCATTACGACGTGTAGCTCACCACCTTGCAAAACCCTGCATGCGTACGTATGCATGCATATGCATGCTGCTCAATCAACTAATTAATGCTAGCTCCATATAATTTGTTTACAAGTTCTTTTCTGTTCTCCAAATGCATGCACGGTAGATAAGCAATGCAAGCAACAGCGATTTTACTGCCCATCTTTGTACCTTGTTAATAGGTTTCCATAAATCTTTGCCCTCTATAATTAAAAAAGTATTTTGCAGGCTACACATGGAGCTGCCGAGTGTCCTGGAGAACTCGGTGCTCATCATGTCCAAGTCAGGCACGGGGATGGCCATGTTCAGCATGGGTGAGTCATCAATCCATTACTTACTTATGATGCAATATGCGCACATTTTATCCAGGTTTACGTACGTACACTGGTGGTGCATAGTGATTAATCTTAATCGTTGAGGTATCGCATAGTTATCTCTTCCATAGCTTTGCATCGCTACTTGTTTCAATCCGTATCTAATACCCCACCTAGTAGTTAGTAATACATATTCCATTTGATAATTGATATTAATAATTACCTATAAGAAATACAAAAAACACACATATATAGTAAAAGCAATAGAATATTTACAGAGGAATCCATCCACCAAAAGGCACAGGTTCTGCTTTCACGTTGCTGTCTGTGGTCGACAGCAACTTGAGAAACAACAATAAAAGGCATAAAATATTACTACTAGAGAGACTTAACAGATTATTCTAGAGTTGTTCGGTTAGACTTAACCAAGTCCCAATCAAAAAACATAACATGTAAGAAAAAAACTGAAATCATAAATATAGTATCGACGAAGACATAACTAAGTCTTAGTCGACTGAGATTTAGTCATTTAGCAAGACTAACTTTTTTGTGCGTGTAGGACTATTCATGGCGCAGCAAGAGAGGATCCTGGCGTGTGGGCCGGGCTATGCGGCCCTCGGCCTGGCCCTCAAGTTCGGTCTCGGCCCGGTCGCCATGGCCATGGGCTCCATCGCCGTCGGCCTCCGTGGTGACGTCCTCCGCGTCGCCATCATACAGGCACGTACCCCCTCCCTTATAACCTCCTTAATGTTATTCTATCATACCAAGTACTCCTACATGAGTAGTAGTCGTGCATTTTTGTTAAGCTCAGACACAGAGTGACCAATACTAAAAGACTACTGCAAACTGCCTCCGTCCACAAACAGCTGACTCCTGACCCGCTGCTAAAATGGCGTCCAACACAATTTTACCAACCTGAAGACTTCACTTTGCGCTTTTTTCCTCCCCCTTAGGAAACCGAGAAATAACTATTTCTGGTTACTGTTAAAAAACATCTGCTTAAACCATGTGATTCGTGTAAGTACCCTTCGCTCCATATTAATTAGCACTGATTTAGTACTACAATGGATCTGAGGGAGTAGAAGATTTTGATTGTTCGGCTATAGATGCCTAGTCAGTACCCTTTTACCGGCATGTTTACATAAAATTAAAGATCAGAATTGTGTGTAGAACCCTTGCAAATCCAAAATGTTCTTTAGCAAATGGAATGTATATTTCGAACTTGTGGTCTCTGTTTCCCGACACCTGAGAATTTTCACTTGGTTAATGCTATGCTGATGTCAATCCACCAGGCATGCATGCACACAAACTAATGTAGAATTTTACTCCCCCCATTCCTAAATATAAGTCTTTTTAGAGATTTCACTATTGAACTGCATACAGATGTATATAGACATATTTTAGAGTATAGATTCATTTATTTTGCTTCGTATGTAGTCCCCTTTTGAATTGTTTGAAAAAACTTATATTTAGAAACGGAGGGAGTACAACTTTACAGCAAAGCCTCTAGTTTCCCAGGCTTCACTTTTGAACAAAATGAAAAACCACAAAGTTATCTACCATTGCAATTCACCGACATTAGATCGAATCCACGGCGAAAACATTATCACCTACAGCCTCCCAAACGTTTTGTTCAGTTGATGGAATGAAAGCATGGCTAGATTAGGTATAATTGTCTCAAGTCCACACATATAAATGTGCAATCTCAGTCTGAGATTCGGGTCCTAGTTTGTCAGCACCACTAACCTCGCCACTTTGGGCTTTTAAGGCCAACGCTGCCTGCAGAGCCACAAACATGGAGCCTAATGCTTCAAGGCTAAGCATGCACCAGAGCAACAATGACAGATTTATTATAGTTTAATCACATCGTTACGTGGCACGGGACACGTACGCATTCCAAACAGTAGTTGCGCAAAGTGTAGTCAGCAGAATGATCATCCTGGCCATCTAGATTGCTCGTGTTTAAGAACATTCAAATCATGCACAATAAAGGTCAAAAACCGCAAAACATATGGTCGATCAATGAACCGTATCCAAGAACATGGAACACAGACCAGTAATTGTCGTTTGCTGTTCGGAGACACTCGACATGACTTTAGGGGTCTGTTTATCCATGGAGTGGATTGGCGGCCTTCAATGGGGCGGCACAGATTTTTTTTTTCATACCAAGAAGAGTGTGTGTCCCTGGTAGCTATTGATGTGCTGCATTTTGACCCCTGGCGAAGATGAGAGGAAATCGTTGAGATCGGTCAGGGAATCGAAAGCGAGCTTAAACTAAAGAAAAGAAGAGGTTCAGAGAAAGTGCAAACACCTGTTTTGGCATGTTCTAGAGCCTGGCCCCGTATGATTGTAATCATCCTCTGAACAAAAGGCCATTTCAAAAACAGCAAGTCATTAGCGACCACACATTAGATGCTTGTCACAAAGTCGTATAGGCATGAATCAGACTAAACAGTTGGTTAAACACTAGCACCTATATAGTAATATGGAAAGTTCAGCAACATAATCAATGCTAAGGTTTTTTTAAATCAGTAGTTGCTGTTGTGGAGTCAGCACTTAGACCATGCATCAGGGTAGTCCTACTCCTCATCATGTCAGCTAATGCGCATTTCACTGGAGATGATTAACCTCATATGACCCAATAAAGATATTGATGTGGGTCATGGTTAAAGGATAGTATGTGCTCCTTGATGCATGACTGATGCCCATGTCATCCTTTCATAATGCCCCGTGTTCGCACTTCCAACCCTATATATGACAATATGAAAGATGCAAAGGGGTGCCAGTTTTGCTTTGGTGAAACAAGCGCTAGTGATTGTTTAAGGTAAAGACTGCTTCAAATTGACAAACTGGAGGTAACAGGGAGAATGTTAATCTTGAAGCAGTCCTTGGAACAGGTGTGAAGCCAATCCTGGTCTCCTAGAATTTGTGGTCTAAAAAGAGGGGGAAATTGGCCTCCACCCAGATAGTGGGAAAGATATCATCTGGGTCATGGTAGGGTTATGTATATCCGATCTCATATAACAAGAAGATGTTCCTCTCTATAGCTCAACCTTACTAAAATGAGTGTACACAAGGCTTTACATATTTTTGTTAACAAATTCCAAATAAAAAATTGGTACCTCTTTATAAAACTTTCAAAATTTAAATCTTGAAATATATTGGAGTGTTATTAAAAATGACGGAGGTAATGCATTATAATGCTGTTGACATTTGCCATGTGCCTGTAACCTGACTAAGCTTTGTTTGAACATCCTGCAGGCTGCACTACCTCAATCAATCACATCATTCATATTTGCTAAAGAATACGGGCTGCATGCCGATGTCCTTAGTACTGCGTAAGTCTTTGGAACTAACTACAAGCTACAATTAGATGAAGGCAAATGCTTATGCAGACAGCAATTTCTTATTCTTACACCAGTTTGTTGCTCAATTTTGCAGGGTGATTTTTGGGATGCTCGTCTCCCTGCCATTGCTAGTAGGACTTTATATAGTCTTAGAGCTAATTAGGTAGACGCAGAGCCTTGTATACATCAAGAAAACAGAGTTTTCCCCTGAAGCTTCCCAAACATAAACGCTGACAACAAATGTTATGAGATATCTCATAATTGCATTCCTCATCCCTTAAACTCCAGTGGGAGTTATCTGAGTGCTATGGAATACTTTTAACACACCGTGTAACAACAAGGCTTACTTATTCTGTTACTCAAAAGAATGTATTATAAGAATGCTTGATTTTGAGTCTGACTTCTCTGAGCCAGTCAGTTTTGCAGTGGTGTAAACAGTTAAAAACGACATTTATGGCAGACAATGTCGAAAAATTGAACTGTGAAAGGAAGTAAATAAAGTTTTGACAGTATTACCGCAGTATACGTTTTATTATATTCCCTAGCTCTTCACCACGATCCTCCTGAGCATGGTGCCCTGCCTACATGATAAGTCATGATACCAAATAATCGAAATCAATAACACGCAAAGTGAAGGAAAAAGATCTGAACGTCCAAATTAGTTGCACAAGCAAAAGAAGATGTGTCGGTCACCTATGCCTAATACAAGGAACCATGAAAATAATCTAGATCTGCACTAATTTTACTTTGATTTAATTTAATTCTCATTTAAGTACTTTGAACATAATGTTTAAAAAAACTAGGAGAAGAGTACAGAAACAAACCATTGGCAGCTCCACAACGTTGTGTTTTAGGCCATCACAAAAATTTCCCACCCCATCATAAGTGAGCCAACGATCTCTCAAGCCCCAACATATTGTTGTCTTCGTATTCCATGAATCACTTGCTAATATGCTCCTCATGGACTCGATGTAAGTCTGTATTAAAACAACCAATTTAGAACATTTAAATTAACAAAGCAATAGCAAGGTTGATAGATTGGTTGTCTGCATCAATGGGCAGGGGTCACCCTCTTTTTGAAACAAAAGCAAGGTGATAGATGAGCGTACTACCTTAAGATCTTTTCCCATAGCTCTTGTTATTGCGTTCAGTGCAAAACCAGATGCACCTGAGACAAGGTATGGCCTTCTATATACAGTGGCATCTTCCTCCTTCATCATGTATGGGCCACTACTAGTCAAGGCCTTATCACTAGCTCTAAGAGGATCCTGAAAGATTTAAGACAGTTGTTTTTAACCAAAATGGTTATATAACATAAGACTAGGCAAAGTTGGCACAATACTAACCTGAGAAAATACTTCGCCCAACAAGAAGTTGCTGAAACATGCAAGGGTGGATGGAAGCTTTGCATGTTTGTCAGTTATCTATAATATGAGATATCCCGTGATCAGCCTATAACTCTTGAAAGGTAATGAAGCCTTTAACTCATAAATTAGATGCAGCCTGCAACTCTTAATGTATAATGATTCTTTAGAGGGAAAACTCGCTTATCTCACCAAAATGCCTGTGCAAAATACACGATAAAAATACTTACCGGCGGATTAACTAGTATAAGGTGGTTCAACTTGTCCTGATGTTCTTTAGCATATTTGACTACAATTGGAGCAAAGTACCCCTGCAAGATTTTACATTCTTGCATTAAAACACACACCATGATACATTAACCAACACCCATATGATGAGAAGCACCTGAACAACAATGGAGAGCTTATCAGGAGCAACAGTGTCGATTAACGATTCCAGGGCTAAAGTATATTCTGGAACATAGTAGTTCACATTACTATGCAGTTCAACATGATTGTTTGGAAGAAAAGGAATAATATGTAGATCACATTACCATCCAGAGTATAGTCAAAACCATATTTGGGTTGAGGCTTGTCTGAGAATCCAAAACCTGCAGATACAAAGTTCTTTGTTCTAGAGTTACAGATAAATATCTAACTGTTATAACTTCTGGGGACTGAGCAGCAACACTAAACAGAAACACAACCAGTTATTTACTAGTCCGTAAACCGCTGAGGGGATTTTACAGAAGGCAAAAAGTTTTGTGGGCGGTAAGTGGTAACTGGTAAGTCAGTCAAAACTGCCCCTTCTGTTCTTGATTTCTGACGTCAGAGGCTGATAACTTGTACCAGTGATCACTTTCTACATTGGTCCGCATACTCTTTGAGACTAATGACCAGCAATTTTTCAGAATGTGTTTTGCCAACATATGAGTGACATAGCTTTTCCCTGCCAACTTATTCGATTATTCTACATTTATCAGGCACCAAAAGATGTGCATAACTCACCAAGCCAGTCAAAAGCAATGGAACGATACTTGTCTGATAGTACAGGTAGCACATTTCGGTAAGAGTATGCCTGTAACCCAAAAAAGCCTCAGCTCAGCCATAGTCAGTGTAACGCGAAGAAATTGGAAGCCATCTAAAAACTGACCTGAGATGGAAACCCATGAATTAGAAGAACCGTAGGATTAGAAGAGCTCCCCGCTTCCACACAAAACCAACTGAAACACAATAAAGAAGTACACAGAGAAAACTATGATCTTCTTTGCTATATTAACATACTTGTCCTATAGCAGACAAAATATGGTTCAATTCAACTCACTTAAAAACATCACCCGAAGATTGTGATCCTGAACCCATGGTGAGCCCAAAGAAGGGATCTTTTGCCTTTTCTTTGTTCCCATATAATGCATGAGCTTTTACCTGCAACAATTTGGATAATTCATCAAAAACCAACCAGCATATAATGCAGCTAATTGGCAGCACACCACACAAAAATTCCCTTATCAGCACAAGTGTACACTCATTGCCATGCTTGGTCAGACAACTGATAAGTCAAAAGTTTATGGCAACATCGGCACAACACGAAGTTAGCAGATGAAAGGCGCAAACATTCAAACATTTGCGCAAACTAAATAAAGAAAACTACCTATCAGCACAAGTGCCCACTCATTAGCATCGCTAGCTCAAATTACAGTGGTCACACAATTGATAAGTCAAAAGTTCATGACACGGCACTGAATTAGCAGGAGAAAGGTGTAAACATCCAAACATTTGCTCAAAACAAAAAACTGTGAGTATCCATCAGCGCAAAAACAACAGATCGGAACAGAGAGAATGAGTGATCACATCATACCATTCTCCCCTGAGCGAACCACTCGTCCGACTTACTCGGGCCTTCCGCTTCCGCATACTTCCCTGCATCAGTCCCCACGTTAGCAAGCATCAGAGCAGAGACTGTGAGGAACCCCCCAAATTTTTGCCCCCCAGCCAAACGTTTGCCCCCTGCGATCCGGCAAGCATACACGCAGATCCTCACTCACCCCCGCTGAACGAGAAGCCGTCTCCGATGTCGTCGTCGACGTATAAATCCTGCAGCAAACATCAAATCAGACTCAACCAGAGAAACGAGCCCGAAATGCGGGTGCGGGCGGCGCGTCCGGGACAGACCTGGTCGTCGGGGCGAGCGGCCCGGAGCCAGGAGGGGAGGGGCTTCCGGGGGCGGAGGAGGAGGATGCGGGGAAGGGCGGCGTGGAAACGTGGGGCGGCGAGCGGCGGAGCCATGGGAGGCTGGCGGGTGCCATGTGGGATCGGATTCCGTTGGGGTTTTGGAGGGAGACGAAGACAGTGGCGGGGCCTGGCCAGGAGGGGATAGGGTTTGGTTGGTTCGTGCCCACTTGCTTTTCCCGCCACAGTTCTAACGGCCGTGATCCGGAAACATGAACTTTTGTGGGCCCGGCTTGTCAGTGTCCGGAACGGACCTTTTTTCTTCTTCTTTCTCTGTCTTTTTCTCAACACGACTGTTGTGTTCTCTCCTCTCATTTCTCTCTCTTTCTCCTCCTCCCGTTGAGAGTGCGCCTCGTCTCCCCGGCTCCCCTCTCTCTTCTTCGACGGCGTTGCCATTCCGAGTAGGGATGAGATTGGACTTGGGCTGCTTGATAACCCACAAACATAGAGAATTGTATGTAGCCTTTTTCGATTAGTAAGATTGTCGAATCCAAAGAGAAGATAAAGGTAGAATTAATACCCTCTCAAGTTCTATCGATCTTCGATACAACTCTACACATGCTAACGCTTACTTTACCTAGAACAAGTATGAAACTATTTTGCACGAATAAAACTAGAAATACTTTATAGGTGTAAACATAGTTTTGCAAGATAATAAAAACCGTGAAAATAAAGGATTCCCAAATTAAAGAGTCCCGTGGACCTAAAGGATTTTTCAGATGTTAGTCTTTGTAAGATGATTTATAGAATTATTACATATACATCAGACCCTAGCTCCCCACGTCCCCCGCGTCGCCTTGCCGGGCGTCACGAGGGAGATCTGGATCGAGGCCACAACTCTCCCTCCTCCCTCACCCTCACCTCGCCGCCACCGGAGGAGCGGCCGGCGAAGCCGCGCCAGCTCTGGGGATGGTGGTGGCGGGGCTCTTCCGGTTGGCTTACGGGATCTGCAGCTTGGTCCGCCCCAACGCTAGTCCGCCCGATGGCTACACGGCGCTAGCGTGTGGGTCTGCAAGGAGTCCTTGGTGCGTGGAGGTGGTGGCTGGATGTGCTCACCGTTGGCCGACTCAAGGGGCCGCTGCGATGGCCAGACGAACCTGCTGGGTCCCTTGGGCTATGTCCATCGCTGCGCCTGCTGGCCGCCGGAGTGACGGTGTGGTTGCGATGGTGTGGGTACGACCCGACGGCGTGTCATGCTTCAAGCATGGCCAGCGAGGGCACTTGCCCATATCTGACCTGGCAGGATCCATGGGAGTCCTGCGGTGGTTGGCCCTGCTATTCTTCGTGTTCCATAACTTCGATCTACTGCATGCCAACCTTCTTGATCTGGATGCCGACGGGTTCCAGTCTTTCTTTCAGAGATCTCAGCTTTTGACGCAAGTCGTCACTGCATATCTAGATCAGAATTGATCCGGTCGGACGCACCCTCATCTTCTGCTAGAGAGGCTTCCTGAGGGCGTGATGCGAAGCTTTGCTATCTTGCCAATGTCATGGGACATGTATAGATTTCTATGGCATTCATAGTGGTGAAGAAAGTCATGGTGGCTACGATCGTAGACTTGTAATGATGGAGAGGAGTTTTGGTTGCGTTGAAGAATGGTGGCACGGGTTTTTTCCTGTGTGTCAGGTGTTGAAGACTTGCAGCGGGGACCTTGGAAGGTGGGGGCGGCAACATAGGTGGACAACATTTTTGGGGGTGCTTCTCAAGTACCGAACCGCGGTCTCCAGGGTGAAAGCCCAAGGTCTGGCCTCCATTGGTTGTACCTGGTAATGGTCTTGTGAAGATATTGTTTTTGGGATCTCGGTCTCTCTTCAGAGTGAAAACTCAAGATCCTTGATCGGATGACGACAACGTTTGTGCATTGTTTCCTTCTTGTAGGCGTCACTTTTGGAGAAACCCTTTTGTAGTCCGGATGTTGTCTTTGGTGATGGTTAGAGTGTTGTTGTTGCGAGTGTTTCATCATTGCCACGGTTTTTTTCCTTTTTTTTATTTTTGTTCTTGGCTGTGTGCATCCTTGATGTCTTCCGATATTTTGTTGGTGCAGAGGCTAGGTGTAATTGATATCTTCATGATATTAATATATTTCCTTTATCGAAAAATGATTTCTCCTACTCAAAGTGCTTTATTCCTAGTCATTTGAGCACAAATAATGCTCTTAATTGTGTATGAATGTATGCACTTCATCAACACTTTCAAGGACGACTGTTGTGTTCTCTTTTCTCATTTCTCTTTCTTTCTCCTCCTCGCCCGTTGAGAGTGCGCCTCGTCTCCCTGGCTTCCCTCTTTCTTCTTCGACGACATTGCCGTTCGGAGTGGGGATGAGATTTGGCTTGGGCTGCTTTCCATGTATAGTAGTAGTAGTATATATATATCTACTTCTAAAGGTTGGTAGCTTCTTGTCTTGTGTTTTTTGTCTTCCTTTCCACCTTTGTTTTTTTTCCGTCCGTTTTTCTATCCCACCTCCCACCACTTCCGGAACATAAGAAAAAAAAAATCGCCAATCCACATGTCCCGATCAGATCCCAAACCGCCGCTCCTCCTCTCCCGGACGAGAGGCAGCGACCGCCGCAGATCACCACCACCGAGACGCCGTGGATCGTGGATCGCCACCGCGGATCACCACAACGGCGCGGATCACCAGCGACCGCCGTGGATCACCAAGACGCAGCCATCGCGCCGGCGCTTCGGAAACCCGCACGCTGCAGACGCCGCGGATCCCCAAGGACTGGACGTAGCCGCCGCCGCCAAACCACGGATCCCCACGGACGAACTGCGACGGCGACGAACAGTGCAAGGCATCGTCACTCAATAGATTAAAGGTACGTCATTTCTTCACCCATGTTCCAAGATCGACCACCAAAAATACATGCGAGGACGTATGGGAAGTTGGATTGGGACGTGAGATAGAGATACATCCAGCAAAAGGGGCAAGGAACAGAGAGGTAAGTGAGATTCAGAGTTTAGTTCGTGGTCGTTTCAATCACGTTCGCTGATAGAGAAGCAGAAGAAGCAGTGACTTCAATCATCGTGAAGAGCTTTTCCTACTCATGTTGTATGTGCTTGTACTCCCAATCTCAATATGCAGTTCACTTTCAACGCAACTGCATGATAAATAATGGAACCTTTACTGTCTTCATGCAGTTTCGGAGAGGAGAACGGTTGGACGTGTGCGAAGGAGTCTGCTGATTATGTTTGGGTTTTGGACCCCATAGAGTTAACAAAGACCTTCATAACTGGTATTGAAAAGTAACAGTGTGTAGGCCAACTAAGTTCAGCTCAACCAACAATGATGTATGTTGATTTGTTGTTTGCAGGCAAGCCTCTTTTTGGCACGCTTATTGTGCTTCTTCACAGTGGAAAGCCAGTATGCTAAATTTCTATTTCTCATATCAACTTTCCTTGTTTTTATCCAATTTTGTTCGCTACTACCTAAAGGAGACTATACTGGATAGCAGCCTATCATATATAATTGCATGTACCCAATGATTTAGCTTGCTTTTGTTGATATTGTCAACAACGAACTACCAGTACATGATATTTGATGCAACCTGTAAAATATTTTTTGTTCTAATTTCAGCATATCATTTATATACTAAAGCCTCTTCTGGACATGTTGTCTAAGTGCGTCTATATTACTTGCCATTGTCAATTCTTGTTTTATTTAGGTTTTGGGCATTATTGATCAGCCAATCTTGAGAGAGAGATGGGTCTGATGGATAAGTCTCTGTACTAAGGTCTTTGTGGGGTTGCATCACATGGTCCTTTGTGGGGGTTGCAGCACATGGTCCTTGTGTCCTTGTGGCTGTTAGGATAGCATCCTTGACCATCAAGGACTGGCAGTTAGGATAGCATCAGGATGGCATCCTTGACCATCAAGGACTGGCAGTTAGGATAGCATCTTAGAAGACCCCCAAACCCTAACCTATTCTTTCTAGCCCTTTCGAATCTCGAGGACGAGATTCATTTTAAGTGTGGTAGGTTTGTAACATCCCAAATTTTGGAATGTTATAATAAATATTAGAATGAAATGTTTGTTTGCTTGAGTGATTGAAATTGAGTGAAATTTGAAACTTTTGAAAAAAAAACTTTTGAATGAGAGGGAATAAAATGACTTTCCCCTTTGTGTTTGATTTCAAATTTAATACTTTTCAAATCAGTGAGAGAAGATGACATGACTTCTTCAATATAAAAAGATTTGGAAAGTGAATTTGAAAACTATTTGAAAATTCCTGAAATGGAGTTCTTTTCATATTTGAATTTCCAATTTAAAGTTTGAAAGAATTCAAACCCCTTGACAAAATTTGAGAGGAGTAATGTGGCACTCCAAACCAGGGGTTATTTTGTGAAGTTTTTGAATCATAAAACCTAGGGGGTTAATTGAAAATTTATTGCAAAAGAATTAAAACCAATTTAGGCATTTTCTGAAAATATTTTTTTAAAGTATTCATTTTGACAGAGGAAAAATGTTCATTAAATAGAATTTATTTACCTGATCAATTTGATATATATATATATATATCTTTATTTGTTGGAAATATATTGATGGCCATAAATGAGATTTCAATGCTCTGGAAATTAATAAAAGGAAAAATGTTATTATTAGGAAAGTCCACCGGCCCACCTGCCTTTAACCCTCCCCGAAACCCCTCCGAACCGGCCACCAATGCCGCGCCCTCTCTCTCTCTCACTGACCGCGTGGTCCCACCGCCCGATCCCGCTAACCCCGCGGTCACCTCCCTCCTCTCGCTCCCCTTACATCGCCGGCGACCACCGCGCCGGATCTCCCTTCCCTTGCCATCTGGAGCATCCCTGACCCCTCCTATAAAAGCCCCGTCGCCCCCGCACCTCGTTTCCCCCATTTCCCCCTCTGCCCGTGCCCTCTCGCTGCCGTAATAGCTCGCCGGAGTTTCGGTCACCGCCGCGCCATTATCGCACCACCGCTCCACCCAGACGTTCCCGGCGCCGTCTGAGCCCACCATCCACTTCGCCGCCATCGTCCGCACCTCCCAGTGCCATCGCCCTTGCTAGGAACCCCCTACCATGCCGTAACCACCACCCTCGCCGGAGCTCAAATCTCAATCGGAGCCCCCGAGCTCGTATAGCTCACCACCGTCGCCCCCTTGTCTCTTCGTCGCGACCAACCATCCCCGGAGGATCCCCATCGTCGATTGGAGACCTCACCATCGCCGGAGGACCCCTGGAGCGCCGCCCACATCGACCTCGTTGCCCCTGCCTCGCCAGAATCTTCCATCATTGGCGACCTCCCTCTATGAGCACCCCACCCCCTCCTTAGACCGTTAGATTTAGATCCAACGCGCCAGATTAGAAGTTATATAACACCGAACCGTTTTCTGTTAAGGGTAGGTCGTCCGCTCGTTTCAACCTCGCACACATAGGTCTCGGCCAATCCAGACGCGCCACGTATAGCCTGCCCGATCGATAGTTTCTTTTTCTTTTTAGTTCTGTTTTTCAATTCCAGATTTAGTTCTGTTTTCGTTTTATTCATATCTTCTAACTTTTTAATTATTTTAATTTGATTCTTTTTGCATCATGTCACAAATTTCATCTAGTGTCTGTAGATATAAAGTTTGACCATATTTGAGTAATTTAAAATTGAATTAAAACAGATTTGATTCAAATCTTATTTTCTGAATATCTTGAGTTTAAAAATTTATTTTGAGTTGATTCTTTTTGCTACTAGTCACTAGTGACCTTAGTTATCAGTAGATAGAACTTGGGAAATTTTTAGAATAATTTAAGTTAGTATTTTTCATCAAAACAGATTCTGTTTTAGTTCTTTATAGGATTATTTATATTTCTTTTGTTTTAAATTGTTTTAATTTATTTTCTTTTATATTACTTGACAAGTTTTACTTTGTTTTCTATTAGTTAGCAGTAGTATTTCAACAAAGTTTATTTTGATGTCATTTATTATGTTTATAGCATGAAATCAATTCTAGTTTCATAATAACTTGCAAATTGATTTCCTTGCTAGTTGGATTTCCTATTTGAAATTATTTTCATAAATTGTTTTATAAGTTTTATTTTTTGTTAAATTAGTTGTTATATATTTTTTTCTGTTATTTTAAAATTTTATTTGTTTTACTTGTTGTTAACTTATGGTGTTTAGTGTGTTGTTTTCATAGTTCTTACTTGTTCTTCAAAAGTAATTCTTTTTACTACGTAAAATATTTACTAAAATAGTTTTGTTATGTTTGCTTTGTTTTTGTTTTGTTACTTTTGAAAATAGGATTTAACTGTATAGAAAACCACTTTTGGTTGATTTGATGAAGTTTTGTTGATTTTAACTTTTGTCTTAAGTATTTCCTTCATCGCAACCCTTTTGTGTTTAGTTTTGTGTTTCTTATTGATTGCTAGTATGATTGCTTATATGAATGCAATGTTTGATTGTATAGATTTTATCGGAGAGTGACGAATAGTCTATCAAGTTATTTTTGAGAGTGATATTATTCTTCATCATCAGTACAGGCAAGTTCACTTTGACCATTTTGTTCATACCTATTTTTTATTGCATGTAGTGACATCATTCAACAAATCCCTCCCGTAGTGTTATTGAAATTCTTGTAGTTGAGTAGAATGCATGAGGTAGGAACCCACCACTTGTTACTAAAGCCCCGGGAATGTTAGTTATTGGTATGCTATGCTAAAGTAGACGGGGTTTGGTATGAGTGTTCGTGAGTGGTGTGAGAAGGAGGACTCTACGTCAAGACAACAACTTCATGAAGGCATCTTCAAGTCCTGCATCTTCAAGACCGCAAGACTTCGAGACTCGAGAAACAAGTTTTCAATACACACTACTGGGTGAAGGATGGTTGATTGGGCATCCCTGGAGTAACGAGTGGATGGCCGGGATGCATGGAGAAGTGCCATGACATCTTGCGGAAAGCTTCACCCAGACTCAAAGAGACGGATGAATAGTTCATGCCCGGAAGCTTACCTGTGTAGCCACAAGTCATTATGGGCTCTGGCTTGGTTGATCTTTGTTGTGACTCTGGCTGGGCAGTGCTACGAGATGTAGTCGACGTTAGGAATGGATGGGCACTGACAGTAGTCAGGAAAACACTCTGAAAGACCATATTTCGTTCATCCTATTCTCAAACACCCGGCAGTGTGAGGTCTTACCAGGAGGGAACGAATCTTGTGGGTAAAGTACACAACACTCTGCAGAGTTAAACCTAATCGATTAGCCGTGTCCCTGGTTACGGACAATTTGAGCCTCTGGACTTGGATCTATCTCTGAACTCTCAACACTGGACTGATAATTAATTGTGGGTAACTTATGATACTTGTGGGCATTAAGACATCGGTTGGCGGAACCATGTCATGTTAGGTAAATCTGTAGTGAAAATTCCTGATATTCCTTTGTTGTAGGAAAAGAAATAAAATCAGCTTTTTGCAAAACTTCAGACACAGAGCCACAAAGCCTTACTGCATATAGAATAGTTTTTATCTTCTGGTCTACTATGGTGATCTTGCCGGTACATTCAATGTACTGACCTACACGGCTGCAACGTCTTATGTTGCAGATAACCTCTACGACGGGTAAGAGTACGATTCAGGGTTACGGTCTACACTCAACCTGCCGTTGGTGTTTATTGGGACTCCACTCTCGTTGACTGTTTCCGCTGAGATTTTAAGGTATATATCAGTTTTACGTTAATTACATGTGATTGCACTTTGATATATACATTGATGTACTGTGTGTGCCAGCATACTGATCCAGGGATGACATAGAAAACACAGAGGCTTGACTCGTTTTGAGTCGGGTCGCTACAATAGCATATGATCGTGTCAGTTTATTGCTACTGTTTTTTGCATGTCAAGTATTTGTTCCTATGACCATGGGATCATGCAACTCACTGACACCAAAGGAGTACCTTGTGTGTATCAAACGTCGCAACGTAACTGGGTGACTATAAAGGTACTCTACAGGTATTTTCGAGGGTGTCAGTTGGGTTGGCATGGATCAAGACTGAGATTTGTTACTCCATGTGACGGAGAGGTATCTCAAGGCCCACTCGGTAATACAACATCACAATAAGCCTTGCAAGCAATGTGACTAAGTGTTAGTCACGAGATCTTGTATTATGGAACAAGTAAACAGATTTGCCGGTAAAGAGGTTGAACTAGGTATGGAGATACTGATGATCGAATCTTGGGCAAGTAACATACCAAAGAACAAAGGGAACATGATACAGGATTAACTGAATCCTTGACATAGAGGTTCGACCGATAAAGATCTTCATAGAATATGTAGGAACCAATATGGGCATCCAGTTCCTGCTATTGGTTATTGGTCGTAGAGGTGTCTCGGTCATGTCTACATAGTTCTTGAACCCGTAGGGTCTGCACACTTAAGGTTCGATGATGTTTCAATAGTATAGAGTTATGTATGGTGGTGACCGAAGGTTGTTTGGAGTCCCTTATGGGATCCTGGACGTCACGAGGAGCTCTGGAATGGTCCGGAGGTAAAGATTGATATATAGGAAGTCCTGGTTTGGTCGTCGTAAAAGTTGCGGGCTCATCGGTAGTGTACCGGGAGTGCCGGTAGTGTGCCGGGGGACCATCGGGAGAGGTATTTTGACCCATGAGGCTACATGGGCTGTGGGAGGAGGTAAACCAGACCCTGCTGGGCTGGTCGAAGCCTCCTCTAAGGGCCCATGTGGCTGGAGTGGTTTGAGAAGGAAAAAATCCAAAGGTGGAGAGGTGGAAAGAGTTTCCAAGTGGAAAGGAGGAATCCTACTCCTAAGAGGATTGGAGTAGGACTCCTCCATCTCCAATTTCGAACAAACCTTGAGGGTTTGAGGCTGCCTCCTCCCCTCCCTCCCTCCTATATATACTAGAGGATTTAGAGGAAAAAGCTAACCCTAATAGCCACGTGCTACCTCTCCTCTAGATCGCAGTTTCTCCTCTAGATCGGTTTTGAGCGGGGCTTAGGCGAAGCCCTGTTGGAATAGCTCCACCACCTTCGCTGCAACACCGTCGCACTACCGGAGAACTCATCTACCTCTCCACTCCCTCTTGCTGGATCAAGAAGGCAGAGATCGTCATCGAGCTATACGTGTGCTAAATGCGGAGGTGCCGTCCGTTCGGCGCTAGATCGGAAGGACCGTGATCAAGATCGCGAGACGGATTGTGATGAGATCGCGGGACAGATCGTGATGAGTTCGCGGGACGGATCATGATTGGATCGTGGGATAGATCGTGATGAGATCGCGGGATGCTTGGCGATTTGGATCGCGAAGACGTTCGACTACACCAACAGCGTTTCTTAACGCTTCCTGCTTAGCGATCTACAAGGGTGTGTAGATCCACTCCCCCTCTCATAGATGCTCATCACCATGGATAGATCTTGCGTGTGCATGGGAATTTTTTTGTTTCCCATGCAACGTTCCCCAACAAGTGCGTGTACTGAAGTTTTCTTCTTTTGAATTTGTAGGTAAGTGAAATGATAAGAGGGTCAATTAATGTTGTTCGATTTTTTCGTCAAGCTATCAGTTTGGACCCAAGTGCATGGACCACAGTATTAATCAGTATCATCTTGAAACCCAAATCTCAAGGTTTCATTCTTTACGAATTCGAGCCTTCGAAGTTGGAACCGCCACCATTACAAGGATCCATAAACATGCTGGATTTGTATGTCAATATTTGAATTAATTAGGCAAAAAATAGAGATATTTATTCTGATGCTTTTACATATTCGGGTGAATATATAACATCCTATTTTTACTTCAAATAATTAACAAAAATAATAAATTGGTCCTGTTGTTTATTAAATTCTTCCTCTTGGAATGAGCTACAAGTACTAGCATGTTATTCTTCTCATCTCAAATAAATATATCTATAACAACTCATTTTCATTATGTGGAGTTTTGTTAGGGTGATTAGACTGATGTTCTAGATGATTGCCTTCAAATAGAGTTAAGGAATGGGAAGATGAGCCTATGGCGAATTCAAGTATGTATGCCTTTAAACATAATGCCAGGGATATAGTTGGGAATGCAGCTGCGCTAACCATGAGTAGAGGCACCTGAAGAAAGCAGAAACAATGGTCCATCGACATTGTGACATGTGAAATATTTGTGAGCAAAGTTTCCGCCACCCAGCATGTATCTCCATTTTCAGTTGTCGATCACACTATGAAACTTAGAAAGACCTGAGGCTTTTCGCAAGTCAAGTGTTTTTCACTGAAATGTTTGAGTCTAAAAAAAATGTCCACAATATACGTGTTGTTTGCTAGCTAAAGGATCATTTATATGGATTTGAAGAGGAGAGTTGGATTGTGCCTTGCTAGAGCTAGATAAACCGATAAAGATTATTGGAAAGGCTCTTTGCAAGTATAAAGTGAATATGTACCTTTTTACTTCTTTATATACGATTAAAGCCAATAACTTTTTTCCCTATGTATCTAATTTGTTTCTATTCTAATATACTCCCTTTGTTTCTAAATATAAGTCTTTTTGGAGATTTCAGTACGGACTACATATGTATGTATAGATTGACTCATTTTGCTCCTAGCGCGTAGTCCACATTGAAATCTCTAAAACAAACTTATATTTAGGAATGGAGGAGGTATATGTAAGAGCGTGGAAGAGAAAAATTGCTTTCTATTGTGGTTCTTTGATGATAAGGTTCAGTAGAGAAGGTCGCCCACCTTCAAGATGATGCCAACAAAGTCAATTTGGTTTATTTGCCAATAACATTTTATTGTGTTTGATAGTATGATTTATGTTAGTTGGTTGTAAAAAAAGAGATGCATGTTAGCTGAGATGACATTTTGTAAAATCCCGTGGCAACGCACGGGCGTTCTACTATATGTCGCGCCCTCCTCCCAGCCTCTCCACGCGTCCCCGCAATGTCGACCTGTGCGCCATCGCCTCTCCCGGCGCTCAGATCCGGGGCTCACCGCAATGCCCGAGGCACCGAAAGTGATCCGTAGGGAGGAGGAGATGGTGGTGTACAAATAATTACATGGAGGTGGAGGAGGGGGCGGGCGCAACATCAACTACACGCCGAACGTGAAGGCATGAAGGACTACCACCGGTGTGAGCACCATCCCATCAGCACTGGTGACTCATCCAAGCAGGCCACCTACATTGTCGTCGCTAATTTCTCCTCCCCTAGCTAGGGTTTCTAATCAAGCCGCCACCATAGATGCACATCTACATGCAGATGGCTCGTGTTAAACAAGGGCTAGAGACCGCGGAGGCGACATGCATCTGATCTACGATAACATTAAGGAGCAAGCAGCGGTGATGCCCGACCACGTGCTCGTCACACTCCACAAAGAGAGCCTGTTCGCGGATGCAGTCACTCGGGGTGGAGCCTGCAGTGAGGCAGGCGGGCTGTGTTCATGAGTGGCCTTGGCATGGTGCTACCGAGAAGTTCAGTAGCGGCCACCTGCTGCCTACATCGTGCTGTTGGGCGCCGTCGGCGGGCGAAATTGACAGAGTCCTCTGACGCTGATGAGGTCGAGGTGTGCAGCGGTGGCAGGTACTCCATTGACTGCTCACCTCGCCACCATGACGAGGCCACTGTCGCATTGATGTGCGCCTGTACTAGGGTAGCAGAACTACTACTCCATGCTGGCTACTCGGATCTGAGATCATCGAGGGACATGACGCCGGCGAGGAAGCCGGAGCAGGTTTGAGGGTAGTTTCCATTTTTCATATGTACCCTTTATTTTTATCGATGTAAAACCCTTCACAGATTATCTTTCCTTTTTTGAAGATCATGAGGTTTTGCAGTGGATAAAATGACATGTTTGAACAATGGGGCAGACCCTTTGACCTGTGGGTTCTGCTGTTAGACCGTTACAAGGAGAAGAAGGTTCCTTTTAACCTGCAGGAGCTTTGCCAATGGCAGCATGCTTTCCTTGACAATAGCATAGTACTGCAAGTATGCAAGATGCAGCGAGCGAAATCGGCACAAGAGTGCATCCTGCAAGAAACACCAAATCTGAAATTGTTGACTATTTTTTTCTTGCTCCGTCATCTTATAATGCTGGGATCCTAATGTATAACCGATCCAAACAAAAAGGTGCTCATAGCAATTGCTCTGATCCGTGCTGGTTATTTGATTAATGAATCTAATGATATTGATTTGGTGTTCTGAATGTCAATACTTTGTCCTATAAGTTTGGGCATATTTGAGATACTTTGATTTTAGACCAAACTTATATTTTTGTCTGTTTTTTTTCGTTCGTTTTTCATCTCGTCTCCCACCGTTTCCTCCCATTGGTTTATTTTCTCCCTCTCATTAAAAAACCAAATCCACCATTAAAGCGAAAGATTTTGTTTTGTACTTTCTTTAGCAGGTGATGATTTGATTTAATCACATTAATTATAGGTAATTAAGAATTCCAAAAGCATACCATATATGTGAGATCACCTTCCGAAAAACCAAATCCACCATTAAAGTGGAAGATTTTGTTTTGTGCTTGCTTTGGAGGTGATGATTTGATTTTATCACATTAATAACAGGTAATTAAGAATTCCAACCATATATGTGAGACCACCTTCCGAGAAACCAAATCCACCATTAGAGCGGAAGATTTTGTTTTGTACTTGCTTTGGCAGGTGATGATTTGATTTAATCACATTAATAATATAATTAAGAATTCCAAAATCATGCCATATATGTGAGATCACCTTCTAAGAAAACAAATATATGATTTTTCTTGATAACCTTCCAAAACAAAATCCGAGTTGTAGCCTGGTACACTGGTTTATTTTTCTTCCTTTTTTCCGACCCACCTTCCACCACTCCTTTTCATTGATTTATCTCTTTACAAATAACCACAAAAGGAAAAAAACATTCCACCACTCCTCCCAGCCTTGATCCTTTCTTTAGGATCCCTAGGGACGCCGCCGTCGCTGACGTGGATCCAACAGATCCCCACGAATCATTGGGCACATCAAAATAAATGTGCTAATAAAACCAACATGTCTCAAATACCCCACTAATGTTTGGTCTACAAGTACTCTCTCTAATGTGGTCTAAAAGTACTCCCTCTAATGGCATGTGCACTTAAGGCCATAAAAGTTATGTTTTGTAGGTCCAAACACTTCAGCTGGCAACAGAGATTTGTAATGAAAAAAGGAGCAGGAGTAGTGATTTACATGTCTGTGCCAGTTGAGCACGTTGGACTCTAAACATGCAATACAATATGTGCATACATATACCTTTTAAGTAAGATTGATTTTCGTTGTGTGTATGGTGGATATACCAGACAACATGCATGTGTAGCTTCTAAGCAAAAATATAGAACCGAGTTGATTGATTTCAGCTAGGATGTAAAGACCAAAAGGTGGCAACAATTTTTACATAAAGGGATCATTTAGAATTTAGGGACTCCTCTACCCCGGCCGGCCGACCGTGGTGCATGCATGTGGCCGGGCACACGTGTTTTGCCCTGACGCGCACGCACGCGTGTCACATGTATAATACTCCCTCCATCTGGAAATACTTGTCCTAAAATAGATGTATCTAGACTTATTTTAGTTATAGATACATCCATTTTATGCATTTCTAAAACAAGTATTTCCGGACGGAGGGAGTAGAAAGTTTACGTCGCATACAAAGGGAAAATGGGAACAAAGAGAGATGAACAAAACAGGTTAGCTGAGCAAGTGTACGTATGCGTCAGTTTCAAAAACATCATTGGTCAACTGATGAAGAGATGACAACGTTCGGGTAAACATCGTTTGTATGCATGCGTGCACAGGAAACACAAAATTACTAACATTGATCACCACATTAATTCAATACCTAGAAACGCAAAAAAAATTCTAGGTGTGAGTAGTTAGTTGGGCACATCATCTGGATGACCGGTCTCCTCTCCCACCACACCTTCATGTTGGTTCTTATTCAATGGTTTATTTTTCTCTTCATTTTTCCTTGCAAACCCATACTTGTCTTAACGTATAAAAGATCGTAGATCCAACTTGCCTAACATACCCAAATTTATTGATTCTTTCCATTAGTACAATTTACTTTAGGAAACAAATAAAAAATTAAAAATAAATAAATAATGAATTTGAAGGAAACAAAATAACATATTTTGATTAAATCAATTTCCCCCTCACCTGCCGCGCCCTCCTCCTAGCCTCTCCACGCGCCCCCGCAATGTCGACCCGTGCGCCATCGCCTCTCTCGGCGCTCAGATCCGGGGCTTGCCACAATGCCCGAGGCACCGATAGTGATCCGTAGGGAGGAGGATATGGTGGTGTACAAAGAATTAGGTGGAGGATGGGATGGGCGCAACATCATCTACACGCCGAATGTGGAGGCATGGAGGACTACTGCCGGTGTGAGCACCATCCCATCAGCACCGGTGACTCATCCAAGCAGGTCACCTACATCGTTGTCTCCAATTCCTCCTCCCCATGGCTAGGGTTTCTAATCAAGCCACCACCATAGATGCACATCTACATGCAGATGGCTCGTGTTCAACCATGGTTAGCGACCGCGGAGGCGACATGCGCCTAATCTACGACAACATTAAGGAACAAGCAGCAGTGATGCCCGACCACATTCTCGTCACACTCCACAAAGAGAGCCTGCTCGCGGATGCAGTCACTCGGGTGGAGCCTGTAGTGAGGCGGGCGGGCTGTGTTCAGGAGTGGACTCGGCATGCTGGTGCGGAGATGTTCAGTAGAGGCCACCTGCTGCCTGGATCGTGCCGTTGGGCGCCATTGGTGGGTGACATGGACAGAGTCCTCTGACGCTAATGAGGTCAAGATGTGCAGTGGTGGCAGGTACTCCGTTGATTGCTCACCTCGCCACCGCAACGACGCCCCTGTCGCATTGCCGTGCCCCTGTACCAAGGCAGCATAACTACTACTCCATGTTGGCTAGTCGGGTCTGAGCTCATCGAGGGACATGGAGCCGGCGAGGAAGCCGGAGCAGGTTTGAGGGTCGTTTCCATTTGTGTTATGTACCCTTTGTTTTTATCGGTGTAAAACCCTTCACAGGTTATCCTTCCTTTTTCGAAGATCACGAGGTTTTGTAGTGGACAAGCTGACATGTTTAAACAATGGGGCAGACCCTTTGACCTATGGGTTGTCTTGTTAGACCGTTATAAGGATAAGGAGGTTCCTTTTAACCTGCATGAGCTCTGCCAATGGCAGCATGCTTTCCTTGAAAATAGCATCGTACTGCACGCATGCAAGATACAGCGAGCGAAATCGGTGCAAGAGTGCATCCTACAAGAAGCACCAAATCTGAAATTGTTCACTGCTTTTTTCTTGCCCCGTCATCTTATAATGCTGGGATCCTAATGTATAACTGATCCAAACAAAAAGGTGGTCATAACAATTGCTCTGATCCGTGCTGGTTATTTGATTAATGAATCTAATGATATTGATTTGGTATTGTGAATGTCAATACTTTGTCCTATAAGTCTGGACATATTAGAGATACTTCGATTTCAGACAAAACTTATATGGAGACTAAACAGGACCGAAGAGAATAATAACACAATGATCAAAGAGCTGAAATGAAGAGTATCATAATAGATCCATTTGTTGGCCCATGGCAATTCACGGACGTTCTCCTAGTGTATAGTAGGATTAGGGTGATTGTTTTTGTAGTGTTCGGTTGTGCCCTTGTCTACTGCACTACCTTCATCGTGGAGGGTAGGGGAAGGTAGCAGATTTGGTGGATCCTCGCAAATAAGCCCGACGAGGCACAATGACGAGTTGTTGTGGGTTTCATATTGTTCCTCCTTGTCATCATCGTGGAGGAAGGGATGTTGGTGATGGGATCTCACCTTGGCTTTCTCATTTGGTGCCTTGCCTTGTTGGATCAGAGCTTTCGAGAAGGTTGGACTTGTTCCTTGATCTAGGAAATGAGCTTCTCACTCTTAGTCGTGGTGTACACCCTTGAGCTAGAGAGACGATGTGATTGAGAAGCGAAAATGTTGCACGTGGGGGACTGTGAGCATCAATGGTGGTGGTTTCAATGGATCCCTTGTGCCTATCAATTTACATTCCTCATGGCCTCGATGCCAAAGGAAGATTGTGTTGCTTCTCCATAGAGTCCATGGTGCATGATGGTGGTCTCACCGGACCAAGTGGTCTCATCCTCGGCGCATACGATATCGATTCTACTTAGGATCAATTTCAGACCTAATTGCGCTTTGCATCTGTGTGGATGGTCTCTTTGCATGTTTGATGGACTTGTTTGTAATTTTAGTTCATTAGTGCCCTGTGATAAGTTGTACTGCTCCACCAATTGATTAAATGCAATACTAGGATCATTCCTTTGTTACAAGACATGATTGATGGATCTACGAGTTCTTAACTCCAATTTCACACTTGAAGATTTACGAATTGATTTGACTATCAAAATTTAGGAAGTTGATGACTTTTTCTGAGAATTGAGACCTAAACGGCATCTCATATATGATATTTATCATGGAAAATAGTAGATGATACAACTGAATGACAACAAAACACAAAACAACCTATAAAAAATAAAATAAAAACGAAAACCATACTAGTCATCTTCTTCGCTTGTTTGCTGTCCACTGGAGCTTGAAAACTACATTGTACATACAGTAAGGGATAGGGACACCTAGGACCGCAATAGCCACTTGCTGCTAACAATGACATCTAAAAGGGGGCAGTTTCCCCACACACACATGCCAACAATCCTTCATCCTCAATTCATATGAGTGTAGAAACCAGGCCTTCCCACAGAACAAATTGGATGAAGAGGTCAAAGTTGCCACACCAATAGCCAGCTAACTGCTTCCCACGATAGACATACTAACTATCAAGACGGAAGACAAACCAACAGATATGGCAACACCTACCTTCACAGACCCTTCATTAACAATGAACATGACGTAATTGAGGAAGGGAAAGGCATGTGAGGCCTTATTTCAATACACCATCACCGCTGCCATCTCGCTGATGTCGCTAGCTAAACAATGACCAAAGAAAATATTACACAATTGTGGGTCCGCTAACCAGTGTTTTCAACCCACATTAGTGTACCAGGTGTTGGAAATATGCCCTAGAGGCAATAATAAATTGGTTATTATCATATTTCCTTGTTCATGATAATCGTTTAATATCCATGCTATAATTGTATTGATCGGAAACTTAGATACATGTGTGGATACATAGACAACACCGTGTCCCTAGTATGCCTCTGATGGACTAGATCGTTGATCAAAGATGGTTAAGGTTTCCTAGCCATGGAAATGAGATGTCATTTGATAACGGGGTCCATTCATTAGGAGAATGATGTGATGGACAAGACCCAAACTATAAACATAGCATATGATCGTGTCAGTTTATTGCTACAATTTTCTGCATGTCAAGTATCTGTTCCTATGAGCATGAGATCATGCAACTCACTAACACCAGAGGAGTACCTTGTGTGCATCAAACATCGCAATGTAACTGGGTGACTGTAAAGTTGCTCTACAAGTATCTCCGAGGGTGTCTGTTGGGTTGGCATGGATCAAGACTGGGATTTGTTACTCTGTGTGACGGAGAGGTATCTCAGGGCCCACTCGGTAGTACAACATCACAACAAGCCTTGCAAGAAATGTGACTAAAGTGTTAGCCATGGGATCTTGTATTACGGAACGAGTAAAGAGACTTGCGGGTAACGAGGTTGAACTAGGTATACAGATACCAACAATCGAATCTCGGGCAAGTAACATACTGAAGACCAAAGGGAACAACATACGAGATTAACTGAATATGTAGGAACCAATATGGGCATCCAGGTCTCGCTATTGGTTATTGACCGTAGAGGTGTCTCGGTCATGTCTACATAGTTCTTGAACCCGCAGGATCTGCACTCTTAAGGTTCAATGACATTTCAGTAGTATAGAGTTATGTATGATGGTGACCGAAGGTTGTTCGAAGTTCCGGATGAGATCCCGGACATCACGAGGAGCTCCGGAATGGTCCGGAGGTAAAGATTGATATATGGGATAATAATGTTTGGTCTCCGGAAGGGTTCCGAAATTCACCGGAAATAGTTTCGGATGTTTCCCGAAATGTTCGGGGTACAAGGACACTTTATTTGGGCCAAGGGGTAAAGCCCATGAGGCTTTAGGAAGGTGCAAAAGATGTTTTGCGGAGCCCAAGGGCCAGACGCCAGGGACCCTAGCGTCTGGTGCTAGACGCCGAGGACCTTGGC